>CM059602.1:66760000-69260000 GCA_030412105.1 Cyclura pinguis | reverse complement strand
GTGACCTCACACATTTCTCAGTATTCGTGAGAGGATAAAAAGAATATGAGAGGGATGTAGATTTTCTGAATGAAAAGAGGATCTATTGGAGGGGCAAACTCTCCAGCCATCCTGATTTGGCAGGAATAGTCCTGATTAATCCTTTGTTACTCTACCTTTTCAACTACTTTTAAAATGCCCTTATTTCTCTCTCCTCTTTACACTTTCGCCTTTGAACCCAGCTTGCTTCAGTTGCTGCAAACTGTGTTCAAAGTGCAAAAATAGTTTGCACTCATTGAACTCAGGAATTGTGGAGAGGAACGGAGAAATGGAATCCTGGTGTTCCCTGTAGTCTCAGGCAAAAGCAAACTGCTGCAGTCTCTCTTAGCTTGTCTGTTTTTTCTTGGTGAAAACTTGCCATTTTGGTCACACTCTGTTGTTGCTTGGCCACATGCATCCAAGTTTTTATCTGTGAAATGTTGAGGGATATGAAGGGAGGATGTGATTAATAATTTCCCCCTCCACTTTTGCTTTGCTAACAATAATACAAGATAGTAGCACCTTATCTTAAAAAGTGGGAGTTGTGCTGCTAAGATTGCAGATATATTCGTGGATGAGTTCAAGAATTTGTTTGCCAGTGCTGGTGTTTGTTTTAGGGACCAGTGAAATGATGTGCACCATCATTCAGAAAGAAGGGCTTGTCTGAGTGATAATTGCCCTCTTAGCAATATTCCAAAATAGTGCTAAACCATGGGTCTGGCTTGATTGACATTTTTCATTCTGTGCAAGAAGAGCTTTTCCTGCTTCATTTCTAGAATAAGGATACACATAAACATATATGAGCATGGCCAATTTAAAAATAAGAAAATTGGCAACCTTGAGATGGATGTCAGGAAATACCAACAGAAGAAAGTAACTAAAGATGCAGCACATGCAGTGGTAATTCCTTTGGACCATGCAACCTACACTAATCTTACCTTGAATCATACAGTAACAGCGTGGTCTGCAGGTGACAGCAACAGGAGGCCCTGTAAAGTGAAATGGCTCCATCTACTGTACAACTATCTCATTGTTATCAGTTTTTAAACCATTATCCCAGTATTATCATCATCATCATCATCATCACCATCATCATCATCACCATCATCATCTATTGTCACTGTCATCGTTATTTTTAGATTATCCTTTATACTTCTTCCAAATATCTGCTAAGATCTGTACAGCTTCTTTGACTTTTCCCTAACAAGGAACAGAGTTTTTGGTTGGACAGAACTTTTTCTAAATAAAGGGTCACCTGCTAGAGTGGGAAAGCTGCACCTGTTGGTTATCTGCTTGGCCATGCCCCCTCTGTCAGCAAAATTGTAGCAGCCCTAGCAGAGAAATCTGGACTGCTTGTGCACAGTTGCTTTGTGGCTTCCAGTGATCAGGTCTGCTGAATAGACAGTCATAACCCAAACAGGAAAAAAAAGAATATCTGCGCAGACATGTCCTTTGATACAACATTGTTGATGAGTGGATTCTTTTTAGCTCATCCTTTATGATAAACTTTACCTTTACAAAGGAAACACACATTATAACAGGGCAATGTCCACCCTATTGCCCTGAAAAATGCGCTGACTGATGGCCCTTTCCACATGTGTGTGTGTGGGGAAATGGGCGAAAACGCCCAAAAACGGAGCTTATCGGCAGCTGGGTAAGTCCGTCGCGATGCGGAGCAGCACAAGCTCGCTGCTCCGCAGTCCTCAGGCATCCCAAATGGTGGCTTCCAGTTGGTGGAGGCTCTCCACCAACCGGAGAAGCTCGCCAGCTGGAAGCCCGCCCCCGGCAGATCTGCAGGCACGCACTTGCGCGTGCCTGCAAATCCGCGTCAGAGCTGGGCGACAGAGCGGCACGGGGCTGCGCGCTCCATGCTTTTTAAAAACCTCGAAAAAGAGGTTTTTAAAAAATATGCAGCGCAGGTAGTTCCAGCCGCTCCTGAGTGGATTCTGGTGTGGAACTGCAAAAAGTAGTCCACGCCAGTCCACTCTACGGTGTAGAAGACCTCCGTGAGAGGTCGCTCTGCACCATTACAGAAGCCCGGTGTGGAAATGGCCTGATGTTTTCTGACAAAAATAGGACTGCCCAGGAAGAATTCACAGAAGCTGCTTTAGCTACATCCTACCAAGTGTCCCCCTGTCTTATCTGTTTACATGGTGAAACTTTTATTTCCTTCCCTGATTAATCTCTTTTTGATGTAGAGATATACCATTTAGCAACACACTGTATCATAACCGGGCTACATAGGGCTGAGGTTACAATGCACTTATGACAAAGGCCTGAACTGAGGGAGGTCAGTGGGAAGAGAAAGACACAGGAAGCTGGTGGGAGAAGGAACAGAGAGAACTCAGAGGGCACAGAAAATAAGCAGATGTCATCCAAACCTTCTGCTAATTGAAGCAGCAAAATAAATGGAATTTCCAAGCTAGTAGCTGGAGGAGCAGTCATTTCAGATCTTAGACAAGTTTTTTTTAATTCCCAAGCCCATACAGAACAGCCACCACTTATTGCATGCCCAAAAGTTTTTGTTTAGTACCCAGCATCCTCAAATCGGGAAGACCCTGTAGAAAATCTGCTAACCAGTATAACCAATCCCAATGTAGTAGCATGATACAGTGATACAAGGCAACTTCCTGTGTTTCTAAGCAATGCACTGCTTTTCCCGTAAGGGCTGTATTGGCCTTTATGTTGATCACTGCTATTCCTAACAAACTAGCAGGGTCAGCAATGGTGGCACAACAATTATGACTCCAAAATCCAGAAATATGGGGAAAATAGAAAAAGTTGAGCACCTTAAATATTCTAAAGGCACCAGATCTCATCTGACCTTGGAAGATAAGCAGAGGTCAGCTCTGAGAAGTACTTGGGTGGGAGACCACCAATGAATACCAGGTCCTGTAGGATATATTTCAGAGGAGAGAACTGGAAAAACCAGCTCTGAGTATTCCTTGCCAAAGAAAACCCTTTGAAATTCATGGGGATGCTGTTAAATCAATAGGCACCTTGAAGGCACGTAGAGGGAAATGTTACCTTTTGGATTTTACCTTCTTAAATCCCACTTAGTATTGAGCTTGGCTTTCCAAACTGGTAGAAGGGTGATGTCCATAAAATGCAAACCCAAAAAGTTGAGCCTTTTATTTTTCTACAGTCTCTTTGTGGAGAAAAATGCATCAGACCCCATAATAAAGAATTCTGTGTAGAAACCTGCTTACTTCACCAAGAAACTGTTTATCAAACTGCAGTTATTAGTTTATGCATTTTCTTATTTCTTGTTCTGTAACAGTCTTCTGCAAGCAGGTGCTCTCTATATATACTGAAGTAGAATTCCCATCGTCTTCAACCAACACAGTCACTGGTTACAAAAGATGTAATACAATACATATGAAGGATGGTATGAGATAGCAGATTGGCTAGCCGGAGCTTGGGGGATATAAAAAGATATCTCTTGATATCAATAATTCGGCCTCACATACCCATTCCCCGCCACGTGCTTGCGAGGCCCCCGGACAAGCACGCATACAGGCTCGGCCGATAATCGCCGTAGTATTACAACACAATACAGGCAGGCCAGAAATAGCCGACTCGCAGCTTTAGGAGACCTCAAAGGCAAGTACCTTCATTAAGTATGCACGCAACTTTCAAAAGATCCTCTGCCCCGCGCTGGCAGCTTGATGATCTGACTATACACCGCTCAAGTACTCCGCGTTTGCATACTGGCTACCCTATTGACAATTTGACTATAATTCAATCATTCAAATTCTGACCTTTCGGAGGCTTTGTCTCCAGCCCCAAATCTATTGTTTTCCCCAAGTCTGACCTAGTCTGCGTTCACAATTCTCCTTATAAAAACCCCTGACTTTGAGCGCTTCTTCAGATTGCTTTTGGCTTCCATCCCGACTTGCTGTCGCTTTGTCCAGCGAGCCTTCCCCTCAGCTCCACGTGCTGAGATCCACGCTCTTCAGCTTCTCCGCTTCTAACTGGGCTTCAGGACAGGTGAAGTATCACCCGAACCAACAACTCCTCTAAAAAACCCTCTATCCCACTCCAACCTTTATTTCTATAGTTTCTCTGTGTGTTTGTGTCGCATACACTGTTTGATTGTGTTTTTAATAAAACATCATTTATTGTTTAAACTTCTGTGTGCTCCTTGACTCGGCCTGACCCCATAGACAACAAGAGGCCAATATCGGAGCTCATTGAAGCTCTGGAGAAGCAGCTTCAGGCAGGAGGTACACAGCCGGTCAGTGCTGTAACAGACGGCCCTCCTCCAGCTGGATACTATCCAAGCCTGGATCTGAAGGAATAGGGGTGCCCTCGGTCCAGGAGGCTTCCCTGTAACGTCGTGGTGAGGTTAAAGCCGGAGAAATGGGGAAGGTTCTGGGTGAAAGCAGGCACTAGGACCGATAGGGACAAGACCCCTGCCACCCCTCCTGCAGACTCCAGAGCTGCGCTAAAAGTGCTGCTCCCTAACCTGATAAGACAGGGTGAGCCCACCCCAGACGCTATCCGGTTGACCGGGTATGGCGGGGGGGGGGCCCAATCTAAGTCCTTTAGAGGACATGAACGCTCAGTGCGCACTAACACAAGGCAGATTGCCCCTCCTCCTGACATAGCCCCGAATGCGAATCCAACCACCTCTGAGACAGTGGTGCTTTCAGAGCACCAAGAAGGATTGCACCAGGCTAAGGTTCAGGAGGAAGCCCCCACAAAGTTTAATAAGGCTCAGGACATTGCCAGCATGTGTGAGAGCCAGGAAGGGGAGAACACACAGCCAAGGGAAGCCAGCCCCAAGCTTCCGAAGCTCTCCATTGTCCCTGCTCTGAGCCCCCGGCTAGAAACCAGCAGTTTTCCCTGGGATTTCCTTGAATCCTTGGCAGGGAGAGTTCACTCTCTCCATGCCCTCTTTCAAGGGAATTTCCTGTGGGACTGCAGATTCAAGCAGCAAGATGCTCCTGCCCAGCCAGAGCACAGATCAGCAAAGGCAATCACCCTGGCACACCCTGATTTGACACTACATGGTCCCCTTAACTGCATTCCACCAGGGGAGACTTCCACAACTATGACTGTGAGGTCCAAATACCACACGGAGGTGGACGTGGCTACTGCCTTCCCCTCCACAGAGATATACTGCTGCCAGTTTACATTCACGTTCTGTGGCACCCAATACCTTTTTACTCTGGTGATCTTGAGACGGGCCAAGACAGTCCTTGGCTCTGTCTCGATCGCCATTCTGCTTTGGCAATCGCTTCTACCTCAGACGAGAAATAAGAGATTATGTATTGGAAAATGGATACGTGCCCACGGAATCCGAATTAGTTGGATTCCACCTCGAAGATGAGATCCCGATGTCTACATGGCTCCAAAATCTCTCCCGTTTGGCAGTGAAGGTATTAGAGACCTCACGCGCCCTCCATCAGATTGCCTTGACAGTTAATCACTCCGCCAAGGTGATCGTTCAGACCTCAGAGGAATTGGAAACAGCCTCACAACATTCCTGGTGAAATGTCTTTAGTTGGTCATCCACAGGGCAGGCGATCGCCCACTTCGCCCTGCACCCCTTAATTATACTGGTTGTGTTTCAGATCATACTTGCCCTATGCTTAATTGGCCTCGCGCTGTGGGTCAAGAAGCAAATTTTTCAGCTTCAAGCTGGCCGGTTTTATTGAGAGCTCCGAGGCTCATGTTATGTAAATAGTTTATTGGTAATATATGTAGTGTGCTGTTTAAACTTGTGAATGTCCCACTTGATGGCAAAAAGCCTATCCCGGCTGTTGGATTCTCATACCAACCCGGGGTCCAGCTCTTTTTGTTTTATGTGGTAGTGGAGCAGCTCATTTGGGGCCACTGTCCGTCCAGCCATGCCTGCAGCCGCCCCAGCTCTCGGGGATACATCATCAGGCTGGAGCTCCGGCTCTGGGTCTGAGAGAGAGGAGTGGCTGCTCAGTGCCCTGCGCTGTCGTTTGTTTGCATGACAGTTTGTACTAGGGGAGGGAGGTGCCTCCCAGGGCAGCTGAATGGACAAGGGTCCCAAATCAGCTACCTCGCTACCGTCACGGCCTTCCTACGGCCAATACAGCCTTAGACGCAATCGCTATTTAAACCCCCAATACAGCTAAGTCCTTTTGGTTACAGCGAGCAAAATTTTAGGATTTAGAACACACTCCCAGTAGGCTTTGAGCTGGTAATTTGCATTAATTATATACACTGGCTAGTAATCCTGTCAGTTTCTTTGCTAATCAGTTATAGGTCAAGGGCTTCTGAAGGCCTGAACCATCTTGGAATTGACTACCTCTCCCAAGTATCGGGGGGGGGGGGTGAAGATAAAATATCGCAGCTCCAACCAGGAGCCCAGGCCAAGGAGATGCCTGATCCCTCCGCTGCAGCTGTGGGACCATGGGGGTGTGTGTGATCCAGCCACCGTCCAACAGAGATAAAGACTGTTTTTGCCAAAAGACTCTGATTCAAGGGACCTTTCCTTTGCAAAATGGACTATTCCTCCTGCAAGAACCTACAAGATGCAAGCAGCGGATAGTTAGCTTTCACTTGTTAGCTAGTCTGCAAAATTGGATACTTTGTAACTTTTACTACTTTGCTTTTTGCTGGCTCCTGCAGTGCCTCATTGGAAGGCAGGCTTTTGCCTTCAGCTTAAAGCTTTATACATTGTGCTATTTACACTTGTTAACCACTTGCTGACAGCTCTCTATTGATGGGACTGATAACCTTGCTATTGGTAATTGCCTAGTAATTGCTTATAATTGCCCACTGTTTTGATATAGATAACAGTTTATTACTTGCTTTGATAAGTGCGTAATTTATGTGAAAGTGCTAAGTGTTAAATTTGTGTGTTTAAATAAGGATGTGTTTTTACTAGATAGGAAGCCCTTTTAGAGCTCCCGAGACTTTCCCTTTTGCCTACGGAGATATAATACTATCACCAAACCTGTAAGCCCCTATTCGGCTCTAAAATGATTTTTGATTTTAATTGGAAAAATGTTCGATATTGTCCCCAACATTGCCCATTTTGGGGGGGGGATTTGTTACTGCCCTGGCTAGCCTGAGCTTGGGGGATATAAAAAGATATCTCTTGATATCACTAATTCGGCCTCACATACCCATTCCCCACCACATGCTTGCGAGGCCCCCAAACAAGCACGCATAGAGGCTTGGCCGATAATCGCCGTAATATTCCAACACAATACAGGCAGGCCAGAAATAGCCGACTCGCAGCTTTAGGAGACCTCAAAGGCAAGTACCTTCATTAAGTATGCACGCAACTTTCAAAAGATCCTCTGCCCGGCGCTGGCAGCTTGATGACCTGACTATACACCGCTCAAGTACTCCGCGTTTGCATACCGGCTACCCTATTGACAATTTGGCTATAATTCAATCATTCAAATTCTGACCTTTCGGAGGCTTTGTCTCCAGCCCCAAATCTATTGTTTTCCCCAAGTCTGACCTAGTCTGCGTTCACAATTCTCCTTATAAAAACCCCTGACTTTGAGCGCTTCTTCAGATCATTCTTGGCTTCCATCCCGACTTGCTGTCACTTTGTCCAGCAAGCCTTCCCCTGAGCTCCATGTGCTGAGAAGCTCCTCAGCTTCTCTGCTTCTAACTGGGCTTCAGGTGAAGTATCACCCGAACCAGCAACTCCTCTAAAAATCCCTCTATCCCACTCCAAACTTTATTTCTATAGTTTCTCTGTATGTTTGTGTCGCATACACTGTTTGATTGTGTTTTTAATAAAACATCATTTATTGTTTAAACTTCTGTGTGCTCCTTGACTTGGCCTGACCCCGTAGACATAGGGTTCAAGATCTTGCTACGTTATCCTGCCTCTCGTATTGCTAGGCAGTGCTCTTGACTAATTTCCCCAACTTGTATAATTTATAATTTTATTAAATTTCACAAATTAAAAACAAGGAATTTTTTTTTTTTTTTGATCGTAGTTTTACATGCAATGATTCTGATCTTCCACTCTGTTCAGGTCTTCATCTCTCGCAAATCACTCTACATATTACAATAGTATCACATTATAATGATTTTCTCAGCAGTTTGAACAAGCATTTCCCTCTCCTATACAACCATATTAAAGCATTTCATCTTGTCAGTCCCCAGCTATCCACTCGTTCTGCTTTTCTCAAATCGTCATATTCCAATATGTTTTCTTATCTCGACTTATCTCAATTTATCCCCCTTAAGCTTCTGCTATCATCTTGTATTTTTTCTTCTAATTCTCCATTTCATATAACTAAGATCTTACAGTTCCAAAAAGTCTGTCAGTGTATATCTGGAAGTCTGAGATATTATTGCTGTAACATTCATTCATTTTCTTTCCCTGGATTCCATTAAATTGAAATATCTTGTTTCCCACCTCTACTCCTAAATTCTATTAACCCCTTTTAAACCCTCCAGCAATATTATAATGTTCATTTTCATCAAAGTATCGATATGTCTATTACCTGCGAGCTTAATTGACTTTGCCTAAGTACAGTTCTAACACATATAATTCAAAGCCCTGTAGTTTACTTCAATTCCCATTGCCCTCTCTCATCTGGGACTTTGCATCCCGGAACAGATTTCCAAAGCTCTCCATACTCTCATAGTCGCTTATACTCCAAGATGCTCTGTCCCTGTGAGTGAGCGTATTTAGCTTAAATATTTTCCCTCACCAGCCCCTCCCATCTTAAACTTTGCAGCCCGGAATTTATTTCTGAAATTTTTCTGTATTCTCAAAGTCGCTTCAATTCCGAGCTGCAGAAATCATAGATGTGAGGGTATTTATTTACTTAAATATCTTCCATATCTCAATACTCCTTTCCTCCCATCTTAGACTTTGCAGCCAGTGGTTTATTTCTGAAAATTCACTGTATTATTATAGACGCTTAGTCTCGAGCTGCTCAGTCCATGGGTGTAAGGATATTAACTTCTAGAACTTCCATCACAAACTTGCCAATCTTTGCCCCTTTCATCCCTTTGACAATATCGTAATTTTATCCATTGAAAACATATCAGTCACATATGCATTTTTAACAGACATTGCTGAGTTGCATTACAAATTGTCATGTTTAGAGCCCCGTGCCACCATTCACTGTCTGTCCCCCCCTCCCTTCCTGGACTTTGCTGCCCGGAGTTATTTCTGTAGATTATCTGTATTCTCGTAGTCGCTTAAATTCCAGGCTGCTTCGTCCATGGGAGTGAGGTTGTTTTGTTAAAATGACCTTCCAGCACAGTGTCTCCAGTCTCAACAATCCCAAATCGAAATAGAAGACGGGAAACAAGAATTCCTGGACAGGAATTAACAAGAAAAGAAAACCAGACATCTCCGAAGACTTTCATCCCAAGTATTCTTCTAAAGTCCAGAATCCAGTGCAAAAGAGCCAATATTCCGTTCATCTCAGTCCAACCAAAGTATTAATTTAGAAATATAAAAAAAATGAGTGTCCTTATGGAGATTAATAAATTTTATACAATCCAATTTTTACCTTTAGGACATTTACCAAGTACTCGATTCTTGACATTTTTAACTGCATGTCCATATTCCAAATCTCCCATCCAAGTGCTAACCAAGCCCAACCCTGCTTAGCTTCCACGCTCAAACGAAATCAAGCATATTCAGGGTGGTATAGCCAAATCAAAGTCAAATGAAAGACTTTTAACCATGACAGCATCAATCCTCATGAGAAGGCAGATAAACTTCGCAAACTTTTCTTTGAGTGCAGCCGCCCCTTTAAGATGAAAGCTCAGCCATTTCGCACTCACTTTTCTCCTGGGTCCCTCCATTACTTCACTCCAGCACAGCGTTGCAAGTCATCTCTGTTGTGATAGTCCAGAAAAGAAGACCAGAACAGGTTACATGTTTTCTTATTCATTTCAGCTTGTTTCTTGATTTCTTTAGTAAAAGTGGACGGCGGCGCTTGTGCCGCTCTAGCGACGAACCCGCTGGCTCCGTCATGGTCCTTCGACCCCCTGGCGTCTCCCGCTCCCCCAGCCGGGTAGAGCCACGCGCCAGTTATGGGGTCCCCTTCGGACCCTTTCCGCACCCCTAGTACTGTAGGGCTGTTTAGCCGCCTCTAGGTCTTAAAAGAGGCGGCTGGAGTCCAGCGGGTGGCTGCTCAGAGCCGCGCCATTGTGCAGCTTCATTCCGAGCTGCCACTCGTGCCCGCCATGCCACCGGAAGCCCCAACTTGTATAATTTTAAGAGCAATTTGGTGTCCCTTCCGGGACCCCCAGAAATCAGGGTAACTGTCGTGTTGACAGTAAAAACCAAAAAAGTATTAAAAATTATACTTGTAATAGTGATGCTTGTGTGTTTGTAGTGAGTTAAAATGGCATGAAGTCAGTGATGTTTCTTATTATGCCTCTGGGAATTATGCAACATCCAGGTGGTAGTTATAGCATCTGAACAAACAGTGATTGGATATGAACTATTTACTTGGCTCTGTTGAAAGCCTCAGCCACTAAAATAAGTGGCATAAAGTGCAAGAATGTTATATTGGAATGAATTTAGCATTAACTTGAAGAGCTATGATTCATAGTTCAGGGGATGTTTTCTACACTAAAAAGATGGGTTAGAGGTGAGCTTTGCTCAGTGGGGATGGTGAGGTACAGAATGTTTTCTATTCTGCTTTAAATAAGAGAAACACAGGCTGGAAAGTACCCAGACAAGAAGAAAGTCACAATTCTTGTTCAACAGGGTATTATTAAAATGCTACAATTACCATGAAAAACTCTGTTCAATGGCAGGACTCCTAGTTACACAACTGGAAGTTGATGGTATTCTATGCTTCATCTGTTTTTGTTCCTCACAGCACACACACATCACTGTTGGGCCTGTTTGATTTTTTCCCCAATTGCTATCTAGTAAACCAAGACAGGCAATTCGTTATCCTCCCAATATTTTGAACTACAGGTCCCATAAGACCCAGTCAGTGTGGTTAATGGTCATGTATTATAGGAGTTGTAGTCCAAAACATTTGAAGGGTAAAGTACTCAAGACGGTGCTCTTTCAGGCTAGGTTACTTCCACAGTAGCATTTTCTCTGGAATTGGCTTTCTTTGTTCATTCACATTTTTTCCTAGGTATATCAGGATGTTGCTGATGTTTTTCTTCCTATTTTGTCCTCTTGTGTTATTTCAGACTATTTCTTGGATAATAAAGCGCAATATCAGCACTGCCTTGTTCAGTCTGAGCAGGTAAGCACTACTGAAGCTTTCCAGGACTCCTATGCCTTTGATTAAAAGCTTCCTGCTGGCAGATTCAGCCTATTTTATTGCTTCCTTTGGGTGGTATGGGCAAGATTACTATTTAATAGTCTTTTATTTTTTCTTCACTAGTGTATTTTTTTGCCCTTTGTTAAAAAGGTAAGTACATTTTTCTATTTTAATTGATTGAATCATTAGAAAGTCATTAGGAAAAAAATTAGTGTACAATATTTATAAGCATGTTGTACCTAGGTAACTTTCCAGAAAACTATTGCTGGCTGATGACACACTATAAATTGCATGCTTTGACTTGTTTCTTGGCTGTGAAGATGGTGCTGGTACTGTCCACTGAGAATTTGATCATCTCCACATGCTAGTTGGACGCCTACTTACCATTAGTCCTACACCAGCTGGTTTGTACTGATTCACATTCCTCTGGGATTTCACTCTAATAAATTTTATCCAACAGGCAATGATCTCAGTCAAGGTTCTCTTAGATGAAAACCTCAACTCTATAGTCAGAAGGAAATAGTGCTCAGAGAAATTACTTTTCTGGACCATAGTTTCCAGAGTCTCCCAGCCAATAGGCATACTGGCTGAGAGAATTTGGGAGTTGAAGTCTAAAGAAGATTTTTTTTCTCCCTTGTGTATAGCAAGCTTTGTCCTCAACATGCACATGAATTTCTATGTATTTAGTTTTAGCATGCTATCTTACAGCTGTGATTGTGCCAAGCATCTATTTAAATATATTAATTTCCTTGCTTTAGCTCCTTGTCTATCTACGGTGCTGTTCTAGGACCATCTTTCTGCAGTTCTTGGCCTGAACGCTCAAATGTGAGCCTAACTTGGTCTATTTGGTGTGTCAGCTTTTCCTAATCTGTTTCTTCATCTTCTATGTTGGCTTTATTCCGGTTCTACCATTGCCTTGAATCTTCTAACTCATGGTAGGCAACTTCACAGTAAGAGTTTGGGAGGAGAAATGCATTTAGTTTGAGGGCCATCTTTCCCTTGCTGAATTGGGCAGCAGATGCTGTAGCTCCACGGCAGGGTGAGCAACTGAAACTGGTCCAGGATTCAATTTTCTGGGTCTGGCTCCCTCTGGAGAATGACCTCAAAATGAACAAAACAAAACAGGAAGTAAGTAGAAATCAACTTTTACTTTTGAGAAAGAGGTACTTTTCTAACATTAAACAGTGAAAGGCCAGCCTGCAACCTATTTAAAAGGTAAATTGAAGCTTTCACAAGAAACTATCTATTATTTTTTTCATACCAGAAGAAGGACAGACTGGGGACTATGGAGCAATAAAAGAACACAAAAACGCATGTCCCTGGGATCACCCTTTGCCTACCCCTTTTCTATGATGTAAGAAGGCGCCACAGAGCGTTGCAAAGATCACAGGGCAGTGCATGTATATGTTTAGCCTGGAGAAGAGAAGGTTAAGAGGTGATGTAATAGCTATGTTTAAATATTTGGAGGGATGTCATATGGAAGATGGAGTAAGCTTATTTTCTGCTGTTCCAGAGACAAGGACACAGAGCAGTGTCTTCAAACTTCAGGAAAACAGATTCCATCTGAGCATGAGGAGAGCTTCCTGATGGCAAGTGCAATTTGACAGTGGAATACACTGTCTCAGAATATGGTGGAGTCTCCTTTTTTGGAGGTTTGTAAACAGAGGCTGGATGGCCATCTGTCAGGACTGCTTTGATGGTGTATTCCTGCATGGCAGGGGGCTGGACTTGATGGATCTTATGGTTTCTTCCAAATCTACAATTCTGTGATTCTATGCATCATTCCCACTTATGTCGTCAACAGAAGCAAAAGGATGGGGAAACTCAACATGAAACTTGCAGCTTCTTCAGCAATGTGAACAGTGGCAGCAAATTTGGCAGCCATGGAGGCTAAAAAAAAGGAGGGGGTGCGAGGTTGATATGTAGCCCATGATGCCCACTCTTGGTTTGGCAGAGTTAGGAGAAAGCACTCCTGTTTCATACCTCCCAGCGTTTCACAGATGAAAACAGGAACACATGTGGCCGAGCAACATCAGAGTGCGGCCAGAATGGGAAAAGTTTTCAGCGAGGAAGAACAGACAACCTAGGAGATGCTTGGCTTTTGCCTGAGCCTACTAGGAAGGGCAAGATTCTTCTCCCTCCTCTCCTTTTCCCTCTTGTTGAATTAACTGAGTACAAACTGCTTTTGTATTTTTGAAGTCATTTTGCACCAAAAGAAGCAAGCCAAGGACAAAAGGGGGGGAGTAGTAGGAGGAGAGAGAATCTAGGACATTTTAAAAGCGGCTGGAAAAAGTGGAATGGCAAATGATTACTCAGAGGAGTCCCTGCCAAATCAAGACAGTTGGAATTTGTGCTGTCTGGGTATGTGGCAACTGACTGACAAATAATTCCTCTCCTCTGTGTTCACTGTAAGACAATTAGGAAGGAGCTTTTTTACAGAAGGTAGATTTGTTGTACTCCAGCCATATAGTTTTCATTTTAGGCAGACAGCATTTCCCCTTGTTAAGACCCTTTGCATTCAATGTCTCCATGGCAGGCAGAAGTTCAACAAGTGTAGCCTTGCCAAGAAATGTGATGCTGAGAAGCTGTGCCTGTCAGAGGCACATGACTTGTACAGAGTGCCTACATTCACTTTGATCTGTTCATGTTCTCACTGTTTAGTGCCAATTAAATCACATGATGGCATTTGTTCTGTCTAATTGAAAGCACTAGGATTTGTTTTAAAGGCAATAGTCATAGAACGTGTAGCTTCTGGAACAAATAACTACTGTTACTATATTTAAAACTTCTTCTTTCAAGAACCAAGGTCCATCCAAACCCCTACACATGACAAAAAATAAAATCTCAGAGAAAGCCAAATATAACAGTTGTCTTTCCTTAGCTTAGGGAATCCACATCCCTTGACTGACCATCCAGCTCCAGCTCTTAGGAAACTGCCTCAGGATATGTCATAATGACCCAAAGCCATTCTGAAATAAAGACAGTGGGTCTTACTTGGTGACCGCACTATTCCAGCCCTTGTGAAAGACAAAAATGGAAGAAGCCATTTGCCATCTGTGGACACTGAAAAGAAAAGCACTTAAAGAATCCAGTTATGTGGTGGTCTCCTGCTGAAAACTGATCCTTCTGTTGCTACTATTTGCCCCTAAAGCTGGGAAAAAAAAGAAAGAAAGAAAAAGAAAAAGAAAAAGAAAAAGAAAAAGAAAAGAAAAGAAAAGAAAAGAAAAGAAAAGAAAAGAAAAAGCAGCCAAGTTCTGAATGCTAGTATGTGGGGTGCACTTTGGATGAAACAGAGAAAAAACAAATTACCAAGTGCAAGACAAGATTTTGAATCTGAATTTTGAATATCATCATCATCATCATCATCATCATCATCATCATCATCCTGCCTTTTCCCTACCCCTGGAAGTCAAGGCAGCTTGAAGAACTTAAAACAGATTCAGCTGAAAGTAGACATTATACAAAAATAAAAAGATTTTTTTAATTTTAATATTTAATTTTGGAGTGATTGACACTGATATACATACAAAAAAATTATTCCAGCAGTTAATGCAAAGCCATCTGTGCTCTACCTACAACCAACAAATTAATTGTCCCAATAGATCTATTACAGCTGTAACCTTCCCTTCCTCCCTCCCTGCCCCCTGGAAGAACAAAATAATTTTGTGGAGAATCATATCAATTGTATCTTTTATAATTTTGTACCCCTTTCTTTCTTTAACTGTTTCTATTCGTTTGTTCCACTTCCTTAGCCAATCACCT
Source organism: Cyclura pinguis (assembly GCA_030412105.1). Taxonomy (NCBI): domain Eukaryota; kingdom Metazoa; phylum Chordata; class Lepidosauria; order Squamata; family Iguanidae; genus Cyclura; species Cyclura pinguis. Next base: position 69,245,013 of record CM059602.1, on the reverse strand, counting down.
TCTTTTGACTGACTTATGTACCCTATTCTTCTTTTTACTTCATTTTAATATAAAATCAAACATGATATATTCTGCAATATAATTTTGCCATCTATCCACCTTCCATTTTTGTTTGTCTTTCCAACCATATGCAATAACCACCTGAGCTCCCTGAGTTGCCCCTGAACTGCCAACAACAGTTAAAATATAATTAAACTGCCAAGAGAATTAAAAGCAATTAAAAGCATGTCCATTAAAAAGAAAAAAAAAACCCAACAAATGTAGACAATGCAGCACATTGTTAAAGACCCTTTCACCATAACTAATCAGTCCTCAAAGCTCTGCTGGAACAAAAAAGTCTTCACTAACAAGGAGGGTACCTGTCTAGCCTCCCCTAGGGAAGGAGTTTCAGAACCTAGGAGCAGCCTCTGAGAAGACTCTATGTTCTCTCCAGAAATACCTGCAAGGGTGGTAGGACAGAGACAGGAGCCTCTCCAGGAGACTACAAAGCACAGATAGGTTCATAGGTGGAGATATCGTCTGTTAGATAGCTGGGAACTAAGCCATATAGGGTTTCAAACATCATAACCCGCACACTGGTGGCAGGCGTATAGTTGACACAAGCAACATCTATTAAATATTGCCACTTTTAAAAAATTTGGGCTGATCCTCTTCTGCTTGTGATACCATCTTGCTTCAGATCTGACTAGTGAAACAACTGAGGCTTTTTCCGTATCTTATTTTCTGAGTCAGGGCACATTTTCATCTACTTTATTTCTGTGTATAAAGATGCTGATGAAGTTACATGAGGATAAATAGGTTTTTGTTTTTTTGTTTTTTAATGTTGGCAGCCCTGTCTGGACACCTAATGTAGTGTTTACAATCAATCTTCAGTGACCCTCTGTAAACTGGGTGGCAGGGTAGGGGGAATACTTCTCTTTTGGATAGTTTTCATATTCTGATCAGCTGCTTACAAATCTGTTCCAGATTGGTCTGAGATTCCTATCACAGCAAGCTGAAGTATAAGTACTAGTTGTCTATCATTTTTGCAGTGATCTTAGAGAATGTGGCTTTCCATTAATTCCCAAGTTTCCTCTTGAACAGAATACCAGTAGCAGTGGCAGCTGAGGTCTCCCAGGTCAGAGAGCCAGTGAATCTGCTCTGGGTTTAAGTCTGAACTTTACCCAAGTTGTCCACTGTTGTTAACTTAATTTGTACTCTGTCTTTCCCACAAAATTGCAACAAGTGCAATATAGCTAAAAATATACAAAGATTAACATTTAAATAGTATTAAACTATTCACTGTGTTAAAACAATTTAAAATATGCACTTTAAAAGGGATAAAAAGCAATTAAAAACAGCTGCACCCGAGTCATCAAATAGGTTCAGTGCTTTGGATAGTTCCCTTAAAGTTTTGGATTGAAACCTGGAATGGATTTACTGTCCCACTGATCCAGCTGCCACCCATCAAAGGTGTGGGATATTCAAAAAGGTCTGTCAGAATGTCTAATGTTAGTGAGAAGCCAATTGCTATTTAGCTTTATGATCAAAACATTTATTTAAAATATCAGTCTGCTTGCTGAACCTCAGATCTGGTATAGGAAACTCAGGTGACTAATTGAAAAAAAACAGAGGCAATCAGATTGGCCATAAGGAAAAAACCCCCACCGAAATCATATTCATGTAATAGCATTATCAGGCCAAATCAAAGATCACAAAAATGTGCAAGCTTCCAAAATCTTAATCCCCTTTCATAATGAGTAGCATCCACTTGCCTGTGTCAGCCTGGTCCATGGTAAGTGGTGTACAGAGCTGAAATAGGAATTTGAAAACAAACTAACACCCAAAGAGACTAGAAATCCTTGATCTGTCTTGGCACATAGCATTTGTCTAAATAAATCCATTTTACGCTTCTGTGTTTACGATTACAGTTGCTTATAAGGGTTGAGATAGCTACCTCTATCTGGAGCCTATCCCAGTGAATTTAAGTCAGATCCCTAAAATCCTGTAATAGGAAAAGTGTTTCTTTTATTAACACACACACACACACACACACACAAATCCATTAATGACTTCTTTTGTAACAGAAACACTTTCCAAATGGTTTCCCACTAGAGAACAAAGGGAGAGGAACAAGGTAATGTGATAAAGTTCCAGCCAAAAACACTATTACCCTGCTGTAATTGCAGTTTACTTGGTTCATGTGATAAGAATCCAAGTTCCTTCAGCTGAGCAGGGCTTATCTATGATACTATTGCCTTTCAATTCTCATGTAAACATACCAGCATTTTGCCCTGCCATTCATTTTACCCCATTCACAATGCTTCAGAAGACCTCTAACTAACTTTCAAGGAAAGTTTGAGGAAGAATCTTGCGATCTTCAAACCACTTGTCCTGAAATAGGGTCCCTGACTTTTCTGGATGTATTTTAGATGTAAGTAGCCTATGAACTGCAGATTCATAACTACACACAAGCTTGCTAGTTCAGATCATTTATCCATTTTCATTACTTCCTTAGGTTTAATGTGGATTTTGGCTATGCAGAAGCTTGGTGGGAAATGCTGAGTGGGAAAGGATGGGAAACAGGAAACTGTCAAGGCTGGTGGTGGGAAACGCACAGCGTTTTTTAGCTGCCACACCACAAATAACAAACCACCCTATTCATGGACCCATTTCCCATGGCCTAGCTGCAAGAAATTCCCGTGTCAAATTATATGATTGGAGTGCATTGCTGGAAGTGAAATAACATTTCCATCATCCACCTAACTGAGAAGAAAGGTCACAGCAGAAAAGAAGCACAGCAAGGGCTGAGTCTCCCTTTAGGTCTTCATTACATTGGCTTTCTGTTGTGTCTTTTTTATAGTGATTCCTGATCTTAGGACTCTCAATATTGCTTGGCTACAGCTCCAAGAATCCCTCATCAATGGCCATGCTAGCGGTGGCTTTTGAGAGTTGAAGTCCATCAACATAGCGAAACCCAAGTTTGAGGATCACTAGTATAGTATATTTAATAGAATGTGTGCTTGCCTACTGAATATACAATATATTTCTTAGGACTGACCTATATAAACAAATTGCTCCAATTATTATCAAGCAATTGCCTGATTTTTTGGACTGTTCCTCTAAAATGTGACTTCCTCTGTAATTGTCTTGCAACTTTACACAGCTGTCAGTGGGTCAGAATCTTAAGAATGGTGAGATTATTACAGTGAAGCCAGATTGTTTTTAAGCTGTTCTGTGGCTCTGTCCATACATCTCCTTGAATGCTTTTCCAGATGATCCTTTTAAGTGCAATAAATGTAGAATGTTATTTGTTCATTGAATGTAATTCAGCATAACACTTCCCTTGGAGGTATATCACATTTTTATAATATTTAAACTCTGAGATTTTCTCCCTGGGAAAATTTTATTCTTCTTTTTTTATTCCTCTCCTCTTATTACCCATCCTTTGCAGTTGCTATACGCAATATAGTCACTCAAGTGACATGTGCATTTGCTGGATTTTACATATGCCTTTCCCTAATGATGACCAAAGAAATTTCCTTCCTGCATTTGAGCAAGCATGTGCCATTCTGTAAGCTTTAAAATATTTTATTTGTAAAAACTTCTTTTGGCCAACTACTGTAGTCAATTCATTTGCCATAGCACTGTCCACTGGGTTGTTGGATAGGTTAGATTCTTCCTGCAGGCCTCAGTACAATATTTGCATCATGTGAACTGAATCCCTCCCCTTTCCTTGCTTATCAGTTGGAAGTATCAACCTGTAAATGGGGTTTGTGTTTGCAGACAACTTGTAGACCTTCAGAGAGTGTTGGACTACAATTCTCATCAGCCTTAAGCAGCACAGCCAGTGGTGAGGAATTGTGGGATTTCCAATCCAGCAACAGCTGAAGCACCATAGGTTGCCCTTCCCTGCTCTAAATGCACAGGGTTTTTCTTTTCTTCATCATCTGCCATCAGCAACCAGAAGTGACTAGAACCTAGCTTCTGTTCTATTTAAAGAAAAAAAAACCTTTGGACCATCCCTACCAACCCACCTTATACCTTGAATGGATGAAAAATGCCACTCTAGGAGGCCTCCGAGGGCAGCATTTATCATTTTTGCTCAAAAATATTTTGTGGGGACACTTGGGCTTATAAAAATGAGTGGGTAAATGACAGTGATGTAGACTCGAGTTGACAGACTCGGACTCAAGCCAGACTTAAGTCACTTCAGTGACTCAACTCAAACTTAACTTGGCAAGAAATGATACACTGACTCAACTCGACTCAAGACTTGTATATTTTTAGTGACTGACTTGATGCCCTTGGTTCAGTAACATAACACATTCATCCAGAAACCTTATGACTTTGAACAACACTTCCATCCCTTTTTGCCTACTAAATTGTCACATGCTAATCTCTCTCAAACCCAAAGTGTGGGCGCATTTCTCAGAGGGAACAGCAAACAGGTTAGGCAATGGGCTTGAGGCAGGCTTGAGGTCTGCTCAGCAGCCTGTCCTTGCTGCATGTCGGAGGAGCCTTCTATGACGTTTCCGAAGAGCAAAAGACAAGACTCACCCCCAGAGTGCAGGGTGCATTCCTCAGAGGGGAACAGCAAATGTGTTAGGTAACAGGCTTGAGGAAGAAGGATCCTTCCTTCTAAAGCTGTTGAATCTTCAGTAATGGGGAGTAAGATAGGATCCTATTCCCCACTTCCAAAGCTGCAAATGACAAAATTGCAAATGTGGAGAGCCAATTCTGCTTAAATTGTTAAAACTGATTTTATTTCACTCTATCCAATAATTCTGGAATTTTGGTTGGGGTATAAAGTTGGCTTCCAGACTTGAGACTTGACTTGAAAGTATCTTCAAGGACTTGAGACTTAACTTGAGACTTGAAAGTAGAGACTTGAGACTTGACTTGAAACTCAGAGTAAAAGACTTAAATACATCACTGGTAAATGGTTTGAACATTAGAAGGTGTTCCTGGAGATCAGGGTTTGATTCACCACTCAGCCATGGAAATCCACTGGGTAACTTTGGGCACATCACACACACACAGCCCCAGAAAACCCCATAATAGGTTTACCTTAGGGTCACCATAAGGCAGAAATGACTTGAAGGTACACAACAACAACGAATTTGAATGCAGGTCATGTGTTGTTGATGCCCATTGAAATGATTGACTTTTGCACTTGGTTGCATTCGGTAGATCTTGAGGTTCTAGTAAAAACTGAGATTGTGAGAGTATAAAATCTGCCTAGTGTTTTTTTTATTTGGGGGAAGGATTGACAAAACAAGGTCCATGGTTTACTTACAGACTGTAAGAGCCCAAAGTGCAATTCTTGACGGTCTCTTGAAACTCCAGACCATTTGCAGATTTTTAAAAGAAATGTTAGGAAAATTTTCACTGAACCCCTTTCCAAACCAGCTCAAAACTGTTGCAAAATGCACAATATACTTGGAACTTCTCCCCTAGAAAAAATAAAGAATGAAAATTAGCCACAACTGAAATTGGAAGTGACATGACATCACTGCTGTTTGTTAGGCATGTCAATTTTGTCTAGAGGAGGAGGAAGCATGGGGGAAAATTAGACTGCATTTCCGGCACAGTTGCTCACTGCTGTTTTATAGCAATACCATAAAAAACTTCTAGTTTGTTGAGATCAGAAACCCACTTTTGCAAAAATTTTACAAAAGAAATAGAAGATTCTGCTTAGCTAAATTGTTCCTTGACTGATGCTGCAATCACTGGCATAGACATATCGGGACACTGATTTCATCCTCCAGTTGCAATACAAATATTTTGAAGCAGATTCTTGGGTAATTTGAAGTAATCAAGTCAACTGATATGTATTATGTAGCACACTTCTCTAGAATAAGATAGTCATATAAATTCCTAGAATGCAGCCCTCGATTGGAAACGTCCATTCCTACCATGTGGGAAATTATTTAGAAGAACTCAGTAAAGCCCCAAGACGATGGTTTTTCTTGTCTATGGTGTACCTGGGCCTCCAAAATCTCCTTTCACAAAAGTTCCCTTGAAAGACTTGTCTGGAAAACAAGGGAATAGATTACTTTTTAATTGGCCTCTGTGGCTGTGACGTACCAACTTTTATCAGTAGACAATATTTATCTTCATGCCATTAATAATTCTGTCTGCAGATTATGACAAGCCCGCAAGTAAGCAGAGAGCTGGCGTGATATAGTGATTTGAGCACTGGACTACAGCTCTGTAGATCAGGATTCAATTCCCAGCTCAGCTGTGAAAACCCACTGGGTGATCTTGAGCATGTCACATGCTCTCAGCCCCAGAAAAACCCATCATAGGGTCGCTTTAGGCACACAACAACAAGCGAGATATTTTGGCAACAAAAGGCTTAGCAGAGCTTAAAATATTTCTTTTTAGACTACAGGCACCAGAATCCCTAGTCAACATGCTCACTGGCAATGCTGGCTGCAGGATTCAGGGAATTATAGTCCAGAAAGCTATCTTTTTTTTTTCTTAAAAGCAATCTGCACCTTGTGCTTTAGCTACAATATTGCCAACTGTTTGAAGTCTGGACAAAGGAAAGGAAATAGAAATTAGTTCCCAAGAACAGGGCATAACACTACCAGTGCTGCGTCTAGTCCTTCCAACTGTGCTTTTAATAGCTGTTTGACATGCAGCAACTGGCAAGTCATAACATTTTGCCCTTTGCACTAGCTCTTTATGCCATTGCCAAATACTAGGAAAACCACTGGGCTTTCAAAGCAACTTGATCTGCTAAACGTCAATAGGTGATGCTTTTCATTCATTGCATGCAGAGCAACAGTATCCCTTGCTGATGTCTCTGTATCAGACATAGCTGAAGGGGAGACAGAAAAGTTGGCAGCAAGACCAGCCCTACCATTAGGCAGAATGAAACAGCTGCCTCAGGCAGCAGATGTTTGGTATCATAAAGAGGCACCAGTTACTAAGCTGTATGCAAGAACCAGAAATGTATTGCAGATATTGAAAATGGAGCTGCTGTGGAATTTCAGTTGATGGAAAACTTTACCTGTCAAATTTTGCTTTCTGGAACAGGAGTGGAAGTAAAGAGAACTGATGGAGGAATGTGAAAGGAATCTTAGCATACTATTTTGCTGAAATTGTTACAATAACAACAGTTGTAACAATAGAAGAAATTAATTCCATAAATCTATATAATTTGAAAGCTGTCAGCCTACAACAGGTCATTATTTCAATTCCTGCCCCCCCACCCCAGGTCACTGCCTGTGATTTTAACAACTTTGCAGCAGGCAGAAATTCAAGAGGTAAAGCTTTCCCTAGCACCGCAGTTCTACGATATTGGAGGTTCAAACATAAACTTAGTGGATACCTTGTAAGTGGATACCTCTGTCTGATCAAGTGAATATCAACCTCTTAACACAGTAGCAAATTATGACAGAAAGATGGTATATAAATAGACATAGCTAGGCTACAGCAGGGTTAGGGGATCTGTTGCCCTATAGACACTGGCAGCTGGCAGAGTAGGGGAGGTGAATCCACACTCAGTTCACAAGCCACCTTTGGCTCCAGAGGTTGTTGGATTTCTGAGTCTCATTAGTCCTAGTGTTACCCTGATTTCTGGGGGTCCCGGGAGGGACACCAAATTGCTCTTAAAATTATACAAGTTGGGGAAATTAGTCAAGAGCACCGCCTAGCAATACGAGAGGCAGGGTAACGTAGTGAGATCTTGAACCCTGTGTTTACGGGGTCAGGCCGAGTGAAGGAGCACACAGGAATTGAAATAATAAATGATATTTTATTAAAACACAAGCAAACAGTGTATGCAGCACACTCACACAAGATAACTAAAGAAATAAAGGTTGGAGTGGGATAGAGGGATTTTTAGAGGAGTTGCTGGTTTGGGTGATACTTCACCTGTCCTGAAGCCCAGTTGGAAGCGGAGAAGCTGGGGAGCGTGGATCTCAGCACGTGGGGCTGAGGGGAAGGTTCGCTGGACAAAGCGACAACAAGTCGGGATGGAAGCCAAGAGCGATCCGAAGAAGCGCTCAAAGTCAGGGGGTTTCATGAGGAGAATTGTGACCACAGGCTAGGTCGGACTTGGGGAAAACAATGGTTTTGGGGCTGGAGACAAAGCCTCCGAAAGGTCAGAATTTGAATGATTGAGTTATAGCCAAATTGTCAATAGGATAGCCGGTATGCAAACGCGGAGTACTTGAGCGTTGTATAGTGAGATCAAGCTGCCAGCGCGGGGCAGAGGATCTTTTGAAAGTTGCGTGCATACTTAATGAAGGTACTTGCCTTTGAGGTCTCCTAAAGCTGCGAGTCGGCTATTTCTGGCCTGCCTGTATTGTGTTGTAATATTACGGCGATTATCGGCCGAGCCTTTATGCGTGCTTGTCCGGGGGCGTCGCAAGCACGTGGAGGGGAATGGGTATGTGAGGCCGAATTATTGATATCAAGAGATATCTTTTTATATCTCCCAAGCTCGGGCTAGCCAGGGCAGTAACACTAGGCAGTAGTCAATAATCCCTCATGATAGGAACTGTAGTCCAGCAATATCTTAGAGGTCATGGCTTCTCTTTCCCAGGGCTACATAGTCATTATGGAAAAGAAGAGCCCTTTTACCCTTGTTGCTTTTTTTTTTTAAATTATTGTTTGTTTGTATAACAGCATCAGTAATCTCAAATCAATTAATACATGCAATCATAAAGTTCATCAGTACTGTTACTCTACCCTACCCCCACCCCATCCTGCAGGATGTGCTTTTTCATATGGCTGGAAATAACGTGAACCAAAGGTACACTGACTGGAAGAGCATGTTGCCAGATTAAGCTGACCTGAGACATGGCCAGGCCATAAATTCAAAGGAGATTAGGTGTAAAACCCTGTGTCAGGACCCTGGAGCTCCAGGACTCAAGCTCTGAGTCGGAGCCCGAGACCCTGGATACTGCTGCCCCAGACACAGAGCCCTTGGCCCCAGTAGCCCCAGCAACAGAGCCAGGGGTTGCCTCAGACCCAGCCAAACCAGAAGAGTCAGATAGTGAGGTGCAAGAGCAGGTACCTACTTACCAGCAGCATCGGGAGCAAAAGAGTGCTCTCAGGAGGTCAGAGCGTTTAAATAGGAAACGCCAGGCAATCAGGGTCCAGCTGAGAAAACACCTGGAGGAGTGATCTGGCTATAAAAGCACGCACTCAGCCTTGGGTCGTTGTTGGCTCACAACCGTCCCGTTTGGGGAGAGTTACGTATTGGGTCTCCTAAATCCCTGCCTTGCCTCCTGGAACGCTGCCTGACCCGCTGGAACCTCACCCCCTTTTGGACCTCGGACTGGCTCTGGTAACTTCTCTTACTTGAACTGTTCACTGAGAACTCGGCTGTGAAGTAACAGCCAGAGGGTCTCCTTGCTGCTAGAAGCTCTTTTATTTATTGCTGCCTTATCTCCTCATTTGCGTTCGCCTGGAAAGCTCTTTGATTTAGTGCCTTAGTTACGAGGGACTTGCTAACCGGCTCTTGGGCTGCCTGCCAAGCCTAGGAGCGGACACCCTGGTAGAAAAGGAGTTCAGGCTAATATCTTCATCAATCTCAGATCTTTGCATTTCTGAACTGGCCCAGATAAAACAATCAGCCCAGATTGGCCCGGATAAAACAATTTGATCTCACCTTACAGAGACCTTTCCAACACCATCTACTGGTCTAGACTTCAAGAGGTTATCACGATTCTCATAAATTTTGTTATTCTGGTATCAAAGCAATCACTTATTCTGGAACCCTTTTGTTGTCCCATGAAAAAGTGTTAAGGCTTTGCCAGAACACTTCTTCAAGATAGGAAAAAGGGTATATAAACCCTAACTTTGGCCTTGGCAAGTTGTAGCATTTTGGATGTAATACGTGACTCCCAGACTGTTGTTTGCCCGTGTTACCCTCAGATGCTGTCTGAGCTTCTCTGCTTCCTATTCCTTCTCCAGGACTGGTAATTATCACCCTCTTCCCACAATTTCTCTCTCTATCCAACCTTTCACATCTTACTTTCCAACAGCCTATGGTCCTTACAGTGTCTGATTTCCTGTGTGTTGTGGATTCCAAATAAAACACTTTGTTTTTCTTTAACCAGAGCCTCTCTGCAGTGAGTACTACTACATATAAGTGAAAAGATCCTGCCTTTACCCTCCTCTTGCAGGCCTTCTTTGAGCTTTATTTTCCCCAAATTCTAAGGGGATGCTGCCATTGCAGATGGACCTCAGCATTCACCACCTTTTAGGGTAATAAGACAATGATAATGATTGAAGAGCAATGAAATGTGAAATGTCTGAAGAACTTTTTCAGAATTCAAGCACTTCTGGTGTGGCTTCACCAAGATTATATAATTCACAAGTTTAACAGTAACTATGCAAATTTAGTTTTGTTTCCTCTTAGAAATTTCAGATTCAATACAGTGCCTAATTTAGTGCCGATTCAAAAGCAGAGGAGAAGCTGCAATTTCAGCTTCTGTTCTAGTCAAGCTCTGTTCCTGTCCTTGCCACATCTATGCACACACATTACAGCCCCTCCACAGTGCACAGACTCACTTCTGGAGAGAAGGATTTATAGGAGCCAAAGACAAACACCTGGAATAGGATAGGCACCTGGATGGGAGAGGGCAGGAATTCTTTTCTAGATTTCTTAAAAAGCTCAGCCTGAATTCAATGAGCAATAACAAATTTAATTGAATACCCCCATGAAAATGAAAGGTGCTTCTCTCAGACCTGTGATGATTTCCAGTCTTGATTCAGAATGACCTCCTCCCCTTCCTGTCATTCCAAAACATTGAACTCTGAAACTGCAACTAGAAGCCGCTGTTCATTTATTTGAATGGGAACAAACAAAAAAGCCCTTGTAGAGTAGACAGAACCTAATGAGCTGTCACCATGTATCAAACAAAACAGAACAAAATTGAGGATTGTGTAGTTTTGTTTTCACTTTCACAACTATTTAGCCCTTGCCCAGCAGAATGAAAGCATGGTTAATGCACCCGAAAGCCAGTTGCTGAAGCCAGTTGTATGCAGCTGTGTGAAAGTTCCTGGGAGAACAATTTTAATTAGCCTCCATTTTGTTTCAGAAGCACAAATAGATGGAATAAAGCGTAGATGAAGGCCAGCTCTTCTTGAGACTTTGCTTCCTTCCAGTATTCCTTATGCTAGGTTTAAAACATGAAGGCGTGTCTGCTGCTATGGAAAGAAAGATGGGCTGTGTCATCAATTTGGTGAGAGGCCCTCAGAAAGCACTAGTTACAGACAGATGGGTGGGAGTCTTTTGCACCAGGGCTTCCAGCTGCTCATACAGAGGCACCAGTAAGTGGTTTGATAGGACTTCTACTTTTCTCCATGGCGTCAATAGAACAACCCACATTAATTCACTGGAACTGCATCTTCCTGAACTGGGGATTTCCAACCCAAGATGCCTATTGGAACCAGCTGTGTTTACCCAGACAAACACAGAAATGAACACATGATTACAAATGCATTAAAATTCTATCAGTATCTAGCCAAATGGGGTTGCTATATCTTTACCTTTCCATTAATAATTCTCCTTGAGCTCTCATTTTGCTCTCTGTTTCATCTCTCTGGATACTTTTGGCTCAAGGGCTCTGAAGGCCTTGAGTCTAAAGTCATTGTCAATGCTTCTCTTGCTGCAGTTGACCAGACAGCTGAGCACCAAGACAGAGGTCTGTACAATCAGTGAGATGAAAATTCTTGAATTCAGAGTCCCTCGTACACAATTGGTGCAGGAGAGGCTTTGAAACATTACTCAGTATTACAGCTTTTGAGTGGCACCTTGTGGATGCAAGTCAACTGAGCGTTTTTGGAGCTTCTACTAAAAATGAACAGACAGCTCTTGGTCCTTAATGAGGATAAATTGTTCTGGAAATAGAAGATTTAGCACCAGGGCTTTTGGAGGGCTATAATTCATAGGGTTGCATAAGTCAAAGTTGACTTGACAGGAAATAACAGCAACAGCACCACATAAGGTAGCCACCGGAGGAGTGCTTCTGTAGAAGGGAACATGTGAATGTCACCAATAGGAAGTCCACACAAGCAGGTTTCCCCATTACAACAGTGGTTTGCAGGCCCTGTATTGTCATTCAAATTCCTTTTGTTATTTTTGCTATAGTGTTGTTCCTGGTTGGCTGAACTGTGATGAAATTGCATACAGAAAGAACACTAGGAATTATTCAATAAATAAAAGGCATAAATAATTCTCCTTATTTAAGCTGAGATAATTACATATAACCTCCTTTAAGGATTATTGTAACAATTTGATTTTATTACAAGAAATCTTTTTAACTTTTAGAGGAAAAGTTTACACCTGGGAAGTAAATGGTCTGAATGAGTCTCACTGATTTAATTCTGTTTGGATTAATGAGTTGTCTCCAGGAGAGAATTCACAATTAATATATACTAATATATATTCCCAAATGGCTCAGACTAGAATGGTACGTGTAGAAGAAATGTGCATGTAGAAGACACGCAATGGTCTTTTTACTCATGCAATATGTATTTTAGGGTCTAGATTAATTTAGGAATGTTAGGTTACATAACATTATTTTCCTCTACATTTAGTGGCACTTATTATGCATGAATGGTTTGACACGTTTCGTGGATCCCTTTTTTTCCCTTTTAAAATCTATTTGGCTATCTATACAGTTTTGTCCCCCCCCCCCCGCTCTCTAATTAATCAGTGGACCTACTTAGGGCCTATGCCAGGGATTTTATATATGCCTGTCAGTTTTGGTCAGAAGCTGACATACATTTCTAATAAAGGTGAAGTAGAGGAGATGCCTTTTACTTGTACTTAATGACAAAAATGTTGTATTTTGAATCAGGCTGAGAGCTGTTTTCCAGAAAACATCCCTTGTATTTGAAATCAAGTAAAGAAAGACCAGATAAAAGGTGTTTCTGATTCAACAGAATTGAGGATGTTACATGCTGCCTGGTTAGATGAAATATTAGTTGTAACATCCAGAAGATAAAACCTGTATTTCTTCCAAATACTCTACATCTTGGAGAAGAGTATGGAATAAAGTTCAGGAAATGTCATTCTTTCCAAATAAAAGAGGTCCATGCTGAGCACTTGCCAGATGATTAAATTAATCTTAGCTAATTATGTGAGTTTTAGTTGACCAGTTGATCAAATTCAAATATATTTACATATGAACAAAATCATAGTCTTAAAGAAAAATCATATGGGGGCTTGTTAACTGTGGTCAAATGATTCACCTGCAGTGACCCCACCAGCTCCTGAGGTCATCAGTTATGGCAAAGGGAGGGGGGGAGATAGCGTGGGTATTGGAAAATAGGCCCTTTCCACACCTCACCTGGACCCTGTGATGTCTTGGTGCTGTCCCAGCAATACCTTTGCCAGGATAGGAATGTGTCACAAACACTCCCCGCTGCACCTGGCTGGCTGCTGGCAGATGGTAGCGGTTGAGACATGTTCTTTCCTTCCGCAGTGCAGCCGGCCTCTTCCGGTGTTGCACTGAGGAAGGAAGCACTTAGATAGAGCTTCCACCCATTCTGCACAGCTCCAGTTGATGCAATCATCGCGCAAAAGGGGCCTATTACCAGATTTTTTCTGCTAATAGTGTAACACATGATTGCGACAGCTGGGGATGTGACAGGAGCAGGACCATGAGGACAACATGCGGTAGCACATGTCGCAGACTGGCTTCAACCCATCCCCATGTTGGAATGGGGCCATAGTGCGGAAATGGCCATAGATATGATACAGTTTAACTCAGGATGAACCACAGTGACTCTCCAGATGTTCTTTTCCTACAACCTTCCTGAAGATTGCAGTCCAAAAAACATCTGAAGGGCCAAAGTTTCCCACTCTCGGTTCAAATCCAGGTGCCCAAACCTGTTTTAGTTCAGTTGTTTAATTCTCCTGTTTCCTTTAATAGATGAAAAGGGCTTGTCAGGATTCTCCCCCTGCCAAGGCTGAGCCAGCAAAGGGAGGATGGAGGTTGGGAATACTTGCAGGGAGAGTCTGAATACACCAATCACATGGAAAAACACAAGCCAAGCCAGGTCAAGGTCCAGTTCTAAGGTTCAGAAGGCACAAATCCATCTGGAGGGTTTTAGGGAGCAGGAGACATGAAGATCATGAGAGCTTGCTAGTAATTTGCTGGAAGCAAAGAGCAGCCACACCAGCAGACTTAAATAGCTGCTGTGATCAGGTGCTGCTTGTTATTGTTTCTTCAAGCTAGTCCATGCAGCCTCCCTCTGAGCTGTCCGTTTCAGCCTTCTTCGTGATTGAGGACTGATGGGCACAGGCGGCTGTAACTCCTCTGAATCACTGCTAGTTCCTTCTCCATCATGAGCTGGCCAGGGCAACTCTGTTTCTGCTTGACCTTCCAGTGCGAGGGATGTTTGCGAGTTGATTGCTCACTCACTGGCTCAGTTCTTGGCACAATCAGTTGCTCCTCAATCTCAGAGGCATCATCTATTACAGGGCTGGTTGTGTTGCTAGCACACAAAAGGAGGTGAAGGATATGCCCTCCAGTATGAAAAGTACACAGACATAGATGCTGCAGTTGTTAAGGCACATGTTATAGGATAAGCCCCACTAAACACTTCAGAATGCAGAATGTGTGTACGTGCAGAGGATGTTTGGGAAACAGCTGGAATAGCCCTAGAGTTAGTTAAGAAACTGTTTACACTTAATATATTTAGGAAGTGTTAACAATTTCTAATAGGAGTGCCAGACTGAAAACTGAGATAGCTGAGATTTCAGCGGGTGTTGCCTGTTTGCAACCAGGAAACAAGCAACACTGTTTGAAATGTCAATAAACATAGAGTCATAGACTCATAGAATATTAGAGTTGGAAGAGACCCTGGGGGCCATCCAGTCCAACCCCCCGCCATGCAGGAACACGCATCAAAGCATTCCCAATAGATGGCCATCCAGCCTCTGCTTAAAAACCTCCAAAGAAGGAGACTCCACCACACTCCCAGGCAGCATGTTCCACGGCCGGACAGCTCTGACCATCAGGAAGTTCTTCCTGAGGTTCAGGTGGAATCTCCTTTCCTGCAGCTTGAATCCATTGTTCCTTGTCCTACTCTCTGGAACAGCAGAAAACAAGCCTGCTCCCTCCTTGACATATCTCTTCAGATATTTAAACATGGCTATCATGTCCCCTCTTAACCTTCTCTTGTGAATGGTAGAATGGTACTGGATGGTACTGGAACACTCCCAAGTTTTCATTCTGGTAACCCTAACTTATAAACTACTCTTGCCACTATTTTGGCTTATAGTGCTCTTGTGAGCTATGCAGCAGATCTCCAGAAAGAAAAAGAAAAATCCATACATGGATAATGGCATAAGAGGGAAAAGATTTTCTTCTTCTTACAATACAGTTTATTGCATCTGCTGGCCATATCCAAAGATGATAATAATAATAATAACCACCACCACCACCACCACCACCACCACCACCACCACCACCACCACAGGTAGATTATACATTATTCAGCAACATTACATAAAAGGTAAAGTGTAAGTTATAAGTTCGAATACAATATGTAAGTAAAAATATAAATTTAAACCATAAATATATAAATATAATATATACTCTGGTTTCTCTTCAGATCGTATAAATCTTTCTCCTTCTTCTTACTAATCTGACTACAAACATCATTCAGCAGGTGCTTGGTTGTAAACACATTTCATAAAGCACTCATATTTCCACCAGTTATTGTTTGCTATTTAATATCTATGGTGATGCAATGTCCAAAAAACAGAAGCAAAGTTTGATGGGAAAATATGTGGCCCGGACAGAATATGTAAAAAAGAAAAGTGCCTTATTGCTCAACAGATAGTTGTGCGCAAAGGCTCTTTGTGTCCAGAACCCTGGCCAGACAGGCACTTGGTTGATGTAAAGAGCTCCCTTCTAAACTGAGGAGTTTGAGGCAAGTAAAAAACAACAACAATCTGCTTGGGAGTGGAAAAGTCATGGTATGGAATGGACACCACCAACAAGAAACAATCAGCAATGCAGACAAACCACACAGAGGAAATTTATCTTTCTGCTCATTCCAAACACAAATCTTTGTATGCTTCAGTGGTTGATTTGAACTTGACTTAAGGAAACGGACAGTGCAAACAGAGGCCTCCCCTATGTGAAAGTCATGACTTTGCCTATTTCCCTTTAACACAGAAGAAAGATGTGGGATGGAGCAATGTTTTAAGGAAAGAAGGGAGGGAATTTGACTTACAGGCAGGTATTAAGGCTTACAAATGTCTCAGCTAAACTGATTCACAGGTGGCCAAACAACATCAGAATGGGGTCAAAATGGGAACATTTATTTAAGGAGGAAGAACACACAAGGTAGAAGATCATGTAGCAGTTTGTCTGTGCCCGATTCTACAGGGAAGGGCAAGAATCCACCACTCTTCACACTCCCTCTCTCAAGTTAACTAAGTGCAAACTACCTTTGCACTTTGAACTCAGTTTGCAGCAGTTGAAGGAAGCAGAGGACAAAGGGAGAAAATGGGAAAAGAAGAGAAATATTGTGGTATTTTAAAAGCAGCTGAAAAAGTGGGACAAAATCAGTGGCCTACCGAGGGGGACAAGTAGGTGGGGCACCCCAGGTGGCATGTCTGTTGGGGCGGCACCAGGCAATCCTACATATGCTGGCAGATGTCCAGCAACTAGATGGACACTGGAGCCTCCCAGAGAGGTCTGCTGGAGGGGTATGCACCCTGGGAAAGGAGGTTGTCCTTTCCTCCCCTCCCTCTCTCTCTCCCAATCTGGAGTCAAACCTGTTTCCAGCCAAAGCAGGAGCACCCACACCGACAGGCCAGGTCGGGCAGAGGAGGGAGGGAGAAAAGGAGGAGAGGAGGGGCCCTGAGGAGGTCGGGAGAGGTGCCCACCATCCCCCCCACCTCTGAGACCCAGCCGACCCTCCCAGGAAGGGGGGGGAGGAGGAGGGAGAGAGAGAGGGTGCTCGCCACCGCAGGAATGCTGGTATGTCTCTGGGCACGTGCAGAGTGCCCCCTCTGAGTGTGAACACCCAGAGCCCAATCACCCAATGCCAATCAAGCATTTTTATTTGGTATTTTGGATAGGTCTTCCCTCCCCTAAGAGGGGCAGCAAACTCAGCGACCACCCCTGGGCAGCAATCAGGGACTGTCCCCGGGCGGCAAACTCAAGGATCATCCCCAGGCAGCAAAAGCTCTAGCTATACCACTGGACAAAAAAGGATTCATCAGAACTGTCCCTGGAATAGTTGGAATAGGAACAGTTGGATTTTATGTTTTTTTTAGTCTGGAAGAAGCAGATACAGACTTTTTTTTTTAAAGGAAACTGATTTGTCTAGCTTGAAAGACTAGAATATTAAAGAGTAATAATTGTTCATGCACGAGTGACAAATACTGTCTTATTTCAAATATACTAATAGCAGGGACTTAATGAGTAATTAATGTGGCCAGTCATTACATATGATACTACCAAGTTCCTAGGGTTTTTTTCTAGTCATTAATGGAGGGGAGCACTTCAGGTCGTTTTACCCACCTGGTGGAGAAGATACAGCCTTCATCCCCAGTGTAAAGAGGCTCCTTTTTCACTGGGTGCTTAAAGGCAACTCCAACAAATTTCCCTGCCCAGTCAGCAGCAAAAAGAGAGATGCCACACCTAGAAGACATCTGGTTGTTCTTAAATACTGAGGAGGGCAGAGTTGCATGAGGTAGTACAGGGTAGCTCCTTGCACAATGTCATTAAAAATACATATGTAGTCATAAATGAAGATTACATTGATATACATCTGTGGCCAGGCTTGCTTTTTCTCCTTACAGACTGGTATGGCAGCTTTCCCAGTCTGCTAAAGCACCCTCTTTGCTGCTTGTCCCACCCTGATGGAATACATTTTATAATTGATCATTTTCTGCCACCTGCCATTTTAGTTTTGAATTTATCAGTCTTCTTTTTCTGAAAACTTGAATACAGCAGTTTCAGTGTTTGCTGTTCAACTTTTCATAGTCAAACAGAGCCTCAATATCTTTCAATATGTCCTGCAACAAGGTTGCTTCTGCTTATTTTCTGACAGGCTCCTTCAAAAACCAAATGGCCTGCACACAACATATTTCTGCTCCCCAAAATTCTTTAGCATGGACCTTGTCAATTTTGCAAATGGTTCTGTAAAATGGATCAAACTTTGACTACATGTATGTTGTATGAAACAAATTTCACTCTTCCCTCCCATCTTCTACTTCCTGCACTTGTGTCCTGGCTTTTTCATATCATTCTCTCTGTTTCTTACATTCAGAAGTGAGTGATGCTGCTAACATTCCTAAAATGGCAGCACCTACATGTAAGAGGAAGCAATCAGACAATTGTTAGAAGTGCAACAATGCTTAGCACTGAAGAATTGAATCCAGAATGCCTCACAGTGGGCGATAGTAATAGAGCTAGCTAGTTTGAGTGACCTGAGGTGTCCTCCCTTCTTGGCTTTACCTATCCTGACCCCTCCGTGATATAAACTGATGCTCTTAGGGATGTTTCTCTGTCTCTTCTCATCAACCACTCCTCTCTCTCTCTTCCCAGTCCTTCCCTAGAATGCAGATCGCTTAGATAGCACTCCACAATTCTGAGCTATTACAACAGCCATTATCTTTTTGTCACCTAAACACTAAGACCATTAACTCTGTCTGGACTTCATTGTTTGTATTGCAACTCTCATTGTCTGCTTGGCTGGGAGAGTGACTCATGTCCATACCTGTTGGATATTTTTTCAGGTATCAGAACCCTTGATTTCAAGCAGTCCAGTGCAGTCTCTTGCCTTTCTGAACGCCGTGCTGTCTGTTTGATTCCCGAACGAGAACTGTCCTTAGGTGCCTACCTAAGCCACGTGGCTGCTTTCTTTGCTGCTGTCCACACTGGTAGTTATTACCTCTTCGCTGAAAGTCCTTTGTCCACACTTTCCTCCCTTTTCCTTCAGTTAGCTCTTGGATGTGTGAGTGGTTGGATCTTTGTGTGCTTGTGTGAACTTTTTTCAATAGAACACATTTCAGTTTACTTTTGAATCTCTATGACTGGCTCTTTCCTGCATGACCCTGTAAACATAGGTTGAAAGATCTTGCTAAGTTACCCCACACACACACACAGGCCTCCTGACTTTGAGCTAATTATTCCCCACTTTTGAATGGAGGTACTGGCATTGCTGGTGGGCCTGTGTGGCATCCATATTTTGAAGTAACAGGATGCTTACAAAAACAATGTGCAAAAGCCAGCATGGCTGAACTTCTCAGTAAAAGGGAAGAGAACAAATGATGATGCTCCATTTCCCCGCCTCTCTTTAGGACATTTTTGTGGATTGTGCCTCCAATGGAGGAGTTACACAGCACAGAAGGCACAGCCTCCCAGTACCTTGCTCTTCAAATAAGTCCAAACAAAAAGGTTACAAATATAATGAGGGCATTGCCTTGGAAAACTGCACTTTTGTTTTGATCATCCTTCTAAGTATATTTATACTCTTGTGCCAGCAAAGAAGTTTATAACCTCTAAAAAATGTTTCTCCAAAAAAACAAAAAGCAAAAAATGAAAAACAAAGCTTGAAAAACTGGTGTATGGAGAACTTCTGTCACCCTTAACTAGCTGGATCACAAAGGACCCTGTGTCTCTCATGTAACCACTGCTCCATATAAGAGTCACAATATAATTTCTATAGAAAAGCAAGCCTAAGTTATCAGTGTTGCAACTGGAGCAAATAGTCCAGGGCCCTGAGTAGTTAAGGGCCCTGGAGCATTTGTACATGTGGTGGTACTCCGCATGTACAAAGACATACACATACATGTGTCTTGTGACATGATGCTGTGGAGAGAGAAAAGTCCTTTTGAGGAGATGAGGACTGTAAATCCCTCTTCTCTCCCAAAGTACTGGTAGCATTAACCACCCCATTTCTCAACTGCAGAAGGAGTGAAGAGACATGTGGTGCCTTAGGATCATAGCTGCTAAGACTCCAGCCTCAATTATGCTAGCAGGGAGAAACGCATGGGGGATTCCTAGAGCTGTTCCCTCCTGTGGGCCCCAAAGGAACTGGATGCAATCCCAGGGATGTTTTTTCTTGGTTCACCACCAAGCCTGATCTGCTGCTACACAAAGCCAGACTTCCAGGGAATTGTTTGCACAAAGCAAGGGAAGAGGTACCATTCTGAGGACAGTTTCAGGGCCCAGCCACCATCATCCAGCCTTATAGAAGGGAGAGAATGCAACCTCTAGCAGATGTATCAGATTTTCTCCATCTTTAAAACTGTGTAACCGTCAACCAACCCACAACAAAAGTGTTACCGTGAGGGAAGGCATTCTGACTACTGGCAACAAATGAGAAGCAAATGTGCTTTTATTTTGTCCCACCCCATTAAGGGGGAACCTCCTCAAGAAATCTTGATAGCACAGAAGGGAGACACCACAATGTAAAATGAACACAGTGATTTTAGCTGCTGCAGCTGAAACCACCAAGACAACTCCCTTTGAACTGGCCATGAACTCTGACTTTATGCTCCTAGCTGTGGTTGCAGTCTATGAACTAGTCCTGAGGCTCACTGAAATCAGTATGACTATTGCTGAATTTGTGCCATTAAAGGTCCTGACCCATAATTGTTCAGAGAAGTCAGTCTAACAAAGGAGTTAGTGAACACAGTGCTAGGCAATTTTCAAAAAGCTTTCCAGAAAATCAGCATCCCTGTTAAGTGAAAAAACCAATTGATTTTTATCATGGGTTACAGTGAAACCTGTTGCCAACTAGATGCTGGGTTGCATTTCTATCTCCACTTCTTTTAACTGGGCTAGCTGGGGTAGATGGAAGCTGTAGTGCAGCAGCTCAGGAAGATTGTCAGCTTTGGGACATTTACTTCCAGAAGGCAAAAGGAGTTGCAGGTCTCATGTTTTTCTTGAATTTCTCTGGCGTGTTGTAAGAGAGGGATACTGTTTGCCAGAGAGGAGAAAAAGGACAGAGATCTGGAGCTGGATTTGGAAAGTATAAGGAAAGTAACAGCAACTGGAGCTCACCCAAGGTCCGAAAAGAATGGATTTAATTTAGTCCCTCTGAAATCAAATAAAAACACTCAGTGCCTTCAGATAGTATTTTTCCCCTTACATCACAATTAAAAAGGATGATTGAAGAAAAGCTCTTCAATGGCCACTTTTGTACTGACTAAAAAAAAAAAATCAACCTTAAAATCCAGAAGAGGTCAAGCCAAAGTTTGCTCAAGTGAATTACCCAGAAAGCATGTTTGATGGAACAGAGCCCAGCACTACAGATTGGATGCCTAAAGCAGGAAATGCGGCACAGCTAGAAGTAGGAGATCCCAGAAAAGAGGGTCAAGGAGTTAAAGGAAGTGCACACAGGTCAAGAAGACAAGCTGAGCAGAGCAAGAGATGTAGAAGAGGGATAAACTGAAAGTCCCAGGCTTGGGGTGACAGGGGTTGCATTAATGATCCTAGACTATATGCTTAGGAATCTGAGGCATGTTTTGAATTCAGGAGAGGTTGGCCTGCTTGCGTTTTTGGACTACAGCTCCTAGAATTACCCAGGGGATTGTGGGAGTTGTAATCCCTAGAAGTAACGTTTGCCAACTCTGATGTTAAGAACATGTGCTCTCCCACACAAAGAGAGAGAGAGAGAAAAAACATGTTTCAGGGGAACAGTATGTATTGCTGCAATTTTCTTCTCAGTGTGGTGGTTCAGGACACATTCTGCCTTGGTATTTATCCAATTTCCAGGTCATTGAGATTGAAAAACACCCCTCAGCTCTGTTTGCTGAGCCTGCACATACTCCCAGTGGAGTTCCCTGTGCCAGCTCCTTGTTTGTCTTAGCAACATGCGCACATTGTATGGGGTTTGCAATAGAGAGAGTCACTGGCTAGAGATCCAAGCTTGAGCTGGGGGAGCGGAGGTGGGGAAGAATATGAATGTGGCCAGGATTGAGAGACATTTGCATCTTTCTCTGGTAAAACAGACTCAAGGTAGGGAGGAGTTTTTGACTGATACAGAGGATGCTAACTTCCAAGAAGTAGCTGTAATGTGCATTGAGAGGGGGGGAAAAATACTACATATCCAAATGTCTGAAATGCCTTGACAGTCTGTTAGCCTTCAAGACCTTTCTTTTTTGCTTTCATATAGATTTCTGGGAACTATGAGGGAGAACAAAGATTCCTGGTGCAATGTTATATTCAGAAGAATCATAAACTCCAAATTAGGTGGAGGGGGTAGAACAAAATGGGAGAGGAGTTTGCTGTGGATGAAAAATGTAGCAGTGGAGAGCCAACAGAGCTCCTCTCCTCTCCTCTCTCTCTGCCTGCCTCTGCCTCCTCCTCCTCCTCCTCCTGCCTTCCTTCCTGATTATGAAAGGGTGACTGGGCAGAAAGGGGCCGAGTCAGAGCCTTTTTCAGGGAGTCATTGTTTTCATTGGAGGTTTCTGGGCCTTAGCAATTAGGCTGCAGGTTTGGGTAACCGCTGCCTCACACTTCACCTCATTGACGTGAGGGCGGATATTGGCTTTGCTGACAGAGAGTCTGCGGGATGCTGTGGGACATGCCAGTGGTTAGTTCTAGCTGGAGATGTCCCAGCCTCTTCCCCGATGCAGAGGGACGGCTGGCTGTGGCTGCAGCTGTTTCTGATCAGATGCCACCCCTTGGGTGCAGCCTGCGTGGTGGGAGGGATGGGAGGCTATCTCAGGTGGGGCAGTTCCCCTCAGGCAGGGATGAGGAATTGTGTGGCCTTCCAGATGTTGCTGGACAGCAAGTCCTAGCCGCCCTGGCTTGCATAGCCAGTGGTCAGGAATGCTGGGAGTAGCAGTTCAGCCACGTCTGGAGAGCAACACAACTCCTACCCTTGTCCATTTAGACAGTGTATAGGAGAGCAAAGTCTGGAAGTAGTAAGTTACATGTAATTACAGGCCCAAATGTAACTGTAACTAGGTGCTTGTAACTAGTTACTTATCTTGGTCATGAGAGCAGAACAAGGTCACATTTCAGAAAAATATAAAAAATAGGAGAGAAGCTACAGCAACCAGCAACACACCTAGTTATTTTTTTAAATTTGCTGTGAAATGACATTTTAAGGCATTTTGAGAGGCCTTTTGTCATGAATTGTTCAACTTGTCATTTCAAATTTATGTCATTCTTTTATCAGTCCTGAGGGTTTCTCTCTTTAAAAAGTAAAGAAAACTAGATAGAAAGGTAAAAAGCAGCATAAGTTAATGGAAACAGGTTAATTTTTCATCATTGTAATGACTAACAAAATTGGGTTACTTTGCAAAGGCTACAAGTGAGAGAAATAAGTAACAAGCAACTTTTGAAACTCCGCAAAATAGTGTTTCAGATACACAGTGACCCAGGGACAGGCCACTGTTTGTATAATAATAATAAGTAGACCTTGGTGACATTGACTTTCAGACTCAGATGGCTTATTATAAGTGCTTCAAATTGTTTGGACTGCAACTCTGAGAATCTCCAGCCAACAGTGGGTACGAGGGCTTGGGAGAGTCAGTGCGCTGTAGTTCCAGAAGTTCTAAGCTCTGATAATAAGCGTCTGAATCCAAAAGACAGTCAGGAGGATACTTAGGTTAAAGTCAAGTTGTAAGCCTCCATGCTGTTCATGTAGTTGAAGTGTGTGTGGGAGGGGAGGGGAGGTATACAGAGAGATAGAGAAGGCAGGAAGGGGCTGCTAATGTCTATGCTTGGTCTTCACACTAAAAGCAAGATTGTTCTCGGCTTGCTATTAACACAACACGGATTTTTAAAATTCCTCACATGAAGGACTAATTCTGAGATGAGATAAGGAGTATGCTGATGTTCCTTTTGTGCAAGCCCATACATTCTCTCCAGAAATGGAGCCGTCTTTTCTGTCCTTATTGTGTTGCTGTGTGGCTTCAAGTTATTTCCAATTTATGGTGACCCTAAGGTAAAGTAGTGTTACCCTGTTTTCTGGGGGTCCCAGGAGGGACACCAAAATGTGCTCAACAGTAGATGGGGAAGATTAGCTCTGAGCACTGCTTTAGCGTTACGATAGGCAGGGTAACTTGGCAGGATCTTGTAACCCAGTGTTTACAGGGTCAGGCCAAGTCAAGAAGCAGACCGGTTTGAACATAATGAATGACCTTTATTAAATACAGGCACACAGTGTAAGCAACACAAGCACATAGATGACTAAGGAAAATAAAGGTGTGAGTAAGATAGCGGGATTTTCAGAGGAATATGAAACCTGTCCTGAAGTCTGGAAGAAAATGGAGAGCGAAGCTGGGGTTCGATGTATCTCAGCATATGGAGCTGAGGGGAAGCTCACCAAGCGAAGCGGCAGCAAGGCGGTCTGGAACTCGGGAGCGATCCAAGGAAGCGCTCAAAGTCAGGGGGTTTTATAAGGAGAATTGTGACCGCAGGCTAGGTCGGACTTTGGGAAAACAATAGATTTGGAGTTGGAGACAAAGCCTCCGAAAGCTCAGAATTTGAATGATTGAGTTACAGCCAAATTGTCAATAGGATAGCCAGTATGCAAACGCGGAGTACTTGAGCATTGTATAGTTAGATCATCAAGCTGCCAGCGCTAGGCAGAGGATCTTTTGAGAGTTGCTTGCATACCTAACGGAGGTACTTGCCTTGAGGTCTCCTAAAGCGGCGAGTCGGCTGTTTCTGGCCTGCCTGTATTGTTTCGGAATATTACGGCGATTATCGGCCAAGCCTGTATACGTGCTTGTCCGGGGGCCTCGCAAGCATGTGGAAGGGATATGTGAAGCCGAATCAGTGATATCAAAAGATATCTTTTATATCCCCCAAAGCTCGCGCTAGCCAGGACAGTAACAGTAGGAATAGTAGGAATAGCTACTAGCAGTCGTGTAGGGATGAGGGGGTGTGCGCCCTGGGCAGCATTTTGGGGGGGCGCCGCCACTCTTTGTCTGCCCCCTGATGCTATTGCCCCACCCACGTGTACCATAGCCCCGCCACCATGCTTACACCCCTGCCCCTACCCCACTTGCACTAAGCTATACCACTGGCTACTAGAAGGCACATATAGTGAATCAGCAGGAAAAAAAGAGACTAGGCTCCATCTGCTTATGGATGGCCCAAATTTATTATTTAAAAAGCTCAATGAGTTTCAGTCTGCATATAAATAGTTTGGCGTTCTTCAGGGGCATGAATCCTATCAACAGCAGACACTTCTGGAGTTGCTAACGCGCACTCTCCATAAAAACTGATCTGATATGCAATAAAGAGGCATTAGCAACTCTGGAAATTTCTGTGGTTGATTGGCCTTCTTCATGGGCATGAAACCAATCAAGTAATACACAGGCCAAAACAAGTTGGGCTTTTTAAAATAAATTTGGACCATCTGTATGCCCATGGATGTCACTGTTCTTCTGCTGACTCTAAGACAAACCTCTTATGAGGTTTTCTGAGGCTGAGAGTGTGTGATGCACCCAAGGTCACCCAGTGGGTTTCCGTGGCTGAGCAAGGAATTGAACCCCGGTCTCCAGGATAGTAGTTCAGTGCTCAAATCACTACACTATGGTGACTTCTGTCCTTATTGCCCTACAATGTGGGTAAAATTATTTTAGTGGAAAGGGGAAGGACCAAATTTGCCACAAGTTCAAAAGTCCACTTGGATATCCTCAAGGTTCAAATGCAAGACAATGTGTTCATTTTCCCTTGCTGTAATTTAACACATATGAGAGAAGTTACTTTTTCGACTCTCTCCATAGCCATGCTGGGTACAGGATTCTGACAGTTGCTATCCCCAGATGAACTTTCCAGAATTCTACATTTATACTTCATAATAATTAGATACACAGATGCTTTTGAAGAATAATCAGAAATTGTTCAAAACATGTACTCCCCTCCACTCTTAAGAACATCCTTTGAGACGGTATCATTCATAACGAATCTAGAGAAGGTGTGTGAGATGGCACTACAGTAGAAGAAAGAAAGTGTTGCAAGCCAACTCAGTCCCATGGAGGATGGCATTAGCTCTTATGCTTGGCAGATCTCAGGACTTGGACCTGAGTCTCAAGGTTTTGTTGGTAATCTTCAGGTGGTAGATGAGGATGCAAATTCTCCATTTTTTAGTAGTTCAGCTCCCAATCAAGAGGAAAGGGCCAGCTTGCTGCAATTTGTAAAGATTAATTGATTTGCTGCTGCAATTTGCATAGACTTTCCATGAGGTCTTTGTATCTATGTCATTAGCTTCTCTCATAATCCTTGTGTCTCCAGGACTCACCCTCCACTCTGTTTTGCATCAACCTTCTGGCTAGAAGCAGGTAGGTTGGGTTAATGTTCATACTCCTGGCTCCCTAAGTAAGTGAGAAGGAATAATCTCATAATTGCACCTTGATCTTGGAGCAGCCATTTTAGTTAAAGTTTCGGTTATTTCCGAACAGCAGACTATGTTCTGTCTCTCTCTCTCTCTCTGTCGCTGCATATGCGTGTGCGTGTGCATGTGTGAATGACAAGCTATGAGCAACTGTGGTTGGGAACATGTCCAAAGAAGGGCAATGAAAATGGTAAAAGTCTTGGAAACCAAGCTTTATGAGTGACTTAGAGAGCTGGATATGTTTAGCCTAGAGAAGAGAGGTTTTAAGAGGTGACATGGTATCTATGTTTAAATATTTGAAGGAATGTCATATGGAGGGTGGAGCAAACCTGTTTTCTGCTGCTCCAGAGGCAAGGACACAGAGCAATGGATTCAAACTTCAGAAAAGAGATTCCACCTAAAACATTAGGAAGAACTTCCTGATGCTAAGAGCAATTCGACAGTGGAATACACTGCCTTGGAGTGTGGTGGACTCTCCTTCTTTGGAGGTTTTTAACCAGAAGGTGGATGGCCATTGGTTGAGAATGTTTTTACTGTGTATTCTTGCATGGCAGGAGGCTGGACTTGATGGCCCTTGTGCTCTCTTCCAGCTCTATGATTCCGTGATTCTAATGCATAATATTAAATGACATCACTAGAGGCCATCCCTAGGTCTCAGATTTTGGCCTGGAAACCTCAGAGTCAGAGATGATCCTGACCTGGCAGCCTTATTAGCTCTGGCTTCTACTAGACTACTTTCAAATTTGATACTTGTCTTTGAGCCTTTATTTTTCTTTGTGACAAATGTATGTGATATTTCAAAACTGGTTTCATATACTTGGCCAAGACAGATCCATTTTACAGCCTAACTTAAATGGTGAGGAGTGGTGCATCCAAAACAAACCAATTTAATCCTCCTGGGTGAAAAACTGGCCCACATTTTGGATTTAGCAGATTCTTCAGTCTAGCCAAGAGTATTCTCATGCAGCTGCTTTCTTTACTCGCTGATGGTCACCCAAGGAATGAAGACTGGCATGTGGGAAACCTCTCTGAAAAAGGACAAACCTTCTAATCTGCAATGTTTCAAGACCACTGGCCTTGAAAGCAGCCATGGGGATGGCACATGTGTAGCCCATATTGTTCCAGCAATGGTCCCTTTGAGCTGGAAGGGGTGTGAAATTGAGGAAGCCTGTTCATTTGTTCCAGGAAGAGGATCTATGGGGGGGGTCTGTCTTCAAAGCATATAGGGCAGACACCAGCTGCTGACAGTATTCCAGCATAGCCTTCCCCCATCATTGGCTATCCTGATTGGGGATGATGATTGTTGTAGTCCAACACATAGTGGAAGCTGTCTGATTAAAGTCTTGAGTCCTGCACTGAGAAAAAAGGTTGGATATAAAGGAAAGGAAATTGGAAAAGGCTAGCCCCATATATGGCTCAAGGCAGGGCTTGGAAAACTATTCAAATTCTTTCTTGAGAACACTTCTATAGATTATAGGTCTATTTAAAACAATGAGGAGGGGTTCCTTGGCTCGCAGAATTTTCAGCATTCCAGAGCAAGTGGCAAATGAACCTCAGTTTCATTTCTCACCATTCTTATATAAATGGTGTGACATAAATAATCCATCTATTGCAAAATTACCAAATTTATGCCCACAGAGTGTTTAATGGGAACCATCAAACTGTAACAGATGTTACATTTCATCTTAGTATGTGGACCAGAATTCAGCTTGACATTGCCATTGACAATGCATTCTCCGATATCCCAGATATAATACTGGGGAAATCCCTTTCCTATTCCTTATGAAAATCATTTCCAGATATTCTGTTCCTAATATATTACACATTCCACAAGGTCTGGCAACTTTTGGCATGATCTAGCCAGAGTTTAATTTCCTATTGATTTCCACTTGAAAGTTAAACATACTGAAATTTCTCTCACTAAAATTCACAGGTTGTGCCGGAATTTGCCTTTAAAATAACAGTTTACTTATTACATAAATTACAGACAATGTTACCGTAATGTGACTTCCGATAACCCATTTTCATCTCTCTAGTTTCCAGTGAGCCCTGGCAAGTATCACTGTGGTCAGCAGAACACCAGCATATTTAGAAGATTGCTCTGAGGTTGAATGGACAAGTTCTTCTTGATTCTGAGTCAGTGTGAATCACTTCGGACACACTTTATGAGCAAAATACATAGAAGAAACAAGTATTGCCATGTTATGACAGAGCTTTTTCTGTAAGAGATTTTGTGAATTCCAGATGAAGAAAGGCATCTTCCAGTAGCATCTAAAGCAATTAGGCTTAAAGAATTTAAATCTTCTCTTGTTTCATTCTCTCTCAGAGGAATGATTAACTTCTTATTTTTTTCCCTCACCCACAAGACAGCAGGATATTTGCTGCTGGGTATCAACTTGAGTTTTTGCGTTTGTGAGATAGATTTGTGTGCAAAGTGCACACAGCTAGGATAGTCACTGCTCTGTTGCACAGATTTTCAAAAAAATGGATGCATAGGATGGTTGTTTGCATCTTTTTGATTAATCAGCCAGTCCTTGGATGGAATCTTATTGGCTCGCTCTCTCTTTCTTTCTTTCTTTCTTTCTTTCTTTCTTTCTTTCTTTCTTTCTTTCATATATGTTTTATTGAAAACTAAAAAAAATAACATAATCCACCTACCACCACATTCATAACATAAAAGACATAATAGACATTTTTTTAAAAAACAAAACATATGAATATACACATATGACATACCGCATACCTTATTTACATAATCTAAACAAACATAGAGCACTTCCCCCTTTTCGTGAGATACAGCCTTATAATATTTTCAAAAAAAAGTCTACCTCCGTATATCAGAAAGGGAAAAAACAAATATTCATTTTAAGACACACTATCTTCAACTCTAATTACAAATCTGCCACATAATGTTACTAATATACTTCTGCATCCCTATTCTTTCAAAAGTAAACCTGTTACATCAGCACCTCTTCTCTTGCTTCTACCTCCCTCCACATTGTTATCTAGGGATTATCTCTCATTATTTTAACAATTATCCCTTCCCAACTTATTCCTTGTATATATTGGCACTCTCTTTCTAGTGGTTGCACTTTTTCTAGGCTTGTCCAGAAGTGGCAAGGCAAGGCAAACTCCCACCTCGGACAGGCCCATTGAATCAATGGTACGTACCTACATGTTGACTTACTACTCAGCAGTTGCGTCAATGAGTCTGATCTAGTTGGGACTAAGCAATAGATTCCTGGCCAAAATCTGCTGGTCCCAAGCTGCCTATTTCTTCAGTGCACTCCTCTCTTCACACTGCTGCACTCCTGGACTTTTTCCTTCTGCCACCACTGCCTACACGAATAGGTACAGTATACCTGCAAAATTCTAGCCCTCCTTTGCCTCTTTGTGTGTGCTTTGTTTTGCAATGGAGAAAGATGCTAGCTTTAGACAGATTCTAAAGCAATAGCTGTGTTAATCTGTCACAGCATGAAAATAAATAAAAACAAAATGGGGATGGTGAGAAGAAGGAATTGAATAGTGTCTTTGAGACTAACTGGTTTACTTCATGAGACATTAATCTTTTTCAAATGTACTGTTGGAGAATGATATTAATTGTGGGAGGGGGATCAGAATGCAATGGGATACAGAAAAAAGCAGATTGTGGCCCTCGTTTCAAAGAACAGTGTCAGATGGAGGCCATTTCTTGACATGCTGTCTTGGAGTCATTGAAAACAAGTATTTTTGTGAGAATTCTTCACATCCCTAATACATATCTTTAAACATTTTACAGATGAAATCTGGGACATATGTGGCCAAACAACATCAGCATATTCAAGATGGCAGAAATTATTAAAGAGGAAGAATGCACAAGGAGAGACTGCAGAAGTTTGCTTTTGCCTGAGCTTACTGGAAAGCAGTGATGTAGACTGGAGTTGATTGACTTGGACTCAAGTCAGACTTAAGTCACTTCAGTGACTTGACTCAGATTTGACTTGGCAAAAATTACACACTGACTCTACTTGACTTGAGACTTGCATATTTTTAGTGACTGTCTTGCTGCACTTGGTTCAGTAACATAACAAATTCATCCAGAAACCTTACAACTTACTGGTCATATGACGATCCAAAAGTGTGGACACATTTCTCAGAGGGAACAGCAAATGGGTTAGGCAATGGGTTTGAGGTAGGGTTGAGGTCTGCTCAGCAGCCAGTCCCCACTACATATAGGAGGAGCTTTCTAAAACTTTTCCTAAAAGCAGAAGGCAAGATTTGTGCTCAGAATGCAGGGCATGTAACTCACAGGGGAACAGAAAATGTGTTAGGCAATGGGCTTGAGAAGGAAGGATCCTTCCTTCTAAAAATCTTGAAGCTTCAGTAATGAGGAATAAGAAGGATCCTATTCCCCACTTCCAAAGCTGTAGATGGCAAAATCACAAGAGTAGAGGGCCAACTCTACTTGAATTGTTAAAACTGACTTTATTTGACTCTGTCCAGAAATTCTGGAATACAGATTGGGGTATAAAGTTGGCTCCGAGACTTGAGACTTGACTTGAGACTTGACTTGAAAGTATCTAGCAGACTTGAGACTCGACTTGAGACTTGAAGGTAGAGACTTGAGACTTGGAGTAAAAGACTTAGGCCATTTCCGCACGGGGCAAGGGAATCGCCCCATGCCAGTACTTACCGGACTTCTTGGCTCCACCCTTGGGTCCAGGCTGGTCCGGAGCAGTGCGTGGCTGCCGCTCCGCACTGCTCTGGGGACAAAATGGCAGCTTCCGGTTGGTCGGGGCTCTCCACCAACCGGTGAAGCTCGGCAACCTAAAGCCCGCCCCCAGCAGATCACAGGCTCGCACTGGTGCAAGCCTGCAAATCTGCACCGGAGTGCGGGCACGGAGTGGCGCACTCCGTGCCTTTGAAAGGCCTGTTTCAAGTGGTCTTTCAAAAGCATACTGGACGACCACTTCGGGTCGTTCCGGAGCGGGCCGAGGTGCAGAACTACACTAAGTAGGTCCGACCCAGTCCGCTCCTATGTGCAGACGTCCTCCCTGGAGGACGCTCTGCACTCTTTCTTTAAGCCCGTGCGGAAATGGCCTTAAATACATCACTGCTGGAAAGGGCAAGACTCTGCCCCTTCCTATCTTCTCCTCCCCTCACTTATTTAATTGAGTGCTACTTCCTTTTACATTTTAAACTCAATTTGCGGCAAATGATGTAAGCTGAGGACTAAGGGAGAAACTGGAACATTTTAAAAGCAGCTGAAAAATAAGAGATGAGAGCAAATTAATCAGGATCAGGAGAATTTGAGATTATGCTAATACAAACTTACACTGAGATTCTGCATTGGCCTGGGAGAACATGAAGCTCCCTCAGGCATCACTTCACTTCCCCTCCCTGCTTGTTTGCAGCCTATCTGTCAGCTCTTGGTGTGCATACCCACTGCTGTGGAGGGTGAGAGGTGTTGCTGCAGCCAGGTGCACAAATAAAATATTGCTATCCCAGGCCTCCAGCCAGAAGACCTCCAGGAGGTCTGGGAGGATGCTGCCTTCTTGGAGTGTCTGGCAGCAGAAACTGACCTAGAGGTGGCTCAGGTGCCCAATATTCTCCTTTGTCTGCTACACAGCCACGGGGAGGTACACATGCACCTGAGCCATTGCTTACCAGAAACACTGGATACCTCCTTCTGAAACAATTTTTAAAGGACATACAGAGGGATAAGAGGAGTTTATGCTAGTGCGTACCACCAACAGGATTCTGGCCACTGTATCTATTTCTCTATCTTAGGACCTTACATACCTTACCTGTTCCCAGCAGCATCCTGTGGAGATCCCACCAGCAGCTCTGCTGGGAGGGGAGCATGATGAGAGTGCTCACCTCTATATTGGCTGCCTCTGGGATCCAGGAAGCATGATGGCCCCACCATTTACTTCTAAGCCAGTTGGGTTTTGTCCCAGGCTGCACTGGGGCAGGAAGTGCAGCCATTCAGTAGATCACAAGCTGAATATGAGTCAGCAGTGTGATGAAGCAGCCAAGAAAGCCAACATGATTCTTGGTTGCATTAATAGGAGTATGGTGTCTAGATCAAGGGAGGTAATGGTACCACTCTATTCTGCATTGGTTATACCTCATTTGGAATACTGTGTCCAGTTCTGGGCACCTCAATTCAAGAAGGATATTGACAAGCTGGAACGTGTCCAGAGGAGGGCGACCAAAATGGGTCTGGAAGCCATGGCCTAGGAGGAACGGCTTCGGGAGCTGGGTATGTTTAGTCGGCAGAAGAGAATGTTACGAGGGGACATGATAGCCATGTTTAAATATTTGAAGGGATGTCATGTCGTGGAGGGAGTGGACTTGTTTTCTGCTGCTCCAGAGACTAGGACAAGGAGCAATGCATTCAAGCTGCAGGAAAGGAGATTCCACCTAAATCTCAGGAAGAACTTCCCGACGGTCAGAGCTGTCCGGCAGTGGAATATGCTGCCTGGGAGTGTGGTAGAGTCTCCTTCTTTGGAGGTTTTTAAGCAGAGGCTGGATGGCCATCTGTTGGGAGTGCTTTGATGTGTGTTCCTGCATAGCAGGGGGTTGGACTTGATGGCCCCTGGGGTCTCTTCCAACTCTATGATTCTATGATTCATTGCACTTCCAGAGCCTCCATACATCAAATAAGTGCAGGATGGCAGCACAATCACGGGTGATTGATAAGGAAAACCTGTCAATGATTTACTTCATGATTGCACCACCTGGGGCTGGGGGAAGGATGGGACTGCAACAACATGTGGTGGAGTCTCTTTCTTTGGATGTTGTTAAACAGAGGCTGGATGGCCATCTGTCAGGAATGCTTTGATGGTGTATTCCTGCATGAGAGGGGGTTGGAATTGATGGCTCCTGTGGTTTCTTCCAACTCTATGATTCTGACATCATGCAGAACCATCGTTGTGGTCCTGTCCTTCTCCTGTCCTTATGGCGAGTTGGGAGAGTGGCGCAGAAAGGGCCATAGTCTTCTTTTAGTGGCTTTCATTTGCTGTACTTATTCCTGTTTTTATTCATTTAAGCTGACATATTGATTTAGTGATTTTATTGTTTCATTGCTGTTAGTCACCCTGGGCAATGCAAAAACATTTACTTGTATTTACTTGTAGTTATCAATCAGAGGGTCAGCATGGCCTGACGAAGCCCATTTTCTAAGGAAATTTGTTCATGTTGTAGAAAGGAGTACCAAATGCAGGCATTTCATTTTATTTAGGGCAACACTCCCTAAATGTTGTTTGAGCATGTTGGCCTTGATCACGATCCATATTGATAACAGTGTCTCCAGTCTATTCACTCTCATTTCAAGTGAAACCCATAATAGCTTATGGATGAAAGCAGGTGCTCAGAAAGCCTGTAATATCACACTCTTCGCTGCCTTTTATTTTCTCTGGGTTGGGTTGCAGCCACTCAATAAATCCCATTAAATAGTGACTTAGGGCTTTGACAATGGCAATGACATTATTTAAGAAAATGAAAACCTACCAGTAGAGAAACAATCACTATCACACCATCTCTGCAATAATGCTATGCTGCCAGTTTAGTAATGTGTGTTCCTGCAATCCATCTTCCACACTGTTGTATCAACCCCGCTTCCCTGTCCATGCTACCTAGTGCATGCACTGTTTTTTTTTTCTTGTTTTCCGTTGCACAATTTCAGCATGTTGGGAGACTTCATCCCCATCATTTTAGCATTTTGTTTTCCTGTCATTTTGACATTTTATTCTTCCAGAGTCACAGTTGGTTGCTTTGCTGCAAGGGTATTATTGTGGCATGCTGGTGACTGGCAGAGCAGTGTGAGTGGGGAATTACACCAAAAGTTTTTTTTAAAACAATTAAAAAACATAGTAGGGAAGAGAATAAAACAACATTGCTCATCTGCACCATGATGTCCTCTTTGTCCAGACACCAAAAGTTCAGTGAGCTTACTCTGCTTGGGGATAGGGAGGGGGAAAAGGGAGAGTAACACCTACTGACCTCATGTGCCTGCTGCAACACTGGAACCGCAGCAGAATGACACAATTGCACCAATACACAATAGTGAAAACGCAGCATTATTGAAGCCATCCACAAGTATTTCCCATGAATGAAAAGTGATGATCCAATAACAATGGGAATGCAATTCAACAAGGGGGCAGTAATGACATCATGTGATGAGAGATCAAAAGTAGAACTAAGCCAGTGCAACAAACCAGAATGTGATAAGCTTTTAGGCTTCTTGCTTCTCAAGTCATTTTGGCTTATGGTAAGACAGAGAGACTTCTCAATAACTGAGATTTAAAATTATTTTTTTGCAGTTGAACTCACAGAATCCTGCAGCCAAGATAGCCACTAAGATTGCAGTCCAGCAAACAAGCACTGCTTTGGCATTCAGCATAACAAGCAATTTCAATTGGCAGATTATCTTGGAATCTGTATGCTGCACAGTACTGTACACCATGGCAGGGGAATGTGCAGCCTCTCCAGATATTGAGGGATGCTGATTCCATCATCCCTTATGCTTGGCCAGCCTGGCAAAGGCTGATGGGAACTGGAGTCCTGTGACATCTAAAGGGCCACAGATTCTCCAGCCTGTTATAGAGCTTAATTCTGTGGCTGCTTGCTGCTAGGGTGTTTCCATACAGAAAGCTCCCAGCAATCACTGGGACAGGGAAGGTTTTAGTCCAGATTTTAAAATAAATATCCAAGATGTTGAGCCAATTTTGGGGGACAGGGTTCAGAGCCTTGGCTAGCTTCCTTAAAGTCTAGATTAAAATCCATAGTGGATTTCCTGTCCCACTGACAACAGAGCTAGAAGCTTCCACTAGCAGCTTTACCAGTCAAAAATATTGTTTTGTGGGCAGCTATTCTGTTTCTCTCTTTCCTATATAGTAGATTTTCTTTGGTAAGGAAAAAGATAGAAGGAGCTGGGGTGTGTGTGGCAATTTGCATTACTACTCATTTCATGAATTGGGGGGAGGCAATTGTATAATAAAATCTTCATCTAAAAACATCAGCTGTCACCCTATATTGCCATTATGGATATGTAACCTAGACTTATGGATCCATAACTGCTCCATATTCATCCATGCTCTGTACTCATAATTATGAATTGATTGTCAGAATCGCAAATGCTCCCCTGCAATTTACCTTAACACCAGCAATCAGATTGAGTGCTGGAGATCTGTCTTGCTGACAATCAGAATGCAGCAGGATGATATTTCCAGTTCCCTTCCACCACTGATCTGTGGTGCAAGGAGGGGTTGCCACAGGGATCCTGCTTCTGATTGTCACAGCCTCACTTGGGGGCTGGAAATGTTATCTTGCTGCACCCTGGTCACCAGCAGAACAGACCTCTGCCAGCTTATGTGGCTGCTGGCTGATAAGGTAAGTTTGTGGAGTCAGGTCAGGGGGCAAGAGGTAGTTATCCATTTGTAACTATGGCCATTTTCTCAATAGACTGTTATAGTGCTATTATTCCACTGTCAACAGCCTATGGAATCCTGGAGTTTGCAATTTAGGGAGGGGCCTTTGGCTAAACTGCAAATCCCAGGATTCCATAGGCTGTTGAAAGTAGAATAATAGCACTATAACAGTGTAGTGCAGAAATGGCCTATATCTCTGATGTAGAATCTCTGCAATCTTTAATATTTGGCCTGTCTGCATTTGGTCGTGCTGGCTTTACGATACCTTTGAGGAGAGCTCAGAAAGAGTAGTTTTTAGGCTACAACTCTCAGAATATTTCACAATGTCAATGGAGGGGGTGGTGGGTGTTCTAGTGTAAAAAAAAGTAATTTTTCTATTCTGTGCCTTTGAGGGTCTGTCCATAGAAGAAGGAAGAGAGGAGTGTTGTATGAGAGAAAAAAACCTAAATGCCAAATATACTCTAATGTAGTGTGCAGTTTAACCTCAAAAGGATAAAAATAAGAACAGGTTAATTGACTATAACAATCAAGAATAACAGATTTACTGACTATTTGGGGTCCCTAGTGTCTTAAGCTCTAATTTTAGAAGAGACCAGACCAAATTTTGCAACTGGTCAGTTGTTCATGGCTGGGTTCCCAAAACAGTTCAGTTTTTTTCTCACATTTTAAAAAGAAAAGAAACAGTTTGCTAGCAGGAGGACTTGTTACTGCTAAACCATTGAGAGATGCATGTGTTCATTGTCAAAGTGCCCATTAAAACAGGGAACTCAGTGCTCCTCTCTAGGGATGTGGGTCAAGTGGTTAGAAGCAAGGCTGGTCCTTCCAGGAGAAAGTGAGCCAATTGCCTTAGGCAGCAGATTTGAGGTATCATTAAAGGATAGCAACTTAATAATTATTTCATTTGTTAATATTCTGGCTAGCAGCCTCTTCAGTAATTAGTTGCTTTTTGACATCACAACTCATTCTTACAGTCATTGTGCCTGCAAAAACCAAAAGTCCCCTCAAAACCTATCATTTGAGCAATACAGCTGACCTCAAATGGCTATTTCCATGTTGCCAGGGAGCAGTGGGACAAGAAGAGAAATGTCCAGCTCTCTTCCTGTAACTGGACACATTTTCAAAAAGCCAGCTCATGTGAATCACACAAGCAGCACCATTTCTTCAGTGGCGGACAGCTATCTCCTCATGTCTGGCTCTTTGCCTGTCTGTGCACAACTCACACAGAGATGTTTAGATGTTTAGTAAACACTGAGAAATGATTTCTGTGAAACTTTTTGCAGTACCTCATGCTGCAGTTAAGAACCTGGGCTGATGCTTTATAGTGACTCAAGGATTGTTAGACCAACAGCAAACACAATCAAGGGCAGAAGTGGCAGAATCAGATCTTGATCTACATTGCTTAGGCTCCAGGCACCCTAAAAAGTGGAGTCCAGTGGCTGCCATTTGCTTACAACGTCCTCCTGGTTCAGCAGTTCTCAGCTCTTTTACTCTTTATCTTCCAAACCCCTTGATTCTCAGCCTACAATCTGCTCTATCAAGCTCTTGTATCTCCTAGTCCTGTCCTCTGGTATACCATGTCAGTTCAGGGCTCATTTCAAATGTTACAAATCAGAACTACATGTCCACTCAGGGCTCTGTGCGAACGCATACTGTAAGAGTTTTTTTGTATGGCAGTGATGTATTTAAGTCTTTTACACCAAGTCTCAAGTCCTTGCAAGATACTTTCAAGTCAAATCTTGAGTCAAGTCTCAAGTCTGGGAGCCAACTTTATACCCCAATCTGTATTCCAGAATTTCTGGACAGAGTTGAATGAAGTCAGTTTTAACAATTTAAGTAGAGTTGGCCCTCTATTTTTGTGATTTTGCCATCTGCAGTTTTTGAAGTGGGGAATAGGATCCTTCTTACTTCCCATTTGCAAAGCTGGAGGCTTTTTTCAGAAGTGGGGACTAAGTTCCTTCTTATTCCCCATTACTGAAGCTTCAAGAGCTTTAGAAGGAAGGATCCTTCCTCCTCAAGCCTATTGCCTAACACATGTTCTGTTCTCTTCTGAGATATGTGCCCTGCACTCTAGGTATGAGTCTTGCCTTCTACTCTTAGGAAAAATTTTACAAAGCTCCTCATATATATAGTGAGGACAGGCTGCTCAGTAGACCTCAACCCCATCTCAAGCTCATTGCCTAACCCATTTGTTGTTCCCTCTGGAAAATGTGTTCACACTTTGGGCTTGAGACAAAATGTCATGTGACCAGTAAGTTGTAAGGTTTCTGGATGAATGTGTTATGTTACTCAACCAAGTGCAACAAGTCAGTCACTAAAAATATGCAAGTCGAGTCAGTGTGTAATTTTTGCTGAGTCAAGTCAGAGTTGAGCCACTGAAGTGACTTAAGTCTTACTTGAATCCTAGTCTATCGACTCAAGTCTATATCACTGCTGCATAGGTAGGCTAGATGACATGAGAAGGACTGTATCCTAGCTAGTATCATTTGGGTCCAAGCAGATGCAATGAATTAGGGTTGCCAGGTCTTCAAAGTACAGCTATAATTTTACAAAGAAAGGAAATCAATTAAGGGAAGGAGGAATTACTGTGCTCCTCTAGGTCTTCAGCACTGAACAGCACTGGAAGAAAAAAAAGTTTGATTTTCGTGTCTCGGGTGGCTTTAAAACTTTAGCACCTCTCTCTGCCTCAGTGTGAAGGTGTTCATATGTGTGTTGTACTTATGCAACACTGAGTCATCAAAAAGCTAAAGGTGCAGGGAAGAAAAAAGAATGGGGAGTGGGGTGGTAGGTACCTGCACTTGGGCCCATCATGCCCTTTGGAGCAAAGTAAGAAGTGGAACACGTGTTTCATTTGTGAGCCTTCTTGTTGGACAAGCCAGGATACATTTAGCACGATTTTGCACAGGTGCATCTCCAAAGAAGGACATCTGTTTGTCATAGTATGTGATTTTCTTCAACTATGTACCTTGGATTTAACATGCTTTATTTTGTGATTGGTCACTGAAAGGTAAACACAAAGTTAATTGCTGAGGAACATATCTCTGGGGGAATCAATCCAGAGAATGAAAATAAATTTATTGTAGGGAATATGTATTTCTGTTCATCCCTGTTTCGACTCTTATAATAATTTTCACTTTTTGAATGAGTGGACCCTCCAAAGGCAAAGTCAGTGTATGATAACACTTTGCTTCCTAATGAGAATGGTAAAATTATTCCTCTCCTATTCCATATACTGCAGATGGGAGTGTCCTGTCCTGCACAACACCAGAAGCCATTCACTAAGAGTGTCCAGGAGAGGCTACACAGGACTGCATCTCTTGTCTCCCCAAATTTCAGTGTGGCCTCTCTGCCAACCCCCAGCAACCAACATCTGCCATTTGAGCCAGCTGCCTCAATCTGCTAAATTATAGGGGGAAACTGCTTATATTATCATACATCCTTTGAGGTAAGTTAGATAGGGGAATTTTAGAGAAATAATGAGGACTTGCTCATCACAGTCATTTCATTTCATGATTTTTTTTCCTCTTTAGCATGAGAAACAGGTTCAAATATTAAGGATATACTTACCTATTATATGTACTGGAAGCAGGGTTGCCTGGTCATTAGGCACTTTAAGCACAGTGCCTAGGGCCAATGACAATTTCAGGGGCTTTGAAAAAAGGATTTTAGGGTCTACAGGAACACCCCTAGTGGTACGTCAAGGCAAGGCCTAGGCCCTAAGGCCTATGGAAAAACTTAATGCAGCCCTGATGGGAAGCATACCTGAGGGCAGGAGGTAGAAGATAGGCCACACAACACACACAGACAGTGGAAGAGATGGGGGAGCTGCTGCTGCTGCTGCTGCTGCTGCTGCTGCTGCTGCTGCTGCTGGCCTTTGGCATTTGCTGCCTGAAGCAGATGCCTCACTCTCCCTATTGGCATGCCTGGCATCTAACAGCTACATAGATCCCTGGGCACATTTTTTTCCTGCAGCAGACTTACCAAAAAATGGAATATGTGAATTTTCCCAAAGGTTCCCAGCACTGGAAGTGATTTAGTGGGTAGCCGACCCTCCTGTGGTGAGACATTTTATGCAGCATAACCAAACAGATGTCCACTGGTGCATCCGTCCATTCATTTACTGAAAACCTTCAGAAAGGGATATTTCGCAACCTTTCTAGACCACTCCCAAAGGACTGTATGCCAGCTGTACCAATGCAGAAGTGACTCATGGGATGCAAGTGGTACATGGACAAGAGCCAACTTCACTTTTGTTGTATTCTGCATAGTTTGGAGCAGTATCACAGTGCGCTGTTTCTCTTTATTTCATACCTTTCCTGTTTAACATTTTAGCAAGTATCTCATAACTCTCTTACCACTTCCTGCTGTGTCAGAACAAGACATCTGAAAAAAAAAATTCCCAGATGTGTAACGCATTGTGGTTGTGGTCCTTGGCACACAGCCTGCACCCATACAGCCTTCTGTGAGGAAGAAACCTTCCCACCCCAGGTCCAGATGGGTGAGGAAATATTAATATTTTCTACCTCTAAACTAAAGTTGGCCTACTATTTTCAAATCTTGCCCAGAATTGCCACATTCACATCCCAATAAGTTATAATTTTCATATTAACCATGGTCTGTTGCTTAAGCCACACATTGCATAGCAAACAAACTATGGCTTGTCTTTCCCATTTTTGGTTTGTTTCTTTTCAGCCTCTTTTCTTCGCTCTTATTTCATGGTGGGCATCTGTGAGGGGTGGATGGGGAAGCCAAGAACAAACCAATGTTCTGGGCTTGGATTTTACAACAAGACAACAGTGGCTCAACAAGAAGCCATGAGTTCAAATTGTGGTTTGTGAATGGTTATCTGGCTAACAACTGGTTTAATTGCAGAGAGAGGACCATACATTGCAACAAATCAGATTTCAGCAAACCACATCATGACTTGTTCTCGATTCAAATACAGTTAGTGAATGAAAGGGAATAGTTAACCAATCAATGAATCTTGTTCCAAGTACATTTTAGCCTCAGTGTCATAGTCAGCCAAGTTCCAATTCAAAGGCAGCTTCCATGTAATAGGTAAAAAGTGCTCTTTTTCATCAACATAGCCATACTGATGTAAGGAAACAGCACATATTCCTCAGCAAACTAAATGTTTCTTTAAACAAAATATGTTGAGCATTATTGCAAAGTTCATCATTTGGAAAGTGATCCAACTGTGCCACTGAAGAAGTTTCAAGGGCTTTCTGTACAAAAACAGAATGGCATTGGAGGGATGGACAAAGGAGAGCAAAGACATCCTCCACCTATTCATGTTGGATCTATTTGGTTTTGTATCTAACGTAGAATAAATAGATACTATTTTGCTGGTGTCTGTTCCTTATATATGAGTCTTTTTTATATACGTTCTGTCTGAGAAGAATAATCTGCAGCTACATGGTGTTGAGTGGTGAGATTTTGTAAGAAGTTATTGGTTTTCTTCCACTAGATGGTGACTCGAGTGCTCTTGTGCCCCACGGTGTACAGAAACAACACCATAAATCAAACTCAGAAAGAATATAAAAATCTTTCTACTGTTTCCACATGTGACCAGTTGCAATGATCCAAGGCATTAATGTTTGCTTACCCATGAAGGAAATCACAGTGCAGATAAATGATTAAAGCAAAGCAACTTCATGAATCAAAAAATAACAATCAAAAGAAAGAAAGATGACTGAGAGCCAAGGTAAACACAAACTGGGAAATTAAATTATTGGAACTTTCCATTATTTTTAGACAAAAAGGCAGCCGGCTGAGTGGGATGTGTATGAACTAGACTGAGGCTGCAGTGCAGGAAGGG
Source organism: Cyclura pinguis (assembly GCA_030412105.1). Classification (NCBI taxonomy): domain Eukaryota; kingdom Metazoa; phylum Chordata; class Lepidosauria; order Squamata; family Iguanidae; genus Cyclura; species Cyclura pinguis. The sequence goes on along the minus strand of CM059602.1, from coordinate 69,203,499 downwards.
GTGAAGTTAACTCTTTCACCCATTTCTGGTTTAAATGCCACTTTTTCTCACAGTACCCCAAAAGGAGGTGGGTGGGGGGAGAGGTCCCTACACTGTGTTTGGCATTCACATCTTGTAACAGCTTTTAGCTCACACACTTAATGAAAAAGGAAAGGGTGCAAAGATCCCATCCCCACAGTCATCAGTTCACCCTAGTCTTGATCCACACTATCCTCATTTCCCATAAGCCATTTCCACACTAGACTGTTATAGTGCTATTATTCCACTTTCAACATCTTATGGAATCCTGGGGTTTGCAGTTTAGGGAGGGACCTTTTCTTGCAGAAATGGCCATACTTTCACGCCTGCTTTTAAGTCCACAAAATATTGTGGCTGGGCTCTAAATGAAGGCAAAACTTCACCTGTAATAAAAGAAGAAGTGTTCATTTAATCATGAAGATTACTGACAATTTTGTAGCACAGTAGATATGCTTGTTCAGAAGTAAATCAAGTCTATTCAGTTCAGTAGGGCGTACATCTAAGTAAGCTGAACTTCAAGAAGAGACGAGAGACTATTTACACACAAGTCTAAGATCAACGAAGAGGTCATGAACAAATATGCTGCTTTTCATGGCATCCTGGATAGATAGGCTTGCCAAATTGAAAATTGGAAAGGGCTCTTGTACCTTTAATGGTTACAGAGAAGAAGGAAGTTTAGCAGATATTTCTTGTCATACAACCAGGTAACAAGCAGCATCTGCTGAAATTCCTTCTTCTACACAGCCATTAAAAGTACAGCAGCCATCTCCAGCTTTTACTCTGGCAACCCTATGAGAAAGAATAATACTGTTGGTCCAAAAGTGGTATCCATCCACATAACTGATTGTTCCGTATTTCATTTTTTAAAAAAATAAAACTGAAAACTAAAGATTCAAAATTTTGGAGTTAAGTTCATCTGATTTTCAGTGTGATGGTAGAATTGTTTCACAACCAGTCTGACAGAGCTAACGATCTCTTCAATTGCATCCATAACAGCTTAACGGCCATTATTCAGATACAAAGATTAAAGCCTATTGTTGTTCTTTCCAATCTGGTAACAACTAGTACCCGTCATCTTTTCTCTATTGTCTTTGCACCTGGCCTTTCATAATCTGAGGCAGAGCACCAGTTCAGCCTAAAATTCCAGAAACCTAGCTGGAATTTTACCAAAAGTATGATGAAACTTCACCCTATTTCTCTACTGTGTGGGAAGTTTCATCTTCTGAAAACAAACCAAGAACTAACTAACTAACTCTGTTACTATCTGTCTCGCACACACACACCTACCTACGTACACTAAACTCCCTGACACTGGACTTGCAGATGTCCCTCAACAACTCAACCTCCAGAAACAATGGAACTGAAAACTAAACCAATGCTCTTCAACCCTTTTCCCACTCCCTGGCAAAGTCCTCCTTTATTGCCTTTACTGCCCAGCAATCAAGGAGCTACCATGATTACCATCTGTCACCTAATGCTAAGACCATTAGCCTATTCTGAATCTCTTTGTCTACTCTCTGGAATCCATGGTTTACTCTGCCTTACAGTCATTAGCACCTTCTTCCTCCAGACAGAAATAGGACATTTAAATCCCAGCTCTGGGCAACATGGGTTGCTGGTCATCACTCTGCTGCTCTGATTCTCATCTGTGTACTGTCCTTGAAATTTTAGTCTAAGCCACATTGCTTCATCCCTTCACTTCTGGATTGGTAAATGAACTCACATTATCCAATTTTCCTCTCTTTTCCTTCAGTTAGCCTTGTGTGTTTGTGAGAATGTTTGGATCTTTTGTGTGTGTGTGTGTGTGTCTATTCCCCCAATAAAGCAAACCAACAAATATCTTTTGAATCTCTGGCTGGTTCTTCTTTGCTCTAGTACTGGTATACATAGATATAAAAGATCTTGTAAGATTCCCCCCTCTCACAGGCCTCCTCTTTGAACTAATATTCCCCATCATTTCATGGAAGCATTGGCATTATGGGTGGCCCCTGAGTCACCCACATTTTGGAGTAACAAGGCCAAATTTAGAACCAAATTTTGTAGTGTTAAAAGCGAAACTGATAGAAAATTCACTCATCTTGGCAGCTGTGTGAGTGAACAAATGTGTTTGTGAGTCACACATACTTTGCATAACAACTGGTAGAGCTCACAACAATAAATAAAATAATTTATTTTAAAAAATCCATTTCATCCCAGTGACTGTGAGAACTACAGCTATGCTCTGAAGGAATAGAGGAACCTAATGGATTGTGTGTGTGTGGGGGGGGGTTAACAGAGGCAATCAGCTGTGCTACTAAAATAGCAGAGTACCAAATAGCAGTGTACCAAAAATTGGTACATTAACCTGGCAAGTCCTGGGTTCACTGTATGAATACGTTTTAGACAAAGTTATTCCCCTGTGTATGCTTGATGGGGTAAAAAGGGTTGTGATGCCTGAAAATGGGCAGCTCTTGTTCAGTTACTTCCATCATAACAAAATCAATACTCTCCATATTGTGAGCTAGGACAGGCCTTCCCATTAGGTACTCTATGTTTTATGTGTGTGGGGGGTCACCTCACGTAGACTGATACCAAGGACAATAGTAAGAGCAATTTCCTGGCAGAGCAGAGTGTGTTTGTCTTCAGTGACATATTGGAGAAGAGACCTGCACATTGCCACAGGCCTGCTTGGCACCCTCTGGGTTAGCCTGTTGCCCTCAGTAGTGATGGAAGACATCATCCTGTCACTAGTATTGAAGTAAGAGTCAATTGCTAGTCCAATGTGCTTCTAGAGATGCCACTCCCCACACCCAATGGCATGGAGGTATCATCTTGTTATTCACCTCAGGAACATCTTCACTTTCAGGCACCTCAGGCCAGCCCTAAATGAGTGCCAGTACTCCATATACTCTGGCACAAAATAGGGAGAGAGAGAGAGAGAGAGAGACTGAGAGCATATCAGAATGTGTATCAGTCTGTATGGACAGCACCACATTTGTCTTCAAAATATCAGAGACTAGGAAAATATACTCTGGTAACTCATCAAGAAATACAGCCAGGCTCTTGCTATAATTTGAGAAGAAGTAGCAACAGACTGAGAACCAAAAAGGTATAATAGTTTGAGTGCTGGACTAGGACTCTGGAGGATAGACTTCAAATCCCTGCTTGGCTATGGAAACCCACTGGGTGACCTTGGGCAAGTCACATACTCTTCAGTTCCAGAGGGAGGCAAAAGCAAACCCTCTCTTAACAAATCTTACCAAGAAGCTCCTGTGATAGGGTCACCATAGGTTGGAAGTGACTTGAAGGCACACAACAGCAGCAGATAGCAGAGCAAGCTGCCAAGTTTGCCATTCTCCACTTACTACTGTAATGGGTCCCTCTCTCTACCCAATAAACCACAAAAACTAAACTGCTCTGTAAGGCAAAAGGAATGAGACCATCAGCTCTATCAGGGTCTGAGGCTTGGTCAGCAAGGGTCAACTAGTACAGGTGCCAGGGCTGGGCCTAAGGACAGGTACTAGGTCAGGAAGCTGAGGGTCAGGGCACAACAAGAGTCCAAGGCAGCAGTCCTCCAGGTAGCAAGAGTCAATGGGGCCACAGGCAAGAAGCAGATCCAGGAGACTGGCAGGAGGTAAGAGCACAACAGGAGTCCAAAGCAACAGCAGCCTTCCAGACAACAGGCATAAGCAGGACCAGAGGCAGGTCCAAGAAACAGGCAGAAGGTCAAGACAGAACAAGGGTTGAAGGCAGTAGAAGCTTATCAGGTAACAAGAGTCCACAGGGCCAGAAGTGAGAGGCAAGTCCAGAAAACAGGCAGGGGTCAAAGTCTAGGAGTCAGCAGGGTCATGAACACTGGAAAGTCACAAAATGCAGACAGCAGACAGCAGACAGCAGACAGCAGACAGCAGACAGCAGACAGCAGACAGCAGACAGCAGACAGCAGACAGCAGACAGCAGACAGCAGACAGCAGACAGCAGACAGCAGACAGCAGACAGCAGACAGCAGACAGCAGACAGCAGACAGCAGACAGCAGACAGCAGACAGCAGACAGCAGACAGCAGACAGCAGACAGCAGACAGCAGACAGCAGACAGCAGACAGCAGACAGCAGACAGCAGACAGCAGACAGCAGACAGCAGACAGCAGACAGCAGACAGCAGACAGCAGACAGCAGACAGCAGACAGCAGACAGCAGACAGCAGACAGCAGACAGCAGACAGCAGACAGCAGACAGCAGACAGCAGACAGCAGACAGCAGACAGCAGACAGCAGACAGCAGACAGCAGACAGCAGACAGCAGACAGCAGACAGCAGACAGCAGACAGCAGACAGCAGACAGCAGACAGCAGACAGCAGACAGCAGACAGCAGACAGCACCACCCCCATGTTACCCTGACAAAGGCTGCAGAGACATCCCAGCCTTTATATAGCTGGCTGCTCCAGCTGTCCTGCATTTGAGTGCCCAGCTGGGTCTGAAGTACTGGGCAGGATTCTGCAAAGAACAGGGTCAAGGCAGAATCATTGCAGGCAGAATCCTTCAAGGACTTAGTTACAGACCAGAACCCTTACAAGCTCTGGGAGAAATTATTGTTGTACAGGCCTCTTTAAATTTTTCCTGCGGTGGAGAGAGGGATGGTATGCTGACAGATTCCAGGAAGGTTCCACTTGTACCATAGGGTTGGAGAAGCATTGGGCTTCCAGATGCCTTGGACTTCAGATCCCTTGCCATTTCTGCCAGGAAATTGCTCTTGCTATTGTCCTTGGTATCAGTCTACATGAGGTGACCCCCCCCTCCACAAAACAGAGTACCCAATGGGAAGGTCTGTCCTGGCCCACAATATGGAGAGTATTGATGCCTTGCCATTGGCTCTGTTGAGTGAAGTTGAGTGGAGTTCTAAAGTCCAAAACATCTGGAAGATCAAATTATCCCAGTTCCTGCTATAAGGGGCTAACTTCTGACTGCGTTACAGCCCTGCCTGGGAATATTGGGAGGCAAGGCTATTTCTTGAGGGCCTTCCAAGACCTGTTCTGGAACTGTAGCAGCCCATGGCTGCAGACCTATCTGCTCTGAGAGATGGTGATATGAACATGTAATTGAGAACCAATAGCTGAGGCGATTTCCGCACTACGCTGTTATTGTGTTATTATTCTGCTTTCAATATCCTGTGGAATTCTGGAGTTTGTCGTTTACTGAGGACAAAGATGCCCCTGCCTAAGCTGCAAACCCCAGGATTCCACAGAATGTTGAAAATGCAATAATAGCACTATAACAGTGCAGTGCAGAAACGACCTGAGTTTTCTTTGTTCCTCCTCCCTCCCAGTTCTTTTTTTTTAGGCTGTAAGTCAAAGGCCTAGGATTGTCTTATTATTCATCTTTCCAAACTGCCATGGAGAACCTTCTCTTAACTGAGGTGGTAAGGGAGTAAAAATAAACAAATAAATGGTATAGTCTACTGCCAACCAGTTTCCACAACTCTAATTTTTTTTAGGTGAACACACACACACGCACACACGCACACACACACACACACACATTTGCTGCCATGAGTCAGAAAAACAAGAATACCTGAGTCACTCCACAGACTATCTATAAGATATCCAAGAGTATGAGGAGGCAAAGTGGAAAACTCCATGGAAATTAAAAGAATTGGAAATGGGGGGAAAAAAGGCTGTGTGTGTTTAGAGTGGAAAAATATATAAAATAAAGAAAGTATGAGGAGCAACTGATATACCGGGAATCATTACTGATTTTAGGGTAATTACTTAGAGTATCAAGTCCAAAACTGTGTGTTATCATTGTAGTTAGTTATTTAGAAATAACTATTTACGTTTCCTTTTCTCAAAAGTAATTAAAATAGTTACTTGTTACTTTTCAAAAAATATCTGAATGCTTTCGCCTCCAATCTACCTTGTCATCACACTTCATAACACAAAAAAAGACAGCAGTATGAATCAGATCAGAAGCCAATCTTAGAACCAAGTGATGTTCTTGTTTCACCAGTTGAGGCCACTGCCCAGAGCTATAGAAGTAACTAAAAATATAGCTACATCACAAAAGGAGTAAAGTTATTGCTTAGTGAATGGGTACATGCCTCAATTCTATCTTCATTGTTGGGGAAAGGAAACTGATTACAAGCATCTAGCTATATCAAAGCCTGGGGTGTGAGAAACAGGTGATTTCTGGGAAGTATGGCAGATGAGCACCTTCCAGCGAATTCCTAGAGTTTAGGGTGTTACTCTCAGGCCATTTCCACACTACACTGTTATAGTGCTATTATTCCACTTTCAACATCCTGTGGAATTCTGGGGTTTGTAGTTTACCGGGGACAAAGAGCTCTTTGGCTGAGAATTCCAAATGCTCCTCCCTAAACTGCAAACCCCAGAACTCCATAGGATGTCAAAAGTGGAATAATAGCACTATAACAGTATAGTGGGAAAGGCCCTAACTGTTTAGCTACTTTTGTATAACAAGCCAGTAGATTAATTTTGAAAAGAACCACAAATATCCTAGCAATGGGGGACCTTACACAGTAATGGATTGTTTTACAGAAGTAACTTTCCAAGCTCTGGAAAAAAAGAAGTGGATATTCTAGAAAGGTCCAGAGAGTCAGAGCAACCTTGGTTAAACATTAAGGGAAACTTCTTGATAGAAATAACAGTGTAGGAACAGCCACTGGGGCATGATGAAGTGTTTCCTTCCTTGGAGATTTTTCCAGAACAAGTAGAGCGTTTTACCAACCTGATATCAGCCCAGGTGGTTTCACTTCATGACCTTTATTCCCCTAGAAAGCCTTCTTGGAAAATTGCTGTTTACCACAGTAAGTACGTATTTGTTACTTTCTCATTGCTAGAGGCACAGGTGTACTTTCCCTTCAGGCAGCATTATGTGATGAAGCTTTCACAGTTCTCTGACATTGTTCAAATTTCATTGTTGAGAAATATTCTTCTTACCTTCAGGGAATACATCTATCCTTCACTAAGTTGGAGTTCTCCAAATAAGTTTTGTTCTATAGATTCCATCATCCCCAGAACCAGTAAATTAGGTGGGGATGGTGGGAGTTTTAGTCATAGCTATAACTGGAGGGCCCCACATTAACGAAGGCTGGTATAGGCTGTTTTACTATTTTACTCATGTAGAAAAAGTGGATGAACTGGTGTATGCCAGCTAGAGAGACCTTAGCAGTGCTGGAAACAATAGTTCTTCGGGATTATAGCTCCCAGAACTCCCAGCCAGGAGTCCAAAAATAACTTTTCCAAACTCTGGCCATTAGCAGCAGTCATGACAAACTCTTCTCCCCAGCACCCATACCTTTAAAAACATTTCTTCATCTGCAATGACCTAAAGGAAGTAAGTTGTATTCCTCTTGAGTTGTTTTGCAATCACTGGAACATCACTTCATTGTGGGTGGCAATCTGAAGTCCCCACTGATAACATGAGGGTTGAGCCATGACTAACATGCTTTTGCTTCAGAGGTCTGCCATTATAATGTTACACTGATGATGCTATTTACTGCTATTACCACTGTTTTCAAGCCAAGCACTCCTCCACCCATACATAGAAAAATTCGTGTTGGGTTGTGTTATCTGCCATTGCTATTCATCATCATTTAACCTTTTCAGTGTGGTTAATATCTGATTTGAAAATATCTGTATTTTCAGAAAGTGGTGAATCAAACATGCATACCGGTAGTTTTTAAAAAGCCTAAATAAGCCTCAAAATTAACATTGAAAATAATAGAACAGAATTTTTTATATTAAATAATATTCTATTGAAAATAATAAAATGGAAAATATAGTACCATTTCTGTCCTTGCAACAAGAACCAGAATATGTTAACATCATCTTAAAGCGGAGATTAAAATTAAGTTGTAAAATAAATATAAACCATTTCTATTCACGTGGCCCATTCCATGTTAGGATCCCTTCCTTGTTCTATATGTAGCTTATTTGTAGATTGCACAGCTTTCAAGAAAGTCTACTCACGTGAACAGCCATTTTCAGTTTCCATGATATTCTATGGGCCTTGAGAAAGCTCCCATTGTATCCAGTTGATAGTTTTATCTTTCCTTGCTCTTAAAAAGAAGAAGGGGAGGTGACAGTAAAGTTAGTTCCTCACTTGCAGCAGTGCCCTGCCCTTTTGACAACATATTAATACTGATTATGTAAAACGATATTGCCAGTATTGTTACATTGACAATGTAAGGACTGTCTGGTTATCTCTGATCTCCATTGACAAGACAGTCTGTGAACTCATATCTGAGGTTAAGAATGTGGCTTTCATGTTCAAAATGCAGAATCAAGCCTTTTCCTCTCCTAGGAAGACCTGAAATGACTATAACTGAATTCTAATATCAAGCGGTCACACAATGAGTGCCATTTATGATTCTACAGACCGTTCCTCCTTCTGACATCTCACGACCATAACGTAAAGCCAAATTACTTGGAGATCAAACCTCCCCACATGTTGTCCCCCTGCCTGATTTTGTAGCATCTTGCCTGATGAAGAGATCTATATATCGCAAAAGCTTGCACACAATTCTGTGTTCATTTTAAACTAGCTTAATAAGGGTGTTGAATTTTGGAGTCTGCCTTTTTGTGATTCTTCTTCTTTTAGCTTGACTTTGTGTATGTGTGGCTAAAAAAGAAAATACACTTAATAGTTTAACTTGCACCCACAAGAAACACCCTATCTCCATTGTAGTGTGGCTAGCCTCCGGCTTCCATTCCCTGTCCCTATATATGGTCAAGTGAGAGTGTGCAGAAAACGGAAATGTCTGAAACTTTTCAGCCTCCAGAAGAGTGACAAGATTCTATGCTTTTAGACCAGTCTGTCATACCATCTCCTCCAAACCAGCTTTGAAGTCTATGGAAGTGGGCATGGTCTCTGCAGTTCATTGGCACTACTCGTAGGAGTAGTGGAGACTTCTCCTCATGCTGATGGAGACTTGGGAATGGGAACTGCCTATGTTTGGCAGAGACTTATGGAAAAATGATTTGCAAGGTATTTGTCAAGAAGATAGCACCCACTCATACAGGATAAATAAGAGGAGACAGGAGGCACCAACATGCTAGAATAAGTTCAGAGGAGTCGTCATGTAGTCTTTTAACTAGCGATAAAACATCCTGTCTGAAAAGAGTCAGAGAAAAACAGCCTCTTAATGTCCTACAAGACTGATTCCTCAGAAAGATATTCCCAGGCCCCATAATGTCACACAGGCAGTCCAAAGAAGAAGGAGGTTCAGCCGTTTTTGTTGCCATACTGGCCTAATGTGACTGCCATTCTCTCTATTTTTTTAAAACAAATATCGGGTGAGATCCTAGATGTTCCCATGCTTTCCTCCCAAGCAGCTGGCAAATAGCACTGTTATGGCCATTAAAACAGCTGTAGAGGGGGAAGGAATGAGGCCCATGGAGGGAGGTAGCAGAATGACACCTTGGCCATTTCCGCACTAGACTGTTATAGTGCTATTATTCCACTTTCAACATCCTATGGAATCCTGGGGTTTGCAGTTTCGGGAAAAGCCAGCCGGCCCCTCCCAAAACTGCAAACCCCAGGATTCCATAGGATATTCCAAGTGGAATAATAGTATTATAACAGTCTAGTGTGGAAATGGCTCTTGTTCCTATGCCTTTCTCTTTAGCAAACTGCAGTGGGACAAGAGGCAGTCCCCGCTGATCAGTCACCTCCTTCCTTCTCCCTCCCTCCCTTCTGCCATTTGATAGCTGTCTAGGGAAGGTGATTTGAGACAGAGTGCAAAGATGCTAGAGAATAGCACCTTATGCCTTATTCAAAATAGGATGTCATTAACAGGTTACCAGCCATGGCATCTTGCATACAATCTCTTACAAGTATTCAGGTGGCCATTACTAAGCACTCACATTTTCAGTTTACACACAGAGGTAGTAAAATTGACACGAAGTCATGAACAAGAACAAACAAGTTTCTACAAAAACTAGAGTGGATAAGAGGAGGAGTGATTGTATATCTGTGTTTATTGACACAGTCATTAAAAGGAATCAAATTTCAGTAACTTTCCCTCCAGGTTGTAAATCCTTCAAGGCTTGATTTTTTTAATGTCAATTTGTCTATTAATGCTAAATACCACATTCAAGAAGATCCATGCATTACATTAAATCCTTCCAGGTTTTTCCAGCTTTCAGCAATTGCTACATGCACCACAATCAACAACATTTCAATTAAAGATTTATAATTTATGTTTTAAATAAATCACATACCCCCAATGCCAGGACACTCTGTGCCTTGAGAAAAGGAGTGGGAATTATGTGGCCTTCCCAATGTTGTACCAGCAACCCATTGCCAGTTGCATCTCATATTCAGAAGTATACAGCCAGTATATTGTATTGAATTGTACTGAATTAGACAAATTATTCCCTTAAATAGACCTCAGCTGGTGGTGCGGGTTCGGGAGTGAAAAAATTGCCCAAAGAAAAATATTTAGATTTTGGGGATCGGGGGCTTTGGGGGCACAAGCTGAGGCACCAAAGGTCGTGGGTAGCTCATAAGCCACACATTGCCCACCCTTGCCATAAATGTCTTCACTGCCTTCACTCACTTTCCTAATAATCATCCTGACATAGAATTTGCCTTCTTCACTTCTGCTGAACCCTATGATACGGTCTTCCCTTAATTGACCGCTCTTTCTAGTCAGGAATCATCTCTAAATAAAACACAGTTATGTTGTGTCAGGAATGCAAAGTAATTGGAAACATGGCATGCTTACTGTCAGGATGACACCCATGAGCTAAAAACCTTCATAAGAAGCCAGTGGTCCCATTTTGTGAGCAAGCTGAGAGCGCAGAGCCCTCTACTGGGCACCTGTTAGATACACATACAGGAGAGAGTTTAGTTGCAGGAAATACCACACAGTTTTGTGACACCTCAAAGATGAAGAAGTGATGAAGTGATCTACAGCCCATGAAAAATTATGCCAAATAAAATCTGTTGGCATTGAGGGTACCTCAAGATTCTCTCTTGTTTTTTCCTGGAGAGACAGGCTATGCCACTTTGTTTTGCAGGATCTTACTTTGTGTTCCCTCTCTCGTCTCTGCTTCCTTTCATATTCTTAATTTAATCAAGAGAGATCCTTTGTGGTATTGCCAGCCCAAGACATGCTGTTGTCTGTGGCAAGAGAAAAGAAACAAAGCAAACAGAGGCTGACATAACTGGGCACTAAATCTTAGGACTATAGTGGAACAATGTCCTCCACTCCATCTGATGGCGGCAGGCTGGCTTAGAAAGGGGGATGCAGCCTGCATGGAACACTTAGTTCAGTTTTCCAACACTTGCCACCACTTAGTGCCACCAGTACCTTCTACCTGAGGCAACAGCCTTGTTCTGACTGATTGTAGGGCTGATCTTGCCTGAGGACTCTACAAAATACAGCTGTTTACACATGTCTGCCTTATTGTCATTTCAGTCAAATAGCCTGGCATACAATGTTAATGGGCTGGATTTGTGTAAAAAATAGAGACATCAGAAAATGTTGTTCAAAGGATGCTGGCAGCAGCCAATATCCTACACTGTCTACATTAGGGTAAGAAGTCTGCAGGTAGGTAGAATCGTCTTGGTCCATACTAGGGTTTTTTGCTACAGCACCCCATTCCCCACCCCCAGGACTCAAGGTTTTGCTGCGATAGCCTTGCTGAATGCCTATTTCATGACTAGTGGAGAGTGGGGGGGTGGTGGTGGTGGTGGTGGAAATTAGAGAAGTGTCTGGCTATACCCCCTAGCCAGAGACAGACGGATAGCATTGTTACTGCCCTGGTTAGCCCGAGCTTTGGGGATATAAAAGATATCTTTTGATATCGATAATTCGGCCTCACATATCCCTTCCACGTGCTTGCGAGGCCCCCGGACAAGCACGCACACAGGCTTGGCCGATAATCGCTGTAATATTCCGAGACAATACAGGCAGGCCAGAAACAGCCGACTCGCCGCTTTAGGAGACCTCAAGGCAAGTACCTCCATTAGGTATGCATGCAACTTTCAAAAGATCCTCTGCCCCGTGCTGGCAGCTTGATGATCTGACTATACATTGCTCAAGTACTCCACGTTTGCATACCAGCTACCCTATTGACAATTTGGCTATAATTCAATCATTCAAATTCTGACCTTTCGGAGGCTTTGGCTCCAGCCCCAAATCCATTGTTTTCCCCAAGTCCGACCTAGCCTGCGGTCACAATTCTCCTTATAAAAAACCCTGATTTTGAGCGCTTCCTTGGATCGCTCCCGAGCTTCAGACCGCCTTGCTGCCGCATCACTTGGCGAGCTTCCCCTCAGCTCCACGTGCTGAAATACATCAAACCCCAGCCTTGCTCTCCATCTTCTGCTTCTTCCGGACTTCAGGACAGGTTTTGTATCACCCGAATCAACTATCGCTCTGAAAATCCCGCTATCTTACTCACACCTTTATTTTCCTTAGTTATCTGTGTGCGTGTGTTGCTTACATTGTGTGCCTGTTTTTAATAAAGTTCATTCATTATTTTCAAACCGGTCTGCTTCTTGACTTGGCCTGACCCCGTAAACACTGGGTTACAAGATTCCGCTGCATTACCCTGCCTCTCGTTTTGCCAGCTAGTGCACTAGACTAATTTCCCCAATTTGTGTAATTGCAAGGTTATTTAGGTGTCCCTCCCGGGACCCCCAGAATACAGGGTAACAGCATCTTCCACCAAGACCCACCAGGGAGAGTGAAGGGTCTTGGTGGATGATGTTATCAATCCACATCTGGCTTTGGAACATAGACAGATGCTGTTTCAATCCCCCCGCCCCCACTCTCCACCAGCCAGGGAATAGGTGTTCAGGGAGTTGTCACAGCAAAATCGTAGATACAAAAGGGTGCTCTGTTGGTGGTAGAGAGTGTTAGAGAATACCAACCTCTGCAATGACTCCCCTGCAAAAGTACACATGTGGCCATGAAATAAACTTACACTTGCATACGTCACCAAAACAGGGTGCAGGCCAAAGATAGAGAGCTGGCGGGGGGGAGGTTCCTGTTGCATAATCAGAACCAGTGACAAGTAAGCATTCCAACTTGAAGAAACCCTGGCTTTCTGACCAAAAAGGACTCCTGGGCTAACTCAAAACCTTTTGTTCCTTGAAAGAAAAGTTGGTTCGAACCCATTTCATTCAGTAAGAACCAGTGAGATTCTGTGAAGTAGAAAATCCTAGCATAGACGAAGGAGATTTGAAGTGAAGTGTTGTTATATGTCAAAACAGAATTTGAAAACCTCTGACTTTAATTTGGTGGGAGCTCAGCTCCAAAAGGCTGGGGAGAGAGGATATTTTGGGAAGCGACAAGCTCAGGTTTCTGTGCAATCACATGTACAAATGTTGCAAAGGAATAATTTATTTATTTTGAAACTTTACTGCAAAATGAAAGAAACGTGAAAAATTGCTGTGTCATATCCAGTACCCTTACAGCCCCATCAGAGACGCTAGGAATGAATCTCCATAGTTACTGCACAGGCATTCTTTCCTTCCCTGGGTACCATAGCAACCCTGGATTTTGACTTTAAAAAAAGTCAGAGGCCCCGCCTGCAGACTCATTTATTACTGCTGCAGTCAGAGGAGATCAAAAGGAAAGAATGGAGATCACTTACAGAATTATTGCTGGAAGGGGCTTGTATAGAAAATGAAGCAAACCCATCTACCACCCTCCTACTGATCAACATAAATTCCTCCTTTGCACAATGCCCTGGGGTATGCCCTGCATACAGGAGCAATCCAAGGCTGCCTATCTAGTCCTCTGTCTCTTTTGGAAGGAGTGGAGGCTCAGGGACTGCCACTCACACACACGCTTCCATGCCTTGGCTCAGCTTCAACATCAGCCTACTCTGTGACTGGCACCTAGCTGTCTGGCTCTCACAAATGGCATCTCTCACCACTAAGGGGAAGGAGCAAGCTGGGAGCCTGCCAAGTGCTCTTTGAACACCCCTCCCCCAATAGGTTCGGCTAATTGTAACAGATGGGAGATGGCAACGAATGGGAGAAGCAATAGCAATGAGTGACACCTACAGCTAGTGGAACGTGGCTGCCATATATGGTTAAGTCCAAGTTGGATGGTCACTCTTAGAGCTACCACAGAGCTGTTGTTGCTGCTAGGCTCACTTCACAGCTCAGCTTGTAGGTAAGATGAGGTGGTAGCCATACTACACAGCTGGAAGGAACCCCTGGCTTTTCCTCGGTTAGGGAATGGCTTGTAGCAATGATAAATGGGTAGGAGTGGGTGGTTGGTGTGAGCAGCAAACGCAGCCAGCAACCATGCCAAAGCTGGATCCAGAAGGGTCCCGTTTCCTTGTTTTCTGGGAGTAGGCAGGAAGAGGAGGCAGCAGTGGTCAGACAGAAAGTGCACCAGCCCGCCAGCAACAGCAAATGCAGAAGACATTGGCCATCAGGTGGGGGAAAGTGGCAGCTGTGTGTATCTGGGGTGTCCCAAGCAGTCTCCTTTCCTAATGTGCCATCTGAGACAAAACTCTCTTAGTTCTCATATAAGATCTGGGCCTGAAATTATATAAATCAGACCACGATGTTTCACACGTAGCGAGCAAGGCCATTTCTTCACTACACAGTTTATGGAGCCATTTTTCCACTTTCAACATCCTGTGGAATTCTGGGGTTTATAGTTTACTGAGGCCAAAGAGCTCTCTGGCTGAGGATCCTAAATGCCCCTCCCAAACTGCAAAGCCCAGGATTCCATAGGATGCTCAGAATAGTATGGAAATGGCCCAAGTTAGTTTAGGAAGACACATCTGCTGATCAGCTAACAAAATAGGACTTGGGCAATAAATTGAGGCACATAGGGAAGGAAGGAAGGAAGGAAGGAAGGAAGGAAGGAAGGAAGGAAGGAAGGAAGGAAGGAAGGAAGGAAGGAAGGAAGCCTCCAAATATAGTGATCTATCAGACCCTGAGCATGAGCAAAATATAATCTAAAGGCATTTGGAGGCACGAGTGCAATTTCTACAGCAATCTCATTTTGCTGACCTGCCTCAGAGGAAGCAGTATGGAGTAGGAGGAAATGCAGCCCTACCTCTTTTTTGAAATACACCAAATCCCCCAGTAAATCTCCAAAGCAGCTGGATCCTGGAAAATTTATTTTGGAGTGGGAAAACATTTGCCTCTAGATCACCAAAGCTACTATAAAACTACTCAAAAAGTTATCAGTTTGGGTGACCCCAACCACTCCAGTGATTAGAATGGCCAATGTGAGTTTGAAATCAAGATACTGATATCAGTTCACTTCCAGGTTGCCTAGAATGCCTATAATATGTCAATGATGCCTATAGGTGGGCAGTGGTGTAAATATGAGCCCCCAGCACAGTTGTCCAAATCTGGACTGGGAAGGTCAAACTCAGTGGACTCCCATCATGACCTGAAGACATCAAGGTATAGAAGCACAGGGTAGTTTCTTCATAAATAAATTTGATTCAAGGTGTGGGTACAGATAACCACTTTGTAACACAACTACTCCAGATGTAGAATTGGAGAAAGTTACTTTTTGATTTATAATTCCTAGAATTTCTCATAGCTAGCAGATTCCTTGAAGCATAATCCCGATTGTAATTTCCCTGATCTCTGTCCTGAGGAATGATGAAGTGCTGTTGTGTGAAGTGGTTAAATGCATAGCACTTGTTGAACTGTCGTCTCAACATGCCCTCGGTCTTGAACCCAGTGTGACTGTTTGTCCCCACAGCCATTCCACAAAGACAATTCCAGAGTATTACAGCTCTGTTCGAGACTACATTTAGGTTTCCACTATATGAATGCATAATGTGTAGCCCCTTGTTTAGTCCTTTCATATCAGTTGATACAGAAGCTGTTGCCCTCAACAGGCTCCCAACTGTCATCATCCTCAGTCAGCATGGAGAAAGGCTAGACAAGAAGGGAGCTGTAGTCTAACAACGTCTGGAAGGCCAAGATTTCCCCAAGAACTGAGTTGTTACCCTGATTTCTGGGGGTCCCAGGAGGGACACCTTAATGTGCTCAAAATAAGGGGGAATGGGAATTAGCTAGAGCACTAGTTAGCAATGCGAGAGGCAGGGCAATGTAGCAAGATCTTGGACCCAATGTCTACGGGGTCGGGCCGAGTCAAGGAGCAAACAGAAGTAAATAATAATAGTTGTTTTATTGATGTACAGTCAAACACGTGTATGCAACACACTCACACGGAGAACTATTGAAATAAATGTAGGAGTTGGATAGAGAGATTTTAAGAGGAGGTTTTGTATGAGGAATACTACGCCTGTCCTGAAGCCCGGCTAGTCTGAAGACGAGGTTTGTGGAAGTAAGGATTCTCAGCACGAGGAGCTGAGGGGAAGGCTCGCTGGACGAAGCGACAGCAAGGCGGGATGGAAGCTAAGAGCGATGCAACGAGACGGTCAAAGTTAGGGGTTCTTATAGGGGAAAATGTCCCTGCAGGCTAGTCCGTTCCCGGGGAAAACAATGGATTTTGGGCTGGAGGCAAAGCCTCCGAAAGGTCAGTACTTTAGATGATTGAATTATGACAGTGTTGTCAATATGGGAGACAGCATGCAAACTCAAAGTGCTTGAGAGTTGTATAGTCCGCTCATCAAGCTGCCTGCTCGGGGCAGGGGATCTTTTGTAAACAGCGTGCATATATAATGTGATCTTAAAAGGTACTTGCCTTGAGGTCTCCTAAAGCTGCATTCAGCAATTACTGGCCTGCCTGGATTGAGATTTGAATGGTTCAGCTATTTTCGACCGCGCCTGTGTGCGTGCTTGTCCGGGGGCCTCGCAAAGGAACAGAGTGATCTGTAGGGTTCCTGAATCTGAGAGCCTGGCTTCTCTTGCCCAGTCCTCAAGGTGAAGGAAAGAAATCTCATGGTGACAGGACTGCCTTCAAAAGTATATGAGTTTGTAATTTTTTCCCTTCATTGTTAGACTTCGTGGTTTTTTTCAAATTTGAACAGCATATTCTGTGCAACTGTGGCCATTTCCACTCTACACTGTTTTAGTGCTATTATTCCACTTTCAATCTCCTATGGAATCCTGGGATTTGCAGTTTAGGGAGGGGCATTTAGAATTCTCAGCCAGAGAGCTCTTTGGCTTCAATAAACTACAAACCCCAGAATTCCACAGGGTGTTGAGCATGGAATAATAGCATTATAACAGTGTCGGGTAGAAATGGCCTGTGTTCCATCCTTAATGTCTCATACTTAATCGCATCAGCAAGGGTTGCTACTTGTAACTTCACTCTTATAGCATCACCAAGGCATTGCAAACTTGACGTTCTTGGTTATGTAAAGCAGCGAAGTATTGGAAACAAATCCATGATACCAGTATGGAAATTTTAAATATTTCTTTTGACATGAAACCAGAAATATATTTGTTGAATATAATTGATAAACATTTAGAAATGAAAGTTAATAGTAAGTTATTATTATATATGATAACTATAGCAAGATATGCCGAAAAATTGGAAGAACAGGAGATACTTCAACTCAAAAGACTGGCCACTAAAATTGCTGGATATAATTGAAAGGAAAAAACTTACAATTTTGACGAAAGAGGAGATGTTACAAGATTTTGAGAAGGAATAGGAAATAATAAATATGTTATGAATAGGTTTTTGAATATTTGAACATGTAAACATTTAAATATTGGGGGAAAATTAAACTATAGTGATGCTAATATTTTTTGCTTAAGATATTT
Organism: Cyclura pinguis; assembly: GCA_030412105.1. Taxonomy (NCBI): domain Eukaryota; kingdom Metazoa; phylum Chordata; class Lepidosauria; order Squamata; family Iguanidae; genus Cyclura; species Cyclura pinguis. The sequence goes on along the minus strand of CM059602.1, from coordinate 69,185,807 downwards.
AACTTTTGTATTGTGATAAGAGGATATAGGATGAACATTTTTAAGAAAAAAAAAAAAGAACTGACAGAGGTCATTTCAGAACCGCTTGCTATAATCTTTGAAAAATCTTGGAGGACAGGAGAAGTTCCAGCAGACTGGAAGAGGGCAAATGTTGTCCCCATCTTCAAGAAGGGAAAAAAAGAGGACCCAAATAATTATCGCCCAGTCAGCCTGATGTCAGTACCCAGAAAGATCCTGGAGCAGATCATTAAGCAGTCAGTTTCTAATCACTTAGAAACTAACGCGGTAATCACGAGAAGTCAACATGGATTTCTCAAAAATAAGTCGTGCCAGACTAATCTTATCTCTTTTCATGATAGAGTTACTAGCTTGATGGATGAAGGGAATGCTGTGGATGTAGCATTTCTTGATTTCAGTAAGGCCTTTGACAAAGTTCCCCATGACATTCTTGCAAAGAAGCTAGTAAAATGCGGGCTGGACAGGGCTACTGTTAGTTGGATTTGTAATTAGTTGACCAACCAAATCCAAAGGATGATCACAAATGGCTGCTTTTCATCCTGGAGAGAAGTGACTAGCGGGGTGCCACAGGGTTTTGTCCTGGGCCCAGTGCTCTTCAATATTTTCATCAACAACTTGGATGAATGAATAGAGGGCATGCTCATCAAATTTGCAGATGACACCAAATTGGGAGGGGTTGCTAATATGCCAGAGGACAGAATCAAAATTCAAAATGACCTGGATAGATTGGAGAGCTGGGCCAAAGCTAACAAAATGAAATTCAACAGAGAGAAGTGTAAGGTCCTACACTTAGGTAGAAAAAATGGACTACAGAAATATAGGATGGGGGACACGTGGCTGGATAGCAGTACATGTGAGAGGGATCTAGGAGTCTTAATAGACCGCAAGCTGAACATGAGTCAGCAGTGTGATGCGGCAGCCAAGAAAGCCAATGCAGTTCTCAGCTGCATCAATAGGAGAATGGTGTCTAGATCGAGGGAGGTACTGGTACCACTCTACTCTGCTTTGGTTAGACCTCATCTTGAATCCTGTGTCCAGTTCTGGGCACCCCAATTCAAGAAGGACATGGTCAGGCTGGAGCAGGTCCAGAAGAGGGCAACCAAAATGGTGAGAGGCCTGGAAGACATGCCCTATGAGGATAGACTTAGAGAGCTGGGTATGTTTAGTCTGCAGAAAAGAAGGTTAAGAGGGGACATGATTGCCACGTTTAAATATTTGAAGGGATGGCATGTAGAGGAAGGAGAGGGCTTGTTTTCTGCCGCTCCAGAGACCAGGACAAGGAGCAATGGATTCAAGCTGCAGGAAAGGAGATTCCACCTGAACCTCAGGAAGAACTTCCTGACAGTCAGGGCTGTCCGGCAGTGGAATATGCTGCCTCGGAGTGTTGTGGAGTCTCCTTCTTTGGAGGTTTTTAAGCAGAGGCTAGATGGCCATCTGTCGTGAGTGCTTTGAGGGTGTTCCTGCATGGCAGGGGGTTGGACTGGATGGCCCATGTGGTCTCTTCCAACTCTACATTTCTATGATTCTATGATTCTAAGACTAATAGTAGCAGTTTTGTATAGAAATTTTTGCATAGAAAGAAGTTATTAGATATAATGATAAATAGTATTTCAAGGTCTAATTAACTGGAAATGAAACATAGAGGAGGAGGAGGAGGAGGGAAGGATGTGTAAATTTTGTATTCTGTTAATGGAAATTTTCTATGCGTATTTGATTTTTTTAATACAAGAAAAATAAAAAAAAATAACATTATCAAGGCTTGCCCTCGGGACACCACAAAAGATCATCCCTGGGTCTCAGGTTTGGTGTTGAACTCTCAGGCCCTGGGAACATCCTGATCTGGCCACCCTTGTGCCAGTTTCATCAGCACACTGGGCTGTGAGAAAAACCTAGAGACAATTCTGGGAACTCTAAAAAGAGAATGCTTTTTTTTTTAAAAAAAATATATATATATATATAAGAGTCATGAGGAGGAGAGGATGTATTTTTTTTGTATACTGCTTTTTAACCAAACAAATGACAATGCAGATAGTGGCCTTTTGTGCTGGGTGACATTTTGCCATTACCAGCTTTCCCTGCTAGGTGGCACTATGGAGATGAGGTTCTCATCTGTTACAGGCAGTCTACTCAGTATTCTAATAGGAGAGAAGCAGCAACCTAACTATAGTTGCAGATGAAGAGAAAAAGGGAAAGGGAAAGGAGTCCAGTCAGAACGATTCAGCTATTGCTTTTGGTAGGCGATCCCCAAAGACTTAGGTAATCACACATATGCTGTTACTATAATTCTATAATTTTTGTTCCTGAAGACTTCACTATTATTGCAAAGAATCTACCACGTACATGGGGAGAAACAAAGGAGGGGCAGTGGGGTAGCTACGGAGAGGAAAAATGACAACATTGGCCTCCTAAAAGAAATTGTGCAGCCCCAAATGAATTTTTGCTTCAGTCTCCAAATTTCTAGCATTGCAGTAACTTAAAACTTCCTTTGAACGTTTAGAAATAGAGTTTTGACATCTAAAGAAAAGGGCAGGCAAAGCAGCGAGGGAATTTGAACAGAGCAAATATTTGAGCTCTAGCTTTGAACAAATTTCCATACTTCACTCTCTGCAGTGCTAGACATTTGGAGACTGAAGGAAAATATCATTTGGAGAGGCAGAAATGTTATTCGGAGGGAAATGCCCTCGTAGCAACATCCGTTAAGAGGGATGCTCCCCCACTTCTAAATTCTAAACAGAGGGATGTATATCTCTATATTGTATATCTAGCAAGAGATTTTGTGCTTTCTTTAAGACCCTTCTTGGTGAGACCTCAACTGCCAGAGTTAGGCTCTCTTCCCTGCTCTGGAGAAGAAGACTCTCTGAGGCAGCAGGCACCTCAGACTCCAAGTTCCAATTCCATGTTACTGCTTCTACAGATTTTTTTCAAGATCTATGCACCTATTAAATATAATGATAATATAAACCCAGTGGGACATAACTTTATACAAACATGATTACTTCTGGTGTAAAGTTCCATCATAATTATACCCAAATTGCTGGGGTGTGGTTAAAATATCATAGATTAGATCATTGTTGCAAAGTTGTCCAGTGTTGTTAAAGACATTTTGTTGTAGGACATGCTCTGTGAAAACCCAATAGTGTAGTCCAATATTATTATTACTCAGTTTCCTGGTATGCTGGCATTTTCTAGTGAAATACCTAGGCTGGGGTGTGAAGCTGATTATAAAAGGCAAAGCAATTTAAGAGAAAGAGGGCTTCTAAAGAGTGTTTAGGAAAACTGAGGGTACAGCTAATGGTAGAAACACATATACTGAACATTAGGGCCAGAAGTCTGTTGGTGATATAAGCAAGGCACAATTGGGGGTTCATAGCAGCCACCATTTCATAAATGAATACTGTGACACATGTGGCTAAATAACTTAGACCATGGTCAAGATGGCAAAAGTTATTAATGCGGAAGGACACATAAAATAGCAGAGGCTGCCTCCCTTTGCTTTTGCCTGAGCCTACCAGGAAGGGCAAAATTCCTCCTCTCCTCTTCTCTCCTCCCTCCGGAGTTGATAAGAGTATAAACTACTTTTTCACTTTGAGCTTGGTTTGTAGCTATTAAGGTAAGTGAAGAACAAAGGGGGAAAGTAGGACAAGGAGAGGGAAACTGGGACATTTTAAAAGCAGCTGAAAAAGTGAGGTGACAGACAATTAATTAGGACTGTCTCTGCCAAATCAGGACTCTACCCCTGTGTGTACTTTCTCTGACTTCATGGAAAGAGGTATCTGGTACATTCTTTCCACAGCCTCCGGCCAAGCAACAACTTCCAGGAAATTCCAGGGTGCAACTCTTATCTCGAGCCAATGATTGGCTGCAGGGGTGGGCATAGGCCCATTCCAGCTGCTCTTGAGCTCTGAGGGAAGTAGGAACAGCCTTTTGCTGGAAGCCGAGGGTACTCTTTTTCTTTCCGTGCTGCCCAGGGAGATGAAGTCACATCCCTGAAGTCCCAGCACCCAGATACATCCCTGGATGCAAACTAGAGGAAGCAGCCAGGCAGAGGGAGCAACCTTTGCTGATTCTTGTTCAATATGTAAGCTGAAAACTATGCTCTACCAGTTTGATGTGAGATCTTGACCCAGGTCTCCTCACTGAGAAACAACAGAGAAATATATCTGGTACTGAACAAAGATGCTAGACACATGGCATATAAGAGCCATATTCTGTGGAACTATCAGACCTTTTTTTCTACACAAAATAGACAATTCCAAAGACAATTTGCGCAGCTCAAAATTCAAGTAATGCATTTATTTATTTAGTAGAATCATAAAATCATAGAGTTGGAAGGAGCCACAAGGGCCATCTAGTCCAACCTCTTGTCATACAGGAGCCCACAACTACAGCACTCCTGAAAGACACCCATCCAACCTCTGTTTAAAGACCTATGAAAAAAGAGAGTCCACCCCTTCTCTCCAAGAGAACCTCTTCTACTGTCAAACAGCTTCTTCCTAATGTTTACATGTATGTATGTATGTACAGTATGTGTGTATTTTATTTAGATTCCCACCTTTTCCCGGTATGGAACTCAAGGAAGCTGCAGGGCTCCGGAAAAGCATTCTTATCGGCAGAGGTAAAAAGTGACTGATAATTGTGTGACAATAAAAATGGGCTGGCCAGGCTCCTATTGAACTCCCAGACTTGATCATGTGTAAACAATTCTTGTCTCCATGCTGTAGGTGCTCCCTGCTCACCCCACTGCCACCACAGATTATTCATCAGTGTTTCCATGATGAAGAAAATCATTCTAGAATTTCTCCTAACAAATCTTGTGTAGTTGCCAATGTTATGAAAAGGAATGGAATGCCAGAAAATATGCTATGCATTCTTAGAAGTACTATGGTGGGTCATAGAAGGACCTGTTCCTTCTTTTTCTTGAATTTTATTTAATAGGCTTCACTGAGTGTACTCTTTCATTAGAATCCATAATGTCTCTTGTGTTCTGCATTACTTGTCTCAAATTGAAAGTTTTGAGGACTTTCCAACCATTATTCATAGACTTCTAAAGATCATAAAACATATCACTAAGGATCAAAGCCAGCGTGTACACATTGCACCAATTCTCAGAGCGCTGCACCCATTTTGCTCACATATCACAGTGCAGCTTCCCCAGCCTGGAAAAAATTCCTGCAGATGCTCTTTGTTGAAGAATGCAACATGGTTGTCTGGTTATTTCATTACAGCCCACCTTTGTTCATGAAATGTAACAAAAAGGAAAAGATATGTAAACTCAACCCTAACATGGCAATCTCTTTGAAAACCCACTCTCAGTAGCTGTCCATCCTTCCAGCCACCATTCCCTGCATACATGGAATATAAAATGTCCCTTGTACCCAGGTAGGTCATTGGTACATCCAGGCTAGGATTACCTACAAGCAGTTTTCAGGGTCTCTTTTCTGTATCTGTAGCCTACTTGTGATCTTTACAGATATCACTGAAGTTGTGACATCATACTTTATACATTATGTTGTACAACTCAGTTGCGTAGTAACCGGTACAGTACATTTCTTTATTTACCTGCTAGAGATAATCACTTTAACCTCTCTAGTGCTCTATAGTCCACAGTGTCCACAGTGTTCCCTCCTAAGAGCAAAATGAGAGCATTTTCCCCTAGATGAGAATTCTGCTCCCCTGAATGAAATTTTTCTTTAATCCCAAAATTTCTAGCATTGCAGAGAGCGAGATATTAAAAACTATTCAAAGCTAGAACACTTCTATTTGCTGTGCCCACGCTCCCTTGATAAGAATTCTTATTTCAGGGGAGAATGCCCTCATTTTGTCTCCTCCATAGCTACACCCCAGTTCTAAACCATGAAGACCTTTTGCCAGATAGATTTTGTGAAGCTATCAGTGTTGTGATAAGGGCAGTGACACCAGAAAATACTGTGGTGCTAACCACCATGCTATTAAGGTAACAGCCTTTTTTTTCCCCTTAGTATCTACAGGCAATACAGAAAATACACTTTTCAGTACTGTGTTTGTTCATTGCCCCACAATCTTCTTAAGACTGATTGGTTGCTTGCTTGCTTGCTTGCTTGCAATGGGCCTCACTCCACAGTAATATTTGCTGGAATTTAGGATACCTCTTGAGTTCTGCATTAGTGCTGACAATTTCTAAGTTCTGAGGATTTTTCCTTCCCCTCACACTAATGATCAGAGCATATGTGTACTCACACATAACCACACACACATAGAAAATGCACAGGTGTGTTGTAGCAGCATATACTGAGCAGAAAAACTATACTCATGAAATATATTCTGGAAGGAGGGATTAACTATTCCTTTCCATCTTTTTCTCATCTCAAATTTCCTCCCCTGGCTACTTTTGAGGTAAAAAATATATGTCCTCATCTATTTTGCTTTTCCAAGATTATAGTTAACAAGGAGAAGCTGGTTTGGACCACACAGGGAAAGGAACTAGAAGGAAAAGATTACAAATCTCCTTCCTCTCTTTTCTTGCTTGTTCCCCCCACCTGTGCCAGTAGCTGAAGTTCCACTCATTTTGAAGCTAAAGCTTTGCTGGGTGAAAGAAAGGAGTGCAGGATTTCATTTACAATACTTTTTGACTTTTTTTTTTTATCTCTGAGAATGTTGTCCCTGCATCATAGAATGAAGGAATTCAGCTTTCTACCACAATACTGGGCTTCACTGGGGTTATCGGTTACCCAGAAGCAGACTGTTGCCAATTTTGATTAGGTGTGTTTTGCTGTTTCAGCATAGGAGATTGGTGATAATACAGAAGGAGAATTTGGGTCTTTGAAAAAAATTACAATCTATAAATTTTGATTTCAAGACATATCCAGTCACTGCCAGCAGATGGCATTACAGAGATGAGCAATAGGCTAACAATTTGCCGTTGAATAGTTTGGCCTTGGTATCTGTGTTATGCTTTGTGTCAGCATTCTCAGACCAAAACATATATGCATACATATATACATAATCTCAAATAAACATGCTGACCTTCTTTTTTTCTAACCACATGCTATCCTTTAAGCCATAGCTTTTCTTGCTGCTGAAAAAATGGCCACATGCCTTTTGTCTCTGTGAAAAGGAAAAAGTTTCATGTTTAGAAACAAATGAACAATTGGGCATGCTTAGAAGAGCAACAGGGACCTAACTTGACTAGGCTCCTGCTCTAATATAGAAATGAGAGAGTAGAGAACAGCATTCTTGTTCCTGGGTGCGCATGGGGTTGGGGAAGCAAGGGGACCATTTGACCTCATCCTGGAATCATTTATTTATTTATTTATTTATCTTAAAGTACACAGGATAAACAAACACCTTACTAGTCAATAAAAGGTTTAGAATGATCTCTGTGACCACCGCTACTGAGAATCTGCCCATCAGGTTGGCTTCCCTGCGTTGATCTGGAGGAGGGCTTCCGACTGAATAAATGGAATTTACATAAATGTTGATTTACCATTCAATATTTGATTCAAAGGGTCTACCCTATTTGGGACTAATAATTGGGCTGAGGCCCAAGAGTTAGAATTAGCAACTCCATACCTCCAATGGACCCAATTAATCCTCTGTTGTCCCACTTTTTCAGATACTTATAAAATGTCCTAGTATCCGTCCTCCTTCTCTGACTTTCATCCATTGTCTTTAGGTTACTTCAGTAACTGCAAACTGAGTTCAGTGTGCACAAGTAGTTTATATTCAATTAACTCAGCAGGGGGAAAGGAGAGGAGAGAAAAGGTGGAACAATATCCTGCCCTTTCCTGTAGACTCGGACAAAAGCAAACTTCTGTAACTTCTGGCATGTTCTTCCTCATTAATGGTCAACCCCATGAGAAGAAATGTGAGTGTATTAAGCAATGACAAGGATAAATTGATCTATTTATATATGATAGAAAGTCCTCATCCTGAATACCCTGAAAGACAAAATAATATAGGATGAAGTAGCATGCATTCAGGAATTCAATGCGAAGACTTCTCACTAGTCAGTCTACTGAATTTCAGACAATATGTCTTCAGATCAAAACCTGGTTATCAGCTAAAGCCAGTTGTAGCAACCCTAGGAATAGCAAATCAATCTGGTTTGCTGCAGACTGCACAATACTAAGGAAATGTCTGAGAAGGCAGATGAGAGTAACTCATGATTCCTCAGACTGTAGAGTTCTTGCATCTATGCTTGAATCTAGATAGAATTATAAGAAACTGCTGAAAAGAAGCATGTTATTTAACAGATCTAGAACAAGAGGCCAAAAACAAACGTCTAAATCTAGAACAGGAAGTCAAAAACAAAATCTAGATCTAGAACAGGGGGGCAAAAACAACAATCCTGCTGCACTCTGTCAATTAGCATCAATTAAACTTAGAATTTTTAGCTGTCATCCTATGATTCCAGTTCCAGGTCAAAAATGGGAAGCTTATTACTCTGATTTATTTAAAGCTAAGATCGAAACATAGTCAATGGTGTTGACAGATTTTGAGATATTGATGTCCTTCCTAAATGGCTCCCAATCACCATCCAGGAAATTAAGCCACTCAATCATTAAAGGATAATAGAGCCCCAGGAGAGGATTTTCTGCCTCCTGAACTTTTAAAAGAAAATAGAGAAACAGAGGCTAGTGTTCGCTGGTTTGTTCATCCATGAAAATAACACTGGCTACATATGAAATTGATGGAAACTTGGGATAATAATTCTTTTTTAAAAAAGGAAATGGATTCACAAAATTATAGGTCTACTTCCTTCATTGACATTTGAGTCAAAATTTAGGCTAAGCATCTCTTGCAGAATGTAATTCTGTTTTAATAGAGGAGCAGTCTGGTTTCAGACAAGGAAGGGCAGTTATCGATTACTGTTATATCCTGTCCCATTTGGTATCAAAATATTCAAGAACTGGACACAAGCTCTTTTACTGCCTTCATTGATTTAAATGCTGCATTTGATTCTGTACATAGAAATTTGCTATGGGTAAAACTGGCCAAAACAAATATCAACCAAAGGCTTCTTTTCCTTATAAAAGCATTATGTGTGGACACTGATTAATAGTCAGAACTGGGTTGAATCATGCATTAACTAATGAAATCCCCACTATCAGGGGTATATCCTTGCTCCGTTTGTTTTTTATTTTTATATTAATGATTTGGTTTCTATAGTTACTGGGCAAGAGTTTCGCATGCCAAAGGTATCTGATAGAACAATTAATATACTTTTATATGCAGATGATATATTATTGTCTACTAGACAGATTGGTCATAGACAATAATATCATTAGTTCATACTGTAGGGAGAATGGTTTAGAAATTAACAATAAGAAATAAAAAGTCTTCATTTTTGGAAATAAGAAGAAACAGTATAGGTGGTTCCTTGATGCCAATGAAATTGAACAGGTGTTTTCCCTTATGTACTTTGGGTTAGTCTTCTCACCTACAAGTTCCTAATCATTGCAGATCAAGAGAACTGAGCTAAAAGGTCTGTTCAGTCTTAACATATGGCTTTCGTGTATGTGTGTGATTTCAAGAAGTCATGAAGGATCCAAAACTGCTTTTGTGTAATATTTTGGGAGTGCTTCCAGCTTGTCCAGCCTATGCACTCAGCTCCAAAGTTGGAATTATGGCAGTCTCAGACCAAATTCAGCTAAGGCCATCTAACTATTGGACTCAAGCTAACATTGATGAATGAAAATAGGCTTCCAAGAAATTAAGAATGCTTAAACAAAGACACTTTGAAAGTGCTGATAAGCCTGGGAAATGGCTAGCACAGAGATTAAGGAAAAAAAGAGAAAGGAATTTAATATTACAAGCAAAAAAGGATGATTTGGTGTCCACAGATCAGAAAATGATAGTGAGCATTTTTCGAAAATACTATAAAGAATTAGATAACAGAAAGATTAAGACAAAAATGAAGGAAAAGATTGTAAAATATTTGGGAAAACAAGATTTAATGACATTAACTGATGATCAGAAAAACAGATTGAACGCCAAGATAACAATCATAGAAATTACAGAGGCGATAAAGAGAATCAAGGTGGGAAAATCTCCGGGACCAGATGGCTTCACGGGTTTATATTACAAAGAACTACAAGATGAATTAAGTAAACCGATGCTTAAGATGTTCAGTGAAATCAATACAAATTGAAAACCTGACTCGTGGAATGAAACGAACATAACTCTGATATTAAAAGAAGGGAAGGACCCGAGAGAACCAAATAGCTACAGGCCGATTTCATTGCTAAATATAGTTTACAAGATATTTACAAGTATAATCGCAGAGAGAATGAAAAGAATTCGTCAGGAAATAATCCATGAAGATCAGAGCGGTTTCTTACCGAGAAGACACATCAGAGATAATATCCGGACAGTGATTAATATGATTGAACACTATGAGAAACATAATGAGAAGAAATGTGCGGTGGTCTTTGTGGATGCCGAGAAGGCATTTGATAATTTAGAACACGAATTTATGATTGAATTATTAGATAGAATGGACTGTGGACACAAATTCGTAAACTGGATCAGACAAATATATTCAGATTGCAAGGCCCAACTAATAATAAATGGGGAGAAGACGGCTACTATAGAAATAAATAAGGGAATCTGTCAGGGTTGCCCATTATCCCCATTGCTTTTTATAACATCTCTTGAAGTTCTTCTAAGAAAAATTAGAAAAGAAGAGGAAATAAAAGGAACTAAAATGAAAGGGCAAGAATACAAACTGAAATCATACGCCGATGACCTGGTGGTTTTTCTTGAAGAGCCAATAACAAGTGCAGTGAAATTGATAGAGGCATGCAATGAATTTGGAGAATTAGCTGGATTTAAAATTAACAAAGACAAAACGAAGATTTTGACTAAAAACATGAGAAAGGCGGAAATTGAAGAATTGAAGATGATGGCAGGATTTAAAGAAGAGAAAAGGATCAATTATTTGGGAATAGTAATCACTAAACAGAATAATGGATTATTTGAGAATAACTCGGCGGTAAAATGGAAGGAAACTGAAAAAGATTTACGAAATTGGACAAAACAAAACTTATCCCTACTGGGAAGAATGGCAACGATAAAGATGATGATATTACCAAAGATGAACTATTTATTTCAGAATTTGCCGATAGTCGTTAACACTAGATGCTTTCAGGATTGGAAGAAGGACCTATCGCTTTTTATTTGGGCTGGAAAAAAGCCGAGGATAAGATGGAAAATATTGACTGATAAAAAAGAAAGAGGAAGTTGTGGCCTTCCGGACCTGAAATTATACTTCTTTGTGAATGGAATGATGTGGTTAAAAGACTGGATAACACTAAAGAATGATAGAATGTTAAATTTGGAGGGCGCAGATGTTCGGTTGGCACGGATACCTCTGGTATAACAAGGCAAAGATGTACAAAGATTTTATAAATCATTATATTAGAAGATAGCTATTTGGAATTTGGCAAATCTGGAAAAGGAAACTGTACTCTAAAATACCACTACGGGTTTCACCACACGAGGCTCTATACAGAGGATGGAAAGACCCAACAGAAAAATGGATTACTTACAGAGACTTAATTGTGAATGAAAGTAAAGAAGTTCAGCAAATTAAAACAAAGGAAGAATTAATGAATGAAGGATGAAACTGTCAATGGTTTTTGCATATGCAGCTAAAAGAAAGATTAAAAATGGATCAAAAAACTTGAAGGAATAGAAACAAACACACAATTAAGTGAATGGGAAAAAATACTATTTGAAAAAAAGGAACGTTTAACATCCCAACTCTACAAGTTCATATTGGATCGGGAACTGGAAACTGAAGGAATAAAAGATACAATGATTGCTTGGGTCTGGAACATAGGACATGAAATAAAACTGGAGCAATGGGAGAAGAGTTGGGAAAACACACAAAAATTTACTTTGGCACAAAATTTGAAGGAAAATTACTTTAAAATGTTATATAGATGGTACTTGGATCCGGAGAAGCTGAGCAAGATATACAAAACCAAGGAAATGAAGTGTTGGAAATGTAAACAAGAAAATGGGACTTTCTATCACATGTGGTGGCAGTGTACAAAAGCTGAAAAATACTGGAAGAAGATTCATAAAAAAATAATGGAGATTTTACAAATAAAAATTCCTTTGACACCAGAAATTTTTCTGTTAAATATGTTACATCAAGTAGATAGAGAGTACAACAAATATAAGAATGCAATTCTATATATGATTTCAGCAGCCAGAATAATATACGCGAAATATTGGAAAAGACTTGAAATACCAGAAATGGAGGAATGGCTAAATAAAGTATAAGAATATGCTATACTCGATGATCTAACCCAGGCCATGAAGGGAGAAAAAAAAGGCAAGAGAGAGAACAATATAAGAGCAGTGAAGACATGTATTGACGATAATTGGACAAGGTTATGCCAAGGAGATGGAATATGAAAAATAATGGAGTAATAAAAGAGCGTAGAGTAGTTAAAAAAACACCAATCTAAAGGCAAATCATGCCAGTAAAGAGGCAAGTCATCTGTGATAGAATTGGTTTTGGGGTCACAGATAAACAGAACTGAAGAATGTCCAAGCAAGAGAAGGTAGGAAGTTATAAAAGCATCAAAATATAGAAAAGGATCTAAGTTAGAGTATAAGGAAGTATCTATGGACAGAAGTGAGAAATGAAGGGTTGGATTTGAAATGTAAAGTGTATCCAACTCAAACAGAAATATCTAACAGATCCTAGACGAAATATAACAGGCTGGAAAGTATGTAAAATGGAAGATGTATAATAAGCAAGCCGTTATGTTTATTTTATCCGATTGAAAATTGGATAAGACATAATGATTGTATAATGTGTAAATAGATGGATTTTAATAAAAGAAAAAAAAGAAAAAAAGAAAATAGGCTTCCAGATAAATGTGTATGAGAACGGTTGGTTATGTCATAACCCTTATCCCACGACCCAGACAGGTGGACCCTTCCCAACAGCCACACCCTAGAGACATGAGAGGAGCAGTACTTATGGCAGCCAGTGTAGGTAGAAAAAGGGAGAGCGCAGGCTTCTGTTAGCGTTTATATAAGAAGGACTTGTTAATTAGGCCACAGCTGGGTAAGACTCTAAGACTATATAACAAGAGGCTAGAACAAGAGAAAGCTGTTGTCGCCAACTGATTCCATCAGTAGATGAGAGCCCAGTTTACTCCTGAATTCCTTGCTTACATTCTTAGAACCCTTGACCCTTGCCTAGACTACAGATTTTACCCTTGGACACAATCTCTCTGGACCTACGGTAAATTCAGACTCTGTTTCTCTAAACCTGCTGAGAACTCAGACTGACTGAGACAAACTTTGCCGGCCAGCTTCTGCTAACAGCCTAATTAGACAGTCAAAGGCCTTGGCAGGCTGCCAGCACAGGAACTGTTAACAATATAGGGTCATCCTGGTTATATAACTTTGCAAGGATCTTGCATAACTGTGGCTTCAGTCTGGAGGAGACCAGCAATAGTGTTTTTTTTTTTTAAAAGGTTAAGAATTAGTGACATTAGTGCTCAATCTAATATTGCTGCTTTGTCCATCTCTAGCTAGAACCAAATCAGAATTCAAGGGTGAGAAATATCTGTTTCTTGAGATGAGAAGGAATCAACATGTTGCTTTTACTCATCTCTGGTTTGAGATAATGGACATAACGATTTTCAAGAGAAGATTACAGGGCATTCCACTCACAGGCTCTGTGTAGGTGATGCCCAAGTAAGAGAGAACTTGACCTATTATCTACTTGAATGCCATCTATATTCAAGCTGTAGGGAGCATTATCTGGGCCCCTTTCTGACTCGCATGAGAAACTTCATTATTGATCTATAATGAAGAAACTCACTCACTTTCTTTTTGAGTGGTTCTAACCATTGCATGTCCCAAAAGGTTGCCCTCTTTGCATCCAAGGCTACCAATTTAAGGAAAAAAGAGGTGTAAAAAGGGGAAGGTGGTTAGTTTACTGGGTGGCATATTTTTTATTTTGGCTCAATGTAATCTTACTATAAAAGTGACATGGAAGTGTTTTTGGTGTAATTGTATTGTAGTGTTTATACCTGTATTGTTTTATTATCTGTAATTTTTTGATATGGTCATACAGTAATTCAATAAACTGATCTATGTACCCTTGTTTATAACTGCTGGCATCTTGAACACACTCTGAAGTTGCTTGGCCAAATATGTGTCCCACTTTTTATCTGTGAAATATTGGAGAGTATGTAGTCTTTGCCTCTGCTCACTGATTGCTAGTTTGCAGACTTCAGGTGTTTATTTTATCATGCCCACTCTCTTCATCACTCTAATCTGAAACCACTTTTCTCTTTGCCTAAATGTGCCTGAAAGTGACAGTGAGGAACAAAGCTTGTCCATGCATATGAAGGAAAATAAACAGTGTGCTGTGCACACAACTTATCCTAACATACTGCTTTGCAGTGTTGCTTCCCTCCCACCGCAACATTCCTGCTGATGTCCCTATACTTGTGGTCTGATGTTTGCAGCTACTAGCAGTTGCCAAAGAAAACAGCATTACCACTACCAGTAGTGGAAGAATGATAATAAATGAGAAAAGGAAAGAAAATATTTGACTATTTCAGAATATGTATTTTCCAATTAAAATGGTGGGAGTTCCTGGTTACCCTATCTGATCGTTATCTTGTGGGAGGACCATTATAAATATTGTAATAAATAACTTGGAGAAAAAGAAAACTCACAAAGAAATTAGGCACAGGATCAAATGAATCACATTTATTTTAAGTATTCATTCTGCAGAAGAGGGTGCCCATAAAGAGGACACCCCCAATGTTGAATACTTCACGTTTTATTCCCTATCCCCAACGCAGGTTTTCCCTCCCCTGGGATCCCATTGGATAGAACCCCAAGGGTTACAAGCCTATCAGAATCACCTAAGAACTTACATTTCGCCTTCCCCGTATTTACAGTGTATGTGATCATGCATTAATTATGCTTTTCCTTCGTGCCTCATATTACATCCCAGGTGTCTTATCAGCAGTTTCAAAGTACCCCTTTGTGCTCTGCCATGTCCCTATAAATCAGTTTACTCCTTACATAGGCCTTGTCTTGTCTTCCTGTGTTATCTTGAAATGTACTAGTCACTCTTCAAGGTCTTGGGAGGCCCTCCCTTGCTGACTGCTATCTAAAATCTCCCTTCCTAGACTTATTGTATTACTGAAGCTCAAATACAAAATATACTAAAATATATGTGTAAATATGTCTAAAATGTGTTATACTTATAAGCTAATACATATATGTTAGTAATACATGTTAATAATACTGCAGAAACTAAAATATATTTTATTTCTCTCAAATATACATCTCATTTTGTAGTTTGGGGTGGGCCCAGTGAAACTGTGCTACTGAAAATGAGTTAAACCTTCTCCACCTGTGTCATGGCCCCAGTACAAAATAGGCCATCTGTGACTATGACTTTAAATAAAATGAAATGACATACACCAACAAAATAAATTGTACATTTAATGCAGATGTTGGGGAAAAAAATGTTGGATCAGAACTCCCAGAACCTGAGAGTTGTAGTCTAAAAGGTAACATTTCCTTGCTCATATCTCATATAATATTAAGTATAGCTTAGTTAGTTCCTAGAGTAGGGAAATGAGAAACCTGTTCTCCAGATGTTATTGCAATGCATCTCCTATCAGGCCTAACCAGTACAACCAATGATGAGGGGTAATGGGGGTGCAGTCCAAAACCTTCTGAAAGTGCATTAATTGCCTATACCTGACCTAGAAGAATGGAAGGTAGCTAACCTGGTACCAACCTTCATAAAGCCTTTGTTCATTCTGATACAAGCAGAGTTCTTGCATGGGAAACTGCCTTGGTTCGAAGGATCTATGCGCAGGAGGAGTGCCACTCTCAAATAGCTGCAGGTTAAGGTTGCTATGTAGCAGCAGTGATCATACTGAAAGCGGGGATGGGGTGGGGGCTTATTCCTCTGTGGATAGGAGAGAACAAAGAGCAAAAGGTGTGGCCCCTGCATCATGGAGCTCTAGAGCTGTGAGTAATATTAATTGCTCCGTGCCTTTCAGACCCCTCCCTACTCTCTTTATTAAGGCTTCCTTGCACAAAGGGGACAAAGTCTGAACTTGGAGCCATGGCATAGGCGTTGCTCTTTTCCTGGTCTTCTTGATGTTTTGCCCAGCAGAGAAAGGTTCTGAATCTGTGATTATTTTAGAGTTGCAACTCTCCCCAGCAAGCTAAAGGGTAAGTTGCTTCACTGTGATCTCCAAGTTTCCTGATCCAACCAGTTTGTAAATCATGTAGTGGCAGCCAATCCTAGTTCCAAGGAGTTATGATTTGATTGATTGATTGATCATTCCTTGCTTTAGCAGCAAGGAATCTCTTTGGGGAGTGTGGTTTCGTATAATGGGAGGTCAGGTTATTCAGATGGGGA
Organism: Cyclura pinguis; assembly: GCA_030412105.1. Lineage (NCBI taxonomy): Eukaryota > Metazoa > Chordata > Lepidosauria > Squamata > Iguanidae > Cyclura > Cyclura pinguis. Next base: position 69,169,378 of record CM059602.1, on the reverse strand, counting down.
GAAAAGAGTTTAGGAACTTTATGTTTGGGGAAAGGGATGTACTGGAATTAGAATCTGCGAGAAAGTGGGGTGTGAAATGTGTAAAATCGGTAACAAAACACAACCTCCCCCCTGCTACCCCACCCTGCCGTGATGCAGTGCTTTGAATGCTGCACTGGGACTCTAGGAGATCAGAGATGGAATCCCTACTCAGCGGTGGAAACCCACCGGGTGACACTGGGCTCTCTCAGACTGTAAAGAAAGTAATGCCCTTTTGGTCAAATCTTGCTAAGGAAACCCTGTGAAAAGTTTGCCATATGTCAGAAAACAAACTGAAGGCACACAATGACCACCTCATAACACTGCCTCCTACTATGTATGCTGTGTTTTTTCGTTGTTATGTGCCATGAAGTTGGCTTCAACTCATGGCAACCCTATCCACGAGAGACCTCCAAGAGAGAGAGACCCTTTTATTAAACAGCCCTGCTCAGGTCTTGCTAATTCAGGGCCATGGCTTCTTTGACTGAGTCACTCCAGCTATAACATAATCTTCCTCTTTTCCTATTACCTTTATCTTTATCACACACTGTCTTTTCCAATGAATCATTTCATCTTATGATATGTCCAAGTACAATAGTATCAGTTTAGTCATTTTGGCTTCTTGGCAGAGTTCAGGCTTCATTTATGCTCAGACCCATTTATTTATCTTTTTGGCCATCCATGGCATTTACGGAACTCTCTGTACTGTGTATAAACCTGAAGTGGTGGATAGCATTGCATGTGTCTGATGAAATGAGCTGTCCCTCATGAAAGCTTGTGCTACGATAATTTTGCTAACCTTTGAGGCACCACAGGACTCTGTGTTAGTATGATTACATAATGAAAAAACCTCCTCATATATGTGTCTCTCAAACAAAGGGAAGTGACATTTTCTTTCATAATCCAATCCCTGATAACAGGATGGATTTTCTTCTCACTGGTAAATTGCATTTGCTATATGCACAATAAGATCACAGGTTCAGTCCCTGCCCTCTCTAGTCAGAAGATCATCTAATAGGCAAAGGGAACAGCCCCGAGAATCTAGAGGATTGCTGCAAGTCACACAGTTGACAATACTGGGCTAGATCAACACATATGATGCGGAGCACTTTCATGCTACACAATTATAGTGCTGTTTTTCCACTTCCATGGCACCATCCTATGGAATCTTGGGGTTTGTAGTTTGGATGAAGCACTGGAGCTCTCTGGCTGATTATTCTAAATGTCCCTTCCTAAACTGCAGATCCCAGGATTCATTTGGATGCTGCCATGGCAGTTAAAGTGAAATAGAATTCTATAACTGTAGTACAGTGGTTCTTAACCTGTAGTTTGCAGACCCCCAGGGGGATGTGATATCCTCACAGAGGGTCTGCAAAAGCTTGAAGAAATGTTATGAGCTTTTGCAGAAAGAAAGAAAGACAGATGACTGGCTGGCTGGCTGACTGACTGCCTAATGTGTATGGAATCATTCCAGTAAAAATATTGGAATAGGAGTGTGTGCATTTACTTATTTCTCCCTTCTCTCCAAATCTGAAGACCCTTGAGGAGCAATTTTAAAATATTTGAAGCACTTTAGGATTTTAAATCTTGAGTTAAGCCTTGGTAGTCTGTGGCAACTAAAGATATTTAAAGGGTATCTGGGGTAAAGAAAAGATTAAAAACTGCTGATGTAGTGGAGAAAAGGTCCATGACAGTAAGTCTTATACAAAACTTCCTGCATGGAAATACCCTAGAGCCCATTATTTCCTGGTGTCATATTAAGTTTATAATTACATCCCAGCTGTTGGAATGTTGAGAAGGAACACATGGCTTGAAGCTAAAATGGAACAGAAGTTGCCATAAGGCAGATATTGTGTAAATTAAAACACAAGATAAAAGTAGATAGAAACATTTGATCACCAGACAAATTCCAGAGGACCCAAAAATGTTAGTGGTAGCAGATACACACAAAGAAACTTTGAAGTAGAAGATCTTATTAATTATTGCAGCTGATTTGAATATACTCATGAGAATGTTACAAAGTACAAAACACATGCCTCGTGATATCACAAGATAATGCCATCTAAATGATAAAAATGCTATAAGTTATACGATAACAAGACTTTAAAGGTAGGAATCACCCTAGCACGAAACAGCATCCTTAGTCTTATAGCTGAAAATCTGTTTTATGCATATGGTAAATATGAAATGGAGAACACCCTTGTTCACTTTGTCAGATGTGTGAAGTTTTATTTTCAGTTGAGGAGGAGTGAATTGAAAACATGTGCGGCTTATGTGTATCTTTTTTTTTTAAATTCCATATACTTCCATTTTTTTTAATTCCATACACTTTAATTTCCATACAGTCCATATTCCATACACTTAGTGGCGCTAATAAAGGGTATTACCCATCTCTTGCACTTGAACTTGTAATATTGAGCCCGAAAGGCTATTTGATAAAGTGGTCTATAGTCCACAAAAGCTTGTGCAAATAGAACTGCTTAGTCTTTAAGATGTTACAAGACTCTGATGTTCTTGATGCCAACAGACTAAAATGGATACGACCCTCTCCACATAACCAGCTGGAAATTGTTACAAAAGACCATGAAACATCAGATTTGTAGTCTGTGCCATAATTATATAAAAAACTCAAATGTGTAGAAGGTAAGCACAGTGACTGGAACTGGTGACTAACAAATATCTTAAGTGGAATAGAAATACAGTGCAGTTCAGCTTTTGACTTTGGAAACCCACTGGGTGACCTTGGGAGCGTCACACATTCTCAGCCCCAGAAAACCCCATGATAGGGTCACTTAGGGTCACCATAAGCCAGAAGCAACCTGAAGGCATGCTACAACAACAAATACAAATACAAGAAATCTGGAGAAATGTTGTGGAGTTACATGTTATGTAAAAAGGGAAGCAAGGCCATCCAGTAATGTTTTGCTTCCTTCTCATCACTGCTGTTTTCTTTCTTATTCTCTTTCCTTCTATTTTTCTTTTATCCTTCCTTTCTACTTAACTAATGCTTAACTCTTTTGCTGTGTGTTTCACAAACATGAATGGCTTTGCAAAGGTAGCTGGATATATTACAGGTGATCCAAAATCTAAGAGTTCTTCACATGGAAAATGTTGATTTTTTTTATTTAAAAAGTTGATTTTTAAATGAATTAATTTACAACAACAGAGCATTATTATATTGTCAACCTTCAAAGGAAAAAACTGAGTTAAAAACGCTTTGTCAGAAGGATCACAGGAGGATGGTTCATGACATGCATATAGAATAAAGGGATGCCACATTGAAATGCAATTGCCCTTTTAGTCACTGTTTGCAGAGGCATGTAGTACGTATGACAGCGTCTCCAGTAAAACACCTTACAGACATCCAGCTTCTAATATTTCTAATCTTGTAAAAGAGAGCAATAGAGATTACTAGAAAGATTCTCAGTTTCTCCTCTATATTTTGACAACTCTAGCAACACACTGCAGGAATTGACCTTCTAACTTAGTGTTTTAGACAAAGATTTAATGACTTCCTCAAAAAATGTTGCCACTTTGGGACAACATAATCACATGTGGAGAAAAAACCCCTTCTCTTTGCATTCTTTGCAACAATGTGGAGAAACAGAATTGCTAGTTCAGAATAATTTTAGAGGAAGTTGACACTTTTGAAGGAAGTTGGGGAGGGAAAGGTTGGGAACAAAATGAGGCTGAGCCCAAGAGGCTGGCATAGTTACGTACTTGCCCCAGCAAAAGTGAGAGTCATGAGAGTCACTTGACCAGAAAATGGGAATGTTACTTTTTTCCCTATAACCACTACAATAATTCCCCCAGTTGTACTCCAAAAAACAAAAACACTTCTCTAACCTCTCCTTCTAGCCATTTCTGCTCCTGAGACTTCTGCTCACCATCTCCCCTTGCTTTCTCTCTCTGGGCAAGAGGAAAATAATAGATGAGCAATTGAGAAAAGGAAAAAGAAGCATCAGCAACTGCTACTTGCCATTCCCTCTCCAGAACAGGGACGGGGCTTGTGTTCAGACCTGGCCCATGCCTCAACACTATCTCCGAGGAGGAACAAACAAGCACAGGGTGGTAACTAAATGTCCTGTGCCACATTGCTACCACCATTGAGGTTGACAGAGCACAAACAGGAGAGGGCAGCTGCTGTGTAGAAGAGGGAATCTCAGCAAGTGTTGCTTGACGCACAACCAGTAACAAGCAACACTTGCTGAAAATCCCTCTTCTATGTAAGCCTCTCCAATTTTTACACTGGCAGCCCTGGTGCTCACTTTCCTACACAACCTGAGCTGTCAGGGGAGTAAGAGCAGCAGTGTTGCAAAAGGGAATAGTAAGAGCGGGGTTGCTATTTGTTCACTTCTCTCTAGGAGGATCATGGGAATTGCATTTGTTTGTTTGTTGGGTTTCTCGTCTTTTCCTGATCCCTTGGCCTCAAGGCTGCTTTCAAGAATTCATACAAACAGTTAAGAGTTCATATTGTAAAAAAATATAGAATCCAATAAAACTCAAAGGACTCAAAGTAACTTAAAAAACATATCCCTTCCAGAGGAAGAAATACAGACAATACAGGCACAATATTTCCCAATTAACAGTCGGTTCCCAAAGGTCTGTTGAAATAAGATTATTAGATTCACCACTGCCCGGGGAAGGGGTATCACAAGGTTGCAGGGAGCAACTGCTATTTCTTTCTCTCTTTCTCACTGCTGTCACGTTTAGATTGCACAAACAATCTCCAGCAACATGGAGGCTGAGGAGTAAAGTAGCAATCACATGCTCACTGTCTGTCTTATGGGTGACAAAAGAGGCAATAAGAAAGATGAAGAACCCCAGAGCCATTGTGATGTAGTGGCCTGAGTGTTGGGCCATTTCCGCACTAGACTGTTACAGCACTATTATTCCGCTTTCAACATCCTATGGAATCCTGGGGTTTGCAGTTTCGGGAGGGGCCAGGTGACCCCTCCCGAAACTGCAAACCCCAGGATTCCATAGGATGTTGAAAGCGGAATAATAGCGCTGTAACAGTCTAATGCCAAAATGGCCTTGGACTGGAACTCAAGAGACCATGGTTCACATCTTTGCTTGGCCATGGAAACCTTTGGCCTTTTTTCCAAACTGCCACACTTTTTCAGCCTGAGTGGAAAGCAGTGGTACATCTCTCCTGGAGAAATCTTGCCAAGAAAACCCTATGATAGATAGGGTGGCCATTAATTGGAGTCAGAGTCACATCACAACAACAAAGCAGTTACTCTTTCCTAACTGACCAGAGAATTGGACCCTGAGATTCCATCCATCCTCAGAGGTGCAGCTGTCGAAGGACCTCACGGCTAATGTCAAGGGCAACACAGCTCAGAGAAGGCAAAAATGATCACTCAGAGAGCAGTAAGTAATGGGGTGGAAGCAAACAGAACCAGTGTCAGCGCTTGGGTGTGTGTGCGGGAGAAGCATGGCAGGACTCACACTGCTTCCTACAGCATCTTTTTTTTCATTCATATGTTTAAAAAGACTTCATAGTTAGGGAACTGCTGTCTCATCATGTACCTTCTTACAGATATTCCATTATACTGTGTTTTCTCATTGCAGTAAACATTATCCTTTTCTACCACAAAATGTTGCTTATTCCTAAGTGTGGAATGACAGTAGCAGGAGAAGAAGATAAATGTTCAATTCTGTGAATCTAAATCCATGGGGGTCTAAAACTACCTAGGACCACAAATGCCCATCCTCAGTCCCAGTAATGAGACAGTCCATTAAAGAATAAAAAATCTGTATAGTGCAAATATAACAGTTTTACATCACATCCTACTGTGCTTCCACTCTCTGCTGTTGTTGTTTTTCTTGTTGTTGTGTGCTTTCAAGTCTTTTCTGACTTATGAAAATTCTAAGGCAAACCTTTCATGGTGTTTTCTGGGGCTGAGAGTAAGTCAGACACTCAAGGTCACCCAGCGGGTTTCCACGGCCAAGTAGGAAATCGAACCCTGGTTTCCAGGGTCACAGTCCAATGCTCAAAGCATTACACCGTGCTGGCTCTCCACTCTCTCCTACACATATCTAAAACGTTTAATTGAACTGACATGAGCATCTACCTTGAATTTTAATGAATATGTAATTCACAGGAGCTGAATTCAAGAAGATGGCGAATTCTTTTGGTCATATGAATGGTGTTTATTCCGAGTAAGTCCATGTAGGTCCTAGGAACCATCTGATTATGTCACAGGACTTTTCTTCTCACAAAGAAACTATTCTTCAGATTATAGTCTTCTTTGCACATGGTGTCTAAAATGTAACTTTCTCAATCATGAAGATTTGGATTCTGACAGCTTCAGGCCTTTGATTACTTAGCCTGGATTTTTCTCATATCTTGAAAACTAGCTTAGGTAGTCTAATGCTGTCAGAATCATATACCAGCATGTTTTTAGTATTTGCTTTCCTCAGACTCAGGCACGGTACCATTTTAAAGCAAATGGAGAGGCAGTAACACACAGTATAAGATTGGGATTGTTGTCACAATAGTTTTAATACAGCACCATTTGTTGTACTAGAGTATGCTTATTCATCTGCAGGTAATCAAGACTTACACAACATGCCATCTGAATTTCAGCTCTGAATTTAAAAAAAGAATGTTAATACAGGCTAGTAAAGCCATTCTACTTTACCTTCAAAACTGAAATTCTGAAGGTATGCTCTGAGTCTAATCATAGAGGCAAATAGAGAAGACTATTAAATGCATTGTGGCATATATTTTTGTAGGTGAGAGTGTCATCTGTCAGAACAGAGTTTTGCCTAAGAAAGTTCAATACACAGTGATTTGGCTGCCCCAGAACTCTGTCACTGCTGAGTACCAACATGGATTCAAATACCTGGTGCTGAAGCTATGGCATTCCCCCAACTGGTGATGCCACTACCTACTGATCCCATCATGCTGTCTGTGTATGAACTTCAAAACCATAGGGAGATTTTTTTTTATTTAAAAAAATGCTGTATTACTTATTTCCCATAATTGTTTGAATATTTTATATGTTCAACTCTACAGCTAGTTAAAATTTGTTATAACCTATCTTTCTACCAGAAGCTCAAGGTGCTGTGCCTGTTTCTTCTCCCTCACCTTTTTTCCCTTACAATAACCTGTAAGGCAGGTTAGGTTGAGAGATGGCATCTGTAGCCCATTTTCATTTTGTGAGCTTCACGCCTGAACAGTAGTTGAGTAAATGATGTAATATTAAACGCAGCAAGAGTTCCATCTATCATAAACCACCCCATTGCTGGTTCTGTTTCAAAAAACCTGGAACCAAACTGCGATGGATATAGCCACTGTAGTTCAGGGCAGAAGTTATGCTCGGTATGCACAGCAGCTCAAAACATCAGCAGTGAAGGGGCAAGGAATTTAAAGCAGTGGTTCCTAAGTTGGGGTCTCTGGATCCCTCACAGGAGGTCCATGGAGCCCTGCTGCTGGACACCAATAGCAGCGCAAATAACGGGGACACAAGAGTGGTGTGTGTGTATGTGTGTGGGTGCCAAAACTATTCCCTCAGTTTGCAAACACAGAAGCAATTTGGGCACATGCACACACCTGCCACAGTGTCCCTTTTGTCAGGGACATGGCAGAGGGGGGTGTGGTCACTGAGGGATGTGGCAGCAGGTGTGTGGACGCACCCAAACTGTTTCCTCATTTGCAAATGAGGGAACAGTTTTAGCACCTGCAGCCCCCTTGCTGCCATGTCCCTGACTAGGGGACACTGCAGCAGGTGTATGTGCATGCCCAGTCTATGACTCTGGAGGCCAGAGTTTGAATCCCCATGGGCCACAGAAATCTACCTGGTGTCTTCAGGCAAGTCACATTCTTTCAGCTTCAGAGAAAAGCAAAGGCAACAAATCTTGTCAAGAAAACTCCCATGATAGGTTTGCCTTAGAGTCACCGTAAGTCAGTTTTCAAAAGGAAGAGACACCATGGCTAGAAAGAAGTTCCCCCTGTCAGAAGCACTTTGTTGTTTTGTGTCTTCAAGTCACTTCTCAGTTATGGCGACCCTAAGGTGAACTTATCACAAGAGTTTTTTTGTCAAGATTTGTTCAGAGGTGCTTTGGCTTTGCCTCCTTGTGGGGTTGACAGCATGTGACTTGCCCAAGGCCACACAGTGTCTGAACAGGGATTTGAATCCTGGGCCATTTCCACACTAGGTTGTTATAGCGCTATGATTCCACTTGCAACATCCTATGGAATCCTGGGGTTTGCAGTTTCGGGAGGGGCTGCCCGGCCCCTCCCGAAACTGCACACCCCAAGATTCCGTAGGATGTTGCAAGCGGAATCATAGCGCTATAACAGCCTAGTGCGGAATCATCCCTAGTCTCTAGAAGCCATAAATAAATAAGTAAGTAAGTATGCATGCATGTATGTATGTATGTATGTTTGGAAATTTAAATAAATATTTGAATATTTAAATCTTGAGTTAAGTCTTGGGGTCCCCAGCAACCAATTATATTTACTGGCTGCCTCTGGTAAAGAAACGGTTAAGATGTACTTATTTAAAATAAGAAGCGAATATCTCCAGAGACTGGAAATTTACTTTTCCAAGAATCCCACAGCCAGCAAGAATCATAATTACGATGGCTGAAATACACGGTTCAAAACAGTAATTTTCCCAAGGTGTGGAAATATGTAGAAACTGCAAAAACTAGGAGGCATAGCAGACTGATATATCTGTTTGCATTCTCCACAGTGAAACTGAAAGCAGCTTCAAGAGAGCCAACAGCATGTCCAGGCCAAGTGGAAAGTCCATATACCGTAAGGCCAGCCTATTCTCTCTTCTTTTGTCCCATGTTTCCAGTGTTTCTGGTTTATTAAACTGGAGTATCATAACCTCAACGTTTTCATCAGTGTTTTTGTTGTCATTTGCTCAGAATTTATCCTGGAGGAGGAGGAGACAGAGACAGAGAGAGAGGGAGGGAGAGAGGGAGAGGCCATTTCCACACTAGACTGTTATAGTGTTATTATTCCACTTGCAACATCCTATGGAATCCTGGGGTTTGCAGTTTAGGGAGGGGTCTCAAAGGCCCTTCCCTAAACTGCAAACCCCAGGATTCCATAGGATGTTGAAAGTGGAATAATAGCACTATAACAATCTAGTGTGGAAATGGCTTGGATCCAGTTTTAGCTGCCATCTGCACCCTCTTCTCTCTTTCACGGTGTTATCATAAGCCACTTCTCCTCAAGAAAATGCTTCAGTAGAATATGGTCACTAGCTATTTTCCTTGATGATTTTCCCATTTCCTTCATCAGGCAGACACTGATGGAACCAAGCATATGAGCTCTCCTCATAATTCAGCTGAGTGGTTTAGATGAGTGGGGAACACAGCTTGGAAAAGTTATTGGGGGACTGCAAGTCCCATAGTATGCCAACATCATGTGGACCAGAGATTCTGGGAGCTGTAGTCTTTAAAACTAACTTTTCCAAGATTTGTTGAAGGGTTTAATCACTTTTGATCTGTTCTGTGTCATTGAAAAGTAACACAAATAACAGCAACATCAATATTTACCTATTAAAATATTCATATGCTTTCCTACATCAAAAAATCTCAAGGAAGCATGAAATAATTCTAGAATTTCAAATAATTCAAGTGTCAGAAATAGTAAAAGATAACTTATGGTCTTGAAATACGTTAAACTATGTAGCTATTTAAAGCAAAACAGTTAAAACATGTATATATTGGTTAAAATGATTAGACTTTTTATTAAAATCATTAATGAAGCCAAAATTTGTGCCAATCAGGCTTCAAAGGGGAGGGTATTCTACAACTGGGTTGCCACAGCCAGTAAAACCCGTGTCCTCCCATACTGTATTGCCCACACTGGTGGGACACTAAGGAGGACCTGCAGCAGACCTCAGACCTAGGGCAGGCCTACATAAGGAGAGGCAGTCCTTCAAATATTGAGACTATGTGCTGTTGAGGGCTTTAAATGTTATCACCAGAACCTTGGCAGTCAGTAAAATTCCTTTAAGATTGGTGACGTATGGTTTCTGTATAATGTTCCAGTCAGCATTCTAGCTGATGCATGTTGCTGTCGCTGCAGCTTCAAATTCATCTTCAAGAGCAGCCCCACATAGATTACATTGAAGTCAGCTAATCGGGAAGTTAGCAGTACCTGTCCAGGACAAGCTGTGGCTGGCAGACCAGCCAAACTTGGCGCAGGTACTCTGGACATCTAGCGACAAATCCAGGAGTAGTCCCAAACTACATGTCTGATCTCTCAAGGGAATGCAACACATCCAAAGCAGGCCATTTACTCAGTTCCTGAATTTGAGAGCCACCAGTCCACTAAACTTCCACCTTATGAGGATTCAGGTTCAGTTTATTGACCCTCATCCAACCCATAACACCATCCATGTCCTGGTCTAGCACCTGCAGCAGCCCCTGCTGACTATGATGGCAAGGAGAAGTAGAATCAGGGTCCATCAGCCTAGCGGTGGCATCTAACCCCCAAACTCCTAGTAACCTCACCCAGTAGTTGTCTATAGACACTGAACACGGGGGCCCAGATGAAATTTTTCACACACACACCCTCAATAGCCATGAGCTGAACCGGGGTCCCAGAATGCCACTCTCTCTAACCATTTCTGTAGATAGGAGCAGAACCAGGTCAACACCATGCCTTGCACTGCCCATCAGACAAAGCCAGTAAAAAAATGGATAATATTACAGGGTATCATCCCCTTTTAGGAAGGATGGAGATTACTTCAATTAAGAGGCATATGTCTCCAACTTCAGTAAAATAAGGCAAACAGCCAATATGTAAATGTACATTGCTGGAAAGTTTACTAGTTTCATCTAAACATAACATTCTGAAATTGTATCCAAGTTCCCGAAATGCTACTGAAAGCCAGTGTGGTATAATAGTTTGAGTGCTGGACTATAGGAGACCAGGGTTTAGATTCTCCCACCTTGGCCATGGAAACCCACTGGGTGACTTTGGGCAGGTCATACTCTCTCAGCCATAGAGAAAGAGAAATTCACTGGCTAGGAGAACCTGGCAATGATACTCTTCAAGACTACAGCTTCCAGAATTCCTCAGCTAGTGGACATATAGCTTGGGATTTGGGGAGTTGTAATTGAAAAAAAGTAACTTTGGCAAGCTCTGTTGGCCATGCTACCAATTGCTGCCAGCATTTCCTCCTGATTAATAGCCAAACCTAAAGGAATACTCTGCAATCCTGAATTCTCCTACATTTGCATGTGAAACTAGGGAAGGTTTCATACCTCAGACAAAGGCCTTTGATACATGGACATATGTGCAAATTTGTCCATATGGCACATCTGGCAATTTCAGGTTGTTTTCTTCGTCTCGTCTGCCCTCATTTGTTTTCACAGATCAGCGGAAAGCATACACTGAAACTGTGCTAAAACAGCAACATGAATTCCAGCATCGAGTGGAGGTAGGAGAAACTGGAGGGAGCACAGGGTGTTTTATCCTATTGTGTCTCGATCATGTACTCACAGTAGATGTGTGTATCTGAACCATGGGACAGAACCAAATTTATCTGAAAAATAAGGGTGTCCTTCATTCATAATTCCTTTCAATATAATTTGGCCCCACCAATTAAAATTTCTTCCACCAATTAATCAGCTGTGGTTTTTGTTGATTAACGTACTGATGAAACCAGTTAAAACTTACATCTCTCATCAAGAACCCTACAATTTAATTGAAAGACTACAGTAGAAGTGAGTTTTGTGTACCCAATTTCTGCGTTCTCCAATGCCTCTATTGCAAAAATTTTAATGGCACAGCACTAGAAGTCCTTACTTTTCCCGGGAAGGGAGGTCATTAGGGGTCATGTACTGTTTTAAAGGACACTCATGCTCCCAGAGTCTAATACATCCCAGCACTGAGTACAATTCTATGCAGCACTTCTTGGTTCATGGGAACTTTGTGTGTGCCCAAATTACCTATGGTAACCATTGAACACTGACTTCTGTCTTCAGCATCTTCTCACTAGCTACATCGATGGCAAAGAAATTAGCAGTGCAGAGAACTGTATTGACCGACTCAAGGTGATGGATGCCCAAGGCCAGGTGTGGGGACAAGACATGTTTTTGCAGGTGAAGGATCACAAGTTAATAATGACAGACATTGAGGCAGAGGTGAGCAGAACTCATTTGTCTTACTGTGCACATATCCCCCTTGCGGCAGTGTTGGGGCAACACGCTATGATATTTAGCTGGGCACTTATTTCCATTGGAAGGAATCTAGGACTTCTGGTTCTAAATTTCTGACCAGCTTAAGATATGCAAAAAGCTTTTAAAAGGAGTGTAAGGGTTTATTGGACTAATATTCCAAGAATCCTGTACCCAGCATGCGCAGTTCCAGCACAACCAGTCCTGACTAAGGGCTGATTTCTTCCTTTGACTGCAGGAAGAACTGGACAGCTTCCCCTTGGAATGGATCCAGGACTGCACCTGCTTCCTTGGTAGCTGCATCTACAACTCCATTTTGGCCATCACTGTGAAAGAACTGAACCTGCGCAGGACTAGTATCCTGCTCTTTCAATGTGAAGAGATTGGGGTGAGCACTTCTGGGACCCAGAGTGGGAAATGGAGACAACAGACTTTGTGGGAAATTTGGGGAAGGGAGCAAACTGCATGTTAACATTCAGTACACGATTGCACTTAAAGTGTCTGCTCTTTAGCATATCATTTTGGGTCCCAACTGGGATGCTAGCAGATGGTATGGTGGCTTAGATCCACCCCACCCCTATCCCTACCCCTACCCTTCAGTCCTGACTCGAAATCCAACCCAAAGCTGTTATCTCAGGGGAGGGGAATGTTCACCAAGATTAAAGGGGGAGTGCAAGGGTTAAACCTTCTCTCCATGGTCCCAGTCCTGATTGTCCCATCCCCCAGGAGCTATGATTTAAAAGATGCATTTAATATAATCAGATGTGTAATGTGCAGTTTTTGTCCTTATTGTCTGTGTGTGTGTGTGTGTGTGTGTGAGAGAGAGAGAGAGAGAGAGAGAGAGAGAGAGAGAGAGAGACAGACAGACAGACAGACAGACAGACAGACAGAAGAGGAGGAAGATTGGATGTGTCATCGTGAGAGAGAATATAGATGACAGAGAGAGAAATGTAGGGAGCTGCCTTATTATGATGTAGGAAGCTCTGAGCTAAGAGGACTCCTGTAATGTTATGGCAAACATCTTTCCAAATTATTGAGCTCTACCCAGGTTGAAACAGTTATTCCCACTGCTGTTGTCACAGGAACTGAGGATGTGACTGCCCCATCTCAGGGTCTGAATACAGGAAATTCTTTGCAGAGGAACTCTGGTAAATTTGAGTGAATGAAAGTGAATAGTGGTAAACCTCCAGCACTTCTACTTTTCTGTCTAGGCTGAGCTGTTGAAAACCAAACTGGAGAAGATCATTGGGGAGGGGAGGCAGAACCATGACATGATCAGGTAACAACAGAATTTGGGATCTACAGTACTGAGATTCAACCCTTTCCCCTCCAGAAAGCTGTTAGATATTAAATCTCATGTAACAATTCCTGATGCAGAACTGTAGTATAAGAGAGAATTCCAAAACCTTAAATTCCCAGGAATATGTATTGCAGACACAAAAAGCTTACTCTTTTTCTATCTACCACTTAGGGCCTAACATAGAGTTGGAAACATGTGACCTCCAGATGTTGTTGCACTGCAATTCTCATCATTCCTCACTTTTGTCTATACTGGCTAGGGCTGAAAAGAATCACAGTTCAACACCTGAATTATCTGTCACTAGTCAAATCACAGGCTGGGGAATACCTCCTCCTTTGATTGAAAGATACGCTTAGCACAGTTGGGAAGAATTACCATTTGGACTACAATTCCTAGAATCCTCCTCTAGTATTGTCACTGGTCACATGGTCATTCTGGGAATTGTAGTCCAAAAAGTATTATCCCAAGCTTTGGTGTGTGTATGCATGACATCCTTTTCTTTCGTGTCCATGAATGTGAATCTAACTAAACTCACCAGAAGAGGTTCCATCATTACTGTGCTCTGTCCACAACTTGGTAACAGTGGCATATCTAGGCTCAAGAGTGCCGAGGGCAAGCATGGAAGTTGCGCCCCTAGATGCTGCCACTGCTGCCCCCCCAGCAGGTTGAGCCCGGACGGACCCTGGCAGCAGCAGGCAGCAGGAAGGGTGGCAGCGGGTGGGAGGGCTGCTGCTGCTTCCACCTCCCACCAGGCCCGGAAGGACCCTGGTGGGGGCGTGGGGCGGGGAGAGGGAGGGGGCAGCAGCAGGGGGTGGGAGGACTGCTGCCAACATCCCCCCTGCACTGGGCCCAGAAGGATGCCAGTGGGGGCAGGGGTGCTGCGGTGGGCCAGGCCCGGGTGGGAGGGTAGGGTGGGTTCGGCTTTTTTGCGCCCTCTAACATTGACACCCAGGGCACGAGCCCCAGTTGCCCCACCCTAGATACACCTCTGCTTGGTGAAGATTAGAACTGGATTGCTTGTGGCTGTGTCTCCTGTATGCATCTCAAATTCCTTTCTTAAAGCATTTTTTTCTTAATTCCTTTGTTAGAAGCAATCTGGAGAATGTTTTGTATCAGCAGAGACAAGCATCATTTAATGGCAAACCTTACGGGATTCCCCAGGAAAAAAGGACAGCAGGGCTGGACCATCCACCTTACCCACCAGAAGTACCTCTGCAGAGTCAGGAGCAGCATCCTTGGAAAGCTAGTTCATTCTCTATGGACCACAATACTGGTGACTGCAAAGTCCCCTGTCTAATATAAGACAACACTAGCACCCCCCATTATTCAAATGTATCAGGAAATGGGCAAAGGTTACATATTGGCTAGCATCCTGTTAGAAGACGTATTCAAACTTAAGTTATGTTATGCATGCAAAATAGTTTTATTGGACAATAGGCAACAGCCATAGCCAGCTGATGAGGATGGGAGCAGAGGTTCACTAGTGGAACTATTGTGCGTGTGAACACACATGAACATACATGTAAATGCACAATTGTTCTTCATTATTCTTCAAACTTTGTACTACAATGGTAGGCAAGACAGGGATGCTAGCACAGTGTAATTCCACTGACAGTAATTTATGCTATGATACAGTGATTCAGGATTCTCAGCCTGTATTTCCTAAAACAAGAACTCAGTGACAGCTTTTGGTGGCCAGGAGAATTCTGACAACCGTCGTCCAAAACAGTAAATTTTTCAAGCTCTGGATCAGAACGTTAGCACTGGGACAGGGTATTTGAGTGGAAACCACTTGTGCTGTAGCCCATCCATTACTGATCTGGATCTTCAATCATTACAGAAGCCAAAGAGCCACAGAGAGATGAGCAAGCATCAGGAGATCCTAGCCCCCTTCAGGTGATGCAGGACATCGACATAAATACTGTAAGTACTTCTGGTCCTTTTCTGGAGAGCAGTTTCTGCTACTCTTCAAACAAGATGTCTTTGGCCATTTCTGCACGGGGTAAGTAAAACGGTGCAGTGCGTCCTCCACGGAGGACATCTGCACCTTGGAGCGGACTGGGTCTGGACTACTTACCATAGATCTGTACCTCAGTCCACTCTGGAACGACCCCAAGTGGTCCTCCAGCGTATTTTTGAAAGATCTGCTTTTTTTCGGTCTTTCAAAATGCCGGCGCGTGCCATTGCATGCCTGCTCTCCGATGCAGATTCGCAGGCTTGCACCAATGCGGGCCTGCGATCTGCGGAGGGCGGGCTTTAGGCTGGCAAGCTTCAGCGGTTGGTCGAGACCCACGACCAACCGGAAGCTGCCATGTTGGACGCCGGAGCAGTGTGGATCTATGACCACGCACTGCTCCTCCTCACCCCGAACCAGACCGGACCGACAGACGATCCGGTGAGTAGCGGCAGGGAGCGATTCTCTCGCCACGTGCAGAAATGGCCTTTGTGCATTAATGTTTCTAGACTGTGGGAACATGGAATGCTGGAGATAGGTGTGTGAATAAATAGAGCAGGAGAGCTGTTGTGCCCTAAGTAACTGACATGGAAAAAGACAGAAGAAATGCCCCTTTGGTTGAGTCATCAGATTGGCTGCTTTAAACAAGACAGGATGCAGTCTTTTTGAGGACACAAGGGTGGGATAGCTTTGAATCTAATTTTCAGGGACCCCATCTTCAAGATGTAGGAATCAGGACTGGCAGGCAAGTTATTTGTCTATTTACAGTTGCATTTATAGATCTGTCTATTTTAATGTGTTAAATAAATTATATGACTGCAGCCCTAGTTTTAATTATAATTTCCACTACTATCACAGTTCCCTGAGGGCTCAACTATAATAGCAATCTCAAATGTTCTTTTCTTTTCTTTTTTCTTCCTTGCTCCTTCCTTCCTTGATTTTTTTTTTTTGTACCTGGTTACATTTAGTAAAGTTTTGATTGATCAGTCTGAAGAAAGAACAACTATATATGGGCTTAGTCTAATTGTGCCTGATAACTTCAAGATGGGAAGGCTTAGACCCACCTGAGCTAGTCTTGGGGATGGTGAGTTTTCCTACCTCTCTGTTTTGAGACCCATGTTGATTTGAGAGGTAACAGAGAACCAAATGGAGGATTGCAAAGAGCTGCAAATGGAGAAGACCTATAGAGACTGCTGTAGAGCTGGATTTAAACAGGTTGAGGCCTTAAAATGTCAGTTTAACGAGGTCAATAGCTTTTCTTTCTCCTCACCATTGTAAAACCTGAAATTTTTCAATTTTTTCATTTTGGAGTTTCACTTAATTTTTTTTATTCATTTTATTTAGTAGCCCCTCATAATCTGTGGCCCTAGGCTATAATTTACATAGTTTATACATAAATCCAGGGACCCATTCATACTGCAGAATTATAGCATATGGTTTTACTTTAACTACCTCAGCAATATCCTATGGAATCCTGGGATTTGCAGTTTAGGGGGCTCTAGTGTCTTGCCAAACTATAAATCCAAGGATTCCACAGGTTGCAGATATGGCAATTAAAGTGGAACCATACTGGCCATTTCCAGACTACACTCTTATAGCGCTGGCTGGCCCCTCCCTAAATTGCAAACCGCAGGATTCCATAGGATGTTGAAAGTGGAATAATCACGTGTAGTGCGGAAATGGCCAGTGTTATAATTTTGTAGTGTGAAAGGACCTCAGGGTTGGACTGCTGTAACTCTTTGGGCAAGAAACCATTTCTGAAAGTGGAGTAATTATAGATTGTTTACCTAAAATATCACTTTGGTTTCCTTCCTACCCCTTTCCTGAATCTTTCTCTCAATTTGGAGAAGTAAAAGAAACAGATAATCAGCCAAAATAAAACATAGCCCTACCTATTAGTCTCTGTGTGTTATCTATGGGACTACACCCTCCCTGGATTCGTTTAAAAATGTAATTTAGCATGAGC
Organism: Cyclura pinguis; assembly: GCA_030412105.1. Classification (NCBI taxonomy): domain Eukaryota; kingdom Metazoa; phylum Chordata; class Lepidosauria; order Squamata; family Iguanidae; genus Cyclura; species Cyclura pinguis. The sequence goes on along the minus strand of CM059602.1, from coordinate 69,151,981 downwards.
ATGTAGATACATATCCTGTTCTTGTTCTTCTTCCCGGCACAGGAGATCCTCAAACATATCTTGAATGACATAGAAATCTTTGTAGTGAAGCTACAGAAGGCAAGTGGCTCCCTGAATAACAAAAAGAAAAAGCTATTAAAGAAGAAAAAACATCTAGAGAATAAAGGTAAGGATGGTAAAAAGGCAATCACAAGTTCCCAAAAGGAAGGCTTTTGAAAAACAGCCTCAAATCACGAGGTGAATGAAAGAGCAATGCAGCAAAAGACATAGCAGAAGCTGCTTGCCATATAGCCATTCAATAACAAGCAGTACACTTTTGATCAGGGTGTTCATGAGGTCCTGGAAATTGTAAAAGCAGCTTGTTGTAACTGATCTTGTCATGGGGAAGATCTGCCTTCTTTACAGTATCATGAGCCTGTTGCTGGGTTACATTCTTTCTTATTTATGCTTTATAGCACTAACAGTCCCTGATTGCATTAGTTAGAAGGTAGAAAGGTGAAAAGACCTCTTTGTATCAAACAGACTGAGAGCACTGAGATAAATTTTGAATTACTGAATTCATTAAGGAGGAAGATTTCATGTACCTCTTAGGCTTTTTTCTTTTTTTAGCAGAGATGACAGTTTTGCTAATATGATACTTGAGTCTAATCATGTCCATTTCAGGGCATTTGAGAAACAATCGAAATAACAAAATGGTCATAGCTACCCTTAACTTCATGTACCATTAGAGGCAAGCTGAGGCATCCACCACAGGCAACAGATTATGGGCGTTATAACATAGCAGGAAATTGTTAGTTACTTACATTTTATTATATTGTTTTTTTTAAAAAATGGATGAATGTATGTCTGTCACAGGTCTCAAAATAATCTGGTTTTCTGGTGATGGATACCACTTGGTGCCATGCTTCAGGTACCAAAATATCTTGGACTAGCTCTGTTTCTCTCATTCCTCTTCTCCAGCTTAATTCCAGAGCACTGAGTCTGACCAAACCAGCTTGGGATAAACTAAGCCATGAGAAAGGAGTTTTTGTGATCCACTGCACAATAGAGTCAAAGTGCTCTGTGATCTTACAAATGTTCACAGTTATGACTGAATTCCTAGTTTTGTGCCACTTTGAAGATCTGTTTGTATAGATAAGGAGATCTGTGTTTCCAATGGTCAAGCTGGGTGGGTGATTTTGGGAGCTGTAGATCATGGCTGTAATCTTCTTGGAGACTTATGCTGGGAGAAGACACTAAGCCAGTTTAAATACTTTTTGAGATGTTGCGTGACGTCTCGGCTAAGCAGTGCCAACTGGACAGTTGCCAGGCATTGCTCCAAATGGCATGGTGCGTGTCCACTGGGAGATCTTTGTTGCAGCCATTGCCATCCTGGACCTGCCGTCCTGGCAGCACTTTATGCCCCATAAGCTTTAAATAGGATCTCAGTCCATTAATGTAACTTCATCAGGCTTTGAATGAAGGATCCATCTATTCCAGTATCCTGTTTTGTACAGTGAGCAACCAAATGCCTTTGTGAAGTCCAGTAGCAATTTGAAAACAATAGCTGTCTACTGTTGTAATGCCCTACCAACTGGTATTCAATAATATACGGTTTCTAAACTCATGACTAATAGACTCCTCAGGCCTCCATGATTTGGTGTACTCTTCTTTCAAAGCCATCTAAGGAAATGGCCATCATCATACATCATACAGTTAATTCTATAAATACATTAAGTGTTCAATATGCTGAGTTGTGGTTTTGCTTGTCTGTCTGTGATCAATTGCCAGTCAGTTTTCTGGAATGGTCAAAGTTCTAGTTAGAATTGGTGTGCAGGTTTTACAGTATTGCTCGTTCTCTTTCTTAATAATTCATAGCATGCCCTTTAACTTTTTCACAGTTTTGGCCACTGACTTGACCTTTTCATGGTCACCGTGATCTCAAGCTCCTTCATGTCTAGGCCCAGCAGCTGAAGAAAGGCCCTCCCTCCATCCCAACTGCCACTTCTGAGGCCTCTGAGGGAGAGGAGAAGAAGCAGGCACAGCTAGGTCCAGCAATTGATGAAAAGCCCTCTCTCCATCCTAGTTGCCACTACCGTGGCCTAGAAGAGAGAGAAGAGCACCCAGCAGCCACTGGACTTAATCCCTTCTCTCACTGCTGTCCCTTTTTCCTCATATGTTGTGCCTTTTAGATTGTAAGGCTGAGGGCAGGCAACTGTCAAATTAACAATTCTAACACTCTTGTAAAGCACCATGTACCCTTGTTGCAGAAAATAGAGATTGAGACCCACGGAATGGAAATTCAAAGTTTATTCAGCTGGTTGGGCCTCGGTGGAATCGCTTCCAAAGACCGAGAGCCTTCCCCCCATGAATTCACAACAATTTATACATTCTTTGGTATAGTGTTATCATGTACGTTTATGGCACCAGATGTGCTGTAATACTACAATAGGCAATCGACCATTCTGTGACTGCACATTCTTGATGTTGCAAGTAGAAATTCTACATTACTTTGTTTCTTTTTTCACATTCTTCCTCATTCCCCCCTTTTATGCTAAATTCTACATAGCAATTTAAGCATAATTACTTGGTTTGGGCTATTAAGGCATAAGCTGCAGCTTTCCCATCCATAATTTTACTCATGCCAGATTGAAAGCAGTTTAGCAAGCAAGGTACTGTCATACATATCATTAGCCCTATCATTAATATGAAGAGAAATCCCACGAACAGCGTCTTCAACCATGCTAAATTCGGGAGCCAAGAAGTTAACCATGCCCACATATCGGTAGTCTGCCAGTATGATTTCCTAATATTAGATACCACAGAGTGTATTTTCTCCAGATTGGTTTCTACTACTCCAGATTCATTAACATAATGACAGCAAGTGGTATTTAACCATACACACAAGCCTCCTTCTCGACTGAGGAGGTAATCCAGGGCTATTTTATGTTGAGCCAGTATGGAGGCCAGTGAGTCCACCTCTGTCTGTGGGGCACTGATCCCTTTAGCTGTCGAATTGGCCAATTTCTCCAACTGGGCTGACACTCACCGTATCTGCCTTATGTTAAAGGCGACTCCTGCCATGGGAAACATTATGGCTCCGAATCTCTCACCCTCAGTTAGGTATGTATCATCAGGATCATACCCATAGCTGTCATCATATACCCTTTTGACCCTAGACCATCCAAATTGTCTGTCCCAAACTTCAGTTGATTGTTGTAATGGGTGAAAGGCAATTCCAGCCATCACTAGGCTCCCTATGGTGCATGTTCCATTCCAAACAGGGGGAAGAGCCTTTCCTGCCCAGGACCCACATATCCAATACATACCGGGGGGCAGTCCATAGATCCGTTGACCGCTGTGCCCTATAGCAATTTCCTGAATCCTGATCAGGGGGTTAACTCCTCTTAGATTCCCATACATAGTTACTATATCGACAGTGTCCCCTGTTCCGCACGCTAAAGGGGCGGAAATATTTGGGTTAGTCTTTTTACAATTGGAGTTGTTATATTCCAGGACAAGAATAGTTACATTACAGTTGGGGTAATCTCCCACTGATATTCTAGGCAAGGGATGTTGTCGTGTTCCCCCTTGCCCAGAAGTTACATAGTACCCTTCCTGGGAGATGTTCCACCTCCTTACGCACAAAGGAGCCAGGGGTACCTTTCCCGTTCTACTCAGTACAAACTGGCCGGAGTCCCTTATGGGCTGTGTCTTATTCGTAGTAAATGCGTATATAGTAGTGCTATTCCATCCAGTCAGATTCATAGTACTTGCCGGCATTACAGGCCACCCTTGCATGTGTGAGCTTGGCCTATGAGAACATACCCAGCAATTACTGACATTCAGGGTGCTCAAGATCTGATTGACTAGCTGGTGAAACCAATTCACTTCCCAGCCTCCCTCGCCTGACTTCACTCCCATCACAAGCAACAATCCCCATATCCACATATTGTTCAGACCCACAGTACCACCGTCTGAAATGATACAATAGATAACCAAGGCCTGCCACTGCCCCTATACCTCCTCCAACCCACAATATTGTTTCCCACATTCAGGATCTGGCCGTAAGTAAAGCAGTGCGTCCCTGGTAGCAACTACATTAGGGCCTAGTCCCAGTCTTCTTTCCTCTCCAGATGGGGATCTGACCGTGCACCGGGTGTTCAGCTTCCCAGAATGTGAACACAGCAAGGCCTAGTCCCAGTCTTCCTTACTGTTTTCTGGTGATCTTCATCTTCAAGGGTTGCCCTATAATTGGGGCAGCAGTCCAGTCAGTATGGGCCCTCTTAATCCTAGTGTAATGCACCCAAGGTCTCAACCCTGCTACCTTCACTGCGGTAGGGGTTGTCAATATAACCTGGTATGGCCCCCTCCACCCGGGGCTTAGTGGCTCTCCTTTCCAGTCCTTCACCCATACCTCATCTCCTAGTTGGAAAGGATGTGCCTGAGTCTGTAGAAAGGGGAAACGCTGCTCTAACATGTACTCCCTCGTTTTACTCAGAGCTTTCCCTAAGGTGCTAACCTCCTCCTGTAGGGTCTTATTCCCCAATTCCTTGGTATCTCCCCTCAACCCACTCAAAATGGTAGGGGGTCGCCCATACGTCAACTTGAAAGGGGACAGTCCTGTAATTTGATGTGGCGTGCACCTTATCCTGAAAAGGGCTATGGGTAGAACCACTTCAACCTCGTTTCTTGACACAATTTGGACAACTGTGTCTTTAGGGTCCTATTCATCCTTTCCACATTCCCTGAACTCTGGGTCGGTATGCACAGTGTAGCTTCCAGGTGATTCCCAGAGTGGTGGTTAAGTCTTTGATGATTTTGTGGACCAACGCAGGTCCGTTATCTGAGCCTATATGATGTGGTAGTCCGTGTCAGGGAATAATATCTCGAAGTAGGGCCCATATGACCTCCTGCGTTTTCTTGGGGCGGGTGGGGTAAGCTTCCACCCATCCAGTGTAAGTACAAACAAAGACCAGGAGGTAGTGATAGGCTCTGGCCCAGGGCAATTCAGTGAAATCTACTACCAGCAATTCAAAAGGACTACTCCCTTGATACTGTTGTCGCTCCGCCATCTTGGGTCCCTGTCGGGGATTAGTTTTGGTGCACAGCTGACACCTTGAGGAGGCCAGGGCGGCAAATCCATGTATCCCATTTAGATAGACTTCCTTTTCCAACAGCTGAACTAGAGCCGTCTTTCCTAGATGTGTGGCGTCATGGGCCTTCTGGACCACCAACCATCCCAGGTGTCGGGGCAGGTAAATTCTTCCGTCTGGCAGCCTCCACCATCCATAATTTCCCTTATCTGCCCTGAGATCTTGCCTGGCTGTTTCATCTTCCTCCTTGGAGTAAGTCGGGCTCAGCTCCCTCAGCGAAACCTGGAATAGCGGGGCCATAAGAGGGTCTCTTGTCGATCCTGTTTGTAGATTTTCCGCTGCCGCTGCTTTAGCCACCTGATCCGCTTTCTGATTTCCCTTGACTACTGGGTCTCTTCCCTGTTGATGTCCTCGGCAGTGGATCACAGCCACCCTTTTAGGGATCCAGACTACACAGAGCAGCTCTTCTATTTCTTTTCCGTATTTTATACTTTGTCGGGTTGAATTGATCAACCCTTTCTCCTTATATAAAGCCCCATGTGCATGTAGGGTTCCGGGGTTCTGGGAGAGCACACACTCTCTTTTCTTTCGGGTCCTAGGGCGTGCTTTCCCTGGGAAATCTGGTATCCCAAATAGCGCACTTCTGTTAGACAGAGCTGAGCCTTCTTTCTTGAAACTTTGTATCCGGCTTCCCACAGGAGGTAGAGTGACTCATCGGTTTCCTTTCGGTACTCTTCTTCAGTCGCCTCCAGCAGGAGGTCGTCCTTGAGGTCTAAGATTGTGAAGTGCATCACCGCCGCCTTCTTGGCCCCCGATGGCTTCTTGGCTCCTGCCGCGGCCGCCTTCTTCGGGCTCTTCTTGGCGGCTGCTCCGCCCGAGGCCTTCTTGGGCTTCTTGGCTCCCCCCGCCTTCTTGCTCTTCATCGGCATGCCCGCCCCAGCCGCCTTCTTCTTGCCCGCCACCGCAGTGGCGCCGGCCGTGCCCTCCTGTTGCTTCTTGTTGAGCTTGAAGGAGCCCAAGGCGCCCGTGCCCTTCGTCTGCACCAGCGTGCCTTTGCTCACCAGGCTCTTGAGGCCCAGCTTGATGCGGCTGTTGTTCTTCTCCACGTCGTAGCCGGCGGCCACCAGCACCTTCTTCAGGGTGGCCAGCGACACCCTGTTGCACTCCTTGGACGCCACCACCGCCTTGGTCAGCAGCTCCGTCACACTGGGGCCAGAGGCCTTGCGGGGCTTCGAGCCGCCGCCGCCGCCTCCCCGCGGAGCATCTCCAAGTCCGCCGCCATGGCCAAGGCTGCTGCTGCCGCTGCTGCCATGGTGGTGGTGGAGGAGGAGGCCAAGGCCGCTGCCACCGAGTAGAGGCTGAAGGGGACACTGCCAGCGGAGGCGCTGGGGGGCCCGCCGGCCTTGATGCCTAGCCGCACGCCCACACCGGCCACCGAGCTGACGGAGTGGCTGCACAGGCCCATCGCTGGGCTGCCCCCGCTGCCACTGGAGCTTCGGGAGCCGTCTCGGACATGGTGCCTGCTGGTCGGTGCTGCTGCCGCTTCTCAGGAAGGAGCCCAAAGGGAGCAGGCGAGGAGCCTCGGAAAAGTAAAGTCTCTACTAAACCCTTTTTTGAAGTGTTTCAACATACATTGGAGCGGCGTTTGTCGACTGTTACCCCCACCCATTTTCCTCCCCAATTGTAACAACACACAGTGGGTCAAGGGAATTGGACTGTGGGTAAGGGGTCCCAAGAGTCCGACACAGCAGGGTCTAGACAGTCACACACGCACACCGACCCAGGCACCTGGACTCTCAATGGTATGTGCTGGGAACTGCAATGCCATTTACACGTTCTTTCACCCAAACAACACAGCCACCCTCCTTTTCCTGTCCTCCTAAGGAGTCCTGCGGTTTCAGTAGCCCCCCTCTGGGGCTACTCTACTAGAGCAGGTCCTAAGGGGGTGATCAAGTCCCTCTTCTCCCCTTTTCACACAATTCTTGGGGAGGCACTTACCTAAGGCCGTGTCTATGGCGAATTTCCAAACCGCCCTGGGTTCCCAAGCTGGCAGACCGATCCCTGGGTCCGACGACCTCACGAGGAGGACCGTCCGACAAAACGTTGGAGGCACCCAAGGTCCCTGTCGGTGAGGCACGGATACCGGGGAAGCGGTGTCCGCTTAAGTGGGCAAAAGCCCCTCAGATCCCGGGCGAGCCCCCAGAAAATGTTGCAGAAAATAGAGATTGAGACCCACAGAGTGGAAATTCAAAGTTTATTCAGCCGGCTGGGTCTCAGTGGAATCGGTTCCAAAGACTGAGAATCTTCCCCCCATGAATTCACAACAATGTATATATTCTTTGGTATAGTGTTATCATGTACGTTTATGGCACCAGATGCGTTGCAATACTACAATAGACAATCGACCATTCTGTGACTGCACATTCTTGATATTGCAAGTAGAAATTCTACATTACTTTGTTTCTTTTTTTCACATTCTTCCTCAACCTGACGGCACAATATAAATTGATCAAACGATCATCAAATGATCAAATTACGACGACGACGACAATGATGATGATGATGATCGTCATCGTCATCATCATCATCATCTTAATTTCCTTATTCGTCTTAGCCAGTTCAACCCCCAACAATATATTGATCGTCCCAATTTATATCACTTTACACTTATCAAACTGAACCACATTTGCTTATTCAACTAAAGCAAAGATATCCTTTGGACGTTCTTCAAAGCCTGTGTTTTTTGTTTGTTTCTTTTTTTTTTATTTTATTTTATCATCCTGAATAATTCCTGTGTAAAAGTACTGACCCTCTCCTGCATCCTGTTAAACAAGAATCTTTAGACTTAAGCTGGCTTTGCTCGTTTGGACTAATAGGATTAAATCAGTTTCTGTTATTGTTATATTCCAATGATTCTCGTATAACTGGCTAGTAAATTAGAGCTGCAGCTGTGTGCAGACATGGATATGATGTTTCTCAGAACTCTATACATAGTTTTATGGATTTGTCCAGAATTCCTCAGGATACACTGAGGCTACTTGTCTATAGTGTTCCTTTTGCTTCATGTTCTGGAATAGGCAGCTGACTAACCTCTCATTGTATCTCTGATTCTGCAGCACTGCCTCCAAAACCTGAGTTTGAAGACTGTTTCCAGAAGATCAAGTATAGCTTCAATTTGCTAGTAGGTCTCTTCACCACTTTAATGACCTTGGCCGAAATGCCTTCAGTGCCAGCAGAGTTGGTTACATGTCTTGGGGGAAGTCTGTTCTCTCCACTCTCCATGGCATGGAGCATCTAGGGCAGCAGCACAAAGACTTCCATTGTATCAAGCTGCTGCTGCTATTCATTGCCTACGCATTTACTTTGGATCTATTTTGGAAATACATGTTTTTTCCCATCCCAAAATCAAGAGTGTAGAATAAGGATGTGAAACAAAGAGGAAGGGGCAAGTAGACCTGTATGTTGAATGTTATATGAAAATCAATGGAGAATTTGATATTATGGTATGTCATTTTTCCTCATCTTTTTCAAACAAAAATTATCTCCCAAAGCAACTTGTGGCAATTAAAATTCAGTGCACAATGCTACTGGCAAACACTGTCCATAAATGATGCAGATTCTTCCTTTGGACTAACTACTGAAACACCAAACAAGATGAGATGCCATTCTTGTAATTAGCAATGGGTGGATGGGTTTTTAAAACGAATTAACAGGCATGGAAGGATTGATTGAGGCTGGGGTTCTTGTGTAAGGAATAGAGCTTTAACCCTCTGCCCCTATTAAAACCTTTCTATCCCTTTAGAAAGGGAGTTAATCTGTCTCATCCAGATTAACAAAAGATTTGGTGGGAATTATACCTGTATTTACTGGGATTTTTTCAAATATGCATATGAAGTACCTCTAATCCTTGTCTATTTCTCATGAATTTATGGGACTTGAGCCATGACTTCCCAATGAAAGGTTATGGTTTTCCTCGGTCCCAGGAGTTTCCAGTAACACTTGGGATATCTTTTGTCTTATATCCTCTTGCTATATTTTTGGACACTCCTACTGATAACATATTGAACGAGGATCTGATTTTCCCTCTCACCTTTCTTCCCTCATTACATTTTCATTTACCAGATTGAATGTTTCCTCTTTTTTTCCCCTTTCATTTACAGTTACAGTTCTAAAGTGATTTAGCACTTTAGCACCTTGACTATAACAAATCTTTTTTAGAAAATGACTTAGACAAGACAGGGAATGTGGATATTGGAGGAGGAGCAAGGCAGGGGGAGATATTGAGTTCATAGAGGGGATGACAGTGAGAGAACTCTGTCCATACCCTTATGAAGTACATCTCAAGCAGGAAAAAAAGACTGCATGAAACCCACAGTAGGTTTAGGAAATGAGTGAATACAGGAACAGGAATAAAGAATGAAATCCAGAAGCAGAACAGCCCAACATTTATTGGCAGTATTAACCCAACTGGAGGAACACTATGCAAAACACCCAATCTATATCAGCCGTCATGCCTGATATTTATTTTTAAAAGCCATTCACACCATTTCTAACAGCTTGAATAGCATCTAGGCTGGCAATGAGATTTTAACCTAACTTGAATGACACAATGGCTGGCATCTTGTTCAGCAGTTACAATATCATAAGCTGGACTTATGATTTCCCAGCTACTGAGAATTCACCATTTTAATCATGAATGACTGATTGTAACTTCCAAAAACTATCTTTGTAGCCTGGAAGTGCCCTAATGGAAGTATTTCTGGGGCACTGGAGATCAAAACCCTGGGAAATGATGTCCACGGCACACTCCTGGTCATGGCATACTTTGGGACAAGCAGTAGTGGCAGGACCCTGAGAGTTTTCTCCAGTTGCCTGTTTTCAAGGTGCCCTGCAACTGGGAGCACACTGTGGACATCTTTTCCCAGTACTCTGATCTCCAGCACCTCAGAAATGCTTTGTTTGGTGTGCCACCAGGCTGCAAAAGTAGGTTGGAGGAAGGACTGTCAGTTGTAACTATGATGATGGCGCTCTGTCATCGTAACTACAATGATGATGCGAGAACTTGGCCATCATCATTTCTTCTGGATACAGTGCACTCTCTACTGATGCAACCTCAGCACACACAAACGCAAGGTCAAGCAAAGCCTCATGTCCAATTATCATCAATGTATGTGCTCAGCGTGCACTCACATTGACACAGGTGTGCACATGTTGTGTCCATTGATGATTATGGGATGGAGAATTTGCCTGTTTTGTTTTATGGGAGGGTTCCTAGAACAGAACTCCTGCTTATAGGAAGGGTGCACTGTACTGGTGAGGCAGGTTATCTCTTCTCTGTTGATTTTCCAGGGCTGGGAAATATACAGAATATAAATAAAATAAGAATAAAGTCCCCATCTCTATCTGTTCCTTTTTCCTCCGAGAGGTACAAGTGGTTGGAAGCAGAAATTTAGAACAGAAATAATTAAGATGCTGTTCTTCTTGTTTCTTTTAGTTTTCAAAATGCATTAGCAGGACTTTATTCAAGAAAGACATATAGAAATATAAGAGAGAGAGAGAGAGGAAGACCTATAAGTAATATGTGTTTGGGCCTTAAAAACAAACTAGAGAAAGGAAATAAAACTGAAAGACATGATAGAGGAGAGAGGTCAGTTTGGTGACATCAGAACAAAAGAGGAGATTATAATGCATATTTTCATCCAGCTGCAGGTTTGCTGGAAAAGACATGATACAATGACAAGATGCAATCATCATCTAATCTAGCATTCCCCAACAACCTAGAGTCCTCAAAATGTTTTGGACAGAAGCTGCTTTCAGCTCCAACTAAGAGGGCCAAAGAGTCATGAAAGCCAAAGTCAAAAATATCTAGAGAAGAGAAAATCCCTCTGTATTTGCAGCCGTATAACAAGTGATAGTTGGAACTTGGTGAGGACCAGCACTTGGGAATGGTAATTTACCAATCCCATAATCTCCCACTTACCATAGCCATGGTCAGGGTCCTTGGTGTTCAAACTGTTAACCAAACAAGGGTCCCCATCCACTAAACAATATGGTTCTGGTGGGAAGGTAGATTCTGATTTATCTGAATTAAATTCACTCTATATAGCCCTAGCAGAGGTGGGCTAAAGGGAGGTGGGGACATATTGCTTACCGAGGAATTGACAAAAACCTTGCATCATCTTTGGCTTGAACTTTAGTAATACAAACATGGGGCTGCCAAGGGATTTGCTTCCCTCACCCTCTAGCCTGCCCATTAATTAATTATAAAATTGGAGGATGATGAATGGTGAGAGCAGCCTGTTCTCTTTTGTTTCTTCAGGGAAAACTGGAACCAATCCTAAAACAGCCAAGTGCACCAGAGCTGGTTCATCTCATCTTTTCAACTTTGTCCACCGTAAGTGTTGCACCAGCAGAAACTCCTGATCACCAGTATTGATCATCTACTTTTTTCCATTAAGTACCCACTCAAAGCTGGAAAAGTTACTTTTTGGACCACAACTCAGTGGCTTAAATGCTATTATTAGTCCCAACTGGTATACACTGAATCAACAGTACCTTATGTAAATTTTGATTCAATGGTCTGTTTTGGTTAGGACTAACAATAGCAGTCAGGTGCTCATCAATTCCAGCTAGAGAATTCTGGGAGCTGTGGTAAAAAAAAAGTAACTTATACAAGCTGTACCTCCTAGTGGAGAGAGAGAAAGAAGGCAGAGGAGTATGTGCCCTTGACATTTTTATATAGCACAGGAAAAAAAATCCTTATGGTTAAATTTCCTTCAATCTGGGACTGAGAACTCCTGAGTTCCACTCCCAATTTGTTGGTGACCTTGGCATTACCCAGCACTGCTGTGTATTTCACTTTCTGTATGGGTGAAACAGAAAGATCTAGTATCCTGAAGGTGGGCTGTGAGGAAACTTCCAAAGAGATCTCTAGAAAGAGTCAGAAGAAAGAAGTGATTACCTATAGTCACCTTTATGTATCAAGCTTTGGGCACTTGGGGAACACAGATCAGTGGTAGCTAAAGTTGATCCAAGTGCTATTAACTGTGTAGTATGAAAGAGGCTGTACATTAACAAACAGAGATTAAGCCCCTTGGAGGCTCAGGTAGGGCAGATGAGAATGAACAGGTTGTTCTTTCCATGAATTGCATGTGCTTTTATTTTGCAGATTTTGTCTAATTGTCCTTGGACCAATCTGGCTTCTACAGTGGTGTCGCCTTTGCTGAGTCCTGCAGGTATTGACCTGCTCAGGCACTCCTTGAATTATGATGAGCAGCTTATTTGGAAGAATTTGGGAGCTGCTTGGAATCTAACCAAGTAAGGGTGATGCCTAGAGAGAAGGCAATGTGTGCAAATTGAATTTGACAGCTGCTTAGATACCTCACAAAAGCAGGAAACTTGAGGCCCCCATTTGAGATACTTCTGGGGCATCTGTTAAAGCAAAATTTGCCCTAGGTCATTTCTGCAGTACACTGTTATAGTGCTCCTGTTGCACTTGCAACATCCTATGGAATCCTGATGTTTGCAGGTTAGGGAGAGGACATTTAGAATTCTCAGCTTAAAGGGCTCTTTGGCCTCAGTAAACTACAAACCCCAGAATTCCACAGGATGTTGAAAGTGGAATAAGAGCACGATAACAGTGTAGTGCAGAAATGGCCCAAGACGTTCTGCCCTCTGAGGCAGAGAACAAGATGGTGCTCTCTCCCTACACTGTTTACAAAATCTAAATGGAATGGCAGTTGAATCTTCCTTCAACAACAGCAGCATGAGGCCATCTTCCATCGTACCAGAAAGTAACAGACTAGCTTAGGGAGCTGAGAGTAAGCCATGTGGTATACTGATCAATCCTCTGACACCTTACTTCCGCCTCAGTCTGGCTACTGCTAGAACCAACCTTGCTGTGGGGTCATTGTCGGGGGGGGGGGGGCTTGGCTGAGATTCTAGATCTGGTTAAGTATACTTAACTAAACTGGCATCTTCTGGCCCATAGCCCCCATCCTCACCTACCAGGCGTCAGTCACTGAAATTTCCACTCCCTCTCCCATGAGTGATATCTGGTGCAACAGTCAGAAGTGATATTCTTATGACAATTCCTTCTCACACTGGAGATTGCTGAAATGAGAGTCTGCTGTGTCCTGATCAAGAGAAGAACAAACCTCCATGGCTTGCTGTGACTGATGCCTAATAAGTCAGTACTGGGGGACTTTTACAATCCCTACTTATTCCCTACGCTATTAAATATGTAGGGATTTTGAAAATGAATGAGTTACAAATGAATAACTCTAAGTTACACATTTGAAATTATGATTGTAAATTCCAGCTCTAGTCTTTTGGTCCAACTTCTTTTCTTCATCACTTCAATACACATCTTTTGATCAATGTAAAGACTGCCCTTTGTGTGCACCCCAGAACTGTATAATTATCTCAGTAGTCTTGACATTCAATAGCAATAGCATGTGTATTTCTGTACTGCTTATCAGCTAAGTGTTCTCTAAGCGGTTTACAATGTGTTAGCTAATTGCCCCCAACAAGCTGGTACTCATTTTACTGACCTGCAGAAGGATGGAAGGCTGAGTCAACTTGGAGCCCGGCAGGATTGAACTCACAACCTTGTGGCTGCAGTACCAGCATTTAAACACTGTGCCACCAGGGCTCTGGAATGGAAATTCTAACACCCAACAGTGGAAATGTTCAGGGGAACATGTTTTGTTACATCTTAATAAGAAATAGCCTTGCTCCCCAATTTGTAAGTGAAGCCATGTTTTGTTTTGTTTTTTAATTTTGGAAAGACTTGCCTTACAAGTTCACATCTTCCCTCATAGGACAAAGTTTCCAGAGGGACAGTCTATCCCTCCTTACAAGCCCGTGTTCTCAGATGGATGGGAGCCACCCATACTTAATTGGAGTCAGAGCCCCACTGATTTGGATAAGGTGAGTCTCTCTTGAAAAGCAAACAACCACAGAAGCAAGGCAGAATCAGATCTCACAATCTATAATATAGTACCACAACATGAACTGCAGGTACTTAACCAAGAGCTTCTGAATCAGGATTAAAATCTCACATTTCTACTCTGGGAAGGACAAAGACAGCCCCACCTTGTAGAATCTAGAAAATTTCTACAGGACAGTGTTAAATTTCTTAAAGCAGCATGTTTCTCTGGACATCTAGTAAATGCAAAGGATGGCCCTATGCTATTCCAAAGATGCACAATCTATAGCCAGATGATAAGGCATCATCCATCACTAGTATATCCCAGAAAACTCTTTAACAGTGATGTTTTTCATGCAGATAATAAAAGTTTATTGTTGCTGCTGCTGCTAATACATCAGATTCCTGTATAATTCAGAAAAATAGGCAAGCATTTTGAAGTACCGTATACTAATGACCTTGAACTTTTGCACATGTGGTGACTCATTCATTTTTAAAGATCTGCGTATGCAATGGTTTTCACTTTCAATAGATAGTAGAGTATTCAATATATTGTATTGTTCTTTGCATAGGCCCACAGTGGAAACCAGAATGGCTTCTCAGACAGGTATGGCCTCTTACTGGACTGGCTTGGTTTATGTTGCAAAAGGTATACCCCAAAAAATGAAGTTTATAGTAATGAATAAGTGTAAATCCCACTGAATCCAAGAGACGAACACACACACACACACACACACACACACACACACACAAATCCATGCAACAATGTTAGGATATCATACTGCATGCAAACACACTTCAGACACACTCTCTGTACTGATGTAAATGAGAGTTAGACATGCCAACAGGCTTTGTTAGAGGAAGCAGAATAAAGCCTGCACTGGAATGCTGTTGAACCATTCTTGTGCATAAAACCTTCACAGTATTCCCAACTGCACCCTGTGTAATGCCCTTGGGTTTAAATTCAGAGATGTGCTGTGTAGTTTCTCTAAATCAGGCATGGGAAATGTGCGGCCCTTCAGTTGTTGTCCTGTTCCTGCTCTCAGTTGTGATCTCATCTATTTTTCAGGGTGTCTGATCCTCCTCAGCTCATGCAAGCCATGTATGAATTCCATGCAAGAAACTCCAGGGAGCTTTCTGTAAGCAAAGGAGAACTATTAGAGGTGAGACAGAAGCTCCTTGCTTTGAAAGTCTAATGTCGTAGGAAGGTGAGGGTACTTCCCTATTCCTTCTGCATGGGGACCACTGATGTTTATCCACATGCACAGAGAGGGGGGAAGGGGGGAGGGAGGGGGAGAAGGAAACAGAGAGAGAGAGAGGGAGGGAGGGAGAGAGAGAGAGAGAGAAATGACAACCCACTCATGACTAGAAAGGAGAATGGATAGCTACTTAGTATTTCGACCCTGTTTGACATAAAAGGCTACAGCCAACAAAAGCAGGTGAATGATAATGATAGCAGGAGAATCAAAAGGAACAGAAAGGTGTATGTAACAATTCTTTAAAAAAATAAACCAGTGACTTCTGGCTCTTTTGCATAAAGCAAAGACCACTAGCACTCTGAGGATTGGGGGTATTAGTGATTATCATGAAATTGCTTTTGAAATAGATAAATTTGGTTTTCAGCATCATAGATTCTTGAGTTCCAAAGTATTCAGTAAACCTTCATTCCGAATAGGAGTTCTCATACAGACAGACGTTTATCTGACTTTTTCTTTATGGCTGGAATTCTGTACATGGTTTTGTTTGGGGGCGGGATTCACTGTAGAAGGAAGTATTCAATACTTCCTTGCACAATGATCTTCTCCCCCTCCCCCCACACATACAAAGTGTAGCTAACTAATATCAGAGAAAAGCCCCTCTTATGGCCAATTAGTGGATGGGGGCTCTCACATGCTATACTTGCTGGAGGTTGCAGCTTTCTCCTGGATGAAAAATTGCAGGAAGATGGTACCTGAGGGGCCCCTGCCCATTCTCCTGGACAATGAATAGCCCTGGAGGTGTCCCTGGCAATTATCCCACAATACCCAGAAACCAGGCAGAAGTACTCTGGTGGAAAGTCATGCTTCTCGAGCATTCAAAATCTTGGCCAATGTCTCCAATGATCAGTTCTTCCAAAGAACTTATTTCATTGTGCAACTAGACATAGGCAGTTTTTGGATTACTGTGCTATCATGCATCCCAGAATCATAGAATCATAGAAGCATAGAGTTGGAAGAGACCACAATGTCCATCGAGTCCAGCCACCTTCCATGCAGGAACAAATATCAAAGCACTCCCAGCAAATGGTCATCCAGTCTGTGTTTAAAAGCCTCCAAAGAAGATGACTCCACCACACTCCAAGGCAGGATATTCCATGTTGAACAGCTCTGATTGTCAGGAAGTTCTTCCTGATGTTTAGGTGAAATCTCTTTTCCTGTAGTTTGAATCCACTGAATCCATTGTCCTGGTTTCTGGAGCAGCAGAAAAGAAGCTCGCTCCATCTTCAACATGACATCCCTTCAAATATTTAAACATGGCTATCATGTCACCTCTTAACCTTCTTTTTGCCAGGCTAGACATATCTAGCTCCCCAAGCCTCTCCTCAAAGGGAATGGCTTACAAACTCCTTACCATTTTGGTCACCCTCCTCTGGACATGTTCCAGCCTGTTAATATCCTTCAAGAACATGAACATCAGGCTGGCCAGTCTCAGTTTGTACTAACATCACTGGCATTTCCTTCTTCCCAGTATATTCCACCTTCGCTAGATCTTAGAGTTTGATTATTGGGATAGTAATTCCTTTCTGGTAAGGTCTAGCACTTTGGACTGAGTAGAGTGCAGACTTTCAGATCATGTACTCTTCTTTGTTTAGGTTTTAGACCAAAGGAAAAAATGGTGGCTTACTAGAAATTCTGCAGGGGAGGAGGGTTACATCCCTAACAATATTCTGGAGCCTACAGATCAGAAGGCACCTATGGGAAAGTACCCAGAGCAAGTAAGTACAGTTCTTTGCTGTTACATGTGACAGGCACAAAGAAATGATGCTAGAAGCTTGTAGAATAGTCTACTTCCTCTGTAGGTGCAACTGTCTACTATGCAGGATAGGCAGTGTAATGCAAAATAAGAAATGATGTTCTGGGTCTAAGATGGTTCTAGATTTTTGATTCTCCAGATGTTTATGACTAAGACTTCCACTAACTTGACCAATTATCAGGGATTTTGGGAGCTGGGGGATCAAAGAATTAGAGGACCAAAGGAATGGAAACTGTTGTTCTAGAGGAAAAGACAGTTTCCCTGCATGCACACTGTGCATCGGCCTCATTCATCCTGCATTGCTCTCAGTTAGCTTAGTGCACCACTGAGAGACTAGCACACTGAATCCTTGCTAAGTAGCATCTGTATTCTGCAATAAATCCAAGTTCTTCACTTAGTTATGCAAAATAAAGCATGTTTAGTTTTTATTGTACAGCTTCCATTACTTACTTGGAGAGGCAAGGAGTGATGCAGTGTATTGAAACCTTAACACCTGAGCATAATCTCTTTTCTGCTCCAAGTTCTTAGGTTCTGGTAGATGTTTCCCAAGACTTTACACGCCCTTTCATACTACACAGTTGTAACACTGTGATTCCACTTTAATTGCCATGCTTTCATACTGTGAAATCCTTGAATTTGCAACCAGAGAGCTCTAGTGGCTGACTGGACTACAAATTCCAGGACTCCATAGGATACAGCTGTGGCAATCAAAGTGGAATTGTTATAATTGTATGATATGAAAGGACTCTAAGATAGAATCATAGAGCTAGGAGTGGAAAAAGTGTGACCCATGGCGCCATGCAATCCTCAGCCCCATTTTTGCAGCCACCAAAACATTTCCAGAGTTTACTAATTCTCTAAAAAGCTTCCAGTTTTTGAAGGTCAAAAAAAAAATCACCCTAAAATAGTCCAAACCACCACAAAATGGTTTTAAAGTTAGGCTAGCTATCAGAGATGCAACGTGCCAGCCTACCAGGGAGGCACAGGGGTGGAAATTGGTCCTTACCCTCTGGCAATATGCCTCCTTAGACTAAGGGCCAGAAACTTTATAGGTGCATTAAATGAAAGGAGAGAATCTTAGGTTTCTGAACTCTATTTGCAAAGCCGCAGAATGCATTAATGCTGACTTTGTTGATCAGAAATACTGGAACAACATGTCTGACCATTCTGGTACTATGAAGCAGCCAGGTAGCTAATAATTAGTTAGGTTTCCAATGTTTGTGAAACAAAAACTTTCTGATCTTAACCTTCACACATACTAAGGCAGTTTCCATGTCAATAGGGTGGTGAATCTCTTCTGTATGAACTTTTAGTGTGAACTTTAAAGGAACTAGCCAAGGTGCTGAATCCTATTCCCCAAAATAGATTTGGCACCGCAGATATCTCCTTTAAAGTTCATAGTAAAACCCACAGCTGTTTCATCAGCCCATTGACATGGAAGCCATCAGTCAACAGGGCACTGTCAGCTAGAAGATGAAAATCCTACTAACAAGACTTGCTGCGGGTAAGTTAGAATCATAGAATCATAGAGTTGGAAGAGACCACAGGGGCCATCCAGTTCAACCCCCTGCTATGCAGGAACACACATCAAAGCATTTTCAACAGATGGCCATCCAGCCTCTGCTTAAAAATCTCCAAAGAAGGAGACTCCACCACACTCCAAGGCAGCATATTCCACTGCCCGACAGCCCTGACCATCAGGAAGTTCTTCCTGAGGTTCAGGTGGAATCTCCTTTCCTGCAGCTTGAATCCATTGCTCCTTGTCCTGGTCTCTGGAGCAGCAGAAAACAAGCCCTCTCCCTCTTTGACATGACATCCCTTCAAATATTTAAACATGGCTATCATGTCCCCTCTTAACTTTCTCTTCTGCAGACTAAACATACCCAGCTCCCTAAGCCGTTCCTCATAGGACATGGCTTCCAGACCCTTCACCATTTTGGTCACCCTCCTCTGGACATGTTCCATTTTTGCAATATCCTTCTTGAATTGAAGTGCCCAGAACTGGACACAGTATTCCAAATGAGGCCTAACCAATGCAGAATAGAGTAGTACCATTACCTCCCTTGATCTAGACACCATACTCCTATCATAATTGGCTGTCTGTGTGGGAGGCTATATGATGATGATATAGTAGCAGTAATAGTAGTAGTAGTAGTAAATCATTTGCTATGAAATATCTTTCTTCTGATATGCCTGTGTTCAGGTTTCAAAAGACTTCTCAGGCCTCCAGCCAAGTTCCTCACCAGCAGAGGTCACTGTCTGGCTCAGGACAAAAGGCTTCTCCAAAATGTAGGTATAACAACTTTCCCAAAGAAACTGTACTGCAGTAATAGCTTCTGGCTTCATACCTATCCAGAATTCAGTAAAGTCTGACGGCTTTGTCCATTCTGCTAAAAAGCACTGAGATAGCCGTCTTTCACATTACACAAATAGAGTGCTATTTTTTCACCTTACTTGCCATAGCTTCATATGATAGAATCCTGGGCGTTGCAGTTTAGGGAGGGACATTTAGAATTCCCAGCCAGAGAGCTCCTTTCCTGCCTTACAAAACTACCAACCCTCACGTTCCAAAGGAGGCAGCCATGGCAGTCAAAGTGCAATCATAGTGTTATAACTATATAGCGTGAAAGAGTTCCTAAGCTTAGCAAAACCTGACAGGATGATGTTCTGTGGCCCACAGCCATATTCTGAAATCCTCTGGTTATTTCTGTGCTGTGAAACAAAGAGAGAGGAAGGACTCTGTCCCTTTTGTTGACATTGTTCTTACACACCTTAAGGCCAAGGTGGGAAAAGAGTGGCATGTGGTCCCTGTGCAGCCTGAAAAACCCCACCATCCCCTGCTCCCCAATTTTGATTACTGTTTTATTTCCTGTTTTAAAAAAGTCAGTTCCTTGATGTAATATGGCCATAGAGAGGCCAAAAACATGGTGATATGGTTCTAATGCTCATGGGGAACAGGGGACTGGGGACCCAAAAGGGTTTATAGTTTTTTTCAGAATGGAGGTCAATGTGGGACAGCCTTTCAAGGTCCCCTGGGTGAGCAGTGCAGCCCCCAACCCTGATAGTTGCTTACTTACCCTTTTGGAGTAGGAGGGCATGAACAGCAGAGGAGAAGAGTGGAAAGGCTGGGGACAGACGGGATCTAGAACATTTCCTCCTCCACACACACACACAAAACTCTATCTTCATCTTTCAACAGTACAGTTAAATCCCTTGGCATCCTTAATGGACAGCAGCTTCTGTCAATGAGCCAAGAAGAAATTAGAACAGTCTGCCCAGAAGAAGGGAAACGAGTTTTCCACATGCTTTCAGAAGTTAAATCAACACCATAGGTAAGATACCTTCCAAAGCCAGGAAACTTGTTTGTCACACCCCATTTATACTCTTGCACAGTATTCTTCAGCTTCTCTGTGATACAAATAAATGCAGGAACAACATAGTATTAATGGGGCAGGGGAGAGATCATGTAGCCCTCCCAAGCTTGCATCACTGGATCTGGGGAGTTGTAGTATTTCTCTGTTAAAATCACATGAATTTGTATTAGTTTCAGTCAGACAGATGCAATAAGCATCTCGTTGTCCAAGGCAGTGACTCGTGCATATATGTGAAATGCACATACAACTTTGCCTCACCTTTAAGGCAGTAACTTTTTACCAGATGAAAAATCTGAAGAATGACCTCTTGAGATCCTGCTCAGTACTTGCATAGTGTAAATGTACAGCAGCATAACAGAGCTGGAGTTCCACTATACCAGAGCGATACTCGACCACACTTTTGCAAAAGTAGTTGTGCAGTGGGCAGCAATGCCTCATACCCTCCTTTTGTGCAACAGTGTAGTTATTCCCAGCCAGCAAGAGAAATGAAAAAATGGGTAACCTAGAAAGGGCAATCACAATCCCACTGCATGCACAACCCTGTTAGGATACTATTCTGGTGCAACCTCTCAGGAAAATACAACTTCTTTAGTAATGAGATTTGTCACCAACAGAACTCTGGCTTTATTTTTAATCCATGCCTATTTTTCTTTAAAAAGTAACAACACAGAAAAAATGTCAGGTCACTGGAGCAGCTTTAATTAGAAATAGTTGTTCCACGGTTAAATTGAACTCCTGATGCTTGATATTATAAATCCACCTATATGGTACCACAGCAAAAGCACTGTTTCTTATGGTGTTTTATTCATTGAAACCAAAATTAGCTTCATACAATCATTTATGATACCAACTGCATTAAAAACAGGCAACATATTTTTCAAGTTGAGGATTACCTTGAGAATCTAGATGGAACTTACATCTAGGGTGGGAAGAAAAGAGGTATAAACTGTTTAGGATTGTCTATGATTAAGCTGTTGCAGGAGAAATACACTTACCAAGTAAAGAGCATGGCAGCAGGTTAAATCTAACCCGAGGTTTAGAGAGACCATTGTGGCTGTTGCTTTATCATGTTCCTCTTAAAGAGGGATTACCCTCTAAGGAATCACAGCACAAAAACATGCAGTCATCACTAGGACATGAATCCTTTCTCTCAAAAGTATCATTTCCATTGGGCAACAGGGGATGTCACATTTTTCCACCCTTTGATGCACAAAGGGAAAATTTGAGACCCAAGCATTGTGTGACATGCTTTCGTCCTACTCTCACAAGCACCTATTGGATAGTTCCTATGAAGGGCGCAATAAGTAGTAAAGATTCCATCCCTGATGCCTGTAACCATAGATCAAAGGTAAAACAGCATGAATTCTTTTAGCTGTTGCCCAGCTACAAATCCCATGATCTCTTCCTGTCAGCTATGTTGCCTAGGGCTGAGGTGTGTGGCAGTTCAACATCATCTGGAGGGATTTGCTTATCCTTTGCATTTAAAGACTGAGAACTACAACCAAACCAGTTTTAAGCAATAAAACTCTGCACCCCTGGACAAGTGGCTGAATTTGTACCAATGAGACCTGAATACAGATTCCTCACTCACATATGAAGCTTAAAAGGGTAGCCATCAGCCTTTCAATACATTGCTGCAAAAGCAGGATAACTCCCTATGTGATCTTGATTTTTTGGGTGGCTACAATGTGCTTAGAAATGATTAGAACTTACTCTACACTAATATTGATACTTCTTTCTCTGCTTCACTTTACAGTATGACTCTCAGGAGTAATCTTCCTTAGCAGTCTACACTCACTATATGATTTACTACTAAGAGATCATCTCCACTACCAGTAATGGTTTGCTTTCTCAACATTTCCTTGGATGGTTCTTCTTAGCTGGCAGAGGTTACCAGGTGCTCCTTATTATACAGGATATCCCTTATTTGAGTATTAGAAAGCTTCTCCCTTACAGGACTGGCAGGTGTCTCTATTATAAGGATGCCCCCTATGTCAGACTAGGAAAACTTTCCTTTTATATAACTGGATAAAGATGTCAGACTAATTCATGTATTTTGGAATGTGAGTGTTTCATAAAGACAGAAGTATGTGTTTCATGTAATTTATGAATGTGGACAATATGCTAATTTTACAGAGAAACACATGGATAAGTTAATTGAATAATTTCTTTTGGTATTTAAGTAGAATACAGACTTGTTTCTAGCCACATCCTGATTGTGAATCCTGCATGTAATGAATTAAATTTTGACTGTTCCTGTTGTCTTGAAAACCTGGCAGCACTAGCTTGCAGGTATGTACACAGAGGTACGGAACCTGGAAAAGCTCATTTTTAAATAACTCCCAGAATCCCTCAGGCAAGATAGGTAATGGTCATATGAGGAAGACTGTTCTGGGAGTTGCAGCCCCAAACAGTATCTTTTCCAAGTACTGCACCTCATTAAAGGGAAATAAATTGTAAACAAAAAATCCAACTCCTGTCAGTGATATTTCTATGCAATGTTTGTGTATATATATATACACTAGCGTATATACCCAGTGTTGCCCTGATTTCATTTTCTCACAGGTAATACTTGTTAGAAAGATTTGAGATCCTGTGTCTCTAATTCCCCAAACTGTCTTGTCCAGTACCTATAGCTTTCCCCCATATTACCCGATCCAATCTGTATTCAGAGTTATTTACAGAGATTGGGTTCCTGAGGGAATAGTGTCCTCCTCCTTGCTCCTAGGCCTTGTCTTCAATGCAACCCACCTGAGACCCAAGAGCGGTCTTGCTGAGAATTCTAAAAGTCCCTCCGTAAACTGCACACCCCAAGATTCCATATAATCTTCTTAGGCAGCCAATCATACAAGGTCTTTTCACCTGACACAGACAAACTTTGATTTTTATATAGTTTTCTATATTAGTAGATATATATAAAAAATAGCATTGTCCATTTATGATAGTAGCAATTGATTTTCCAAGATTTACTGTAGTAACCTTAAACCTAGTACAGTCAGCCCTCTGTATCTGCTGAGCCTGTATCCACAGTTTCAACCAACCACAGCCTGAAATATTCCTCTGCCCACCAAAAAAAATCCAAAAAGCATTGATTTTCTCATTTTATATAAGTGATGCCATTTTATACCACTGTACAAAATGGGGCTTGAACCAAATTTTGGTACCCACAGGGGATTCTGGAACCAAACTCCAGTGGATAGCGAGGGCCCACTGTAGAGTGGGAGAAAACTTTATTCTTAACTGAATCCCCAAGAAACAGATTTACTTGAATTCAGCAGTTCTGAAAGATCCATTGGGTGTTAATTTGCAGGGGAATGTTTACCTTGACATCAGTGGTTGGTCAGGAAGCTCACTGTTTTCTCAGTAGCTTCTAAATGTCACTTTTTGTGGGTGCAAGACTTTGTGTACAACAAATCTGTTAAGATGCTTAAGATGTTTTTGTGTTTGACTGCCTAATATGGCTATCACTCCAGAACTATTTCAAAAACACTCATGAAACGGCATGTTTCCTTAGGAAGGTTCCTTTTTACACTACAAGCCCCAGTCTTCCTCAGACAGCATGCCTCCCACTTGCTTAATAGCAATAAACATGTGTAAGCATACATAGTATCAGGTAGTTTCAGTCAAGAAAACCAGGACCAGATATTCGTGCAAGAATGTACTGCAAAGCAGTTCTTAACACTGAAAACAAAGGCATCCTGTGTTTTAATTCCAAGCGTATGCTCTCTACTCCCCACTATTTTGAACCTAGTGCCAGAGATGGTTTGGAGCAATTAAAATAAAGTGAATTCCCCGGGCTTGGGGTCAGCCCACCTGTGGCTTCCAGGCATTTCCTGGTTCTAGTAATTTCTTCAAGCATTTCCACACACTTGCAATCTTCTTCTACCAACCCTAAGGAGAAGCAACTTGTTTGATTCTCAGGAAAATAGATTCAGTAGTAATCATCTGAATTTGATCATGAAACAGCTTTGCTTGCACTTTAACATTAATGGACTAGGGAGTGTACAGATGAGGTGATGGGGAGAAAGAACAGAAATCAAATTTACATAGGATAGCACAAACGTAGTGTACACTTTTAATGTAAACTATGTATATTTTACTGCTATTCAATCATATCATATCCTGTAGAGGATGACCAAAAAGCCCATCTCCATAATTACATTTATATGCAAGTAAGCACTAGAGCTGTGGGTTTGCAAAGACCAGATTATAGACATCAGTAGTGGTGTGTTTTTCAGAAGCCAGACCTGCAGTGTTTGTACCAACGTGTACAATGTTCAGTGGGGTATCCCACAAGAGAGGGTAAATCCAAGCCAGGGGATCTTTCTAGTTTCAGTATATGTGCTGCCAAAGTGAGTACCCACGCCAGAGGATCTGTCCCCTCCAAAGGCCAGATAGGTAGAGCATGTAGTGATGGGAGATATTCCCCATCCAGTTTTTTCTTCTTCCTCTGGAGATCCCCACCCACTGCTCCCACAAGGAGGAAAATAAATATACCAACTCTCCTATTTTTAACATATGTCAGAGTAGGGGGGCTTTGGATCCAGCCTGGAAAGCTCGTGCCCTAATCTGTACCCAGCATGCCTCCCTTTTCCCATTACAGCAAGAGCACCACATCGACATGGAAGCTTATGAAGACAGATCTTCAGCCATGGATTCCTCTCCCCACAGGCTAAAGTGGAAACATGTGGCCTTCTAGATGTTGCTGAATTGCAACTCCCAGCATTCTTCATCAGTGGCTCTACTGAGCAGGGCTCTTGAAAGATGCAGTCCAAAAACTTCTGAAGGGCCACAGGTTTCCCACACCTACTATATAGCACCTGAGACCACTGGATTACAACACTGATATTATGCTTTGAATTAGTTCTGCCGTTAGTACCTCTTGCATTTGTATGTAGAGGAATTAAAAAAAAGTAGTGGCTGCCAAGCTAGTTTGAGATTTCCTCCTGTCTTCCAGTTAGAATAGTGATGGGAAATGTTTAGACTTCCATGTAGAAGGAATCTTTTTAACAGATAGGTGGAACATAATCCTACATCTAGTCAAAGAACAGTGGGATTAAGATAATACTGATGAGACTAGAAGCCAACAAGTATCTGATTTTATACTCAGCACAACAATAATACCAATTCATCCCTAGATTCTTTATTAGTTACTACATCCGCCAGCACAGAAAAGCTTAAACCACCATTCTACACAAAGAGAGCATCAAATTCTAGACAGAAACCCCCAGTCTATCAAATGAAATCCAGCCAAAAGAAAAAAGAAAAACAAGAAAAAAAGGAGGGGGAAGGGGAAAAAAAGCAAGATATCACTCAGCATCAGCAAGCTTCCCTCCTTTTTTCCTCTATTCTTTCTTGTTATTCCATTTGGCCATTTTGTTATTAATGGGAGTCTTCATATATCGGCTGGAGCTCATGTAGGCCGCAATCTTCTCCAGGGCCTGAGAACACATAAAATGGAGGATTTTAAAAGACAGGGTGGCGAGACAAGAGAATTCACCACAGCAGGTCAAAAGCTGAAGAAACTAGGAAAATAGGAAAGTTCTTCCAGACAGGATCAATTTGCACATACATTCTATATTAAATATAAGCTCTAGAACAGCCTTTCCCAGTGTAGTATCCTACAGATATTCTTAACTACAGCTCTTGGACAAAGCATCATGAGGGCATGAAGTGTGAAAAGGACGCTAGCTCAGCCTATGGCTTTGAGAGCAGTTCCTTTGCTCAAATTCATGATCTGCAGATCAAAAGTTAGGCTACTTTTGCCTTTACCGACTTGTCCTAAGATCTACTCTTACAGACACTATCTCCACAAAAGGCCCTCCCTTGGGGCTTTGCATCACACTGGCAGGCATGTTCCTTTAGGACAGGGGTGGAGAGTATGGCCCTCCTTTTGTTGTACTACTGTACATTTCTGACCATGTTGGCTGGATCTAATGAGAATTTGAGTCCACCAACACTAGGAAAGCCCACGTACGTACGTGTGTGTGTGTGTGTGTGTGTGTGTGTGACTGCCTTAAGATGTATTCCAAAATAATAATGCTCAGAGACTTCACTTGATGTAACGAACACCTCCTAGGCATGCTGCTCATGAAGAGAACATTGGCACCACCCCTATTGAAGCAACTTTGGTAGACAGTAACCATCCTCTCAGAATGAGTCCTCTAATGCAAAATGACAAGACCCTCCAAAAGGACATTGGTGCACCCTGCCATTTTATGCAGGCAGAAACTTTGGACAAATCTGTGAGCTTGGAAGGGACAGAAGATTAATAAAGATGTTCTTTTAAGTTCTCAGTGATATCTCTCTGACCTTAGAAACATTAATTGAATACTACAACTCCAAGAAATCCCCAGCCATATGGCCACTAGCCATACTTTTTTTTTTAATTGCAGCCCAAATAGTCATCATCTTTATATCTCATCTTTTCCCCATAACTGGGACTCAAAGGACCTTGCACATTAAAATATTACAATTAAAGATACACAAAAAGCCACTTTAAAACTGAATTAAACTTATTAAACTAAGAACCATATTAAAAACACTCTAGAAGACTTTAAAATCAATATACAATTTAAAACAGTATAGCACATACAGCCCTGTCTGAAAAAGAAAATTTTCACTTGCTGATGGAAACACAGCAAGGGAGGGGGCCATTCTAGCCTCCCTAGAATAAGAGTTCCAAAATGGAGGGGCAGCCACTGAGAAGTCCATCAGCCATACCTGCAAAGGTAGTGGGACTGAGAGAAGGGCCTCTCTTATGGATCCTAGGGTCCAGGCAGAGTTACACTGGGAGAGACAGTCGCCAGACAGCCTGAACCTAAACCACATAGGGCTTTACATATAATAACCAGCTCTTTGAATCAACTGGAAACAAACTGGCAGCCAGTGAAACTGCTGGAGCAGGGAAGTTGTATGATCCCTGCAACTAGCACCAGTTAATGCTCTAGCTGCATCTCTTTGTACCCACAGAAGTTTCTGAACACTCTTCAAAGGCAGCTTCATGTACAGCATGTTACTGTAACAAGAGGAACTTTCCCCAAGCTCTATATCCTTCAGTTATGTTCATTCACATACAGATGCAAGTCCAGACTTCCTACACAGGAAATGTAAAAATGTATAGCTTCCAGTAAAGTTACTACGTTCTTCAACTGCTAGCAACCATGTCATTACAGAAAGGTGCTTATTAAATAAAGAGATGAAAGGGAAGTTACCACCATGCCCATTTAGAGAAAAGCACATTTCATCATCCTGCTTGAAGCCTTTTATATACCTACAGGAAACCGACAATATTTCTCATATATCCGTCTTCACCAGCTTGGACAGCTGCTCTAGCCATTTTGGAACCTTGCTGTCTGTTAATCTGTCTGTGGCTGCTTGCCAGGAACTAATGAACTGAAATCACAAGATGCATAAAAAGACCTGCAAATAAGTATATCTCTGAAAGCCAAAACCAACCTCAAAGCGGGTGAGAAAATCCTGAAGATTCTTAAACTGATCAAGACACTTAGGTTCAAACATGCGATTCTGATCAAGGACATCATACATGAGGAAGTCAACAAATGTGATCTGGAAGAACAAAGAGTATCAGTGAGATACCAGAAGGATCAGGCCTACCCTCAAGCAGCCAGATCTGGATATACACCTACCTTGTCACCAGCAAACCACTTTCTGTCCCCCAAGAACTGGGAGAACAATTTCAGCTTCCCTGGCAGTTGCTCTAAGTATCCAGGTTTTAACTTCTCCTAAAGAGAAAAAGAGAGGGCAAAGTGACTGAGAGATAACTGTGTTCACAACTAGAACTCAAAAGAACTTTTTCTGCCCAGTGCACCTATGGAATTTGGAGCCATCATGGTTAAGCTATGACTCTATGGCATAATGACTCTTGGGAACCGCAGTGGTTTCAGTTAGCTTCTTTCAAGGACAGAGCTATTGGTAAAAGGTGTGAGTTTACTATTCTAAGCCAGGCCTAACACCCTATGAAGGCCATTCTTTCAGCAAGCTGTATTCATTATTACAGCAACATGCACAGGACAGTTTGTAAAAACTTGTTTTACACAACATACACGGTTGCTGTGTGTACACTATTGTTTCCTGAAAAGGGAGGGTAACACACATTCTTTTAAATATTTTCGCCTTCTGAGAATCTTGGGTGCAAGAAACTGCTGTACACTGCAGCTGTGTTTACTACTTAAAGCACAGACTAACTCTTTTTGCAGATACTGTTATGCATCGTTTCTTCTGAAGAACTCACAAAATCAGGATTGTAGCAGATCATCACAAGGCTCAAACGGAAATCCATCACCTGATTCTCCAACATGTCCACTCTGATTATTTCCTCCTCAGTTTCTCCACCTGAACCCAACACAGAGAGATGAGAAATCCTAGACAGTAGAAAGCAGGTTCTACCAATCCTGACACCAGAAGGATTCAGCTATACTTACAGAGCTTATGCTTGCGTGCAATGTAGCGGAGAATGGCATTACTCTGTGTAAGCTTAGTCTTGCCATCGATTAGGTAAGGAAGCTGGAAAATAGAGAGATCAACTAAAGCCCAAATCCTTGCCTTGTGCTTCCAACTCACTGTTAATGCTCCATTCAGTCTATTCATAATTGTTCCTCAGCCAGTTCTTTTCATTTAAGGTTATGCACATGAACACCACTGACAATACCATGTTTCTTCCCACATTGAACTCACAGATAACCAGGCTAAGATGCTGTTTTCCTGTATCATATGAGAGAGAAAGTCACTTACATTTGGAAAATCTAGCCCCAGCTTCTCCTTTTCATTGATCCATTGACTCTTATCATAATCAGGAGCTGGGGGGAAAAAAGGGGAGGTATTAACCCAGTAACCAGGGCTACAGCCCAAAGAAAACCTGCTTAGGCATTATCCCTATTTGACTTATTTCTCAGTTAACTTGCTTAGATCATGCTATAAATGCTGCAGTAACATTCCAGCTGGAGATAAACAGACGCGAATGCCACCACCAGACCGCAGTAACTTGCCATCTTGGTATATCACCACCAAAGGAAGAATCCCAAGAGTTATTTAGGTGGAGCTCTTCTTCTCCGCACTCATTTACCATCTAGACCACCTAGGTTTGGAGAAAACAACTTGGCAAGTGGAGGACATACTGTAACAAACAACAAAGTTGGAGCTGTGATGCTTAGGAGACAAAGGCTCCATTGAGCTCTCTCACAGGGGGCACTCAGGACATTTTCCAGACAATCTGTTCTTTGGTACACAGTGAGTAATTATGTTGTATATTTTCAGCTAAGACAACTTGCTTGAAATGAGTCCTGCTGCAGGGGCAGCTCACTCACTCAACACTCAAACATTATTATTCTGCACAGTTGGGGAAGCCTCCTCCCCCTGCTCCCATCCAAGTATATCCACATTTGCCACAAGGAGCATGTTACGTATCATACGAGATGGGAACTACTGACAGACTCCACCACTATGCATTTTGGGATATTATTTTTAAAGACCACACCATCAAGGATCTTCACTCTCCAGTAAATAATTTACACAATACTAAATTGCTTAACACAGACAGTGGTACTCAGTAGGAGAAGCAACTTTTATTCCTGGGGGCAGCAGCAGAAAGACTGAGCACATGCTCAGTCTAGCAATACAGACCTTCTCCACAGCAGTAAAATTTATCTTCATAGGGTGTGCCCGTGTATTCTAGTAGCATGCGGATGCTATGGGCAAGCTGAAAAGAAAAAGAACAAAGTTCTATGAAAAATCAGCATACACAGGTACAAGGATTAACCATCCTTTAAAAAGGATACTGTATTGCAAAGAAAAGAAATTGAGAAGTTTTTTTTTAAAAAAATACTTTGTGTACTTAGAGACTTTGTTTGCAGGAGGTCAGATCAGACCCACATTCACTCTATTGACCACTCATCCTGATTACTCTTTGCCAGTCTTCCCATCAGCCCTTTCCAAAGCTTCTTGCTAAACTATCTCTGTGTGACAGTACAGTCATACTGCTCCCAAGTCCCCTCGTACTCAGGGCCACTCCCAAATCTCAGCCCCACACTTCCTTTATAAGATGAACATCAGATCAACTTGAAATACCTAAATGCTATAATTATTAGAATGTTATGTGTACACAACTGGTTCTATCTCTGGCTGCTTTTAAGAGGACTTTAAAAACATACTTGTTCTGGTTGTTAACCAAAGAGATTTTACGGTGATTGCATTTTATTGCAATGCCTTTTTTTTTAAAAAGAAGTGTTAAGTTTCTGTGCTTCACTTTTTCTGTTATAATCTACCTTGGGAAGGCTGCAGCTTTGAAATTTGGTTATCAAGTATCTGAAATTAATTATAAACAAATGCACCTCTATCCAGGAAAGGAAATAGTGATGCTCCCTCTTCTATCTTCTCATCAAAAGCAGGGCACATACACAACTACAATGCTTACCATCTCCTCTAGGGAACAGAAAAATCTCAGAGAAGAGAACACTATCCTACACCCTTGCTTGTGGGAGGAGTTGGGGAAGAAGAGCCGACTTAAAGGAGTAAACTAAGAATTAGGGAAAATGTACATTTCATGCTGTTTATCTGCTTTCTCTCTGACAACAGGATTTCCTAAGAAATAAATGCCTCAGCAATCAAACTTCCAAATTAAGCAATATTACTTTTGTGTGCCTTCAAGTTGTTTCCTAGTTATAGTGACCCTAAGGCTACTCGATCATGAGTTTTTCTTGGCAAGGTTTGTCCAGAAGGGGGCTTGCCACTGCTTTCCTCTGAAGCTGAGACAGTGTAACTCCTCCAAAGTCACCTTCTGACTCTACTGTAAAACTTGCAGTCCAAGTCCAACACTCAAACCACTACAGCACACTAACTCTCACCAGCCCTTCTTGTTTTGCACCTTCAAATTTTAATTATGAATTTTTAAATCATGGATTATTTTTAATGCTTGCTTTTAAACTTTTTTCCCCTTTGAACCAGCTTATTATTTTTAATTGATGTTCATGTTCTTAATTGTGTTATGTGTGTGTCTGTTGCTTATTTTAATCTGTTGTTCCCCACCTCAATTCCTGGGGAGAGGTAGGTGAGAAATACTACTACCACTACTTCTTCAAATCATTTCTGACTTATGGTGCCCATAAGTCATAGGGTTTTCTTGAAAAGATTTGTTCTAGGTGTCTGCTTTCACCTTCCTCAGAGGCTGAGAGAGAGTGACTTGCTCAAGGTCACCCAGTGGGTTCTCATGGCTGAATGGGGCTTTAAATCCTAGTCGCCAGTATCACAGTCCAACACTCAAACCACTACTGATAACCCAGTCACAAAGCAAAAACACGATAAATACAAGATGCACAGCTGTGTGATTTTCCTCACCTATGTATCTTCCATTTAGCATGCTTTGCTTTGCAACTAGTATTAGCTGTGTAATCTGCCTCACCTACCTCAATCAGAAATCTTTCATTACTTGGAGGTGCCTACCCCCGTGCACGTTTAAACATGTCCTCTGGAATGATCATCCAAAAAACATGTGAGTTATGCACTGGATACTCTTTCCTCATTCTGATAAAGCTGCCTTCCGTCGGTCCTCGCAGGATACCGAGAACGTTCTAGCCTGAACAGTGCAAATCCTAAGGGCGTTCAGCGCGACTTCCAAGCAACTGCAAAACGCTAATTAGCCCGGAAGGATAGTTCTGCAACGGCCAGCCCCGAGAGCTCCGCAAGCCCTAAGGCAGAGCCGAATATCATGACACGTAGCGCGTTGGCCCCAGTGTGTAGGTGTGTCACGCCAACGTTAAGGGACTGGAAGGGCTGCCTCTCCCGCCGCTGCTGCTACTGCCAGCCCAAGCGGAAGACGCCAGCGAGGGTAGCAGTGGTGGGCCTGACTGGGGTGGAAGGCCTCCTTGCCTACTGAATTACTGTGTCGCGAAATGGCCCATGTCTAAAAAGTGTGTCAACAACATGAAAAGTTCGGAAAGCTCTGGCATACGGGGCCAGCAGAGATTCCTCTCCGGTTCTAGGGCGAAGAAAATGCCTGAGAGCACAGGCGAGGGAGGTTTGGTGGCGGTTCCTGCACCCAACTCCAACGGCGCGGGATAAATAAGAGCGCTTACCTATCGAACAGCAACCAGAAAAGCCGCGGGCCCTCCAGCATTGACTACGGCCTGCGACGAGCTCTAGGCATCCAGGAGCCCCCCAGGTGCTGCACCTGTAGCAAAGCCTTCATCCACCCGCGCGCGCAAACGCACAACTCAACCCAACGTCGAATGCTTGTTCTCTAGCGCTTTCCAAAAAAACAAAACAAAACGGGGGGGGCTTCTTCCAGTGAGCAACATGCCCTCACCTTAGAAACCTCGCTTCTCCTTTCGTCCGAGCGCGCTGGCCAGGAAGGAGGGGAGCGAGGAGTATCTCGGCAGCGCCGCTCCAGCGCCTCTGCTTCTTGGCCCCGCGCGCTTGGCTGAAGGAGGACAAAACGGGCCCAACTTCGCGCGCGCACACACCCCCTTCCCGCGCAGCTCGGCCTTCCCCACCATCTTCCCCGTGTCAGCGAGAGAAAGGGAAGGGGGCGTGAGACGAGACTCCCGGCCAGCGCCCGTTCCCGAGAGCCGCCGATTTCGCAGACGGCGCCCCTTCACCAGAAAGCGGAACTGGGAGCTGCAGGAGGATGGACGACCCCACAAGCATGAACGCCGACCCAGGGAGGCGAGCGAACTCTCGCCCCACGGCGAAAAGAACGGCCGCTCACCCCTCTGATATCCCAGTATCCCAAAATCATCGCCATGGTGGCCACCCGCGCCTCAGCTGGCTCCGGTTTCCTTGCGCGCCCGTTTTCCCTCGCGTTTCCCCTTCGCAGGCGACGGGAGCAACTGGAGGAGCCTCGTGGGAGGGGCTTAAGAGCTGAGGCCACGCGGGGACGTCGATTCCGTTTTCCTCCTTAAAGACCCCGCGCCCATTTCTTGCTGCCCGCTCTGAAATAAAAAGGGGCGCGGGGCGTGGGGCGTGGGGGAGGAGGTTCTTCGAAGCAAATCGCAGCAACTTAAAACTGCTCGCCCGAGGAAACGACACTGACGCAATCGGGGTGGGGGATTTTCTGTTAAACTCTGTTTTTCCGACAAGCACACGGCGAGCACCCCCCCCCCCCGTATAAAGCAGACGGTGTAAGGGCCTCAAGAGGAAAGAACTTGGCGCTTTGGTGTTTTATAGTCGCGCCACAGAAACCTTGGCGACGTTCTTTAGGGTCGCGAGACCAGTCTTTAGAGCTCCCGAGTGATCTAGAGCGAGGCGATGCAACACAAAGAGGGCGAGGGGGCCCAGTATTTGCAGTAACGGGGGGAGCGAGAACTTTGAGGACGGTGCTTTCTTCCAGGAGGTGCTTGAAATTCCTTGCATCCAGTCAGCCTGCTTTACAGCCACGACAAAAAGCGGGCGGGGTGAGCCTCGGAAGAAGGAACAATCCTCTAGGCCAGGCCTGGGCAAATGTGCAAGAGGAGGGGGTTGCGCTAGCCCTCCAGCAGACCTTGGAAGGCCGCACTCCTACCCACCCCCCAGCCCTGCTCCCTATTTTTTTTTTAAACCCTCCATTTCCGGCTTCAAAGGCCCTCTAAGAGACATGGTGCCTTCCTGAGCCCCTCGGGGCGTTGGAGGCACTTTGAGGAAAGCACATTTTTTTTAAAAAAAAATGCGAAATTATGTTTGGACCCCTTGAGGGGTCCAAGAAGGGCTCCAAAGGAGGTGCAAACGGCCTAGACACTATTTTGGGGGCATGTCAAAGCATATCGTGTTTGCCCCCCCAAAATATTTTTGACCCATGGGGGCCGCAAAAGGGCCCTGGGGTGTGCCATATGGCCTCTGGGCCCCACTGGGCCTACCTTTGCTCCCTGCCCTTGACCTTTTACAAAATCAGCTGTAGTCCTTAAAGCCTTAGGCCAAAATCCAACGATGGCAACCCAAAGGGAGGGATGGAGTGGAGAGAGAGAGAGAGACAGAGATGGGGAAAAAATGGCAACTCATCACTGTGCATTCTGAAAGCGGTGTAGTCTTATCATTGATTGATTTAATGAACGGATTGTCCAACACCTCTGAGACTAAAGGAGAAAGAAGTTTGCACCATAAGTTTTCATAGACTCAGGGCCTTTCCACACTTCACTGTTATAGTGGTATTATTCTACTTTCAACGTCTTGTGAAATTTTGAGGTTTGTAGTTTACCGAGGCCAAAGAGCTTTCTGGCTGAGAATTCTAAATGCCCTTCCCTAAGTGGCAAACCCCAGGATTCCATAGGATGTTGAAAGTCGAAAAAAATGGATCCTAAATTAGAAGGGTTCCAGAGCGAGAACAATCAAAATAGGTTTGAAATAGCCATCTTTCAGAAACCTGCTAATTTAACATCCCAGCTCTACAAATTCATCCTAGAAAGGGAGTTGGAATCAGAAGCGATCAAAGAAGTGATGATTAAATGGGCACAAAATATAGGGAAGGAAATCCCACTTGAAAAATGGGAAAACAGTTGGCGAAGGACTCAGAAGTTTACCCTGTCACAGAATTTGAAGGAAAACCACTTGAAAATGTTTTATAGGTAGTATTTATACCCTTCTAAGCTTCATAAAATGTACAACACGGGGAACAGCAAATGCTAGAAATGCATCGAATCTGAGGGGACATTTTACCATATGTGGTGGACCTGCCCACACACAAAAAAATATTAGAAGTTCACGAAATAATATCAGAATTATTAAAAACTTGCCATTGATACCTGAACTTTTCCTTTTAAATATCCTTCCGGATGCTGAGCAAAGTAACATTGAAAAACACTGGGGATTAACACTGTATATAGTTACTTCAGCACGGATTGTCTTTGCAAGACACTGGAAACATAAGAAAGGACCGGAAATTAATGAATGGTTAATAACATTAATAGAAATGAAAGACTGTGACGTCTTAACAAGGACTTTAAAAGGTGGAATCAAGGATAAATTGAGGCTGACTGGGCTCCATTAATGGTGTATATAATGGGGAAAAAATAATTTAGACTGAAATGCAATTATGAAAAAATTAATTGTTAATAAATATTTCATTAACTTAAAAAAACAGTAGCAGTTCAGAAGCAAATAATATGAACTCTGTTAAAACGGGGCAATTGAAAGTCGGTGGGAAAACAGGTGAACATACTAACAGTGGGCAAAAAAGAACAGTGAACAGTCAAATCTTAGTAATCAGTTTAAAGAGGAGTCAATATATTAGGTTGAGCTATGTGCAACCCTACAAAGGAAAGTCGAAGTGAAGTCACAATCAACAGTAAATATAATGTAGGATGTCTGAAGTGTTGCAAGTACTATAGTATATAAATGTATGAGTAGATTACAAATGACAAGACTAAGATGAAATTATAGTTTAATATTGTTACATTACTTTTTAAGAAATTGATGAGACATTTAATAGGGAATGCAGTATGACAGAATCCTTTATTGGTAACATTACAGAAATTTTATTTTATTTTACTTTATTTTAACAATAGATGGTTGACACTACTATTTGAATTGTCAATAACATTGCATTTAATAAAAATAACAACAAAAAAAGAAAGTGGAATAATAATACTATAACAGAGTAGTGCAGAAAGGCCCAATGGACTGCTAGTTTGAATCTGTGAAAACTTATGCTACAAAGTTCTTTCAGTCTTAAGGTGCTCCAAGATTCTTTTCTGTACTGACTAACACAACCATGTCTTCAAGTATGACTGATTTTAGCATGAGCTTTTCTGGATTACAGTCCACTTCCTCAGATACATTGATGGAGTTTGGTATTCAAGTTTGGTATACGTGCACGAGTTACATAGTCGCGAAGGTAGGACCAGAGAAAGAAATGGGATTCAGAAAAAGGGCAATTGTCATGTCGGACATAAACTGTCAAGGAGTTTAAGATAAATGTTCTGGCACCTGTTAAGATGTCTCTGAAGTATGAAAACAACACTTTCTGCTTTCAGAAAAATTGGTTCCACTAGTGGCACAATCTTATTTTGAAGAAGATTTTTTTTTGCTGTTTTTATATGTACGAATATGTACGAAATAAAAACTAGCCTGTTAATATATATTCGTTGCTAAGAAGATCGCTGTTCAATCTTCTCTTGATAGATACGTAAATGTATTCCAATTCAACTCTTTCTCTTTCCAATCTTTCTTTGGAATTCCTTTGTTCCCTCATGATTGCTTTGAGATCAGTGACTGAGCACCATGAGAGAGTGAAATGGTCTAGTACCAATTTTTGGTTATCCCCATTAATAAGATTTGATTTGTGTCCACTCACTCTGATGGTCCTGTTTGTCCAATATAGAATGCAGACCAGCATTGCTGGAAGAAAAAGGCATTATCACACTAGAAGATGAGCAAATACATGCAAGTCTGTGCTGCGGGCTATTTGGACATTTGGACAGGAGAACAATGGGTCAGCTGTTCTCCTGGTGCTGATCCTATGCACGCAGTACCCTCCAAGCTGGAAAGAAATCTGGACAGGAAGAATTTTATGAGTATTCCTTCCATGGCAGTAAAACTCTAAACAATGTTTCTTTGTTTGCATTTGATAACATGGCCTCAGTGGTATCTTGTGAGATTTTATTTTAAAAGAAGTGATAGTTAAATAACAATCAAAACTGCTTTCAGTAGACATTTCTGTGGGATGGGTGAGTAGGTGGGTTAGTTTTGTGCGGCCAAAACAGAGAATATTGTGAGACTTTAAAATGCAAGCAAATTTTGTGATACTTTCCTAGGTTCCAGCAATGGGTGTTGGAAGCTTTTGCATTGACTGATAATCTGAACAGATAGGGAGAAATTGAAAGAACAGAAGGCGAAAACAAAAGTTGTACCAAGCCAAGCACTTTACTAATTCCAGAATTAATTATAGAATTTCTTCATATTTTAATTGGCAGGGAGGCAAAACAGGCAGTTGCAAAGCCTCACAACAGGAAAAAAAGGAAGTGGCTTGTTTCTCTTTCAAATTCTTATTGTCTTGTGTACTTAGTAAAAAATCGACAGAGTAGGATCAAAACAGAGCAAGAAGTAAACCTGATAGGATATTTAACAATATGGTATGGGTATCCCCCATTTTATAGGAAGATTAGGGTATGTTCTTATACATCATGGAGAGAGATTTACTGTCCTTCTGCACCTGCTCAAAATTCTGGGGAAGGAAGAGGAGTGCTAAGATGCTTCTCAAAACAATAACCTTCAAAACCTGTTGTTATCAAAACAGAATCTCCACAAAGGGTGTCTCAGACTATAGTGGGAGGATATCTCAGAATATACAGGCAGAATGCAGAGACAGTCCAGGATATTTTGCTACCTGAGGCAGAATAGCACCTGTACGGCTGGAAAGAATATTTTGAAAATATTTCAAAATGATCAAAAATATGTTTTTCAAGTGTTGAGAAACCCTGATGAGAAAAATCCTGGACTGATGAGAATCTTTGCAGTGCAAGACCTATTTGTATATGGTCATTTTGCACGGAAAACAGCATGTTCTGGGCAGGAAACAACATTTTCTGCATGGAAAATAGTATATCAATGTGGAACTATTAATTCGTGCACAAAAAATGTCTTTTGCAGAGAAAAAAAGCTGTAATTGGGGATTTGTTCTGCATAAAATTCACATATAGTTGATTGGTATAGAAAGCAGCATTTTCTGCATATAAAACAGCATTTTCTACATAGGAATTAATATTTCTGCACTGAAATATTATTTTCCATGCAGAAGATGATTTTTCCTGAACAGAAGGTATTTTCTGCAGAAAACAACCACATTGGAGTTTTGTGCAGAAAATGTCCCGAGATGTGTGAATAGCTTTCAAAAACTGCATGGTTTCCAAATACTTTTTTGCAGTGAAAAGAAAATTGCTGAAATTACTCATTGCAACCTTCAAGAAGAAACTTAGTGAGGAATTACATCCCTGAACACATGGCAGTATCCAGAGCCAGCCAGATTAGTTTGACACAGCAATCACCTCTTCTTTAACAAGAAAAATACAGTACAAAGCAATACAGGTCATTAACAGTGCATTGCCTTGTTATGGTAATAAAAATTTTCTGCTGAGGATGGGAGTTTCACTGTGCCTAATGATAAAGCAAACTCTGGTAAAATGATTATGACTATTATAGAAATAATGATTGTGTAATGGGATAGAGCAGTGGTTCTAAACACTTTCCTTATGTCATAGATGAACACTATGGACCCATCTCCAGGTAAAATTTACATCAAATATCCATGTGCTGCACCCTCTTCGCAGAATTATAGCACTTTTATTCCACTAACTGTCATAGCTCCGGCCTGTGGAATCCTGGGATTTGTAGCCTGGTTGAGGGTCTTAGAATTCCCTACTAAACTGACATTTTGTGTTTTTTCCCTGTCTGCTAAGTCAGGATTGAGGAACTGTGGCTCTCCAGATGTGTAATATTCTAAGAAGTCTCAATGAGCCAGCAATGCCAATGGCAAAGGATTGTTGTTCACAAGATCTAAAAGGCCAAAAGTTCTACATCATTGTGCTACAACAAATAAAGGGAAGAGGGGGCTCTCCAAGTGTTGCACCGCAACACGCACGAGTCCCAGCTACAGGAGCCAATGAGAATGATGGGAGATACAGTCCAATATCTGAAGTTCCCCACATTCCCCATCCCTGTGCTAAGGAGTGTAGGTGCTACTGGAGAGGATGACATGAATCTTAGTGGGTTTCTAATCTGAAGCAGCAAAGTCTAAGGATTCAGGAGCTAAATGGGACTCTGGAAGCATCTTTATTTAGGGTACAGATTCTTCTCAGAAATCTGAAAGAAGATTAGTAGTAGTTGGACACTAAAATGAGAATCACCACCTGTGCTCAGTCTGTATAATTGTAAATAAATGCCAATATTATAAAATACCATCAACCTCTTAGGGAACTTATTGGAAGCAAAATAAAATCGCAATTACCTCTAGAGTGGTCATGATCATGTTAAATTGTTAAAATCCAGGACTGCGTGCGGATAGGAGGAAGCTGCAACTTCTTCCTCTATATCCTACACACAAGAAGTAATGCAGTTGTTTCCCACACACTGCAATCCTGCAATGCTAAGGGACAAATATAGCCAGATCGTCTTAGAGGTGGGTACCCATTTACCACACATCCCCAAGCCCCTGGAGGTCTCAGTTGTTCACCTTTATTATGACACTAAAAGCAACTAGAATGATACTTGAGCTTTTCCAAAAATGCTGCTCTGTATAGAGCTATCATTTGGTTATAGCAATATCACATTTCCTCAGCAAGCCAAAGTAGGGCATGAACCTGTTACCCTGTGTACTGGGGGTCCCCAGAGGGACACCAAAATGTGATCAACTAAAGGTGGGGAAAATCAGCTCATAGCACTGCTTAGCGTTACGAGAGGCAGGGTAACGTAGCGAGATCTTGAACCCTATGTCTACGGGGTCAGGCTGAGTCAAGGAGCACACAGAAGTTGAAGCAATAAATGATGCTTTATTACAAACATAAGCAAAACAGCGTATGCGGCACACTCACACAAGATAACTAAAGAAATAAAAGTTTGAGTCGTATAGAGGGATTTTTAGAGGAGTTGCTGGTTTGGGTGATACTTCACCTGTCCTGAAGCCCGGAAAAATAGAGAGCGAGGCTGGGGTGTGATGTAGCTCAGCACGTGGAGGTGAGGGGAGGCTCGCCAAGCAAAGCGGCAGCAAGGCGGGATGAAACTCGGGAGCGATCCAAGGAAGGTCTCAGAATCGAGGGTTTTTATAAGGAGAATTGTGACTGCAGGCTATGCCATACTTGGGGGAAAACAATAGATTTGGAGTTGGAGACAAAGCCTCCGAAAGGTCAGAATCTGAATGATTGAGTTATCGCAGAGGTTCTCAATAGAGTAGCCAGTATGCAAACGCGGAATACTTGAGTGTTGTATAGCTCGATCATCAAGCTGCCAGCGCAGGGCAGAGAATCTTTCGTAGGTTGCGTGCATACCTAATTAGAGTACTTGCCTGGAGGTCTCCTAAAGCGGCGAGTCGGCTATTTTCTGGCTTGCCTGTGTTGTCTAGGAATATTACGGCGATAATCGGCCTGTGATAATGGGGCTTCCCATTATCTAGACTTGGCTGAAGGGGGATGCTTCCCTCTTCAGGTAAACCAAGGGTTAATGAGGTGTTGGGATTAGGTTACATTTTTACTGTGGGTCAGCCTCACAGGTCACAGGGGGAGAATGGCCCAATCAAGGGAAGAGAGGTGAGCATCTTCGAGATGCTTCGAGATGCTTCGAAGGAGAAGTTATAAAAATCCTTGAGAGGCCATGTGGCAGAGAGAGAACAAAGGGACCTCCTGGAGATGGGATCTGTGCCAGTCGTAGGCTGCAGGCCTAGGCCTCGCCTCCTGGTCTCATTCCTCTCCTAGACCATCTAAGCCTGTGAACCCAAATGTGAGTAACTAGAATAAGGTAGTTAGTCGCGTTAGGGCTTTTTATTATTTTGGAGGTTGGCTGATCTTAAGAATGTATTTGTTGTTATAACTACTTGTAACTTAAGCGTACCTGGGAGGGGGGAGCCTCTCACGTGTATTATTATCTTGTTTACTTGCATGCCTTACAATAAATGCTTTTCTGTAAAACCTCTGTTTCCTCTCCGTTCCCACACCATTCTTCAGCACACGCTTAGGTAGAACTTCTCTCACTCAGAAGGAGGAGGGAAAGGAAAGGTCCTTAAGCATAGAGATTGGCAATTCACTGACAGGGTCCCACTGTCCTGTTCAGTTACAAGTATATTCAGAATTCAGTGGGTGGTGGCAGCATGCGAACGCTGGGGAATTTCCTGCTCCTTTTCAAGGGTAGAAGTCAGGCTAAGTGGGGGGCTGGAAGTAAACTCAGTATGACACTGCCGAGCCTGTATGCGTGCTTGTCAGGGGGCCTCGCAAACACATGGAAGGGAATAGATAAGTGAAGCTGAATTGTGACATCAAAAGGATATCTTTTAATATCCCCAAAGCTCGGACTAGCCAGGGCAGCAACAAACCCTCTCCCACATAGCATTGCTATGGCACAGGCTTTTCTATAACTGTGTGGCGAAAACTAGCAACAAACAACACATCGTTTATGAGGCATTGTCTTTTTATAAAGTTAGTTTCATTGGAGAGTATTCACTTCTTCGCTCTAGCACAGCTGTTCACAGTATCTTCTCTCTTGTGCTGCATGTCTCCTCTGAGAGATTACCTGCTAGAATACTACAGAAAAATTAAAAAGCTACAAACGAACACTTTCACTGACCACACAGAGAGTCTGCATGTGTAGAGAACAGGAAGAGCACTTCAGTATTTCCCAGTCATACAAATCAAAAGTTGCTTGGTCCACCCCTGGTTGCTACCAGTACTTGGATCACAGGTTATGGGTTGACACAAAGCAGGCAGCACAAGGTCAATGCTAGAGACTGTGGGAAATGTAGTCCACAACATCTGGAAGATATGAGGCTGCCTAACCTTGCCTTCCCACAGTTGAGCAAACAGTTTTACAGAGAGAGAGAGGGAAAGAGAGAGAGAGAGAGAGAGAGGGAGAGAGATACTGTGTGTGTGTGTGTGTGCTTCTTTTGTATCTCAGGGTCATATGATATTGTGCCCTCTGATCACTTGAAAACATTTCAGTTCTTCTAATTAGAAAGTGTTCTTTCAGTTCTTTGTTGTTAAGGATAGACAACATCTCAGGGTTGGCCTCTCATGTTTGACGCCCTCCCCTGAGCTTACCAGGGAAACACTGTTCCCAGATTTCCCAGATTGACCCCTGGCTAAATTTCACAGTCACTGTCAGATTTGCCACTGCTATTACAGTTGCCACTGAAATTCAGCAGCCACTGTGGAATTTTTCTGTGCACTTCCATGGTCCTGCCAGGTGGTACAGCATCCTCTCACAACACAGAACTGGGAAAAGTAGAGCAGGAAATCTCTGGCCATTTCTGCATTAGACTGTAATAGTGCTATTATTCCACTTTCAACATCCTATGGAATCCTGGGGTTTGCAGTTTAGGGAGGGGCCTTTGAGGTCTTTGAGGCCCCTCCCTAACCTGCAAACCCCAGGATTCCATAGGATGTTGAAAGTGGAATAGTAGCACTATAACAGTATAATGCGGAAATGGCCTCTACTTGCTTGTTGGAAGTGATGGGGAGGGAAGAGAAAGATTGAGCCACTGTTATTTTTGCAGTGCAGGTGGCAATAAGAGCCACCAGCCAATTCTGCAACAACAGAGGTGTGGCAGACAGCAGCATGCAGCCTGTGGGCTATGTGCCATTGTTACTGTGTGCCTTTCAGTTGACTCTCACTTACAGTGAGACTATCACAAGGATTTCTTGACAAGATGTACTCAGAAGGGGCTTGTCTTTACCCTAGTCTCCTGGAATCCTACTCCATCAGTCCACTCACTATACCCTCACATTCTATGTTAATCAGGAATCCACAAGTTCAAGCATAACTCCGTCCATTTCAGTGCTTCCTCACCTTTTCCTCAGCAGAGGTATAATAATACTGACTTTGCTTAGCCATGGAAACTCACTGGGTGACCTTAGGTGCACTACACATGCTCAGAAAACCTCATGATAGGTTCGTCTTAGGGTCATCATAAGTTGGAAGCAGCCTGAAGGCACACAAGAACAACAACCTTTGCAGCAGGGCTATGGCATTTTATTAGTGGGATAATATTAACGGAGTGTGCCAGACCATTCAAAAGTGCATGTTGAGTGGTGTTATGAATGCAGACCAACAGTAGTCATTTTTCCATGCACAGTTGCATGAGAAGCAATGTAGCAGTAAACTATGCAACCAGAGATTGTATCTGTTTCCAGATAATATGGTTAGATGGGTTCAAAATATTGGACACCCAATCGAGTTGGATACATGGGTGAGGGCATGGAAAACAGATATAAAATTTACACCAAGTTTAAATTTAAGGGAAAATTTTAATAAAATGTTATACAGATGGTACGTGACACCTGTAAGGTTGAAAAGAATAACAAAAAATGTGAATGGGAAATGTTGGAAATGTGATGAAAAACAAGTGTCCTTTTTTCACATGTGGTGGACTTGTAAGGTAGCAAGGAAATTCTGGAAAGAAGTACATGATGAAATTCAAAGAATGTATAGCTTAAACTTTGAAATGAAGCCAGAATTTTATTTGTTGAACTTGTTAGGGCAACGAAGAGAAATAAGATCTTATCAGAAAACATTGTTATTACATATACTGCTGCAAGAATGACATATGCACAATCTTGGAAAGAAGGAAATTATATTGATATAAGAGAACGGAAATTAAAAGTTCTGGCTATGGTAGAGATAGAAAAGTTAACTTTTTCATTTAAAAATAAACCAGTCCAGAACTTTGAAAGAGAATGGAAAGAAGTTTTGAATTGGATAAAGGAATGAGGAAAAGAAGAAACAAAGGGAGTGTTAGAAATGTTGGTAAAGAAAATTAAGGATGTTATAGAATAAGTTGAATGTAACAATGTTAAAAGTAATAGTGTGATAGTGTGATTAACTCTTAAATTAACTCTTAAATAGAAATAATGTATAAATGGGATGTAAACACAAACTCAACTGGAAAAAAGATGCTCGGAAGCAGGGAGGGGGTATTTTTCTGTGTAAAATTTCAATAAAAATATATACAAAAAAAAAAGAAGAAAGATTTTATCTGTTTCCTCTCTCTCCAAATCAGCATAGCCAGCTGTGCTGAACAAGCATCTCTGAGATAACAGTAGATATAAGGGTGGAGGGAGTGTACTTTGTGTTTCTGTGGGCCATAATTACACAAGAAGATGAAAAAGGCTATTT
Organism: Cyclura pinguis; assembly: GCA_030412105.1. Taxonomy (NCBI): domain Eukaryota; kingdom Metazoa; phylum Chordata; class Lepidosauria; order Squamata; family Iguanidae; genus Cyclura; species Cyclura pinguis. The sequence continues at coordinate 69,107,798 of CM059602.1, read as the reverse complement.
GTTCCATCCACATATTCAAGGAATGTGGGCCAACCTGCTTCAGGGCTGACTTTCTCACTAAGCCAAGGTTGGGGATCTTGCAGCTGTCCAGAGGTTACTGAATTGCAACTTCCATAAGGCCCAACCAGCTGAGCCTATGAGGAAGAATGCTGGGAGCTGCAATCCAACAACATATTCAGGGCTACATTATTCTGACTCTTGCAGTAGGGCATTCTAGTCTTTGTCAGCAAACTGGAACCCAGTGTATTATCTCTGTTCCTAACAACTCCCATCCAAAGGGCAAAAGACTGGGCCAAACCAGAGCCTAAAGAGAGGTGTAACTGGTCCCCGTGCTTGGATTGTCTGGCTGGATCCCCCCCACACACACACACACACATACACACTCCTTCAAAAAGGAGGTCTGGCTGCCTACTAAGCTCCTCTGAAATAAAAGAGAAATTACGTCAACTAAATGTTGTTGTTGAGTGTGCCTTCATGTCATTTCCAACTTATGGCAACCCTAATATGAACCTATCATGGGTTTTCTGGGGCTGAGTGCAAGGTGTGATGCAGTGCAATTGTACGGATATCTACTCAAAAGCAAGTACCACTGGGTTGAATGAGGCTTACTTCTAGGTAACTGTGGGCACACATGGACTGTAGCCTTATACTTCTGCTAAGGCCGCAGTCCCAATAGACATGCTGGAACTGGATTCAAAAGTATAAATGAAAGGGAGAGGTTTCCACCTGCTTGTTCCTGTAAAACTTCACCTGCTGAACATTTGCTGCTGAGACCAGCACCCTCTCCAAGTCTCACATAGCCTCTTCCTGTCAAGAGAAGACCATCAAGTGCTGTAACAGGGACAACTGTAGTCTCCTCATCCACTTTTTTCCTAAGATGGTTTCAACTACTTATTAATCAATTGTTGGTTTAATCTGCTAATTGGTTTAAAAGTGGTTTAATATTACAATGATGTGTTTTTGTTGCATTTGCATTTTAACCATGTTGCAAGTCTCCCTAAGGCCAAGCCCAGGAATAAAGTGGAAAATAAATCAATAGATAAACAAGTAAGTGAATGTTCTTGAAAAAATCCAGGTACTTGCAAGTAGTACTAGCACGCAACTGTGATGGCTGATTTTGGCATGTTACAACACATTTTAGAAATAACAGTATAGTCATCCTTCCACATTCGCTAGGGTTAGGGGCACAGGGCCCCCTGTGAAAGTGGAAAAACTGTGAATAACTCTAGGCCCTCTCAAATTATATTTAACACACAAAAAAAACTATGATCACCATATTCAACCCACCATGGATTCCTTTGAGGCCTCAGGGTTTCTTCACAAGGCAGAAGTGGGTGGCTGGTGGGGCTTCCTGCCCCCTCCACTGCTGCCCCACACCATCTTTAAGAGGGACTTACAAGTCTCATTTGCAGTTTCTCAGTCTCATAAGGCTTGCAGTCCCTATTAAAAATGCCATAGAGAAGCAGCAGAGGTGACAGCGAATAAGCTGTGAATAATCAAATCTGCAAAAGTGAAGCCGGCAAATGTGGAGGGCTGTCGTTGAAATACCTTCGAAGGGGGTCTCTCCTCCTTTCAAAAGACACTGACTTTTACCCCACAGCTACCCAATAGCCCAGCATGACACCCACCTTACTCATGCAGTGATCTCTGACATCCCTTTGCTGCTGGTGATTGGCTCAGGGGCAGAAGCAGAAAGAACAGCACTTTTAAACTTTTCCCCAAGAGTTGTTGCCACACCAGGGGGATGGCAAGTCTGGTCATGAGCTCAAATTTAATGAGATGGGCCCCACCCCAGCTCCCATGCCTCTTACTTCTGGGCACTTCTCCATCTGGATTTACAGTTCATTTTACCCACGATTACCCACAACATGCTGGCCCTGGTGGGTCATTTGGGGAGGGCAATCTTGCAACTGCTTGATTTTACAAAAGGATCTTGGAGCCCCTTTGAGACTAACTCTGAGAGAAAGAAGTTTATAGCATAAACTTTCATAGACTCCAGCCCATTTCATCATATGTAATCCACTGAGTAGGGTGTCTCTGAAATGTGAAAGCTGTACATTCTGCTCTCAAAAAGTTGGTTCCACTGAAGGCAGTATCTTATCTTGAACATATTTTTGGGGGGAGTAATATGCACCCCTGGAATGGAAACTAGAATATATGTTGGGTGTTAAGAAACCATTATTCCTGTTCAATCCTCCGTTAACAGACTGGAATTGGTTGATTCCTCACAATTGCTTTGAGGTCAGTGACTACGTACCCTGAGAAATGGAAATAGCCTAATACTGATTTTTGTATATTACCATTAATAATGTCTGATTTGTGTCCACTTACTCTCTGTCCTGCTTGTCCTATGTGGAATGAAGAGGAGCAGTGATGGCAGAAGATGGCTTTGATCACCCTGGAAGATGAGTAGGTAAATGCAAATCTGTGCTGTGGTCTATTTGGACATTTTAAAATGGGAGTACAATGCATCACTTATTCTACTGGTGGTGATCCTGTGCACACAGAGCCCCCCATGTGTACAGGAAGATTTTTAAGAGTATTCTTCTCATGATAGGAAAATCCTAAACAGTGTTTCTTTGTTTGCCTTTGATAACATGGTATCAAACCAGAAGGGAAAAATGAAAATTGTATCAAACCATGAATGTTGCCAGTTCCAGAACTATAAAAATGTGAAGGGAAGGAAAACAGACAGTAGGATACCCTCACAATAGAAAAAGGCCAAAGTAGTTTGTTCTTCTTTGAAACTCCTCATTGTCTTGTGAATTTAGTTATCAATCAAAAGAGTGGGATCAAAGAAGAGTAAGAAATAAATCCAGGAGGACAGTTAACAAGTAGAGGTTTGACATGGTATAGCCATCTCCCACTTCATAGTAAGATTGGGTGTTATTTCCATTACAGGTGATGGGAAGAGCCTTACCTTCCTGTCACACCTGTTCAAAATCTTGCGAAGGAGGAGGAGTGCTTCTCAGAACATAATCGTCAAAACCTGTTTTCCCATCAAAACAAAATCTCCCACAAAGGATAACTTAATCTATTGGCAGAGTATAGATACAGCCAACCCAGGATATTTTAGCACAGCAATCATCTTCCCCCTCTCCAGCAACAAAAACACAACATTAACCAAAGTAATCAGCAAGAGTTTATTGCCTTGTTGGTGGCATTGTAAAAAGACCCACTTTTTTAAAAAAGAAAAATATCTACTCTGAAACTACTAAAATCATTAAGAAAAACTTCCTGATGAAACCAGAATTCTATTTGCTTAATATGGTTAATGCTATTAGGAATATGTTGGTAGACAAAATAATAAAATGTTGTTATATATGATCACTTAGGCGAGGATATTACATGCTAGAGTTTGGAAAACAAAGAGATTACTGAAATAGACGATTGGCTTATGGAATTATATGATGCCATGGAAATGGATACATTGACAATGTTTTTGAAAGATAAAACCCAATGATAACTTTAGAGATCAATGGAGGTGTTTAACCAATTATTTAGAGGAGAAATGGAGGAATGACTTATAGTAGTACTCGAGGAGTAGATGATGAATATTGTTAAGAATCTTTAATTTACTCATTGTAAAGAATTTAAATTTAGTGAGTAAGCTGTGAATGATTTTGGATTATATGAGCCTTTCTTTTTGTTTTGGTTAACCAATTGTATTTACATTCATAATAATAAAAGTTTTTTTCCTGGAAAAAAAAGGCTGTAAGGCTAAAGAAAGCACAATTAATGGAGTCACCATAAATCAACAGGTGATTTGAAGACATACAAGGCAGTTAGATTTAGTACAGCTGAAGTCACTTGATGGTCTACCCCATAATTCTTGCCTTCTGAAATGTATCTTTGGGGGACTTTGTGATAATTAAAGCTACAAGGAAAACCTTCACTGATCATACATAGTCCTCATCTGTAAGGAGGAAGAAAGGCCCTTTAGTAATTCCCAGTCAAACAAACCAAACCTGCTTGATCCTCCACCAGTTGCCACCAATACCTGGAGCACATCTTGGATTGAAACACAGCAGGCAGCACAAGGCCAGTACTCAGGCACTGTGGGAATTGTAGTACACAACATCTGGAAGGCACAATGTTGCCTAACCCTACCTTCCCATGGCTGAGCAAACAGAGTTGCAGGCTGTGTGTGTGTACTTCTTTTGTATTACAGGGTCTTGTGATTTCGTGCCCTCTGATCACTTGGAAACATTTCTGTTCTTCCTCTTAGAAAGGGATGGGAAACATGTAGCTCTCCAGATGTTCCTCAACTGCAGCTCCAAGCACTGTGAACCCTAGCTATGTTGGCTTAGGCTGTTGGGTATTACAGTCCATCAGCATTTTGGAGGTCACACAATTCCCTTGTACTAGCATGTAGCCACTACTGCGGTTTTGCTAGAAGCACGTGATCCCAACTTTAAAGTGAGGAAAACAAAGAAAGATTACCCAAGGGGACTGTGCAGTTACAGGCCAAAGAACTAAGAAGCTAAGATAATTTTTCAGTACCCAACAGCTTTTATTATCTAGTGCCTTGAAATGTACACTGGGTATTACAGCTACTGTGTAAGAATGTGATGAACATGAAGGGCGGGTGAGCGATTCAAGGTTCCTCACTGATACATCTGAAACATTTGAAACTGTTCGGCCAACAAGATTCCTGTTTCCTGCTACTCTTTCTTACTGCCCCATGTGGCGTTTCTCCCATAGATGGGAGTTCTCAGGAAACGGCCAGATTTCATGTAGGCAGAAATCTTCTCTAGTGCCTGGAAAGAAAGCCAGCAGAAGGTTCCTTGTTAGATACTAATTATCACTATATGTTTCAACAGCTGGAACCCCAGTCCTGGAGAAAACTGTAAATGACTGTTTAGAATCTAGAATGATTCTGATTGGGGGTGGGGAAGCATTGATGTGTGAAGCAGAACAGCCAAAAAAGGATTTTCCTGAACTTAGGAAACCCCACTGAGAAGAAAACAGGCAGCTGTGAGGCTAATGTGAGATTCTTTCCACCTAAGGAAGTGTTTGCCTGCACAGAAATATATACTTTTTTGGTGCAGAAATGTGTATTTCTGCACAGAACGTTTATTTTTGCACATGTTTTCTGTACAGAAAAAACACATAGATTTCTCATGGGCAAGTATCTTGTTGGTGAATTGCTGCTGCTGCTGTAGTTGTTACTGTATGCCTTCAAGTCATTTCCAACTTATGGCAAACCTAAAGTGAACCTATCAAGAGGTTTTCTGGGGCTGAGAGTGTGTGACATGCCCAAGTTCACCCAGTGGGTTTCCATGGCCAAGCACGGAATTGAACCCTGGTCTCCATGGTTGTAGTCCAGCACTCAAACCACAACACTACAGCACGGCATAAGTCAGCCTTGTACCATCACAACTCACTTGTTCAATAATTATGAGGCAGAATTCACTACTGACTGCACAATGACCACCCCTGCCTCTCAAAGAGAAACTGTTTCTCAGCAGCAGCCCCAAAACCTAATTTCCTGATTAGTGGAGAGCAGAGGGAGCAGCAGACAAACACCCAGCTGTTTTCCTTACTAAATGTTATTCCTATATTTTCCTATTTTCCTTGACAAAGGGCAGTGACATTATTCTTCAGAACCTCTAGAGGACCCCCACAGATTTCTGCAGATGCCTGTCACTTTGTGTACAGTGGGCAATTGTGGAAAATTGGGGGCCACATTAGCACCCCCCCCAGAGACCTTGGAGCTTGACCAGCACACCCCACCCCCTCCTGCATAACAAAACCAAGACAGTAAACCATGGTTGGTATCACCATCTCTAATTCATACAAACAAGGCCCAGACTTAGTCTTTTGTCATGGAGTGTGGTGTCAGCTCCCTTCTGAGAGCACAGCTCAGTTAGGATGATCTATGGTTGCAGTGGGCAGCCAGCTGCCCCACAAATATTTTGAAGCACAATAAGTCAAAGCCAGCAAGTCTACTGGTCAGAGACTGAGGGAGCTGCAGTCCACATCATCTGGAAGGCACCAGGTTGTCTAATGCTGCCATAGATCCTGTCAGCCAAGAATAGCTCCCCCCTAGCACTTGGAAACCCTTGTATATGTAGCATAATTGCACTTCACAGAAAGTTCTTTACTTATTTAATATCTGCCAATATCCTGTATTGATTTCTTAATTACAAATGTGTAACTAAAAAATGCCTCCTGGCCTGAAACTCCAGGCCCACCTTAATAGCTAACAGCCACACTGAATGAGGGAGGTCTGCTTTGCTGACAATCAAAGCACAAGGAAGATGACTTTTCAAGATTCTTCACATCAGTGAATGAGGCTAGAAGAAGGAATTGTGATAGTGGTCCCACTTCCAATTGTTGCCACTTCAACCACTGGCAGGAAAGGACAGGAAATTGTTGTCCTCCTTGCAGACCATTTGGCAGCTGAACAGATCTCCTTTGCTCCATGCAGCTGCAGGCAGTTAAGATGTGCTTCGAGAGGCATTAACAATCATGGTAGTAGTACCATGCTTGTGATTACATGGTGCTACTGAATAAAACAGTTACAGATCCATAACTCTAGGTTACAAAGGTGTAACTACAATACAGAATGCTGCTTATCATTTATTAACTCCTTCTGGAACATGAAGCAACATCTGAGTTAAAAGAAATACAATATTTAATTGTCCTGGACTCTAAACAGATGGTGTAGGCCTCCAGCTGCCCTTAATGCTTTTTATCCCAAATTGAATGCACCCCCTTCTATTCCCATCTCAAAGTTTCAAAACTAGGGTCTACTGAGTTTGCATCTTCATAAGGCAGCCCACAACAGAAGCCTGGAATCATTGTCCAAAATCAGGCTTCATACTCAATACAGAACAACCTGTGACACCTCACTCTATGACAAAGGACTAAGTGACAGAAAACAGTTTGTCAGAATTAGTGATTGTTACATCTAGTGACATGGTACAAAGCCAGAAAAATTTGGAAATATTATTTCGAGCAAGGATCCTTTCACACTGATGCTAGAATAGCCTTTCACTTTGGAATTTCAGGCAGAAACCAAAGTAAATTTCACCTCAAAACGATCCAGAAAATCCTTTAGATTTTTGAACTGATCCAAGCATTTTGGCTGAAACGTCCGGTGAATATCCAAAACGTCATATGCAAGGAAATCTACATAAGTGATCTAAGAAATTTTTTAAAAAGAAAAAAGGAAGACACTGTAAAGTGAACGATAGACTTTTTAAAATAATATTTTTATTAGAAATTATTTAAAGATACCAAAAATTAAAAAGAAAAAAGTTACTAAGTAATATCAAGTTATATCCTTGAAATCAATCAGTCAATTACATGTATATATATATACACACACACACAGACAGACATTTTACATCATAACCTGATCTATAATGTATAAAGAAGAAGAAGAAGAAAATAAAATAAACCCTCCTACAACTTCCTACTCATGAAGAAATGGGTGCTCTATTATATATCAGTATACCCTCAGTGAAATATGTATACAGCCCTCCCTCCACATTCGTGAGGGTTCAGGGCATAGAACCCTTGCAAATGTGAAAAAATTACAAATGATTCCTCCATCTGCTCCTCCTCCCATTCCCTGCCGGGGATCTCCTCTCCCCTTCCTATGCAAAACAGAAAGGAAAGAGGTGGGGGAGAAGGTGCCCAAGAGCCTTTTTTCTCCTCCTCCAGAGTTCCTCCCTTCCACTTCCCATGTATTTTGCCCCAGTGAGGAGAGAATGGACAGGAAGGGGGAAACTCCAAAGGAGAAAAGGAAGGCTCTCGGGAGCCTCCCCCCCATTTCCTTCCATTTTGCCTCAGTGGGAATTCTCTACACTGGGGCAAAATGCATGGGAAGGAGAGAGGGGAAACGTCAAGAGGAAAGGAAGGCTTTTTGGGGTCTTTCCCCCCCATTCACTTCCATTTTACCTCTGTGTGAGTTCTCCCACACTGGGGCAAAATGCATGGGAAGAGGAGGGGGAAACTCTGGAGGAGGAAAGGAAGGCTCTTGGGAGCTTTCCCCTCCCATTTCCTTCCATTCTACCTCAGAGAACTCACAATGGGGCAAAATGCATGGGAATGGGAGGAGAAGAATTGGAGAATTCATGAATGTCAAACCCTCAAATGTGGAGGGAGGACCATACTTGTACATTCACGAAGACCCTACTGCTAATTGAATATGTAAAATTTTAGTTATACTGTACTTTAATAATGTGGTTCATTAAAGTGAACCACAGCCTCGAGATAAATCTTGGCCTCTATATAAATCATACCCGAAATTATTTGTACCTTATTTCCTGTAAACCATTTTCTGTCCCCCAGAAACTGGGAGAACAGCTTCAGTTTCCCAGGTAGCTGTTCAATGTACTCAGGCTTCAGTTTTTCCTGCAAAAAAAAGGGATGTTGAGTATCACACACATTCTCTCTTCAGAAACCTCAAGAGGTTTCACATTCCTAGGCCTCTTTGTCTCTTTTCTCTCCACCCCTTTCCCACTACTTCTAACTCTACAAACAGAACATTTCCTCCCCTCCCTATTCCAGGAGGGGAGAGAGAATATTTGGTAAGCCTTACTTACAATGCTGTCTTCCAGTACACTCACTGCACATTTATCCTTCACACTATTATCAAATCATCTGCTTAATTCCCAGTGTTACTCATACACAAGACAGAAAACTTACGAAATCTGGGCTGTAGCATATTCTTGCCAAATCATTTCCAAAATCCGTGGCCTGGTTCTCTAGTATATCCATTCGGATTATTTCTTCTTCAGTCTCACCATCTGTAGCAACACAAGACACAGCAACGGTCAAAATGTTTCCAACCCCCACCACCAATTTGGCCTCACATTACTTTTACACCCTAAGCATCAAATGGCCTCAAATACTCACACATCTTGTGCTTGCGTGCAATGTATCGCAGGATGGCATTGCTCTGTGTAAGTTTTCTCTCACCATCAATTAGATATGGAAGCTAGGTAAAGAGAAGAAGATTAACAATACTGGTGGAATTCTTAAATCATTTTCACACTTGGTCATCCTCACTAGACATTATTCAATTTATTTAGGATAATCAGTATGAAAAAGGCAATCTGAAGATCTTCTGAGCATAAACAGCTTGAGGAAAGAGCGCTGCTAGATGCTAAAATTGTTGCCTAGTGCAATTTTGCACAGAATTTGCTAGTGGTTAGAGAAATCTCTAATCAGTTAAAAATGAGTAGTAAGCTAGCACTAGGCTCCAGCAATTACCTCAGTGGGCTGTCTCTTTGTCAAGAGTGGGGAATACTACAACTCACTGGGTATTTTGGACTAGAGCTCCCACAGCCCCTTATAATATGTTATGATGGCCTGGGATTTCTGGAAACTGAAATCCTAAACATCTGGAGAGACAGACATTCTCTGTTACTCTAGGGGAAAGAGCACAAAAAGAGAAATAGCCATTCCACAACCATGTATTGTCTAGTCTGGTCCCCTAGCACAGCACCTTTCACAGCACATACCAAAATACCTTCTATAATCCCACATCTCCCAAAATGCCAAATTCTACATCATGGTAAAACAACTTCTCTAGCCAAAATTCCATACATTTCAACTTGCATTTTGGGAGGCTGTGACTCTCGGCTGCAGGATTTACCAGGCCTTGCTCTTGGTTGTTGTTCCTGTTGTTTTAAAGTCATGTCTGAATATTCTTGACCTCTCATTTATTTTTGGTCTGCAAGCAAGACTGAAACCAGAAATCAACTGGAACAATCAGATTTTCTTTTACCCACTGCTTGAGATTCTACTCACATCCAGTCCTAGTTTTCACCTAAACTACAATTTCTATTTAAAACAGTACTCAATTTAGCACTGTGAGATTAAGCAAGGGTTTCTTTCCAAGATCACTGGAGGACTGTCTGCTAATAAACCACGCTTAGAAAGCTTTGCTTTTCAGAACTACAGCTCCTAGAATCTCCCAGACTGCATAGCCAATAACTATAGCCATTTCTGCACTAGACTGTTATAGCGCTATGATTCCATTTTCAACATCCTATGGAATCCTGGGGTTTGCAGTTTCGGGAGGGGCCAGCCAGCCCTTCCCAAAACTGCAAACCCCAGGATTCCATAGGATGTTGAAAGTGGAATCATAGCACTATAACAGTCTAGTGCGGAAATGGCCTATGATGGCTGGGGGATTCCGGGAGCTGAAGTTCAAAATATAACTTTTTCAGATTCAACACATCTTAAAGTTAGCAGCGGCAGCAGCAGCAAATTGATTCCATGACTATAGCACCACTCAACACTGCACGTGATGCCACAGTTGCTACATACATTTGGGAAGTCGAAGCCCAGTTTTTCCTTCACAGTAGTCCACTGACTTCTGTCAAAATCTGGAGCTGTTAATATAGAAACAAATAGTAAATGCCAAATCCACATCTGTACTTGCCCAGGATTATTTTCTCCATTGTCTCTATAGATTACAGGTTAAGTGGTGATTGAGGCTCTGCTGAGCAATAATGACAACAAATTGCATTTGTTGTAATTGGTTTAATGGTTACAGCTGTAGATGCTTGGCTCCAGCATGGGTCCAGATCCAGGCATCGGTCAACTTGCCTGCCAACCGATAGAAACTAGTTCATCTAGCCTGCCTGCTGGGCATATCTGTGGAATGACAGACTTGGGATTCCATGTGGGTGCAAACCACTGTGTAGTTTACCTTCCACCTGGAGATGAGGTGGACCGCCTGCTCCCAAGCTCGTCATGACCTTTGTGGTCCACATCCACAAGGTCCAATTGTGGGACTCCCAACTGGGCCTGACAGGCACCCATGCCTGTTTACTCCCAACTGGATCCAGGCCCTGGATCACCCAAAATTGTGACAAAATTAAATGTACTATAAAGATTCACGAATGCTACAAAGAAAGTCACAACACCAGCAAGAGGAACACAAAGCTAGACTGTTGAGAGGAGTGCAGGAGACTGGCTTCAATCCTCTGTCTAACTCTCCAGTCTTGCCTTACAGACTGACGGGAAGACCCTTACTGGCAGGATTTCCTGGCTTTCCCCAGAGCCTGGGAAACTGCACAGGCCTCTGAGGAGAAGAAGCCTCCATCACAGCCCTTGCCTTGCTCTGCCCCAAGACAACAGGCAAATGGTGCCCCTGGTAAGTCAGGGATAGTTCATTTTCCTGTTGCCAGTAGTGTAGTTCCTTATGCTGCAAACCTACTTGGAAGCAAACCCTGTTGAACATTATGGGACTCGCTTCCAACAAAGATGCCATACCCATCACAGTATGCCATACCCACTAAGACTTCACAGATGAAAAATGGAACACGTGTGGGCAAGCAACATCAGAGTATGGTAAAGATGGCAAAAGTTATTAATTAAAGAGAACACACAAGCTAGGAAAGGTAGCAGCAGTTTGGTTTTGCCTGAGTCTACAGAGAAAGGCAAGATTCCACCCCTCCTCCCCTCTCTCCCTACTGAGTGCCAAATACCTTGGCACTTTGAACTCTGTTTGCAATAGTTGAAGTAAGCTGAGAGTGAAGGTGGAAAGCAGGAAAGAGAGAGCAGAACAGAGATATTTTAAAAGCAGCTGGAAAAGTGGAATAGCAGAGGAATAATCAAGACTGTCCCTGCCAAACTGGGACAGTTGGATGATTTGTAATACTGTTTGGCCTTGTGCTTACATAATTAGTTCTTCACTGATATCAGCTTTAGCATTGGCAGTAGGTAAATATGGAGAAAACAGAAAATTTGACTTTGGTTTGATTTTATTACTATTTAAAGAGAGCATCATCATTACTGATGGATATTCTCACTGCCAGAATATGGCTCTGAAGTAGACACTGTCTAATACAGTACCTCTTATGAAGTAATTGTACATAGATGCTTCTCTGCTCACCAAAAATAGCCTAGTAATGAAAATTACTAGGTCATCTATTCCAGGTTCAGGTCCAGAGTTTGTCCTTCCTTTTCTTTATTTAAAAGCAAGTCTCTATTCTAGGCACAAGGGGCAGCATAAAGTAAAATGTCCAGGCACAATTCTAACTGATTGCCCTGAAAGAAATGAGCCCACTTCCAACTTTCAGTATGTTTAACAATTGTATGAAGTCTCCCATGTATCTGAGATTTAGAAAAGTTATGTTTTATATACATATTTAAAAATGGGAATTCTCACCACTTATTGCCTAGACTGAGGAAGGATTTCCTGAGTGATTATGTACCCATTCTGTTATATTCCATAGTAAATAAGTCGGTGTTGTTGAGCGAAAATGTTTCAGAAATCCCATATTTGTATTAGCTACGCCTGGGCACTAGTGTACCAATGCAAAAAGTTGGCAAGTTTTATTTCATGCAGAAAAAGTTTCTCTGAATTTGTAAACACAGCAAATACAATGACAATGCAAATAAAAAACATAATTACTATACTCATATTGCTATATGTTTGGTTTTCGTTTCTCTAAAAAAGAAAATGTAGTGGGAGGAGGTGCTAAGATGATTGCAGCACCAATATGTGTGTGAGAGCAATTGTTTTTCCACCCACTGGGGAAACTTGAGGATTTTAGTAGGAGGATTATTGCTGTTGGTATAAACCCTTACCCATGTCAGTTCCTGAAATCAGTTTTGCTTTAAAAAAATGACAAGAGCAACTCTTTGATCTGTGATAGTAACATTGTTATTGGTTACTGTAATGTAAATGAGTAACTATTAATAAACATCCTTAGAATACTCCGCTTGCATCTTATCAATGTCATCTTGATTAAACAAAGTTATACATTTGGACCTTGGGACTTATAAATCATAAGTCTCTTCTGATCCTGCCTCACCCTGCAAATAGCCACACCTCATTTTGTACTGAATGGCACTCTTAGATCAACTAATGAAATACCCGCTGGTTTACAACTTAAGAAATGTGACTCTATGCCTGGTTTATACTTTGAACTTTAGAGATAATAGTAGCAGAAAAGGAGTTCTGTGCACAGCTTAGACTCTAAACCTTAGAGATAACAGCAATAGAAACGGTAGGGCTGTTAATTTTAACAGCTATACAGCAGGTAGAAATACAACCTTTTAAGCCACTTGTTGATATTCTATCTGATAGGTATCACATTGTTTGTGTGTGGCCTTCATTTGATTTATGGGGGAGGAATGGTTTTGCATCTCTCCTTTATACTTACCAACAACCCAAAGCTCAACTGAGTATAATGGGACACTTGTTCTGTTCGCACTCTTCCCCACAATGATGATTGATTTGATTTATATTCCACCTTTCTCCCCAAAATGGGACTCACCGCAGGTGACAACAAGTTTAAAAAGCCGATATAAGCACAACCACAAATTCTAATATAATTTAATATTAAAAGCAATTAAAGCAATTATCATATTAAAGCACAATTGAATTTAAAGCAATTAAAGCAATTAAACAGCATATCATTAAAAAAGAGAGATACTTATTAACATCAATAAAAAGGACAGCAGTTCTTCAGGGGCTATTGGTAATTGCCAAAAGCCCATCTGAACAAACAGGAATTAATCTGTTGGCAGAAGAACAATAAGAAGCAGGTCAACCTAGGCTTCTCTGGAAGGGAGTGCCACAGCCTGGCAGCGGCCACTCACAAGGCTCTCTCTGCTTCTATGATGTATTATATTTATGTTGCAGTTATTTGTATCAATACATGTAAATAATCACAGGCAAATTTGTATCATCTTTACCAGGTGGGGTGGAGAGTTCAATCTACACACATTTAACAGGACCCAGGAGAACCTATTGCCATTCTTTTGACACTGATACTTTACATAAGATGTGCACAAAACAGAGGTGACTGACCAGTAAGTGTACTGGTTACATTTACAGGTGAAAAATAAGCAAAAGGCTTTGGTACATAGAGCAAAGAAACATACAGAGATGGAGACAAAGGGCGGGCATTACCTAGACTTCCCTCTCTCAATAATCACTTTATGCAAATATTGGTGCCTCTTTGCCTCCCAACAGTCTAACTCCTTACCTTCTCCAAAATGATACTGTTTGTCTTCATATGGTGTTTCTGTGTACTCTAGAAGTAGCCTGATTGCATGGGCAAGCTTCAAGGAGACAAAGAGAAGGAATTAGTGGAAGGATAAGTCTATCAGAGTCTACCAGTCAGTCACTATACGTTGCCTCCAGTAGGAGACACAGTATGCTTGCTGTTGTACTTGCATCCTCCTGGTGGACCTCCCATTGGGACATGTAGTTGGCCTTTGTGGGAACAAAATATGGGACTAGACTGGTCTTTAGTTGTTCTCATGTTCAAGAATAGTTGTCAGTAATCAAGATTAGTAGCTATTGTACCAAAATTAATTACTACTCAGTATCACCTCATATTCCACATTGCTGGGAGTTCTACACTAGGCCAAACCATGCTTCACTCTGACAGGAAAAAAATTCTGTCTCCTGCTCCTCCTCCTCCAGCACACTTATGGAGAAAAGTCTGAAAGTGTTCACTTCTGTTGTTCCTTAGCCACAGCTCATTGGATTCTCTTAACTGTGGTTTGTTTGAAACAAGCCAACTTCAGACCATGGCTAATGGGTGTTGCTTTGCTTCAAACAGACCATCCACAAGATTAACCATAAATGACACTCTCAGCATGGTTAACTGAAGTGAATTTAGAAGTGAACGCTTCTAATTGTCTTGTCAAAGACATGCCAAAGCAGGAGAGGCAAGGAGGACCCATGAACTGAGCTGGGGGCAACGTGGTTCCTCCTCATCAGGATACATGATACAAATGCAACCTTTGTCTGTAGCATAAAATTGATAGCAGGAGCACATAACTCATACAAGTAGCATACTTGTGTATAATGTGCAGTCCCTATATTCCCCCTCACTGCAGTATGTTCACCCATTCTAGTGTTCACCCATGGATGTGCACTTATGTGTACTTATATGTGCACTTATACCTTTTCCCAAATAATCCTATTGAGTATCATTTGCAGGAATCCTTTTAGGTCTGTGCAAGCAGAAGCATGAATATGAACTGAAATGGAGCAAAGCATAGTAGGTAAAAAAGAAACTAAGCTATTGAAATCAGTTTCCAGGATGTAGCTATGCTAGTCCATTGTAGTAAATATAATAACCTCTGTTGTGGCATCTTAAAAACCTGACAAATTGTATTATGACATTAACTTTCATGGGCTAAAACCTAGCATCTAATGAAAGAGTTTCTTGTGCATGAAAATCTATCCCACAATAAAATGTGTTTGTCTTCAAGGTATCCCAAGACTCTTTATTCCATGTTAAGGATGGGCAGATTTTTCAGGGTTGGACGTCTACATTGTTCCCTTCCCCACAAAATCCACCAGGGTCTGCACTGTTCCCAGATTGCCCTTGACCTCTGGCTAAATTTCACAGCCACTGCTAGATTTGCCACTGCCATTACAGTTGCCACTAAAACTCAGTTGCCACTGTGGCAGTTGTGTGTGCATTTCCATGGTACTACAGGGTGGTATTGCATCCTCACACAACACTTTGGTGAGCAAGGTAGAGCAACCATCTATTTACTTCCTTGCAAGAAGAGGTGGGAAAGGAAAAGAAAGGGCGAGCCCCTGATATTTCAGTGGTATGGGTGGCAATGGCAGCCATGAGCTGGTTCTGTAGCAACAGGGGCAAATGGATTCATGCAGCCAGCACACCATGTCACATTGTTGTTGTTGTTGCTGCTGTTGTGTGCCTTTCAAATTACTCTGACTTGCAGTAACCCAATCACAGCGTTTTTTTAACATGATTTAATTAGAAAGAGCTTGCCATTGCCTCATCTGAGGCTAAGTTAATGTGACTTATCCAAAATCACCAGTGGGTTTCCATGGCTGAGCATAGATTTGAACCCTGGTCTAGTGGAATACTAGTCCAGCATTCCAATCATGATACTTCATCTTGTGGGAAAATCAAGCATAACTCTCCCAGATTCAGTGCATGTTAAATGGTGTTACAAATGCAGAATGACAGTAGTTGTTCTCCCATACACTGTTGCATAAGAAACATTGCAGTAGTAAACCAGGCGGCCAGAGATTATGCCCTCATTTTGCCCTCCTTCCAAATCAGCACAATCAGTAGCCTCTACGATGATCAAGCACCTCTAAGATAAGAGTAGACAGCAGGAGTGTGGGAAGTGTACTTTGGATTTGTGTGGAGCAGGATTACACAAAGAGATGAAAAGGGCAATTTAGTCCACCCATATATCCAAGGGATGTGGGACAACCTGTGCAGGACTGGCTTCTTCCACTAAGGCAGGGATGGGCATCCTGCAGCCCTCCAGAGGTTACTGAACAGCAACTCCAAACAGGCACAACCACCTGAGCCCATGAAGGTGCACACACAAACACACATGGTTCAATATTACAGATGTCTACTCAAAAGCAAGCTCTGTTGAGTTCAGGGTGGTTTACTTCTATACCTAGAAGTGATCAAGAAACACGCAGGGGTGGTTTTTGCAGTTCCTTCCTCTGAAATACAGCCTATAGCGTCTGGTATTCATTGACAGTCTCCCATCCATTAGCCAGAGTTTACCTTGCTTGGCTTCCAAGATCAGAGGGGATCAGATGCATGAAGGAACTGGCAAAACCACCTCTGAATACTCCTTGCCTAAGAAAACTCTATGAAATTCATGGGGTCACCAGAAGTCCATAGGCAACTTGAAACCACGTACACCCACGGACTGCAGCCTGAGCTGCTTCTGCAAAAGAGACGCTGGGACTTTTGACTCAAAGGCTGAAATGAAAAGGCGGAGTCTTCGCCCCCTTCCCTGTAAAGCTTCACCTGTAGAACATCCGCGATCGAGGCGGGCACCCTCTCCGAGCCTCACACCCTCTCTGCCGGCCAAGAGAAGACCGACAGCGACAGACGATGGACGGAGGCGACGGTACTCACTCCGTCCGCCCCTTTTATTTTTAACTGCTTCTAATTCGATAGCTGTCCTAAAGCGCTCATCGATATGACATTTTAATATTATAACAATGTGCTTAGGTTGCGTTTGTATTTCAATCATGTCGCGAGCTGCTCTGAGGCCAAGTCCCGGAGGAAAAGAGAAAAGAAATCGTTCTGGGAAGACCCCACAAGTGGTATCGGCAAGCAGTCGTGCTGGTTGGACATGGCACATTACAACACATTTTACGAATACAGTAGCCGAGACGCCTTCCGGAGGGCCTCTCTCCCTTTCAAAGGACCCTGACTTACCCCCCGGATATCCCAGTAGCCCAGCACGATGCTCATCGTCCCCTCGTAGCGTCCCGCGACGTCCCTTGTCGACTGCGGGGGATCGGCTCCGGGGCAGAGGGAAAAAGGAACCCCGCTTTTCGACTTGTCCCCGCGAATTGTCGCCACACTGGGAAGGCGGGGAAAGCGGGAGTGCCGAGTCTCGTCCTGAGCTCTAAGTTAAGGGGACAGGGGACAGGGGACAGGGGACGGGCTCCGGACGTCTCTAACTTCTCGCCTCTCTGTTGCGGAGTGTTACGTTCCGCCTCTTCCCCCAACGCTCCCGAGTTCCCTCCCATTCCCGGAAGCTACGGCCATTTCCGCACTAGCCTGTTATAGTGCTATGATTCCGCTTTCAACATCCTATGGAATCCTGGGGTTTGCAGTTTAGGGAGGGGCCTTTGAGTGCTGGTGAAACCTCCACGGACTAGTTTAGCATATGAATTCCAAGAGAGGAGTTGTTTCCGTGAAAAGCCGGTTGCCGTTTTAAAAGTGCTGCACCCAGAAAACAGCAGGTTTATTCCTGACTGTGAAATCCTGTCTCTCTTTCTCAGTCTCAGTCTCTTTCTGGCTGCCAAGTGGCAGGCAGTGGAACTGCGGCCAAATGCTAAGGGGCACAAGCTAAAAACGCCAGCTGCAAGCAGACCGGGGAGGGAGCAGTCAAAGGCATGGCTGTGTTAGTCTGTTTCAGCATAAGCCATAAGAAGATATGTAGGAATTCAGCTGGCACCTTGGAGACTGAGGGGAGGAAATTATAGCATAAGGTTTTGTGAATTCGACTCCCTTTCATCAGGTGCAAGGAGAGGGTATAGGAACCAAAATCAAAGATATGCATTGTGGTGATAATTTCAGAAAAGCCAGGAGAGACAGACAGAAGATCAGTGGGCATGGAAAGAAGGTATACCAGCTACTCAAGGGCATCCAGAGAGCAGCACAGATGAGAAAGGAGACATGAAGCTGAAACAGTTACAGAACCAGATAAATAGGGCACAGAACAGATACACACACAAAAGCAGAGCAGGGAAGGAACACTTGATATCTGATCAGTTCCTGGTTCATCTGCGCAGAACAGAACAAACCAGCTGGGCATTTTTTAAAAAGGCTTGTTTAGCAGTGCCTGCACTACAGACCATTTCAAGATTATCAGTATTGTTTCTGCATACATGCCTCCTAGCAAGAGTGAAACACGCCACTGGAAATCCAACATCCAGACTTATTCGACTTATTGTTGATAGTATTACACCAGGCAGGGGGATATATCCCAGTTGTTGTTGTTATGTGCCTTCAGGTTGTTTCTGACTTATAGTGACCCTAAGGCAGAGTTTCTAGACTGCGTGTCACGACGCATTAGTGTGTCAACTACAGTGTGTGTAGGTGTGTCATGCAAACATAACAGGTAGACGGGCTGCCTCTCCCAGCGCCACCACCCTGGGCTGCGGAAGACCCTGTTGAGGGTGGCGGTGGTGGCAGGCCAGGCCCGGGTGGAGGGGCTGTTTCTCCCGCCACCATTGCAACCCAGGGCCAAGGAAGACCCCGGCAAGAACGGCGGCGGTGGGCCAGGCACTGTCTACTGAATTACTTACTGAATTTACTGTGTCATGAAATTATGTATGTCTAAAAAGTGTGTCACCAACGTGAAAAGTTTGGAAAGCTCTGCCGTAAGATGACCCTGTCAAGGGGGTTTCTTGGCATGATTTCAGAAGAGGTTCTTCCTTTGCCTTCCTCTCAGGCTGAGAGAGTGTGACTTTCCCAAAGTCACCCAGTGGGTTTCTGTCACCAACCAAGGATTTGAACCCTGGTGTCCTGGTAATATACACCCCTGGAATGAAAACTAGAATAGAATATTAGCATATGTTGTGTGCTAAAAAACAATTATCCTTGTTTGATCTTCTGTTAATAGACTGGAATTTGTGAGTGTATCCCAATTCAACTCCTTCCCTTTCCATTCATCCTTTCGAATTCCTTTGGCCCCCCACAATTGCTTTGGGATCAGTGACTGAGTACCCTGAAACATGGAAATGGTCTAATATTGATTTTTGGGTATCCCTATTAATAATGCTTGGTTTGTGTCCAGTTACTCTCTGTCTGTCCTGCTTGACTTATGTAGAATGCAGAGAAGCATTGATGGCAGAAGATGGCATTTATTGTGCCAGAAAGATGAGCAAGTAAATGCAAATCAGTGCTGTGGTCTGCTTGGACATTTTAAAATGGGAGAACAACAGATTACTTCTTCTAAGGTAGCAATCCTGTGCACACAGAACCCTCCATGTGGACAGGAAGATTTTTTAAGAGTATTCCTCCCATGACAGGAAAAACTAAACAAGGATTCTTTGTTTGCATTTGATAACATGCCCTCTGTAATATCTTGTGAGGATTCATTTAAGAAGAAGTGAGGGTTAAATAAAACTTAAAATTGCTTCCTATAAACATGTTCTTGGGATGGGTGAGTAGTTGGATAATTTTTTTAGTTTTTTGCAGTAAAAACTAAGTATTTTGTGAAACCTTAAAACGTAAACAAGTTTCGTCGTGTAATGCTGTTTAAAAAATGGAGCCTTGTTAAAACAAGAAAGCATCACTGGATTCCAGCAGTAAGTGGTGGAAGCTGCTGCTGCAGTGATGGATAGCCTGAGCAGATAAAGAAAATGCAAAAGAACAGAAGGGGAAAAAATGGAAGTTGTATAAAGCCATGAATGTTGGCAATTCCAGAAATATAAAAAGTCTTCATATTTAATTGGAAGGGAGGCAAAACAGTCAGTAGCATAGCCTCACGACAGAAAAAAAGGGGAAAGTGGTTTGCTCCTCTTTAAAAATCTTTATCATCTTTGGAACTTAGTTATAAAAGTTAAGAGGAGACATGATAGCTATGATTAAATATTTGAAAGATGTCATATGGAGGATGCAGCAAGCCTGTTTTCTGTTACTTCAGAGACTAGGACACAGAACAATGGCATCAAACTTCAGAAAAAGAGATTCTACCTAAACATTAGGAAGAACTTCCTGACAGTAAGAGTAGTTTGATGGTGTAATATGCTGCCTCAGAGTGTGGTAGAGTCTTCTTCTTTGGAGGTTTTTAAACAGAGGCTAGATGGTCATCTATCAGGAATGCTTTGAGTGTGTGTTCCTGCACAGCAGGGGGTTGAACTCAGTGGCCCTTATGGTCTCTTCCAACTCTTTGATTCTATGATAAATCAAGAGAGAGGAATCAAAACAGAGTAAGGAGTAAATCCAGGAGGAGATTTAACAAGTAGGGGTTTAGCATGCTATGGGTATCTCCCACTTCATGGTAAGATTGAGTGTATTTCTCTTTACACGTGATGGGGAGAGCCTTACCTTGTGATCACACTTGTTCAAAAATCTTGGGAAGGAGGAGAAATGCTAAGATGCTTCTTAAAACATAATCTTCAAAAACTGTATTCTTATCATAACAAAATCTTCCACAAAGGATATTTCAAAATATACTGGCAGAATACAGCCCATCCCAAATTAGGGAGCTGGATACATTTAGTTTGGACAAGAGAAGACTGAGAGGTGACATGATAGCTATCTTTAATATCTGAGTGGATGTCATGTAGAAGACGGAGCTAAAGTATTTTCTGCTGCTCCAGGAACTAGAACACATACTAATGCGTTCAAATTACAAAAAAAGAGGTTCCACCTAAAAATTAGAACTTTTTTGCTGTAAGAGCTGTTCCTACTCCCAAGGAAAATAGAAAGGCTGTAAGGCCAAAGAAAATCCAATCCATGGGAGTCCCCATAAGTCAACAGGTGACTTGAAGGCACACCAAGCAGTTAAAAGCGATTCAGCTTAAGTCACTTGATGACTATAATGCCCTCTGAAATATATATTCGAGGCAGTTTATTATGTGCATAAAGCTATTATTTGGTTGTAGGATCATCAAATCTGCTCAGTAATCCAAAGCAGGGATAAACCCTCTCCTACATAGCATTGCTATGATGCATGCTTTTTGATAATTGTGTGGTGAAATCTAGCAACACACACATACCATTGCCTTTTTTTAAAAAAATCAGTTTCATTGGAGACTATTTACTTCTTTGCTATAGATCCTTAGCACACCTGTTCACAAACTACAGTATCCCCTCTCTTGTACTGCATACCCCTCTTGATTTGAGAGACTATCTGCTGGAATATTACAGAAAGAATAAAAAGCAACAAGCGAACATTCCCACTGATCACACACAGAGTCCTCACCTGTAGGGAACAGGAAGAGCACCTCAATATTTTCCAATCATACAAACTAAACTTGGTTGGTCCCCCCACTTCCCCTGTCGCTACCAATACCTGGATCACAGGTCTTGGGTTAACACAAAGTACAGGGCCAGTGCTGAGGGACTGTGGGAATTGTAGTCCACAACATCTGAAAGGCATGAGGTTGCCTAGCTCTGCCTTCTCATGGTTGAGCAAATAGTCTTGGAGGGTATGTGTGCTTCTTTTGTATCACGTGATCTTGTGAATTTGTCCCCTCTGATCTTTTTAGTTCTACTCATTAAAAAGGCGGTGGGAATCATGTGGACCTCCAGTTGTTCTTGAGCTGCAAATCCAAGCACTGTGCCTCCTAGCTGTGTTGACTAGGGCTGCTGGCCATTACAAACCATCAATATTTAGAGGAACCCACAATTCCCCCACCCTTGTATTAGCATGTAACCACTAGTGCAGCTTTGCCAGAAGTGTTTGTTCTCAAATGTAAAGTGGAGGAAACAGAGGAAGATTACCGAAGGTGACTGTGAGATTACAGGCCAGGGAACTAAGAAATCAAGACAATGCTTCAGTGCCCAACAGCTTTTATTATCTAGTGTCTTGGAATATATTTTGAGTATTAAAGTTACTGTTTAACAATATTCTGAAGCAGGAAAGGAAGGTAAGTGATCCAAGGTTTCTCACTTATTACAATAGTGGCCTCTCAAAACATGCAAAATACATCATGCAAGCTTTCAAAACTTCACTGGCTTCTTCAGCAGGCAGAGATGTTAAATTTCACAATGTCTGCAAGTCGCAGGCCAGCAAGATTCCTGGTTCCTCCTACTCTTTCCCATTGCTCCACTTGGCAATTCTCCAGAAGACGGGAGTTCTCAGGAAACGGCCAGATTTCATGTAGGCAGAAATCTTCTCCAGGGCCTGCAGAGAAAGCCAGCACAAGGTTCCTTGTTAGACACCACTATCGCTATATGTTTCAGCAGTCTGTACCAGAATCCTCTAGAAAACTTTAAATGATTTTCAAATATCCAGAATTATTCTGATAAGTCAGGGGGGATAAAGCAGACACATGTTACCTGGACCAGTCAAGAAAGAGTTTTCCTGAATTTTAGGAAAGTCCAGCAGGAAGAATGCAGGCAGCTGTAGGGCTATTATGCAATTTTTGCACCTAAGGAACTATTTGCCTGCACAGAAATGTACACTTTTTGCTGTAGAAATGTGTATTTCTGTGCAGAGAATGCATTTCCACACACGTCTTCTGCACAGAAAAGCCACATGTGCTTCTCATGGGCAAGCACCCAGTACATGAACTAGCATAGCATAAGTCAGACTTATAGCACCACAACTCACTGATGGAGTTATGGATCATTATGGAGGTTGGAATTCACTACTGACTGAACAATGACCATCCCTGCCTCCCAAAAAACACTGTGTCTCAACAGCATCCAGAACCTGGTAATCTCCTTATTGGTAGAAAGCAGAGACAGCAGTAGACAAGCATCCAGCTACTTTCCTTACTAAACGCTATTCCTCTATTTGCCTGTTTTCTGGGCAAAGAGCAATGACTTCATTCTTCAGGACCTCTAGATGACCCGCTGAGGCCTCTGTGGAGGCCTGTCACTGTGTGTCCAGCTACAGCAAGGGTGGACAACTGTAGAAAGTGAGGGGGCCACATTAGTCCCCCAGAAAAATTTGGATGGCTACAATGCCCCACCATACCTGCTCTTGCCAGAAAAAAAAAAAGAGATTTCCAACACTGTCTAGGTGACATAGCACCATTCTCATCATAGTTTGGGGCAATATTAGGCCCCAAAGAAGCCTTTATTAACAAGAGGAAACGAGCAAAAGTCATTTCCTGCTCACTTGCACTTTTAAAAAAATCTTGCCCTGGATAGAGGCAAAATGTGGCAGAAATGCCTCTCAAATCTAGATTGCATTTTTAAACATCATCATCATCATCATCATCATCATCATCATCATCATCGCAAAACCTTTGTTTGACCCCTGGAAGGGCCATGGGGCCTCCAACTATGGAGGAAATGCCCTTCATAGCCCCAGGTGATATTTTGGACTAAACAAGTTGTTTACTCCTGGGAGGCTTTAGGGGCCACAAATGCAGCCCTGGGGCCACATGTAGCCCACAGCCAGTACTTTGCCTACCCGGGCTATAGATGAATGCTTGGATGGGAGACTATTGTATCTAAATCTCATAGCTACATATCCCAGTACAGGATTTTTGCTCATGTGTGTTAAAGCACAGAAAACACGATCCATGCACAGAAAAACCATGTGCAATTCTGTATAGAAAAAGTTTATTTATGCACAGACAAACACTGAAGCATGAGTGTGTTTGGGAAGAACACAGAATTTTTCATGTTCTCAGTGGGGAGAGAGAACACTGAAGGGATTATAAATTGATGCATGGAAGGATTAAAGAACATGAAGATGTTTGTGCCCAGGTGGGGGCGGAGGGTAACATCTTTATACCACACTCAGTTATCAAAAGTTTTGCAGTGATCTGCCCAACACATCACTGGGGTTTAAATGTTTAAACGCAGATACAGCTACATATGCATGATACTCCTGGAAAAAAACTCAGCCTTGGATTGAACATTTGTTCCAGGATGAGGCTGGAAACAGGTGCTGGGGCTCAGTGTACCTCACTTTCCTTTCCCCTCTTCCCACAGCATGGTGCCTTTGCCACAAAGGTCCTGGCTTGTATCAAACCAGACCAGAGTTCCCTCTTACACTGAATCATGGCACAATAATGGCCAACAAACCAAGAAATTAAACCAGAATTAGGAGGAAGAGGAGATTCATTTTCAGCATTGTAAATCATGGTGGGTATTACAGTCTCTTGTTCGTACTAACAAGATTCACACTTAGTCCTTTGTCAGAGAGTGTGGAGTCAGCTCCTTTCTGAGAGTATAGCTCAGTTTGGATGATCTGTGGCAGGTGCGAGCAACCAGCTGCTCCACAAATATTCTGAAGCAAAGTAAGTTCAAACTATCAAGGCTACTGGTAAGGGATTGTGAGAGTTGTAGTCCACAACACCTAGAAGGCACCAGGTTGCCTAACCCTGCCACAGATCTTGTCAACCAACAACAAACCCCTCTGACACTTGGAACCTCTTCTACATGTTGTGTAATAGCACTATATCCTGAGTTCTTCAATGAAAGTCTGCTGATATCCTGTATCATCTACTTAGTTGCAAATGCTTAACTAAGCAATGTCTCCCGGTGTGAGCCCCCAAGTCCAGCTTAACAGCTAGCAGCCACATTGAGGGAAGGAAGTTTGTTTCACTGACAATCAGGGCACAAGAAGAAGGATGTTTCTAGACTCCTCCCACCAGTTAGTGAGACTGTGATAAGGAACTGTAACAGGGTTCCTGCTTTTCAGTTTTACAAACTTCTTCTCTGGCAAGAGGGAGTTGGAAATAATCATTCTCCTTGCATCCCAACTGGCAGCTGAACAGAACTCCTTCACTCTATGTGGCTGCTGGCTGTTAAGGCAGACTTGACAGGGTTATTTACCACACAACGACAACATAGTTCTACTGAATATAGAGTTGTTACGGATCCATAATGCTAGGTAATAAATCTGTAACTACAATATGAAATGGCAGGCATTATCTCTGGGAGACAAAGCAACATCTGAGTTTAAAGAAATACAACATTCAATTGTCCTGACCACTAAAGAGATGGTGTAGTCCTCCAACTGCACCTTTATCCCAAATTGAAAGCATCCTGGAGTTTTTTTTTATCCCAAATTGAAAGCATCCCACAAGGGCTTTAATATTGGAGTCTGATAAACTTGCTTCTTAATAAGGCAGTCCACAACAGAAGCCTAGAATAATTATGCAAAATCAGGCTTTACACTCAACATAAAACAACCTCTGACACTGCACTTCATGACAAAGGACTAAGTGGTAGAATCTGGCTTGTTTTGAATTAGTGACTGTGGCACCTACTGACATGGTAGCGAGATCCTCCAGCAGTGCTAGCATCTCCTTAGAAAGATGAGGGAATTATAATTCAAAGGAGGCCTGTGAGAGGGAGGTAATCATGGGACCTTTTCACTTGTGTATACAGAATTAACTATAAGACACCAGTTGAGAGTCAAAAGAATGTGAATTCCCCCAATAAAAACAAACATATGCACGCAATCAAGCAGTCTCATGAACCACACAAGGCTAGCGAGGGTAAAGGGGAGAAATGTTAGATAGCGGGAGATCTGGGGGTGAAGTGGGTGATAATTATCATTCCAGAAGTAGAAGATCAAAGCAAGATGGCTCAAATGTGAGAGTCTGAGGATGGCACAGGGCATGAGAATCAGGGAGCCAATGGGCAGAATGATATGCCTACACACATCCAAGGTACTATGAATTGTCGGGCTTGGAGCCAGGGTTTAAGTACCCTGCTTTCTGTCCTGAAAGGGAATGTGTTAATTGCTCTTTGGCAGAGTAAACAAAGGGAGTCTGGAATGGACTAATGGTCTTAACTTCAGGTGACAAAGCACTGACGGAAGTCACGTTAGCCTCTTAATGTCTGGGCAGGTGAGGAATAAAGGAGAGTTCACGGAAGAAGGATACAAGTTGATGGCCACTGGTCACTCCATTGAGGCAATTTCATTTGCTATTGTGCTTAACGGTTGGGTCATTGAGGGTATTATTGCAAGCCCATCAGTGCTGGGGCTTTCCAACTAATCCTTTTGAACTTACGATCAGGCCATGCTGAGGTCATCTGTGTTAGCATGTGGCTTCCAATGAGAGTCCTTGTTCACAGGCCACAAGTGTGTGATTTTTATATTAGAGATGATATCTCCAATTAAATGAAATTTCTTGCCAATTAGATGGTACCATGGAGTGGGGTGTACAGCATGGTAACAGTAAAAAAGTGGAAAAATTTGGAAGGATTATTTGGAATGAGGATCGTTTGCCACTAATTCCACTAAATTCCCTTTGACACTAATGCCAGAATAACCCTTCACTTAATTTCAAGCATAAACCAAAGTAAATTTCACCTCAAAGCGATCCAGGAAATCCTTTAGATTTCTGAACTGATCCATA
The DNA here is from genome assembly GCA_030412105.1 of Cyclura pinguis. Lineage (NCBI taxonomy): Eukaryota > Metazoa > Chordata > Lepidosauria > Squamata > Iguanidae > Cyclura > Cyclura pinguis. The sequence goes on along the minus strand of CM059602.1, from coordinate 69,081,331 downwards.
CATTTTGGCTGAAACAGCCGGTGCACATCCAAAACATCATACGCAAGGAAATCTACATAGGTGATCTAGGAAATGTAAACAGAAAAAAAAAAGACATTGTAAAGGAATCCAAAGAACTGGGACAAATCTTGGCCTCTCTATGAATTATACCCAGCATTTGTACCTTATTTCCTACAAACCATTTTCTGTCCCCTAGAAACTGGGAGAACAGCTTCAGCTTCCCAGGTAGCTCTTCAATGTACTCAGGTTTCAACTTTTCCTGGGGAAGAAAAAAAGATGTTGATTATTATACACAGTCTCAATTTCAGCTGGCCTCTTATGAAACCTATGTCTATTTTTGTCTTTTCACCACAGGCCAATTCCCTCTTCTGCAAACTCTACAAACAGAACTTTTGCCCCCCCCTCACACTAAGGCAAAGTAAGTAAGTAAGTAAAATAAAATAAAATAAAATAAAATAAAATAAAATAAAATAAAATAAAATAAAATAAAATGGTAAAGCTTTCATAAGTTCTGTTCTCCAATACAATCACTGTGTATTTATCCCCACAGTTACTGTCAAATCATCTGCTGAATTCCCAGTCTTATCCAGTTTGGAAGAACACAAGCCACAAAACTCACAAAATCTGGGCTGTAGCACATTCTTGCAAAGGCCATTCGGAAATCCATGACTTGGTTCTCAAGTATATCAATTCGGATTATTTCTTCTTCAGTCTCACCACCTGTAGCAACACAAGAGACAGAGATGGCCAAATATTTCTGACCCCCATCAGCAGTTTGGCATTACATTACTTTTGGGTGCTAAGCCAGCATCCAAACATTCACTGGCGTCATAAATACTCACACATCTTGTGTTTGCGCGCAATGTATCGTAGAATGGCATTGCTCTGTGTAATCTTTCTCTCTCCATCAATAAGATATGGCAACTGGGGACAGAGGAAAAAATTAATATTGATGGAATTCTTAAGTAATTTTCACACTTGGTAATCCTCACTAGACAATGTTCAGTTTATTTAGGATAATCAGTATGAAAACGGCAATCTGAAGATTTTCTGAGCATGAGCCTAAGCAAAGAGTGCTGCTAGATGCTAAAATGGTTGCCTAAGGCCTTCAGAAAAGAGACTAATTTCGCACAGAGAAATCTGTAGTCATGTAAAGATGAGGATTAAGCAAGCACTAGGCTCCAGTAGCTAGCTCAATGGGCTTTCTCTATGACCAGGGTGGGGAATCTTTTGCTCACCAGGTATTTTGGACTGGAGCTCCCATAACCCCTGATGGCCTGGGATTTCTGGAAACTGAAATCTTAAAACATCTGGAGTATCAAACATTCTCTGCTACTGCTCTGGGGAAAGAGCAGAGAAGGAGTAACAGCCATTCCACAACCATGCAGAGTGAGGCCCACAGGCTGCATGTGGTCCCCAGGGCTGTTTTGGTAGCTCTTCAGGATAGAAATGCCATTTTTGGCCTCCAAGGTTCAAAAAAAAAATAAAATACAGTTTTTCTTCTTTTCTTTCTTTCTTCTTTTTTTTTTTTTTAGATGCCCAAAAATGATCTCTAGGAGGTCTGCAGGGTCATTCTACTTCATTTGGATCTCCCCTGGATACCTCAGGGTCCAAATGACATTTTGCAATGTTTTCAAAAAAATATCTTTTTTGCCTCAAAATGCCTTCAAGGGGCCCAGGAAGGCCTCAAAACATGCTCCTAGTGTTCCCTAGCAGGCATTTGGAGGCAAAGACATGATATATATATTTATGGGAGCAGGTGCAGTATGTGGTATAGATGCAGTCCTCCAAAGTCTCCCAGAGGGTTAATGGGCCTCCTTAGTTTTCCAAAGCTGACCACTCATTTTAAAGTCAGGTGTGATCACTCCTGGCTTCCCACTTATTTTTGGCCTGCAAGAATGCACAAAACCAGGAATTAACCCAAAACACCAGGTTTTTCTGCTAGATTCTACTCACTTCCTAGTTTTCAACTGAGTTGTAATCTCTACTTGAAGTAGCATCTGACAGCAGTGTGACATAAGACAAGAGTCTCTTTTGCAAGAGCACGGAAGGACTATCTGTCAATAACCCAAGTTTGGAAACTTAGGCCATTTCCTCCCTACACTGCTACAGTGCTATTATTCCATTTTCAACATCCTGTGGAATTCTGGGGTTTGTAGTTTCCTGGGGCCAAAGAGCTCTCTTGCTGAGAATTCTAAATCCTCTCCCTAAATTTCAAACCCCAGGATTCCACAGGATGTTGAAAGTGGAATAATAGCCTTAGCTTTTATAACTACAACTCCAATCCCCAAGCCTACACAGCCAATAAGTATGCTGCGTAGGGGGAGCACTAGTTCAGAAAAATAACTTTCAGATTCTGGTAGCAATTTCCACACATCTCAAAGTCATCAACAGCAGACTGATTCCATTTCCACACCACCACTCAGCATTGTCTGTGATGCCACAGTTGCCACATACATTTGGGAAGTCCAAGCCCAATTTCTCCTTCACGTTAGTCCACTGACTTGTATCAAAATCTGGAACTGTAAATATAAATACCAATAGTAAATGCCCAATCCATATCTGTATCTGCCCAGGATTATCTTCTCCATTGTGTCTAGCTTTTTCTTCCTCTGGCCAGTAGAGTACTGACTTGCAATGCAAACCTACTTAGAAGCAAACCATGTTCAACATCATGGGATATACTTCCAATACATATAAATAATATTATGCCATTTCCCCAACACCCGTTCTGCTCACATTCTTCCCCACGATGACAAAATCTAGTGATTGATTTATCTTCTATTTTTCTCCCCAAAAATGGAACTTAACAAGTTTAAAATCAGATACAAATTAAACCACAAATTATAACTTAATATTAAAGGCAATTAAACAAATTATATTATTAAGACACAACTGAATTAAATTTAGAAGCATACCAATAACACAGAAACAGTAACACAGAAACAGTATATATTAACAGCCATTTCCTAAGGGTGTTTAAACTGACCCCATGAATTTCATAGAGTTTTCTTAGGCAATCATTTTTCAGAGATGATTTTCCCGATTTCTTTATTTGAATATAGCCTACAGCATGCACTATTCATTGGCGGTCTCCCATCCAAGTACTAAACAAAGCTGACCCTGCTTAGCCTCCAAGATCAGAAGGGATCTGGTGCCTTTAGGGTATTTAGGCCACTCAAATAAAGTCTAGTAGGCCAAAAATATTTAGTCTATGAAATTGTAGAACTTCCTCCTAGTTCCTTACCTGGTCCAACACCATACTGTTTGTCTTCATAGGGTGTTTCCGTGTATTCTAGAAGTAGCCTGATTGCATGGGCAAGCTACAAGAAGACAAAGACAAAAGATAAAGCTATTAGAAACCACTAGTCAGTGGCTACATGTTGCCTCCACAGTATGCTTTTAAGGAAAAGTTGCTCAAGAACACAGGTGGCAGCACAGGGGTTGTTGTTGCACTTATTGTTGGCTTGTTGGCTTCCCTTGTTGGCTTCCCTTTGGGACATCTAGTTGGCTTTTTGAGGAACAGAATACTGGACTAAATAGGCCTTTGATCTACCTGGGATGTTCTTATGTTGAAGAATAGCTTTCAGTAGTCAAGATGAACAGATACTGTACTAAAATTAATTACTGTTCAGTAGCACCTCATATTCCAAATTACTGAGAGTTCTGTACCAGGACAAATCAAGCCTCACCATGACAGGGAAAAAATGGGATAAATGGCAAAAGGTTGAGAATCCTAAATGGTGCCCAATTAAGTGTTTAAATATAAGTAATGATGATGATTTAGGGAAAATATTGAAGAAGGTGAAAGAAAAACGTTATAAAGTAATTGGAGATATGTTTAAGGAGGAAGGGAAACCATAGGATGTGGAAAGGTTAACTAACTTAACTGAGAAGCAGTATTTGCTCCATATTGGTAGTATATATAAATCACTGCATAAAATAACTACAAAAAAAACCAATATTACACTGTTAGAAGAAATAACAAAAAAGGAAAATAAGTGAGAGTACAGGATTGATTGGAAAAATAAATAGAGTAATGTTAGGATATCAATTTAGGATTGTGGATGTATGGACAGGAAACTGAGAAAAGGATCTAAAAATAAATAGGGAAGATATACAATTCTGGATTTGAGAAATAAAGAGAAATAGAAATACTAGAATAATAAAAATACTAGGACTGGGAAATGGTATAGGACACCTTACCTATCATTTATAAGAGGAAATTTATCATTAAAGTGCTGGCATAGTTGCGGAGCTAATAGATTGCATATGCATATGTGGCGAAAGTGCCCTTTTGCGCAAAAATTTTGGTCTGAGCTTATATGCAAGATTACCTGAATAATAGGGAAGGCTGTACAGTTGAATAAAGAAAATTGTATAACATTACAATAGAAGAAAAAGAGCTGAGAAATAATGAAGAAAAAGTAGTTATATATTAAAAGCAGTACATGCAGTAATTGTTGTAAGATGGAAGGGTAAAGTAATTTAGAACATGGTTAAGCTGGATAAATATTTAGTGGCATTTTATTATTTCACTTTCTTAGGGAAAGAAGATTAAAATATAACAGAAAGCCAAAGAAAGTGTCATGGAGATTGAACTGGGAAGTTTTGTTGGAAAGAGTTAAAGAGGAAAAGACATATAAAGAAGTCAATAATGTAATCAAAACCATGACTCATATTTTTCAAGAAAGTAAATGTTTGACCTCTGAGAAGCTGGTGGGGAGGGGAGGGCGGAGGAAGGATATGCAAGGGTAGAATTGTGTAATATTGTGCAATATTATGTATCAAAGTGTTGCCCTACGAGGTGAGAGATGTTGGGATCCCCCTGCATTGCCAGCATCTTCTTAGAATTTGGGAGAATTATAGCTCAAAGGAAGCATGTGAGAGGAGAGTAACGACAGTATCTTTTTACCTGTGTGTACCAGTACTAACTGTAGAGAGGACTCCAGTTGACGTTAAACAAAGCATTATACTTGAATTGACAAATATACAAAAAAAAATCAGATATTCTTAAGAACCATACACAGCTATTGGAAAGTGAGGTGGGAAAGGTTAGACAGAGAGAGATTGGGGTAAAAGAGGTGACAGTTACCAGTCTTGAAGAAGGAAGTCGCAGTGGAGGGACTCAGACAGTAGCCATTTCCGCACTAGACTGTTATAGTGCTATTATTCCACTTTCAACATCCTATGGAATCCTGGGGTTTGCAGTTGAGGGAGGGGCCTTTCGGCCCCTCCCTAAACTGCAAACCTCAGGATTCCATAGGATGTTGAAAGTGGAATAATAGCACTATAAAAGTCCAGTGCAGAAATGGCCAGTGTCTGAGGGCAGCATTGAGGGACTGGAGTCTGGGGCACTACGTACCTTATACTACATACTACGTACTACAATTGGCAGGGGTCAAAGCTAGGATTTTTATACCCTATTTCATAGCTTGAAAGGGTACACTAACAAAGCCATAATGGCTTTCCCATGGGACTGACAAACAGGTCTGGAATGGGCTGATTGCTTTAACTCTGGAGTGACAAAACATTACTGGGGCTTAATGTTCAGTCAGGTAAGGTGTATAGGGAAGTTCTCCGTAGGGCAAGATCACCCTCAAGCATAACTCTCTCAGTTTCAGCAACTCCTTCCCAATTCCTTAGCAGGGGGCATAATAGTAACCCTTGCAGGAGGACTGTGGCACTTGATTACTGTGATAATATTAACGGAGCATGCCAGACCATTCAAAGTGTACGTTGAATGACGTTAAAGAATGCAGATGAACAGTTTTCCCATGCACAGTTGCATAAGAACCACTGCAGCAGTAAACCATGCAACAAGATATTTCATCATTTTGCCATTTCTCCAGATTTTCACAACTAGCTGATGGGGCTTGTTCCGTGCTGAACAAGCACCTCTGAGATAAGGGTAGATCCTGCCCACGCAGGTGAAGGCCGCTTTGTATTTCTGTGGACCAGGATTACACAAGAAAGTCATAAAGGCAATTTTCTCTACCCAAGTGTCCCAGGGAGGTCAGCCAATCTGTTGCAAGGCTGACTTTCCCAGGAAGGCAGAGGTGGGAATCCTGTAGGTTACTGAACCGCAACTCCCATCAAGCCCAACCAGCAGAGCCCATGAGGAAGAATGCTTTGAGTTGCAATCCAACAATATATTGAGGGATGCATTATTCCGACTGTTGCACTAGGTGAACCTGCTCCCCATGAAATATTCTTTGTCAGCAAACTTTTATTCAGTGCGTTACTTTTGTTCCTGATAACTCCACTGCAAAGACCAAAGGGCCGAGGCCAAGTCAGAGCCTAAAGGGAGGCGTAGCTGGCCACAGCTTTGGGTTGGCTGCCCAGATTCCTCCCATCCTCACGCACACGCCTTCGGAGGGGAGGGCTGCCTACCTCCTAAACTCCACTGAAATAAACGGGGAACTAAGCAAACACACGCGGTGCAATCTCAGAGAAGTCTACTTAAAAGCAAGCACCATTGGGTTCAGCGTGGTTTACTTCTAGGTAACTGTGGGCACACAAAGGCTACAGGGCCGAGAGACACGCTGCAACTTTTGATTCAAAGGCAGAAATGCGAGGGCGCGGTTTCCGCCCGCTTTTACACGTAAAGCTTCACCTGTTGAACATCCTCCACTGAGCCCAGCACCCTTCAAAACCCTCACACAGGCTCGGCCTGTGAACGGAAGACCATCAACACAGGGACTGCTGTGCTTTCCAAGCCCCTCCCCGCTTTTCCTAATACGTTTTCAACCGCTTCTAATTCGACTGTTGTTTCGATGGCCTGATGAGTTTAACGATGTTTTAACGTTATAACGATGCGTTCCAGTATATTTGCATTTTAGCCGTGGTGCGGGACTCCTGGAGTAAAGTGGAAAATTAATCGATAGATTTATTTAAATTACTTACAAGTACAACTACTAGCACGCAATTGCGATGGCTGATCGTGGCACGTTACAACACATTTTAGGAATACAGAAGCAGAAACACTTTCCCGAGCGTCTCCCCCAGGGCCCTTCAAAAGACCCGGACTTACCCCGCGGACATCCCAGTAGCCCAGCGTGACGCTCATTTTCTCCGCGCGGCGATCGGCTCGGCTGCAGACGCGGAGAGGACGGCGCTTTTAGACGGGTCCTTGAGCGTTGTTGCCACACCGGAAAGGGGGCTGGCAAATCGCGTCCTGAGCTCGAAGGTGACGAGCTTGGCTCCGGTCCAGGTCCCCGGCCTCTTACTTTTGGGCTCTTCTCCACCCGGTCTTACGCTCCTTTTGGCCCACAACCGCCCACGGGTGGGTCGGTGAGGAGGGGAGAATCTTGTAACGGCTGGATGTTACAAAACGATTTTGCACGCCCTTTGAGATTAACTTCGAGAGAAAGAAGTTTGTAGCCTAAGCTTTCATTATTTCCGCACTAGACTGTTATAGTGCGATGATTCCACTTTGAACATCCTATGGAATCCTCGGGTTTGCAGTTTAGGGAGGGGCCTTGGAGGCCCCTCTGCTCTCAACTTTATGCTCTCAGAAAGTTGGTTCCACTGAAGGCGGTGTCTTGTCTTGTAAATAATTGTTTTAAAATATTTTTATTAAAGTTTAAATTGAAAATAAAAAAAACCCTTCCCCGCTTCCAAGCTTTCTTTTTTTTTCTTTTTTTTCCAGTCGAGTCTGTTTGTTTACATTCCTCCATACATAATTTCTGTTTAAAGAATAATCTTAGGTTGCTACATCTTACATCTTGTCTTTTCTCTATTTATCTTATATCCTGCCGTTTGTCCATATTTTTGCAAAATGTCCATCAACCTCTGTATAGATTCTTGTGGTTCCTCCAAAAATATAATTACATCATCAGCAAAAGCTTTGTATTTTATTTCCTTCTTCTTTATTTCTAAACCCTTTATCTGTGGATCCTCGTTTATTGCAATCAGTAATACCTCCAGTACAACTATAAACAATAATGGTGATAATGGACACCTTTGCCCTACCCCCTTATTAATTTTGAACCTTGACATTTTATCTCCATTTATTATTAACATTGCTGATTGGTCCCCATATATCATCTCAATCCATTTACAAAAGGTTTCTCCCAGGCCAAAGTCTTTTAAAGTTTGATGCATAAAACCCCAGGAAACATTATTAAAAGCTTTTTCTGCATCCAATGATATAATAGCTATCTTCTTTCCTGGATTTTTATAATAATATTCAATCGCATTCAGTAATGTTCTAATATTACTCTTCATTTGTCTACCTGGGAGAAACCCTATTTGTCCTTCCTGAATCTTGTCCTGCATTGCATGTCTCAATCGTTTTGCCAATATTATCACCAAAATTTTATAGTCTATATTCAGGAGAGAGATTGGTCTATAATTTTTAACTTCTCTCTTATCCTTATCTTCTTTAGGTATCACTACTATATTTGCTCCTCCCCATGATTGTGATTTCCCATATTTCTCTATTTCTTGCAAAGTTGCTTGATATGGATAAATTATTTCTTTTACAAATCTTTTGTAATATAATGCAGTAAATCCATTTGGCCCTGGTGCCTTATCCATTTTCAAGTGTTTTATTGCCTCTTCTATTTCTGTTAATGTTATTGGTTTATTTAACTGTTCCTGTTTCTCCGGTGATATTTTTGGGATCTTAATCTTGTTAAAAAATTCCATCCATTTTTCTTCTATTCGATATTGAGGATTTTTTTCTTGAAGTAATGTTTCAAAATATTCTTTAGACTTCTGTTTTATTTTTCCATGTTGTGTAATCCTCTTCTTCCCACTGTTCAATTCAGCTATTATATTCCTCTCTCTCTTCTTCTTAAGCTTATATGCTAACCATTTCCCAATCTTATTTGCCTGTTCAAATTGAGTTAATTTCAGCTGTTTCATCTTCTTCTCTATTTCCTCTAATGAATTCAACGTTATCTCTTTTTGTATTTTCTTTATTTCCATTTGTAATGATTTCTTCATTGGATTTTCTCTAAATTCTTTTTCTTTCTCTTGAAGTTTTATCATCAATTCTTGATGTTTCTCTCGCTTTTTCTTATTCTGGATGTGTCTTTTTTGTATAAAAAAACCCTCTCATTACTGCTTTTGATGCATCCCAGACTGTCTTCATCTTCGTATGCTCTTTTACATTTTCTCTAAAGTAATTTTTTAAAGCTTCTCTTGCTTGTTGTACTACCTCCTCATCGTTTAGTAAATTATCATTTAGTCTTCATTGAAATTGCTTTGCAGTTTCCTGTATTTGCATCCTCATTGGATGATGGTCTGAGATGATCTTAGGCAGTATTTCTATCTTCTTTATCTCTGTTAACAGTTGTTTAGAAACAAAAATCATATCTATTCGTGACCAAGATTGATGTACTTCGGAGAAATATGTAAAATCCTTTTCATTTGGATAAAAAATTCTCCATGCATCCAAGACTGCTATTTCTTCACACATCGCAAAAAAAGTTCTTAGAAGTTTATCTCTCTTTCCTGGGTCTTGTTTATTTAAAGAAGTTTTTCTATCCTTTTTGACATCCATAACTCCATTCCAGTCTCCTGCTAATATCCAATCTTCGTATTCATATTCTGATATCTTTTCTCACAGTTCTTTGTAAAAATTTCCTTTATTTTCATTTGGGGCATACATGCCAATTAATACTGTTTTTTGCCATTTTTTTCAAATTCTACTCCTAATATTCTTCCTTCCTCATCTTCTAATATTTTTTTTGCTGGGATGTTCTTATCAATATATATTACCACTCCACGTTTTTTCTTCCCATATAATGAAGTAAAACATTGGCCTAGTTTAGAATTATATAAATACTTGTCTTGATTTTTCTTTATATGAGTTTCCAATAATATTGTAATTTAAGGTCTTAATCTTTCTATATGATGAAAAATCTGCCTTCTTTAAGCTTGTGAGTTTATTCCTCAGACATTCCAGGTTATTATATTCATATTTATTTTACTGTCTTTGCTTTCCTTTCTTCTTTTTCTCTTCTGGTTCTACTGGTTCTACCTCATCCTCAGATATACGACTCATATCTTCTGCCATTATCATATCCTTTTTTGTTTTCTCCGATATTGTATCCGGTTCCTTTGCTTCTGCACTTCCCGATTTTAAATAGTTCTCTTGAAATTCAGTTGCTTGTTGAACGGAGTTTATCTTTCTTCTTCTCCCCTCAAAGAAAAAGGAAGGATCTTCTGGAATCTCTCATCTGTACCTTACTCCTCTTGCTTGCAATTCTCATACCAAAAACGCATATTCTCTTCTGCTTCTTATTACGCTTGGTGGTACATCCTTAAAAAAACTTTATTTCTGTCTCATCCACTATTAATTTTTCTTTGTAGTTTTGCTCCAAAATCATATCCCGTGTTTCTTCTTTGATAAAGTATACCACTATGTCATGTGGGAGACCTCGCCTTTTAGCCACCACCGATTCAATTCTGTAGGCCTGATCTATCTCATGTTCAAATCTTGCTCTTCTTAGGCCTATATATGGTGCCAAGATATCTGTTACTCTTTGATTTAAATTTTCCTCTTTCTGTTCCGGGAGTCCTCTCAATTTCAGATTTCTGCTCCGTTGTCTTATTTCCAGTCATATTATAGTTTCTTTATCTTTTTGCTGCTCCTTCTTCATCTGTTCCAACTGATTTTCCAATTTTTGACTTTTTTCTTGTATGTCTTCAACCTTATGAACAATTGTTAATAAATCTGTTGTAAGTTTTTGCAAACTCTGGTTCAGATTTTCAACTTCTTTTTTTAAATCTTGTTTTATTTCTGTCCTAGTTGTTTTTATCTCTGTTCTGTTTGCTTGTATTCCTCCATCATTTCATTTCTCATTTTTTTTGAAATTCTTCCAACAATCTGTTCATCTCCATTATCTTTGATCCGGTAGATCCTCTTCTTTCTAGAACTTGTGGTTGAATTTGTGTCTGTGTTGTCTTCTTCTGTCCTGTTGCCATACCTTCCCTCTTTTATTAGGAAATATTCTCTATATCCCCCTTCCAAAGTTGATTTTTATAATAGAGTAGCTAATATAACATATTAAATCTCATATAATATATATAATAAAGTTTAAAATATACTTTTATCTTTCTTATCTTTTCTAAATTGTTCAATTATACGAAAAAAGAAAATGCCACAATTAACCTAACTGATTTTTATATATAGTCTTATCAAGGCTAATACTTCTACTTATCAAGCTCTACAAATACCATTAATATTTATCTTATCTAAATTACAAAAGGGAGGAAAATTATAGCTATTTAACTATTATAATATTTATATTATAACCACCATTGATTCATTTCTAATCAAAACTCAATATAGACAGATAAGGGATTTTAATAAACCTGTATTGTCCCCCAGTCTTCTTTCTATATTTCCTGCCTTAGATTTCTAGGGCTCAAGTCTCTTCTTCTTATTCAATCTTCCTCCAGTCTTTTTCCAAATCAAGTTTACAAGTCTTATTTTCTTAAGTTTCACCTCTCTTCTTGAGAATAATTCCTATAACAGATCGGATATCAGCCTCTTTCAGTCTCTCTCAGTCCAAACTGAAAAATCTCTCTTACTTTTACTTCTAATTCCAACAACCCCCCAAAATCACAGTTCTTCTTTATTTACTTCTTTATTTATATATATATAGGATGGGGGACACGTGGCTGGATGGCAGTACGTGTGAAAGGGATCTAGGAGTCTTAATAGACCACAAGCTGAACATGAGTCAGCAATGTGATGCAGCAGCCAAGAAAGCCAACGCAATTCTCGGCTGCATCAATAGGAGTATGGTGTCTAGATCGAGGGAGGTACTGGTACCACTCTACTCTGCTTTGGTTAGACCTCATCTTGAATACTGTGTCCAGTTCTGGGCACCCCAATTCAAGAAGGACATGGTCAAGCTGGAGCAGGTCCAGAGGAGGGCGACCAAAATGGTGAGAGGCCTGGAAGCCAAGCCCTATGAGGACAGACTTAGAGAGCTGGGTATGTTCAGTCTGCAGAAGAGAAGGTTAAGAGGGGACATGATAGCCATGTTTAAATATTTGAAGGGATGCCATGTAGAGGAGGGAGAGGGCTTGTTTTCTGCTGCTCCAGAGACCAGGACAAGGAGCAATGGATTCAAGCTGCAGGAAAGGAGATTCCACCTGAACCTCAGGAAGAACTTCCTGACAGTCAGGGCTGTCCGGCCGTGGAATATGCTGCCTCAGAGTGTGGTGGAGTCTCCTTCTTTGGAGGTTTTTAAGCAGAGGCTGGATGGCCATCTGTTGGGAGTGCTTTGAGGGTGTTCCTGCATGGCAGGGGGTTGGACTGGATGGCCCGTGTGGTCTCTTCCAACTCTACATTTCTATGAAATCTATGAAATCTACTTCACCTCTCTTCCTGAGGCTAATCCACTTTCGGTACCAAAACTTCACTTACTTCAGCTCGCTTCCTAAGGCTAATCCATATCAAGTTTTTAAAATGAATTTTTCTTCACTTCTCTTCTAGAGGCTAATCCAATTTATTTTGCAACATTAAAATCCACAGGGCTATGCCATTTATTTTCCTCTCAGTTTCTGTTATGTCTCTATTATGTCCTCCCTTTATCTTCTGTTTTGTCTGTCCTTTCAACAATTTCCTCACTCTTTCCTTCCTCCCCTCCTCTACTATTGTTCAATTAATTTTTATGTCCTTTTAATTTTCTCAGTACTTCAAAGATCTTCCAAAATTCTTCTGTCAGTTATTCAATTATTCAAAATAAGAAAGGAAGGGGATTTTTAATACTGCTTACCAAAGTTTCGAGCCCTGCACATTCTCCATTCGCTCGTCCGGACCTTCGTTCCTCTGCTCCTCCACAACTGCACACTTCTCTATTTTCCAAATTTCCCTCCTTCCAAATCATAGCTTCTTTTCTTTTTGTCTTTATTTTGAAACCTCTTGAAGCCTCTTCTATTTTCACCACAGACTCAATTGGATCTTTTCCTTTTTATGTTCTCTTTCTTTAAAAGAGGTCACTCGCCGGCACTTTACAGTTTTCTGGCTGCGAATCTGCGGCTTGGCTCCGTCCTCCCATCCTGTTTGCGCCAATTCCTCCCCTCCTTCTCTAGCGGCACTGGGGAGATCTCAGACTCCGTGAGCAGCTCTGCTCCCCCCTACCTGCTAAGGGGGTACTTTTTAAGGGGGACCCTAAGTCCTCTGGGGGATGTTACCCCTGCGGATTTGCAGTGGTAGACTGAGCCAGCTGTTCAGGCTACCTGCCACACCGACATCTTGCCGGAGTTGTCTTGTAAATTATTTTATTTTATTTATTTATTTTTATAATTTTATTCATTTTCACGATTAAAACAAACATTTATAATTGTACTTTTACATGAACTATTTTCGATCTTCCACACTGATCTAGATTTCATTTTCTATACTTCTTTTACCAATTAACATTACTGTAGCACAATACAATGTTTATCTTACATGATAGTTCTTACATTCCCCTCTTCAGATTCCAGTTCCATGGTATATTAACTGTCGCCCCTTCATATATTACCTTAACCGTGAATTACTCATTTCCATTTGGCAATACCCAGCAATCACCCATTGCAATTTTCCATTCTTTTTTTACCTCATCGTCTGATTTCCCCTTTAAACTCTGGGAGACTATATCAGCGTTTCTACTTTCAACAAATGTTTCCCACCATTGTTCAATTGTGGGTATTTGCTGAGTTTTCCAAAGCTTTGTGTATTCTATTTGAGCTGTTGTTATCATATACAGTATTATTCTCCAATGTCTCTTTACATCAGTATCTTCAAATATATTTGTCATATTCAACAAGTACAATTCAGGTGTCTTAGCAAATTGAATCTTCAATACCGCACACATTTTGTTATGCATTTCACTTCAATATTTCTTAGCCATAGGACATGTCCACCACATATGAAATATCGTTCCGACATCTTTCTGACATTTCCAACACAGACCAGTACCTGTATTGTAAATCTTTTTTAATTTATCTGGTGTCATTCGAATATATATCAAAACTCCCCTTTTCTTTTTGTCAATTGTTGCAGCATAACAACTTCCTAATTTCGGATTTCAAACATATCTCAAATCTCAGGTCCTAATTCGAGCTTCTTGCAGACATATTATATCCAAATTTTGTTTTTCCAACTGGTGAAATATTTGTCTTCTTTTGTATTCAGAGTTAAATCCCTTAATGTTCTAAGAGTATATCTTTAGGTCCATTTTGTCAAATTTTTTTGTTAATTTCTTATTTCTAGAAGAAGAACTAATTAATCCTTCAATAAATCTCCTTCTAACTCCCCTTCAATAATTTTAAAGGAGTAATATGCACCTCTGCAATGAAAACAAGAATACTAACATAAGTTGTGTGTTAATAAACAATTATTCTTGTTCAGTTCTCTGTTAGCAGACTGGAATTTTTGAGTATATCCCAACTCAATTCTTTCTTTCCAGCCTTCTGCTATCTCTGAGCTCTGTTTCCTGGCAATGGACAGCTGGTGCCTATGACACACCATGAACATAGTCTAATGAACACTTAAAAAGTATGTTTTAATTGATTATTATGTGTGCAAAATACTTTTTATGCTTATAGAAACTTATTTGCATGTTGCTCTTTAGTGGGTTAACACGAAGTCTGCCATTTGTATAAATTCAAAGTATTACTGAAATCCATTAACAAAGCAATCCTATACGTCACTACTCAGATTTAACTCTCCTATTACTGAAAAGTAGTGGACTGGAGCATGATTTATTGGAGACTGAGAATCTGCAAAGTTTAGAAAGTGCCAAATCAGGAATATCAAAATTCAGACAATAACTAATTGTGTTTAATGCAGCAAAGAGGATATTGGCAGAACTCAACCTCATCTATCCATTAGAAAAAGAGAAAGAAAGAGATCCTGTGCTAAGTATAAGCAGGCAGTGATGCATTTAAGTCTTTTACTCAAAGTCTCAAGTCAAATCTCAAGTCTCTACCTTCAAGTTAAGTCTCAAGTCTGGAAGCCAACTTTACACCCCAATCAAAATTCCAAAATTATTGGATAGAATGAAATAAATTCAGTTTTAACAATTTAAGCAGAGTTGGCTCTCCGCATTTGCAATTTTGCCATCTGCAGCTTCAGAACTGGGGAATAGGATCCTATCTTATTCCCCATTACTGAAGATTCAAAAGCTTTAGAAGGAAGGATCCTTCCTCCTCAGGCCTGTTGCCTAACACATTTGCTGTTCCCCTCTGAAAAATGCACCCTGCACTCTGGGGGTGAGTCTTGTCTTTTGCTCTTAGGAAATGTTTTGGAAGGCTCTTCCGATATGCAGTGGGGACAGGTTGCTGAACAGACCTCAACCCTGCCTCAAGCCCATTTCCTAACCCGTTTGCTGTTCCCCTCTGAGAAATGCACCCACACTTTGGACTTGAGAGAGATTGCCATGTGACTCGTAGGCAAAAAGAGATGGAGGTGTTGTTCAAAGTCATAACGTTTCTGGATGAATGCGTTATGTTAACTGAACCAAGGGCATCAAGTCAGTAATTTAAAATATACAAGTCTCAAGTCGTGTCAGCGCATCATTTATGGCTGAGTCAAGTCCGGGTCGAGTCACTGAAGCGACTTAAGTCCTAATCGAGTCCGAATCTATCAACTCAAGTTTACATCATTGTGAGCAAGTGCTAGAAGAAGCAGAACATTTTAACTGTGTCTATATGACAGCTGCTGAACTACTTGACTAATTACAATAAGAAAACAATGATCAATCTGAGACAGTAAAATTTTCAGATGCTGACAGCAACCATGGGAGAGTGGGAAGTGACACCTATCCAAAGGTGGGAAGTAAATATTAATTAATTAATTAATTAATTAATTAATTGTCTTTCTAGGCCGCCTTTCTCCTGGAATTGGGACCCAAGATAGCTTCCAACAATGAATACATATAAAAAGAATAAATACATTAAAAACATTCAAACAGTTAAAAAACATTAAATGGATATAAAATCATACAAACACTTCAAAGTATATTCCAATACAACAGTTAATAAATAAAGCTACCCGGCTGATGTAAAAACCTGTTTGCAAGGAAAAGTTTTTGCCTGTCGGCAAAAGGAAAGCAGGGCAGCAGCAGCCATGGGAGGCTGTCTCCTGTGTCTTCCCCAGGCAAGCCTGGGATGGTGGTCGGACAGAGAGAAAGCCTTCCCCAGCAGATCTTAAGGTTCTAGCTGGCTTGTACAGGAAAATAATGGTATTTCATGTTCAGATATTTGTTCTCAGTTGATAAACTTCGTAAGTTTTAGCAGATAAACTTTGTAAGTTTTTTTTCTTCCTTTCGGAAGAGATTGGGAGTGGAGATTGGAGTGTCCATATGGAGGGGTTGATACCCTCACCCCCTGTGTCAACTGAAGCGCATGATTCTCGTGAAGCCTCAGTACTTGCTGTGGCCACTCCGTTCCCAAGTGTACACTTAGCAGGTCCCAATCCTAGTTCAAACAGAGTCTTCAGACTCCCTGTATATCAAGGAGTCTGGCATCTGTGATCTAGCAGAGTTTGTTAGATTGCATCTGCA
The DNA here is from genome assembly GCA_030412105.1 of Cyclura pinguis. Classification (NCBI taxonomy): domain Eukaryota; kingdom Metazoa; phylum Chordata; class Lepidosauria; order Squamata; family Iguanidae; genus Cyclura; species Cyclura pinguis. The sequence goes on along the minus strand of CM059602.1, from coordinate 69,064,814 downwards.
ATTGATGCAACTGGATACTGAAACCCCCAGAACTTTCAGGGATTACTTATATCTTGCTCTGGAAACTAATGCATATGCTAGAAATAGGCAGCAGTCCAAAAAACAGATCAATCTAGGCTATAACAAAAGTAAGTTGCACTCTCACGACTCCAACCAGTAAACCAGTTTCAAGGAACACTGCCTATTATACATGTATTAAATAGTGTAAGTGTAAAGGTTTGGGTCTGTGGCTAAGTCCTTGCAGGATTCTGCCTGCAAGGATCTGGGCCTTGACATTGTTCTTTGCAGAATCCTGCCTAGTACCTCAGATCCAGAGCTGGCTGCTCCGATGCAGGGCAACTGGAGTGGCCGGCTATATAAGGGCTGGGGTTATGCTGCAGCTTCTGTCACAGCAACATGCTCTCTAGTGCTGCCTGTAGCCGCTCCTGACTCTCTAGTGTTCTTGATCCTGCTGACTTATGGACTTGGAAATCTGCTTGTTTTCTGGACCTGCCTCTGACCCTGTGGACTCTTGTTACCTAGTAGGCTTCTACTGCCTTGAACCCCTGCTGTGCCCTGACCTTCTCCCTGTTTCTGGGACCTGCCTCTGGCCCTGTTTATGCCTGTTGCCTTGGGCTCTTGTGTGCTCTGATCTCCTACCGGTCTCTGGACCTGCTTCTTGCTGCTGGCCCCCTGGATTCTTGCTACCCAGAGGACTGCTGCCTTGGACCCTTGTTGTGCCCCGACCTTCAGCTTCCTGACCCAGTGCCTGTTCCTTGGCTGAGCCCTGGCGCCTGTACTGGTCAGCCCTTGTCACCCATGCCTCAGACCCTGACAGTAAGGATCAAATTCTGTTATTTTTTATATGTAGTATATGTTGCAAGCAAAGATGTATCAATACTTGTATAGAGTGATTAGTGAAAGTGAGCTATAGAGAGCATGTTTGCCCTTTTGTTTCATCTCTCTGCTTTCTTTCCCTGTGATCCACATTCTCAAGCCTTTTTACTTCCTGCAGAGGTCACTTCCCCCTTTTTCCAAAAGTTATTTAGTCTCTTGCTTTCTGTCTGGAAGAGGTTATTCACAAGGCTTCTCCCTCAGCATGCCTTCTACTCACTCATGAGAGCCAGCTTTTTGGGGCACTTGTACTGAAAATTAGGTAGCTTTTTTGTCTGTCTTCTTCCTGATCCAAGATGGGCTTCCTGAAACAAATGTAAGTTTATGTTTATGTATAAATAAATGCATTTTTCTCCTGCTTACTATCAGAAGCTGTATTAACTATGTTTACTTGGCTTGAAATAGGTACCAAATATTCCTAGAGTATACACTAGGATTAGTTCTTTTTGCTTAATCAGAAGTAAGTCTAGGCGACATGCTGTTTTTCAGAATCTTAGTTTAGAATTTTCAACCTTTGTTGTGGTCTGAACTATAGTGTATCCCGAGGGGAGGGGAGGGGGGGGGGTCTCAGTTTCTTTCAGTTGAAGCTTTTTACTATTCACATTGCAGGCAGAAGGCTTTGATCTAGATGACAGCAATGGGAGGCAATGGACTTAAGTCTGCTTACTACCCACACTAGGAGACCAATATGAATTAGGGATCCCATGTTTGCTTTTGACCAGAAAAAAATAAAGCAGTATTTACATGTTATGTATTAAGAGCAACGGGGTAGCTGGGGGCTGATGTCTTCAGTGATCATTCAAGCATAGGCAGAATATTTAAGCATACTCCTGAAAATGGTTGATGTAATTGTTGGGTTGCAATGTATAGTCTAAGAGCCAGAAGAGGTCAGGATGCACTCAATAGGCTGGTGGTTTGATTCTCCCCAACTTGCCTGCCTTCGTTGTCTGGTCAACTGGGAAAAAAATCGAGCAATTTGACAAGTAGAGGGAAAGCTCTTGAAGATTCAGAAACAGCAGAAAAAGAGTAATTGGGACATATATTTGATAGAAAGAAACCTCACTACTGGTTCATCCAGAAGAAGTAGAACAAAAAGATTTGCTTCATTTAATCGTATTTTGTTACTAGTCCTGCTGAGAAAATGGAATTTTATTCAGTTAGTCTAGGAAAAAAAACTACGGTACTGAAATACTGCAATATACCTAGGCAACTAAGAAAAAAAGGAGGTGACATATGTTTTACATCTAGAGTGTTAAAAGTCTAACAATAATATTTCAATTTTCAGGAAGGAATACTTTTAACAGATCCAAAGGTTGAGCTACACTGTTATTTACTCTTGTTCCCTACCCCCCAACGCATGTTATTGTTTATATGAGTCAAATCCATGGGCATCTTTCACATTACCAAATCTGTTCTTAAGTGAATTTTGTGCAATTTATTAACAATGATAGTAGTGGCTTAAGTGTGCAACTAGTGCTTTGGGACACCAGGGTTCAAATCCTTGCTGAGATGATGACACTAGAGACCCAGGTAGGTTTACTACTTGGTGTAAACTCACTCTGTGAACATGCACAACTTGCACGTTTTCAGCTTCAGAAGAAGGCAATGGTAAACCTTGTTTCATTAAATGTTGTCAAGATGTTTAACACGGGGTCTCCAAAGTTAGTCAGCCTGAAGCTACATAACAACAGTACAGCAATATATAATAAATATTATACAGCAATATAGCAATATATAATTTGTCTCATAAGCCCACCCCCACCCCACACATACCACTGTGCTGCATTTCACTTTTAAGGTACTTCTCCTGTTGTCTAGCAACTTGCCATCAAGTTGCTCTTTCATAACTAACTAACCAAAGCGCCTTCATTGCAATCAGAGTCTTTGTTAACTGAGGTATGCCTGTGTTGTTTCCTCTGTATGCAATATGAACTACAAGAATCTGCGGATGAGACTTTTCAAAAACAGCAAACATAGCTACTGCTCTGGTGATTTAGATGATGACACTAGAGACCCAGTCAGGTTTACTACTTGGTGTAAAGCTCCCATATTGGCTGCTCTTCCTCAGCAGCAGCAATTTATTTTTGTATCAGGTTGCTAAATCATTCCTCCACTTTGCCAGAGGTCTGATCTTTGGCCTGCTTCCTTGACTTGATCCTTTCTTCTACAATATACTTGCCTCTCTTTGCTTCTAGCCACCTGATCCAGGATAAGAGTTCTCAACAAAATGTATGTTTTATATAGGACCTAAACAGAAAATTGTAGTCCATTATCAATCTAGCAGAGAACATTCAGGTGTATCTTATTGTTTACCAGCATATGCTTTACTTTCTAGAGCAAACAGATGCAAGGGAACAGTTAGATGAAAAGATCAATCTAGGCTATAAGAAATGTCAGTTGCATTCTCATGAGTCCAACGATTAAACCATTTTCAAGAACTGTTACCTATTATAGAGAGAAAGAGTTAAATTCTGTTACTTTTCTATGTAATATATGCTGGAAGCAATGAGGCATGAACACTTTTATAGAGTGATTAGCAAAAGGGATCTCTGGTGAGCATGCTTGCCCTTTTGTTTCACCTTTCTAGTTTTTTTCTTTGATCTATGTTCCTAAGCCTTTTTACTAAGTGCAAGTCTGAAGAGATCACCTCCCCCTTTCTTCCCAAGGTTATTTAGCCCTTTGTCTCCCTTTAGGAGAGATCATCCATGAGGCTTCTGCCTCAGGATGCCTTACTTTCACTCATAAGAGCAAGCTTTTAGAGGCTGTTTTATTGAAATTTCAGTAGACAGAAAGTCTGCCTCCTTTCCTATCAAGATGGATTTCATGAAGTGATAAATGTAAGTTTATGTATAAATAAATACATTTTTCTCCTGCTTACTATTAGAAGCTCATACTGCATTGGCTAGGCTGCACTCTGCTTGATATAGATACCAAATATTCCTACAGTACACACTAGTATGAGTTCTTTTGGCCTAATCGGAAGTAAGTCTAGGGGACATGATCCTTTGCAGGATCCTGGTTTAGAGTGTAAGGGAATTTTCAACCTTTGCTGTGGTCTGGACCCATACTATGTATGCTAAGAAACAGAGAAACAGAGAGAAAGAAAGAGAGAGATCAGTTTCTTTCAACTAGAGCCTTTTCATATACATATCGCAGGTAGATGGCACTGATCTAGATAACAGCAATGGCAGTCAATGGACTGAGCCCACTTATGACTCACACTGGGAGACCAAAGTGAGTTTGGTATCCTCTGTTTACTTTTGACCAGGAACAAAACAAATTAGCAAACAAACAAACAAAAGACTGTAATTATGTGGTATAAGTTAACAGCAGTGGGGTGACTGAGGGTTGATAGCATATTTTATCATTCAAGCATAGGTAAATATTTAAGCATACTCATGAAAATGCGTAATATAATTGCTGGGTTGCACTGTATACTCTAGCGGCCAAAAGAGGTCACAGTGCACTCAATAGGCTTCAGAGGAAGACAATGGCAAACTTTCTTTGAGTAAATCTTGTCAAGAAGACATTTAGCTCAGGTCTCCAAAGTAAGAGTAAGCTTGAAGATACATAACTACAATACTGCAATATACCAGTATATTGGGGGCCCCTGAGCATTCGCAGAGTCCTTACAGCAGGTTTGCAAAGCCCTACTGCTGGACACCAACAGCAGTGACAGCAATGGGGACACAGATGTTGGGGTGTGTGTGTGTGTGAGTGAGTGAGAGAGAGAGAGAGAGAGATTGTGCCCAAACAGCTCCCTCGTTTGCAAACAAGGAAGAAGTTTGGACATGCACACATGCCTGGAGCTGTGTCCCTTTCATTACAGATGAGGCAGTAGGGGTATGCCACCTAGGCAACCACAATAGAAAAGAATGGACTAAGTGCAGTTATTACCCATACCAGGAGATCTATATGAATTAGGTATCCCATATTTACTTTTTACCAGTTTGGGGGACAACTGTAGCTATATTTCTATTTGTTAACAGTAATGCAATTGGTGGGAGTTGATGTCATATGTTATTATTCAAGGATAGGCAGAATATTTGAGCATACTCATAAAAATGGTTGATATAATTGCTGGTTTGCAGTGTACACTCTTGTGATGCGCTCAACAGGCTTTAGAGGAACGCAGTGTAAAACCTCCTTTGATTAAATTTTGACAAGAAGAGCTAGCACAGTTTCACCAAAATCAGAGTCAACTTGAAGCCACAGAACTACAATACAGAAGGATTTAGACCAGACATGAAATATTGCATTTAGTTGAATTCAACTGCAGCACAATCATTCACATGCAGTTCTGGGCTGTTTCTGAAACCTGCGATTCATAATCCTGAAATCTCAGGCTTTAAGGCAAGAGTAATAAAAGGAATATGAAAGCCCATGCTTGCTTTGACTCAACATAAACTGCAGAGCAGGTGAGACAGGTAGACAGTGCAACCACTATTCACAATATAGTGGAGTATTGTGAAGCCATAGAAAACCATAGTGGAATTACCTGGAATTTGTTTACCCAGAGAAGAAGACAGCAGACATGGACAGAACAACAAGAGCAATGAATTGGGTGGGGGTTGAGCTGATATTTGTTGATTGAAGCATAGACAGAATATTTTAGCATACCCATGAAAATGATTGATGTAACTGATGGGTTGTAACCAAAAGAGGTCACAATGCACATTCATATATACACATACAAATCCTTTTTGTGCTGAGGTGACATATGAAGCACATGCATGGATACTCAGAGTATGTGAACTCCTTTTGCCCCATACACATATACACTGAACACTGTTGGGACTGATTTCAGTGCCCACTCTGCATTTGAGATAGATGTTTTGCTTCTTGTTTATAACAGTAATATTTTAAATTATTGTGGCTTAGCATAAACACAAACAAGAAACTCCAAGTTTTTAAACTGGGTGGAAGTGGTGGGGTACTTACTTGGGAGTAGGCATGTTCTCCTGGAGTTTGTTATACAGTGGAAAGAGAAAGGCAAGCATAGTCAGACTCACATTCTGGTCTTTAAGAAAGCTGATTTCAGTAAACTTCCGGAAATGTTAGGTGCCATCCAATGGTCAGGCATACTAAAAGAGAAAGTTGTTTATGATGGATGGGGGTTTCTTAAAAGTGAGATATTGAAGGCACAGTTTCAAACAGTTCTGTTGAGGAAGAAAAATTGCAGGTGGCTAAAGAAACCAGGATGGATGTCTAAAGAACTTTCAAATAATCTAAGGTTTAAAAGGGCCATGTTCAAGAAATGGAAAAGGGGGAAATCATGAAAGAGGAATTCAAACAAATAACAAGCAAATGTAGGGAAAAAGTCAGAAAAGCCAAAGCACAGAATGAGCTCTCTAGCCTTCCTAGAAGTTAAAAAAAAAATTAAAGAGGACTTTTTTTGCTTCTGTCTGTAACCAAAGGAAAAACAAGGAGATGGTAGGTTTGCTGGAAGGAGAAGATGAAGTGGTAACAGGGGACAGAGAAAAGGCAGAACTGCCAAATGTCATCTTTGCCTCAGTTTTCCCTAAAAAGAAAAACAGTGTTCAACATAGAGAAAATGGAACAAATTATAAAATAGGAGAAATACAGCACAGAATAAGTAAAGAGGCTAGTCTTGATGTATTCAAGTCAGCAGGGCCAGATGAACTACATCCAAGGATTGTAAAAGAACTGGCAGAAGTAATTTCAGAATCACTGGCAGTAATCCTTGAGAGTGCTTGGAGATCAGAAGTCCCAGCAGACTAGAGGAGGGCAAATGTTGTCCCCATCTCCAAAAAGGAGGAAAGAGAGGACCCAAATAATTACCGCCCAGTCAGTCTGCCATCAATACCTGGAAAGATTCTAGAGCAGATCATTAGACAGACAGTCTGTAAGCACTTAGAAAGAAATGCCATAATTGCTAAAGGTCAGCATGGGTTTGTCAAAAACAAGTCATGCCAGATTTATCCCCCTCCCTTTTTTTTTTTGATAAGAGTTACAAGCTTAACAGATGAAGGGAATGCTGTGGATGTAGTGTATCTTGATTTCAGTAAGGCCTTTGACAAGGTTCCCCATGGTATTCTTGCAAAGAAGGTAGTAAAATGTGGGTTAGACAATGCTACTGAGTCCAAGCAGCATTGAATTATGAATTAAGTAAATGAAAAGAGACAGCAACCCAGCCTTTCTGGCAGTGGCATAGCTTGGTACGAGTGGGGTAGGGGTGGGGGTGGGTGGAGGCGCAGGGGCAGGGTGACAGTGCACAGAGGTGAAGCAGGCAAGGAGCGGCGGTGCTCCCCAAAAAAGTGCTACCCAGGGCGTACCCCCTCTTGCCCCTTGTCCCTATGCCACTGCTTTCTGGCACCTAAACAGCTCCCTCTATGAAACAGTTTTCCACAGCATCTGAGAGCTGTCTCTCCTGGTACCCAGCTTAGTCAGTAAACACTCTGGAGGGGTATTAGTTTAGCTTCCTGAAAAGCTTAAACTAATCAAGTCTTGGCTTATGAAATCAAGAACTTCATAAACTATTTCATAATTTCTCTACACACAGACAAATAGATTCACTTGTTTGAGTTGGTGACATCACCCCCTACTTCCCAGTCATACAAACCCTCCCTGGTTACTACCGGTACCTGGATCACCGGTTGTGGATTAACACAATGCAAACAGTACAAGGCCAGTGCTGAAGGACTGTGGAAATTGTAGTCCAGAACTTCTGGAAGGCATGAGGTTGCCTAGCTCTGCCTTCCCATGGCTGAGCAAACAGTATTGGAGGGTATGTATGTATGTTTCTTTTGTATCACATGGTCTTGTGAATTTGTCCCCTCTGATCACATGAAAGCCTTTCAGTTCTAATTAAAAAGGGGGTGGGAATCATGTGGAGCTCCAGTTGTTCTTGGGCTGCAACTCCAAGCACTGTGCACCCTGGCTGTGTTGACTAGGGTTGTTGGCCATTACAATCCATCAATATCTAGAGGAACCCACACTCCCTCCCACTTGTTTAGCAGGTAACCATTAGTGTAGCTTTGCTAGAAGCATTTGTTCTGAACTTTAAAGTAGGGAAAATAGAAAGATTACCCAAGGTGACAGTGCAGTTAACAGGCCAAGGAACTAAGAAATCAAGACAATTTTTCAGTGCCCAGCAGCTTTTAATATCTAGTGATTTTGAATGTATTTTGGGCATTACAGCTGCTGCGTAACAATATTCTGAAGCATGCATGGAGGATGAGTGATCTAAGGTTCCTCACTGCCACAATATTGGACACCCAAAATACACAAAATACATTATGCAAGCTTTCAAAGCTTCACTGGCTCCTTCAGCAGGGAGAAATGTTAAATTTCACTGATACAATGTCTGCAAGTGTCAAGGGCAGCAAGATTCCTGTTTCCTTCTATTCTTTCTTATTACCCCACGTGGCATTTCTCAAGAAGATAGGAGTTCTCAAGAAACGGCCAGATTCCATGTAGGCAGAAATCTTCTCCAGGCGCTGCAGAGAAAGCCAGCAAAAGATTCCTTGTTAGACACCACTATTACTACATGTTTCAACAGTCTGTACCAGAATCCCCTAGAAAACTTTAAATGACTTTAAGTATCTAGAGTCATTCTGATAAGTGGGGGGAAATGCAGCCACGTGTTACCTGGATCTGCCAAGAAGGAGTTTTCCTGAAGTTTAGGAAAGCCTATTAGGAAGAACACAGGCAGCTGTGAGGCTACTATGTAATTCTTTATATTTAAGGACTGAATGTTTATTCCAGGATGAGACTGGAGGCAGTTGTTGGGGCTCAGTGCCCCTCCCTTTCTTTTCCCTTCTTCCCACAGCATGGTGCCTTTGCCACAAAGATCCTGGTTTTTAATCAAACCAGACCAGAGTTCCCTCTTACACTGAATCATGGCAGAATAATGACCAGCAAACCAGGAAATTAAGCCAGAATTAGGAGGAAGGGGGAGTTCATTTCCAGCGTTGTAAACTATGGTGAGTATTATGGTCTCTTATTCATAGTAACAAGATTAACACTTATTCCTTTATCATGGAGTGTGGTGTCAGCTCTTTTCTCAGAGCCCAGTTTGGATGATCTAACCTTAAGGACAAGTTAGTTCATACTGATGTAATACCTTCCATTCTACCAAGTTCATCTACTACAGGACATTACAAATGTGGGAGACCTGTTGTAACCAAAGTTTGGAAATTAAAGAATTTGTTCATCCTACTTCTGGGGAGAGATTAAAACATTTCTCTAACTAATACTAAATATGTCATTTATATAATTATTTGTCCATGTAATTGACTTTATGTGGGTGAGACTAGTAGATCTCTTAGAACAGGGTGCACAGAGCATAAAAGTAGACTTAGGAATGCTGTCAGGACGCATCTGTTGGAGAATATTGATGGCAAGTTAATAATTATCCTAATTCCCTGAAGTTTTTCATTATAGAAGCAACCCACAAAACTTCATACCATGGTATAGATTTTCAAACATTTTTACTCCAAAGGGAGGCTTTCTGGATTTTTAGATTACGTACTAGTGTCAGGCTTCAATGACCTCATTAACTGGAGTTGTTTCTTGTAAAACCATTGTTCTACATGTTACGAGACGAATTTCTTCATACCACCTGCTTATCTCTATTCTGGGAATAGATCCAATAGGCAATTATCTCCCCTTACACCTGGTATCATTAGCTTTATAAAAAGAGCATTACAGTCAGTTCATTTCACCCATGCTTTGCTTATAGCAGAGGTTTTGGATGTTTGTAAAAGTACTAATTCTTATATGCTGATTAGAATGGGTAAGTGAGAAACTTTGTTTTGTTACATGTTTGACAAATGTGTGGTGTACAGGTTAGGAGTACACTATGTATTGTGATTAATTCTCCATTGTTATGTTAAAAATATGACTGAAGAAGCCTACAAATGATTTGAAACATCCTGGGCCAACTGTCTCTTCACTCTACATGATTACCACTGAGTTAAATATTTCCATTTCTACTTGATGAACTTCCAAATAAGTTCGTTCATTGTGGTCACTCTGGAACATTATCTTCACGTTGCATTGTGCTTCATTATTTGAACAACTCAGAGCTGAGTGTCTGCTACAGTAACAACTTTGGGACTACTTGAGATAAATAACACAAGACTCTATCATAAATTTTGTTTGCATATGGTTGCAAGGGTTATCTATCCCAGGTGTCTCTGGAAAAGTTTGTGTCCCATATTATTATATGTTATTTTTGTAACTAGTATTTAATTCATTTGAAATTAATTTTCTTGAAATTGTATTATCAGGTGCAAGCAACCAGCTGCTCCACAAATATTCTGAAGTGCAACAAATCCAAACCATCAAGACTACTGGTAAAGGATTGTAAGAGTTGTAGTCCATATCATCTGGAGGGCCCTAGGTTGCCTAACCCTGCCACAGATCCTGTCACCCAACAACAACCACTCTGACACTTGGAACCTCTTGTGGATGTTGTGTAATAGCACTACATCCTGAGTTCTTCAATGAAAATCTGCTGATATCCTATACCATCTACTTAGTTGCAAATGTGTAACTAGGCAATATCTCACGGTGTGAGCCCTCAGGTCCAGCTTGACAGCTAGCAGCCACACAGAGGGAAGGAAGTTTGTTTTGCTGACGACCAGGGCTCAAGAAGGAGGATGATTCTAGATTCCTCCCACCAGTTAGCGAGGCTGTGATAAGGAATTGTGATAGGGCTCCTGCTTCAGAATGTTGCAGATTCACTCTCTGGCAGGAAGTAATTGGAAATAGTCATCCTCTTTGCCCCCAAATGGCAGCTGAACAGACCTCCCCACTCTATGTGACTACTGGTTGTTAAGGCAGACTTAACAGCGTTATTTATTACACAGTGCTACTGAATACAGAGCTGTTACGGATCCATAATTCTAGGTAATAAATTTGTAACTACAATACAGAATGCCAGGCATCATTTATTAACACCTCCTGGAATGCAAGGCAACATCTGAGTATGAAAAAAATAAAATATTCAGCTGTCCTGACCTCTAAAGAGATGGTATAGTCCTCCAACTGCACCTACTGGTTTTTACCCCAGATTGAAAGCATTCCACAAGGTCTTCAATACTGGATTCTGATAAGTTTGCCTCTTAATGAGGCAGTCCACAGCAGAAGTCTAGAATCATTATCCAAAATCAGACTTATACTCAACACAGAACGACCTCTGACACCCCACTTCGTGACAAAGGACTAACTGGCAGAATCAGGTTTGTTTGAATTAGTGACCGTGACACCTAGTGACATGGTAGAAAGCTGGAAAAATTTGGAAACATGATTTCAGTTGAAGATTCTTTGCCAGTAATCCCAGTAAATTCACTTTGACACAAATGCCATAATAACTCTTCACTTTGGAATTTCTAGCAAAAGCCACAGTAAATTTCACCTCAAAGTGACCCAGGAAATCCTTTAGATTTCTGAACTGCTCCAAGCATTTTGGCTGGAATATCCGCTGCACATCCAAAATGTCATATAGAAGGAAATCTACATAAGTAATCTAAGAAATGTAAACAGCAAAAGAAGAAGACATGGTAAAGTGAACCACAGACTTGGGATAAATCTTAGTGTCTGTATGAATTATACCCAACAATTGTACCTTATTTCCTGCAAACCATTTTCTATCCCCCAGAAACTGGGAGAACAGCTTCAGCCTCCCAGGGAGCTGTTCAATGTATTCAGGTTTCAATTTTTCCTGCCAAAGGAGGATGTTGAGTATCATATACAGTCTCAATCTCAGCTGGCCTCTTATGAAACCTCAGAAGGGTTAATATTTCTAGCCCTGTTCTCCTCTTTTATCCCCAGCCCAACCCCCATCTCTGTGAACTCTATAAACAGAACTTTTGTCCACTCTCGGTTGCAGGAAGGAAGAAAGAAAGATTTGATAAGGCTCCCATAAGTGCTGTCTTCTGACACAATCACTGCATATTTATCCTCACACTTTTTGTCAAATCATCTGCTGATTTCCCAGTTCAATTTGGAAGGAGAACACAGGCCACAAATCTCACAAAATCTGGGCTGTAGCATAGTCTTCCAAAGACTATGCGGAAATCCGTGACCTGGTTCTCAAGTATATCCATTTGAATTATTTCTTCTTCAGTCTCACCACCTGTAGGAGCACAAGACACAGAGATGGCCACTGGCATTTCTAGGCCCAGCAGCACCTAGGGCAAGCATGGAAGATGCGCCCCTAGGTGCTGCTGTGGTGCCGCTGCTGAACCAGGCCAGGAAGGACCCCAGTGGCAGTGGCATGTGCGGGGGCGACAGCAGCAGCAGGAGTGGCAGTGAGCAGGGGGTGGTGGCCGCAGGTGTGGGGGCGATGGGTGGGCACGGGTTGGTGGTGGGCACAAGAAGGCACTGGGTAGGCAACAGGCAGGTGCGGGTTGGCGGCAGTGGGCGTGGGGAGGTGACAGGCAGGTACGGGTTGGCAGTGGCGGCATGAGGGGGTGACAGGCAGGCATGGGTTGGCAGCAGCGGGCACGGGGGGGTGACGGGAAGCATGGGGGCAGTGGGCACCTCCTGGCATTGGCACCCAGGGCACATGCCCCAGTTGCCCCACCCTAGATCTACCTCTGAAGATGGCCAAAATATTTCTGACCCCCATCAGCAGATTGGCATTACATTACTTTTGGGTGCTAAGCCACCATCCAATCAATCACTGGCCTCATAAATACTCACACATCTTGTGCTTGCGTGCAATGTATCACAGAATGGCATTGCTCTGTGTAATCTTTCTGTCACCATCAATTAGATATGGCAGCTGGAGAAACAGAAGAAGATCAACAATACTGGTGAAATTCTTATGTGATTTTCACACAGGGTCATCCTCACTAAACAATGTTCAAGGATTTTTTTTTGAGTATAAACAGCCTAAGGAAAGAGTGTTGTTAAAGATTAAAATAGTTGCCCAGGGCATTCAGAAAACAAAACAATTTAGCATAGAATGTGCTAGTGGTCAGAAAAAACTGTAGTTGTGTAAAGATAAGGATTAAGCAAGCACAAGGCTCCAGTAGCTACCTCAATGAGCTGTCTCTCTGACAGTGGTGTGGAATCTTTGGTGCACCAGGTGTTTTGGTCTTCAGCTCCCATAACCTCTTTGTAATCAGTTATGATGACCAGAGATTTCTGGAAAATGAAATCCTAAACGTCTGGAGAGTCAAACATTCTCTGCTACTCTGGGAGAAAGAGCAGAGAAGGAGCAACAGACATACCACCACCATGTATTGTCTAGTCTGGTCCTCTAGCACAGCACCTTTCTTCTTTCACAACACATACCACAATGCCTTCATGAGTCCCACATCTCCCAAAATGCCAGATTTTAAATCATGGTAAAACTACTTCTCCAGACAAAATTCTCTACATTTAAACTTGCATGTTTGGAAGCTGTGACTCTCAGCTGCAGGATTTACCAGGCTTTCCTTTTGGTTGTGGTGGTGGGCAAAGTGAGGCCCACAGGCTGCATGTTTTTGTGGCTCTTCAGGGCCTCCTAGAGGTTAAAAATGCAAAATTTTGGCCTCCAGGGTCCAAAAAATGCCATTTTTCCTATTAAGTGCCCAAAAATGATATCTAGGAGAGGTGCAGGGTCCATTCCATTTCATTTGGAGCTCCCCTGGACCCCTTGGGGTTAAAATGACATTTTGCAATTTTTTTAAAAAAAATCTTTTTTGCCTCAAAATGCCTTCAAGGGGCCCAGGAAGGACCCAAAATATGCTCCCTAGAGGGCATTTGGTGGCAAAAACATGATATATAATTTTAAGGGAGTAGGTGCATTGTGCGAGACGGATGGAGTCCTCCAAAGTCTCCTGAGGGGTTAAAACAGCCCCTTAGTCTTCCAGAGTTAACCACCCATTTTAAAGTTAGTTCTGAACATTCTTGGCTTCCCACTTATTTTTGGCCTGCAAGTAAGCAGGAAGCCAGGAATTAACCAGAAACTCCAGGTTTTCTGTTAACTACTGCTTGAGATTCTACTCACATCCTAGTTTTCAAAAGAGTTGTTACCCCTACTTGAACCAGCAACTAACTTAGCAGGGTGAGATAAGGCAAGAGTCTCTTTGCAAGAACACAGGAGGACTATCTGTTAATAACCCAAGTTTGAAAAACTTAGCTTTGAGAATTACAACTCCAAGAATCTCCCAGTCTACGTGGCCAATATCTATGCTGCCTAGGGGGAGCTATAGTTCAAAAAAAAATTAATGTTCAGATTCTGGTAGTAATTTCCACACATCTTAAAGTCATCAACAGGAGACTGATTCCACTTCCACACCACCGCTCAGTATTGTTTGTGATGCCACAGTTGCTACATATATTTGGGAAGTCCAAGCCCAGTTTCTCCTTCACACTAGTCCACTGACTTGCATCAGAATCTGGAGCTGTAAATATAAATACCAATAAATAGTAAATGCTCAATCCATGTCTGTATCTGCCCAGGATTATTTTCACCATTGTGTCTATAGCTTCTTCTTCCTATGGCCAGTAGAGCACTGCCTCACACTGCAAACCTACTTAGAAGCAAACCCTGCTGAACATCACGGGACATACTTCCAATAAATATAAATAATATCATGTTGTGCCAGCCAGCATTTCACAGATGAAAGCTGGAACATGTGTGGCCGAGCAACATCAAAATGTTGTCAAGATGCCAAACACACAAGATAGGAGAGATAGCAGCAGTTTGCCTGAGTTTACAGTGAAGGACAAGATTCTACTCCTCCTCTCCTCTTTCCCCTCAGTTAATTAAGCACAAAATACGTTGGCAGTTTGAACTCAGGTTGCCCCAACCCATGGCAGCTGAGTACAAAAATGGGGGAAAGTGCGAAGAGGGAAGAGAAACTGGGACATTTTAAAAGCAAGTGGAAAGGTGGGGTGGCAGAGGATTAACCAGAGCCGTTCCTTCCAGATTGGGACTGATGGAGGGTAAGTTATGCTATTGGCTCCTGTGATTGTGTTATTTATCCTTCACTGATACCAGCTTTGTCATTAGCAGAAAACCAGAGGTGTATCTAGGGTGGGGCAAATAGGGTACATGTCCTGGGTGCCAATGGCAGAGAGGCACAAAAATCCATGCTGGAAGATTTAGCAATGGCAGTAGAGGAGGCGGAGAAGGAGATATCATCATCAAAGGAGGTAGCATTGCAGGGGACCGGGCTTTCTCTTTGGTGGAGGGTTGGCGGGGAAAGAATGTCGGGGAGCTTCGAGTGGCTTCTTTCTCCCCTCTGTCCCTTTTTTTGGCAGGGAGGGAGAGCTAAAGAATTCTATTTAAAGGAAAGGGAGAAATCAAAGCTTAAGAAAGGAAGAGGACTCTGCCATTTTGCAGCCTGGAGCCACTCCCTTTGTGCAGGGGGCGGGCTACTGGATGTGCGTGTCTATGTGCCTTCCAGTCATCTGTCAACTTATGGCAACCCTTGAATTTTTTTCAGATGTTTTTCTGAGGCAAGGCATCTCAGAGGTGGTTCTGAGACTTTTTTCCTCTGAAACAGTCTATGGCACTCCATCTTCAAAGACTAACCAGGGCTGACTCTGCTTAGCTTCTGAGATCAGACAGGCTCTGATGGTGCATTTAAGGTATTTGGGAGGAGCAGCATTTTTCTTGTGGTAGGAGCCAACACCCTCATTTAGTTTGCATCCCCCTCTCCCAGCTGCACCCCTGCTTTGGGGCACCCTGATCTGCCTTCTCTGGTCAGTATTTCCTCCTCTCTTCTCTTTCCCAATAAGGATAATACCGGGGAAGGGAGGAGTTTCACATTGTGTCTGATTGCACCTGTGGAAGCCCAGCAAAGAGCAGCAGATTAAGATACACACACACATGCTGCAGCAAAGGAAGGATTGGGGCCAGGACAATGGGGAGGTATTGGGCACAGTCTTTTTTGGAGGAGGGAAGACAGAAATACTTCCAAGATTCTTCTTTGATTAACCCTTTAATGCCCAGGAATTCCCCAGAACACAACAAAACACCCCCCTCAATTCCAGTTTGCCAGTGGATCCAACCAAAGACATTCAGCAGCTGAGATGCAATGCAATTCTCGGTTGCATCAATAGGAGTATGGTGTCTAGATCGAGGGAGGTACTGGTACCGCTCTACTCTGCTTTGGTTAGACCTCATCTTGAATACTGTGTCCAGTTCTCGGCACCCCAATTCAAGAAGGACGTGGTCAAGCTGGAGCAAGTCCAGAGGAGGGCGACCAAAATGGTGAGGGGCCTGGAAGCCATGCTCTATGAGGATAGACTTAGAGAGCTGGGTATGTTTAGTCTGCAGAAGAGAAGGTTAAGAGGGGACATGATAGCCATGTTTAAATATTTGAAGGGATGCCATGTAGGGGAGCGAGTGGGCTTGTTTTCTGCTGCTCCAGAGACCAGGACAAGGAGCAATGGATTCAAGCTGCAGGAAAGAAGATTTCACTCGAAACTCAGGAAGAACTTCCCGACGGTCAGGGCTGTCCAGCAGTGGAATAAGCTGCCTCGGAGTGTAGTGGAGTCTCCTTCTTTGGAGGTTTTTAAGCAGAGGCTGGATGGCCATCTGTCGGGAGTGCTTTGAGGGTGTTCCTGCATGGCAGGGGGTTGGACTGGATGGCCCGTGTGGTCTCTTCCAACTCTACATTTCTATGATTTCTATGAGATGGGGGAGAGCTAAGACACCCCTCCCCATGCCAAGAGGCCACCCTGGGTGGAGGTCCAGATCCAAGTGATAAGGTCCTTGATAGAGCAGAGTCCTGGAGGTAGGTCATGTAGGAGGAGGTGGTCTATGCCGCAGTGGGCCAGATGGGCAAGGGCTGGGTCCCAGGGGTGCCAAGCACTAGACAAGAGATCAGGATGGTGATGCTGAAAGAAGCAGCAGCAGTGGTGGTGGTGGTGTCATCAAGGAGAGTCAGGGGCTACATGTCGGTTCAGTAGTACCCCAAGGGCATCAAGCAGCACATCAAGGAGATCAAGGTAGCAAAGCCGCTGCCCTGGGCCACTTGTTGGTGCCTTCACAACGGCTGGTGCAGGGGGTGGTGGTGGGTGGGGGTAAGGGTAAGAAGGTAAGGGTGCAACTTCCACACTTGTCCCAGGTGCTGTTTACACTAGATATGCCACTGGAGAAAACAGAAAGTTTTCTATTTTGGTTTAATTTTATTAATATGTAAACAGAGCAGCATCATTACTGGTGGATATTCTCACTGCTAGAATAGAACTGTGTCTAAATATTAGACACAGTCCAATACACATCCAGTACCTCTCATGAAGTAATGTACATATGTTTGTCTGCTCACCAAAAATAGCCTAGTCAAGGAGAATTACTAGATCATTTATTCCAGCCTTGTTGGATCAGGTCCAGAGCCTGTCCTCCTTTTTCTTTATTTAAAAGCAAGTATTTATTCTGGGCACAAGGCGCAGCATAAAGCAAAATGTCCAGGCACAATTCTAACTGATTAGCCTGAAAGAAACGAGCCCACATCCAACTTTCAGTATGTTTAAAAAATGTGTGAAGTCACACATATTTGTAAACATAATATGATGACAATGCAATGCAAATAAAGATCAGAGTTACTATATCCATATTGCTGTGTGGTTTGTTTGGGAAACTGGAGAATTTTTGCAGGAGAATTATTGCTACTGATACACTTAGGCCCTTTCCACATGTGGGGGGGGGGGGACGGGCGAAAACGCCCGAAAACGGAGCTTACCGGCAGCCGGGTAAGTCCGTCGCGATACGGAGCAGCGCAAGCTTGCTGCTCCACAGTCCTCCGGCATCCCAAATGGCAGCTTCCGGTTGGTGGAGGCTCTCCACCAACCGGAGAAGCTCGCCAGCTGGAAGCCGGCCCCCGGCAGATCTGCAGGCACGCATTTGCGCGCGCCTGCAAATCCGCGTCGGAGCCGGGCGACGGAGCGGCGCGGGGTTGCGTGCTCCGTGCTTTTTAAAAACCTCGAAAAAGAGGTTTTTAAAAAACACGCAGCACGGCTAGTTCCGGCCGCTCCTGAGTGGATTCTGGTGTGGAACTACAAAAAGTAGTCCACGCCAGTCCACTTTACAGTGTAGAAGACCTCCGTGAGAGGTTGCTCTGCACCATTACAGAAGCCTGGTGTGGAAATGGCCTTAACTGGTTACATCCAGAGCAAATGTTAGAAATCAGCTTCGCTTTAAAAAAATACAAGAGTGATTGTTTGATCTATGCTAGTAAGATTGGTATTGGTTATTGTAATGTAAATATTTAACTCATGATAAATGTCTTTATGGTACCCTGCCTGCACTTTATCAATGACATCTTGATTTAACCAAACATATACCTTTGAACCTTGGGTGTTATAAACCTTTAGTCTGTTTTGATCTTGCCTCACCCTGCAAATAGTCATACCTCATTTTGTACTAAATGTAACAATGCCATTCTTAGATCTATTTTTAAAAGACCTGCAGCAGCATATCTGGTTTACAGCTTATGAAGTCCTATGCATAGTTCAATTCTAAAATTTTTTTTAATAATCATTTTATTCAAATTCACATATAAAACAAACAATTATAACTGTCAGCTTAATTGAAATATTTTTGATCTTCCACACTGATGTAGATTTCATTATCAATATTTCTTAACATGCTTATACTATTGTACTACATTTTACTGCTAATATTACTTGTTGATTCTTGCATTTCCATCTCCACGTTCCCGCTTCATGATATATATCCTGTAGCCCCCTCATAATTTATCATAAACCATGAATTACAGATTTCCATCTGATAGTACTAGCAATTACCCGTTACAATTTGCCATTCTTTTTGTATCTCATTGTCTGATTTCCCTTTTAATCTCTGAGAGACCATGTTAGCATTTTTGTTTTCAATAAGTGTACCCCGCCTTTGTTCTATTGTGGGTATTTGCTGAGTTTTCCACACTTTGCATATTCAATACGAGCTGTTGTTATCATGTACAGTAATATTCTCCAATACTTCTTTATACCAGTACCTTCTAGTATATCAGTCATATTTAACAAATACAATTCCGGTATCTTAGCAAACTGAATTTTCATTAATGCACACATTTTGTTATGTATTTCACTCCAGAATTTCTTAGCTTTTGGACATGTCCACCACATGTGATATAGCGTACCGACCTCTTTCTGACATTTCCAACAATGTCCAGTACCTGTATTATAAATCTTTTTTAATTTGTCTGGTGTCATGTACCAAATATGAAATAGCTTATAATAGTTCTCTTTCAAATTCTGAGCTACTGTAAATTTCTGTGTTTTTTTCCAGCTCTGCTCCCAAGACTCTAGTTGAATTGAGTGTCCAATATTTTGAGCCCATGACATCATTGTTGCCTTTACTGTTTCTTCTTGCCTCTCCTGGTGTAGTATTTCTTGATACATATGGGCTAGTAGATGAGGCGAATTTTCGAACAGCCATTTAATTACTCCAGTTTTCTCTTTTAGTTCAATTCCATATGTTTTTAAGTCCATCTGAAACCTTTCTGCTATCTGTCTGTAAGGGAACCAGCTTAATGTTATTCCCTCTTGTTCTAATTTTTCTCCTGTTTTAATCTTAAGATTGTTGGACAATGATCTCTCAATTATATCCTCATATCGCAACCATTTATCTGTATCTGTCCATCTGCCAAAAAAAGCCTCTTGCGGTGAGACCCAAGTGGGGAGCTGCCGTATGTTTTTAGTTTTATAATCATCCCAAATTTTCAAAAGCGATTTTCTGATATAATGATGTGTAAAGTCTTTATCTATTTTTGCTTTATCATAAAACATATAGGCATGCCACGCCATCCTCAGGTCTGCTCCCTCCAATGCCAACATTCTCGTGTCTTGTAGGTCTACCTAATCTTTTATCCATGTGAAAGCCACTGCCTTATAGTATGTTTGAAAGTCTGGTAGTCCCATTCCTCCTCTACTTTTTAGGTCTGTCATAGTACTCCATTTTATCCTAGGTTTTTTTCCCTTGCCATATAAACTTGGTTAGTTCTCTCTTCCATTGTATGAAAGGTTCCATGTTCGTTATGATGTTAAGATTTTGGAACAAAAAGTTCATTTTTGGCAAAACATTCATCTTTATTGCAGCTATCTTCCTCATCATTGACAAACGCATAGAAGTCCAACTTTCCAAATCTTTTGTTATTTCTTTCCATTTTTTTTCATAATTATTTTGAAACAACTCATGGTTTCTTTTAGCTATCCAAATACCTAGATATTTTATCTTTTGTCCTCTATTAAATCCTGTTTTTTGTACTAATTCCATCTCTTCTCTTTCAGTCATGTTTTTGGTTAAAAAAACTGTTTTTTCCTTATTAACTTTAAAACCAGAGAATTCTCCATATTCTTGAACTATAGTAATCAATTTTTCAATACATTTCCCTGGGTCATCCAATAATAAGACCAAATTGTCAGTGAAAGCTTTTAACTTAAATTGATATTTCTTAATTTGGACTCCTCTTATATCTTTATCTTCTCTTATAGCATTGTTAAGTATTTCCATTGTCATGATAAACAGCAGAGGAGACAAGGGACACCCTTGTCTCCTCCCTCTGTGCAGTTCTATCATTTGTGTTCTTTCACCGTTTATGACCAGTCGAGCTTGTTGTTGGCTATAGATTGCTTCAATCCATAAAACAAATTTTTCTCCTGCCTGCATCTGTTTAACCGCCGTCTTCATAAATGGCCAACTGATCATGTCAAAGGCTTTCTCCACATCTACAAGTACCATGGCCATTTTCTGTTCATTATGCTTTTCATAGTATTTAGTTATATTTAAGACCGTTCCGATGTAATTTCTCAAAGATCTTTTTGGTAGAAAGCCATTCTAGTCCTCATCAATTACCTCTAACAGCACTTTTTAAAGCCTTGCTGCTAGTATTGAAGCAAAGATCTTGTAGTCTGTGTTCAAAAGTGATATTGGTCTGTAATTCTTTACATCTCTTGGATCTCTTCCTTCTTTCGGGATCAGCACAACATTAGCTTCCTTCCAGGTATCTGGTATTCCTTCCTTTATTATTTCATTTATAGTACTTTCCAAAGGTATTGAAATCTCATGTTCCATAATCTTATAATATCTTGCAGTAAAGCCATCGGGTCCTGGAGCTTTGTCATTCTTCAAATTCCTAATAGCCTCAACTACTTCCATCATAGAAATAGATTTGTTCAAAATTGATCTTTGGTCTTCATTGAATCTCATTTTATTCATTTTCTCCAAATATTCTTCCACTTCTTGTTTTTTCGCCTTTGAGATCTTACTCATCAGCTTCACATAGTAATTATAAAAAGCTTCTTTTATTCCCTCTTGTTTTGTAATTCTTTCTTCTCCTGTTCTAATCTTGGTTATGGTATTTCTGGCCCTTCTTTTACGCAGCAAACCAGCCAAAAGCTTTGAAGGTTTATTAGCTTGTTCAAAGAAATTATATTTCATTCTCCTTATCTGTTGCTCTATTTCTTCCAAGTTAAGTTGATTTAATTCAGCTTGCTGTACCTTCATCTGTAATCTAATCTGTTTATCCAACGGGTTTTGTCTCATCTGTCGTTCAATTTCTTTCATCTTTTCCAAAATTCGCTGCTCAGTATTTCTCTTTTCTTTTCTAATCTCTACGGACCATCTGATAAAGTTACCACACATCACAGCTTTACTTGCGTCCCAAATGGTTTTCATCGACAGCTCCGACGTCAAGTTCTCGTTAAAATAGTTAATTATCTCTGTTTTTGCTTTCACTATGTACTTCTCCTTATTCCAGATCTCATCATTCATTCTCCATGTTCTTTCTCTGTCTTTGATCTTTATCTTTAGTTATATCGGGTTATGATCAGAGCATAAATTGGGAAGAATATCCATATCTGCAATTTTCAACAATAGTTGTTTGGATACCAACATCATATCTATCCTTGACATTGACCTATGTCAATCCGAATAGAATGTATGTCCATCCAATTGCCCGTTATTGTATCTCCAAGTGTCATATAAATTTAGATTGTCCATCATATTAAAGAAACTCTTAGGAAGTTTACCGTTGTTTCGGGGTATTAACTTTTGCATTGTCCTGTCCACTTGGGGACTGATTACTCCATTGAAATCCCCCAAAACAATAATGTTAGAATTTCCTGTTTCATTGAGATATCTCAATACCTCTTCCTGTATTGTAGGGAAGAATTCACCTTTAGCTCCATTTGGTGCATATATTCCAACTATTAATATTTTATCCTGTTTCAAAGTAACTTCGACTCCTATGTAGCGACCATTGCTGTCCTGGAAAATTTGCTGTGCACCAAATTTTGAATTTACATATATCAAAACTCCCCTCTTCTTTTTGTTAGTCGTAGCTGCAAATTCCTGACATATCTCAAATCTTGAGTTCTAATTCGAACTTCTTGCAGACATATTATATCTAAATTCTGTTTCTCTATATGATGAAAAAATTGTCTTCTTTTGTATTCAGAGTTGTTCAATTCTAAAATTTTGAGAGAGCAGCAGCAGGAAAGATAGGGCTGTTAACTTTAACAGCTGAATGGCAGGCAGATGCTCGAAAGTTTATATTCTGTTTGACTGAGAACGTATCACTTATGTTTAGCCCTCATGTGATTTGTTCTCCTGTGCACCTTTATAGGAAAAGAAAGAGGTTGTCCATCTCTCTTTTATACTTAACAACAACCCAAATTCCAACTGGGTATAACGGGACACCTGTTCTGGTCACACTTTTCCCCACTATGATGAAATTAGGTGCTTGGTTTATCTTCCAGCTCTCTTACTTATCTTCCACCTTTGGCACCCAATGAATTTAAAAGCAGATACAAATGAAACCACAAATTATACTTTAATATTAAAAGCAATTAAATTATAATATTAAGGCACAATTGAATTAAAAACAATTTTTAAAACATATCAATAACACAGGACGGTATTTATAAACAGCATTTTCCTAAGGCTGTGTGTGTGTGTTTATGTGCCTTTAACTGGTTCCATGAATTTCATAGAGTTTTCTTAGGCAATCAGTTTTTGGTAGTAGTTTTCCCAGTTCCTTCATTTGAAATATAGCCTACAGCACCAGATATTCTTTGACAGTCTTCCATCCAAGTACTAACCAGAAATTATCCTGCTTAGTTTCCAAGATCAGAAGGGATCTGGTACCTTTCGGGTGTTTAGGCCATTCAAGTGAAGTCTAGGAGACCAAAAATATTTAGTTGATGGGACTATAGAACTGCCTTCTAGTTACTTACCTGGTTCAACAGCATACTGTTTGTCTTCATAGGGTATTTCTGTGTATTCTAGAAGTAGCCTGATGGCATGGACAAGCTACAAGAAGACAAAACCAAAGATTTAGTACTAAGATAAAGCTATCAAGAGGCTACTAGCCAATGGCTATATGTTGCCTCCAACAGAAGAGACAGTGTGTTTTTAAGGAAAAGTTGCTCAGGAACACAAGTGGCAGCACAGGGGTTGTTGTTGCACTTATGTCCTCCTTGTTGGCTTCCCTTTGGGACATCTAGTTGGCTTTCGTGGGAACAGAATACTGGACTAAACAGGCCTTTGATTTAGCTGGGATGTTCTTATGTTTAAGAATAGCTGTCAGTAGTCCTGATTAGCAGCTGTTGTACCAAAGGTAATTACAACTCAGTATTCCACACTGCTGGGTGTTCTAAGCCAGGACAAACCATGCTTCACTGTGATGGGAAAAAATGGGATAAATACCAAAATACCAAAATAAATAACAAAAGATAATGAGAATTGAGAATCCTAAATGGTGCCCACTTGAGTGTTTAAATATAAGTAACGATGATGATTTAGGGAAAACATTGAAGAAAGTGAAGAGAAGACGTTATAGAGTAATAGGAGATTTGTTTGATGAGGAAGGAAAGCCATGGGGAGTGGAAAGGTTTATTAACTTAAATGGGAAGCAGTATTGGCTCCATGTTGGTAGTATATATAAATGGCTGTGTGGAAACAACTACAAACATGTTTAAAAATGAGAATACTACATTGTTAGAAGAGATAACAAAAAGGACAATAAGTGAGGGTAGAGGTCTGATTGGGAAAATATATAGGGTAATGTTAGGATATCAATTTAGGACTGTGGATGGTTTGATAGGAAACTGAGAAAAGGATCTAAAAATAAACAGGGAAAATATACGATTATGGATTCTAGAAATAAAGAGAAATAAAAATACTAGGATAAGAGAACAACAGATGAAAATGATTGGGAAATGGTATAGGATACCATATCAGTTATCATTTACAAGAGGAAATCTATCACCAAACTACTGGCATAGTTATGGGGCTAATGGATTGTACATGCATATGTTGTGGGAATACCTTTTTGTTCAAAAATTTTGATGTGAAGTTACAAACAAGATTATCTGAATAAGAAGGAACAATGTAGAGTTGAATAAAGAAAATTTTATAATGTTAAATTAGAAGAAAAGGGGCTAAGAAATAATGAAGAAAAAGTAGTTAAATATACATTAAAAGCAGTACATGCAGTAATTGTTCGAGGATGGAAGGATAAAGTAATTTGGAACATTGATAAGGTGGATAAATATTTAGCAGCATGTTTATTTCACTTTCTTAGGGAAAGAAGATTAAAATATACTGAACAGCTAAAGAAAGAGTCAGGGAGATTGAATTGGGAAATTTGGTTGTGGAAAGTTAGAGAGGAAAAGACATATAAAGAAGTTAATAATGTAATCAAAAACATGACCCACACTTTTCAAGATGGTTTTGACTGAAGAAGGTATATTTTTGACCTCTGAAAAGCTATTGGGGGGAGGAATTGTGTAATATTATGCAGTTATGTATGAAAGTTTTACCCTAAAAGGTGAGGGATGTTGGGGTCCCCCTACAATACCAGCATCTCCTTCGAATTTGGGAGAATTGTAATTCAAAAGAGGCCTGTGAGAGGAGAGTCATGGCACTCTGTTTCCACCTACTTGTACCAGTACTAACTGTAGAGAGAATTGCAGTAAAAGTTAAATGAAGTATTTTATTTGAATTGACAAACACACAAAAAAATCAGATATTCTTAAGAACCATGCATGACTATTGGAAGGTGAGGCAGGAAAGTTGGGCAGAGAATGGTTAGAGGTAAAAAGGGTGATAGTTACCAATCTAGAAAGAGATTTTTAGCAGAGGGGCTCAGATAGCGTCTGAAGGTAGCATGGAGGAATGGGAGTCGGGGCACCATGTACACATACTACTACTGTGTACTCTGTACAATTGGCTGGGGTTGAAGCTAGGATTTTTATACCCTATTTCATACCCCAAGGGGTATACTGACAAAGCCATAAGGGCTTTCCCATTTCCCTTTGTCAGAGGTCTGGAATGGGCTGCTTGCTTTAACTTCAGAGTGACAAAACGTTGATGGGGTTTATGACAATCTCTTTAATGTTCAGTCAGGTAGGGTGTATAGGCGGCAAGGAGGATGCATGAACTGAACTGTGGGGCAACTAGCTTCAGCCTATCACAACACTAGCCCATCACAAT
Source organism: Cyclura pinguis (assembly GCA_030412105.1). Classification (NCBI taxonomy): domain Eukaryota; kingdom Metazoa; phylum Chordata; class Lepidosauria; order Squamata; family Iguanidae; genus Cyclura; species Cyclura pinguis. Next base: position 69,039,514 of record CM059602.1, on the reverse strand, counting down.
GCATCACACAGATGCAACCATGTGGCATACTCTGCATATGGTGGCCAGCCCCTATGCTCTCCCTCACTGCCACATGTTCTCCCCATTTTTTCCAATCAACATTCCTCAGGCAGGTTGGAAATGAGTTGAAGGCCTGTCCACACCCATCCCAGAGTTCACATGTTGTGTACCTGTTCATACATGTATTTGTGGATTTCCCACTTGGGAGAGCCACTTCAGGGGTAGAGCAAGGGAGAGGGCCAGTTCCCATGTTGGAAAAGTTAGGGAGGTTCTGTTACTTATTACATTTGAGTCTTATTGACAAGATGTGTTCAAAAGGGGCTTATCCTTGCCTTCATTTGAGACTAAGAGAATGTGACTTGCTCAAGGTCATTTGGTGGGTTTCCATGGCTGAGTGGGGATTTGAAACCTGGTCTTGTAGAATCTTAATCAGCATACCCATCACTCAGTGATGTAGACTTGAGTTGATTGACTGAAACTCAAGTTGGACTTAAGTCACTTTAGGGACTTGACTTGGACTGGAGGACTCGGTAATATATGATGGACTGACCTGACTCACTTTGCAACTCGTATATTGTCAGTGACTGACTTGCTGCCCTTGGTAGTCCCACCTCCCCTTCCAGCCTTTTCCTAATCACAGTGAGGGAATGTTATATCGATGACTCAATAAGAGCTGCACATGCTCCTTATCCCTGCCTCTGCACCTCTCCCTTTCTTCCTGCTTTTGAGAAGCCATTAATAGGAAAGCAAGAGTGAAGATGGGGAAAACAAGGGTTTGCAGGTTTTTTCTGTGAGTATGGGCATAGAGTGATCTCAGCATGGAGGGGTGAGGGAAGATCAACTCTGAGAGGAAACTAAACCCCACTCTCTCATGGCTGGAAGCAGCAGCATAACTATCTCAGTGGCTTCCTCATGAGCAAGCAGGATTTGATCCAACCCCTAAACCATGAAAGGGCAGGGAGCACCTTCTAAAAGGAGAGAGCAAGCACTCTTCACATTCAGCCATATCTCTTTCAGGGGGAGTTTATAGCTCCTGGTTGATTGGTTCTCATTTCCTCTTCTTCCTCTCTATCTCCCAAAGTACACCACTTCCCACAGATGTCAATCTTCGATCCTCTTCTCTCTCTCCTGCCTGCCAACAGACCATCCTGTCACTCCCTTAAAGTTTAAACCCTTAAAGACAGGTCTAAAGTCTGTGTTACTGCCCTGGCTAGTCCGAGCTTCGGGGATATTAAAAGATATCCTTTTGATATCACAATTCAGCTTCACTTCTCTATTCCCCTCCACATGCTTGCGAGGCCACCGGACAAGCACGTAAACAAGCTTAGCCATTAATCGCCGTAATATTCCTAATACAATACAGGCAGGCCAGAAAATAGCTGACTTGCTGCTTTAGGAGACCTCCAGGCAAGTACTCTAATTAGGTATGCACTCAACTTACAAAAGAGCCTCTGCCCCGCGCTGGCAGCTTGATGGGTTAACTATACAATACCCAAGTAGTCTGTGTTTGCATACTGGCTACTCTATTGAGAAGCACTACAATAACTCAATCATTCAGATTCTGACCTTTCGAAGGCTTCGTCTCCAACTCCAAATCTATTGTTTTCCCCCAAGTACGGCATAGTCTGCAGTCACATTCTCCTTATAAAAACCCTTGATTCTGAGACCTTCCTCGGATCGCTCCCGAGTTTCATCCCGCCTTGCTGCCGCTTTGCTTGGCGAGCCTCCCCTCAGCTCCACGTGCTGAGCTACATCGCACCCCAGCCTCGCTCTGTATTTTTCCGGGCTTCAGGACAGGTGAAGTATCACCCAAACCAGCAACTCCTCTAAAAATCCCTCTATACCACTCCAACCTTTATTTTCTTTAGTTATCTTGTGTGAATGTGTCGCATACTCTGTTTTGCTTGTGTTTAATAAAACATTATTTATTATTTCAACTTTTGTGTGCTACTTGACTCGACCTGACCCCGTAGACATAGGGTTCAAGATCTCGCTATGTTACCCTGCCTCTCGTAACGCTAAGCAGTGCTCTGAGCTAATCTTCCCCACCTTTAGTTGAGCACATTTTGGTGTCTCTCCCAGGACCACCAGTACACAGGGTAACATCTGGCTGAAGCATCACTCGGGCAAGGTGGGAAAGAGAGTGACAGGATGAGCTGTTAACAAGATGGGAGATGGAAAGGAGGAGGAAGCTACCAGGATAGTTATTCTGCTTTCTCCAGCAGCAAGAGAGTGGGGTGTAGCTTCCTTTTGGAAATTGCTCCCTGCCCTTCCGTGGTGTAGGGGTTGGATCAAATCCTGCTTACTTGTGGGAAGCTACCAGGATAGCTATGCTGCACTCCCTTGAAGTTTAAACCCTTGAAGATTGGTTTAAAATCTGGCTGAAGCGTAACTGAGGCAAAGTGGGAAAGGGAGTAACAGAATGGGGCTTTTGGCAGGCAGGGAGGAGAGAGGAGGATTGAAGAAGTCAAGGTCTGGCTGAAGCATTAGTCAGGCAAGGTGGGCAAAAAGAGTGAGAGGATAGGGCTCTTGGCAAGCAGGAGAGAGTGGGGAGGAAGGCTGAAGATTGCTGTCAGTGGGAATGGGTTGAATGTTTGGCTGAAGCATAGCTCAGCCATGGTGGGAAAGGGAGTGACAGGATGGGGCTTTTATTATCTAGTTATTGAAACTTAACTGTCCCCACACTCTACCACCGCCTCCTTTTTTTTCTGTTAAAGTTGGCTCCCAGACTTGAGACTCAACTTGGGACTTGACTTGAACTATCTTGCAAGAACTTGACACTTGACTTGAAGGTAGGGACTTGAGATTTGACTCAAGACTTGGAGTAAAAGACTTAAATACATCACTGCCATCACTACACTCTCACACTGTGAGTTAATTGGAAACCCTCAAATATAATTTTCTCCACTTCAGCCACTTCTCCCCTCTTTCTTAGCAGGGGGCATAATAATACTGACTCTAACCTTGCGGGAAGACTATGGCACTTGATTACTGGGATAATATTAATGGACATGCCATACCATTCAACAGTGCATGTTGAATGGTGTTAAAGAATGCAAATGAAGAGTAGTAGTTTATCACAACAGAAGATGAGTAAGTAAATGCAAATCTGTGCTGTGCCCTGCTTGGACTTTTTTTCCCAATTTATTTTTATTACATATTACATAATAATAAAATCATAACATACATATTATTTTGTTCATGTTTTCTTACATATACAAGTATTTACTTATTTACATATTTTCGTGGAACTGTGTATCATTTTCTCTTCTTACATTCTACTTTCTATATCTTCTTATTGTATTACATTTCCTTGACTTCCTTGTCCTCTATCCTAGAGTCTTTTCTGCACTACTTTATTTTATTGAAACTCCCAAATCTCTTCTTTAATAATAAACAGAAGCTTACCTATATCTTTTCTTATTCAACTTATCTCAGTTTGACTTTACCATTTCAAAGTGTCTATTCTTTATTGTACATAGTTTTAACATTTCTTTTTTTTTTTACATAAGCTTTTCCCCTTCCGAATACTTTCTCACATATATATATTCTAATATCCTCCTTTATCTGATAGCCTCTTCCTCGATGTCTACTTCTATACAATATCAAAATCAGTCCCAATATCCTTTTTTCTTCATGAATTCTATGACTTGTTGCCACTCTTTCTCACTTGCATCTGTATGTTTCCCTTTTAAATGTAATGAAAAAATATCAAATTGTTTTAACTCAGCTATTTTTTGAGTCCATTGTTCTATTTCCAGAACTGTCGGTAGTTTCCATGATCTAGCAAATACCATTCTTGCTGCGGTAACTAAATAAAGTATTACTCTTTTGTTTCTTGATTGGAATGTCTTGTTGAACATAAATGTCATATTTAACAGGTATAATTCGGGCATCATGGGAAATGATATTTAAAATATTTCTTTTATTATCTCATGTACTTTAATCCAATTTTTTTTGTGTTTGCACATGCCCACCAAATATGGTAGAACGTACCTAATTTCTCTTTACATTGCCAGCATCTGTTATTTCCAACTTGATACATTTTATTTATCCTTTCTGGTGTTAAATAACACCTATACATCATTTTAATGAAGTTTTCTTTTAAGTCTCGCGAGCTGGTAAATTCTGATGTATTTTTCCATGCCATTTCCCAGTTATCTAGAGGAATTTCATGTTGAACATTTCTTGCCCAAGTTATCATTACATCTTTTATATTCTCATCTTCCATTTTTCTAGCAAGAAGGTATTTGTAGAAAAATGAAATCTTTTGTTTGGATTTCAGAAATATTATAGATTCTAGTTCATTATATGATTTTTGTGTTGAGATTCCTTCTAATTTTAAATCCATAATGAATCTCTCTTTCAATTGTAGATATGGGAACCAATTCAGTTTAATGCCATCTTCTTCGAGTTCTTCCCTAGTTCGTATTCTAATTACATCCGGTCTATCACTCAGTATGAGATCTTTATATCTGAGCCAATCTTGTTTTTTATCAGTCCATTTTTCATAAAAGACCTCTTGCGGAGACAACCACAAAGGTATTTTAGTATAAGTTCGCTTCTTTGTGTTTTTCCATGTTCTAATTAAAGATTTTTGTATATAATGATTGTTGCATTCCTTATCTATCTTTTCTTTGTTGTACCACAAATACGCGTGGAAACCGAATCTCATGTTAGCTCCTTCAATTGTTAACATTCTTGTGTCTTTTAAGGTAATCCAATCACATATCCACATCATGACATTTGCGTAATACTATTGTCTTAGATCTGGTAGACCACATCCTCCTTTCTTTGGTAACTCGGTCATTAATTTCCACTTAATGCTCGGTTTCTTGCCTGCCCATATAAATTTAGATATTTCTTTTTCCCAAGCTTTGAATGGTTTATCATTTGTGACAATCAGCAGATTTTGAAATAGAAAATTAAATTTGGGTAGGACATTCATTTTAATGGCCGCAATTCTTCCTAACAAAGACAGGTTCAAATTCGTCCACCTTTTTAAATCCATCTCGATTTCTTTCCACATTTTTTTATAGTTGTTGTCGAATAAATCTTTGTTTGATTCTGTAAACCAGATTCCTAAGTATTTTATTTTCTTCTCAATTTTAAATCCGGATAATTTTACAATTTCTTCTCTCTCTTTTTGCTTCATATTTTTGGTCATAATATAAGTTTTACTTTTGTTTATTTTTAGTCCTGCTGCTGTTCCAAATTTTTTTATTTTGGCTACTAGTTCTTTAATTCCTGTTATTGAGTCTTCTATGAAGAAAATCAGGTCATTGGTGAATGCCCTCAATTTATATTCTTTGATTTTTATCCCTTTTACAGCTGGATTAGATCTTATGCTCATGTTCAGTATTTACAGAGTAGCTATAAATAACAAGGGAGATATTGGACATCCTTGTCTTACTCCTCTGGTGATTTGTATTTCCTCTGTCAATTCTCCATTTACAATTAATTTAGCCTTTTGTTCTTTATAAATAGCCTCTATCCATCCGACAAAGTTGTTACCACAATCCATTCTTTTTAACAATTCCAACATAAATGACCATCTAACTTTGTCAAATGCTTTTTCCACATCCAGGAACACTATCGCCAGCTTTTTTTCATTTCTTTTTTCAAAATATTCTGTCGCATTTAGCAGAATTCTTGTATTGTTTCTAAGTTGCCTATTTGGTAAGAAACCATTTTGATCTTTATGAATTGCTTCACTTAAGACTTTTCTAAATCTTGTTGATAATATCATTGTGAATATTTTGTAGTCAGTGTTAAGCAGAGATATAGGCCTATAATTTTCTGGTAGCATCGGGTCTTTTCCATCTTTTGGGATTAGCACAATATTGGCATATTTCCAAGATTCTGGGATCCCTTTCTGCTTTATTTCATTTAATGTTTTTGTTAGTGGTGTCAGAATTTCTGCTTCAAAAATTTTATAAAAATTTGCGGTGAAGCCATCTGGCCCGGGTGCTTTGGAGACTTTCAATTTCTTGATTGCTTCTGAGACTTCCATTTTTGTGATCTCTGCATTCATAAGATTCTTCTGGTCTTCCGATATTGTCCATACTTCATGTTTATCCAAATATTTCTTTGTTTCTCTATCCTCTTCATCATGTTCCATCTCCTTTTCGTATATTTGTGCATAGTATTTTTGAAAAATTCTTTTAATTTGGACTTGATCAGTAATTTCTCTTTGTCCCATTTTCATTTTAAAGATTCTTCTCTTTTCTCTCTCTTTACGTAATCTATATGACAACCATTTCCCTGGTTTATTGGAGTGTTCAAATTGGTTCAGACGGCAATACTTCATTTTCTTTTCTATATCCACCATGTTTTCGGCTGCTTTTCGATCTTGTATTGATCTTATCTCCAGTCTTAATTTTGGGTTCAAACTGTTGTCTCAAAACTCTTTTTCTTTTACCTTTAATAATTCCAATAAATATAACAGTTCTTGATTAGCTGTTCTTTTTTTGTAGGCTCCCATTTTTATCAAATGTCCTCTAATAACAGCCTTGGCGGCATCCCAAACCATTTTCATTGCGATGTCATGGTTGATATTTTCCTTAAAGTAATTTTGAAGATTGTCTTTCAAATTTTTCACCAATTCGTCATCTTTCAAAAGATTGTCATTAAGTCTCCAATTATATTGTTTGTTTTATCTTAATTTCAGGCAAAGTAATATAGGATTATGGTCCGAGGTTATCTTCGGAAGTATTTCCATGTCATGTATATTGGTGTGTAATACTTTTGAAATTAGGAAAAAATCGATTCTCGACATTGTATAGTGTCTGTCTGAGTAGAATGTATATCCTTTTTCAGACCCATGCTTAAAAGTCCATACATCCAATAATGACAGCTGGTCCATCATCTGGAAGAAGTTCTGGGGAAGTTTTCCATGCCTTCTTTTTACTTGTTTGGTATTTGATCTATCTTCCAGCGGATTAAAGACGCCATTCAAATCGCCCAAAATTATTACATTATCATGAGAGTTTTCATCTGCATATTCTGCGATTTGCTTCCTGATTTTTGAGTAAAATTTTCCTTTACGTTCAGTTGGCGCATAAATTCCTACTATTAATGCTTTAAGATCTTGTACTTGAACTTCTAACATCAGATAATGTCCAGCAGGGTCTGAGAAAATTTCTTTGACCACGTAGTTATTTTTTATATAAATCACCACACCTCGTTTTTTCTTCACATAAGAGGAGACAAAGCATTGTCCTAACTTCAGATTTTTAAAATATTTAATATCTTTTTGTGCAATCCACATTTCTTGTAGAGAGATAATGTCATAATTTGTTTTTTCCAGGCAATGAAAGATGTTTCTTCGTTTATATTGTGAGTTTATTCCTTTAGTATTCCAGGAGAATATTTTTAATTCTTTTTCGCCATTTCTCTTTTTGATTTTAGACTTTTGTAGTAAAGTCTTGCCAATTGTTGGAGTTACCTTGGTGACTCTAGTAAAAGGCTCTTTAATCTTTTGTATCACGTACTCTTCTCTTCTTCAGTTTTAAAAAAATCCGGGCGTCGCTTCAGAAAAAAAAACCTCCAACCTCCGAGCGGCTGTGGTAGTTCTTCGACCCGCTGTCTCGTCCGCCTGCCTTTCCAGCGCCGAGGCACCTCTGGCTTGCGGGTTTGCAGTCTCGGGTCCCCTTCGAACCCCCTCTGGACTCCTCTTCCCCGAGGAGTATTTGTCCAGTTTTTTAACACAAAAGTCAGTGATCCTTACTGGTTCGTCTGCTTTCTTCTGATCTTACCAATTTCTCTGGATTTGACTGCTTGTGCTGACAACCTAGGAGCAGCTATTTTCCTAGGCGGCCATTCGCTCCGCCATTGGACCGGAAGTGGACTTTTTAAAATGGGAGAACAATGCATCACTTATTCTACAGGTAGTGATCTTGTGCACACAGAACCCCCCTATGGGCAGGAAGATTTTTAAAAATATTCTTACCATGACAGAAAAACACTAAACAGTGTTTCTTTGTTTGCATTTGATAACACGGTAGGGAAAATGCAAAAAACCAGAAAGGTTGTATCAAGTCATGAATGTTTCCAATTCCAGAATTATAAAAATTGAAAGGGAAGCAAAACAGACAGTAGCACAACCTCACAACAGAAAAAAAAGGGGGAAAGGTTGTTCCTGTTTAAAAATCCTTATTGTGTTGTGAATTTAGTTATGAATGAAGAGAGTGGGATCAAAACAGAGTAAGGAGTAAATCTAGGGGGACATTTAAGAAGTTGTGGTTTGACATAGTGTAGCTATCTCCATCTTCACAGTAAGATTGGGTGTATTCCTCTTACACGTATTGGGGGGAACCTTACCTCCCTTCTGCAGTACCTTCCTTCTGAAGTATCCAAAGCCAACCAGATTATTTTAGCACAGCAGTCACCTTTCCCCTTCTAGCAGCAGCAAATTAAATCAACAACAGTTTACTGCCTTATCAGGTCTATATAAATCTAACTGGGTTTTGTGGTTTGCAGTGATGCAGACTCAAGTCGATACACTTGGACTCAAGTCAGACTTAAGTCGCTTCAATGACTTGACTCAGACTCGACTCAGCCATAAATGATGCACTGACTCAACTTGAGACTTGTATATTTTAATGACTGACTTGATGGCTTTGGTTCAGTAACATTCATTCATCCAGAAACCTTACAACTTTGAACAACGCGTCCATCTGTTTTTGCCTACTAGTCACATGACAATCTCTCTCAAGCCCAAAATGTGGGCGCATTTCTCAGAGGGGAACAGCAAACAGGTTAGGCAATGGGCTTGAGGCAGGGTTGAGGTCTGCTCAGCAGCCTGTCCCCACTGCATATTGGAGGAGCCTTCTAAAACATTTCCGAAGAGTAAAAGACAAGACTCACCCCCAGAGTGTAGGGTGCATTTCCCAGAGGGGAACAGCAAATGTATTAGTAAACAGGCTTGAGAAGGAAGGATCCTTCCTTCTAAAGCTTTTGAATCTTCAGTAATGGGGAGTAAGATAGGATCCTATTCCCCAGTTCTGAAGCTGCAGATAGCAAAATTGCAAATGTGAAGAGCCAACTCTGCTTAAATTGTTAAAACTGAATTTATTTCACTCTATCCAATAATTCTGGAATTTTGGTTGTGGTACAAAGTTGGCTTCCAGACTTGAGACTTGACTTGAAAGTATCTTCAAGGACTTGACTTGAGACATGAAGGTAGAGACTTGAGACTTGACTTGAGACTTGGAGTAAAAGACTTAAATACATCAGTAGTGGTTTGAGACAGACAAATCTCCAGCAATATCGGTGAAATGGAAATCTGAAAGCATCTTTCTTTAGGATATAGTGTGTCCCACCATTGTGTTGTGGTCTGAACATTGGAGTACAATCCTGTGGATTAGGGCTTGATTCCTGACTTCGCTATGGAAAGCCACTGGGTGACTTGGGGTGCATCACACACTCTCAGCCCCAGAAAACCCTGTGATAGGTTTGCCTTAGAGTTGCCATAAGTTGGAAATGACTTGGAAAATAGTGTCCCTAGAAATCTGAAAGGGGATCACTAGTAGTTGTCAGGGTATTAAATTGTGAATCTCCACCTATGCTCAATCTGTGTAATTGTAAAGAAATGTCAGTATCATAAAATATTGTCAACTTCGTAGGATGAAACATGCAGTTACCTCTCACACACACTGCAATCCTGCATGCTAAAGAATAAGTGTAACTGGATGTTCCCAGTCTTAGAGGTGGGTATCCATTTTCCACAGATCCCCTGAGCCCCTGTGGGTTTCAGCTGTCCTGCTTTTTTTTAAATCAGTAGCAACTAGAATGTCACTTTGGGTTTTCCAAAAATGCTGTTTGGGATCTAAGCAAGATGTAGGGAGCCCCAAAATAGCAGTTAATACAGATAGTGAGGGCCCCTTAAAATTTCTGGAGGTGCAACAATCATTTTGGCAATAGGTGTGGCATTTTGGCATTGCTGTGGCACAGGCTTGTCTATAATTGTGAGGTGAAATCTAGCAACAAACACCACATCGTTTATGAAGCATTGCCTTTTTAAAAAAAGTTTCATCGGAGAGTATTTGCTTCTTTTCTATAAATCTCTAGCACACCTGTTCACCCGCTGCAGTACTCCCTTTCTTGTACTGCATACCTCTGTTACCACATCATACACCCCCACTCTGCAGGATGTGCTATTTTCATAATTGGACGTATTTATGGCTGAAACACATGTTTGAAAGTGGGCTGGCTGTAAGCATGTTGCCAGGTCAGAATGACCTCAGACATGATCAGGTCATAAGTTCAGAGAGGATTAGGTGGGAAAGCCCCATGCTAATGGGCTTGTGATAATTCTTTCAAGACTGCAGGTTACGAGCACTCCCAAAAACAATGGAAGGTGAAGCTGCCTAGGTAAAGCAATCAGGGATCCTACTGTGAGTGTATCCTACAGACCTTTCCTATTCACTCTACCTGACCAAGACATCAAGAGACTGTCATGACTCCCATCAATGTTTTGTCACCTAGAATTAAAACAATCAGCCCATTCCGGACTCTTTTGTCAACCCTCTGAGAAAGCCATTACTGCTTTGTCCATGCACACTCCTTCTGTTACCGCTGTTTCTAGCCCGAGCTTGTGGGATATTAAGATATCATTTGATATCAATAATTTGGCCTTCTTTACCCATTCCTCTCCGCGTGCTTGCGAGGCCCCCGGACAAGCACGCACACAGGCACAGCCGACAATAGCCGAACCATTCAAATCCCAATCCAGGCAGGCCAGTCATTGCCGAATGCAGCTTCAGGAGACCTCAAGGCAAGTACCACATTATGTATGCACACTACTTACAAAAGATCCCCTGCCCCAAGCAGGCAGCTTGATGAGCGGACTATACAACTCTCAAGCACTCCGCATTTGCATACTGGCCACTCTGACAACTCTGCCATAACTCAATCATGCAAAACATCAACCTTTCAGAGGATTTGTCTCCAGCCCGAAACTCATTGTTATCCCTAAGTACAGACTAGCCTGCGGCCACAATTTTCCCTATAAGAACCCCTGACTTTGAGCGTCTCATTGGATCGCTCGTGACTTGCCTCCCGAATGCGTCTCTCCATTTGACGATCCTCCCCTCAGCCCCATGTGCTGAGAATCCACGCTCCCCAGCTTCTTTGCTTTTACCGGGCTTCAGGACAGGTATAGCATTTCCCATACCAAACCTCCTCTCAAAATCCCTCTATCCCACTCCTACCTTTTATTTCTATAGTTCTTCATGTGAGTGTGTTGCATACATGTGTTTGACTGTATTTCAATAAAACAATTATTATTATTTTCAACTTCTGGCTTATCATTGATTCGGCCTGACCCCGTAGACATAGGGTTCAAGATCTCACTATGTTACCCTGCCTCTCGCATTGCAAACTAGTGCTCTGTGCTAATTCCCTCCCCATTGTTTGAGCACATTTAGGTGTCCCTCCCGGGACCTCCAGAAATCAGGGTAACACTTCAGGGCAGGAAATAGGGTATAAAAACCCCAGCTCCAGTCCCAGTAAATTGTAGTATGTTGTAGGTAGCACATTGTAGCACGTTGGGCATGTTACACTGCATGTGGTACCCCCAGTTTCCTGTTCCTCTGTGCTACCCTCAGATGTGTTGTCGAAGCCACGCCACTTCAACCTTCTGCTTCAGGACTGCTAACTATCACCCCTTCCATCCAATCTCTCTCTATCCAGCCTCTCCTGCTTCATTTTCTGATAGGCTTATATGGTTCTTGAGAGTGTCTGATTTCCTGTATGCTTGTTAATTCCCACTCTGTTTACCTTTTAACTGGAGTCCTTTCTACAGTTAGTACTGGTATGCACAGGTGAAAAGAGCCCCATCTCACAGACCTCCTTTGAGCTCCCCAAATTCTCAGGAGACGCTGGCATTGTGGGTGGACCTCAAAGTCTGCCCACCTCTTAAGGTAACAATTCTCTTGAGAGACTATCTGCTGGACTTTACAGAAAGAGTAAAAAGCAACAAGGGAACACTTTCACTGATCATACAGACGGTCCTCATATATAAGGAGCAGGAAGAGCACTTTAGTGTTTCCCAGTCACACAAACCAAATTTGCTTGGTCCACCCCTTGTTGCTACTAGTATCTGGATCACAGCTTGTGGACTGACACAAAGCAGGCAGCACAAGGCCAACGCTCAGGGGCTGAGGGAACTGTGGTTCACAATATCTGGAAGGCATGAGGCTGTCTAACCTTGCTTTCCCATGGTTGATCTAACAGTGTGGTAGGATGTGTGTGCATGCTTCTTTTGTATCACAGAGTCTTGTGATTTTGTGCCCTCTGATGACTTGGAAACATTCCAGTTCTTCTCAATAGAAAGGGGTGGGAAATATGTGGCTCTCCTGATGTTCTTGAACTGCAACCACAAGCGCTATGAATACTTGCTGTATTGGCTAGGGCCTCTGGGGGTTACAGTCCATCAGCATTGGGTGATACCTTGTAATTAAGTCGGCATAGTTTTTAGTATTATTTCATTTATCATTTATTCTGTGTCATTTATCACAGAAATATAACATGTAGTAGGATGTAATATTGATGTATCATGCTAGATATGTTAACTTTTGGTAGAAGAAAGTTTACTTTTCTTTTTTGGCTGTTGTATAATATCAAGTGGGGGGAGGGGAGGAAGAGTATAGCTGGTTATTGTCTTTGAGAGGCTTGAAACAATTAGAGTTTTATACACTAAAGGAAGAACGGAAGTCATTTCTTTTTTCTTTTTTTCTTCTTCTTGAACTTCTGTCTCTTATGTTTTATGCTTCCTTTATGGTTTTTCCTTTTTTTCTTTGTATTTGTCAAAGTTTAATATTTATTTTATAATATATAACTGTGATGAACTTCTGGGGTTGTGGCTATCTGAAGTGCCAGTGCAGCCTGGAAGCAGGTTACTAAGCAACCAGAATAGCACATCAGGAGAGAAACTAAGCCCAGCAGTGTGTGGCTAAGACGTTATATAAAGCCAAGTACGTGTGAGTATTCATTCCTTCCATGAGAACCTAACAAGGAGTTAGGGAGCAGAATCCCTCCATCCGCCGGGGAGTGTGGCTGTGTTTGGAGGTTTCATTTTCAGTGGAAGCCTAGTGAGAGGCAGAAGAGTAATTGAACCGTAGTAGAATCTGGTCAGAATGTGTGACCTAGATTGGGGGTTGAGCCTTTAGTGGGAAGTTTAGCCAAAGAGCTGTTATATGATAGTTGTGCTTTACATGAATGTCTAAAGATATACAGTTCTCCCTGCATATTCACCGGTTTGACCTTTGTGAATTTGATTATTCGTGAGGTGCCCACTTGCCTCTCCCCCATTCTCTCCCTCCCATTCCCTGGCCTTTTGTCCAGGAGTCTTCACCCTGCACCTCACAAAAGTCAAGGGGCCACTATAACTGAACCGTCTAAAAAGGACAGTTTTTGAGGAAATGTATCAGCCTTGACCTGCATTTGAAGTCTGAAACACTACTTTATTCTTGTTGTTATCTTCATAAATGTTACAGTTTATTTTTGTCAAAACTGATTTGGCCCAGTTGTATACAGCATACAAAACTAACACAGAAAACACGCTACCATAAAATTATTATCTAAATAAACACTGAAAACCCTCATGGACCCCCCCTCACAAAGGTGGTGTTACAAGTGGGGGAGGCAAAGCTAGGTGGTGAAGATAGGGTACCTTATAATATTGGGAGCTGCCACACCAATCTGGTAGAAGCATGCGTCTGTCGCGTTGGGTGGGCCACATAATCCCTCACCCTTGTATTAGCAGGTAGCCACTAGTGCAGCTTTGCTGTGAGCATTTGATCCCAACTTTAAAGTGAGGAAAACAAGGAAAGATGGCCCAAAGGGACTGTACAATTACAAGCCAAAAAAATCAAGAGGCCAAGCACACATCCAGGTGAGGTACACAGTGGGCTGATGTCCCTTCATGGAGCACCATAAAAGGGAAAGCAGCAGTAGCAACAGTCACTGGCACGGAGACAAGTTTTGGCTGGTGACACTCTCCACGGAGGAGAGAAGAGCCTGAGATCACCCACATATGTTCAGGAACCTCACTACTAATAAGAAGAGAAAGGTGGGGGGGCACAGGAATTCCATCAAGCTCATGCTGCTGTCAGCAAGCCTTTTATGAACACTGGACCTCACTTTCTCTTTTAATACTTGGAAGTATCTGAAACATCTGATCCAATTAATTCAAGAGTAATTTTCTGGTTGGCAGTTGGAGTGAAACCTTGTAAACTGTCCTCTTTTTGGGATCAAGAGGACAGATTAAATGGATTATATGATAGGATTGTACTTTTAAAAGCAAGGAGCTTAGCTAGATTGTTTTAAGAAAGTTACCACGAATTCAGAGGGTGGTAATTTTTAAATTTTAAAAGTTAAAATATCTTTCAAAAATTTAAAATATTATGTAAAGAGGGACTGGAACTCCTTGGGGAAAACTGGATTATGTATCTTAAAGGAAACAAGCTATTGGAGGATGTTAGATAATAACAGGATAAGAATGATTGTCCCTTAACTGTGACATTGTAACTAAAGAGTTGCTATTGAGATAGAATTCTTAACCCTTTCAATGTTACAAGGAAAGAGGATTTGGTTTATTATGTTAAATTATACAGCTGTTTGCTTTTTAAGAAATGAGCATTTTTATAAAAATATGTTTTGCTGTCATAAAGAGCTAAAGAGATTATTTAGAATGGGTAACGGTATGCAGCAATATTTTGGGGGGAGGGATGATAAATAAGATTACTATATGTTGAAAAGAAAGAGGACTCAGTAACTTGGCCAAAATACTTTTAAGATCTAAAGTAAGATGAAGATGATGTTGACTTGTATATCTTAAAAGGAAAGAGGGTTTGGTTTATTGGGTGTGACACTTATATTGTTACTTGCTTTTTAAGAAATGAGAATTTTTATAAAAAGATGGTTTGCTCTTTTCAGGAGGTAAAGAATTGGTTTAGAATGAGAAATGGTACCTAGAAATGTTTTTTGTGGTGAGTAAGATTATAAAATTAAGAGATGACTAAGATAACTAGAATATCATAAATGTGTTAAATAGAAGGAGCATCTGCATTATATGTTTTTTAAAGAGAAATAATATAGAAACAGAATATTTTATTTGTAAGGGATAAATAGATAAAACATTTCTTTTAATATTCTTTGTCTTTTTTCTTTCCCCCCTTTTTCTCTTCCCTTTTAATTTTCTTGTGTAGTTGTGGTTTTATATGTTGTGGAATACTTAAATAAAGTCATTTTTTTTTTCAAAAAAAGAAGCCAAGATAATCTTTCAGTACTGAATAGCTTTTATTACCTATGGCCTTGAAATGTGTTTTGAGTATTACAGCTACTACGTAACAATCTGAAGCATGAAAGGCCGGTGAGCAATTTAAGGTTCCTCATTGATACAACATTTGAAACTGTCGGGCCAGCAAGATTCTTGTTTCTTTCTGTTCTTTCTATTCTTACTTATTGCCCCATGTGGCATTTCTCAAAAAGACGGGAGTTCTCAGGAAACGGTCAGATTTCATGTAGGCAGAAATCTTCCCCAGTGCCTGCAGAGAAAGCCAGGAGATGGATCCTTATTAGATACTAGTTATCGTTATATGTTTCAACAGTTAGAACCAGAATACTGGAGAAAACTGTAAATGGCTGTTTATTATCTAGAATGATACTGATAAGTGGGGAGGGAAAGACTGATGTCGTATATGAATCACCCAAGAAAGGGTTTTCCTGAAGGTCAGGAAACTGCTCCGGGATGAACATAGGCAGTTGAGAGGCTACTTTGAGATTCTTTGCACCTAAAGAAGTATTTGCCTGCACAGAAATTGAAATCCTTTTAGGTATACAGATATGTTTTTCTGCACAGAAATCATATTTCTGCACATTTTCTGCATAGAAAAACCACATGTATTTCTCACAAGCAAACACCCTGTTGGTGAATTACCGTGGCATAAGTCAAACTGACACCGTCGCAACTCACTTGTTTGATCATTATGGAAGCTAAAGTACCCTATTGACTGCACAATGATCATCCCTTCCTCTCAAGAAATACTGTTTTTCAGCAGCATCCCTGGAACCCACCGATTTCCTGATGGGTGGAGAGCAGGGGGACCAGCAGACAAGCATCCAGCTATTTTCCTTTAGTGGGACAAGGAGCAGTGACATCATCTTCCAGGACCCCTAGAGGACCCCCAGAGGTCTCCATGGATGCTTGTCACTGAGTATACAGGTGGGCAATTGTGGAAAGCTAGGGAAAACATTAGCCCCTGCAAAAGACCTTGGTACTTCTCCAGCACACCTCGCCCACTCCTTTATAAAAATAATTGCTCCAAAATGCCCCTAAACACTGTCTAGACTGTAGGGGACATGAGAGCATTTTCGCCATGGTCCTGGCCCTTCCTGGGCCACTTCAGGCCCAAGAGATGCAAAAGTCATTTCTTGTACCTTTGCTGTTTCACAAAAAGGCCTTTCCTGGACTAAATTTCTGCATAGGAAAAAAGAAGTATATTTATGCATCAACAAATAATTCCTGAAGCATGAGCAGTGTTTAGAAACTACATGGAAATCTTCATGTTCTCACTCAATGGGGAGAGAGATCATTGCAGGAATTATTCAATATTCATTCTTACATATGATTATGAAGATGATATGGCCCCAATTGGGGCAGAGGGCATCTTTATATTGCACATAGTTATCAGACCTTTGCCAATGATCTGCTCTACATATCATTTAAATGTTTTAAATCCATGTATAGATATATATCTAGGATACTCCTGGAAAGAACTCAGGCCTGGACTGGACGTTTGTTCCTGGCTGAAGAAGGGAGCAGGTGTTGGGGCTCAGCACACCTCCCTTTCCCCTCCCCTTCCCACAGCATGATATCTTTGGCACAAAGATCTTAACTTGACAAGACTAGATTGCCATCTTATGTTAGCTTAATTTTGGCCAATAAACCAGGAAATGCCAGAATTCGGAGAGAAGGGACGCCCATTTCCAGCATCATAAACTATGGATGGTATACCAGTCTCTCATTCATACAATCTTTGGCCTCAGTAAACTACAAACACCAGAATTCCACAGGATACTGAAAGTGGAATAATAACACTATAACAGTATAGTGTGGAAATGGTCTATTCTCCTGAAGTGTGGTGTCAGCTCCTTTCTGAGAGTATAGGTCAGATTGGATGATCTGTGGCTGAAGTAGGCAGCCAGCTGCCCCATGAGTATTTTGAAGAACAATAATTCAAAGCCAGCAACACTACTGGTCAGGGATTTCGGGAGATACAGTCCATCACATCAAGAGGGCACTGGGTTGTCTAACCCTGCTATAGATTCTGTCAGCCAGGAACAACCTCCTCCCCACCCAAAAATAGAATGCTGGAAAAATTTGGAGAGATTATTTGGAATGAAGTTCCTTGGCCACTAATTCCACTAAATTCCCTTTGATCCTAATGCCAGACTGATGTTACACTTTGGAATTGCAAGTATAAGTCACAGTAAATTTCACCTCAAAGCGATCCAAGAATTCCTTGAGGTTTCTGAACTGATCCAAGCATTTTGGCTGAAACATCAGGTGCCGATCCAAAACGTCATATGCAATGAAATCTATATAGGTGATCTAAGATATTTTTCAAAAAGGGAGGGGGGGAAGAAACATTATAAAGTCAACGTCATACTTGAGATAAATCTTGGTCTCTGTATGAATCATACTCAACATATGTACCTTACTTCCTGCAAACCATTTTCTGTCCCCCAGAAACTGGGAGAACTGCTTCAGTTTCCCAGGTAGCTGTTCAATGTACTCGGGCTTCAAATTTTCCTGCAAAAAAAGGGATGTTGAGTATCATATACAGGTTCAATTTCAGTTGGCCTATTATAAAATCTCAAGAGTTCTCACATTCCTAGGTCTGTTGTCCTCTTTTCTTCCCAGACCCCTCCTCATTTCTGCTTATCCAGTCTGGAAGGAGAACACAAGCCACAAAACTCACAAAATCTGGTCTGTAGCACATTCTCGCAAAGTCCATTCGGAAATCCATGAACTGGTTCTCAAGTATATCCACTCGGATTATTTCTTCTTCAGTCTCACCACCTGTAGCAACAGAAGACACCGAGGTGGTCAAAAACTTTCTGATCCCCATCACCAACTTGGCATTACATTACTTTTAGGTGCTAAGCCACCATCCAATCAATCACTGGCCTCATAAATACTCACACATCTTGTGCTTGCGTGCAATGTATCGCAGAATGGCATTGCTTTGTGTAATCTTTCTCTCACCATCAATTAGATATGGCAGCTGGGGAAAGAGAAGATAATTAATGAGACTGACAGAATTCTTCAGTGGTTTTCACACTAGGCCATCCTCAATAGACAATGTTCAGTTTATTTAGGATAATCAGTATGAAAAAAGGCAATCTGAAGATTTTCTGAGCATAAACAGCCTGAGGGAAGACAGCTAAATGCCAAAATGGTTGCCTAGTGTCTTCAGAAAACAGAGCAATTTTGCATAGGATGTGCTACTGCTCAGAAAAATCTCTAGTCGTGTAAAGGTGAAGATTAAGCAAGCACGAGGCCTCAGTGGCTAGCTCAGTGGACTTCCTCTATGACCAGGGGTGGGTAATCTTTGGCTCACTAGATTTTGGGACTGGAGCTCCCATCATCCCCTATCATATATCACAATGGCCTGGGATTTCTGGAAACTGAAATCCTAAACCTGTGGTGAGCCAAACATTCTCCGCTACTGTTCCGGGGAAAAGAGCAGAGAAGGAGCCACAGCCATACCACAGCCTAGTCTTGTTCTCTAGCACAGCACCTTTCTTCTTTCACAGCTCATACTAAAATACCACAGCTCCCAAAATGCCAAATTCTACATCATGGTAAAACAAGCCCTTTATCCAAAATTCCATATATTTAAACTGGCATATTGGGAGACTGACTTTCAGCTGCAGGATTTACCAAATCTCCCTTTCGGTTGTTGTTTTACTGTCTGAATATTTTTGACCTCTCACTTATTTTTGTCCTGCAAGCAGGAATAAAATCAGCAATCAACTGAAACAACCAGGTTTTGTTTTATCCACTGCTTGAGATTCTACTCACATCCAGTCCTAGTTTTCAGTTGAACTGCAATTTCTACATAAAGCGGTACTCAATTTAGCACTCTTAAGATGAGGCAAAAGTCTCTTTCCAAGATCACTGGAGGATCCAAGCTTAGAAAACTTGGTTTTTTAGAACTACAGCTTCTAGAATCTCCCAGGCTGCATGTCCAATGACTATGCTGCCTGAGGGATTCTGAGAACTGTAGTTTGTGTATACATGCATATGTGTATATATAGGATTATAGTAGCAATTTCAATGCATCTCAAAGTCAACAGCAGCAGCAGCTGCAGCAAACTGATTCCACTTCCACGCCACCACTCAGCATTGGATGTGATGCCAGAGTTGCTACGTACATTTGGGAAGTCCAAGCCCAGTTTCTCCTTCACACTAGTCCACTGACTTGTGTCAAAATCAGGAGCTGTTAATATAGAAACAAATAGTAAATTCCAAATTCATGTCTATGCTTGTCTAGGAATTTTTTCTCCATTGTGTCTTTAACTTGCAGGTTTAGTGGTGATTGAGGCTCTGCTTAGTCATAATGACACAAACTACATTTGTTGAGATTAAAGAAGACACAGCTTTCAACAATGTAAATGTAGAGTACGTTTTAAGGACACTATATCTCAATGGGGGTGGTCTAGTTGTTGCTGTTGAACTGCAGTTCCCATCAGCCCTAGCAAGCATAGTCAATGGTCAGGGATTCTGGGAGTTATAGTGGGACTCCAACAACATCCGGGGCCACAGATTGACCACATCTGGTCTAAATTATCTGAATTAAGAAGCTATCAGATTACCAATTTCAAAGTGGAGCAGATTTATTTTATTGGTTACATTTCTATCCCACCTTGCTTTCACTGAGATGAAGACAAACATAGATCACTTTTTTCTTCCTCTTTCTCCCCATTTTATCCCCACAATAGCAACCCTACAAGGTTAGATTAAGGGGACTGGCCCTAGTTCTTCAAGTAAGCTTTAAAGCTAAATGGAGTGTAGAACCTAGATCACCCAAGTCCAAGCCAACCCTATAACCAATAAACCACCGTGGCTCTCCAGTTTCATACGGGGTGTGCATGAGAGAATTTAGACATAACAAAGGCTTGTCTTTAGCCACTTTTAATCAAACGGGGGAAAAAAGCAATTAGATTGCTCTTCTACATGTTTCAGTGATCAGCAAGTGGGGGGGAAATAATCTTGCAATTGCCCATCCCATAATGACCCTTGCATTAAAATAAAAACTAGGTTTTGCTAATTGTTATCTAAAATTTTCAGTCTCATGAAACAGTGAATTCTCATGCTTTCTTTTTTTTTTTAAAAAAAGGTTCCATTCCTATAGACTGATGGTGAACCAGTGGATCAACTAAAATCTAGCTGGCCAGAAATATTTAATCAGAGAGGTAGTAAAACTGCCTTGTTAGGTCAAAATATATTTTATGAAATGCAACATTTTGTTTCAAACAAACACTGCTGAGAAACTGAGCATGAAGGCAGTTGCTTCCACTTCCTGTCTCTCACCAGCATTTGGTAATCATACTGCCTTTGCCCTTGGGAGGTCCTTTTGTAGGAATATTTGGTATCTACACAGTCAACCTTCCACATTCATTATGCTTAAGGGTGCAGAACTTCTGTAAAATGGAAAAATCACAAACATCAAAATGTGTGTGTGTGTCTGTGGAAAGAGGGCTGAGGCATGGTGGGGAGAACAGATACCCAGGGTCTAAATCAGGTCAGGGAAAGGAGAGGAAAAGGGGGTGGATTTCCATGGTGGTTCTGTCTCTCACTCATCTCTTTCCTTGGGTGTGTGTGGAGCATCATGGGAGGGTTTGAGGTGGTAAGAAAGTGCGCTGTGAGCACTCCTTAGCTAGACATAGAATGACTGATGGAGGAGGAGAAGGCCCAGAGGCAGGTTTTTAAAGGGCTACATAGTGTGATCAGAGCCACCAAGAGGGAAGGTTTGCCTGGAAAAGCACCACTTGAGTTCGGGGGCAGGGGTTGGAGAAACTTGCAGATAATCAAATCTGTGAAAGTGAAACCAGGAAATGTGGACGGCTGACTGTATTAAGCAGAGCGCAGCAGGGCTAGTACAATAGAAGGCTGTGGTGGAAACAGGATAAATTATTCTGGATGCTCTTGTAAGGTAGAAAGGAAGAGAAGAGAAGAGAAGAGAAGAGAAGAGAAGAGAAGAGAAGAGAAGAGAAGAGAAGAGAAGAGAAGAGTTTATTGACTCAAAAAAATTTCACTATTGTCTGAGCAAAGCCATCCTAGGAAATTAGAAGTTGACCTAAACTTGGTTGAAAGAGCCCCTAAAAGCTGGCTCTCATGTGCTGGAGTAAGCTAGAATCTATTATTGAGGCTGGAGCCTCATGGACTCTCCTTCCCAGACAAAGGAAAAACAAAGTGACTAACTGGCTTATTGAAATAAGAGAGAAGTTACATCTATAGGTGAGAGGTAAGTAAACTGCTTCACCGCATAAAGCAAAGAAAGATACAGAGGGGAAAACAAAGGACAGGCATTATCTAGCCTCCCCTTTCTCACTAATCACTTTATAAAAGTGTTGGTGCTCCTTTGCCTCCAACATTCTAACAGCTTACCTTCTCCAAAATGATACTGTTTGTCCTCATATGGTGTTTCTGTGTACTCTAGAAGTAGCCTGATCGCATGGGCAAGCTGCAAGGAGACAAACAGAAAGAATTACAGCAAGGATAAGTCTATCAGAGTCTACTAATCAGTCACTGCATGTTACTTCCAGTAGGAGAAACAGTATACTTTTGATGAGAAGTTGCTCAGGGACACAAGTGGCAGTGTAGGGGTTGCAATTGTACTTGCATCCTCCTTGTGGACCTCCCATTGAGACATCTAGTTGCTTTTGTGGGAACAGAACATGGGACTAGACAGGCCTTTGGTCTAGCTGGGATGTTTTTATGTTCAAGAATAGTTGCCAATAGCGAAGATTAGTAACTATTGTACCAAAGTTAATTACCACTCAGTATCACCCCACAATTCCACATTGCTGGGAGTTTTATGCTAGAACAACACGTCACTCTGACAGGAAAAAAGTTCTGTCTCCTGCTCCTGCTCCTGTCTCCTTCTCTGGCACACTCACAAAGAAAAGTATGAAAGTATTCACTTCTGCTGTTCCTTAGCCACAGCTTGTCATATTCTCTTAATGTCTGTTTGAAACAAGCCAACTTCTGACCACGACTAATAAAGGTCACTTTGCTTCAAACAGACTGTCGGTAATATGAACCATAAATGACAGTCTCAGTATGGTTAACTGAAGTGAATTTGGAAATAAAAGCCTCTAATTGTATTGTCACAGCCATGCCAAAGGAGGAGCGGGAAAGATGATTCATGAACTGAGCCAGGGGGCAACTAGGTTCATCCCCATCATGATACATGATACAAATGCAAGTTTTGTCTGTGGCATTAATTTATAGCAGGAGTGCATAACTCATACAGGTGGCATACTGTGTGTTTAACATGCAGCCTCTATGTCCTCCCTCCCCAGTTCACCCATTCCGGTGTTCATCTATGGTTGTAAATATGTACACATATGTGTACTTGTATCTTTCCCCAAATAGTCTTATTCATTATCATTTGTGGGAATCCTTTTAAATCTGTGCAAACAGAACTGTGTATAGAAACTGAAATGGAACAAAGCACAATGGGTAGGAAAGAAACTATGCTGTCGAAATCAGTTTCCAGGATGTAGCTATGTTAGTCATCTGTAGTAAATAAATAAACTTTGTTGTGGCATCTTAAAAACCTGACAAACTGTATTATGACATAAACTTTAATGGACTAAAGCCTAGCGTCTAATGCTTCTAGTGCATTAAAATCTATCCCACAATAAAATGTGTTTGTCTTCAAGGTATCCATAAATTGTTTGTTTCATATTAAGCATGGTATGTTTTCAGGGTTGGGCCCCTATATTATTTCCCCATCACCATCCCAAATCCACCAAGGTCTGCATTGCCCCCAGATTGCCCTTGACCTTTGGCTAAATTTCACAGCCATTGCTAGATTTGCCACTGCCATTATATTTGCCACTCAAACTGAGTCACCACTAAGGTAGTTGTCTGTGCACTTCCACCCTACGGACTACATCTTCTTGTTGTTGTGGTGTGCCTTTCAATTGATTCTGACTTGCAGCAACCCAATCACAGTGTTTTCTTGACAAGAGTTAATTAGAAGAGACTTGCCATTAGCTCCTCTGAGGTTAAGAGAATGTGCCTTACCCAAAGTCAGCCAGTGGGTTTCCATGGCTGAGCACAGATTTGAACCCTGTGTTACCCTGTGAACTGGGGGTCCCGGGAGGGACACCAAAATGTGCTCAACTAAAGGGGGGGAAATTAGCTCAGAGCACTGCTTAGCGTTACGAGAGGCAGGGTAACGTAGTGAGATCTTGAACCCTATGTCTACGGGATCGGGTCGAGTCAAGGAGCACACAGAAGTTGAAACAATAAATGATGTTTTATTAAACACAAGCAAAACAGTGTATGCGACACATTCACACAAGATAACTAAAGAAAATAAAGGTTGGAGTGGTACAGAGGGATTTTTAGAGGGATTGCTGGTTTGGGTGATACTTCACCTGTCCTGAAGCCCAGAAAAATAGAGAGCGAGGCTGGGGTGCGATGTAGCTCAGCACGTGGAGCTGAGGGGAGGCTCGCCAAGCAAAGCGGCAGCAAGGCGGGATGAAACTCGGGAGCGTCCTGAGGAAGGTCTCGGAATCAAGGGTTTTTATAAGAAGAATTGTGACTGCAGGCTATGCCGTACTTGGGGGAAAACAATAGATTTGGAGTTGGAGACAAAGCCTCCGAAAGGTCAGAATCTGAATGATTGAGTTATCGTAGCGGTTCTCAATAGAATAGCCAGTATGCAAACGCAGAGTACTTGGGTATTGTATAGGTTACCCATCAAGCTGCCAGCGCGGGGCAGAGGCTCTTTTGTAGGTTGCGTGCATACCTAATTAGAGTACTTGCCTGGAGGTCTCCTAAAGCAGTGAGTCAGCTATTTCTGGCCTGCCTGTATTGTAGTTTGAATATTACAGCTATTAACGGCCGAGCTTGTTTACGTGCTTGTCCGGTGGCCTCGCAAGCACGTGGAGAGGAATAGAGAAGTGAAGCCTAATTATGATATCAAGAGGATATCTTTAATGTCCCCAAAGCTCGGACTAGCCAGGGCAGTAACACCTGGTCTCCTGGAATACTAGTCCAGCGCTTCAGTTGCTACATCCCCACCTTGTGGGTTAATCAGCAACCCTCCAGTTCAGCGGTTCTCAACCTGTGGGTCACGACCCCTTTGGGGGTTGAATGACCCTTTCACAGAGGTCGCCTAAGACCATCGGAAATATGTGTTTTCCGATGGTCTTAGGAACCGAGACACCGCTCCTCTATCCGTCTCCAGGCGGGTCCGCCCACATGCCCAAATTCTGGATCAAGTGTTTGCAGTCATATCCTGTTCTGTCTGAGACTGTGTTGCGCCTTCTTCCATTTCCAACAACATATCTTTGTGAAACAGGGTTTTCCAGCTTGTTGGTTATCAAGTCTAAATACAGAAGTAGACTTGTTGTGGAAGATGATCTTCGTTGTGCTCTTGCAAAGATTGCCCCGAAAATTTCTGATCTGGTGAGAAAGAAGCAATCTCAACCACTCGCACTGATGTTGGCTTTTTACGCATACTGTCGCAAAATGTAGCAATGTAGTTTACTGTTTTTATATTAAGACTGTTACCCATGCTACACCATGCTTCAAGACAAAATTTCATTTATTTGTAATTAGAAATAAATATTTCACAATATATAATTACATATTGTTTTTGTGATTAATCACTATGCTTTAATAATGTTCAATTTGTAACAATGAAAATACATCCTGCATATCAGATATTTACATTACGATTCATAACAGTAGCAAAATTACAGTTATGAAGTAGCAACGAAAATAATTTTATGGTTGAGGGTCACCACAACATGAGGAACTGTATTAAAGGGTCGCGGCATTAGGAAGGTTGAGAACCACTGCTCTAGTTCAAGCATGACTCTCTCAAATTCAATGCATGTTAACAGTGTTACAAATGCAGACTAACAGTAGTTGTTTTCCCATATACAGTTGCATAAGAAGCACTGCAGCAGTAAACCAGAGAACCAGATATTATGTCCTCTCTTTGCCCTCTCTCCAAATCAGCACAGTAAGCAGCCTCTGTGATGATCAAGCACCTCTAAGATAAGAGTAGATGGCGGGGCGGGGGAGTGTACTTTGTATTTGTGTAGACTATGATTACACAAAGAGATGAAAAAGCCCATTTGCTCCATTCACATGTCCAAGGGATGTGAGCCAAGTTGCTTTAGGGCTGACTTTCACACCAAAATGGGGTGGAATTTGTGCAGCCTTCCTGGGGTTACTGAACTACAACTCTCATCAGGCCCGACCAGCTGAGCCCATGCACCCAGACACACACCCTGCAATCTTACAGAGGTCTACTCAAAAGCAAGTTCTCTTGGGTTCAGTGTGGTTTCTTCTAGGTAACTGTGATCAAGAAAACTCAGAAATGCTTTTTCAGTTCCTCCCTCTAAAATATGGCTTACAGCACCTGGTATTCCCTGGGAGTCTCCCATCTAAGTATTAGCCAGAGCTGACTTTGTTTGGCTTCCAAGATGAGAGGGGATCAGGTGTAGAAAGGAACTGGCAAACCACCTCGCCTAAGAAAACTCTGTGAAATTCATGGGGTCGCCAGAAGTCGACAGGCAACTTGAAAGCACGTACACCCACGGACTGCAAAAGAGACGCTGGGACTTTTGACTCAAAGGCTGAAATGAAAAGGCGGAGTCTTCGCCCCCTTCCCTGTAAAGCTTCACCTGCAGAACATCCGCGATCGAGGCGGGCACCCTCTCCGAGCCTCACACCGTCTCTGCCGGCCAAGAGAAGACCGACAGCGACAGACGATGGACGGAGGCGACGGTACTCACTCCGTCCGCCCCTTTTATTTTTAACTGCTTCTAATTCGATAGCTGTCTTAACGCGCTCATCCGTATGACGACATTTTAATATTATAACAATGTGCTTAGGTTGCGTTTGTATTTTAATCAGGTCGCGAGCTGCTCTGAGGCCAAGTCCCGGAGGAAAAGAGAAAAGAAATCGTTCTGGGAAGACCCCACAAGTGGTATCGGCAAGCAGTCGTTCTGTTGGACATGGCACATTACAAACACATTTTACGAATACAGTAGCCGAGACCCCTTCTGGAGGGCCTCTCTCCCTTTCAAAGGACCCTGACTTACCCCCCGGATATCCCAGTAGCCCAGCGTGACGCCCATCTTTCCCTCGTAGCGTCCCGCGACCTCCCTTGTCGACTGCGGGGGATCGGCTCCGGGGCAGAAGTAGAAAGATCGGAACTTTCCCACTTGTCCTCGGGAGTTGTTGCCACACCGGAAACGGGGGGGGGGGTGCGCTTGATGTCAACGAGACTGACCCACCCACCTCCCAGGTCCCTAACTTTCCGCTTTTCCGCTGCCGGGTCTTACGCTCCGTTCTCTCCCACGAAGGCTTTCGACCGTGACCACGGGGGCAAAGGCCGGTCCCTGCCAGCGCCGGGAGCTTTGGAAAACAAACTTCTTCAGACGGCCTGATAGGCGTCTTAGGATCCAGAGGCATCTAAACGGTCTCTGGGGGGTTATTTGCGAGGAAGACCTAGATGACGTGGGGTTTTTTGTTTTTTTAATGGGTCTGCGTTTGGAATTTAGCGAGAAGAAAAAGAGGGGAGAATATCAACGGGGGTAACGATTCGCCTTCTAAAAGTTGCAAGTCTGCTCGGACCGTTTCCACACGAGACTTGTTATAGTGCTACGATTCCACTTTCAACATTCTATGGAATCGTGGGGTTTGCAGTTTAGGGAGGGGCCCCAAACTGCAAACCCCAAGATTCCATAGGTTGTTGAAAGTGGAATAACAACACTGTAACAAGCTAGTGCAGAAATGGCCTTGGCCTCAGGCCATTTCCACACTACACTGCTGTAGTGCTATTATTCCGCTTTCAACATCTTGTAGAATTCTGGGATGTGTAGTTTATTGAGGCCAAAGAGCTCTCTGGCTGAGAATTCTAAATGCCCTACCCTAAAGACACAGTCATCTTGAAGTTAAAGACAGGGTCATGTTAATCTGTTTCAGCATAAGATACAAAAGAATCCAGTTAGCACCTTGGAGACTGAGGGAAGACTTCTAGCACAACTTTTTGTGAAGATCTTTTTTGAGGGAGTAATATGTAGCCCTGAAATGAAAACTAGAGTATTAATATATATTGCATGTTAAGAAACCATTATCCCTGTTCAATCCTCTGTTCCTATACTAGAACTTGTGAGTGTGTCTCAATTCAACTCTTTCCCTTTCCCACCTTCCTTTGTAATTGCTTTTATCCCTCACAATTGCTTTGAGATCAAAGACTGAGAGCCCTGAGAGATGGAAATGGTCTAATACTGACTTTTGGATACCCTCATTAATAATGTCTGTTTTGTGTCCGTTTATTCTCTGACTGTCCTGTTTGTCCTATCAGCGGGGCACTGATGGCAGAAGATAGCATTTATCACAGCAGAAGATGAGCAAGTAATGCTTTCATGGGCCCATGTGGTGAACAGTGCTGGAGGGGAGGATAATAATTTTTGGCACCTATGAAAGAAACAAGGGTGTTCTTGGCACCAAATCACTGTACGTGACAGAGGTGGGGCTGTAGGCTGTTTAGGCCTGATCGCCTCTTCCCACACTCTGTTTGGATCATAGACCTTTTTTTGCTACCTTTCTGAATCCTTTAAGGTTTGAGTGGTGGCAGTTTAGTGGGAATAGAAATAAATATTGTAGTGACAGTGACAATGATAATGATAATTAATGCAGTGGTAGCATCAGTGTCAGTTTAGTGGTGTGTGTGTGTCCATTTGTGCACACACAAGCATGCATGTAGATGTAGATATGTTGATATATGTGTATAGATAGCACAGTACACTTAGGGATTATTTTGATTCCTGCATCTGACACAGTTTAGAACTCCAGGTAAATTGCAATTGAGTCCACAAGAGGAGCAGGAGATAAAAGAAAAGCCTCTGAAAAGCTAAGTGGCCAACTAAGTGTCTTCCCTCAGTTATGTCACCTTCATCCACAAACAAACAGGGATGTAACTTTAGCACCAGTCTTAGAGCAGGTCACAGCTTTTGAGAGGGCACTATCATAGTTGACTACAGTCTCCCAGGGCCCCCTGGCATCTGGGGAACACACAAGTACACAGTGTATGGATGATGATGATGATGATGATGATGATGATGATGATGATGATGATGATGATATTGTTGCTGCTGCTGCTGCTGCTGTTGTTGTTATTTAACCTGCCTCTCCCCATGGATTGAGGCAGGGGACAACAATAGATTGACATATAACAGCTAAAAACAGATCAATTGAAACAGTAGTTAACATGCATATCATCTTAAAAGAAAAAAAAGTACAAATACCTAAAAACAGACAATACATATTTAAAATTCATAGTTAAAATTCACAATTTAAAATCATCAGAATAAGCCTGTTGGAAGAGACTGGATGCAGTTTAATGCAGTTTTAAATTCATTATTGACTGCTGGCAGCTCTTGAGGAATGACTGACATGGGACCAAAGGCTAATGCTGCCATAAGCTATGTTTTGGAGCAGGCAAGGGCCTAGTCAACCCAATGAGGCTGATCTCTGTCCCAAGGTTCCCAGCAGCCCTGTATGGAGCAGGTGTGCCTGGCAATGCAGCTTACAATCAACAGGGCTTAGAAACATGGTCTTGGGGGGATCTTACATTGAACTTGGGACATGCCTGCATAGCAGGGGAGAAATTGCCTGTTGGATTGTATCCACAGAACAGCAGGCCTGCAGACAGCTGTGGCTTGGTCAACAAATGTCTTTTAAGTGCTCTATAGGGAATGAGAAAAAAAACGTGGAGGAGTAGCTCAATGATTTGGAGGAAACTTAGGAAAGCGTGGGTGGATCAGACCTGGGGCAAATACCGGTTTCCAGGTTTTCTTATTTATGCTGCAGTCATAGTCAGAGTGCAAAGTTGGCATGCCTTATCTCTGAGTTAGTACACTGAGTGTAGACTTCATGGGATCTGAATGGCCTGTACTCAATCCCTGTCTTTGGTAGGATCTGCTGGAAGCCCAGTTATGTATGCAGACTAGATGGTGCAACTCACAGCAGACATACAGTTAGTAGGACCCCGATAGTGAGAGACCAGGCTAGGAAGCTTATAGAGGTTTCACAACAGCTCCTTCTATACTGCCAATTTGGTTTGCAGGGGCTTCTGTTCACATCATCCATAGAAATTAGAGCATGAGTGCTCCAGTTGTAATGGCCTTCCTTCCTTTTGGAACTGCCAGTTTGAAAAGGCCCAGTGAGCTAACAATAGAGACCAGCAATAGGGGCCTTGCACTTTCAGGAGCAAGGAGCTTGATAGCCACTTCCTAAAGGTGCCAGGTCCAATTTTTTTAGACATACTAGTTCTGTGGTTCATAAATTTTAGGAAGTTTCAAATGCCCATAATATATGTGATGATTTTAACTCCAGCTTTAGTATTCTTTTGCAGCTTTTCTGCATCAGCCCTTTTTGTTTAGGGTAATTTGAAACCAGTTAAGCATCTGGAACACACAGTTAGCAGATTGACAGAGAGGTTCATTAGGGAAGAGATTATCAGACACTGTGGTTTAGAGGCGGAATTGCCAAATGGTGATGTAAGGTTGACCTTTTGCATTCTCCTAGTTCTCCTATGGATAGTGGCTTTTACCTTGACCAGGCACCCTTTGGCCCCTTGTTCTGCTTTTGGGAAGTTCAGTGCACTATTTACCTACCTTATCTGCTTAGGTACACAAACTGATATTGAACAATGTTGCCATTTCACAAATGGCAAATTGTAGGAACTATGGAAAAATTCTCTACAGGACCTTCAGCAGCTAGCTGGAACTAAGGAAAGCTACTGTACTGGAGATACAGGAACTAGTTGGTCATCTTAATTTTGCATGCCCTTGGTGGGGCTTTCCTGCATTGTTTTTGTGATGCAAGGTGGGACTGCACACATTCTATCATAGGGCCTTTCTGCACCATGCTGTTATACTGCTATTATTCCACTTTCAACATCCTATGGAATCCTGGGGTTTGCAGTTTCGGAAGGGGCATTTCGCATTCTCAGCCAGAGAGCTATTTGGCCTCAGTGAACTACAAACCCAGAATTTCACAGGATGTTGAAAGTGGAATAATAGCACTATAACAGTGTAGTGCAGAAAAGCCCTCACTGTTATAACTGAGACAAGGGCCAACATGGAGGTTTCTGGTGATGGAGGAATCCCCTTGGGTTGGGGAAAAGGGTGCACAAAAGGTGGGAAATTCCTACTCTTGAGAAAAATAGAAAGACTGTAAGGCTAAAGAAAACCCAGTTCATGGGTTTCACCGTAAGTTGGTGGGTGACTGGAAGAGTTTCAGTTGAAGCCACTAGATGGTCTAGCCCATAATTTCTGCACTCTGAAATGTATGTTTGAGGCACTTTTCATTTATTATACACATAAATCTGTCATCTGGTTCAAGGAAGATCACATTTTCTCAGCAATCCAGAGTGGGGATGAACCCTCTCCCAATAGCATTGCTGTGACACAGCCTTTTCTATAATTGTGAAGTGAAATCTAGCAACAAATAACACACCATTAATGAACCATTGCATTTTTAAAAAGAGTTGGAGACTCTTTACTTCTTTGCTATAGATGTCTAGCACATGCATTCACACACTGCAGTATCCCCTCTCTTGTACTGCATATCTCTTTTCAGAGATTACCTGCTGGAATATTACAGGAAGACTGAAAAGCAACAAGGGAACACTTTCAGTCCTCACACACTGAGTCTGCATGTGTAAGGAGCAAGAAGAGCACTTTAGTATTTCCAGTCATGCAAAGCAAAACTGTTTGATCCTCTACTGGTTGCTACCAGTACCTGGATCACAGGTTGTAGATTGACACAAAGCAGGCAGTACAAGACCAATGTTCAGGGACTATGAGAATTGTAGTCCACGACATCTGGAAGGCATGAGGCTGTGTTAACTCTGCCTTCCCACAATTTAGCAAACAATGTTGCAGTGTGCGTGCGTGTGCACTTCTTTTGTATCATAGGGTCTTGTGATTTTGTGCCTTCTGATCATGTAGAAACATTTCAGTTCTTCCCATTAGAAAAGGGGGAGAATCATGTGGCCCTCCAGATGTTCTTGAACTGCAACTCTAAGCACTGTGCACCCTAGCTATGTTGGCCAGAACTAATGGGACTTACAGCCCATAAGCTTTTGGAGGGCCACAGAACCCATTACTCTTTACTAGCAGGTGACCACTAGTGTATGTTTGCTGGAAGCATATGATCCTAACTTTAAAGTGGAGGAAACAGAGAAAGATTACCCAAGGGGACTGTGCAATTATAGACCAGGGAACTAAGAAACCAAGACAATTTTTCAGTGCCCAACAGCTTTTATTATCTACTGCTTTGGAATGTATTTTGGGTATTACAGCTGCTGTGTAACAATATTCTGAAGCATGAAGGGAGGGTGAGTGATCCAAGGGTCCTCACTGACACAATAGTGGCCACCCAAAATATGCGAAATACATCATGCTAGCTTTCAAAGCTTCACTTGCTTGCTCATCATATACAGATGTTAAATTTCATGGATTCAATGTCTGCATCAGGCCAGCAGGATTCGTGGTTTCTCCTACTCTTTCTCATTGCTCCACTTGGCAATTCTCCAGAAGATGGGAGCTTTCATGAAACGGCCAGATTTCATGTAGGCAGAAATCTTCTCCAGGGCCTGCAAAGAAAGCCAGTAGAAGTTTGCTTGTTAGACACCACTGACACTACATGTTTCAACAGTCTATACAAGAATCTTCTAGAAAACTTTAAATGACTGTTACATATCTAGAATGATTCTGATGGGGGGGGGGACGCAGCCGCATGTTACCTGGGTCTGCCAAGAAGGAGTTTTCTTGAAGTTCAGAAAAGCCCATTTTGAAGAACAAAGGAATCTGTAAGGCTACTATGAAATTCTTTGTACTTAAGTATTTGCCTGTGCAGAAATACGGTTGTTCTAAGTAGAAATGTGTATTTCTGCACATTTTCTGCACAGAAAAACCCATGTGTGCTTCTCACGGGCAAGCATCTTGCTAGTCAATTACCATGGCATAAGTCAGACTTACACCATCACAACTCGCTTATGGAGTTATGTAACATGATGGAGGTTGGAATTCATTATTGACTGCACAATGACCATCTCTGCCTCCCAAGGAACACTGTGTTTCAGCAGCATCCAGAATCTGGTGATTTTCTGATTGGCGGAGAGCAGACAAGCATCCAGCTCCTTTCCTTACTAAATGCTATTCCTGTATTTTCCTGGAGAAAGAGCAATGACATTATTCCCCAGAACTTCTGGAGGACCCCCAGAGGTCTCCGTGGATGCCTATGCAGCTATAGCTGAGGTGGGCAACTGCAGAAAGTGAGTGGGCCACATTAGTCCCCCAGAAGATCTTGGATGGCCCCACCACATCTGCTCCTGCAAAACACACTCTTTTTTTAACTCCAAAATGCCTTCAAACAGTGTCCAAGTGACATAGTGGCATTCTAATTGTGTTTTGGAACATTCCCAGGACATTTTAAGCCTAGAAGAAGCCTTTATTAACAAGAGGGAGTGAGCAGAAGTCACTTCCTGTTGTAAGTTCAAAAAAAGAAAAGGTCTTCCACAGCCCTGAATGGGAGCAAAACATTGTAGAAATGCCACCACAAGCTTAGCTGGCATTTAGGGGCAAAAGAACAAGAACAGCAGCAAAAATTTTGTTTGACCACTTGAAGGGCCAGAGGGGCTTCAAATGAGGAGAAAATGGCCTTCACGCCCCTAGAGGACAGTTTGGAATAAAAAAATGTTTACTCCTGGAGGTCTAGGGGGTCACCAAAACAGCCCTCGGGACACTAGTCAGCCAAGATCAGCACTTTGTCTACCTGGGCTATAGATGCACACATCTACTGCTTCTCCCTCCCCCTGCAACGCTCCAAGGACAAAGAAATGGCTGGTTTTGGGGGCTGCCACTGAGAAAAGGTGCTTTGGGAAGCTGGATGGGAAACTATTATATCTAAATCTTGTAATTACATGCCCTCACAGAAGATCACAGAAAACATGTTTCCTGCACAGAAAAGCCATGTGTACTTCTGCATAGAAAAAACACATGTATTTATACACAGGCAAAAACTTCCTGAAGCACAAGCAGCACTTCAGAAGTAAACAAAAATCTTCATGTGCTCATTCAGTAGGGAGAACAACGCAAGGCTTATCCATTCTTGCACAAGAGGATAAAAAGCATGAAGATGTTATGTGCCTAGATGGGGCATAGGGTATCTTTATACTGCACAGAGTTATGAAAACCTTTGCAGTGATCTGCCCTACACATCACCAAATGTTTCTTCTGGGCTAAAGCTGGAACAGGAGTTGGGGCTCAGTACACCTCCCTTCCCACAACAGGGTCTCTTTGGCGCAAAGATCTTCACCAGAACAGAGTTCCCTCTTACACTGGCTTAATATTGGCCAGGGCCAGGAAAATAAGTCAGAATTAAAAGCCTAGAATCATCTAAAATCAGGCTTTACATTCAATACAGAACAAGCTCTGACACCTCACTCTATGGCCATTTCCACACTAGACTGTTCTAGTGCTATTCCACTTTCAACATCCTATGGAATCCTGGGATTTGCAATTTTGGGTGGGACTTCAAAGGTCCCTCCCTAAACTGCAAACCCCAGGATTCCATAGGATGTTGAAAGTGGAATAATAGCACTAGAACAGTCTAGTGCAAAAATAGTATATAACAAAGGACTAAGTGGTAGAATCTGGTTTGTCTGAATTACATCTATGACACCTAGTGACATGGTAGGAAGCCGGAAAAATTTGGAAAGATTGTTTGAAATCAGGATCCTTTGCCACTAATTCCCTTAAATTCCCTTTCAGTTGTCCCTCCACAATTATAGATTTGACTTTCATAGATTTGATTATTTGAGGGTTTCTCCAACTCCCACCCACTCCATCTCAGGTGCTTTTTTACTAGGTGAACTTTCCCTCTTGGCAGCTCTGATCAGATTGCACAGGCCTTTAAAAAACTTTCTCTAGTCCTCCTCCTCAACCAGCCACTGTGTGGCCAGCTAAGGAAGGCTCACCACCTGGTTTCCCACCCCCAAGGAAGGAGATGGGCAAGAGAGAGGAGGTATAGCGCCATCATGCTGACCCACCCCCTTTCCCTCTCCTTTCCCTGATTGGCTTTGAATCCTGTGTGCCCATTCTCCCTACCATGTGTAGAATCCCTTCCCACAGACACACATTTTGATATTTGTGATTTTTCCAGTTTTGTGGGGGTCTTACACACCTAGCCCCAGTGAATATGGTAGGCTGATTGTAAAGCAAGAATAACCTTACATTTTGGAATTTCAAACATAAGCCATGGTAAATTTCACCTCAAAACGATCCAGGAAATCCTTTAGATTTCTGAACTGATCCAAGCATTTGGGCTGAAATGTCCGGAGCACATCCAAAATGTCATATGCAAGAAAATCTACATAGGAGATCTAAGAAATTTTAGAAACAAAAAAGGAAGAAATTATAAAGTGAACCACAGACTTGGGATCAATCTTGGCCTTTGTATGAATCATAGTCAATATACATACCTTATTTCCTGCAAACCATTCTCTGTCCCCCAGAAACTGGGAGAACAGTTTCAGCTTCCCAGGTAGCTGTTCAATGTACTCGGGCTTCAATTTTTCCTGAAAAAAAAAATTAGAATATTGAATATCAGATACAGGCTCAGTTTCAGCCGGCTTTTTTTTGAAACTTCAAGTGGTTTCACATTCCTAGGCCTCTTTGTCTCCTTTTTCCACAGCCCCCTTCCCAACTTATGCTAACTCTACAAACAGAACTCCACTTCCATTCCAGGAAGGGA
Source organism: Cyclura pinguis (assembly GCA_030412105.1). Taxonomy (NCBI): domain Eukaryota; kingdom Metazoa; phylum Chordata; class Lepidosauria; order Squamata; family Iguanidae; genus Cyclura; species Cyclura pinguis. The sequence goes on along the minus strand of CM059602.1, from coordinate 69,004,416 downwards.
GAAAGGTTTGGTAAGGCAAGTGCTGTCTTCGAGCACAATCACTGTGTATTTCTCCTCACACTTATTGCCAAATCATCTGCTAAATACCCACACTTTCCAATTCGGAAGGAAAATACAAGCCACAAAACTCACAAAATCTGGGTTGTAGCACATTCTTGCAAGGTCCATGCGGACATCCATGGCCTGGTTCTCAAGTATGTCTATTCGGATTAGTTCTTCTTCAGTTTCACCACCTTTAGAAATACAAGACACAGAGATGGTCAGAAGGTTTCTGACCTCCATCACCAACTTGGCTTTACATTACTTTTAGGTTGTAAGCCAGCATCCAAACAATCACTGGCCTCATAAACACTCACACATCTTGTGCTTGCGTGCAATGTATCGCAGAATGGCATTGCTCTGTGTAATCCTTATCTCACCATCAATTAGATATGGGAGCTGGGGAAACAGAAGAAGATTAATAATACTGGTAAAATTCTTACGTGACATGCTAGACAATGTTAAATTTATTTAGGATAATCAGTACAAAAACGGTTATCTGAACATATTTCTGAGCATAAATAAACTGAAGGAAGACTGTTGCTAGATACTAAAATGGTTGCCTAGTGGCTTCAGAAAACAGAGCAATTTTGCATAGAATTTGCTCTTGGTCAGAAAACATTTCTAATCACTTAAAAATAGGAATTAAGCTAGAACTAGCTCAAGCAATTACTTCAATCAACTGTCTTTCTGACAGGAGTGGGGAATCCTTAGCTCACCAGGTGTTTGGGACTGGAGCTCCCATAATCCCCTATCATCCATCATGATAGCCTGAGATTTCTGGAAACTGAAATCCCAAACCCATGGAGAGCCAAAGATACTCTGCTACTGCTCTGAAGGAAAGAGCAGAGAAGGAGCAACAGCCATATGACAACCATGTATTGTCTAGTCTGATCCTCTAGCACAGTATCTTACCTCTTTCACAGAACACACCAAAATACCCATGATATATGTAAGTCTTTTACTACAAGTCTCAAGTCAAGTCTCAAGTCTCTACCTTCAAGTCTCAAGTCCTTGAAGATACTTTCAAGTCTCAAGTCAAGTCTCAAGTCTGGAAGCCAACTTTATACCACAACCAAAATTCCAGAATTATTGGATAGAGTGAAATAAATCCAATTTTAACAATTTAAGCAGAGTAGGTTCTCCACATTTGCAATTTTGCCATCTGCAGCTTCAGAAGTAGGGAATAGGATCCTATCTTACTCCCCATTACTGAAGATTCAAAAGCTTTAGAAGGAAGGATCCTTCCTTCTCAAGCCCATTGCCTAACACATTTGCTGTTCCTCTCTGAGAAATGCACCCTACACTCTGGAAGTGAGTCTTGTCTTTTGCTCTTAGGAAACGTTCCAGGAGGCTCCTCTGATATGCAGCAGAGACAGGCTGCTGAGCAGACCTCAACCCTGACTCAAGCCCATTGCCTAACCCATTTGCTGTTCCCCTCTGAGAAATGCACCCACACTTTGAGTTTGAGAGAAATTGTCATGTGACTAGTAGGCAAAAAGAGCCAGAAGCATTGTTCAAAGTTGTAAAGTTTCTGGATGAATGTGTTATGTTACTGAACCAAGGGCATCAAGTCAGTCATTAAAAATATACAAGTCTCGAGTCGAGTCGAGTCAATGCATCATTTATGGCTGAGTTGAGTCACTGAAATGACTTAGGTCCAACTTGAGTCGATCACTGCAAAATACCTTCTTTAATCCCCAACTCCTAAAATGCCAAATTCTGCGTCATGGTAAAACAACTTCTCCAGCCAAAATTCCATATATTTAAACTTGCATGTTGGGAGGCTGTGACTATCGGCTGCAGGATTTACCAAGCCCCCCTTTTGGTGGTTGTTGCTGTTTTAAAGTAGCACTGGTCAAAATGTGGCTCATAGACTGCATGTGGCTCCTCAGGACTCCTCAGAGGTTACAAAATGCTAATTTTGGCCCCCTCAAAATGCCTCAAAATATCTTCTAGGCACCCAGGATGGCCCCAGCACAAGCTTTCATGTTCCCTAGAAGGCATGGGGCAGGGGAAAGAAATGATACTTTTTGTGGGAACAGGTGCAGTGGAGAGGTACATCCTTCCAAAGTCTCCTGGAGGGTTAATCCTCCCCTTTAGCCTTCCAGAGTTGACCACCCATTTTAAACTCATCTTAAACGGAACATTCTTAGCTTCCCACTCATTTTTGGCCTGCAAGTAAGCAGCAAACCAGGAATTCACCAGAAACATCAGGGTTTCTGCTAACTGCTGAGATTGTGTGTACATTTTTGTTTTCGACAGAAGCAGCACCTGACTTAGCAGTGTAAGACAAAACAAGAGTCTCTTTGCAAGAACCCTGGAAGACTATCAGCTAATAACCCAAGTTTGGAAAACTTAGCTTTCAAAACCATGACTCCAAGAATCCCCCAGCCTATATGGCTAATACCTATGCTGGCTGGGGGAATCTGGGAGCTATAGTTTTAAAAAAATATAACTTCTTCAGATTCCGGCAGCTATTTCCATGCATCTCAAACTCAGCAGATTGCACTTCCACGCCACCACTCAGCATTGCATCTGATATCATGGTTGCTACATACATTTGGGAAATCCAGGCCCAGTTTCTCCTTCACGCTAGTCCATTGACTTATGTCAAAATCTGGAGCTGTTAACATAGATACAAAGTGTAAATGACCAATCCATTTCCATATTTGCCCAGGATTATTTTCCCCATTGCGTCTGTGGTTTCTTCCTGTTGCCAGCAGTATAGTTCCTAACACTGCAAACACACTTGGAAGCAAACCCTGTTGAACATCATGAGACTCGTTTTAAATAATATTATGCCATATCCGCCAACATTTTCACAAATGAAAACTGGAAAATCTGTGGCCAAGCACCATCAAAATGTTGTCAAGCTGCCAAACTTTATTTATGAAAAAGAACACACAAGATAGGAGAGACACAGCAGCTTTTGTCCAAGTCTACCATGAAGGGCACTCCTCTTCTTGCCACTGCTGTGTGTGAAATACCTTGGTACTTTGAACTCAGTTTGCAGCAGTTGAGGTAAGCTGAGAGTGAAGGTGGATAGCAGAAGAAAGAGAGAGAAACAGACAGATTTTTAAAGCAGCTGGAAAAGTGGAATAGCAGACGATTAATCAGGACTGTCCCTGCCAGATTGGAACAGTTGGATGGTTTGTAATGCTGTTTGGCACCCTGTGCATACATAATTAGTTATTGACTGAAACAGCTTTGTCATTGGCAGTAGGTAAATATGGAAAAAAATACTTTGGTTTAATTTTATTAATATTTAAACAGATCATTGTCATTACTAGTGGATATTCTCACTGCTAGGATACAGCTCTGAACTGGAGATTGTCCAATACACAGCCAGTACCTCTCATGAAGTAATTGTATGAAGATGCTTCCTTGCTTACCAAAAATAGACTACTAAAGGAGAGTTACTAGATCATCTATTCCAGGTTTGCTGGATCAGTTCCAAAGCCTGTCTTTCATTTTCTTTATTTAAATGCAAGTCTCTGACGTGAAACAAAATGTCCAGACACAATTCTAATTGATTGCCCTGCAGAAAACAAACCCAGTCCCAGCTTTCAGTGGGTTTAACAAATGTGTAGTCAGGCTTGTACGTGATGTTTAGAAAAGTCATGTTATTTTTTTTTAAATGAGAATTCCCACCACCTATTGGCAGAAGGACAGCAAGAAGCAGGTCAGTCTAAGGCCATTTCCGCACTAGACTGCTATAGTGCGGTTATTCCACTTTCAACATCCTATGGAATCCTGAAGTTTGCAGTTTAACTGCAAACCCTAGGATTCCATAGGATGTTGAAAGTGGAATAATAGCACTGTAACAGCCTAGTGCAGAAATGACCTAAGTTCCTTTGTGATGCAGCCTGGGACCAGCCCTCTCTATCACTGAGACATACTATCCTTATATTTAAATTATACTGATTTGCATCCATGCATATATATATGCATGCATATATGGGATGGAGAGATCAATCCACATACATTTTACAAGGCCCTGAAAAACTGATACTTTACATAAGATACGCACAAAACAGAGATGACTGACCTGTAACAAGGTCAGTTAAAACAAGAAAACAAAAGAAAACAAGTTCACTAGTACAAAAGTTTAACATCTGATCTTATCCTGAGTCTGCATTCTAACAAAAATCCCTTTTTGGATCAGATGAAAGCTGCCTAGCCTGGTGTTCTTTGCAAGAATCCCAGTCACCAGCATGGGTGATGAGCCAGAAACTAAGTGACTCATTCATGGTCTGTTGTGCACCTTCTAATCACCCCTGTCTGGGCAGACCAGAGCCAGTGATCACATATCAGGAGTTAACTCCTGTTCTTGGCAGTCATATAAAAGGGTTTTTAAAAAAAAACCATGAATGACTTTTCTAGCAGGGTCAAACTGTTCTTGGATATTCTGTTGCTTTCTCTGCTCTCCCACCACTTTGATGAAGGAAGGATTGGAGCATAGCAAACAAGACAAAAAAGAAAACAGGCAATTGTCCCATCTGTTCAGAGGTATCATTCTTGTTGCAAAAACATTGCATCATTGCAAAAACATTGCACCAGAGATGGACAAATTGACAGCATTGTTAAGAGATCATTCTATAATTGAGTATAAAAAAATATTAGGAGAGGGCTTTGTCATTGTTAGTACTGATTAAAGGAAAACATGTGGCTTGACAGCAGTACATGTGAAAGGGATCTAGGAGTCTTGGTAGATCACAAGCTGAACATAAGTTAGCAGTGTGATGAGGCAGCCAAGAAAGCCAATACGATTCTTGGTTGCATCAATAGGAGTATGGTGTCTAGATCGAGGGAGGTAATGGTACTACTCTATTCTGCATTGGTTAGGCCTCATTTGGAATACTGTGTCCAGTTCTGGGCACCTCAATTCAAGAAGGATATCAACAAGCTGGAACGTGTCCAGAGGAGAGTGACCAAAATGGTGAAGGGTCTGGAAGCCATGCCCTATGAGGACAGACTTAGAAAGCTGGGTATGTTTAGTCTGCAGAAGAGAAAGTTAAGAGGGGACATGATAGCCATGTTTAAATATTTGAAAGGATGTCATGTCAAGGAGGGAGCGGGCTTGTTTTCTGCTGCTCCCGAGACTAGGACAAGGACCAATGGATTCAAGCTGCAGGAAAGGAGATTCCACTTGAACCTCAGGAAGAACTTCCTGACGGTCAGAGCTGTCCGGGAGTGGGATATGCGGCCTGGGAGTCTGGTGGAGTCTCCTTCTTTGGAGGTTTTTAAGCAGAGGCTGGATGGGCATCTGTTGGGAATGCTTTGATGGGTGTTCCTGCATAGCAAGGGATTGGACTCGATGGCCCTTGGGGCCTCTACTAACTCTACTGGAATTCTATGATTCTAAGCTGTAAGAGGCTTTGATTGAAGAGTAAAGTTGTATCAGTGCTAGTAGAACTGGTTTTTGTTTGTTCCAATAGATGTTTTATAGGGTTGGATAAAATTAAAATTATCTGAAATTGTAATATCAATAAGAAGGAGAATTAATAGTTATAATATTGAGGTGTCAGATTATAGGATGAATAGTAACCACTGCCTGGGGAGTGGGAAGTCAATATTATATGTATAGCATTTGTATTAATTGTAGTTTTTTTTTAAGTAGTTTTGTTTTTATTGTAGTCCTATTTGTTGTAATGTATGTTTTGTTTATAGACTGTAGCTTTACTATATTGAAACAGTTTACTTTAATAAAAATGTTTTAAAATAACATTGCATCATTTCTATCAGCAACGAAGTGTGGCAGAGGCTTAGAATCATCGTAGAAGAGAGATTGCAGCAAGCCTGGGGCAGGGGGACAGGAAATGGGGCAGGACTCATTCACCTCCCTGTTCCTGCAGTTCTTGGTTCCTGGAGGAAAGTGGGTATCAATAGTACTGAAGAATTGTTCCCAGATTTATGACCTTGAAAATGGAGGGTCTGCTTTAAAGAACACAGTGTCTAAATTGGTAGAGTGATCAATTTGTTGTTGTTGCTGAACTATAGTTTCCATCATCTGCAACCAGCATAGTCAACAGTCAGGGATGCTGGGAGCAGCAGCTATAATCCAAAAACATCTGGAGGGCCACAGACATGGTCTCAATAATCTGATTTAAGAAGCCATCAATTACCAGTTTCAAAGATTTATTTTATTAGTTTCATTTCTATCCCACTTTGTTCGCAAAGAGATAAAGGCAGTATATATGGGTTTTTTCTTCCTCTTCCTCCTCACTTAAATCCCCCCTTTGCCCCTGATCCTTCTAGTTCCTTACCTGGTCCAGCAACATACTGTTTGTCTTCATATGGTGTTTCTGTGTATTCTAGAAGTAGCCTGATTGCATGGGCAAGCTGCAAAAAGACAAAGATTGTCAGCAACCATGAGTCAATGGCTATATGTTACATCTAGTAGGAGAGAAATTTTGCTTTTAAGGAAAAGTTGTTCGGGAATGCAAGTGGTAGCACAGGGGTTGTTGTTGCACTTATGTCCTCCTTGTTGGCTTTCCAACATCTAGTTGGCTTTTGTGGGAACAGAATACTACACTAAGCAGGCTGAGATGTTCCTATGTTCTTATGTTCAAGAATAGCTGTCAGTGATTCAGATTAACAACTACTGTACCAAAGGAAATTACTAGTCAGTATCACCTCATACTATACACTCCTGGGAGTTCTACACCAGGACAAACAACACTTTACTGTGACAGGAAAAAAAACTTATCCCAATCTTCCCTTGGCACACTCACAGAGAAAAATCTGAAAGTTTTCATTTCTGTTCCTCAGCTACAGCTTGTCATATTTTCTTAATTGTGGTTTGTTTGAAATAAGCCAACTTCAGACCATGACTAATGAAGATCACTCTTCTCCTAACAAACCATCAATAATATTAAATATAGATGATTCATCTTGGTTAACTAAAGTGAATTTGGAGGTGAAAGCTTCTAATATTCTTGTCATAGCCATGCCAAAGAAGGAGAAGCAAGGGGGCTGCATGAACTCAGCTGTGGGGCAACTAGCTTCATCCTCATCATGATACAGTACCATCAGACACATCATACAAATGTAGCCTTTGTCTGTAGCATTAATCTATAGCAGGGGTGTATAACCCATACATGTGGCACGCTCTGTATGGTGGGCAGCCCCATGTTCTCCCCATCTTTTCAATCAGCATTCCTCAGGCAGGATGGGAATGAGCTGAAGGCTTGTCCACATCCATCCCAGTGTACACACATTTGTGTATGTGTATGTACATGTATTTGTGGGTCTCCCCTTTGTGGGAGCCCTTTCAAGAGTGGAGTGAGGGAGAGAGCCAGTCACTGTGTTGAGAAGGCTGGGAAGGTTCTCTGTTACAACACTCAGTCTTTAACAACACGGCCTGCTGGCAAATACAATGTCTCATATAGAAAGCTGGAGTGGAGAGCAAGCCCGGGAGCAGCTGTAGTGGAGAGAGGGAAATATGGCACAGGGAGACAATTGTGTTACCATGAGCAAGGGCAAGACATAGAGTGCTAGCTGTCCCTGAATGGTCCCCCACGTCAAATAGCCTGAATAACCTTGGGAATGGATCCCCTGGCCTGAAAGTGCTGCTTGCTCAATGCCAGATCGGTAAATGGAAAAAACACCAACACAAGGATTTCTTGGCAAGATGTATCCAGAAGCGGCTTGTCCTTGCCTTCTTTGAAGTTAAGAGAATGTGACTTGCCCAATGTCATTCAATGGGTTTCTATGGCTAAGTGGAGATTTGAACTCTGGTCTCCTGGAGTCCTACTCCAGAACCCCCGCCCACTATGTGTTAATCAGGAACCTGTGAGTTCAAGCATAACCCTCTCAGTTTCAACATCTCCTCCCCTTTTCCTTAGCAGAGGCACGATAACACCAACCTAACCTTGGAGCAGGTCTATGGCCCTTGATTACTGGGATAATATTAACAGACATGCCAGACCAATCAAAAGTGCGTGTTGAATGGCATTACAAATGCAGACCAACAGTAGTTGCTTTCCCAATACACAGTTGCATAAGAAGCATTGCAGCTGTAAACCATGCAACAAGACAGTCTTTGCCCTCTCTCCAAATCAGCACAACCAGCTGATGGTGATTGTTCTGTGTTGAACAAGCACCTCTAAGATAAGGTATATGCAGCAGATACAGGTGAAGTGTCCTTTGTATTTGTGCCGCCCAGGATTAGGCAAGGAGATAATTAAGACAGTTTTCTCCACTCAAGTGTCCAAGAGAAGTGAGCCAACTTGCTTCAGGGCAGACTTTCTCACTAAGGCAAGGGTGGGAATCTTGCAGTCCTCTAGAGCTTAATGAATTGCAACTGCTATCAGGCCCAACCAGCAGGGTCCATCAGGTGGAATGCTGGGAGTTGCAGTCCAAAAACATATTGAGGGCTTGCATTATTCCAGCTTTTACTCTAGGGAAACCTATTCTCCATTAAATATTCTTCCTCAGCAAACTGTTAACGTCGTGTGTTACCTCTTTTCCCCACAACTCCCTCGAAAGGGCAAAGGACTCAGGCCAGGCCAGAGACTAGAAAGAGAGGGGAAAGTGGTGCCAGAGCTTGAGTTGGCTGGCTGGATTCCTCCCGTCCTCGCCCACATTCCTTCGGGCAGAAGGTCTGGCTACTTACTAAGTTCCACGGAAATAAGCGGAGAATTAACTCAAGCAAACACGGGTGGTGCAATCTTACAGACGTCTACTCAAAAGCGAGCACCACTGGGTTCAATGGGGTTTACTTCTGTGGGCACGCAAACACAATATAGCCTTATTGCTGTCGTTGTGTGCCTCAAGTCATTTCCGACCTATGGTGACCCTAAGACGAACCTATCGTGCGTTTTTGGGGGGGGGGCTGAGAGTATGTGACCCGCCCAAGATCACCAGTGGATTTCCACGGCCAAGCGGGGAATCGAAGCCTGGTCTCCTGAGTGACAGTCCGGAGCTCAAACCGCTACACCACGCTGCCTCTCTACTGCAGCCTTAGCCTTCTGCGACAGCTGCTTTCCCACAGACACTCTGGGACTGAAATGAAAGGGCGCGGTTTCCGCCTCCTTCTCCGTAAAGCTTCACCTGTTGAGCATCTGCCGCTGAGACCGGCCCCCTCTCCAAGCCTCCCAGAGAGGACCGCCAAGGGCCGCACAGAGACGCCTGTGCTCTCCTCTTCCGCCCCCTGTCCGCATGTGTTTTCAGCTGCTTCTAATTCGATTGTTGCTTGCTAAGTAGTTTATTGAATATTATAAGGACGCGCTTTAGTTGTATTTGCAATTTTAACCATTGGCCATTTCCGCACTAGACTGTTATAGTGCTTTTCTTTCGCTTTCAACGCCCTACGGAATCCCTCCCTGAACCGCAGACCCCAGGATTCCGTAGGATGTTGAAAGTGGCATAATATCACTGTAACAGTCTTGTCCACGTTGCGAGTCTCCCTGAGGCCAAGCCGCGGAGCGAAGTGGAAAATAAACGAGTAGCTAATAAAATGGACGTTCTTGAAAGGATCCAAGCACTCGCAAGTACGACCACGAGCGCGCAACTGGGATGGCCGATCGCGGCATATTACCACCCATACTAGAAACGCAGTAGCTGAAACACTTCCCCGAGCTTCTCCCTCAGGCCCTTTCAAAGGACCCGGACTTACCCCGCGGATATCCCAGTAGCCCAGCGTGACGCCCATCTTCTCCGCGCGGCGATCGGCTCGGCGGCAGACGCGGAAAGGACGGCGCTTTTAAACTCGTCCCCGAGAGTTGTTGCCACCCCGGAAAGGCGAGGGGGTGGCAAATCCGGATATGAAGTGGAATGTAACGAGAGGGCCTCCACCTCCCAGGCCTCTTTATCTCCGGGCTCTTCTCCACTCGGTCTTACATTCCTTCTCGCCCACGATCACCCAGGAGATACTGACCCTGGAGGGAAAAGACAGCCCCCATCCTCCCCCTCCCCCCGGAACCTAGAAGAAGCAAACCAAGCTGTTAAATAGACGTCTTTGGATCCCGGAGCGTCCGGGCGATGCTGATGGTGGTCGTTTATTTATATAGCACCCTCTATGCTCATGGTGTTTTACAAATAAAACAACCAGAAACAGTGCATCCTGCCAAAAGTGTGTACAATCGGAAATATATGTCTTTGCCCCTGGAAATGGAAGAAAGGAAAGAATAGTAAAACTGTACCAGATCATTTTAAAAGAAATTGTTCATATAAAATAGGAAAAAAAAATTCCATATAGTATAAAGCAAACTGACAAATACATGTAACAAAACTGTTGTTGTGTGCCGGTAAGGCCGTTTCCGCACTAGACTGTTATAGCGCTATGATTCCACTTTCAACATCCTATGGAATCCTATGGAATCCTGGGCTTTGCAGTTTCGGGAGGGGCCAGCCAGCCCCTCCCGAAACTGCAAACCTCAGGATTCCATAGGATGTTGAAAGTGGAATCATAGCTCTATAACAGTCTAGTGCGGAAATGGCCTAAGTCATTTCCAACTTACGGCGACCCTGAGGCAAACCTATCAGGACGCACTCTCAGCTCAAATGATACAACATTATAAAACAGTACTAAACTAAAATCCTTTTGAAAGCAAGAGTTTTTTTAAACTGAGATTTAAAAAATCACAAGGGAAGGAGCAGGCTGCAAATGTTTAGGCAGGCAATTCCAAGAGTACGGGAGGCCCCTACCTTTTGACACTACCTTATCTGATCATTCTCTTTTTTAACACTTCCAAATTAAGAACAAGTTCTATTCATTCCAAGGGGTTCCGCTCTTTCATCAGTTCTTCCTGTCTACAGAGACTTGCTTGGAACAGCTGTCATGCTCATGCTGGTTGCAAAGTGCGTTGAGGGGGGACAGGTGCTAAGCCAGCTGAGAGACTTTGCAAACAACGTACACACAGTTAGGTAAGAGGTGAATCTCTGTCAGCCCTTCATGCTCCTTACAGTAGAGTACATGGGTTCCTCTTAGCAACCAATTCCATTTTCTGGTAGTGCTCTGGTCCCTAACTTGTCAGATAGGTAAGCGAAGCCTGTATGGAGCAGCAAGTGAAAAACGAGGAAGCCGAGCCAAGGAAGAGGAAACCCTTGGTTGGGTGAAAAAGCCTCAGGTTCCTAGAATGCAGCTCTCAAGCAGGATGGATAGAAAGAAATAAGGGCTGAAAGAAAGGGGGGAACTAGGCTGTGTAGGATCTTGAACATTAAAACAAGAAACTTATACTGAATCCTATTAGGAATGTGTAACCGATGAAGAGATAGCGAATGATCAAAATGATGGGCCAAAAACATACAGTTGGCCCTCCACATTTGCGGGTTTGACTTTCACGGATTTGATTATTTGCGAGTTTCTTCCTCCCCACCACCACCTAGGTGCTTCTTTTCTGGGGAAACTTTCCCTTGTGGCAGGTCCACTCCTCCACCAGCTGCTGCCTGGCCAGCTAAGGAAGCCTTGCAGCCCAATTTCTCAGCACCTCAAATCCTCTCCTGATGCGCCCCCAAACCCAAGGAAGCCGATGGGTGTGAGAAAGGAAGTGTAGGGCCACCATGCTGAGCCACACACACCCTTTCCCTCTCCTTTTCCTTGAGCTGGTTTGGACCCTGAGTGTCCATTTTCCTCACCATGCCTTGGCCCCCTTCCCACAGACACACACACACTCGTTTTGATATTTGCGATTTTTCCACTTTTGCGAGGGTCCTGCACCCTGAACTCTAGCAAATATGAAGGGCCAACTGTAATCTTAGCAGCAGGATGTTGAATGGAAACGAGAGGACTAAGGTGAGATAATGGAAGCCTCACCGAAAGAAGATCACAATAATCAAGGTTGAAGCGGAAGGAAAAAGTCTACTTTTGGCAAGGTTATAAAGAAAAAAAATCAACATGACTTTGATCTGTAGAATGATTGGTAGAGACTGGGGAGAAACAGTTGCATAACACTCCTCCCTGCCCCACAACTAACCCCATCCAAAGTTGATTGGCTTCAGGGCAAATAGCAAGATACTGCTGGTGAAACCTCTACAAAATGGTTTTATGAATACATTCTACAGAGAGGAATCTTTTCCACAGAGTATCAGTTACTGTTTGAACAGTCCTACATTCAGAAAACAGCAGTTTTATTCCTGACTGGCTCTTGCAGTGAAAATCTCTCTTTTTCTCGCTCAGTCTGTTTCTGCAACAGGTTACCAGGCAGCCTTGGAAAATAATGGAGATAGTTTATCCGTGGCTAAATGCTATGAGGCACCAATAAAAAATGCCAGCTGCAAGTATACCAAGGAGAGAGCAATCAAAGACGTAGCTGTGTTCGTCTGTTTCAGCATAACAAGATACAAAGGAACCCAGCTGGCACCTTGAAGACTGAGGGGGAAAAAAAATTCTAACATAAGCTTTTGTGAACTCCAGTCCATTTCATTAGATGCAAGGAGAGGCCACGGATTCCCATATCTAAGGTATACATTGCAGTGATACCTTCAGAGGACCCAAGAGAGAAAGAGTATCAGAGGGTGAGGAAAAAAGGTATACCAGGTACCCAAGGGCATCCAGAGAAAAGCACAGATGAGAAAGGAGACATGAAGCTAAAATAGAACCAGATTAATAGGGCACAGAGCAGATATGCACATAAAAGCAGAGCAGAAGGAGCATTTGATACCTGAACAGTTCCTGGTTCATCTGCCAAGAACAGAAGAAAAAAGCTAGGCGTTTTTAAAAAGCCTCATTTAGCAGTGCTGGCACTACAGACCATTTCAAGATTATTGCCTCTCCCATGGATTTCTTAGTATGTACCTCCTAACAAGAGTGAAATACACAACTAGAAAACCAACGCCCAGACCTATCCAACTTATTGTTGATAGTATTATGCCAGGCAGGGGGATATATACCAGTTGTTGTTGTTAGGTGCCTTTAAGATGTTTCTGACTTGTGGCAACCCTAAGGTGACCCTATCATGGGGTTTTCTTGGCAACATTTGTTCCGTTCTTAGGCTGAGAGAATGTGACTTGCCCATGGTCACTCTGGTCTCCTGGAGTCCAAGTCCAACATTCAAACCACTTCACCATGCCGGCTTTTATATCCCAATTAGGTTTACCATATTCTGAATTGGGGGTCCACTCTGTGTTTTCAGACACTAATTTACTTCTGTTTACATTGAAGTCCCCTTATATCATTGGAACTTACTCCAATCTGTAAACAAATGTTAAATGTGATTTAAATTGCACAGAGGAGAAGAATTTAACACAACCATCTTCTTCTCTCAGGCCATCATTGTAGTGGGAAAAGGTTGTGCTTGGTGTGCCTTTTTAATCAACTCTTAAAAGTCTGGTCTTGAGCACACTTTCTCAGAAGTCCGTCTAGCTGAGTTCTATGAGTTTTCAATGTTCAGAAGACCTATTGGGGTCTCAGTCTGGAAATTTGAGTCCTACTCCATAGCCCAAACTGCTGCATCCTCCTTGCGACTCTGTCCATACTGGCTTGTAGTTGGTGCCTCTCAGCTTTGAATCACAGCAAATAGGACAAGAAAATACATGTAGATGGGGAAACATTTTCATAACTATAGTACATTGTGACTTCACTGGGTAGAAGTTCTGTTAACTCTACCCTACGTACTCCAGGGCATCCTTTACTGTCACTGTTTTCTCAAGTTCAGGTAATTCCAATATTTTTTTTATTTTTTTTTTGACAGTGAAGCAATACAGAAGACACTTACGGAAACAGGATGCAAAACACTAAAAGCCTGAGAGATACAATCAGACTTTCAACTGGATAAATGTTTGAGAAGACATCTGTAGTTAAATTACCTGTTCACTGAATCTGGACATCTTAATTATTTTAATAAAAACCGCACAGACTTCATGTATTCTGAAATCACAAGCAAGTAGATTTCATAAACCTCTCAGTGTGTTCTTTCAAAGACACTGTAATGAAAATCTCCACACCCATCATCATCATAGTTTCAAAACCAGGGTCAATGCATGTACAAATTTCAGGCCGGTCCATATTCAGAAATGTACAGCTTCTATATACTGGCTAGCTGATGATTTTGGGCTTCTGCTGGGCGGAGAATTTTCTCATCACTGGCTATCCAATTGCTTCTTAACTGGAAATGTTTAACTGGATTTGTTTTGTCTGACGTATTTTACTCAGCTTTTCAAGAGGGGAAAGCAGCTCCTGAGAAGTTTACAAAGACACACCCAGGTCATTTACCAAGATCAACAATAAAGCAATCTATACTCTCAAACTAATGAGCTAAAAGACACAACAGAAAAGGAGAAGGGAGGGAAAGGAAGGAGGGGGAAAAAACCCCAACCTAAGCAGTAGCTCTTAACTCCAAAATGCTTATAAACAGCTGTTGGGGTGGGAAACAATTCAAGGAAGGGAAAAAAGAGCTTGACAGCTGTCTTCAAAGGGGCTTCTTCTGCTATTGTAGTAACTGAACAGGTACATAGTGACACAGGCAACCCCTCACATAATTTTAAAGTTTAAAAACAACACTTTGAACTGACTTCAGAAAACAATTGGCAACCAGTGCAGATCTGTCAATATTATGAATCCCATCATGAGAGAAAGGCAGGATATAAATTCATTCAATCAAACAGCAAGCTAGCTAGCTTATTATCACAATATTGTGCACTGGTTAGCAGCGTTGTCTCATTTTGTACCAATGGAAGCTTCTGAATACTCTTCAAGGATAGCCCGACACAAAGCATCCTGCAATCACCTAACTGTGTTGTAACCAAAATGCAAATATGAAACATCAAAAGGAAGTCTTATGGCTGCCTCCGTTTCACAAGAGGTGTCTTGCCTTTTCCACAAGGAGGCATTACTCACTTCCCTTAGCCTTGTGGCCATTCCCATCTACACTGATTTAATCAGCATGACCCTGGTTTCCTCCAGCTCTCAGCACTGCTGCCCAAGTGGTTTCCTGAATCCACTGATCACACTATGATAGCTGACATTTGAACCTTCTTTACATTTCTATAAAGATTATTCCTTTTGATTTTAATTGCCATGTTTAGATTAACACAGAAACCAGTCTTTTGAATCCTCAGAAACTGGCAGCATTTGCAGCTAAGAACTACCCCTTACTCCAGAAATGGAGAACTGAAGCAATTTCGTGCTGAGGTCATGCTGGCAAAGCAGAGGTGGTTGACATACCTTAAGAACAAGGATCTGTTGCCTGAGCACAAACTGGGTTAACAGAGATAGGGTAAATGGAGGGATTTAAAAAAAAAAACTAGCAAGGGGTTAGGATAGGAGTGTGGAAACTGTCTTAGGCTGAGGGCCAGCTCCATTTTGGGAATTGTCTCAGGAAGCCCCATTCCAATGGTAGATAGAGAGCTATTCAAAGACATTGTTCAGCATAAAAAGATGTAATGGGGTCCTTTAGCACGTTAGGCTATTTCTGCACGAGACTGTTATAGCGCTGTGATTCCACTTTCAACATCCTATGGAATCCTGGGGTTTGCAGTTTAGGGAGGGGCTGGCCAGCCAGCCCCTCCCTAAACTGCAAACCCCAGGATTCCATAGGATGTTGAAAGTAGAATCATAGCGCTATAACAGTCTCATGTGGAAATGGTCTTAGAGACAGACTGAGAAAAAGGACTTTCTAGCAAGAAATTTCTAGGGAGGAGTTTATATTCCTTAGTCTGTGAGGTGCTACAGGACTGCATTATAACTTCTACAGTATTAAGGACACATATCAGAAAGAAAGGACCCCAAACCATTCCTTCTTTTTTATTCTTTCCCTTCCAAACTTAAATGATGAAAAATGCTTTCTAGAGTGTATATCTCCTCATAGAACCTGAAGTTTCCTTCGCCTAAGCTGTTGCTTAAAGATAACAATCACTTTGGGGGACAGTTACATACCAAAACTGTTTTAAGAAATTGGACTTTATATTTATTTGTTTATCTATTTTAATGTTGATTGGCTGCTACAGCCAAGGTGGTGTAATGGTTTGATTACTGGATTAGGTCTCTGGGAGACCAGGGTTTGAATTCCCACTCAGCCCTGGGAACCCAGTGAGTGACCCTGGCCAAGTCACACTCTCTCAGGATTAGAGGAAGGCAATGGTAATCCTCTTCTGTACAAACCTTGCTGAGAGAACCCTGTGATAGGTTCATTACAGGGTCACCATAAGTCCAAAACCACGCAGTAACGACAACAAACAACAAAGTGGACTATTAAGTAATAACGTAGCATGTTCTGAAATGTTGAACATGTTGCCTGTGTGACTCAGGTAGGGTTCCCAGATCTCAAGGCCTGTCCAATCTTCTCCAGTCTTCAAAGTGAGTGGGAAGAACCTCAGGGTGACATCTGTGCCTTGAAAGGTATGCATGCATATACATGTTTTCCTCTGTTGTTAGATTTGATGTTTTTTTATTTAAATGACATGTTTTGTGCATGAGGTTGATGCTTAATATACCATTCTTAAGAGCATCACCAGGCTACATGATGTAGTAATACTATCCTCGTAACCAACATCACTAGGGCTCACTTCCGGTGACATAACAAAAGGTCACCCCTATGTCACAAATTTGGGCCCTGAAATCTCAAGGTCTGCCATAATCTTGACTTGGCAAACCTACAGTCAAGTAACTTTAGAGAAGGGTCAGTAATACTGGGGACAGAGGCCTGTAAGAGTTGCAGAATGCAATGGAAAGAAAACTTTGTAGCCTTTGACTCTTAAGGGTAGGCCTCTGCTGGGATGTGAGAATGGCATTAAAATAGATACTGCAAATTGGGCAGAAACAATGAAGTAGTGTGGAAAAAGATACAAACTGAGGCACTCCTTGTGCCCGGTTGGTCTGGGAGGGACCTTGCACATACCCAGATAAGTCTTGAAAAAAACACCCGTCCTTGAGAATAATGAACAACTGTCTTTATAGGTTTCTTCCCACCTATCTTCCACCATATCATTCACCACTCCAGAACTGAATTTCTAGTGAGAAAAATGGGAAGGATAAGCAGGACAAATAAGAAAGGAGGAAAATTTGAGGGTTCATAAACCTCTTCGTTAGGCTTACAAATCTCTTTTCAGACTATCCAGAGTTTGCTTTAAAACTATTAAATTCTCTTCTGTTCTGTTCTTGCTTATTTCGTTTTGAGGCTGAAAACTTCACTTCTAATTTCAAACATCTTTTTCGTTCTCTTACTTATTTTTTGTTTAAATCTGACCTAATTTTCTCATATGGATTTTCCTGGATCAATGTTCATCTGACTCCACATGCCCCTGTCTCGTCTGCTTGAGATAGCTGGCTATATTTTTCCTTTCCAGTCCTCCTCACCTCCTTAAAGTTTAAGCCAGAGCTTTCCAAACTTTTTGTGTTGGTGACACACTTTTTTGATATGCATCATTTAGCAACACAGTAATTCAGTAAGTAATTCAGTAAGTGGAGACAGACCCTCCAACCGTGCCTGGACCGTCACCGCTCTTGCCAAGGTCTTCCTCGGCCCAGGGCGGCAGCCCCTTCACCCAGACCTGGCCTGCTGCTGTGGCAGGAGAGGCAGCCCCTCCACCTGTTTCGTCTACATGACACACCTACACACTGCAGCCAACACACTAATGTGTTGCGACACACTGTTTGGAAAGCTCCGGTTCAGGCTAACCTGCTGTATAGCTGGGAACTCTGTAATCTTAATTTAACTACAGGAAATTTTAGAAGTGCACAGTATAGGGTTTCCTAATTGCAAAACTTGATCCCCACCCTGTTTAGGTATGGAGGAAGATACTGTATGGGATGGGTTCTAACTGGTCTGCCCTGAGGACACAGATGAACAGTAAACAGGGTATCTTCAAAACTTTCTTTAATGTGTAACAGTGCAGATTGAAAGGGAACATAACATTTCAAAGATACTATACAAACTTACTCTAACTGGTTCCAACAGAATCTATGAGGAAAACTAGATCCACTCACAAAGGAGAAGGCAGTGCTAATGCAATTGCTCAATTTACCTTAGAATCATGTTCTGCATGTTACAATAGCATACACATACATGCTTTAATGGTAGCTGGCTGGTTCTTTCTTTTATTTACATATTTCTGTGTAAATTGTTGATACCTCTTTTCCCCTGAACCAGTAGTGGTTTGGGAGCTGGACTAGGACTCCAGGAAACCGGGAATTGGATCTCCACTTGACCATAGAAACCCACCTTGAAGAAGTCACACTCTCTCAGCCTCTGAAGGCAATGGCAAATGCCCTATGAACAAATCTTGCCAAGAAACTGCCATGATAGGTTCACTGTAGTATTGTCCTAAGTTTGGAAACACCTTGAAGTCACATAACACACACAAGCACACATTATTTCCCCTTTTCACTGTCACGTCCCTTAGCTTAATTTTATGTTGTTTTCTACTTGCAGTTTGTTTCCTTTATCTTTTCAGGCAATCACAACAATTTCTTCATGCCTCCAACACCCCCGCCCCCCGACATTTAAGCCCAGGAGTGGCCTTTTTCAATAAGGAAGTAAACCACATATCCTCCAACTGTTCTTATTTGACAGGAACTGCCCTGATTAATTCTCTGTTCTCTCATATTTTCAGCTGCTTTTAAAATGTCCCACTTTCTCCCTCTTCTTCCCTCTTTCCCCCTTTGTTCTCAGCTTACTTCAGTTGCTGCAAACTGAGTTCAAAGTGCAAAAGTAGGTTGCACTCAATTAACTCAGTGGTGGGGGGGAAGGAGTGGAGAGGTGGAGTCATGCTCTTCCCAGTAAGCTCAGGCAAAAGCAAACTTCTGCAGCCTCTCCTAGCTTGCATGCTCTGGAGGCAGAGAGTCCTACCAATATTCCAGTTTTATTTGAGGAGGGGTACTACACTGGCTAACTGCCCTCAAAGGAAAAATGCCCTCAAGGAAAAGCCAGCTGATTAATCTCATAGGTAATTGGGCCCAGAGCCTCCCATTCACTGGTTGGAATTAGTGAAGTCTTGGGCCTTTTCCGCACTAGCCTGTTATAGCGCGATGATTCCACTTTCAACATCCTATAGAATCCTGGGGTTTGCAGTTTCGGGAGGGGCCAGACAGCATACTGGCTACTCTATTGAGAATGCTACGATAACTCAATCATTCAGATTCTGACCTTCCGGAGGCTTTCTCTCCAACTCCAAATTTGTTGTTTTCCCCCAAGTACGGCATAGCCTGCAGTCACAATTCTCTTATAAAAACCCTTGATTCCGAGACCTTCCTCGGGACGCTCCCGAGTTTCATCCCGCCTTGCTGCTGCTTTGCTTGGCGAGCCTCCCCTCAGCTCCACGTGCTGAGCTACATCGCACCCCAGCTTCGCTCTCTATTTTTCCGGGCTTCAGGACAGGTGAAGTATCACCCAAACCAGCAATCCCTCTAAAAATCCCTCTATACCACTCCAAACTTTATTTTCTTTAGTTATCTTGTATGAGTGTGTCGCATACACAGTTTTGCTTGTGTTTAATAAACATCATTTATTATTGCAACTTCGGTGTTCTCCTTGACTCGACCCGACCCCGTAGACATAGGGTTCAAGATCTCGCTATGTTACCCTGCCTCTCGTAACGTTAAGCAGTGCTCTGAGCTAATTTTCCCCAACTTTAGTTGAGCACATTTTGGTATCCCTCTCGGGATCCCCAGTTCACAGGGTAACAAGAGCTATCTTAAGATCCAAAGATGGCTCCGAGACAACAGACAAAAAGGTGCTCCCAGCTCCACATACATTAGCTGACTAGACTGGCAATTCAATATTACTTCAAAATATTCAGAGAGGAACTCCTCTAGCACACCTGAATAAAGCAGGATAGCTTAATGGACAAAGCACAGACTGGCTACTGCTACTTAAAGCTGCTACGTGAAGCGACTGTGTCACTGTACCTAATGGTAGGGCTAGCCTTGCCTGAGAGAATCCTTTGATTCTGGGGACGGTTAAGGCACCTGTGGGACAAACATGCAGCTCATATATATGGTGTCACACCTTAGGGAATTAACATTGGTGAAGTGTGGCAAAAGTAGGGAAAAAGAGAAGAGGAAATTTCCCATTGACATGTAATCTAAGCATGAGGTATTCTATTAAATTAAAAGGGCATTACTTTCACTTGGGATAGAATTCACTGTTAAATTTTCCACATGATTCCACATATCTCTGCAGCAAGGCAGAGTTACTAGAAACCTGCTGTGATTGTTGCCAGGGCTATTCACCATTTGATATGCTTTTCTTATGTTACCTCTCATTGTTGCCTCACCCTCTGGCCTGCCCTATACAGAATTTTTCCCACAATGTCTGTGCCATTCTGTGGGCTCTCCTTCTGAGCTGGTATGCTCAGAAGGATTTTGAATTTCTTATACTCTCTGGTGGTAAAATTCCCTGTAAGAGACATTGAGATATAAAATTGCTAGACATCATGAATCTACGGGGAAACATAGTAGGTTTATTTTTTCAGGGATTGGAGTTCTGGGAAAAGAACAGGAATGTTTGTGGAAGGTGATACATAACAGTATTTTTGTTGTTATAACATCTGTATGCATGTTCCTTTTGCAACATAAGATGCATAATTTAAAATTTAGGCTATAAACTGAACGATTTAGCATGTTCATGAATCTTACAGACCAAGTCTATGCACACTTACTCAGATGAAAATTCCTTCTCGTTCCGTAGAGTACTTGTAGGTACTTGTGCACAGGGCTGCCAACTTAACGGTATAAATGCTCTAGGTTTGCACAAGCAAAAATGCATGTACTGTATACCTAACACTAGAGATACAGTGTCTCATAATTGCCATCATCCTCATCATCTCCAGCTTTGCTATGTATCTCCAGTTTGCTCGTCTCCCTTTATTTGCTCTCTGCCTACTCAGGAACCTGTGTGCTTTAGCCAAGGCAAGAGACAAATCTAGGTAGCAACCTGTTTTCTATTTTCAGAAACTGAAGCCAGTGATTTCTTCTTTATCCCAGAATCCTATAATGTGATATCTGCGGCATCTTCCAGTGACTAATACATTTATTTTGCAGTCTCTATTTTGATACTAAGGTCTCTTGACAAAACACAGTTATAGCACTTCGACTTCACTTTAACTGTCATGATTTCCTCCTATGGAACCCTGAAACTAATAGTTCTGTGTAACATTTAGACTTCTCTGCTCCAGTGAGTCCCCGAACTACAAACGCCAGCCTTCCAAAGGATGCAACAATGGAAGTTAAAATGGTATCAAAGTACTAGAATTGTGTGGTGTGAAGGAGACCTGAAATGTGATTCCACTTTAACTGCCATAGATGCAGCCTATAGAATCCTTGTACTTTGGTGAGAAACTAGAACTCTCTGAGAATGATAAATACCCCTCCCTAAAATGGCATTTTCAGGATTTTATAGTATGGAACCATGGCAGTAAAAGTGGAATTATAGTGCTAGAATTGTGTGCTATGAAAGACCCAGGTTTAAAATGCTAAACTTGTGGCCACAACATCAAGTCTGATTTGGGTACTTTTTGTCCCTCCCCCCATCTTCTGTTTTTTGTTCCATTAGGACTATGAAGAGAAAATTTAGTCCTAAGAAAGATTTTGCCTGACTTTGACCATTTCTGCACTAGACTGTTACAGTGCTATTATTGCACTTTCAACATCCTATGGGATCCTGGGGTTTGCAGTTTAGGGAGGGGCATTTAGAATTTTCAGCCAGTGAGCTGTTTGGCCTCAGTAAACTACAAAACCCAGAATTCCACAGGATGTTGAAAGTGGAATAGCAGCACTATAACAGTGTAGAGCGGAAATGGCCTTTGTGTGAGAAAGAAAAAATAGCCCCCCTTACCTAAGCCACAAGACCAACACTCCATGAAATGCTATGCTTTGCTGATGATTCCATTGCCCAAGAATGCTACCTGCCCAGCAAGTCTTTCATCACAATGCAAAAGCACTCTCCTTCTCTTAAGATGTGGTCGCTTTCAAATATAAGGTGCATTCTTTCAGTAATCGATATGATAACTTGCAAGAAAAATGTTAATGTGTTTTGGAAGAGCAAAAATTATTTGCAATCCAACACTGAGACAAAATATTTCAACTCAGCACTAGTTGCAAAAAGAATTTTCAGTTGCCTTCTTCATTTGAACTCTTGGCTGTTCTGCATAGCCCAAAGAAAGGAAGAGAATGGATCTTCAGATAATGTCTTTAGAGCCTCAATCAATAATTTTAAAGAGTGTTAGTAGCGACTTCCTAGATTTGTTTCAGAATACCAGAGCACCATCTTCTGGCAGTATAGTGATTGCAGCAGCATGTTGCAACTACTTTATGTTCTCCAAACGCAGAGCTTGGGAAAGTTACTTTTTGGGAGCTCAAATTCAGAAGTCAGGGGAGTTCTGGATTTGTACTCCAAAAAAGCAACCTGTCCAAGCTCTTTCCACATTTGTGTCTCCTGTCTATTTCTGAAATGTTTTCAGTTCCTGACATGCATCACAATTTTTACTATATTTATCCCTCCATCAGAAGTGGTCTCACTCTTTATATGTTCTGCAGATGAGGAGCCAATGATGGGAAAGAGCCATTTGGCCAAGGGCAGAGAAGGAATCTACAACAATGTGGTTTCAA
The DNA here is from genome assembly GCA_030412105.1 of Cyclura pinguis. Lineage (NCBI taxonomy): Eukaryota > Metazoa > Chordata > Lepidosauria > Squamata > Iguanidae > Cyclura > Cyclura pinguis. Next base: position 68,981,888 of record CM059602.1, on the reverse strand, counting down.
CTCAAAATTTCTCTGATCCAGGTCTTTATCTCCAAGTTCTCACTTTTTTTTTTAGACTGTCATCTACAGTAATCTTACTTTGACTTCCACAGAAAATAGCAAAGCTTTCAGAATTCACAACAGATGCCCAAAGGAGTTTGCATCAGGTAAGCTGATCAGAGTATGGTACTAATAGTAGCAAGACAATGGCTTCACTGGCCATACATGAGGTGTACAGAAGCCTAAGAGGCCTCTTTTCTGTAGCCTGCAGGCGTGGCCAATTTTCAGCCCTCCAACTGTTTATGGACTACTTACTACTCCAGTCAGACTGTACCACTGGCCAGAATGGCTAGGACTGAAAAGAACTGAAATTCAAGAATGCCTAGTGGGCCACAGGTCATGCATCCCCTTCTTTCCTCTTTAATATTTTGAGACAGGTGCTCACTAGCATGTTTTACAGAAACTCCCAGATTCACCTCCTGGCATCTCCAGCTGAACAGTGCAGGGAGCAAGGGATATATAGGAGACCTCCTCCTGTACTCCTAAAGAGGTCCTGGAGGTTAGACAATACTGGCCTAGATGGACAGGTAATCTCTCATAGTATGAAGCAACTACCTCTGTTCTTATGAGTTGCTGTCTCCTATCATCTTGGAACTAGGCATACTTGAAAGCAAAGTTTCCAGCTGCCATGTCTAGTACACTTCCTGCCAGCAGCATTGCTACTTATGAGTAAATACATCCCCCGCAAACTTCCATGTGATACAGCAGATTGTAGTCCTTCTTTACCAGGAATTCCTGTGCTGTGCTTTGTGCACAAAAACTGCAAATGAAACATGCAAATAGCAGTGCAAGAAGGTATAGTTTCAGAAAGGGATCTTTTCCTTTCATTCCAGAAATAAATGCAAGGGAGATTGCTGATATGGATATAATCCAAAGTTGTTTATAAAAGAATTTTGTTCTACACACTCTTTTAGAAAAGGAAAGGAAAGTAAATGTTCCATTTCTCTTACCTTTTTTTCCTGGCCCAATAGACTAATTAGATGTTAGTGAAATGTCCACAGCTCTTAAGACATTATATGCTTTTCGCAGAAGCAATGTTACCAAGTGATTGAGGAGGAAATCAATAACATTTAGTTCAAACACTTTTTTTTTGTCTCAGTTGTCTGCTGCTTGTGCTTGAACAAACTGAATACCAAGGCCTACACAAATATAACACTATATTTCCATTCTAATGGCCATGGCAGCATCCTACGGAGTCCTGCAGGGCGAGGAGATGTAGTTTGGGTTGGCATTAGAGCTGTCTGGCTGAGAATTCCAAAAACCCACACAAAAACCAACCAACCAACCTGCAAATCCCCGGATTCCATAGGCTGTTGCCATGATACGAAACCAATGTATATACACTATTGAATGTGTCCTTTGGGGTCAGTAACAGTTCCATACTCTATATTTTCTCCAGGTCTTTGGAAACCTTTATGTACAGTTCACATTCCCTTCCACCTGGGGATGGTCACAGAACGATGGTTAACTACAGTGTTATCGGCCTGCCTTATTTATTATCTGTGTGTTCTCTTGGGTCAAACTCCACTAGCCCATGGTATTTTTTTCAGATGATGGAGCAAAGTCTCTGGTATATATGTATACTTTGGTTTCCTGCTGTTCTGAGCAATCACAATAGCTCTCCCAAGCAGAGCCGACTTATCCATTAGACACTTTAGGCACAGTGCCTAGGGCCTATGAAAATTTTAGAGCCTACGAAAACATCCTTTGTGGTAAGGCAAGGCAGGGGGAATGGATGAAAGAGTTCTTAGGGCCTATGAAAACTTAATGCAGCCCTGCTCCTGAGCAGAACACAAGGGCAAACACAGCACTAGTAACAGGACTCTTCTTTTTTTCTTTTATCCACATTTTTAATGTCATTAAGAAGGTTTGTTTCGATGTAGGGGGATATTTTCACAGCTATACTGTTCTGACAACTGTCACACAGACGGAAATTGTATGCAGGGCCCACAGTTGGGGAGGTTTTCAAAGACATAGCCATGTTAGCCTCTTGCAGCATAAAAAGGAGGAAGGAAGAAGAAGAGAAATAAAAAAAAAGGTTGCAGCACCTTTAGGCCTTACTGGTTTTATTTTTGCATGAGCTTTCATGGACATCAACCCACTTCTTTCAATGCAGTAGCAAGTGGTAGTAAGGCCTCAAGCATAAAGCATATTTAGACAGTTGTGGAAGCAGGATAGAATTTAATAGGATCCAGAAAAATGCAAATCATAACCTCTGTCCTAAATTTTCAAAGGGCTGGGCAAAGTGATACGAGTCTTTCAGATCTTTACAGTGGTCAGTTACTGTTGATGTGTGAAGCCACTGAAATTGCTTATCCAAAGTCACATTCCAAAACTTTATCTGAGAAGATTCTTTCTATTATATGTGCAAGAGTAAGGAGTCTTTTATTAATATATGTAATGTGCCATGAAGCCATTGTCTTTGTCTGTAGCTCTGCTAATGTACCGGAATTTGTGAACAGCTCAATTCAGCAGTTTCTCTTTCTAGACTTCTTTTGCAATTTCCTTGCTCAAGGACCCCAACCTGTAAATCACTTACTGTGTGTCCAGGAAGGCTGAAACTGATGGTTGGTTGGTTTTTGGTATTGCCATTTCAAATGTCAGATTTATATCCGTTAAGCGTCTTATGCAGAAACTGCCGTGTTTGTCCAACATAGAGTGCAGAGGGGCATTGCTGGCACAGAATAGCATATATCACATTGGCGGAAGAGTAAGTAGATATACCTCCGATTTTGTGGAAGATATTATTGGCCTCTGTAATATTGCTCCCAGAGTAGATATGAGGAAACAGCTGACATCTGGGTTTGTGGCAGAGTCTTCTCCTTGTATTACCATGCATGTTATATATCTTGTTGTAAGTAAGTAGTTTAAGATTTGGAGGCTGTCTGTAGCCTAATAAAGCCCTGTCTCCCTGAGCTTATGAGAGGGCTGTGTTATTCACCAGAGCCGGTTGTAGTCCAGTGATGATACATTTGAGTGGTTTCAGCAGGGGACTGTAAGTGACCACTAGGACTGTTCTGTCATATTTTGTTTTTGGTCTGGCTTGTAGTAAATAGTTCCTGTGTATTAATCTTGCCTTGTCAATTTGTTTCTTCACTTCCTTAGATGGATATTGTAGCTTATGAAATGCCTGTGTAAATCCAAGAGTTTTAAGTCTCTGTCTTCCAGGTCTGAGCAGATGTGGTTGTAACAGACAGCTTGGCTGTAAATAATAGATTTGGTAGCGTGTTCTGCTTAACCTTTCTGTTCCTCTGTTCTATGACCCCTGCTCACATTACCCATTATGCAGCAATTAGGCTTTTAAAAAGTGGCAGCATGATGTTTTTAAACCTTAAATGTTACATGGAAAGGCAAGACTGAGGAAGGAATGCAAGAAAAAGAGGATGGTAGAGAAAAGGAGAAGTGAATTGATTGAGAAGAACATGTACGGAAACTCTGACTTTACCTACTTCTGGTTCTTGTCCTGCCTCCACCTTCCTGAAAGTTCCCCATGAAGAACCACTACAATTGGGCCCAAATAGATTCTTCATTCCAGGGGCCCTTTCACACCATACAGTTCTAGCACTACGATTCCACTTTAGCTGCTCTGGCAACACCCTATGGAATCCTGGGATTCAGAGTTTGTTGTTAACTGCCATCAAGTCAACTTGGACTTAGGTCTACTCTACGAATGAGAGATCTCCAAGTGACCCTGTTGTCAACAGCCCTGCTCAGGTCTTGTAAATTCAGGGCCGCAGCTTACTTGACTAAGTCTATTCATTTTCATTGACAGCTTTCTCTTTCCCTACTGCCTTCCATCTTGCCAAGCATTCTTAGATTTTCATTTCCTGAGCAGAACCCTGTGTAGTTATCTAATGGAAAACATCCCATCCCTGTCCACTTTATCTCACTCACCCTAAGTATTGCAGTGTATATATGTTCCATTTCTTGTTCTACAAGGTCAAGCTTCCTCTGATTCATGCTTCTCACATTCCATGCCCCTGAGATATGTGTTGTGCGGCTGTGGCCTTTCCTTTAAGCAGTCAACAGCTGAACACCCTTTTAGCCCAAATCCAGTTGCGCCATTAGCTGCAAGCACTACTTGTACTTGTCATCTGCTCTTCTTACCTTCTGACCTGGGAGGTCCTATTTTTTTTTCCATTTTGGACTGTCTTACCATAGGGTTTTTCAAGGTACAAGGGTTCAGGAGTGGTTTACCATTGCCTTTTGTGCAGTAACAGCAAAAGTTAGTGATGGTGCCACTGCCATTGTCTCCGAGAGATTCTCCACCAGTGTCTCCCCTCCACTACTGCTGCTGCCCAATAGCTGCTTGTTATATTTAGTCTGGCTCCACAGCAAAAAGAAAAAAAACTGACATGAGAAACCCTACAACGGTACTGCTGCTGTCAGCATAGGCTCTTACCTCACAGGAGCACACAATCCCACCACCACCACAGAAAGTGTCAGGGTAGGATGTGCAACTTAGGGTGGGCTATTCAGCATTCTCAGCCAGAGAGCTCTCATGCCTCACCAAACTACAAACCCCAGGAGTCCACAATAGGCAGCCATGGCAGTTACAGTAGAATAGTAGTGCTGTAATTCTACAATTTGAAAGGGCCTCTAATCTAAAGAGTAAAAGGCCTTTAGGCAATGACACCCTGGGCTGCCTTTGCAGCAATAGAAGACCTCTTTTACGGGCAACTGAAGCTCACTTGCCATTCTGTTGAGGATCATGCAGATTGTTGTTTGGCTAAATAGGGAAAGAGGGTATGGAAGCTGCCAACAGGTGTGGCATTAAAAAAGTAATATCAAACCTTGTGCTGGTAAACCTCTCTTTAACCAAGAAGCTCTTTCGCTGGCTCTAGAACTGAAGGAAAGGGCTGTAAGAAAGTGCAGCATTGTTTTAAGAGGGGTTTTTTTTTCATTTTAAAGTGTTTTAATATTAATATTGTTAATACAGTAGTTTCATTCTGTTATACTGTTGACTTTCTGAGTTTTTAATTATATTGTAATCATTTTAAATTCATAAGCCACCTTGAGTCCCAATCTTGGGGAAAAGTTATGTTGTTGTCGATGATGGGTTCTTGAGAAAAATCACCCAGGAACACCAAAAAAAGAAACATGTAATTCTTTTTAAAGCAGAGCCAGTATATCAATGTCCTCTTTAGTAACTTCCTTCTCTGTATGAACAGCACAAGATGTAAAAATGGGCAAAGGGCTTGCTAAACAGAAAATTATGAATAAGGCCAAAGGACTTATCAGGATGAATCACTGAATATGCTGTGTCAAGTTAGCAATAGCATGTGTATTTTTATACTGCTTATCAGCTAAGTGCTCTGTAAGTGGTTTACAATGTGTTGGCTAATTGCCCCCAACACGCTGGGTACTCATTTTACTGACCTGCGGAAGGATGGAAGGCTGAGTCAACCTGGAGCCTGGCAGGATCGAACTCACAACCTTGTGGCTGCAGTACCGGCATTTAACCACTGCACCACCAGAGCTCCTTAAAAGTTAATAAAGTACTCTGTTATAAGAAAACTTTTCCCAAAATTGTGCAGCTGTTGTACTTTTATGTGTGGTACCTATAAATTTCAGCACCCCTTGACCATGAATGCTGTCCCCTCAACACAACCTCCTCCGTCTTTAGAGGCAAGTGACTTGAGCACTCGCCTCATTTCCAGGCAGTATGTGAGAGATGCCAAATGTGTGATTTTTCAGGTGTTGTTGAGCCACAACCCAATAGTCAGCCAGCCAAGCCAGGGGCAATAGATCATAGAGTCATTGAATTGGAAGAGACCACAGGGACCATCTGGTCCAACCCCCTGCTATGCAGGAACACACATCAAAGCACTTCCTACAGATGGCCATCTAGCCTCTGTTTAAAAGCCTCCAAAGAAGGAGAGTCCACCACACTCCGAGGCAGCATATTCCGGAGGCTGCAATCTGACAACATCTTGGAGGCCACCCATCTCGCAAATCCTGCAGTTAAGTCAAGAAGAGTGAATTCATTCACTCAGAAACACAAACAGTGGTTTACTTAAATAATCTTTAATGATGGATCATGCTGATGTTTGATAGGATTTCTAACACCATATTTCAGCACAAACAAGCATTGAAGTCATCCAAATGACACAAATTATCAAAGAGATAAGGATACAGTGACTGCCAGCAGGATGTAAGTTTCATCTCCAGCTGAAAACAAAGCAAAAACTAACATGGCATATGTACCTTCAAGGTACCAAAGAGAAGCAAGGCAGGTTGTGGCAAAGAGAAGGGAGGTGAGACTGGGGTGGGTTTAGGGCTGGAAGAGAGAACGCTCTTCACATAGACTGCAGCTATGTTCCATTTGCTGGACCAGACTGACACTGCTTCTTCACAAGTCACCTGCACTGAGCCAAAACATTGTGATTCAGATCTGCAAGGTACATCTGCCAGTTATGACCAAGGGAACATATTTCCACCCCAGGCTCTCTCAGTACTGAGCAAGATCTCAGACAAAGCATGGTGATGGAGAAAATAGACTTCCTGCCTTCCAAATCATGGAGGTGGGATGCCAGACAGACAAAGACCCTTTAAAAAGGTGTTCCTTTCTCTCACACACATGCACGCTCTCACAAGACAATATACAGCACACAGCAGTTTCAGAGGTAGAATCACACAGAGGGAGGATCTACCTGGTCTTGGCACGCTCCATGCACAACTCTAAGCAAGGCACTGGCTACAAGAGATCTAGAGATTTTGGTCCACAGCAGCCTAGAGGAAGGGCACTGCAAGCTCTCTGCCTACTATGGGGGCATTCCTCAGTATCTTTCACTGTTGTCCCCATAATGCAATGCATTTTGCACTGGATTAACACTGCTTGCAACTGCAAGGTCAGACATGCCTGATAGTAAGAGCGAGGCAGCATTTAGGAAATAATTGCTGCTGTCAGTTTGGGGCTGAATGGCACAAAGATTCTATGAAAGTGATCTCCTGCTCTAGGATGGCAGAGTCACAAGGAATCCTCTACTACAGCTGGTTTCAGATAACTATTGAGAGGACCAAACTCTTATATACAATGGGCTGGTGAGGTTCAAAAAGCTGCACCTTAGTGAGTCATGTGGTCAGAAACCTGTAGAGGGTGCTCTTTAGCAACAAAAACCTTCCAATGGTTATGAGCCTTTCACTGAGCAGGACTCAGCATGCAGAGCTAAAAAAGGCATAATCTCCTGTCTCTTATGATGCATTCCCAATGTGAGAACACAGTTTAGAAGAGGGCAGATGTTACTACAGGTTGTCTCCTCAGGTGTATTATCAGCCTCCAAGCATGAGACTTCAGTCTCTTCCTAAAACAGCAGGAACTTTGCTGGTGAGAAAGCTCAACTGTTTCTGTGGCTTTTTTTTTCTTGCCAAATGCAGAAAGAAGATCCCTGCCTACATATGCATTTTGCAGGGGCAGAGACCTGACCAGAGGTTGCCTCTCCAACCCAGCGGTCAGAACGAGGAGGCTACCTAGGTAGTGAGCCCAAGCATGGCAAAGGGAGCTGGACATTCTCCCCAGTCCAAACCAACTGGGAAATAATTTGTATTTTGGTAAAGCGGTGGGTGGGTGAACAGAAACATCTCCCCACGGACATCAGGCACCAGAAAAGTGGCCAAAACAGCGGAGTGATCCTCCAATTTAAAAAAAGGGCAAGGGGGGGCAAACAAGAATGTTTGTTAAAAGTAGCTCCAGGGAGGAACAATCAGATTTTGTTTGGGACAGTAGTGCTGGTGTTAGGACCACTCTTCCTGCCATACCATTCTTCTAATCTCATTCCATTCCCCCAAATTGCTACTGTTCCCTACAGCAGAAAAAAAAAAAAAATTTAATGCAAGCTCCTGTATTCCTTGTTCTTCACATAAGAGCAGCTTCAGAGGAACAATTTAGATCAGGTAAGTGGGCCAAACCCACCCTAACAGGTGCCCTTCAGAGTTGTTGAACTACAGTCCTCATATTTTCCTTATGCTGGCTGTTGGATTATGGAAGCTGTAGTCCAACTGCTCTAGAAGGTGCCAATGCAGGATAGCTGGGTTAACATTCTCCCTCTCCCTCTTCCACCAGTGCCACTGATCTGATCAAACTGGAACCACCTGGAAGCAGAATTTGGAAAAGTTACTTCTTGGACTTTAATTCCCAGAATCCCCCAATTGTTACACCAGCTGGGGAATCTAGGAGCTACAGTCTAGAAAACTAACTTTTGAAGTTGAATTTTAGAAAAAGCAAAAAACAAAACAAAGCTCAGACTTGACAACAGATCTTCTGCAGCAGATCATTCTGCTTTTAAGAGAAAGGCAGTTTCCCTCCATGCTGTACCGACATCTTGGCTCCACAGGGAACAGCCATATCCTTTCAGTTTCAGAACCACTGTTAGCTGCCACATGTAGCATTAATAGACATACAACCCTTTCTCATGTTGCATGACTGTAGAGAGAGACAGACAGGTTCAGAAAAGATACACAAAGATTAAAAGTGCCAGATATCTAGCACAAAAGCTTCTGCCTGTTATCCTGAGCTAGACTGAAGGCTTGCTCTTCCCTACTCAGAGTAATCCACCTCCCAAGGCAGGGCTTCAAGGGATGGGGCTTTCCCTGAGCCAAAGAGACTAAAGGTTTAGAGCAGGGATAGGTAAAGTGCAGCCTGCAATCAGCATGTGGTCCACAGGGCCATTTTTAAGGCCCGTGGAGCCCGTCAGAGCCTCCTTGATTCTCTCTACCTTCATTTGATTTTCCACTAAAAACTTAGGTTTTCTGCTTCCAAGGCTTCCAGGAGCAGCATTCAGTCTTTTTCAAGTTCAGAAGATCCCAACCTTCCACTGTCTTTAAAAAAATGGACTTCCAGCAACTTCTAATTAGGTTTTTTGTTGTTGTCGTTGTCATCGTTGTTACTGGGTTTTATTGAGGGTGGGATTTTCAGCCCAACTATGGTTTCTGGAAGGTCCCAGAAGCCTAAAATTGCCACCAGACCTCCCATCTTTGTCCACTCCTGGCTCAAGGGGTGGTAACAGGCAAGGCAAAGGCTCTTTCCTCTTGGCTGTACGTCATTCGCAGCGAGAGCTTTATTGCGTAGTGGGAACCGTGGCAATACACTATGTTGATGGCAAAAGGGCATGTCTGGCCCACCCAAAAAGGACATTTTTATTAGCCATGGGAAAGTGCAGGTAGAAACAACCAAGGAGAGGGCATAACATGAAAATACATGTGAGTCAGCAGAAGGCATCACCGTGATTCTTTAACTTCTGGCTTGGCCAAACACACCCCATCTCTTTCTGAACATAACCAGGATGCCTGCTTACTCACTGGTGCTTTGTTCTGCCTACATGCAAGTGTTCACACATGCTATGGGCTCTTGAGTTTAATCAACAGCTCCTTGGCTCATGTTCTTCCCTGGCTCTCTGACCTCAGTTCACAAAAAGCACTGCCAGCAATCCCATCCATTTGCAAGATGCTCTCTCGCTCACGCTCTCGTGCTTTCTCTCTTTCTCTCTCCCCCCCCCCGCATCTAATTCTAGACTCCAGTAGGAGTTTCTAATCATTTACAACTCAAGAGTGTCCCAGTAAATTACCAAGTGCAAACAAAACATTAAGGCTTTTCCAGGAGAACAGAGAAGGTAATGGTACACTTTGAAATGGAAATACAACAGGAAATTAAAAGGGTCCATGGGGCAGGAGTGGGTGGGTGTCCAGGGTCTCCTCATGCTCATAGAACAGCCCCACCTTGGCAGGCTAGAGCGAGGCTGACTGGGAGATGGCGATCCAGAATCCTTTAGCGAGCATCCAAACTGGAGCTCATAGTGAGAAGGTCTTCCTCTTGGATGGTCTCCAACTCCTCCGTCTGCACAGCCTGAGTGATGAGAGTCAGCTCCTGGCAGAGTGTCTCATAGCGGTAAGCCACCCTGATATCTGGCACATTGGTGCGCCGGATGTCATTGCCCTCTGGCCCCTCCTTCAGGTAGTTGGGCCCGAGCCAGTAGCTCTTTACCTGGGCAATAAAAGACAGAGGGCAATCCATGGTTAGAATAAGTGACACCTTATGATTTCTCTTGTGCCATTCAGGCAGAAGAATGCTCATACAGCCATTTAACAAACATACAAAAGTCCAGTACTAGCACAGAACCTAAACAAAAAACAAAGGCCCAGGAGTATTTTTTTTCCTCTCATACACAAGCAGCAATCCCACCCAATTTGTGAATCTTAAGTATTTCCCTCCACTTTTTATTTCATTATTGGTAGGAGAATCTTGGTAGGAGGGGAGGGGAAGAGCTATGCACTTTTTTCTAGCAAAGGACTGCATACTGGTTCCTTAAAAGCAATGACATCTAAGCCCAGCCTCCTTGCAGGATAACTATTTCTCCAATCATTACTTGTGGTAGGGGAGTGTATTTTACTTGTTTGTTTTTGAACTATGATCCTCAATGGCAAGGGATTCTATGAGTTTTCAACTAGAAAGCAAGCTTGGAGAAGTAGAACAGGATATCTCAACAGCGGCAATCAAGGCTGGAACTAGTACAGTACAGGAGCTGTGTATCTGTCTTTGGTAACTTGCAAGAACGCTGAGAAAACACTATTGATTTTGGGGGAGAAAAGATACTGAATCTGTATCTTACTTCCCAGTGATTGTGCCACTGCCTTTATAAGCCTATTCCCCTTAGCTTTGAGTGACGATTAGAATGCTCCCCTTTGCAATAGAAAACAAAGGCAGGTGTGTTCATTCTTCCTTATATGTGGATACCATACTTATTCTCCAAACAATGGGTTCTTTTCTAGTCACAAAAACACCCCCACACAGGAGATAGGTAGCAGGAAGCCTGGGGCAGCCCAACACTTTACAGAGGTATAGAAGTTCTTTAAGAAACAGTTGCTAAAATGGACAGGAGCTGAATGAAGAGTCAGCCTGCTCAATGGGCACAGTATTATAGCTGTGAGTGTAGAATGGAAAAGAATATCATGAAAAGAGACATGGCTATTCTGACTGACTAATCTGGCTGCCAGTAAGAACAGCGGACTCCATACTGCAACATTTTGTTGCAGTTCCATTTGTTTGCTGTATTGCTTACACTGCCTAACAGGATGGGAGGGAGGTTGGAACTAAGCATCTGGGGAGAGGAGATTGGAACTGCCCTCTCATCCAAATCCTATTGAGGTGGGAAATTATCACATGTGCTACATTCAGCTGCCACATGTTAGAGAAAGAGTCTTTGGGTAGGGAGGAGAATTGTTGTCTTTTACACCAAAAGGATTGCAGTGGAGGTGGGATAGGCAATTTCACAAGGAGCACATCACACTCTTCCATCCAGAGGTCCTACAGATGGCCAGGGGAACTGGCTGAACTACTGAAAGGACCAGACTGCTCACTGCTTAAAAGGACCAGACAGGCCCAGGGCTCAGAGGACAAGGACCAAGTGGCTCAAAAGACTCCGGTCATTTCCACATTACACTGTTATAGTGCTATTATTCCACTTTCAATATCCTATACAATCCTGGGGTTTGCAGTTTAGGGAGGGGCCTTTAGAATTCTCGGCCAGAGAGATCTTTGGCCTCAGTGAACTACAAACCCCAGAATTCCACAGGATGTTGGAAGTGGAATAATAGCACTATAACAGTGTAGGGTGGAAATAGTCTCCGTTTTCCAAAACGATCATGTCTGCAATGAAAGTGAACTGTTCCTTTGCAGGAAAAAGCACCATTCCCAGGAAAAAGCACCATTCCCAGTTGCTGCCTTTCTCAGGTCCTAGTTTATCATGTTACAAAGAGCTAAACCCAACTCTTGGTCCCAGCTTGAGTAAACCCACTTAGTACAACACTTAGTTGCATTTAGCTCAGAGACACACTCAGAAGATCATTACTGAAATATCATTTTCAGATGCCAGACAGGTAGCACCAGTTCTAAAACCTATGTCAACCCTTCACTTCTAGAATAAGTGTATTAAAAGGTGAAGGGCGGACAGAGTAAAATAAGTACAATAACAATAAGCATGAGCAGTGAGAGACGGTGACTTCCATGTCAACAGGGTGGTGAATCCACACTGGATTTTAGTAAGAATTGTAAAGAAGCTACTGAAGGTGATGAAAAAGATTTAGGGACAAGATTCAGCACCTTGGATAGCTCCTTCAGGGCTCAGGGTAAAAGGTGGGCAGGTTCACTGTCCCACTGACATGGAAGTTAGAAGCTCCCCCATCTCCAGTGTGAAATCAGGATATGAAGTCAGTCTCCTTTGGAAATGATTCTACTTTACCTTGTGGGAAAAGCCACTCATGAGCACACTGTTGCGTGCAAGTTCGCACATGTCACAAGAGCTGAGCTTCCAAACCTGTGTGGCAATGCTGTATTCCTCCATCAGGGGCTCCTGTAAGAAAGACATTGTCTGTCAGGCTGGCTGGTTAATGGACAATTAGAAAGGAACACATGCTGAGTGCCAACTAGCAGTGAAAAAAACAAAAACAAGCGACTCAGAGGAATGCTTAAAACAAAGCACAGACATATCCAGTCAAGGCAAATCAACTTCTTTCTATTAGATAAATTGGGGAAGCATGATCAACAGAGCTGCAAGATATAGGCAGATGAAGTACTACTTAACTCTCTTGGCAGTACATCTCCATTATATTGTTGTCCCCGCTTATCATGAGTATTGCTCCATACTGAGCCAAACTCAACAACAAAGCACATTCAAAAGCTTGGAGATATTATGGTTTTGGACCACCTCCCACCCACCCCCCAAGTTGTCCCAGCCAATATAGGAAATTCTGGGAATTGTAATCTAAAAAGCCATAAACTTTCTTTTCAAACTCTGTTCAACACTTCACAGAACTTGACTGTTCTACGGGACAGAAATAAGCTCAAAGAATAGGTCACTAGGTGGCAGCAACTATGCTGTTAGCATCCACACTGAAGAGATGAGAGCAACAGATGGCAGGTTTTGGCCCAAGCGAACAGCACATTATGTACTTGCACAAACAACAACAAAATCTGAAAATTCTCTCTCCAGAGACATGCACGTCAAGAAATGAAACTACAAATATGACTAAAAAGGAGGGGAATAAATGAAATTCTGTCTGAGTAACAACTCCTGAACAAATCTCTGACCTCTTCCATAAGACATGGGCTGGGCCATGGTGTTCTCCTAGCTGAAATGGAACAGCCCTCAGCCACCAAAATCAACATGCAAAGTGCTCCCAGCTTGGCAAGCAATTTGACTTCATAGTCCCCTCTCCCCTTCTTGGTTGCAAACATACAATAGTAATAAACCAAATAACTAACCATTTGTTGTCCTTTCCTAACACTCAGCACCTGAGAAGACCACCTCTGCTTGGGGTGCAAAACAATTCTACCAGTTATTGGGCATGGGAAATGTTGTGGAATAAGCCAGGCTTTTAAAAAACAAGAACAAAATGGATCTAGACTATTGATACTTAATATTAAAAAGGGAGGGGCTGATGGTTAATATTAAAAAAAGGCTGTCAGAAGATTGCCCCAATGGCTGTCATCACACGAAGCCTTATACGATAGATGGAAGGACCCAAATGAAAGGTGGCTTAAATATAAAAAATTAATAATTGAAGAAAGCGAAACTCATCTGAGATTAAAAACGAGAGAGGAATCAGAGCAAGAGGGAGTGAATTGTCAAAGGTTTATCTATTTACAATTAAAAGAAAGATGGATATGAAGCTCAAAGGGACTGAATCAAGTAAACAATTCAACGAATTCGAAAAGATGGTCTTTGAGAAACCTCATCACTCAACCTCTCAATTTTACAACTTTCTTCTAAATTGAGAGTTGGAAACAGAAGTGGTGAAACAGGTAATGATAAAATGGGCAAGAAATATTGGACACGAAATAAGTTTAGAAAACTGGGAAAAATGTTGGAAAAACACCCAAAAATTCACAGCAGCTTAAAACTTAAAAGAAAACCACTTAAAAATGATGTCTAGGTGGCACCTAGATCCAGCGAGATTATACAAGATTTTCAAAACAAGAGAAAATAAATGCTGAAAGTGCGGGGTTGAAAACAGCACTTTCTACCATACGTGGTAGTCGTGCTCCAATGCGAGAAAGTATTGGAAAAATATACACAGATCCGTGACAGCAATTTTAGAGATAAATATTCCATTTCCCCCAAAATCTTTCTGTTGAATATGTTGCATGATATAGAGAAGACACTAACAGCAAAGTATTGGAGGCTAATACTTTACACAGTTACAGCAGCTAGAATTGCCTATGCCAGATATTGGAAGAATAGTACAATTCCTGAAATAGAAGTATGGCTATTTAAAATTACGGAATTTTCAACATTAGATAATCTTACTTTAGCATTAAGGGGAAATTTACAAGAGAAAAAAGATAGAGAATGGTCTCCAATTAAAAACTATTTCAAACAAAAATTGGGTATTGATTTTTCATGATATTTCATGAACGTTGTGATAAACTAAATCGGGTAGATAAATGAGACAAGACATGTAATGAGCAGAAATCGTTATTCTTCTTGTTACTTTTGTTTTCTTACTTTTTTCACTATAGAAGCAGGCAAACCATCAGTAAAAAGATAGAAGCAGAGGAAACATTTAAGATATCAAATATCAACCGTGCAAGAGTCTGTTGGACGTACAAAATGCACTCAGAATATAATGAGGGGATGTTATTAGAAGAACTTCTAAAGAATGATTACACGTATAATAAGATGTATTATATTTAATTATGCTAATTATGTTTATGTATGTATATTTTATGATGAAGTCACTTTTCAGTGGATCATTAATCATACAGATCCCCCCCATTTATATTATACCAACAATGTACAAGTATTTCAACTGATTTTTTTAATAAAAAATATATTTAAAAAATAAATAAATAAAAAAGGCTGCCCTGCAATTTTTAAACTGACATTTTCCATGATTTGTGGGAGGCCTGACAAAAGCTGGAGAGCTATTGGTTCAGACTGAATGATCCCTCAAGAGCAAAAGTTTCTGAGAATTCAAACGGAAACTGTAAAATTAGGCCAGTGTATGTTAAGTGCATAGTAAAATTTGTAGCCGGCCAAACAGTGCTGCAGAAGAAAACACATGCTAGATGCGTTTGGACAGATGCCTCATATAGGTTTTCTATGTCAGTGCAGGAGGCTGCTGAATAAGAGGTACTTGAAATACTTGGACCAAGATCCTAAATCACAGGTAAGAAAAATGCAGCCTGCAGGCCGCATGTAACCTCTAAGCCTCCACCCCCACACACTTTTTTTTAACATCAGTGCAACTTTCAGATAATTTTTGCCTGAGAACCACATGGGAAGACGCTCCCAGTATATTAAAATACAACCTCTATCACCTCCAAACACCTCCACTTTCATTGCAGTCCTTCTCAAAATGGTGACAGGAAGTGATGTGACGCTGTTATCGTTCCTCTGCCTTTCTCCCTCTATCTAACTGCAGGGGGACACGAGGCAGTACCTGTTCCCAATCAACTTTCCCTCCACCATTAACAGCAGTCCCACAGGGTTTGGCAGCTACCTGTTGGGGGTATGGTGGTTTTAGACAGGGTGAGAGAAGCTAAAGAATAGCCTCTTCTACCCTGTTCAAAACAAGACACTAGTGCGTATAAGCCATGCATATATTAGTAGCAAGATTCTGGCCTTTGTTTAAAAAAAAAGAGAAGGCATTATGGAAACTTGACAGGATGCAGAGAAGACGATAGTTACTGCTGGATACCAACTCCACAGGAAGGACCAGAAGGGCATAAACTTTATGCCATAAAACAGACAGGCAACCCACTCCAGAGGGCCAGTTACCACTCCTGAACACTTACAAAAGCAACGATTCACTTCTTAAATCAGCTGCAGTCCCCCTTCCCTACTACACTGCTTAACACCAAAAAACAAGAAAAAACAACAACCCCCCCTCCCCCCATATTTTTCAAAAATAGACATGGACTTTGGGCCACATCCAGTTTGGGGCTGGGTTTTTAGTTTTGTTTTTCGGTTTTTGGCTGTCTGTGTCATTCTAAAGGATCCTAGGGGGAGAAACAGGATTTCAAAACCTCTGCTGTTGCTTCTCTGTCCCAAACAGTGTTCAGCTCCTTGCTGACGGATAGGTTACTGGAGCCCCAAATTAATACAGATATATATGTATTTACCACCCCATACCAGGGAGCAGAAACATACACTGCAAGATGTTCTAAGGAAAAGTGAAACAATGTATTTTAGCAGCCACAGAACTATTTACATCGCAATGGCATTAATTTGTTTTCACTGCAATGGCAGAGGGCTTTTAAAATCTACTTGCTTCTCTGTGTTACAGTACTCAGAATTATCCCAGTGTGGCTCATTCATTTTTCAGCCTGGCTAAACATGTTGAAAATGTTTTCTTCCTTGTAGGTTTTCCCAAGCAAGCTTGAGAGAGGCATAAAAGAAACCTCATATATTAAGAAGTGCCAAAAAGTGTTTCACTTGCAATAGGTAGGATTGTTTTGCAGAGGTTAGATGCTACAGGAACATGTTGCCCCCATGCCATTTCCCACTGGATTACACTTTTTCTTGGGTGCTGCTACATCATACTCACCTTAGTGAAGTGGAACTGCAGGGGATCATCTGTGGACAGGGAGACCATGAGGCCCCGAGACAGGTACTCTGGCAGTGGATTACGGTGGTAGCTTAAGAACAGGCTGTTATTGCTAAGTGGGGACATGGCAATGCCAATCTGGGCCAGGTAGTAGAGGTACTGGAGCACAGGTGCCTATGGAAAAAAATCAGGGTTAAACACAGGGCAATATCTCCTACAAATTTTGAGTCTCATCTGATGTTTGACAAGAAGGATACAGCAACAATACATAGTCTCCCCTCCTTCACTGTATCCAGAAGGCCCTTTCAACTTACTCAGAAACTTATTTATGATGTGGTATTATCTCTAGTATTTGAGCAAGTTACTCTAGGCAAAACAATCACAACTCTCTGCCTCCATTTCCCCTTACCTTCTGCCTAGGTTCCCAGCAAATGTCCACAGCAAAGAATGTTTCTCATAATGATAAAACATCCTGAGTAAAATGCATGGGGAGCATAGGAATCTGCACCATATCAACTGAGGCCTTTTGCAGAGCTTGAACTATATTTCTCAGAATCTCCCAACTAGTATGGTTGGGGAAATCTGGGAACTGACATTTTAAAAACCACACATTTCCAAGCTCTGATATTTGTCCTTCTAACTATTGCCTACTCTGCCGGAGGCAGCAATCCAGAGTCTCACATTGAGTGGCTTCTCACCATCTTACTCTTTTAACCAGAGATGCCAAGTTATGTGAGATGCTAGAGATGCCCAGTAACAGTTATGTGCATCCATATGCACACACACAAGATCATGTTGTCATCTAAAAACAAACAAGAGTCTTGTGGTACCTTAAAGACTAACAGGTTTTCTCTGGCAGAAGCCTATGTGGATTGCAGCCTGCATATTCAGATGTCCCTCAAAATTGTTTTCGTGTGTGGCACCAGATTCTGCCTGATCTTGGAAGCAGGACTGTGTCTGGTTAGTACTTGAATAGAGGGCTGCCAAAGAATACCAGGTGCTGTCAGCTGTATTTCAGAGGAAGGCAATGGCAAACCCCCTCAGAGTATTTCTTGCCTAAGAAAACACTATGAAATTGATCAGAGTCACCATAAGTCAACAGGCAGTTTACACACACACGCATATACATACTATATAGAGTACTGCATATTTCTCACTCTCTCACCTTTCGCAGCAGGAGGCCATGTGATATATTTTCTGACAGCATGAAACCTGACACCAGATGATGGATGGGCCCAGCCTCCCCGCAGTGGGGGCGCAGCACAAAAGTGTGAAAGCCTCTCTTCCTGGAGAGAGAGTGAGAGAGAGCAGCAAAGCACACAGCTCAGTCAGTGCCATTATCTCAGTAAAAAACCATTATCTAATAGGAGGAGATAACGAGGCAGTAAGATGAGAAAAGAAACTGAACCTAAGATCAGAGTCAGAGCATCAAATGTGTGAAGTTAACACAATTTGTGAGCTATCAGACCTGGAGAACTCTGAGTATAAGACTGTCCAATATGCCTCTGTCTAGCATTCCACAGGTAGGGAGCTTGGACTCAAGAAGTATGGTATGAAAGTCCCAGATATGAGAGCCCAATTCTGAAATGCAGACTGGAGTGAGAGATAAAAATAGGGTCACCCACCTGCGCAGGTGATTCAGCACCACCATGTTGGCGTATGTGTAGTAAAGGTAGTAGGAATAGGGCGGATTATCTTCTTCCACCCAGTTGCCAGGCAAGGGGCTATCCAAGTTGAAGATGTGGTGTTCTGGTTTGGACTCATCATCCACACTGTCAAAGCCATCTACCTGCAAAGCCCAGAAAAAACAGAGAAGATGAGGAGAAGGCTCCATTGAGCCTCCAAGACATTTGTAAATTTTCTTATTCCAGGTGTTTTTACAGAGATACTCTTCAAACCTAGCAACAACAACATCAACACCAGCAGCCAAGTCAATAACTTAATTACAATTGAGACATCCACAAGAAAGCAGATGTTCAAATGCCAGAAGACCTGGTATTTAGGTGTATTCCACCTTGGCAAAGTCAGTCCTTAAGATAAGGAGTAACGAAGCTGCCCTGCTCCAAATGCAGTAACCCTCCCGGCCAGCTCCTTCTCAAGTTTTGGAAGATGGTCCTGGCATTTCTACCAAGCACTTACATGCTCCAAGAAAAGATGCAACTCTGGATGGCTGGCAGGATGAATTGTAGCTTCAAAGAGGGGCAGGAAAATGTTCTCCAGCATCTCCTGGAAGTTGGCCAGTTGCTTCTTTGTCTTGTACACATCACTGTTGGAAACCAAGAGATGCAAAGCCACAGATGTCATTTGCTGGGGCATGAAAACTGGTAAACAACATTGATCCATGCAGAAATCTCCCAGTTCACATATCTTTGACAATTCTCTCTCTCTTACACATACACATACATACATACACACGCACACACAGAGACAACATTCTGCTTTTATCTCTTATCATTAGATGGGTAGCCTAGTGATTAATAGACAAAGATAATCCCACTTATGCCATAGATTTCCTAGATCACTGGTTTTGCCTTTGGCCTTCTAGATGTTTCAGATTCCTGGCCATACTGTCTGTGGCTTCTGAAAGCTGAGGTCCAAAACATCTGGAGAATCAAAAGTGAACAACTACTGTGCTGGTGAGCCAATGCTTAAGCATGCTATACCCTCTTAGATTCACTCTTCTCATCTGAAATACGGCCAGGTAACAATATTGAATTCAGACAACTGAAATTGCATATTGGTGAAAAAACTGATTTCTACAAATTGTTAGAAAATGACAACTACTGGGACTAACCTGGGTATTTTTATTACTATTGATAGTAAATAGAAGATAAGCTTAACCAAGAGTTACTAGCAAGTAAAACAATGGAATAGTTTTGGTGGATATTTGGATAGTGGCATCTCCCCTGAACAATTTGAACATTCTGGTTATACCAGGAGATGTGGAGAACAAGCAGCCAGTGTTTAACCAACTCTTTTATGTATCTTTTTTGAATGAGGTGCAGAGCAAATTAAGACAAAAATTTTTAGATTAAAAGCTAAGTGCAACAATTTCATCAGAAATGCATTTGGACAATGCTGTAACAGGCTTAAGAACTTGATCCAAACAACTACCCCCTCCCTCACAAAAATTGATGTCTCTATTTCTAGTAGTTCTGTTGATCAAGGGAAAGCTATTTTAATCTATTGTTGCTATTTTTTGGTGGGAAGACAGAACTGGGATTCAGGCTGGATTTTTTTAAAGAGTAGTAGAACAACTTCTCTTTAAAAACTAGTTGAAAAACAGGATAACATTAAGTAATTTATATTTCCCCTTTTCTTGCATGGGAGCAGGGTTCCTGTTAAATTCTGCTGTTACTGATTTCTTTCTTGCATACTTCCTCTACAAGCAGGTGCTTGGAGAATTTCTCAATTCAAGGCAGTACTGTTTGGTGTCTATTCTGAAGTCTTGGAAAAAATGTATCTTACAAATAAAAAATAATAACATATAAAACATGGTTATTTGTTAAGGATTGTGAAAAGAATGTTTATGAGATAGCCTGGGCACTTCAAAGCATTCTTCCTCAAAGCTTTTGCCTGTGGATGTTTGAAATGCAACTTGCATCATCCTTACTTGGCAGGTAAGAAATGTTAGCGCTGTAGTCCAAAACAAATGAAGGGCATCAGCTTGAGGGAGCCTATTCTAAAATAATACATGAAATTATAATATACAAATATCATCATCATAATGTAAATCAGCTTTTACTTTACTCCTTCTCAGGTGAGATTATTAGCTTTTCTAGCCCTGTATATGTACTTTTTGGCTGATGGTGACTCCACACAATTTTAGGCAGAAGTTTACCCTATCACCCAGTGCTTAATCTTAAGAGGAGATGCCAGGAGACACTGGACATCTTCTGCAAAGCAAAGTATATGGCTCTATCCCTGAGCTAGAGGCCACTCTTTACATTATTCTTTAGGCCTCCCTCCCCTTCATTATCTTCCTTTAGGAAATTCTAATTTATTCCATTCTTCTGGGACTTGAAGGATCTCAGCATGCTGCACTCCACAAACCATTAACAAGCCTCTTTCCTTTGCACTGTGAACTGAAGAAAACTCCTGCGCTCTCTCTTTTGAACAGAATGGTTTTGGACACACTTCCCCCAGCCAGTGAAAACAGGTGTTCAGCCTAGAACATGCAACCTTATCAGCATTGCTTGCAAGCTGTGTTGATAGTGTAGCTGGGCAGCTAAGCTTCAAGTGCTCTCTCTCACTAAGCTAGGATTACAAGCATGGTTAAGGCCAAATATACAGAGCTAACAACAGGCAGATGAGCATGCCTCTAAATTTCTCATCAATATGGTTTATCTCCCTGGCAGTTGAAAGGAAAGAAAATAAAAATAAATGAAATGAAAATGAAAAGAAAGCTACCTGTGGTTTTAAAAATGTGTCAGCTGAGGAATAACTGGATATATTTATATAACGTGTAGCTTACTTTTCTATGTTAATATTGTATACCGTAGAACAGCTTGTAAATTCTGTTTACTTCTCCTTATCATGAACACTATCATACCAGAACTGGGTTGTAATCCTGGTCACATGTAAATACCTTGGAGAAACCCTCACTGAACAAATGTTGTGTTCCTGAGTAGACACACACAGGAAGATACTATTAAAGGAGTACTAAAAAAGCAATAAGAGACATTTACAAATCAGTTCGGAGTATATCTACTCAGAAGCAATTCCCACAGAGTTCACTGAGATTTACTCTCAAGGAAGCGTGCACACAATGGCAGTCTGAGTGGTCTAACTCACTCATTTCTCAAATCTGAGGAGCACTCAAAGGCAGAACCAGGTGCTGGTGGCAAAAAGAGAGCAACTGCGGATCTGTGAAATGGCAGGAGGCATGGATTCACATCAAGCACTGTGCTTGGATTCCTGCCATTTCACAGATCCTCAGTCTCTCTCCAGCCTCACATTTCACAAACAATATAAGTAGCAAATGAATGAGACACAAGGCTATTCCAAAAAGGCACTGTATTTCAAAACAAACAAGCAAACAAACAAACAAAACTGAACACTTCTGTTCCCAAGCATTTACTCTAAAGGGTATTCAACCTGTAGTTATTTTTCTCCCTCAGTATAATGAAAACAAAATATTTGTTATTATTTAGAAACACAATAATACCTGGGAAACTGGACTACAAACAAGAAAAGAGGAAGATGAATCGATTCACACTACAGATGAATGGTTTCCCTCAAGAAAGCCATGGCCCTGAGTTTGCAAGACCTGAGCAGGGCAGTTAATGATTAGGGTTCTTAAAGCAATCTGATTCACTGGGTCATCATAAGACAAAGCTGATTTAACAGACAGCGACAGCAACAAAAACTGTTCATTTGCAATTGTCCATTAACTGGCCTGGATGACAATATTTCTCTCACAGAAGCCCCTGACAGAGGAATACAGCATTGCCCGTGGCATCTGTGAATTTACATGCAGTGGCATACTTATGAGTAGTTTCTCCCACAAGGTTAAGCTGGATCATTTTTGAGGGAAACTGGCTTCATGTTCTGACTTTGCACTCAATGGAAGGAGAGCCACTAGCTCCCATGTCAGTGGGGCACTGAATCTGCTCCAGGTATTCATCTAAACTTACAAGAGCTATCCAGGATGCTAAGCCCTATTCCAAAAGAGGTTCGTCATCTACGAAAGCTTCTTTAAAGTTCTGACAAAAACTCGGAGCAGATTGACCACTCATCTGACACTAAAGCCACCATTTAAATCCACAAGTGAAGGACCTGTGCAAGATTTGCTCAAGAAAGCCATGGCCCTGAATTTTCAAGAGTTCAGCAGGGCTTTTGAGATCTGGGCCTTAGGGAGTCTTTCATTCATAGATTTGCCAGAAAGTCAAAGGCAACTTGATAACAAGTAACAAGAATATTCTGAAACCAGCAGCTGTACTTTTCTGCCATGCCACTGAAATGGGGCTCTCCACTCTGTTTCCCACAATGCAGGAGAGTGGTACTCACAATAAACGTGGCACCTGCACAAGCCAGCGCACATTGTTGGAATGCACCTTGTGTGTCACAGCCCACTTGGCCAACTTGTCCCACTCATCCCGTGCTCGGCCGTAGATGGACAGCCGCAGTTCTGCATTCTGGTACTTACTCTCTTCAAGGTCAGACATCACCTCCTGCCAGAAAAAGAAAATGCTTGTTGGTCTTAACATTTCTGCAAGAGAACAAACTTGGAAAGGAAGGTAGGGCAATAAGTATTCTTATGAAACACACACAGGCACACCCTTCTTGGCTCTGGAAACAATACATGCACCAAAAAGATAACATCTATTGAAAGGCCAATATAGAGCCATTACATATGTCATGTGTGTGGAATGAGAATAGCTCGTTTGCCTGTAATTCTTCCCTTTGGCTTCCAACCAGACTTCTAAAATAATTGCTCTCTTTCCCCAGACCAGGGGTGGGGCACCTCTGGCTCTTCAGAGATTTTAGCCTACAGATCCCATCAGCCCCAACAAGAACAATCATTGGTAAAGCATAGTGGGGGTTGCAGTTCAAAACTCATGGAGGACAAACTGTTCCTCAGCCCCAACTTAGGCAGACACATGAATTATTCCTAGCCTGCAAACTCTAGGGAGGGGTGAGGAGGATTCTGAAGCCCGGAATCTAATCAGATCTACATTCTCTTCCAATAGAAAGGCAAAACTGGAAGCCTATTAGGTAGTGAATAGAAAATCAGGGAGAAATCTGAATCTGCTGCAAGTCTTCATTTCCCCTGCTCAAGTACAGAAACTGCTGCCAGCTAGAAATTTTGGCAGCCTAAGAATGCAAGCTCTTTCTAAAAACATAACAAAGTAACTCACAATCTCTCATAATTATGGCTTGGGACAGAGCAAGACTGTGCAAACACGCAAGACTAATTTACTAATGGCCCAAAAAGCAGACAATGGCTGAAACAGACATCCAGTAGTCCTTAAATCTTTTTGCCCCTTTTAAGCAAACTTGCATGTCCTTCCCAAGCTTTAAAAACACGAACGAAAAACAGATACATACATGTTTGCATGGCTTACTCAGACCCAATTCAAATTGCTAGTTCCAGTCAGAGTAAATACACTGAATCAATTGCTGAATTGTAAAGGCCACACTGATTCAATGGATTTATTCTCACTGGAATTAGCAACTGATTCCTCACTTTGGATTTAAGCAGGGACTCCCTGCTGGTGGTGGTAGTAGTAGCAGCAATAGTAGTAAGGACAGCAGGTAGCTCTCACCTTGATAATATGGGCAAAGTATTTCCCAGAGACTCTGTTATCAGTCTTGATGAAAATCTCTCGCAGGACTGACTCACCAATGGGGTTGTATTTGGCATTGAACTTGTCAAACCGATGGAAGGTGTTACGATCCTATTTAAAGGAGGAGGAAAAAAAACATTGGAATTAGGTAACCATACTGATGAAGAACTACGATTCCTCTGTTCCTCACTTAGAATCTGCAGTGACTTCTAGACTGCTTATCAGAGATTACCTCCATGAGACACTTTGTTCTAATAATACAGAGGCTGTCCTAGAAGCTGTGCCCTCCATGCCCAGAACCTACCCTCAGCTGAATGAGCACTTCCATCTTTGACATCCCCTCTAAGGGAAATCTTACCGCCAAAAGATTTATATCCGGGCAAAATAAAGCTAACTTTTCCACTGAGTAAAAGCCAGAGATGGGGTTCACCAATGAACAGAGCAAGGGTAGGAATCATATTGTCTTCCAGATGCTGGGCTGTAACACCCAGCACTCTTTACCTTTGGCTAGGCTGACTAGGGCTAGTGGGACTTACAACTCAAAAGCACTGGGAGAGCCACATGATGATTCCCACCCTGAACTAGAGGGAGTGTAAGGAACTAACATTCAGCACGAAAGACAAGCATGTAGCATGAACACAAGGAACAATTAGTATCTGGCTTCACATGATTTGAAGATAATGGAAAGAGTCTTCATTCAGCCAATTTCACCCCCAAATAAGCACAACATTCACAAACAAGACAGCAGCCTTCAACAGTCTTTCCAAGATAAAGATCTTCTTTGACATGAGCATTTGACATACCGCATGGACATCAAGTGTGTCTACACTAAGATCATAGGCTGTGAGATTCATGGTCTCAAAGACCTCCTTTAGGGTTTGCTCCTTGCCCTTCTCCACATGAACAATCTCCTCCAGGTGCTTCTTCATTGCCCGTTTGATAAATCGCAACAGATGCTTCTGGTTCATGCAAGATGATGCATGGATGTGTGTGTCCACCTGCGCAAGAGGATAGTGGGTAAGGGTACCAGCCCGAAAAGAACAGAGGTCAAATCTTAATAGCTATAAACTCACTTGCTGGCCTTCAGATAAGCCATTCTTTCAGCCTAATTCCACATCCTTCAGTCTGTAAAAATGGGATGATTATACTGACCTATCTTACAAGGCTCTGAGAATTAAGATGATTATGCTTTTGAAAAATACAATATGCAAATATTGATTATTCAAAATCCACAACATCTCATGTCATCCAGGTTGACTGGGAAATGCTGAAATGGAAATCAATTCTTAGTTGCCATCTAGGCAATTGGCATGCTATCTTTCTTTCTATCTACCTATCTAAACAACCCTTTGAAACAAATTATTATACATACAGGTATACCTCAGTTAATGAAGCAGATGTGCTCCTGGGCATTACTTTTTTAACTGAAACTTTGGTACCAGAGTCAAAAATAACACAGAAAGAACAGAGACAGGTTCCTACACCACAACGAACAAGAACAGCTTGAACATGTTTCAACAGACTTTTTAATTCAGAATTAAAAATAACCACATGCAAAATCAAACAACCAGGTCACGTAAACACTACATGACTAAACAAAAACATTTGGAATCTTCTAGAGACCACTTCAAGGCTTCTTCCAAAATGCATCCAAGAACATTTTTTCTTTTCCCCAGCCTCCACTTTTCTAATAATTTCCATTATGGTGGGAAAGTTTATAGATCTGTGCTCTTTTCAACAAGCTGGGGGGAGCTGGTGAGGCTTATCTGGTCTCCCCTTGTCTCTCTTTTTTGCTGTTCATGCATGCTCAGTAAGGGATCCCAAAGGCAGATATTGTTTACCCTGCTTGTTGTAAGGAGGCTGAAATGGCCACAAGTGGATTGGCTAGAGCAGAATTCTATTCTTTCCCTACTCAAGTTTTACTACATTGTTTACTACAGGCATGCTTCTGCAACCCAACATTGAAAGTCTGGGTTTCTCCAATAGTGCTTCACCAATGCCAATCCTACTACAAAAAAAAAAAGACCCTTCAAGCTAGACAGAAGACAAGGACGAAGGAGAGGCTGGGCAGTCAATATAAAAAGACTTTATAAAAAGAAGCTTCTTTCTCAGAGGCTTTGTTAACAGAGGTATGCCTGTATTCAGGACCAATAAAGGAATCGGCCTGCATCTCCATCAAACCTTCCATGTTTTTCTTGGCATTTCAGAGCCCAGGATTTGTTAGAATCTGGCAGGATTTTCCAGATTCCAGAACTGGACTTTGTGGAGACTTCTGAGAGTTGTAGTCTATAAGAGTACAACTCCTAAGAACTGTACTCCACATGAATACAAATCTTGGAACTCTCAGAATCCTCCACCAATATGGACACTAGGGGACAATGAGAGTTGTAATGCAAAAGCAGTTTTGGATTCCAGTTCTATGCAGCTCTAAACAACAGTAATGACGAATGTTGGCACCTTCCGGATGTTGTAGAAATCACGATGTGGCACTCTCTTCTGGGCTGCCAACTCTTTCATCTCATTCAGCAGGACATGCATCTGGAACTTTGAACTGAGGTATTGCAGTCTTCTGTAGCAGAAGGATTTTCTGTCAAAAACGTGAAAAGACAGGTTAAGTTCTGCACACCTCAGATCAGACCCTCTCAATGCAAGCAGGGCAATAGTGTAATACACGAAAATCTAGTTTTGATACCTGTCCCCCTAAAACTGACTTAGTCTCCTATCAGTGGTCAAACAACAACCTTTGTTTCTCACTCAACCTTTGGATGGATAAGAACAGTTAGGTGCTACTTTCCAAAAACTGGACAAGGGAATTAGAAGAGATTCCATAACTTCAGAACAAATTGCTGTGCTTGCTCAGGCCAGTGACCCATCTCACTCAACTTTTTGTAATTATAAGAGGAAAAAAGTAAGACATGGGCTGCAGAGATATTTAAACAGGAAACATGCTCTCTCTTATTATTAGTTGATAATTTTGTAGTCAAAGGGGTAACATCTGTCAGTATGAAGCTAAGTATTACACTTCTTCTAGAAAGTAACAATCATAAGAACTATGCCTCCATCTAATTACTCACTCTTTTTCTAAAAAAAAGGTTGTTGATGCTAGTGCTATCACAAAATCTTACTATGAAAATAAGTCCCACATGAGAAAGACCAAGTTTGAAATCCATCTAACCTGAAGGTAAACCAGCCAGACTGAGCAGAATTTCTGCCAGGAAAAGGGAACCTGTCTAGTCTTGTTCTTACATATACAGACCAAGAAAGTAGAAAAACTGCTTTTACTTACATGGGACCGTTGATGATCAGAGCCATAAGGACATTCATGTCAGCAACAAACTCTTGTAGGTCAGGGTAAGGTAAGTCTAATTCTGTGCTCCTTTAAACAAAAATCACCAATAGATCATAATTAAACACTGGGCACAGAGGATATCCACGCAACAGTAGCTATACTGACCTGGTATATGTTTAACTGTGTAATGTGAGCTGTAAAGCCAAGATGAGCCCTACTCACAGAATGTTACAAATGAGAGCTAACTAATTACTGACTAGATGAAATCAGGTTTGAGAAATGTGTTGTACTGCAATTCTCATTATCCCTTATTGCTGATTCCTAACCTGGCTAGGACTGATGAGAGTTGCAGTCCAACGACATCTGGAGGTTCACACAGTCTCCACACCTGAATTTGATGATGGAAGAGTTATAAAATAAGATTTTGGCTCAGAAAAAAATTGATAAACAAGATGCTCTTAATTTTTTAAACAATATTTTTTGTAACTCTATTACTAGAGTTTCAAATTTAAATTGCTAGAAAATTAGGCTCAATAGTGTGCCAGGTCCAGTAATGAAGGTCTCTTACCTTATGCATTTGGTAGAGTAGAACTATATTCCTGAAAATTTTAGCTTTCATTTAAAAATATCGAGCAAGATAATAGCTGCCATTATTATGGAGATAATTTGAAAACATACAGGATGTTTTCCAGCAAACATTCCTGTTCTTTCCTTTATATATTGCTCTTTCCTTTATCCGTACCTCTTTTCCTGCTGCTGTAATATTTCATGAAGAACTCCAGGTTTTAGAAAAATTCAGACCTCTGGTTCAAAGTAATTGATACATACTTCATGCAGAACTATTCCAATAGGTATTATATTGCAGGGTTCAGACTTGTCCAAAATACTTTAGAAATCTATACACAACCACTGAAAGGGATTGTCAAAATTATTTGGACTGTAGTGTCATCAATATGCTGATGAAACCTCAGACTATTTATCTTTTATACTAAATCCAGGAACAGCTGTTACGTAGTGTGCCACTGGGCTCAGTTATAGTTGGATGAAGATGAATAAACTGCAGCTGAATGTTAAAAGTGGGTGTGGATAAACTGAATGCTACGGATGACAATTGTCTTCCACCAAATTTTCCTCATCACTAAAGAGCATTCTCTCTTAGGAAGAATCATTCCTCCTTACTTGTCTGTGACATCTTGCTTGGTGTATACATGAACCACTCCATTGACCATTTTGAGGCCAAATCCAAGGTCTGCAGGCATTGATTCAGGGTCACAGTTCTCATAAGGGTGCTCGTCTGTAAAAGGCGGGTGTACTGGAGCATCTGCAGCACAGGAGTACAGTGGTTATTATTTTAATAGAGAATTGAAATACAAACAATATAGTCAATATAGTCAATGTTCTGCCCTTTGGTATAAAGGGCGTTATAAATAAATGTTATTATTGTCATAGTTGACTAATTTTTGGAGCCATCTCTCTCATCACAAACCAAGAGACATTTTGCCAATCCAGCTTTTGGCGGTAAATGAGGCAACACAAAACACAACAAAAGCAAGACAGCATTGTGGGGGCTGAAGTGATAAGGAACACAATCAAGCCAAAAAGTGAATATAGGATGCACAAGATCCACTGGGTCCCAAGTTTGCAATTTCCTCCCTACTCACTCCAGCTGTGTCTGCAACATCATTTCATGGGAGCATAGAAACCTTGCAGAATAAGGCCTCAGGTCCAAAATTCAGTTTCTCAGAGAATCTCTAATTTTTTTGGAAAGAGGAAGTTTCTAGTTTTCATGGATGGAGACTTTAAAACATGTGGGGAATCACCCTCGCAATCCAGGAAGGATGGTTGAGCAAGATTTTAGTGCTCAGGGGACTGGAAGCATCAGTGTCTTTCATGCTCTTTGCATGCAGTGCCCTGCATGCTCCTTGCATTCTACTGACTAGCAAGATCAGAACAAAAGTATGCAGAGCACAGTCCCTGGAAAATGCAAATTATGCAAAATCAAACAAAATATACACACCTGCCCCTTGGAAGAATGTAAACAGATAACAGATTTCTCAGCAAAGAATTTGAATTTCCTTAGTGTAAAGCAAAAAGCATACCCAGTTCTGCCCTCATCCTGTACCCCTGCATCGCTTCAGCAGCTAACTTAATCAGTCCTTAGTAGCTTAGCCCTTGAAGATCATACAAGCTCGGAGAGATGACCTATTTGTTCCTGCAGCTAACACTTCTGCCTCAGTGCCCTGCTGGCCAGGGAACTGTTGGAGTTATAATTTGAAAAATTAACTTTTCCAATGTTTGTTCCTATGTATCTACAGACAACACAGTGCATGTTCCTGTGGCCTTCACTAGTTATTGGCACTGAAAAATTACTGTTTCGACTGCAGTTTTGTGAATACAACTGAGAGTTTCTTAACTCTGTAATCCAAAATGGTAACTTTTTCAAATTCTGGTCACTACAGAGGACGGGAGCTGCCCTGGGCAATGCATCGCATCCCCATGGCCTTCACTACCTTGCAAGTAACCAGAAACGTATGTAACGACTCTTCATTTTCCTTTCCTTTACCTATCTCTTTAGAGTTCTCATTCACTGTTAAGACCAGAAATGACCCTTCTCACCCACGTGCCCAGACCACAAGCACACCTGCTGCCACAGGGGTTTCTGGGATCTCTTCGTACATCCTGGGAGCCAAAGGCTTTTCTGAAAGGTCTTGCAGAAAGCGAGCTGTGGTCTTGCAGAAGCTTTGCAGAGAAAGCCCCATGTACTTCTCCCGAATGAACAATGCCTTCACTACAC
The DNA here is from genome assembly GCA_030412105.1 of Cyclura pinguis. NCBI lineage: Eukaryota > Metazoa > Chordata > Lepidosauria > Squamata > Iguanidae > Cyclura > Cyclura pinguis. Next base: position 68,951,935 of record CM059602.1, on the reverse strand, counting down.
TCTTGGCAGCATCCAGCAAGTCTGTGAAGGGAACCTGAAAGGGTCAGAAGAAAGGGGTGGGGATGAGATGGTTCCTATCACGACTAACAGCCAGACCTAACAGGCTAGGAAGCAATCTGCTACAGATAACTGGTCAAAATATGCAAATACTTTAATAATCATGTATATAATACTGAAATCATATGAATATACAAAATGAGAACTGATTCTAATGAAACATGTTTCATTTTAGCAAGTACATACATACAAAATGATGTCTGATTCCTTTCAAACTTTATTACCGAGAGCTCAAAATAGGACAAGAGGGCTTTCAGTGAAGTATTGTCTGTTGACCCTTGCCAGATTGGAAAAGCTGAGTGAGGGATTCTAGTCTAAAAGTAATTTTTATGAGCTCTGTGCTCTCCCTCTGATTCACTGCAAGCTGAACCGTGCATGCAGTTCTTGGAGGCTTCCTTCCTAGCATTGCAACAAAGCCCACCATAAGGGACTACCCTTGGCTTTTGCATTGATCCCCACAGAGAGTGCTGTGTCAGCACCAGAACAGCAGTTTCATCTGGCAGCCCAGCTAACTCCTCACCAGCTGGCCTACGGAGAAAAATGGGTGCTGATCCTTGGGCTACATGCGAAGTCTGTCATCTTAAAAATTGCTAGAAAGTATCTGAGGGAGAGTCTCTGAAAGCATCTGTACTACACAGCAGTCTAACAGAGTCAGTCCTCTACATTTGCTAGGGTTAGGGGCACAGGACCCCCACAAAGGTGGAAAAAACGTGTGTGTCTGTGGGAAGGGGGCCAAGGCATGGTGGGGGAGTAGCCACTCAGGGTCCTGAGCAGGTCAGGGAAAGGGGGTGGGCCAGCATGGTGACCCTACTCTTTCTCTCTCTCACCCCCCCTCCTTCCTTGGCTGTTAGCGGTGGGATTGGAAGAAGGGTTTGTGGTGATGAGAAATTGGGGCACAACTCATCCTTAGCTGGTCAGGCAGCAGCTGGTGGAGGACAAGGAAGACCAGAGGCAGGTTTTTAAATGGCTGTGTGACCTGATTGGAGCTGCCAAGAGGGAAGGTTCCCCCAGAAAAGAAGGACTTCAGGTGGGAGGGCCAGCGGTTGGAGAAACTCGCAAATAATCAAACTCATGAAAATGAAACTTGCAAATGTGGAGGACTGACTGTACTGTCTGAATTGCTTCAGCTCTATCCTACAGAATCCTGGGATTTTTGTATTTTGGTGAAGGAGTTTGAATTGTCTGCTACAGATTTCTTGCCTCCTCCCCTGAATTGTATCACTAGAGTTCTCTATCAGAGAATTCTAAGTACCCCATTGAACTACAAGTCTCAGGATTCTTCAAGATGAAAAAAATGGAATGAAAGTGCTGTAACTGTGTAGTACAGATGCATTCTCTCTCTGTAGATTTCTATGATCTAGAGAAATGGAATGAGTTAGTTTTACCCCACATGTCTCTTCTCCAGAGATAGTGACCCTCTGGAATTCTCTCTCCAGAAGTACATCTCGTTCTTTTGGGAGATGGTCCACCACGTCTTCACCCTGCTCCTTAAACAATCTGTCCAGATATTGGGAAGGGGAAAAGGGGGGAAGAGGTGAGGGGCAACAGGAAGTGACATGTTAGGCTCTCCCCACTTCCTGCCCTGCTACAGGAAGTCCTCTGTTCAAAAGAGTCACATGAAAACATCAAAGCAGGACACACTGCACACAAACACGTGCAACACAGGAAATTCTAGGCCTCCCCTCCCTCCCACCTTGGCAGGCTGCTTCAGCTTCATGGGCTACTTACAGGGAGGGAGGATACCCGGAAGGAAGATTGCTCCTGAGCATCAGAAGGAACGGGAATTATGACTCTGCACACCACTATTCATGTCATAGGTTGTACCTTCCTATACTAGGGCTGGCACCCTGTTAGTGACAGGCATACATTCCTTTTTAGATGGGGCTATTCTGCCCTTGTACTCCATCCCCAAACTCCCCGCACCCGGCAACTGTACAGCCCCAGGAGAGGCTATTGCTGCTTCTTACTGTGAGATGGGAAGGGAAGGGAAGGGGAAGGCAATTCAGACCACAAAGATGCAGTTGCTCTGGGATCCTGCGGGAAGGAAAAGGATGGTGTACTCCATCTGTGAGGACACACTAGTTTCTTCCTCGTTCTCATCCAGCTGCTACTTCATGGTCTGCATCGCCTGCCCCCCAGCGCCTCTCCCAAGAGCAAACAGTAGGAGCAGATCCTCCTCGGAGAGGACAGCTACAGGGGGAAGTCCTCTACACCCTGAGGTAGTAAGATGTACAGAACCAGAAGCCAGGATCCCCAGAGCAGTGACTTGGTCTTGGCCAAGCTTAAGAGGCTGGTCTCTTTGTCACCGATAACAAAATACAATAGATCTGGTCTGACTGAGCTGCTGGGCTTTCTCAGATCCAGGCTGTTCAGCTCACCAATGAACAGCGAAAAGAGTGTGAGTTGGGGAGGAAGTATCAACACAGAGAAAAGAGGCTGGCTCTATCCACTGTGCCTGCCATGAAAAGAATCAAAAAGACAGGAGCGAAATGGAGCTCAAAGCAAAGAACAAGGGAAGGTCACTGGCAGAGCAAAGTGAGCTATTCCACACTCGCCAGTGTCAAGAAACTGTGGACCCAGGTGGACACAAGGCTCCAGTGCACTCTTGCCTGGCCTGAAAGAGATCATGGCTTCCCAGTTGTGCCCTCTTTTTAAAAGGGTTTGCCAAACAGATACACAAACCACACAGCAAAATGACAGCTAACTTTGCCCTTTTCTTTCCAGGGAGGTTTCCATCCTCACATGCCAAACTTTCCTTCCGAGGGTGAATTTACTTTGGTTGATTTTTCCCTCTTCAGCTCTGATGTCCAGTTCCAAGCCTGCTTCTTGATTGCTTCACATGCTTCCAACACAGGGGCTTGGGAAAGTAACTTTTTGGACCAGAACTCCCAGAAATCCCTCCAATTGGGATTCTGGGAGTTGAAGTCTAAAAAGTTATTATTTCCAGACTCTGCTCAATACCTCGATCCATGTAGATTACATTTTTCCTAGCAGTCTCAGTGATCACAAGCCCAGCAGCACTCACTTGTGTGTCTGACAAGGTGTGGGGACAGGATGAAAATTCAGCTTGTAGGGTGTTCCCGCACCCACCACTGAGTCAAGGGCAGAGAGAGTTAATGCCAGGCACTCACTGTAAGTCAGCAGCACTGTCAATTTTCAGGAAGTCCTGTTTGGCTCTGAGTAAAATGTCGGGTTCTAGTCTGAGGACAAATGGGAAGTGGAGACCAAGGCCGAGATTAAGACAAACAGACAGACAGAGAGAGAGAGAAAGACAGGTGAGGAAATGGTGGTGGAAGAGGATGAGGAGAAAAAGAAAACACTAGTATTAATGCAGAAACCAACACCAGAAATGGCAGACACTATACAGTAATATTCACCAGCAATAGGATCCAAAAGAGAATGACTGCAAGAGGCCTGGGTCAGACATGGTGAGCAAACCATGGTTCAGCTATCACAACTGTGGATGATGCTACACCAGGACATTCTCAGTGGCCAAACCATGATTTGGACAAGATATCTGAACTGTCCTATTTTTCCATATTGCCTCACCTCTCCAGTTCTGATCTTTAAGGGAGAGCCAGCAACAGTAGTCAAAAAAGAGCTGAAGGAAACCCAGATGCCATTTGCCAGCTGGTAAGGTCACTCATTGCAAAGAAAACCTACCAATGAAAACCTCAAAGTACCCAAGACAGACTGTGTACAGGACAAGCAGTAGTGTAAAACTAACAGTCATACAACATACACACATATATAAACACACCCACTCCTATGTCAGTGCCACATATGCAGGTCTGAGCAGATTTTTTAGCGATATGGTTGCCTTCCTTTTATTAATTGCTACTATCGGTAGAAAAGCAAAGGCAATGGAAAGGAAAAATAGAAAACTATGAAAAACTAATGTCACTTTGGTCAACCCAGTTCCTGGGTGAAACCAATCAATTCCAGTTTATGATTAAAGAAAAGCTCCCATCCGCTTTCTTACCACCTCTCTCATTGCCCCAAATGCCATTATTAATTCAGTCATCTTTATCCTCAGATACCTCTGAAATGTTCTTTCCACTTCTTGAAAGCATCCAAAGAAAGAACCACAAAGAGGCCAGGAGAAGACAAAGAAGCCCCGTCAACTTACTTCACATCCTGGCTGATTTGCCGCTCCAAACGCTGACGCCTCTCCTCCAGCTGCTCAATGGGGCTATCTTCAGGAAATTCATAGGGAGCGCTGCGCATTTCACTATCAGCCAATGAACGGCAGAACAGCTCCTGTGGGCACAGCACACCAGTGCAGTAGCATGTGTAAATCAGCAGGAGGGGTGGGGAACCAAGCTTACCACAGAGTAAATCCTGGATAAGCAGCACAGGTAACTCTGGGAAGCATCCATTCTGTTGAGGCTGGAAACCTGCACTAGTATCAGTAAGAAGTACTGTGACTGAGTGGATTAGGGAGATGAGATGTATGCCATGACACTCTCCTATCCAGGCAGAGACTGGAAAAGCTATTTTTCGGGCAACTACTGCCAGACCACCCCACCAGACATTCTGAGAATTCTAGATCCTCTCCACAAAAAGCATTTTTTAAATCTCTGTGTTCAGGATGGCAATGCTCATGGAAGTCACCACAGCACTGATTCAAAATTGCTACTTGATGAATCATGTCGCTGCTGTGTTCTCATCACACAGGCCACCAAAAGGTAAATTAATTATTAATAAACTCAAGGCACCACCCTCCACAGCCTTCTTCTACATGTTTCTGACACGCTGATGTATCACCATCAAAAAGCTATCACTGCTCCGATGTTCAACAGGCCTCTTTGCCTCCTAAGAAGCTCAGAAGAAATCTAGGACTTCTAACTCTTCCTAACTTGTCACCCTAATGCTAAATATTTTGCCTCACTTTCTAGGGACGTTTCTCATATTTAAAAAGATTTTAACAAGGTCCATGCTATTGATCTGTACTTTGTATCCATTAAAAACAGATGTGAGCAACTGGTAGGCTGTGAAATATAGTAGAACTTTAATAGTCATCAGTCCTAGCCAGCCTAGCCAATGGGGAGGGATGATGGGAGCTGAGATCCAACACCATCTTGTGTCCATCCTGACAGAGAAATGTAATATCTGAAGCGCATATTCAAGCCAGTGAAGTAACATTGTCTCCCTGCAATGTTCTTGTGGCATATGGAGAGCATTTATGCACTGCAGCTTTTACGGTTTTCATGGCTAAGCAATAAAGTGGTCTGTAACATGCATCTACTACAACTAAAACGTTTAATGATCTTTGGAGGGCAGATATGGCATGTGACATAATATCAATCATCCAGTAACTCAGCAATGAAGCCACCAACCTGCAAATGGAAAGAAGTTAAAAATCACATTCTCAGTGTGTCAGAAGTGAATTGAAAGACCCTTCACTGCTTTTAAAACTTGTGGACACTTTAATGTTCTACAGCAAGTTCTGCAAAGAGATGAGTTTTCAGAACTTGGTTCTGAGTCCCCACAATAGTTTTGCAGCTGTGGATTTTTGAGGAGGAATAAGGTGCAGGAGGAAATTTACCATATATGTTTATATTTGCATACTCTTTTTGGGAGAGTTAAAAAGAATCCTGCTGTATCACAAGGGAAAGGACAAGATAGAGATAATGCATATATGTGTATGAAAAGTTGCAAAGTATAGAGGGAAAGGACTGCAAATCACGTGACAAATCCATTACAGCATTCTAATAATGGTTCATTTATTTATCTGTTAGACTTTCCTTCAATGAGCCCAAAGCAGCACAAGTGACATTCCCTGCTATTTTATACTCATAACAACCCTGTGAGGCAAACCAGGCTGAAAAAGTGTGCCTGCCTTGAGATCACCCTACATGCTTCATGACTTAGTGGGGACTTGAATCTGGATCCCTCATGTCCCAGTTCAACACTCTAACCACTACACAATACTGCATCTTTTCTGGTCCCATCTACCTTATATCCCAATCTATCAAGCAGGAAGCTATTTGGACACACAGGTAGAGCCGTTTACGGTCTCAGATCAACCTATAGTGCTACCAGTAGTTGTGAAAAGACAGCAGATGCAGGATACTATTTGCTGACTGCTTTTCCCCGCTGCAGCCAAAGAGGCTTGAGGCACCGGCAGAATGCACATTGTGCCACACACAGCGACGTGACCTGGGAACTGCTGAGTCAGGCTTGCTCTGCAAGGATTTCCCCTAATAAATCAGACAAGCAAATCAATTACTTAGCCTGCTGCTCAGTCAAAAGAAATGCATTCACAATTAATTCATCCAGGACCTGATTCTTGAAACCTTGCCTGTGCTAAAGCTGCATTCACTCTTGAAAAGTAACTAAAGGCAGAAAGCCAAATGCCAGCTATTAAAATGGAAGCACCATTTTTTTAAAAAAAAAAACAGACTTAAAAGGCAACAGCAGCAGAATTTATTGCAGAACAGATGGAGAATCTTTAGCAATAACCCAAACAAAATTAAAATTTGGGATCCTCTGGCCTCTCCTGTTGGGAAATGTGCTGAAGCTGTTCTTCCAAAGCAGGCCAAGAGCCCATCCAGACATAAAGTCTGGCCAAAGAACTCTTGTAATCATTCTTCTTAAAGAGGGCTCAGCCCACACTTCAGCAAAAAGACTGATCACCTGTTGCAGGAATTAAAATTTATTCTGACTGCAGCTTGGAATGGGATCTCTTACTCAACCATATGAAAATATGAGTGCCCCCCATTCCACTGCCTTTAGCGCTGTTCCAGTGCTGTCACTTACTAACAACATCCTTCCCAGATTCTACTGACTTCAAAAATTATTCTAAACCAGGAAGGCAGAGCACCCAGCACCCACCCCAAGTTCCTGGGCTACAGTTCCTATTAGTTCTTTCTCGTATAACAAATGGAGGGCAAAATGAGAGTTGTAATCCTACAACATCTGAAGGTCCACATATTCTCCACCTCCATTCTAAACAGGTCTAACTAGAGCTCCACACACATGCAAATGACACCGTCAGACTTTCAGGCCAAATTTAGGACAAAAACCACAGGTTTCTCCCAAACATGCCAGGTCTGGGTTTGGAAGCAGGCAGTCTAAGCAGAGCAGAGTCCCCAGCATGGCACTAGCAAATTCACTTGTCTAAAACCTTGAACACTGACCAATTGGTCAAAAACATCCATCCATGTATCTATTTGTTTATTTACATCTCTCCTTTTGGCCAAACCCCGTAGCACCTTGAAACAGGCCGTGTACAAGGCAGAAGGACATAATCAGACATAAAAGAAAAGGCAACCAAAGGAAAAGAGGAACCTCAGCTCCACTGGGTAGCACTCTGATGCCATGCACTCATAGGCCTTGTCCCAAGGTTATGATACATGAAAACCACAATGCGGAAGGAGGAAGGATACCTCAGCAATCTCTTTGTACTTGCCATCCATGGAGGTGCGCAAATCAACAGGGAAATGCTTCAGGCAATGGGAAGGCCCTGGGAGGGAACGTGCAGGCTGCAGCTGGCGGGAGCGTGGCCCTCCGTGGATCTCTGTAGAAAGATATAAGACTACAGTTAGGGAGATAAGAGAAGGCCATTGGTACCAGGCTCTATTGCAACAGTAAGTGGAAAGAACAGAAGTTTAGTAAAATGCAGCTTACAGAACAGTTTTTCCTGTTTACCAGAAATAAGATCTGCCCAAAAACAGTCTTGCATTCTTTAGATCTTTTTCAAAGAGGAAGGAAAATAAATATTTGTAGTTAACTGACTCCTGTCTTTTTGAAATTGCTGAATATCACCATCCTTTGCTCCCTTCCCCATCCACTGCATGTGCTTGACAGAAGCAGGATGTCTAAGAGTTGTTAATTCTAAACCCTTCTACTCTTCAGTTTCAGAAAGTGGTTCAGGAACACCAAGGATTCATACTGAGATGCTGGAGCAATTAAAGGCACAGGAAGAAAGGACAAGTTATACTATCTCTTCCAACCACACTGTTCTTTAAAGAGGAATCCAATTGTCAAGTCTGTTGCATGAGAATGCACAAGAGTGCCTTCCTCAAATCTTCTCCCATCTTCACGGACTGAAAAATATGATGCTCCTGGGACTCAGATCAATCCAAGGCACAGGTACAGCAAAGATGCTTCCTAAAATTTTATTTCTCATTTAAAACAATTCTGACTGCTACTTGAAATGCATCCCTGTGCACCATGTCTAATAGCTAGAAGTTCCTTTGGGAAGCCAGATGGATTTCATTCTATTTTCTGGCCTCTGTAACATAGTCTAGGTCACTGGTGCCTGAGCTCAATTCACCAATTACAATCAAAGCTCACATTTAAAACAACATGAAATGGATAGCTAGGACAAGTGCTACACTCTTCATCTGATCAGTTTGCCTACCCACCCCTGAAGTCCACCTCAAAAGGTCAATCAAGCCCCACAACCATATTACAAGTCACCTGTCTTTGTCATACATCTCTGGATCTGTTCTCTTATAAACGTCCATGAGCTATCTTAAGAACCAACTTCCTCGGTTAGCTACTACAGCTGTTCTGGTATCAGAGAAAGCCACCAAGTCCCACAGACTCTATTCCCTGCCTTTGCCTGAAAGTTATCATTCTAGTGGTAAGATGATAGCTATTCCACATCACCTCATTCATATTCTCAATATACAATTATGTATTAATTTCCATACACCATATGAAATGCACAATGCTTACCTTCTTCATTCTCATAAAGCCCTGTGAGGCAAACTACTCTACTCCTCTTTCACGTATAGGGGAATAACAGTGGGACAGTGATTTGCCCACCATTACTGAATGCATTTTCAAAGTCAACATGGGATGTGAAGTCACACTCCCAGGCAGAACTGCTAGTCCACATTGCTTTTCAGAGGTAGTTCTCAAAGTTACCCAGGCAAGAAGAACAACAGGAGATGCCACTCAACTGAAGACTGGACCTCATGAGTTCAGCAACTATCTATTACAAACTAGCATAACTAGGGTCAGCTCTACTATTAGGCAAAATGAGGCAGTTGTGTGGCAGATGCAAGGACTGAAGGGAAAGAACTGTGTTAAAGAAAAGATCTATCTGTCAGTACAGACAGCTTTTGTACGCTGAATGGGAGCAGGCACTATCTGGTTCTTTGCCTCAGGTAGCATGGCTGGTGACCCTGGGCATAATTATTTATTTTTGGAAATTAAGACACTACAGCATTTTCAGTAGCACCTTCTTACTGTACAGATGGAAAACCCCAGTGTTGAGATGAAAACAGACTTTATAGGGAATTTCTGGAAGTCCTGGAAACTGATTCACTTAACTATAATGAGCTGATGACACTGTTGCAGAATATTTTGCTTTGTCTGTAGAAAGGGAAGGCTCCAATCTTATTTCCTGACGTGGCACATTACAAGGTTGTTGTACAGAAAAGTTGGGGAAAAAAATACCAGATCCCAAGATTATGGAGACACATGGCCATCAAAGTGACCAGGCTAAAGGAATATGCCTGAAGTCTGGAGATATTTGCATTACAACTCCCTAAATCCTAGCTATTGGCCAACCAGGCTGAAGCTGTAATCCCAAAAAGTGATTTCTCCAAGCTGTGGATCTGGTTTCATGATAAGACAAGATCCTTCATACTGTTCACTAGCTTGAATATTCAACTGTCCCTTTTGGGAAATACTGAAAAAGGTAATCCTTCTCTGCCAAGGCTTCCATTTATCGGGTCAGAAAGCCTGCTCCTTACCACTGGCTCAGAGATCAATACCTTTTGTCGGCTTAGGGGAGAGACCAGCAAAGGGAACAACATTTCCTTTGTTCTGCTAAAAAGAACCTGGCAAAGACACACAGAGACAGACAGCGTCCCTTTCTTGCTCCCTCCTGTTTTGCGGCTGCAGAGGCCGACAGCAAACACCAGGATAGATCAACCCAACTTTATGTTAAGCGGGAGATGAACTGTTCAAAGTCCATTTTATTGGGATGGCTGGCTTTCAGCTCTCAGGCCTCAAGGCTTTAATGAGAGCCAACTGCCTGCAGAGCAGACCTTTCTGTCCTGCTGCTGCCATTCTCAGCTCCCACGTGGAGGACAGAGGGACCTACTGCAGAAATCAATAACAGCCAACAGTGGCGATCACAGCTTTTGTTTGCTGTTGGCTGGGATTTGCTCTGACATGGCTCTCTGGAGCCGCACAGCAATCTAGGGGTGAACCAAGCGCCTATCTGCTGCACAGCACAGAGGCAAAGTGCGCTCTGAAAACACAGAGCCAGAAGCAAATACGGTGTTTCCTTCTGCTGTAATTCATGCCACCAGAATTTTCAGGTCAGACCTCAAAATTCCTAAAAATAAAACATGGTAAACATTATGGATGCCAAGGGAAAGGGAAAGAAAGAATGTAGTTATTTAAAAATGTTCTTTTAAAAAGATAAAAAAAGGAGACCAGAGTTCCCAAATGCTGTGTGTTCACAGTATGGGTTATAGTATACAAGACATTACTCCATAAAAGATCTCGAACGCACATACACACCTGACAGCAGCCTCAACCTCTTTTATTCCCAGGAAAGCATGCCAACACCTTCCTCCTTGTTATCCATAAATTTCTAAAGGAAAGCCTGCATTAGCACACTCCTCAGTACAGTTTTGTGTCCTTTCAACAACCACCTGGTAGGCAGAAATCTGTTGAATCATTCCTCATCACTACATATAGCTGTAAAGCCATAAAACTGCACCTGCTGAGCTTCTGACCATTCTGCACCTGAAAGCCAGGGCCCAACTCTAAACAGAGCCCTGTTAAATCTGCTGTTATTAGCCAGCTGCGCCAAGACATGAGAAAACTCTGAAAATAACCAAGATATTGAAACTCCTTTCCTGCCCATTAAACAACTGCATTCAGGTTCTGCTTGGAAGGTTCTTCCCTGTTTAAAAACAGAAAGGAAGCTGAAAAATAAGCCCTAAGAATGCCACAAAAAGAGAGATTAACTGATTCCATTCCAGTGTCTTACAAGGTTGCCTGTAATGGTGTATATGTCTCTCACAGCTGCTTCACCCAGGGCAGGAAGTATGTTTCTCCCTTCTGTTCCTCCAGGTGTCTCCATGGTAGTTAAAAATAACTTGATAAACATAAAAACAAGCCATCATACTGTTGCATACATGTACTCACTTGCCAAACAGGAATTCATGTTTTCAACAGTGGTCTAGTGCAGATGTAATACTAGCCAAGACCTACCCTGCAAGGTTGTTGTGAGGATGAAGTGAGGAAAAGGGAGAGTCAAGAAGATTCCTTTTCACTGGAGGAAAAGTGGGATACAAATTCATTACTAAATGCATGTTCAGTATCCTCTCTTTCCCCACTCTCTTTTTTTTCCTGACTAATGTTAATTGTGATGAATTATGTCTTCTCTGGCTGTAACCACGGTTTTCAAACCAGCTCTTATCTCTGGCTTCAGTCTCCAACTTAAAACTCATTGCATTTAGCACTGCTGCAGACATTAATATTGTTCTATATTTAATGCTAACCAGGGAAGAAAGAGCATGTGTGAGAGCAATGGCAGGGAGGAAATTGAGGTACCATATGAATCTGCATGAAAATTGTTAGATTAGAACATGGCCAGCATTAACTCTTCACTGGACTTATATGCAATGCAGCCCCAAGAAAGAAGCTAAATTTTACCTACTGAGCAGAGAATAAAATGTAATAGCAATAAATCATGAAGGAGAAAAAGTTCAAAAAGAAAAAGAAAAAAAATCACAAATCTTGAGGAGTTAGAACACCTGCAACAGACTTTGGCAACTGTATCATCTGACAATGTTGTCTGCTTCCAAAAGTGAGGAAGTACAGGTATCTATTTGGTCAATTACACATGAGGTATAGCCATGTGCCTTTATCAGAGTTTTATTGCTGTTTCTTTGTAGTCACAAACAACCATTCAGACTAATGTCCAGAAGGATTTCTGACTGGCAAATAGGATGACGCAAGCATTACATTGGCACACAAATTCTCCACGTACCTTCTTGCAAGCCAAGTATGAGTCAATATGGTGTGGCTACTGGATTTGGAATAGGTAGGCTCAGGTTCAGATCAAATGATCTTTCAGCCATGAAACTCAGGGTGATCTCAAAACTCTCAGAGGCCCAGTTCTACCATTAAGTAGAATGAGATGGCTGTTTCATGCAGCAGCTTTTAGATGTTACGAAACAGCAACAAATTGTTACTTATTTACTTTACTATTATATTTTTCACTGGCAGGGATAGGGAAAGGCACTTTGGGATGTTCTGCTACAGTTGCCAAAATAACCCATCTGACTTTGGGTAATATGCACCTTCATTTAGATGGGTATGCTGACGAACACACATCATTTATGCTCTGTTGCAAACAGCAAAGATCTGGGGTCAGGCCTGACCTACCACACTTTCTCAACCAATCCTACAACATTGCTGTGGAGCTAAAGAGAGGGAGAAGAGGCAAAAGGAAAAAGCTTGTTGTACATCAACCTGAGCTCCTAAAGGAAGTATGGAATTAAAACGACATAATTAAGTCACACTTCCTAACCAGACTTATTGCCCCATGAAACATTTTCTACCTTCACACCTCATACTTGCCTTTCTTACTGTCATACTTGTATCATATTCTGTTCTTTGGAAAGGATGTCATAAGTACAATCCTTTATGCAAATACATGGCGAACTTGAACAGCTCATTCTATGTCACAGAATCTGGGATTTTCTTGAATGATTTTTACAAGCTCCATCTACAATTACTAACATCATCTACTGATCAAGTACAGTGGACACTCTATAACTGTGGGGGTTCCATTCCAGGACCCACCCATCCCATGAATGAGAAAAATTGTGAAACCTTACATCCCATATTATTAAATGGTAGTGATGTGTGTGTTTTGATACTTCAGTGTGTCTTCGTGCATGCCACCACCATTTTAGACATAGGAAGCAATCTGGAGGTCACTTATATGGAAGGTCCACTGTAGCTATAATTGCTTTCCCCCTCAAGCAAGTTACTGTCTATAGCTGTAGGCCAGGACACTTCCAACCCAGCTCAACTGGTCTGCAAATTTTTCTTTTCTCTTCTCACTCTTTCTTGGCACAACTTAGAAATGCTATTTCAAAACAAAGTGAGTGGAATAAACTGTGGTAGGACTAAAGAGGTTTGTCAGTGAGCCATTTCTCAGACACAACAGGGATAGACAACCTATAGACCTCCAGGTGTTGTAGGGTTGCAGCCCTCATCACCCCTATCCAGAATACGCAATGCTAAGGTATGTTGAGAGCCTGTTAAGAGCTGCAGTCCAAAAATCACTCGTGGGCCATAAATTGCCCAGCTCTGATCTATAATTATCCCTATAAATCACTCAGAAATACAAGATACAGTTTAGTTTCTTCAAAGGAAAAGTTCTCAGTCAATTTATATGGAGGTGAAAAGTCCAACATACAGAAGAAATGAAGCTGCCTTATTCTGAGTTAGACCATTGGGGTCTCTATCTGGCTCCAAACTGTCTACACTAACTGACAGCAGCTCTCCAGAATTTCAGACTAAAGCCTTATACATCTACCCAGAGATGCAAGGAACTGAACCTGAGAGCCTGTTTGGCTTCTTCCAAGGCAAAAGGAAAGCAAGCAATGGATCCACTTTCCTGTCTGACCCTGCATGCATTCTAAGATAGCAGGTGGGACTCCAGTTTTACCCCAGCGCAGGAAGTAGGTAAAGGCAGATGGCCAAAGCAATGGACTAACAGGCTAAAAAGTAGATGAATGACCAATGTCTATGGTCCTTTGTTGCTGTCTCAGAGTTAGTAAAAGGACAAACAGGAATGAGAGGTTGTCATCTGACAACCCTATATGCAGACTGCAAGCTCAAACACATTTTTAATTCAATATCCACCAGGATCTAACATGACATTTTTATAAAACAGGGTTGTGCAACTACAGTGAGGCTGAGGGACATACTCAGGCACGTGGGACTACTCAGGAGCCACATTTTAAAAAAAAATATTTGAACAAATTATCTGACTATTATCTTCTCAGGAAGGAAGAGTGGGAGTATTTGGAGGCAGCTGAGCAAGATTTCTGTTGAAGGTGGTTGAGGAAAGAGGATTTAAAGCAGGGATCTATTGAAGACCACTGAGGATTTAAAGCAGGGATCTGTTGAAGGGAATTGAGCAAAGAGGTGAAGGGGGTGAGCAATGAGGCTTTAAAGCAGGGCTTCAAGCAAGAAGGGAGCAATGTAGGAGTGGAAGCATTTGGAAAGAGAGAGAAGATTGTTGCTGGGGATGTGGGAAGGATAGGCAGTGAGAAAGTCAGGCAGGAACTACAGCAAGGGAGTGGAAGGAGGGTGTGGGAGCACCTTGGTTGCTGTTGCAAGCAGAGGACTGTTTACACAAAAGTGCTGTAGGTGATGCTGGCCTATTTCAAGCAGTGACGCTCTCTTGGCTTTTGCAAGGGGGACTCTGAGTCTAGAGCATGCATTTTTGGGTCTGGCAGTCCACATTAGCGCACAGGTCACAAATTGCCCACCCGTATTATAAAACAATACATCTAGAAGCTTCACTTCTGAAATAAGATACAACTACTCACTTCTCTCCACCTGGCATTCTTAGCAATTACATCAGTAATAACTAGAACTCTTATCTTTGGGTTTCTGTCGAATGTAATGCAACACTGAGCACTGAAAATAGCTGATTTTGACCCAGAAGCAGCTGCCTCAGAGAGGCTGGTGAGGTACATTTGTACATATGAAGAATTTTCAATATTCATTCCCTTAGAAGAAAATTGCTTACAACAAAGAAAGCAAGCCTTACCAATATTAGCAGCCTATTCCTAAATACCCTTGGGCACCATGTCACCATCTCTGGGACCATTTTGCCCCTAGGGAAACAAATAAATTTCACAAGTACTACAATGCTCCAGTGAGGTGTGGTGATAAAGGAACAAATAATTTAGCCTCAGAATTTATTCAACAGCTTGCTGTCATTGGAGATATGTCAGAATTCTACAAGCACATAAGTACCCAGAATGACAAAAGGCAGCAGAGCACCACAGCTCAGAAAAGTTACTTTTTGGACTACAACTCTTAGATTCATCTAGATCCTCAGTATGGGAATGTAGGAGTTAGTTCAAAAAAGTAGCTTTTCCAAGCTCTGCAAAGGAGCACAGAGGAAACACTGAGCCCTCTCCCTGGGCAAGCAGCACAAAATTGTCAACTGTCAAATCTGATTGAGGGTGCTTCCATCAGATGCTCTCGAAGGCCTAGTCTTCACTGCATTGTGGTGGGTATGTGACAGGAAGAAATTATTCCTCTGGGGTCTTGCTGTCCTTCTCTCACATTCCACTCAAGCAGGGGCCAAAGACAGACAGGCCCCAGTGTGCCTCGCTAATGACTCTCACATGTCTCCCTAATGTGCTCCTTGTGCACAGTGCAAACAATCAATTCATTAGGAGGAAGAGGACAAAGCAGCAGGGCTGGGGAACAGCCAGGCCAATTGCAGGGGGAAGGCTTGGCAGCCCCATCAAAGTCAGCATGTGTTTTGAACTCAGAAGGGGGCCAGCCAAGTACAGCTGCTCCTGTGGCTCCAATTGCTCTCTGGGCAGTACCATGGATGGCTTGCAAAGTTACCCAATGCTTCTACCATGGTCACCATAGAAATGTGTAGACCTGGGGGAAGGAAACTCAGGAAAAAAATCTTTTAAAAATGTTTTTCTGGAAAAACACAGGGGAAAAAACATTTTTTCCCCCCATTTGTTTTCAGAAAATTGGAAAAAAACATTTTTTACCATTTTTCCTGGACTCTTACATCGCTACGCCACTGTCAACAGCTTCAGGGTGTTTTAGTCCAATTACAGTCATCCCTCCACATTCGCTAGGGTTAGTGGCACAGGACTCCCGTGAAAGTGGAAAAACCGTGAATAACTCTTGCCTTCCCCAACCATACTTAACACACAAAGAAGGATGATCACCATATTCAACCTACCATGGATTCCTTTGAGGCATCAGGGTTCCTTCACAAGGCAGAAGTGGGTGGGTGGTGGGGCTTACTGCCACCTCCACTGCTGCCCCGCACCATTTTTAATAGGGACTTACAAGCCTTGTCCGCAGTTTTTCAGTCTCACGAGGCTTGCAGTCTCTATTAAAAATGGTATAAGAAGGCAGCAGAGGCGACAGTAAATAATCTGTGAATAACCAAATCCACAAAAGTGAAACCTACAAATGTGGAGGCCCGACTGTACTGGCTTTAGCTGAACTCAAGTTCTACTGAAGTTAACCAAGGAGCATCCATCCCAAGCCACACCCTCAGTGGAACAAAGACCTTCTGATCTGCAGGCAAATTTGGTGAGGGGTGAGGAATGTACTCTTTACACACTCAAACAATTATTACTTGATACTACTTAATATGACAGCTTTTCCCCAAGGAACTCAGTATATGGTCCTCTTCCTCATTTTTACCTTACCAACAAAAATGTTCCTCTGGTGTGAGCCTCTCATGTTAGGCTGAGGAATACTGACTGGTCCAAGGTCACCCAGTGAGCTTTATGGATGAGTGGGGATTTGAATCTAGGACTCCCCACTCCTAGTCCAACACTTTAAACACTACATGATCCTGGCTACAGAATCAGACTGTCAAGAAGAGAAGACAGCACCATTCCTATAGTGCTTCCCTCACCAGTCACATTAAAATCTAATTTGAAATTACAGTTGCCTTCCCGCAGGGTGAATCTGGAAACCTGGGACTTAGTCAAACTCTTGCCATATGCAAAAGCACCTACTGCAAGATTTTGACCTGATTCCTATTAGTAGCCCCAACTAGAGTTGACCCATTAAATAAATAGGATTTACATAACTGTTGACTCACCATTCCACAAATGATTCAACAGGTCTGCTCTAGCTGGGACCACTCAAAGGATTCAGTTCCACAACTATGGATGCTCACGCTATGGATGTCACATGTCCATCTGGCATTGCTTTTAATGTCACCCTTTTAGGAGTCTGATTTTCCATTTCAACAAAGATGCAGGGACATGGCTAGTTCAGATAAATGCAGATGCCCACACTTCAATGACCTATTATGGAGTTACTCTACAGCAACACATTTTTGGCAAGAAGTAGTCAAGCATTCTAATCTGTCTTAAAAGTTTCATATATTCTTTTTTCCTTTATGAAAGCTATCACTGGGATTTTCTCCTTACACGGTGGAAGCAATCATAGCTAATTTCTTAGTAACGGAAGAAACTTGAAAGCTAAACATTCTCTTGGTATCCCGCTGTGGATTACTGAAATGCCTTTTTCGGCATCACAGGAAAAAGCAGTGTTCCACAAATGTGACAAGCTAAGAGTTTCTTGTTGAAAGGTGAAATTACATTCAATGACTTTTAAATTAGAATTACGCCCTTCCTCAATAGTAGTAAGTATGAAATAATAACATGGAAATATATAGGTAGTATTAATAGACAAACTACACTTTTGCTGCATTTGCCCTTTATATTGTTGTACCTGGTACATTTAGGTATACCCTTTTGTTGCCAACAGCCCACTTCATCAAGTTTATACCAAATAAAATTTGTTACATCTTTAACAGAACTTCTGTATTTTTTTTTCCTACAACAATCTAATGTGGCGACCCCAAATCCTGGAAATCATTAGCTTCTGCTATTTATTGCATAGTCTGTCCTTTCTCACTGAACACTTCATGGCAGCAAAATAGTAAAACAGAACAGAAAGGGGAAAATACAAGGAGACAGAAGCATCCAAGGCTGGGAAACATTCCTGTGAACAATAGGATGGGAATCCCCAGAAGCTGCAAATGGTATTGTGGTGTTTGGGAATAAAACACACATTTGTAAAACACTGTGGTTTCCTCAAGTGATGAGCAGCCACCTAGCAAAGCTGTGAGCCCAGTTTTGTGGAACTGTCCATAGCTTCCCAATACCATATAAAACACACTCCCCTTGCCAGAATTTTGAAAACACAACATGCAGTCAACTGGGAGTAGAAGTTGTCCATTTTCCCACTCATCACCTTCAGCAGCAACCTCTGCAAAGCTTGTCTTACAAGCAGTCTCCTCATGTGTCCATTTCATGCCAACAGCTTTCAACTGCATGTTCCTTAGCCACAGTTCTTGCCACTCCAGCTCATTAAACAAGCAAAGGATTTAGTTTAGCCATCAAGCATCTTATAACTCCTGACTAATACAAGCAGCTGCAGTTCAAACCAGAGAGATGGGGAGAAGAAGGAAAAGAGATTTCCAAACACTTACAGACCTGGCAACGTCAGGGCCTCCTCGCTAAGCGGCTCTCTTTCCCCGTGGAAGCCAAAACACTGGCAGGCTTATGCAAGGAGCATCCCCCATCACCTCCTACTCAAGCCCTGAGCAAAAAAGCCATAAGGGGAACAGTTGAGGTAGCCCAGTGCTCACAAGGCAGCGTCTGGACGGATCAGGCAGAGGTGCCTGCTGTCAGTGCTGCCGTCACCCCCGGTATCTCACAGCCTCTTCTCTTCAAGCTGCAGTCCCACAGGACTCCAGCTCCAGAGCCGGCTTGGGCTATACCAAGCGCAGCTATGTGGGGGGGAGGAAGAGTCCAGAAAATAAAACCCAATTACAGGTTCTTCCAAGAGACAGTGAAACCCACAGACAGGAGAAAAGCCACTGAGAAATCACTGGTGGCTAGGCAGCAGAGCTAACTCCAGGTCTCAAAGGAACGAGGAGTTAACCCCTGAAATGCCAGTCACAACAGTTGACTCTCTCTCCCTCTCTGTCTGTGAAAGGAAGCTACGACAGAGACTTGCTCACAGAGACGGATTTCCAAAAGCACACAGCACCACATACTGGTCACTTGGCTTTGTAAGAAAAAAGGTGAGCCTCAGACAAAAGCAGACCTGACTTTAACCACACGTGCAGGCAGACACACACATACACACACACACACACTGCAGCTAAGCACACATACATTTTTTTTCCTGTTATGAGCCACTAGTAATCTGATGTGTATGCAAATACATTTCAACCAATGGTCAATTCACAAAGCATTATTCTCAGTCTTGCCAAACCATTAAACTCCACTCTGGCTACATTCCAGGAGGTTCTCCCTTCTTACCCAATTTCTTCTGCACAAGCTAGTAAAATACTGGCTCCTTCCTCTTGTCTGCAACAAGGCCTCTTCCACTGGACTCACAAAGCACACAGTTCTAACCATTATGCATCACTGCCTTGGACATGGCACAATATAGCCCGACTGCCACATTTGCTACCTCTCTAGAAATGCATTAAGCCAATTCCATGTTGGAATGTGTTCAGTTCCAAGGCAGGGCACAGAAGAACTGAAGCTGTGCTGTACATAGAGTCAGGACTCAGCATGAGAGATGGGAATGGCGGTATCAGCCAAGGCAGCCAGCAAGCTTTGTCTCCCAAGAGCTGCAGCAGCCACTGGCTCATTAAGGACAAAACAAGGAGCTCTGAGGAGCAGCTGTCCCCTCCTGCTCCCACAGGATGCAATGGAAGTGCCTGGCTCTGAATCTGCTGTCACTGTGATGAAGGCTGCAGGCGAGACAGTGATGGGCATCTCATTCCCCTAGTCATTTGTTGAAGACAGACTACTGTCAGCAGGCTTTGAAGCCCTGTCTGACACTCTCTCCCTTTCTGGAAGTCTGCAAGAGGGCCCCTGGATGACGCCTATGTACACACGCATAAACACACTGCATCTGGTCCTCACCAGCTGGACCACAGGAACTGTTGCTGGAAGGAATAAGAGCTGGATCCAAGCCCTGATGTGCTGTTTGCAAGTAAATAACCCCACTTCCCAACAACAAGAAACAATGCTTTAAGGGCTGGTACTAAGTCAGCTAAGTCCAAAAAATGGTACAAATGGTGCAGCTGAGTCTAAAAATAATGGAAAAACAGAGATGATGATATGGTGGGCATAGGGTGGGCCAGATTTTGACAGCTGCAAAATCCCTGTATGTATTTCCAAGATGAATTGTTTATATCACATTTTTAAATCCAGTAGAGTAAAGACTTTATGCAATTTGGTTGTTGAATCAAAACCAAGTAATGTTCCAAAAAATTCCTCAGCCAACAAGGACTGCAGAAAAAAATGTACCCTGTTATGTAGCTTTTACAATTTCTTCAGTGATTTTTCCAACTGGACAGCATAGTACAACTAACCAAGAATGTTGCACAATCAAGAAACAGAAGACCAATGTTTCTAAGTGAGAGACCTCAATTCCTTTTCTTTATTTTATTGGAATTCCTTTCTATCACAGTTGACCCAGCAGCTTACCCAATGAATTTTGTCAGGGGCTATTCCAAGTACCACAGCTGCTTTTGGCAAAGTGCTGAAATCTCTGCATTCACTTGCATCCCAATATACCTTCTAACACAGGGTATAAAACAAGGCCTCTGCAAACATATAAATTTCTAGCCTGTGGACTTCATTACTGAGAAGAAGTGGTATTTTCATGCTGATTAGCATCCTATGGAAAGGCATCTGTATCAGTTTTTACATGACAAACTCTGTCAACAACTTAGCTGCAGATCTGTAATTCTTCCCTTGCATCATACACATGGAATAGAGATCTACCCCAACACATACAAGGTAAAACTATACAGCTGACAAGGATTCTGACTCAACTGTTCCCTGCACATTCAGTTTGTTGCGACACCAGACATGATGAAAGACCGTGACAGTGTAATCTCATACATATTTGTGTGCATATGTGCATTCAAGGGTTTTCTTAGGCAACGAATACTCAGCGTTGGTATTACCAGTTCCTTCCTCTGAAATATAGCTTACAGCACCTGGTTTTCATTGGCGGTACTAACCAGAGCTGATCACCTTTAGGGTATGTAGCCCCCCTATACATATTTACTCAACAGTAAATCCCACTGTTTTCTTACACACCCACACCCACCCACCCACACACACACACACACACACACCTTCATAAAGTGTGTTTACAATGAAAGCCCAAAGAAGTTTGCAGTATTTAAACAAAAGAACAGTCAATAGTCCAAGTCTATTTGCAAGTAAACAGAAATGCTAGACAGTTTTCTTAAACGACAGAGGTTTACATTCTGTAGCAAGTGCTTAAGCTTTCTGGGAAACCAACTGTGTGTTTCCCTTGGAGAACTGGACCTTTCACATTTCATGCCTGCTTTTCACAGGAAGCATCCTGAAAGAGAGAGAATGATCACATCAGATTGCTTTGGAATGATTGCATACTCAGCCCTCTGCTCCTCCCTTACAGGGATGCAGAAATTTGGAAAGTTTCCCTTATTTAAATTTCTTTTTCTTGTATTTAAAAACCCAGTCAGAAAAGGTAGAAAATCTAGTATACACACATCTGGGGCCAGATGCCACACCTGTAAAGGAATAGGATACATAGCGGACAATTTCTGCAACATATAAGTGGGTGGCTGTTTATTTATAAAAGTTCCTTATGCCAACTCTAGAAGCATCTTTGCTCATGGTTCTCCCATCAGCATTAGCTTTCACTGCTAATAACCACTGCAGTGCCGTTTGCTTTAATACAGGTACTCTATCAACAATCTTGTCAAAACCAGTTGTTTTTACAAGGACATGTGGGTACTTTGTACAAGGCTTTTGGCCTAATTTCAGCTACAAGTCCAAACTTCTGTCAAGAGCCTTCCTCCAGCCTTGAATGCTTGTCAGGCATGAAAGGAGAAAAGGGAAGGGGTGGCACTCCACAACTGCTGGCTTCATCCACATCCACATCCCCTTCCAGCACATGACCTCTGACAGCTCACAGAAAATGCAAATCTCAGAGAACATCCATCTGATGTCATATAGGAGAGACACATTTGAAGATCCTGCAAAGTGATGTTTATTATTGAAAAGCCCTACATGTTTCACCCTGTTGGTATTTTTAAGACTTTCCTCAGAGGATCAAAGAAAACAATCCGTATAAATTTCCAATAAATGGTAGAAGTGACTTATATCAGATCCTGTCATCAAACATTGCTGCAAACCATTTTTGTTGATATCTGGAAGAAAGCTTTAAAACACGGGTGGGCAAAGAGCAGTCCCTGAAGCCCACTCAAATGCCTCTCAAACTCATTTTTTTAAAAAATAAATGTGCCAATTTGGGGATAGTTTTTGTCCCCATACCACCCAATGCACCCAGCTGCAAATGCAGTGGTTTCCTTCCTCCAACGTCTACTCAAGCCTTCCCTGCCCCACCTCAAGAAAAACAAAAAATGGGCTGAAAATTGGCCAAAGCACTAAAATGTAATAGTATACCCCATCAGAGGGAATATGGAGGGAACAGCTTCCCCACTTTTCTGTTCCCCACATCTGCACTGAAGTATGAATAAGCTGAAATGTTTATTATTTTCAATAAAAGAAACTGGAGATATATTACTAAGATGCTCAAAAGTTGGTTGTTTCATTAGTCATATAGCTGAAAGTGTTTCAGCCTGGGCACACTCTTAGGGTCTTCTTCAGGGCTATATAAAAGCACAAAAGGACACATGTAAACACATGACTTCAACATTGTAAAAAAGCACAATTCAATCAATATTGTGCCTGTGGCCTGTACATACTTATTCAAAATCAAAGTTCAGGAATTTTTCAAACAGGCCCTCTGAAACCATTCACTGAACAAGAAAAAAACAGACAGCCCCTGAAAAAGGTCTTAGGAAAACACACAGCCATAAAGCTTGCCTTGTTTCAGGCTAATAAAACAACCATCTCTTAAACATCTTGAGATTTATCCTTAGTTTCTTCTGAGGATTTCACTGGATGTTCTTCAGTTTCTGTTTCTTTTATTACTGTCAGCCCTCCATATCCTGGATTCACGCAACGATGGCTTGAAATTTTTTTTTTAAATTCCAAAAAGCAAACCCTTTGAATTGTTCATCATTTCATAAAAGAGATGCCATTTTACTTCCCCATTGTATATAATGGGACTTGAGTATCCATGGATTTTGGTATCCACAGATCCTAGAACCAAACCCTAACAGATACTGAGGGTCCACTGTATTTTCAGTTATAAATGTCATTGCATAGCATCTTGAGATGTTCTCTTCCTGACAGATTAACCCTACTAGAAAAGGAGAAAGAAGGGATGAAAGAGTTTCTCTCTCTTTCTAAGATGCTTGTGTCTCAGAAAGGCATTTGGGGATTTAAAGTCCAGAAAGTTATTTCTTCTTGGCTAAGATGCTTGTGCACTGCAAGCTGCTACCTTGTTCTATGATAAATGCTTCTTCAAAGAATGTTATAAGGCATTGCGCAGAACAGAAACTGAATTCAACAAACTGGAATGAGATACTCAGCTAGAACAGATGGACCCGGTAGAATCCTGTGACAGCTAAAAGCTATCTCCTTATCTGGACTAATGCAGTAGTCACCTTATCCACATGAATAGCAAAATTTATTCTGCTGAAAATAATTGAGAAGAAGAGGGTGCAATATTTCAGTTTTGTACCAAAGACTGTTTAGAGGTTATTGCCACTTCTGTAATTTTAGAACAAGGGTGTGAATCACGCCTTACAGCTGTTGTTGTATTGTAACTCCCAGTATTCCTCACCACAGGCTACGCTGGCTGACTGATGTGAATTGCAATCTGGCAACCTCTGGAAGACTGCATGAAATCCATCCCTGTTCTGAAAGAAATCTTACACAGTTCTTCAACACCTGGCTCACAACACAAGCTGTTCTGTTCATGTGACCATTTTTAAGAATATGTGCTTTTGTTGAACAGGCGCATTAGTCTTGCAACAGAAAAAACACACTTTTGAAACAGGGTTTTAATATTAAAATAAAAAACTTTTTTAAAAAAAGAACACAGACTAAATTGATAAAGAAGACACAGATTCAATTCTCCACTTAACCATCAAGTTTATTGAGTGTGACCAGTCATTACTTCTGAGCATAACCTATCTCACAGGATGGTTTTGAAGATAATGGGGGAAGAAGGAATTATTCAGATACCTTTAACCCCTCAAAGGAAAGGTAAGATACTGGTGTAGTGAAGTAGTGGAAATCACATTGCTCTCACAGTGGTGTTAAAATGCAATCCCCAGAAGCTCTAGCTAGCACAACCACTACTGAGGAATGCTGTACACTGAGGAGACATACAAGATTCCATCTCTGGTGTAATAAATAACTTGGCTCGGATAAGCTGATCAGGCCCCAGTTAGTGGACTTACACCACAGGAAAAAACAAGGATTGCTGTGGTTGGAAGCAGAACCATTACTTCAGTTGCTTCGGACCACCGGAACCATCTCCGCTATAAAGTCCAGTTTTCTTCTCCTGACTTGCTTTTTTTGGAAGGCTTGTAAGGCAACAGTTCGTTCACCTTCCATTTAACTTGGCTAGCTAGACTGCTTCTGCTTTTTCACCTGGATTGCTGTTTGTTTGTTCATTCAGTATTACACCCATTTTAATACTGACAGCAAGATACCTGAAGCTATGAAAAAGTGACTCATGATATTTTGAACAAATAAATAATGGAGAAAGGGGAGGGAAACATGTTGGAAAATTTCCTTACAAAAGAAAGAGCAGAACATGAATTAACATTGCTAAACCAGCCAGCAGAAACCCTTCCACCACAGCAGTGGGGAACACACAGCACTCCAGGGATGTTGTTGGACTGCCAATTCCATCAGTCCTAGCCTGTTACCCCAAAACGTAGGTGACCTCTGTGCAAAAGTGGGGAATTAATTAGCTCAAAGAGGTGGCTTGCAAGAGGGGGGTAACTTAACAAGACCTTTTCTACCAATGTTTACTGGGTTACGCAGGAAAAGAACCAGCCAAAGATTCCAAAGTAAGCCAAAAATATGTTTTATTGAGGGGAATTCACTCATGCATGTGCACAAGATACATACAGTCATACATTCACACAAGAGCTAACTGAAGGATAAAGGCAGGAAAATTATATGGAGAGAGAGAGAGGCCGAAGGTTTGGGGTTATACAGTTACCATTCCAGAAGAGTAGTAAGGAGCTTGAAATGTGACTTAACCTTGTGTCTAAGGACAAACCAGATCAGGATTCAGGGTGATATAGTGGGGTCCAGCATTTCATCTGACTACATCCGACTTCTCAAAACCAAGGAGTTATATACTCTATTTCCCTCCCTGAAGGGGTGTAAGTTGATTGCTCTCCCAGCCTAGTGGACAATGGGAGTTGCAACACAGACAATGGTGTCCAGATGGGCTAATGGTTTCAGTGCTTAGATGACAAAGAGATAATGACTGTTGTAATAGCTCTATATTGTGGGTAAGACAGGACAACAGTACAACCCAAGTGTACAGGAACAGGATTGAAGCAATCAGTGCCCTGCTGGGAAAGATCTCCCTTCTGACCATGGTATTCACAGAAAAGATTCTGACTTCTGCTTAAGACTATTATTCTCTAAAACAACAGTGATTTACCTGATAAATGACCTAGGTTATACCTTGAGGATGTTTTAGGCTGACCTGCCTGTGACCACACACTTACAGTCAGAGTCCTTCCTCTTTCTGGCTTGACCTCCCAGTCACTTTCAGGTTTGATTTGATGTCACAGCCAATTAATGTAGTCACCAATTAAATATGTTGCCCATTAAACCATATCAATGCTGGGGGGTGCACGGAGCAATAACAAGTCAGCAAAGACAATGCTGAGGGACTGATGGAAAGGGGAGTTCAACTTCTGGAGAGCTACACATTCAAATGTGTGTAAGATTTCTAAAGTCAACATGCAATTTCACTTTCACTGCAACTTTGCCAACAAACAGTTTGTTTCTCTTCCCTCCCCTTCAAAAAAAAACATATCTTGTCATGAAATATTCATTTAACATGTATATTTGCACCATTGGCCTATGTATTTTGCCTATGACCAACTGCACTACCTTTTCCAGTTCCAGAAACAAGCTCATACTCTGGATGGCTCCCAAAGCCCTCTTCAATCTTTATTCCCATTCCTCTCCACATCTCTTGCACCATCATTGCTCCACAACATCAGTCCATACTAGCATTGTCTTCTTTCAATGCCTTCTTTTTTTGGTTCAAGCTGCCTCTTCTCCATTTTTACACTGGACAGCTCTCAGTTCTCATCTCCTGCCCTTCAGCCTGCGGTTATTATTATCACTGGGACACAACTGTAGCCAAAAGACCACCTCCTGGTTGTTGTCACTGCAGTATTTGCATTTCAGACAGATTTCTTGGATCACACAGTACGATCATCCTGTCCTCTAGAAATTCTTCCCCCATGAGGACAGCAAAGTAAATATGATTATGATCTCAACATTTTATCCCAAGAGAAATAGTCAATATTATTTTTCTTTTTTTAAAAAAAGGTTGTCAGAAAATGTTTTTGCTGTTCAAGAAAAAAAATAAGTTAAATAGTATGATAAGCTTGCTATTTAAACATCAGCCTTACTGTTTTTCTGTAATACATATCTGTTGGTACATACTGTAGACACCATCCATCTATACCGATCCCTAATGTTGCTCATTAAGAGACTTCTTCAGTTAATCAAGACCATGGGTAAGGAAAGTGTGGTTTTGTACATTTTGTTGGATTGTGACTCCCATGATGCCTCAGCACTGTCTATGTGGCATGGGATAATGAGAGGTGCAGTCCAACATCATTTGGAGAGCTGTATTTTCCCATCTGATATAGACCAATAAGACCTTAAAAATGTATTTTCTAAACCTTCTTCTATTCTGTTTCTCAGCTATTTTCTATAGTTTTTATAGTACCTGTACCACTTTAAAGTACCAGCAATTTTACTTTCTGCCTATAACACGGTTTTTCCGTAGATGAACAAATGTTATTCTTACACTGGTTTAGGTTACAATCCTAACGCATGCCTTCCAGACAGTAAACCCCACT
Organism: Cyclura pinguis; assembly: GCA_030412105.1. NCBI lineage: Eukaryota > Metazoa > Chordata > Lepidosauria > Squamata > Iguanidae > Cyclura > Cyclura pinguis. The sequence goes on along the minus strand of CM059602.1, from coordinate 68,925,072 downwards.
GAACACAGTGAGACTTAATTCTGAGTAAACAAGCCTCTTGCTTAGAAAGTAATTAATTAATTAATCTGCCAATCCTGCATATACATACAGTTCCAGTATCCCACAGCCCTGGGGGACCAGGGTGGGTCATATAACAAAGGAGAAGAAAGCTGAATCAGTAGTTAGACTGAACAACTCAGCAGATTTGGATGAAATCCTTCGCTATACCCTCTTTCTATGTGATCCTGGGTGAACCAAGGACAGGACAAGCCCCACAGTGATTCAAAGTGTAAATGCAACTTAGTTGCACTGATAAAGAATGTAAGCATTGGAACAAAAACAGCAGCTTTACTGTACAGTTTACTTGGATTGGGGATGTTTCCAGCCAGAAGAACTGTAATGTTAACTGCTCAAAAAGCACTGTGCAATGGCTCTGCATTTCCCTCCTTAAGAGATCGCCTTTAGTAAAAGAAAAGACAGAAGCAGCAGAGAAAAAACAGGAGGGGGATCCAGATTAATGAAATCTAAACCACCTCAAAAATCTCATGTTTGAGGCTGGGCAACTGTACAACAGAAGCTTCCTCTGGAAATTCCCTGAATTAAAGGACTTTATGCACTGTGAACAGAAATAGTTACCATGATTCCAGATTGTAAACTAACTTAATCAAAGAAACTAATTCTGTAGTCAGAGCTTGTATACTGTTTTGATGCTCTGTTTGCATATTGAGCTCAGAACCCAAGTGTGATGTTTTCAAAGGCTATAGATATTTTGGCAAATATTGGAGAACTAAAGGCTACAGAAACCAGGAATAAGCAGGCTTTGTTGTTGTTGTGTGCCTTCATGAGGATTCTAACTTATAGGGACCCTATCACAGGGTTTTTCTTGACAAGATTTGCTCAGAGGAGGTCTGCTGTTGCCTTTCTCCAAATATAGCCTATAGGACATAGACTGTTTGGGGCAATGCTGTTCAAAGTGGTTATCCATGGACCAATCCCAGTCCCTGCAAGCCACTTGCAGTTGGCCCCTAGAAAGCTTCCAGAAGAGAAATGAGTGTAGCCAATATGTGTAGCAAATATGGCGCCAGTCCCCGGCACACTGAGAAAAATAAATCATGGTTCCCCACATCAGGTAGCCTAAGAAGCACTGATTCAGCATACTGAATTGCCAGCCTCTTATCACTGGCAGTCCTGCTCAGCCTTCTCATGACCTGCCAGCTTCTGAAGTTTCATTTCACCTAAAGAAACTTCCTATCTGAAAGAAAGCAAAAATGAAAACAACAGTCATCAGCAAATCTGATTTTGTATCTTCTATCAAACTATATGCTTACACAACAATCCTTGACATTACTCCTGCCTAACTAGAGAAATAAACTAAAGCTTCAAATATGCAATGAGGCAGATTCAATGTTTTGGAATTATGGCCCTGCAGAAATCCACATGGCCCTTTTGTTACTGGCCTTCAAGCAGATTTTAAAGACCCATTTGTTTCAAGTCACTTTTATGCTGGTGCTGTAAAGTGAAATGTGCTTGAAACAGTTCTAATGGTTTCTATTCATTGTTAGTGTTGTTATGCTGGGTTGGACTGTTGGTTCCATTGATTATCTTTCCACTGCTGGATGCTATTTAGAGGCTAATATTTTTCTTCTGTAAGTTACAGTCAGCCCTCTACATCTGAGGGTTTGACTCTCAAAGATTTGATTATTTGTGAGTTTCTCCAACTCCTGCCCCCCCCCGCACCTGAGGCACTTCTTTTCCACAGGAACCGTTCCTCTCAGCAGCTCCAATCCAGCCATGCAACCTTTTAAAAACTAGATTCTTGTCCTCTTCCTTCTCCACCAGCCACTGCCTGGCCAGCTATGGCTCACAGCCCATTTCTCAGCACCAAACCCTCTCACAATGCCTCCCACTCATCCAAGAAAGGAGATGGGCAAGAGAGAGGACACCACATTGATCCACCCCTTTCCCTCTCCTTTCTCTGACCTGATTTGGACCTGGGTGCATGCTGTCCCCACCCATACCTTAGTCCCCTTCCCACCGACACACACACAGATATTTGTAATTTTCCCACTTTTGCAAGGGTCCTGAGCCTCTAACCCTAGTGAATGTGGAGGGGCGACTTTATAACCAGAATAGAGCTAGGCTGGATTTGCACATTTACATCAGAATTGGCCGTTTCTCCTATTCCACTCATGCAACCCCCTGTCAGGAAGTCTTCGGGGGGGGGCACATGAAAGTCCAAGGGCCCTTTCACACTACATAGTTATAGTGCATGGTTTTACTTTAACTGCCATTGCTGCTTCCTACAGAAACTTGGGATTTGTAGTCTGGCAAAAAACTAGAGCTCTCTGCCTGAAAATTCTAAACATCCCTCCTTAAAACCTGCAAATCTCACAATTCCATAGGATATTGGTGTTCCCAGTGGGATGGCAGTACTATAATTCAGCACTAGTTCCACCGGTGCTGAATACAGAAATACAACGTCGGATCTTGACCTGCCCATACACACATTAAAAACAATGTTGTGATCCTGAGAAGATGCCTTAAACATGGGAAAAAGAATAAATGAATGAAATGATGGTGAAAAAAGTGAAAGCGTGTCTGCCATTTTACAAGCTGCTACAGGAACTGACATCTTAAGCAACTAGGTAGTACATCTAAAAAGGCAAAACCATTGTACTTCACTCGCAATTGCAGTTCAGTAACAATCATATTCACTCAAAGCCAGGTGAGCAACTACTACAGAAAAGGGGTGCAGATATTACATTTCTTCCAGAGCTTACAGTTTCTATAACAAATTGGGATTTTCAAGTGAGGAATCAAACTCTGGTCTCCAGATTCCAACACTCAAACCACTGCCCCTCGCTGGATCTCTCATGGGCCACTTAAATCCACCAAGGCCACTTTATGGTCCCCAGGGTCCCTCATGTGTCAAAAAAAATTGCCACAAAAATGCCCAGAAATGATTTCTAAAGGGTTCAGAGAGCATTTCCACATGTTTGGAGCCCCACTTGAACCCTATGGGAGTCAAAACAAAATTTTGCAAAAATGTCTCTTTTTTTGCCTCAACATGTGCCAAAATGCCTTCTTGGGTCCAGGAAGGCCCCAAAACATACCCCCAGTACCCTCATGTCCCATAGACGGTTTGTAGGTGCAAAAAAGGTGTGTGTGTGTGTGTGTGTATGTATTTGTGTAGATGAAAGTGAGTCCTTCCAAGGTTTCCTGGAGGCTTAATGTGGCCCCCTAGTCTTCCAGCGTTGCTCATCCCTGGTCCACACAGTAGACATAATGGCCTGGTTGATTCCCCAACGAACAGGTCGGACTATAGCTGAAGACAGCTCCTGTTATAAGCCCCTGCTCCACATTTTTTAAAAAAGGCTCCCTTTATGTCATAGATCAGTACATCTGAGAAAAGAGTATATTATAACCTCACTCTCTGTTTACTACATGGAGGAAGTTTCTAAAGCCAAGATGTTTTACAGCAATTACAGAACCAATTGCTGGCCTTTTATTACAGGATGGCAACAGAAAGCATATTCTGAGCCACTACCAATCCCATAGATAGCTCTCCTTGCCTTCAGTCTCTGCTGGGGGCCTCATAATGGGAAACAAGCAGAGCAAAAACCAATTAAAAGGAGTAGTTTAGAATTGCATATCAACTGTGGTGTTTAGGACAGGCTTCCCAAATTGTAATCAGGACATTGCTGCTTCAGAAGAACTGAAACTAGACTGCTGGGAATGCAGTATTTTGGGAACCAAGTAGATCAGTATTACTCTATAGTAATGACTACGCCAAGAGCCAGGATGGTGTAATGGTGACCTTGGGCAAGCCGCACGCTCTCAGCCTCAGGGGAAAGCAAAGGCAACCCCCCTGTGAACTAATCTTACCCAGAAAACCCTGTGGTAGGTTTATCTAGAGTCACTATAAGTCCAAAATGACCTGAAGGCAAACAATAACAACAACAAGGCCATCAACTCCAAGAAGAGGAAAGGAAATGCCACAGGAGACTGCAGTCATCCCAACTTGTCCACTGTTTATGGAATCCTGGCACTCTGTTGAGGAAGTCAGGAAATAGACATCTCAGGAGAAACACACAACCTAACAACTCCCTCCCCCTAAAAGGGCCATGACAACCAGTTTAAATGTATGTTCACCCATACATGTGTTGTGTGCGTGTACCTTCCATTTGTCAGCCTACAGCACCTGCTATTCACTGGTAGTCATCCATCCAAATTACAAAAGGCAATTCAGTTCTGGCCATGACAACACCCTTAATGCCATGATCCTCATCTTTAAAAATGTTGCCCTACACCTCTAAACACCAAGCCATCCTGAATATGCACCCTCTATAAACACAGATTAAATATGGACAGTATATTTTTAACTACCAGCTGCCTGGGCACTCATAGCTCCAAAGGAAGAAAAGCCAGGAGCTTATAAGAATACATGAAAGAAAGCCAGATGGAGCATCAGTCAGTAGGCGCAGATGCTGTGTTCCCCCATCGTTCAATTGCAGTTCCCATGTACCTACACAACGCAGATGTACTAGGCCAGAAAGCTGTGTGTGGTATATCTTTTAAAAATGCAGACTTCCACAAGACAGAGATGTTGCAAGAAACAGAATACTCAAGGACTAGAAAACATGTAAATATCACTTCTGTGCCTACTGTTTTCACAAAATTAAATTAAATGCAAATGTCTGCAGATACTAATGCACACACTCCAAACTAAGCAGGAAAGCAAGAGCCAACCTAGCCCAGGCAGTCCTTAATTTCTCAGAAGAGGGTGGTGAAGTTCATATGTGCCTGGGTATCATCTCTGATCTTGCTCACAAGGTATTACATATATTCTGCATGTGCTCAGATGCAACTTCATATTTAACCTTCAGAACCAAGTCCCTTATTTAAAACATATTTACCATACAGCCCTTGGACAGACCCTGGTTTAAATTAAGCCACACGGTTTTAAACCAAAAATACTCTGGAACTGGTATTTGGCAGTCTTTTACCAATGTTTGTTGTCTTACACCAGGCATGTACAGTTTTTATTAATGTTTGTGAACAATTCTAAGCAAATTTCTTTCAGCTCACACACTGATGAGAAGGGAATAAAACTAAGTGTCTTTCCTCAGCTAGTGTATCAATTTTAAGGTGAGAGGGAACTTAAGATGAAAGTTGTATTATTTTATTCTCCCAATCCTTTGGGGGCAAAATACAAAAACATCCCTGGAGTACACCACTAATATCCTCATCAACACGCCAGCATCTTCGGTCTCTCTGCTCACAGTTCAAACCACTTATCCCCGGTCTTCCTTGAACAGATGATTCAAACACATTAACGGTACGTTTTCAAAGAAGAAGTTATTCTGTTGCAGCATAAAAAGAAGAAAGGAATAGGGAGGAAAAAAACAGGATCTAACAGGAGTTCTCACTGCTTGTGTATGCCTTCAAGTTGCCTGTAGACTTAAATGTGACCCCATGAATTCCACAGGGTTTTCTTAGGCAAGGAATGCTCAGAGCTGGTTTCGCCAGCTCCTTCCACTGAAATATAGCCTACCACACCTGGCATTCATCAGCAGTCTCCCATTCAAGTACTAACCAGAGCCGAACCAGTTTAACTTTCAAGATCAAAAGGGATCTGGTGCCTTCAGTGCATGTATAATAAAAGGAATCTTTTCAGAGAAGGCTTTGCTTTCATACATCAGTATTAGCTGACTACTGTAAAGATATGAAAGACCTGTTATTACCTCATACAGCCCTTTGAAGATTTAAGATCAGGGTCACAATTTGCATCTTTCTGGATCCTATTACAGTCTACCTCACCACTGGATAAATACGTTTAGCAATTTTGAGGCTTTTATATCACTCTATATAGTATCTGAAAAAATGGATTGATATTAATGAAAGCTTCAGCTAATATTTTTCTAAGAAGTCTTAAAGGTGCTGCTACATTCCTTTTTTTCCTCCCCTTTGTTTTCTCCTTTCTATTAATGGTAAGGAAGGGCTAGGACTGCCAGCTCCCTCCTCCCTCTCCAGTTCAACAGCCAAGCATGTGGCTGTGTTTCTGCCCTCTCCATTCAGAGATCCCTCTACGCTCCCCCCAGGGACAAACAGGGTAGCATATCTGTACAGCGAGGCTCTCCTACCCATACGCTATGCGCCTCTTCAAAGCAAATACGTCCTTCTTTCCTCTCCTGACTGAGGCTAGGATCCTGTACACACCACCCTGAGAGTAAGCCCCGCTAAACAGTGTTAAGCCTTACTCTCTGAGCCTGCCCAGCTAGGGCATCTTAACAAGAGAGCAGCCCTGGGCCTGTGGATGCAGGAGACACATCACCGAAATACAGAAGAAGGGAAGGAAGCGCGAGGGGAGCGGGAAGGACGCGATCGGAGCGCATTGTCACGGAAGAGAGCCCTCTCCCCCCCCCGGCTTTTTTTCCACGTAGCTGCAAGAAGGGGGGAAAGGGAAAGAAAATACTATCCACCCACGCTCACCTCCAGCACCGCCTCCGCCTCCTCCTCCAACGGCAGCTTGAAGGCTGGCCCGCTTCCTCAGGGGTGATCCGCTCTTAGGAGGCACGATGCCAGACGACATTTTGCTCCCTCCCGATGCTCTGGCCCCAAGCCTGGCGAGCCGGCGCTCCTACTACTCCGGCCGCCTGGCTCAGCAAAGAGGCGGAGCCTGAGCTGCGCCCCGCCTCCCCTGCCGATGATCGACGGGGAGAGGGCTCCGTCCTCCCACCCCGGGGATGGACCCAGGAGGAGCCCTGGCTTTGGAGCTCTTCCTCCCCCGCCCCAGGAGAACCGCGGAGGATGCGAGAGGCATGAAAAGAGAAGGCCGGCTGGTAGGCCGCCGCTTCCCCCCTCCGCGCCCCCGGGGACTCCTACATGGGAGGAGATCTCTTGGGCTGGACTTTGCGAGCAGAGGCTGGGGCTACGTGGATCCTTGGGCAAGCCGGCGTGCGGCCGCTTCCGTCGCCAGCTGCGCAAAATCGGCCTCCAGCGGGTTTTTTTTTTCCACCTGGGAGTGGGAAGGAGAGCGCGGGACCTGAGCAAAGTCACGCCCACGCTCATTATCTTCTTTCTGCCCCCTCGCCTTTCTATAATTAGCCTGGAATCACTACGCCCTCTGGCTCACTAGTCGCTCCCACTGATACCCTCCCACAAATACCGATGCACCGCGAAGACCGGGAGATGTGGAGGTGGAGAAACCTACCTACGGTGAGCTTTCTCTGTCAAGGCGACAGTGGGCCTTAAAAGGTGGCACACCTGTTGAGTAACCCGAGTTAAAGGGAATCTTCAAAATGGCCCCAGGGTTCACCTTACTGGAAACAAGCTCGAACTTGTCACCCTCACTGCCAAACGGAGTCCGTGCCTCCGTGGCCCAACCCAGCACAGCTCTGGCTGGCATCCTAAGGGCAAAGCCAAACCACGGTACCCACGATGGGTGGGTAATATACATTCCTCCAAATATTGTTGGATTGCAACTCCCATCATCAGTCCACATCCCATGCTCCTCTAGTTGCCTGATAGGGCAGGCAGGGAATCTTTTCCCTCCTCAAATGCCAGAGACAGGTACTATCTGTCTATATTTGCATAATTTCCTGGAAACCTGCAGTGGTCAGCAGCTCGTAGTACCCTAGCCTGCACCCCTAGTGGTGTGAAGTGATGGAAACTGCAGTCCCAAAACATCAGAAGGGCCATGGAAACAAGTGTTGTGGCATCTTTAAAAACTCACAACATGTATCGTGGCACCTTATTTAACTTTGGAGGGCAGCCCATGTGAGGAAGGGCCAGAGGCTAAGCAGGGTAATCTATGGTTAGTACTTAGATGGGAGACTGCCAATTAACATCAGGTGCTGTAGGCTATATTTCAGAAGAAGGAATAGACGAAACCACCTCTGAGTATTCCTTACCCATGAAATTCATAGGTTCAACAGGTGACTTGTAGGCATGTACACACACATTTGAAGAGCATTTGCACAACATGGTTACATCAGCTTATTATCACTTCGTATAAAATGGATGTAACTGCAATATGAAACCACCTTGGGTGCTGTCCTAAGGAATCCAGGGACGCATAGTTCAAGGGAATAAACTAGGCAGACTTTGTTCCTCCAAGTGTTTCAGGCTTCAGCCCAGCAAACCTGTGAACTGGTCAGGGTTTCTGGGAACTGAAGTCCAAAATACCTGGAAGACCAATGACAGAGTGAACTCTGTCCAAGGGAGAATCCTAAGCACCTCACCAAAGTGTACACCCCATTATGTGCTTACGGATGGAGCTATGATGGCTATGACTTTGGCCATTCCTGCACTAGCCTGTTATAGCGCAGTGATTCCACTTTCAACATCCTCTGGAATCCTGGGGTTTGCAGTTTCGGGAGGGGCCAGCTGGCCCCTCCCGAAACTGCAAACCCCAGGATTCCAGAGGATGTTGAAAGTGGAATCATCGCGCTATAACAAGCTAGTGCGGGAATGGCCTTTCCAGTGACAGACAGGTCCCGGGTGAATGGTTACAACCGCCCACACTTACTTTCAACCAGAGGAAGGCATCATGCAGCCCTTCAGGGGTTGTTGAACTGCAACTCCCAGAAGTTTTTAAGAGCATAGCACATGTGGGCAGCCATATGAGTCTAAAACCCTGCTTTACATTCTGAGTACCCTTCCCTGTTTGAACTTGGGAACGGGGCACGTTGCTTTTTAGCTGCATCCACAGTCCGGCTAACCCCGATTGAATGAGCCGCCGTGAACATCCACGGAATTAAAATGCAAGCGCTCCGCTTTAGGCAGCCGGGAGATCGACCTTTCCGAGGCCGCCGCCTCTCCCCTCTCCCGTCCCGCCCCAGCTCCTCTTTCTCAAGCGCGCATTTCTCTCCCGGAAGCGCGATGCCTCAAGACGAGCCTCCATTTCCCCATCCGCCGAGAAGGCAAAGACGGACCGCGGCAGGGCATTAGCGGAAAAGAAGCCGCTCGCTCTCCTTCTCCACCGGCCGATCATTTCCCCCCAACTCCCCTTGGCCCCGTGAAAACACTTCGGGGCCGAAACAGCGGGGCGGGGGGGGGAGGGGGCGGAGAACCGACCTGACCCAACGGGCCAGACTTTGGACCCCTTGGCTCCTCCCCGGGAGGCCTTGGCTCGCCCCGCGGTTTCTGCAAAGATGCTGAGCGCGCCCGGCCCGGCCAGGGAGAGGCGGAGTCTTCGCTCCGGCGGCCCCCCCCACCTCTCCGCCGTCTCCATCCCTCCATGCCAGCCATGGGGGGGGGGGGGGCGAAGGTCTGAGTGGGTCTCTCTTTTCAAGTAGGGCCCAGATGACTTGGGCCGATGTGGAGTGATAGCACTCTAGTGCGGAAATGGCATAGACTAGCCCCGGGTTTCAGCGGGGGCAGCGGCCGAGCCGAGCAAAGGATCTCCCTGCGGCCGCAATGTTGCAACGAAGCGCAGGGCGGGGGCGCAGCGCGATCTGCGCCAACAGCCGAGGCCCGGGGGAAGGGAAGTCGGCTCGACGTGGTAAATGGCGCCGTTCGCAGCGTTTTCAGAAGCGCTCTCGCCCATCGTGGGAGAATTCTTGGCTCAGTACGATTCTCCTGCAAACCAGGATCGCGAGTAGGAAGTAAATTTCCCCAGAGCATTTCCGCGCTAGACTGTTATAGCGCTGTGATTCCACTTTCCACATCCTCTGGAATCCTGGGGTTTGCAGTTTAGGGAGGGGCCTTTGAGGCCCCTCCCTAAACTGCAAACCCCAGGATTCCAGAGGATGTGGAGAGTGGAATAACAGCGCTATAACAGTCTAGTGCGGAAATGGTCTTAGTCCTTGGCTAACCCGGGCTCCGCACTGGCTGGACGGTCCACTTTGGGTTAAAGTGTGACGGAAACTCCCTGCCCTGGGAGGCATCCAGCTGAACTGCATCCGCTTTCCCACCCACACCCGGACACACTGTTCGTGCCAAACCAACGCTTTCTCCCCATCTTTACTGAGTGGCTCCTGCGTTTTCGGGGGGTTAGGAAGTGCAAAAGATTCTTCGACATTCGATCGCAAAAGGGGGGCAGTAACTTCCCGGGGCGTCCCTGATCCCCAAAGCTCCCCTCCCCTGGTTTCGGTCTCGGTGGCGGCAGGGGAATAAAAGTTTCACGGCGTACGATCCGGCTCCCGCGCGTGGAGGGAAGGCGTTCAAGCCAGGAGAAAGACAAAGGTCCGTGGCTGGATCGCCCCCGGGGCTAAAATCTGTGGGGGAAAGGAAAGTGAGGCGATGAGGACGATCTGCAGAAAGATAGGCGGGGGGCGACTAAGAATGTGGCCAGGAAGCTTGTAAGGAAAAAAAAAAGGCGGGGGGCTTTCCTTGTTTCAGAGTTTTCCTTACCTGAAGCCATGCCGGTCGTGGCCGAAGAGCTGGCGATTTCCCCGGAGCCGCAACCACTGAGCTTCACAGCCGGCGAAGAAATGTGGGGGAGGATTTACACCAACAGCTCCAGGCCAGAGAGGTTCCACTCTGGTAAAAGCTTCGTGGTTTCCGCCCGAAAGGTGTTATCCCGGTTCAAGAAGCGAAGTAGTGCGAGGGAGGGCCCCAGAAAAGGGAGAACTGCTTTCCGGGGAGCGAAGGCGAGGCAGAGTTCTGCAAGGCGTTACACCCCCTCGGGCATGCCTCCTTTGTAAAATTAAATCGTGGCGCACAGGTAGGACGTTCGGGAGGTTCCCCGCCCCCGTGGGTGGGAGTGGAAGAGGAGTTTGATCAGCTCGCTCGGAAGAATTCGTCTTTGTGCGCGAAGAGTTGCGCCACCTGGCGGAGATGTTGTGCTGCACGAGTCAGCTTCAGGAACTGAAACAAAAGGGTTGGCCTAAAATGGGGGTCCGGGAGTGGGGAAGAGGACGGGCTTCGCATACCCTTCGCTAAGCGGCAAAGCGCTGTCTTTGGCCAGATCACCAGGGCCATTTCCACACTGGACTGTTATAGCGCTGTTATTCCACTTGCAACATCCTACGGAATCCTGGGGTTTGCCGTTTCCGAAACGGCAAACCCCAAGATTCCGTAGGATGTTGCAAGTGGAATAACAGCGCTATAACAGTTTAGTGCGGAAATGGCCCAACTGTCGGCCAAAGTTTGAGGAAGATTACTTCTTGGACGACAGCTGCTGGAAACCCCTAGTCAAGGCGGATCTTGTTGTCCAAAGAAAATGACTCTTCCAGGCTTTGCTACTCTACCTTACAGGGTTGTTAGGCAAAGTGATCTTGTACCACCTTTGAGACTGAGAGAAAGGAATTAGTATCATAAGCTTTCCGAGGGCCTTTCCACACTACACTGTTATACCACTATTATTCCACTTTTAACATCCTATGGATCCTGGGGCTTGCAGTTTAGGGAGGGGCATTTAGAATTCTCAGCCAGAGAGCTCTTTGGCCTCAGTAAACTACAAAACCCGGAATTCCACAAGATGTTGAAAGTGGAATAAGAGCACTATCACAGTGTAGTGTGGAAAGACCCTCAGAGTTAAGTCTGCTTCATCAGATGCTCCTGGTAAAGTCCAAGAAAACTTCTTTCTTTTAGCTGGGTTGAAAGGTGCTAACAAGATCCCAGACTGACAGCTATGTCTTTTGAATGCAGAGTTGCTGTGAGGATAAATGGAGGAAGGTTACAAATGGAAATTTTTAAAATTGCTTCAGAGACTCAGAAGTGTGGCAATATTGCTGATAATTCCGTTTTTAAATAGGAGGGAGAAAGTGGAGCAAGCACTTAATCTGCCTTGTGAATCATTAGTAATGGTTGCTTCCTTAGGTTAGAAATGGGGAACTGGTAGCCTTATGGCAGTCACTGGATTACACCTCCTAGTGATCCCTCACTGTTGGCTATGCTACCTAGGGCTGACGTGATTTGCAATCAAACAACATCTGAAAGGGCCAACTTTGTATAAACCTTCACTCGTGAAGACACATGGGTCCCTTTCATTCTGAATTAATCCAGCATTTAACATTCAATCCAGCATTCAACAACGTGGGTACCACCTTGAGCCTAGTTGCAGACAGAATGCTGCTTAAATCTGTTAGCCCTGAGTAGAGTAGACCTATTTAGTAAATGCAATTTACATAAGCATTGACCAAAACCATTCATTCAGTGGGTCTACTCTACTTATGACTAAAAATAGGATTTGGTCATAGCCTAGCAATCCTCACAACATTCATTATATAAAAGACTAATAAAATCTACATCATGTGCTCAAAAACAGACATCAAAGATCAGTTGTAATAATATGTAGAAGCAAATCCACTGTATTATGGAACAATAGTTTATAGTGGTTGTTTTGTGCCTTCAAGTTGTTTCCAACTAATGGCAACAAATCCAGTTTTTATATTAAAATGTAATAAATCAACACATGGCTTCTTAATGCATGCTTTATATTTCTGTGTGCTTTCTCAAGTGATTATTGGCCTTTTCTTGTAGAGAGAAAAAGCTGATGAGTTTAACGTTCTGTTTGTATCTTTCCATATCTTAGGAATTCTTGATCAGGGCTTACCCTTTTTCTTGTCTTATGTACAAAGAATGTGAGTTATTCTAGAGCCCTACATAAAGCATACCACAGAGGAATAAATAGCATCTTAATAATAAGAGTTATACAAATGGCCATTTGGGGTTTAAGATCTGTGTCCTAACAAGAATATGAGGTGCAATGCAAATATTAACCACACTTAATTGTAGAATGTGCTATGTCCATCGATTTAAGACAGTTTTCTTTTATAGAGTGATTAGACAAGTTCATGGAGGCTTGTCAGTGGCTGTGTTGAGATGGCTAATATGCAGCCTCTGTACTGAGGCACATACTGCCCTTGAACATCAGTTGCTGCCTGGTATTATCTGATGCCCTTCTCCCAAACCAGCTCTTTAAATTTGGCCCAGGCAATGTAGGTAATAACAAAATTGATGTCTCATGCTTTGGCTGTCTGACCTCCACAAGCATTTTTGCTTCTGCGTTCTCAACCATTTGAAATTCCTGAACAAGAGTTGAACTTCTGGATTTTCTATTTTTAGAGCAGGGATGGGTAAACTCAGAGGCAAGCTACAGGCCTCACCTTCTTGAAAAATGTGTTTCAGAAATTCAGTTCTGGCTGTGAAGACATTCTCTTGGGCTAGAGGTGAATTGCTGTCTCTAGAAGCTGCAAGGAGTGGCGATTCTCTAACCACTATCATCACCTGTGCTGTAGGCCAGGGTGGAGTCTAGAAGAGTCTAGGGAAACAAGGGAGCTAGTCCATGTTCTGACTATGTGGTCTCTCTTGTTTCTACTCTGTTTATCAACTAAATTCTTCCAGAGGGATAGCCCTGTGCTGAGTACCATAACCTAGCCTGGATATAACCAAAACAGACTGGCAAGTTGGCAGCTGGCAAGCCAGTCAAAGCTGGTAAAAGGAACTCATGGCCAGTGGTGCCACCTGCATGACTATCAATAGTGTTGTGAAGCACTGGTTGTGACCATCTTTAGCACAATATGATGCCACTGCCAATGATAGTACAAGAGCTTTTCAGGTGTTTCCATTTGCTGTCCACATTAATCCAAAGCCATTTCCGCATTACACTCTTATAGCATGATTATTCCACTTTCAACATCCTATGGAATTCTGGGGTTTGCAGTTTCTGGCCCCTCTGGAAACTGCAACCCCCAGGTTTCTGTAGGATGTTGAAAGTGGAATAATTGCACTATAAGAGTATAGTGCGGAAATGGCCCAAGTTTCATATGGATGGATTATCTACATCCTTTGACATAGATTTTAATAAACCTTTCTATTTATAATTTCAAATAATCCCAACTTTTAAATTATGTATTCTGACAAACATTTCTGTTCTCTGTGCTTAATATTAGTGGAACTATTAACCTGCATTCCCTAATAATTACCCATTTTAAATAGTTCAGTTTGTGAAGCCTGATTTATTCAATTTGCCTAAGGCCATTTCCGCACTAGACAGTTATAGTGTTGTTATTCCGCTTTCAAAATCCTATGGAATCCTGGGGTTTGCAGTTTAAGGCCCCTCCCTAAACTGCAAACCCCAGGATTTCATAGGATTTTGAAAGCGGAATAATAGCATTATAATAGTCTAGTGCGAAAATGGCCTAAATTATCAAAAGTTGAATATCTGATGTAGTTGTGTAGCACACTTTTCTTTCCAGCAGATTAATGTAATGCAATGTAAAAGAGAGAGCATAGGACAGTGGTTTCAGTGCTGAACTCCTGGAGAGCAGAGTTTGAGTCCTCCTTTGGCTGTGGAAGCCCACTGGGTAATCTTGGGCAAGTCACGTTTTTTCAGCCTCAAAGGACAACAGAGGCAAACCCCCTCTGAACAAATCTTGCCAAGAAAATCCCATGGTAGGTTCATTTCAGGACCTCCATAAGGCAGAAATAACTTGAAGGCATACAACAAGAACAAAATTAATGTAAATAGAAGTACATGGATTCAGTGGTTTTAATAATTGTTGCTGTGAGAGCCTTCAAGTCATTTCTAACTTATGGCAATCCAAAAGTGAACCTGACACAGTGTTTTCTTGGCAAGTTTTGTTCAGAAGGGGTTTGCCTGTGCCTTCCTCTGAGAGAATGTGACTTGCCAAGGTCAGCCAGTGGGCTTCCATGACTAAGCAGGGATTCGAAACCTGGCCTCCAGAGTCACAGTCCAGTCCTCAAACCACTATACCACACTGGGTCTCTCTGGTTTGAATAATACATCATCACAATACTATGCTAATATTATCAGTTGAAGTATAAAATAATGTATTTGATACTATAGTTGATTCAGTAATAAACACTTAGGCATTTAACATGGAAGTTTGTTTACCTACAGTTTCGAGAACTTATTTGATTTAATGCAATTTGTATGTTTAGGATTTTGAAGTACAGTGGGCCCTCAGTATCTGCTAGGGTTTGGTTCCAGCATCTCCCATTGGTACCAAAATCTGTGGATACTCAAGTCCCAGTATAAACAATGGTTTAGTGAAACGTCCCTTATATAAAATGATGAACACTTCAAAGGTTTGCCTTTTGGACTTTTTATATATATATATATATATATATATATATATATATTTATTTATTTATTTATTTATTTGAGGCATGTATGGTTGAATCCATGGATACAGAATCTGCAGATAAGGAGGACAAACTGTGTGTGTGTGTGTGTGTGTGTGTGTGATTTTAGGAGAGTGTTGTGCTTCAATACACAAGTGGTTGAATATAAGAGATAAATAACATCAGCGACAATTCTGCTGTTAGGAAAACAGATTTCTCAGATTTCTTGGCAGTAAGTGTTCTTTGTCTTTGGATAGGTTTCTTCCTTCCTTATCGCTATTCCTCAACACACAGCAGGCAGCTGGAGATTAGTAGGTTCTTCCTTCTAAGGTTAGCCACCAGTTGGGGCTAGAGGGTATCTTCATGAAGCACCTAGTTAGCATCATGTGGTAAACTGAAGTACTGCATCTGAAAAGAGAGCAGCTCTTCTGTATACTACTGCTAGTGGTCTTAAAATTTAAGAGCATAGGGGCCTAATGGCACCATTTCTATGTGCGCTCACTCCTGTATTTGTAAAAGCAACCTGACACAGAAGTTTAGTAGGTGAAGCATTCCTCTTCATTTATTTTCCTACCAAGAAAAGAATGAACATGCTTAATTTGGGGGTATCCAGCTGCTAATAATGGGATGAGAATATCTCTGTGTAATACCCATGATCATAGAATCATAGAATCAAAGAGTTGGAAGAGACCACAGGGGCCATCAAGTCCAACCCTGCCATGCAGGAACACCCATCAAAGCATTCCCAACAGATGGCTATCCAGCTTCTGCTTAAAAACCTCCAAAAAATGAGACTCTACCATACTCCGAGGCAGCATATTCCACTGCCCTGACAGCTCTGACTATCAGGAAGTTCTTCCTGAGGTTCAGGTGGAATCTCTTTTCCTGCAGCTTGAATCCATTGCTCCTTGTCCTAGTCTCTGGAGCAGTGGAAAACAAGCCTGCTCCCTCCTTGACATGACATCCCTTCAAATATTTAAACATGGCTATCATGTCCCCTCTTAATGTTCTCTTCTGCAGACTAAACATACCCATCTCCTCATCGGGCATGGCTTCCAGACCCTTCACCATTTTGGTTGCCCTCCTCTGGACACGCTCTAGTTTGGCGATATCCTTCTTGAACTGAGGTGCCCAGAACTGGACAGAGTATTCCAAATGAGGTCTAACCAATGCAGAATAGAGTGATCTATCTAGAACTATAGTCTTCTTAGTCACTAGATCTGAATTCTTCAGGGGAAGTATCCAACAAACTAGATCTCTTGACTGAGAAACACAGAAGCAATGTGTTATGATGTCTCTGTTATCACCCTAAAGCAGTGCTTCTCACACTAGTTGATGTGTGGGACCAGCGGTAATATTTCCCAGTATGGTAGGGACCCACACCATATATGTGCCCATTGGCTACAATTGTTTCTTTCTTTCTTTTCTGGAAACACTCCAGGGACTGACAGCCAATGGTTCAGGGACTAACATTGAGCTGTGGACCACTATTTTGAGTAGCACTACCCTAAAGGATGCTTGATGCCACTTCTGTACCATGCAGTTACACTTATATTTCAAGGAATCTAATATTCTACATGCAAAAAGCAAGCCTTCTGTAATTACACCTGGCAAAGTAGGGAAATTATAGCAGAACATGGCCACAGAACTGTATACCCTTTTTGCTTTTCCTATAGACAACAATTGCTATCTAAAATTTAGAAGGACAGTGAATATTACTTGTGCGATACTGAGATATTCATCTTGCTGTGGCTGAGTTAAGTGGTTTTGGAATAACTCTGTACTTTATGTAATAACAGAAAATTTAATACATGTTGTTAGTGTGTATGATCCATGTATTTTGCATTGCATCCTGAGACAGACTTTAATATAGATTATGTTCCCTTATGTCTCATTTGGCTACATTTGTGACTGGCCTTTGTTTGATGCATATTGTGGTAAACTATTTGCCAAGGCACTGTCCCTATTTCAAACTTAGATTTGACCATTGCAAGATAAAATTAGAGGAAAATATAGGGGAATAGTGTTTCAAATGGATGACAAACCAGAATTTTGCTGCCACCAGCCTATAAAGTAATCTAGTGCTTAAAAAAAAACAATCAGGACCCCTGTTCTTTGTTACACCAGTTGAATATACAGTCAGCCCTCCACATTTGCAGGTTTCACTTTTGCGGATTTGATTATTCACAGATTATTTGCTGTCACCTCTGCTGCCTCCTTATGCCATTTTTAATAGGGACTGCAAGCCTCATGAGACTGAGAAACTGCGAGCAAGGTTTCTAAGTCCCTATTAAAAATTATATGGCACAGCAGTGGAGGTAGCAGTAAGCCCCACCAGCCAGCCACTTCTGCCTTGTGAAGGAACCCTGATGCCTCAAAAGAATCCACAGTGAGTTGAATATGGTGATCATACTTTTTTGTGTGTTAAATATGGTTTGGGAGGGCCTAGAGTTATTCACGTTTTTTTCACTTTCATAGAGGTCCTGTTCCCCTAACCCAAGTGAATGTGGAGGGATGACTGCATTTCTTGATTATTACTAGTAAAGGAATCTTGTATTTTTCACATGACTACCCTTAACGCCACCTGTTATTTAACAAATCCGTAGAAGCAGTCGTACCTTGGAACACATCATAGTACAGGAATGCATGTCAAGGTCTGAGGAGGCTAGGCATTCCTTGTTTAAAACAGAACATAATTGTGCTTGGTTACTGAAATTCCAGTGTTAGGTATCACAGCTAAAAGAGTGAATGACAAAGATAGACCCCCATCAACATGAATGACAGCTTTACTGAAGGTGAAGCTCAAGGATAGTTTGTGGAATGCCATCTCACAGTCACTCAGCATAGAGTTTAAAAGTTAATCTTTGCTGAACAAAAGCTGGCTTTTCACCTTTGGTACTGCTCTTTATTTTGCTGCCATTTTAACGTACAACAGTTGTACACCACATTTCAGCCATTAGAGCTCCCAAGTCAGTGTACAATTTAATCTCAATTACTGTGTCATTTAAAATAGTGGAGGGTTATATGTACCACTGGTGGCACATCAGTACTTTCATCATAGTAATCAAGATTATTCCCAATAATGCTACTGCCATTTTTAATTTGTATTCCTTGCCTTTTTAATGTTTCCATAGCAATAAAATTTACCCTCAACAGCATGAGTACACTTTTCCACTACTAATGAAATGTTTTTGCATGTGTGTGTTTATTCCTAGTAACACTAATGCAATTTTACTTTCTTAACATGTAAATCATAAATATAAAAACAATAAAAACACACTGCCTGCAAATGGTTAAATGTCTTTCTTGTGAAAAGTAGGCCTTTTCTTTCTATCACGGTGGGGGCAGATTTTTTGACAGCTTTGTGGAACTTGAGATGTGAAAGAGATTAAAACCACTAATTCAAAGTATTTAGGAGACTACTTAAACTTGGTCAGTTCCTCTCAGTAGTCCCACTGCACCACTACTTTGCTGTTGTTGCTGTTGTTGCTGTTTTCAAAAAAATGCTGCTAAACAGTTCAATCATGGTAATTCAGTATTAATTTGAGCAAAATGCATTACAATTTTTTGCTTCTAAAAGCAAAGTAGAAATCCTGCAATACAGTATGTTTGCATTTCTAGCCGAGAGACAAAGAGCAGGTATCTTTGCAGATATTTTACTTTTCTGCATTCCAATATAACACAAAGCAGCTTGTGGAAAACAAATGGTGTTTTTCCTTCAATATGACCTTTTCGGGAATCAGGTATTTTTGTACACAATGTGTATTCATAACAGATATTTCAATAAGTTAGGTTTGACAATATTCATGATTAGAAACTGGGGTTTTGGTAGATCTGTACTGTACTTAGGCATTTTTAAAATTGTAACTATATCCTATATATTTCTTAAATGAAAAACGTGTTTATTTCTTGTAGATTTATTAAGTCAATTATTAAACTTAACAAAAGAAAATGCTGTTAGTTATTTCCCCAGGTCTTTTTCTGTCACCACCTGCACCAGGATCCATGGAGAAATCATAGGATGATATGTGACGCCAATAAGAAGAGAAATGTTCAGTTTTGGAATTAGAAACCTGTTCTAGGCAATTGCTTTGCAAAATCACTTTAATCCTCGGACAGAGAATGTAGTATTTTTAGATACCATCTCTAAGCAAGGGGAATTCCATATAGCCACACCTGTGACTCTTTTTCAAAGCCTAGTGGCAAGATAGATAAATCTACAGTAAAACCAGGGAAGCAGGTAATAACAATAATTTTACGGTGACTATTATAAGCAGAATCTATGATTAAACTTTGTGGAATACTTAATGGCCCAAACAGTGAGTGCCCGTGGAAGAAAGAGCTGAAAAGGAAGCCATGCGTATGTTTGGGGGTGAAGCACAGAGTAACCCCCACATGGAACATACTGTTCTGTACCCTGGGCTTCTCAACCATGTTGTTCTATAAACCTTGCCTGGCAGCATGCATTTAGGTTCTAATCCATTGTTTTTGCATCTATAGATAGAAATAGTTTTGCAAAATGAGATCAGCTTCATTTTTTTCCTACTACAGGAGGGAATATGGCATGTCCAGTGGCTGCAAATAGCTTAGTTACGGCTTATGGCCAAAGGCTTATTTCATGCCAAAAGCAGAGGGTTCCACAGACTTCATACATATTTTTAACAAATCACCTCCCCAGCACAAATAAAGACCACCATTAAACCCATATTTGTGAAAATGGCAGTATCACTGTGGGTGGCTAAGCATGAATTATATCAGCCCTACACAGCATCCAATTAATATTATGACCACATTGCTGGGTGAGGAAGAAAAATAGTTACAATAACCCTGCAGTGTAATCTAAGGTTGCTATCCAACTTATATATTATTTTATTCTTTTTTTTTTAAAGGAAAACACAATTGGGGACTGTGAAGTTCTACATAACAATGTGAAGTAAAACATAATGAGGATGAGAGAAAGAAAAGAATTTAAGTCATAATTCTAGGCATACGTATCTGAGATTCTTGTTCAACGCAGTGTGTCTTTACCCTTGCGTAGACATGCATAGGATTATACTGGAATCTTATACATACTTATGTGGTACTGTGTCCTATTGAATTCAATGGTACATCTTTCTGAGTAGACATGTATAGAGAGACACTGTGAACGAAGTATCTTTCAGCTGAGGACCACACAGAAGTCATGAGTGGGGCATATGGGAAGCAAGAAGGAGACCTTTTTAAACCTGGAATTTTTATGATGAAGTTTTCCATTTCTTGGATACCCTTTTTTAAAAGGAGGAGGAGGAGACAAGGACAACTACTGTGGGAAACTTACAAATAACATACATAAAAGTTAAAGGCAATAAAAGTCGTCAGTAAAGCAACATCCCTCCCCCAAAACAAATTAGAAGGGTAATCAGAGAGCAAAGGGCGTATAAAATCGGCTGAAATCTTAGTTCCAACTAGACTAGCTCCTCTCATTTCCCCCGGCTGAGTTAACTGGGGACAAACTCCTGTTGCATTCTGAATTCACTTTACAGCAATTGAAGTAAGCTGAAGACAAAGGGGGAAAGTGGAAGGAGACAGAAAAGCAGATGAAAGAGCCATATAACACCAGATTAATCAGGACTGTCCCTGCCAAATTGGGACAGTTCACAGATCTGCTACCTTAACCCCGTTGGGAATTACAGCTTTCTCTGCTTTAATCTTACACAGCAACTACATCAAAGTGCTCCATAACCACATAATACTCATTCCATAATATTTGCTCCCA
This sequence comes from Cyclura pinguis, assembly GCA_030412105.1. NCBI lineage: Eukaryota > Metazoa > Chordata > Lepidosauria > Squamata > Iguanidae > Cyclura > Cyclura pinguis. The sequence goes on along the minus strand of CM059602.1, from coordinate 68,904,302 downwards.
AGAGTTTCAGTCCAGTGGCAACATAGTTGTCTTGTCACTAGCATACATGCCGGCTCAGGCTGGTTGCCCAGGGCTATCCAAGCTAGCCTGTTGCTGAAGAAAATGGCAACATTAAAAACATCAGTTTGCACAGTTACAGTGCTATGACTCCACTTTAATTGCCATGGCTGCATCAAATGGGATCTTGGGGTATGTCGTTTCTGGCCGAGAATTCTAAATGCCCCTCCTTACACTGCAACTCTCAGGATCCCATAGGATGTTGCCAAGGCAGTTAAAGTGGAATCATTGTGCTATAACTGTATACTGTGAAAGAGCCCTAAATTTCCTCCTTTAAGGAACATTAAAACAAAAATTTCATTTACGAAACTCATCTAGATCCAATTTTAACTAGGATCTAGTCATGAGACCCAAAGAAACTACTTTGAGTGTATCCAGGTATCTTCTCCTCATTTGTAACCCAAGAGTCACTATAGGCATGAGCAGGTCTTTAACCATTTCAGCTCGAATGTAATTTATGACACAAAGCATATATTTTCTTATATTAATTAGGCTAGTCACCTGGCATTTCAGACTCCATTAGCAGAAAGGTTATTTGTGGTCATTGGATGTTAGAATGCCGGTATAAATGCTCAGCCAAATAAACACCAGTCCAGGACATGCATGCAATTAGCTTTTTGCAAGATAGATAGGAAAAAGAGAGAATGACCTTTAGGAGAGTGGGGACTGTGGGGTGCTAATGAGGTAGTATTGCTGAGGTGATGGATGTTTCTATGGAAAAGATTACGATCCTGGCAGATAGGTTAGGGTCAAGCTACATGTGATATTAAAGATGACATCCTGTTACTGAGCATGGAGGTATATGTTATGCCTATGTATTAAACTGTTTTGATTGTTACAGAGGGAAGAATTCACTGCCACCCTCACTTAAGACCAGAAGCCCCATAGCACTTATCTTCCTCCTGGGAGGAGTCCCTCTATGGTCACTTAATGGCCAATGGAGAGCAAGGGATGCCTCTCTAGCCAGACTCAGAATAACAAAGCATCCCTTTGGATCTTCTGGAAGTGCTCTGGAGGTCCTGAAGGATGATATTGCTATTGTACATCTGGTTACTACATCCTGTTATTGCCTAAACTGTGTTTCTAAAGGCTCAGCTAAATTTTTAAGTTAAGCTAGAAACATGAGGAGTGAATGCAAATCTCACTGGTGGGGCAGAATTTTTATAGAGGAGGGACAATCCCCCCCCCCATAGCTACATCCTTGCAGGTGCTCTCAAGGAATCTTTTCATTGTTCCTGGGTAGCATGTCAACTGTGTTGTGGAAGAAGAGAACTAATAAATGCCCTGGTTAGCAAGTCCTTTTTGTAGCCAAATTTCATAGGAAGACTTTCACCACTATACAACATTCTGCAAGACAAACTAATCGTGCTGATGTCAAAAAGAAATATATACCCAGATCTGTTCTTTTTTTTCCTTTTCAATACTTTTTGTTATTTTATAATGCACTCACAGGTTTTTTTAAAAGAAAATATTATTAAAAGAGAAAATTCTTTAGAGAAATAGTCCATAGGCAGAGGAATTTACTGGAGTTGAGGGGGGTGGGGAAGCAGCCTGGGGAGAAAGTGGCCCAAGAAAAAATGGGGTTATCAGAACCTGCTGGGAGCTTTAAGCAAGCCTCTTTCACCAGGCATCGCCATAGCACAGAGATTTCCTGATCTTTCTAGAGCTGCAAGCCTCCTCAAAGGTAGGAGTTGGATGCTGGAGGGGGAAGGGGGAAGGATTGTGTGAGCAAAGCTAACACTTTAAAGCGCTTAAGTGGCACGATGAAGAGAAGCATGATGAGTGTGTGCAATTATCTTTGCTAGCATTTAAGGATTAAACTCACTTGTTACCCACCTTCATGAATTATTTTATTCCTCATAAAGAAAAAGAGGAGGTGGAAAGGGATGAGAGAGAATATTAACTTAAAAAACAAAAACAATTTTAAAACTTTCCGCAAACAATTATGACCAGAAAGACGTGGGCACAAGATAGGTTCCCACTATTTTCAAGTCCAGTGTTGTTGTTTTGCCCCAGGATTAAGAGAGAAGGTAGCTTCCTTTCCTCTATGCAACCTGCAGGAAGCAGACAGCGTATGGAAATCAGAAAGCTCCAGTTTCCTTAACACAATAAATGGAATACACATGAGTTTCAATATATATCGCCCCAGTTTACAGCATTTCAAATTTACAATATTTCCTCATAAATAGATAAATAAATAAATCTCTCATCCACAATGTCTGTGGGAGAAAACAACTGCAGTCTTGGTCTTTTAGAAGCAGGGTTTTCCTTTGCCTGCCATGAAGAGGGAGCATGAGGAGGAAGAAGAAACTGGAATCTTGCTGTTGGCAGAATGGGTTTCCTTTGCCAGTTTAGAAGGGAGGGGTGTGAAGTGGAGGAAAAAGCTGGAACTTTGCATCAAAAGAAGGGGTTTCTTTTGTCTACTGTGTGTGTGTGTGTGTGTGTGTGTGAGTGAGTGGAACGAAGAAACTGGAATATTGGAATTGTGGTTTTGTTGGAAGAGGTTTCCTCTGCTCACTTAGGTAGGATTGAGCAGCTGGACTCTTAATTGTCTGGAAAGGAAGGGTTTTTCTAGCTTGGAAAAGAAACTTTAATGTTTTATGCTTTAAACCTCCTTAACACTGATGGTGGGTTGAGTGAAATCACTAATTTTAGGGCTACTTCAGCTCCATAAGAACACATTGCTCCCCAAGCCCACTCTGTAATAATACCCTGTGGAACTGTTTTCCCCCTGTTTATATCATCCCAATTTATATCATAAGTATAAATACACAATCCTCTCCTAAATCAAGAGTTATCTGACTTATTTTTATCTTAAAATACATGAAAAGAGTGCACTTTTTCACAACCACTGGGGATGGCAAATCCAGGCCCATGGGCCAGTCCTCATAAAAACCTCCAGCCCCTGCCTTCCTTGAAGCCAAAACAGGGCACAATCCAGATGCAGGCTGGGTAAGAGGAGGTACTGTCAACTTTCTAGATCTGAAAGATGAGCAAGATACTGTCCGTATTCCTCACTTTTCCTGCCTGTATGGGGCATAACATCAAGAGAACATAAATAGCTGCATCCAATCGCTCATGCATTTCAATGATGACATCTACACATTCTCTAAGTCACACCTGTTTGGGATAACGGCTGTTCAGTTTACTGGGTCACAGCTGCCAAAATGAGGAGACAAGCGTATGCATTTAGCCCTCAGCTATTATTCTTAAGCTGTCTTCCACATCAGATCTCGGATTTCCCTAATGCCCCCCCTTGGGAAGCAGGAGGAGGACGAAGAGGAAGAGGAAGAGATGAAAATGATAACAGTGTAAACTCAGGGCCTCATCCTTTGAGATTCAGAAGATAGGCAGTAGCAGAAGTCTCTGCCTTGTATGCATGTGAGGAGGGCTGTTAGCTCAGTCTCATGTTACGTAACTATCTTCACCATGCCACACAACTTGGGTTCAATGTTCTTCTTTGTCAGCCATTAATCTTTGCCATCTTGGGCTTTTATAATTGGATTTCCCAGGTCACATGGTGAGATAAAAAGCCCTCAATCCAGTGTAACAAAATTGGGTTATCCATGAAGACTTAAGGGGGGGGGAGGGGGAGAAGGGGGGAGGGGGAAGAAAGAGCACGGAGGAAGGAGAAGGGCTTTGATGCTACCTTCTTAGCAGTCTTGGACCAACTGCCTTTCAGAAGACAACTCTGGAGCAAGGCAGCTCTGTGGAGCACCTATTTTTTTTCTCATGCTGGGGGATTCAGCATAAACACATTCATTTTGGTTCTCTCATTCTCCTCACCCAGCAAGGGTGAGTTGCCCAACCTGAAGAGCTGGAACAGACTGAAGAGTTAGAGAACGTAGAGGTGGTAGAGGAAGAAGAAGGAGGTGAGATGGGGAGTGGAGCAAGCGCTGAGGACAAGGAACTTGCCAAGAGGTCCAAGGAACTGGAAAAGAAGCTACAAGAAGATGCAGACAAAGAAGCAAAGACAGTCAAGCTGCTACTGCTAGGTAGGCATAGCGTAACGGTCCACTCATCCTGTGTGCAACACCTTTGGCTATTTCCGGAGGGGAGGGGACATGAAGGTGGAATCCATCATTAGTCAGAATGGCCCACTCATCTTTGTGGAACATGTTTGGCCCTTTGAAGGGAGAGGGACGGCAGGTGGAATCTGCCACTGATTACCAAAATGGGTGGCAGAAAAAGGCTGCATTAAGAGCTATCTTAATTGCACATGTCCTTAATGTATGCACAGCCCCCGAAGAATGCTGAAGTAAGATTCCAGACATTCTATCTCAATGACAGCAAATGAGATGAAATACTTATCTCAGTAGGATGTCAGTCAGGGCTTGCCTGAAGGGAAGGACAAAATGGTGGCTCTCACCATTCCAGGTTCAAAAGATGAACAGGCTGGTAGTTGAATCTTATTTCAACACAGGGGAAGGGCCAGCATCACCCACCTCACCTCTGAACAGCTAAGGGTGTTCATGGCAAGCTGCATGGCACACACAGCTCTCTAAAACCCTGCCACTGTTTCCTGATCCTCCGAAATTGCCACCTGAGCTAACTTCTCTGCTGGGTAAGGCTGGTCTTAGTACGAGTAATAGAAAATAAATGAAGTGTCTTTCAGTTCTGATATAGCCAAAGAGCTCATGGAATGGGCTGTTCTCCAAGATAAATTCGTCCCAGTGCCAAAGGCCAAAAACTGTGGTTGAAAATGTTGCCAGGTAACACTTCATCGTCGATGGCCAAAGACACTACAGAATGGAAGAGGATCAGACCGATCCAAGTTTATTTCAGAGCACAAAAAGAAATATAATTTAAAAATAAGAACTAAGGAATGTATTTTGTTAAGTTGCACCAGATGGTTTCTTATTAGCTTGATGACTTCCTAAGTCAGCCGATTAGCAAGAACGCAGATATCTCAGCCCATTGGATGCAGCAAAAGGTCAACAAACACCTCGTTCAGCAAAGCAGTCCAAGGCACCAATGGCTGTCAGAAGAGATTAAGTATTTCCAGAAAGGGATGACAGCTAGAGATGGGAAAAAGGAAATCTGAGGCCCAAGTTATTATTTTAGGATATGCAAAACTCTTTATGTTTTGCTTTCAAAAACTTCCCTTCACAAAAAAGTCAATCTACCTTGTAAAATAGAACTATTTATCTGGAATAGTTCTCTATCCTCTCACATAAGAAAATATTGTCATCCCCCTCAACATGAGGGAATTTATACATCTGACTCTGCAAAAATAATGCCCCTAAAGACTGTTATTTAACCAGTCTTAATGTCGTGTTTACCACCAGTCCATAAGACCAATTGTTTAGCCCAAGTGATTTGAAGATATAATGAGATCTATATATAGTTTGTATGCATGGATAGTGAAGTCCTCCCAGTTCTTGGCTCTGTGGTGGTGAAGGAAAGGTATTCAGTGCTGAGCCCCCTTTATGTTGCAGAAATGGACCTTTACTTTATAATAACTGTGTGAAGTATTTTTGCCTTTTACACTGATGTTGCTTTAAATTATTTTCATGGTATGTTCATGTCCATGGATGATAATTCAACTGTAACTCAAAATAGTGAACCTTTTGCTGAATGAGTACCTTTCTTTGAGTTTATACCATTGTGTTCAGCTAGAGTTTTGTCTACTACATGGTTATTCCTTTTTGATCAGTGCTGTAGTTGTAAAATGTGTTCACTGCTGTTAATTCAAGGCAACTACATTGGGTAGACAGTTATTAAGTTAGACCTAGATTCAGTCAACAATTAAGCCTGTGTGAAATCAATGGGACATAAATTAGTGATTAACTTTAACCCCATTTATTTCACTGGTCTCCTTGAATGTTATGAAACCTGGATACAACACAAGGGCTCTGCCAAGGGTTCTAGTTCCATTTCTCCAGACACCATCAGTACCAGTGCTTTGATTTTCTTTCTTCCTCAAAGCTGTCCCTCAACTGCTTTGACAGTCAATGACCTTCCAAATATTAACTGTGATCTGCAGTGCCCTTATCAGTGATACTGTACATCTACTTGGATTCTGGATTACAACCCATTTAGATGATACCCAACTGTGGCTCATAAATGTGTGCTCAGTTTCTCTTAAACTAATCTAGAAATTGAATTAGTAAAAAGAAAGTTGACAATGAAGACTTGCTAAGGAGAAGCTGGAAAAGGGATGTTTGGGACAGAAAAATCTGGGGTTAGAGAACATCTTTCAAACAATCATATGGTTGGCATTCTGGTCTCATTGTTCATGGAGTAGATAGTTTTATGTGCAACTAGGCTGCAAAAACAAGCAGCAATGAACATTAATCTCGCGGGACAGAAAAAGAGGAACGTTGTATAAGATTTTCAGTAGTGGTCTGAACAGCATAGGTCTTCCAGGCATAAAAGTCTAGAGCAGAGATGTGCAACTGTGACCCTCCAAGTATTTGGGAACTGTAGCTCCCATGTCCCCTCATCATGGGTTGTGTTGGGTATGGCAGATAGGAGTTTTAGGATAAGAACATAGAGGACTACAGGGTCCCACCCCAAGCCAAGAGGATATAGAAGCACAGATGTGATGATGCCAATGACAGAAAAGTCCATTCACCTACCCTGCTTTGGACAATCAAGCAAAGACTAAATTTTTAAAAAATCATTCCCTACAGCAAGAAAACATGTTGCCTCTGCTGCTCTTTAACTCAGTAAAAACACTGAATGTGATGAACTGGAAATCTGAAATATAAACTGCAACTGAGAAGGAAACATGCCCTTACTCATATAGCATAGCTTCGTAAGGCAACACTCCACTAGAAAGAAGAAGAGTGTTTATGAAATATGTGATGGAGTGTCGATCAAACAGCAGTGACTGTTTGCAGGGGTAGACTGTACTTGCCTGCCTTTGTGCACCGTGGGTTCATCCAGGTGACGGCAGGGAGGTTGGGATCAGGGCACTTAAGCCCTAATTCTAAGCAGCTTCCTGTTTTGGAATAAGCAGCTTAAAATGATGAGATGAGGAAACATACCATGGCCACTGAAGAAGACTGAAGGACAAGAGAAGAAACCACAGTTAGGAAAGGCAGAGCATGTTAAGAATACGTGCTTCTAGGCTACCCTAGCTAGAATGCAGACGGTTATTGATTTGGAATGACATATAAATTGCCATAGGTTAAGTTGATGTATAAATCAGTTTTTCAGGGTTAAGTATGTAAGTACAGTCAGTTCTCCACATTCATTAGGGTTAGGGTTGCAAAACCCCTGCAAAAAAGTCCAAAAATTGCAAATATCAAAATGTGTGTGTCTGTGTGTGCCTGTGGGAAGGGGGCCAAGCAAAGTGGGGATAACAGACACCCAGGGTCCGAACCAGGGCCATTTCCACACTAGACAGTTATAGCACTATGATTCCACTTTCAACATCCTATGGAATCCTGGGGTTTGCAGTTTCGGGAGGGGCTGGCCGGCCCCTCCCAAAACTGTAAACCCCAGGATTTCATAGGATGTTGAAAGTGGAATCATAGCACTATAACACTCTAGTGCGGAAATGGCCCAGGTCAGGGAAAGGACAGAGAAAGTGGTAGGTTGACATGGCGGCCCCATACTTCCTCTCTCTTGCCCATCTCCTTCCTCAGGTATGTATGGGGCATTGGGAGAGGGTTTGTGGTGCTGAGAAATTAGGCTGCAAGCCGTCCTTAGCTGCTGGTGGAAGAGGAGGAGGAGGGTTAGGGGCAAGTTTTTAAAGGGCTGCAGAGCCTGATTAGAGCTGCCAAGAGGGAAGGTATTCCTGGAAAAAGAAGCATCTGGGGGCAGGGCAAGGGTTGGAGAAACTCAGAACAATTAAATCCATGAAAATCAAACCTTCAAACATGGAGGGCTGACTGTAGATTTTTTCAAAAAAGGACACCTTATATCACCATTTTAATGGCTCACACTGGCACCAAGTTGGCTCAGCCTAGGAATACTGATTGTCTCTCAAAATGAAAGTAGAAATTTAGGTACAGTTGTGAGTACTGGAGGGGAAATATTTATAGTATGATCCTATATGTGTCTATGCAAAAGTGAATCCCATTGATTTCAATGGAATCTACTGCCAAATAAGTGGAAACAGGGTTGCAGTCTAAAACTATTATTTCATTTCATAACTGTGCCATCCTTTGCAAAAACCAGATACCTCCATACAATTAAAAAAAACACCCTGTTCTAAGGAATTCTTGTGGCAGATTTATTTGAGGCCAGTACTTGTATAGCATTTTTGCATCAGTGAGATGTTACTTGGAAATATACTTCATCCAAATGTGTGACTCACCTTGCTTGCTAAAAGTAACCTTCTGTGATGTAGTAGGGATCCAAGGATAGATCAGTTCATAGTGGTGTCCTTTTTCAGGTTACATGAATATCCTTTTCCAGCTAATTTGTTACAAATTAAAGTAGCTATGGAGATCACTCCAAAGGCTATGGGAAACGGTCAGAATTGGCACATGGTAGAATTGATGTACAAGCAGTTTTTCCAAGCTCACAGCACATCTACCCACCCCAAACCCTCCAAACTGTCATTTTTACGTCACAGTTTTATTTATGCTACCTTCCATGCAGCGTCAGTCCCCATGTATCAGAATACAGAAGCTGGTAGCCTTGAGAAGGGGGATAGCTCTGCCCCTGTTTGCTGTTTGATTGGGCACATGGGAAAGAGAACACTTCAGGCTCTAATTGGCACAGCGGGGAAGTGCTGAACCTCTAAAGCAGTAAATAAAATTATAAAATTTTATTAAAAGATCAGTGAAAGGGGCAAGTGATGGGAAAGGGGTGAGCAGGAGAACATTTAGGATTGATCAAGGATCACCATGACTTCTGACATTCCAAAGTACCTGCAATTATTCCTTCAAGTAAGGGTATGCAACTTGTGGCCCTCCAGATGTTGTTCGACTGTGACCCCCAGCAGCCGTAGCTGCCTAGATTGGTGAGGGGTCCTGAAAACTGCAGTCCAACAACATCTGGAGGGTTACGAGTTGCACGCCCTTCTTAGGAGTGACCATATCTCTGCTTACTATAAGATGGGAGGGACGTTTGAGCTTCTAGATGTCTTGAATGCTCATGTACACAATCCCTTACATCTTTGGCCAGAAAATCAGAAAGGCTAGAAATTCCCTAATCCTGACACAAAGGAAAAACAGGTAACCATGACAAATACTCACATTGGTTACAAATATGTTTCTTGAGTGAAGGGGTTGGAATTAGACCTTGCTTACAGCCAAGATAGATATTTGAAATTTGGTTTCAATCTTCTCTCTTCATCCAAGAAATCTAAAAAGGATAGCTGGGGCAAAGTTATGCAGTTTGCCTTCTAGAAGTGCTACAGGTAGCACTCAACAGGTGCCACTACTGGCAAACTGTGCTCTTTCACAAGACATTCTTTAGCACATTAGTCATGCTATCCTCCAGCATATGGATGACCAGGGGGGGAGAAAGAACACATTAGCAAGGTGCAAAGAAAATCCAGGTGAACAAGGTTCCAGGGGATCCCTCTTCCCCCCTTCTCCTCCTCCTCCTTCTTTCAAATAAAATAGGCCATCATGAACATGGGTAACACCAAAGGCACAAATCCATTGCCAGCTTTTCCCTTCCCCTAAACAGTGGATACCACAGTGAGAGGATGGATGAAATTAGGAAGAAAGATGAAAAGCTTCAGAAACTGAAAAGCCATGTATTAAGAGATGTATAGTTGTAGAAGTTTCTGTTATGTGGAAGAAGCTGTGTGGCTGCTTGAAAAGAACAGCATGGAGTCAGGGCTCAGTATAATAATCTGTCCTATATCCACTTCTACTCCCATGGTAACTTCCTTCTTAGTAATTATGTTGCCTCTTTTTTTGACTGTGTGCTGTATCAACACCCACTGCCTTTCCTATTCTGCTTTCTCACACTTCATGCTGGGAGTGGCATAGTGCGTATCATTTTGTGAGCAATAAAAGCATCAATAAAGAATACAGAATGCTGCATTCAGAAGACTTTATGTTTCAAAAAGATAGTGGTTGTCACATGTCTCCTTGTGTGCAATTACTGCACTGTTTTCCAGAGGACAGTAATCCAGATGCCCCAAAGCACCACAGCTTTTCCTAAATTGGCACCTTTCAGATAAGTGGTACTACAACTCCAAGCATTCTCAGCCAAGGCCATATTTCCTGGGGTGCTGGGAGCTGTGATCCACATCTGAGAGAGCACCAAGTTAAGGAAGATGATGTTTTGTTTTTCTCAAATCCTCTGCTTGGCACGAGTAGGAGTTTTGTTTTCCCATGGAAACAGCTGTGCCACAATTCCTAGAAACCTGAACATTCTCTCTCTTCCAGACTTTTTAAAAACAGATAGTCTGATAAGAACATAATGTAGCCCAGACTCTAACCTATTTAAAAATATATCTACCACCAAAGTTGCAATGAAATACAGGAAAAATTGAACATTGTCTTGTACTAAGTAAAAAATAAAAACCTCTCACTCTTTATTATGACCCATGGGGTGAAAAAGCTGGTCTGGCTGACTGACAAACAAAGCCAGCATTTTCATAGGCTTACAAAGGAGAAAGGAAGGTTGTTTTCTATGAAGTACTTAGAACAGAGAGTTTATTCTTACTACTTCACACATCTTTGGTAGAAATATATTACTTAACCAGAGTAACTCTTTCCTGTTTATACCTATAACATAACCTTCTCCAAATTGGTGCTCCTTAGATGTATTTTTTTTGGGGGGGGGGTCCTGAGAGTTGTAGCTCAACACATCTGAAGCATAACAGGTGCAGAGAGAGCAGAGCACATTACTTATGTGTAAAGATGGCTTTTCAAGTTATCAAGTATGAACTTAAAAAACAGGGGTCTTGCAGAAAATCATCTCTGGAACATACTAAAGCTGAACAGAAGTTTTCTCAGCAGAAACTTGCCCTTGCCCTCAGTACACACACAAGAGCTCTCTGTGGGCAAGAGAACAACATTCTTCTGCTCTTACAGCAGAGGAAAAGGAACTGAGGAGACACAACTCTGAACATGCACACTGAGAAGGGAGGTGGGATTCTCATCAAAATACAGGTCTAGCACATTTGTAGTGTGGCTTTGTGCAAGTGCAAGATTAATATGGCTGAGTCCCAGAGAACGCAAAATAAACAACTAAGTTACAGCTGCATATCGTGTTAAGATAAGACATCTAGTTGATTCACATTTGTTTTAACTCATGTAGCAGAATGAGAATGGTAGAACAGAGTGTGTTGTTTCCAGATGCAAGGTGGCAGGTGCTTGCAAATAAAATGGGGGTGGTGCATCAGGTAGGGGAAAGCAAAAGCAGCCTGTGTTAACTTCCTACTTGTGAGTCAGTTTTGGTTCCGAGTTTAACATAGAAGAGTGTTTAAAAAAAAAGAACTTCCATCTATGGTGTGAAGTATTGCAGTTCTTAAACCACCTTAAAGCACTGACCAGCTTAAGGGTTTAAGCAATCCATTAAAAGATGCAAGGAAAAAGATTATTAGTGGTAGTAAGATACATTATTGGCTAATGGAGAAATAATGTACTGAGTCACCAGATCCAACAGTAACATTATGAAATACAGTTTCAGACAGATCTTAAATTCAAACACATCACATGCCAGTCTTCAGCTCTGGAAATTCCTTTAATGGCTCACTTTTGAAATAGGTAAACCAGTCAGTATGTCGAATGTCTCTAACTATGCAGAGGCTATCCTGCTCATAGCATTAGTACATCTCCTCTGAATGAATGCTTGGAGGAGGTAATGGGCTGGATGAAGAAAAATGAATTGAAACTGAATCCAGATGAGACAAAGATGCTTACTATTAAGGGTCATAATCTGGGGTTGGAAGTATGTCAACCAGTTCTGGGTGGGGTCACACTCTTCCTGAAAGACTGTGTTTGCAGCTTGGGAGTGCTCCTGGATCCATCCCTCCAAATGCCAGCTCAGAGAGGTGTGACAGTCAGGAGTGCTTATTATCAGCTTCAGCGGATATGCCATCTGCACCCCTTCCTAGAAATGGAAGACCTAAAGGTGGTAGTGCATGCACTGGTAATCTCAAGGTTGGACTTTTGCAATTCTCTGTACATTGGTCTACCCTTCTGCCAAGTTCAGAAACTCCAGTTGGTCCAAAATATGGCAGCCAGATTGATTACATGTACATCAAGGAGTGAGAATATCACACTAGCTGCCAGTTAGTTTCCAGGCAAAGTACAAAGTGTTGGTTATTACTTTTAAAGCCCTACATTGTTTGGATCAAGTTACCTGCAGGATTGCCTCCTCTCACTCAATCTGCCACATACACTCAGGTCCTCTGGGGGCGATTTACTTAAAACTAGCCAGGACTACACTGGCAATGGTCACCCAGAAGACCTTTTTGTCATCTAGACTGTGGAATGACCTGCCAAGAGAGGTTCAATGGCTAAACATGTTTGCATTTTAAAAAGTACTAAAGACCTATCCCTTTCAGCAGGCCTACCCAGTCAATTTTTAACTATGAATTTTAAATTTGTGTTATTTTAAATGATTTCATGTGTCTTTAGTTGTATTTTAATCTAAATTGTACCCCACTTTGAGCTTTGGGATAGGAAGGTAAGAAATAAAATTTGTTACAGTTAACTGAGAGATTCCAGATGGATGTGAAAACTTATGGAATAGAACAAAAAGAACAAGGAAGAATGTTGAAGTTACTGTGGGAAAACCCACCTAATTTACTATCACATGTATACCAGGAGATTTTAAATCAAGAAAGAGAAGATGACACAGTCAAATCAGCAATGATATTGTGGGCTCAAAATCTCGGACATCCAATTCAATTAGAGCACTGGGAACAGAGCTGGCAACGATCACAAAAATTTACTGCAGCTCAGAACCTAAAAGAGAACTATTACAAGCTTTTTCATAGATGGTACATGACACCAGAAAAATTAAAGAAGATATATAATACGGGAACAGGTCAGTGTTGGAAGTGTCAGGAGAATGTTGGAACACTATTTCATACGTGGTGGTCATGTCCTAAAGCTAAAAAATATTGGAATGATATACATAATATGATATGTAAAATATTGAGGGTTCAAATTGATAAGAAACCTGAACTGTACTTATTAAATATGACACATGTGTTAGATGGAACTGTTGCAAAGAAATATTGGCGAATAATGCTGTATATGCTTACGACAGCCTGTATTGAATATGCAAGGCTATGGAAAACTGAGCAGATACCTACAATAGAGCAATGGTGGGCAACTTTTACTGAAAATCGGAATGCAGATATAGTCTCTCAGAGGTTAAAAGGAAAATCAGATGATGACATTAACAAAGAATGGCAAATTGTTCTGGAAGCAGGTAGGGTGTTGACAGGTAATAATTCTTAATTCATGGTAGCATGACTAGTTAGAAGTAAAAATCAGTGGAATATCATGGAACATGTAAAGTAGGGTCGAAGTGCAGGATCTATCTTGTATGTTAACAAATGCAATGTGATGCATAATGTTGATATGTCAATGAAATAACACTATTGAAATCCAGAGAGGAGTGGAAGATAGCAGTAATAGTTCGGTAAAATGTACAATGAGAAATGTTGTTTTATACGATGTAATCACAATAAAATTAATTTAAAAAAAAAATAAAATTTGTTGTTGTTGTCGATATTAAGCAAACCTTGGTCCTCATAAATATGTAAGACTGGACTTCAAGTCTGGCTTGAATCTCAAGACAGGACAATTACTGTCCACAGAATCCAATGAAGCATTGCCAAGATTCAAGATAACAGTGGATTGTTAGCATTTATGGAAGGAAGTCACCCATCTTTTGGATGGTTCTGGTCACTGGTTTTCTGTCCCCAACCACACCAATGTGCCCACCTTCTTGCACCAGTAACCATATCTTTCAACATGACTGAGCTGTCAAATTAAAAATCTGGATTGTAAAAACAAGATCACACCCACCACCTTTCAGAGATTCTGGTGGATATAAACTCAAATGAATTACACTACCTGAGCATCTCTAGTAGTGACATTTACAATTCTTCAAAGCTTATGTGGGGATGCTGTAACATTTCACAGATCATCCTAGGCCCCAGTTCTGGTCCTGTAGCACCCATGTTACTCAGGTGTGTCTCACTGGTCATGTGAATAGCCTGCTCATGTTAATATCAGAAAAGGAACTGGAGGCTTTTCTGAGACCACTTCTTCATATAATAGGAAACTATGAAGATCCTCTCCTTCTTTATGATGCTGTACCACATATACGAGTAAGCACTGACATTTACTGGCATGGATAAACCAGGGGACGTAAATTCTGAACCCATTTCCAGCTGTGATTTTGGAAATGGACAGAAATTCTAGTAGGAAAATACTATGTTCTACCCACTCCAACTGCAGTATAAATATGCTCAGAACCTTAGGCTTTAATATCACTGTGTACTGCATCTGAAGAACTGGGTTTATATCCATGAAAGCTCATGCTAAAATAAGAACCAGGTAGTCTTAAAGTTGCTGCCACATTCCCTTTTTTCCCTCCCCTTCCTTTCCTCTTTTATGTATTTCATGAAACTAAAACGGGTATTTCTTTGCAAACTGCATAACATTTGTTAGTCTTTACAGTGTTGTGTGATTTCATGTTGTTGCTTGCTATCCTTCTGGCAGTAAGCAGAGCTGGGAAAAGTTACTTTTGGAGCCTATAACTGTCAGAATTCATTGGCCAACATGGCCATTCCAAGCTCTGGAAATACGAAATTAGGAGCAAACACGAAATATTTTCAACTTCTTTGCAAAGTGATAGCTCTCTGTGGATTCCTTTCCTCATATAATGGCATTAATCTACTTCCTTTTATTCCTTCCAGGGGCTGGTGAGTCGGGCAAGAGTACAATTGTCAAACAGATGAAGTAAGTACTATATGTTGGAGCTAGGTACACAGAGCCCAGACGATAGCTGTGCACTTTAGGGTTTGTCTTCTAGAGGTTTGTTCCATGTCAGCCTGATGTAGCATATTGACAATTGCTTTCACAGTGTTGTTGGCAATCAGGCTGGGCTGAGGCAAATAACTTAAAGAGATTATGGAAAGATTAAAACACAAATAAAAATAGCATTTAGCTAGGGCAACAGGGAGCAACTGTTTGCTTCTTCAACTGATCCTGAATAGGATTAAACAAAATTCTTTTTCATACAGTTGTTGTTGCTGTTGTTGTGCACCTTCAAGTTGTTTCTAACTTATGGCAACCCTATGACAGTGCTTTCTGGGGGCTGAGAGTGTGTGATGCACCCAAGGTCACCCAGTAGGTTTCCATGGATGTGTTGGGAATGGAACCCTGGTCTCCAGAGTTGTAGTCCAACACTCAAACCACTACACTACAGTAGCTCTCTTTCATACAGTGACTGATCACCAGTCAACATTGATTTCTGTGCATATAGTCTAAATGTGTTCCCTAAGGGATCCACAAATGGCAGTTTTCTAAATTCTGTGAAATGAATGCAGAAATGAAAGCATAACATAGACAGATATAGCTCTTAGTAATATAGGTATTACTAAGCACTCTTTTCCTTGGGATACTTGGATATTAGAGGGTTAGTGGAAAGACACTTAATATTGGAGTGTTACTAGGAAAATGCAAATCATACAGATGGAGATGGTGTACCTTCATGGTAGCAGTAACCAGTATTGAGATGCTAATACAAATACTCTAACAGTATCTGGAGTATAACATTGGCTAACAAATCTGTTGCTTTTAGTTGCCAGAATTCAGTGGCAGACATACTGAAAAGCATGCTTAACTGCTGCTACAAATTCATTTCCAGGGGATAGAGAAATCAGACACTTTCTCTAACACCCCATTGCTTGACCACAAATGTTTTTATCTGCACTGACAGAGAACCTAAACAGACCATCATCTCATTCAGATTGTCTGCCAGGTTTATCTAGACTTACACCTTTCATAATCTCAGGGGCTAAAGGCAGGTAACATCAAAAGGATGGCCAATAATTAGTTTCTGCTACACAATTAATGGGAATGATGCTCACAAGCACAATTCAGGCAGAGCAAAAACCCACTTCTTACCCAAGACATGGCGATCTCACTGTCAGGCCTGTGGGCAGGACTTATTCCAGCTACCTGTACCAAGATCACGCTAGTACAGAAAGAGCTGCACTGATTCCCAGTTGTTTTCTGGGCCAGGTTCAAGGTCTTGGTTTTAGCCTTTACTACTCCAAACAGTCTGCAGCCTACCTGTTTGAGGAACTGCCTGTCTTGGTACAAACCTGCTTAGTTATTAAGGTCAGCAGGATCTTTGGAACATCCTCCATGCATTATCAGAGACCCACTTGTTGGGCCCAGAGGAAAGCCAGCGCCAGATTTACACACAAGCCCAGTCAGCTGCAGTTTAGGACCTCAGATTATGAGGAACATTTAAATGTAATGTCCCCTACCTACATTTATTATTCCTTTTCAGATTGTCCTTTCTGTTAGAGTAGTACGCTTTTTAGTAATACTATACACCTCTTAGATTTGTTGTAGTTAAGGGCTTCAGCTTGTTTTAATCTAGCACTGAAAAAAAGGTTTTGTCCTGTGATGCTCCTGATACAAGGAACTCCCTTAAGACTAGAATTACAATGAGTCCTCAATCTCTCTAAATTCAGGAAAAAAGTCAAAATAGGTCTTTATCAATTGGCTTTTAAAATTTTTTAAAAAAATAGTTCACTATTTTATTATGTCTTTAAGTAACAGCTTTTAAATTATTGGGGCTGGGTTTTTTTTGTATACCACCTTGGTGAGTGTGGTGTACAAAAATTGTCCTATATAAAACAAGCTTCCATAGTATCATGGACTACAGCCCTTTTACTTTCTTCATATAAGCAAATTACTGCCATCTGTCTCTTTCTATCTCTCTGTGTAGCTCTATAAAATTGGCACAAATTCAAATTATGGGGTGGCATTTCACATAAAAGGGTTGTATTTTCCTCTCCTTCACACAGGATTATCCATCAAGATGGCTACACGGAAGAGGAATGTATGGAGTTCAAAGCTGTCATATATGGCAACATACTACAGTCCATCTTGGCGATCATCAGAGCCATGTCCACTCTGGGAATAGATTATGCAGATTCAAGCCGAGGGGTCGGTATTACCACAACTAGTAAAAGAATGTTCTCCTTCACCCTGGAAGCATTACTGGCCACGTTAGCTACGGGACTTTGGGAGCTGTAGTCCAAAAAAGTAATTTTCAAGAGCTCTAGCTGGAAGTACAGGTGGTAGGCAGAACAGTGCGTTTATAATGTTGGAAATAGTTATTTGTTCTAATCTCAGAGCAATGGGTATGTGTTGATCCGTCAAGCACATTGCAGTTGATTTGATGCAAATTTAAAGGATAAAAAGAATAAAGAGAAGGGGAAAAGGGAATGTGGCAGCACCTTTAAGGCTAACTAGTTTTAATGTTAGCATGTGCTGTTGTGGATATAAATCCATTTCTTCAGATCCGGTATAGAGTGATATCTGAAGAAGTGGGTTTAGAGCTACAAAAGCACATGCTAAAATAAAAGCCAATTAGTCTTAAAGGTGCTGCCATGTTCCTTTATTTCCCCCTTCCTCTCCCTTCCTCCTTTTTATGCTGCAAGAGACTAGCAACAAATATTTCTTTAAAGATAAAGGATACTATTAAAATCTCTGTTCACATGCAAAGCCTAGAAAGGGGGAAGGGGAGAGAATATGCTCACACATCTGGAAGGGCATCCCCATTACACAGATTCCTAAAAAAATTGGATGTTGTTTTTTTTAAAGGAACCATAGATATGAAAAAGGATGGAAAAGCCACACACCAGAATAGTGTCGTGTAGTGATGATTTGTGCTGTACTTTTTCCCTAGTTTATGTCAATAAAACATTAACAAGATTAAATGGAAGAAGGGAGGGTGAGGGGGGGGAAAAAGAAGGCGTGTAGCAGCACCTTTAAGACTAAATGGCTTTTATTTTAGCATGGGTTTTTTTTTGTGAATATAAACCCACTTCTCCACGGTACAGAGTGATCTGTGGCCTCAGGATATAAAGTGTGTGTGTGTGTGTGGGCATGCGCACATGCTGAAATAAAAACCAGTTGGTCTTAAAGGTGCTACTACATTCCGCCCCCCCCCACTTTTTTTTACACTGCAAAAGACTAACACAGCTATTTTTCTGAAAACGTTAACAAGATGGTTTCACGTTTCCTCAGGCTGAAGCAGCTATTGCATGATGCCACCTGGTGGTTAAGCACAATCTTTTGTGACTGTTGCCAGTCTCCTCTCCCTAGGTTCTCAGGAGCTCAGCCAGAGTTGTAGGGACAGGAGCAACTCCTAATGACATTTTGGTTGTACTTACATTTACATTCAACTTATTCCCAGCTGGTATAAGTAATAACGGGGTGCAAAGTACTTATTCAAAAAGATTAAATTGAGTGCTGGTGAAATTCTGCTGAGACATCAGGCAGCATCTGATATTCCTGGAAGCATGCTGCATTGGTGCACTGCACAGATCATGACAAGATGGTAACATACAAACTATGCATCTATTTGGGAGGAAACGTGAAAGTCCAAACACTATTGTAATCCAGCTATTCTCCTACAGGAAGATTCCCCAGACTTTACTATCATCAACAGATCAAATATCTTACTTCTTGTAACATTCCAGAGGAGTGTACTTGAACAAATCACTGATCAGCTTGTAAATGTTTTACTATGCCTAGGTCAAATCTGATCTGTTGCAATTTGGACTTAACTACTTCCTACCTTTCCTCAGTGGCCCTGGTAAAAAAATGTTTTTATCTTTTCATTTTCTCTTTATAATTATCTAATTTGTTCAGTGAGGAAAAAAAAACTCTCTCTCAAAGTTACCGAGGATTAAAATAAAAGCTTCCCAGCCTTTTTGGTGGAGGTGGTGGGGTGTGTTGTGTGCAATTCCACAAGTTCAAACACAGACAAAAATCAATCCTTGAATCTCATTTTTCAGCCATCTTTCAAGAGATCAAGGAAACATGGTCATCTTACAGGCTCTCTCTCTTTTCAGGATGACGGCCGGCAGCTGTTCAACTTGGCTGACTCTATTGAAGAAGGAACCATGCCTCCAGAGCTAGTAGACTGTATAAAGAAACTCTGGAAAGATGGAGGTGTTCAGGCCTGCTTTGAGCGAGCAGCTGAGTACCAGCTCAATGACTCTGCTGCATAGTAAGTCTATCTTTGCTGTCACATCTCCATGAAGAATATCGTAATATAGAAGGGCAAGGAAATACTACCAGCCCAAGGGACTGTGATGAGATTTGGAAGAGCAGGGCTGGGGAACTGGTGACCCTCAAGATGTTATTGGGGCTCCAGTTCCCATTTGCCTAGTGAATGATAAGGACTAATCGGGGTAGTAACTCATCAGTGTTCAGAAAGCGAGAGATTCCCTGGCTCTGCTTTAGGAAGATCATTGTGAACTTATTTGGTACATATTTGTATGAACTCATTCTTTTTATTTTTATCATCTTTTGAAACACAACCAGCCTGACACAAAGCAAAGAGGCCACTTCCTTCCCCATGCAAGACCTCCCCATGGAGGAAGGAAGGGAGACTGGAAAGGTACACCTTACTGGGTCCAGAGAGGCCCAGAAGTCCCGAGAGGTCCAGTCCTAGTGTATTTCCATTATTTTCAGGAGTAAGATCAAGAATGAAATGTAAACCATACCCAAGGATATTTATGGAACTTTCCTTCTGTCTATTGCCTAGATCTTGTGAGATTTGCTAGAACCAATCAGAAGCAGTGCTAGAGGAATCTCAAATATAATTCTGAACTTCTGGACCATCTGGCCTCGCTCCAACCTAATGCCCCATCTTCAGAATAGAAAGATTGTGCTTGTGCAGTTGAACTAGGATGGTGTGAAACAGAGATTTATTTTCGTCTATATATCCTGATATATCAGGAACCACAAGTTCTAGTATACTTTCTTTATTGGCTGGAAAAGGGGACACCTGGTGAGAAAGGCAAGGCAAAACATTATAAGATAGTGGAAGCCAGTACTGCTGCTTTTGACACTTGAATATGTGTCTAACTCATTCACTGTCATAATTTCAGTGCAATCTTGGAAATATTTTTTGAACATGACAGCACAGACTCGGTTCAGACAATGCTATTCATTTTACATTCCATTCAGCCTTAAAATATATGCCAACAGAACCTAGAGAAGTAGAAGAAGCTGCTAAATATCTACTTTACAAGATCCCACACATGCAAATTTTTTTCTTGTGAAATGTTACAGCTGAAAAAAGAGAAAAGAATCTGAACCACCCACACTTAAATCATCAAATACGATTTACAAGAAACTGCAATTTATTTTGTTTGATGTGTATATAGCCCTAGGGATTTTTGTTTTGGCACAATGCTGGTGTAAGCTGAAAGTGATTTCAGCAAACTAGAGCTTATAAACAACTGTAAGCATGCTACAGTGGGCCTAGAATGCTTAAACCACCTTAGCCATCTAATCTACTGAGTGTGAATTTCCAAGGGAAATTGACTGCGGTGTGTGTGTGTGTGTGGGGGGGGTAATTAGTGATTTTGCAGATAAACAAAGCCAGAAAAATAAAGCTTTAATGTGAAAGCTTCAGAGGATCCTCCGAACATGCCAGCCACAGATGCAGGTGAAACGTCAGGAGAAAATACTAATAGAACACAGCCTCAAAGCCTGGAAAACCCACAACAACCTATGGATTCCAGCCATGAAATCCTTCGAGTTTGCAGCTATATTTGTCCATTAGAATAATAATAAAATATCAAGATTGATAATATAGTCCTTCTATTAATGTTCAAAAGGTTTTTTAAAAGTTAGCAAACTTGTAGGACTCTCAGGTAGCTGTAATTAAAACGAGCAAAGGGAGGCACTTTTCAGAAATGCAGAATAAGTAAAATCTATATCCTATTCAAAACAAATTTTTTCATGGCTCATGAGAATGTGTGGGAAGAGGGACCGTGGAGTTGGTATAGGAAGGAAGCTTGAGTGACATCCTCAGAAGTGATGCTTGGACACTGTGCCTGTGTATTACAAGAATTTCCATGCCCACGGGCCTCTTTTTGCAGATGCTGATCAACACAGGAACTGCTTACTTATTCTGGAATCCTGCAGCATGGGAAAGCATGTATGGATATTCCAATGATGCAGGCACAGTTGACCATATTAATCTTCCTCACTTCATTAGTACCCTCTCATCTCATAGGGATGATAGTCAATGAGGAAGACCCATGCAACCTGGCCCACCAGCTCCCATGCAACTGGGGGTGCGTAGAAGACAGAGGAGCCTCTTTCCTCATAGCCTATATGTTGTAAGCTCACCGTATTTGAAGAGAACAACTTTAAGGTCTCATTTATTATACACACTGAATGGATTCATCAATAACAGATCATGATGCTTGTCTGTCATGCCGTTGTGTCATTGAACAGAACCATGTTTTCCAACACTGCAGCTAGTTCTGAGGCCCAGTGCAACTCATGTAAGTCCCCGATGTGCACTGGACCCACAGATATGTGGAGGTGCAGATCCATCTCACCTTCCAAATTAATAGTTAATGAATTCATACAAGAATATTTAATGAGGAACACAATGGCAGGCTCCTAATCATCAGATTCTCTTCTGCTAGGGCACTTCATCATCAGTGTGAACATTGATACAGTACAAGTGGGCAGACCACTGTAAAATGTGGCATAGGGGAAATGACAAAGGAAGGGGAGGCAGGATGTAATCAGGGAAAGAATGTGCAGTGTTTTTAGCTGCCCACACTTAAGCTTGATTACAGGCTTAGCCACGGTAGGGCATCAAAGTAACAGTTCGTTGCAGTATAGCATGGGAACTACATCAAACCCTGGTCTTTTTTTTAAAAAAAAAGCATCTTCAGAAGGCAATTATTTTCCATGTGTGCTGCTTTAGTTTTGATCTTGCTCCACTACGTATCTATTCAGTTTTAGAATGGTTACCTTCCCAAACTCTTCAGAAAAGGACTGGCTAGAAATGGGACGTAGAATAAGTAAATATCAGCTCATTTGGGCAAGCCAGCAACCTCAATGTTTCAGTTTGCTGGTCCAGCTAGAAGGAAGGAAAGAACTCAGGGAAGGGGTGATGGGACATTTCCAGGTTAATATTCTTGAACAGGTATGTACGTCAGTGACATTTTTTTACTGACCTCACAAATCAAAGGGGCGTGTTCTTCATAACAGATTTAGGATGAGAAACAGAACAAGGCAGATACATCCTGCTGATGTTCTGAGTATTTTCTAATCCAAAAGTCAAACAAGATAACAATTGTCAGTAATTTCCTTACTAGGACCAGAAATCCTGATTACACAAGGTCACTGCATTATTTGTCCAAATGGGGAAAGGAACAACTCCATTTGCAATACCAACAATGATCGTCGTCAAACTATGTTGATTGCATACTTGTACACTGCTCTCAGTAACCAATCATAACATATTAACCAATCATAACACGAGCAGCAGCCTAACCAACCATAATATGAGTGTTGCACTGCTCTGAATTACTATGCACTTCAACCTCTTGAAACAGTTCCAAGTTAAGAACCAAACTGTGCAAACTATGTTCACAGTAGACGGTATTATTTCTTCCAGTTTCTCACTGACACAGTTGATCAAGTAGCTATCCTTTTGCTTTTTGATATCATCATCATCAAACATCTGTTTAATGCAAGGGACTTGTGTGCTTTCTAGCAGAAGCAAACCGCTGGAACTGGAACTAGATCTAATCAAACAGAACAGTACAATAAACTGCAAAAGTCGCACGATTCTCACAGTAACCTAAAGCAAACATACTGGTGAATGTTTTCATGCCTTCTACATCACAAATTAGAAAAGAGCTAACCTTTGCTCACATCAAACACTTTTTTAACCCATTGCATTCTAAGTTAGTATATGAAGAATATTAGCAATCAAATCTTAGCTGCTGCAATATGGTTTAACTTGTTTTTGTGTGCCTTCAAGTCATTTCCATTTTATGGTGACCTTAAGATCCCATCACAGGGTTTTCTTGGCAAGACTTTGTTGCGGGGGGAAGGGTTGCCTTTGTCTTCCTTTGAGGTTGAGTGTGTGATTTTCCCAAGGTCACCCAGTGGTATTCCATGGCTAAGTGGGGATTCGAACTCTGGTCTCCAGAGTCATAGTCCAATGCTCAAACCACTACACCATTCTGGCTCCTTGGTTTTCTGTATTTCTGAATATCTACAGCAGGCAACACATTCAGTGTCTTAGATCACACCTGACTTGCCTATGTCTTTGGGGTGTCAGCGTTCAGCCAGAATTCTACAGCGGTTTGAACCTCTAAGCTTAAGAAAGTTTTTGCTGGGTGAACTTACTTCTCCTTACGTAAAATTGGAATACTGTACAGATATTTGATCAAGTAGTTCTGAAATTTTATCATAAAGTATACAATGTATGGGTAGAAATTATGAACCACTACTTTGCTTTTTTGCACAGTTACCTGAATCAACTGGATAGGATCACAGCTCCTAACTACCTCCCCAATGAACAGGATGTATTGAGATCAAGAGTTAAAACCACAGGTATCATAGAGACCAAGTTCTCTGTCAAAGACCTCAACTTCAGGTGAGCAGCCCTCTACCCTTTGTGAACTCCTTGTTGCCTATTTGTAAGTCGTTCCATTGGCTTTGCTCAATGTACAGCCTGGATACATTCCATTTATCTTAAATCTTTTGAACTTCAGTGATTGGCTCCTTGTGTTGGTGACTGTCTGTGCATTCAGTTCAAATACACAAGAGCTTGTTCAGTGCATTTTTGCTGAATAAAACACAGCACACACTTATTAGTGGCCCTGAAATAAGCAATCACCCATAAAAGCCTACTGGTCCCAACTCTGTGTTCAGGTACCAGACAGACACCTAGTTTTTAAAAGGACTTTCTGTGTCTAAGGGTTTGATATTTACTACTTTTCTTCTAAGGCAACAACAGTAGGCCATTCCATTTATTCTGTTTTGTTACCATTCTTTCAGGATGTTGGTTGTTATTTCTGTGATAGTTTGATGTTTACTGTTTCAGTAACGTGCTCTTAGCTATTTCTTCAAGAAAAAAATGGGACATATATTTTCTCAGCAGCCAACACAGTGTAGTGGTTTGAATGTTGGACTAGGTCTCCAGCACAGCAGGTTTCGTTCCCTGCTCAGACCTGGAAACCCACTAGATAACCTTGGGGCAAGTCTCATCCTTTCAGCCTTACACAAAAGAAATGGCAAATTTCTTCTGAATAAATCTTGCCAGGAAAACCCAATCATTCAGGGTTGACTTGAAGGCCCATAACCTACATCTATTTTCTCTAAATATTTTATCAAGCTACAGATTTTTGATTTTAACAGTATAATCTTTATGTCTTCCTCTACACAAGAGCTATGGAGATGAGGGGGCCCATTAACCCTCCAGGAGATCTTGGAGGGCCAAAACCTCCACTGCACCTGCTCCTGCAAAAAAAAAAAAAAATTCTTAAAGCCCTGTAGAGATATGACGATATGTTTTTTGGGCTTTCATGGGTCCAAGAGGACATTCTTTGGCAATTTGAGGCAAAAAACATTTTTTTTCACTTGAAAAACTTTACAATATTTCATTTCTATCCTAAGGGGGAATCCAGTGAGGCTCCAAACATGGTAGAAATGCCTTCCATGTGTTCTAGAGATCATTTGGGGATACTTTAGAACTGTTTTTTACAAAAAAAAAAAAAAATGACCCCCGGGGGCCACAAAAATGGCCTTGGGGAGCTGTATATAGCCCATGGACTACACTTTGCCCACCCTATCTACCTTGTTGTATCGTGCACCTTTAAACAGCCTGATGGGTAATAAAACATACATTTACTTAAAATAATAAACATAAGTTCATTTAAACTACATGTCAGCAGGGTGGCTCTTCCCCTATGGTGTGTGTTTTCAAATAGTGCTGTATAAATCTCACACACATCACTCTTCCTTCTGCAGGATGTTTGATGTAGGTGGACAGAGATCAGAGCGCAAAAAGTGGATCCATTGCTTTGAAGGGGTGACCTGTATCATCTTCTGTGGAGCTCTCAGTGCTTATGACATGGTGTTGGTAGAAGACGAAGAAGTGGTATGTTTTCCTGGTCCAAACTCTATGTCATGCATGAATGCAGAAAAAGGAGGAAAACACTCTTTGCAGGTGCCAGCTAGGTTCCAACCCCAGAACTCCAATGGTACCTGCAAATGCCAGCAGAAAACAGCAGGCTCTGTGTCCTATTCTCTCTTCTGGATAGGAAGATCTTTGCTCCCTCACCTCAGGGAGCAGTAGTGACCTGGGAGTCACCACAGAAAAGATTTATACCTTCCATAGGTGAGAGTAAGCCCATCAACTGAAGCTCCCAAATCAATGAGAAAGGTCAATGAGTGCTCCACTGCCAAGCAAATCTGCTTGTACTGCAAAAAAAAAAAGCCAAAATTTAAGTAGATGCAAACTTCACATCAGCCACCCCCAACACCACAGAATATACAGTGGTGCCAGACTCTTATCCTTATGTAAACAACCTGCTGAAAGTTGTGCACAACACAGAGAAGAAAATTAAAAACTCCTCAGGGCACTTACTGATTTGTTTGCCACATCATGCTGCTCTGATGCAAGTCCAAGAAGCAAAACAACATTTGCCTGACATTGGCTTAACCTCTGCCTGAAAGTAAATGTCTTTCTGTAAGCAGTTAAGAAGTTGGGAGGTAGGATTAACTTGTGCAGAACAGCTACAATCTAGAACTAGTTCATTCCAATCCTCCATATGTGCTACAAGTACTGGAAGAATCTCATCAACCTACGTCAAAAGTGACATCGGTGTCAATGAGGCAGAGCAGGCTTTTGCAAATACATAACTAGTAAGCATTCCCTTCCTAGTTTTACTAAAAAGTTCCTGAAAGCCAGAACAGGCAGGTGATCTTCCCAGGTTCTTTGGTGCACTTGCCCATTTTTGCAAAATTTGTCTGCTTCTGTTCAGTATTATTTCCTCGAGCCAGACTAAAGCACAGGCAGCCAAAATACAAACTTGTAGTATTTTCTTGGTTGTTTTTTACTAGCTCCCTAAGATCCATAAACTAAAGCCAAAGGTCTGGCTCCATCGAAGAGGCAGAACAAAATAAGGATAAGGATACCTTTGAGTCACAGGGGGAGAAAATGCATGGGCTGCTTGCTACCGCCAGTCCCTTTTTTGAGGCTCCCAGAATGCCCCAATTTTTAAAAAAATCCTGTGTTCTTGTCTCAAAACACTAAACAGCTAAAAATCACTGGTAGTTTGCCCCAACCACGCCACAAATCCCACATCCCCCACCCTAAGAAAATTGGCTGAAAACAAAACTTAGTGTGACACAACATCACTTCTAGTTTTGGTGTAGCAGTGCAGTGGGGCCAACAGGGTAGAGGGTGGGCAAAATCCCCCACCTGCCTGTGCAGTTGTCGATGCTCTCTCTTTATATCTATTCAGTTCAGTTTTTGTTTATTGCCTTTTCAGCCTTTTCATTAAAAAAAAGCATAACCCGAAACCCATACCTAGTTTCTACCCAAATATTTTATGTTTTATGTTGCATTTTGCTGTTGTTAAAAACAATTAGAAGTCACAACCCTTGCCAATCCACTTTCTTTCACCTGGAATTCTACCAGTATCCTGACCTAAATTTTGCCCATTCCTGAACTAAAAGCATGGATAAATGTTATCTTCGCTGGCACCATTATATTGTTGAAAATCTAACCAAAAGGAACATCTAAGCAGTACACCTAGCAAGTTGTGCACATTTGTTTAAAATTTGCATGTTTCAGTGATCTGGCCTGGAAGCCTGTTGACTGCAACTTCTTAACCAAGATCAGTAGAATTACCCACTGCTTCTCACAGCCCAATGTTGCAAACCTTGGCCCTTTCCACACGTGGGGAAGGAAATGCGTAAAAACGCTAGTTACCAACTTTTTCGTGGGTCTGACCGGGTCCGTCGGGACGAGGAGCAGTGCAAGCTCGTCGTTCCGCACTGCTCCGGCGTCCAAAATGGCGGCTTCTGGTTGGAGGCTCTCCACCAACCGGAGAAGCTCGCCAGCCTAAAGCCCGCCCCCGGCAGATCCGCAACCTGCATCCCTGCTTTTGAAAAACCTCTTAAAAGAGGTTTTTAAAAAGCACACAGTGCAACCACTTCCAGGTGCTTCGGAGCGGACTGAGGTGCGGAACTACGAAAAGTAGTCCGACCCAGGCCATTCCACGGTGCAGATGACCTCCGTTGGAGGTCGCTCTGCGCCGTTTTAATTGCCCCATGTGGAAAGGGCCCTTGTCTTCAAATATAAAAACACTTAGGCCTGCTGCAACTGTCTACTGAGAGAATAGAAGTATTTGGGAGACTCCACTGAAATAGAATTTGTGGATTTTTTCTTTCAGTCTTAGAGGTTGTTGGGTGAAAGGGGATTCCCCTGCAGTATTCTCTCCATACTCAGAAATTAGAAGAGACAAAATCTTCAGAATTGCCTTTTTAAAGCTTATTTTCAAAGGTCTGAGGGGGCTTCAAGAGGACTTTTTTTCTAAAAGAAAGCAATTTCCTCACCCACTTTTCCATCAGGAGTGCTATATCTGGCCCTTTTATGTCTTTAAAAGTAGCACATTTTCTCCTTGAGGATTTTATTAATCAGCTTTTAAAAAGAGCTTAGTTGTTTCGTCTTTGACAAAATCAGAAGGTTGTTACATTGAATTCATATCTACCTAATTTTTCCTTTTGCAGACCAACTATATTTCTCATGTTGTTTATTCCTTCGAAGCATCTTTGTATTTTCATTATTATAAGGATACAGATTCAAGTTTGAAGTCTATGTACTGTATCTTAATTCTCTATTCTAACATCTCTAGAAATTGCTGTTGCCTTCATTTCTTCCTGTGCCCCCATCTCTTCTAATTGGATATCATGTCTTGTCAACTGTGAACAGTATAATCAGTCTGTACCTGATTCAACCATCCCCTCCCATCCCACACAGCCCTTGGAGCTGCCTGAAAACAAGCTCCTGAGCGTTTCCCAGCTTGCTGGAACAGCTCAGCGAGTAGCTGCAGTGAGAAGGGGAGACCACTCCTCTCCTGCTTCCAGTGGATGCTGCTGTTCACCTAGCAGAAGCTCAGTGTAAGATCCTGCCCTGTGATTAAAATTTAGTCAGCTAAGAGAGTGTACATGTGCACTTGGAGATGTCCCTGAGAGGTACCAGGGGATGGAGAATACATGAAGTTTCTTCAAAAATCAGTGTTTTCACTATCTCAGGATCTTCACACCTTCACAATATTATTGCCCTACCTGTTTTGCCTGTTTTCGCATCTGCAGCAGATGCACTTTATTAATATACAGTGTGATTTTTACTGGATAGCTAGAAATATATAGACATAGTCAAGGTGAAATTAAAGCTTAGCATTCAGCAAGTCAATCTGCCCTTCCTGTATTTTTTTTTAAACATCATGAGAGCCTGATATAGAAATAATCAAGGGTTTGGGACAATGGAATCTTTTCTGATGGAGTCTAGCAAGTGTATTTTGAAAACAAAATGAACAGATAACTTGGCACAAAATTGTGAAGCTTAATTATTTTAAAACTTGTGATCTTCCCCCTAGAACCGCATGCATGAATCTTTGCATCTCTTCAACAGTATATGCAATCATAAGTTCTTTGCTGCTACCTCTATTATTCTATTTCTGAACAAGAAGGATCTCTTCGAGGAAAAGATCAAGAAAGTACACCTCAGTATTTGTTTCCCAGATTATAATGGTGAGTTGCTAAATTTTTCCTCATTTTTATTTCTCTTAACAAATTTATTAGATCAAAGAAGCCAACTGACACATGACATTTTTCTACACTGCTGGATGCTGTTATGCTTGAAAAGGGTCTGTTGTCAATGATTACTAACTCCTTTTCTCTTGTATAAATGGTGTCAAGTATGAATAAGCCCTCATTTTCCTCTTACAAATGAATTAAAGATTCAACTGTTTAGGAAAAAAACCCACAGCAACTCATTTGAGAGCAACAAACCTCTGAATAAATAACCTCTTGTTGCACCAAAGTCATCATTCACTATCTTATGCATCTTAACATCTTAGAGAGGTGTCACTGCAAGTTGCAAACATTTTAAAAACTGCTCAGTTTACTATGAAGTATACAAATTCATTTCAAATTCGCATTGTATTTATTCTGAATGCTACATTTTACTCTCATTTTCATACAGAAAACATTAGAGAGGCACAGGGGGTTTTACTGGGTTTTGTCCAATGTATAGAAGACCACTTTGCAAAGTGTTGCTAAGGAATCTGTTTATACACTAAAGATTTTTTCTTACGAAGCAAGAGATGAAGTTGCAAGACACAGGCATGAAACTGACTTAAATCATAAGATCTCAAGGAGAGAGCTCTGTTCACAGGATGCTCCCACGGGTGGAAAGAGATTTTTCCACAGAGTTCTTGTTGTCCCTCTGGAATATGGTGGGAATTAAGAAAGGAGGAAGAGGAAATTACCAAAGCTCACTTCCCCTTCCCTTCCAGTAGCAACAAGAGACTCCCTTGGATCAAAGGCCCTTCGTCATGGAAGGAACTAAGCCATACATTTCAAATAATCTATGTTTCTTTCAGCAATATTTCCATCTCTCTTTGGCAAACAGGTCCCAATACATTTGAAGATGCAGGCAACTACATTAAGCTTCAGTTCCTTGATCTGAACATGAGAAAAGATGTGAAAGAAATCTACAGTCACATGACTTGTGCCACAGACACACAGAACGTCAAATTTGTATTTGACGCTGTCACAGACGTCATCATCAAGGAGAACCTCAAGGACTGTGGTCTCTTCTAAGTCTCCATTTTTATTTAAAGGTAATAATCTTAGAGAACACAATCTGGAAAGCAAGTGGATGAGTATACTTTAGCACTTTCTTGGCTACTCATGAAATGTTTAAAACAAAGTAGTTCTTATATCTGGCTTTGCATCAGCGTTTACCCCAGCAGTCCAAACATACGTTACTGCTACAAACACCTGAACCCACCACTTAATTTCACAGTATTCTTAGCTTCCGTCAAACTGGAGCAGGTTTAGGGACCTGCTTTAGGAAAAATTAACATTGTTTATTGTGAAAAAGTACTGAATTATACGAGTGAAGTACCACTGAATTCTGAGGTTATTTTTCCCCGTTTCTGTGCATATCAAGTCTCTTCATTAACTAGAGCTATATAGCTAAGAAAGAGAATTGGGTCACAAGACTAAATAGCTAATAGTAAGACTAAGAAGGGGAAAAAAGGTCATTAGAATTAAACTATAAAAGTGCTGATTTTTCTTATCTTCTACCTAGCTGACAGAAGGCCAGATTCATACATAGGAGGAAATGGGAAATCTACTGAATTCATTGCTACTCTTTGTAGTGTTAATAGCTAAACAATCCATATCCTCTCAGTCCACGGCTGGTTTGTCAAGATGGCCCAAGCAAGAGGCTTGCTCTGGTCCATGGTTGCTTAGCCACTTCCTCACCAAACAGGAATAATCAGGCATCAAAAGCTATCAGGATGGCTTTCTTATGAGAAGCAGCATGAAATGGCATTCGCACTTACATTGTAACATTTGAATATGTTCCATGGGGTGGACACATGCCTTCAGTGGATCTGTTATCAGTATATATGTTTGGAAATACGTGGGCCTTGTTTTGGAATTTTAATTGTTGTCATGTAATTTTTATTTCTCAAAACACCCTTTCACCTTCTTTATCAATTAGGAAAAAGGACTTCCAGATAGCTTCACTGTTCTGCTGAGCAGAGCCAACGGAGTAAATAGATGTCACTCAACAGTCCACTCTTTTCTATAACTCATCCATGATGCAAACTGTATACCTCCAGTAACATGATTTTCCTCCTTTCCAATATGCTCTACAATTTGTAAGTTCCGAAACAACAATATGAAGAAGAACCAACACTATCACGTTGGCAAACAAGGCATCATGTGACAAACACTGGACTTTCATGTCTCTATATGAGCTATGATCTTTAAAAAAATCACTCTTCTGTGGGAAAAATCATAATCAGTGCTTTTGCAGGTTCTTCAATAGAATGGTACACTTCCTTTATATACAACTGATCTGAACTGTGATCCTTCTGATTGTGAAAATCATGATCCGTTAAAACCCAAGTTCAATAATTCCTATATTTTATGTGTGCTCAAGTAAGTCCAGAAAGTTGGGCAGCATTTTTTAAAACCTTCTAGTTGATCACACACAGTTCTTTGAAACTGGTCCAATTTGTCCCCACAGCCTTAAGTAGGTATTTTTGGTATTCAACTCTATCAATACTGAAGGCATAATGAACCCAGATCAACTCTTCTTATCCACCCCAGTTAATCTCACACAATGTATCAGTACTGATCCCAGTCCAACTGTTTTACTTCTTGCTGTGGAGACAACTGCTCCAGCTGCTTCACTTGTCCCTATAAT
Organism: Cyclura pinguis; assembly: GCA_030412105.1. Taxonomy (NCBI): domain Eukaryota; kingdom Metazoa; phylum Chordata; class Lepidosauria; order Squamata; family Iguanidae; genus Cyclura; species Cyclura pinguis. Next base: position 68,872,817 of record CM059602.1, on the reverse strand, counting down.
TAAAAGATCACAACAGTGTATAAAACAAAGTCATGGACATAATAGGATTAGAGAACTTCTCCTCACATATAGGAAATAGAGAGAAAAAATTCAAGTGGAAATGGTTATATCAGGGTTCTCATTCTGGTATTTAGAACTGTATTGTTCTTTGACCATTTGTAAATAAGACTCATGTTACTAGACAAGTTTCTCTTTGTATTAATATTTACTGCAAAGAATTGCTTATACAGCTTCAACTAAATGTAGAAAATCCAAAAATAAAGAAATGTGCATTAAAAGTGTAAACAGTGTTGTCTGTTTTGAAGAATAATCTGTTCTACTTCCTCGATTTCTATTTTTGTTTCCAAAAATCATCCAATACATTTTCATGAACTGCATGATGGTCTAATAGGATAAGAACCAGTATAATTAAGTGGTTAATACTGTATTTGAAGACTTGGAGTTAAATTTTAGCTGAGCAACAGGCTCATGTGCGTATTCGGTGACTGTAGCATTAAGATGTGGCTTGCATGTGTGAAATTTTTACAAAGCAAAGCCCAAACAGAAGTCTCATGTCAGGTTTTCAATTGAATCATTTAAGCTTGCAATTTATATAATTGTGCTAAACATGCACATATGAAATGATCTCTGAGTGCCCTTGGGCAAGTTATAATTAATTTGCCATTTGAAAAGTGAGTACCTTACCTTACACTGCTGGTGGGAGCCAAAAACTAATTTATGCTATAATCTGAACTATTACAAACTATAAGTAGTCACTATGGAGTATTTTAGATAGCCATTGTAATATTCTGCAGCTACAAAACACGCTCAGTCTCAGACTTATCTGAATAAGCCAAGGATAGGGAACATGTAGCTTGCTAGATGCTGTTGGACATCCTTCATTATCAGTTATGCTGGCTAGAGCTGAGGCAACTGCAGCCAACATGTTTCCCATCCCACACTATAAGTTATGTGCATCAGTACTATGGAAACCCAATATCAGAACTGTTCAGAAACAAACACAAAAGCTCCAGAGGTATTATTACATAAAAGGTTACTAATACCAAAGAGCTAATTTATCTAGCTAAAATCTTTTATTTGCAGAAAGTGGAAATGCAATTAAGAGATGCTGACAAAGATTTCTAGATCACTTCTAGAAATGGCTCCAATAAAGTTAGGAACATTAAGATTTTTAAGTCACCATTTTAATATTGCCAATAACTACATCAGGTTGAAACTGTACATAACAAATTGGGAAAGAGTCTCAGTGTAATGGTTTCAGCAAAGAAATGTAATGACTCTGTTTAAGAACATCACTACAGTAAAAACAGTGGCAAACAGGAACTTGGCACCACATTTACAAAGTAAAGGCATGCTGTTTCCACATACAGTTTCAAAATCTCTGAAGATGAAAGGCCCTGGTAAATGCAGAACAAATTGCACTGTCTACAAAATTTCCCACTGGTTTAAGACCAAACACACAGAGACAATTAAGTGGTTGATTAAGTAGCTTTGCAGCAACACATACTCTCCCCTTCTGTTTGGAATTTTACAACTCACCTTTCAACTGGAAGTCACCCTGGGCATTTTATATAATCAGATTTCCACCTTCTACACCAGCAGCACATTCTTTGAGATTTGGTAATCAGCATAAACCAGGCTAACCCTACCCACCTTGTAAGTCAGAAAAAAAGCCTGTCACTCTGCTACATGAAATCTATTTTGGGGGGAAGGGAGAAAGCCTTACAGTGTATGTAAGCAGAATGGTAACAAAGGGGACATCAGAAGAAGCCACAGCTTTAGCCATAAGAATTCTAAGGCCCTTTTATGTAATTGCAGTAACATGAAGTTCTGACCACACCAAGATTTAAAAACAAAAGGTTCCTGCTAAGAGGAATTCTTTCTGCATGATCTGGTCACATGTGCATAGTTAAGTGTTTGTTTTTAAAACAATATTGTTTGCACATACAGAAATAAAATTTAGTCAAGCTATAGTTTTGACGGAAAATTCTTAAAAACAGCAATAGTGGCTTATTAAAGAAAGAAAGCAAGCTACATATTGAAGTTCTAGGATATCAACTTTGTAACAGCTGTACACTTTTGAAACTTTGCAATCCAAGTGATGCCTGGATGATCAAAAAACCACACTTAACAGTAGTTCTGATTTTTGGATTCTAACTTCAGCATCCCATACCAATAAAAAGGTCCCTAGTACAGAAGATTGTGCTAAAGAATGCAAGGATTTTGCATGCTGTTTTCATTCCCCAGTCCTGTTCATGCTTGCAGCTGTCCCACAAGGCAGCAAATAAACAGTCCAGTTCTTAAAACACTATATCCTGAAATCTGGAAGAAAAAAAAAGTTCATATTAGAGCCTGGTAAATATTTATACAATGCTAAAGCTTAGAAAAGTTTGCCACGCTCATAATTTACCTTTCATGGCCACTCTCCTTTTAGTAGAGTCCACATTCCTTCAGGTTGTTTTTAATTATAACATCTGTGACAGCATCGAAAACAAACTGCACATTCTTGGTGTCAGTGGCACAGGTGAAATGGGTGTAAATTTCCTTGGTATCTTTTCTTCGGTTGAGATCTTCAAACTGGCACTGAATGTATGCAGCTGCTTCTTCATATGTATTAGAACCTAGAAAAAGAAAAGATACAGAACATGACAGCAGTGTTGATGGACCAACCAGAGACCCATCTGGTGCAGCACCCTGTCATCTTACAGCAGCCAGTAGCACACACATAGGTGCACCATGACTAGCAGATATCTTATACTAATCTACTTGACTTATAAAGGACCTTCAGTTGACTTCATAGGTCTTTTGAAAAATCCGTTTTTACTGATATTATGTTCAACTACACTATTTAATATTAATGGTAATTCTTCAATACATCTCTTGAAAAGAATGAGGCTAAAGAAATGCACTTTCATTGAGGGGGCACCTCAGTGCAGCTCCATCTCTGATGTTACAAGATGGTTAGTACCTAGATGGATGATCACCTGGGAACCACACTAAAAGGCCTCAAGCTCTTTCAAGGAAGAATGGGATACAGCAATCACAAAATAAGCAACCAGTTAGTATTAGAGAAACAAATGAAAGATATGCACTTTTATCGTGGCATGGCAAGTAGATGAATGCAATGAAAAAAGAGCAAGAAGTAAAAAGCTGACTGACAAGAAAGCTTTAAGAATCCAAGGGACTGACAAGGGCAGAGAAGAAAACTGTAAGAGTCAAGCGGCTCCAATGAGTTTCATTTCCATCACACAACTGTATCCCACAATGAAGAGCAAACCATTTTTGAAAACTCAAGATACTTACAGCAAGAATTCACTATGTAGCATGGAGTGGTCACTGCTTTTGAAAGAAAATGTTTTGACAGACATGTACAAACTCAACCTCCCTGAACTACAGTGAGCACTGCTCACTGCAAGTTTCAATTGTCTTTAAAGTAAAGTCCCAGTTCCATGATTTAACTTAAGATACCAGCATAAACCATAATTGCAATCACACAGGTTTCCCAGTGAAATAGCCTTGAAAGGATTTTCCTAGCAAACAGTAACACAATGGCAAAGCAGATACGATGATACTTTAGTCAGGTTTTTTTTTAAAAAAATACTAGGGCAAATGAGACCAATGATTATATGTTGCTAGATTTACAGACCAATCCTTTTGTAATGAAAGGGTGCTTAAACCCAATGGAGTGGATCCTGCCACAGTAGTAATTAAGACTAGACGCAATGAAATTCAACCCATTTATTTTAATGGGCTTAGGCAAAAACACTATAGATGAATAGTCTGTCAGTGTGGTAGTAGCAGGAGTGACCTGGAAAAATTGAGCTTGTCATGGCACAGAAAGGATCAGGAATTAAACCAGGATAGAGCTTATGAGGTTTAGTAAAACACAAGGAGCAGCACAGAAAGGATCAGGAATTAAACCAGGACAGAGCTTACGCGTTTAACATAAAAGCAGTAGCAAGCATAAGCAACAGGGGCAGGAGGAGAAGACAGAGGTGTTTACACAGTGTATGCTCACTCAATTTCACAAACATAACCTACTGCACAGAGTAATGTGCCAGTACGACTGAGCAAACCTGGCACTGGGATGGATAGGTATTGCAGACAGCAAATCAGCAGTGGAAGCAAGAAATTTAGCAGGATGTCTCTGAACTACTGCTTCTATGAAGACATATGACTGAATAGAGTAATGAGTAAAATCTGGTTAGTTAGCAGAAAGGCTGTTATTCACTTAAGGAAGAAAAGACAGCACGCTGCCTCCTCAGCAGCACAGTCCTATGCGTATTTACTCAAAAGGGCTGCAACCTAAATCTTGCACAAGCAGAAATGTTTACTTGCAGGAGTTGATCCACAGGACATCTGCTGATAGATTTTTTTCAGCTTTTTATTTGCTTAGTGTAAACGGTACTGCAGCCAGAAGAATCCTTAATTAGATAACAGACAAAATCCAACTGACCCCCAAAGCTACTCTGTTTATTTGTTGTTCAGACAGATGAGAATAACAGAGAGTCTCAAAAGTTGCAGAAGAAAAAGCAAGCTTCATTTCCAAAAGCAATCCAGTTTAGTCATTACATCTAACAAACTTTGAGAGTAAGCCCTTAAGAAGCAACCAAAACACCATCTCTTTAAGAATAAGTGTTTAGCAGGCACTTGAACTGAGATCCAATGGGCAGTCTAAACAAGATCTTTTAAAATAATGATGTGTAATTTAATGTCATCCATATGTTAAAAAGTTCATCACATAATGGCTGAGCTGCATTTTTGGAAACTTTATACTCTCCTCTGATTAAGGTGGTTACACTATAAGCCTTTTAGGCAAAAAAGTTTGCCTACAGGCACTGCTTTTACAAGCTCTCTCTTTTCTTTGATTTGGAAATGGCGGTAATATTAGCAGTAGTTAGTTGTTGGAATATCACAACCCAGGATGCAGCAGTTATTGGAATATCACAACCAGAACGCCTAACATGGGGGAAGAAACTGTGGTAACTTGAATGAATGAAAATAAGTAAGACACATTCAGACTTCAGACTGTATATATTCAAATTCTTACTTTGTGAGGGAAATTACAGAGTGCAGGAGATTAACAATGAAGCCCATAAGGAGTGCCATAATCACAGGATGGCATTAAAGTGTCATCTCCATCAGGTGCAGAAATGGGGTACAAAATCTTTCAGTGCTTTGAGAAACCACCATTTTTAGTTTACACTTACATATATCTTATAAGCTCTGCTTGATGAGTTTCACATCACATATAAATGAAAAAACTCAGTTTGGGGAAACAGAAAAGTGTTAGATATCTGTTTCCATCAGGAAACACGATAATGACTATAAAAGAGGATATATTGAAAACAGGACTAGTAGTAAGTAGAGCTAAAATCAGTAAGATTTCATCTAAATGGAACACTAGTAAAGACATTTATATATTTAAAAGCCTATATGGTAGATGGGCCAAGGAAGAAGCTTGTGTACACATTCAAAAACAATTTTTAAAAAATAGAACACTTGCTTGTATTATATACCGGTCATTTTCAACATATTGTTCCTACTGTTTTGACTTTACCTGGATATTCTGGGTAGCAAATTGTTAGTGGACTCCTTCTTATCTTTTCCTCAAACAGATCTTTCTTGTTCAGGAACAGAATGATCGATGTATCTGTGAACCACTTGTTGTTACAAATGCTGTCAAAGAGTTTCATACTTTCATGCATACGATTCTGGATGAAACATGGAGAGAGCAATATTGAAGCAATTTTACATAGTTATCTACAACAAAGTTCTAATGTGACAAATGTGAATTATTCAGTTTGATGCTCATGGAAGAAAGTACACTGGGCAAACAGCTGAATGTAAAAAATGTATAAAAAACAAGTCACAAAAAGATCCTGAATTCCTCATCTTTTCGGTTATTACAATTTCAAAATTTCCCACAAAACTTGACCCAGATGAACAGGTTGCTTACCTGTAACTGTGGTTCTTCGAGTGGTCATCTGTGCCCTCACACACTAGGAGCTTTCGCGCATGCGCGGTACCGTTCGGAAAATTCTAGAGCTTAGTAGCTTGGCAGGAACCCCTCCCCCTCTGCCTGCACTGAGCATGCTCAGCCCGCCGAGCAACGGTCTCTCCTCAGTTCTAAAGTCCGCCGAAAAAAGGGACCTGAGAAAGAGGGGACGGTTGGGCGGGTGTGTGTGAGGGCACAGATGACCACTCGAAGAACCACAGTTACAGGTAAGCAACCTGTTCTTCTTCTTCGTGGTCTCTGTGCCTCACACACTAGGAGACTTTGTAGCTTACCAGAAGGACGGTGGGTCAGGTCCTAGAGTACGGAGGCCAGCACCGCTCGTCCAAACCGGGCATCCCTCCGGGACCGGCAGTCCAGTCGGTAGTGGCACACGAAGGTCGATGGCCTGGACCAGGTCGCCACCCGACATAGTTCTTGTAGGTCCACACCTCGCAGGAGAGCTGCCGAGGATGCCACGGCTCTGGTGGAATGAGCCCGGAGCAAGTCTGGCGGGGGCTGTTTTGCCAGCTCGTAGGCCAGTAGTATAGTCTGGGCCACCCACTTAGAAAAACGCTGGGTGGAAACCTTGTGGCCTCTACGGCGCCGACCGTAGCACACGAACAAGTGTGGGGTCTGCCTGAAAGACGCAGTCCGGCTGGTGTAGAACGCCAGGGCGCGGCGAACATCGAGGGAGTGTAGGGACCGTTCCAAGGGCGTCGTCGGATTCGGATGGAACGTCGGCAGAATAATGTCTTGATTAAGGTGGAAGTGTGACACCACCTTGGGCAGGAAGGAGATGTCAGGTCTGAGAACTACCTTGTCCCTGTGGAAAACAAGGAAGGGCTCGTCGGCTCGCAACGCAGTCAGCTCGCTGGCTCGCCTGGCTGAGGTGACAGCCACCAAAAAAGCAGTCTTAATAGTCAAGAGCCTGTCATCCGCCGTGGCCATGGGCTCGAACGGTGGTCGAGTCAGCTGCGACAGCACCAGAGAGAGCGACCAAGGCGGTAACGGTGGCGATACCGGCGGGTATAGATGCTGTAGGCCCTTCATGAACTGCTTCATGGTGGCGTCACGAAAGAGCGCCGCCGACGGAGAGCCGCGAGGTTGATACGCCACGATGGCGGCAAGGTAGACCTTTAAGGAGGAGAATGCCAGTCCCTGCTGTCGAAGATGGAGTAAGAAATGGAGGACGGTACCTTGGCCGACAGGCGATACCGGCTCCCCCCGTGTCTCAGCAAAAGCCACAAATTTTTGCCATTTGTAGGCGTAGTTACGGCGCGTCGACTCCTTCCTGGCCGCGGTCAGGACGTTCCGGATGACCGGGTCGTCTAAGGCGTTATCCGCCATGCGTGGAGGGCCAGGAGGGGCAGGTCGGGATGGAGAACGAGACCGCCCGAGTGTGACAGAAGGTCCGGAGTCGAGCGGAACCGGAGGAGCCGACCCCGAGCCGCCTCGAACAGGGGGCCGAACCAATGTTGCCTCGGCCAGTACGGAGCCACGAGAACCACGTCCGCTCGGTCCGCCAGGATCTTGGCGACCACCCGACCGAGGAGGGGAAATGGAGGGAACGCATATAGAAGGCCGTCGCTCCATCGGAACTGGAAGGCGTCGCCGAGAGAGCCCGGGCCCCGACCGGCTCTCGAGCAGTACCGACGGCACTTCGCGTTCTCCTCGGTGGCAAAGAGGTCGATCGTGGGCTCGCCCCATCGGTCCCGAATCAGCCGGAACGCTTCCCTCGACAGGGACCACTCGTGGTGGCAGGAAGTGTCCCTGCTGAGGGCGTCCGCTGTGGTGTTGTCCTGGCCCGCCAGGTGTACGGCTATCGGGTGGACCCGGAGCGACACGCACCAGTCCCACAGTTGGAGCGCGATGGTCAGGAGCGTGGTCGAGTGGGTCCCCCCTTGTCTGTTGACGTAACAGACTGCCGTCGTGTTGTCCGTCAGAACCAGGACCGTGTGCCCAGCGACCAAGTTGCGAAATGCTCTCAGAGCTTTCCAGATAGCTAGAAGCTCAAGAGCGTTGATGTGGAGACCGGTCTCGTCGTCGGCCCAATGTCCTCGTACCCTGAGTCCACGGCAGTGCGCTCCCCAGCCGAACAGGGAGGCGTCGGTCGTTACCGTCAGTCGAGGAGTCGGCTCTCGGAACGGCATCCCGGAGAGCAGGTGACGGTAAGACAGCCACCAAAGCAGGGAGCGGCGCACGTGCAGAGGAGGTCGTAGATGACACCTCTGGTCGTCCCGGAGCGGATTGAAGACCCGGACGAACCAGTGTTGGAGCGGGCGCGCGTGCAGCCGGGAGAGGTAGGTAACCACTGTGGTGGAGGCCATGTACCCGAGGAGCTGCTGGATCCTCCTCACCAACACCGTAGGCGCGTCGAAGGTGGTGGCTGCCGCCCGGCGAAGGGTACGTGCGCGCTCCAGCGGTAAGTAGGCCCTGGCAGACACCGAGTCCAGGGTCGCGCCGATGAAATCGAGCACCCTCGCCGGTTCGAGGTGCGACTTCTTCGGGTTGACCCGGAGACCAAGGCGAGTCAAAAGGGACAGTGTCCTGTGGATGTCCCTGTACAGTTTGTCTTTGCAGGACGCGACCAACAGCAAATCGTCGAGGTAAGGGTAAATGGAAACGCCCTTCGTCCGCAGGTGGGATACCACCGGGGTCATGCATTTGGTGAAGACCCTCGGGGCGGTAGACAGTCCGAAAGGCAGCACCCTGTATTGGTAACAGGTGCCGTCGATCGCGAACCGAAGGTACCGTCTGTGCTGCGGACGAATGGCGATGTGGAAGTACGCATCCCGAAGATCGATGGAAGCGAACCAGTCCCCTCGACGAAGGAAAGGCAGGATCGAAGGTAGAGTGACCATCTTGAACCGTCTGGGGCGGATGTACTCGTTCACCCCTCTGAGGTCCAAGATCGGTCGCAGGGTACCGTCCGACTTCGGTACCGTGAAGTACCGGGAGAAGAAGCCGGTGGTAGTGGCCGAGGGCGGTAACCTTTCGATCGCTCCCTTCTGCAAGAGAGACTGGATCTCTTCCAGCAAGGCCGGACTGGCGGGGGTGGAATAGTAGACGCCTCGCGGTGGAATACTTGCAAACTCGATGGCGTAACCAAGACGGACGATGGAGAGAACCCAAGAGTCCGAAGTGATGTAGCACCAGTCGGCGAAGTGTCTGGCCAGTCCGGGATGATCTTCTAGGGATGCGGGCAGGTGGAAGAGAGGCTGTTGACGCGACCTGCAAGTCCCATCAAAAACGGGACTTCGTCCCTGAGGACGACTTCCTCGAAGAGGGCTGGCGTCTCCGAGGAGGCCTCCTGGAAGAAGACGAAGCCGTCGGCCGCGACAGTCCCGAGCGCGGGGAGCGCGATGGGAGCGTGGAGGAGGAGGACCTGCGCCATGAAGGTCGGGAGCCAAAGGCGCGGCGTGACTGCGAAGGCTGATGGATCCCCATCTTCTTGGCCGTTAGGCGTGCCTTGACGATGTGGTCCATCGCCTCGTCAGTAGTAGCACTAAACAGTCCGGTGCCATCGAATGGAAGGTCCTCGATGCGCCTTCTGGTGTCCTCCTGCAACCCGGATGATCGGAGCCACGCGTACCTCCGCAGCGAAACCGATCCCACTAGCACTCGTGCAGCCACCTCGACGGAGTGCCTAGAGGAAATGATCTGCTGGTTCGCGAGCGCTACCGCCTCGTTGAAGAAGTCGGTAGCGCCCGCTCGGTTTTCCTCCGGGAGACTCGCCAGAACCGGGTGGAACCTGTCCAGCAGGTTCCTCAGGTAGGCCGCGAGGCAGGCCTGAGTGTTCGAGACCCGTGCTATCAGTGAGGAGGCGGAGTAGAAACGCCGGCCAAACGTGTCGAGCCTCCGACCCTCTCTATCCGGCGGCGTGGTATGCGCCCTTGTTGCCCCCTTGGTCTGGGCAGACTCGACCACCACGGAGTTCGGCTGAGGATGGCTGAAGAGGAACTCGGCGTCCTCCCTCTGGGTCCGGTAGAGGTGCTCAAGCCTGTGCGGAATAGGCTGAGCAGAGGCCGGTTGGGCCCACGGCTGCTTCAGGGCTTCCATCAAGGCCAGCAAGAATGGCAGGGGAGCCATTGATGGAGCGCGGGTGTCGACGTATTGGAACACCGGATCCTGAACAGCCGGGGCCGGTTGCGCAATCTTCAGGCCCAAGGCTGCAGACATACGAAGGAGGATCGCCGAGAAACTCCGAACGTCCTCCGGGGCCGATTCCGGGGCAGGGTCTCCAAACGCCAAGGGGGGGGATTCGTGGGACGCTGGTGTTGACTCACTGGAGTCTGAGTCCGACTCGTAGGACTGAGAGGAGTCGGAGGACGGCTTGTCGGGCGACCCCTCCCGTGACGGTTGACGCGAGGACACAGCGAGGGTCACAGTCGGAGCGGCGACAGTGGGAGGCCTCACTGAAGGAGAAGCAGCTGTGACCGGTGCCTGAGGAACCCGGGCGGCCGGAGGTAGCGCAGGTCTCGGACGCTCAGCAGTCTGAGTCACAGTCACCGAAGCCGGGGGCGGCGGCGCCTGAGTGGCCTCCGACGACGGACGGGTCGCTGTGGAGGTAACCCGTGGCGGAGGTGAGACCGCACGGTAACGAGGCGAGCGGTCGCGCGAGCGTCGAGGAGCAGGTGACCTGGAGGTGGAACGCGGCGAGTCGTGGTACCGAGAGCGGTAGTCTCCGCGTGATGGAGAGCGGGACCGACGATACGGCGACCAGCGTCGTGCGTCAGGATGGTACCTGTCGCGGTACGCCGGGGAGTAGGATCGATAGGACCCCGGGTACTCCCTCCAGGTATGCTCTCTGCCGTATCTGGCCATGTAAGAGGCCGAAGAGTACGGAGAGTCCATCGGCGGTCTAGACCAGCCGGGGTGGGCCTCCCTCCGGTGCGGAGAGCGTTGCCGGATGCGCCGCTCCGGTGTCCGGGATCGACTCCGTCCGGAGGATCCACGCGGACGAGGTGAGGTCTGAGGTGAGGCGAGAGCATGCTCCGGGCGGGCCGCCATTTCAGGGCGTCCAGGCGGAGACACCGCTGCAGTCAAGAGAGGTGGGCCGGGGGGCGCCTCGAAGGCAGCGGACTCCTCCACGTCGGAGACCTCCAGGATCTCCTAGTGTTCCGAATCCTCCTCGGGTGCCTGCTGGGTCGGAGGAGGTGTGGGAGGAGCAGGTCTCTTTGATGGAGAGGCACGCTTTCCCTTCTCCTTCTTTCTCTTTTTCTTGTCCTTGTCCTTGTCCTTCCCCTTCTCCGGAAGAGCAGGCCTTTTTCGCTGGGCCAAGGTCAGCGGCCTCGTAGGTTTTGAAGCCGGAACCGAAGACTCTCCCAAGGTCGAAGCAGAAATCTTCGGTATCCTCGGCAGAGCAGAGATCGGGGTCCATGGTGGCGGTACCAAGCCCGGTACCGCCGACGAGGTCGGGTCAGCAGCCGCCGACACCGACACGGGCGTGGTCGAAGAACGCCCCGATGCCGATGGTTTGGACATCGTAGCCACTGACGGTCGCGAAGGTCCTTCCTGAGCCTGCAGAGACTGCTCCCAGCAATGAGATTTCAGGCGAGCCAGGTGATTTCTCAAAGTCTGGGAGGTGAATTCTCTACAGATTGGGCAGGCCCTGGTGTTGTGGGCCTCACCCAAACAGAAAAGACACTCGCTGTGACCGTCGGTTAAGGCGACCTTACGACCACACACTCTGCACGGCTTAAACAGCGCCGACATAGAAGAAGGGAGAAGACGTCAGGGAAGGAGCGTGGAGAAGACAAGATGGCGGCGACGAAGAGAAACGACGAAGGAGACGAAGACGAAAGGGGGGAAAAAGAGAGGTGAAAATCCCGTAAACGGGAGCCGAAATCACCAAAAACCAAGTCCGCAATCCGAGGGGTAGTCCAAAATCCAATTCCGAGGTCAAAGCCAGTCAAACAAATACACGAAGAGAAAAGCCAAGCAAGAACCAAACTCAGAACCTCCGTACGAGACGGCGGACGAGAAAGAACTGAGGAGAGACCGTTGCTCGGCGGGCTGAGCATGCTCAGTGCAGGCAGAGGGGGAGGGGTTCCCGCCAAGCTACTAAGCTCTAGAATTTTCCGAACGGTACCGCGCATGCGCGAAAGCTCCTAGTGTGTGAGGCACAGAGACCACGAAGAAGAAGCTTTACTTATTTACAGCCAATCAAACTGTATCTTAATTTTTCAGATATGATTAAAGAGAGTTTAATTTCAAAAGTTTTAAGTTCAAAATTTAAAAAGTTACACTGCTAATTTAAAAAGTTACACTGCTAACTGTCACTGCAGGAGTTTTGAAGAAGCATACAGGAAAAAAAATAGTTTCTGTACTATTTTAAATCTGGTTATGGTTAGTAATTTTAGTACTGTTAGTAATTTCCAAGGCAACCATACAGCAAAATACGCCATTTAAGAGGACAGTTTCTCAAACAAACTATAAAAAGCCTCAAATTAATTTCTATTATAGTTCACATTATGCAGAATGTAAGTAGACAGCCAGAGTGGGACAGTGGTTTGAGTGCTGGATTACGACTCTGAAGTCCAGGGTTCAAATCCCTGCTCAGCCATGGAAAACCACTAGGTGACCTTAGGCAAGCTGTACACCTTCAGCCTCAAAGGAAGGAAAAAGCAAACTCTATCTGAACAAATCTTGTAAAGAAAAGCCATGACAGGTTTGCCTTAGGGTCCCCATTAAGTTGGAAACAACTTGAAGGCACACAACAACATCAGAAGAATGAAAGCAATGTTTAACTCTATGGCAACATACCATTTCTTCATCCTCAGCAAGAACAAGGTCATAATCACTGAGAGCTACGCAGAATATAATTGCTGTTACTCCTTCAAAGCAGTGAATCCATTTCTTGCGTTCTGAACGCTGACCACCAACATCAAACATCCTGGCAGGAAAATAAATGACTTGAAGACTAATGCCAAAATAAGAGTAATGTTTGCTTGCTCAGTACCATCACATGCATATAACAGGGGTTCTTTGTCTCTAGAAAAATACATACATGATGCTCAAATTCACAAAAAGGACATTATAATGACATTAAATGTTTATAAAACTGTCACTTGCTAATCTTTTCTACCACAAATAATCACATGAATGTTTCTATCAAAAAAAGGTGAAATCAGTAATTGAGAGCCAGATTAGACGTAAAGATTACTAGGTCATGTTTCCACAGAACAAGACTATTGCTCTATGGAAACAAGACTATTTGCACAACAAGACTATCTGCATGACTGAAGATCTCCTAAGATATACATCATCCTTTAGTGAATGATACAGTAATGGCAAGCTTATGCTCTAAAATAGTTAAACCATCTTATAAGTCAGGTTTTACTATTATGGATATCCTGGTAATTTCATCAGGTGAAACTTCCAGCAATAGTTAATACCATCATGGTCTCTCCAGTACCCAAGGGAGCTAAACAGGAATATATGCAACGTTAATTTTGACTAGGAGATTATCAGTAGGGAGCAGAGGTGTGAAACAGATGTCACTTTTCTCCTTCAGTCAATATTGCATAGGTTGGGAAACTACTGACAACACACGGTAAAATTTAATAATATTAAGGAAGACTGGAATAGGTAACTCCATATATATTAAAACATATCAAACCATATGCATAATATATACTTCCACATTTGTATCTCTATAATACAGATGCTATAGCATGCCCCTAACTACATTATCACCTGAAAAAAAAATCCATAAATTTCAAATTCTGCAGTGTGAATTCATACATTCTTTAATGGCAGACAACAACAGCAGAAAAATCACAGCTTCCTACTGGAGTGCACTGAATGAAGAACATTGCTATGGTGACATACAGGTATTCCACACTGTATCCACTGTGAAATACAAAGCAACATTACTCAATACACAACTGGAATGGTATGATTAGAGTCTGTTTATCATCCTCTCTGTTCCCAAGCAACAGAGCCAATAAGCATACTGTCCAGTAGCAACTTTCAGTTATGTCAATATGATATAACTGCTCTACAAATGAGGTAGGCAATGTACTTTACAAAGTAGTTGCTGTAGTAAGGCTAATCTACCATAAACCTTTATATACAGTGCAGAAAAGTGTTTCAGCATTTAAGTTTCCCTTAATCAGTCATGTACAATACTACAGCGACACCTAAGAGATGGTACATGACCTTACCTTTTAAGAGAACTTCAAAAGTCATCTAGCTGATTGACAACAGGCCCAACATGCAGTCCATTCCCTTAGGGCCATCTAACCTAGAGCTAACTCTAACTTAAATTAAGAGCTACATAAACAAGAAGTATCACTTATGAAGTCCCTATACTGTGCTCCAGAAATTCATTAAAATTGGTAATTCCCCTGTGCGGAGAGGCAATTATAACTATTTTAAGATTCTTACCACTGCAAAATAAGTATTTTGATCTTGAGAAAGAGGTCTTTATGCACCTAAATTGTTTTAATGTAAGTAAATGGGTGTGCAGTCACTACAGGAAGATGCACACATTACAGGTAGTACAAGTCACTCACACCTCTGTTCGGAAGCAGCAGTTTGTGTCCGAGTGTGAGACACATTTTGGACATCTAATGGCATACCTAAAAGTGCATCCACTTATAACATGCTGAACCATTGTGAGGGGATCCACCATCCCCTTCAGTGTATGAGACTCTGCATTTGGCAAGACTGAGATGGCAACAAGCACAGAAGACAGAAATATGTATCTGCTTTCAATTTTATTTCATCAGTAGTACATGAAGCTATTTAGTATATACAACAAACCCACCAAAAGGATGGATTTCTATTTAATCACCGTTAATCTTAAAATGACCCAGCCAAACTTTAGATCTGACCTTGACCAGCTGAATCCAATTTGTCTGCTTGTATCCATGGGACTCAAGAGGAAAAAAAATGAAACTGTGTTGCTTTCAAAAACTAGTTTGAAACACACACCACATCCCTTTCCTAGATTGGGACTTTAAAGACAGGAACAAACCATCCACCTGTACTGCCTTCAGCCTAATTTTAACTGAGTGACTAACAATCAGTTCCGACCCCCAGGGAGGAATAATTTCTCCTCCCCACAGCAGCCTGCTGGGTGAAGTGGCAGAAAAAAGAGAAAATGTGGCAGAGAAAAAAGAAAGAAAAAAGAATGGGGTGGCCCCACCTCTCTCTGGGCTCTGTCCCGGTCCAGTGCCAGCTTCTTAATTAATCACTAAAATTTCTTGCAAGAAATGCTGGGTAGGACACACTTTCTCCACAGTACATTACAGGTCAAATCATCTGGAAGCAGTAGAATCCACTGCTTGACAAAATCAAGCTTTTATAACATGGTACAGCCCTTGAATAAATAAGCAATGCCACCCTCTGTCCCAGTGCTTGAGGACAGAACCAGCAGATGGCAAAACTGCTGGCACCGAAGACAGAACACTGGACAGGCATTCCTTTCCCTCCTGTCATTACAGAGCCAGGCACATCAAGGCCTGCGCCTGCCAAGAAAAGGAGGCGTTATTCCCAAGGGAATGGGATCCCTGAGAGAAAAATCCTTCTTTGCCCTGGGTTAAGGAAGGAAGAGGAATCTGAATGTAGGCTGCACAAGCCCAATATCTGATTCACTGCACAAGGCTGGAGATGAGCAGATACACCAGTTAATTTTGCATTCATACAGCACTTTAGTATGCCCATGTCAGAGAGTTTGTCTCATTCATGCTCAGTATATGAAAAGTTACTGTTACTCTATCATTACATACAAGGTACAAAGGCTCAGTTATGGGCCTAAACCCAATTGCTGATTTCAGTCAGAATAAACGTACTGAATCAACAGACCTTTCAACGTGATAACATATCACGTTCCCGCTGTGATTCAGTGGATTCACACTAGGTGGGATTTAAGCCATGGTATTTTTATCCAAGGTCATTCTGTGACTGTTTTGATTAGGTTACTAAGCCCACAACTAAATTTAACATTATTTTAGATGTTGCTACACCTTTATAAAATACATTCATTTTGTAAATATTACCCCAATCAAACGGAAAACAAATGCAATGAAAAGCCATGTGCAAGTAAGCTACATCAGCAGAAATCAAAGCAGAAGTAGTAACTTACTTTTCCATGTATAAAATTATTTATCAAAATGTTATATCATTCCTTTCTACCACAGCGAGTTTGAAATAAAGCACTCTAACAAGTCTAGTGTACCACACACAATCAATTTGTCTAATACTGTGGTGACAGGCAGGGATGAACTGGGCTTCACTGCATCCTCATGGCTGGCATGAAGGATAAGAAGCAGAAGTAAGGAATTCATACTGAAAGGGATACTGCTTAGGTCAAGCTGATTACGTTGGTGTGGACACATGCCCACAGGGAACACTTTCCTCTCTTCTTCAGGCAGAATGTCTAACATTTATGAGTTCCGTAAGTGATAGCAGCAATGCTCCCTGCACACCATGAAACCTGACAGCATCTTGCATTAGAAGGGCTGTGAGCTTTAGTCAGTCACACTCATTCTTCATGATATCATATTTTACTATGTTGTGAGACCGGACAGAAGTTCTGACAACAGAAAAACTAAAAAGTTTTAAAGGATAAACTTAATGAGAATGTGGCAATGCCTATAAGAATCTCTCTAAATAGGTGGTGACAAATTACTACCCGGAAGAACATGGGTTGTAAGTCACTCTCACTTGACTTAACTGTTTATGTGTACTCCACTGGAAAATACACAGTTTCTGTACTACATCAAGCACAAATGATGGCAAGCATTTTAATATCTGTGCATGCTTGTTGTCAATGTTCTGTACTACTGGCTGGTTAGTATTATCTCTACAGTTTTGCTGGGAAAGCCATGCACAGTTCAGAGAGCCATATTAATTTCAGCTCTAATTGCAACTCAGGGAAATATATGTATGGCAAGTTGGAAAATTACAATGGGCCTTTTTTCCTCTAAGCTTCCAAACAAATTATAAAATAGTAGCCAGTATCCTTTTAGTATATGTGCTCCTATAAAGCAAGGGTTCAGTACCTGTATCTGTGATTCCAACATAAAAGCAGCTGAAAAAACAAAACAATGAAAATAAAAAAGTGAACAAGAATCTCTGGCAAAAACAGAATTTAACGACAGAGGCATATTGTACTATTCAAAGCCACAGTCAAACTAAGTTTGCACTGTGCAGAAGAAAAAGTAGTACATTTTATACCACAGCAAAGAAAACTGGTGTGATACTGTAAGAACTGGCAGCTTCCAGTTTATCACATCTACTCACTTGAAATACAAATCCTTGAAGGTGAAATGTGTTTCCACAATGCCTGTTGTTTTCACTCTGGTCCGCAGAACATCTTGCTGGGTTGGAATGTAGTTCTGCTGAGATATTCTGTCCAAGTCATTAAGGTAGCTAAAATGAGAAGAGGGTGGGATGAGGAAGGAGAAAAATACATTCAGAATCTTTTCTTACACTGTCTCATGTCACTAATGTCACTTCTCAACGGTGGAAACTGAGCAGTAAGTATACTGATGCCTCTATTACATTAATTCCATGTCAACGTATCACCTGGTGTGCAACCTAAAATAAACTGGATTGTTTATGAAAGACTAACATGTGAGCTGCCTTAGATATTTAGCTTGCAAAATGTGGAATCTACGTTCTCCAACAAAACTGGCCATGTACACAGTTTTACAGCTGTCAGTAAATATCACAACTTGAGCCAAAACTGTTCTAATAAGACTATAATTTCAAACAGGAGTGGGTAATATGGTGTTCTCTAGACTTTATTTGATTACTGCACACACAGGACTCAGATAGGATAGCCAATGTCACAGATTATGGAAGCTGTACTTGAATGCCATCTGCAAAGCCACAGGTAGCCCACTCCTCATTTAGAATGTGAAGTCCTCATAGCTCAGCAATGTCTTTTTGTTTATGTTACTTTAAAGCATCATGTACTTCTATGGTCCTATATAAAAATAAAAACAATAACAAATATTTGTAATATATATAAAACAGACGCCATTCAGAAACAACTGACAGTTACCTCTGTATTGGTAGGCAAAAGGAAGAAAGACAACACAGAAGTATTGAAGAGTATGCGACAGAGATTGGCAGGTTTGCAAGCACCATCCAGCGCCTGAGGTATGCACCACTGCCTGAGTTGCTGAGATGAAAGAAACTTCATGGAGATCACTAGGAAGGAGTTGGGTGTAATGCAGTGGTTAAGAACATGAATGATGAGTCAAACTCCTTAGGTAAAATCTTAGCTCAGCTACAAACTGAGTACAGTTATCCCCCCCAATATCCATGGGAGATGCATTCCAAGGTCCTCTCATGGATACCTGAAACCGTAGATGGTACTGAACCCTCTAACTTCACAGGGACCACAGAGAGACTTCATACTATCAGATTGTATGAAGCCTCTCTATGGTCCCTAGAAGCTAGAGGCCTACTTCTGGTGATGCCAGAGGCATTTCCTATAGAGTGAACAGTTAAAGTGGGGGGCGAGCAGGCAGGTAGGCAAGGTATGGTGGCAGGACCTGGAGCTGGTAGTGCAGGTGCCAGTATTTTCTTCCATTTAATATTTTAAGACTGTGGCTAACTGAAACCATGGAAAGCAAAACCATGGATAAGAGAGGGAATCCCTGTAGTTTTAAGCAGACCATTGTCCTGCAGCCTCAGTAATGCCCTATCTACTAAGAGGCCTATACGCAAATACTGCTGTACGGAGTGAAAAGTGTATAAACAACACACTCCAAAAATCTAGGATAAAGCTATATGAATACTAACTATTAACATTAGAAAGGTCTCCTATTCACCACTGTGTAAAGCTGTCTTGCACAATCCTGGATTGAACAATTTAATTCTAAAAAGACACTCTAAAGGATCCACAGACCTTCATGCCAATGATCAAAGCACAAGGGACTGGATCCAAAGGTTTACTTGTGATAGAAACAAATGTTTGCATTCAACCCAGTCTGTAAAATGTAGCCTGAACACCTAGTTCTTTCAGTTCTTTATTTCTTGCCAGTTACTACAAGAATCTTTTCTATGCCATGCCATAGTAACTCAAATCATACAATAAAAGAGAGTGTAGGAACACAGCTCATCATGGTGGACCTGATCATATGCACATTCCTTTATTTCCACAGCCTCAGCATTACTCCATGAAGGCAGAGTACAGTACAGATATAAAAAAGAGTAGTATCTAGCTTTACAGCATCCTTGTGAACTAGACTAAAATGATAGATAGTGATTTGCCTTAAGATATCACAAGCTTCATTAGCTGAACCAAAGCTGGAGCTGGGTTACCCACATCCAAATCCAATATACCAACCAGTCATCCTAGTAAGCACTCAGCTAAAGCCTTGTTTTCCTACATCAATAAGGATTTCAATCCATTTCAGCACTGTAGTTCTTTTAAGAACTATATATTTTTGTTGAACAATTCCCCCATTTCTCCCTCATTTGTTGCCCAAATAGTATGACAGCTTTAAACTAAGTCAGAGTAAATTGTTGTCTGAGACGGTGTTTCCTTGTTGAGGCATATTTTTTGTTATGGCTTCAATGCTAACTGACTTTTTCTGGGGAAGACAAAATTCAGCTCTTTGTGATTACAATACTTCTACTGAGGGAAAAAAAAAGGCCTGTCAGCCTTCCATATCAGGTAGCCTATTGATATAGGAAGTATACTACAATTTTAAAGTAGCTTCCATTACTATTGCCTTTATTCTTTACCTGTTGCCCAAATGGACCTGCATGCTGTCCTGCTTTTAGATTTGGCAACAGAAAAGCAACCTAAAGTTAAAATCAAATGCAAGTGAATTAGACGACAACTCAAAGCAATGTTATCTAAAGTAAAATTTTGGCAAAAGAATGGATAAATTGCTTGAAGTCCTAAGAATAGGTTTACACCTAAGTTTTGATAAGAAGAACCAATAAATTATTTAAACAGCTGATATGCTTCCCTCATGAGTAGGCTGACCAATACAGACAATATTGTTAGGAACAAGCACTGAGAATAAAACTGGTTAAGTTTTAATTCATCTGGTGCTGCCAAGAGCTGACTTAGCAAGTCTTCACCATCATGGAACTAATACATTTCTTTGTCCACGTAATATGAAAATCATATGGAGTCCCAACAGAAAAATGAAGCATTAACTTCTTCAAATAAGGGAATCTCTAAGTTAGAAAATCTTGTTTGAATCACTGGAAAACGCAAAAACTATTCTTCAGTAGGAAGCAACCTTTTTTCCGCTTTTTTTTCTAGTTAACACATCCTAAACTCCAACACAGCAGTTGCAGTGAATTTCTAAACAGAAGTGGCTTGTTGACAGAAAGAAAATGATGCTCACCAAGGCCCAAGAAGACATTTCAAAGACATTTCCTGATAATCCAAACTCGTGTTACGCTACTGGTTAGTTAAAAGTCTACCTGACTTCTTCGGCTGTATCTTCACATTTAAAAAAATAATCTTAATATGGGGTGCTGCAAAGACCATGAGGCCTGCAACAGAGGGCTGGCTGAAGCTAACTTCCTTTTCCCAGCACGGGAACTTATATATACTTTCATATAACTGCCTGAAAAACTTGGAAAATCAGGTTGCTATCAGGGACTACTAATTAGCAGAAAACACTCGAGTAAGGAGTTGTCAGAGGAAAAAACCCACACTGTAGGATTTTTTTTCTGGATCAGACCTGCAAATTCTAGAATGCAACTCTATGTTCATTTATAGTCCAGAAACTCTGCTCTTAAAACAGGACAATGATTTTAAATTTTTTTAAAAAATGCTGAAAGGTAGAGCAACTGTATATACAGTGAGTTGTCCCACTTTCGGGGAACTTAGGGTATAAAATCTCTGAAAATGAAAAAAGTGAAAAAAATGAAAACTCAAATGCTATTTCTTTTTTAGACTTGAGAGCACTTCTCTAGGAATCTCTAGATCCTCCAGTGTGACTCTATGGGCCACTTCCAGCAGACATGGACCACAGAATCATGCTGCAAGATCTAGAGAAAACACATCTTTTCCCTGGCAGAAGAAAATAGGGTAAGATTTTCAAAATAAAATAAAATGGCTACAAACAATCAAATCTGCAAGTGCTGAATCCACAAAAGTGGAGGGCCCACTATATTTTCCTTATCAATATAATCAATTAACTACATAATTTTATAGTTAACATACACTATAGCTGTACATCTTGTATCACTTTTAAGCTACTGGGAGTGGGGTACTTGTGTCCCCACAAATACTGCTGAACTACAATTCTTATCATACTTGACTATTGGCTCTGGGATCTAGGACTGATAGGACTGAGAATCATAAATAATCAGAAGGGCCACAGGAATGCCAAAGAAGCCTATGGGAGGGGCACCTCCCCTTTCATACTACAGTTTTTCAACTGCTCTCTAACAAGCCTCATTAAGCTGAAAATGAGACAATGAAAAAGCATCAAAGCACCTTCAAAACTAACGATTTCTTATAATATAACTTTTCACAGAGTTAAATCTCAGATGAATGAAGTGTATCCTCTGGAAACCTTTAGACCAACTTTATGTGGAGTTCCTTACATTGATCAATGAAGAAATGAAGGTCAACAGCATGGCAAAACGAAAGTCAACAATGTAGGAGATGCCACTTTACCAACAGAAAAAGAGAAGAAGCAGTACTACTTTGTTCTGCAGTACCTGTCAGTTCCAAGAGGGAGGTCTCAAAAATGCCATTACAAGCAGGTTGCCCAGTGTCATTAAACCAGATAGCAAAAACGAGTGTCATTGGGAATAGAAACAAATCCAGCTTCTTCCTCTGGCCAATACAGCTCACTTCAATCAACTAAGCATAATCCATGGAATCTTCAAAGCCAAGCCTTCATGAATTGTCCAGTTTACCAAGCTTAAGGAATTTCCCCAAAATGCTTCATATATACTTCCTTACATCAAGAGCTTTCCCACAGCTGTTTGAAAAACACACTTTAGAACAAATCATCTGCGTCACATTAACTCTGCAAAACATACTACCATTCTGAAAGGGCAAATATAATGTTTGTGAGAATAGCTGAGAGCATGAGTTCAGCTGTGAAAGCTCATAATTTGTAAAATGGTTTCTTACTAGGATGCTGAATCATTAAGTTGATATTCTCTTGATCTGCTGAAGCATGCTTGAACTCCAGGGTCTCTCCATAATCGCTTTATCACTCCTGCTAGTTCAGGAGTCATGACTCCCTCTTCTGCACTTCCAGCTAATACAAACAACTGACGAGCATCATCCTGCAGAAGAAAATAGGTTAAACACTGTTGTCATAGGCAATAGCATAACATACTGCTTAACCAGAAGCATTGGAAAAACTGCTTCTCAGCTCCAGTTTATAATGGTACTGTAGATTACCCTCCACTCAATATCAGTAATTCTTTTCTTCCCTGAAAGTATCCTCCATCAAAACAACCAGCTGAAAACTACAGAAGCCAATGTCTGATGACACTGAAAGAAAGGTTCATGGAACATGCTGTACTGATCAGAACAGCTAAGAAAAGTAAAAGATAGTGTTTTCCAGAAGTTCTGTAGGAGTATAGCAAAAGTTCATTTAAATTAACATTAACTATGAAACTCACTGGGATAAAAAGCCCAAACTGATACTGGAATTTTAGAAAGAAAAGCTTCATCAGTACTGCATAACATGCCTGTGTCAAGAGTTGTGGGCAGTTCAGTTTTAGGGTCTGAAAAACTATCATTATCTATTACTGCCTACACAATCTTTGATGTACAAGATGGCTAGGCAGTGTTCTAGCAGGGTGATTTTCCCCGATAATACAAAATGGAACTGAAACATTTAGCAAAAGAAACTACATCGTGGCAAAGTGTAAATAATCAACAAACACTATCTTGAAATAAACTGAGCTACATAAGATTTCCATCAAAACTCACTCAAACACTGGGTAAGTTCACATTATTTTATTGAGGAATTTGTTTAAGCTGTTTGAGGAATATCTTACTCAAGACAAATCTGAATTCAATTTAAAACAACATTAACAAGAAAATAGCAGAAAACAGAGAGCAGAAATTAAAGACCAGAGTAGAATGTGCTAAAAAGTTAAATAAAAAGTTTGTACTTCTTTTAAAAAGGCTTTGTCTGGTAGCAAAAAGGCAAAGCGGCCACCAACACACTTCTGCCTCAGGGACAGCATTCTCTAAGTATGGCATCACAAGTGAAATGGTGCTCTTTCTAGTCACTATCCACTATCCAGTATCCACCTAACCTCTGAAATTATGAACCCAGAGAACGGCATCACAAGAAGGTCTTACTGTGTAGATTGGTTCACATGGTAGTCTTTTATGGCAACCCTCATTGCAACAAGCATTCAAAGCTAAATATTATCAGCTCCTAAAGCATTATGATCAGAAGCATACCATTCCTATTATCTTGTCTTTTTTCAATACTAGTGTCATAAACAAGTACCACCAAAGCTCGTCATTATGTCTAGTACTACTGAATTAACATAATACTTACAGCTCTGGCAACTTCACCAAAGTCTATCTTTAGTCGTCCCATTGCTCTTATTATTGCAATTATCGACTGAATTGTATTGCTATAGACAACCACTTTATACTGCTTGCATTCTTCCTCTGAATAGCCATCCTCATGAATGATTCTGAAGAGGAAAAAAATTATTATTAGAGTATCAATCTCAGAGCAGAGCAAATCTCATGCAGCCATGAAACTCAATCTGTTACTGAACTAGTCTCTTTGTTAGATTAACTTATCTCACAGTATAGTTGTAAGAATAAGACAAAGAGGGAAAAAACAGCTCTATGGAAGAAGGGCAGGGTAAAACTCTAATAAATAGATTTTATCTCTTTATAGCTATATAAACATATTCTTTTTTTTTATTATAAAGAAAAAGGAACAATACATAACAGAATAAAACAAAAACACCACGTGAATAACATAAAGGTGAAAAAGAGAAAAATTGCAACACAAATAGCTTACATTACTATTTCTCTCCAGATCTTTTATCATCATATACTTATTCAACATATTATATATCATATTGATTATATATTTTTATTTCATGTATGTAAATTTCATTCTCCTTGTACTTATTATTGTTATAGTAATTTCGTTCTTAAATCTATTCTTTTCAACTATATTTAACCTATTGCTAATACTATATATGATCCTGTTATTAACCATAAACTCTAACCCTAAATGTGAACCCAGAGCCAATTATATTCCAGCTTACTCTGCCTTCCAAAATTGTAATTCTTCTTGTGGAGGTGTGACACTTCCCTCTTTTGTTAAAGCCTTTTCCACAAATATTTTCCATATTGCTTCAAGCCATTCCTTTTCATTATTCCCTTTTTAAGCTTGATGCGACATGTTAACTTATCATTGATCGCAATTTTCCAAACTTCTTTATACCAATCCTTTATTTGAAAATCTTCTTCAATTTTCCATTTTCTCAATATAATTAGCCTTGCTGCAGTTAATAAATTTGTAATTAACTCCTTCATTGTCTGGGTACAATTAACCTTATCAAATATAGATAATAATGCTATATTCAGACAAATTTGTAAATCAATTCCTGTTACCTCTTTTATCTCTTTAAACACCACTTGCCAAAATTTCTCTACACCTTCATATTTCCACCACATATGAATATATGTGCCAACCTCTTGGCAACCCTCCAACATAACCTTCAATGATTCTTGTCTACGTGGTTTAATCTTACTGGTGTTAGGAACTATCTCCAAACAATTTATAATAATTGTCTTTTATCCTTACAGATAAATTTTTTAAATGACGCTGATTCCAAATTTTCCCCCAATTTTGAATATCTATTTTTTGTTCTAATTCTTCCTCCCATATTTTTCTAAGATATTCATCTTCATCTTTTGACAATATTTTATATATTTCTCTTGTGGTACCCTTCAATATTTCATTTTCTTCCATATCATCTCTTTGCTTAATCATTTGTTCAAATCTAGTGTATTCTCTACAATCTTTGTTATTGCTTTTCCAATTCCTTGTCCACTGCTCCAGCTGAATATAATTAAGCCATGATATCTTAGTACTCTGCAATCTCTTCATTATTCTATCTTTGTTCATCATTACGTTCATCCAATCTCTTAACTTATATCTTCCCTGCTTTTTTAATTCCTTCTCTAATTCATCCCTCAAATTTATTGGAAATTTTTCCATCATCACTACTGGAATTAATGGTGAGGTAGCCAGCATTAGTTTTTCCTTGTTTTTCTTCCAAATTTCTAATATATTCTTTAAAAGGGGGTTTTCTACTTTTTCCATTTCTCTCTTGATCAGATTCCAAAAAAAGATATTCTCTAGTCTCCTCTCAATTTCTATTGTTTCCATCTCTAACCATTCTAAATCCCCTTTTCCTGAGACTCCATCTATGATATATCTCAATTGATTTGTACTATAATATCATTTTAAGTTCAGGAGGCCCAATCCACTTTCTTTTTGGGATCTGTACCAAAATTTCTTATTAATCCTCACTTTCTTATTCCCATTACAAAAATTTTTCAATAACAACTGCCAATTTTTCAGTTCTATTTCTGATACTTTTATTGCTAACATCCTAAATAAAAAATTAATCTTAGGTAATATTTTCACTTTTACTAATGCAATTCTTCCAAACCATGATAACTTAATATTTTTATATTCCTCTGATTTCTGTTTCACTTCTTAATTTATTATAATTTTCTCCCCTAGTCTTTGTAAATTTTTTGTAATGTTTATTCCTAAATATTTAATTATTTCTTTTATTTTAAGCTATATAAATATATTCTAATAATTTCTAACTACTACCCACAGACCGCAACCTCCTTGCCCACTTTACTTGCTGCAGCCTCTGAGCTGTCCAGAAAGCTGCTCCTTAAGATTGGAGGTCCCTCCACAATTAGATGGGAATGTCCCAGGGGCTGCAGTACGAAGGACATGCCAACAAAAAAAAGGCAGAGAGCTTTCTTGTTCAGGTGGAAAAACCTTTAATACAGGCAAAAGCACTTATGGATCCCACTTGATGAGCGCAATTCATTTCTGTTCATACAGAATTTGACACAGCTCTATCATACAACAAATGCCCACACAGGGGGATGGATGATGTGAAGCTAAAAGCAACAAGTTTAAAAATGCAAACATTGTGCCTGTGACCTAAGCACAGTGCATCCATGTTTTTCATCAGTCTAAGAGACCAATCATTTTACTTACTTCATCTGCTTCACAATGGTACTTTTACCAGATTCTCCAGCACCTACAAAAAAGACCAAAAATGGTGTTAATTTGATGCCACACGAGAGAAAATGGAATTTCAGTAACAAATTTAAAAAGATTAAAAGATGTTTTTCTATACCAACACAATTCAAATTTTTATGTTTCTTAGGATTAGATATAAGTAAGTTGTGGACAGTTCAAGCCTGAATGTAAATCCTGACTTTTCAACTCCTATCTGGGTTACTTACATACATACACTAGATTATCCATCACTCACCTATCAGAATAATGATCCACCTTACAGCAAAACACTGATCTCCCAAAGAAAGATTTCAATTTCTAATACCTGAGCAATCTCCTTCTCATCTTGATATCAACAAAAGTATCTGAACAACCTTCACAAACCAACCTCTACCCCTCATTCCAAGATTATACTTCTTTCAAATACTTTGTGAATTGACAGAATACAATGGAAGTAATCATGGGCCAATTTCTAGTCTTCTCCTTACTTCCATATGTCTCTACAGCTTTTTACCATTCTCCAATCTCATTCATAACTGGCTTCTCTCCTTTCACTAACTCTTTCCACAAAAGATAATAAACAGCAATGAAAGAGGCACTGCTGAAAGAAAAAGCTGAAATTGACTGGGAGGGTGAGGAATAGACGGGAAAGCTCCAAGCCTTTTTAATCCCAGTTTTGAAAACAGATGTTTACTGGACTGATCATACAGGGAAATGGAAACAATGTTAAATTTTCCGAATGAGAATCAAAGAGAATATAGACTTAGAACAATGTCACCTCTTCCAGTAGCCCTGCTCCTCAATTCCGTGGAAGAGATAGGATGCCCTTTGCTGGGTGGAAAGGAAAACACTCTCCACATGTGTTCAGAGGCACTTCCACTACTTTTTTGTTGGCAACTAGAAACAATTTTGGACAATTAAGCCTGTCCATAATTTGTGGACTCCTCTGAAGATCGAAATGATTTTACCCTCAAAATACTTTGTGAGTAAAACAAAATGGTACTCTGAGGTTTCTTCTATATCATTGTGATGGCCCCGATGGA
The DNA here is from genome assembly GCA_030412105.1 of Cyclura pinguis. Taxonomy (NCBI): domain Eukaryota; kingdom Metazoa; phylum Chordata; class Lepidosauria; order Squamata; family Iguanidae; genus Cyclura; species Cyclura pinguis. The sequence goes on along the minus strand of CM059602.1, from coordinate 68,845,554 downwards.
GAAGGCCTCAAAACAGTCAAAGAACAATGCCACAAGTACTGAGCTACATAGACTTATCATCCAACTTGGTAAATTCAACTTCCTACATTTACATTCCTGTAACATTTTCCAGAAAACATAGAACATTACTTTAAAACCCACCCACACAAGCCAGATGTTATTCAGCTGATGCCCTTCTGCTGACAGACTCCTCTCAGTCCCCGCAGAAAGGGAAGATAGGCAAATCTTAGTGACCTCTACATCACTTCCCATGCTATTGCAAACTGCCTCACAACCTGTGGATCTCAGTTGCAGGAGGAAGGGAGAGAGGGAAATAATTGAAAATGGCTTCACTCCTTGTTCTGTAGACATAAGCTTCTGCTAAATCAAAGACCCTTCTGTCAGTGAAGAGACATCAAATGGCTACAACCCAAAGATTCCCAAGATTTTAAACTAGACAACACATTTCAGTATTGCTACAATTAAACTACAAAATGGGTATTCTTGGAATCTGTGCTTATGATATGTGGTTCTACAGAAAGACTCAAAAGCTTCCAGTCCAACAGACTTCCCAGTAATCTTATTCCATATCATGAACATATGGTGGAGTGATTATCTTTTCCTATGATTTTAAAGAAGGCCTAGTACAATAAACCTTTAGCTCATCAACAACATACTCCATGCAAAAAATTTAAAAAGCACATATATAAAAAATGGAATTCTTTTAGACTCTAAGATAACCTGCTTCCAGTCAGAACTCCCAAGCAGTTAATTACATTGGTTTGTATAAACTGTACCTCTCCTGTAGTCACCCTCCATATTCACAGATTCTGTATCCACAGATTCAACCATCACAGCTTGAAAATATTTCAAAAAAATAATAAAAAACCCCACCAAAATTTGATTTTGCCATTTTATATAAAGGATGTCATTTTACTACACCATTATGGCTAACGGGACTTGAGCATCCATGAATGTTGGTATTCACAGGGGGTACTAGAACCAAAGCCTAGCAGACAACAAGGGCCCACTGTATAGTTCTGAGCAATAAAAAGAATGAAAAGAAAGGTAAAGTCCTCCCCTATCTTTAATAACATTACATTGAAAAGAATCCTAGGCAAGCTCAACTTCCTATCTTCCTCTTTGTCCTGCCATGCCATTTCTCCTTTTGTGAGGAGCCAGTAAACTAGAACTCTGGTATTTTTACTTAAACCTGAGTAAGAGGCTTTCCACCCTACACCATTATAGCACTATTATTCCACTTTCAACATCCTATAGAATCCTGGGGTTGGCAGTTTAGGGAGCAGCATTTAGAATTCTCAGGCAGAGAGCACTTTGGTTTCAGTAAACTGCACACCCCAGAATTGTACAGGATATTGAAAGTGGAATAACAGCACTGTAACAGTGCAGTGCGGAAAGGCTCTAAGTTTGGAAGCTATGTAAGACTGTGTTTTTAAGTAACTGTCAGTTAAAATTAAAGGTGCCTCTATAATTCATAGTGTACAATTTTAAGTGTTCCTACAGGTATACCTCAATTAATGAAGTGGAGTTGTGTTCAAACGCATTGCTTCTTTAACAGAAAAGCTGGTACCAGAGGCAGAAGCAACATGGAAAGAAAAGGAATAGGTTCCCTACACCACCAAACAGAAGAGCAGTTGTACATATTTCAGAAAATTTTTTATTCAAACTTGTTTATATGAAGTTCCAGCACTGAATACAGCAGTTTTAAAACTCTGATAAAGCATAGTTTGAGAGTATTTCAAACTCCAAGGCATTCATTTTAAGCTAACAATGATCCAGCAATGGATTCTAGCCCCCCCCCACAAAAAAAAACCCTGATTCTCTTTCCTCAAAAAATCATTGCAATAATAAAAATCGCCATTAAAATTATGGATTTAATAGAATCAGAATCATAAAGAATTCATTTCCACAAGGTGCCATTCTATCCCCAGTATTTTTTAACATCTACATGAAACCATTGAGAGAGATCATCCAGAGGAACAGGACGGGATGCTATCAGTATGCTGATGACACCCAAATATATTTCTCCATGCCTTCAAAAACAGCCTCTGCTAAGGATAGCGTGTCTCCTCGGAATGAATGCTTGAAGGTGGTAATGGGCTGGATGAGGAAAAACAAATTGAAACTGAATCCAGATGAGACAGAATGCTTACTATTAAAGGTCCTAATCCAGGGTTGGAGGTGTGTCAACCAGTTCTGGACAGGGTCGCACTCCCCCGAAAGACTGTGTTCACAGCTTGGGAGTGCTCCTGGATCCATCCCTCCAAATGTTGGCTCAGACAGATGTGACAGTCAGTGCTTATTATCAGCTTCAATTGATACTCCAACTGTGCCCCTACCCAGAATTAGATGCATGCACTGGTAACCTCAAGGTTGGACTTCTGCAACACGCTCTACATTGGGCTATCTTTGTACCAAGTTCAGAAACTCCAACTGGTCCAAAATATGGCAGCCAGACTGAATACAGATACATCAGATTGAATACAGGTACATACCACACCAATATTAAAATCACTCCGCTAGCTGCCAATTAGTTTCCAGGCAAAGTACAAAGTGTTGGTTATTACCTTTAAATGCCTACATGGTTTGGATCCAAGCTACCTACAGGATCACCTTCTCTCATACAATCCGCCTCATACACTCAGGTCCTCCGGGGGCCATTTACTTAAACTGCCTAAAACAAGACTGGCAACAGTCACCCAGAGGACCTTCTCATCGGCCACCCCTAGGCTATGGAATGGCCTGCTGGAGGAGATCCTACAGCAAAATATGCTGTCTCAATTTAAAAAACTGCTATAGATTTATTTCTTCTACCCAGTCTATTTTTAATTATGATGCATTTGAATTATGATACATTTGTAATCATAATGTATTTTTAATTGGTATGCTGGTTTCAACTGTATGTTAACCTTTGTTGTACCCTGCTTCAAGCTTTGAGGAAAGGCGGTTAACAAATAAAAAATTATTATTTTATTATTATTATTATTATTTCATTTGGAAAGTAGTCCAGCTGTAGTTTAAGACCTATATAGGGCTGTGAAAAGCTTTTCAGATTTCTCGACTGGAATATTTTCCCTCCATCTCTGTTATAAAACACTTATCTTAGGCCAGAAGAAATACAGTCCTCCCTCCACATTTGCGGGTTCGTCCTTTGTGAATTTGATTATTCATGAGATGCAGGTATGCCCCCACCATTTACCTCTTCCCATTCCCTTGCCTTTTGCACACGTGCTTGTTGTACCTTCCTTCTCTGTGCCCAGGCAAAAGTCAAGGGAATAGGAGGGGGAAGCACTGTGTGCAAAGAAGATGCATATGTGCCTTCCCTCCTTTCCCTTGCCTTTTGCTTCAGAGCACAGAATGCATGCTGGGGCAAAAGTCAAGGGAATGGGGGGAGGCACATGCACCTCTCTCCATTCTCTTTCCTTTTGCCTGGGCTCAGAGAAAGAAGGCATGCACGGAGAAGGAACACATGCCTCTCCTCCAATTCCCATGCCTTTTGCCCAGGCATGGAGGGGGAAGGTACATGTGCCAGGGCAAAAGGCAAGGGACTGGGAGGGGAGGAGTCTCAATAAGGAATGGTGGGGGAGCACAGGGGGAGTTACTTGCAGTTTCTCCACTTTCACAAGGGTTCTGAGTCCTGAACCCTTGTGAAAATGGAGGGGCCACTGTAGTTACTATGCAGCTACCATGTGGATCAAGAACCCAATATTCACCACCACTTTCCTGCAAAGTCACGTCATTGTGGGTGAAATCAACAGAGAACCAATATGCTAAAGAAAATATGCTTAAAAAACTTCTTCCACCACCGTTCTTTACTGCAAGTTTTCAGACCCACTTTTTCCACCCATGGATCTGGGAAACAAAACCAGAAGGGCAGTTGCAAAAGGGACTTTAAAAGAAAACCTAGCAAACAGGGTTAAATACTTTCTCCACTGCTGATTAGTTCTCCGCTCCATTCTCTCCTGATGCTGCTTTAGTGAGAAGACACAGCACCTCAGATTTTATTACACAACATGAGCTCATAATATGCAATTCTTGCACTATTCCTTATATTCCACCTCAAAATTCAGAAGAAATACAATTGCTACTCAATCTATCCTGGACAGTAAGAAGTATTACCTAAAAGAAAAACTGATTAGACTACTGATAGAAGTAAAGGTAGGCACACTTTAAGCTATTAGCTACTAAATCTGTTAAGAACACTCGTGCTGCACTGAAAGAAAGTATTGCTATTCAGGGCCACAGAACAAGATTAACAGGTATACTATGGATATACTGCATATATTCACTATGATGTTATAATGTGCAATGTTGCATTCCTTTTACCAAGTACATTTGGTAGGAAGACACAATTAGGCTAGAAAAATGTAAGTTCACATTGGCCATGGCTCCTTGTTACATGCAGGTTTTTTTTAAAGGCATCTCTGCTTTATACATCACAGGACTACACTTCGTATTTCTGCTAATTTTATAATACATGAAGAATTAAAATTCAGATAAAATCCTTAGATTTAGATACATTTCTTCCTGCTGAAGTCTGTGTGAGTAAACACATTTAAAATATTGGTTCTTGTGGGTTTTTCCGGCTTTGAGACCGTATCCTGGTTGTCTCAAAGCCCGAAAAACCCACAAGAACCAATGGATTCCAGCAGCGAAAGCCTTCGACTCTACATTTAAAATAATTTGACTCTACTGGTCTATAAAGTACAATGTTTCATTTTGTTTTTTACTGTTGTTCTTATCACAGGTAAATCAATGCAAACATTTCTGTGCATAGAGCCACCCACCATAATTGGAAAATCACACAAACTATATGTCAACTAAATTGAGTGGTCCTATACAACTATTTTTCCCCCAGAGGCACTGCAGTAATTAGAACAATCAATGCATTGTCTGGAGCAGAAATGAGCAAAGGAGGGGAAAGCAGAGGAGGGACAAAAGTAGTATCTCTTCATTCTTACAAACTCTTTGTATTCTCAAAATCAGAAAATTGAGCTGCTACTAAGTAAATGATTTGTTACTCATATCAGACATTTAAGTGCTGTAAATCTGTCTAGAATGCTACCAACTACATTATCATGTATTTCATGTTTTTGAATATATATTTCAGGTGTTGCAGTTTGTTTCTGACTGTTGATAAAATGCCAAATCAATTCTTCACACCTAGATTTAACATTAATTTCATGCTTGCCTAACTACTCTCACTGTGAGATCAACTAGAGCATTGTTTGTGGGAACATAAGTGACCTTTTGTATGAGCACAAAGAAAGGGAAATTATGATCACATTCAGCAGTTTACGTAACTGCTTTCAGAACACCCAACACAGTGAAGCAGACCTCAGTAAGCAAAAACAGAAGAACACACTTTGCTACCACTTCGGAAGAGCTCTGCCCAGACACCACCATCACACCATAGAGCAAATACCAAGGAACAAGCACAGCTACCAGTAATATAATGAAATAAAAACCCCTTCCTATCTGTTTTAAGAATACCTTATAAACCTTTCCATTATAACTGTTTTCAATAAAAACAGATACAAGAAAATCAACTGTTAATAAAAAAGGAATAAATTGATATAATGAAGATGGGGTTAACTGGCAACATTAACAATTAGGAAAATAATATAGGAAATGCCTGGGTAAACAAAGAAGTACTGACTAATTTAACACAGAATCCACATCCCAAATTTCAAAATCAAGAACAAAAAAACCCCATGAAAATTGACTTCGATGCAAGATAGTTTACACACACATACACATTATACAAGAAAGAATACAGCTGGTGACTCCAAAAGTAAAAGAATGCCCCAAACCTTTCATACTAAACATGTTTGTATAAAACAAACATTGGCATCAAGGTTCTAAACTTGATACCGATCAAAACCATGGAGTCAAGTAACACTAGCTGATCATCTTGCTCATACTTCCTCCATTAAACACTTAGCTATATCTTCATGGCAACATTAAGGTGCCCCATACAGGCACACCTCAGTTAACAAAGGAGATGTGCTTCTGGGCATTACTACTTTAAGACCATTTCCGCACCAGACTGTTGTAGTGTTATTATTCCACTTTAAACATCCTATGGAATCCTGGGGTTTGCAGTTTAGGGAGGGGCCAAAAGGCCTTTTAATGTTTAAAGTATTTTTTTAACCTTTAAAGTATTTTCCTGTTGTATCTGAAGAACTGGGCTTTTCCACATGTGATATAGTCCATGACTTGAGATCCTTTTCTGGGATAAGGTCGTACACTGAAACCTATTCAGTGCACTCATGGACAAGTCTCAACTGCTGTGGCTGTGTTGCTCTTATAACACAAAGCAACAAGAATGTGCATACACACACACCTTACATCAAGATCAGCAATAAAGTTAAGTAGGTCATACAAACTAGCCCCCTAAAACTAAGAGTATGCTACATCTTCAGCTGAAATTAAATTCTAAAATATTAAACCATCTATCTCTGGAGTCACCTGTCAGGCAATTCACCTCCTAGCCTACCAACAGAAGATCATCCTTTAAATCAAAGATTTTATTGTAAGCCATTTTAACTGATCCTAGAGTTTCTTTTTTTATTTCTAGTCAAGTACAGTGCAATGAAGCCACACCTTTCCCTTAAGCAGTTTTCTTTCTTTAATACTTTTTATATGAACATTAATGAACCTCAAAAAGCTCTCTACAGCATCTAAAACACAACACACTTGAGGTTCTATGAATTAATTTGGAAATTTCATATTCTTACTAAAACCAACAAGCAGAAAGATGTAAACCTGATGTGATCACTAGTATCATTAGACAATGGGAATATACAGTGCTAAATTCCAAGTTTTTTTTTTTAAAAAAAGGTTGGTGGGACTGAAACATACATAAAGCAAAAAGTTCTTTCTTGAGAAACAATTACACAATGAATTGTCATTGCTAGTTTCCCCCAAGAAAGGGCTAAGCCATGAAGATACTGCGATTCTCCCAACTCAAAAAGTTCAAAAATATTGCTTGTAACACCTCTCTCATGTCTACTTACTGGATCACACAAAAGGTTCATTTGTTTTTTTAATTTTTGACTTCAGCAAGCGATCGTGACTACAGTTCCCTTAACAAACTGTCAACTAGACATGTTGGTGAGAGCCAACTTCTGCTCCTCATTATCTGATTAACTAAACTATACTGCCTTTAAGCATGGAGGTCCCATTTTTAGCCAGTATGGTTAATAAATATTAAGTTGGATCCAGATTAAGTCAATCATGCTTTAGTCCCATCAGTCATGACTGACTACATGACTAATTTCATCTGGATCCCTCTAACAGCAATTGTTCATGGATTTGTAAAGCCACCAAGAAGATGGTGTGAAGGAAAGAAAATCTGCAACAGGCATATTTATTCCCCCCACTGATGTACAGACTGGACTTAAAAAGCGTAAGAAACAGAAGACTCGTATTTTAACTTTTGACTCTTTCATTCTCTTGCTGAGCTTCCTTTTCTTCCACCCCCACTCTTTCTAATAGAAGATAAATTATACTAGCTCTCAGGGTGAAAAGAGTTTGCTGCTGGTCTGAGGGTTCTTTGGCTTCTGCAGAACAAGTGTGGGGAAATTTAACGATTCCAGATGTCAATGTCTCACCTGGAACCTGCTCTGAGCTACCCCTATGCTGTAGCATGAAATCTGACAGTGGTGAGATCAGACTTAGGAAGTATGAAAAGGGCAAGGCTCTATACAACCTACTGGTTGCTCACTTCTGCTGTAGATCTGAGCCTTCCCTGATCCAGCCAGACACAACTTCCACTTTTTGCCTTCTCTGAAGTAGAAGAATTGAGCTCATGAGAAAGAAAGGCAGAGGGTGCAGCCACACTCATCTTATGAGCCTACCAAGAAAAAGCCTCTTCCTTTCTTTATGCAATAGCCCGTGGTACAGTCACCTGATCTGTTTTCAACTTCCGCAGACTACACAAGTCCAGCTTAAGTTATTGGTCATTGCCACACACTGTGTTGATGAATTTCTTACATTAATTACACAATGAGTGAAGCAGTGTTTCATTCCTGTATCCTGAACCTATCAACAAACGGTTTCACTGAGTAAGTTCAAATACTGGTGGTTTGGAATAATTTTATCATGACAATATTTCTTCTGAAATATTCCTTCCTATGAAAGGAGTTTTTTCTCAGTGATCAGTTTAGCTGGTTTTTTGTCTTTTCCACATTTTTTTTAAATTGGGAAGACTGGGTGGAACAAAACAGTACAATATACTAAATGTGAAAACAGATGATTTAAAAATATGCTTCCTAGTAATGCACAATTTGCCCTTTTTAACCGCTACAACAGACTCAGTGGGCTTTAACCACAAAAATCTTTTCCCCCTCAGTCTTATTTAAGCTTGCTTGTCTCAGTATGCATGACTTTGCAATTCAACGAATGATTTATCACTGACATGAAGCACTGGAGCAATGTCAAATATGGGCTAGCACTGTAAATGTATGAAGATGTGTTAAATAGCATTTAAAAGCAGAAGAGGAAACATGGCACAGTAAAACACTGTAATACATAAAATTTATAATTACAAAGTAAATGTGGAGAACTTCTTTTGAAACTCATCAAAGATTGCAGATCGTACCATTCCCCATTGCCTGTAAACATGACTATTTCACAATTCATGCAAACTTAACAGAATTTCAAACCGTACTCTTAGGAGACACTCACATCTACTATTTACATTCCCTCTATTATGAAAATCAATGTTTATTCTTAACCTCCGCTTTCTTGTCTTCCAGTTACTGATACACAAAACATACTACTATGTGATCCCATAAGGCACTGATGAAATATATAGCCAAAGACTTTGGAAAACCTGGACAAGAAGTGCTTCTAGTAATAAAGTACAAATTTAGGATGAAATGTATGCTTCTTTTTTATTATACTGAGATTTTATTTTAGAGGTTTGGGGGGGGGGCAGAAATTGACAAATCAATATTTTTACTGCTTTAAGACTTCAGGATGAATGTTACTGTTATTATTTTTACCCAAGTGATTCCTGCTGATTTTGTTTTAAAAATCCAATGTATTTTAAATTTAAACATATAAAACGAAGGTTAGTATCATCTGGTCCCAGAAACTTATTACTTTTCTATTTGACAGTTCAATCTAAAACCTTGGCTTCTATCACCGTTATATACCGTAGTGCTTTTAGACTGCACAATGAAAAAAGAACTTCAGGTGTAGATTTCCTCTCCGACATCTTTTGCAGCAAAGACTACAAAAGGCAAGAAGGCTCGCCAGATGTCACTATCTGACAAATTCATACCCTCTGTCAGTGAAAAAACAACTCCACTACCTCCCCACCTAAAAGGAATTCCCAGAGGCTAACTTTATTTTCTCTTTTTTTTTTATCTCAGTAGTTTTCGTGTGTGGGAATACAAACTACTAGGAAAAAGTTAAAAGTCTGTCTAAGCCACCTATGGTCAACCTGAATGGTCTCTTTTGCTGGCAAAGGAGCCAAAGGCTGTAGAAAGGTTGGGGAGAAGCACAAGCAGGCAGCTGGAAGTCTGGAGGCCAATCTTCTGCTCCAAGACCTTCCAAGGGCCTCACGGAATGCCCAAAATGCCCCCACCCACAAAAAGTGGATGGAAAATCACCTCTGGTTTTGAAAAACAGGTTATCTGTGAAGATGAAGATCACAATATTGTAAAGGTGAATTGGACACAGAACTTGACATTATTTTGCCAAAAAGGGCTGGTTTCAGAACTCTGAGGGGGTTAAAGTTTACAAAAACAGCCCTGGTGTTCACATGTTACCTTTGCCCACCCTCAGGGTAACAAGCAGAAAGACTGCCCACCTTCCTGCCTTTTTTCATCTTAACTTCCAACACCGATATCAGGGCAACACTTTTATCAGTCCAGCCAAAAGAGCACAAAATGTTAACCCTTTAAGTTAACCTATCAAGATATTATCCTAATATGGATTTTCTCCCTATGCCAACTTCTTGTTTTCATCCTGGCTTGTCCAGTTATAGGAGGAGGAGTTAGTACGCAGTACCATCACACAAGGTATGTTCTAAATATCTTTCAGTCTGTTCTTCTCCTTTTGAAAATACACACATAGTACAGCAAATGGGAAGCTAGAGGAGGCATTAAAGGCTCCTTAAAACATAAATTTTAGAACTCAATCTAACAAGAGAATATTCACATATTAAACAAACAGTAACCTTTTGTAAAAGAGTGTGGCTCATTATGTCCTTACTTAAGGTCACCTGCATGGGGAGGGTGCAACAGCCTAGAAACATCAACATTCAAACCCCCATGTTCCAAATATCAAATATGACCTACTTAGTAACAAAACAACCTGCAACTCTCGTCTTTACTCTTTCAACTTATTTGTGGAAAAGCCTGAATACAGCCTGGCTACCAAAGATTTTGAGAGCTTCGCAGCCTGATGAAATCAAGCTTCAAGCAAACTCTGCCTGGGCAGGAACTGGGGTTGCCAAGTACCCCTTATTATAAAGGAACGCACATAACTGAAGGTTGGGAAACTTTTCCTTTCACACACAGTGAACAAGATGGAAAAAAAATCTTTATTTTTGGGTGTGGGTCCTTCACAAAGACAAAAATGTGTACCTTATACAATTCATGAGTGTGGACAACATAATAAATTTACAGAGAATTTAGAGCTAAATTAACTGACAGCAACACTTTCCTTTGGTATTTAGGCAGAAGACAAGTTCCCTCCTGACTGTCAACCCCGCATACCACACATTTCGACTGTCCCTCATTGCTATTTTGGAAAAACCTGGCAACGGCGGCGAGGAACGTGGCAGCGAGCACAGAGGGCAGGTTCCGACAGAGCCCCTTCTCCTCCTCGCGGGCGTGCGGGCGAGCAAGCCGAGGGATGCGCCCGGGAGCCGTAGGAGCGCCCGGACCGGCCACCAACGGGGAGGGCGACTCCCTGGGCCTGGCTGGCAAACCCCACTCGGCACCTCCAAACAGAGGGGGGCAGTCCCTCGCGAGTCGAAGGGCGGCTGTGTGCGCCCAACCGCCCCTCGGGACCCCACGACGTCCCTCCTCCGCCTCCCAGGGGAACGCCGAAGGAACAGGCCCGGCCCCACCCTCCTCCTCCTCCTCCTCCTCCTCCTTCTCACCCAGCAGGAGCAGCTTCACCTCCTTGGCCGCCTTTTCACCGTCTTCGCGCAGGTTGCGGTCTATCATGCGGCTCCGCTCGGCCGCCGCCTTGTCCTCGGCGCTCAACGTGCAGCCCATCGCGGCGACAGAGACGAAAGAGGCGACAGGCGACACCTCCCGCTCCCCTCAACGGCCGCCGCGGAGTCGGGCGGAGAACAGGCTGGGAGGCAACGGAGAAGGGAGGGGCGGGAAAGAGCACCACCGGAAACCAGCCCGCTTCCGCTTCTCAACGCCCTACAGACGAGGGTCGAAGTGCACCTTGGGAAATGTAGTCGAGGTGGATGTCTCAGGCTATCGCTAAACATAAGGACGAGGGAATAATTTTTTTCCTCCAGTTCCAAGGTCATTTCCACACTAGACCGTTGTAGTGCTATTATTCCACTTTTAACATCTCATGGAATCCTGGGGTTTGCAGTTTAGGGAGGGGCCTTCCTAAACTGCGAACCCCAGGATTCCATAGGATGTTGAAAGTGGAATAATAGCACTGTAACGGTCTAGTGTGGATGGCCTATCCCACCAGTGGTGCCCCTGTGAGGTAAAAGGCTACGGCGGGGGCAGCAGCGCTGCCGGTAAGGCCTCTCATGTCATGCTTTTGCTGAGGAGCCAGGCTAAATGTGCCAAAGGGCTACTGGGCAGCAGCAGCAGTAGTGGCAGGTGACACTGGTGGAGGATTTCTTAGAGTCAGTGATAGTGTCACCATAGCTAACGCTGAGTACTGTGCAGAGAGAGGTACAGTAAATCCCTTCTGAACTTCTTTTACCATAACAAGCCAAGGATGAGACAATGCAAAATGAAACAAGAGGCAGTGCAAGAAGATGAGACTCCTGGATCAGGTAACACTCAAGGAGGTACTGGGGAACAACAGAGGACAACTATGAGTAGTGCTGCAGCTAAGGATGCAACTAGATTCAAGCTGAAAAGAAGATCAGGTTTTCTGAGGTGAAAGGAAACTGAAGCTGTGCAACACATAGGAAGGTAGAATGTGAGAAGCCTGAATCAGGGGAAATCAGACACAGTAAAGCAAGAAATGGAACATATGAATTCCAATCTGTGGGGTGACTGAGCTAAAATGGACAGCAATGGGACATTTTGAGTCAGGTAATTAGGGTTTTACTCAGGAAATGAAAAATCTAAAAAGGAATGAAGTAGCGTTAATTGTGAGGAGAAATGTACCAAAAGCAGCAAAAGGATATAATGCAAAATCTTCCCAAATAATATCAGTAATACCTAAGGGAACTTCCATCACTATAGCCATAACCCAAGTTATGCTCCAACTACAGAGGCAGAAGAAGAAGAAACTGAATGAGTTTGTGATGGAAGTCCAGGAGGAAACTGATCACACACCAAATCAGGGAATCTCATTCATCATAGACAATTGGAATGCAAAAGCAGGAAACATAGAAGAATCAAAAATTATAGGAAAATTTGGTCAAGAAACGAAGCAGGAGAGTGACTGACAGAATTTTGCAAGGGCAATAGTTTGTTCACCACAAACACATTCTTTGAGCTACCAAATAGGTGTGGACATCTCCTGATGGCCAATATAGAAATCAGATACAGCGGGCCCTCCTCTCACATGACCTCTGCATGCATGACCACAAGGTCACACGAAGCATCATGTCCCATTATAGTCAATGGATGTGGCGGGCATGCAAACACCCTGCCGTGGGTGGGCCATTCCACCCATTGACTATAATGGGATGCAACACTTTGCATTTTCTTTTGTTTTGTTTTATGTAGGAACCCCCACATATATAGTGGAAAGCATATACATAAATGGAAGGCAAAAGACAGAGAAGCTCTGTTCTCGCTGTAAAACAAGACCAGGAGAAGATTGTGGCACAGACCACAAACTGCTAATATCAAAAATTAGACTAAATCTAAAGAGGAAACGAAACTAACTATCATGCCAAAATACAACCTGAAGAACATCCCTGGAGAGTTTAAATATAATGTAAACAATAGATTTGCACTATTAAGCCTAATAGACCAGGAGTCAGAAGAACTCTGGACTGAAGCCAATGATATTGTCAGGGAAGACACTATCTGCAGCCAAAAAGAAAGAGAAGTCTCAATGGATGGCGGAGGGGGAGATCAGCCTAGCCTTCCATGGAAGAAAGTTCCATAGGGCAGGAGCAGCCATCGATAAGGGTCTCTCCTGTGTCCTCACCAAGCAAGCCTGGGACAGTAGTGGGACTGAGGGAGAGCATTCACCTGCAGATCTTAAATCTTTTCATATGGGAAAATAATGGTCTTTCAAATAGTCTGGACCTAAGCTTTATAGGTCATGTCCAGCACTTTGAATTGTGTCTGGAAATGAAGAGGTATCCAATAAAACTGTTCTAACAAGGAAGTTAAATGCTCCCTATGATGACCCCAGTCAGCATTCTGGCTGCCACATTTTGAACCCACTGAAGTTTCCAAACAGTTTCCAAAGGCAGTCTAACATAGAGTATGCTACAGTAGTCCAACCAAGCTGTAATCAAAATGAATTGCTATAGCCTGATCTGATGTCTGAAGGAACAGGCACAGCTGGTGCACAAGTTTTAGCTGTGCAAAGGCACTCCTGGTGACTGCTGAAACCTGGGGATCCAGGGTCAGAGTTGAGTCCAGGAGAACACCAAGCTGTGAGCCTGAGATTTCAGGGAGAGTGTAACCCCATCAAGCACAGACGTAGTCCCTATTCCCTGATCTGATTTACAGCTGACCAGGAGCATCTCTGTCTTATCTGGATTAAGCTTCATTTTTTCCCCTTCATCCAATCCATTACTGACAACAGAATCAAGACAGCTTCTTTGGAATCAGATGGAAAAGAGAGGTAGGGCTGGGTGTTATCAACATATTGGTAACACTGAACCACAAAACTGCAGATGACCTCTCCCATTAGTATCACAGAGATGTTAAACAGCATGGAGGGCAAAATGGGACCCTGAAAGATCCTACAGATCAATGGCCAGGGCATTGAACAGAAGTCCCCCAGTACCACCTTCTGAGTTCATGCTTCCAGGAATGACTGGAACTATGACATAACAGTGCCCCCAAGTCCAATCCCAGAGAGTCAGCCCAAAAAGATACCATGGTTGATGGTATCAAAAGCTGCTGAGAGGTCCAGCAGAACCAACAGAGGCACACTTCCCTTCTAATTCCCTGCATAGGTCATCCACCAAGGTGACCAAAGCTGTCTCTGTCCTGAAGCCAGACTGAAATGAATCTAGATAATCCATTTAGTCCAGAAATCCTTGGAGCTGGGAGGCCACCATGTGTTCCAGAACCTTGCTCAAGAATGGAATATTAGAAACTGGCTGATAATTATTCTGAATTGTAGGATGCTTTTCAGCATTTGTCACCTGAGACAATTGCCCCACTCTGTGCAGTGGCAGGGCTGGGCTGGACCTGAATTTCAGCTGAAATCGTTTGGGCCAGTTTATATATATCAGATTACAGCTCACAGAACTGACCAGCTACCATGGCCATTGGCCATTCTATTGGGAAGATTCTTGGAACTACAGTCCAACAAATAACTTTTTCAAGCTCTGTTTGTATCTAAGAAACACTTTGCCTCTTTGCCCAATCATAGGGAACTTAAGTGGTAACATACAAGTTGACTCTGCCTTCTCAGCCAGCAGCCTATTCCTCTCTGTCAAAAGCTGTAGCTCAATTTAATGCAAAAGAATATTGTATTAAAATTGCATTAAACTTTACAATCCTCAAACATTTGGGGGTCTTTAAGCTCTTCTTAACAACCTTCTGGGATTATGTAGTATAAAACATTCTGTTTTCACCCAATTGGACAGGCATCCAATTTTAAACAGAAAAAAAAAAAAGAAAGAAAACTCAGAAAGGATGTGTCAATTGAATGTTTCATGAACAGTCCCTAAAAAGGAAATTGCGAGTCTTCCTACTATTTCACAACCTAGTTGCCAAAACAGAGAAGTTACATGTTGTTCTGTTGCCCTCTAGTGACCTTTTCCTGATATTTCCAACATCTGAAGTAAGAAGCTATACAGTATGGAAATAAATTAATCCAGGGCCAGGTGAACCCCCTGATTGACGTGAAATGTTTCATTATAGGAGTATAGTGTCTCTGAGCTCAGTTTAGATCATTTTTTGTGAACCTGCCTTAATGAGAAGCCTATAATTTTAGGAATGTGGTAGAGGAGGGTGCTTTTCTGTATGGAGAAATAGAGATATCTCATGAAGCATGTATAATTTTCTGTAGGAAGTGCTTGTTCCCTGCTCACTACGCTTGTTTGTTGAAGCAGACGACAATGACGATGACGATGATGATGCAAAAAGAGGAGGAAAGCAGATGCTTCCTCTTTATGACTGAATATAAGAAATTGCTATCACTCTAGTGTTGAGTGGGTCTAATGCCATAGGCTATTTGACTGACCCTAAAAATGGTTCGTGCACGCTTCTGGACACTGTATACCTACCCTGGATTAGAGCTTGAGAAAGTTACTTTTCTAGACTACATGTCCCATAATCCTAAACTGGCTGGTAGATCCTGGGATTTGCCATCCGAAAATGAACTTTTCTCAGCTATATCGAGGCTGACTCTGATATGGATACTATATTTTGGGCTAATTTTCAAAATACTGTCCGCAAACAGGCATTACTGAAACATTTCCCAAGTCTTTTGGCCAAAAGCAATGTTAATTTGTTTTAGTTAGTTAATTTAGTTAGTTAGCATTAGTTAATTTATTTTCCTCACGCTGGGAGGGAGAAAGTGAGGAATCTGTTACAAATTATAACCCTACCATCACTACCTCCCACTTTATAAGTGGGTGGGCAGGTTCATAATTCCACCAAGAAAAAGTAATCTTTTGGAACTGAAACCCACAGACAGAGAAGAAATATAAACCAGTTTTGCCAGATATACAGCTATTTAAGATGGGTGTTTTGGTTGTGTTGCCATCTAGAGGCTGTATATTGCAACTTTAAGTTGGGATTTCCTACATAATAAGGGTAAAACAGGACAGCCAGTGCGGTGCAGTGCCTGGAGACCAGGTGTGACTTCGGGCACATCACATACTGTCAGCCCCAGAGAACCCCATGATAGGGTCACCTTAGGGTCAGAAATGTCAGAAATGACTTGTAGGCACACAATAATAACAAAAGAGTAAAACAAACTGAAAATGGCAACTCCTGATTTCTATAGCAGTTTGCAAAGGAATTTACGAGGTTGTCCTCTGAACAACTTTCAAAGATACATCGCTGGCGTTCCATTTTCGCGTCTGGAAGATTGGTGAAAGCAAGTTTGTACGTGTGTGTCTTGCCCAAGGCTGCTCACTAAATCTGCAGCAGAGGTTAAGGCTCGAGTGAAGGCCTCTAGTCCCTGAACACATTTCTTAACAAGCCACAAGCATCCTAGCAGAATTCTGCTAGGATGCTTGTAGCTTGTTAAGAAATGTGTCCATGTTAGCCTGCATTTAGCTTACTTTATCTTCTACAGAATATTAGTTATAACTGTACATTTATTATAATAATTATTAGACTAAAGTGTGAAAATGAATATGTTGAACTTAAGAGTTATCATTATATAAGCAACAAGCATATTTACTCAGCGTTGCCAGGGGTTTTATGTTCTCATAGGCAATTCTTGTTAGAAATACCTTAGGAATTACCTTACCTTACCTTACCTTAGGAATTGATGCGGTTGAAATACACAGATTTGAGATCCTGTGTCTCTAATTTCCCAATCTTTCTTGTCCAGTATGTGTAACTTTTCCCCATATTCCCCAATCCAATCTGTATTCAGAGTTATTAATATACAGAGTTTGGGTTCCTGAGGGAATGCACTGCCCTCCTTCTTGCTGCTCAGCCTCATCTACATAGTAGCAGGCCTGAGCTCTCTGGATGAGAATTCTAAAGGCCTTTCCCTGCACTGCAAACCCCAGGATTCCATAGAATCTTCACAGCCAGCCAATCATATGAAGTCTTCGCCTACCTGACACAGACAAACAGACAAACTCACTCACAAACTTTGATTTTTATATAGTAGATGTCTTAGAAACTTGTATGGCAAACATGGGAGCATCGTCGTTTCTTAGTTGACAGAGATGCTGAAGAAAAAGAGAGTAGATTTTTCGGGCCTGAATTACAAGAAATTTC
Source organism: Cyclura pinguis (assembly GCA_030412105.1). Taxonomy (NCBI): domain Eukaryota; kingdom Metazoa; phylum Chordata; class Lepidosauria; order Squamata; family Iguanidae; genus Cyclura; species Cyclura pinguis. The sequence goes on along the minus strand of CM059602.1, from coordinate 68,828,278 downwards.
TTTTAACTCTACACGTTGGCTCTACATGTTCACTCATGTTATAGATTGCGGAAAAGACCTTGGAACAATGCACCCTCTTGCCTACAGACATGTATAAGGTGTGCATCTGTCTTAGATATAGGTGCATTTAGAAGTAGAAGACAATCATTCCTACAATAATTTTTCTTCTTCAGTGCTTGGAAAACTTACTTTTTTGACTACACTTCCCAGAATTCTTCCAGCCAGCAGCCTGGTAACTGATACAACCAGCATGCTGACTTGGGGATTCTGGGAACTACAGTTAAAAAAAAAGTAACTTCCCCCAAGCTATATACTTCTTGCAGACCTTGGAATTAGAATCTGAAAGAAAAACAGTTCCTAAATGATTAGGAAGAACAAAGAGGCAGGAGGCTATTTCTGGCTCAAATACTTGAAACAAATTCTTTGGGTAGGCTTCCCTGCTAGCATACAGCAAAGATTTTGAGTGGAACTACAAATGAGATCAATCCAAAAGGGTCTTGCATTCTTCATTGCAATGATTCATAAGGGCTTGCAAAGCAGACCACCATTTTCAATTGCTTGTTCATTTTCTTGCATTGTGGTTCCAATACGTGATTTTTGCTTTCAAAAGTAACTGGACTAAAAACACAGTGGTGCAGCTGTACTGAAATCACACTGAAAAGGATAAATGTTACATAGCAGGCAGATGTTGCTAGGCTTGCCTAGAGGACCAGTCCTACCATAGGCAGAGTGAAGTCACTGCCTCTGGCGGGTGGTATGTGAAGGAAAGTGGCAACAGCAGTAATGTCAACCTCTGTATGCTGTCCCTCCTAGCTTGTTGTTCCCTTCTTTTGGAAGACAAAGCTGTGTCCACCACACAGCCTTTCTGCACATTTAAATTAGATAGTTGCCCGAGATTGCTGGTGGAGAACACTTTCATACTATCAGTGCTAGACATAAGACTATCTCAGGATGGGAATCACACAGGGCACCCAGATGTTATTGGACTGCATCTGCAAGCATTCCTCATCATTGCCTACTTGTCTACACTGCTGGGACTTGCAACTGAATGACATTGGGTGGGCACTTGTTTCCCAACTGTCTGTATCCATACTACACCATTACAGGAGTTGTAGGACTCTGTTATGCCTTTGTCCAATGGAGTCCTGGGATCTCCAGTTTGGTGCAGTATTTAGAGTTCACTGGAAGAGAGCCCTAGTGCTAATAGTTCAGGGGAATGCCTATGGAGAATTCTAAGCACCTCACCAAACTACAAATATCATGATTCCATAGCACGGAGCATAGCAGCTAAAGTGCTATAAAACTGCTGTAACTGTGTAGCGTGGATGTACTCTAAGATTCAACTGACAGGCCACTGGATCTTAGTTTGAGACTTAGTTAGTTAGTTAGTTCTTTGCCTCAGACTGCAAAATGTGTTGGGCTACTCCTCACATGCTCCTTACCAATGTAGGCATTTCTCTGAATACATGAGGTCCATAATTGGGATGAGGGCTGGGGTTGTACATGATGGTCCCGCCCATGTCCTTCCACCTGCCTGCCCCAACACCCCAATCTCTTCATTTAAATGCAAGTAGAAGATTCATTCGGACTTTTCAGCTCAACACAGCAAGGTGAACACATAGGGTCAGGCTGGTATGTGCTGCTGTATTCGTCTACACCTTTCAAGGCTTTGCCTGCTCAGGCAAATGTCTGAAAAGGCTAATGAAGCTTTTAAAAAGTCAACTTAAACAACGTTTTTCCTCATATCTTCAGTATTACAGCCAACAATGTGTGAAAGAATTGGGTTTAAATTTGTTCTTTCCCAGCTGGAAAGCCCCTTTAATGAGCTGAAACTTGAATATACGTTTCCTAGCCAGCGATTTTGTAAAGATTTGGGATCCCCCTTCCCCTTTCTGTAATTCCTGTCAGTGTGTGTGTGGTGTGTGTGTGTGTGTAGAGGGAATTCTTTTGTCCACTGTTTAACAGAGAAGAATTGATGAATAGGTCATTATCTGACAGGCCTCACTACCAATGACCAATGAGTTGCCTTTTGGCTCTTGCTTAGGGTGACCAGGTAGCTTCGTTTGCAGGCAGTCTTCTCTATGGAGAATTGTCCAGTCCAATGCCATTTTCCTCACCTACGCTGTTATAGTGTATTATTCTTTATTTATATTCTTTATTATTCTTTATACTTTCAACATCCTGAGGAATTCTGAGATTTGTAGTTTACTGAGGCCAAAGAGCCCTCTGGCTGAGGAGTCTAAATGCCCCTCCCCAAACTGCAAACCCCAGGATTCCATAGGAAGTTGAAAGCAGAATAATAGCAGTATAACAATGTAGTGAGGAAATGGCCCAAGTCTGTGGGCCTTGAAAATACCCATCACCAGTCAGCATTTGGAGACCAGACTGAGCAACACCAATGGTGACATGGCCACAATCTTCTCTGCTATGGTGATGAAATTTATTGTATTTCACTTTAGAAATAATTACTTTAATTTGAACAAAATCAAGGAAGAATCTTGTGGCACCTTAAAGTATCCTAGCCAACAATGATGACCTGGTTAACGGCGTAGAAGTGGAAGGATCCTTGGATGAAAGTGACCATGTTTTCCTGGAGTTTATTATACAGTAGAAAGGAGAAGTCAAGTGGAGTCAGGTGTGCATTCTAGACTTTAAGAAAGTTGATTTCAGTAAATTTAGGGAAATACTGGGTGTGATCCGATGATCAGGAATGCTAAAGGAGAAGGGAGTTCATGATGGTTGGGAGTTTCTTAAAAGTGAGATATTGAAGGCACAATTTTTGACAATTTCAATGAGGAGGAAATATGGAGGTGTCTAACGAATCCAGGATGGAGTTGAAAGTTCTTTAAATTAAGATTTAAAGGGACCACATACAAGAAATTTTAAAAAAGGGAATTATAAAAGAAGAATTCAAAGAAATAGACAGATGTAGGGAGAATATCAGAAAAGCTAAAGTGCAGAATGAGTTCAGGCTTGCTAGAAAGGTTAAAAACAATAAAAAGGATTTTTTTGGTTAAGTCTGTAACAAAAGGAAGAATAAGGAAATAGTAAGACCACTACATGGAGAAGATAGTAAAATGCTAAGATGGAATAGAGAAAAGGCATAGCTACCCAATCCCTTTTTTGCCTAAATCTTCTCCTAAAAGGAAAAGAGTGCTTGACCTGGGGAAAATGGGACAAATGATGCAGTAGGGAAAATGCAGCACAGTACAAGTAGAGACATAGTACAGAAATAGCCAGCTACTCTAAATGAATTCAAGTCTCCAGAGCCAGATGAAATATATCCAAATGTATTAAAAGAAATGGCAGAAGTAATCTCTGAACCACTGGCAATAATCTTTGAAAATTCTTGGAGAACAGGAGAAGTCACATTAGACTGGAAGAGAGCAAATATTGTCCCCATCTTCAAAAAGGGAAAGAAAGAGGACCCAAATAATTACTGCCCAATCAGCCTGACATCAATACCAGGGAAGATTCTAGAGCAGATCATTAGACAGGGTATGAGCACTTACAAAGGAATCTCGTGATCACTAAAAGTCAACATGGGTTTCTCAAAAACAAGCCATGCCAGACTAATCATATCTTTTTATTGATAAAGTTATAAGCTTGTTAGATGAAGGGAATGCTGTGGATTTAGCCTATCTTGATTTAAATAAGGACTTTAACAAGGTCCACCATGATATTCTTGAAAACAAGCTAGTAAAATGTAGGCTAGACAATGCTGTTGTTAGGTGGATTTGTAATTGGCTGACTGAACCAAAAGGGTGCTCACCAATGGCTCCTCTTCATCCTGCAGAGAGAGGACTAGTGGAGTGCCACAGGGTTCTGTCCTGAGTCCAGTACTATCCAACATCTTTATGAATGACTTGGATGAGGGAATAGAGGACATTTTTATTAAATTTGCAGATGAATCAGCAGTGTGATGTGGCAGCTAAGAAAGCCAATGCAATTCTGGGCTGCATCAGTAGGAGTATAGTGACTAGGTCAAGGGAAGTAATGTTACCCCTCTATTCTGCTTTGATCAGACCTCACCTGGAATACTGTGTCCAGTTCTGGGCACCACAGTTCAAGAAGGATATTGACAAGCTGGAACGTGAACAGAAGAGGGCAAGCAAAATGGTAAAAGGCCTGGAAATTATGCCCTATGAGAAGCAGCTTGGAGAGTTGTGTATGTTTAGCCTGGAGAAGAGAAGGTTAAGAGGTGACATGATAGCTACTGGTATGTTTAGGGATGTCATATGGAAGATTAAGCAAGCTTGTTTTCTGCTGCCTCAGAGACTAGGACACAGAATAATGGCTTCAAACTTCAGGAAAAGAGATTCCATCTAAACATTAGGAAGAACTTCCTGATGGTAAGAGCAATTTGACAGTAGAATATATTGCTACAGAGTGTGGCAACTCCTTCTTCGGAGGTTTTTAAACAGAGGCTGGATGGCCATCTGTTGGGAATGCTTTGATTGTGTGTTTCTGCATGGCAGGGGGTTGGACTGGATGGCCTTTCTGGTCTCTTCCAGGATTATGATTCTATGCATCTAAGTTTGTTTGTTTGTTTTGATGCATCTAATGAATCAGACTGAAGCCTACAAAAAAGGTTATACCAAATAAAATGTGCTAAGCCTCTAAGTTGCCAAAAGACTCTTCCGTGTTTTGCTGCAATGTGACTACTCCTGTTAATTTAAGTAATATGCTGTCATTCGGGTTTATATCTATATCTACAAATTATGTAGTTCTATGCTCTGTTTTTTCTTATGCATTTTCTCTGTTTTGGCAGCATGGACATGCCCTCACAACTTCACACTGTCTCTGGGACTGATGTGGAAAATTTCTTCCCTTCACAGGTTTTGTGCTGCATGGCCATGTTCCCAGAGTTCCCAGAGTCTGTAAACTGGTCATTGTGTGGAAAGTTGCTATTGTTGGCTATTTAAGATGCACGCGCACACACACAGCTCCAGTTGTTGGGGGAAAATGCTGAAGAATTATGGGGCATTGGAGGCTGGTGGCTCTGTCAGTGAGGTGGTGAATCTGGTCCTGGTCTTAGCCCACATTTTGAAGGATCTATTCATGGTGCTGAGCCCGTTTTAAAGATAAAGTTGATAGCTCCTTTGAAGTTTGGACTAAAACCTAGAACAGGTAAATTGTTCCAATGACACTGTAGCCCTCACCCCTCACTGCTGTGGACTAACAGGAAGTAGAAATCTACACATTCTGCTGGACTGAGGCTTCAGTTGCTTACTCATTTGGGAGTAAGCCTCATTAAACTCAGTGGAATCTCTGGGTAGGTACGCACCTTCTGTTAATAGAATACCAGTAACTTCCACATTCTACTTCATGGGTGGACCTCCTTCTTGTTCTGTCAGATCTGCATCTATGCAGGACCATTTGATTCCTGTCTCTGGGCCTTTCCGCACTACACAGTTATAGTGCTATCATTCCACTTTCAACATCCTATGGAATTCTGGGGTTTGTAGTTTACTGAGGCCAAAGAGCTCTCTGGCTGAAAATTCTCCCTAAACTACAAACCCCAACAATCCATAGGATGTTGAAAGTGGAATAATAGCACTATAACCGTGTAGTGCGGAAAGGCCCTCTGCTGTGTCCGGTTGACATGGCTGTGTAACCCCGAAGGGCCCTGCATTCTAAACAACTGAAAAATAGAGAAGAAAGTCTCAACTGCACCAAAGTACAGTCTCAGCTGGTTCTCTACAGAAGGACACACCCTAACCCCATTCACTTGCTTACCCCTGCTGGGTATCCAGTAGAATTTTCCTTCTGAATTCAATAGCTTGAAAAAAAATTGCAGAGGGAAAGGACAACAGACAAAAAATAATTTCCTCTGGAATAAAACTCTGCAAGTTGCTGATCAAAAAGAAGCGAACACACCTCCCAAGTCAAGCAGCTGGGGAAACAACATCAGACCAAGTGGTGTTACTGGGACAACCACTTGCCTAGCTGGAGTCTTTTGCTTTAGTTTAAGAGGATGAGAACCTATTATTCACACACAGGAAGGGAACAAATTTCATAATAAATAATAGCTTTATTTGTTACTCAAGGTTTCTACTGTCCTACATTAAAAACTCCCTCCCTCTTTTTTTGTAAGGTCACCAGTTAAAAAGTTTGTATGTATGTCAGAGGGAGAGTGAGTTCGGGGCAAGATTTTTGTTGATGTGCCAGAGAAAGGTCATGACCAAAAGTAGGTCCCCTCAAGGCCAAGGAGAGAAAGCATTCATGATTGGCAAGGGTTCCCTTAGCTAAAGAGCAGAGATATCTGGGTGAAACCAAACTAACTTTTGCACATAACTCTCTCCCTACTCAGTTCCAAATTTTCATTTTTATTTTTATTTTTGCAATCAAAAGAATATCTGAAAATTCATAGATTGGCATAGTGTTACATAATTTATCTAGTTTTCTAGTTGAATCTCCCCTCTCCTCTGTATTGGCCTATGAAATTTTGTGGGGGAAAGTGCAGTGTTAAAAACTGATTCCCAAATTTGGGCTTCCAGAATTGTTAGATTTCAGCTCCCAAAAGACTTAGCTGGCATAGCCAATGGTCAGGGATTCTGGGAGGTGTAAGCCAACAACAACTAGGGACCCAAAATCAGAAACCGTTGTAGGAGACATGAAAGGAGAATATACTGCTGTTCCAAGGGAAGGGACCAGAGAACGAAGAAGGCACAACAGGGAGCTCTGTAGGGTACAGAGTTCCTCTGATCCTTGGGTGTCCCATTAAGCCCATTTTGGAACCTCTACTAAATAGTTCCTACATGTTACCTATGCAACAGCCATAAGAAAGTTGACACCGCAGAGTTTCTGAAAAACAAAACACCAGGTTATTTACTACAAAGTAAGAGGTTGTATCTCATAGTACAATTAAATCCATGCAGAAGGTTTGTTTGTAGGCCACTAAAGTGTTCCATCTGGGGATGACTGCAGGGCCCCACATCCTAATGTGGAGTGCTACAGGGGAGGCCTAGATTGCTTTTAGGTATTGCAAACTTTCAGGATGGTTGTTATTCCCCTCTCCTGCTCTCTGAGTTGCCAGTAATTCTGTTTGCTTAAGGGCTTACCGATAGATGTGTGGCATATGATTCTGAAGGCTTAAGATGGGAAAGGTAACCTCATACAGCCTTACAACATTGTGTTTAGCAAGTAGAGGGTTTCAGAAAGAAGTAGGTAGATGAAAGAAGTTTTAAGCTGCTGCTTATTTGAGCAATGAAATAGGAATTGTCTCCCTTTTTAGTGTTTCTTCCAGCAGAATCTCAAGGTAGAATGAAGTTGACCTTCCACCAAAGCCAATTCTAAGGGTGGCACAAATACAGGAGGCAGCAGAGGGCGGAGACTGCTACTGCTAATGCTTTGGAGCAGAGGCTGATAGGCCAGCTGCTAGTCCACAGACAGTAGAGCACACATGAGTCACCCCCAGATGCCTTAATCTGGAAGCACCTCAAGTAAGGATGCTAGATCTCAGGGGCTGGCCACAAACCTCCAGCTTCAATGCAGCATCTTCAGGTTGGAGATGAGGGTGCATATTCTCTAGTTGGGAGGGGGGCTCAGCTCCAGGCAAGAGAAAAGGTTGTGTACAAATCTCCACCACAGCTGGTAGAACAACTGCTTGCTACAATTTGCAAGGGTTAATTGAGTTGTTGCTCCAACTTGCAAAGATGGGAGGGGACTCTATGTATTTACTTAGCTTTCTTCTTCTCTCCTAGCCATTACGGTGCCAGGGCTCACCCTTTGCTCAGCTCTGCATCTACCTTCTGACTAAAAGCAGGTTGCTGTTGTTGCTGTTGTGTGCCTTCAAGTCATTTCTGACTTATGGCACCTCTAAGGGAACTTTACTACAGAGTTTTCTTGGCAGAATTTGTTCTCAGAGAGGTTATCCTTGCCTTCCTCTGAGGCTGAGAGGGTGTGACTTGCCCAAGGTCTCCCAGTGGGTTGCCATGCCCAAGCAGAGATTTGAAGCAAATAGTCTAGCTTAAATGCTTCTTAGTATATCTCCCTAAATAAGAAGGAATAATTTCCTCATTTCATAATCTGTCTTAATTTCCAAACTGGAAATATATAATCTCTGTGCGTGTGTGTGTTTGGATGACAAGCTGTGAGCAACTGTGGTTGGTATTTAATGCATAAATTTTCAATGACATCACCAGGAGCTGTCACTAGGTTTCAGGTTCTGTCCCAGAAATATCAGGTCCTGGGGCAATCCTGAACTGGCCAACTCAAATCTTGAGGGATGCTATCCAACTCTATCCAACTTTAACAGACAGGCACTGGTGGAGGGTGTGCCGGAACTGCACTCACAGAGGGAGTCGAGAGGGATGCTTAACATGTGAATTTCAGCTCACCTTGTGCTCTGGAGACAGCTGGACTGCTAAAGTCAACTATTAATAAACTGCTGGAAGACAGTGAGAAATGGGAGAGATTGTGTCAGACAATTGCATGGAAGCTAGAACTTGAAAAAGTTTCTGTTTTGGGACTATAACTCCTAGAATGCCCTAGCTAGCATGAGTGGCTGGGCTACTGGTCCTCTAGGTATTTTGGATTGCAGTTCCTTTAATCCCTTACTCTTGGCCACGCTGTCTGGAGCTTCTGGGGTTTGAGGTCTGTCCAAAACATGTAGAGGTTCCCAGGCTCCCTACCCCTGATATTTACAAAGGTCCAGTTAGTCATACAGTCTGCATTCACTAGGGTTAAGGGGTGCAGGACCCCCACAAAAGTGGATAAATTGCAAATATCAAAACGTATGAGTATGTCTATGGGAAGGGGGCTGAGGCACAGTAGGAAAAATGGACACTCAGGGTCCAAACCAGGCCAGGGAGAGGAAGGGGGTGGGTCAACATGATGGCCCCATGCTTCCTCTATATTTCCTCTAAGCTGTCCTTAGCTGACCAGGCAGCAGCTGGTGGAGGAAGACCAGAGGCAGATTTTTAAATGTCTGTGTAGCCTGATTCCAGCTACCAAGAGGGAAGTTTCCTTTGCAAAAGAAGTGACTGAGGTGAGGGCAAGGAGGAGTTGGAGAAACTTTCAAATTATCAAATCCATGAAAATTAAACCTGAAAATGAGGAGAGCCAACTGTACTTGGTTTCCAGTGTGATGAACCTTTCTTAGAGGACTCATACATGTGTGAAGGGAGGATGCCGATAAGCAGAGGTACTGGATCCCTATGAATTCCATACATGGAGATTCATTGTTTCACCACCATCACCCAGCCCCTTGCTGAGGTCCTGTTCCAAACTAGCAAAGTTACTAGGCCAGGACACATACAGAAGTCAATGTTCGTTTGTTTTTTTTAAAAAATTGACTAAATAATAAAACTTTTTTTATTGAGCAGCTGGATGGAGGGGAGTTCAAGCAGGGCAAAATCCACCTCTGACTTTGACCAGGTCTCATTTCCTTTTGATGATGGATCAGCAGTTGGAGTATGTGCCACTACATTGGTTGTTGGACTGCAGTTCCCAACAGCCTAACCAGTAATAAGGAATCACATGAGTTGCCTTCCACCACTTTCCCCAATCCTGCCATATGGAAAACCCAGATGGCCTTTAAAGATTGTTCCTATACCATGAAGGCCAACTGTTCTGCCACCGTAACTACTTCCATCCAGACATGCACCCTCTTGTGGCTCAATGATATCTAACCCCAAAAGAATTGGGTGTTTTTATAAATCCTATAAATCAGTGACCACAAATAGAAGGCAGATGGAAAGAAGATTCTTGCTGGGTTCCTTGTTCTTTAACAGGATACCTTCTGAATGAAAAGAAGTTCAAAGCAGATGGTTAAAAATAAAACGAGATGGCAAATGCCAATGAAATCTAGGAAACTGGCAAGGAGTTGATGGAAACTACAAGAAGTTTGAAAACATGAGACCGTTTCTAATTCCAGACTTTAAAAATGAAGGCTGATGGGAGGAGGAGAGAGTGAGTAATTACCATCCCACATTGGCCAAAATTGAATGAAATGACTCAGATACTAGTAGCAGCTGTTTCTTGGCTGAGTAGTGAGCCGGAGAGATAAGGTTCCAATTGCCATGGTTGTATTTATTGAACACTCTCCCTACCACACCCCTCCCCTCCCAACTCCATCAGCTGCTTTATTCTGCATTATTTCACACATCAATAAACTAGATTGTCAAGTGCAAAAACAGCTACAGCTCTGGCTTGGGTGAACATGCTGCCCTGATGTAGCTGTCTGAGACAGTGATCTCACTATTCATGTGCTGGTCCAGGAACTCAGAAGTCTCTTCTGCAATTTGTCCTGGGATTCGGAAATCTATGGTAGTTTGGTCCCTTTGGGGGCTAGGATGGGCAAGAGTGTTCCTGGCCTCAGCACTACAACCTGTCCCTTGCAAGAACTGCAAGAAGTTCTCTTCAATGGAGCCTTCTCTGCTCGGTAACCTGAGGTCCTCCTCTGGGGGCTGCTTGAAGAAACAGGTGAGGCGCTTGCTGAGTTCTCCTCTGATCTGTCGGTTGAGGCACCCATAGAAGAAAGGATTGGAGGTGAAGGAAAAGTAGCCAATCCAAGTCACCACATTCTCTGTCTGTTGGCCAGGGAAATGGGAGCTCAGCACAGAGTAGAGGTGAAAGGCGAAATATGGCAACCAGCAGAAAATGAATTGTCCTCCCACTGCAAGGAGGATGATGACAGCCTTCCCACCCCCAAACGTCCTCTGAGGGGTAGTCCGAGGGGCCCCTGAGCTGGTCACCATAGTGGATCTGCTGCTAAGGGATTCTGACCTCTGCCGTGGGGTATCCATCCAAGTGGGGAGCGGACCGTGGTGCATAGCAGCTACCCTGGCCACTTTAAACATACTGCAATAGACAACCAGAATAATGGAGATGGGCAGGAGGAAGTAGAAAACAGCAAAGAAAACCACAAAAAATTTGCAGTAGGTGCTATGACTCCACTGCAATGTGCAGGTTTGTCCGTTGTAGGCTGGGGAGCTACCAACATGGTCCTGGGAAAGCCATCCCAGGATGGGGATAAGGGACATGACTACCGCTTTAATCCAGACACCAGCTAGGACACAGACCACCAGGCCTATGGTCATTTTCACCTCATAGCGCATAGGGTGCACCACATAGTAGTAGCGTTCTACATTAATAGCTGAGACTGAGAGGATGCACATGGTAATGAAGCAAACACTTAGGAACAGGTAGGTGTGGCATATGGCATCCCCAAATCCAGTGCCGTCAAAGAAGGCTGAGCTGGACAGCATTGCCAGAGGCATCAGGGTGACAGCAGCCAGGAGATCTACCAGACAGAGGTGGAACACAAAGACAAACTTTCTCAGGGAAGGTGTCTTGATAATGACTGTCATAATGGCAACGTTGCCTACGATGGCTGTCAAGTCAACCAAGACCATGAAGAAAAGTCCCACCGATTCAGAAGCCACATCTCTGGTTTTGGTGTCTAGGCTGGCATTGAGCAGCACAGAACTCTGGGATGTCTGCAGCAGCCGTCTCACCCTAGTGGAACTCTGCAGCCACTGGGCAGGAAGAGGAGGCTCCATGGAGACTAGCACCTCCTGTCACAAGTCCATCACCCATCCTATTCTGGGTTACCAGAGAGTAATCACAGAGAATCAATAGTCGTAGCAGAGAAGGAGCAGCCATGAACCCTGGAATAACATTCTTGCCATCTTCTGTGCTGGCATTAAGGCCCAACAAGACTGTTGTGCACCCTGAGGGTTTTTAGACTTTCCAGTGCCACTCAGTTCTATAAGCCATTATGCCCTTATGCACCACGTTTAACTAAACATGTCTGTTTTCAACTCATTCTGATTGTATGTCATTGAATTTAATAGCATGGTGATGTCAAAAAAAATCATGGGACCTGTTCTGGTAGGAGAAGGAACTGTTCCTTGGTCACTGTGCAGAAAGCCTTTACTGAATTTCTTGACATGCTTTTCCCCAGGCAAATGTTAGCACCTACAAAGAAACATATTGATAGGTTAATCTCCATGTTGGCCAAAGTCCTGAGACACATCCTGAACTGAGTTCTCTCCTTTATCACTAAACTAACAGAGCCTGGAAAAGTTGCTTTGTTGAACCATGGCTCTCAGAATCCCCCAGCCCTCAAGGCAACTGGCCGTGCTGGTGGGGGTTGTGGGATCTATAATCAGATAAAGTAATTTTTCAAAGCTCTGTCAACCATCTCTAAATTTATTCTCTCAACCACACTGTGAAGTAGGTTTGGCTGGTCCTGTCCCCTTCTAAGTTCTGGGGTACTCTCTCAGAAAACATATTTGCCTTTAGAGATCAGAGCAGACTGGGGATTTGGAGCAGTGAAATGACAGTTTGTGAAATGACTTTGCACTGAGCTCCTTCTCAAAGTAACCCTGTTCAGCAACTGTAAGTAAGCTCAAGGCAAAGAAACTAAGACACTTTCTGAGGGGACTTTTCATGCCATCATTTCTTTGAGCAATAAACATGCAGGTTGTTTATAAAAATTAAAATAGAAGACGCAGACGTCAGCTCTCTAGTCCATTCTTCTATATTACAGGACTGATATTCAAACTGTAACTTGCTGCTGGTGGGAAAAGGTAAGTTGCCCACAGATTATTTTTTCTATTGCTAATGAGAGTGGTTACAGTGTAGGTGGTGGCTTTTAAACAATATATATGTATCACTGATAAACTATATCACTATATCACTGATAAACATTTGCCTCACAGACACTACCCAGTACGCAAAAGGCAGGAAATGTGTGGCCTTCCAGATGTTGTTGGTCCACCAGTTCCATCAGTTCTAGCCAGCAGGTGAGAGACAAGGAATATGTGACTCTCCAGATGTTGTTGAGCAGCAGTTCTCAACATTTCTCAACACTGGGTATGCTGGCTAAGTCTGATGGTAGGTACAGTCCAATAATATCTGGAGGAACACACATTCCTCGGCTATGGCCTAATGGACAGAGCCTATGATGCAAACTGTTATCAGTGACACAGCTCACGCACGTCATTTAAAAAGTAATTGCTTGAAAAAACAGCCAGAGGCTGGCATCCTGTTGGTTACCCCAACCAGAGGAGACCCAGACCAACTGTTGAATGGTGAGTCAACATGTAGATAAATCTAATGGACTGAATGGGTCTGCTCTAGACAGAACTGAAAGAATTTAGGCCATGAGCTTTACAATTCTAGCATGGAAATAGTCACATGTTGTTCACAAAATACAAGAGCTTCCTCGTCCAGTGTCTGTGGTTTTATCTTTCCTGGAAGCATATAGTACTTTATTACAGCTTTGGGAAGTTGCTTTTTGGAATACATTTCCTCCCTGGCCAGCATGGAATGAGGCCAACAGAGACATGATTTTTCCTTGTAGAAGAGTTTCCACCACTTCAGTAACAAGTCATCTCAGCACTGCTTTGAAGTAACTAGCTCACTAATAGCTACAACTAGTTAATTGTATTCAATACCTCTTTTCCGATAATAAAGGCTTAACTACATCTCATCTTGATTGTAACTTAACAAAGGATAACATCACTCTATTTGCAGCATAATTTACCTGGAGGAGGAGGAATGTCACCTAGTTTGAGCACTGGTTTGGGGATGTTGAAGTAACTGTGAGGTGAGTGGGAGAAGAGAGCCTTTTTGTAGCACAGGTCAATAGCCTGTGGCATTCAGACTTTTAAAATTAATGAAAAACAACTATTTAATTACTTCTGAGACATGGAAAACAAAATAGTTACCTTTAAAAGCTAACTTTAATGACCTTTCTCTGCAGTAACTGTTAACTGTAATTTGCTTTTAAAAAGTAAACATCCTATACTGTAATTAATATTAAGGAACTATGGGAGTGGTATACTCCTCAAAAAATGTTATTGAGGAACACACTGATTGATTTCATGGATGGGCCCTCATTTATCCTTAGAATAATTCTGCCACATAGATCACCTAAACTAGAAACACAGCAGTCTGTAGCAAAGACTGTCCTAGAACTACTACCAAATCTTCCTAGTCCAGCTCTCAGTTTGTCTATTAGATTAGATCAGAACATGCTGGGACAGAAGGATCCTGTGTGTTCACTTCTCCTGTGAGGCTAATGGCAGCAGCATTAAGAGCATGCTGGGCCTAGCATATGCCCTAATGTCAGCTTTGTCTATTACCTTGAAAATGGAATCAGGATGTCTCACAAAAAAAAAAAGAGTCAAAGACTATTTTCTGTCTCCCCCTCTCTGTTCTCCTACATATACAGAGAAAGAGAGAGAGAGAGAGTAAAGCCTTTTATGAATCTGTCATACTATTTGTTTGCAAGTGTAAACAGGATTAATGTGGAACAGTACATAGAAAGGAGCATATTTTAGGTGGGCTTTTTATTCTAGCTGATGGGGCTTTTCACTTGCATCACAAGCACAGGAAATACCCCCACTGCTTTAAACATTGTTAAGAAAAATGGTTAACCCATAGTAATAAAGACAGTAACTTGGGGCAAACATTTCAGTCATGTTCTGAAAGCCTTCAAAGAAATAGGGATATAGTTCTTCAAAAATTTTCTTCTTGAAGGAAGCAATGATGATTTTCTTCCCTCTGGGAGAAAGTCATGAAAAATCATGGGGTTTTTGAAACCTATTCACAATTCAGAACTTATTCTGTGCAAACTTTGCATGTGGTTGTTTTGCACAGAAAACAGCATTTTTAATTGCATTTTTAAAAAAACTGTTATACAAGCCCAATAAATAGCATGTGATTCTGTGTCAATGTGAAGTTTTGGAAGACATATTCTTTTCTTTCTTTCTTTTTTCTCAACAGTGCTTATATACTTTTTGTAGGTTGTTTGGACTTGCACGGCTGTTAAGAATTTAATCTATGGTGGAAAAATCCATGTTCAAAAGGTGAAGAAGAAGTTTATGCTTCAATGACTCATATAGAAACTTCAAATCCCCTGCCCCGGCAACTCTTTTCAGCAATTTTCTGTTGGTTTCAGACTTTTCTCAACATTCAAATCTTAATCCTGTTTTTAGGGAGCTGCTAATGCACCCTCACATTTTGGCAGAGAGGGAATGACAAGCAAGTTAAAGTCCTTCATATAGATGTGCTTTTAAAATCAGTTCCCTCACAGCTAAAATGGTGTTCACTTATAGACAACTGGAGCACGTTACAATCAAAGATAAACGTAGTAATTTCCCACAGAATGCTTGGTGTTCATTAGCATAACTTTTTAAAACTTATTTGAATTGAACACATAGTTCAATGTTTCAGCAGACTAGATATTTGTTTAGTGATACCTAGAGAGCCAGTGTGGTGTAGTTATTTGAGCATTGAACTATGACCCCGGAGACCAGAGTTCCATTCCACACTTGGCCATAGAATCCCCAGGGTAATCTTGGACACGTCGCACACTCTCAGTTGCAGAAAACCCTGTGATAGGCTCACCTTAGGGTCACTGTAGGTCAGAAATGACTTGAAGGCACACAACAACAATAATAACAACAACTGCAACAGGGGCCATTTGCGTACTAGACTGTTATAGCGCTATGATTCCACTTTCAACATCCTATGGAATCCTGGGGTTTGCAGTTTCGGGAGGGGCCAGCTGTGCGGAAATGGCTAGGATATCTATTAAAAGCAAGGGAAAGATACATATTAACTGTGCGTAGGGAGAGGACACCAGTGGACATTTCTGGCCTCACATAGTTATTCTGTGCATTGGCAGTGGGAAAATAATAGTTACAATTTCAGGTGAGCAGCTGCAAAAGAATGTTGGCTCATGAAACAGTTATTGGTACTCTGGAAATACTACCGGTGTCCATTTCTGGCAGGACTTAGTAGGATCTCTAGTCATAGAAAGCTGTCTGGTTACTCTCTGGTCCTCCAAGCCAATGGATATGGTGGCTAGAATGATCTGGGAACTGTAGTCCAAAAGAGAACTCTTCCAAATTCTGAAAGCAGCTTCTTCCGAAATTTGTCCATCTAGTCCAGTGCTGAATAACTGGAAGCATTTCTTCAAGATCTGGGGCTGAGGTCTTTCACCTGTTATCTGATCCTTTTAAAGAAATATATCAGGGATAGAAGCTGGTACCTTCTGCATGCAAAACATGTAATATCTGCCAGTGCTACTCAACATGGGTTCATGGACAGGTGCCAGTCTGTAGGCCATTGGCTGCCAGTCCACACTAAGTTTCCAGGAATGAGAGAAATTGTTGTTGCCAGTGTACACAAATATAGTTCTAGTCCCTAGACACTGAGGGAAAAATCTATCCCAGTCCCCCACCTTAGTTCACTTAAAAAGCACTATTGCATGCTCAAAAGTTAGAGGGCCTCTGCTGGATCTTGACAGATTAAGAACAAAATGCCAAAATGTCCTTCATGGTCTAAATATTTGCACTTACATTTTTATTGCCATATATTTTTATCTTGACTTCACTTTTAGCTACCTTGAGAACTTGTTGTAGAAGAAAGTCAGTAATATATATGAAACAGACAGATAAGCTTTCTTTGCATTTGGCAAGAAATGTTCCTTTCAAAAAGGACTGTGTGGGCCAAAACATATGTGGAAATTAAGTATTCTTCTGGGTATTTATTTTTTCATGAATTTCTTTAGTTTTCTTTGCATGAGATTTTGATAGAACCACTCTCTGTTGTGTCTTTCCACACGGACTTTGGCAAACCAGAGCTTGGAAATGTTACCTTTTAGACAGCAACTACTCCCAGAATACCCCAGCCAGTAACCCTATGGGCCAGGGGATCTTTGGAGCTCTAATCTAATAAGTAATTTTCCCAGTTTAGCCAGAAAGTAAGGAACCATTACCTTGATTCAATATACTCTAAAGCGGGGGACATAATGTCCCCCTGTTAGCTTAACCAGATCAAAATGGTAGTGTTTATGGTATTTACTTATGGCTTGGCTTCCTATATGTTCCAGCTCTTCTTTACGAGGAGGCCCTTTAGCTGGTCCAAGCCTATTTCTGTATCTCTTGCTTGATGTTAACCATAGTTGATGAAAACATTAGGACAGGATACTATTTGCTTACACTAAATGGAAAAATAGTTCCTCACTATACCATATTGTGTAAGTCATTAGCATAAACCAAATCTGCAGCTGCAACTGACAACCCTATGGGAAACTGTTGTGTATTTTAAAGCACTTTTGAGCAGAAGAGGCAGGTGGCTCTCCAAATATTTTGGACTTCATTTCCTAGCAGTTTGCTTCCAGCCAGCATGGCCAACAATATGGGATTGCACGCTTGTAGTCCAAAACATCTGGAGGGCAAATGGTTCTCCACTTCTAACTTTACAAATATATAGTGTTTTCTTATTCTACAAATAAATCCTCAAAGAAGCCACTTCCTCACTCATTTCAAAACAGCCCTTTTCTCTAGAAAACATATGATTTTATATTACGTTCCATAGCTCAAAATCAAGTCTGTCCAAAAAACCCCAAACTGAAACAAAACAAAAGCAAAGCAATCCCCACCCAAATAGTACAATTTTCTGAATTTCAGAAGAAAAAGAGATATTACTGGTGAATCCTTAGATAAGAGGGCAGAAAAAGGAAGCTAAGTGCTCTTACTATGAAGTGGTTGCTTCTTGAGAAAATGCTCTTGTATTTGGTATAGATTTGGTGTATAATAATGACAGATACATACATATAGATTATTCATCCAGTTTAAGCACATCAAAATCAATGGGAATTAATCAGTACAACCAGATTAGATTTCCTATAATGAGAATGATAAAATATGTACTTTCATCAAAACATTTGAAGTTGGGAGTATTCTTTAGACAGTGCAAGACAGCTAATGTAATCTGAGCACAAATCTGCACCATACAACTTTCCAAGCATGGCAGTGAGATGGAGGGACTGATAAATTTTAGTGGACAAAACTAAAGAACAGTAGTTCTCAAATTTTAGCCTTCCAGAGGTTTGGGATGTCAACTTCTGCCAGCCCTAGCCAGCATGCCCAATGGTCAGGGATTCTGGGAATTCATGTCTAAAAATCTAGAGAGCCAAAAGCTGAGAACTACTGCTGTAGAAAACAACTATGAGAACAGATGTATCTGTTACAGGAGGTATGAAGTACTTGAGTTATATTCACTTCTGCTACATAGAGTTCCTCTTCATTTGACCCCAGGCACGTTTTTTCCCATATACATGGGTTTTCCATTTGGACCATTTCAATATTCAGGAACCCAATGAGTGTACAACTTACCCTCTTAATTGTCACAGAAGAAAGGAAAAGTTAACTGCCTTTTTTGCCTTCAAGAAGGACCTTGTTGCAATCCAGGACATAGTCCCCTCGTGCACCAGCTCAACAAATACGCTTGAGTCAGGACAGGAAAGTTAAAAAGTACCTGTATGGTGAAACAATTTTGGCCCAGCCTGAAATAACAAGGATCAAACTTGACTACAATTTGCTTGGTTGTGTGTCACAACCATCTTGGAACAATGGCTAAAGCCAGGCCATGCTCAGTGGTGGCACAGAACAGGGAGGTAATCTGTGTGCTCATCTAGTCCAATACTCCTCTGAAGCATTCCACAATAGTAACGGCCACTTGTAGAAGACAACATAAAATAGATTCTTAGCCTACTGAGAACTACTTTGTTCCCCGATTCTCAGCTCTCATCTCAACACTTGCTGCCTACACAGCAAACAGGAATAAAAGGTGTGGTGCCCCTTCCAGCCCCATTAAGAATGTGTGGGGGGAAAGAGACTAGCTGTCCTAATGCACCTTTATGTCTATATATGGAAACTGTTGCTTTTTCCTTACTGTCTTTCCATTTTTTTAAGAAAGGGGAAACAATTAAAATACCTCTTGAGAGGGAAAAAGTGTTATCTTCCATCTAATCACTGAACATCATGGATTTCCATCATTCCCATGCTTCACGCTTCCACAGAATAAAATCCATGCATCCTATTTCATAGAGCACTGCTTCAAAATATCCTGGATTTCTGACATTCTTCCTGGCAACTCTCTTGAGCCATGAGAGATTGTGAAGGTAGGTAAACAGGATCTGGTCTGCCTGTGAGAGAGACACCCACTCAGATGCAAGAGGCACACACCCTCCTTGCTCTGCTCACACACATGTGTGTGCTTAATCTTCTCCAACTGTGCTGCCTCCAACATTGCAAGACAAAAGAACTCTCATGTGCTAGACTTTGGATTTCTTCTGATGCTCCTTTCCCACCCATCCAAATATAAATTCTGCACTAGGAGCAAGGTAGATAGCATCAGCAGCGCATCTGTGACTGGCAAAGATGTGCTACTACTGGTATCTACCTGGCTTCTAGTGTGGAACCCTCACCTTGTGCTATCCACCTGTACAGTGCTTGGAGAGAGACCCAGCAGTAGGCCTCAGCTTGTGCTGAAAGGGAGAACTGTAACAATCTTGAAAGCAGAGGCGAAATCTAGGCTAGTCTTGCTCATTCCTTTGCCCTGCTGCTAGTAAATTAGTTCCTCGTTTCAGAGGCAAAAAGGATCCTTCCTACAGAGCTCAGGTTCTCATACCTCTCTCCATTTTATATCCACATTGTGAGGGCTCAAATTATGAGAACTTGAAATTATAAAATATATATGTCTTTTAGTCCCCATCATTTGATTTCCCCAGTGCTCCTCTTCCTGTCCATCTCAGCTTCTTTGGGTGAATGGACTGCCTCCATGCCTTTCTCCCATCCATAAACACACACACACACGTATATGCACTTCACCTGGATGCCAGGAAAGCACTGACGATACCCTGCCCTGCAGGCTGGTGCCTAGCCACAATTGCCCTCCCCCTTTCTTTCTCATCCAAGCATCAGTTCATACCTTCCCTGTGCAGGCTTCCAGCATACTGGGTACCTCTCTGCTGCTGCTTCTCCACTGTATCTGATGCACAGATTCACTGCAGTGAAGGGTGAGAGGCAGCCAGAAGCTTGAGAGTATCTCAGCTTCTGGGTCCTAGAAGCCTCCTGATTCCATCCCAGTGTTCCAGGTTTCCCACATGCACAGTCTCATCCCAGTATGCCACAAGTAGTTAGGAACCCTGAATTCAGACTTAAAAAAAATAATAATGCTACATTCAGAATGGCTAAAACATTTGGTTGTGTTCCTCCAGAACCAGAGGATGGCTTAACTTAATAAAGTTGTGAACGAAAATATTTCTGTGGAGTTCCCCTCTCTCTTCTTTGGTAATAGCCCATTGAACTCATGTTTCCAGGACTTCCCTAACACCAGAATTCGTAAAATATATAGCAATGGCTGGAACTTTTTTAAAAAGTGAAAATTTATGTGAAGTGTATCTAACTAACACAATCTTAGCACTTCAGTACACTTCAATTTGTCATGGCTTCACTTTATGGAATCCTAGAATGTGCAGTTTGGTGAGGTACTTAGGATTTTCTGTTGGAGAGTTCCAGTGCTATAGTTCAGGTATAACAGACAACTCCAAGCCCATTATAGATCCCAGGATCCTGCAAAATGAAGTCTTATTAATATTGGATTGCTCTACCTATCCAGTGTGGACTTGTGACCATTCCTTAAAGCTGATTCAAACTTTTCCAGTTTCTTTCTGTGCCATAATTTGAGAGAGTTTTTGAACTACAACTCACAGAATCTCACTGCCAGCATGGTTATGTCTAGCTATGCTGGCAGTGGATTCTGGGAGTTTTAATTTTTTATATATAAAAAAGTCACTTTTCCAAGCTCTGCTCCATACAGAGGGGCTGGGTCAAGCATAATGAGACCTTATCACAGTAACATCTGAACTGATGAGTGCATCCCTGATTACCATTGCTATTCCCTAGTAACAAATCACACAAATACAATGCTACATTTTTTGTGTGGCTGTGCTCAAGTGAAGCATTGGTTGAAAAAGCCAGTGGCTGTCTCCAAAGATATTCTACACCACGAGCAGCCTCTTCTGCATTGCTCCAATCCTGGCTATCATAGCTGGATTGCTCTGCTAAATGGCTAACAGCTAGCTTGCTTGCTTGCTTGCTTGCTTGCTTGCTTGCTTTCTTATTTATTTAATATGATGCCTTTCTTCCAGAATGGGACCCAAGGTGGCTTCCAAAAAGTTAAAAATATTAAAAACATTTAAAACAATTGAAAACATTTTTTTAAATTCTTCTTATTACTATTTTTAATAACAAGAAAAACTATACATATATCATGTCACATCTTATCACATTACATCATATATCACATCATATCACATAAAAACATTTAATAGTGGAGGATATACTTTCTATGAACTCTTTAAGTTATTAAATATTAAAGCAGGGGCAGAGTTGACGGAAAGGGGCATTTCCCCACGGGCCTCCCAACCAATGAGGTCTTTCTGCCCCTGCCTGACCCATTCCATCTATCCAGTCCCATCTCTGAGAGACAAGATGGCAGCAGGTGCACTTGGGGGATATGATCTTGGATCTAAGTTTATTCAGATAAAGCAAATGGGATCTGAAGATGCCAACAGGTTGCAATACAGTAGAATTCCAGCCATTCCATTTCATTCCTCCCATAACAACCCACAGCCACTAAGCATTCTCAATTCTCAGTATAGGCTGCTTTGGGGTTCCTCAGCCTCCCAGATTATTTGCACTTGTTCAAACTGGGGTTCCCCAATGGTCCCAATCTTTCCCTCATGTATATGACTGATGCCCTTTGGGCACCCACATTTGAACACTGGAAATAGAGGGAGTGAAAGTTCAGAAAGGAACACAGCAGGAGTGTATCTGTGCTGCCTACTTACAGCTCTATGGTAACACTTTAACGGCTATGACTTTGTCCTGTGGAATCCTGGGATTTGTAGTTTGTTGACAGGCTTAGATTTCTGTGCTGGAGAACTCAGGGCCATTTGCCTGAACTATGGCATTAGAGTTCTCTGAAAGAGAATTCTAACTGCTTTCACCAAAATACAAATCCCAAGATTCCAGCGGGGACAGAGCTGTGGCAGTAGAAATGGTATCATAGTGCCATAATTGTGTGGCACGGATGCATATTAGTTTGAACCTTAGAAATTTAAGGAAAGAAGAAAAAAATACGTAAATGAGTGCATATTCTATAATGGAGAATTGAAGTTCAGGAATGTTCTTGTTTTTGGACTTCCAACTCCTAGAATCCTAGCCAACATTACCCTTGCTGGCTGGAAGATTTTGGGACTTGTAGTCCCGAAAAAGCAACGTTTCAAAGCTCTGGTTCTAGGTGATCTCTGCAGATTTTACTTTGCTCATGGAAACTTTAAACTTTAAAACATATTATTTTCATGAAGACACAGCATTTGGAAAAGTTCCTTTTTGGGACTACAATTCCCAGAAAAATCTCTCCCTATCCCCGGATCTGCAGATGGCTTTCTCAGGGACTGGCTCAATAACCAGCATGTTTTCAGGACATCTTGTTGATATATTGAAGCAAATGGCTTTTTCTTCTTTTCTTTTTTTTTAAATTAAAAACATTAAAAACAGATAAAATTATGAAAGCTTATAATAATTTTCAATTTTAAAAACAGATTAATAAATAAATAAAAAGCTCCCGGGCTCATATAAAAGCTTGCTTAAAGAGAAATCTTTTTGTATGCCAGGGGAGGGAGAGCAGAGAGGGGGCCAACCTAGCCTCCTGTGGAAGACCATTCCACAGGGTGGGAGCAGCCACCGAGAAGGCTGTCTCTCATCGTCCTCACCAGGTGAGCCTGGGACAGCAGTGAGACCAAGAGAAAGCCTTCCCCTGCAGATCTTAAAGGCCTGGCAGATTCATATAGGAAGATATAGTCTTTCAATTGCACTTTGAATTGTGCCCGGAAACAAACAGGTAGCCAGTGAAACTGTTTTAACAAGTGAGTTATGTGCTCCCTATGACTGGCCCCAGTCAGCATTCTGGCTGCCACATTCTGAACCTGCTGAAGTTTCCAAACAGTTTCTAAAGGAAGCCCCTTATAGAGTACATTACAGTACTTTTATTGATTTGAATGAACCAATGGCTTTTGGTTCAGAGGTAGCATAGAACTAGGAGGAACATTGCCACCCTGGGTCACCAGCCTATGGAGCCGCCTGCTGCTGCTACATGTTCCACTCCAGGTTTCTGCCCTGACAAACAAGATGGCAGCAGAGTCCAATTCAGGGGCCCCATTTCTACTTCTTGTCCCTGGATCCCTAGATACTAAGCTTATACCAGGCAGCACAATCAGCTGATGCCAAGACAACCTTCAAGGAGAGTCTCTCTCAGGAATGTCTGAACTGCAAACTTCATGCTTCTGACATGTGGCCAGTTTTTAGATTTGGCTGCTTCTTTTCCCCTCCTCTACATTTTTTGGTTTCACCTAATCTGATGGAAAGTTCTGGAGAACTCAAAAACTTGCCCCTTATATAGTATTTTGGTTCATCCTAATAAAAATATTGTCCACTTGTACATTTTATTCCACGGAGAGTAGCATTTTCTAACCTCAAGCCTAGGTATTGCACAAAGGATTCTGTTGTTTAAGCTGCCCATTCCTTCTCCTTTTTTTTCTCTTCTGGTGCTGGTACTGAACATTTTTGCACATAAATTGAAAAGCTAAAATCATAACTACCATGCTATGATTTACAGCTAATTTATTTTAAGGAAAAGCGGCAACTAGACACAGGAACTTGGACCCCCTCTGAATTGTGGTACTTCATGTATGTGTGTGCAAGTTTTTTGTTTTTTTTTAAATGTCTCTTCATGGTACTTCCAGTCCTAGATGCAGCCAAGTCAGCACTCATCTCATACCCAGATGCCATTTGCTCTTTCAGGTGACATTTTCATTAGTAGCCATGTTGATACTATTGTGCCTTGAACTGGTCTAGTACCCCATTACCTATTCGAAAGGCAATGGTCATTGCTCAACAGCTCTCCTGTGCAGATCTCAGGAAAACTTACTTTTTCAACAATGACTCCCAGAATATCTCAGTCAGCAGGATCCAGTCCATATACCAAGACCTTAATTGTAACTATCGGTAGTGTGAAGTACATGGGACAGGTGAACACCCAGTTTGCAACCAATCTACACAAGTTTGCTGAGAGATAGGGCTACTCCCGATGAGCAACAAGCCATGTGCCCCTGACTCTGCATGGCTGTCGAGGCAGACACATTGTCATTGTCTGGCATTTTGAAAATAATAAACAAAACGGCATCTTGAAATATTGTACAAGACCCGTCAGTATGAGCCCCCAGGGAGGAAGCAGGGAAGATGGATCAGCCTTTGTCCCAAAGATACTTTGTACATCTTCTTCAGTAATGTCTTAAAGCCATTTAGGAGGCTTTCTGCCTACATATGGAAGGGTGGAAAGGATACAGTGTTCTGCTTGTATATTACAGCTAGGAAAAATTATATTTTGGACTATAACTACTCTTCAGTGACTATGCCAGCTGGGAGATTCTGGGAGTTGTATCCAGAAAAGTAACTTTTTCCAAGCTCTGTATATTAAATTCCTGGGTTTGGAATTAGTGAGTTTTGGGATCACCAGTCCATACCTGATACTGAAAAGACAACAACTGTTAAGGAGATGCACACTCTTTTTTGAAGCCCATAGTCATGCTCACTGTGACAGGAGGAACTGCAAGAAATTATGTATATTTAGGTGTTTGTTCATTCCTTGTTCCTGAAGTGTCATTGCATTTCTTTTGGCAGTCTGTATTAGAGTTTGGAGATATTCCTTTTCTGACTGCATTTCCCAAAATCCCGCGGCTGTCACCTAGGGGTGCCAAGTCAGGGCTCTCCCAGACACTGAGATTTCAAGGCCAAAACCCGCGACCTAGGGACAACCCCCTTTTGATGTCATAGGAGGTGGGTCCTGGTGATGTTGCAATGAGCCTCTCCTGCTGATGCTTTTAAACATGATACCTTCAGTATCAACCAGCATTGTGCATAGTTACCAGTTCAAGATTATTCCAGGCCTTGAGGTTTCCGGACCAAAACCTAAGACATAAGGACAGTCTCAGGTGATGTCATTAAACAGTATGCATTAAGTACCAACCACATTTGCTCACAGTTTGCCATTCTCTCTCTCACACATATATATATACACACACATGCACAGAGAGAATATATTTTTCTGTTTGGAAGTTGTCACAATCATCAGCTGTTCTCAGATCAAGGGGAAATGACAAGGTTATTCCTTCTCATATACTGATGGAAAGAGGTTAAGGAACCTTTAATCTAGCCTTCTGACCAAAAGATGGACGCAGAGCAGAGTGGAAGATGAGCCCTGGCACCACAGGAAAGGAAAAGAGGATACCAACTAAATACACTGACCGCCTGGAAAGTCTCTGCAAGTTGGAGCAAAAAACCATAACGTTTTGCAGGTTTTAGTAAGCTGCAGCTCCACTAACTAAACTGGAGATTTGCACACAGCTCTTTCCTCTTATTTAGAGCTGAGCCTAGCAAAACTGGTGAATTTACACCCTCATCGCCCAGCTAGAAGTGATCCACGAAAACTGGAGACTCAAGGACATGCTCTGAGATCTGGGAACCCAAATTGTACATATTATGCTATTCATATATGGAACACTAAATCTAAGAAATTAGGAACACACATACATACACATTTTTAAAGCATTCTTGCCCTGAGATTCCAGTCCTCCCTTGATCTGAGCCCCTAAGAAAAAGGACCAGGTCTTGAGACTCAGGGCCAGGTCCTGAGATCTGGCAACCCTCAGACCCAGAATCCTCCCAACCAGCATGGTCCAAAAAGTTCAGTTTCTAGCATCTGCCAACATGTGGCCTCCAAATTTGGCCCCTCTCTCCTTTTTCACATGTCTTTGAGCAAAGATGCAAAACTACTTACAATGTTTTGGGTGCTGAGGAGAACAAGGCAACTAGGGCCATTTCCGCATGAGACTTTCAACATCCTATGGAATCCAGCAGGCCCCTCCCTAAACTGCAAACCCCAGGATTCCATAGGATGTTGAAAGTGGAGTCATAGCACTATAACAGTTTCATGTGGAAACAGCCTAGGTTAACATTCTGTCCTCTAATCTAGTTGATCAGGGACAACTGACTGGGGGCTGTCATGGATCAGACAGGCTTTCAGCTATGTTTTCTGGTTCCAAACAGGCAACTATGAATTTCATGACATTAATAAAACCTTATTAAAATTTGGCATGCCACTGCTCAAGCAATATAAAAATGGCTAGGAGGATATTTTAAACCAGCCCCATTAAAATTTGGAAACAGATGTAAAAAAAAAAACTTTCTTTTACAGTCCTATTTTAGGTAGCCCTTGGTAGGCCAGACAATAGAGAACCCCAAGTGAACAACTTCACCCAATCAAGTATGAAACTCCACTGAAGCCTTTCATTTCCTTCTGAGGGAGACTTCTCAAGCCCATACCCTCCCACAAAGCAGGAAATCTTCAAACAGAGCTTATCAACCTCTGATGGTCCAACTGTCCATTTTCCATTCCAAAGGATCTACCACAGGCCACTCCAAGCCAGAAAGAGGGAGGGGGACCAAAACTAACAGTAGCTGAAGGTCCAGGTTCGGTTGTGCTTGTGGGTGTGGGCGTATGTACGTTGCCAGGGAGCATCTCTGTGTTTTATTATATCTCAAGAACAGAGCCCTTGGAGAAAAAAGCCATGTTTGGGGCTTGGTAATCCACAAAGAGGACATTGGGGTGCTTGGTGGGTCATGTAAGTTTCAAAAATAGCCAAAGGGCCCCTTGGGCTCACATGCTACAATTGCCTCCTCCTGACTTAAGGAACAGGTACTTTATAGCTTGAAGCCTAGCTCTCCATCTTGACAAGCACTCACGTTAAACATACTGCTGGCATTCATGGCAGGCACCCTGGTTCCAGAGATCACAGGGCTCTCACATCCCAGTGCTGGAGCTAGGCTCAAGGAGCTAGTGTTGGCCTGGATTCAGGTCTCAGGCCGAGGGTGTTCAAAGGTGTCAGGATTTTCGGGCTTGTGGGCCTCTGGCTCTTCAGTGGTGTTTAGGTCTGTTGACCTCTCTGTTGACTTGGGTACAGATGCAGAGGCTAAAGCTGCCCAATCTCTGCTTCTGTGGACAAGCCACAGTTGGATTCCAAGATCCACCAATGTAAGCTTTTTTAATTAAAAAAAAAACACCTTCATCTTACACACATTTTTAGAGAAAACCTAATGTAAAGCTCCTCTTTGAAAATGCCCTCTTTTGCCCCTTTGCAGTAACGAGCAAAACCAGCATATGTGACATCTTCCAAGGTCTACCTCAGAATAAACTATTAGTAAAGCTGTGGGTTATGAGAATGGTCATAGTTTTCTGTGGGATTTCCACTTTCACCTCACTAGAAATCCTGCTCAGGGCATTTCCATCTCCTGAATTACTCCAAGGTACTTGCAACTATAGCTTAGTTATGAGGACTAGAGTCTTGTCTTTGTTTTAAGTGACAGCTGGACTTCTCTGGATGGGAAGAGCTGTACTCCCCTCTCCCATTTTCAAAATCTGTGTTTCTGTGTGCACAACAGACAAAATAGACATTATTTATTCTATGCACTTTGTCTGTCTGCCACTGTCCCCTCCAAGGAATAAGCAACAAAGGAACCTGAGACACAGAAAGCATGCCTTGTGTACCCCTGAGCTATGGCCCTTCCTCTAGGGATAAGAGCTATGCTCCTATTTAAGGATGTCTGCTGCTGTTTTATTTATATCTGTCCTTCCTTTTTCTCCTGCATCATCTTCTTTAATCTCAGAATGACAAAAATAGTAACAGTCAGGGGCTGCTGCCATTTTCCCACAGCAGTGGCCAGCCAGAGACTGCTGTAGCATTTCAGAGCCTCCCTTCCACTTTACCTTCCCACACGACTGGATGTTTAGCAGCTGCTGACACCCTAGGGGAGAGGGAGAGAGAGGCTGAGTGCCTCACATCCTCTGTAGCTGCCAAACCAGCCTCCGTTTACTGAGGCTCTCAGCCTGGAGAAAGCAATGTATATTCATGCTGCAGCCACTACTGATCACGTGCACCTATTGCTAGGTTACAAGGACCCAAAAATAAATCCTTCCAAACTAGATTAGAACAGAGGGACCTTGCACGAACTGTGTTCCCAGCACTGTAGTAGAGGACCTACAGCTAGTTATACCGCAGATGTTAATGAGAAGAATAAAAGGGGGAAACACAGGAAAGCCTTTGATAGGGAGGAGGAATGGGTCTTCCTGATTCAGGGATCCTTCTTTGGGGGCACATATTTCCCTGTGCGGTGGTCAGTGTTCAAACTACCATTTCTGTTTTGCTCTCATAATCGCTGCAGAGGGCACCAGAGCTCAGAGCTGTTATACTACTTTGGAATAAGGCCAGGTTTACACTGCAGGGCTCCTGTGCTCCTATTTTGGTGCAGTACCGACTATACTGCTGAGAACATCTTCTGGGTCAGACCTCATACCCCTTCAAGGACTCCTCTTAGATCTCATCTATCATTGGAACACCACTGATACAATATTTAGTTTTTTAAAAAACAAGAATCCAAAGTCTACAACTAAGCAGTATCCTTTATTACGGCCAATGAAAATGCCATGTAAGTGTGCAGTTTTTTGAGTTCTCCAGAACTCTTCATCCAGCTTGGTGGTACAAGATGTAGGAGATGCAGAAGTATATCCAAAATCCAAAAAACCTGGGCAGATTTTGTGACCCTGAAGTCTGTAGTCTAGACTTGGGTCAAGACCCTCTTAGACAACTGACAGAGAATAAATCTCCAGGGAAGATGGTGGGATGGATGGCCAATGATGGCTTCAATGTATACCCAGGTGGTGACTGGCTGCTGCTGCACACTTGGAGAAAAAGTCAGACAACAGCAAATGCATCTCCTTCATCTTGGGGTACCCAAGGGAGGTCAGGTGTACTGCCTTGGTTAGTTAGTGGCCATGGGCACAGCTGTGCCTGGTAGCCATCCTGATACTGTTGGGCATCTGAGGCAAAGATACTGTGCAAGGAGGTAGTGGATACCTCCTTGTGCAATGCCCAATAAAGTAATTACAGTACCATAAATGCAGATTATGTCAGTTTAGATCACCAATAGGATTCTGACCCAGGCCTTAAGATGTATATTTGCTAAGTGAATGTTACTAGTTGGTGTTAACAGGTCTCATATTACTCCTGGCAATACATTCTGGGTTAGAGAAGCAATGGCTGTTCTCCATTTCTGAAAAGTGAGAGGCTGGGTGCAGCTCAAATTTGCTTTTGGCCTTGAGCTAGTGTACAGCAGAATGGTATTGAACTACATAAGAAATCATCAAGTGAAAAAGAAGGTACAGTTTTCTCCTAGAAAACGTGCACTCATCACCCTGCTGGTCCTACATTAATCTCTGTTACTGAAACAGCGTATTTTATCTGTAAGAGCAATGTGTGAATGTACAATGTGGAATCCTTCTTTCTGTCCAAAAATGTTAGGTTATTTGGGGACAGCTCTTCCTAGAGACGTGGCAAGAAGGTGTGCTCACTGTCATCTACACAGACTCTTCTTTTTCTTTCCAATGAGAACCACACAATTGCCTGTTGACAAAGAGCAACAGTACCTCTGCTTATACATCATTTGCATCAAGATCATTTTCAGGGAATGGATCTTCAGCAGTTATGCTCGAAGGAAAAGCAGCCTTGTTCTATTCTTTCTCTAATAAAGGTATGGTAAAGTATGGGTTCTCCCCTCTCCCAAATAGATTTGAGAAGTCCTTGGGCATGGTAATCTAACTGGAAAGAAGGAACATATAAAGACTTTAAGCAGTCGAGTGGAACCAGGGTTCATAGTGCCAAGTCATTTTGATTAAAAGGGACAAATAAGTAGTCTGACATCCCATCCCCATTAGCTTTCCTGTATCTTCTGAACTTAGCTGCAATCCTTACATTAGCTGAGCAGCAGGACTGGATTTTCCAAGTGATAACAGTATATTGCTTGAGCAGTTCCTGTTATAACTCACATATTTTGGGTGGCATGATCTTAAATGGTCAAATTAGACCCATTAGTTCTGCAAAAAAAGAAAAAAAACCTAGGACTCTTTCACACTATATAATTATAGCACTGTGAATCCACTTTAATTGCCAAGGCTGCACACTATAGGATCCTGGGGTAATTCCTCTGAAAGGGAGACCTTTGAGCACTTTGGCTAAGAATTCTAAATATGTCCCCCTAAACTGAAAATCCCAGGATTCCATAGGATGTATACATGGCAGTTAATATGGAATCATAGTGTGTAACTGTGTAGTGTGAATGGGACACTGCTCTTGGTGGAGATAAAAACACTACTAGAAGTAGTTTGTTGATGTGGCTTAACATACATGCTTGTATGCTGGGCCAGGGGCTGTGAAACCAAATTTGTAGTCATTGGGAAGGATCCTGCATCACACAGGGGGAGCATAATGATCTGCTTGCATAGTTTTGCATCACTTCCTGCAGAAGGCAGCTTTCAAACAGTGTGTGGCTATTTAGCAGCTGGAAGGAATACAGGAAACACCTGGACATCACCAGCTGGGAGAAAAGAGCTGACAACACCCTCCAATGGAGGGTAACATCTGCTTCTCTCTTCTCCTGGCTGTGGAATGTAGCCCAATGCTGCCCTGGTACTTTCTGCACCCCACTCCCCAGTAAATGTGTGTGGCAGAAGCTATCTTCCATGGTGGGGAAAGAGGAGTTTTGCAAGGAGGTACTGGATTTCTCCATCCACAATGTCCAGGAAAGAAATATGCTTGGATAGTCCCAGATTATACACAAATCCTGTTTAAAGACAGCAAGTGCAACCGTAGGTCAAGAGAACAGCCAGAGGAGAAGCCCAGCTAATCTAGAGTCCTATGTGGAGAATCAGCAAGAGCAGAAAGTCTGGTTAAGTGGGAAATGTTGGGAAATGTGAGAGATCATAGTGGATCTCTCAAACAATCAATTGGCAAGACAGAAGGTGAACAAGAACCAGTCCCATGCCCAACCTTACCCCCAGGGTCTAGCAGAGGTCTACTTTCCAATAGCTGCACAATGGTTTAATGGAGGAGAGAGAGAGGAAAATAAAGTGGCAATAGTTTAGAATGATGCAGGAAGAGAGACAGTGTGGTAAAAATCTAACAGGATTTCTGCAACTAGCAATTAGTGAGTGTAAACATGCAAATGTTGCAACTCTAGTCTGTGGTCTAGGCACAAAAAGAAGAACAAGCAGGGACCATCACTAATCAGGGAGTAACCAATTGGAATAATCCAAAGAAGAGAAGTCCAGAAACCAACAGTGCAAGGACCATCACTGTTCTTTACAGAAAAATAATTTACAGTTGGGTATAAATCAGCATTATAACCTCAGCCTTTCCTGCTTCAGGAGAAAAGAGGTATGGATAAATGACTGATGTACACTGCAAAAATGTTTGGTAATTGAAAAATTGGTTGTTTAAATTCCTTTCCTTGTAAGACACTGGTCTAACTCTTGTTCTTGTCTCTTAAAAACCATAGTGAATGACTGTTTATTGAACTTATTTTCATGTATTTAAAGACTTTTCTTTGTTTTCAACAAAAAATATGTAAACTTGAGGCCAGTTCCACCTACACTCCTGACAGGTTAGGATGGATGTCCTTCGGGAACCCTTCCTTAAAAACTCAGCTCTCTTGCTTCATGCCTTCCTCCATATCCTGGATGCTGGCTCACCTTTGTTTGCCTCTCCCGTCTAAATCCAGATAAGAGTTTTGTTTTCCTCACCACCCCTCAACAGCAACAAAGAGCTTCCGGACTGTTTTACAGCTAAAAAAGCAGACCTATAACTTGACTCTCCAACAATGCAGCCAACAGTGATGAAGCCCCTTTAACCCCAGCTCCTGTCCTGGAAGCCAAGTCCTTGGAACTGTTCTTTGAGTAAGAAATGGCCTCATTTTGTCCACAGATGACACCTCATTCTACTTGGAAGGTAAGAGAATGATGGGCTATATTACTACAGCAGCATGAGACATTGTTTAATTCCACATCAAGCCGGACAGGCTTGTCTGCTTGCTAGTGTCAAAAGGTTACTGGTGCAAAGAAGCTGCTCGATGTTTTGCTATGCAAAGGATGCCAAGAAATGTTTTACCAGAACTGTTTTCAATTGTTACTCTTTTTTGATCTCGCCTTCTGCTCACTATATTTTCTATCCAAAAAGCAGCAGCAGTGAATACAACCAGGAGCTATACTGCTAGTGGACCTTTTTGGATCTTGCCTGATGACCCCAACCTACATATTATCAGTCGTTTGATGTTATCTCTGCCATGATGGTCATAGTGGTAAAAACCCCATCCAGGATATTCACAGGTCAAACATAAAAACGTGGGCTATATGAAAATTTCCTGAAAGCTGAGGAAGATCTTCTGATTTGGTCCTGATCTGCCACTTCACCTCCTGAATTGCTACCTGCATGGCTAAAAGAAAATGTAAACGTTCTTTTGACTTTGACAACGAGTGTAAAAGTAAAGTAAAAAGTAAAGTAAACTAATTTGTACTGGAAAAGGAAAATGGACATTTCACACTCCCTTGCAAACGTCCTATCATTACTATCCGCAGGTAAGGTGGGGTACATGAACTGATGATTATGTTAATTAAAATATTGTTTGGGGAATAAGATGAAAATGGTCTCAAGTACTGGCTGTGGTTATGCTCTATTTATGCTTCAAGCCCCCATTCTGTCTTTTTTCTTTTAAAATACTCTATGACAAACTTCCCTGTAAGAGCTGTCTCTTAACATGTATTAGTTTTTTTCTTGTTGTGAGGGAGGGAGAATTACCTGACTGTTTCTCAAGTTTCTTTTTTTACAGAAGTAAGGTCAGTTTTTGATAGCTGTGTTCCTAGAAGAGAGGAAGTCAGTCCTGATTCCAAGACTCGCTGACCATGCGAGCCCTTGAATACTTTGACGATTTGTCTGAAAATGCACCTGCCCTGACAAATATAGAACAATGGACCTGGAGCAACTTATTAAATAATTTTCCCTACTCTGCAGCATAGAGAAATCACAAAGGGAGGAGTTTGTTTCACTCCAGACCAGCAATCCTCGGCGACCCAGATGAGCCAGCTTAGCCTATGCATTTCGCATTTCCAGCAATCTTCCAATTACAAGATGAGAGACAAAAGTAGATGAGACATAAAGCCTGCTTTCCCTGCTTTTACAGTTTACTCTTACAGCCCAGTTTTACCTTCTTCACACCTGATTTCCATAGACTTAGGACTTGGGTATTCTAGCACTCATTTCACTGCGGTTCTAAATGACAACACAGCTGATGAAGACAGCCACCCTAAGACCTCATAAAGCATGGTTTAGTCTTAGCCTCTCGACTACTTCTTATACTCCTCCTGGTCACTTCTGCTGAATTGTTTCCTATGATTTAGAACCGGACATTTGCAACCCAGACTGACTGTTGAAAATGTACACAAGTGCCCAAGTGCCCTGGGACAGGACCTACCTTACATCCCTATTTCAACTGATATCAGCTAATCTGATATACCATAATGCTAAAGAATTATTATAAACCAAAATAGTGGAACTACTCCTGAATTTCCAAATAAACATAAGAATTAATATCTACCTGTCTGCAAAAGAAAGAAACGCCATGTATATTTGGACCAGTACCTTCTGAGAAATACTGTACACCTGGGACTGGATGAAGCACTTACAGAGAATAGCCTGGAATTATTTTGCAAACTGACTTAATAAAATATTGTCCTGGCTTATTTTATGGCTACCAAAGGGGAGGTTGGTTAAAATGTTCACTGTTTGTAATCATAATTTTGTATTAATATTGTTATTGTTCTTACTTGTTGTTACATACAATGCACTCCAATGACAATATCCTCCTGTTTCAAATACCCAAACCACCTCAAGACAGAAATTTAAGTCTGATTTTACTATGAATGTTCTGCAAAGACAATTTTTAAGTAACAGAGCAAAAGGTTTACTAAGGAATTAATGCTTTGGTTTTCTAGGTATTGTTGCAAGAACTGTGTCAAATGTCAGCAAGATAACTCATTGCATCTGTTCACAGAAACTGTTAGAATGATTTGTTCTCTGTTCCCCTTGTTTATGTCATATTGTTATAAACATACAGAAATGGAGATATCCAATCTCCAAGAAAGTCATGTTTTGTCTAATCTCACCTGATGGCTTATATACTTCTTCCCAAAACATCTCAAAGCATCTCAAGGCTGAAAATCCTCATAGTAATATTCTTTCTTACAGCTTTGCTTTTGTTTTCGTTGCAGCCTGTTAAAATCCACATGTTTAATGTCTATATGTGTAGCATCTAATCCAAAAGTAGATTCATTATATGCAAAAGATGCTTTGGAAAGAATGATTTTCAGAGGACAAGTAAACATAGCACCTGGATTGCAAGGATTGTAATTGTGATGCTTATTATCTCCCAATAGGTCGTAATAACACCAAATGGGGGATTGTTGGCTTCAAATATACATGAAGGATGTTAGAAGATCCCCAGTTGCCCTCTCATTAGTATAATCAACAAGAATATTGATTAACTCTTCTATTGACAAATTATATGAATATCCTCTGTACTGTCAACTTCTGTATGAAACTATTATCGCTGAAATTGAGAGTACATTTGTTACATCAGTGATAGTCTTGTTTGTGAACATTATGATACTTACACACTGCTCTGTTCTTCCAGAAAGCTGACAGAAGAGTTAGATAAGAAATAACAAGTAGTCAGTCTTAAGTGAAATACTGATCTTGCTGATGTATGTTTTATTCTGCTTTCCTAATAGAGAAAATACTATAAAAATGTGAAGCTTGAAGAATAAACTTATCCTTCTGGATCACTAGTAGGTTGGACTGAACGCAGTTCTGATTATCTGTGGGATCCTTCGGCCAAAGAAAACTCTTTTGTTTTTATTGTATTGCATACTTTGCATTCTGTGTTGCTGCCTCACTTCCTACCCAGTTTCAGAGCTCATCCCAGCTCCGTGTCTAACCCACTTGGATAACGTGGGTACAAGATTTTGACCCGCTCACAATAGCTGTGGCTTTTCCTGGTCATTTTGCCACTGATGCCTTAATCTGCACTGCTCAGTGGCTCAGCATCAAGGCCCTGCTCTTGAGGAGCTTCAGGGCTATGCGGGATGATCCATGCCCTGCTTCCAATAATTCCAGGGAAGGACTACCAGTGCTTCCTAGATCTAACTAGAGCCTGTAATCTTGGCTCTCCTCTTCTTCTTCATCTGAGAAGGCTGCCACTTCATCCAGTTAAGACGTGAAATTGAACATAGGTCACCAACAAGATTCCAGCCAGTGTCTCCCACTCTTACCAACTGGTATGTCATTATATTGAAGGACCTTTCACGTAATCTAATTGTTGCATTTTGATTTCACTTTGATAGCTATGCTGCATTTTATGGAATTCTGGGATTTGAAGTTTGGTGAGTCACTAAAGCTCTCTGGCAAAGAATTCTAAATATCTCATGCAACTTCAGATCTCAGAGTGGTCTCAGGTGCCCACAGAAGAACAGCATCAGCAGCTCTTCCACCTCCATGACCTCCATGATCAATAGGAGTATAGTGTCGAGGTCAAGGGAAGTCATAGCACCACTCTATTCTGTTTTGGTTAGACCCCACCTGGAATACAGTGTCCAGTTCTGGGCACCACCTTTCAGGAAGGATATTGACAAGCTTGAACCAAAGGAGGGTGACCAAAATGGTAAAAGGTCTGGAAACCATGGCCTATGAGGAACGGTTTAGGGAGGTGAATATGTTTAACCTGGAAAAGAGAAGGTTAAGAGGTGATATGATAGCTATGTTTAAATATTTGAAGGAATGTCATGTGGAGGATGGAGCAAGTTTTTCTGCTGCTTCAGAGGCTATGACACACAGCAATGGCTTCAAACTACAGGAAAAGAGATTCCATCTGAACAATAAGAAGAACTTCCTGACAGTAAGATCAATTTAACAGTGGAACACACTGCCTCAGAGTGTGGTGGAATCTCCTTCGGAGGTTTTTAAAGAGGCTGGATGGCCATCTGTCAGGAATGCTTTGATGGTGTATTTCTGCTTGGCAGGGGGCTGGACTGGATGGCCCTTGTGGTCTTTTCCATCTCTATGATTCTATGATTCTACCTAAGTAATAAGTTCCCTCAACTCTTGGCCAACTTCTCTCTACTGGAAGTAGCTCCTGGCTGGCCTGGACACCAAGGAGCATCTGACCCAGGTGAGTCGGCAACCTCTGGGTGAGGATCAAAGAGTAAAATGGGGTAGGTGTGTATGGGGAGTATATTGGTTGTGCATGGCAGTGAATGTGTGTTTCCTTCTCCTTATAGAGTCTTGAGGGACCTTGAGAGAATGAGTGAAATTCCAGGGTTTGAAAAACAAATTCACAAGGACTTGAACCTATTCTCAGTGGCCCTGGCTGCTCCTCACAAAACAGAGAATATTACATTGCTATCTTGAATCTTGTTCGGGGGTATTAAATAAATCAATCCATGCCTCCTCATAACTAAAGTTGCAATGAGTGCATCTAGTGCATCTAGTGAGTGTATATAGAGTTATAACCTCAGTTTAAATATAAATCCCATTGAAATTAATGGGAGAATATGGGTTGCAACTAAGTTGACACTTTTTATTGCAAAGGAATTTTCTCTGGACTGTGACTGTGGACTACAGCTGCACTTAATCCAACCCATGCATCAAACAAGGGCACAGATGCACATGGCTGTGTACAGTCCCATAGGGGTGCAAGTCCTGAGGCTGCTGCATTCAAGCCCACCACCACAGTAATAGCATTGCATTTTCCTGAGTTACTGAACCATCCTAAACTGAAGAAGGGGGTGGCAAACATAGGGGTTGAAATAATATGGCAGACAGTTGGCCCCTACTGAATTCCTGCTGGCTCACTGTAGCCAAAGGTGAGGAGAGGGTGCAATCCCCCACCTTGTGGCTTTTGTCATTCTAAAATCCTTTCTTCTGTTGAACTCAATGGGAGGGAAAGTTACTTCAGCTATGTGAGGCCATGTTGCACAGCGCAAAAAGCATACCCTCCAACTACCTATTTGGTAGGGACAGTCCCAATGAAACCTCTGTCATCCCGCTT
Source organism: Cyclura pinguis (assembly GCA_030412105.1). Lineage (NCBI taxonomy): Eukaryota > Metazoa > Chordata > Lepidosauria > Squamata > Iguanidae > Cyclura > Cyclura pinguis. The sequence continues at coordinate 68,791,358 of CM059602.1, read as the reverse complement.
TTTCAGCTGCTTTTAAAATGTCCCACTTTCTCTCTCCTCTTCCACTTCCCTGATTAGTACGCAACATACTTCAATTATTGCAAACAGAAGTACAATGCTATTATGCACTCAGTTAACCCAGTGGAGAGGAGAGGAGAGAAGAAGTAGAGTTTTGCCCTTCCCAGTAGGCTCAGGCAAAACCAAAATGGGACAGCCTTTCTGAGCTTGTGTGTTCTTCCTCAGTCATAATTTTTGCTGTTTTGACTACACTCTGATGTTGCTTGGTCATATGTGTTCTGGTTTTCATCTACTAAATGTTGAAGGGTATGAAATAGGCTTTAGACCAAGTAGAAACCAAACATCTTTCATATGTAAGTTTGCCCCCCAAGAGCTCTCCAATATGCCCTTGGAGAACTTGGAAGATTTATATTTTGGGTATAATTCCCAGAATCCATCTGGCAGATTCTGAGAGCTGTATTCTAAAAAAATTAATCTCTCAAGGTCTGGAGCTGGACCCCTTCTACTATTGGGAACACTGGGAACAGAGATGTGCATTCACTGAACTTTTCTTGGACCTTCTAGAGGCTGCTGGATGGATGTTAACTTCCTTCCCCATACTAAACCCCTTCAGCTCAGTAGGGGCTGCAAGTGCTCTGCCCATTGCCAAGCCTAGCCTTACTATACAGGAAGTACTTTCCCAGATGTCATTTGCATCTCCATATCCACCGAGCTGACATTTTTCAGGATCTAAGCAAGTCAACTGCAAAACAGGGACTCATTTGCCTGCTCTTCTTTCTATGAGATAAAGGCTATCACCTGCCAGGAACACTCTTTTATTTTCTGCATAGGGCAAAGCGATCAATCTTTATGCAGACGAATATATAAATAGGGAAACATACCTGATACCAGAAATAGCAATATCCAGCAGCTATTGAAAGTGAGGACATTTCAGTCATTCTGGGTGCTCTGTTGCTGACCTGAAAACAGCTCTCTTCTGACAAAGGAATTTCAGAAGAAAGCTCCACAGTGAAACAAATGAATTAGAAAGAAAAGGAAAGCCTGATTCTCTTTGTGTAGACCTGCAATCAAGATAATAGTTTCCTTTCCATTTCCAGGTGTTAATTGAAATAGGAATGGTTTTGTGTTCACTGGGTATTGTTGCTGTGAACAGTCACTTCGCATATCAAAAGCTTTACACAGAAAATATAACAAATCGTACTTTCTTGAATTTTATTTTCTCTTAGTCTCACTTTTCTCTTTGTGTGATTGTGTGTGTGCCTGCTCATATGCACTCCACAGCTTGGAAAAATTTCCTTTTTGTAGATCACAGCTAATACAATGCCCCAGTCGGTATCATCATCATCATCATCATCATCATCATCATCATCACAACTACCCGTATTTATATGCCTCCTTTTTCCAAAACTGGGACTCAAGGTGACTTACATATTATAAAGATTACAATTAAAAATGCACAAAAAGCCAATATTAAAAATACTGTGTGGTTTGTTAAACTAAAAAAATATTGATGTTGCCAAGGTTATTCAGTGCTTCAGTAAACAAAGATCAAAGCCATGGGTCACATTTGCCCTTCAAGAAGGGCAAAAAAAGAGGGGGACCTGACCAACTCTCAACCGATCAGTTGATGTTCATACCAGGAAATGTTCTAGAAAAGATCATTAAACAGTCAGTCTGCATGCACATAGAAAGAAATGCTGTGATTATGAAGAGCCAACATGTGTTTCTGAAAAACGAGTCATGCCAAACTAATCTTCTCCATTTTTATTTTTTTATTTTATAAGAGTTACAAGCTTGGTAGATTAGGCGAGTGCTGTAGATATAATATACACTGATTTCAGTAAGGCTTTTACAAGTTTTCCCATGATGCTGTTGCAGGTAAGCTAGTGAACTCCAGGCTAGATGGTGTTACAGATGAGGTGGATCAGTGATACACTGACAGACTGAGTGGGCTCTCCAATGGTTGTTCTTCATCCTGGAAGAAACTGACCAGTGGTCTGCTTCAGGGTTCTGTCCAGGGCCTGGTGTTGTTTAACATTTTTATAAATGATTCAGATGGTGAATAGAAGGTATGCTTATCAAATTTTGCAGATGACACCAAATTTAGAGATGAGGTAGCAAAAACTACAGAGGGCCAGAACAGAATTTTACAAGACCTTGATCAATTAGAGAGCTGGGTCAAAACTAACAAAAGAATTTCAACAGGGATAAATGTAAGGTACTACACCTAGGCAGAAAAATGAAATCAGAAATGTAGGATAGTGAAACCTGGCTTGAACGCAGTAGATGCATAAGGGATCTAGGAGTCTTAATAGACCACAGGCTAAACATGAGTCAGCGGTGTGGTGCAGCAGTCAAAGAAGACAATGCAATTGTGGGCTGCATCAACAAGAACATAGTTCAGATGGAGGGAAGTAGTAGCGCTACTCTATTCTGCTTTGGTCAGAGCTCACCTGGTATACATTGTCCAGTTCTGGACATTACAGTTCAAGAAGGATATTGTCAATTTGGAACATGTCCAGAGAATGGTGACCACAATTATCAAAGGTCTGGAAACCAAGCCTTATGAGGAATGACTTAGGGAGCTAGATATGTTTAGCCTGGAGAAGAGAAAAATGAGATGGCACGATAGCCATCTTTAAATATATGAAGGGATGTCATGTAGAAGATGGAGAAAACTTCTTTCCTGCTGCTCCAGATATTAGAACATGAACCAATGTTTTCATTTTATACAAAAGGAGATTCTATTAAATGTTAGGAAGAAGCATGGGTTTATCAGAAACAAGTCATGCCAAACTCAAAAACTAAACATTAGGAAGAAGCATGGGTTTCTCAAAAACAAGTTATGCCAAACTAATCTTCTTCTTTTTTTTTGATAGAGTTACAAGCTTGGTAGATTAGAAGAATGCTGTAGATATAATATATATTGGTATATATAATATATATACATATACATCTATCTATCTATCTATCTATCTATCTATCTATCTATCTATCTATCTTTACTGTAAGAGTTGTTTGATAGTGGAATAGATTGCTTTGTAGGGTACTGGACTCTCCTTTTTTGGAGGTACTTAACAATGGTTGGATGGGCATCTTTCAGGAGTGCTTTAGTTGTGTATTCTTGCATGGCAGGTTGAACTAGCTGGTCCTTGTTGCCCCTTCAAGCCCTAAGATTCTATGATTCTAGGATTAGGCATTGCTTTAAAATTATAGTCAGCAGCTACACCCTTCTTCTTTGCTCCAAAGAAAGTGCAAGGGATATGAACTGGGCTCAGAATGTAGCATGGGCAGAGGAAGCCTTTGATTAAAAAACCTTTAACCCAGGTTTATTATGATCCTGATGGGCCCTTCATGCCTGCAGTTTGCATTGTCAAAAAAATTATCCGTACTCCAGTGTGTAGGTTCCAATCCAGATTGGGTCCCTCATATTTATTACTGAATAAACTACATATTTAAACTAACACGTCAACTGAGACATGTTTTCAGGCCTAGCACTGCTCTACTCATAGGGAAGTATATGAACTCATGGCTTGGAAAAGTTTACTTTGGGACAAAAACTCCCGGAAAATCCTGCCAAGCTTAGCAAGTGGACCCGGTGGCTGAGGGAATCTGCAATGGTAGTCAAAAGAGGAAATTTTCAAAGTTCTGCAGCTGAGCCAGACAGAACTTTGCTAGCCTGTATGGTGCTTCATCTTTCAAATTAGGCCAGTTTCGCATGGCATTTGCCATGTGAAAGAGGGCCTGGAGTGTCACGCAATTGTGAGGAGCGATCTGCACGATGTACTCACAATCGTGCGATGCTCCAGGAGCCAGCAGGCACCGATCGTGCGCCTTTTCATTTTCAGCCAGAAGCCAAAAATGATGCGCGATCGCGCATTGTTCCCAGGTCCCGTGCGCACTTACCTGGCGTGCAGAGCCTCCGGAGCTGTGCTGGTCGTGCTTCCTGCCCCAGCACAGCCTGGGAAACTCCCAGGCTGCGCTGTGGAAGGAAGAGGCAGGGCTCTCGCACGAGCAGGCAGCTCGTACGGAACCGAAGGACCCCGGACGCGAGAGCCTCTTGCCGGAGGCTGCTCACACGATCCCCACACCCCAGCGCTGGAAGACGGTAAGGGGTGGAAAGAGATGATTTGCATAGTGGTCCTTTGGTTCAAGATTAGAATATGATACTTCAGTTAATTCCAAGGTTAAAATATTTTAAACCAACAAAATCTAAGGACAGCTGAGAAAGGGAGTGACCTTTGTATGTTGTTAAGTTGTATGTTGTTAAGTTGTTACTCCACTGGTAAATCCTGTCCCGGGCTCTACAATTTTGATATTAAAGTATGATTCAATGTGCCTGAGAGGTCACCCGGATGGGCACGTAGGCAGCAATGGTCAAACAATCGAAAACCAGGTCAGGCCAGTAAAATCCTCAGTCACGTAGCCTCAAGCTGTGCAAACCCACAGTAAACAAAGGGTCCTCAGCCACTGAGGAGCCAACTTGAGGGGATTACACCACAACCCAATGCAACTGAAGATCCTTTGGCAACACCTTGTAATCTCATCATGCAAAGGAAGTTATCATTGTGGAGCTTCTTTCTCGATGCGACACTCATTGTTCTCCCCAGGAAAGGATTAGCCCTCCAGGTACTTTTCCCCCTACAAATAGTCCCTGCTTTTGAGCGGTCCTTTGGATCACTCCCGGTCATCCCAGCTGACCATTTCTCCGTCCGTTGAGTAATCCCCTCAGCCCTCTCCATGCTGAGCTCCACTTCTCCGCTGTTTTTCCTGGACCAGGGACTTCAGGAAAAGGTGCTGTATTACCCCAGCTACAACCCCTTCAATATTCCCCCTATCCAGTTTCCTCTCTTTTGCTTCTTAATAGGTCTTGAGTGAGTGTGTGAGTGATTGCGTTGGTGCATGAGACTTTCATTCAATAAAATCATTTACTGGACATTTTCGTTTGGTTTTTGGCTTGGCCTGACCCCGTAAAAACTGGGTAAAAAGACCCCGCTAGGTTACCCTGCCTCTTGCATTGCGATTGCTCATACTCTGGCTAGTTTCCATTCCCCAGCACATGGAGCACATTGAGGTGGCCCCCAAGGGACACCAGAAATCAGGGTAACAAAGTCTTCCTGTATTCTGCCCTAAACACAGCATAGACACTTTTCATCTGTCCCAAGAAACTGAATTTTAAAGTTCCTAACTCAGAATTTCACTGGGAACCACATGAGACTCATTAAAATATAGAAGGGTGGGGAAAGGTAAAGAGATGAGATGATAACCTGTATCCTAGAGCTGGCCCTCCATGTTCATGTGTTCCACTTTCACAGACTTGATTATTTGCAAGTTTCTCCAACTCCTGCCACCCCCTATCTCAAATGCTTCTTTCCCCAGGGGAACCTTCCCTCTTGGCAGCTCCAATCAGGTCATGCAGCTCTTTAAAAAAACTGCCTCTGATCCTCTTCCTTCTCCACTGACCTCTGCCTGACCAGCTAAGGACAGCTTGTGACCTGATTTCTCAGCACCACAAACCCTCTCCCAATTCCCCACACACACAAGGAAGAAGAGGGATGAGAGGGGAAGTATAGGGCCACCATGCAGACCCACCTCTTTCCCCTCTCCTCTCCCTGACTTGGTTTGGACCTTGGGTACCCACTCTCCCCACCATGCCTCAGCCACCTTCCCACAGACACACAAGCACATCTTGATATTTGTGATTTTTTCCATGTTTATGGGGGTCCTGAGCTGCTAAGCCCAGCAAACATGAAGGGGTGACCGTATTTTAATTTGTTTTGTATCTTTCAATCAGTCAGTTAATCAATCAGTCAAATATTTGACCCAGCCTTGTTACTGCCCTGGCTAGTCCGAGCTTTGGGGATATTAAAGGATATCCTTTTGATATCACAGTCCGGCTTCACTTCTCTATTCCCCTCCACGTGCTTGCGAGGCCACCGGACAAGCACGCCACCAAGCTCGGTCGTTAATCACCATAATATTCCTATACAATACAGGCAGGCCAGAAAATAGCTGACTCGCTGCTTTAGGAGACCTCCAGGCAAGTACTCTAATTAGGTATGCACGCAACCTACAAAAGAGCCTCTGCCCAGCGATGGCAGCTTGATGGGTGAACTATACAATACTCAAGTACTCTGCGTTTGCATACTGGCTACTCTACTGAAAACCTCTGCGATAACTCAATCATTCAGATTCTGACCTTTCGGAGGCTTTGTCTCCAACTCCAAATCTATTGTTTTCCTCCAAGTACGGCATAGCCTGCAGTCACATTCTCCTTATAAAAACCCTTGATTCCGAGACCTTCCTTGGATCGCTCCCGAGTTTCATCCCGCCTTGCTGCCGCTTTGCTTGGCGAGCCTCCCCTCAGCTCCACATGCTGAGCTACATCGCACCCCAGCCTCGCTCTCCATTTTTCCAGGCTTCAGGACAGGTGAAGTATCACCCAAACCAGCAACTCCTCTAAAAATCTCTCTATACCACTCCAACCTTTATTTCTGTAGTTATCTTGTGTGAATGTGTCACATACACTGTTTGCCTGTACTTAATAAAATATCATTTATTGTTTCAACTTCTGTGTGCTCCTTGACTCGGTCTGACCCCATAGACATAGGGTTCTCGCTACGTTACCCTGCCTCTCGTAATGCTAAGCAGTGCTCTGAGCTAATTTTCCCCACCTTTAGTTGAGCACGTTTTGGTGTCCCTCCCGGGACCCCCAGTACACAGGGTAACAACCTCCTCATTCCCACTACAGCCAGATGCTCACAAATCCTCAACAGCTCTCTTCTGCTGTTCGTCCTCGGCCACTGGCATTGAGAGACATGCTACTGATCTCTTGACCAGTACAAAACTTCAGCTTCTGAGGTTGTTTGAGGAAACCTACTAATAGTTAAATCTGGGTGGAAACTGGTTTCAAGGCTGTGTGTAGGAAGAAGACACCCTCAGTGTTTCTTGGTAAAATGTGTGGGCAACACTTATAGACATATTGAATGGTACACACAAACTCATCTTTAAAAAAGCAACTGAGAAGTTTGACTCAGGTATAACTGTTCTCTAAGGCACCATCATGTGGCTGAAAACAAGCTGTTCCTGAGAGAGTAGCATAGCATTATAATTTGACTTGGCATGGAAAAGGAGTAGAACACCGTGGACATTGTATGGATTTTGCAGTTAAAACTTCAGCAGCAGCCTGAGTTGAACGTTTTCCTGTTGCTGGAAATAAGTATCCCAAGGGACTCTATTGAGATTATGGGTACCTAAGGTCCAGAACTTTGCCCCAGTCCAAGAAGAGAAGGATTTGTTCTACAGCTGCTTAATAGCATCAGTAGCTTACCTCTTCAGTGACAACTAATAGTCTGTTTCTCACTGAGGTTGTATTGTTGTTGTTCTCTACCTTCAAGTTTTTTTCTGACTTATGGCAACCCTAAAGTGAACCTATCATGGGGTTTTCTGGGGCTGAGTGTGTGTGATGTGCCCAAGGTTACCAAGTGTGTTTCCACGGCCAAGCAGGGAACTGAACTCTGGTCACCAGGGCTGTAATCCAATGCTCAAACCACTACACTACACTGGCTCTTGCTAAGGTGCTAAACTTATACCTAGGCATTGCCCACAAATAAAGACTTAAGACCGAATCTTCCTCATATAAAGCAATACAAGACTTCTACTTGTACAAGTAGAAATCTGTTCAAATGTTCTAATCCCTCAAGAGGTTATTGCCATATGTCCATCATTGCCCAACAAGCTCAGTTCAACCTGCAGCTAACTGAGGCTGATAAAGATGTGATAGAGTAGAAGGGGGAGAATAAGCACCCTTATCCACGTTCTCCAAAGAAAGTAGCAATAGCAAGCAATGGTTGATTTATATATCCAAAAATCAGTGAGTCAACTATTGTTTGGAATGCTAGTCTGGCAGAGTGGTCAGAGTGCTGCACTGGGATTTGAGAGATCCAGGTTCTAGTCCCCACTGAGCCATGAAATTCACTGGGTGACCTAAGGCCAGGTATTCTCTCACACCTTGATTTAAGTCAGAAGGTTGTTTTTTGTCTGCTTGATTGATTGCTTGATTGATGATTTATATCCCTCTTTTTTTCCTGAATGAGACTGGTTGGGAGGATGAAGGAAAGAAGAAGAAAACCAGATGCCTTGAACTCGGTGGAGGAAGGAAGGGATATAAATGTAATAGATAAATAATAGCTAAACAGTGTCTTGTTCCTAGCGGCCTTAGGTGTAGTTCCATTTGAAATCTGAAACCACCATTTACCCTTTAACAGCCCACTGTGCATGTCTACAAACCCTCCTATCTCATTCCATCCTAAGACATTATGGCCAACATGAAGACAGCCTCCTTCCATTCTTTCTCTTCCCTCAGGTGCTAATCTCTCTCTCTGTCTCTCTGTCTCTGTCTCTCTCTCTCTCTCAATCTCTCTCTAAATAATATCTTGCCTGATGAAAAGCCTTAGAGAACTCAAAAGCACATTTCTTGGGACTTATGAGTTGACCTAGTAAAGGTAATCCATTAATATAGATTTTAGATTTTTTCCCCATCACAGTTGATACACTTTCCTTCATGATCCAGTGCAGTATAGTGGTTTGAATGTTGGACTAGGTTTCCCAGAGACTGGCATTCAAACCGTCACTCGGCCAGGGAAACCCATTGGCTGACTTTGGGCAACTCACATTCTCTCAGACTTAGCAGAAGGCAATGGCGAACCTCCTCTGAATAAAGCTTGCAAAAAAACCCCAACCCATTACAGGTTTGTGATACATTGGAGTCAACTTGAGGCAGACAACAACAACAACAATTCCTTTTGCTTTCGGTGTGCACCTCAGCAGGGGTTCCCTAAGGCTATTTCTGGATGTCAGATGTAGCCGATGGCACAGCATTTCATACAGACTGGAAGAAACCAGACAATGGACTGGTTCACCTAAGGATGACCTGCTATGCACATAACTTCTATTGTTTCCAAGGCAACTGCTGAATACATCTCATGGCAATCAGTCCAGTTCTGGGCATTAATAGCACCACACGGCACCATGGCCCTTATCTCTTTTTAGCTGTGTTGTTAGACATGCTATCTTTTATATCTTCCAGGAGAAGAGAAAGCTGTAGGTGGGAGAAAAAGGCCTTTTCATTCTCTGATGCTCACAGGACTTCTTATTTATTTATATTCCTCCTTTTCTCCAGAGCCCCAGGACTCAATTAAATTAAAACAGATACAGGTAAAAATATACAAAGAGTTACTGATAAAATGTGATTAAATTATCTACAGAATTAAAGACCATTTAAAACATATCCATTAAAAGGCAAGAACTAAAAATAGCATAGCACACTATTACAAGCTCTTTCCTTAGGAAACAGTCAGTTCTCAAAAGCCTACTAAAAAAAGTTTTCCCCTGCTGATGGAAGGACAGCACGAAAAAAGCTAGGCTAGATTCCCAAAGAAGGGTTTTCTAGAGCCTGGGAGCAGCTACTGCGTTCCCATTAGAGCCGGAACAAAGAGAAAGACTTAGCCTGCGTGGGAATCCACACAGCTAGAGAATGAGAAGCCACGCAAAAGACAAATGCAAAATCTGCCCAGTAATCAAGTGACCAACTGTAGGAGCACCTATACCCCCCTCCACTTCTCACTACCGTTTGTTATATGTTCGCATGCAAAAGAAAGAATTACGCATGTGAATAGCCAGAGGTATTTCTTCCCCCTGTATGGATAAGACCTAAAATATCAGGCCAAGCCCATGAAAATGGCAGCAAGGTGACAAAGCTCACAGCTAAGGAAAGAAGGCTTGAACCTGCAGTGGTTGCTATATAAATTATTATCTGCATGCCCATTATCTGCACACACTCTTCAGCCCTTTCTTTAGGCTTGTAAATACTGTACAGTTTTTAAGTGAAATTATAGATGTAGACGTAGTCCTATTTACCACTCAGTTTTCAGTTTAGTTTTAGGCTCAGTTCCCAGCTCAACCTTGCTTTTCATTTTTGTAGGAAACAACAGTAACAATAAAACCAACCCCCACAGTATAAATCCACACTAAGGGAAGTTTATAGTGAGTCAGATCCTTGTGGTCCAAGAAGGCCGCTTGTTGCACTCTTCCTAACCCCACTCATCCTTTCCTCCCTGGAAAAAAAAAAATCCCCATCCCTAGGGGACTGATCTAAAGCACAATTTAAATTTTCACTCACTGGAGCCTGCTACAGTTCAAGAACTATCCTAGTACCTTGCTGCTGTTGCTGCTGCTATCATTTATACCTTGCCTTTCTTTCAATAATGGGACTCTAGGGGGCTAACAATATATTTAAAATCAATAGAGATGAAACTAAACAAAAGCTTCATTAAAAATATAATAATAAATTTAAAATGAATTAAACAATTGCTAAAGTTAGAAACATTAAATATTCAGAACATTAAAATTCATTAAAAGACACCATAGAGATCTTAAAAATAGCACCACACAGCATTACAAGTCGTCTCCCAAACCCTGATGGCACAAAAATGTCTTAAGTTCCTGACAGGAGGAGAGCAAGGAGAGAGCAATTCTCACTTCCCTAAGGAGCGGCTTCCAAAGCTTCGGAGCAGCCAGTGAGAAGGCCCTCTCTTTTGTTCCCACCAAATAATGTTCTATCTTGCCTTACCATAAAAAAAAAAAAAATCAGATGTAGTTCTTATTTATTGTGGTTGGATTTATGTAGAGCTTTTTCTTCACAAGGAGCAAAATAAGGATGTGCTGACTTTTTAAAAAGAAATCCAGAGATGTCTTGGGTTGTTCTGACTCTTTAAAACAAATAAGATGTTTTTAATTTGTTTTCGTTAGTGCTCAAATACAACACTTCAGACCATTTGGTTTCATATGTCACTTTTTAAAAATTATTTCAGAAAAATAGGAATAGAAATATTTGGCCTGGTTAAAGGTTGTTTTGTGAAGTCTTTTAGGGGGTACCATAGACAATGTCCACCCTCCTTGCTTATTTTGTTGTACATACCATTCCTATAAAATCCTGCTAGCAGTATTAAGTCAGAGGCCAAATTCTATAGGCATTTCTACAACACATTTAAAATCTGAGGCTGAATGTCTTATTAGATTTGTTTAATATTCTAATGGACTAGCAGAATGACAGGTGCACACTTGGCTCACTTCTTATTTTTTGAGTTTCATCCTGAGTTTCTTTGTTTAATATTTAGCAACATACAATAATCTGTAAATTTGTTTAAGGCTTACCTAATCTAAATTATTGCAACAGGAGTTGGAGAAACTAGCTACAAAAGTATGACGAAAACTTTGTCAAAAAGTCCAGCTGTATGAAAAATAACCCAGGAAAGCCTCAGCTGACAAAACATCTCAGCCTCAGGGACAGAGGTCAGGAGAAAAGGGCCATAATGCTATCAAATTCAAAGTGTATTTAAGTAGACAGTTGGCAAGAAAGCCAAAACAATCTTTTATTTCAAAAAAGGTGATTGCTCTAAAACATGAACATTGGTAAAAAGAAAGTTGAAAGGGAGTGTCAGAAGGGTCAAATCTCTCCAGAATGCTTGAGAGTTATTCAGAACGGCAATAATTAAAGCTCAGCTAGACTTTATATCTCAGATCAGGGAAAGTGCCACTGAGTCCTAGAGAAGGACAGCTTAGTACTAAGCAGAGTCAAGGAACCTTTTAGAGGCAAGAAGTCATATTTCAGAAAATTGAAGCCTTGTTGCAATGAGAATGAAAACTTTGTCAAAAGAAATGCATATAAGCAAATAATAAGAATCTGAGGAGAGCATCAAGATAAAAAAAAATACTTTAAATACATCAGAAGGAGGAAACCGGCTCACCAAGGTGATGATCGGACCAATGAGTGACAAGGGCTGAAGGTGTGATAAAGGAAAATAAGGAGATTTCAGAAAAGCTGAATTAATTATTTGCATTTCTCTTCAGTACAGAAAGACATTGAACAAATTTGTTGTTGTTGTGTACCTTCAAGTCATTTCTGACTTATGGCAACCCTAAGACAACCCTATCATCAGGTTTTCTTGGTAGAATTTGTTCAGAGGAGGGTTTGCTCTGGCTTTCTTCTGGGACTGAGAAACTGTGACTTGACCAAGGTCATCCAATGGGTTTTCATAGCTGAACAGGGATTCCAACCCTGGTTTCCGAGAGTCCTAGTCCCACACTCAAATCACTATACTACACTGGATGCTATAAATGACATTTTCAAGAAGGTAGTCTGAAGAAGTGAGATGAATACTCATGAAAAAAGATGACCTTTTAGGTTTTACCAGCCAATTAAAAATTTATAGATCATTAGGTCAGCATGGTCTCTGCTGCCTAAGAATTTTTAAAGAACTCAAGTATGAAATTGCTAGTTCTCTCTCTCTCTCTCTCTCTCTCTCTCTCTCTCTGTGTGTGTGTGTGTGTGTATAGTTCCTAAGATTGGCTTCCATACTTAAACTGAAGAACAGCCAATGTAACACCACTGGGGGAAACAGTGAGAGATCCAGGCAGAATTTCAGGCCAGCTAACATAATGTCAGTTCAGATAGATTGGTGGAAAATATGACTTGAAATAAAATTATTGAGAAGTCTTGCTGAAATAAAATTGGTGTAGTTCTCTCTCATGAACCTTTCAGAGCGTATTTGAGATTGTTAATAAGCATATTGACAGGAATGGTACAATATACTTGGGAGTTGTATGAAAACTCTTCCAAGTAGTGAAAGAAAAGAAGAAGGGACTGCATGGCTATGTAAGGAGGTCCCCTCATCTCCTCTGATGTGCACATATTCAATCCACATGAGGAACTTGTCCATGTGAAGATGGAATCTGCTCTCTCTGTACCTGCTGTTGTGCCCTTTGACTGTTGTTCACTGTTTCTGTGAGGGACTGTCTTGAAGGCCTCAGTGTCAGGAAGTCTTATGGAAGGAACACAAGGGAATGCTTTCTATTTGGGACAAAAAACTATTGGGAGTCAGCTGGGAATAGCTCGAGAGGTGTATTCTCTCCTCAGCCGTGGCAGTAGGTGGCTTGCATGTCAGTGAGACGGCAATCCATTCCAGGCTTCAGATAAGCTTCCAAGGAGCTGCCCAAGGTGCTGAGCCTATTTGGAGGATAGGACTCAGTATCTGAGAAGGTTCCTTTAAAGCCTGAACTAAAATCTGAAGCAGACCTACCAGCTCAATGACATGGAAGCCACCAGCTGATACTGCTCCTCAGAAGTTTGGACAATCCAAGGCCTATTAATATGTTGAAAGTTAGACATTGCTTCACATTCCAGGAGGTTTTAATAAATAATATCAGTTGAAGACAACACTATGTAGCGCTGTTTCCCATATTCAAATGGACTTTCAGAAAACTTTTTGGTAAAATCTCTAGTTACCAAAGACTCCTAAGCAAGCTCAGAAGACATGCGGTAAGAACATAGATGCTACCATGGATTTCTAACCAACTAAGAAAAGCTAGCAGAGAATTGTGAATCAATGGCCAGTTTGTGCCATGGAGTGATAGAATCATAGAATGATAGCACTGGAAGTCCAACATCTGTTATGTAAAAATATACAATTGAAAGATGTAAACACTGGATCCCCCCCAGAGATGTGTACTAGGACTGATACTTTTTAAGTTTTTTCATAATACTCTGGACTTAGAGATGGGCAATAAGGTGGCCCCTTGAAGCGTGATAAGCTATGTGGTAGAGCAGCCTGGTGGTGATGGTTGTTGTGGTTGTTCTGATTTCTGCGACTGGAGAAAATGTGGGATGACTGCTTGCACAGCAGCAGGCGATCTTGTGCTGGGCTACAAGGGTCCTCTTGCTCACTGAAAGTCAAAACAGGGAATATTCAAAGAGCAATAGATTTGTTTTCTGCAAGAAGAATGACAATCCTGTTGTATGGGAGAGGCTTGGTCTGCTGAGGGAACACAAGGTGAGGCTTTCCAAAGGAGCAGGCAAAACTGCTGCAAAAATGTCATGCAGACTTCTGCCTTGCCTGTGTTTGTCTGGACCACTAGAGGTCAGCATTGCTGCAGTTTCAGCAGCCTGAGGCTGAAAACATGTCATCAGGATTTCTGTACAGGACAGCAAGTTTTTCAGCATTCATTTCTAGTATATTCCTCTGCTACTCCATTCTCTCAGGAAATAATAGTGTAAAGACTGTGTATGCCAGCTCCAGCTCATCAACAAACTAACACTGTTCCCACTATGCCCTTGCAGCACCTGAGATCTTGTGAGAAATTGCCAGCCGCATGAGAATAAAGTTAAACAGAATGGGACAATACTCCCACAATCAGAAGATATAGAATCATATGTCATAGAAATGCAAGCAATTGAACCAAAGTCCATTCTCATTAGGACTTCTTGATTTCAACCACTGGGCAGAAGCCAAGACAGAATTATTGGGACATTTTACTTGCTTTGATTGACCAAAAGTTGATCAATGGAAGCTGGGGAATCCATTCTGAGCTTTAGTCTGATTTTTAAAGGAACAAGATACCTGTATCTAGGATTTCTCTTTTAAAGTTCATATCAAATACAGCATAGATTCACTGCCGCACTGACCTGGGAATCACCAGCTGCCACCAGAGCGTATTCAAGCACTTGTAAGCTGCTTTTCATGGAAAAGCAGGAGATTGCATTCTAAGATCGCAAGTACTTTCTTCCACAACATCCCAAAATGATATGCAGTGGCATAAGCTAAGGTTATGCTGATACAAGTAACCAACATGATTCTTGCTGAGGGAAAAGAGGGTGGGAAAGAAGTTAATTTCATCTCCTTTTCTGAAACTGTTGGTTCATCATGCCTTGAAATCCTAGACACAGTTACTTGGGAATAAGCCCAAATGAATTCAGTGGGAGTGTGATAATGGGGTTTTCCCCATTATCTCAACATTGAAGCTTTAGAAAGCTAGCTCTCCCTACTGCCCACAAGGGGTTGGGTTGCCCTGATTGGAGATCATATGATGTGGTTGGCCGATCAAGGGGAAGGATAGACAGAAGCTTCCAGAAGCTAAAAGAAGAGTCTTGAGGGGAATGAGGGAAACCATCGGAGGCAGAGAAGGCTGCCTCCTTGCTCTTCCCGAAAACATCAACTTAAAAAATTAACTACTGTGAGTGGAGTAGAATGTACTGAGTTAGCTGCTCTAGAAATCTTCTATCCTGGACAGTTGGCGGATGTCATAGACATCATCGCTGGTGTCTTCTGCACCACACCAGCCCCTTGCTATACCTCGGCCAAGTTGCCCAACACCTGACTCTGCTCGCTGCCCACCTCAGACTCTCTCGCCCCCTGGGCAGTGCAGAGTCAGGTGGCGGCTGCTGAGAATTCACCTCAGGTTTTTCCACCGGGTCAGGCAATCCTCCTTCAGGTGTATCAGGCAACTCGTACCACAGGTTAAGTGTAGACTGGTCCTCTGCTTGTGATGAAGACTAGGCCCCACTCATGCTACAAGTGATCACGGGATGTCTCCTGGATCCTTCCCAGGCATGACTGGCATGGAAGACAAGGTCGTCAACCAAGAGTGCAGGACATTCATAGTCATCATAGACAGCAAAAGTCCAATAGCCTTTCCAGCCTTTGTACTGAACAGGAACACATGCTGTTGGCAGTTCAGCTGGAGGTGCTCTGAAGGCTCGTACAGTAACTCTAAGGTGGTCGTCCACAAGACCAGGATTGAGGTAGGAATGATGAATACCTGAAAGTTGTGCACCAGTGTCCCTATAAGCAACAACTTTTTTACCTTCCACCACCAACATACAACTCCTGTGGCTGGGGACCATGTCAGGATCAGGATCAACAGGATAGACTCAAGGAAGACACGTCGCTGGATCTGCAAGACCTGAGTAGGGCAGCTGAGGACAGAGTGACTTGGAGATCTCTCATCCGCAGAGTCACCATAAGACAAGGTTGACTTGATGGCAGTTAACAACAACAACAACAACAACAGCAACAAAAATAGGTAGCTGTACTAGGAACCTGAAGCTGGAAAAATGACGTATAGAGTGAACGGATGAGCAAATAAATATTCCTATGCTCAGATAATTTATTAGTTATATGTCAGTTACATTTATATCTCACCTTTTCTCCAGAGAACTCAAGACAGGGTACATTGCCTGCTCTTCCTCCTCATTTTATGCTCATAACACACCTATGAGTAGATCAAGCTGAGAGAGAATGACTGGCCCATGGTCATCTAGTGAATTTCATGGCTTGGTGGGGACTACCACATGGATCTATCAGTCCTTATCATGATTCCAGATAGTATCGTATAGGAGTTGTGTGGCATGGACAGGACACAGAGCTGATCCTCTTATTAGGCAGTTTTAGGCAAATGCCCCATGTGACAGATTATTTTGAAAGCTATCATGGCAAACCCCTAGCCATTCTTTCATAGCAGAGGCACACTGCTATGTGTATACACCAGGGGCTACAGTAGTGTCCCAGGAGATCTCAGAGGGCCTACTCCTGTCAAAAAAAATTTTTATTATTTTTTTTGTCCACAAATGCCCTCTAGCAGGTGATAGCAATTTTAGCCATGGGAGAAGGGACAGGAAGTGATCTAGAAGTCAATGTTTCAATCATTTTCTGTTAGAAAAATGCCTGCGCTGGGCCTAAAATGCCACAGGCAGCCAAAAGATGCAAATTTATCCCCTACATTCCCGGAGGGCACTTGGGGGCATATTTTCTCAGACTTTTTTTTCACCTAGGGGGCTCTGGAATCCACAAAAACAGCCCTGGGGCCAAGTGCAGCTCACTGCTGCTTCAGAGTCTCCTGGCCATTTTGCTCTTTTGGAGGACAGAGCTGTTCATCTACCCTCTAAACTGGCCTGTTGCTTTTATGTGTGCTGGAGGATTCTAACTCTTTGCTAATATCAAAGTAAGATTTACCTGTTGTTGCTGTTGACTTCTGGTTACACGAGAGAGGATACCAGAAACCACTTTCTCCTTTCCCTCAGACCCCCAGATACCTTGGGCTGGCTTTGAGGGACAGGTATCCTGAAGGAGAAGTTATCTGCCAAAATCAAGAAAACTATGCATGCAGCAAAGCTTGACCTCTATAACCTTGGGGCATGAAAACATTTCCCTGAGAAAATATTGGGGACTGTTGTCTGCCCTTTGCTATGTATTTTGAAAATATTGCACTAAGCAAGATTCTCAGAATGCACTCCTTCTTATAGATCCACCTCCCTGTTCTTCAAGCATATCCATACGGCGGCCTCTTCTATTTCTGTTCTGTGTGCCATGCTGGTTTAGGAATGATAGGAATTGTAGTCAAATATATCTGGAAGGAAAGCTGCTATATGGCCAGCCCTGCTGTGTATGTGGCATATGTTCACTTCCACCTTGGAATATGAAATGAATAACATGAACTTTTCACCTGCGTTTTTATTAGCACCATCTAGATATTTCATTTAGTGGAAAGCACTTCTCTTTCATTGGGTCTGGATGTTGCTGGTTATTCCTCTGTATATATAAGCCAGAGAAAACATTTTCTCTAAGCCCTAGTCTTTTCTTTGCCAACTAGACCATGTTCTTCTAAGCTGGTGAAGCGCTTGTGCCTTTGTAAATGTTGTAAGTAGATACGTAATCATGGTCCATAAGGCTGTAGAGGGCAAGCATGGTGGATTCCTGGCTTTTAGTGTGAACTTTAAAGATGCTGTCCAAAGCACTGAATCTATTTTGGAGGATTCAGCACCAAACAGCTCATTTAAAGCTCAGACTGAAACCCAGAATGATTCACTGGCCCTGGTTCAACATGGCAGCCACCAACCACGGCTGGGTGGGAGTCGTGCTTGCAGAAACACAATACATTGAGCACTGGCCAGTGGGCGCAGGGCCTGGCAGATGCTGCAGCAGTACTGAGGAGAACTCCAAGTGAGCAACAAGGTCTGATGCTCCATTGGGTCTTTCATTCCTCTTAGGCCAAACAACTCTCCCAGGTACCATCCCTTCAGCTTAGTGAAAAGCCTTAAACAATGGGTGAGAGGAGTAGTCTAAGCCAAGAACAATGAAAGCCCACCAAGGCTCCCAGTATTTCCCATTACCCCCCCCCCGCACGCACACACACACACAGCCCCAAATGGACAACCATGTTTCTCAAAGCCTCTAGAGAATATGCATACCTTTTGGGGTCCAGAAATAGCCTTTTAAAAAGATGAACCCTCCATTTTTGAAAAAAAAGGGGGTCAATGTGATCCACTATATTCGCTTCATCCATCCACCCCAGATGTTCTGCAATTGCCCACCTCTACTTTAAAAGGGCAGGCATTTGGTTTGGAATTGAGCATTTCTTCAGTGCTCCAAAAGTTCATGCTCTGTCTGCAGCCATGAGGATCCTCAAATTCTTGGGGAAAGGTGTGCTCACTGTGCCAGCGATGGAGGAAGGCTGGGCTGAGTCAAGTTGAACATAGCAAGGGAATCACCGTTGTTGATCTTTGGCCTGAGGAGTCAAACTCTTGAGGTTTTTGTGCTAAAGGTATGGGAGGTCCCTGGTATCTCAGCTTTTGGGAGGGTTCTTATTATTCTTGTTGAAACCTGGTACTTCCTCTGTTGGCATTAATGAGCCCATATCCAGGTTACTTTACTGCTAAATTCCTGGATAATCTCCTTCCTCTCTTCCCCCTCCCCTCTCTCTCTCTCACACACACACAATTGTAAATTATGAAATTATGAATGTTGACCTTATAACTGTTTCTTGTGCCTTTATCTGCATTCATATGAGAGCCAGAGAGGTATAGTGGTTTGAGCATTGGACTACAACTATGGAGACCAGGGTCTGAATGCCTGATCAGTCATGGGAATCTACTGGGTGACCTTGGGAAAGTCAAACTCTCTCAGCCTCAGATGGAGGCAAAGGCAAACCCCCTCTGAACAAAGCTTGCCAAGAAACCCTCATGATAGGTTTACCTTAGAGTTGTCATAAGTTGGAAATGACTCAAAGGCACACGACAACAAAGCAACACAGAGAGGATGGTTGACTCATAGTGACTTATACAGACACAGTCCCACTACCTTTTCTGTCAAGAGGACGCAGAGAGGGCACGCGTAGCTAAACAAAAAGGGGGACAGGCTGTCCAGCTGTTACAATAAGGCCTAGAATTTGAGCAATCTGTGCTTGGCTGGCTAATTTCTAAGGCCCAGAATATAATGGGGATTCAAGCCAAGGCTGGCTGCATTCCTTTGATTTATCCCAGGATCAGGAAGAGGTACACAAGGAGCTGCAGAAAGGCTTTGGATGAAGAGCTGATCTGCTCTGCTCTCCAGCCTGTGAAGAAATCCTTTCTGTCTGATGAGCCTCTGATATCTTACTAGGTCACAGAGGACACATTTACCCCCACCACCATCACCACAAGCCATCTGGCTTTTGCTAAGCAGCTGGCAATGCAAGCTCTGGTGAAGCTGCCTCACACACACACACACACACACACACACTCTATTGGCAATACAAAAACCCAGGGTCCCAATGCAACAGAGGACACTGGTTAGGAGCCACACTGTGGTGCTCTACAAGCCCAGCTAGAAATATGGGGAGGTGGGGGGGTGGGGAGTGAGGAGTGCTTTATCTGCAATTGGAGTTGAGGTCTCAGTTTAAATCATTTAAAAGTATGTGTACCTTCAAGTCACATGGCAAGCCCATTAATTTTATTGGATTTTCTTGGTCAAGGAACAATCAACCACTCCCTCATCCAATGCCTGACCCTGACTCACTTTTAAGTCCAGATAGAATCTGCTGCTTTCAGGGTATTTAAAAATGCAAGCCATAATTTAGCTTGAAAGCTGATCTAGCATTGGGAATAAGATTGCAATTTAGTTTAAATTGGAAGCCCCCTAACCCCTTTCCTTAGTTTATTGCAACCATAAGCTCACTGGATGACTTTAGTTAACCAACTGTATTTCAGCCTCAGTTCTTCCATCTGTATTATGGGGATAATCATACTAGTTCATATTATGAAGACTACTAGATAACTATGTGAAGTGTCTGCAGTATTTTGAAATAAGCATTACAAATGTGGTTGTTGTTTTTTTTATATCAACATTGTCTCTGTCCAGAGCAATTGTTGTCTCACTCCTATGTCTGAGTCTGAGCCTTTGAGGAACAGTCCAAAACAGTAAATTCCAAACAGAGAGAGAGGGGGGGAGGGAGGGGGGGAGGGAGAGAAGGGAATGTCTTGGACAAAAACAAAACATGATTTGACAAAGCCTAAGAGAACCAAGAAGCTGACAGATTGATTATGGCATGAATTTTTATGGACGAAAATCCATCGTCCACCCTTCACCCATCTTGCAGCAGGAAATCCTATAAGATATCAGTTACCTATTAGGTGTTAACTCTGTGCATCTTGAAACCTTTCATTCCCCTGGGATGTTTTCTCCCTGATTCAAGAGAACCCAAGAAGGGCAGAAACATGCCAAGCACTTATCAGACAGCATCCCAGCCCTTTCTACATCCCCTCCTCTGCCTGCATCTTTTTTCTCTTGATCCCTGACTGCAGCTGATCCTCAGCAGGCCTGCCAGCAGTACCAGCCTGTGTTATAAGCTGCATCATGGCTTGCCAGAGCCACAATTTCCTGGAGCAGCTGGTGTTTGATTAAGGCTCAGTTGAGGAGAGGGGAAGAGGGGGAGAGAGAGAGAAAGAGAGAGAGAGAGAGAGAGAGAGAGAGAGAGGCCAGGCAATGCTAGTGGAAGTGCGGCTCCCCTCCTGTGCCAGATGTTCTTTGCTGCCTGCTGCTGTCACTCAACAGCCAGCCAATATCTGCCCTACAGTCCTTCTGGCTCACAACTAAGTACATCTCTGGCAGCAGATAGAATCTTTTTTTCCAAGTCTGGATGCCTAGCCTAGAAATCCCTTATTTACCCTTCATATCCTACAGAGCAGGCGTCAGTCTTTGAACTAGAACTTGGAAATGTTCTTTGTTTGGACTACAACTTCCAGAATCTCCCAGACAGAATCCTTATTGGCTGGGAGTTGTAGTCCAAAACAGTATTTCTGATCTCTACTTATAACATGGGGGAGTCAGCTCTGTTTGTTTCTTTTATCCCTTGTAGCACTTGGTACAACTGGAAAGTCTGTTTGGCACCTGGCACAGGTTAGTCTAATTAAAACTGCTCGGCAGCAGAAAGGTTTCGAACCCATTTTAAGAAGGTTCCACTTTGTGATTCTGAGGCTCCTCTTCCATTTTGCTTAATGCCTGCATAAATAAGTAATTCTGGAGAACCCAAAAACTTCTCCAGTGTTTTAGTGACATTTGTGTTGGTTTGAATAAAAATATTGCTAATGTAAAATGCTGCAGTTTTGGGATAATATTAGTATTACTAATATCTTGGGCTCTCTGTCTCTAATATTCTTAACCATTCATGATTTATACTGTCCTGTGCAAGAGAACATGGGAAATTAAGGGGGGGGGGGACAAATAGTTCACAACAGACTAGTTTTTTTTAACACTTATATACTGTCTTTCTGCCAAGATGGGTTTACAGCATATGGGAACACCATAAAGACAACAAAATATAAAAATCTGAATGCCTCTTTTAAAATTTATATTATCCAAGACCTAGTATAACAGCAACACAAAGATGAAAATGAGTAAGCTTAACAATGTGGTTCTACTCATAGGAAACTTCAACTGAGATCTATGGGATTTTTTTTTTTTTTTTTTTTGGTGAGTATAGAATTACAACCAACGCCTATGATCTTATATACACTTCCTTGAGAGTAAGCCTCATTGAACTTAATTGTGCTTACATCGGGCTACGCATACATAGAATGTTGTTACAACAGGAATGGGCAATGTGTGGCCTTCCAGATGTTGTTGGACTGCATCTCCCACCATCCCTCGCCATGAGCTATGCTGGCTAGGGCTGATTGGAGTTGCAATTCAACAACATCTGCGGAATCATCAGTAACTGAATTTTCCTCATGTAACCCAGTCACCTCCAAAACCATTATTCACCTCATAAGGCACACAGTAACAGGGTACATAGGAACTTTGGGGTCCTGATCCAAATTTTGCTTACTCCAATGTGAATGCTTTTTTAATATTCAGAAGGATGTTAAGTTCTGGTCTTCAGTATCCAGCATCTCACATAGTTAACATCCTCAAGAATACTAATTTTAAAAACAACTGTTCAATGATAGCTCTGTCTTGAACAAAAGGCATGTACACCTCTTGTAAATCCAATACAGAGCTTATAAAAGTTATGTTTTGGGAATGCTAACGCCAAGAATCCCCCAAGATTCCAGATGCTATCATCCAAAAATTTAAGTTTTAGAAGCTCTGACAGATCATCTCCACCTCTTCTATGCAGCAATACATCTTCACCAAACATCTTCACCTATTAAACATTATCTTCTGTGAAAACAGCCTTCTTTTAACCTTTAGGCTAAAGGTTGAGAAGAATCTTTCCCAGTTGTCTCCTAATAGCAATCTCTCGGTTTAGGGCCTTATGGAAAATCAAATGTGTCACTTTCTATAAATCGGTAGCTCTTCCAACCTTTAGTCAGTACAGTTGTGTCCGTAGAAGTCGCTAGATCCTACGGCAAAGGAAAATATCCCTTTAAGCAACTGTGCCTCCAACTAAAATCAAACCTTGCCTATAACAGACAGTAGCACCAGCACCAATGGAAGACATTTTGCTTCCTCAGGCAGAGTACAAATAGTGCTTTCCCAATCCCCATCCCATTCAAGGTACAAAGTACTCAAGGCTAGTAGGCCACCCAGGTTATTTTGTCATCTGAGGAAGAAAATCCCACAGGCAGCCCTCTGTCAGTAAAAGTAAATAAGAATTAATTGCCTTATCTCAATACCCAAAATCTACTACCTAAAGTGGATGCTTCCCCTAATGGGGGGGTCAGCTCTGAGTAGCACCATTTACTGCAGAAAAGGGCAACCACAGTGTTCAAGAGACAGGAGTAACTGCCCTAGTAGGAATAGTTGCCATGTTTGGGACTGTTTAACTGAAGTGAGTGAGGGGAGATAGGATAGAAAGGTATAAAATTAGGCATGATATGGAGAAAGTAGATCTAAAAAGTTTCTCCCTCTCTTATGGTGCCAGAGCTCAGGGTCATCCACTAAAGCTTCATGATGGGAAATTTGGGACAAATAAAAAGAAGTGCTTATTTACGCTGTACATAGTTGAATTATCGAACTCACTGCCACAAGACAGAGGCCATTTCCGCACTACACTGTTATAGAGCTATTATTCCACTTTCAACATCCTGTGGAACTCTGGGGTTTGCAGTTTACTGAGGCCAAAGATATCCCTCCCTAAACTGCAATTCCGAGGATTCCACAGGATGTTGAAAGTGGAATAATAGCGCTATAACAGTGTAATGTGGAAATGGCCAGAGTAATGGCTGTTAACTTGGATGGCTTTAAAAGAGATCGGCTACATTCATGGAAGACTAGGTCAAGTGGCTACAAGTCAGGATAGCTACCTATCTAGATATCAGGATATGAGATATCTCTAGTATCAGAAGCAGTATACTTCTGTGTATCTGTTGCTGGGAAGCATGAAATGCACAGTGCAGTTACACCTCAGTCCTTCTGGTGGCCTTGCCTTAAGAATCTGGTTGCCCTGTTGAACAAAAATTTGGACTAGATGGGCCTTTGGTCTGACACAACAGGGCTGTTCTTATGTTTTAGTGTATTTCACATTGTCTCTAGCTTCCAGCATCCTATGATTCTTTATGCACATGGAATAGAACCTCATGGTTTTAAGTCAGATTTAAGAAAGCCATCACAGAAGATCTCATGTTTTAAAATCAAAGATACTATTAAAATACAGTAAGTAGGGAGCTAAGTCTAGTTCAGTTCTCCACAGTACACAACAAGAAGGAACAAGGAAGCAACATATCAAGACACATCCTTCTGTTGCTAAGAGCATGTGGCTTTTCTATAGCAACTGCAAAGTAGTTGCAGACACTGCCTGCCAGTAATGTGGGTAAGGAGCTGGACCTATAATTAGTACACTGTCAACAATAATGTATTGCTTATGGAGACAATGCAAACCCCAACCGGCAGCTTCAAAGAGATAACAAAAGCTTTGCCATTCTGCTGAAGCCATTAGCTAGAACCTAAGGGTAAGAAACAGAACCTGGGAACATTCCTTTCTGGACTACAGCTCTCCAAAAACTCCAGTCAGCATGGTTACTGCAAATTGTGCTAGGGATTCTGTGAGTTGCAGTCCAAAAAAAGTAATTTTTCCAAACTCTAGAGAAGAGTGTGTTGACAAGCCGGGCTAGCACCTGGATTGGCACACATAGCAAGTGAATGATGATATAGCTAATGAAAGTTGCAAGCTCAGTGGTCCTAATGCCTTTTGCTGCCTGATGCAGAGCAGCAAATAACACCTCTCATCTGCTACATCAGGGTACTTTGCACCTAAAACTAGTTGATTTATCTTGGTAAAGGAGAAAGAAAATCCCACACCTCTCCCTTTACCTGCCCAGAAGTAAAAGTACAATAACAACATATCAAATAATGAACAGTTTGCTGCCTTTTCATAATACTGCCTGACACACATATCACATTCTGTCTAGTGACTTTATCTTTGGATGTGTGAGAGCTAAGACTATGAAATGGGTTTGGGGAAGGGGGGAAGAGGAAGGAAAGAGAATTCAGTTCTCATAATGACTGCCTGAGATAGAAATAGTTCAAGTAACCTGCTATAATGACTGCTACTAAATGACTTTTAAGGGAAGATTATGGGCATTTAGTCTTAGTAAAGGCAATGCAATAGCCCCTTTGCTTTGCAGCCTCTGTAATGGCTGCCACCCATGCTTCCTACAAGGGTGGAGAAAGTATGAGGGCTGTATGTTGACCCATGTTCTTTTTTTATGCCCCGCTACTCCCTCTTTCTGTCCCCAAGGGACATGGAGGAAATTTCACTATGTTTATGTACCCAGGGCATTTTTAGATCCAGGAGAGCCTTTTTTTCCCAACAGGAAAGATCCAGAACTTGACTTCCTAGTCACTTTCTGTTTGAAAACATGTCTTCTTGGGCCTTATTTCCCAGAAGGAGCCAAATGGCAAGATTGCCCCCGTTTCATCAAGGGTTTCATTCAGTAAAAATGCACAATATTCAACCAACCAGCCAACCAACCTGGGAGTGTTGGAGGCATTTGAGACCCTCCAATTTTTTTCCCCCAGGGAGTGTGGCTTGGGGGTGCAGCTCTCCAAGTTTCCTGTTGGGTCACCCCTGGCAACTGCCCATCCCTATCCTATAGATTTCCTGTTTTTAAAATGGTGTACTGTTAGTATTCTTGTGTTTATCAGCTAGGGGTGGAGAGTCCTTTTGTTGGATTTCTCAGTCTCAATGAAAGTTGCCTGTTTGCCTCTCCCAAGATTTGTTGCAAGACAAGGCACACCTCACTTGTGAGCCTCACAGAAATTCAGGCCTTACTTAACTAGCTTGACTCAACACACAAAGAGGAACATGTCTGGCCCTGCCACCCTTCACTATCACATGGAAAGTTCCTGTTTGTATGGAGACAAGAAAGTGTGTAGGAAAATCAGGGGTTTTCCTTGCATGGAAACTTTCCAAACCAACAGAAATTCATACCTCTTTTGACTTTCCACATGAGAAAAGGGATGGTGGAGTGGAACAGGGCTAGACACTCAAACTGGGTAATAAATGCTTGAACAAAGCTAGAGTGTTTCTGAGAAATAAAGTATGTGTGAAACAAAGCAAATTTTAAAATGTGAATTCCTAAAAGGAGCATAATGGTGAGGGGAATACAAAAGCAGAATTTAGTCAATGGGAGAAGTTGCATAAATTTAGTGAATTCTGCAAACTAGGGCCATTTCTGCACTAGCCTGTTATAACCTTTGAGGCCCCTCCCTGAACTGCAAACCCCAGGATTCCATAGGATGTTGAAAGTGGAATAATGTCACTATAACAGGCTAGTGTGGAAATGGCCTAGTAAAAATGCTTTGAAAACTGTGTAGGTTTCAGTGGAGGAAGAAAATATACATTGTTGTAATCCAATATGAAACCAAGAGGGGAGGTTTGGAGAACTTCACCAAAATCAAGACAGAGATTTTAATACCTGTAATATGAGCTTCTCCTCTCCCTCCCCATCTCCTCATCACCACCACTGATGCCTGAAAAGGCTACTGGACTGCTCTAGAGAACATGAATCTTACAAGCAAATGTTTGTTCTTCCACAGTGAGATGAGAAATCCTGCTCTAGGTAACAACTGTTCTTCTGAGCTAATATCAGCATGCACAACTATTGTGAGAAAGGAAGTGCCCCCAGTTCACTGACCCAATAAGGAAGGTGGAGGGGGGAGAGATTTTTTAATGGCACAAGTCACAAGCTTCAGCTGTTACCGAACAATTCTTCTGAAAGCCTTATTCATGCACAAATCAAGCAGGAGCAAAATACAGCTCCTAGCAGTTCCCAGCACAATGATCTCTCCTTCCTTTAACTGATTCTTGGCTGGATGCTGAGTACCAAATCTATATCCTTTCTGACCATATAACCACCAGAGGTCGGTATTCACATCTCAGTTTACCTTTGTAATCACAGAATGGAACAACTTAACAGAAGTTTTGTTTTGTCAAGAACCCCTGTGACCTCATGATTAAGGATTCAAAGTGTAGGTCAAGACACATTGTGGCACTGCCATCCTTTGGAAAACTCTTCACCAAAAAGAAAACCTTCAAATCCAGACAAGCGAAAAGGTAGGTGCTCAGCAGTAAGGGACAACTGATAAGCCACCCCTCTGCCTATTCCTTAACAACAAGCTATGTGGACCAAGAAAGGCTAAGCCAAAGTTAGCAGCTTTATAGAGATACAGGGTCCAGTTGAATCTTCCTGCCATTGCATTCCTGTTGGACTGGGAGTTACAGTCCTGAGTACCTAGAGCAACGATACAGGAAAACAAAGAAGATTCAGCTGATAGTTGCCTGCCACTGCAGGCTGCTGTAGCAGTGCAAGCTCTATATGTTTCAAGAGCCCACCATCTTACAGAAAGATTTCTAAATAGTGGCACAGAATGCTGTTGGCTGGGGTAAATACTGAGCTAGTTGAAAAGTGCAGAGTGGGCTCTGTCTAGTAGATGGTTAAAATCTGGCCTACTGGAAGCACTGGGATCTCTTTCATACTACACAATTATAACACTTCAATGGCATTTTAACTGCCATAGCTACATCCTTTAGAATCCCATTAGTTTGGAGAAAGACTACAGTCCTCTGGCAGAGAATTCCAAATACTCCATAAAGTACAAATCCCAGGATTCCAAAGGATGGAGCCATGGCAGTCAAAATGATATCAAATTATTATAATTGTGCAGTGTGAAAGAGAATTGGGTCACCAGTCCTGATTCTCCCCCAGAAGTATATCTCTATCAGGAGAGAGAAACCCCCCATTACTTGTTAACACCTACCTGCAACCCACCCTCTCTCCTACTTGGTATAAATCAATCACATGTGCATTTCACTGGATACTTGAATAGTGTACCAATGCAAGCGTTACATCTACACAAAAAATGTCGTTGTAACAATGTGAATCAGTGCTGAGTAAGTTAGATGCTACCACAAGCTCAAGACAACTGAAACACATCCAGAAATGAGGGCTGTTCCCAAGCCGAATGTCCATGGCTCTGTCCATGACCATGGAGGTGGAGGTACATGTAGCCCTCAAGGCTATTTCTGTGGTCCTTAACCCCTTCAGACTCCATGGACCACACTTTTTCTGGTTAAAACAATTTGAATTAATTCTCCTGGGAGCTTCCAGGGGCAGCAATCCACCTTTTAAATAAGTTGGGAGGGGGCATGTGCACTCTTGAATATCAAGAAATGCCTGTTTTTCAAAACCAGAAGTAGACTTTCAGATATTTCTAGGCTGGTTGGTTGGTGGTGTTTTTGCCAGTCTGCATGAACCTTTGATGAATCAGAAGCAGAAAAGTGGCCCTTGGATCCACTGCACTAGCTCATCACTGCCATAAAGACTATGATGCCATCAGCTGACAAACTGTAGACATTCAGAAACTCTTCCCTGGCATTCCTGATCTTTCCCAGCATGATATATATGGGTCTTTGTGCCAACTTTCAAACCTAGCTTTCCAGCAGGAAGGGAACAGAACTTGGAAAAAACAGGTGGGGGAGACTATAATTCTCCTATCCTCAAGCCAGCATTGTGGATTCTGGGAATTATAGTCCAAAAACCTAACCTTTTTTGGGCTTTGGATAGAGGTGGTAATATTCCCATGTACAAATATCATAGTGTCATCTGGTTGTACTCTGTATTATGGCTTGATGTGGGTAGTATTTTAGAAGACATACCCAGTACTCAGTTGGACATACAAATGTATGTGGGGGGAAGGTTTAAACACTGAACAGTGAACACAGTCACAGAAGTATTATCTTTAGAAGGGGGAGGAGGAGAGAGTGTTGCTGTAAAACAGTCATTAAGGTTTCCAGACTGTCTTACCGTTCCCCAGCCCTAAATTCAATTAGCAGGTTAACAAGAGCATGAGAAAGTGTTACAACCAAACAGCAAAGACCAACTTGCAGATATTTACACTGAATACACAATTAATTAGATCTTTTCTGGAATCCAATTTGCTTCCCATGCCAAGATGACCTTACAGAATCTAGTAGATTTCTATTAGGTTCAGGTAGTGTTGCTGCTGCTGTTCTTTTCTACAATAGCTACAGCGAAGATAGAGTTTTGTGACAGGAGACAAAGTCAAGTGAGAGTTGATCCCAACTGACTCATTAGACAGGTTTTGCTGTCTGTCCTGAATATAAGTGCAATACAGCCTGTGTAGCAAAGGGTAAGGAAACTGTTGTCTGACAGCCACAGCCATGTCTTGGTCTAATTTTAGCCAGGTAGGGGGAACCTAGAGGAGTGGATTGCTGTTTGGATTACTGTTAACACACTCTACTTGGGGCCCCCTTTGAAGAAAGTTCAGAAACTTCACCTGGTCCAGACAACTGCAGCTAGCATGTTTTGAGGGGCTGGTCACAGAGCGTACAATATCCTTGTTACAACAGCTTGGTTGGCTACTGGTCCACTTCCAGGCACAATTCAAAGTGCTAATTATGACCTATAAAACCCTATATGGCACAAGTCCATGCTATCTGACAGACCGTATCTTCCCCTATCAACCTGCCCAAACTCTGCGCTCTTCAGGGGATGCACTTCCCTTGATCCACGACCTTCACAGGCATGTGTGATGGGAATGTAGAAGAAGGCCTTCTCTGTGGTTGCCCCTAGAGTCTGGAACTCCCTTCCTAGGGAAGCAAGACTAGCTCCCTCTATGCTGTCCTTTAGTTGTCAGGTGAAGACCTTTCTGTTCCACCAGGGATTTGGGAACAGACTATTTTATTTAATGGATTTTTAACATATTTTGGTGCTGTTCTCTTTTAATCTGTGCTTTTAAATTAATATTTCACATGGTTTTAATTCTGTAACTAGCTTAATTTTTTTTTTTAGTTTTTATTTCTTTTTATTCTGTAAGTCACCTAGAGCCCCATTCTTGAGGAAAAGGCAAGATACAAAGGATGGATGGATGGATGGATGGATGGATGGATGGATGGATGGATGGATGGATGGATGGATGGATTTATTAGGCAACACATGGACCATGGGCCATATGAGCCCCCATAGCCATTTTGTGTATGGCTTCACCCAAGCACCCCCATAAAACTACACTGCTGAAATTTGGCTAGCCGCTGCAAGCTACAAAGCTGGCAGAAAACATTTGTTGTAAATGGGGCTTCATGGTTTAATGTTGAAATTTGGCAGTGAATCAAGCAAACATTATGTCATTTGCCATTGGATTTCATCAGTGTGGCAAGGTTGCAACCTGAAGTAGGTCTCACAGAGGCAAAATCCACCCACAGACCACTAAAACAGGCCTCTCCTGGCAAAGGGGGAGATAAGGAGGATGGGGAATATATCTCTATTAATATATATTGACTCTTATTCCCTGACTGTGCAATTCTGATCTGGCACATATGGAAGTAAGATTATATATGTTCCTCTACAGCCAGGAAAGAGCAAATGAGAAAACCCTGGGTAGCTGCCAAAGATCTCAGTAGGACTTCTGTTCTTTGCTATGTGTTTAAATGTGGGAAAACATAAAATACTGTTTGGCACAAGCATCCATAGGAGATGAAGGGAAATGTAACTTGGAAGCTACCTCACAGGAAAGAATAGGAATGTGGAAAGGGAGATGATAGGATGGAGGTTTTGACCACAATGATCAGGCAGAATATTATTGATAGCTTTGTACTATTTTGGAAGGCATAGATGTATTCTCATGTCCTTGAAAATATATCAGAACTACTGTGCAGTGCACATTCTTTGCCAAGAGACAATATTTTAGGGGAAAAAATTGAGAGGTAATTCTGGAGGTTGCTTCTTCTCACTCCAAAATGATCCCAGAGAATCATTCTACCATTGCTACCATATCTTATAGGTGCATTAAGTATGCCTTTGTATGTACATATTTTAAAGGTAACCTTCCAATCTCCAAGATGGCACAGGATCTCTTACATACTGGTGGCTTCTGTTTCAGTGGATGGTGAATTCACTTGGGATTTTAACCTTTTGTTATCCAGAGGGTTAGACTCAACCCCCCCAGATAGGTTCCAGCACTTTGGATAGCTTTTGACTAAAATGTGGAGCAGATTCACTATCCCATTGACATGGAACTGACATGGACAGTTCTGAGAGAAAGAATGTACCCTCATTTCCTGCCAGCTAAGCTCAAATCGCAATGGCTTTTATTGAATTCAGTAGTACAATGTGGTCTGGAACACACTAGTCTGTGGGGAAAGCAGGACCTGCCCTTTTCACAAAAATCACTCCCAAAGCTCTGTGCCATACATACCTTTGAATTCCCTGCTTCCTATTGTTGTGTAAAGATAACTGGAAATGGAAGCGAATGAAGAGGCTATTCTGTCTCGGTGGGGAAGTGTGACCAAAGGGAACCTCTGAAGCTGCCTTTTTCATGCCCAGCAGTGTTGTCTCAGTAGCCTCACTTGACCTGAAAGTCTGCTTCCTCATCTTCCCTGTCCATGACCTGCTGCTCCCCTCTATTGCGGGTGAGAGAAATGTGGAAGAGAAATAAGAAAAATGTTCCTCCCTCCCTCTGAGCCACTCCGTGCAGTCACCAGCTGCTGGGAAATCCATGTCAAAGGAGATTATGCAGTCCTTCCCACAGCAGGGAGGCACCCACAAAGCTGTGAGGGAAGCTGTCAGGAGAGCACAAAGCAGCAGCGAAGGGGAAGCACAGCGGCACGGCATCACAGGAGGCGGGAAGAGAATACCGTTTAGCTACAGAGGCCTGCAGCTGCTCAGGCTCCAACCAGAAATTAGAAACTGTCATTCAGTTCTGAGAGAAAGAACATATGGAGGCTCAGGGAGAGGAGAAGCCGGCTTGCGTTTCCCAGAGATAAGACTGTGGGGATAACCAAGAAAAGGAGGCAGGCCATGCTAATAATTCCTGCTGTTTTATCTTAGAAGACAGGCAAGCTGCAAAGAATTGCAGTTACAGCTGACAGCTAACAGGGTAGGGGACAGGGGCCCCAGAACTGAGGGGGTGGTCAACAATGGTAGGCAGGTTGTTCTTAATTTTGCCTGCTTGCCAGGCAAGGACTTTTTCCATTCATTATCATTCCCACATCCTTAAATACTTCTCACAAGTGCAATGTGTACATTGAGGTGTCTTCTATGTGTTCAGTAGAGTGTACTCCTGAGTAAATGTGCCTTGGATAGATTGCAAGTACGCCTTTATTACTGTTGGGAGGGCTCAAAAGTGATCCGTGTCTTCATATTTCTTAGAGCTTCATATTTTTTAAGGACACTTGATAATTCCTAAGGAAGCTCAGGAGTGTTGGTGCTCCAATTTTCCAGATCATTACAGGGCCTCCCAGCCCAGTTTTAGTAGGACTCAAGCCCTTCCTGCCCCCTCCCACTCTCGGGTCTATGAAAGGGAGTATTTAGGAGGAAATAAAATCTGTTGCAAGCCCAACACACAGGCTTTGGCTACGATTTGGCCCGAGAAACAGCTACTCCTCCTAAATTTAAAACAGGAAAATGGTGTGGGGAAGAAGGCATCTAGCAGCACTTTTAAGACTGAGTAATTGACGGTTAAGTCACACTCTCTCACCCTCAGAGGAAGGCAAAAGGAAATCCCCTCCGAACAAAATCTTGCCAAGAAAGCCTCTTGATAGGTTCACCGTAGGGTTTACCATAAACCATAATGAACTGAAGAAAAACAATAACAAAACTGATCATACTCTTTTTAAGTGGTTCTCTCTGTCTCTTCCATGGGATGGAGTTGATGAAGTTGTTGCAACATCTGGTAGGTAAAGCTACCCAACTTGCCTTCTGTTTGTTTTAACTTAGTGCATCTTCTACAAATCATCTCCCTCTTTGTTAAAATAAAAGTGGTCTAGTTTGTCTCTAGTTTTTTTTCCCCATCACCAACGAATCTGTGCATTTTGCCTAAGGATGGCAGGAACTCTGGAGAATGGTCTGAACCCAAACCTTTATCAAAATGAGCTGTTCTTGTACACTTTCTACAGGCACTAGCAAATGGTGTCATCTCCTCCCCTACAGTGTGAACAGTAATGAAGCTCTGGCCGAGACGGATAAAAGATGGGCCCTGTATAGCTGTGGTGGCCATCTTTATTTTGTCAAATTCCCTTGGTTGTGATGTGAGTGAGTGGAAGAGAAGGTGGCTTAGGTGCTGAAAGTGGGCAGAGTTGAAGCCATTGCTACCTGAAGCTGAAGCCAAAAGTGGGCAGCGCCAAGTCTCTTACCTCCTTTCTCTCTTGACACTCTCTTCTTTCCTCACAATCATTTTCTTCCTGCCCAACAGACCTCTGGGAGATGGACAAATCACACTTGCTAGAACTCTTTATTGATTGCTAGCAAAGTAGTTTTAAATTACACTATTGAATTTAGTCTGAGAATTACAGGTTGTCCACTCCAATATGGAGCAGGCTAGGTATGATACAAGAGATCTCAGTGTTTTCTAAAGTGTTTCTTAAAGGGTTGCTAGCAGCTGTAAGAGCCCCAATAGCACAGGGAGAGGGTGTTTTTTTAAACATTCCTATACACACAGTCATACATGCACATATACTTTCCCAAATCGCTTCTACCATGAGCTATTAATTGCATCACAAGAGGCAACATAAAATATGTATCTGTATATTCCTTCATGTCACCTGTTGATTTTATGGTTACTTCATGAATTTCACCAGGCTTTCTTGGGCAAGGAATACTCATAGGTGGTTTTGCCAGTTCCTTCCTCTGAAATACAGCCTATAGCACCTGACATTCATTAACAGTATCCCATCCAAATTCTAACCAGTGCTAACCCTGCTTAGCTTCTAAGTTCAGATGGGATCTGGTGGCTGTAGGGCACTTGTGTGATATGTGTTCAGCAACATAAATAGCATCTGTGAAGGTTGCAGTCCAAATTGCTCTCTCCATTCACATCTGTAATTGACACACATACGTACATCTAGTCCATCTCCGCACTATACTGTTATAGTGCTATTATTCCACTTTCAACCTCCTGTGGAATTCTGGGGTTTGTAGTTTACTGAGGCCAAAGAGCTCTCTGGCTCAGAATTCTAAATGCCCCTCCCTAAACTACAAACTCCAGGATTCCACAGGATGTTGAAAGTGGAATAATAGCACTATAACAGTGCAGTGCGGAAATGGCCCTAGTTTGGCCTCTTGTCAAATCATTGCTGGGGAACAGGGATTTGAGAGTTTCCTTTGCCTGTTTCTTGATGATCCTAGGAATTAACTGATGCTGAGAGCTAACACTACTAGCTGTAATAACAATAGTAATCCTGCCTTATTGTTAAATGATGGAACCACTGGGATGCTTCCGGTGGATTTGCTCTTGCTGACCAGTTGTTTGTAATCCCCAGTCTTTCTTAGAAAGGACATAAGCAGAGGAGAGAAAGGTCAATAGTCCAGTGGTAAGCTGCATGCTTTGAACACCAAAGATTCTATAGTTTTAGGCCTTGATATCTGCAGCCTCAATATCCCAACCAAAGAGACCAAGTAATGGGTGGAACCTCTGGCTGAGACAATGGAGAGGAGAAGCCAAACAGACCATATAATACCAGCCTGGATGGACAAATGGATTGACTTGATAAAAGAAAGCTTCCTATGTTCTTGTATGGACAAGTGCTTATTTGCACAAAGAAAATTCAAGGACAACAAGCTTGAGACCACAGCCCTATCTGCATGAGGAAGAAATCCATGGTTTTTCAGTCACACATTCTTATCAGTCATCACAAGCTATTCACTGCTCAATGTGTTTTTCTCTGTAGTTATGACCTAAGAGCCTCATTCCAGAGGTAAATTTCCTGCTGTTGTTAAGTAGTTAGTGCCATGTTGGCTGTGGGATCCTAGTAGCTCTCCTGCTAAGAATCATTTCCCAGTTCTTTTGTTAAGAACCATGATCATTTGTTTATGGTGAAAAAGAAGTGGCTCAGAAACCTCTGGTCATTTAGAAATTGAAGGAAGTCAGAGTTTTATTTTCCCCAGGGTAACTGATTGCATAAACAAACTTTAGCTGTAGGGAGAATCTAGAATTGCTAAGTGAAATGCAGGGCAGATTTTCTGTCCGCTTAATAGCAGTGGTGTAGCTGGGGGGACAGTGGGGGCAGTTCGCCCCGGGTGGCACTTTTTTGGGGGCACCGTCATGGCATCCCCAAATCAAACAGAACCCACCTCCATAGTCTACCACTATCCCCCCTGCCTGCCTTTCCCTTTCACCAGCCATTTCACAAGAGGTGCATGGCAAACCAAGTTGGAATGCCTAGAGGGGCACACGGGGGGGGGGGGCAAAGGGAAGACCCACCAGCCATTTTCTCCCTCACTGTTGGCAGCATAGCCCCTGAGGTGAGCCAAGAGGGCTCCAGTTACCATCGCAGCCATCATCCCAGGGCAAAGAATAAAGGGTCCAGCTGCCAGCTCGCTTTTTCTCTGCCTCCTCATTAATATTAATGAGCTGGCTTCTTTGTCTGCCCCCTTAGTGCCAATCCCACTACCATGTGCCATCGTTTCATTTTTAAAGCCACCTCAATTGTATTGAGAGAGGCGACAAAAGCTCTAACTATGCCACTGCTTAATAGACATGTAGAAGAGGGAATGTCAGCATGTGCTGCTTGTCATACATAACCTTTAAAGGACCAGGAGCCCTGGCCTGTATTTCATCCTAGGAATTCCTAGGGAGGACAATTCCACGCAAAAGCACTATAAACTGTGTCCTGTCTCCAGCCAGCAATGACATTTATAAGTGAAGCTTCAATGTGCATCTGTAGTCTATTTCACATTTTGATCTCTTCTGAGTCTTTATGCCCTTCATTACTGGCCTTCATATTAGAAAGACAATCTCACTCTTCATGGCTAGAGAAGAAAGACCAGCCCTTCTCCTGCACAGCAAGTCTCAATGACAGCAGCTGTCAAGTGGAAGCCAAGGTAAGCTCAGCTCAGAGGCTTCTTTACATAACAGGAATTATCCTCACCCAAGCTGAATACTCCATTTAATTAGAATCCTGTAATCAGCAGTGATCATCTACCTAAGCTTATTATGTCACACAGCTGGGTGATATCTGGCTGGATCAGATCCCCTTAAGCCCTTTTTTTTTTTGTCTGCATCTAAAATGCTTGCTGACCTTTCATTAACTCTCCTTTGTAAAGAGACATGCAATAACTGAGTCTCACTGCGCGTTTCTGACTGAGCATATCTGCATATATAGAGCTTGGAAACATTGCTCTTTGTGACTACAGTTTCCAGAATCCACCAGCCAGCATGTCCAGTACTCATGCTAGTAGGGAGAATTCTGAGAGCTGTACTTCATAACAGGGGTAGCTGATGGCTTCCAAGTCATTGTGGGGTAATAAACTTGCTCAAGGCTTTAGTCTGAATTATAAATCAGCTGTCCATGGGGAATACTGGGGCACTTATAGGCAGAGGGAATGTTACCTTAACTGTGCAGAACCTAACACCCATCAAAACTGCAGGAAATGCTGAGCTGAATTCACAACAGAGGACATACTACTGCCAATTTAAGCAGTAGTGGATACACATCAGCAGAGAGTACATGTGCAACAGTGCCACATGCACAACATCCACAAATGTGAATTGAATGTGGAATTGTGCTTTAGACAAAAATGCCCAGCTGATTCCATAGGAAAATGTATATACACACCTAAGATACAAACAGGCTTCTGGGTAGTGTGGCCATATCTCAGTCAGAGTGTCTGATGTAAACTGCAAAGATTTATTTTAGCCTGGGAAGATCCAGTGCCACAAGACCTCAGCCTAGCGCTTGGAGAAGTTAGTTTTTTGGGCAACAGTTCTCAGAATCCTATGTTGGCTGGGGGATTTTGGAAAGTCCAAAAAAGCAGCTTTTCCTCAGGCCTCATGAAGGCTTGCTTTGTAACCTTGTGCAAGTCAAGGGAATACCTACATGGCAGTAGGTATTCAGCGGAAAGACTGAATTGACTGCTGGAAAATAACCTGAAAGAAGCTTATTTGGGATGTTAATCTCGTTGATGAGAGCACTAGTCTTCTGAAATATTTGGCTGTGGATATTCACAGGATAAAGTTTAGCATCTGCAATCTAGAATGGTCCTGACAATCTTGAAGAAATCTGATAATGCTGAAAAGCATTTATGTACACCTCACACAGAATATTGCCTCATTGTATTGCCATTCAACATATTTGACCAAGATCCATGCAATCTGAGAAAAGTATAGCAGCACTGCAAAAAAAAAAAAAATTGCAACATGAAATGCAACATGATTTCTTAATCCAAACCATGTACTTGAGTTGATTAGCCAATTAATCTGTTTATTACATTTTCATATGAATACAACAATGCATGCACGTGTCATAGGCAGCAAGCTTCATCTTAGACAAGGCATTCCCTCCTGCATAACAGAAAAGAGGGAATGCCTCTTTAAAGATGGTACTTGCCATCTGCAGTTTTTAGAAGTAGTTTTATTCTTTAAAGAATAGTTTAAAAGGGGTTCCATTTATCTTTTTAGCCTATTAAAGCCTAAATCAGGGGTAGGGACCATGAGAGTTGCTAGACTGCAAGTCGCACAGACTTAACCGACATAACCA
Source organism: Cyclura pinguis (assembly GCA_030412105.1). Lineage (NCBI taxonomy): Eukaryota > Metazoa > Chordata > Lepidosauria > Squamata > Iguanidae > Cyclura > Cyclura pinguis. Next base: position 68,754,278 of record CM059602.1, on the reverse strand, counting down.
ATGATGAGGGATCTTGGGAACTACAATCCTACAACATCTGTGGGCTACATGATTCCCACTCTTAGCTTAATTCCAAATATTAATCCCATCCAGAGAGTAAACCTTTTGACTCAGAGGGAACTTGTTATAGCAACACTTCTATAAATCCTATGAATTCAGCAGGTCTAGTCAAGTTGATACTAACAGTTGTATTTAGAACTTAATTCTAATTAATTAACTATTGAATTCATGAAACATTACAACCTTAATTGTTATACAGTCAGCTGTTCACATTTGCAAGTTCCACTTTCAGGGATTTCATTATTTACAAGTTTTTCCAACCCCTGTCCTCCCACCTCAAGTGCTTCTTTTCCAGGGGAATCTTCTCTCTTAGCCACTCCAAACAGGCCATGCAGACCTTTAAAAAACTGCCTCTGGTCCCCTTCCTCCGTCACCAGCCACTACCTGGCCAGCAGAGGACAGCTCATGCCCAAGTTTTTCAGCACCACAAACCCTCTCCTGATGCTTTTGCACCAAAGAAAGGAGATAGGCAGAGAGAGGAACTATAGGGTCCTCCCTCTCCCCCCGCCTTTACCTGACTTGATTTGGACCCTGAGTGCCTGCTCTCTCCACCATGCCTCAGCCCCCTTCCCACAGACACACACACACACATTATATTTGCAATTTTTCTGCACCCCTAACCCTAGCAAATGTGGAGGGCTGACTGAATTACCTTTATCAAAAATTTGGATCAGTTTGGTATTCAGATCACCCAGTCTTAGAATCGTCTGCCTTTCCTAGTGACCGTATTTTTAGTTATGCAAACATAATCACTCCTAATCGGATTTCCATTAGCAGTGGAACAGGGCTCTTTAACCTATGGTCCATAAATCCTTGAGGATCCATGGATAGATTTTGGGGTGTGAACTGGGTGCATCTGTTACCTGAAAAATATTGAAAATGGCTTCAACAAATTCTCAAAGGGATCTGTGACCCTCAAAAGGTTAAAACTACTGCTGTAGAGACCCCAAAAGTAAGAGGGTGATTCAGCATACAGTAGTAAATAGGTTTTCTTCAAACTATATATTATAACACAAATTTGAGAGAGACTAAAGGCAGATACAGCACCATACCAATCCACCTTTTTTTAAGCATTTGTTATTGTTGCAATTCTTGTTATCTATTCTGGAGCTGCAGCTCCAATCTAGAAGGTCACTCTGGTTTCCCATAACTTTTTTTTTTGCTGCTAAAACTGCCCCCAAATCAATAAAAACTGAGATATAATTCTTTCTGCACAAATAAATGTTCCATTTCTCTATATTGTGAGCTCATTAGCACTGTTCATTACTAAATATTTTTTGTTTCTTCCTGTAAGTTAGGGATGGGAATCATACAGATGTTGTCAAACTGTAATGGCCATATAGATGTCGTCAAACTACAGGTCCCAGCATATCTCACCATTGGTTATGCTGGCTAAAGCTGAAACGAGTTGCAATCCATACCATATTGACAGCTGCACCATTCTCGCAGCTACTGTAAATAATTGGAGTGGGGGGTGATCAGCTCAGGGGACTGGGCTACTTCCTTTGAGTACTGGAAAAAGAAGGAAGCCTGTATCTGCCCGAACATAATTTTAGGGACTTGAAAACAGTGGTTACAAGATAAGTCAACAGGATGCACACACCAGTACAGCCCATTTCTGCACTAGATTGTTATAGTGGTATTATTCCACTTTCAACATCCTGTGGAATCCTGGGGTTTGCAGTTTAAGCAGCGGTCTTTGAGGCCCCTCCTTAAACTGCAAACCCCAGGATTCCATAGGATGTTGAAAGTGGAATAATAGCACTGTAACAGTCTAATGCAGAAAGGGCCACAGGCAATGTAAAGAGAGTGGAGAGAACAAATAGGTGGTGAAAGGATGCGGAAATGTAGAGGTAAAGAAACACTAGCAAGGACTTGGGAAGCTATGTGTGCCAAGCAGAAAAAGCTGTGGTACTTGGACTGTAAAGCGAGATGTATTCTCTCCTTCTCTCCATTTCCTATAAAACCACTGCAAATATCCCTCTGCAAATGGTGATGCTGAATAGTCTTCAAAGATTTGCACTGGTGATACAACAGTCTGAAGCTGTCTAAAATGTTGGCTACAGCCATATAGTAGCAATTTCCAGAGCTCAATAAAGTTAATGTTTGGGTCTATAACTCCAGTGCCCATGATGTCTGGGAGATTCTGAAAACTGTAGTAATTGCAGAATGATTTCAGGGACTGAATCAGCACAGGAATGTATTATTAATGACACATTATGAATCCTTAATACCAGGTCAAACTGTTTGTCTTTCTAGGTCAGCATTATTTATTCTGCCTCACAACAGCTCTCAGGGTTCCAGGCATATGTTGACCTCATCACTTACTACCAATTTCTTTGAACAATCAGTGTCTTCTATTCAGAGTCAGTCTTCAGCGTGTGGAGCATGTTCTACCAGAAGTTAAGGTCCCTCCACAAAATGCAATTTTTCTAATATGCTCAAAGAGCTCAGGTCCACCTAGGGCATCCAGTTTGTTTAGTCTGGACAAAGGTTATTTTGCCACCATTGAAGGCCATTTCTGCACTAGACTGTTATAGTGCTATTATTCTACTTTCAACATTCACGAGAAGTCAACATGGATTTCTCAAAAATAAGTCATGCCAGACTAATCTTATCTCTTTTTAAGATAGAGTTACTAGCTTGATAGATGAAGGGAATGCTGTGGATGTAGCATTTCTCGATTTCAGTAAGGCCTTTGACAAAGTTCCACATGACATTCTTGCAAAGAAGCTAGTAAAATGCGGGCTGGACAGGGCTACTGTTAGTTGGATTTGTAATTGGTGGACCGACCGAACCCAAAGGGTGATCACGAATGGCTGTTTTTCATCCTGGAGAGAAGTGACTAGCGGGGTGCCACAGGGTTCTGTCCTGGGCCCAGTGCTGTTCAATATCTTCATCAATGACTTGGATGAAGGAATAGAGGGCATGCTCATCAAATTGGCAGATGACACCAAATTGGGAGGGGTTGCTAATATGCCAGAAGACAGGATCGAAATTCAAAATGACCTGGATAGATTGGAGAGCTGGGCCAAAGCTAACAAAATGAAATTCAACAGAGAGAAGTATAAGGTCCTATGCTTAGGTAGAAAAAATGGAATGCAGAAATATAGGATGGGGGACACGTGGCTGGATAACAGTACGTGTGAAAGGGATCTAGGAGTTTTAATAGACCACAAGCTGAACATGAGTCAGCAGTGTGATGCGGCAGCCAAGAAAGCCAATGCAATTCTTGGCTGCATCAATAGGAGTATGGTGTCTAGATCGAGGGAGGTACTGGTACCACTCTACTCTGCTTTGGTTAGACCTCATCTTGAATCCTGTGTCCAGTTCTGGGCACCCCAATTCAAGAAGGACATGGTCAGGCTGGAGCAGGTCCAGAGGAGGGCAACCAAAATGGTGAGAGGCCTGGAAGCCATGCCCTGTGAGGATAGACTTAGAGAGCTGGGTATGTTTAGTCTGCAGAAGAGAAGGTTAAGAGGGGACATGATAGCCATGTTTAAATATGTGAAGGGATGCCATGTAGAGGAAGGAGAGGGCTTGTTTTCTGCCACTCCAGAGACCAGAACAAGGAGCAATGGATTCAAGCTGCAGGAAAGGAGATTCCACCTGAACCTCAGGAAGAACTTCCTGACAGTCAGGGCTGTCCGGCCATGGAATATGCTGCCTCGGAGTGTGGTGGAGTCTCCTTCTTTGGAGGTTTTTAAGCAGAGGCTGGATGGCCATCTGTCGGGAGTGCTTTGAGGGTGTTTCTGCATGGCAGGGGGTTGGACTGGATGGCCTGTGTGGTCTCTTCCAACTCTACATTTCTATCATTCTATGATTCTATCCTATGGAATCCTGGGGTTTGCAGTTTAGGGAGGGGCCTTTTTGCATTTGGCGCCTCCCTAAACTGCAAACCCCAGGATTCCATAGGGTGTTGAAAGTGGAATAATAACACTATAACAGTCTAGTGTGGAAATAGCCAAAGAATTCCTCTGTACTGGGACTGGTAAGAAATGGCCCTCTCGACGTTGTTCCAATACAACTCACAACACCCCCTAAAGAGCCTAGCTAATGATAAGAGATGCTGAGAGCTGCAGGACAACAACATGGGGAAGGCCAAATATTTCCCAACCCCTGTCATGTACACTTGAGTGTTCAAGGCAAATATTCAGCCACCCCAAAAACCTGTCCCTGAAAAACCATGCCACTGACACTTGGTGGCAAAGCAGAGGATCTAATTTCCTGTTTGTTTCAAGGTATTTTTCCAAGTTGCTGCTGAAGTACACTGGTATCATTTGATGCTACAGCTGTGGTGGACCAGTCGAGGGGTAAGTGAAATTGGCCCCCACACATGCCAAAGTTTCTTGCTCCTGCTTTAAATCCAAACCAAAGTCTGATCTTGGAAGTTAAGCAGAGTCACACCTGGTTAGTACTTGGATTGGGAGCCACCATGGATATCAGGTGCTGTAGGCTATAGTCAGAAGAAGGCAACAGTAAACCACATCTGAGTATTCCTTGCCTAAGAAAACCCTGTGAAATTCAGGAGGTTGCTAAAAGATGGCAGGTGATTTGAAGGTACACGTACACACATATGTGCTGGAATTATCAGAGTGGGAGGAAGTGGAAGTTGTAGCTCTTGCAGTGTAGTAACACAGATCCTCAAAGGAGAAGGTCTCTTGGAGAAATGAAGGCAAGAAGGGGGAAGGAGTGGAGAGATCTGTTTTAAAAATGATTTTCCCTTCCTTTTTATTGAAAAAGCAAGCCCTTAAGGCAGTTAGCTTCATGAGCTAAAAGAGCAAGTCGACCTATATAACAATTTTAAAACAAAAACATACAAATAGCATCAGCAAGTCAAATGAAACTAATAATGCCTTCAGAGGGGGCTTTCATTATGCAATCATTCTGCCTCATCATGAAATTTTACTGGGGAGAGAAGAGGGGAGGTTCAGTAATAGAATCTTCCACTCCTAATCCTTCAGTTTCCCCCTTTCATCTTCTTTTTCTTTCCACAAGAAAAAAAAATCACAGAATAAATTTTTAAAATTACAGAATTGTCTTTTCATTGATACTTCAAGAAAAGGAAGCACCAAGCCACCAAAGAAAGGCTAAAAATCAAAGAGATATTAAGCTTAAGGTATAGCTGAAAGAAGGGTGCCTTCACGTGGCTGCAGAATATCAATCCAAAATGGGTTCCATGGATCTTCTAGGGCAGGGATGGCCTCATTTTGCATGCCACAGCAGAGAAGGCCTTTCCTTTCTTCCCACCAGCTATATTTCATGCACTGACAGGGCACAGAAAAACACTTCTGTGAAAGATGTCAGTGATTGGGGATGTTTAGTCTGCAGAAGAAAAGGTTAAGAGGGGACATGATAGCCATGTTTAAATATTTGAAGGGATGTCATGTCGAGGAGGGAGCAGGCTTGTTTTCTGCTGCTCCAGAGACTAGGACAAGGAGCAATGGATTCAAGCTGCAGGAAAGGAGATGCCACTTCAACCTCAGGAAGAACTTTCTGATGGTCAGAGCCGTCCAGCAGTGGAATATGCTGCCTCAGAGTGTGGTGGAGTTTCCTTCTTTGGAAGTTTTTAAGCAGAGGCTGGATGGCCGTCTGTTGGGAATGCTTTGATGTGTGTTCCTGCATAGCAGGGGGTTGGACTGGATAGCCCCTGTGGTCTCTTCCAACTCTATGATTCTATGAGTCTATCAAACAAATAGGTATGTCTTTTAGATATCCTAGGCAGTAAGCCATTTAGGCTTGGTGGGGCAGACTAGAAACTGAAGAGGCCAGTGTGGGCTGCTGAATAAAGTGAAATGGAAAAGCTGTGGCTCTCAGCCATACGGATATCCTTGTAATTCCAGGACCAGCCCTAGTGTGAGGCAGAGTGAAGCATCCACCTCAGCCAGCAGATGTTGAGTTGCAGAGAGTGGCAAAGTATTAGAAGACAGAGGTATTTGTATCCACTATGATATTTTTCTGCCCTCACGTGTAGTGAAGGGAGCCTATAACACTACAGTTATAGTGCTAGATTCCATTTTAACTTCCACAGCTGACTCCTATGGAAGGCTGGGATTTGCAGTTTAGAGAGCGTATTTAGGCAATTTTCGCAACACACTGTTATAGTGCTATTATTCCACTTTCAACATCCTGTGGAATTCTGGGGTTTGTAGTTTCCTGAGGCCAAAGAGCTCTCTGGCTGAGAATTCTAAATGCCTCTCCCTAAACTGCAAACCCCAGGATTCCATAGGATGTTGAAAGTGGAATAATAGCACTATAACAGTCTTGACCTTGGCCAGCCTGAGTCCAAGCATACTTATGGAGATGAAGGGAAAGGAGCTTTGTGGGCCCAGTATTGCACCTTAACCTCCAGTGGAAGTGCCGTAGTTATGAGTGTTATGAATAGTTATGACCTTAAAGAGCCAGTTATCAGGATCCAGTACTTCCAGGCAGAATCTTTTATCACAGATAACTCAACAGGTCACAAAATGTAGTTGAGCTTGAGAAAGTTAGTGGCTATGCTGGTCGGGGAATTCTGGACGTTGTAGTTCAAAAAGTAAATTTTCCTAGTTTGGTAGTGTTGTAATGATTTGTGTGCGAAAGAATCATGCAGGAAAACTGTGGAGTCTTCTCATTGTACAGGCAAGCAGCCTGTAATGTCTTCCAATTGCAACGTGATATGAGATCTCTCTTATTCCCCCACATATTATCCCTTTCGGTCTCCTTCTTTTCCTTTGGCCCCCTCCCCATTTCTGTACCTTCACTTCTTTACTAAAGCAAGGAAGCTGATGAGCCCCTCCTTTAAAATTAAAAAAAAAAAAACTGAGCCAGTAAACTGAGCCAGTATCTTTTTTATCCCCACTACTTTACCCAGCAGGATCCTGAAGGAAATGACAGCAGCCTAGTAACGATGCAGCACTGCCATGGCAACCAACACCACACAGGAGGGGCACAACATAATTTGTGCTTAAGACGAGACTGAAGGCCAATCTTTTTTTAAAAAAAAATGTGTCACAGGCGGTGACTGTTTAATAAGGAAGAGAAAATGTCTTAAATATTCAGTGGTTAAAAGAAAGTCTCCATTAGGGTCACAGTTGTGCCATAACAGGAAACCCTCATTGGTGAATAATCCAGAGTCAATACCACTTGCAGAACAAGTAAGTGGTGAGGACATGAATGAATGGGCCTTTTTTCCTCGCAGGAAGTAAATAAATACACCTCGTGAGAACTACACTGTTGAGGGCACCAAGTGGTCATCTGGAAGGAGAGTCTGAAAGAAAAGTATTTGAAAATTGACTGCCGCCGCCACCCCAGCATAGGTGTCCTGGCATGACCAAGACAACGTGATTGTCTATTTTCCATAGAAAAAGTAGGATCCAGAACAGAACAAAATATTGCAGTATGGAGTGTTCCTATGCAGCGTTCCACTCAGCTATCCCGCCCAGTTTCCGGCGGCCCATTCACACTATGCAATTATAGCACTATTGTTCCACTTCAACTGCCATAATTCCAGCCAGTCGCTTATTGCAATATAAATTAATAATATAATCCCAGTAATTTACAATAGAAACTGAAACAAAATAGCTAAAATAATAGGTTTCAAGAGCATTTTAAAAATATACGTTAAAGCATTAGACAGCGTATGTTGAAAAGCATTAAACAATCAATCCAATCAAAGCATTAAATTAAATCTCACATGTTAATCAAATATTACATATTTTTTAAAAATCACTTTTAAATAAAAAGTTCTTTGCCTGCTGACAAAAAGAGAACAGACAGAAGTCCAGTGAAGCCTCAGTTTGGGAGGGAATGCTAAACCCGGGGGCAGCTGCCAAGAAGGCCCCCAGGCAAGCTCATACGTGGACCTGTGGGTTTTCATACAGTCTCGACCTGAGCCACACAGATCTTTATAGTAATAATCGGCACTGTGAACTGATGGTAACTGACCGTCAATAGATATCAGATAGATGGGAGAGCTGAAGCAACAGTGTCAAAACAGATAAAAAGAGCTGAGGAGTACAAAGAGATCCGTGGGATAAGTAAGAAACAAAATGAAGGGTAGCAAAGATGAAAGCTCAAAATGGACGTGAACATGGAGCAAAGAGGGAATATCAGATGAGTCACAACTTAAGTCATAAAGGATCTGCAGCCTACTATACTCACTAACTAGTATACAATGTACATTACACATAATTGTAGCACAACAGCCCATCTTTGGTATTAAAAGCTGCTTTGGGAGAATGTGACTGATGGTGAAAAAAATATGAGTGTGGGGAAGATATGCTGAATCCTTTCCATGTCTGCTCTTTATCTGCTCCAAAGCACTCCCTAAGAGTTTATTTTTTCTCCCTGCCCTTTGGGGTTTATATTTATGTTTGCACACAGATTAAATCTCTTCTAAAAGAGTCAAAAAGGCATGATTTGGAAGAAACAGGAGAAAAGGAAAGGATTAAGCATTCTCTCTTCCCAGCCACTTCTCCCTCAACTCAAAGCAACCTCTAAAACACACAAAAAGGGCTACTAGTCTGCAGTTGTATACATCTGAGTATAATGTGTACTTTGTTGCTGTGTGTCTTCAGGTTGTTTCTGGCTAATGGCAACCCTAAGGTGACCCTTAGTTTTCTTGCCAAGATTGTTCAGAGGAGGTTTGTCATTGCCTTCCTTTAAGCCTGAGTGTGACCTGCCCAAGATTACCCAGCGAGCTTCTATGGGTGAGCAAGGATTCAAACCCTGGTCTCCAGAAATCCTAGTCCAACACTCAAACCACTACATATTTGGGGGACCAAATATGTATTTTCGTCCATCAGAATATGTGTGTGGAGTCCTACATTCCTCACCTTATTCATGTGTGTGTGTGAGAGAGAGAGAGAGAGAGAGAGAGATTTCTGGTCTTTATTGACTTTGCATAATCCATCTTCTAATCCTGTCTGCTCAGCTGCACTTTCTCCTTATCTGTCACTAGCCTCCAACACTTCACAGTGTACAGGACACCTATTATTCTACCAGAAATTCCTTGCAGGGGAATGGGGATCCTGAGTTCCCATTGAAAGAGGATAGATATACAAAATGAGCCAGCATCACTAAGAAAATATGACGTGGCAGGTACCATATCTTGTTTGCTAGTTCGAGGTTGCCTGTGTTTTGAAACTCCATCTACCCTAACCTGGATAAAACATGAAGTCAAATGATATCTTTTATCTTGAAAATAGTAATGAATTATAATATCATTCATTTGCATACTATTTAAACCAGTTTAATTAAAGCATCTATAGGGCCAAATGGACAAGAAGTTGAAAATTGAGTTGCATAAGTGTGGAATTTATCTCTGAAATAGAGGGAGCTTATTGTGTCCTCTCATCTGTTCATTCACCATTCCTGTAAAAATGTCCATCTTTTAAGTAATATTCAGACTTTGAAGAAGTTTCTTTTCTGTACTACATTTTCTAGAATTCCACAAATAGTGGGGATTCTACATGTTGCAGGATTCTGGGATCTGTAATCGAAAAAGTCACTTTTCTTGGTAAGAAGCTGTGGTAAGAACCCAACCGTGCTGAAAGGCTAACTCAGAGGAATAAAGATAAAAAAAGCACAGCTTTACCTCTCCCCACCCACTCTGGAAAAAATTAGGATGTCAAAGATGGCACTGCATCAGTCCCTGGAGATGCACAGCAGTTCACTTAAAGTATCCCAGCTCTGTGGCAGATCCTTTTGCTCCAGCTGAGTGGTGATCAGGGAGATAATTATCTCACTGTTATTTATTCTGTGCACTAATCAGGAGCCTACTGATAACATAACAGGCTGAACAACAGGCAAAGCCAGAATCCCAAGGGCTTCCTTCAGCCACCAAACAGCTTAGAAAGGGTGGGGGGGAGATCTGAGAGACTGAAATTCAAATCCAAGCCTGGGAGAGGAGTGGGGGGAAGTGTGGGGGAGCTGTCTTGACTCTAAAGATAACGTGACATTCCCATTCTAAAGCTTTCCAAATGATACCCCCTGCACATTCCTCCTCAAACGGGGATGGATTTTGTCAATACGATGAATGGCTTTCTCATCTCAGTTTGTTCTGCTTCACTGGAGGCAAGTCGTCTCATTCAGGGCAAGCTTTAGAGAAAATGGCATTTATTGGACTGCAGGGAAAGGGTGACCTTGAAAACAGAGAAAAGGTGATAGGGGCTGGTAAGAAAGAGGGATATGAAGTAAAAATAGATATAAGCATACACAAAGCCCTCAAATGGAGGTTTGCAGCAAGGAAATTCCATTTCTAAGAATGATAAGGGGTGAGGTGTTCCAGCAATGGAAGGGAGCTGTGTGGAGCTGGAACAGAGAAAAGAAAAAAAGATATGCAGAACACAAAAGCTGACGAGACAGCAGAGTTATACTGAAGAGGTGTCTTAGCTGAAATGGGGATTCCATACTGGAAGGAACCATTCACATTGGCATTTCTTCACCCAGTAAAGTCAACCTGAGTTGAGCCATCCACCTATCCAGAAGCTCTGAGTACACCATGTAAAACAGGGGGTCTGTTTAGGACAAATCAGCCCAAATGGTTCTGCATGGCTCAAGCTTTGATAAGGCATCTCTGAAACCTCTCCCAAAACCCCTTGAGGTTTTGTACACATATGACATCAATGGTCCTGTGGACGCTAAGGATGACGTATATGACAATGTGCTGAGATTCTCAGAAATCTCCTCAAGATAACTCTGCTGTCTTATCTGTTTCTGTGTTCTGCTTATCTTTTTTTCTTTCTGGCCTATATTGCTCAAACGCTTGAAGCTTTAGTTCTGCTCATATTCCGTCTCCTAATTCTTCTATCAGATAGAGCCTGGAAAGTTAATTTTATGGCAAATATAGTGACATTCTGAAACCATTTATAACTAAGCAATGCTAGGATGATGTGGTAGCAATTTGGATAATGCTTTGGGTCCTATAGCATCATCCTACCACTGCCTTGGTCCATCAAAATGTGGGATGGCATCAGCTTGCCATTATATTCACTCTGCTAAAGAGCAGTTTTCCTAGTTCTGCCATGAGGACTATCCCTGTGATTTTCCCCATAAATATCCACAGGCTCTGAGTCACCAAAGTGGTTGGACTGCAAGAGGAAAGTCAAGGTCACCATGACCTGAACTCTCTCTGTGTTTCAAAGAGAGTGTGGGCTGATGCATGGAAGACTTGTCCAAATGATGCTTAGACTTAACAATTCATCTCTGAGTTCCTTTGGTCATCTACCAAAACTTCACTCACTTTTTCGGCTGCTTATTTTTAAAATATTTTTCCCTCTCACTTTAACATCTCTCTTCTTCCCTGTACTCTTTGAAAAGATTTGCATCTAAAAATAAGACACTGAGTCAAAAAAAAAAAAACAACTTATGGTGAGAGAGAAGGAGGGTGTCACAGAGATTAAAACAGACCATGGAAAAGCTCGCTTTTTAGACTACAACTCACAGAATCCTCTAGTTAGTAGCCACAGTGGCTGGATGATTCTGAGAGCTGTAGTCCAAGACAATAAATTTTCCAAGCTGTGGGTAAAAGGTAAAGATTACAAGCACTTAGCAGCATATGCTCCTAAGGGAATCATTCAGCAGACTGAGTGACTACTAAAACGTGAATGACTTTGCATGAGTGTGAATGAGCAGCTGCGCTCTTCCTTTCCCCACAACTGCTCCCTCTTCTTTGGCTCCAGCATTTACACTCAGGGGATGAACCCTTCCTTCTAACTTGCATGGCAATTTCAGCATAGCTTTCACTTACCATAAGGGCAGTCCTGCTGTGTAGATTCTTTTGCTCTGATGTAAAGACATGACATGACAGGGCTTCCTTTGAGGCCAGGTGAGCCAACCGCTTCTGGAGGTAGATGTTGGAGGGGTCTAACAGTGGCAACCACTTAGCCGTTCCTGCCCACCCCTGCCCACCGTTGAAGCATAGAGCTGCATGTGCCTCATAACCTCTCCTGACCCTCTCAATGAGCCACCTGCGTACAGGTATGGTTAAGGATGTTGTCCCTTTACCAGTACTGAAGTTAAATTCAGCTGTCAGTCCAGTTTGGAATTGTCCTTTCCCACAAGCAGTGATTTTATTTTATTTTAATCCCACTTTTCTCCCAACATAAGACCCAAAGTAACTTATAACAAATTAAAACAAAATACGTATAGCTAAAAGCTGTTAGTACAAAAGTTTTTTTTTAAAAAAATTAACCATTCATTCTATTAAAAACACAACATTAAAGCAGTTTAAAACACATTTAAAAATAATTAAAAAGACTAAAACACAGAGCACCTCATTCAAATGCCTTCAGCTGGATAGTAGCACCCAGCACAGTTTTATAATGACCTGTTTTCCCTCTGACCCCATTACTAGGTATTGCCTCTCACTGTCTCAGGAGCTCGCTGGCAGCATGAGGAACTAAATAATGTCACAAATGACTCTCTTGTTCACTGGAAAACCTCCTAGTGGACTGCTGTCTACATTACATTAAATGGAACAAAATTGCTTTTAGCAGACAATCTATGCAGCATTTTTTTTAAAAAAAAACTTCCTGCGCTTTCTAGGATTCTAGCACTTCAGAATTCAGATGGAAGATTTCATGAGTAGATCATCTTCATGTTTAAGAAATGGCCTTGCATGCAGAAGATTGGCACTTAACGGAGAAAGCCAAAACAGAACCCTGCTAATGGCTATATGATCCTTCCATGAGCACTATGGTTGACATCGATCCCTGGGGCACCACCTGCATTTTGAAGTATTAACCCAGGAAGGTAGTACACGTTAGTTTCTTGAATGTTTATATTTTTTCATATTTGGGGTGAAGCCTGCTATATCAGGCTACACTGTTTCAGACTACACTGTTCTTCCGCCAAGCCAGGCTGACAGAAAGCACAGTGGGCTTTGCAACCTTCATAGATGGTTTTCTGCCATGAACTGTGGTTTTGGAGGCAGAGGACAGAAATCCACAACTTTCCTCTTATCTGTCTTTTAAATTAGTGCTTTCAAAGTAGCATACAAATAACAGCTAAAATCACATAGATTATATGACAAATATTATTTTTAAAAATCCTACTTTGGCACCAAAACCTTAATATGGGCTGTCCTGGGAAAGGTAATCCATAATCAAGGCTCCCATGTTAAAAAGTCCCTTTCCTTTATCATTACCTGCCTAACAGCATCCCCAGGATGGGCAATGGAACCGCTAAACCATGGTGCTGCCAATTTCCATTCTGATTACTGGTCTTGTTTGGGATGAATCAGCAATAATTTTTTTTCAATAGTCAAAGAAGTGACTTTCTTCTGTCATAAAATAATATCTGAGTGAACTTTGTTGTTGCATCTGGGGGGGGGGGAGACACCAGAGGAGCCAAAAATTATGGGAAAGTATGGTGTAGGTTCCTAACACTAGTAATGCAAAGGCATTGTGCAGCTTTCCTGTCTTTACTCCCAAAATCAGTTTTCTATGTTAAGGAAAAAGAGATCCAAACAGGTGGGGAAATGCAGGACATTTGATTGAAGAAGAAAACAATTCTTGGATTCATCCTAAACCTTCCTGAATGAGACAGGGCCACAGGGCAATAAAAACCTTCAGCAGAAGCACTAGTGCCACTGTTTTCTGGGAAACATCTTCAGGCCTTGCAGTCAATAATTCCCAGAACATAGCAAGCCCACACAGTGCAGGCATTAGTAATTATTCCTAATGCAACACAGCCTTCCGCCCTCTATTGTAGGGTATCTACTTCAATTATCCTTCTGCCTAGTGTTTCATTTAAGAAGATTATTTCACAGTGCATACGGCATCACCAGTAGGCATCTCGCACTGTTACTCACTTATCTGTTTAGCAGGTTTATCCAGCACTGGGTCAGCAGAACACTACAACCTGCTGTCTGTTGGACAGTTCAGGCGCTTTTAATTCCTCCATGAGACATTCCATTACAAAAGTCTGCAAAGGACAGTAAAGATTAGCAAGGATTTCCTGCACAGAATCATCTGCAACAGATGTGCCTCCTCATTAAAAGATCTTTGGGAGCCTGTTGGGGTGATTAAAATAAATGTAATTACTGCCTAGTGTGAAGGACAACAGCAGCATTAGACTATGGCAATTTTAGTGTCTGTTTATTTGTTTTTAGAAAGTAGGAATAGATGGTTCTCACATGATCCACTGCTCATTCCCTGTTAAGGAAATCTTGATCTATCTTTCTTTCTTTCATTCTTCTTTCAGATATTTGTCCAGAGATGATTTGTTCTCTTGTTTAGAAAGGGACTTCTGCAGAGACAACCTTCAGGATTACTAGGATCTCTGAGGAAATGGTAAATCTTCATCAGAAGGTGTTGGGGGAAATTGTTAACAATGTCTGATGGCAAAGCCAGAAGCCTGAATTCAAATATGGTGGTAAGAAAGCCAAATCCTTAACTTTGAGAAGAGTCTTCCAAAAAGATTTGTGGCACATGCTGGGATGAGTACTGCAGGAATGAATAACAGAGGTGGGCTCAAGAAATTGCCTGTAAATATCTGAAAGGAACTAAGTAGCTACTGCATTGTTAATGTTTTGAAAAAGGAGGTCTGGTAAACGAATGAAGCTGTGATACAAGAAGAAAGCAGTAAACAATGGCACAAAAACTCAAGCAGAGTCAAATTCCTTCATCCTTCATTCTGTTCAGATTAATGTTCTCAATCCAAGAGGCCTCAGTTTCCACTCTGTAACAGCCTCATCCAGCCTGCACTCTCCATCTTTGATCTCAGTTTAACTGTAGACTTTTCAGCTTAAAATTTCTAGCCAAATTTTTAGATTCCCATGCTTCTTAGCTCCTCATCCCCTATTTTTTATTACCAGGCCAGATGAAGAGTTCTGGAGAATTCAAAAGTTTGCACACTTTAGTAGAATTGGAGTTGGTCCTATTTTAAAAAGGAGGTTGCCATGGCATGTGATAAGTCAGATGGTAGAAATATGAGGAATATGAACAGGGAACTATGAAAACTTCCTGCATCAGTTTCTTTTCTGGTACCCGTAAAAAATTGCATTTATGCCTTACCAGTAGAGGTCACTGCACAATTAACTGTGCTGTATGAAAGGTAGAGTTTAAAAAATCATCTGCCTTAGAAAGGTTAGGCAGCAGCAAGATCATGTCTGGTTGTTCAAACAGTAGCATAAGTACATATCAGTATATCTCTCTGAATTACTGTCTGAAACCATATTTCTGCAGTATGTTTGGAGTTGTCCTTCTTCCAGGGTCATGCAGTGGTGATGGATGAAAGCATACAAAATTTGCCAGTTCCTTGCAGTTTATTCTCCAGTACCTGACTTATGGTTGCTGTACTCACAGCCTTTCTCCCCCAGGAAAAAAAAAATTATGCTCACATAGTTTTGTACTCACAGGATTCTGGCCTTCCAGTTTAGACCGTTTAGGCAGTGCTTTGAGATTGTACTTTCAGGGGCTTTGGCCTTGAAGACAAATGTTAGAAAAACAAAAACAAATTGTTTATAAGGCAAGTTGACAGCTTGTTAATGAGTTACACAGATGCAAGTCCAACTCATTTCTACATAACTCAAGATTTTGGTTGTTGTGAATGTTAGAGTCTTCTATCTTACTTCTGCAAAACTCACTATTTTGTCTGTTGTGAAAATCGGAATCTTCTATTTCACAAAAAGGCCAAACTCCCCAGTAAACCCATCTTTTGTGTGCTTTTTGTCTCTGACATAGCTGTGTAGTGGGAGGTCTGAAAAGCATCTGGCTGACCCTCTATACAATGACGACTTCATCCTCTAAGATTTCCAAAGGATTGGGAGGTCCCAACGGATGGATCCGTCATTGCATGTCTGACTATGGAGATATAACCACACACTTCTCTGACTTCCCCCACTCTCTACATGGCTCTGTCAGGGGTGGGCAGCATGCAAAATATGTATTTACAGGGAGTAGAAACAGCAGACATGGCATACTTCTGCTGGCAGCACTTTTACACGATGCAGGATCTTGGTCTGAGATTGGTGCATTGATCGTTACATATTTGAAAGAAAGGAATAACCAATCTATTTGAGCAGTTTCATGCCATGCCTGGCATTAAAAAATATGTGGTGTGGGTCCCACATATTTCAGAAAGTACCTCTCCTTATACCCCGCCCCTCCATTTTTCAGGCCCTGCTTCAAATACCATCTTTGCACAGTGGCAGAATTACCATAATAAGAAGCAAGGTCTTTGCACCAGTAGACCCAGCTTTTGAATGAACTTGTCTCTCAATTCTGTACAGCCCCCTCCTGACCCACCCTCCCCACATGCAAATTGGCCTTTCAGGAGTGATGCAAACACACATCTTCTGTTTCGCTTTTAACTCAGTGTGCTCCTTCATGAGTCTTACCAATATGCTTTATTTTATTGCCTATAGATTTTTTATTATTCTCCTATCTATTTTGATTTTCTTGTATGATGCCTTGGGCATTTAGGAAAGAGTCTAAGAAATTGTTTTAATATGCACAAGATGACTAATAAATGCTAGTGAAGCTTTCATTGTGAGTAGGTGTGGTTTTATATGCAGAAGATGCAAAGTACAGCAGCTGCTCTTTGCCTAGTAACACTGACTCTAAATTCAACATAGTCCTGTTATAGTGAAGAAAACCTCTCTCTCCCTGGAATGGAATAGGAAGTCGACATGTAATGGCAATGAGGCCATTTCGCATATTTTCCTAAGGAGTTTTTTTTAATTATTATTATTCACAGCATCTGTAGATCAAATGAAACTGGAGAAGAATGTTCCATTTTAAAACAGCCCCCTTTTCCCCTATATCTTAGTAATTTTCATACATAACATATTCCAGACTAAAAGGCATCCTTACATTTGTGAAAGCACCCCAGCGAAATAACCCATATCCTCTTGTCTGATGTACAACCTTGATGCTTTTAAGACAGTGCTTCTCAAACTATCTGACGTAGTGGACTGGCAATTTTTTTCCCCAGTGTGCCAGAGACCAGTACCATATCTGTGCTATGTCATTATATTTGCATAGTTCCTTGGAAACGCACCATGGATTGGCAGCTGATGGCTCACAGACCAGGGCTGATCCATGGGCCAGCATGCAGTGTTAAAGACATGCTGAGAGTTGGTTCACATGATACACAGGAGCACTTGTGTGTTTGGAGGCCTAAATATCCTAAAGGCACCAGATCCTGTTCGATCTTGGAAGCCATGCAGGGTCAGCCCTGGTTAGTACTTGGATGGGAGACCACCAATGAAAGCCAGGTGCTGTAGGTTTTGCCAGTTCCTTTCAGAGGAAGGAACTGGCAAAGCCACCTCTTGAGTATTCTTTGCTTAAGAAAACTCTGTGAAATTCATGGGGGTCACCATAAGTCGATAGGTGACTTGAAGGCATAAATGTGTATGATTGGCACTGCGTGCCAACACTGTGTGCCACAGTAGGCAGTTTTACCTGGTCTAGGGATATGTATGACATCTGACATATACAATGGTATTTCCTGCATGTATGTTACTTTTTGCATGGCATGTCAAGATATTTTGTGTGCTAATATTACATTTTTTTAAATGGGGAAAATAGAAAATGGCCACACAAAAGCTAGTTTCAACAGAGCTGGTAGTGTAGAAGTAGTAAGATCCAGGAAAACCACAGGACTCTCCTTCTCCAATGCTGCTTGGACTGTCCTAAAGACTCTCTCTCTGATGCTGGTTGAATAGGATTTGTTCATGCTAAAAAAATGCCAACGAAAGCTTGATTAGTAAAATAGCAAAAGATAACTTTACAGTGGAGCTTTGAAAGCTTGCGTGATGGCTTTTGTGCATTTTGGTTGGCCAGTAAAGGTAATGCTCTTTTGTGAATTTTGTATTTTGTGCAGAAACATGGTATCTGTTCATATCTCATATTTTGGACTCACCATCAGAGTAAGGCTAACAATCAACACATAGGGCACTAGGGTGCAAAATCTTATAATATCAGAAAAGTGTTGAATATAAGGATCATTGTGCTGTAACTTGTTTAAATTGAACAGGAGAAGCCCACATGACAGATGGATTGATTCAATGAAGGAATTCATAGCCCTGAGTGTGAAAGACCTGGGCAGAACAGCTGATGATCGGAACTGTTGGGGCGGCTCTCATTCATAGGGTTGCCACAAGTTGAAGTCAACTTGACAGCAAATAACAACAAAAACAAATCATGTAAATCTCTGGTAATGTTGCAGAGTAATTTCTTACCAACAAAATCAATTTAAAAAATAGAACATATGGCGCAGAGTAAATGTTACAGTGCCTTTTAATTTAGAACATTTTGCCCAATGGCTTTTAAATTTAAAGATAAAAAGGAAGGCAGGGAGATAAATGACACTGAATGTACACTCTATCTCCACCCTAGAAATTAGCTTACTAAAACTTATGGCCCTTACACATAAACAAAAAAAGAATGGTTTCACCCTCAAGGAATAGGCTGACAGCCTTATGTCTGACAACATAAGAAGAACAAACAGAATGAAAAATGCAAGGGTAGAATGAATTACTGCAGATATACTTTATCTTATGGTCAGGGTAAAGATATTCTAGCCAACGTAAGTTGCTTACAATCCTTGCCTGATGAAGAAGTCAGAGGGCTTCAAAAGCTAGTGTCTGTTGCTTGGCCTGATTAAAGCATGCACGATGTCAGAAATACCAAGGGATCCGAGCAACACTCTTTTTAGACATCTTCCTCGGTTTTTAGTTTTTAATTCATCTCTTCATCTTGCATTTACACTTCTCATTCTCTGCTTCCATGCTAATGAGATCTGTTGAGGAAGGTGCAATTTGACAATACCAAGGCTTTCTTTGCTCCTGCTGCAGCATCGGTAACCAGATCTGCTGTTTTCTTCTGTGAGAGGAGATGTCAGCAGCAAGTCACAGGTTAAAAACCTGCCATACTTCATTGGTCAGATGGCATGCCGCCAACCCTTCATGAAGACTTGTGTTCCCTGTTCCCCAGGGGGTGATGACTGGTCCTTCCTATCTTCTTCTATCTTCCCAGCTCATAATATGTTATGATGATGTCACTCCACTTTTCATGTTCCTTCTTTGGCTGCCTGTCTTTTTTTTAGGATTCAGTGTAAACATCTTATTCTAATTTATAAAGCTCAGCATGAGTTCACTCCCTCTTATTCTTCACTCCTCGTTTCTCATTATTGCCCAGCTTGGGAGAGGGGAGGAATCTTGTTCCTTGAAGGGACTATTTTGTTCCTTAGTTTGGCTGAATCCATTTGTCTTTGTTGCTCCATGTTCCTGGTATCATATTGTCTAAATATCTGCAGATGCTTACTTCAATTTCTATTCATACATCTCAGTTTTAAAACTAGGTGTTGTTGGATTTTTCCCCCTAATGTCTTTGGAAATTCTATTTGAATTCTACCCTCACTATTTCGTATATTCAGAGTATGTATATATGAACAATGTTTTCCTTATTGTAAACGCACCAGATTCTGTCTGATCTTGGAACTTGGTACTTGGGTGGGAGACCAAGAGCTCTAGGCTATGTTTCACTGTCAAAACTACTTCTAAGTATTCTTTGCCTAAGAAAACCTTATGGAATTCATGGGGTCACCATAAGTTGACAGGCACACAAACTTTTTTTTTCTTTCTTCGCTCATATTCTGATGATGGTGATGATGATGATGAACTGTACTCATACCCTTTAACTTCCCCAAAATTAGAATTCAAGGCAGCTTACAATTTAGAACAAGTATAAGAAAACCCAGTGGTGTAATGGTTTGAACTTGGGCTATGACCCTGGAAACCAGAGTTTGAATCCCTGTTCAGCCATGGAAACCCACTGGATGACCTTGGGCAAATCACACTCTCTCAGCCTCAGGGGAAGGCAAAAGTAAACCCACTTCTGAACAAAACTGGCCAAAGAAAACTCTGTGGATAGGTTCACCTTAGGGTCACCATAAGTCAGAACTCAGTTGAAGGCACACAACAACAACAATAACAAAACACAAAGCTGTTTAAAGTTATTATTATAGTTATTGTTTTTCAGTTGTACACCTGTGGCAGAGATGTGTTTTTATTGTTTTATGTTTGCATAGCGCCATGTACATTGATGGCAATACTAAATTAAAGCCCATAAGAACAGTGAATTCTCAGCGCCATGACTGCGGCTGTCACCTCTTTTCTGACAGAAAAAGAAGTCTTTCTTCACAAGCAAGGAACCTGGCCACTGCGATCCCAGGATTGGACACTGTTGCCAGCTGTCCTCTAAACAAGATTTCAGACTGACCTGGTCCTGTGTGGGGACCTACGGGGAGTCCACTACCAGAGCCCCAGGCTATTTCTGCACTAGACCGTTCTAGTGCTGTTATTCCTCTTTCAGCATCCTATGGAATGGAAAGTCCTTAAGGCCCCTCCCTAAACTGCAAACCCCAGGATTCCTTAGGATGTTCAATAGCACTAGAACAGTCTAGTGCAGAAATGGCCCCAGTCTGCTTTCTAGGAACAGTTCCACCGTCTGCAAGCAGTTACCCCTATTTCACCCGAGTCCCTGACCAGCAACCAGCACAGTCTCGTTACTACAGGAAGGATAGTGTGCGTGTGTCTCTGTACACAAAGCAAAGTAGCCATGCGATCCATAAGTTAAACAACGAAAACCAGAGTTGGCAAATATATTTATCACACCATAAAAATTGTACAAAAGTGTTGCCTAAGTGGCGCGAGTTTCCAGTTCTACGGAACTCTTCATAAAGGAAGAACAAAAAAATCAGAATGGAAAAAAAAAAGTAAGGACGAGGAAGAAACAAAACGTCCAAAACTCCAGCCAGCTGTACCGGTTATTGGGGGTGTGCGTGCGTACTGCAAGAGGGAGACTGCACGCTCCCGGGACACAGCGTATCAGTTTCCCCATTGCTCGAACGCTCAGTCCGTGACTCTGCTGGCTCACTCGAGCTGCTGGCAAGCGTGCGTGTTGGGAGGAGAACCACGTAGAAGGGCGGACAGCACGAGGGCCGCGCCGCCCGCCCCAGCCGCCAGGTTGTGGGTGGGCAGGAGAGCGAGCGCGCCAAGGGCTGCTGCGCACAGGGAGCAGCGCGCGGCTCTCCTTGGACGCGCGCGCGCACCCAAACACACCGAAGCGCGCGCGCGTCGCCTCCTCGCCTGGCGTCCTTCCTCCCTCTTCCAGTCCACCACCCGGGCTCAGCTTTTCCTACCGCTGCTCGTCCAGCCTCCCGCGTCTTTGCTCTATTCGCGCGGATCCGCCAGCCCCGGCAGCCCAAGCCGCAGCCTCCCTGCACAGCCAAGCGCCGGGAAAAGCCCTTTAGGCGTCCCTCCAGCCTTCCAACCCTCCCGGCCGCTAGGAGCGGAACGAACGGAGCGCGGCGAGCGGCGCACAACCCTCGCCGACCTTCCCCCGCCCACCTTTGCCGAGTTGGCGGCGGCGGCGGCGGCGGCGGCGGGCTCCATCCTGAGCCGCGGCTGCTTCGGCTCCGTCCGCAGCCCCCTCGCGCCGACCGTTCGAGCGGCGGGCGAGGCCCCATGAGAAGCAGCCGGAGCTGCGCGAGCCGACCGGCCGGGATGGGCTGAGCGAGGGACCCGGGAGGAGAGAGCGAGCCCGGGGCCCCGCTGGTGGGTGAGTGCGAGGGCACGGGGGCAGGCGAGCGGTTGGCGCTGCCGCGGCTCGGGGCGGCTGGGCTGTTGGTGCAATGCAACACCGCGTGGCTCCCGCCTGCAGAGCTCGGCGGACATGCTGAGGAGGAGGAAGAGGAGGAGGAGCAGCGGACGAGCGGCGGCGGCGGGAGCGCGAGCCGGACTTCTCCGGTCCAGGAAAGGCGTCCCTTCCCCGGTCGGGCGGCTGGAGAGAGCCGGCGGCCAGGACACGGGCAGCGGCGGCCAGAGCGGGGCCTCCGCCCGCCTTCGCCCCGGCCGCTGCCGCAGGTGGAGCCTGCAGCCGCGGCTCTGGGGATGAGCGTTCTGCCTCCGTCCTCCGCCCCGCCGCCCCGGCCTGGCGCCCGTTCTCTGCCGCGCGTTCCCGCCCGCGCCCCGTCCCGCCGCCCGGAGGGTCCCGCCGCCCCCGTCACGGGGGGTTTCTCGCCGCCCGCCCGCTTCTCCGTGACAGGAATGTGACCTTTCCTCGCCGAGCCCTTTACGATGTGGTTTCAGGATGCCTCGGCGTCCCGTCGACCTCTGGCTCCGCCGCGCTTCGGGGGCGCTTCTTGCCCCCCGGCGGCGGTACTCTTCCCGCTGCTGCTGCTGCTGAGCTTAGGCATCGGCCGGAGAGGAGGCCTGGCCCTGAGTTGCCCCAAGGAGTGCCTGTGTGCCAGCAACATCATCAGCTGCTCCAAGGCTGGGCTGAAAGGCTTCCCGCCTCACCTCCCTCGGTACGCCGCGGTCCTGGACTTCAGTCACAACGAGCTGAACCGCCTGAAGGCCGAATGGACGCCTTCCCAGCTCTTTCACCTCCACTCGCTGTTGCTCAGCCACAACGGCCTTTTCTTCATCTCCACCGAGGCCTTCTGCAACGTCCCTCACCTGAAGTACTTGGACCTCTCCTCCAACGCCATCACCTCACTGGGAGAGAACCTCTTCAGTAAGCTGGAGGAGTTGGAGGTGCTGCTCCTCTATGGCAACAAAATCACCAAGATTGACCGCTCTGCCTTCGAGGAGATGGGCAGCCTCCAGAAATTGTACCTGAGCCATAACAAGATCTCCCGATTCCCACTGGAGCTGGTGAAAAAGGGAGAGGCCCTGCTGCCCGAACTTGCGTTGCTGGACCTTTCTTCCAATGAGATCAAGGCCTTGTCTGTGGAGGAGGTGAACAAGCTCCCGGCCTGGGTGAAGAACGGGCTCTATGTCCACAGCAACCCTCTCACCTGCCGCTGCGACCTTTACAACCTGTTCACCCACTGGCAGAAGCGGCAGCTCAGCTCTGCTGTGGACTTTGAGGAGGAGCTCAAATGCCTCCACGGCGGCGAAGTGGTCCAGATTTCCAGTCTCAGTGTCCCGGAGCTGATGAACTGCAGTGAATTCAAGGAGCAAACCCTGGAGGTCCACCGTGGGGAAGAAGTAGTGATCAACTGCGACACCCGGCAGCGAGGGTTGATTGTCAGAGAGTGGCTGACACCCAGGTATGAGCGTGTTCCACAGGAGGGGGAGAACAGCTCCATGGCTGTGCTGGCAAACGGAAGCCTTCAGATCAGAAACATCAGCGTGGAGGATATGGGTCCATATACCTGCCATGCAGTGAGCCAGGTGTTCAACGAGACCCTCTATGTGCAAGTCACTGTCCACAACTACTCCTTGCATGGGATCCCCGACACGCTCAACACAGCCTACACCACCCTTGTGGGCTGTATCCTGAGTGTCATTCTGGTACTCATCTACCTTTACCTGACCCCATGCCGATGCTGGTGCCGCAACGGTGAGAAGCAAGCTAACCAACAAGAGGACAGTATCAACTCCTCTGTTCTCAGCACCACTCCCAACCACAACGCTGAAGGGGCTGGAGGAAAGGAAGGGTTAAATCGGCACACAGGGCCAAGCAGTGTGCAAGGCCAAAATGGCAAATGCAAGCCCAACAGCTCCCCTGAACAAGGCATGAAAGGGGCCCCAAAGGGAGAGAGGAAACTCTCAGACCCAGAGTCTGTCAGCTCGGTCTTCTCAGATACTCCCATTGTGGGAGGCTTGCAGAATGAGGGTGGGAGAGGAGGCAGTAGAGACAAGGGAGGGGCTGAATTGGTGGGGTTGCTGTGATGAGTAGGACAGTGGAAGGAAAAAGAATGGGAACAGATCCATATCCTTGAGGTGTAATGGTCATATCTGGTCCTCTCCTCTATGCTACCGTAGTACTTAACAGTGTTGCTGCTTTATTCTGCTCCTGTCAAATCCAATATTGAAAACCTGAAAGTCCCAACTTGCTCTTGAAGCACAGCCATTATGGAGCCCTCTCTTTTCTTTTCTTTTTTTTGGGTGGAGGTGGGGGACTAAACAATTGTTTGGTTCCATTCCACTGGAACTTTGCAGATGTTCCACCAAGAGAAGCAGAGCAGAGAGTCAAAGGGCCAGTGGTATTCTCTATCAGGAAACTTCCCTGTCAAGCCTTGTGGTCAAAGAAATGGTTGCATCCTGTCTCTTTAAAGACTAATAATGTTAGTGCAGCATGTGATTTCGTAGGCAGCAGTCTGCTTCATCAGCTACATGAAGTGGACTTGCAACCACGCACACTGAACCATGTTCACTACCATGGTAGCTCTAGCTACAGCAGTAGTCCCAAGCAGTGACAGCATGGGGGGGGTAGAGAATGTTCCCTTTTCAACTCCTTAATGATTTTTTTTTAAAAAAAGAAACACTACATTTTTTAAAAAAAAGCAACAACAGCAAAATGAAGATTTTGACCATATGAGACTACTCAGGATATAATTCAAAGCATTTTGTGGCAAGCAGCCCTAATGTTGGAAACCTGAGCCCCTCCCGCCACTGATGATGATGGTAGAATTCAAACTTCAAAAGTCTGGAAACCTAGCAGTGCAAAGGGTAGTTATACAGTCTCTCTTCAGCAGATAGCTTTATAAAAAGCAGTCAAACATAAAGATTTTAATCTTCATGGCATCACTGCAAAATGGAGCTATTTTGTTCACCATCTTGGTTGGACAAGAACTATGGCATGGCATGGTCAAATTGAGCTGTTTTCCATACCCAGCTCTTTGCTTGCTGGTTAATGATAAGATTTCCCTTTACCTATTACATAGTCCTAATACGTCACAGGAAAAACCAGAGTTGCAACACAGCAGTTCATCTCTTCAGAACTTCAGCAAGCTGGAAGCTTCATAGACCAGGAAATCCAGAAACAATGCAGCAGCCTCACTGTCCCCAGTAAGGTTCCCTTATAAGCCTAACTGTTTTAGGAGACGAGGTGTTCTACAGACTCCAGCTTCTGGGGCACGGAAGGGCAGCAAGGAAAGTTCCTGACTGAGTCTAACTACAATGGAACTGTATCAGTTACTTCAGCAAAGCATAGGCAACATTTCTGGTAGAAGAGACACCTTCCTGAAATGTGCCTGTATTCTCTTCAAGCCTTGCTAAGACCTGTGCCAGTACATTTGGCTCTTTTCTAGTACTGCTTTTTATTTTCAATCCATTCCTTTGTAGGCTTATCTCCCAGTTTTTCTTGGAGAATGGGGTGTAGAAGAGAGAGAAGAGGGCTGAGGGACTATTTTTCAGGTTGCCATGCTGGTCCGGCTCCTTCCCCTCTAATTCTGTGAGAGTTAAAGTCATGTGCCATTTGCACCTGCTAATTTTTTGTAGGACATCTGCAGCTTGAACTCACATGAGGCCACTATCAAGCAAGTATAGGGAGAAGATCTTTACACATGGCATGTCACTCTCAAATGGCATGTCCCAGTTTCTCAAGTCCTAATGGAGAAGGTGGAAGTCCATCTGTTTGCCCACCTCAGAATAGTCTGTTCAGTATTGGTGGCCTTGGGAAACCATAGAGCCATCCAAGAGGGGTGCTATGAAGGGAGCCTCCCCCCTGCAATTACTTACTGCATTGCAAAGATTTCCATTTCATCTGGATTCTGACTGTTGCTGGTTACAGTTGGTGTTGTCTCATGCCTGCAGAGAAGAATGGGAAGCGAACGGGAGAGGCCAGCAGAAGCAAGATGTGTCAGGGGAGGTAGATAATTGACACAAAAAGCCATAGAATGTATTGCACAAAGCTGCAAATGGGTCCAACCCATTCTTGTTCCTAAAGAGCCAGAACTTTGTGCTATATAGCCATAGGAACCCTGCGTACAGCCCTGAGGCTCCTTGTCATCTCTCCATTAGAGAAACACTCAAGAACTGTGCAGAGCCTGAAGTGGAGTACTACGCTCCCTGTGACTAGCAAATCTTCAGCTGAATCAGCTAGCTTGGGGACTTTGTCGTTGTCCTTAGTGTACTATTCAGAAAGGAGACCTCTCAAAGAAACAAAGTTGTCTGCAAGCCACATGAGGGGGAAAAGGAGAGGCTAAGGCTTTCTTTTCTGAAGAAAGTGGGTGAATGAGAAGAATGTGTGTATTTATTTATTTAGTTTTTTATTTATTACACTGCACATGGGGAAAGCAGGGAGGATTTAGCAATAATGGACTGGAATGACAGACTGATTTCTGTATGCTTGTGGTTGAATGCAAAATCATGACAGTTGTCATTTTCCATACCCTCCTTCTTTTTCTTCCAGATCTTACAGTAAACCTGGTTTCTAAAATCCCCAAACACTAGGTGCAAAATTAGAAAACTTATAAGGAAAGAACACATCTAAGATTCTCCTATGCATTTTTTTAAATGAATGTGGAAATAGCTCAGCTGAGGCTGTTGAGGTAGTACAAAGAAAACAAAACTCAGCAACCTTGTATTATAATATAACATAGGCTACATATTCATTCATGCTAAAAACTAAACAACTCACTTTGTTTTGAAACTGTTATACTTCTCCAGGTTTGGGGAGGAACATGAGGGTGGGGGGAACTCTTTGCTACTTGTTGGTACCATTGCTTCTTGAACCCTTTGCTTCTTTTGCAGAAAAGACCCATGCTGCTGCAGATCATAAAGATGACACAGATTGTGGTCCATAGCAGCAAGCCAAGGGAAGGAATTACCCTTTTCCAATCCCAGGCTTTTAAATATGTGATGCTGGGAGAAAAGTTTGCAGCCTGAAGGTGCACAGAGCAGACATCGGTCACAATATAGTTGAAGGGAAATAGATCCATAACACAGCATAGCTATACTTCTGGACAGTAACCCCAGCACAGACATTTGTATCAGATGTATTAGTCTGAATTCTCTCATGCTCACATGTATTTGCTGCATTTAAGGGCAGGACAAAAGAAGCTGCCTTGTACTAGTTCAGGCCATTTACCACTCTGGCCAATTGTTATTTACTTTGACTGGCATTGACTCTCAAAGTTCATAGCCTTAGATCTTTCCTACTCCTTAGTACCCAAAAGACTTTCATTGGAGATAAAGAATATATTGTACATGCAAGCATGTGTTCCCAAACACCAGCTCAACCCATGATTCTGGTTTGACAGAACTGTGTGAATATAATGGTAATGAGTCAGAATGAGGGTGTAAAGATCTTGTAGATGTCTCCTGTATGCACATATGTGCAAGTATGAATTGGTGTGTAGGTGTCCACATGTTATGTAGCCTCTCGCATTATTCTGTAAAAGCTTAATGCTTAGACTGCTATGGGCAGGACTAACATTTATAGGTGGCACAAAAGAATATGACTGGTAAGAGTATCTTTGAGTTAATCTGATTTAACAAGTTCTGAATCTGCTTTAATTTAGTTTCTAAATGAAGGAGTGACATACCCAAGAAGTAGGGAAACCTTTTGTCTTCCAGTTGCTTTGTTCTGGAACTCCCTTTGGCTCCATCCAGAATGGCCAGTGGGAAGTTGTAATCCAGACATTCGGATGGTCTAAGGTTTTCCATCCTGATGTATCCTTTAAGAAATCAGACAAACTGGGCTGATTATGAGCATATGGTCTCTTGATGTCTTCCCAGAGTTGCTCAGTCTGCTGAAGTTGACTCCTTTTTGAAGGACATAAGACTCGGAGGTGTTTCCATCTGATTTAGTTCAACACAATCATCATGGTAAAGATGTTCCTTTTCCTGGAAATACCATGTCAATGTCAGGCAGGGAATGTTTAGTGTGTATGAACCAGTATATGTAATACCTAAGTAGCTCGTGCTGGTTTCTTAATCAGCCTTGGACATCTTTCATTAATTATGTTCATTATATTGAAATGTACAGAAGAGTCCCTTGTTATCTTAAGAAAATTTTGGGACACAGGGTTGGCACTGGGGCCAGCATTTTGGTTGTTTGCATGGGCCTGCCACTACTGATGCCCAGAGCCCCTGTTCCTCCTCTTAGCTGTTGCCTCTTCCCTTGCCATCTCTGCTTGCATGATTAATAACAAGAGTGAGGAGATGGAGCAGCATGCTTCATCTGATTTGTGGTTGTGTGGGCTGCCTCTGAAGGAAGAGGACAAGTGAATGAGGCCATTGGCAAGGAGGAGGAACAGGGCCTGCCACTGACAGCACTGTGCCCAAAGCTTAGATACATGACTCTTGCAAGGTACGTCTTTCTGAGATCCAGTAAGCATCTCTACTAGAAGCAAAGCAAATATTCAATCTTACGGGTGGCAGTAGGTAAACACAAGAAAGAAGGCTGTTGGATCACTGATGTCTTGACTATCTAAAAGCAGGTTAGGGGCCTGGTGTTTTTGTAATGCTTCCATCACTTAAGCATAGTTGAGAGATCAGTCTGCAGGGTCCAACACTCCTTATCTAACCCTGTATTTAATCCTCATTTGGAGTGCTTCCTGCACCCCTAACCCTGAGGTGATCCTCTCCTAGTACTCTTTCAGGCACTCACTAAGATGTTCATTTGTAGCAAAATTAATTCTGAGATTTCAGCTTCTTAGCTGCACCCTTCATATGCTAACTGGGAAGTGGTTTGGGACCAAAGCTTTACAGTGGAAGCCTTTTGCCTGATCACTCATCTCTCCTTGTGTTCTTTGTATTCAGAGGGATGAGCTGAGGAGAGAAAGGAGCTCTCCTTGCTCCTGTCCCATAGATAATTATGCCTCATCAATAATTAGTAAGGCAATCTTTTTATTCTATCAAAACTCACAGTCAGAAAAGAAGCCACCCACATGGGTTCCCTCTTGTAAGCTTAAAGGAAAGATCTGCCAGCTCTCTGATGAATAAGTGAACCTCTCTGCAAAAGTCCTGCCTGTGCTTATTATTTGCATGATCAGGATCCCTGCTAGGAGTCCCAACATGCTTTGGCCCTATTTTTAATTTCCCAGAAGACAACTCTCATTTCCCCCCCTTAACTCTTGTACCCATTGGATTCTACTACCTGGTCTTGACAAGAAACTCTGTGAATGAACTGCTCCCAGATCCATAATATGTTGCATGCTGCTGCAATCAAACAAATAGTCTGTGCTCATTTAGCAAGACCTTCTAGCATGCTCATTAATGATTACCACTGCTGAGGGCTTCTATAAAGCTTATTAACACTAGGTTATTATAAAAGGTTCAGATATTTCAATCAAGATATGCAAGCTAGCACTACAGATTTTATCAGTTGTATCTTAGCCTGTCCTGTTTGCTCATCTTGCAACATTCTGCATGAGCCTCTTTAACAAGGGACCAAGTTGAAGCTAAGAGACCAGAACTCTCCACTTTCCCTGATCGAATGTACACCTTGCCTGCATGAGTTGGGCTGCCCTGAATCTGTGTGCTCTTCTGATAAGGTCAAATGTAGAGTGCCATCTCAGTGAAGAAAAAAAATAATAATAGGCAGCTTTCAGCTCCACACCATTCACATTGGGAAAGGCACCAGTGAATATGCTTCCCATTCCTGATGCTTTAGTCAATGCCTGTGCATGACAAATATGCAATGCAGCTGGAAGCATGGCTTAGGGAAGGAAATGAAGGGGGAGCCTGATACTCCAGCAGAATTTGGAAGCAGATGGTTCCTTAGCAGATTATTGGAAATCCCCAAAAAAACTCAAAAGAAGGACACAGAT
This sequence comes from Cyclura pinguis, assembly GCA_030412105.1. NCBI lineage: Eukaryota > Metazoa > Chordata > Lepidosauria > Squamata > Iguanidae > Cyclura > Cyclura pinguis. Next base: position 68,724,719 of record CM059602.1, on the reverse strand, counting down.
TAGGTTTGTGCGTATATATTTATGGATGCAAGTAAAAGACAGGCATTCTGTTCCCACTGCCCCCACCCCGTGAATCCACATAGCAAAGCACAGACAGCTCCTATAGTTCCAGAAAGAAAGGGTATGAGATGGTTATAGCCCAGCATGGCCCCTCATCTCCCACTCCCCATTCTGTGGTTTGCAGGTCAAGCAAAATATTTAATCTGCAGAGGAAACATACATGCTTATGTATTTCAGGCAGAGATGATCACTCCCAAAGAGTATCTGGGCTATTTTTCTCTGTCAGGTAGTCTGTATTCTCCAGCATAGACACAGGTGAAAATAAAACATGGTTTATGAATATGCATTTGCAGGATCTGTATGCTCTTTTTTCCCCCTCTCTCAGGATGGTATGTTATGGATACTGGCCTTGGTCAGTACCCTTTCACTAGAGGCATGTAAATGTGGCCAAGGTGGGCCATTTCAGGATGAGCTCTGTTTTGTAATACAGCATGCCACTTGGAAAAGGAAAAGACAGATAAACTTCCCATGTTAAGGATTGTCCCTTTGTTGTGGTTAAGCAGCTCCCCACTCTTCCCAATTAACAGTCAAACATCAAGCACAGCCAAAGTCTGGACTCCACAGAGCTCAAGAGAATGAAGTTACTGTGCATTCATCCTGACATCACACCCGGGGCCTTCCAAAAGTTGTCGGACTGCAGCTCCCACTGATTCTGTCCAGCAAGGTAATGGTGAGGGATGGTGGGACTTGTGGTTCAGCAACATTTAGAGGAACACAACTTTCCTAGTCCTGTCCTGAATGTTCTAGAGCCCTGAGACAGATGTGGTTATTGCACTTCATGTTCTCTTTGTCCACCCTCCTGTTCTGCCGGCCAATCTGCTTACCAAGGAACAAGACTAAAGTCTGCCTTACTGCAAGGCTGCCTTTTCCTCCTGGGTGTAGGTCTGGCATCCCTGCCACATATCACCACTGCCTCAGGATGATCAGCGCTTTATTTCTCATGGTAAATGGTCTCAAATTTGCCACTTAATACTATACAGCAGCCTCTGTCTGGCAACACCCAGCGTTAAATACACTCCAGAAGAGAACTGTAGAACAATGCCAAATTATTTGCAGACTGTATGACTTCCTTGTATCATGAAGTTACTAGTCAATTCACACCATCTCTAAATATACATGTCATGGGAGTTGGAAGACCTCTGCTTAACACCTATAACTATTTAAGGCTGTGGTTCCCAAATTTTGTTTACCAAATGTTGGATTTCTGTGCCTAGAAGCCTCAGATAGCAAGGCCAGGTTTTCTGGACTTGTGGTTCAACAATACTTGGTAACCCACTGGCTTGGGGTCAATAGTTCAGAACTAAAAATCCATAAAACAGCTACTGTGTAAAGACATAAGACTATTTCACACTGTGCTCGCCACACAAAAGGAACACATATGTGCAGTCCTGACTGCACGGGAAGTCAGGAGCTGCCATTTGTTTGTCTGACAAAGGCTCTCTGCCTTGTAGCAGAATTAAATGGTTGCTATTGGCCATATCATTGTAACCTTGTTGCAGCACCTATTGAATTTTCTGCCTGACACATAGCCTGATGTCATCCTTGTAAAACACCCAGAGACTGTTAGTTATTGGGCAATATATGACTACTGGAAATTAATTATAAAAAATAAAGGCATAGGACCTTGAGCAATTAAAATATGACAGTCTGAACCTAGATATACAGGGAACGAAGAAGTGGGCATGAAGCCATGCAAAATGGTTTCTTTTGTTGAAGCATGAAATCCTGTGAAAGTAAAGGGCTTTTGCAGTAAAACACACAGATCTAAATTGAGAGCAATGCTCACCCAAGGGGTAGCTGCATTTACTCATGCTTGAAAGAATGTTTCATGGGAGGACGAGTGTGTCCATGCGGGCTTTCCATTGCTAAGATATGAACAGCCACTAGAGCTCTGTCCTGGGGAAAAAAAAAACATTTCCTTCTTCCACTTAGCTGACAGGAGAGATTGATCTGAACAGACAATAGCTCCACTCAAGCATTTGTGGCTGGAACTTGCCATAGGCTATGGAGTCAGTACACTGTAAGGTACTACTTTCTGCAGACATTCATATCAAAGAAGACAGCACTATTGCTGACAAGACTTTGTGTGCTATGAAAATAAACTAAGGTAGGAATGTCTCTTGGAATCTCCTCGTGCTTCTAGAACCTCTGGTTTCCTAAACATTTCTTTCATTATTCTTATCCTAGCTGAGCTGGCCAATTCTTACTTTCTGACCACTAGCTGCTCAGATGATCAGAAACTGTATCTGTGTTTGCTCATTTGCCCAGGGTGGATCTATCAAAATATAAATAGATGTAGACTTCTTGTCCTCAGCCTTTTCAGATGTAAAACTCACCTTTATCCATGAATGAATTTATAGTTAAGGGCTAAAACAAACTTAATTGATTAAAATTAAATTAAAATTCATGTGTTTGTATGTTGATAGCACTGCTATTGCAAATCACCTTAAGTTATACTACAACCTAGGAATGCAGGAGGAGGCGACTTACGACCTCCAGTTGCTCTTGGATGCTGTTCCCCTCCATCTTCACTGTAGCCCATGCTGGCTAGGGCTGATGGAAGCTGCAGTCCAGCAACCTCTGGAGGGCTCCAGATTTCTCTTCCATCTCTTACCACTATTTTTGCCAGGATTTCTAGATGTGTTGCTTTATTTATTTCTCTCTCTTTCTCCTTATTCAGGATCCAATGATACAGTTTTAAAAATTATTCATACAGAAGTTTTTTTTTAAATAGAATGGTAGTCCAGTTAAAAAACACAAGGTTCAAACAATATAATATACAACTAAAACACAGTGAAAATAGAGAAAAACATCACCCCATTATCATCTCTTTTTGTCACATAAATTATAAGCCAAAGGTCTGCCTAAATAAAAAGATCTTTGCCTGCTGGCAAAAGGAAAGAAGAAAAGATACCAACCACCCACGGGAGGGAAATTCACAATCTTGGAGCAGCCACTTGGAGCAGGCTGTATCCCCAACAAATTGTGTGTCATGGTGGTGGGACTGAGGGAAAAACCTCTTCTTGAAGATCTTAAATCTGGGCAGGCTCAAACAGAAGAGATACAGCCTTTCATTGTATGTATGTACCTTCAAGTTGCCTGTCAACCTATGGCAACCCCGTAAATTTCATAGGGTTTTCCTAGGCAAGGAACACTCATGAGGTGGTTTGCCCAGTTACTTCCTCTCAATCATACCCTACAGCATCTGGTGTTCATTAGTGTCTCCCATCCAAGTACTACCCATAGCTGACCCTACTTAGCTTCCAAGATGAGACAGAATCTGGTGCCTTTAGAGTATTTACGCCTTACCCATATAGAGCTTTACAGGTCAGCACTGGCACTCTGAATTCTGCCCAGAAATGGACCAGTAGCCATTGAAGCCATTTCAGTAAAGGGGTTATATGCTCCCTGTAACAGCCCCAATTAGCAGCCTGGCTGCAGCATTTTGGACACACTATAATTTCCAAGCAGTATCCAAAGGCAGCCCCACATGGAGTGCATTACAGTAATCTAACTGGGGTTTAATCAATACATGTTTATCTGAAAATGAGTCTGTAAGGATGGTAAGAGGTGTGTGCCACACATAAGCATGTGTACAAAAGCATTTCTAACATTGATTGAATAGTACTCTGATGCCCATAAAGGTGAAGGTCAGTTTACACATTATTTTAATTAATACATGGAGAAGGGGAAGCACCTTTTTAAAATCCTTACACAGACGCCATAGTAGATCACACAAAAAATGATGAAGATATGTCATTGATTTATTCTTACATGCAGAATTTACATTTAAAAAATAGAGAGAAGGAGAATATGTGTTCCCAGTTAAAAGGGAGTGAGGGAGGGGAATCATGTGGCCCTCCAGGCTGATTCTGGTATTCCTTACCATTGGCTATGCTGGCTGGTGTTGGTGGGACTTACAAGATATGAACTGCTATATAGTTCCCATTCTTGCAGTAAATCCTCTGCTTTGGTTTGCAGGAATAGACATGAATACCCACTTGTTAATTCCTCATTCTGCAAACCCCTTTCCTGTCAGTGGATCTGCAGCTTTAAAGGCCAGACTGCCCCTTGGGAAATGCTTCTGTAGCCATGTATAATTCTTATATCAAGATGGGTTTCACAGAACTTAAGTAGAATTCTCCCTTCATTAATTGCAATTCCTCCTTGAGCTGTATCCTTCCTTCCTATATTATTACTCCTTTTCAACATGCTCTCCCAAAAATAGCTCTGTATGAATAAAGGTATGCACTTCACAGCCATTTGAATGGCCATTTTTGGGTGCCTTTGAGTAATTTCCAATTTATAGTGACCCTAAGGCAAAAATATCATGAGGTTTGGGGGGAGGCTGAGAGTGTGTGACGCACTCAAGGTCACCCAATGGGTTTCCATGGCTGAGTGAGGCTTGAATCCTGATCCCCAGAGTACTCAGTTCAGTACTCAGACCTCTACACCACACTAAACAGCATACATACAACTATTATTTGAGTCAGAGTACTCTACATCCATTAGTTGTTAGTCCACCATTAGTTAGGCATTAGTTTGCTCTTGGGTGACCTCTTCCACAACTGTTATGCCAGGAAAACTGTATCCCCTTTCTGCCCATGGCCATCTTACTAATAATACAAAAGACAGAGTTCAAAAACAGATACATGAACATACTGGCTTGCTATGCATTCATGAACACACCATTGTGATGTGCACATGCTGGCCTGAATCTTACTGGATAACCCCAATTGGAACAGACCCACTGAATCAACAAATAAGTGGATCCACTCCAGCTAGGACTAACAGTTGGATTTCAACCATTGCCATCGCTAAGGACAGGGTAAGCTTCAGAATCCAATTCAAAAAGATCCCAAAGAGAGAGGAAGCAAGAAGAGATCTATGGCGACAGAGATATTGCACATTAAATGAATGCAAAAGAATTCTTAGCAAGAGGCTTATTGTTTAGCAAACTGATAAAGGCCTCACCATTAAAAAAAATGTAATAGTATAAGATAGCCAGTAATCCAATTAACTGTAAACAATTGTCAGCATTTGCTGACTCGCATACTCCTGTATTGGATTTACTTGTCTAATGCTGGTGAGGACATAAATGCAACCTCGGCAGATTTGGAGAAAATTCCTTTTTGGACAATAGGTCCCAGGTCTAGCTAGGGCAGAGAAGGCAAGGCAGCATGGGGAGTCCTGATATTTAGGAAAAACCTGCAGCCTCTTCTTTCTTGTGGGTGGGTCAAATCCTGGCAACATCAGGAGTATTCCAAATGTCAGGCTAGTTTCATGTTCTTTGCTGTATCTGGCACTGAAATCCCCTGAGCACACAGGCAGGTATTAGAAGGGCTTTAGAGCCATCTCCATATGAATGGGATAATAACTTTCAGTTAAAAGTATTAAGATCTAATTTATCCTCTGTGGCTCAAAGCTTTATGCTATTGCCCCGGACGTAAAGACCAGACAGGCCTAGCATGGATCCCCAGTGAATTTAAAGACCAGACAGGCCTAGCAGGGAGCCCTAGTGAATTTAGATAGATTAGATAGATAGAGAGATAGAGAGACAGACAGACAGACAGACAGACAGAGTTTCCAAACTCTAGCCTGTGAAAAGGGAAACAGAGATTGCCCTTAGATAGCAGTTATTAAGATACAGTTTTGTACTTGAAATCTTTCTACAGATGCATTTAGAGATGGGAGCCTAAGCCTAGTGACCTAGTATAGTAAGAACTAAACTATCTAGTTCAGTTCATTAAAAACATGGGCTGTGATCCTGCATCATAGCTTTGTAAACATAGCTAGCTATGAATGACCTAAGGAACTGACCCCTAAAACCACCTTAAAATCCAGGAAGATACAACTTGTTGTACCACATGGGCTGGCTATGTCAAGGGCTGGCTATGTCACCCTGAAGTTCCCTGCTTGACCTTGATACAGACCTCCATTGGTCACAGTGGCTCCCTGAAGTTTAAGGTGGGTGTTGGGGGACATTTATGACCACGGCAATAGTGCCATGATCATGGATACATAGCATGGCTGAATACAGAGCAGTAACGGATCCATAAATCTAGGTGATGACTCCATAACTGCAATACAAGATGCCAACCAGAGTATACAATTTAAGATGCAGATGCAGACACGATTTGGACGAAGTCCATCACCTGCCTTTTGAGATCTCCACCCTATGTGATAGAGACTTTAAAAGTGTGTGCTGCAATTGGCACCACTGGGAGGCCCTCTCTCTCTTAAAACTGCCATGCAATTAAGAATTATTACCTGTCAACGCCCTATCCATTTCCAGAACAATTTGCCATTCTTTGTTAATGTCATCATCTGATTTTCCTTTTAATCTCTGAGAGACTATATCTGCATTCCGATTTTCAATAAAAGTTGCCCACCATTGCTCTATTGTAGGTATCTGCTCAGTTTTCCATAGCCTTGCATATTCAATAGGGCTGTCATAATCATATACAGCATTATTCGCCAATATTTCTTTGCAACAGTTCCATCTAACACATGTGTCATATTTAATAAGTACAGTTCAGGTTTCCTATCAATTTGAACCCTCAATATTTTACATATTATGTATACCATTCCAATATTTCATGATAGCATGAGTAGTTAGAAGTAAAAATCAGTGGAATATCATGGAACATGTAAAGTAGGGTCGAAGAGCAGGATCTATCTTGTATGTTAACAAATGCAATGCGATGCATAATGTTGATATGTCAATGAAATAACACTACTGAAATCCAGAGAGGAGTGGAAGATAGCGGTAATAGTTCGGTAAAATGTACAATGAGAAATGTTGTTTTATACGATGTAATCACAATAAAATTAATTAAATACAAAAAAAAACCTGCCATGCAAATAGGCAAATTATTAAAGGGGGTTGGCATCGGTGTAGTAGAAAGAGGAGACAATTCCTGCTTCACATTCTTCAAATTTTGTTTTGGGCTGCAACTCATCTCCAGTTGCAATGTTAAGTGCATCCCCTTTTCACCAGACAGTGAGAAGTTCCAGGTTTGGTTTTCTTTGGAAGGAGAATATCACAGGATTATTGGCATTTATTTGCATTCATTTATAAATATGCAGGTGGAGAACTGGTGGAGGCGCAGCTTAAACACTCTTACAGCTCAGCCAAGCACGCTGCTCCCACAACTCATTATCTCCAGGGAAACAGCAACCATCTCAATATGCTGTTACTCTTACAGAGTCCAAAAATTCAGTTCTATCTTGTATCCTCTGTATGACTCAAACTATAGTCTTCTTTTGTTTTCTTGTTACACTCAGCCACAAAGATCACATTATCCTTAACTAGGAGTGACTAAGGAGGTCTGCCCTCTACTGTTATCAGTTTTTCCTATTCAGAATATTCCCCAGATGGGTTTATTGCTTTGGATCAGTAGAAACTGGCTATTTAGTTCCCATGGCAGGTTAACACTGTGCCATTGACACTGTCAGGTATTACTTTCTGGCAGCCTTCAACCAGACATCTTGAACCACAAATTCCATCTGCACCAGACAACAAACATGGCCAATAGTCAAGAATGACTGGTGCCAGGGGGAAAAGGTTGGGGAAGAATGGACCAGATATGATCAAGAAGGGACATATGGAGAAAATATGGATTACTCAACAGCAGCTGTCACAGAGCTTGGAAATGTTACTCTTTTGGACTACATCTCTCAGAGCCCACCAACCAGTATATCCACTCTATGCTGTCTTGGCGCTTCTAGGAGCTGTCATACAAAAAGCAACTTTTCCAACTGCTGAATTCTTTAAACCTGTGTACCCTCAAGAGAATACCAACAATGCTGCTTAGAAAATACATGATGGCTGGAATACTTTTAGCCAGGACAGTTATGTAAAGAAAGGAAAAAAAAAACCTTGGAGTGGGAAGGACTTCACAGAGGGATCCACTGAATCCATTTCCCAATTTCAAGGGACAACCACCCTCTCACTTTCCAGGCAATGTGACTGCCTGAAATCCCTCTTTATTTATTCCCTGCCTCCCCTTGATGTTCAGCCCACTTTGGCACCTCAGCAGGTAGTTCTCCCTCCCACTTCAAAATGTGCATCACTTGTCAGATGGATTGCTGTGATCTTGCTGTCTTTGATGTTTTCACACATTCTCTCTTAAACTTCAGCAATTTTCTGTAGATGGGAAACATGAAAAAGATACTGTCAGCTACCAGTAGCATAAGATTTAATTCTGGGAGAGCACCTAGAGATGTAAGTGGTTTCAAAGCCTTATTAGAAGAAAGCTGCCACTCAGAGCAACAAAAGACTGTTGGGCCTGCCCTAGAATTTTCTCCAAAAATGTCAAAAGGAGGCCAAATTTTGTGCTATTGCCAAATCTCTCCTAAAATTCTTCCCTACTATAGCCACAGCTGTGCAAGCCTGCCCCCTTCAAAGATATTAACTTTCTTCCCCCTCCCCAAACTATACATGTTACATTTCTAGTCCTTTTTGTGCTCATAGATTTGGGGGAAAATAACACCCATATTTTCTGTGGAGCCATTAACAGAATCCCTAATCCCTCTTTACTGCCAGGATGGTGAATGTTTTGCCTCCAGGTGCTTTGGAGTACAGCTTCCATGTTCTTGTTGTGTGCCTTCGAGTCATTTCTGATTTGTAGAGACCCTAAGGATAACCTATGATGGAGTTTTCTTTGGCAAAGTTGGGTCAGAGGCAGTTTGCCTTTGCCTTCCTCTGAGCCTGAGACAGTGTGACTCGCCAAAGATCACCCAGTGGGATTCCATGGCTGAACACAGATCTGAACCCTGGTCTCCGCATCATAGCCCAGTGCTCAAAATACTACACCACATATACCACACTGGCTCTCAAAACTTTTCCACTTTCAATTGGCCAAATTGGCTGAGGCTTTTGAAATCTGAAGTCTGAAATATCTAGATAATAAAATACTCTTCACCCATGATTCACCAAAATTAAGCCTAACAACATGTAACTGCTGCTGCTGCTGCTGTTGTTATTGTTGTATGCCTTCAAGTTGTTTCCAACTTAACAGCGATCCTAAGGTGAACCTATCACAGGTTTTTGGGGGGCTTAGAGTGTGTGATATGCCCAAGATCACCCAGTGGGTTTCCATGGCCAAGTGGGGAATTGAGCTCTTGTCTCCAGGGCGATAGTCCAATGCCCGAACCACTACTCCATGTTGGCTCTCACGTGTATCTGTACTGAATGCACTTCACTTCCTCAACCAGTCTTTCTTCTTTTGCCTCCAACACTGCAGACTGTAAGATCCTCATGACAGGGACCTGTCTTTTTAATTGTGATTTCACAGAGTAATTGTTCTTCCTGTACATGCAATCCATCCCAATTGTACTAGTCCAGGAAGGTTCTTACATGAAAAGCTCAGCTACTTGGCATGTTTAGTAAAACTGTACACATGGAAATGGTATGCACAGGATAAAACTTCTCTAGATAGTATGTGCAGATTTTACAAATCATTGATACAATTACTATGAATAGGGACTGGCAATAAGAAAGACTGAAAAAAAATGATTTTTGGATTAAAACTCTCATTTCTCCAATCAGCATGGTCCGTGGGTTAGCTGAGGGTTCTGGGAAGTACAGTTAAAAATAATAATGTCTCTAAGTTTTGTTTTATCTCAAGGGCAGATGGCTGGTATTACACAAATATGAGAGAGAGGAAATGTGAGAATCTGTTCCAAAATGGATTTTAAACAAGGAGCTAAAACTGGATTCTTTTTAAAGCAGGCAGTTTAAGGCTGAAGGCATCTTTTTAGGTTTTTTAATTTTCTATATTGAACAAACAAACAAAGGGATCATTGCATTATGTCTCTTGCAGGAAAAAACAAGTTTCAGTGTCACCTTAGCCAAACTAGCAAAGTGACTGTGGCAAGTGTTTTTGTGGGCTAAAGCCCACCTCCTCACCTATAGCAATTGTTATTCTGATGATTAGGTAAGAGCTATACATGTGCATGCATGTACATGTATGTACAGGGGGATTGGATAAACTTTGGCAGAAAGGGCTATAGCAGGGGTCACAATTATACTACCCTCCAGATATTGTTGGACTGAAACTCCCAACAGCTCTAGGCAGCATGGCCAATGGTCAGAAATACTGTGTGTGTTACAGTCCAACAATTTCTGGAGGGCTGCACGACTCCCATTCCTTGGTTAGACAACAGAATATTATTCCTGGTTAAAGTCATAAGCACTGGGCTGCTGTATTCTGTTTCAGTATAAAAGGGGAAAGAAAAATAATCTTGCTGCACTTTTAGGAGTAAGCATTCCTGGGTTAAAGCCCACAAAACTTTATGCTGAATTAAATTGCTTAGTCTTAAAGGTGCCACAAGATAACTTTTTTCTTCACTCTGTAGTCCTATCATGTATGTGTGTTCTCCATAGTAATCTTGCACTGTTACCCCTGAATCTGAGGACATTTTGCACCATAGTTAATATAATTGTCTGCTTTGCTTTTATCCAGGAGTATATAAATTTACCCACCAAGATAACATTCCATTCATCTGATCACATGGGCTATCGTCTTCAACTGGTAAGACTACAGATTTGTAAGATTTGCTTTTTACTAGAACTCTTGAGATCCACCAACTGAAATCTACTGTAAAAAAGGTACACTGAGAACTAATGAATTCTGAGCACCAAGACTAAATTACAGTGCTTCTGCACATTCCTGTTTATCCATCCTCACTGCTCCAGCTTCCTTCATTTCAGCTATAGAATTTAGGGCAGTGGAAAGTCTTTTTGTTGTTGCTTTTGTCAGAGAACTAGAAGCTGGAATCCTTTCCCAATTTTAATGCAAATCACCCAGAGATCTTCCTGAAGATCCTTCTCTACCTTCTGCCTGTCCCCATTCTTCCCTACAAGAATAGGGCACAAGAAATATGGTAAATATGGTTTAAGCTTCCACAGGAATCTTTGCTGAGTTTACTGTGAAGACCTTTATACAATATATAGTGCCCAGTACCTCCATAACAAAGCCCTTTCATTACCTTGTGCTGAAAACATCCTCTGCCTGTCCTCCTGCACTCATATACCAATGTTAATGATTACACAACAATCACCAAAAAAAATGCTGGTTAGATTTGCAGCCTACCATTCCCATACAGTCTGCCCCATACACTCAGGTCCTCTAGAGAACATTCACTTAAGCCAGCCAGCACTATACTGGCAATGGTCACATAGAGGACATTTTTGTTGGCCAACTTTTTTGTTGGCCACCCTAGACTGTGGAATGACCTGCTGGAAGAGATTCGACAGCTAAATACACTGTCTGAATTTTAAAAAGTACTAAAGACTTACCTCTTCTGACAGGCCTACCCAGTCAATTTTTAACTATGACTTTTCAACTGGTGTATTTTAAATGGTTTTATGTGTTTGTAGTTGTATTTTAATCTATGTTGTACCCTGCCTCAAGCCTTGGGGAGAGGTGGGTAAGAATAATTACTACTACTACTACTACTACTACTACTACTATTACTACTGAAAGCTCAGAATAACAGGCCTACTTCCTATCTGCAATTTTAGACCCACCAACAACCCTGTGAATTATTTTTTAAAGGAATAGTTATGTTAGTCTGTTTCAGCACAAAAGCAAGGGAGGAAGGTACAGTAAGGAATCCTGTGGCACCCTGAAGACTAACTAGTTTAAATATCTCTGAGGTGTGAAGACAATACATACAAATCTTACAAAAGTTTATTCTGTTGAATGCAGAGATTCTTCTGGAAGACAATTTTATTGCTGTTACTGAAAACATGATTATAACAAAAATTAGCATATTAATATATATATTGTCCTAAGAAGCCATTAGTGCTGTTCAAGCCTATGTCAATATACTGAAATTTGTGAATGTTTCTCAGTTCATTGCTTCTGTCCACTCTCAGTCTGGGCAGTCAGCCAAAGGGCAGCTGATAAGGATTAGAAGCACACAGCAAGCAGTTCTTTCAGTAAAGTGATTCCTTATTTTACTCTAGTAAGGAAACAGACTCAAAACAAATATGAAGCAAACAAGAGTCTCGGCAATATCTATAAATCAAAGCCAATCAATACAATCCTAAGTCAGAGATCTGGCAGGAGACAGGCAGAGACATGGCAGGAGAAACAGTCATTTACTGACAAATTCTGGACAAGAATGGCTCAGCTTTTATAGGGTCAGAAATTAACACAGCTGGCGCTTGATTAACTTCTGTTTGTTATAAATTCACTGGGATCTGTGTAGGTGTTCCTTTTGGTGTCTATGGTGGGCAAAGGTGGCTATTGATAAGTTATCTTCGGTGTCAGAAGGAGCTGGGCTCTCTGCTGGGGCTGGCACTGCTCCTGTTCTATCTCTGAGGTGCGTGGTGGTACTGTCTCCTCTTGTTCAGCAGGTTCTGCTGCTTCAGTCTCTGAGTCAAAGTCTATGTCTAGGTCCTGGAAGCAGGGCAGGACAGCTCTGCCTTTCTAGTCTTCTGTTGAAATCCTTTTGTTCCACAATAACCACTTTGTGATCATAACAGAATGTTCTGGCAAACACTGTGAAGTTAAGGCCCAAGGCCTAGTGGTGAAGTGGTAAGTTTTGAAGCATAGGCATTCCTCCCAACAGCCTCCAAGAAGAGCCTAAAATACTGTCAGCTATATACGTAACACACTGGAACACACCAGTTCCACCATTCTTCCTCTAGCCATTTTTTATTCTGTCTTTCAATGTGAGTTGCTCCATAGGGAAGAAGATAAGCAATTGAGTATATATGCATGTGCCTATGTTAGAATTCACAGAAACGAATTTAATAGTATTTCAAGGAAAAATATCCAAACTTCCTCTAGGTGGCATTGGTGCTCAAAAATCCCCACCTACAGAAATGTTTCTCAGTGGCTGTTGATCAGCTGAGCAAGAAAGTCACAGGTGCCCTGTCAACCAAAAAGAGAAGCATGTTGCTGCAAAATAGGACACATGACAATACAGACTGAGAATCAAAGCAAGTGACTGAGATAGCAAATGACCTGCTTAAAGCTTCCATCACACTCCTTCCCAAAGAAACTTTGGAAATCCGCAGCCTGATGGTGGGAGAAGCAGAGATGGGAAATGTGTGGCTCCCCCAAATGCAGTTGGACTACATCTCATATCATTCCTCTACATTGGTTATGTTGACTAGGGAATGGAGTTTGCAGTTCAGTTTCCATGTCACTGGGGCAGTGAATCTACTCTGGCATTTAATCCAAATTAATCTATGATTTAATATAAATGATTTAATATACATGACCTGTCCAAGGTGCTGAACTCAATCCCCGAAATAGATTTAGTTCCTTGGATTCTTCCTCTAATGTTTGGATTAAGGACTGACCAATTCCTACATTATCAATGAAGCAACAAGTGTGTTGCTTTCCCTCACACAGTCCCTGTGAGCAGGAGCTATCCAGGGTGCAGAACATGAATTTGGAAAAGGTACGTTTGGATTATAACTCTGAGAATAACCAGACAGTAGGGCCACGGGGGTTCTGGAAGTTGTAGTCTAAAGCAATTACAGTCCAAAAAAGTAACCTTTCTGAGCAGTGCATGGGGGTTCACTTTGGGTAGCTACTTCAAAGTAGCTACTTCAAAACCCAGACAAGATTTGCCACCCCACTGATATTCAATCCACCAACTACCACTGCCCTTTTGCAAGACTTTCCACTACGTGAAATATCCCTATTTGTTTTATATCACAGCACTGTGACTTCTCAGTCTTATGTGCCTATCAGCAAGCTGCAACAATCCAAAAAATCTTTCACAGAGGTAGAACACACACAAACACACGCGTGCGCGCGCGCGCCCTACAGAGCTAGGAAATGTTAATTTTGGGGCTAATGGCTGAGTGATTCTGGGAGATGTAGTATTTCAGATGCACACTGCATGGCTAGCTAAAGGAGAGCTATTCTTTTGACACTTTTCAAAGAAGGGCAAAAGGCTGAAAGAGAGCATCAGAAAAATGTCTCCACTCTGATCTCCGTAAAACAAGGTGATTGTTTAGACAGGAATTACTTAACTAGGACAAAGATGCATACCCTCACAGTCTCCACTCCTGCAAGAAAACAAAACACTTGTGTCCAGATAACAGTTGAAACAACACCTAAGTATAGGGCAATCCTCTCAACCCCTCCCTCCTCTTTCTTCTTCCTCTTCTTTTTCCTCTTCTTCTTTTCTGCACGGGGATGAAAATAATTCAGAATTTTCCAATGAAAAGATAAAACCCTTCAAGTACCAATGAGGAATCTGCAGGAGTGATGAAAGCCAGCACACACAAGAGGCAGTAAAAGATCAAAAACAGAGAGGCCTCCCAAGCATCAAATTCAAAAAGCTAAATGGCTGAAAGGAAGCTAATGGGGCAGGGCACCAGTCTCTTCTGGGAAAGGCCCCCACCGGGAGCACCATTGTTTGGCCATCTGTCACAGCGTCCACCCAGGGTAACTCTGCCAGCCCGCTCTTCTGAATTCCTATCTGGTATCATGTTAGGTGAGGCAGCTGCAAGGCGGTCTGACTCCATGACTACAAGGAAAAGGAAAATATCGTCCCACGTGGAGAGGAGTTGGTAGACAGAGTGGGAGGCAGAGAACAGGGTGGAAACAATAAGCTAAAACTTTAAGGCTGCAATCCAACACTTGCTTACCAGGAAGGAGTCTCATTGAACTCAGCAGAATTTAGTTCTAAATAAATTACGTATTACATTAAATAAGACAACTTGCAGTACCTTTGGGACTGAAAGAAAGAAATTGATAGCATTAACTTTCGTAAACTTAAGCCTACTTCATCGGATGCTTACAGCATCAGATGCATGGAGTAAAGTGCCTAGTAAAAGACCTTCATAGCTATGAATGAGCAAGTTGTCTGTGTGAATAGCAACAGGAAAACAAAAGCTGTGGGTACTGCAGTGACAAGTTCAGGTCACTGGGAGACAAAGGAAGGAGGAAAGATGTTACCTAAAGTCATGGTGAGTAGATATCCATACGAATGGTGGAGGGAGTTACTGGAATGTACTGTGATGCTGGTTGGGAACCAAAAAGGAGATGTGATAAACTGGCCAAGAGAGCCCTCATGAGGCTAGGGTGTTAAATGGCGTTATAGTATGTGTAGTATGCCAGAAAACCATTGTTTCTCTTCAACCAACTGTCAATGGACTCGAGTTTGTGGAGATATTTCAGTTCTGCTATTTCTTTTGTCAATCTTCCTTTGTTGTTTTATGGTTCAAGGAAACGGCAGCACTAATTAAGATCGGCACCACCACTACCACCCTTAGAATTTATCAACTGCAAAGCAATGAATTGGTTAGAGGACATTTCAGTCTCATGACTGAAAATATTTGCAAAGGCAGACAGATTTAAATTAATTTAAATTAATTCATTAGACACCCAAATAAGGCCAGGATACACACTCCCAGGGTATCATTTGTATGCACATCAGTGTGTAGGTTTCATGTTTATAGATCAATGGCTCAGAGAGACACATATCTTCCATTATAAATGAACAGGAAATGTATCCAGTGTTGCTAGAGTTCATTTTGATTGTAATGAAACAAAGGTTGGAGCAGTGGCACCTAATAATCAATACAATTTACTGTAACAAATACATATGTTCACAAACATGTATTCTAGAGCAAAAAATATAGAAATATGAAGTTTTTGTTTTACAAGCGCCTGAAATTAAACAATCAAAATCTTGCTACAGTCTTTGTTTTGATCCCATTAGATAATATGCCAAATCTAGGGGTGATTAAGCATGTGGATTTGTATATCATAAAAGACAGTCAGATACTGGGTGGATCATGTGGCTTTCCAGATGTTGTTGGACTACAAGTCCCAATAACATAGCCAGTGCTGAGGAGTACTGTTGTTAGAAGTCCACGATTCCCACTCCTGCTTTAAATTATAAAGTGTGTCTCTCAAAGATTTTTTCAGGTTATTTGACTAGCCTCTTGTGTCTGCACAAAGCATTTTACTAGCCAATTTTATTTGTTCTAGTCCATTTTCAAAATTATTCTTTAAACCAAACAGCAGATTCTGCTTGCTCAGAAATACATCCCATATTTGTTCTCAAACCCAATTTGCTGTGTATTAATGCTGAAAACAAACAGTATTTCGGGGGGGGGGGGATGAACTGATCTTTCCACCTTACGATATTGCTGGGGGAGAAAAACCTCAAAACAATACAGTGACTGCAATGGATACTTTATGCTGGTCCAGCTTAGAAGGTTGGGGAGAAGTACTATTCCCCTCTGACAGCATTTCTTTCATCCTCTATAATATCCACATGAAGGACTATGAGGAAACCATTAAGTCACCAGAGGGTATCTATATTACCATAGTATTAAGGCAAACCACGCTGTGCAATTGTGAGGATTTATATATGGCATTATGATTCCACCTTCGTCCTCTGTTGTAGAAGCAAAGCTTAGAAAAGCCAGAATCACAACTATCTGGAGGCAAAAATAAACAATACAAGAGATGAAATGTGTTAATAGAGTCAGCCCTTTT
This sequence comes from Cyclura pinguis, assembly GCA_030412105.1. Classification (NCBI taxonomy): domain Eukaryota; kingdom Metazoa; phylum Chordata; class Lepidosauria; order Squamata; family Iguanidae; genus Cyclura; species Cyclura pinguis. The sequence goes on along the minus strand of CM059602.1, from coordinate 68,708,172 downwards.
TAGTATAAGGCATTTCTAGACTGATGGCTCTGCCAATCAAAAGGACTGGACCATGGCAGTTGAAGTGGAACCACAGCACTATAGCTGTGTAGTATGAATGGACCCACGGTATCTGAGCATTTGCTTTGGAATTCACATCAGCAGGATGATTTCTTAGAAAGTTTCACACTAAGCAAGAACTAAGCTAAAGCAGAGATTCCTTTTTGTGCTACATTGTGGTGAGTGTATGCAGACTGTATCCTTTCCCACTCCTAGATAAAGTGTGTTCTTTGCCTTCTACTGATGTCTATGGGAAGCATGCTCTTCCACCATTTAAAAGCAGTTTCTCATTGTGAAGCTGTCATTTAAAAATAGTGTCTCAGTGTGAAGTATTCAGCTAGCATTTCATGTCTTAAGAGCCCAAGGCTTAGAATTATTATGGGGCTCATAAGGGGGAAGTCTCTTAAGATTTTTCCCCCTAAAGTGCATGTGTAATACTTTGGGTTACCCTGTGTCTACTTTACCTCTTTCTTGTGCATGGCCTGTGTAGCATGGGGAGATATTAATGTATTGCAATAATTGAAAAAGTTAAGCATACTTCCATGGTTCCATTAGGAGTTCCAGAAGAGAATTCTACTTCTACACTAGGGGTACACTTTAGCCCACTTCATTACTGGATAGCATTATTGTTTCTTAAGATAATTTATCTAAGATTTTCTGGAGTGAATAATTATTAATAATTTCCCCAAAATTCATATTATGGACCAAAAATAAAATGAGTATTGCTACTGATATAAAATGGGTTTTAGGTTGATTCTTTCTGTGGGATTTCTGTGCAAAACAAAAAAACACATTAAAGATAATAATGCTGAAGTACAGAATTGGAACTGGTAACTAGGAAATACCCATCAACTTTACTGTCATAAAAAAGGACTCCATCAGTTTTTCCCAACTTGACTGGCTGTGTTGTTATCCTGATTTCTGGGGTTCCCGGGAGGGACACCTAAATGCGTTCTCAACTATATAAGTTGGGGAAATTAGCCAAGAGCACAGCCTAGCAATACGAGAGGCAGGGTAACGTAGCTAGATCTTGAACCTTATGTTTACGGGGTCAGGCCGAGTCAAGGAGCACACAGAAGTTGAAATAATAAATGTTATTTTATTAAAACACAATCAAACAGTGTATGCAGCACACTCACACAGATAACTAAGGAAATAAAGGTTGGAGTGGGATAGAGGGATTTTTAGAGGAGTTGTTGGTTTGGGTGATACTCCACCTGTCCTGAAGCCCGGTTGGAAGCGGAGAAGCTGGGGAGTGTGGATCTCAGCACGTGGAGCTGAGGGGAAGGCTCGCTGGACAAAGCGACAGCAAGGTGGGATGGAAGCCAAGAGCGATCCAAGGAAGCGCTCAAAGTCAGGGGTTCCTATAGGGAAAATTGTGACCACAGGCTAGTTCGTACTTGGGGAAAACAATGGATTTGGGGCTGGAGACAAAGCCTCCGAAAGGTCAGAATTTGAATGATTGAATTATGGCCAAATTCTCAATAGGGTAGCCAGTATGCAAACGCGGAGTGCTTTAGCGTTGTATAGTCAGATCATCAAGCTGCCAGCGCGGGGCAGAGGATCTTTTGAAAGTTGCATGCATACCTAATGGAGGTACTTGCCTTGAGGTTTCCTGAAGCTGCGAGTCGGCTATTTCTGGCCTGCCTGTATTGTGTTGGAATATTACGGCGATTATCGGCCGAGCGGGTGAACGTGCTTGTCCGGGGGCCTCGCAAGCACGTAGAGGGGAATGGGTATGTGAGGCCGAATAATTGATATCAAGAGATATCTTTATATCCCACAAGCTCGGGCTAGCCACGGCAGTAACAGTGTGCAACTTCAAGATGGCTCTGTGGTGTGGCACAGTAAACCAAGAGACTGAATTCTGCTTATGGAACATCTATAATTTCCCTTGAGGAAAGCCTTTGCTTCACTCAGATACTGTCAACAGTTCTATATAGGTGTTATAAGATTTATTTTAATCTCTGTCACTGTGTGTACAGAGACAGTGTTACAGTAGATATTAAATACATATTAAACAGTTCACTGTTTTCTCTCCAAAGCAGTATGATAAAGGTTTTCCTGATTACTGCTAGATTGCCCGACAAGCCAAACCAACATAAATTCAGAGTACTTATTTGCAATGCAAATTTTAAAAGCACAAAAAAACCATCTTTTGCTTTGGCCTCAGCGAAGTATTACCATAGCTATTTCATTATTTATTTTGTAAACTGCAGATTAGACAATTGAGTTAATTCTCTGTATTACAAGCACTCCAGCTGCATCTAAGTAGAGCTTGGGAAAGTTATTTCTGGACTATAACTCCCAGAATCCCTCAGCCAAGAAAGTAACTTTTTTCCAGTTCTGCACCTGACCTACATGGGCATTCATGTCTGGAGAAAGCTTGCGGATATTAACATAAGTTAAATGGAGCATCTTCCAGCAACTTCAGGAGAATATTCTAGAAACGGAATTTCCAGTATCCATGCAGTGAATTATCCTTACTGGGATTTTGCTCCCCTATAGGAAGCCTTTGTAAATAGCTCCCTCTTGTGGGGTTTATTTTAAGGGACTACTGGACTGGATAGATTCCTCCCCCCTCTGATCCAAAGATTTAGATGTTAAAATCATTAACCCATGGAGAAACACCCACACTCTTTGTCTGAACTTTCTAGCAATGCGGTTAGCCCTTGTAACAGTGGAGGAGCACAAGATGTAACACCACAGAGTCAGACTTCCATTGTCGGGTCATTAACATAACTGAAAAGTAGCAACACCACAATCTGCTAACACTGATTCTAAGCAGATCTATTTGACAGTAAATGCCCACCTCTAAATTGGTTTCTTCATTCTGCTTAGCAGTACAGTCAGTCCTGCTGCTTCCCCATTTCCACTGGTTTGTTAGTCAGCTTCCCTTTCATACAAATAACCTGGACTTTTCGCTATTTTCACCTACCTTTCTGGTTCAGATCTCACCCTGAGGTTAAGAATGAGAACTGCAGTACCCTAGGAAACAAATCTGACTCAGCAAAAGAGGAATCCATCTATTTTCCATCCAGTCATACTTCATTCTTCCCACCTTCATATGAAATCTGTTCCTTCTTGGGGGCTCCACCTAGACTGACAAACTTCACACTACAGTTCTATAGACATCCACTCAGCAGTAAGATGCATGAGTAAGATAAGTGTGCATCATAGGATTGCAAGTGTTGCTACAGAGACTTAATCCTACAAGAGATATCTGCACTCACATCAGTTCTTCTCATTAAACTTAGATGAGCCATGTGGACACACCTACTCATCATCTGCACACTCAAGAAAAACACACATTGGGCAGCAACAGAGTTGGCATTAAGTAGGTTTTCTTTGTTAAGATGTGTGACTTTTCTGATTAATTCATTTGCTTCAGAGCTGTTTTCCAGAAATGAAAATGCCCCCCCCCCGTCAACAAGCAGATATATCAGCAAGTGATAGAATATATTTCCTCCAAAAACATATGAAGAGTTGAAACCCAATCATTTTCCCATCTGAAAGGAAGGATAAGGTACCTCTTTCATCTTTCCGCATACAGAAACCAAATACACTGGGCACTTGAATCTTACTTCAGCACTGCTGATGGGACAGAGCTCTGCAGCACAACTGAGGGCTCAGCAATAACTTGGGAGGCCCAGAACAAGTGGTGTGGCACACACAACTGTATCTTTCAACAGAAGGGAATGGCAAGGGGCTCAGAAGGAACAGCAGCTGCAGAGTGACAAGCCGTGATGGTGCTGCTATTCTACAGCATCTGCTGTCTGAGCAGGTTTTTAGGTTGTCTGCCTAACAATAGGGCCAAAGTTGCCATTCCAATGGGAAAATAAAAATGTAATCCAAGGAACAGTGAAGAGAAATATGAGAAACAGACTGGTAGAAGCTTGTTAAGGAACCTCAGTGTGAGAAATAAAATACTGTGGTATCAACAATAAATACCTTGAAAGCATGAGATCCCATCAAATCTTGGAAGCTGAGCAGGGCTAGGCCTGGTTAGTACCAGATGGGAGATTATCAAAGAATAGCAGGTGCTGCAGGCTGTATTTCAGAGGAAGGCAATGGCAAACCACCTCTGAATATTCCTTGCCTAAGAAAACCCTACGAAATTCATAAATTCATATTCACAACTCAATATTCATAACTCGACACACATCAAAATACTATACCACCTGACCAGAAGGAAATGAGTTCATGACATTTTCTCCTACTCTAGATCAGTGCTACCCACAGTGATGGTCCATCGATTGGTGCTGGTCTAGAAGCCATTAGCTACCAGTCCCCGGAGAGAAGTCTGGGAGCAGGAAGAAACAATTGTAGTCCATGAGCACAAATACAGCACTGTTCCCTTGTGCACCGGGGGCAGGGGAAAGCCAATGCCTCACATCACACAGCTTAGGAAGCATTCATCTAGAGCAGACAGCTTCTTAAGCTGTCTGATGTTGGGGAGCGGCAATTTCCCACTCTCGCCTCAGTGTGCCAAGGACAACTGTCACACTTGTGCGCATAGGATCCAATTGTGTCTCTCTTCCCTGTAAAGTCTCCAGGGACTGTCAGCTAATGGCTTATGGACCGGCAGCCAGTCCATAGACCACCACTCTGGACAGCATTGCTTGAGATCACCTATAATCTACACCAGGTGTAGTGACTGAATTTCCAAAGGAATGTGAATTAAGTCTCTTAGCCTTGTCTTCAGACAGGTGTAGTCAAACTGGCTACTCCTTCTCCATTTGCTAGTCTAATGCCTCTGCTTGTCAGAAATTTGCCTGCTCTTTCAAAAAGATGGTTTGGAATAGCAAAGTGAGGTTGAGTACTGTTTATCACTAGTGATGATACAGGGCCCTATCCCACAGAGACCCATATCATTCATGTAATCATATGCTACCTGTATTTCCCCAGTGATAAAAGGTTATTGCTTCAGTGTTAAAAAATAAAAATAAAAAATAGGATAACTCTACAACAGTTGTGCAGCCTTAAGGGAAATCTGGATTTTATTCAACAACTGAGAAGGATGTACATTATACTAAACATTGCTCATGCAATATAGCAATATGTTAGCCTTAGAATGGATTTTTGTATTTTATTCAAATCTTCTATTTCTACCCAACTTGTCTAATGCCAAACTGACAAATTCTCAACTACAAACCTCCAGCATGACAAAAGTCTTCCTTACTAAGTGTTGCTTCTTAGCTCATCTATTTAATTGGCTTGATCATAGCACTAACCACAAATAGTGAGGATGTATACTAGCTGAATCTTAAAAGAAAACCAGCAGGATCAAACAACATGGTATAGTGGCTTGAATACTGGAAAAGGACTTGGAAACCAGGATCTGAATCCTTGTTCAGCTATGGAAACCCACCAGATGACCTTGGGAAAGTCACAACCTCTTAACCTACAAAAAATAGAATGGCGAATGTCCTCTGAATAAATCTTGCCAAGAAAACCCTATGAAGGGACTGCCAGAAGTCAGAATCAGCTTGAAAATATATAACAAAGAAGAATACACAGATTATCCTTATTCATATTTATTAAAAATATAAATTAAAGAGCCATAGAATTTCATTCTAAAGGCTTGTTCTTTCAAGTTTCATGTTCTTATTTATTGCCACTGGGAATTATTTTGCTTAAGGGTAACTTGATATTCAACTTGAATATACGCTCACCACATGGCAAAAGTTAAAACTGAAGTACCATAGCTTAAGGAAGATACAATAGAGTAAATTCAATATTAATTCTACCTAGAATAGTCCCACTGAACTGAATGATCTCTTAGTCACAGCTGATCAAAGTCCTATTGATTTCCATGGGTCTACGCTAAGCAGTTCGGAATTGTGAGACCTTCCAAACTTTCAGTAGCCCTAGCCAACATAGCCAATGATTAAGAATGCTGGGAGTCGTAGTTCAACAACAATTCCCACCACTGAATTTAGCCCTCAGCCAGTTCAAAAAGTGACACACACACACACCCCCAAAAATTCCAGCAGGTACAAAGAACATATTTATCTTAGTTGTACCTAAAGATCTCTCAACATCAACTTTATATTACACATCACCCTTCATCACCACCACTGAACCCTCCTCTTGCCCACCTTACATCTAAAAAATCTGCTAGATGATGATATCTAGCACACTACACAATTATAGTACTTTGATATTACTTTAGCTGCTATTTCTTCCTATGGGATCTTGGGATTTGTTGTTTCATGAATTATTTAGAATTCTCTGTGCCAGAGACTTAAATCTCACCTGATTACAATTTCCCATATTCTGTAGGAAGCAACCATGGCAGTTCAGGCAGGGTCAAAGTGCCTGTACTATAACTGTGTAGTATGAAAGAGGTAAGATAGGTATGTAATATGTTAAAAGATTTCATTGTTGTTATTTGCTCTTCAACTTACAACCCTATGAATAAGAGGGTTGGCTAGGGCTACTGAAAGTTTGGAAGGTCTCACAATTTCAAACTGCTTAGCGTAGACCCATGGAAATCAAGAGTCGTAGCCTTCAACTGCCCTGCTTGAGTCTTGCAAACTCAGGGCCATGACTTCTTCGATTGAGTCAATCCACCCATAGTGCTGTCTTCTACTTTTCCTACTGCCTTCCACTTTGCTGACCATTATTATCTTTTCCCGAAAGTCACACCATCTCCTATATCTGAAGTACTCCAACCTGAGTTTAGTCATCTTTGCTTCTAGTGAGATTTTGGGCCTGATTTGCTCTAGGAACCATTCGTCTTTTTAGCAGTCCATCATATCCGCAGAACTCTCCCCCCGCACCACATTCCAAATTAGTTGTTTCTCTTCCTGTGAGCTATCTTCATTGTTCAGCTTTCACATCCGTATGTAGAAATCAGAAAATACAGACTCTTAAAAATACAGGCTCTTTTAAAATAGGAACTTACTTTCCTTGATAGTAAGACTGGTCCCTACCTTCAGTCTTCCTCATATTGGCCCAGGAGAAGTACCAAATCCACTGAACATGCCATTTGGATGCAAAATTCCAAAGTCAGAGATCCATGTCTATTTCAGGAATAGTTCAAAGGAGGACAGCGAGACCAATTAACCACTAGGCTTTTGACCTAGAGTTCAGATATATTTAAAAGCCACTATTTTTCTTTTCTCTCTGACATAGGCATCTTTTTGTGTGTGAGCTTTCTAAAACCTGGTAAGCATAATGCCCTCATGGAGTAGTACAATCCCAAAATTATCAAAGCTAATTGGATTGAAAATGTCAAAGTTATGGTTACAAATGTTCCATGAATTAATTCAATTCATAGTCCACCTTTCTCCCATCAAGGGGCCCAAGGTGGCTTACACAATTCGGTCTCCTTCAGAAAACAATGACAAGAGAGAGATGGATGAACACCAAATTAAACAAAGTGGCTTCACACACAAAGAAGACATAACTCCATATCCAATTTTAAATCCAAAAAAGTAAAAGGCTCACCCACTCGTGTACATCCTTAACAAACAGTCCATATACTTTCTTCACACTGTGAGTCCAACAGCCTGAATGTAAGTGTATATTATTAAGCATCATGAGTTTTTATAGCCAGCTGCTTATCCATGAGTGAGTTAGTTTATTTTATTTATAGCATTTGCACCCTGCCCTTCAGCCAAAAAGGCTTCCACTTCTGTGCACTCAGGCGTACAATCTGAAAAGACAGAAAACACAAGGAAAAAAGGAAAACAGTGGGGGAGAGGATTGAGTCCAACAAATGTGGCTGCCCTTCTCTCCCTCAGAGGCCACAACAGTGGCAGTGGGTATGGAGGGAGAGCCTTTCACCAGCTGCTGGGATCAAGACACAATGCCATTAAACCTGGCTGCTGTTCTCTTCCTCAGAAGCCACTGTTCATTCTGTTCACAGAGTTCATTCTGAAACCTGGGAAAATAGGACTTGGTTCGGCTGAAGCCTCTGAAAAATTCTCTACTGCAGTTCACAGAATGATCTTTGCAGTTATGCACTGCTGCATTTCATAGTTACAGTGGCTCAGCATCTTCTAACCAGAACACACAAAATCATTCTTTATTTACATGTTTCAGGAAAAAAAAACCCTCATGTTGACTGAAGGATGAGTGAACAGCACACATAATGCTAGCAAGGAAGTGAGGGAGAAAAGAAAAGAAATGCAGGATTAATGACAGAATGTCAAAACAAACCTTGCATGGATGTAAGCACAGCTTTGTCTAAGCTACTAGGTGCCCATTTGCTTACGCACACATAGAGTACCGTGTAGAACACTAAAGCTATAGTCCAACACCTCTGGACAGCACAAGACTGGAGGATGACTGCTGTACAGTATCCAAAGCAGAATATATAGCATAGGTACTGTTACCATATTCACATCTGACTACAACAAGAGTGTATGAACTCTAGAGCTAGTGTGATGCAGTGGTTTGACTGTTGTACTAGGATTCTGTGAGACTAGGGTTCAGATCTCTGCTCAGCCATGGAGTCAACTTGGGTAAGTCACACTTTCTCAGCCTAAGAGGAAGGCAATTTCAAACTTCTTCTGAATAAATATTGCCAAGAAAACCCTAAAACAGGATCGCCATAAGTTGGAGCCAACTTGAAGGCACGTAATAGAACAACAGATGCTCTCCTTAGATCAGGCCACACTTCCAAATAGATGGAAAGGGCAACATTTATTGGTCTAAAGATGAAAGGAAGTGGCAAAAGGCTGGAGGCAGAACTGGGGAAAAGCAGGAACAGGTGGACAAGCGAAGCATCCTAGAAGAGTACAAGAACAAGACAAGTAAGGCAGAAGCAGTGTTGGAGCTCAGAAGCCAAGTGAGTCCATCCCATAAAGCTTCTGGTTTGTGGATAGGTGCAGGTCTAATTAATGGACAGTGACTATGGCCATTTCTGCACTAAAGCTGAGAAGCGTTTCACCGCATGTCGTGAGTGGTGCATTTTACTCCGACTTACCCCAATTCCTATCTGCACACCCTCCAGTTTCTACTGAAGTAAAGCAGAGAAAATCATTTGCAGCTTCCGCATCGTCAATTCTCGTGGAACTCCTATTCCCCTCACTCGCTCCACCCAGCCCCCGCTGAGTGGTCAATTTCAAAAACAAAAACGTTGTAGAAACCGTTGCTACATTTTAGCACAAATGTGTGAATCAATGCAACGCTTCTGCAGGTACGAAAAAACGCAGCAGAAACAGTTTAGGCTGTTTACATCGGAATTTTTCCGTTTTTACAATACATCGGTTTAATGTCGATGTTAACTGCACCAAGACCTCAACTCATGCAGAACCACGGAGGACAGAACAACGTCGAACTGGTTTAACGTGCAGATGTAAAAGTGACAACATGATGCTACTGCGATGTCTCAGCCTTGTGCGGAAAGGGCCTATGTCTCAGAGGCAAACATTTCTCATCTCAGTGCTTCTTTACCACTAATCAAGATAACCAAAAACTGGTGATCCTGTTTTCTGCAGCAGGTAAGCACTGCATGTTCAGTGAGGACCACCTAAGCATCTGTATTGATTGATGAGCTGAAAAATATGTGTATTTCTAGAATGCTGAAGAATTCTGAATGAGAATTAGCATGTGCTAGACAAAAACTCAAACTAATAGGAGAATGTTTTGCTAGAACAAGACATAGCATACATTTGCACACGTTCATAAAAATACACATACAATACAGAATAGAACAAAAGAGGCAGAGGACACAGAAATTCAAAAAGTATCACAATAAAGGTTGAGGAAAAAAGAAAAAGGATGAAATTTTGCTTCCCAAGAGTCCTTCCAAGATTTAAATATATTGCCTCTTTTTTGGCAAACGAATTCTAGCAACCTGGTTCATGATCACCAAGGCTGGACAGAAAGGCAGCCCCACACAGAAATACCAAACCAGCCCTTTAACCTGAGCTTGAAACCAGTCAGAAAAGATGGCTAGTACAACAGTGAATGTGGAAAGAAGATAAACTATCAGTCCATACGTTGTGTGGTACAGCTGGAGCCGAGCCACAGATGAGATTCTCAGCAGCTGTGGAAAACGTAGGCAAAGTCCACACAAGACCTGTCCACAAGCAGCCACAAAGGTCAGAAGACCCACAATACTGTGCCAGGAGACAAAGTGTGGGAGCTCACTCCGGTTCTTGCTGGAGACAATGAAGGCCAAGCCCAGTGCAGCAGTCGCAAGCGCCAGCATCTGTGTCATCCAGTGCAGTTGCACTTTCACTTTGTGGGAGCAAGAGCAGAAGAACAACAATGAACTGTCTGGTGAAAAGATCAGGATGGCTTCAGTCAGGCAGAGGCAGAACTGAGAACAAAGGAACCCATTAGCCAACATGTCAGTTCTTCCCTAAAAAGCAGTTGTTGAGTGGTGGCTATCATGTCAGTGGGAAACTAAATCTATTCTGATGTTCAGTATAAACTTTAAAGGAAGTGTCCAAAGTGCTAAATTCTATCCCTCTCAATAGCTTCAACACCTTGAGCATCCCTTTTATAGTCTGGACTAAAACCTGGTCTATATTTGCTGCCTCACTGACATGGAGGTGCCTGGCCATCGCTAATAAAAACATGACTTTTAAATCACATGAGCACCTATGTCACATTACAAGCAGCATCAAAGTCTTTGGACTGGGCCATTTGCTTTAGATTCTCCTCCCACAGGTCAGGGATGGAGAACCTTTATTTTATGTTACAGCTAATATTTTAGTCCAAAATTCCTGTACTTCCTTTCCATAAACTATGCTGGCTGGGACTTCATGGAACTGACTTCTGGGGTAAGGGGGCAAAGGTACCCTGTCTTTATTCTGGGTGGTTGTACAGGCTGAGTCTAGAACAGAGCTGGAGAACACATGGCTCTGCAGGCATTGAAATACACCCTCCAAAATATAGAACGCTTCATGAATTTGTGCAGGGGCCACGCTAATCTCTGTATCATTCCTATTTTCACCTCAATACAAAGAAGGTTAGCATGGCCCCTGTGCAGTGAAACATACCTCACCATTGAATACACTGGCTAGAGATGGCACAGTCAACATATGGAGGGCCATGTGTTCCTCACACCTGGCCTAGAGGCAGAGAGCAAACATCTATGCAGCAATGAAAGTGATAAGCCATATTCAGAGGTTCCTAAAAAGTGATGATATATTCAGAGGTTAGAGCTTGTACCTGGCATTGAAACTACTGGACTAAAACTAATCATTTTTACCTACACTACTGCTCTCTTAGGGCTACTTAATGCCTTATAAGGAAAAGAAAATAAATGCCATGATAAACAAGGCTTTCAAGCACAAATTTATTGAGTGTTTTTGGACTATTTAACTACAACATATGGTCAACCTAAGAAGGAAATGCATGGATCCACCTTTTCTTATATGCCAAGTATGTCACTGTAGCATAAGTATTTCTCTTCTACTGGAGCAGAAATGCTAGAAAAAAAAGGATGCATGTCATCCATCTGTCCCTTACTTGATTTACTACATATCCCACCCTTCTCCCAAACTGAGACTCAAGTGTGCATACTCGGTACCCACTTAGTTCAGATTAACAGGTACCCCACCCTTCAAGAAGAACTGCAAAATGCATCTTTATGAAAACACAAAGGCATCTTCTGTGAAGGCACACTAGCACCCTGCATATATGCAGAACTCAACATACTGTATTTGAGCATCAATTTCTATAGTCATGGTGGGCCTCCGTGTATGTTCAACAGTATGACTTACTGAAATGAATCCATAGTCAGCAATAGAACATGTCCTACACAGTGAGCATCACTAGGCACAGAGGAGAATCCCATTAGGTGGAGCAGGACTGCTTTAGTTTATTTTAGTCTAAAATGCTTTAGTTGGGAGGTGCCATTTGACAAGACACAACAGGTTTTTTGTTCTTTACTTAAAGAGTAGCAAAGACAATCATAGGCTATAAACAAACAATTGCTTTCTAATGTGAATGAGAACAGTTTATTTGAGTAGCTTCAGTTCAGACTATTTAAAAAACCTTCTTTCCCTATATGACGCTGCCCAAGTCTCCTAAGATCCTCAGGAGAGGTCAAATGATGATGGTTCCATTTGTAATCATCTGTTGTCTTCCCATCTGTCTCCCCCACCTCCCCCGACACACACAACAGAAAATTTACTGAGATAAAGATGGAATGCCCGTACAGAATCTTTTAATTGGTCATACTAGGAGCCCTCCATCTTGAAGTCCCACAGCATCACCACTGTAAAACCAAATGTGCCATAGAGGAGATTAGATACTTATTTGCTTCTTTTGGGGAAGCAAAAAAATCCCTGGAAATGTGCAATGCGTTCTAGTGTTAGAGGGGACACACATACTGTGAAGTTTTGTTTTGTTTTTTTAAAGGCAGATCAATCTTAAAATCAGAAGCATCTGGCTGTGTCCCTGTAGCTGGACACAAAATGATTGTATCTTCTGCTGAAGCCCACTGGTGCCCTCCAGAGGTCTCAGGAGATGCTGTAATCATTTTGCATCTTGACTATGGGAACATACCCACATGCTTCTCTGACCCCCCTCCCATCATGCATAGAATGGTCATGAGGGTACTGCAATGACTCTGGGAGGTGGAACTTTGGCCAGTGTGGAGGGAGGAAGGGGATGCCAAGCTCTCTACCAAACAAAAGCACTGATTTATGCCACTAAGGATGCCAGCCTCTTTCCTTTAGTCTGAAGTTTAAAGGAGCTATCCAAAATGCTGAATGTTAGAAGGCCAGGGTGCAGAACCTTGGCTAGCTTCTTTAAACTTCAAGTCGAAACTGGTGGGCTTACAGCACCATTAACATGGAAGCCACCAGCCACCACTGCGTCTCTAAAATGCAAATGTCTGTACAGAGCTTTAGTCTGTAATACTCTGCACAAGCCAAGCTTTATAAAACAAACAGTATTCCCGGGATATTGAAGAGAATAACTTACTGCTATTGACATGAAGACAGGGTGCCAAGAAAATAAACCTGGAAGGAAGAGAGAGAAAAACTGAATACAACTCAGTTGCAGCTAAGCAAGCTAAAAATAAACATGACTTCAATAACTGATTCAATGATCACAGATAAGTGACAAAACTTTGCCTGTACTTAAGCAGTCTTGTGAAAGCAAAGGGAAACTTTCTTATCAGCAGCTATGGACTGGGAAAGAGTCCTGTTTATTCCTACATCAGATAGTGGAAAAACTGTGCATGTCAAGGACTCTGCATAATAGCCTGTACATATGCACTCAAATATATTATCCTTGCTGGTGTGAAGTGATAGGTGATGTAATGAACGTGCCATAGTTTGAGCTTATTCTCAAACAATTTAATTTCTATTACAATGCCACTCTCCAAGTAGCCTATGGCCTAAATCAATGTGACACTCTCAGAAGCACTGGATTTTTTTAACTCTCTTGCTGTCTATCCTCCAGTGCTTGAAAAAAATGTTGTGGCAGCTCCTTCTGCTCTTTGAAGTAGGCTTTTGGGGGTGCTCAGTGCACTGCAGTGGGGAGTAGAGGTTGTATCTTCTCACTCATGCTAAATTCTGCTCTTGTGCCAGTCCAGAGTTGGATGTACCACATTATAATTATTAATGATAAAAATTAAGATGCTGCAGAACTTAATATTTTGGTAAGGTCAGAGCTGCTAGGCTACATTAAGCATGATGCATTAAGGAAATATAGCAGCCTCTGGGGCAAGATCAAAAGTGTGTTTTATGCAGCATTTCTATCTTCCTAAAAGAATAACCCATCTCAACACCCTGACTACTTCTAGCTGTTGGGAACCCTTTAATAAACTTTGTTCCCCACTATTTCATGATTCCTTCTACCGTACTATTTCAATATTTATCAAGACTAGATCTTTTCTTTTGTCTTCAAGGCAGAAAGTGGTACATCTATGCTTCTGTATGAATTATATCATTAGAGAATTGGAAAATTAGGGAAGATTCACACCTACCTCTATTCCTTATCCTTATATACAGAAGGTCTGGACGTAGTCTCTTTTTTTGAACAACCACAGGGATGTATTTTCAATCTGTGCATTGAAAATTGAGGCACAGCAGTCCTAGACTGAATTCTGTTGTCAGTGGCACGCGCATCCTAGATAACAAGGACGACTTGCAACAAGATGTTGAGCGCTTCTGTTTAGGATTCCAGCCTCTCTCTTCCATCCCTTCTCCCAGGCTTATCCCTCTTTCGCCAGTCAGTATTTCACGGCTACTGAGTATACTCACTCTTCAATGGGCCATTTCAAGGGGAAATACAGTTCCCTTATTTTTTCTTTTAAATCTTTTTACTTCTGTAAAATCCTGGAATTCAAGAAGCCTGCTAACACCTTGTGTGTAGCTGGCACCATTTTGGCTACATAAGAAAGACACACAGAACTGAGACTGTCAGATATCTAAGAAATCTCAGCCAAAATCAAGGATTCTGTGGCAGAAAAGCAAATTTTCCTAAGCAATTGACTGCACAGGGAAAGGATTCTCCAGAAGTCTTAGAGTGTCTTACTAATATAACGGATCTCTTCCTCCCCAGTGCATATATACATACCTGTATGACCAGGTTAGGGAACTTGTGTCCCTCTAGAACTGGTTGAACTCCAAATCCCATCAGACCTTGCCAACATGGCTAATAGTGAGGGACAATGGGAGTAGTAGTTCAACAACTTCTGGAGGGTCAAAACTCTGTATTATTCTTTAACAAGAATTGGTTTTAGAGTAAAGATAGAAGGAAAATTCTGAAATTCCCAAGTGGGGACAGCGGGAGAACTTCACATAACAGCCAGCCCCAGGAAATAGAATAATAAATCAATTATCAGCCCAGTACTCTTGCAGACTTGAGTTACTCCTCTTATTTTCATCTAGTGTACATGCAGGAAAAAACAGTCCTTGAGAGGTACCACTAGAGTCTCAAACCCAGCACAAATTGATTGTGACTGCATGTTATTTGGAACAGAGTGCACTGAGCACCAGCCAACCACAATGAAGCAGGGTTAAGCCCTGCTGATTGCACAGAAAAAAAATGACACACACATTTACATTCACTGAAATCTCTCCCATTTAGAAGTGTTTAACTGTAGTCAATTCATGCCAGTTATCAGAAGCATTAAAAGGCTTTCATACTGAAAGCAGTTCTAAACAGTGAAATACAAAGGTTATCAGACTGCCAGATCAAAATTTCAAAACTAGAGGACTGAAGAGATCTGGTGTATGCCCGATAAAGTACACTGAAACTGTTGGATTCTGAAATAGGAAACATCCATCATGTATTATAGAGCTGTCATATTCTAAAATAAGTCTTTCAGCAGCCATAACAGAAGATAAAACCCATTCCAAACTAGAAAACAATCCCAGCCTCCACATACTGGCTGTTAATGCACAATAAAAGACAAATATAATATTTAATCAATTGCAGAAAATTAGGAGTATACTCTGTTAAAATGAATGAACTTGCATAGTAATATTGTACTTATGCAGATGTGCCTGGCAAAATAGAAGGCAACATCTTGCCTAGTATCTTATTTGCCACTAAAACAAATGGACCTGAACTTAACAGGTAAATATTTTAAGTCTTATAGCTTTCAGTGGGCTACAAGTACTATTTCACTTCCATAAAGCCAAAACAAGCCCTACAGAAATCCCAACAGGCTTCCTCCCTCCTGTACAATTCGATGGTAGAACAACTAGATTTGTTTCATTTTCTAAACCTTTTCTAAAATAAAACAACCTTTTAAAATATCACAAGTTTCTTTTTCCTTGAAAAAGAAAAGGATGGAAAAATATGTTTATCTCTGACATCTTTTTTATGTTTAATGCATTCAGAAGTCACAATTGCCTTCAGCTTTTTAACTTAGGTACACAGCACGCAATGAAAGAGACCATGCTTACAACATATGCAAATCAATATGTGCTTTGCTGAACTTCAGTGGCTTTTCACACGGGACGTTTTTAATATCTGAAGCACCTCCAAAAAGTAACTAAAGTTTGGCAGGTGTATATATCCTCTGTACAAATTACTTTCCAAACAGAGGTGGAAAATGCTCTTCAGTCTAAAGATATCAGAGCTGAATCATCAAAAATTATCAACCCAGAAGCAAGCTAGTAAAACTGTTCCAAAGATTGTTTCAAGGAAACTGTTACAATTGATTAGGTATCATTTAGGCATGGACAGGGTAAAGTGTGTAGGAAAAGACCAGTGCCTTCAGTTCTGTGTGTCCATTCGCAAAGGCAGATGAAACAGAGAATGAGCCAATTCACGATTGCCACTACAGACGTTTGCCACTACAGACGTATCAACATTATATGCCTGCCTGCTTCCTTTTAATTGTGAAATTCTCATCTGAAGGTTTCTCTTTTCTGCTACCTTTAACGGGTAACACAATCCACTTGCCTGCAAGATCATGCCACACATTCCTTATTCCAGATAAACCACTGGTATGGCCTTTTGTTTTGCAATTGTCCATTTGAGGCAGAAAGGTGTTTGGCTTGCAATGATTACACATTAATCTAAAGTTATTTGCCTAAATTACTATTAGGTCGTTTCAAGGCAAGATACATATCCAGGACGTTTTAACACAGAGTAGTAATCCTGTAATGTCTTTAGCCACCATGTCATACTGCATGTATTCCATTTGTTGTATCATTAACTACCTGCCAATATTACAAACATTAAAATTCCCATCAGTCAAATGATGACTTATTTCAGTCAGGTATTTAGTAATAGCTGTCTTAAGCAGTCTCAGTATGCTTTATTTTGGAGATGTTTGTGTATGTATTTTAGAAATGTTGATTTTGTATTTGCATTATTGTTAGGATTTATTTACTGTTCGTTTGCTGTCTTGTGAGAGCTTTACCCTTAGAAGGTGGTTTACAAATCTACGCATAAATAAACAAGCATGCAGGTTACAATGGTGGTGCAAACCCATTCTTTTAACACTACTTAGGGGGAGCTAAGAGAAGAAGGTGTTTTTCAGGTATCCAAGACAATTTCTAAATGTTGCAGGGCATCTAAGAGCATACCAGTCTGATAACTAGAGGAGTCACAGTGCTGAAAGGTGGCAGTCCTGCTTCTTAGATATATGATTTTCTTCCAAGAGGAAAAAAAAAGCATACTGCACATATCCACATAAATTTATACAATCCTTGTCAGTCTCTGAGTGAATAATACTCTCTGTTCTTCAAGACCACTTTATCATACTATCACTTAACTGGTTGCTTATATTGTACTAAGGAATATATTATTTTTAAACAAGTAGAAAAATAATACTTCCCTATGATGGAAATACAAAGTATGAGAAAGAGGCAGAGGAAGTAATACCTCATCTGCAGACTTGCATAGAATATGTTCAGTTCTTACCTACCAGTTTCATTCTCTAACCTCTTCTTGTTAAAATGTAAAGGAAAAATGTCAGCAACTGAAAGCTTGAAATTGGAGCCAAATATTA
The DNA here is from genome assembly GCA_030412105.1 of Cyclura pinguis. Taxonomy (NCBI): domain Eukaryota; kingdom Metazoa; phylum Chordata; class Lepidosauria; order Squamata; family Iguanidae; genus Cyclura; species Cyclura pinguis. Next base: position 68,690,741 of record CM059602.1, on the reverse strand, counting down.
AGAGGAATGAACCAGAAGCAAGGTAGGGCTCAAAAGAAGATCATTACCTGGTTCCCTGTTTCACACCAAAACTTGCTTTGGAACCACAGCATAAATATTTTCACAGAGCTTCACTTGACTAAGTTCCTGTGCTGGCTCAGAAAGGGCTAATGGAGCAGGGTGAGTCACCCTCTCCTCATACCGCTGGCACTATACACCCCAGAAGCCTCTAGCTTATGCTGTAACCGCATCAGGATCTTTTCCTTGCCAACTTCTTGTTTTACCGGTTTTATACCAGTTTAATTGGTGTGTTCATTAAATTAAGGGAAATATTTTATACGTGTGCCTTCAAGTTGCCTGTCCACTAATGGTGACCACACGGATTTCATAGGGTTTTCTTAGGCACGGAATTCTCAGATGTGGTTTTGCCAAGTTCCTTCCTCTGAAATACAACTTACAGCACTTGGTACTTGTTGGCATCCCAGTCCAGTACTAACCAGAGCTGACCCTGCTTAGCAACCAACAGCAGCCAGACCTAGTAAACATTAGGTACCTGGAAATTCACCCATCATTAACTAAAACGCCTCGACAAGCTCTATTTGGAGCCCCGCACACCATTTTCCCCTGTAATAAGATACCTCTCTGGTTCTAATTGTTACTGACGACGACAAATAATGGAGGCGACCGTCCAAGCTTAACTGATATGCACAATGAATGAATGGGCATCCTCTCGTTCTGGTCATCCCAACGCTTTCTTTAAGACAAAGGCGTGGGAGTCTACCCTCGCGACCTAAAAAGGGGGCACCCCGAGGGAGGGGAGGAGACCCGTGGGGTCGTCCTCGCGTGGCACCACCGTCTCTCCTCCCTCCCACTGGGTTCCCTTGGCAAGAGAAAGGGGGCGTGTGTCCACTCACTGGTGCCGGGCCTGGAAAGGAGTAGCAAGAAACCCGTCATGCCTACAGCCGCGAGGTGCGCCAGGACCCAGCAGCCGCGTCGCAGCCAGCGAAGGCCGCCGCCGCCGGCCCCGGGGGCTGCAGCGTCCGGCATTGCGCGCCTCCGCCGACACCGCCGCCAACGCCGCCGCCGCCTCGGGCAGCACGAGCGCTCGCGCGCACCTGTCCGGGAGGGGCCGGAGCCCGGGCCGGGGGCGGGGCTTGGTTCGGCTTTTCCGTGGGGAACTTGAGCGCGGGCGGGAGAAAGAAGGCGGGAAGTCGGGTTCCCGCCCAGCGCGGGGGGTAGGCGGCGCGGTTGGTCTTCTGCGGGACTGAGGAAAACTGCATCGGAAACCCCCCCCGAGTTGAAGTGTTGAAGGCTATTATTATCACCCCCTGAAGCAAGCCAAAAGCTCTCTCCTGAATATTTTGTTGCTGTAGTGTGCCTTCAAGTCGTTTCCGCAGGCGGTTGTTACAGCGCTATGATTCCACTTTGAACATCCTATGGAATCCTGGGGTTTGCAGTTTAGGGAGGGGCCGCCTGGCGGCCCCTCCCTAAACTGCAAACCCCAGGATTCCATAGGATGTTCAAAGTGGAATCATAGCGCTGTAACAGCCTTGTGCGGAAATGGTGACTCTCAGGCGAATCTATCACGAGGTTACCCTCTTGCTCTCAGGGGAGAGGGCGCGGCAGCCATCTCATGTTAGGTACTGTGAGCTCTGGCCCTACAGTGGAGGGGGAAAAAGAAGACTTCTTCCTGCGTACATACACACCTGAGGAGATTTTTTGTTTGTTTGTTTCCCTCGCATACACGGTTTACTTGTAGGACTGAGCGGCTGACGCCCTTGTTAACCAGCTGACGATCGGGCGTGAAGCGAGACACGTGTCGTCCTTCCGAGTTCACCCGCGCGAACGAACTGCGAAAGCGGCCGCTTAAAATGTGGCTACATGGAGGCTCCGTCGGGTGCCTGGCGTTTCTAAGGAACGGCTCCCCTTGCAGGCTCGGCATTTTTAATCACAGTTTAGAGACTCCGTTTTTAAACAGGCTATGCTGCCAGGTGAAAATTGTTGGAACGTATGGGCAGTTTTGGGGGCTGAAACTGCCAGACGGAGCAGTCTGTTCCTGCAACTGTATTTTAACCAAGTTACCCTTAGTCTTATTATGTGCGTTCAAGTCGTTTCCGGGTTATGGTGACCCTAAGAGAAACCCATCACAGGATTTTTCCTGTTAAGATTTGCTCAGAGGAGGTTTGCCATTGCCTTCCTCTGAGGCTGAGAAAGTGTGACTTGCCCAAGGTGCCATCAGTATGCTGGTGACAGCCAACTTTATTAGTCCTTCCCACCACCAGCGGAGGAAGCTATTTTGGTCCTAAACTAGTCTGCCCTCAGTAATGGACTGGATGAGGACAGATTGAAATTTAATCCATACAAGACAGAGGTGCTCCTGGTCAGTCAACAGGCAGATTAGGGATTCAACTTTTATTAGATGGCGTTACTTACACTGTGCCTGAAGATGCAGATTTGCAGCTTGGGTGTGCTGGATTCAGCTGACCCTGGCCATAGTGACACATGCCTTGGTTACATCCCAGTTGGATTACTGTAATGTGCACTATATGGGGCTGTCTTTGAAGAGTGTTCAGAAGCTACCACTAGTCCAAAGAGCAGCAGCCAGATTGTTAACTGGGGCTGGTTACCGAGATCACACAACTCCTCTGTTGCATCAGCTCCACTGGCTATCGGTCTGTTTCCACGCACAATTCAAAATGTTGGTGATGGCCTTTAAAACTCTACACGGCTCAGGTCTAGGTCATTTGAAGAACCTTATTCTCCCTTATGAAGCAGCCTGGGCTTTGAGATCGGCTGGATAAGCCTTTCTCTCTATCCCAAAACCCTCACAAGTACACCTGGTGGGAACAGAGGAAAGGGCCTTCTCAGTGGCTGCCCCCAGGCTCTAGAACTCCCTTCCCAGAGAAAGACTGGCACCCTCTCTACTGTCTTTCCATAATCAAGTAAAGACGTTTTTATTCAGATGGTCATTCAATGTGTGATTATATGTGGGCTGATAAAATGTGCTGGATATTGTGTTGCTGATCAGTGTGTGAGTTTTTCATTATGTATCTTAACATTAATTCTTTTTGTTTAATTATGTTTTAACTTTTGTATTCTCTGGGTTTTAGCTGCGTCAATTGTTGTAAGCCACTTTGAGTCCCAGCCTGGGAAGAAAGCAGGGTATTAGATAAAGATGATGGTGGTGGTCATGTTACCCAGTGGATTTCCATGGTCAAGCAAGGATATGAACCCTAATCTCCCAGAGTCCTTGTCCAGCACTCAAGACTGCTACACCACACTGGCTCAAAAGAGAATGAATGCAGACTTGCCCAAGAATGTATAGGTAAGGGCCAGGTAATGTTGTCCCCCATGAATTTAGTACTCCAGGTATGAAATATATGTGCAAGCACCATTACTTCTGAACAGCATATACATGTTTAAATAGCTAGGTTTTGCAGTTAATACTTGGACTTGGCACTGATCCTTTGGTACTCGCTATTTGCATGCTTATTACCAGGAAACAGTAACTTACAGTTTTGTAAGCCTGCCAAGCAGCTACATATGCACCATGGCAAGGTATTGTCTATATTGTCTGTGTTTGACCATCTGCAATTTCCTGCCATTTGGTGACAAATGTGTTATATTCTATGGGAAAAAGGTTCCTGCCATTTGGTGACAAATGTGTTATATTCTACGGGAAAAAGGGCAATTATGGCTCTTTTAATCCAGAGATGGCAAATAAAATACCAACAGATGTTGGACTGCAGCTCTCATGAATGCTTATTATTACCTATGCTGGCTGGGGCTGATGGAAGCCGCTGTTCAAAAGCACTTGGAGGGTCATATTCTTTGCTCCCAACCTCTCAACAAAGCAATACAAACAAACCAGATTATTACATGGTCAGAATACTGCAATGCTCCAGAAGTGGTTGGACTGCATAGAATGCTTCACTATTGGTTGTGTTGACCACAGCTGATGGGAGTTCCAGTCCAGCATCTGGAGGGCCACACAGTTCTTATCGCTGTCTTAGTGGGTTATAATATTTTTCTGTCCTGGCAAGTGTGGAAGAAAGTTTTACCAGTCTTCTGCACCAGATCAGAAAAGCAGAGAAACAAAGGTTAAAAATCTCATTACTTCACAAGACAACTAGGGCTGGGAGCTTCCAGACAGTTCCTAACACTACCAACCCAAAGGAATTGTAAAGCTATTCCATCTTTCAAAAGAAGTTTTTTTCCAGCAAGAAATAACATGGCAAAATGGTAGAAGATTGCATGGGAATTATAAATAAATGATGACCCCTCTCACTCCAATTTTAGGTAGAGGCAGATTGTTTGCACAGAGCTGTACCTGGAAACACTCTTAGCTCACCTAGTGGTTATGTTTATGTGTTGGTGAGCCATCGTTTATTAAGATCATTCGTAGCCACTTTTATCATGGCCAGAAGCACGGAATCATATCTCTCCCTCACTTGGTCAGACAATTATTGTCGAAGTACAATTGCATGATGTGTATTCAAAGTTTTTGTTTGATTCTCTTTAAGTAAATCCAATTCATATTCCCACTCTTTATTCTGACAGCCTTGGTGAAATACTGTCAGCCTTTGAACTCTTTAAGAAGTTGGATGTTTCTTTTTACCTATCTGAAATAGGTCTTGGGACCTCAACCATACATTACTAGCCCATCTGCTTTTCTCTTGAGCTGGACACCTCTGTTATACTTTACAGGGACTTTGATGTTAGGGCTGCTTCAGGAATCTATAGGTTGTTCTGTGTCAGAAAGCCCAACAGATCACTTTAGGCATAACACTTTTGTCCCCAGAGACCAAACTTTTCTCCAAGTTGACTGCAGCTAAGCATTATCAAATCCAGGCCTTAGAGTCAACCTATTGCCTTAAATCAGCATTTCTAAATCTGGCCACGTCTAGATGTACTGGACAACTATTACTTTCATGGCTATGTATGGCAAGTGGCCATACATAATCTGTAGGGTAATGGAGTTGGGAAAAGCTGCTTTGGGGAATCTCTTTTAAGGAAAAGGAGGCCCTGCAGGTGTTGGATTCCAAATGCCCCCAGCCCTTGCTAACACAGAAAGCAGTCAAGGATGATGGCAGCGGTAACCCATTCAGCTGGAGGGCCATAGTTTCCGTACTCCTCAGCAGCTTTTGTCAGCCTTCCTACTTCTACGCTATGGAGGCCAATTCCATTCTTCCCCACTCCATGGATACTTCTCTAATCAGCATTCAATCTACCTCTCCTTTACCTGAGAATTCACATAGGTTGAGAGGCTGGTAGATGGGTGAAGTTTTGATTGCCCAGATGACTCTATGAAAAAATGCAAGTTGTTATCATGCAGAAACTCCTGTACAACACATCTCATGTTTGTTCTTATAGATCTTACAGAAAAATCCCCTTGATGCCCTTGTGTGGGAAGATTTATGTGTGAAATCTTTGCATGTATTGTTGCATGCACTACCAACCTTTCTTCCCTCTCCCCTCCCCATAGCCTTTTAAAACTAGACATAAAACACCCCCCCAACAATGCAGCCTTTACAGCAGGGGTGGGCAGAGTGAGTCCCCAAAAGGCTGTTTTTTTGCAGGCCTCAATCTGTAATCTCCAGGCTCCCCAAGCTTCCCTTTTTCTGGCTAAACAGAGAGTGGCCTTCTCTTAGAAGCCTGCAGAAGCAGTCACCCTTCAAAGTCCACTTTTCCAAAGTTTACCACAAAAAGTTTTTTTTCTAAAACCAGAAGTGGATTTCCAGTCATCTGCAGTGTTTTCCCCTACACTCACACCTTTTGACAGTCTGTGCAGCCCCCAAAGAGTCCCAGGGGCACAAAAGTCCCACCCCCCGACCCACTATAATTGCCCACTCCTCCTGAACAGAAGGGCTGGGGAACCTGCTGTGCTGCAGCCTTTGGCTCTGCTGGCTGGGACTACAGAGGGTAGCAGTGCAATACCTGGGTCTACCACCCCTTGTTCTGGGTTTTGTACAGAAGCTAGATACTGGAAGGTCTTGCTTTCTCTTCTCACCCTGAAGTAGTATGAAAGGCTAAGAGTGAGAACAAAAGCTGTGGTTTCAGATTCTGCAGCACTGCCACATTGCACAGCCCAGTGCTACACAAGTCTGTTTTTCTCAGTTCTGCTCCTCAGAGCAAGAACCACTTAAACGTTGAAGACTAAAGAGAAAAAAGGAAGGGCAGTGTGTGAAACCTTCCTGGTGGTTCAGGTGAACAGCAGAAGAAAAGCAGCAGGGAAGCAGTAGGCACCACACAGGAGTTTATCATAAAGCTGTGTTAATACCCAGTAGCAATCCTAGCAAAGAGTTTGACATTGCCTCACAAAACCAGTCAGTCTCAGGGTCCCTTCTTCCCCATTCACTGGAATACTTTTCTTAAAAATTAAAAAACACAACCCCAACAAATTCTTTTAAAAAGAAAGAAATTAATCATCCCATTTCATTATGGAGTTACTGCTTCTGGCTATTTCTTATGCAACCAAATTCACAAGTTGGGAATCAGTTGCATTTATATCAGCCGTCCTCCAAGTTCTGTTTCTCTCTTTCCTTTGTCCTGTTCCTTCCCCCATCCTTTTTTAAAATTTAAGCAGAAAAAAAAACAGCACGAGTCTTGAGTTATTTTAGAGGATTTTTTTCTTTTAAAAAAATACTATAAAGTTATAAAAAGCAAAGAGGCTTTGAATCGGGCCCAGGGATGTAGAGTTCTCAGACTGCCGGCTCCTTCTGTAGAATGCAGGCACTTGCTGTTAATGCGCTTTTGACTGTAAAGAGAAGAGAGAATAGAGTATCAGTGCAAGTTTGTGTAACAACATTCACAGAAAAAGGGACTCTATATCAGCCTACATGGCAACTACTTCTTCTTTGAAATGACAAAAGAAAATACACATAGCCAAACTGGTTCCTTAATACAAAAGCTGTTTACATTACAATCTCCTATTCATCCAAAACGGAGATGGGGGAGCTCCATATGTTGATGAACTACAATTCCCACAATCCCTCTCCATTCCCTATCCTGGCTGGGGCTGATGAGAGTCCAACAGCTTTTACAGGACCACAGTTCCTCACCATCGTACAGGATTGCAAAGCACTACATAAATGATGTGTAAGTCCATGTTAGATGTTTGTTGCTGCTGCTGTTCAGTGCTGTCAAGTTGGCTTTGTCTTAGGAAAGGAAAGGAAAGACCTCCAACAGATCATGTTAGATGTACCGGTATTAACTTTCTAACAAGAAAAACATGAAAGCTATACTTTCTGCTTCCCTGCTCAGATTGAACAGAACCACAGCTGGAACCACACAAGGTGCACCAATAGGTCCTTCAAGTTCATACTTCCACAAGCAGTTGATGCTTTCAAGCTAACCTGTGTGTCTGCCTTGAATATAAGTCATAGAAAGCCATACCACACACACACACACAAATATATATATATAAAAATAAATAAATCAGAGGACAACAAGAGTGAAAAGAGGCAAGACTTAAATTTAGAAGACAGATGATTTGGAGAGCTAAATAAAAAATGAGGAACTAATGATACATGGGCTGGATTCAGACCACAGGGCCTCTGCCTCCCAGGGTACACTCCCTCCCTCCTGTCACCTGAGGGCCTTTCACAGTACATAATTATAGTACTACGAGTCCACTAACTGGCACAGCAACATCCTATGGAATTTTGGGATGTGCAGTATAGGCGAGGTGTGTTTTTTTTTTGGAATTCTCAGCCAGAGAGGTCCAAAGCCTTACCAAACTATAAACCCCAGGATTCCACTGGATGCAGCCTTGGCAATTAAAATGGAATCATAATGCTATAATGGTATAGTGTGAAGTGCAGTCCTGGTGTAGGTTACTGTTGCTCTCTGGTGATCACCACCACCGTCTGGTCTTTCTGATGTCCGCTGGTTGGTGAAACCTCTTGCACACCGCTGAACTTGCTTAAGACCTGCTCTTCAATGCTTGGGAATGCTTTGAAGAAATAATTTCTAGAAGTGCTAAGGAATGCTTGTGCATTTTTAAAAGTGTTTTTCCAAGCTCTCCTCCCACAAGCAGACAGCACATTAAAAAGAGTGAGTGAGAGAGAGAACTGGAAGCAGGTGTATAGGTGTACATTCAACATGAGGTAGAAGGGGAAATATTTGCTGAGCAAGAACGAAGGGAGAAGCAGGACAGTAGTGGTGGTGCCTTCTAATTTGCAGGTAAACACAGGGGAAATGCAACAGCTGTGGTCTCTAACACATACACACTGTGGTAAACAAAACAAAATGAATGTAGCACATTAATATGGGAAAGTAAGTATAACGTTGGTATCACCGAGATTTAGTGGAAGGAGATTCATAATTGGAACACAGCAACTGAAGCATTCAAAGGAGACCAACCTGGGAAAAAGGTGGGATATAAATAAATTATTAAGGAGGAGGAGGACAAGAGATTCCCTTGCCCTCCTAAAAAAAAGAAAAAAGTAAAGAATGTATACACTTGCATGGAAAGTATACATTTACACTGTAAGCATCTCAGGATGAAAGCAGAGAAAAGCTTAAGTGATATTGCTGTGGCAGTACCACCTATCCAGCGGGAACACTTGGCTGAAGCCTCGCTGGAAAAAATTATAAAACTTTCACAGATGCAAGCCATAGTGGTTAGGGGGTATTTCAATGTTGCTAACAATGTGCTACAGGTCTAACTGTTCCAAGAATAGAATGCCCAATAAATTACCGATTTGCCCTGTTGGCAACTTCATCTCTCAGAAGGTGGTAGAAAAGACAAGGGGCTCTGCTACCATGGACTTAATTCTGACCAACAGAGAAAAACTGAGTGAAGTGACAATTTCAGGAACCTTAGGGGAAAGTGACTGTATTTTATTGGCATCTGTGATAGTGGGGATGTGAACATAGCTGTGTGTAATCAAACATGTGGCCTACAGTTTAGGAAAACCAATTTCAAAGAACCCAGAGAAAATCTGGGTAGGATCCCATGGCTGGAAATTCTGAAATAGTTCAAGAGATTCTGTAAAGGGAAACACAGAAAGCACAACCACTAGCTATTCCAATGGGAAGGCCAAACAAGAAAGATTTAAAGAAGGCCTTGTTCCTCACAGAGAGCTCTCCGATGAGCTGAGACATGTCTAGGATATAGAAGAAGAGACAAGTGACCAAGGAAAAGTACAAGGGATTGTAAGGATGGTATTAGGAAGGCGCAGGCTGAGGGATGCTGGAAGCCACAACAACAAAAGCTTCTTTGGCTGTGGTAAGAGCAAGAAGCAGCAGGGAGACATGTCAGCTGTCTGGGGAAGACAGCGAAGCATTAACTGGTGACAGAAAAAAAAAAGTAAAAATATTCAGTTCTTTCTTTGTTCCAGTTTTTTACTACAAGAGGATTTCAGTTTATGGAAAAGGAAAACAAATCATGCAAAGGACTTGCAACTCAGAAGAGATGTCACCGTGAGATGACATTTAGATATTTTAAATGACTTCAAGTCTCCAAAGTCAGAGGAGGTACTTTATTCTGTTGCTGAAGGATCTTATGGATGGTGAAATCTGCAAGACCTGAGCAGGGTGGCTGAGGACAGAGTGACTTGGAGTTTTCTCATCCATATGGTCGTTATAACCAAAAAATGACTTGATGGCAGCCAACAACAACAATTTCAGAGTGATGTAAAGTTGAAGGCTTTCACAGCCAGAATCCGTAGGTTGTTGTGGGTTTTACGGGCCTTGAGGCCGTGTTCTATTATGATCCTTTGAAGATGCCAGCCACAGATACAAGAGAAACATCAGGAGAAAATACTAATAGAACACAGCCTCAAAGCCCAGAAAACCCACACCAACCTATAATTTCAGAGTGACTTCATGTTAATCTTGGGCAGAATTCCAGCACAAAATATTAAAAGGCTGGGGTGTGAGCATCTAGAGAACAACTGATTGCTGGAAGCTAGCTGAAGTCAAGATCAAATTTTACAGAGATAAATGTAAAGTCCTGCAGTCTAGGGGTGTGTGTGTGCGCGCGCGCGCATACACCCCACCCCACCCCACAAAGATACAAATACCAGCTGGGAGAGATGTGCATTGGCAGTAACACCCACAAAGGGGCTCTGGATGTTTCAATGGATCAGAAGCTGAACATGAGTGAGAAGTGCAATGTGCCTACTTTTTAAAAAGCCAGTGCAATTGTTATTGTTGCTGTGTGCCTTCAAGTCATTTCTGAGTTATGGCAACCCTAAAGTGAACCTATCCTGGGATCTTCTTGGCAAGATTTGTTCAGAGGAGTTTTGCCACTGCCCCACTGTTACACTGAGAAGTGTGATTTTCTCAAAGTTTCCCACTGGGTTTCCAAGACTTCAGTCCCCGTCTCCTGGAGCCCTAGTCCAGCCTCCAAACCACTACACCGTCTCTCAATCACAGGCTGCAGTAAAAGAAGCATCATCATCAAGATCACAGGGAACAATATTCCAGTGCTATTCTGTGTTGGTCAGGGCATGCCTGGAGCATTGCACCCAACCCTGGGTGCCACATCTTAAGTTCACAGACTAGATGGAGCATGTCATGGGAAGGACATTTACCAGTACTATACATATTCAACGAGGGTGATAGTGATGGGCTTCTCCTTCACTTGAGATGAATCCGTTGGGTGCAGTACTTGTATGCTGCATTTCAGAATCTGAGGCGGTGCCTTCCAACTGAATGATTCTAACAATAAGGATCTGACAGACCCACATATGTCAGAGCCAAGACTAACATTTTGCCAGTTCAGACATGTGTGCCCAGTGCAGGCAAGGATTAATCTAGGAAGTAATAGCCAGTTTTAACCTCCAGCTATCCATGCTCTGTTTGTCTTCTGCATCACAGTTCTACTGTTGTTTGGAAGAGCCAGGCAGGATTTAACTCACACCTACCCATAAAACCTTTATAATGGAGCCTGTCTTGGATTCCCTGCTTTCTTTTCTTTTTAAAAAGAGATTTTTTTTAGCTCTCTGGAATGCAGAAGTGAATGCAAAATCAAGTGAGCAGTGCCTGCTGAAAGCAGAAAAGCCAGAGGGCAGAGGGTCAGGACCTACTGATAGTTAAATGGCATCTCGCTGGACACAGCTCCTTTCTAGACAAATTCAACACATTCCCATTGGTCTACCAACAGCTATCAATCAGGAAAGCGTAATGGAACCTCCACGTTTAGAGAGAAAGAGAGAGATTTGCCGATTAATAGCATTCTGGGGACAAAAAAACAAAGCTGAGAAAAGTTACTCTTTGGGACCACTTGGGCCCAGAATCTCTCACCCCAAATGGCCACTAGCTACGGGACCTTGGGACCTGTATCCAAAAAAGTAACTTTTCCACACACTAACAAAAATTGAAGTATTTCTAGTTTGCTTATACCTGCTGGTAGGCTCTCTGGGGCATCTAGTATTTAACTGAAGAATCTTTTGAAAATGTCGTCTTAAATCACTTTTCAAAAATTAAAAAAATAGTCAACAAGAAATTATTTGACCAAGGAACACCAATAGTGCTTTAGATTTCAAGTCCCATAAAGGATTATGAGAACTGTAGTCCAACCCATCTGGAGGGCCAAAGATTCCCCACCCCTGTTTTATGTATATATAGTGCACGTATCTGATAACCACTGCAAAATACCTTGCAACAGGAGACAACTGTCCCTTTCACACAAAGCACTTTCACTGTAATATTTATGAACAACATTTTGTATTTAATCAGTGGCAGCTCGCCCCTCACTGGGATGCTGAATCTGCTCCAGGTTTTTAGTCCAAAACTTTAAATAAGCCACTCATGGTGCTGAACCTATTTGAAGGATAGGCCCTATCATCTCAGCTCCTTTGAAGTCTGGACTAAAACCCCAAGCAGTTTCAATGTCCAACAGACACCAGCCACCACTGCGTTTGACACACACAGCCAAATGCACACAAATCTATCTACCAGTAACAAGTATAATCACATTATATAGCACACTGTGCTAACACAGTTTTTTTTTAATTCTGTTACCCAGAGGTTTTTTTTTTATTGCTAGGCAACATATGAACATTTTAAATAAATATCACACATTGCTCTTTACAGTCTCTCTCTCATGTCAGCAAGCAGAGTGAACAGGAAAGCACAGTCCCACACTGACACTTACAATTGTTTCACTAGGTTACTAGTTCCTGTAAGTCTATTTTGATCCAATTCTTTTCATAATTCTTCAATGAATAGTCATGTTCTGCCTTACTCTCTTCTTTAGAGAGTCTTGTGAGACCTGACTGACAAATGGGAGGCACAAATATGGATTACAGTAATTTTAGGGTTTGTTTCAAATACATTTTGTGTCATTCTCCCTCTTCATAACCTTCATTTATAGAGATTTATGCAAACTGGTCCCTCTCAAGAAAACCTGACTATCCCTTATTTAACCAACAGAGCTCCTGTTCAAAACCCTCTACTTTTTCACCTCAATGAAACTTTACCTAAAGTTGTTGCCTTCCCCTGTCACTGAGGATTTGGGTCTAACCACATCTTGATGGGAAGATATTCACCTGAAGTGTTTATTTTCCTGTCACTGCACCTTGAGGCCAGGTAAAAGTTGTACCTCCAAATTTCTGCCTGACATGCAGTTCTCATAGGCACAGAGTATCTACTAAGTAAGAGGATGGACCCTTAGCACAGGCTTAGTGTCAAAAATGAAGAAACAGCAAGAGCTGAGTTTTACCCCTTGGAAAATGCAGGACAGAACTAGTGCGCTATGTAGCTTGAAAGCTTGCTTCTAGCATTTTTAATAGTAATTATCTTAGCCCAATAAAAACATCATCTTATTTACTTACATGGGTCCCAAAGCTTTGATAAAAGCTACAATTCTCCATAAACAAAACAATTTCTAATTAAATATCAGATTTTTCACTGACTGAACATTTAACAGTTGTCAAAATCTTAATATTATATCCATTCCTTTACATAAATGAAAGTTGCATGAGATACCTGTTCAAAGGTTTGTCACTGAGTGGTACAGAAATTTAATCTGTACTTTGTATCTAATTTAATAAATCAAAGTTAACATTTAGTGTTAGGAAAAACTGTCATAGATAATTTTGTTTTCCATTTCCTTTCACAACACAATATAACCTCAAATACAACCCCCCACACATTATGTGGGTCATTAATGTAAGTTGGAAAAGTTATTTTTTGGACTATAAAATCCCCCTGCCCATGCTGGTTGGGAAGCTGACATCCAAAAAAATGACATTTCTAACCTCTGGTCCTTAGCTGTCAGACCTACTGATGGCAACAACCCCATCAATTAATCAATGTGAGCTTTAAGTGGCTAAGCTATTGAATAAAGCTTACCACTATTTTTTGAAACGTAGCTTTAGAAAAGACGACTAGAGAGAAATAAGGATAACATTTTCATGGCATCCTCCTTTTTTGTTCCACTATTTTACAAACGTGAACAAAGGCAAGAATATCTAACACAACACTGCAGTTGACACACTTATTATCAAATGCTATTTTAAATTATGTTCCTTGGAATTCTGTCTGAAATTCTGCATTACAAACCACAGCAGTGGCAGGGTGGGATTCACATGTGGTGCTATAAATCCTTCCTTTGAAAGTACTGGCTTTGGGAGCCCTGTAGGACACACAACTAAACATGTTACAAAATGCTCTGTAGCCACTAGAACACAAGACTTTGCAGCACAATGCTGCCAAGGGAGCAGGAGTAGGTGGGTGGAAAAGTTTAGATACACACATGTAGGATGTACAGGGCACTGACATACCTTCATTGTGTTCTGCTTCTCCTCAAACCCCAAGGAGACAACTGGCTTCTTCCTTCGGATTGAGCCACCCAAATCAGATGAGGAAGAGGAAGGCAAGGGAGTGGGAGAGTGCTTGGCTTTCACTGGTCGACAATAAGTGGCTGTATTCTTGCGTCTCTTGGCCTCCTCATCAGAGATGCAGGTGGCCTGCAGTGCTTTGGGCCCATTCAATGAAGACGCCCGGTTCTCCAGTTGTGAAGCTTTGACTGCTACGTGGCTGGGAGCCCGGCAGTCCAGATGGCTGACCCTCTTGATTCTGGCACCTGCAGAGACTGTTCCATTCAAGGAAAGAGCGGAGGAAGAGATCACAGATGGCTTGGCCTTGGCAGATGGGTGGGAAACCTGGCAGCCGGCTGCCTTGCTCTTTCCCAGATCCAGGAAACAGGTCTGTTTATATGGTGGGCTGGCAGGGGCACTGGGAGACTGCTTGCGCTTCCGGGCCAAGGCCTCTGGCTCCACACTGCCAGTCATCTCCTTGGCTCTGGAGGACTTGCTGGCCTTGGTCAAAGGCAACTTGCTGAACGAGGGCGAAGGTGTGTTGGCTGGAAGCGGGGAGGTGATGGACTGGCTCCCACCCATGCAGTCTGACTGACTACAGGCAGCTGCAGCATGGGGTGATCCCACTGCATAGTTCATACTGTGGTGGCTGCGGCTGTCCCTGGAGGCCACTGTGGCTGAAGCTGCACAAGACACAGAGGTTCTGCCTGGGATGCTGTGGGGGAGGCTGCAAACCAGAGAGGAACTGCAATTCTGGGACGTGCTGGATGCGGAGAAGCCCAGAAGCGCTGGGGATGGTGTGGAAAGGATCTGGTGATCTGCAGCAGGAGGGATCCTTCTGATTGAGGCAATAATAAAGAGAGGAGAAAACATTTAGAAGTAGATCCTACCTCCTTTCAGTTCCTTAGACTTTAGTCTGTACAGAGTCTTTGGATTTTTCAGATTTTCAAAAATTATATAGCCCTCTTCTATACTTCTTACCCTTTCAGCTGCACAAACTGCTCCCTTAGCTGTCAAGTTCCAAGGGCTTAACAGACACAAATATACCAACAAATGCACCTCCTTCGCAACTCCAACCCTGCTTCCCCTCTGTCAGCCTCAGGGTGTTCCATTTTCCCTTTGTTCAGACACTGTGTCCCTGTCCATAAAGGATGCACCATCAAAGCCTGTAGTCCAGTGCCACCTACTGGTGAAAGTGGGATTGCGAGCTTCAGCAAGTCAGCAAGGACTTAAATAAGGGATGGGAAGACTCCAGCTTCTGAGACCCAGAGACCGAAGCAAAAGACATGTTTAGAGTCCAAGAATCCCAACTAAAGGAATCTGATTAACTAAGTATGATAACTGAACAGAGATCACAGTCCTTCCATCAAAAATGTACTTCCAGCTTTCCTCATTTCAGAACACAGTTGGGATGAGCGGAAGAAGGAAAGACAGGTCATTTTGTTGCCATTACCGTTCTCCCTCCGCATTCGCAGATTTGACCTTCACGAATTTGATTTTTCATAAGTGTGCATGCCTCCCACCAACACTGTCCTCCTCCCATTCCCTTGCGTTTTGGAGGGCACAGAGAAGGGAGGCAAGCAAGCCCATGAAAAAGGCAAGGGAACGTGGGGGAAGGCATGCACATGTGCGTGTTCACCCCTCTGGAGCTCACCCCATTCCCATTCCCATGCATTTTGCCCTGGCAGGAGAATGCGCACTGAGGCAAAATACAAAAGAATGGCGGGGGGGTGATAAGGCTCACACAAATCTTCCTTTTCCCCTCTGGAGCACCCCTCTTCCATCCTGTGTATTTTGCTCCAGCACAGAGAATGTACAGCAAGGCAAAATGCAAGAGGATGGGAAGGGAGCTCTGGAAGGGAATTTCAGGGGAGCACGGAGGGGAGGTTCTGTGCCCTGAACCCCCATAAAAGTGGAGGGGACACTGTATTATTAAATACAGAGCCAAGAGTACGTAATTCCTTATTTAGGAGTCACATTCATGTCAATCTACTGAAAATTCCTCAGGGACCTACAAGTAGACCTCCTTCCCACAGAGGTGTAACTATAAAAAAGAATTGGTTCCTCACCCCATTAAATTTTCCTTCAGTCTCCACATTTTGAGCATTCTAGCAACTTAAAACTTCAGTTTAACATGTTGAAACAGAGATGAGGCATCCAAAAAAAAAAAGAAGCAAGCAAAGTTACCAATGGAATACAGAGGCAGCAAATATAAGAGTTCTAGGTGGGAACAGTTTTCAGTGTCTCACTCTTTGGCTTGCTTAGGTTTGGCGACTTAAGGAACATTTCATATGGGGGAGCAGAATTCTTACTTGGAAGGGGATACATTTATTTTGCCCCCCCCCATAACTACCCTCCCGTTCTACCTATTCCCCCCTCCCCATTCTTATTTAAAAAGGCCACTGACAGAATGAACTGCTTCTGTTGGCAATGGTTAGGGGTGATTATGCCAAAGCTGCATAATGAGACTGTGATTTGTATGGTCTGCTCCTTTTAGCTGAGAAGGGCTAAAAACATACCAACACAGACATTTTTATATTTATTTGTACAAACACACTGAACCCAGAGACAACTCTAGGCAAACACTTAGCTTGGAGTAAATCCCAGTGAACCCAATAGGACTTACTTCTGAGTAAACATGCACAAGATCTGGCTAATAGGGCTGTTTCCGACAACTTCTCCCCCATAAGTATGCGGCTGATACTCAGTTGTTGCCAAGGTTCCAGCTGCCTCTTCTCCAGACACCAGTTTTGTTGAAAAGATTGAGCAACAGGGAAATGCAATGAATGTACCCTCTTTCAATGCTCTAGCAGGCCCACTGTGGAATGTGTTTGGGAAAATGATGAACTCATCACTGGCAAGTTGGCAAGTCTCGTAAGTCTTCCACCTCAGCCACAACAAAGCCCCTACATGTGCACGTTACAGACACATACACAGTGTTTAAAAGAGCGCTGCCTCCTCCGTTTACCTACCTGACCCTTACAGTCATCATCTGTGGCCTTCCGCAGGGACGTCTGTCAAATGAAGCAATCCTAAAGACAGGTCTCTCTACGGAACATTCTTCCCACCCTCCAGGAACTAGTCTCATGCCTACATCGGGGCCTTTTTAGGAATGGTTAAACCCATTCTATTTTCCCAGTTATTTTAGGGGAGGGGATGGTGCTTTTCAGATCCCTGCTGCTCTCCCCTCCCATTTTGTGCTGCCAATGGTTTTATCAGACTCCTATCTGACCTAATTGTTCGCCATTATTTTACAGTTATCCTATTCTTTATGGAATTACTGGGTAGCTTAAACATGTAATGAATAAATAAATACTGCTGAGGTTTCCAGGGTTTTGGAGATGTGTTTCTCTTTCACTTCATGTTTGCATTTTCCATCTGTGTCTCCACTCCCACTCTCACCACAGCAAGACTGAGCATGCATCAGATATAACAGCCACTCTGCTGGTGCTGCAGAAATGTATCTCAGCTTTTTGCTCACAAATAGATCCATTTGAAATTTACTTTTAGACAAATGTGTTCACAGAACTGCAGCTTTAGTTGCTTTTTCAAAAGGTCTACTCTGATTAAAAGAGTCAAAACAAAACAAAAAACAGAGAAATTATTCTTGACACCAGGGCACACTGGATGTCTTTGTAGCGCAGGAAAAGTGTGGACAAAGTGTGGCCCTCAGACCTCATGTGGCCCTCTAGGGCTATTTTTGTAGCCCTCAGTTCACCCCAGGGGTCAAAAAATGGAGGGTGCATTTTTTGCCCCCAAATGCCCTTCAGATGGTATGGGGGGGATTTTTGCCATGTTTTGAGGTCCCCCAGGCCTCCTGCCACTTCCAGTTTTGGAAAAAAACGCACATCTGGTACTAAATGGCCCAGGACAAACTAAAAATAAGGCAAAAATGCTCCAAACAGTACCTAAAAGGCTTTGAGGCACATTTGAGGAAAACTGGGGGGGGGGTGTTTTGTTTTTATAGTGGGAGTTTGGCCATCTCAAGGTCTTGTGGGGGGCATATGGCCCACTAGTTTCCTACAGTTGCCTGTCCCTGTTGCAGCATTTTCCCCAGGACAGTTGGTGTCTACTCTCCAAATCAGACTACTAGTCCCCCCACCCTGCCCCTTCTTCTGCCAGTGTTTAGAGATGTTCTTACATCCCCCAAAAGGAAAGTTAACATGTGAATTAAAAGAGGCACTTTATGGGAATTTTAACCTCTTGCGGATGTGGAGACTGCAAACAGGGCAAAGTGTTTGGAGCAATGCAGCCTTCTTCCCTGCATAGGCTTTGGGTGTTATAATTATCAGTCTGGTATAGGGGTATAGCTACAGAGGGGCCAAAATGAGAACAACAATTCCACCTTATGAAATTTTCCTTCAGTTCCCAAGTTTCTACCACTGCACAGCAAGACAGTGAAAAACATTCACACCTATAACTCTTGTATTTGCAATGCTGGCATTCCTTTGGGAGCTCTGCCTGTGCCTTTTCTTTGGATGCCTCAACTCTAAATGCCAGCTAAAGTTGTAGATTGGTACACTGCTAGAAATCTGAAAAAAAATTTCATCAGGGACAAAATTCTTATTGGACAATACTCTTACTTTGCCCCACACATACTCACAACCACACCCTTGGTCTCGCACAATAACCATCACACTGCCAGCAAGAAGAAATTAGCACTGAAGCAACTGAAAGGGGCAGTGAGCAGACACAAAAGGATGGCTGTTTGCTTTCAGGGTAGATTTGCAGACAAAAAAGGCCGCCCTTTCAAGCTGAAAACGACTGCTTTGCAAACTTTCAGTGCAGCCCTACTAGCACACAGAAGTTACTTCTTGCTACAGAAACAAAGGGATAGCAGAATGTATGCACTACTGCTGGATGTTTCTGGAGTTCTTTTCCTCCTCTGTAGACAAACACTAGAAACAGCACAGAACAGGCACAGGCACTATGAAGTCACTCTCTGTTTCAGCATGCACTTGACACCACACCATTTAGCGACCCACGGATGACTTCTACCAATACAGCAAAAAGTACAGCGATGTTTCAGCACCTATTCACTTACTTCCACATGTGCGAGCTCAGATGTCTCTCCAGCATAGAACTGAGTGCAGAGCAGAATCGATCCAGCCGTCGACTGAACACGTAACACCCTGGACTCACCAACCTGCTTCCAAAAGTGCAGAACTTTTGGCAAGTAGGTTGGGAGCAGAAATGAGGATGAAAAGTGTTAGGAATATAAAATCTTGCCCCTAGTATTCATTCTATTTGTCTCCCCAGCTACTGAATGCACAAACTTATCACAGTATGCAAAAGCTTGACTAAGACTAAGTTGATCTGACTTGTTCTATCGATCTCAATAAGACTCAACAGTAACTAGGGTAGTTTGGATGCAACATACGGTTCAGCAGTACAGCAAACATTTTGCATGCATAAGGCCCTAGATTAAGTCCTTGGTACACCCACTTACAGTGAATGGAAAGCTGAGAAAGACCAGCTCTTCTTTTGCAGAGCTGTTATTAGAGCAGTGCAGGAGCTTGGATAAGTTACTTTTTGTGGACTACAGTACCACTCAGCTAGTGACACTGCTAGAGATGAGCGATGAGATGGCCCCCCTAGGGGAAACTTTGTCAGCACGAGACTACAACACTTCCTTTACTCCCAGCTAGGCATTCCCACTGCAACTTTTGGAGAAATGATCTTTCCCCAAGGATCCATGAAGGGTCTCAGCCTCTGGAGAAGCACAGGTCTCCTACTTACTGCCTGGGGACGCGGTGACTGTGTTGCATAATGGCAATCCAGCTTACGAAAATCCTCCACTGTATCGTCTTCACTCTCTTCGCTTGAGGCCCGGCCAGTACTCTTGGGCACTGGGAAAGGGTAGAGCCGGTGGTCAGCTTCACCAGAGGTGGTAGGCAGATCATCAGGGTCACTCTCTGAGGAAACCCTGGACCTAAAAATCAACACGTAAGGTAAGAGGCTTGAGAGTTTTCTAAAGACAGAATTTCTGAATCTGTGGTAGATATTTTTCCACTAAGACCACTATCGGTATCTACATACTCTAAAAGATGAGGAATCTTTCAGCCCACAGGTAAAATTCAGTTCTAGAGAAGTTCTTGGCAGCCATTTTCTAATGATGGTTGATATCAAAGGCAGAAGGATTGAATCTACAATACCAGTGTACAATTGGCCCTCCAAATTTGCAAGTCTGACTTTCATGGATTTGATTATTTGCAAGTTTTTCCATCCTTTGCCTCCCATCCCACCCTCACGCATGTCTTTTCTGGAGAAACCTCCCCTCTTGGAGGCTCCAATCAGGCCATGCAGCCCCCTAAAAACCTACCTCTGGTCCTCTTCCACCACCACCAACTGCTGCCTGGCCAGCTAAGGATGGGTCAGAACCCAATTTCTGAGCACCACAAATCTTCTCCTGATGCCCTTCACACACACCAAAGGAAGGAGGTGGACAAGAGAAAGGAAGTACAGTGCCAACCATGCTCACCCACCCCTTTTCCCTTTCCTTTCCCTGACCTGGTTTGGACCCTGGGTGCCTGTTCTCTTCACCATGCCTTAGCCCTCTTTCCACAGATAAATACACACATTTTGATATTTATAATTTTTTACTTTTATGAGCGTCCTGTGCTCCCAACCCTGGCGAATGTGGAGGGCCAACTGTAATTTTAGCTTAAAGTGCCTACTGCCAGTAGCTAAGCCTTAAGAAAGGCACTTCAACCTGCTAAAATGGGGCAGGGGTGTCCATAAAACAGCAGGGAAGCCACCAAATAAGGGCACCATGGGGACAGGGGTATGGGATCCTGAGGTGTATCAGATTTGCCCTAGGGCAACAAGTGCACTGAAAATCTGCAGGAAGAACCCACTCCCGGAAAATCATTAAAGATGCATTACTCTCCTCTGAGGCATTACTTGCACTGACAATCTGACCAAGAAATATCGCAAGTAGCGGTATATTAAGGGCTGCCTGGACAATGTCCTCGCTGTGCTTTACCTGGAAAGTGCACAGTGCAAATATGGTTGCTTTCTACGGGAAGGTGAAGCACTGGGCAGGGCCACCGATGCCTGTGACAGTGAAGAGGAGTCCTGCAAGAGTCGTTCAGAGGCTGCCTCCTTCCTCACTGGGCTCTTCTCTTTGGGAGGTTCCCCCTTCTTGGCACTGGCCTTCAACTCAGCCACCAAGACGTCAAAGTCCTTGGCACGGCCTTGCACCTCCCGACGTTGATGTACGGAATGGATCTGAGTCACAGGCAAGAGGTAAGAATCATCAGCTGATGAGCACATTCACCACTACACTGTGCAGAATCTCACACAGACACTCATGGGTATGTGGTAGAAGTATGGCAAAATGTACTCCCTTCAAAAAAAGAAATCTTTTCTTTATGGAAAGGAACGCTCACAATAAGGGATCAAACTGTCGCATGGGGTGGCTTTCAAATAAGGGATTCTCCATATGAAAAGGAGAGTGACAGACCCTTGTGAAACAACTATGACGCTCTGCAAGTATGTTCAAGCTGATTGACTTTCAAGTGCTGGATGGACAATCAGGCAGAAAATAACTATCTACAAAAAAATAACTACTTACAGCACAGGTGGGCAACATCTGGCTCTCCAGATGGTATTGGACACCAACTTTCATCATCCCTTATATTGGCTACGTGGGCTGAAGCTGATGAAAGCTACATCTAACAACATCTGGATGGTTACAAGGTGCCTGTCCTTGGCTTACACCAAAATGAAATAAGCCTTTTAAAAGAGGTTTGCCTGCAATAAAATTTATGTTAAAAGGCAGAGCAAAACTGATTAAAATTGTTTTATCTGAAGTAGCTGCAGCCAAAGCAAGGGTCACTTTGCTAATAGTACTTTTAGAAAAACGCTACTGGATTTTGATTTTGACAATTACAGTTTGCCTTTGGCTATTGGGCAACCAACTGAGTTTGAAGGCCAGAATGTCATTTGGCAAACAGGTTGACTTTTGAAACCCAAAACAGTCCCTGCCAAAGTACATTGTGAAATTTCCTAAAGGGGTGTTGTGGGAAGACATTTGTGCCTCTGCTGTTGTGAATGCAACATCTGTGGTGCCTTAATTCCACTTATCACACTTCGTTATGGCTTCTTATTCTGCACATCTTAAATTATCAATTAATGTCCCACTTATCCCTAATTCTCCTTTTTTTGTTCTTAAACACTCTAATTATTTCAAAGGGAAATGTCATTCCCATGCTTCACTTGCATTTACACCACACAAATAGCTGGTTCTCTAACCCTGTCTAAAAGACACCTCCAAGCTGGCTAACTTGAATCTTCACACTGTTATCCACTTGCTGATGCTCCTGACTTCCATTTCAGAAAAAGATTAGGAGGCACAATAGTCAGGGAAATTATTTCCTACTCTGGCTACTGGCCTCATCAAAAAGAACGAGAGCTATATAAGGACATTGGAGGGCTGTTGTGCAGTACTCATTTGTTTAATGGGCTTTCAAAGACAATTATAACCAAATCCATGGGTGGGAAGACCTTTGGCCCTCCAGGTTTTAGGTTACAACTGCTACACTCCCATACTATTAACCATGCTGACTGGGTCTGCTAGGAATTGAAGTCCAAAACATTCTAGGCCTATGTCACCACTTCAGACACCTTAACATTAATTAACCATCATTATGAAACAAATCATAAGATGGCAGACAGAAGAAATCCGATCTCCTTAGTCTAATTCAGCTCTTGGGACTTTGCACTATCCTCTGGATACACCTGGAAAGAATAAGGGATGTTTTCACATCCCTGGCACCTCTCTATGACTGTGCCAGATGTTCAAAGTATCTTGCATACCACAGGCCCAAAGGGGAGCAGGAACCATAGTCTTATGGTTGCAATTTCCATAATACTTGCTCTAATCATTGCAAGCTAGCTGCATGTGAGGATGTAACAGCAACTAAGATCCTGGATCAGAACAAACACCCATCTAGTCTAACATCTGTTTCCCAGAGGCCCAACCAGATGCTTCTAGGGCACCCCAGAGCAGAGCTTGAAACAAAAGCCTCCTTCCATTGTTGCACCTTAGCAAACGTTATTCAACAGCACAACACTTCTGAGTACAAATATTCTGCAGCATTCTAAACACTGGCACTCTCTGGATGTGCTCGACAAATCAATGATTGAAGGTAAGAGCCTGCTGGAGCATATGCATTATCATACGGACAAGAGCAAAGATCTGTCCTTCTGCTGCCCCCCAGTGCAACACTACTTTTAATTGGCACTCACGTTACAAGAAGGTAAGTTTTCATTGAACATGAGGAGAAATTTCACAGTAGTGAGGGCAGTTTGACAATGGAACCAATTACCAAGGTGTGGGCCAGAGATTCCCCTCTGCTACAAGTATTCAGGCAGAGAACAGACAATCTTCTCTGGGTGACACTCTAGTTTTCTGGCATGGGGGTGAGACAAGAGGATGAGGTGGCCTACAAGCAGAACCTGCTGGCTCCATGTCAGCTGGACAACAAACCCACTCTGGTTTTCATTTCATGAACATTAAATGACCTATCCAAGGTGCTCAATCTGCTTTGGTGATAAGGTTCAGCACCTTGGATAACTCCTTTAAAGTTGGACTAAAATCCAGAATAATGTCATCATCACTGATTTCAGAAGCCACAAGACTTCTTCCCTGCCTGTATTTCCATGGTACTGTAACACTAGCCTAGTTCCAAACGCAAGGACTTCTTCCCAATAATTTAAAGAGCCTCTTTAAGGAGAAGATACCTGGCCGATTGAGCTCAGCTGCTCAGATGAAGTTCATAGATCAACCTCACCACTCAATATGGTGGCTAAGTGCACAGAAGGGAACCAGCTATGCAGAAGGTCCTGCCACACACAGCAAAACTATGGGTGCTCCAAGACTATGTGTTCACAAGTGAGCAAGGCAAAACGAAGTGTGTGCCCAGTAGGGAGGAGGGCTCCTGTTACTCCTGAGCAGATGTACTGTTTCCTAGTATGGAGATAACAGTCAGAAAAACCTTGTCTGCTCAATTTCCAAGTGTTTGCTTTATAGTGTTTGCTTGTGTGTGCCCTACAAAAGGAGGAGGGCCAGTTGATGAACAGTGGGAACTACACTATTAGGGCTGCTAAGCAGAACTGGACAAATTCTTCTCCCTAGAACTTGGGAAAGCCACTTTTTTTAAGACTACAGCTCCCAGAATCCCCCAGACTGCATGGCCACTGGCATGCTGGTTGCGATATTCTGAGTAATAAAATCCAAAAAGTAGCTTTCCCAAGATCTCCTCCTTCTCATGTTGTAATCTTTTCATCGCTCACACCTGCTCCCTCCTCCCCCAATTTCTTCAGGTAGCAGACTCACAATGCTGTACCATACCTTGCAGGTCAGTAACCGAGTGCAAACCTTCTTGGTTTCAGGGTTCACCACTCCACACTGCCGGTTTAAGTCACATTCTTTCCCTGTAGGGACAAACACAGAACTAGCCACCACAGGGCAAAGTGCAGCTGATCTTCACACAGTCTCCTCATGCAACCTGGTGGCAGATCACATGACTTCCATCCCAGTGCCTCAGCTTTGCTTTTGTTCTTTCAGGGAGCCCTGACTCAAAAATTCCAATTCATTCTGCTAAATTACCACATGTACATTAAAGATACTAACAGCCCTGGCAGGCTGAGAGGGGATATATAGATATACTGAATAAATAAATTGAAGAATGAATGAATAAATATTTCTGTGAGTGCTCCAGAAAAATTCACTTTGTATTTCCTCCTGCATTTTTTTTTCATATTATAGGGCACCATGCATACTAAGTTGTGTTTTTCAGCACAACAAAGTAGAGTCAGGGAGACATTCTTCCCACTGTGGCCTAGAACTGTGACAAGAAGTGCATTTACTGTGAGGCTTGGAAGATCCAAGTTCATGTTCCCAACAGACTACTAATTCACTGGATGATGTTGTGCCACTTTCCCTCAGCATTATCTCACATGGTTGTTTTGCAGATGAAATGTGGAGGAGGCCAGCTATGTCTGCTGCCTTGAGGTCAAAGAAGGAAAAACATGATACAAATGTAAGTAGTAAATAAATACTGTGCTGAGAAGACAAATATTTGTGGGTTGAAACAGAAAACAAAGAAGAGAAACTAACTCAAATCCAGCTTAAGCAAGCTTCAAGTTTCAGATAGCACTTCTGAACCCAATTCTCTTGTGACCAAGCTCTTTTTACTTTTCACAAGCTCTTTTACGATCAAGTACAACTCTCATGATTTCTTGGAACAGTGACAAAAAATCCCTGAGGGTTGGTATAGGTCATATTCTCCTCCCTCCATTCAGTGCTCAGACCTTAGGAATACTCAGTCCCATGGGCCAGGGAAAAGATTGGCTGTACTGCTTATCCTTGGTTCCTAATTAGCTGGGACAAGAGGCCTCTTCTCATGTGCAAGGGGTGTCAGTAAGAAAAGTAATGAATATTGTCAGGTGTGACTATCAAACTGACAGCTTGGCTCTCTGTCTAAATAGCCAATAAAGTATAGAGTAGCACAGGGTTTCTACCCAACTTTGTCTCAACCCACAGAGGAAATCAACCCTGCCATTCCTCTAGCATAGATTCAAGGGACATTGAGTTTTCTGTGATTCAAAATCTGCTACTACTCAGTGTGGAAAAGTTAGTATTAGGAATAAAACTCCCAGCATTCCACAGCAAGCAAGGTCATGGGGAATTTTGGGAGGAGTTGTCCAAAACACCTTCTAACTTCTCCAAGCTGTGCTGAATTACAGCAAACATTTTGCTCCGGTCTCTCAGATAGCTAAGTGGGCAGAAATCCCATGCACTCCCTGCTGAAGCTTGAAACAACTCATAATTTGAAACAGAGGTATGCCTGGGCAGTACTATTTTAGAGATCCATTTTTCTAGAAGCTGAGAAATGTCAAATGCACCCAAAGATGCTTCATGACCAGGCCAAATCAAGGTCACTCAGTAATGAAAATAGGACTCACGTGGCATCTTCTTCAGAGATTTCACAGTGCCAGGCTCCTTCTCTCCCAAGCTGGGCGCATTCTCCAGTTTCCTGTTCAAGCCTTCAGCAGGTATGATCGAGCTACCACCTGCTTTGGCTGATGTCAGGGGTTCCTTTGGTGATGCTACTAAGGAAGGTTTGACCAGGATCTCTTTTGAGCCAGCAGAAGACTGTCTAGGGATGGTGGAGTCAAAAGACTTTGTGGAAGTCCTGATTCCAACCCCATCTGACTTTGGAAGGCCAGAGATCTTCTCTAAGTTCACAACAGGCACAAACAAGCTGGGGAGAGAAAAGAGCCATAAGTCAGAAACACTGCAAGAATGAATGATCTCACTCTTCAGTTGACTAATGTTAATGTTAACTGGGTTTGTTTTCATACAAATTCCCACGGAAAAAACATCTTTAAAGGCCGAAATGCAGTGCAGGATTCCAGCCAAAAAATAATCCAGGTACCTTCCCATGCAGAATTGCTCTCTAGGTGTTTATAGGAACCTAAAAGAGGTTGGGCTGCTGCTACAAATGTGTGAAAACTGCACTCAAAAGCCAGTGAAACACAGAGGAGGCATGAGGGATCAGAAAGAGAAAGAAAAAGGACATGACTATCACACACAGCTCCTGCATGTAATGTGATAGGAATCCAGGAAAAAGGGAAGCATTATGGCCATATATGCCCCACATGTTTCCCCGGGGCCAACAACAATGGTCTTCTCCCTCAGTTTCATTCATCAGCAGAAGACAAAGGTAAAGGAAGAAACTTCTAGAACACAGTATTAATATGACCCATTAGTAGGAAAAATGGAGCTGATCCAACCCCAAAGTTGCAAGAGTGTAGAACATGGGTGGAATCATGTGGCCCATGAGGAGATACTACAAGGCCGTTTTGAGCCTTCCAGCCCCCAACCCCACAAAAAAAAGAAAGGGGAGAGTATGTGAAAATTGAGTGCTGCTCCTGGAAGCCACCACCATGCTGATTCTTTTAAAAACAATATGCCATCCTGCTTTACTTCCTGCTTTACCTTTTTTAAAAAAGAATGTTTATCTAGAACTCTTTGAAAAAAAAGGTTTTTTTTCAAAATATTTCTTATCGGTTGTACATCACCGCAGGGGCCATAGCAAGCTAAGAGGCAATAAATGGATAATTAAATGAATAGTAAGTGCATAAGCAAAGTTTTCAAAGCTGTGCTTCTGCCTATTATGATCTCACTTTTTATAGTTGCCACTGGCATCCAGGGATTAGAAGTCAGCCTCCAGACCTCATATGCACAGAACAGAATCATAGCATCATAGAGTTGGAAGAGACCACAGGGGCCATCCAGTCCCACCCCCTGCTATGCAGGAACACACATCAAAGCACTTCCAACAGATGGCCATCCAGCCTCTGCTTAAAAACCTCCAGAGAAGGAGACTCCACAACACTTCGAGGCAGCATATTCCACTGCCAGACAGCTCTGACCACCAGGAAGTTTTTCCTGAGGTTCAAGTGGAATCTCCTTTCCTGCAGCTTGAATCCCTTGCTCCTTGTCCTAGTCTCTGGAGCAGCAGAAAACAAGCCCGCTCCCTCCTCGACACAACATCATTTCAAATATTTAAACATGGCTATCATGTCCCCTCTTAACCTTCTCTTCTGCAGACTAAACATACCCAGCTCCCTAAGCCGTTCCTCACAGGGCACGGCTTCCAGACCTTTCACCATTTTGGTCGCCCTCTTCTGGACATGCTCCAGCTTGTCGATACCCTTCTTGGACTGAGGTGCCCAGAACTGGACATAGTATTCCAGATGAGGTCTAACCAATGCAGAATAGAGTGGTACCATTACCTCCTTTGATCTAGATACCATACTCCTATTGATGCAACCAAGAATTGTGTTGGCCTTCTTGGCTGCCTCATCACACTGCTGACTCATGTTCAGCTTGTGATCTACCAAGACTCCTAGATCCCTTTTACACGTACTGTTATCCAGCCACATGTCCCCCATCCTATATTTGTGCATTCCATTTTTTCTGCCTAAGTGCAGGACCGTACATTTCTCTCTGCTGAAATTCATTTTGTTAGCTTTGGCCCAGCTCTTCAATCTGTCAAAGTCATTTTGAATTTTGATCCTGTCCTCTGGCGTATTAGCAATCCCACCCAATTTGGTATCATCTGCAAATCTGATCAGCATGTCTTCTATTCCTTCATCCAAGTCATTGATGAAGATGTTGAATAGCACTGGGCCCAGGACAGAACCCTGCGGCACCCCATTAGTTACTTCTCTCCAGGATGAAAAGTAGCTATTGATGAGTACCTTTTGGGTTTGGTTGGTCAACCAATTACCAATCCACCTAACAGTAGTGTTGTCCAGCCCGCATTCTACTAGCTTTTTTGCAAGAATGTCATGGGGAACTTTGTCAGTGGCCTTACCGAAGTCAAGATATGCTACGTCCACAGCATTCCCTTCATCTATCAACCACCATGCTCTAGAAATAACTGTAGTTTCCTAAGAAAAAAAATCTGACTCTAATCCCAAAATAAACTAGCACATTAATTTTTTTTTATTTCACTCTTCTCTATAAGCATCTAACAGAAAGATGTACCAAAACCATAAAAATCACATCATAGCAGGACGAGACATAATATGTTAAAACCCAATGCTTTAAAAAAATCCTTTTAAAAAACTTACAAGATGTATTCAGATCCATCTGTATCAATCAGGGTCACAGACACACACACACATGTATGTACACAGTATATTAAAATCCTTGGTCTTAAACATTATTTCTCTAACCATTATCAGTTTTGTGGCTATTTAGGGAAATTTTAGCACTTATTTTTCTGCACTGAGAACAAAAGCTAAAACAAAAAGTAAATAGCATCCCTAGAAATACAAACAGATTCCCTGTACCATCTCAGAAAGAGCTGACTGTACCCACTTGTACCCCACTCCCCCACTCCCCCCACAACCAGTTATCATAGGGTGGTCTGCTGCTTTACAAACACAAGACAGGTTTCTCCCTAGTCCTGGAAGGGCTGATTGGGCAGCCCTCTGTATTCTAGTTCAGAAAGACCTTTCGTCCTACAAACCTAGCATTGCTTACCAAAGGTTATCTTTCTGCATCTTGTCTGTCCTCTCTGGTATGTGCTGGGCTTGACTGAAGGAGTTCTGGGACTTCTCCTGCCAGGTCTTGGTAGATCTGTGACTGCCGCTGGTAAGGGACCGCCCATTGACTGCATGGCATTTTTGTAAATTTGAAGAGGTCTGCGCCCGGCCATAGAGTTTGTTGAGCGGTCCATGTCGTCTCTCTAAATGGGAATAAAGGCACAGTTGATCAAAAGGCTTGCGACTGGCTGGCCAATGCAGGGATATTAAGGTATCTGCCATGCTGCAAATGGTTGGAAATGGTCTTGAGGACAAAACTGGGGAGTTTCATAGCAACCTAGTAATCAGGAGGTGGTGTTTCTTCTTTAAAAATATCTCTTGTTCCATTGCCAGCCCTTGTCATTCTGCATCTGCACACCTGCTGCCTGCAAATGTTTTACAAAACCCAATCCGCCTTCATCAGTCATGGACAAAATATTGCAAAGAAAAAAAATCTATACAAGGACAAAAATATTGCAAGCAACATAAAATGCTGTCTGGTCTGGCCTACCTACCTCCACCCTCAACCCTCTACTCCAATCTAATCTATACTTCTGAGCTAGAGCAAGTAAAATCAGAACAGTTTATGCAGGAGCACCCAATTGCTCCATTTTATTCTAATCACGAATCTAGAATCTCTTTAGACCTTTTTTAACAGTTTCTTTGCGTCTTTTAGAATGGTATTTCTTGGAATCTAAGTCCATTGTCTCCCTGCAACCCCAACAAATAGGTCTCACATGTAATAAAGCTCTAAGAATCCTGTTTAAAAAGTACCCCACTCTCCCCATTCCACTGGAGCACTAGGTCCCACTCTGGGAAAAAGGCTGCATAAATACAAATAAATGAATGAACAAATATATTTGCTTAACCAAATTTAGTGGCAGCATCCAGTACAGAATGTAGAACCTGTTAATCCTTCAGGCACTCTCCTAAGCTCCCCAGTTCACCAAGCCACATAATATTCTGATTAAACCTTTCCATGGTACAGCCCAGCATTGTGCCAGGCAGCATTCAAACAGCATTTTCCAAGGCGTACGCCAGATCTGGGAGCCATTCTCCTAGTAGTTTCCCACGTACAGAGCCCACAGCCTATTCAAAGCCAACTACCCAAGGTGCAGGCCTTTGGCCCACTGGGACAGTCAGGACCCACTGAACCAGGACTGCCTTCAGCTATTACCACCAGCAATTGAGGTATACTGTTCCTCTGTTCCTCAAGGCATGATTCACAGATTCCAGAAGAAACTTTGCAGGTATATACAGTAAAACAGAATGTATTTATATCCCAACTTTCTCTTGCAATGGAATCTAAGATGGTGGGCACAGGATTCCCATCCAGGCACTGGCCAAGCCCTGCAGCAAGGCTGCCTTCAGATCATGACCTGGGACAACTACGCCGGCCTCTCCATCTACTTGCAACTCTTGGACAAAAGGCCAAATCACAGTTTGCACAACTGGTCTGATTCTAGCCTGACTGTTCCTTCTGCATCTGTTCACTGATTTCTTTTAATGGCAGCAGGCAGATGGACTCTGATAAACCCAGAAAAATTTTGACTTCCCTCAAGGTCAAAAGGTCATAAGAAAAAGTATGGATGCAGGTAAATTATTCACAGAAAGTTCCTAAAAGATATTTGGTACATTAGGTTTCCTTAGTTGCAGTTTTGAAAACACATAAGGAAAAGCAGCTAGAAAACAGCCCGACGTAGTTATCAATAAAAAGTCTGAACAGCAAGATATGCATGTTGGGCAAGGAGGAGAAACATTCAGATCGGACAAATGGTCCATCCACACCAGCAGTATGCAATGGCTCTTAGGCCTCTGCCAGGTAGCTGAACTGACATCCTTTAATTAGCACAGCCTTTAAAAAGAACTACATGAAGGAACTGAGATACATCTCCAGATGCCCAAATGATTGTTTTATTAGTGAAAAACCCTGTTGCATTTTGGTCTCATGTACTCTTAAAGTCTTCTTCAGGGGCTATATAAAATCATAAATGGACAACACATAAATACATGATATTACATAACATAAAACTGTAATTACATTGGTACATTGCTTGCATATATCTGTTTAGATTCAAAGCTCAGAACTTTCTGGACTTGCTCTTGTAAAACCCCTCAGAGTTTTCTGACACTCCTTTTCTCTTTAGCCCACATATATGTATGCGTCCTTGAACATCTCCTTACGAAATATATTTTTTAAAAATCTCAACCTATGCTCACGCATTTTTACCTGTCCAGTCAATGGTTTGAAAGTTCCTGATCCAGAAATTTCTGAATGCTTTAGGCTTTTTTACAAAAATAAAATAAAATAAAAATCTTTTGAGCATTTTGAGACATGTCTCCAGTTTCTTTGTGTATTTCACTGGTTACTCTCCAGTTTCTGCTTCTTTTAAACACAATTGCACATCCTTTAGAGCAACTTTCCCTGAGATGAGTTGGACTACAGTTCTCACCATCCTGAGTTAGCAGGATCAACACGCGGCCTACGGATTTTGGGATCTGCAGTCCAACTGGAGAGCATCAGGTTGGAGAAGGCTAAAGAAGAGCAAAGGAGGGGAATTCTTTCAAATTCAGCTTCAGAGATGTTCCTAGGAAGGGATACACTCCAGTAGTAAGTACAGTGAAAGGCAAAATGTTGGGACCAAAATTATTACACAGTTTAGCTTACTCCTAGTAGTTAGGAAGGGAATTTCAACCTTTTAGAATGGTGGAAAAACTATACAATGCAGGGAAATCCCCAAATTATGACATCTTGTGAAACAGGGCATTGTCCTTTAGGGAAGAAAAGAGGCCAAATTACAACTCTGGGATGATCAGATCTGGCCCCAGTTCCCAAATTTCCTCACCACTGTGGGGACTATTTTCTGGCTGCTTCCATATATTTGTTCCCAAACATCAGCAGCAGGACACAGACATGCGAAGTAATGCTTACATGACCCTAATGTGCCTTTTAGGTTGCTGGTTTCCCAGGAGTTTCCTCACTTGCTGAATCAAGGAAGACCTTCTGATATTTCAGAAGAACAACAACAGAAAAAAGGGCCTTTCACACAGGCACTGCCTGAGGCAGCAGCAAGCAGCCCTACCCACAGCTCTCCCTGAGAAGCCACAGACATTCAACCGGCATGTCAGCTGCCTAGCTTACCGCAGTGCTTCTGAAAGGCTTGAGGTTTGACCACTTGGCCACAATGGTTACACACCACCAGGTAGAACTCATCATGAGCTGGGCAGTGACCAAAGATAGACATGTCTGAAAGGACAAGAGATGCGAATGATGAGAGCGTGCCCTGGGAAGAGCCCCATGGAAACCTGTCAGTTCTTCAGGCTAAGAAAAACTTTAATCAAACCTTTTTGTTCTGACAGAGATGAAATGAAAGGTATAGCCTCTGCTGGCAGCAGGCATTTAAAGGGGACAAAGAATGGGACATGGAGCTGAGAAGCACAATTTCTAACTACTGGGGTGGCACAAAGCATGCATCGTACAGTTTTCTACCTCTAAACCGGAAATACTACCCAGAGATAAAAGAGCAAAGAGATGATGCTTACAAACTACATTGTACGCTAATAACACAAGGAGTCACCTATACCAAGTCAAGCCTGACGACTCATTTGGACATACATGACCTGCATTCTAACTAGCTATCCAAGATCCTGCAATAAGAGATACCCAAAGCTTTAAGAAATACTTTTGCGGACTGTAACTGCCAGAATCTCCCAGCCAGCATGGCCAGATATCATGTCGGGGGGGGGGGGGGATTTCAGAAGCTGTAGTCCTAAAAATAACCTCGCTGAGTTCTCAAAATGCTAGGAATTGACTCAGGTTCTCTGTAGTTGAGTTAAGGGGAGCACATAGATCTTAACTGGGGGAATCACTTGATTGGCAGCCCAATGATCTGCCAATGAGCTTTATACTCAAAAATATACACAGTTATTGAACACACTAGCATCGAGGCTTACCTTCTCAATGGCCACCTAAAACAGCCACTGAGCAATGCAGCTACTCACAGCGAGATCACTGGGTCAAAGACAGCCAACTCCTGCCAGGCCCAAGACTGTGGGTTCCCATTTTAATCAACAAAAAGGTACCCAAACAACTGGCCTTTGCAAGGGGAGGGGGCCATCACATGCTTCCCTCAGCTCAGTAACTTTGGCAGCAGGCAGCCCCACCTCCCACCACAGCTGGGTGGGGGCGGGCAGAAAAGAAAACAAAGCAACACAGACAGGCTTGGAAGCAATGAAAAGACCAAGGGCAGGAGGGCTGCCCAAATGGAGGGAGGAGCAAAGCTCAACTAACTACAGCCTGTTGAAGGGCTAGACTGCTTAGGAGTTGAGTGCAAAAGCACAGCAGAAGCTCATTGAAAACTCTGGCCTGGGAGTTCAGCAAGAAGGACAGGTGGCAGCTCACATTTCCAAAGGCCCTGCTAGAAAGAAAGAAGCAGAAAGGGGCCATGGGAATAGCTTAGAGAGACTGGTCTGATTTATTTAAAACAACAACAACAAAAAACATGCCACCATGCAGAAAATCACAGGAGACTGCAGGTGCCAACATCATTGCAGGAGTCAAGCCTTCTTGGCTTCTAGCAGAAGGATTTCCATCTGGGTTCTTTCCTCTCCTCCAAGAATGGCAAGTCCCCTAGGTACCTCCACACACAGCAGAGGAAGAATATTCAGATTTATTGTCTAAATATGACCAAACAGTAACTCTGGGCAATTTTTCGTAATCGCTGATACTGGGAAAGACCGGAACAGGTTGAGCAAGTACAGCAGCCCTCTCCAACCCAATGCTGTCCAGATGTGTTAGGTTAGTTCATTAGTCTCCAAACAGCTGCCCATTGCTGAGACCGAGGGGACTTGCAATCAACACATCTGGAGGGCTCCAGATTGGAAAAGACTGGAATATAGACTTACCCTTTCTAGCATTCTTTCATTTGGGAGTTGCCCAGTTTAACATTCTCTTGGTTGACTTGGCAAGTGATCTGGCCATGGCTGTTATTGGAGGTCAGGAAAGAATTCTCCCAGTACAGAATACATAGTGACATTTGGGACCCTTCAGTTGGACTCATTTGCATTAGTCATCCAGATCTACTGCTGTGTAAGCCTGCTTTGCCCAAAGTCTACTTTCCTGTCTGGAGAGAGAACCATGGTCTGGTCAATGCTTCTCAGCAATGGGGGCAGAGGCTGCAATATTTTTCATTGTAATGTGCTAGGGATCAGCCCCCCAGTTTTGCCCATTTTCTTTCTTCCTGAGAACTTGCTGTGGGTTGGCAGTCAAAGGCTTGTGGAACAGCAGTGGTCCATGGGTCATCACTTTCAGTAGTCCTAGCTTAGTTCATATATATGATTAGCAGAGAAGTTAGGGGTGAAATATCTTTGGCAAAGACAGGACAGGAAAGGCAGAGGCCTGTTAATCTGGACTCTCTCAACTTTGTGTGATTCAAAATCATGGTGAGCAAGCTATTACAGGAGGGTCTTTGAAGCAAGGTGTACAGCTTTTGGTTATTCACAAATTGCTTGCTAAATTACAGTAACAACATCTGGTTTTGTGGAAGAGCCCATTCAGAACTTAAAACAAAGCTCACAAACACATTCATGTGCCAAGGAAATGACAATTTATTCATGGGTAAGCTTGGTAGTGTATGATAAACATCCTAACGATGTCTGCTTTTATTATACGGTTAGTAATTTTGCTATATTTTGTGATCCTTATCACACCTGTTTTCAGTTGTTCTTGGCGACTGATTGCAGTGAAAACCCCAGAAGGGCAGGGCACACTTACAAAATAATAATAACAAGGAAATTTTACAAGAATCCTCCCCTGTACCTCAAATCATGAGCATGCCTAAGTAAGAAACAGCCAGGCCCATCTTTAAAAGGGGGAAAATGGCAAACTTCACTGACATGTGATAACACAGTTATGAACTAGGTGATTCCAGTTATGAAACAAGTGATTCCTGACACTATTATCCATGATGTAGTAGGGCAGAGAATAATACCACTACCAGAGCACAAAGAATCTGTCCCTGCACTCTACACATGTCAACCCTTCCCTTCCTACCCCACCTCGCAGCTACCAGAACACAGTAAACTACCTTACTACGGCTGGGACATTGCACTATTGGAAGACCAGCAAAAAAGCTGACTTCTCTATATTAGAATCAGGAAGTCTGCACAGTTTCAACTAAGGGTCACCTGCTGTGAGAGAAGCCACAGATTGCCACTGATCCCTCAACACAGTATTCACAAATGCGGGGCAGTCCATTCAGAGCAAAGGCCTCAACAAATCAGGGAAGAACAGATGGTTACCTCCATTCTTACCTTCTTTAATAAGAGTCATTGCATCCAGCCTCTTGCTCCCATTCCGATTGTTTTCTTCCAAGTCAGACCCTAATAGATGAGGGGAAAGTTCCAGTCAACAAGATTTTACAGAGTCATCATCCACCAAAGCTGATGTGAACACATGACTTCCAGACACACTAAGATGAATCCATCTTCCCTTACCACAGGATTGGGAGTCACAAACACTGCCAAGATGTTGTTGGACTACAAGTCCCAGCTGGGAGTTACAGTTCAAAAACACCTGGAGGAATGCACAACCACCACCCCTGCCTTACTGCATGATAGTGAGCATGCTTTTGCCTTTGCTGTGTGCCTTCAAGTCATTTCTGGCTTATGCAGACACTAAGGTGAATCTATCACGGGTTTTCTTGGAAGAATTTGTTCAGAGGGAGTTTGCCTTTGCCTTCCTTTGAGGCTGAGAGAGTGTGTCTTGCCTAAGGTCACCCAGTGGGCTTCCACAGCCTAGTGGGGATTCCCAGTATCCTAGTCCAACACTCAAATCACCACATCATGCTGGCTCTAAATTCACAATGAGTGAATACATTGTGAGCCAACATGGTGTAGCAGTCTGAGTACTGAACTAGGACTCTCGGAGACCACAGCTCAAATCCTACTCAGCCACAGAAGCCCACTGCGTGGCCTTGGGGAAGTCTCAGTCTCTCAGCCTGAAGGGAGGGCAATGGACAAATCTCTGAAAAAATTCTGGTCAAGAAAACTGTGCAACAGATTTGCCTTGTTGTTTCTGTGTGCCTTCAAATTGTTTCCAACTTACGGCAACCCTAATGCAAACCTATCATGGGGCTTTGAGGGTCTGAGAGTGCCAAACGGGGGGTTTCCATGGCCAAACAGGGAACTGAAGCCTGATCTTCAGGGTTATAGTCCAGCACTCAAATCACTACACCACACCCCTCTAGATTTGCCTCAGGGCCCCTGTAAATCAGAAACAATTTGAAAGCACAGAACAACAACAAGCACAAGGGGAGTTCCTAGGGAGTAAGCATGCTTTGGGTTCTAGCCTATCGTGTCCTTTCAAAGAGCTCAGAAGCAGGAGAGAAAAACGTGTGCTGTCTCTCACCACTGGCCGAGCCGGCTAGGGCTGATACGAACGGCAATGCATTAACTGCCAGACCTCTACTTTGCCCGCTCATTTTATCCCACTCCAGATATCACACTTCCCCCAAATTTGCCATATTCTGCTACAGCAAGTATTGTGGCCCACCGCTGAAAAGACTGATCTGCAAGCCACAATGAGACAGAATGACAGTACCAACAGATCAAGACAACGGTTGGGTTTTTTTTCCACTCTTTGAACTGCTGTGAGAAAAGGCACACAGCACAGGTGAACCAGATTATTCAATGACAAGCATGATCACATTTGCATCTCACCCTTCCTCCAGCTGAGCTTGCGGGGAGGAGGGCAGGAGAGGGTTGTATGTGCCAATTCTATTTTTTTTTTTTTATCCTCAAACAATTGAATGAAAAGGGTTAGGCTGAATATGTGACTTGCCCAAGGTGACCTAATAAGCATCATAGAAAAGCAGGGGGGCAGGGGGGCGGGGTAGATCAACAACAATCCTTTCCAGAGCGCTCTTAAAGTTGCCAAGAGAATGAGGATCCTCAAGAATCAGCTCTCCTAAACGTGGCAAATGTGCCACGTTTGCTCCTGCAAACATACAGTAGTGGACTTGCTGAATCTCAGACTCCACTGCCTGCTGCTTCAGCAGAATTGTTCTGCCAATCTGTATCAATCAAGAGGTGTTTGCAAGACAATGACAGGCATACAGCACCATCCATGGACTGCTTTGCAAATTACAAAGATCTGGCCACAGGGTCTCTCTCAGGCACACAGTCTCTCTCTCCCTCCTTCTCTCTCTCTTTCTCAAGCCTTATACAGAGTGAGCACTGCAAAACACTAATTTTTCATTTCAAAGGGTAGCATTCAAATTCCTACAGTCCAGCAGAATTTCATATGTGCATTTGCACACACAGGAGAGTACACTTGCATGACAAGACATCTCTCTCTCCCATTCACTCACTACTCTATACAGCTTTTGCATAAGTATTGCTGTTCTCATAGTTGTGAACACAAAGGTTTAGAGGGAGAGAGATACCCTGAGATGAGCTTCAAAAGGAATTCCCAAAATTCCAAGTTAACCACGGGATTAGTGATGCAATCATACCCTTACTGATGCCCAATTATCACTGGTGTCATGATCTAAACCAAAATAGCTTGCCCTGGAAACACGTTAATATTTATAAGCTATAATATTATAGCAGAAACCATTTCTTGCTATGCTGTGTGCGTAAGCTATTGCTTAGAATAATGTGGCTTGCAACCTAATCTAAACATATATACAAGAAATTGAGCACATGATTTTCAGAGCCAATCTTTCCTCTAATTCTTTCCACCTGGGCATCTCCTTGCGCCACACAGACATTTGTGAAATGCCCACCAGCTCCAGTAAATGCAAGTCAGAAGCTACAAATGGAAGGAAATAAGGCTTGGGGGACCAATTTGCCTCAAAAGTAAACAGGACAACTAACCAAGTAGGAGAACTGGTTCCCAAAGTTCTGACTCCCCTGCTTTAACCTCTGCTTTACTCCTTTTGCATCTAATTGAATTTCACACCACATGGTGCCCTCACAAAGACAGGATGTACCTGTTACAATGCATCAACTGTTTCAGTGTCAAAAACACAAGGAAAAAATCCAGAATAGTTGATTTTTATTTTGTTTTGCACTGATATGGAGAACAGAAACAACAATTTTGCAAAAATCTTACAAGATTAAACACACACAAAACAATCACACAGTGAAATGGGAGGAGCAGCAAAAAGCAAGCAAGCTTTCTTCATCTATGGAACTGCTATGGATTTCAAATCTATAATCAACAAATAAATAAAGCAGCCCATTTAGACTGCAATAGGAAGTGGTTTGCAAAGGAAAATTTACAACCTGCTTCTAAATCCCTAAAAACACCAGAGTCATTATGCAAACTCTGCTGGAGCTGGAAGTAGATCAGAAAACATACGAAGCACTAAACTATATCCAGTGCAATAGGAAGACAGGGAAGGGAGAAACTTGACAATATAAAAAACATCACCAGGGACAGCTCCGTTGAGTCTCACCACCCCTTCTGGAGTCTGCTGTCAGGCTGCACTCGAGAAAGCCAAATATTCAGGGAGTTGCTCCTGAATGATCTTTGGGGCTGCAAGAATAGTACCTGCAAAAGGCCAATACTCCTACTCACCTTCTTCATACACACACACCTACTTTGTAAGGGAGGGCAAACAGCAAGGGAGTGGGAAAAGCATGGGGAAGAGACATGTAGACAATGAATAAGAATACAAGGGATGAGGATATGTAGTCTTGTAGGAGAAAACGGGAAGCTATTGGGTAGGAAATTCTAATGGCCAGGTCAACAGTGCAAAATGAGCTGGGTATGTAAGAAAGAAGAAAAGGTGCAAGGAACGCAAAGCAGATGGCTGGGCGGAGACCAGTTTCAGTGGCCCAGGCAAAGATCTGAATAGAAATAGAACAACTTGGGAAAAAGGGAATCCGGACGTGCAACACAGCTGAGAGAACATAGCAAACACTGACTGTTGAAAACACTTTAAAGGAACAGGTTGAGTAAAAAAAATGTGATGGAATTTAAAGATCAAAACCTAGGGGGAAATGGAGGTGCTTGAAGTTTAAAGGGAAAATGCAAGAGTTTTGGAGGTGGGCAGAGAAAAAGAAATGTGGCCATTAATAAAACAATCCAGAAGAGCCAGGGATTTCAAGAGATCCAAGGAATCAGAGAAGATTAATAAGGCTTGTAGTCTACAAGTGTCACAATGGCACCTCAAAAGCACAGAACACAGTGTGCATTATTCAGAGAAAACTGAAAAGTAAATGCCTGAGAGAGAAAGAAAACAGAACACTTAGGTGAAATGCAGGCAGACAACACGAATTCAAGGATTACATGAGGTCAAGACTCATAGATGTTAGGAATCCTGATAAAAATATTAGCAGTTTAAAAAAAAAACAGACACATTACTATAGGTCATTCAGAAAGGGCTCAAAAGAAGAGATCAGAAGTCGAGGGAATCCTGTCAATGTGCCTCAACAAACGATGCTCATGCGATACTTGCTCTAAAGAGGGGCAAGAAATCCATATAATCACACAGGAATTGGAGTATACTTGGAATTCACAGAGGACAAACATGGGTTAACTATGCTCACAGGATGCACCCCGCCCCGGTCAAGCTCAGAAGAGAGGATCTATTCGGGGACCTGAAAGATCCTGGGGAACCTAGTTTAGCAACCCAGAAGGAAAGACCCACCAGGCTGGAAACTCAGCGGCGCTAGGACCCGGCGCCTCTTTTGTTTGGGGCAGGCGGAGGGAGGGAGGCAGGGAGGAAGCGCGGCGGCGGCGGCGGCAGCAGAAACGGCGACGGAGTGTCCCCGGCTTCCCCCCGCCGCCTCCCGCCGCCTCCGGGTCAACGAGCGGGGCAGGCCGGCTCACCTGTCTCGGCAGCGGGTGGCCCGGCTCTCTCCACCCAGGCACTCCAGCTCTGCCCCGCGAAATCATCGAGATTCGGCAGCCGCCGATCCACAGCAGCCATTGCTACTGCTGTTACCACCGCCGCGCGTCCACGCACCGCCATCACCACACGGGAACGCGCAGCCCTCCCCGCTGGTGGGAGCCTCTTGCGCAGAAGCGCCGCGCTCCGTGCACCCCGGGAAATGTAGTTCTAAGGGGCTGTGGCGCGTTCGCCCTGCGCATGCCGGAGAGGGGCGACGGGCGCGAGAGCGGCGTGTTGGAGGCGCCTCCAGGCTCTGTACTTTCTTCTCCACCCGGGAGGGAGCGACCTTTTTTGTGCCCAAAGCGAATCTTATCCCAAGAAGAAGCAATTACTTTAGAAATCTGGCATCAGGCTGCGAAAATATGTAGTCTAGTGTTTCTCAGAGGGTCTGCTGGTTTTGAGGGAACAGGCTTGGTCCTGGATATATTCAGTGGAAAACTGTCGCTGAATATGGATGCTCCATTTAGAAATTGTGACCAATCGTTGTTGGTAGCCTTTGGCGATTTCCGCACTAGGCGGTTATAGCGCTATTATTCCACTTTCAACATCCTATGGAATCCATTTCCGCACGACACTCTTATAGCGCGATTATTCCACTTTCAACATCCTATGGAATCCTGGGGTTTGCAGTTTAGGGAGGGGCCCAACGGCCCCTCCCTAAACTGCAAACCCCAGGATTCCATAGGATGTTGAAAGTGGAATAATCGCGCTGTAAGAGTGTGGTGCAGAAATGGCCCAGGATGTTGAAAGTGGAATAATGGTGCTATAACCGTCTAGTGTGGAAATGGCCAAATTGAGACTAAGCCTCAAAACTAGCTGGAATTTTTACATCTTAGGGCTGGAAATTCCATCCAGGGTGAAGAATTACTTCCTTTCGTTTGGCGTGAAGAGAATGCACCATAGATCGCATAACCTCATGTTGTAGTGATGATTGTTATTAGTGGCTGGGGTTGAAGTGGGAAAGTGTGCGTTCAAATCTCGACTTGGCCACGAAACTCACTACCAATCGCAAACTAAGCCTAACCTACCGCACAGGCTTATTGTATCAAAAGGAAAAGGAGGGCTATGTTATGTGGTTTTGAACTTAGAGGACAGGCAGTGTCTACATTTAGCAAAGAGGAATAGGGACAGACAACTTCTCTGGGCCTTTCCGCACTATACTGTTATAGTGCTATTATCCCACTTTCAACATCCTGTGGAATCCTGGGGTTTGCAGTTTATGGGGGGACATTTAGAATTCTCAGCCAAAGAGCTCTTTGGCCTCAGTAAACTACAAACCTCAGAATTCCACAGGATGTTGAAAGTGGAATAATAATACTAAAACAGTATAGTGTGGGAAGGCCTTCTGTATCTCCCTTTTTCCATACCGCATAATGCCACAGTCGTGCATCCCCAGCTCGGTTCACTGGGTGACTTTGGGCCAATCATCCTGTTTGAAAAGAACCCGAGAGCTCTGAGCAGTTTTCATCGTCATGAATAATTCAGTGTCATCTGCAAGCTTCCCCATTTCACTGCACTCTTCATCTGTAGGTCTTGTGTGAACAAACTGAGAAGAACCAGTTGCAGTGATACTCCATTACATACTTCTTTCCATTGCAAGAACAAATTGTTGGCTGAAACCTAAGAGGATGGCAGTGGTGGAAGCCAAAGAAGTAAGTACTGAAGTTTAAAAGAAACTTCTATAGCTGCAAAAGAAGTTACTACATTTCTTCATGTGAGTGAATTTATCTGAGCATATACAGTCAGCCCTCCGTATTTGCAGGTTTCCCTTTGTGGATTTGATTATTCATGGATTATTTACTGTCACCTCTGCTGCCTCCCTGTGCCATTTTTAACAGGGACTGTAAGCTTCATCAGCCACCCACTTCTGCCTTGTGAAAGAACCCTGATGCCTCAAAAGAATCCACAGTGGGTTGAATATGGTGATCATACTTTTTTTGTGTGTTAAATATTGTTTGGGAGGGCCTAGAGTTGTTCACAGTTTTTCCACTTTCACGGGGGCCCTGTGCCCTTAACCCTAGTGAATGTGGAGGGATGACTGTATTTATTTGAAGTTCTCAGCCGCCCTCCCCCCTTTCTCTCTCACACACAAAACACAAGCAACATACATTAGAGGTGTGTTATACTGCTTTGATGCATACTTGTACAAAAGTCACTGTACCTCTCAAGATAACATTTAATAGGCAACGATGGTGCTGGGAGCTGAGAGTAGGAGGCAGAGAAATAACAATGTCCCCAAATCAAGGCACTTATTAACATCCCAGCTGTATGTACACTCCCTTCAAAGAAAGCCTTGTGCTTTTAAATGCAGCTCACTTCAGCATCAGTTATGTGTGATTTCAGTCTGAGTGTCTGCCAAGAAAAGCGCATGGGTCCTGGATCCACTGTTCCTCCTCACCCTATGATTGGTGGAAGAGAAAGAAGCTCTGTAGGGAAACAGCCCAGGCATTATGTTTGTGGGAGAGCTGGCCAACAGAGCAGGGTCTAGATCTTCTGCCATGGTGACAGAAAACTCCCTTGAGTTTGAGAAGAATTGCAAGCCAGGGAGCCCTCTGCATCCCTGAAAGGTTTTCTGCTGCTCTGCCAATTCCCCTCCTGCATGTGAAGATCAATATCTTGCGTGCCAGCCAGCATCCTCCCGTCCAGCCTGCACAATGAATTCATCCATCACTTTGCTCTTTTCCTAATGAATATTTTCTCCCTTGTAAGAGCTGTTGCTAAAGTCTCTGAACGGCAATATTTCTCCTTCAAGATGTCACTCTGCTTAGCAGGCTGTGGTGGAGTTTAATAACAGGGTTCATTTCTACCTCTGCTTAGAGAAATCTTCCTCTCCCGTGCCTGCTCTCCTGTACTGTCTTCACTGCCCTTGCAAACAACATTGATTAGTTATAATAATGGCAACAACAACAATAATGATGGACACCAATCTGTGATATTTTCTGCTATGATGATACTGAATCAAGAATGGTTTTCAAAACTAGGTGAAACTCAAGCATAAGACTGCAGGTTTCCAGCTTTCTCGCTTACATCTTTTGGTTAGGTTCTTCACCCCAGGACCTAATCTGGATTCTCACCAGCTTGTCTCATTAAAAATATGCCATTCTGTATCTTGTGCTACAGCATGAAACTGAACAGATGACACAGGGCAGCATGGATGTCTTGCTTCATTTCCTTGCAGAAGAGATAGCTGTAGTTACCATGAGAAGATTCCTGCTTCCTACCTAGTGCACCATTCTGTTCTGACTGCGGCCAACCAGATGCACAGGGAAAGTCCCCAGCAAACAGGATATGAGTGC
The DNA here is from genome assembly GCA_030412105.1 of Cyclura pinguis. Lineage (NCBI taxonomy): Eukaryota > Metazoa > Chordata > Lepidosauria > Squamata > Iguanidae > Cyclura > Cyclura pinguis. The sequence goes on along the minus strand of CM059602.1, from coordinate 68,647,685 downwards.
AGTAGTGCCCTCCCACGCATGTTGCCCAGCAATAGGAGTATGGTGTCTAGATCGAGGGAGGTACCGGTACCACTCTACTCTGCTCTGGTTAGACCTCATCTTGAATACTATGTCCAGTTCTGGGCACCCCAATTCAAGAAGGACATGGTCAGGCTGGAGCAGGTCCAGAGGAGGGCAACCAAAATGGTGAGAGGCCTGGAAGCCATGCCCTATGAGAATAGACTTAGAGAGCTGGGTATGTTTAGTCTGCAGAAGGTTAAGAGGGGACATGATAGTCATGTTTAAATATTTGAAGGGATGCCATGTAGAGGAAGGAGAGGGCTTGTTTTCTGCCGCTCCAGAGACCAGAACAAGGAGCAATGGATTCAAGCTGCAGGAAAGGAGATTCCACCTGAACCTCAGGAAGAACTTCCTGACAGTCAGGGCTGTCCGGCAGTGGAATATGCTGCCTCGGAGTGTGGTGGAGTCTCCTTCTTTGGAGGTTTTTAAGCATAGGCTGGATGGCTATCTGTCGGGAGTGCTTTGAGGGTGTTCCTGCATGGCAGGGGGTTGGACTGGATGGCCTGTGTGGTCTCTTCCAACTCTACATTTCTATGATTCTATGAACTTGTATGCAGAGACTCTGGAAGTAGCAGTGGGAGGGAATGTATCCCAAGTTGTATTTAGGACACATGCTATCTGTCAACCACACATCAAGAACTGGTGAAAACTAATCCTAAAACATATCTACAATATAGGCAATGACATGCAAAGACTCTGTCTTCAGCCATCCTTTGATACCTAACGTGAATTTAGAAATACAAAAGCATTTGTTGGTTTTCTCCCATTTAAGATCACTAAAAGCAGGGATATGGTAATAGTTTGTACATTTATGCATAGCATTAAAAAAGTGGGTGGAATACCACCCCCATTAACTCATTGTTACCAACTGAAATCAGTCAGAAGTTGGCTCGTAAGAGGCAACAGAGAACACTCCTCTTTACATGGTACATAAGAAATTTGTAGAATTTGCTACCACAATAGGTGGACATTTGTCTGAGCCAGCAGGGGGACTCCTTTTCTGTTCTCAGGCAGTGCATAGCAGGTTGTGACAGACACATCAACTGCTCTTTCTAATAAACAATAGGAGAGTTGTGCATTCTGCATAGGCTTTCTTTGAAAACAGGATAGAAACTTAACTTGGTGCAAATGCAGCTGCCAGGGCTTAACTGGAAAATGTAGGGCAGTACATACTATCCACTGTTATGCCATCTATTTTGTTTATCAATTTGTTATAGGGCTCAATTTAAGTTGGTGGCCTAGAATCTAGATCACCAGTAAATAGCTTGAGATCAGAGTAGAACAAGAACAGAGTTTGGAAGTAACAAGCAGTGTAGTAACTAGTTATTAAGAGGTTAATGGCTGTGTAGAAAAGTTATTTTTAAGATGTAATGCAATGAGTAGGAACAAAGTTACTGGTGTACTGCATTTCAGTGTTTTCAATGTTACTTTCAAAGGTTATTTTAAGAGAGACTTTGACAGAGATTTTTAAAGTTTTATGCAATTCTATGCCTTTTTCCCCTTTAAAATAATAATTAAAAAACAAAAAAGTAATATGCTGTATTGCAAATATGACAAGTTAGTCTGACACAATTTTTAACAGTAACAAAGATAGGTTACTTTCTAAACACTGGTGTGTAATGGGAACAAAGTATTTTAAAAGCTAACATTCCAAGGTCTCATTAAGAATCACCTCTCTTATCTCTAGAGACAGGACATTTTGTATGCTGGTGCCCAGAAATTTGGTATAGCCTCAAAGGAGAGGTTTACATGCCTACTTTTTTGTAAGCAAAAAAGATTAGTTTCAATGAGATTGACTGGATGCTATTTTCTACTAAGATTTCAATACTGCTGTTTTTGATCTTCCAGTTCATATCTAATTCATTTTTTCATGGATTATTCCGGGTTTTTTTAAAGTTCCCTTGATTGTATACTATTTTTTGGTAATGTATAGATACAGGAAATAAATGCATGAAATAAATAAATAATGAAAATTTCACGGTAACTAGGAAAGTTCTTAGCCTGGCAAAAATGCTGTGGACTATTTGGAAAGAGACTGATAATGACTAAAACTGCAGTGTCATAATGTCTTTATAAAAATCTAATCTGGAGTGACATTTGGAATATTATGTATGTTTCTGAAATCACTTATCAAGGGTTTCTAGTCATTCCACCTAAAATGTAACTACTACCTCCAGACACATTTATAGAGCAGAAGATTTAGGAAAGTAAGCAAAATTATTCTGTGTTTTTTATTTTTATTATTGTATTTTATGTCTGGTCTCATTTGTTGTTAGCTGCAAATCCCACAAGTGGGGTAAGAGTGCACAACTTTTCACACAAGATAATAGAACCAGCATAGTGTAGTGGTTTGAGCTTTCGACTACAGCTCTGGAGGCCAGGGTTTGATTCCCAACTCAGCCATGGAAACTCACTGACCTTGCGTGTGTCACACACTCTCAGCCCCAGAAAACCCCACGATAGGGTTGCCTTAGGGTTACCATTAGTTAGAAACAACGTGCACACAAAAACAACAAATCCTTATGAGCAAATGCTAAAGTGTTTAGAGTTCTTTATAGGAAAAGATGACTTGCACTGTGATCCTAACTTCTTCTTGTTGATGACTGGAGGAGATTAGTTTGTAAAGCAGGTGACCCTGCAAGAGCATCACCCGGTAGAGAGAAACTTCAGTGACATGGGAAGTGGGTCTCTGATGTACTGAAAGCCACTCCTGGGCTCAGACATGTAGAAAAACACAGTGGGAAGTATGGACGCAGAGTGCTTGATATCTGCACCTCACTTAGTGCAAACTAGCAGTCCTTCGGATATAACAATGGATCCACCATTCTCTTCCTCCCTTGTCCAATTTTCTGTTGTTCTGTAGTAAAAATTTAAACAGTTTTGCAAAAGTGAGAAAAGTACAATACAGAAGCTTGCCTTCTCCTCTCATATTGAAATTCAGGGTCTCCCAATGAACTTGGCAGTAGATTCAGTACAACAACAAAGTGTACTTCTTCAAACAATATGTGGAAATTTGCTGTCTTGGGGAGAGATGGCTGCTGTTCCAGATGGTTTTAAATGTGCTATGGAAGATGGGTAGCCAATGACAATTAGTCATGACAAGTGGAAAATGCAACAAAATGTTACCTGCAGCAAGGACTCCTCCTTCTCCAACTCCCATCCAAAGAGGGTCCTTTTCAGGATAGTTCATCTAATTCATCCTGTTTTTTTCTCCTGCCCCAGGCATTCAACACACTTGATTCAACACACTTGATTCTTTAGTTTTATTTTTTGAAACCTTCCGGTCCAGGTATATTTTAGTTAACAAACCCTCTGATGAAGAAGCTCTTTCTTACAAAATCTTTTTATGCCTGCCCAACACCCACTTTTCCTCCTTGTCCTCTGTCTACCCAGAAGCTTATTTAGCAGAATCAACATTGGGAGGACGGTGAAGGAGGGCTGGAGAAACACAAATTTTCAGTATCAGGTTGCAGCAGTATGTCTGCAATAAACAATGTGATAAAGCTTAAGCTAGGAAATCATGCAGTTCTACTTCAGCTGTGTGTACCTCTCTACAACAGAAACAGTAAACAGCAGCTGCCTCCAGAATTCCTTACTGAGCAAAACAGAGAGAAAAACAGGAAATGAGAAATGCTTGCCTTACCACCCACTCCTGTCATGTTGAAAAGCATAGATTTTGGGCACCAAAATGGAAATAAGAAAAAAAAATCATCCCTGGAAGAATAGAGGTATACCTGTATTTTTCTCTTGAGTATGGATGGCAATGTATTGTCCGTTGGATACAAAGGTTGCTAGTCACATATAAGATGGCCATATGCAGGGGTGGGAATTGTGCAGCTCCCCAGATGTTGTGGAACTGCAAGTCTCAGCAGCCCTCAAAGGCCCCTCTCCTAAATTGCAAACCCCAGGATTCCATAGGATGTTGAAAGTGGAATAATAGCACTGTAACAGTCTAGTGCAGAAATGGCTATAGTCAGTGCTGAAAAATATTTAGAGTTGCAGTCCAGTGAAATCTGGGGGGCTGAATGAACCTCATTCTTGGCTGTATGGAATAGGAACACAGGAACATGAGCCATCACTTGAACACGTGATAATCCTCCTTCACCCTTAGTGCAGGCACACACCACTGAAACTGTAAAAGTAACAAACACGTTATAGTTGCACCATAAAATGATGCTACCTGTTGTTAAGGTAAGTTCATAATTTAATGCTATCCTGCCTTTGTTGATGGAAAAATTGCTTACAGGTTACTCCCGTGCTCTGGTTCAGAGCCAGTATGCTACTAAAAACCAGTTGCTAGGGACAATAGAAAAGAATTAAACCTTCCTTCAGTCTTTGCTCATGGGCTTCTAGAGGCATCTGCCTGGCAACTGTAGGAAGCGAGGTGTCCCAGGTCTATGTTATAGGCTCAAGCTTTGTTGCATATCACAATTGTGGAAGTCTTTATCTTGTTGCCAGTTTGCTACTTTATTTAAGATTTTCTTGATATTTGATCCAAATATATTCTACCACTCTCTGTGGCCTTATACTGCTCTGTAAACAGTTTGAGAAGCCTGTAAGTTTGGGGTTTAAAGTTCACATATCCACTACCATCTCATATAGGCATTGGCCTGATGCTTCTGAGATGCTTGAAAACGATAGAAAAACATTCCCCTTTGTGTCGTTGATCTAGTTTCTGATTTCCTGTTGTTTTCATTTCATTCTTTTTCACCTTACATCTTACTACAGCTGGCACAGAAATTCATGAAGCAAAGGAATAGGAAAAATGTACACCCCTCAGCTGCATTAAAAGGGCTGGTGTATAGTGTTCAGAAATACTAGCATTTTACAATGTTTTCTTCCAATTTAGGGAGACAGGAAACAAGGTACTGTAGTTTTCATTCTACTTTGCAGTGGGGAAAGTATGTTTTTGCATGGTTTGGACCACACTTTTTCAGGCCAAAGAAGGGTTCAAAGAAGCAATTCAATCTCCTCCAGGAACAGTGACTCACCTTTTAAATAGACTGCAACCCCCTAGCATTAACCTAAAAACACCCAATATTTTTTTAAAGCAGAAGTAAACTTTTGTTGTTGTTTTTTTCTGGTGTTTTTGACAATCTGTGCAGTTCCCAAAGGGTCCCTGAGGGATAGACCCCTGGACCTGTGGAATTTGCCCATCTCTGGCATACATGGCGGTGCAAAGCAAGTAAGAAAGGGGTACATACCTTTCCTTTACAAATGAAAATACCCTCAAGTACACACAAATTGTGTGTGTGTGTGTGTGTGTGTGTGTGTAAGCCATCATAGTGTAGTTGGTTTGAGCCTTGGACTACCCTGGAGACCAGGGTCTGATTCCCTGTTCAGCCATGGGAATCCATTGGGTGACCTAGGGCACACCACCACCATTCTCGGCCCCAGAAAACCCTGTGACCAAGTTGCCTTAGTTTCACCATAAGTCAGAATGACTTGAAGGCACGCAATAACAACATGTATATGTAGAGAGATTTTTCTTTCATTTATTTGACTCCCTTCTTCCCTTTTTTTCTTCCATGTCTTGTAGAACAGTGATATAAAATTGTGTGAAACCACTACAAACTAGAACGGAGAAGAAATAAAAGCAGAAACAGGATGCCTCTCGCAATTAATAACACCCTAGTATCAAGAGTGATGTTACAGCAGTTCATCTCCATGACTTTCTATGCATTAATCCAGACATGGGAATCATGTGGCCTTCCAAATGTTCTTGGAGTGTAACTCCTAGCATTCCTCAGCATTGGCTAAGCTGTTTATGGCTACTGGGAGTTGTAGTCCAATGACACCTGGAGCATCATGAGTTTCCCATCCTTGTATTATTCCTTCACAGAGCTTAAGATGGCAATATGATCTAATTATTCTGAATTATTTAGAAGCAACAAAGACACATCAACACATTCACTCTTTAGGCAAGGATGACACATTGCAGTAAAGCTTGTTCTCCCATTGATTCTGGGAGACAGATATATAAGCAAAAACTGTTATGCCACTAAATACTATCAACCCCTTTAATAGTTCCACATTTGTAAGATGCCGCTGAAAAATCTATTTTTTTTTGTCCTGTTTTTTTTCTGCATATGACTAGCTACACTTCAGCTTTACAAGCTTAAAAACTGTTTCTTTTTCTTTTATTCATTACACCATATTATTCTAAGCAGGAGAACCTTCTAAAGTTCTGGTTCTTGTGTTGTCTATGACAAATGACTGACATGATTGCTAATAATTTAATAATTCTTGCGATCAAGGTGACACGGCAAATTGTTACAATCCTAATAAATAAGATATAACCTCTAAACTCTGCACAGTATTTACAAAATATTGACCTGAGGATATACATGTTTAGTAATCAACTATTCTTCATATAAGATCCATATACCTACATATATAAGAAACTGGATATTTCTGTCACATCAATGAAAAATTCTAAATACAAAGAGGTTCTCCCAAGTTGTTCAAAAGATCTCTTATACTTTACTCTGGAGATTCCATTATTCAGTAATAGGGTATCATGTAAAACATAATGGAAAAAATCTTTTGCAGGTGAAGAAATGAATGATCTTTCATGACTATACATTAAAATTGATTAAGTCCTACATTCTATAGATGAAACTTGAAAACTGTTGCTCTGGCCTTATTGGACCAGGCTGACTTCTGAATCTGGGATTATTTGATTTGTGAATTATTAGTTCAATACTTCTTTCTGTTTGACTATTTTTCCATAATTTAATAGGATTTATCTAGTCACTCTGATACAAACACTAGACCTTTACATATGATTTTTAAATTTAAAAAATGACTGAACAATTTGTATCAATTATGAATAGATAGTTTTGTGAGTACATTTTATGTCCTTTCTTTAAACAGCAATGCTGCTCTGCAGCAGGGTAGTCTGTTAAAATCAGTATGGGCATCTGAGAAGGGAACTGTGCACCATAAGGTCCAGCTCAGCTATGAATGCTGCTAAAGACAGTGATTTGGGATCACCACCTCAACCTTGGCCCCTAGATCGGAATAGGACTGACTCAATATGGTCAGTATTAGGATGCTTCTCGTCTGTGGTTCCTCATGATTCAGCAGCAGCTGTTCCTCTTGATGCTTGTGGCACCACCAAACCAGAATTAGCCAGGGTAGGGAAGACTTCCAGATATCTCTGGACAACAGCAGGAGGTAGAGAGTGCTGCAAAGAGTAGCAGTTCTGAAGCATATGGCAGGGGGACTGATAATTCCATGACATTTATTTATACCGCAAGTACAGACTTCCCCCATTTATCTGACAGGTTAGGGACTGGAGCACTGTCTGAAAATGGAATTGGTTGAGAAGAGGAACCTACGTACTGTACCACAGGAAGCATGAAGGACTTACGGAGACTCACTTGTTACTGCATGTGTACTGCTTGCAAAGACTCTCAGTCAGCTTAGTGCCTCCCCCCTCACTTTGCAAGCAGCATGCACATGCAAGCAATTCTAAGCAAGCCTTAGTAGGCAAAAAGAACTGATGAAAAAGCAGAAACCCCATCAAATTAATGGAACTTGTCCTTGATTTGGAAGTGTTAAAAGAGTAATCAGAAACAGAGCATCAAAAGGTGGGGGCTTCCTGTAGCAGAACCTGGTTTCTATAGTACTATTCTGAATGTCAGTTTTTAAAACATAAGCAAGCTTCTAGTCTTTATTATGCAGAATGCAAATTTTCTTGCCTGCTTTGGAGGACACGTGTATTCATCTCCAATAGGTCTGAATCCCTATTATTCCTTTTTCTATTCTGTATACAGACTGAGTTTCTTTAGTGAAACAAGAGTATGGTGGACCATGGAGGATAAAGCCCCGGGTTAAAATTTTCTACTCACTCCAAAAGTTAACTACATCCTGCCTTCGTCTTGTCTCTGTCCCCACTGCCCTCACCTCATAAGAGAAAACAGGTTAGTTGTCCCCCTGCATCCCTTACCAATGCATAGTTTCTGTATAAAGGAGCTATAACTAATAGATTCACCCATCCATCTGTTGAAGTTCTAGTGATTTCTGCAGGAAATACATGGATTCATGCTGTAACAATTTCAATATAACTATCAGTGTCAAAAAAGAAAAGAAACTGTAAGTCTGAGGCCATGTACAATTATTTTTCAGTACCAATAAGAGACATCTCCCTTCATCACTACTATAGTACTAGCACTAGTTCGGCATTAATATCTGTTATGAAAGGCTAAGAGAGCACACTGAGCAGCAGCTTTTTCCTTCTAAAAGACAAACAGAACATATCATGACTCTTGACTCCATGCAAATACAATTAAGGCCAGTGCCACCTAGTGACTAAACTATGTAATGACATTATCCACACCCTTATTCTTCCTAAAGTGGATACAGCCTTTCACATAATAATAAGCCCATAAACTTTTCCTTCAATTTCCACAAGTGCTTAGAAAGCCGGCGTGTTTTTAGCCTTTAGAAGAGAGGTATGTAGTGGGAAACATTTATTTTCAAACATTTGAAAAGCCGTTGCCTAGAAGACATAAGATTGCTGTCTGCTGCCCCAGAAGACGACTAGATCTAACTGGCTTAAGGTACACATGTATTGATCTCAGCTGAACACCAGGAAAACCTCTCAACAGTAACAGCACTCACCAATGGAACCAATTAACTGGCACAGTAGTCTCTCCTTCCCCTGCTGGTCTTTAAGAAGCTGGACAGTAATCTATTGGCGGTGTTGTCTAGATTTCTTGCAGGATATAGACAGACTAGGTGGCCTACAAGACCCAAGTCTATGTTAATCATGCTTGGCATTATTCATAAGCATCTCTGCCCATCATACCAAAGTACATGGATCTTTTCAGTGATTGCAGCAGGTGAGGCTGACATCCAAGGTTCATCAACCTAGGAGACCACATGTCTACCCAGAGAGCAGCAGGTGATGGGGGCAGCAACAAACACTCCTGGGAGTGGCATCTAGGCCAGCGTGAGCACCCAGCATGGCTGATGCTACTCAGTACAGCAGCCTTCTTTTCATATTTTAATGAATATTTTATAGTCAGAATGGCCCGATGGATGTACATTGTTACAGACGTTGATTTTACTGTTTTTACTTGTAAAATATATTGACAAATCCAGTTATTAGTCCCAACTAGAATAGACTCACTGAATCAGTGTGATTTACTTGAGAAACTGATGCACTGGGTCTGGTCGAGTTGGATTTAGGCTGTTATCCTTTTTAATAAGAATAGTGCTTACTCAAAGGATTTATTTCAAAAAATATTTGTAGCATCGGGTGTATCCACACTGTACAGCTACAGCAGTATGATACCATTTTAATTTAACTGTCACGTCTCTATCCCACAGAATCCTGGGATTTGTAACTCTCGCCCATTCCTCTGAACTACAGAACTAAGATTTCCCTGGCAGTGAGGACAGCAAATCCCAGAATCCCATAGGGTAGTTAAAATGGTATCAAATGGCTATAACTGTGTAGTGTGGCTATACTGTAGTGCCACAGAACCAAATTCCATTTTATTCCTGTAGACAAAATGTGCTACTGTGCATGCTCCACTCAATGCCAGATTTTTGTCCCCTCCCTCAGTAGACTGCACCAACACCAAAAAAATAAAGCTACAGCAAAACCAGAAGTATCAATTTTTGGCCAATGTTTTTACACTGAGGAGGTTGAGGAGGGAAATAAAGCACAATTGCTGCATTTTGATGTGTTTTTATGACAATTTGGTTAAAATCGCCCAAATGTCCCTCTGTTTTAAAACAGAGGCAGTACTTTCCCCACGCTGCTCTAAGATGTGGTAACCGTATCATTGCATCTATCACAGCAATATATTTCTGGGTATTTCTCACCTGTTAGACCTCTATCTTACCTGTTCATCAATCCCTTTCACTTTATAGCTTGAAATACTACCCCAGTCTACCAGGGCAAAATGTGAATGTGCTTATCTCAGAAGTGGAAGATCTGTAGTTTCACTTGCAAGTCTTATACAAAACTAGCTGTCACCTTTTGTCTTTATGCAGCCATAAGGTAGAATCACTCCTAATCAAGATGTCAAATGTAAATACATATATGTAATTACAACAGTCAATTGTATACCATGTCAACTGTGGATGACACAAAGGCTCCACAAAATCTTCATGCCACCTGATGTTATGTTGAGGATACACCTTTTAACCGTGTAATCCATGAAAAGATAATTGTATTTTATTAACATAGCTTGGACAGAGCTCAAAATAGAAAGAGTGGGCAAGCACAAAGAAAACTTGCCCAAAGCCAGCAATCCCTGATAGTGCAGTCTCAAGACACTTTATTAGAGCCGTACTAACAATCACCAAGAGAAGGGAAGACATGCCACAGACTGCCTTCTCCTCCTGGAGAAGGAAAACAAGACAGACCAGGCCCAACAGCATTCAGCATAGGTGCTAGCTTCAGTGCCACATTCAGTAGAAATGGTGGTCTTTTCAGAACATTACAGAGCAGGTGGATTTTCTAAAAATTCACCCGCTTTATGCATCTTTAATCACAATATTTCCCACCTTAAGCATTTGTATTAATGCCAGACCTGGATCCTCCTCTTTCCCTATTCAAAATAAAATTATTTACAAAAATCTTTGGGCCACAAAACATAAAGCTATTACAATCTAAGGTTGGCCCTTCTGCCCCTTTCTGTTATATCTATCTTGTGGGCTCCATCAAAGACAAGAGTTCACTATCAAGGCAGTCATTCGGTATGACTGTTGTTTCAGTGTAATGTGTATATCCAAAAATGTAGAAAACCCGTAAGGGTGTGATGCATCCTGCACCTGCTGCCTGTTCAGCTGCTCCCAACATCTTTTTCTTATCTGGGCACAGAGGAGGTGCCATATTTAATGCTGCTATGCCACACTATACATTACCCCTCTTATTTCAAATAAGGTAATGCACAGGAACTTGGACCAGGTGGGAAGTGATTTGCAGAACCTGTAGCATGATACACAATTACCATTTCCTGTTTTGGGAACCATTGCTACCAATTTGGATGACTCCCTTCCCAGCCATTTATTCCTGTTTCTAGCATCATTTACACAGTACATTTTCAGTGTTTGAAGTAGTATTCAGTCTTTCTCCATGGCTTATGTGTAAAGGTCAGATCCTCAGCTGGTATGAAGTAGCAGTACTCGGTACTGTGACATTAATTTATACTTGCTGAGGACCCTGTACAAATATTTAAGTAGTAAACATATATCTTTACAACATACAGACACGTAAAATGAAAAGTTCATGTCTCCAGCTAGGGAAGACATGGAAAACTGATCCACTTTCTCAAATTTCCCTAATGCACTATCAATTGCTTCAGAGAAAGATTGCAGGAATTATGCCTTATAATGGGCAATCAGGGAACACAGTACTCTGGAAGAAGCCACATCAGTAGGCTTCCACATTTATAAAGCTGTTTATGGCCAGAAAGATTTTTTAAAAATAATACTATGAAAAGTCATTCTAACAAGATGTACTAGAGAGCATTTCTATTGGTTTATCATAGCCTCTACGCTGCAGAAAATTTTGAGTACAGAGATCATTTTTTTTGTCTTCTGTCTTTGCTGTTTCATTGCAGACATTTAAACAGGATTCCACAAATTGTACTTTTCTATGATGTAGAGGCAATAATCAAAATTAGAGAAGAAGGAAGTTTACAAAAAAAAACAAAGGGAGTCTTGCTTACCACTGAGGTCCCACACCTGATAAAAGCACCATGAACACTTCTCCTTCTGCAGGAGAGATTTCCTTTCTCCCAGCATGGAAAGGAGGAAGAGAAAAAAGAAATAAGAGAAAACCATGATCAAACAAGGTCTGATGTGAAAGGTTTAATTCAGCAGAGAAAGAACTCACACTCATCTTCCTCCTATATTTCCCCATTCCCACAACTATTTTTCCCCATCCAAAATTAAATACGTTGGAGTCACTAGGATGTAAGGATTTGGGAGACCTTCTTCTCCATTTACACAAGCTTAAGAAAACGGGCACCAAGAATTGTTCAAAGAAAAGTCACTGTCAGGTTCCAGCTTCCTGCCTGCATCAATGGTAGAATCAATAAAAGAAGAAAGTCACAGTGAGGCAGCTCATCTTACTGAATTACCTACTTCACATATGCAACAAAGCAAGCTGTAACTACAATTTAAAAGATGCAGGGAGAGAAGATAGATCTAACACTGTCCTAAACTTACATTCTGGTGGTCCCATCTTCTGATTGAGGGACATACAAGTAGCCTTGCAACTTTCTTTAAAACTCCTGTATTCACTTGAGAGCTTTGAGATGCCTCAGGTCTCCATCAAATGTTTCTTAAGTTCTACTGCCAGCTGTCTCCTGCCACAAGGGAGTCAAATGGTATGCAGGCAAGCATATGTGAGTTCCATGACAAACCATCCACACCACAAAATTTAGGGATCAGCAGATGTTAACTTTAAGGTCCAGAGCCAGTACTAAGGTTACAAGCCACAAAGATTCTCCCTAGTGTAATATCACAGAATTATATCTTATCTCTGAATACTTTTCAACCTGGAAATGAATGCCCTAAGCTTCTTGGGCCCAAGTTTTATAACCAGCTGTCCTAGAAGCTAAACAAAATTTCTTTAGATTTTTATACTCAAGGAAGCCAACTAGTTGTATTTAAAAGAAAACAAAAATTCAGGAAAACACTAAAATGGATGCCTACGGTTTTCATCTAGAATGATAAAAATATTCCCCTGACACTGTACCTTTGTTATATGCAGCAGAGGGGCCAGCAACTGATAAGTACTGCACTCTGGCAGGAGCACTTCTGGTTCCATGTGGACACAGTATAAATCCATTTACGACCAAAGATAAAAGAAAATAAACACCAGATCTTTGCCATGCAACAGCGAACTAGCCATCTGCAGGCAAATAGTATCTTAAACTTTAATCTAACTGAATTCAAGGGAAGCTGAAATGTTTAGCACGTTCTGACTATAATGGAACAGGAAAAAAAAATGCAACTGTCCTATGTAATGTAAATGAAAATACTGAGGTTTTTTTCTCCTTTACTTTGCTACTACGGCCAGGTGGCATGTTTCTGTTTCTGCTTTTATTAGGCCTGCAATGTACATATAACATATCCTTCATCTCAAAGATACCTAGATGCTCCACTTCTGTGGCACCAATATCATCATTCTTTCTGTGTTCTTATCTGGCTACCTGCATCCCCCCACCCCTTTATAAACTGGTCAAAAGCAGCTGTGAAGGAAACAATGTCACATTCCCTAGGACAGGTGGCCAAAATTTCTATGTACAATACTATACATATATATTTATATATATATAGATATATATAATCCAAATGAAGAAAAGTTTTGTTGAAACTGTGTACAGTCTATGACCACAAGAGGACCTCTGATTTCAGTTGGAGCAAGGTATCCCATAACAGTCACAGAGGAAAGCCAGCATGACTGTTGGACAGCAGCGAAGATGGCAGAACAGACATTACTTCCTGCCCTGCTGTGAAATGGGATGACTATGTAGGTGAGACAAGGCACTGTCTGTTTGTTTTTGGTGGGGAAAGAGGAGGCTCCAGGAGTGAGGGGAAAGGTTCCTTATTGCTTATCAACAGCTCCTTGTTCAGCAGAACTTTCCTTGTTGGTGGTCTGTGTGTGCCAGGGGGTTTCTTTGAAAACAAACCAGCAGTTTCCAGCCCACAGTATAAAGTTGACAAAACCAAACAGCTAAGAAAGAAAGAAAGACATGGGCAGTTAATGCAAAGACACTTACAAACCAAGATACCTCAACAGCATGTATGTGTACTCAAAGCTCACACAAGATCATTTTCTTTAGTGCCCTTAAACCTTCTTTTGTTCAAGACCCTGCTGTGATCAAAGAACAGTATAGGGGCAAATTTCCCCCAATTTTCAGTGCATGTTTACGTGCAGCTTCAATGCATGTTTATGTGCACACTTGTGGACCAAATTGAGATTGACAGTTATTTTAAAATTAATGGATCCATACCAAAAGAATATGGCATAAGTGTCCTGTCCACTTGCCTGTTGTACTGCTGCTGAAATATATAGTTAGGCCATCACTAAGTTGGTAGCATCATTAAATACATCATTCAAACTGCTATACTTCCTTCCTGTATGCAGTTTAAATAAACAACTACTGTATTAAGTAAGGTTAGGAAACTCCAGCTGATCCAATGGGGCAATTTTACCCGCTTGATCCCAGCAGGTGCTACCCTGACCCCGTCACGGGCCATATGTTGTCCATTTCTGAATGGTCAGGTTTTTCTAAAGGACTGTCTATATCTGTATGGATCCAACTATGCCTTGATATCAACACTGGAGTTTAAGCTTGTTTGCCTCTCCTTAAAGCAGGAGTGGCCAAAATGTGGTCCTGAGTCTGCATGCAGCCCCCAAAGATTTTTTTATTTTATCTTATCTTATCTTATCTCATTTTATTTTATTTTGTGGCTGTGATCCACCCAGATTCCCTGCACTGCCCTTTTTGGGGCAAAAAAGGGTAAACTACCTGCCTATGGAAGCCTCCATGCACAACAACTGGCCTGTTAAATTCAGTGATGCTCCTCTGCACTCTATCATTTAAAAGAAAAGTTTTCAAAACCAGAAGTGGACTTCCAGATACTTCATGTTTTGTGTTGTTTTTTTATATGGCATCTTTTGGCAACCCATATGGCCCGTGGAGTGCACCAGGTATAGCAAATTGGCCCCCAGACCTGACAAAGTTGCCCACTCTGCTTCAAAGACTGGTAGCAGCTCCTCCTCGACACTGTCCTGAAGGATGGAGGGTGGGCTTGATATTCAAAAGTCTTTGGCTTTTTGAACAGATGCTTTTTAAAAACTGGATACTGCAATTTTACTGCTGTGGCTTTGGAAATGGTTTAGTACTGAATTGGCTAAGCTATATTTTATTTTCTTTTTTAATATTGAAAATCAGTTGGTTAATTGTAATATTTTAACTATAATATTATAATATTACATTATCACATTACAAATTCTATATTGGTATTCCTTGCCTTGGGTGGGCTTTGTCCAGAAAGGCAGCCTCTAAATATTTAAAAAGTAATATTTCTTACAGATTTGCCACACTGCAACCAATCCTCCAGAAAACTGAAAGTTCTAAAAAAAGTAAGGTCCTCTCCACTGAATACAAATGGAGAGACCATTCTTTACCCATGAAAAGATGAAGGTCAAGCATTTTGAGAGATGCATATAGCAAATACAGGTACAAACTGCATTTTTTTAAAAAAGTCAATATTCAGGTAGCTTTCTGTTAGTAGCTATTTGTTGTGAAAAACGTACACTGCAGACATTGTTTGAAGAGATGACAGTGCCTGCATTCATTATCTTTAGTTTAGCAGTTATTTTAAACCAGAGCTTGGAAAAGTAGCCGTGTTGGCTGGAAGAAGTCAGGGAACTACACTGCAAAAAAGAAACCTTTACAAGCTCTGCTTTAGACCTCTTCACTCTGACTGAAGAATTCTGGAAGCTTAGAAGTGAGGTATCAAACTGACCAAACTCTATTAAAAATCAATTGCACTATATGATATCTGGCCCAATGCAAGTGAAACCCTACCACCTGCTCCTCAAAAGCTACACAATCCTGCTCCCCAGACAATTCTTACCACAGAGATGTTGGCCAGACCCATAGATGGAGTAGCCCCAGCATTACACACAGCTTCTTTGAGTTGACACACTGACATGGCAGCAATGAGACTGGAAGGCCGTGTAGCTCCTTTCACATCTGACAGGCCCTTGCCCCATGCTGAAAATGCCACTAGCCAGAAAAAGGTAAATGAGACGGTGACACCGAAATCCTGCAGAGAGGGAAAAACAGACAACACCACTATTTTACTATCTCCAAGCACAGCTGTTCTCCCTATTCTATGCAAAGTGGGGAGACCTAGGGGCTGCTGGATCCCTCCTCTTTCCATTTCATCTCTCAGGCTCTTTATGTGGTGGTTTATGTACTCCAAAACATCCATGTCAAGTTTTCGAAATTTAGTAAGTATACCATGAAGGGATTTATAAGTGATATGAGGCCCTCACAATTAAAAAGGCTGCACACAGTCTTAAAGGGAAAATATTTAATGATACTTAGTTTTTAGCATGGAAAAGTTTAAGGCTTCAACTAGTCTTTTCTGCTTCATTCAGAAGCAAAAAGAAGCCTGGGGATTTTATCCTAAATGAAGGAGCATCAAAAGAAGAGCCCCGGACATTTAATGGCTGGGGAACAGCAGGGATTTCAGCAGGCACACCTTGTTATGACAGTGATGCCAGGCAAAGCACTATGTCAGACACAGCCCAGATCCATTCAATACATACTTTAGTTGCGTGAATTGGTCCTCAGTATGAAAGCAGCCCAAGGACAAAAAGAAATGTAGAGTATTAAGGGGAGCATTCCTCATTTTGATAAAGAATTGCTTTTACTCCCAGAGGCACTTATAGGACAGTCTCATTTTTAAAAGTCAGTCTAATTGTTTCCAGTGGAGCGTAATCCCAAAGTAAGTGTATACAGGATTGCTGCCTCAGACACCGCAGGACTTAAATACAAAACAAGAGAAAGCCAAACTAAGATCTTACTGCAAAAGGTAGCTTTTTATTCTCTTTGTAGAGTGAGTGAAACCGTAGATAGACTGCAAGAGCTGCCATGGTGTATAGGAAGGAAAAAACGCCCAAGGTCACAAAGAACTCTGCAGGTGCTGAAAAGTCTCCCATGAGATGCAGCACCCTTTTAGCAGTAGATCCTTCAGTACAGTCTGGCATTTCAAATGGAACTTTGTACAACCTGGTCAAAATGAAAAGCAGAAAAAGAAACAAAATGTTTGGAATAGTTTAAATAAGGCACAAAGGAGCTGGGCCACAAGACACATTTGGCAAATGAGGTCAGGATGGAGATGATAGGTAGCAAATGTTAAAGTTTGTCATCTCATGGTGAACATGCTTTGTTTTGTGTCTCCTTTTAGCGTCAGGTCAAACAGATTTTGCAAGCTTTAAACCTGTTTATCAGAAAGGAAAGTGAGATGTGTGTGTATATACACAGAAAAGCAGCCTCCACTTTCAAACTGCCCTAGTTCTCTAGGGATGGGTGGGTGGGATTCTGAACAGCAACAGCAAGTTGGCTACTTTATTTGCTAAACTCATGTCATTCTTCCCCCAAAAGAGTCTGTGGCCATTTCCAAACTAGACTGTTACAGTGCTATTATTCCACTTTCAACATCCTATGGAATCGTGGGGTTTGCAGTTTAGGGAGGGGTCTCAAGATTTCATAGGATGTTGACAATGGAATAATAGCACTGTAACAGTCTAGTGCTGAAATGGCCTGTGTTTCTGTTTATCCTCAGCAATACACCTATCTTCAACTATGGTGACAGGCTGAGTGTTCCCTATCTAACCTGCTATGATAGTACATAGTGGCCCCTTATGAAGGAACAACCCTCTTTGGCACTGACATTGCTTTCAACAGATGTATGTGTGAGACAAAGGCTTTTATGTAATCTGCATGATGAACCCTACCTTACAAGAGTGAGATGCTGCCTTTCTTTTCTTATAGGGGATTTTTCAGCTCTAGAATATAGACAGTGGAGTTTCCTTAAGAACATGTTGCCCCAGTATTTGACCAGCTTTCTACCAAGATTGCCAGCAGACAACATGGACTGTGCAGCTGGTGCAAAGGTCTGCTGCCTAGGTGATGATAAAGAGAGCAAGGACTGAGCCAATGACACCTGTTTTAAAATCCTTGCATTGGCTGCTAGTGAGCCACTTGGCCAAATTCAAGAACTTAAGTTCTGCTGATAAAGACCTAAACGGTTCAGGACCCGGATCCTTAAAAGACCACCTCAACCAGTACTTAAGAATTTAGGACTGATGATCAGACAGGGAAGCTCTGTTTGTAGTTCCCTGAGACAGTGTTGCATGTTGGGCTAGCACACATGCAGGGCTTTGTCTGTGCTAGCACCCCTGTTTTGGAACGCCCTTCTGTCAGAGAACCAGTTGTTCCCCACACTTTTAAGTATCAGATAAATGCAGATTTGTATAAGCATTTAGGAAATAAGGAAAGGTTTAATTTGGCATTATTTTTTAAATTTATATTGAATATGTAATAGCAAATATGAAGGCAACAACATTTTCAGTAGAGAAGGTTTATGAAAAAGTCTCTTTCTACTGCATTATTTCTGTCAATGAAATAAAGAACCTTACATCCAACTTGAATTTGGTTAAGAATTATCCTTCCAAAAGTTGATGATCAAGCAAAACTGACTGCTTCTTGTTTGCATTACTATTACTGTTCTTCAGAAGATATTCATAGTCAATAATTTATCATATTTGTAATTTTAGACAAGTGCAATTGGTAGTTTTAATGTGATTTTAGGTATCTGCAATCTGTGGTTTTACCCATTTGTTTTTGTATACTATTGTTAGCTATCCTAATCTCTTTGATTAGGATGAGGTTTGAGTTTTGGACTACTATCTCGGAAACCAGAGTTCGATTCTCTGCTCAGCCACTGAAACCACTGGGTGACCCTGAGCGTATCAAACACTCTCAGTCCCAGAAAACACCGTGGTAGGTTTGCCTTAGGATTGCCTTAAATCAGAAATGACTTGAAGGCACACAACACCAATAAATTGAATGAATGAGACCATGCAAACATCTGGTGAATCCTGACCCAGCATGAACAGTGATGTTGAGGCACACAGTCAATTCACTCCCAGTTGGCTACTTCCACTAGCTCATGCAACTAAGCTAACCAAAACACAAATTTTACCACAACATCTCTACCCAGAATCCTGGTTTGTTAATCTCAAACAACCCAGGAAGTGTAAGCCAAGAAAAAAAATGATTTAGAATTTTTGCTTGGAAACTGCACTGCAATCCATGATCCTGGATTTGGATTGCATGTTAAGTTTTTGTTCTCCAGTTGTTGTTGTATTTATTTCGATCTCACCTTTTCCTGAAATCAGGACTTAGTTAGTCTACCAACTTAAGTGTGCATTAGCACATAAGTCATTCACATGAAACCCAATTATCCAAATGTACAGCTACACAATGATCATTTACTTTTATCATCTCCTTTTGTTGTGTTAGGATTATCTTTGGCCGTTTGCCCTTGTGTGTCACCTGGTCTATTTTTCTCTGCAAATGAGACTTCTAATTTCAATTTCATTTTCTAACATATGTATGTACATGTGTCTGCATGCACATGTACTATACAGGTTATTTTCACCAGGAAGAAGGGCTACTGGAAGAGGGAGCAAACAAGATGAATGTTAATTACTTAGCAAGTCAGAGATACTGCTCTCAAGTTAGTGAGGGAGGAAAGACATGTAGAATATCTGTTATAGTCATCAGAGTGAGCGGAAAGTACGTTGTGTGCAAAAAAGGTGTATGGAAAGATGCTGTTCTTTCATCGTACATGCTCTATGCTACATGGTCACCATTAGCAGCTATCATTCAGCATGTAATCCTTTGTTCAGAGGAGGATGGCTATATATCCCTTCCAACATCAGATACAGAACTGCATATCAGTTATGGGGGGGATAAAATTTGAAAGGTACAGTTGCACTCCTATCCCATTGGTGGGCTTCCCATAGGCATCTGGTTGGTCCTGTGTTTGTAAAATGTTGAACTGGATACACCTTTGGTTAGATGCGGCCGTTCTTATATCTAGCAGGATCAATTTTTTCATCTTACATTGACAGCTCCTCAGGCAATTACTATACTGTTGTATAGAATTGCAGCTTTTATATTGTGGGGAGAAAAATGGCTTGGTTGATCTGGGGCTGAATAAAAGTGTAACACACACACACACACATATATATATATATACACACCTTTGCAAACAGACCAAATATATCACATAGATTATAGAAACTAGAGAAATGCCAGCTGTATGGATACAGTTTTAGGTCACTAAGAAGAGCTATCACAGCTCTCCACTCAGCTGCTATCAAGTTGTATAACACCAGTGGTTCTCTACATATAAATAGCCTTCAGCCACTTCCCACCAGTGCCATTTGAACCAAGTCTGTTATTGCTGTTAGAGTTTCTGTAGTCTGAGCCCCAGGAAAGGCTTCCAACATCAAACTAAGCATTTACTAACACACACACACACACACGCCAGACAGTTTTCTTCCATTCCTTCCCATGCCAACCTACCTACGTGTGCCAGATCAAGTCCGTTGAAGGTTTGTATCAAACTGCACCACCAATTGTAATAAAACTGACCCCAGAGAAGTCAGTCAAGAATTCATTGACATTTTTTTTACAGTCAACTAAACTTTTACCACAAAATGTAGATCTGTGTCTTTTGTTTCTATGTCAGCTTTTTATGAGCTGTATCCTGAACTTAATTCTTGGTAAAGGAATAAGGAAGGCATAAATCTAAGGATTTGTCCAGAGAGGAATTTAGCAATCAGCATGAAATGGTAAAGGGGGCCTTGTACAAAGGTATGACTAGGAGGGAAGAGTTCTACCTCCCCTCCAACCAACAGGGTGTAGAGTAATTGATTTGCCAGAAACACAGATTCCCTGCTATTACCTAATCTAGAAGCAAAGCAGCAAGGGGAGCTCAAAGGATGGAAACAAAGGCTTTGACCATCTTAGATGCTTCTCAACCAACAGACAATTCATTGTATCAAAAGAATATTTTGTTCTATGCTGCCACTGCCAGAACCAGAACCACCAATCCCAATTTGTTCTTCTTCTTGTCAAAGGCATTTCAGTAGACTTCACAGACATGCCTCTATTTATAGCTATCAAATGTTGGCAGGAAGGCAAAGATGCATGGAGATATAACCACTTTCACATCTTTCACACACTGAGCATAGGATTGATTGCATTCTAACTTTGGTCTTGCTTCTCCTTATCCAGCAAAACTTGTGGTGAATCCCTAACATAAAAACCTTTGCTGCTTTTTTTTTCTTGATCCCAGTAAAGGCAATATTCTCCTAATCAAGCAGCCCATAAAGGACCTAGGAATACTACCCACAATCTAATCCACCCTCTCATTTTTAGCAGTGGCAACTGTTGCCAGCTGCAAACATTCGTCTGTAACACAGTGATCAATAAGCTCCACCAGAATCTGATCACTATGGATTAAAGAGACAGAGGGCACACATGCAAAAAGAAGATACAATGTTTTAGACCTGTTTATATGCCACTCAACAGATGACAGATGTGTCAGGTCAGCTGCTACTTTTAAGTTTGCAGAGCAGGACATTCCTGCCCCCCCCCCCGCCCCAGCAAGTCTGACAGCAGTCAAAATTAGCAGGTGCACTACTGCCCAGACACTGGCTTCCCCTTTGGAAGTGGCTGGGTCGGGGGAATGGAGATGACAACTAATGCATGGGTTTTGGGCTCTGCTTTGGATCAGTTTTGATGCCACCTTCCTGTGAGCTTCTGTTCTACTACTTTAGCTGGCAATGATCAGTACACGAATCACCTTGTCTGTTGGGTACATCGGTTCAATTGACATCTACTACAGTATCTACTGGAACTACCCTCAGAAAGTTCTGTGTTAAGTTTTTACAACATCACATTTATATTGCTTGTAGCCTGCCTTTCAATCCTAAATTGACCACTGCAACCCTGAATAAGAGAGCCAGCATGGTGTTTGAGTGTTGGACTAAGACCCTGGAGACAGGGGTTCAAATCTCTGCTCGGCCATGGAAACCCACTGGGTGATCTTGGGCAAGTCACACTCTCTCAGACTCACAGAAAGCCAAAGACA
This sequence comes from Cyclura pinguis, assembly GCA_030412105.1. Classification (NCBI taxonomy): domain Eukaryota; kingdom Metazoa; phylum Chordata; class Lepidosauria; order Squamata; family Iguanidae; genus Cyclura; species Cyclura pinguis. The sequence goes on along the minus strand of CM059602.1, from coordinate 68,625,899 downwards.
ACCGCCCCTCACCCCCCAAAAAAAATCTTGCTAAGAAAACCCCACAACAGGTCTGCCTTATGGTCTCCATAAGTCAGAAATGACCTGAAGGCAGACAACAACAATAACAACAACAACCCCAAATATGAACTGGTATACTGTTGTTGAATTACAATTGTGTAAGTCAGACTTATGCTTTTGCAATTCACTTTTGTGGATCACTGTGGAGCTCCAAATACTGTTTTTACCCCACAGTAACCAAAATCCTCCTCCAGACCACCTTATAAATAGTGCAGTCACCAACCTGGCCATTTCTGTGTTACCAGAGAGGAGGAGGATCAGCAGGGATGCATCCAGCTGTTTTTCTGTAGCTAGATGCACTACAAACCACATCTACAGTAACTCCTGAGGTCCCCAGACGGCCCCTTTCAGATACTAGTCACAGTGCATCCCACTACAAGAAAATAGCTGCTGATTCCCCTGCTCTCTGACAACAAAGAATCTGCCATGTTAGGAACTGTCTTGTTTACAAGGTGGGGTGGAGTGGTAGCACCGGAAGATGTAGCTACATGATACACGTCTCCTGATGGAGGAGCTCAGCCACCACTGGAACTACAGTATTCTGCACTTAAATGAAAAAGAAGTGGGCAGAGGGAAAACTAACTCAGTTCAAACATCCACAAAAAGTCTTCTGGCAAAACAGAATTCCAAGGCATATGGAAAGAAGCACTACAGCATTGGGAAGGGAGGGTACTTTATCTGGCAACAGAACTTAATTCCTTCAGATTGCCTTTGGAGATTATGATGTCTATAACCAAGGAGTTCCAGGCACCTGTCTGTTTCAAATAGCCAAGCTTGGGTCAGCTGGAAAGGGAGGTACTTCCCTTGAAAGTCTCCTTGATGATGGGAAAAAAAAAACCTGGGGCAGATGGAGGATCTGGTGTCCAGGGGACTGGAAAGTGTGTTTGCCAAGTGCCCAAACAGAATTGAAAAAATCTGCCCAACAGGAAATCATGAGAAGCTTAAAGAGATGACACATTTATACAAACACATGACTCAGAAGCTAAAAGATTTTGGTTAGCACTGTTCACCCATGAGCTCCCTTTAGATCACAAAAAACTGCAGGTCAAGATATTAACTGATGAGTGTCACAAGAATTCTCTCATGCTAAGTCTCTTCTCAGTCACTTGTCTTTGAAAAGTTATCTTCATTGCTAATACAGTTGAGCACATATCCACAAAAAATGAATGCCAGCTGCACAAGCATATGGGTAGCACCAACTAAAATGTTTATAGCAGAGAGCAGTCAAGCCCTATGTATCTATGAGAATGTCTTTTCCTCAATATAGCATTGCAACCAATGTGTTCATTCATGCCCTCTTGACAGCAGTGTTTGGGTCTATGATGCTTACATAGCCTTGCACAGCCAGTATGATAGAACAGCAAACAACTTCTCAGTCTAGTTATCATAATGATCTATTTTAAAAAAAACTTACTCTGAACTTGCAGGAAATGATCTGATGTATGCTACAACCACAGGCATTCTGTACATATTTGTCAAAAGATTGCTTTTCTATCCATCAGGGAACCACTCCCCACTTCTATGTCTGCAAGCAGTGGTGCAGCAGCAACAGCAGCAGATTCTGAATAATGGCTCAGATATAGTTTGTCTTAAGGCAAAAATATCCTACTTGCCTCTTAACTGCATGTTACTGTTCTGTGATAACATTATTAAAATCAGGCTGTGTTATGGGACAGGTAAATCATCCAAAGAACCATGAAAGCACCCCTGAATTCCTGTTTCTTGGTCAACAACCCTCTATGCTGCGTGGCAGACCAGTTCTGAAACCAAAAAGATTTTCGAAAATAGTGTTAAGGTATAGATTCAGAGGTCTGCTGTTCTAAAGAAGGAAGTGAATATTCTGGTTAAGCATATCCAAGCCCTTTGACATACCTAAAGGGGCTCTCTGGGTCTCACACAATGCAAGCGAAATTCTAGCACTCACTCTGATAGGCAGTGCACTTCTTCCACTCTCAAATCCAATCTATTTTCAGTCAAAACTTAAACTTCCCAGGTCAGTCCTATCGGAAAGTCCCCAGAATAGCTTGTAGTAATAAGCACTCCAATGTAATGTAGTGCATAAGACAAAAAAAAATCATTTGAACAAACCTTAAGGAAATCTTTTCAAGAAAAGTTACAATAAATAGAGACTCCCCCCACAGTCAAGAGCTATTAGCTACAATGCCCAGTTTCTCATATTTTCTCTTAAATTAGCTCTCAGCATGATTCCCCTTTACCTGAAGGGATATCCAAACTGCACAGTGATAGCAGTCGTCTCTTTAGGATCCTTAGTGCATTTCACAGTTGCCCCTGTTTCTGCACTGAAAGAACCACAGGCTCCAAAGGCAAAAATGGCAAAGAGCTGGAGAAAAAACAAAGGAATTTAGAACCAGATGTGTTCCAGTGGATAGCAAGCAATGGCACAGACACTCCATGCAAGACAACACATCTAACTTCACCAGCCACTATGATCTAAAGGCCTCAGAAATTACACAGAACCACTCAGGTTTATCTTGGAACTCATCATGGCCCGACATTGCCTTAGTAAAATCAGCTTGCATGCAGCCATAATACCAGTGCCACAATGCACATTCATGTCAAGTGACATAAAAATCTGGCAGATAAATTCAAGAAAAAATAAGCAACAAATTCCTTACACTCTCTATTTTATTAGAACATTCCCAAAAGAATGTAAAACAAAAGAGAAATTGTCCCTCATAGGTTTTTCTAGATAGACAGGACAACATTCTCAGAGGAAACTCCAGACAACATCTCCACTATGTGTTATGTGAGAAAACACATCAGTCAATCAAAAGAAGCAAGCTGGAGAAAACCAGGCACTGCCAAGACCCTTAGATATAACAGTTCTTGAGTGCTTTTAAGAGCACATGCTTTTAAGAAGTTTATTAAATGCTTTGATTCAGACAACTGAAGGAGGTCACAGCATTCATCATAAAAAGGGATTTGGCCTAAGAGCATCACTACATATAGGTAAAAAACACTTGTTGCATCCAGCTCACAAGGTTTTAATTTTGGACCCAACTACCCCAAAATGAAATACAGAAAAACTACTGTATCACAAGCAAATACCTGAAACTGACAGCCTCCCTAATTTGAGGTCAATCAGGTTTAGAATACTATTCAAACCAACTGCTATGAACGTACTTGGAGTCAGAAAGGCTCAGCAAAAACCACAAGGACTTGAAGAATATGTTTTATTACTGCTATATAAACATTACCTGGGTTATCTGAGACAAAAGAACTCAAGAATGAGTTCACAAATCAGACAGTTAATAATAAATGAGAGAATGGAACAAGAAATGTTTTGCCTTGAAACTGTTCTACCTCAAACAACATACCATCAAAACAAGCCTCAAACACCATGAGTTTCCTATAAGCTTTATCAAGATGATTATTCTAAGCATCATGATGGGATCAGTAGATATCTTAAAAAACAAGTAAACAAAAGGGCAAGGGTTTCCCAGGCGAATAGAGATCAATATTCTCATTTGTCCGAACCCAGGTTTGCACACATACCTACACAGGGGCCTAACAGAACCGAGAGCAGACATACTAACCATTCTGTGAAACAAAGCCAAAGAAGAGGAGCCAGGCCTAGATAAGGCACTTTGATCTAAAAGTGCTGCACTGCAACACTTAAGTGGCAAAAGTCCCCAACGAGACAACAGCCCCACTGCAGCTCAGCTACTATGATCAAAAGTAGTATATCAATTAAATGCTCAGCTGCGAGAGAGTAGGAAAGGAATGTGCTGTGAGAGCCATCGCCGTGTAGCAGTTTCAGCACTGAACTGTGACCCTGGGGATAAGAATTCAATTCTCTGCTTGGCCATGGAGACCCAGTGGATGACCTTGGACACATCACACACTCTCAGCTCCAGTAAAACCTTGTGATAGGGTCACTGTAAGTTGGAAACAACTTGAAGGCACACAACAACAACAACAACAGTTTTTAGTATCATGGTTGAAGAACTCCAACCATAGAAATGCAGCTACCAAACAGAGGGAGTATGTTTATGTTATACCTACAAATGAGGTAGGAGCTATGGCTGCAGCTGCTCATAATAGGCAGGACTAAATGAAATGAAAACAGAAGTTCAGACAAGACGCCAATACATGCAACTAATTCACAAAGGAAAGGCTATATTTCAGAATCATAACTTTGGCTTCTAGGCAGGTCTTACTTCCTCCAATCCACAGACAAGGCAGCAGCTATGACATGGTGAAGCTTGACCAGAGATATTGACAAGCACCCAAAGCTTCAACTTGCCATGTACATTTCCATAAGAAGCAGAAATCAAGCCACCAGCCTTCTCCTAAAATGTTTTCATTGGCAGTCATTGCACCTAGGTTCTCCCACATGGAATATATTATTTGCCTATGTTTCAGGCTGGCTGCATTCATTTAGTACCCAATGATATCACCATTGCTCTCAAAGTATTCAGTTTCTCAGGAGAAGGGGGGCTGATAAGATCAAACTGAAAGTGTTACTAACAGCTTCCGAAAAGTGAGGCGCAAAAGTCTGGTGTGGATATGCAACTGAACAATGCAAATTTAGGACCAAAATTGTGGAAGAAATGTGAAAATAAAAGGGAATCTGAATGGAAAGCAAGAACTCAGAGATCTCAACCCTTGGTCTTTGTTTTCTGAAATCCCAATGCACGAGAGGAAAAACACTTTTACACAAGAAGGAAAAGTATATGTTAGAGCAACATACCACCAGCACAGTACCATCATCATAAGAAATGGCTTGGGCAAGCCATGCACCATGACAAATGCTTCCCCACACTCACAAAAAGAAAGCATGCAAAAAGGAAAGCCTAACATGGCATACGACAGGGCTGGGAAATGTATGGCCCTTCATGTGTTGTTGGACTATGATTCTGATTACCCCTTTCCAACCCAGCCAATGGTGAGAAATTATAGGAGTTACAGCTCCCCATCCACAGCATCAGAGAATGAAAATGACTATCATCTTTTACCATGAATGTTTAGGAGCTGTTTTACTACCATGGTTGATTCTACCAAAGCTTATTCTAAGCTAAAACTCACTTCAAGATCCAGAAGCTATTGAATTGGTGTTTTCAATACTTTTTTTAAAAATATCAAAAAGATTTGCTAATGGAAGTTTCTCTCTGACACATGCATGAGTTTTGAAATGGTCTCCAGAGTGAAAACGTCTTAGAAGTGATTCATACAGACATTTTCTTAGGCTAAAAATCCAAACAGAGTCGCCATGTTGTAGTGGTTTGAGTGTTGGACTAGGATTCTGGAAGACCAAGGCCATTTCTGTACTACACTGTTATAGTGCTATTATTCCACTTTCAACATCCTGTGGAATTCTGGGGTTTGTAGGTTACTGAGGCCAAAGAGCTCTCCAGCTGAGAATTCTAAATGCCCCTCCCTAAACTGCAAACCCCAGGATTCCACAGGACGTTGAAAGTGGAATAATAGTACTATAACAGTATAGTGCAGAAATGGCCCAAGATTCAAATCCCCACCCAGCTATGGAAGCCAGTAGGTGACTTTGGGCATGTCACATTTTCTCATCTTTAGAGGAAGGCAATGGCACACCTCCCCTAAATAAATCTCACCAAGAAAACCCTATGACAAGGCAAATCAAAGTTGACTTGAAGGCACATATCAACACCAAGAACAACAACTCAAATCTAAAAACTGGAGAGCTGGCCAGAAAGCAAGGTAACAATGTAACATGGAAGTTGTATTATTTACAGGTAGTGAAAGAAGCAAAGGAATAAAATGTGAGGCAAGGAAAAAAAACTATGTACAGAAAAAACTATTGCACATCTGAGGAACCATGTTCAGTCCAATGATGCTGTACAGAATGCCACTGTCACTGCACTGCTAGCCTGTTGTTCGTCTTTGATGTTGCATGTTACCGTATCCCACTGCTTTAACTGGCTAATTCAGGTAGAAAGCCACAATGACCTAATACTGGGTCTTCATGCACTTGTACAGAATGTGGCCTCAAAACAATGCAGCATGTAGAATCAAGTTCACAAGAACACTCAGGAGCCCCACCTGTATTACCTTAAGCTACCTAGTGTTTGTAACTTGTTCACACGGAAGCCACCAATGCACAGTTACAAGAAATGAAAGTCAGCTCAGCCCTGTTCTCTTATTTCTGGTCAATCACTTCCTGATTCTCCTCACAGTTTTAGGAAGTATTGTGACTACTTTGCACAAGTTGCACAATCCAAATCACCAGCTACACGCCCCTTGAGAGATGCCATCTGATTTTGGCAAAGCATCTTCTTCACTAAAAAATTGTCACATTGTTCCAACATCAGCAAAAGAGAAAACAAACGATTGCTGTACAATGTGTCACCAGAATGCTGTACGATTAGTATTTTTTAGATCCTAGGATGCTTGGGGGTCGAGGAGGAGGCAGTGGGTTTGCTCTCTTCTAAGAATCACAGGGACCAAAACAGGTCCAATAGCCTTGTTCATTTTCCCTTCTTGGAGTACCAGTGCTTCTTAATCAGAGGCTGGGAAACCTTACTTTTGAGGACTGTGAGTCATAGGCTATGCTGGCTGGGAGATTCTTGTCTGGGAGTGGGGTGGTTGGGAGGATAACTTTTCCAAGCTTTGTCCCAAACTTCAGTGGCAGGCAGAAAATTGGGCGATTTTCATGGCAACCAAGTACCCCTAGATGTACATTGGGAGAAGAAATAGAAAGCTTAGCCCCGGAACCCCTGCACAGTCGGGCTCGGGGAACTAAGTAAGTCCAGGGTTTTTTAATCTCTCTTTGGGAAGCCTGCGAGAAGAGCGACTTAGCGAGCCGAGGGACATGTTAAGTATGTGCAGGATCAGAGCTCAGAAAGGTTAAACCCGTCCGAGTGAAATGTGAGCGCTGCTAACGCCAGCTCCCATACATACCCCAGTCCATAAATCCAGACTCCTTGCACATAGAAGGGCTGCCTTAGAGGGCACTGCCTCCCTCCCGGTCCCGCAGTCAGAAAGTCAACCCCCCTCCTTCTTCTCCTCCTCCCCCCGTCCCCTCCTCAGCCCCCACAGCAGCACCTCGGTGCATTGCTGGCCCGAAGCGCCATCTCCCCCTCCCCGCCTCCCCTCCCCGCGCGCGCGCTCCGTGTTCGGAAATAGCAAAGAGCCCGAAAAGTGGCACGAGACGGCCAACTTACCCACTCCAGCACCTTAATGAATCCCAGGGGCTCCTCCAGGCGGCCCCAACGCAGCCCCGAAAGCAGCTGGGCCTGGCGAGGAAAGCAAAGGGGGGGGGGAGGGACAGAGAAAACAAGGGCGGGGGGTTCAGGTCAGCCAGGAGGGAAAGCCCAGAGAAGAGAGTGGTCGGTGCGGGGGGAGAAGGAGGACCTGGGCAAGGGGGCGAGGAGGGAGCCAGAGAGCGCGGGGGAACAATGCGCGGCGGGGGGCGGGCGGGGGAGAAGGCGCGGCACGAGCGAAGGAAAGGGGCCCTACCACCGGGTTCTGAGGCTCCTTGTCTCCGGCCGCCGCCGCCGCCGTCGTCGTGCGGGAGCTGGGTTCCGACATGTCCGCAGCCGGGCTGCTCGGTCTGGCTCGGCGGGCGGCCGGCGGGAGCGCGACTTCCTTGCTTCCGCGGCGGGCGGGCGAAGGGGTGGTCCAGGCGAGGGGCGCCGAGAGCGGCGGCGGCGGGTCCCGGTCCCGGTCCCGGTCCTGCTCCCTCCTCCGCGGAGCTGCGCGGAAGAAAGCCCCGTCGGAACTCCTGTCAAACTCGCAAGGGAGAGTGAGCGCGTCACGTGGCGACAGGCACACTGGCCCGCGCACATGGCCCTCGGGGCGCCGCGACTCCGGGGCGGCGCCTCCGCGCGGCGGCTCCGCCCACCCCTCGAAGGGGTGGACCGACGGCCCGTCTTTCTCTCCCTCCCTCCCTCTCTCTCTCTCTCACCATTTCCGCACTGGACTGTTATTATAGCGCTATGATTCCACTTTCAACATCCTATGGAATCTTGGGGTTTGCAGTTTGGGGAGGGGCCGGCCCTTCCCTAAACTGCAAACCCCAGGATGCCACAGGATGTTGAAAGTGGAATCATAGCGCTATAACAGTATAGTACGGAAATGGCCCCTCTCTCTCACACACACCCGAGTTAGTCGTCCCGAGCCTTACTTCAGTCGCCGGGAGGGAGGCCGTCTAAGGCGCCCGCCTCGTTTATTGTGTTGGCGTGCAGATAAGCGGATCCAGGCCAGGATGGCACAGTACTCTGAATTTTAAAATCTTGAACATTTTACTATTGGAACTAGGACGTTCAAAGCAAAGAAAGGGGGAAAACAGCGTGGCAGAGAGGAAGAGACGTGATTTAAAGAAATAAATAAATTCATATTCGTTTGGTAGAAACGAGCCAGATTTTTAAACAATATTTTACAAAATTTCCTGTGTTACCTCTTTAGGAAAAACAAATTACAACGTTTAAAAAAGCTCTTTTTCTTTTGAAGCAATTATTCTTCCATGGGAGATGGTTTCGTATAAAAGAACTTGCTCACTGTGCCATATATGTTTCCCTTTCTGGCTTTAATGGAAGTAAGGGGTGAGAATCACTTGGCCTTCCAGATGATGTTGGACTACAACACCCATGAGCCCTAGCCAGCATAGCCGGTGGTGAGGAATGCTGGTGAGCTGAAGTCCAACATTCTCTTAAGGGTGGTGCATCACTCACATCTGTTATATGAAGTGAGGGCACATTCTTCCTTATTAAACACTGGACAACACACACCCACACTGCAATTGTGTGCACATCTATTGAGAAGGAAGTCCTACTGAGTTTAATGGATAACATTTATTTATTAAAAATGGTTTTATCCTACCCTATATCAAAAGTTCTCAGGATGGTATACAAGTAAAATCAATGCAAACAATTTAAAAACAATAACAATAATTAAACAGTCTAAAAACACGTTAAATGCCATTAAGAATTTAAAACACATTTGAAAAGGTTAAAACAATTTTAGAACCAGGTATGTTAGCATTTGAGATAAATCAGTGAGTCCCAAAGGCTTTAACAAACAGCCATGTTTTAACTTGGTGCCTCAAAGAAACTAATATTGGCACCAAACAAGTTTCCAAGGGGATGGTGTCACTATTGAGGTTTAAAGTCCAATTGTTGAGAAAAGTAGCTGATAGGATAACGGCTGGGTTGTGTCTTTTGGGTAACAACACCATTGGCCACCCTGAGCATTCATATATAAATAAATGAAATGGCTGGGAATAATTTGGAAGGTGTAAAGACAGTGTTGCGGCTGAGAAGGTCTGCTCCTTCTGGCCCAATAGCAACTGCCCTGGCCTCAGAGGAAGAGCTGTCATCATGTGTAGGCCAGCAGATGAAGGTCCCTCTATCCATCCCAACTGCCACTGCCTTTCCCTGGTAGGGAGAGAAGAAGAACCAGCAGTATCTGCTAAACTTAGGCCATTTCCACATTACACTGTTATAGTGCTATTATCCCACTTTCAACATCCTGTGGAATCCTGGGGTTTGTTAGTTTTCTGATGTCCAATTGCTCTCCGGCTGAGAATTCTAAATGCTTCTCCCTAAACTGCAAACCCCAGGATTCCATACGATGTTGAAAGTAGAATAAAAGCACTATAACAATGTAGTGAGGAAATGGCCTTAATCCCTCATCCCACACTGCCTTCCTTTTTTCCTTTTGTGTCATGTCTTATTTAGATTGTAAACCTGAGGATAGGGAACTGTTTTCTTGTTCTTTTACTTGTAAAGCATCATGATGATGATGATAACAATTCTCCTGTGTCTTCATACAATGTATTGACTGCACTGATAAGACACAGAAGAAGACCTCCTGCAGCAGAACTCAATCCTCAGGCAAGCACATATAGGCAGAGGTGCTCCCTCAGGTACTGAGGTCCCAAGCTGTGATACAAGAACGTAATCCACATTGTAATGTGCTCCTATGACTTCCAGAACCAATGTGACCCAATAGGAAGAATTTTGGGATTGCATATGTCTTACATTATTGCCTCCCTCTTTACCAGAATAGATCTACACTGCTATTTTTCTCAGCTGACATCTGATTTCACATCCTTAATGGCTTTTCTCTATTATTTATGCGTGCATGACACACTACAACATTACATTACAAAACAAAACCAAAAAAAGTCCCTGTTGAAGGACTTTTCCAACTAACATTGTGTCCCCTTCCAATTCTATTCCACAATTAATTTGTGCAAACTCCATACAGCAGAGATATTGTCTTGTAAATGATTCGGTACATTTTGCCAACAGAAATTAGTTAGACGAGATCAGCAAGCCTTTTGTGCATTTTTAGCTGTTCATCTCTTGTCTTTCTTTTTCTGTGATTGTTATTATGTGCTTTCAAGTTGACTCCAGCATATGATGAACCTGTGATAGAATTTTTTGGCAAGATTTATTCAGAGGTTTGCCACTGCCGTCCTCTAGAACAGAGGGAGTCTGATTAGTTCAAGGTTAGCCACCAGTGGATTTCTGTGGTTGAGTGGAAATTCAAACCCTGGTCTCTCAAAGTCCTAGTCCAACACTCAAACCACTATACCATGCTGGTGAGCTTTTTCTGAATATCTATTTTGTATTTTTTTATACTGTGCATCATCTTGAAATTACAAAGAGCAGTAGAAATGCATTTGAACTAAATAAAACACCCAGTCTGCTTTCACACTAAACCATTCACAAAACACTTAAACCCACATAGTTCTCTGTCTCTCAGAGTAAATGTAAGCCTATGAAGAATTACATGAAAGGCAATCCTACTTAACACAGTATTCAGATTCTGTATAACTACTCCATTGTGGACAGCTTGTAAAAACTAAGAATCTTTCCACGCTACACCGTTATATTACTATTATTCCACTTTCAACATCCTACGGAATCCTGGCATTTGCAGTTTAGGGAGGGGCATTTAGAATTCTCAGCCAGAGAGCTCTTTGGCCTCAGTAAACCACAAACACCAGAATTCCACAGGATGTTGAAAGTGGAATAATAGCACTATAACAGGCTAGTGAGGAAAGGCCTAAGTGTATCATCAATCTCATTATCAAGTGTGGTCTGTCTTATCACCCAGTTGTTGGAGCAGAGTGAAACTTGATGCGGCTTTTTGTGCCTCTAGTCCTACAATAAGAACCCGGGCAGTGTAGTGCTTGTAATGTTTGACTAGGACTCTGGAAGACCAGAAACCCACAAGGCAACCTTGTGAATATCACATTCTCTCAGCCTCACAGAGAGGGAATGGCAACCCCCTCTCAATAAATCTTGCCAAGAAATCCTGTGACAGGGTTGCATTGCCATAAGCTGGAAATGACTTGAAAGCATATAACAACAACAAAAATTGCAAGGAAAAATACATGTGAATCTTCTGAACAGAGGGTATTAACAATGAGCTCAAGGTCTTGAAAGTGCCCAGGAGACAGCTTTCTTTTTAAGTGTTCCCTTTGTGTGCAAAGTGCTTTTTCTGCAGGTTTGTGCCTGAATAAAATTTTGGTATCAGTAGCAGTGTGGCTACAGAGCTTGGAAACACTGCTTTTTGAATGAGAGTTCCCAGAATCCCCTAGACAGCATAGCCAGGACAGAGAATTCTGGGAGCTGTAGTCCACTTATCCCGTTTCTGCCTGTGATCCCTCCTTGTTTTCACCAGTGGTGCTCTGCCAACGGAGTATTCTGCCAATGTATTGGAAATGTTCTGCCAATGCATCTAGCAAGGCAGAAGGACAAGGGGACTCCTGCCTAAAGCCCCATAGCTGGTAAATCTAGGACTGTGTCCTAAAGTGCCTCTCATCAACTATCACAAAGATCATCAGATCCAGGTAATAATATTCAACTCCAAACAAAGTGTGGAAGCTTAATCATACAAATATATTAGATTGTTTGTTTGCTTGCTTGCTTGCTAAAGGTCACTAGTGTCCAGAAATTAGAAACTTCTCAGCAAATGAGTTTCCAAAGAATCAGAGCCACAACTGTAAAGGCCCTGTTCCCCACTTTTGCTGATGTATGGCCTTGTCTCATGATCTCAGTAAGAAAAAGAGAATGTATGTAGAAAGGTATTTCGACCTATGGAATCAAATTATTCAAAATGTTAAAGGTTAGAACCAGCAGCAGGGTTTATGAGTAAAAGCAAATTAACACAACAGGTATGTTATGCTCATGGTGACCTGCTTCAATTAAAAATGTGCTGCCACATTTTGTACTTGCTACGATTACTCCCTAAACACTTGGAGTGCACTGTTGTATACTTAGCTTCATGATAGTGGTACTGTCACATAGTGTTCATACAAAACATGCTATAAAAAAAGAAAATAACAACATTTTCTGAGGCACAATGAGGTGAGGGAACCTTGATTTTTCAGATACTTCATACATCACCTCCCAGAAGTCCCCATCAGGAGCTCAGCAAACAGGCAAGGCCAACAGGCATTTCATGCAGAAGAAAAGACAGCATATAGTGAGTTGCGTCTGTTGGGTTAAACCTCCCCAGCCACGCAGAGTCTTTTGGGAGAGTTTGTTGGGTTAAGGCTGTTGTGTCTGTTGGGAAAATGCTGCTTCTTTGTGGGAGCTGAGTGGAGGTTTGCTTTTGGCCTTGTTAGTGCTCTATTATTCTATTGTGTTTTGGTGACCTTGAGTCTGCTGGGTTGAAGAAGATTGTGTGAGCTGAGTGGACTTTAGCTTGTGTGCTCACTAGTACTCTATTCTATTATGTTTTGGTGAGCTTGTGTCTGTTAGGTTAAGGCTGATTGTGTGAGTTGAGCAGAAGCTTCCTTGTGTGCTCATTAGTACTCTATTGTTCTTTTGTGTGTAGGCCCAGGTCCTCTGCCTGGCACATGGTCTCAGGGAGGCAAGGAATCTGTTGAGAGGAAGTGAGTCACAAACTTGTTTAGGGAGGAGCTAGCAACCACTAGCTCTCTATATAGCTGCAGCCTCAGCCTCTGGAGTTCAGAAAATGGGCAAGGCTAACAGGTGTTTCACATGGGCATTTCATAGAGGAGTTTTGAGAGGAAGGCAAACAGTTCTGCTTCGGTGCCAGTTTAAGACTACTGAATATAGATGGTAAGGGAGCTGCAGTAACCTGCAACAAATTTGTGATCTTGCCAGAGGATACAGGTAGCTATATCTACACCAACTGCAAGTTGGTTGCTCTGTTGGAAGAGGAAGTCCAGTAACTTAAGGGCAATGTATCTACTCTTCAGCATATTAGGGAACATGAGGAACAAAAAACAAAACAAAAACACACCACTTAAATAAGTAGCTAAGGGGAATGACCCATAGTTTTTAGACGTTTCTACATTCATGCAGAAAAGCATGGGAAATAAATAAGATGAACTTGAACTCTTAACACAGCAAAGCAAACATGAAAAAATAGGCATCACTTAAACCTGCGTCATGGTGATAGGGACTCTCTGCTGATAGGAACAGAAACAGTAGTTTGCAGGCCTGATAGGATATCTCAAGAAGTATGCAGTCTCATGGGCAAAAATCCATGATGTAACAAAGAGGCTAACAAGACTTGTCAAGCCCACTGAATGTTACCCCTTCCTTTTGGTCCACATGGGAACTAAGGGCATTGCAAGGAATAGCCTTCAGCTATCACAGGGGAGTACAAAGATCTGAGTAGGAAGCTGAAGGACCTTGAGGTTGTCATTCCATCTCTTCTTCCAGTTGAAAGACATGGCGCAAGAAAGGAGGAAAGAATAGTGGATTTGAACAACTGGCTCTGCAGATGGTGCTGCCAGGAATGATTTGGTTTCTTGGACCATGATCTGCAGTTTCAGGACCATCACTTGGCAAGTGATGGTTGTACCTCGCAGCAGTTGGCAGGAATGTTTTTGGTAAGAGTCTCCCAAACCTGATCAGGAGAATTTTAAACTGAGATATATGGGGGAGGGAGACAGTATTTTTGAAGGCAGGAGCTCATTAAGTGCTGGAGATAATAGCCAGAAAGTTACAGAGAGAATTGGGCAAAAAGTACAAAAAAGCAGGTACCACTTAAACCTGATAGAATGAGTCTCATGATTGGAATGTAATAATAGAGGGGTACAACCTATTTCAGAGAAACAGACCAAACAGAAAAGAAGAAGGAGTAGCATTATATGTCAAGGATGTTTACATCTGTGAAAAGATCCATTACTTAAATCCTGGAAACCAGTTGATAGCATCTGGGTAAAAATTAAGGGGGAGAGAAACAACGGTAATGCCATTGTGCAGGTCTGCTATAGATCTCCAAGCCAGACTGTGGACTTGGATGATGCCTTCCTGGAACAGATGACCAAATGTTCAGAAAGGAAACATGTAGTAGTAATGGGAGATTTCAGCTATCCTGATATTTGTTAGCAAACTCTGCCAAGAATATAAGGTCCAACAAATTTCTCACTTGTCTTCCAGACAATTTCATTGTTCAGAAAGTGGAAGAGGCAACAAGAGGATCAGCTGTTTTAGATCGAATCCTAACCAAAAATGAAGACCTAGTTAATGGAGTGGAAAAGGCAGGATTGTTAGATGAGAGTGACCATGTTCTCCCAGAATTCATTATACAGTTGGAAAGGGGAAGATAAGCATAGTCAGACACACATTCAAGACTCCAAGAAAGCTGATTTCAGTAAACTTAGTGAAATACTGGGTGTGATTCTATGTTCAGAGAAGGGAGTTCATGACAAATGGGGGGTTCTTAAAAGTGAGATGTTCAAAGCACAATGTGAGCACTTCCAATGAGGAAAAATGGGAGGTGTCTAAAGAAACCAAGATGGATGTCTAAAGAACTTTCAGTGGAGCTAAGCTTTAAAAGGGACACATATGAGAAATGGAAAAAGGAAGAAATCACCAAAGAGGAATTCAAACAAATAGCCAGCACATGTACAGAGAAAGTCAGAAAAGATAAAGTGCAGAATGAGTTCAGGTTTGCTTGAAGGGATAAAAACAATAAAAAGGGCTTTTTTGCTTATGTCCGTAGAAAAAAGAAGAACAAGAAAATGGTGAAGCCATTATATAGATGGTAAAATCCTAACAGGGAAAGAGAAAAGGCAGAACTACTCAATACCTTATTTGCCTCAGTCTTTCCCAAAAGAAAAATAGTGCTCAACCTGGGAAAAGTGGAGCTGATGATGTGGTAAGGAAAATGCAGCACAGAAGAATACCTGGCTACTTGACACATATTCAAGTCTCCAGGTCCAGATGAACTACATCCAAGGGTATTAAAAGAACTGGCAGGAGTAATCTCAGAACCACAGGCAATTATCTTTGAGAATCCCCAGAGAACAGGTGAACTTCCGGCAGATTGGAAGAATGCAAATATTGTCTCCATCTTTAAAAAGAGGAAGAAAGAGGACCCAAGCAATTACTGTCCAATCAACCTGACATCAATGCCAGGAAAGATGCTTGAGTAGATCATTAAATAGACAGTCCATAAACGCTTAAGTGTGATGCTGTAATCACTAAAAGTCAACATACGTTTCTCAAAAATAAATCATGCTAGACCAATCTTATCTCTCTCTTTTTTAAATACACTTACAAGCTTAGAAGATGAAGGGAATGCTGAGGATGTACCATATTTTGATTTCAGTAAGGTCTTTGACAAGGTCCCTCATGATATCCTTGCCAACAAGCTAGTATAATGTGGGCTAGACAATGTTACTGTCAGCTGAATTTGTAATTGGCTGACCAATTGAACCCAAAGGGTGCTCACAAATGGCTCCTCTTCATCCTCGAGAAAAGTGACTACTGGTGCCATAGAGTTCTGTCCTGACCCCAGTGCTATTCAACATATTTTTTAAATAACTTCGATGATGGAACAGAGGGTATGCATATCAAATCTGCAGATGAAACCAAATTATGAGAGGTAGCTAATACTCCAGAGGACAGGATCATATTCAAAATAGGTTTGGTTCCAGGACCCCCCATGGATACCAAAATCTGTGGATAAAAAAATACCATTACATACAATGGTGTAGTGAAATGGTATCCTATATATAAAATGGCAAGATCAAAGTTTGCTTTTGGGAATTTTTATTATAATTATATTATACTAGCATATATACCCGGCATTGCCTGGGAGTTTATTTTCTCATAGGTAATACTTGTTAGAAAGATTTGAGATCCTGTGTCTCTAATTCCCCAAACTGTCTTGTCCAGTACCTGTAACTTTTCCCCATATTCCCCAGTCCAATCTGTTTTCAGAGTTATTAACATACAGAGGTTGGGTTCCTGAGGAAATACGCTGCCCCCTGCTTGCTGCTAGGCCGTGTCTCCATAGCAACCGGCCTATTCAAGACAGACACAGTTGACTGAGGCCAAAGAGCTCTCTGGCTGAGAATTCTAAAGGCTCCTCCCTAAACTGCAAACCCCAGGATTCCATAGAATCTTCTCAGGCAGCCAATCACATGAGGTCTTTGCCTGACACAGCCAATCATATGAGGTCTTCACCTGTCAGACAAACAAACTTTGACATTTATATATAAAATTATATTAGTAGTACTATTAATATTTTTGAATATTTTCATGCCATGGTGGGTTGAATCCATGGATACAAAATCCGCAGATACAAAGGGCTGCTCATATCTATGCCCTTACTTCAATCATGTTTTAACTATTTTATTTCTTCTACCCCTATTTTTATTGCTGGAAAAGCTTTACTGTATCTGTGATTTTAAAGTTACTGCTAGCTGTTATGGAAGGCTTTTTGTATGTAGAGTGAGGTTAAAATAGTTGAATTAAATAAAAATAAAATAACTTGGAAGGCAGATCCAACGGCTTTGCACAACAGATGGGAAACTAATGCGTATTTATCCCTGTGATTAAGCTATGAGCAGTATGAATTTAAAATATGTTATGACAGAGGGGGAGGTGTTCCACCCATTTGAAGATTTTGTACATTGAGTACACATCTGGATGCATATTTGTACCATCTATGTATTTTGCATAGCACACCTGGCTTTTAATCCAGCATCAGGAACCCCACACACACCCAGTTGGTTTGACCTAGGTGTTCAGCTAGGCAACCCAAGGTATAGCACTCTGTTGCTTATATGGATTTTAAGCCAGGAAAGGGATCACTGTATGAAAGGATAACTCCCATGCACAGATATCCTTTGCCTGATAGAGGTGGATGAATGTTTTATAACCATTGCTCCTTTCCTTTTAACTAGCAGCTGCAACTATCCTCTGTCACAGTGATAGGGTGAGAATGCCAGGGAAAACTATTGAAATGAAAACAGAATTCCTAGATGTACAGTTTTCTGACGTGGAATAAATCTGTATATCCCTTGCCATTTGGCTGACATGATGTCATCTGTCTATGTGTGATTGGCACCTCCCTTTTCTGGCAGGTGTTCTGCGCATTAGCATTCTGTTATGTGTATTTTACATGAGAACTGCCTGTTACTATTTTGCTAATAAAATGAAATTCTGAAAATAGTCGGAGAGTGAGAGGTTCCACAAAAATTAAAATGCATAGTTTGTGGCATCTAAATGTGAAAGAATGACTTCCAAGCATATTAACCTTAAACCTCCTAGACAATTTCTGCAGAGTACATCCGCAGAGCACAATATTCCGCAGATTCACCCATATGTAAATCTCTGTACATTTTAAAAACCAAAGAAACCTATTTTCCCCTCCCAACTATTAGAGGGTTTTCTAGGAGACCTTTAAAAAAAATAACCAAGAAATCTATGAAAGAATATCCAAAACTGAGAAACACAGCAACATTTCATGCTTACAGAACTTGGTAAATTTTGCCAAACCATACAGTACAACAGCATGTTCAAACTATAATACAGAAGAATGAAGCTACCAGGCCTGTCTTGTCATTTAGCAGGAGCCAGCCAGGCTGCCAATCTGGTCTGTCTCCAAGTAGAGTTAATTATTTTCTCCCTGGTACCAGCTCATGTCATTCTATTAATAAAATAGGAACTTCACACCAGGATTTGATTGGTCTGTTTTTCTGGAGCCTTTTTTTTTTTGCAAAGTTATTAAATTGATGCTAGTAGTAACAATGAATTGTTCCTCACTCTTTTATAAAGAGAAATCCCACTTTTCATATTTTGCACGTATAATTGTGCTCTCTCTGTCTATAGTTGTTACTGCCTTTATTTAAAAACAACAACAACAAAGAACCTAGGTTGCATTCACTGATATTTATCAGGTTTAGAAAATTGAAGCATTTCATCTTGTTAAGTAATATTAGAACAGACTTCCCCAATTTAGTTGCACTGCAGATTCATTGGAGAACAAGTTCCATCATCCCTAGCCAGCATGTTTAGCACTGGAAAAGGTTTAAATAAACCCAGCAAATGTAGTTATCCGGAACAAAGTCACAAAATAGCAAGTCTCTCAACAGATGTTTGAAAACAAAGGACACTTGCCGCTAATGAACACGGCAGGCTTTTCAGCACAGATCTTCCTTAAATGTTTTCACGCAACTGTACAAAGGTCTTCATTCCCTGATACAATTGACAGTGTAGGTTAAGCCACAGTCATTTTATGGTTTACATCAAGTGTTCCGCAATTCACAAGTATGCTTATCAAAGAAGGGTTTAGGGGTAACACAGGGGTACTACATTAGCACAAGTGATGGGAGCCTTCTATTTTCCAGATTGTTTTGCACTTCATCTCTCAGAAGTCACAGGAACCACAATCAGTGGTTGGAGTTTGTAAGCGTTTTACTCTAAAACATCTGGAGTGCCAAGTGTTTCCCAGCCCTTCATTTGCAAGATTACACTCATACAAATATTCTGCTCTGCCTACAGAGCTAAAGTATAGCCCCATCCAAATTGATTACACATACAATCCCATCTGAATGCACACATTATTTCTCTGCATATTTCCATTAAGAATCACTGTTGGCTTATGTCAGGATGTGATTCTATACCCACATATCTTGGAAAAAGGTTAGTTGCAATCAATGGGGTTTCCTTTTGAGTAAACAGGTACAGACTTGTATTGGAGATACATTTGAGCAGAGGTGGGAATTATGCAGCTCTCCAGACATTCCTGAACTGCAACTGCCAGCAATCCTCCCTTTCATTATTAGCCTTTATCCTGGATAAGACTTCTGGGAGTTGCAGTCCAATAACATCTGCAGGGCTACACCATTCCCATCACTCTATTCAAAACAGAAAACAATCTCCTGGCTGATTTTCCTGAACTATCAACAACATCACTAAAGGTGGAGCTGTTCTTCTGACCAGATGTATGACTATGAAGAAGCTACCCAGAGCCAAAGCAAGCAGCAGCAGTTTTTTTTTAAAGTCTAGTAACAATTGTCTTCAAATTTCATTGTTAGGTGACAAAATACCACCATGTAAGATCTATCAGTCTTTTTATAGATACAAATTTGGACAAATATCTATACTTTCTAGTTTCCTGCAGACTACATAATCTGCATGATTTTTTTTATTTTCCGAACAATTATATCTTTGCAAAATATGTGTTTATTATTATAATGGGTGAGTGTCCTGCAGCTGTAAATTCTGTGCCATTTTGCTAAGAGTAGAGCATCATAACAATATCATCTCTGATAAAAGATCTAGCAGTAAAACTGTCTTCCTTTGCAGAATCCAATATTTTACTCTGTCCTTGTCCCACAAACAGAAAATGATGGCTGAACTTTAAATTGCCCATGCTCCAATACTCATACATTCTGTTCTTTTTTTAAAAAAATGACATCCCGATATATGATTCCTACATACCCATTTGATCAGTTCTTTTTATTCTTTTTCCTATCATCTGCATGTCATCCTGTGGGGAAACTGCATACACCAAACTTCTTTGCAAGAACAGTCCTAAGAATTAATGTAGCACAGCACATAAGATACTTTAGATTCCTACTTATGCACAAAATTCAGGGGGAGACCTATGGATAGACACCACCTCATAGACTAACCTTTTACATGATCCTTGTGGGAAAAAATGAGAGAAAACCTCACATATACTTAGGGCCTTTCCATCCTACACTGTTATAGTCCTATTATTCCACTTTCACTATCCTGTGGAATTCTGGGTTTGTAGTTTACTGAGACCAAAGAGCTCTTTGGCTGAGAATTCTAAATGCCCCTCGCTAAAGTGCAAACCCCAGGATTCCATAGGCTGTTGAAAGTGGAATAATAACACTATAACAGTGTAGTGCAGAAAGGCCCTTTGTTTGTGTCACTTGGAGGAAGGACAAGATACAAATGTAATACGAAAAGAGAAAGATAAGCAATAAAGACGCAACTCCTGACAACGTTGCTCTAAAGGTGGACAGGCATTGTTATGCTCCTGTACAGAAGGGTTTACACTAGAAATTATAGTGCAAATTCTACTATGAAAGGGCAATCAGTCATGTTATAGTCATGTAAAACACTAGCACAAACACAAAAGGCTATGGGAGAGAAAAATGACAAAGTGGCTGAGAGCCAAACTGCTGAGAATTAACAACAGTTTCCAACCCCAGAATAAGGCAGTCCCCTTTCCTTTCCTTTCCTTTTCCAGGACTGTTGGTCCAGCTTTAATAAAACCTTGATCTTCCATTTTTCCTCCCACATCAGGATCACTCAACTTTTTGCTTTCTAAATTAAAAGCAAATTTTAAATGGGAATCTGTAGGTACCACGATAGCCTCTTACGAACTGGTAATATTAATCAGAGTGTGCTCAATCTGTGGAGTCTTTCTTTAGATAGGACAGAGTGTGGAGGGAAACCATGGTCCTACAAATGTTGTCGGGATCCAATTACCATCAGCCCCAATCAATAGTACCAGGTGATGGGGCCTGTAATTCAATCATATCTGGAATGGCATAGATTCCCCCATAAACGGGACAATTATTATTATTACCATCTTCTGCTGTGTTTCTGAGTAGTTATATCAACAGGCTAATGATTATATCACAATATACTTATATATGCAAATGGCTAGGTCATTAATAGAAAAAGCTATCCATGGAAAATTTTAATTGGCTAAGTTACAATTTGATTACCTGAAGCTACTTCCAAACGCCCTGCGCATGCCTCTCAGCAACACATATACACAGTTTTCATTTTCATTTTCCAGTTTTCAACCCCATGCTTGCTTTATGCCAAAATGTTGCACTTTTAAAGATTCTCTTGCCCAGCCTTAGGAACTCACATTTTTCCCCCTCTGTGTTAAGCTGTTTATTTTGAGAAAAGAGAGGGTTAGGCTCTGTACCTTCCGCTATGAAGGCATGGCCATCCTCTTGCAGATACTCGTGGGCTCTAGCGGTCGTCCTTAGTTCAGCAGGATAATCCATCTTCTTAGACGAGCAAGGCCGTCCTCCATACGAACAGCCTGTTCAGAGTTAGAACCATTCAAAGCTCAGAAAGCCAGGCCTACTTGAGGTTTAGGCCTACACCAAGGCCCCACAATCCTTGAAAGAATGGAATCTGCATTTACGCTCCTTTACCATGCACTGAATTTGAAGTGGGCCTTTCTTAGCGGGAGGAGCTTCCTTTGGACAGGGCTTCTTGCTACATACTGTGTAGCAGCGCTACTATAATTTCCCAGGGGCCCGTTAAAACTGCAGAATAATAGTACTATCGTTCCACTTTAACTGCCATGGTTCCGTCCTATGGAATCATGGGATTGGCAGTTTTGGGAACAGCCTCCAAAATTCTCAGCTAGAGCGCTCCAGTACTTCACCAAACGATGGACCTCAGGATTCCATACAATAGAACCATAGCAGTTAAAGTGGAATAATAACACTGTAATTGGATAGTGTGAATGGGCCCCGGGTTTCAGAGGAGGCTCAAGCAATTGTGAGAGGTGAGGTGATTTTCTTGCTACAGCAAAATGACAAGTGGCTGTACACTTTCCAAGGTTACCTGTTCATTGTAAAAGATAAAAATAATGAATTGTCAATTTTTTTTCCCCTGGAAATAGGCTCAGTGCCTGTAACTGCAGCATGATGTGCAGAAAACAACAGGTTCTGTCTTCCATTTACTGCACGATTGTACTAATATACAATGATAGTCCGCTTCAGTGCATTTTTATCTGCCACTGGCACAGAGTCCCCACCCCTGACATGTATATGGACTTTTATAGATTGTGTTAAGTCTTGCCAAGAGTCCCTAGTAGAATCTGGTGGAAAACACAATTGCCACCTCCCATTATTTTTCTTTCCTCTAGAAAGGTAAGAAACAAAACAAAAACCACTCCAACCAAGAAAGTTAATCTCTTCAGTGTATTTATTTATTTTTTATTTTATTACTTATTTATTTTATTTATATCCCACCTTTCTCTTGGCATGGACTCCAAACTGGTATACAAGTAAAAAGAAAGTGCAGCTGAAATCTTATGCAAAAGTAACAACCAATAAGTTCTATTAAAAGCACACAGCTAAAATAATTAATCACACACATAATAACAAATACTTAAATAAAGCACAACAGACCCTGTTCATTGTTCTTATATGCTGCACATAATATTTTAAGCTTTGTCTTTACTGGGAAATGTATCAATTGCGCCTTACCTGACTGAGCAGGAGCAGAGAGAGCTAAAGTGATTACAGTTAAGCATTGTTGAAATGGAAGAGTTGCTCAAAGTGTGTTTGCATCCTGTTGGGGAAGGCTAGGGTCTCCAATACAGTAGGGTGATGTGTTTTCTTTGGGAACTTTAAAGGAACTTTAAAGAGCCAAACTCCACCCCACCCCAAATAGGCTCAGCATCTTAGAGCCTTTCTGCACTACTCTGTTATAGTGCTATTATTCCACTTTCAATATCCTGTGGAATTCTGGGCTTGTCGTTTACTGAGGCCAAAGAGCTCTCTGGCTAAGAATTCTAAATGCCCCTCCCTAAATTGCAAACCCCAAGATTCCATAGGATGTTGAAAGTGGAATAATAGCACTATAACAGTGTGGTGCAGAAAGGCTCTTAGAAAGTTCCTTTGAAGTTCAGACTGAAAACTGGAGCAGGTTCATCACCCTACTGACACTGGATCCAGAAGACTCCATCCTTTCCTCTTATTCCCATCTTCAGCTAAGGTGAAACTATGAGAAGGAGAAAACTGATTTTGTGGTATGTTGTCTAGTCTGGTCATATGAGTTAGAATAAATTCTATCAAAACAGCAAATAAAAAGAAACCAAAATGTTGAACCATTTGGTTTATTTTGTAAGGAGATAAAATAAGAAATACAAAGATGAAAATAATGTCTCAGCAATGCTCACATTGGCTGGTTTTAATCTGGGAATGCTCAGTAAGCATATGCTCACAACCCTGGACTAGTAGCTGGACGTTCTTATGGGCTTCTTGATTTCAAAGCTATTTTTTAGTTTTTCATGTCATGCTGAGCTCAATATTATGACATGTTTATTTTATCTGTGGAGAAGCTGACTGAGAATTTGGCGTGAACAAAGAAATAAAAACCCTGTTATTTATTTAATCAAATATATATAGAAGGATTCTTGAAAAATCATTCAGCACTCCCTTACTCTTTTATCATCTGTTACTGCTGTTTTCATTGATCAATAAGAAAATTACTTTAGTCACACAATCCTATACATGTCTGTTCAGAAGTACAGTAAGTGCTTGCTCCAAGGTTATAAGATTTCTGCTTAAAACAGAAGGTAGTAGGGCTCTAGCATGAAAAGAAAAAAGTCATAGAGTTGAAAAAGGAAAAATCTCACCAACTGGCTGATGTATTTGTCCTTTTTAAAGCTCCCCTATGAACTCTGTTTAGTAGAAAACAATGGCTACAGCCTAGATGTTGTTTGTATACACTAACCAGCAGTTTCCATTTCTTTTGTTTTGAAGAGGAGCTCCCCCCCCCCCAGTGTGTTGCAAACTACATTTGAAAGTTCCTTGAGCTTCAAAAATGGATTGCCATGTGATATAAAGGGCTGCTCTTCCTAGGTGGGGTGAGAAGTCTTCCTAGACAGGCAGAGTTAGCTGTGTGATTCTATAGGGCTAGTGACTGGTAATCAAAAGCAAATATAGTTGGCCTTCCACATTTGCTAGGGTTAGGGGCACACGACCCCCAGGAAAGTGGAAAAATCACAAATATCAAAATGTATGTTGTCACACCCAAAATATAGCAGAGATTGCTCCCACAGCTTTGGAAGCGTGCCCAGCAGCAGAGAATATCTAAGCAGCAATGCACTGTAGCCAGGAAAAACTCACCCACACCAATTGTTTTTTTCCATCATGGAGGCAATTTATTCTTCAGTTACAATGTGTACATATTTACAAGAATCTCCAGAAAGCATTCCAGCACCCCTCTGTTTGCTCTTTCTGACAGAGCCTCCAACAGACACACCAAACACTGTGTGCACTTGTTGGCTAACTCTCAGCTACCTTTATACTCACACTAGCTGATGCAGTCCTGCCAACCTTTGCATTCTCCTCACACCTGATGCAACCTTCTCTCCTGGTTGCTCATCAGCATGACTCAGCATGACTCAGCTAAAGTCACACGGCTCTCCACAGGTGCACTTAACGACCCACATCACAAAGTATTTTCTACAGGTTTGGTCCAACCTTTTCTTGACATATGTGTGTGTATCTGTGGGAAGGAGGCTGAGGCATGGCAGGGAGAATGGGTACTTCAGGACCAAATCAGGTCAGGGAAAGGGGGTGGGTTGCCATGATTGCCCTATACTTCCTCTTTCTCACTCATTTCTTCCCTTGGGTGTTGGGGGGCATTAGGGGAGGGTGTGTGATGCAGAGAAATTGGATTGCTATTCTCCTTTAGCTTGCCAGGCTGCAGGACTGCGATTCTCCTTTGGCCCACCAGGCTGCAGCTTGAGGAGGAGGAGGACCCGAGGTGGGCTTTAAAAGGGCTGCCAGGAGGGAAGACTCCCCTTGGAAAGCACCTGAGGTGCTGTGCCAGAAGTTGAAGAAACTTGCAAATAATCAAATCTGTGAAAGTCCACTTGCAGATGTGGAGGGTCAACTGTATACCACATTGGTGCAGTTAGTAATGGTAAATAACTGTTATACAGCCACTTTGAACCTGTGGTCTTTGAACTTCCTAATAGCCAGTGATGATTCCTTGGTGCTTTTTCAGTAGGTATGATGCTTTAACAGCTCCCGATGACTGGGGCTCTGTCTGTCTCAGTATACATATCCCTATAGGACAAGAGTAGACAAAGTGCAGCTCTGGTCCACATGTGGCCCCTTAACGCTGTTTTTGACTGTATCTCCAAAATGAACTGGCCCAAATTTTAATCTTTATGGAAGGCTTTCTCTCTGTCCCACCACCATCAGGGGCCTGTCCAGTGAGGATGGGGAGAAAGTCTTCTCGGTGGCTTCTTTCATACCATGGAATTCCTTCCTATGGAAAGTTAGATTGGCTCCCTTTCTGCTTCTTTTATACCAACAGGCAAAGACGTTTGGGTTTACCCAAGCATTGAGTGTCAATGGTCTGTTGCAGAACAACTTCTAACTGGGGTGTGTTACATTATTTTTTTACCATTATTGTTACTTTTTAATGGCCTTTAACATCTCTTTCAAATTAATATTTTAACATTTTTTAACTTTTCAAACTTTTGTATTATCCATTGTTTTAACTGTGGTTCTTTCTAAAGCCTATTGTGAGCTGCCTTCGGTTCCATATTGAGAGTAAGGCAGGCTACAAATTAATAAAAACATTTGTGCAGCCCTCAACACTTTCAAGCTTCTTGGACTACCCTATTTTTGGCCAAAATAAACTTCTTCGCCTAGAAAGCTCCAGAAGAGGCAACTTGTCTTTTAAGTGGGTTAACACTCCTGGTTATTTGTTCTGGAGTTCTTTTTGGCAATCCAGGTAGCATTCAGAGTATCTGAGGGACATAAAATTCCAGGGACCCATGACCCATACTGTGGTTACCCATCCTTTACTCATGAAGTGAGTCTGATATTAGTGTTCTGAATGATGTACGTGAAAGAACTGCTCTTTGGGGAAATGCAGTGTAGACAGCAAGAGACAAACAGGCCTGAACACAGCTGTAAGATGTATTTGTAAGGGCTCTCAGTAGATACAGCTTTGTTTTCTATAACCAAGATACTTCACCCTTTTAGCATATTATTAACATATATCAGCATTTTTATACTTGATCCCACAGTTGCACAAGCAATGAAACGACAGACACTATACCCTTGAGCTCACCTGCTGTGCAACAGTCATTTCACTCCTATTCACCAGGCCAAGAGGAATCTCTCTCAATCTCTCTCTCTCTTTATTTTGCAAATTAACGGCCACATCCCAGAAACTTCAGCTGCTTGTGCACCTATTGATCCAGCAGGATTCTAGCTTATATTTGACCTGCCATTCATAAGCTGTTTTTGATCCATCTGTGATAGGACACAAATTATTACTGCACAACAAAAATTAAAGAGTAATGCTGTTGGCTTCACATTTGTTCCTCTTTGCTCCCTATTTACAAACAACTGGATACAGCGTACCTGCTCCAGGTTTTGGGATAGCCTTAGGAAGTGGTCTCAGTGCTTTGTCCCTTGCCACTGTCACCTTTGGCCTCTTCCTTTGAGTCCAGATTGCCCCACGGCACAGAAGGAGAAGACAAAGATGCTGCTGCCTTCCCTTATTCTCATCATTACTCACATACTCTGAGAGGGCAGATGAATAGGCAAAGATGTCAAGAAACTGGGCCATTGAGTGTCCTCCTGGGGTTTGGACCTTGGCAGGTGCCTGATGATGCTAACCTCTGACACCAGTTCTGGCAGGATGTCGCAAAACTGTATTATTGGTCACTTCTCCAAAAGAAAACTAAAGCCTGAACTGCTGCCTCTGGAATTTCTCACTGCTTAGGAAGGTGGAGTGTTTCTACAAATTTTCTAAAACAAAATTGCATTCATAATAGACACAGTACAACAGCTAACCTGTTTCACACAATTTTTCCTTACAAAATCAGCAAATATATGAGTGAAACAGCAGTGATTCATACCAGCATTTTCTTAGCATATCTGTGAACCGTGAGCCCTTAAGTTGAATAACTTGAATCTGTCTTCTAAATGATATGCTAAGGATAAGACAATCTTGACTGTCTGGGCAAAGGCACAAAGCAAACTGTAATTTTGTACTCTGGGTGTAAATTTTCAAATGTAATTTAATGCATAGCAAAAGGTCAGAAACAGAGAACCCACAGATATCAGCTAGAGTCTCTTTGACTTGAATAAATATTCTAGAGTACAGTGTGTTAAGTAATCCTCATGAAAAATAAATGTTTCAAGCTTGGCTGTGCTATATATGTGTGTGTGTGATTTCATTTTAAAAGTACACTGAGAATGGAGGAAGCTCTGCAAAAGGGCAGCTATGTTAGATTTGTTGCATCAGAAAATCAATGTCCTGTGTTACCTTTAAGACAGTCAACTAATTTACTATGAGATAAGATGTTGTCTGGCTGTTGGTGTTTTTTTTAATTAGATAGGCACAGCATCAGTCAGAACTGCACCAATTTAATATTTCATGTTGCTCAGTGACTAGGACTGAACATTTTTCCCTTCCTTGAAGAATCTGGGATGCTAAAGACAATTGTTTGCCAAGAACAACTCAAGGAGAAAATGAATGATGTTGTTCTTCTTGTCATTATTATTGAACATTTTAAGCCAGTGCTTTCTAGGAAGCTTTGGCTATCATGTTTAGCAGAATGGCAGGCCCTTTTCCATTGGGATATTAGCCTGTCTGTGTATTTGTAATATTAAAAAAAAAACCTGGTAATTTGAATAATAATGATGTGTGATTAAGACTTGCACCTTTCTGTTCTCGAAGGAATAAGAAGAAATAAGTCTATAGCTATTTCCAGAGCAGCTGCTGCACTGATTCAGAACTGGATAGTGTGCTTGCGTTCCAAGTAATTTCCAGGAAATCTGGTAACCCTAATGTGAAGGAAAACTACTTCACTACTTCACCCAAGGAAAACTACTATAGGACACCAAAAGTCATTTACACAAACTCATTGCTCCCCTACCCTTCCCAGGACTTCACCTCTTTCTGTAAAAGCAGCAACAGTTTTTGGCATCTTCTATATACAGTAAATTAAATGTTTGGCAGATCAAATGGATAGCATAGGGTTTTATTATAGGCTTGTGTGTAATGCAACCTGAAACCCACATGTGAGCCTCCTTCTCTTGAATTGCTATTTAAGCCTTGGACTTTACACCTCCAGCATATTTCCTTATGCGATAGAACAGAGTACTCCTTCCCTGCTCCACTTATGGCTAGCTCAGCATTCCTCCTATATTTAAGGAAACTTGGGCCATGAAATGAATGCTTGGCATAAAATTAGTATATTTTAACTTTTTAAAAAATGATCTAGGCTTTTGGAAACGTAGTCCTTTTAGGAAAAAGGCAAATAAAAAAAAATGAAACAGATGACCCAATTTGCTGTTGTGAAATGGTGTCATGGCCCTTGTTCTGGGATGCATGTTCAGCTTACCAGGGATTTCTGCATTATGAAGATGGGAAGTATAACCCTCCAGATGTTGTTGGGCTGGCTAATGTATCCAATGATGAGGAATGGTGGAAACTGCAGTTGAACAACATTTTAAGGGCCACATAATTTCTACATCTGCTATAGGAGTTGCACTGTATACCTGAGCTCGAACACAGCAGTTTTTAGGACAATGTTATCAGTGGAAAGGATGTGGATGAAGTAGCAGAAAAGGATTTATTATTTAGCTGTTCAATGCCAGGCACAGCAAGTAAGAATTCTATGGGGGGGTTTTTTGGTAGTAAGCTACACTGAATTCACTCTGTCTTACTACCAAGTAACTGCACATACTATGAGACTTGGAGCTTAAAAATTAATACATCACTCCTCACTGGTTAACATTTTCAGTGACAACTTTCTCAACAAAAATTAATATTTAAATACCAATGCTGTTAATTTTTAGAGTAATGATTTACAGTTCATGTTATTTTAGTTTGCTATTTTGGAGAAATAATGGGGGATAGTGTTACCCTGTGTACTGGGGGTCCCGGGAGGGACACCAAAATGTGCTCAACTAAAGGTGGGGAAAATTAGCTCAGAGCACTGCTTAGCGTTACGAGAGGCAGGGTAATGTAGCGAGATCTTGAACCCTATGTCTACGGGGTCGGGTTGAGTCAAGGAGCACACAGAAGTTGAAACAATAAATGACGTTTTATTAAACACAAGCAAAACAGTGTATGCGACACACTCATACAAGATAACTAAAGAAATAAAGGTTGGAGTGGTATAGAGGGATTTGTAGAGGGGTTGCTGGTTTGGGTGATACTTCACCTGTCCTGAAGCCCGGAAAAATG
The DNA here is from genome assembly GCA_030412105.1 of Cyclura pinguis. Lineage (NCBI taxonomy): Eukaryota > Metazoa > Chordata > Lepidosauria > Squamata > Iguanidae > Cyclura > Cyclura pinguis. Next base: position 68,596,650 of record CM059602.1, on the reverse strand, counting down.
GAGAGTGAGGCTGGGGTGCGATGTAGCTCAGCACGTGGAGCTGAGGGGAGGCTCGCCAAGCAAAGCGGCAGCAAGGCGGGATGAAACTCGGGAGCGATCCGAGGAAGGTCTCGGAATCAAGGGTTTTTATAAGGAGAATTGTGACTGCAGGCTATGCCGTACTTGGGGGAAAACAATCGATTTGGAGTTGGAGACAAAGCCTCTGAAAGGTCAGAATCTGAATGATTGAGTTACCGCAGAGGTTCTCAATAGAGTAGCCAGTATGCAAACGCAGAGTACCTGGGTATTGTATAGTTAGCCAGCTGCCAGCGCGGGGCAGAGGCTCTTTTGTAGGTTGCGTGCATACCTAATTAGAGTACTTGCCTGGAGGTCTCCTAAAGCAGCGAGTCAGCTATTTTCTGGCCTGCCTGTATTGTCCAGGAATATTACGGCAATTAACGGCCAAGCTTGGTTACGTGCTTGTCCGGTGGCCTCGCAAGCATGTGGAGGGGAATAGAGAAGTGAAGCTGAATTATGATATCAAAAGGATATCTTTTAATATCCCCAAAGCTCGGACTAGCCAGGGCAGTAACAATAGTCTGCTCATTTTGTCATTCTAAATCACGTTTTAATCCCTTTTTTATGAATCAACACAACAAATCAATGTTATTCATTTTTTATTAATTGCTAGTGTAAACTAAGTATTTTTATTTAATATGCTGATATTAATATGTTGGCACTACCAGCCGTTTACGTATCCAAGTCCTGATTTCAGGCTCTCGAACAGTAATTTCTAATTGGGAGCTTGGGGTACCCATAATAGGTTGATGGAAGATCACTAGCCAAGTCAGTTGTCAGCAGCAATGTGTTAGCTAAACAGTGTGTTACAGAGACTGGGGAAATTGAAGTTCTTCTTATGGTGACACTGGATAGATGGATACCAAACAAGAGCAACATGCCACTCTCATGAATAGGGCAGTGTGTAGTACGAATACTCATAGCACAGTGAAAAGGTGCACATTTGCGATCAGCACAATTATAAATTTATGGGATCACAGAAGGCATCAGTTATGGGATGCTGACTGGATGGACTGCTAGCTTCCTCAGTTCCTAAGATGTAGGTCCAACTGTATTTGAAGAGTTCTTCAGAACCCGTTCCTAGGTATGTTGAAATTGTTTATATTTTTTTATCTGTTTGCCACCTTGAGATTTCTTGGTAAAAGGTCAGGATAAAAGTATTTTAATAAGAATTAATTTATAAACAAAAGACCATGGCTTAAATTTATATAGTTATTATTCAGATACAGATATAATTTGTTTAAGAGAAAGGGAGTAGTCTAGGAAGTAATGTACCAGTAGGACGGGGCAGGTAACTAATAGATATCAGGCACAGGGCATTTCAAAACAGGGATCACTGGCAACAGTTCCCTCACTGCTGCACCACCATGGCAACTGGCGTCACAGAAGAGAAATGCAGGTAATTTACTTTCACAAGAAGCTGAATCTAGAGACTGGAAAGTGGATTTGCTGAGTCAGATTGCTTACAGCTTCAAATGACATTGCTCTCTCCCGTATATAACTCTTTAGACCCCTCCAGCTCTCCATTTTGATCAAGCTGCAGTGAATATTTAGCGTCACTCTGCTGAGCCACAGTATGCTTCGAGATGATGCTTTTATTCTGCAATGACCCTCCATCATTCACAGAATGGCCTGGGTGGGCAGTATCCAGGTGAGTCTTCCCACTGCTTCCTCCATCTATTTGCATACCACAAACTCCACAAAGGAGAGATAGAATAGCTGGTCAGTGCCTTTTGATTGGTAATGTCAGCAGCTACCCAAGACCACTCTAGCATATGCTGCTATGAGACTTAAGGCTGATAATATCTTGATAGAGCCCACCCTACATCATGCTCCTTAGTCTAGACAGACTGAACTATCACCCTGGGAAAGAACAAGAGCTAGGGGCTGTGTTAACAATTACTGCTGCTATATGACTCATCACCAGCTCAGTCTCTCACACTTTCCCATTTAAACATACAACACAGATGTTAAGGTATGAGGTTCAGAGTTTAAAAATGAATACATCACTCCTAATTGATTAACATTTTCAGAAACAATTTTTAAAAATATTTTAAGGTGTGTGCAATTTTCCAGTACCAATAGCTAAACAAACTTGAATTACAGGAATCTTTCCCTCAGCAAATACTATTGTGGACCACAGATCCTCCTGATGTTGTTGGACTGGAACTCCCAACAGCCACAGCCAGCATACCCAACAGTCTGGGAGCTGCAGTCCAACACAGCACGTTACATCTTTCCAATCCCTGATTGAGTGGGTGCCTGAGGGGAGCTGTTTAGCATGTATGACGATTTTGGGAGGTGAGCAGTAGGAGACCACATGTTGCGATTTAATGGCGAAGCTAAATTGTAACTTTTTGTTTGTTATTGCCTTCTTTCGTCCCATCAGATCGAATGCTTTTCAAGAAGTTATGATGGGTGTGCCCTTGAAATTGCCACCCCGACCTATACCGTACATACCCAAGCATCCCTTTCGCCTTCCCGCCCGGCTTCCTTACTCTTCCTCCCCTCCTTCCTTTACTTCGATGTGCTTGGCTTGCCTTTCATCTCGGTCGTCACCCACTCTGCCGAACGGATCACCAACTACTGGCTGTCTCTTTGGCCATTTCCGCACGAGTCTGTTGTAGCGCGATGATTCCACTTTCAACCTCCTATGGAATCCTGGGGTTTGCAGTTTCGGGAGGGGCCGGCCGGCCCCTCCCGAAACTGCAAACCCCAGGATTCCATAGGAGGTTGAAAATGGAATCATCGCGCTATAACAGACTCGTGCGGAAATGGCCTTTGTTCTATACAACCTTCGTTCCCGCCTGCGATTGGACTTTTACCCCTATCCATAGACCCGTGCGAGTCCTCCAGCCTCACGATCCATTAACCCCGGATCTTAAAGCAGCATGAGCGCGCGTGAGTATGCAACTACAGCTGGGCGGGGCGGTAGGTCCGTGTGCGCGAATGAACCAGGAAGGGCAACCTGGGGCGGGTGGATCCCCACAGTTCAATAAGAGAGCGACCGGTTAAGGAAAGCCTAGGGATTCATTCCCAGAGCTTCACCCTTCGGCGGCGGGAGGGGGAGACCTCTGGCTAGGCGATTAGGGAGCTTCTGCCAGTCCAGACTGACAGATCGGGGACGGAAGGGTTTATTGATTTACCCCACTAGCAGGCGGCTCTTTTTAAATGCCACTGGCTGGTTACATGTTTTGATTGTCTTCTTCCCGTCCAAAGAGGTACTCCGGCCTGTGAGTAGAACAGGGGTGGAACTGGGGGTCGGCGGCAGGCGACCCCACCAAGCGCTCCCCATTTATTTACTCCTGTTGCGCGCTTTCCCTCCGCTGCAGTTTGGCCATTTCCGCACTAGACTGTTATAGTGCTATTATTCCACTTTCAACATCCTATGGAATCCCGGAGTTAGCAGTTAGGGAGGGGCCTCAAGGCCAGGATTCCGTGGGATGTTGAAAGTGGAATAATAGCACTATAACAGTCTAGTGCGGAGATCTCTCTTATTCTCCTGTTCTGTCAGGCAGTGAATAAGAAAGGGCGGGACTGATGCCCAGCATAGCCCATGGCAACCCCTAACCAATCAACGCTTGATACGAGTTCTCCATCAGGACCAATTGCATGATGACTTTGTAAGATCCCGCTTCGAAAGCCTATTGGTTGGTGGGTCGTGCAACGCGTACGGCGCGGAGCTCTACGCATGCGCGGGGCGCAGTGGTGAGCGAAACCGGGTGCTGCGCTGACAGGGCCGCAGCCATCCCCGAGCTAGAGTTGAGGCTTCGGGTCGGGTGTGCAGTCTCCCCCGTGCGCTGCCCTTCCGTTCTGTTCCCGTGCTTTTGCCACCGGCGCCAACCGCAACATGTTCCTCACTCGCTCAGAGTACGACAGGTGAGTTTGAGCAGGGTAAGAGGGAGCGCGGCCTTGTCCTGGCGGGGGCTGAGTCACTGTGGGCGGCCTGCCTCGCTTGCAGTCCACAGGCTAGCGGAAGGGGGAAGTTGCTTCCGCTTCTTTCCCCGTCCCTCCCGCCGCCCACCTCTTGGAGCCCCCTGCTGTCTTCGGCGGGGCGGGGGGCGTTGTGGGCGCGCTTCTTCACTCTGTGCTTCCTTCCTGGATACCAAGGCGTTTCGGCCTCGTATCCCGCGTGCGTGCCCGAGAAATGCCTGTCGTAAAGAGATTAGTGATCGTATGTGTAAACGCTTCTGTGTAACCGTCAGCTCTTGGAGGCAAGTGCCTTAAAAATCGGTGTAGAGTTTTGATTTTCGTATATGTGAAGTTACAATCACGATACACATCTGTTTAGAAGATGTGTGTTGTAGCAGTACAGGAGACATAGGCTGAGTGAACCCCTTTGCGGTCCTTGATTCCTTTTTGCCGGGCAAGTGAGTTTTACAAAAGTTTTATGAAGGCTAAACAGCAGAAGTAAGTTTTCCAGCAGTAACGGAGACGCTCTTTAAGGGGAATTGAGTACTTCCTTAAGTTGAACCTGCGAAAATTACGAATTGTTTTTTCTCATGTAGGTTGGTCACAACAACCTTCCTCTTCTTTGTTTTGTGTTTCCAGAGTACTACCATAAATATGTATGTCCAGTAATAAGCAAAAGAACACCTGAGTTGTTGCTGGAGGGGTTTGTGACCCTTTCTCAAGGTATTTGCTATTCAGAGGTGTATGAATAGGCCTACCTTGTATTTATGAATAGCTTTAAATGTGTCAGTGATTTAAGGTACTCCTATTCAAGGCAAATAGGGCTAACTGCATTGTGAAACAACAGTACAGTACTATCTGAAGTGGTGGGTAGTAAAGGCCTCAGCCAGTTTCCTTAGTCATAGTGACTAACCTAGAAGCTTTTGCTTTTGCTTTCAGTTACACTGAACTGGGCAGAACTAGCTGACACTTCAGCGTTGAAAATGTCAAGTCGGAGATGAATTGTGAAGAAAAAAAAAAAGAAAACTAGACAGATTAATTCAGTTATGCAGAAATTCTCAAATGTATTTGTAGAGTCCTAGGTAAAATTAATTGTATAAACAAATGCAATGGGAAGAGCCTTCTCACTGCTCCACCATCTTCAGAGACTTTTTAGGTGAGGATATGAACAGGAGCTTATTGGTATCTGGTCCTAACCTCTAGAAATCTGCCAAGGGAGACTGGCCTAGCTTCATGTTGTCTTTCTGCTAACAGGCAGGCACCATTTTACTTGTCTAAGTTCTATCACTTTTGAGAGGTGGCCTAAATGTTACTACAGTAGGCCTCAGCTTTCGCAAGGTTTAGGGATGCAGGATCCCCTCTAAACTGGAAAACTCAGGACTGTATCTAGCCCCCCCCGCAAAAAAACAACAACAAAAACATGCATGCTACAGACTTGCTGAAAAAGTCTCCTTCGTTGTCATCCTCCTAGAGGAGAAGCCAAAATAAGTCAACAACACTGAAGTTTTTTGCAGCAGCGGGGTTAGTACCATGATGCTTCTATCTCACTCTGAGGCTGCCTCCCCCAGACCTCCATTGTCTTCACTAGTCTCTGAGCCTTCCCCTAGAAAATAAGACTCTAGATCCTTGCAGGGGTCAGGCCAGTGGTGGCAGCTTTTCCTCCTCAGCCTCCTCCTCCTCTCCATTTCCTTTCTCACCAAAAGTGAAGACCTTACTCCCCCCAAAAAAGTCCCATTTTGAACAGTGCTTTCTGATCCCCACTGTTGGGGAGCAGAGTTAACTGACTTCCATGTGCACGATTCTTTTTTTGGATAGTGCTTTGTGGTCCCTGCTTCTGGAGAGCAGATTCCAGAAAGGCAGGTGCTGGATGGAGACTGGCAGAGGTGATGGGAGATGGGGGAACAGCAGCAACAAGAAAGGAGGAGGAGAAGGGAGGATGGCAGATTTCCCAGGAGGAGCTCTGTGTCATTACAGTACAATACTATCATTACCTACACCTATAGCTACATTGCTAGTTGAGCAACAAACATTCACAGAAGTTAAATTTAAAGAAAGTTGAGGGCTAACTGTACTTTCATTTTGTGGATTTTAATGTTTTATATTTTAATTCTTTAAACATCTTAAATTAATTTAAATTAAATTTATTAAAAGCTACATGCTTTTGAGGGGGCAAAAAGATGAGGTATAAATTTAATAAAGAAATATTGCCAAGTACACTGGGAATGTAGGGGGAAGGTAATATCAAAAATTATTTGGAATTATTTGGAAGGAATTCAGAAACTCTGAAGGAATTCCTCTAAAGATGCCAGCCACAGATGCAGGTGAAACGTCAGGAGAAAATACAACCAGAACACGATCTCAAAGCCCGAAAAACCCACAAGAACCAATGGATTCTGGCCGTGAAAGCCTTTGACTCTACATTTGGAAGCATAGTTTACAAACTTTTTTCATAAATTTAGTTTTCATATTTTGCCATACTTCAAGATGCTGTGCTGATATATGCCAGTCTATTCCAGTTTGTCTTTGTGTTTCTGCTGGAAAATTCTGGGGATCTGACAGAGAATATTAGGTAGGAGAGGCACTTTAGCAAATCGTAAGATCCATGAGTAAAATTATGGAATGCTTCTCTTATTCATCAAGCTGTTGGAGTACTTCTGCACCCAGAACTGCTTATGGGTCAGTTGGTTTTATTGAACTTGTGGTGATGTAATACCTGGATAGTTCAATGTGCTTGGTAAATTTCATTGCAGCTGCATGAGAATTGTGTTGTAGATGCTTTTTCACAAAAAAGTAAATATCTAAATTGCATGTTTTTAAAGTTGGATAGGATATTGACCAGTGTCAACTGTTAGTAGTGGTGTCATCTTAGAAAACCTTCCTGTGGCATTCATATTTGCATTCTTCCTCCTTTTCTTTTTTTTAATATTTATCTTTTTATTAAAAACATTTATATTATTATAATAGGAACACACACAAATAAAGGAAAAATCAGAAATCTGAAAAGAAAGATGTCCCCCTTTTCAACCTGTCAGTATTTATTTTAAAAGTAGGGAGTTGGCAAGCCAATTTCTCAGTGAAAACTAAGGAACAGCTATAGTAGATATGTAAACAAAGGTGCAAGCACTAGCCAGTCTGTTGGAACGCATGGTTACATGAATAAAACAGTTGAATTTCACTGAATGTATATTGCAACTAATGATGACTGTAGTGCTGAGGAACACATATGTAGATGTCTGGACCTCTGCCACTCATTGATCTATATTACTTGATAATACATGATCTATTTTACTTTTGCCTTATCCTGAACTGTTTTATTATCTATATTATTTATTGGCATTTCATGTGTTGAGTTTTTAACCATATGGAGAACTGTGGTTGTTCTGTTTAGAAACAGAATGAATTAATAAATGCTTCTGCATTACTGCATTTAATACCATTATTTCCATTGAATAACTCTTCTCACCCATGTTTTTAACGTTTTTGAAGAGTCTGATCCTGGGAACATTAAATTCTGAGTAAGCATGCATAAGATTATGTTGCAGGTTTGACTTTTGCCTTTCAATTGTAGGGGTGTGAACACTTTTTCTCCAGAGGGAAGATTATTCCAGGTTGAATATGCCATTGAAGCTATCAAGGTACAGTAAGCATTTGAAACTGTCATTTTACATACACTGCGAAAAGATGTTCCACAAGGATGGCTAGATTGGCTTGGGAGATCGCAGAGAAATATCTAAGACTGCTGAAATTCTGCACGTCAGTCTTATCCAAAACATATACTTTTCAAAGTACAGAAATTGAAGTAGCACCCCCCTGTAATCATATTATTTTTCTTGATAAGGGCTGGTCTTGTGTTCTTTAACTGTATCCAGCTGCATACAGTTCAAATTTCTGTAACATTAATTGGAGTAATTATTCAAGAATGTCTCTGTAATAGGGAGGGAAGCCAGATTAGTCCTAGTCTCCTGTGACCAATCAGGAAAATCAGATAATATCTCTTTCCTGAAGTACTACTCCCAACAGAAGTCAACTTCATCCCATTTTGCCTTTCTGCATACAGCAAGAAGTGTAGAGCTCCTATTCTCTCTCTCTCTCTCTTCTCCCTGCCAGAGAAAAGCACTTAGTTCACATTAGACTTTGACTATTCCTGTTTACAATGCACCTGTGTTAAATGGGCATGCAGCACTTTTGACTGGACTTTGCTCTGATTCATCTTTCTCAAAATACTAATTAATGTCTCTTTTTTTGTGAACTGAAGGGTAAACCCATTTAGAATCCTTTTTTATGAACTTGGCATACTAACTTCATAGAAGACAGCAACTCATAGTCTGCGTTATAGAGGACTATGAATTTTGTACTTGGCTTGTAGACTGTAGGAAAACTATAGTTTTGTGTTTGCATGGTTTCTGCATACACTTTATCTTGTCATAACACCTCCATGATCACAGGGAAAAGGTTTAAAAGGTGATAGTTTGACTTTTTAGAGTAGAGAGGGACACAGTGGGAAGGACAACATCCAGATGATGATGATGTACTGCAACTCCCGTCAGCCCAAAGTTGCACTACTGAGAACTAGCATCCACCAGCATGTGGAGGGGTTGACTTTGCCCTCCCCTAATTTAAGGCTGCAGCAGAGGCTTCCTGTGGCTCAGTCCAACCTTAGTTCTTATCATTCACTTGCTTCCTTACAAGCACCATATCTTGTTCATTTCTGGATATTATGCAGCAGTATTCTTTGAGTGTTTCTTATATGCTGTTTTACATTTGGGACAGCAAAAAACCTTGCCCTGTCACATCAGTAGTGAATTTATATTAGATAAATTGGAGTTTTCTATATGAAAATGACTGACTCAAATATTTGCATTGTTCATGTAATTATAATCCATTTTTCGTAGTGGAATTGCATAGTTTGGCTTAGCAGCCTAAAGAACTGTTTTTTTTTCCATCCTGCCATAAACTTATAGTCCAGTTCATACTTTTCTCCTGTGAGATAAGAGAATAGGTAAGTGCAGCTGTGAGAACTGGATGCCTTCATTCACATGATGTTGAACAAGCATCTCATTACGTATGAACAGCTGGTACAATTGAAATCCTGACTCACCTGTTTTGCTGGCTGTATGAGTAGATGACTAATGTTGGCTTTGATGTTTTCAATCACAACACTTGCTGTGGCAATTGTGCTACCACACTATGGCAAATATGACAGATGTTCAGCTTTCCTCACAGTTGTGAAGCTGCAGAGGGGGACAGTGACTATTTGATATTTCTGAAGTAGTCTTTGACCTTTCCTAGCTAACCTTAGGTTGGCTAACACCCAGAGCCTTTCTGCACTACATAAGTATTGCACTATGATTCCACTTTAACTGCCATCGTTACCTCCTATGGACTCCTAGGAGGTACTGGACCTCTCTGGCTGAGGTTTCTAAATATCTCTCCCTAAACTGCAAAGTCCATGATTCCATAGAACAGAACCATGGCAGTTAAAGGGGAATCATAGTGCAAAAGTTATGTAGCGCAGAAAGGCTCTCAGAGCTCCTGTCCAGTTTGTGTAAGGGGTACACCTATCTCCAGGTGCCTAAGTCAGCATGCTCCTTTAGACATATTTGGTGCATCTCTCCTATAATAGTGACTAAGATAGTGTGCTGCTTGCTTGACTTCCTTGCTGAATAGCTGGGCAGATGAGTCCTTGTTGGATGACAGGAAAGAGCTTGGTGCTCTCACTCTGTCTCTTTTTTTTAAAAAAAAAAGTTTAACTACCATGGCCAGATTGTGGATATTTGTGAAGAAACTACCGGACAAGACAGCTTGGGAAATTAGAGACGCGGGATCTCAAATCTTTCTAACAAGTATTACCTATGAGAAAATAAATTCCTGGGCAATGCTAGTATATACACTAGTTTCTTATAAAATTATCCTTGAACTGATACCCTCTCAGTTAAATCTGAACTGCAAATACACACATATTTCAGTTAACAGAGCCTCTGAGAAAGAAGCTTTTTCAACAAGGTTGTTTTATGGCTGCCCATCTCGCTTCTGCTTCCTTTTAGCTAGATGTTTTTTGGTAGCATCAGCACTGGGAAGATGGTGAAGGAGAATTGGAGAAATGCTGACTTTCAGTACTGAGTTGCAGAAGCATGCCTGCAGTAAACAATGAAATAAAGCTTGGGCAGGGAAAGAGGAGGATTCTGTTCTAGCCAATCCAGCTGTAGCTGCATGTAGCTGCTTACAACAGGCAAAGGTAAACAGAAGCTGGCTTTAATATCCGTTACTGAGCATGTGTTAACAGCAAAAGAGCGAGAAAGGGAGAGAGCAAGTAAGCTTCACCAACTTCTCCTAGCATGTTGAAAAAACATAGATGTATAAGTTCTGTAATAAGAATGGAAATCATTAGAAAAGTAGAGAGTGATGAAAATAAAAATCCTGGATGCATTATGGAAGAAGCCTTGTAGCAGTCTCTAGAAGATCTAAATGTTTTTGTTTATTCAGGCAAGGCTTACCTGACTTGACTGTTTCATTTCATATGTGCCTATGGTTAGTTATGGGTAAAAAGTTTGTGGAAACATGTTCAAGCTGCTGCTTTTTTCGTGGGGTATAGAAACCTATCCCTATTCTTTCCATGTTATTTTTGCCTGTGCTACCAAAGTTTCTGTTAAACTTTCTGTTTCTGTTAAGCTCAGGAACATACTTACTTTGTTAAGTGAGGTATACCTGTACATTGGACTGGTTTATAGATATAGCAGTGCAAGCTAATATGAAATGTGTCTTTATACGGAATTTATATTTTCAGAGCTCCACTTTGCAGGTACCTTGTGGAGCTAACCGGTAAGGTGGCAGATTTAAAGTTTTCCTGGAGTTAAAATTATATTATTACAGGGAGTATGGCTTTAACTCTCAGGTAAACTTTTATGTGTATGCATTTTTGACCAGTTAATGATTAGATGTGTTCCTGGACATTACTTTGTTAACAGAAAACTTGGTACCAGAGGTAGAAACATGGAAAGAACAAGAATATGTTTCTGCACCACAAAAAAGAAGAAGTTCAGCATGATTCATCAAACATTTTATTCAAAACAAACAGTATGTACATGTGAAATAAAACAGCCAAGTCAGTCTTCTACAGATCATGGTGTAGTGGCTTGGGTGTTAGACTATGATTCTGGTGATTGGGATTTGAATACTGCTCACCCATGGAAACCCACTGGGTGACCTTCAGCAAATCATATTCTCTCAGCCTCAGAGAGAGGCAAAGGCAACACCCTCAACAAATCTTGGCAAGAAGACCCTGTGATAGGGTCGCCATAAGTTGGAAACAACTTGAAGGAACACAACAACAAACAACAGACTACTTGAAAAAGTCTTCCAAAAGGCATCCAGAGATTTTTTTTCCTTTCACCAGTCTCTGCTTTTGTTAGATTTTCCATTTTGGTGGCCAAACTTATAGCTGTATGTTTTTTAAACATGCTGAAGGTAGCTGATGAGACAGACCTATTTCACCCTTTGTCTCTGACTTGTTGTTCACATATGTTCACTAAGGAATTCTGGAGGCAGCTGCTGTTATTTTGCCTGTTGCAAGCAGACACACACAACTGGAGTAGGATTGACTGAGGAGGATCCCATTCTTTCTTTACCCGAGTTGTATGGCACAGTTTACTGCAAACATTCTGCTGTGACATGGAAATAGAAAATCTGGGTTTATCCAGTTTGTCAACAATTTCCCAATTAACTAATCCCAGTACTGTTAAAAAAATTTCAAGCTAGAGAGATGATGAGGAAAATAGGAGAGGCTGGGTGGCCAGAAATGTGTAAAAAGGAGATTCTTTGTCAGAAGTTTTGTTAACTGAAGTATGCCTGTATTTTGGATATGCCAATCAGAAATACAGATTAGGATATCAATATCTCAAATTGTATTGACAAGATAAACAATTCTATGAAATTTCAGAAGTAGTTTGATTGTAATGATCTTCTTTTCTTTGTTTTAAAAAAGCTTGGTTCTACAGCAATTGGTATTCAGACATCAGAAGGCGTTTGTCTGGCTGTGGAGAAGAGGATCACATCTCCACTTATGGAACCCAGCAGTATTGAGAAAATTGTTGAAATAGATTCTCACATAGGTAAGGATAACAAAAATGTATGTATTTGTTAGATGTAACTGCAGCACGTGCATGAATAAAACCTTCCTCTGCATGTCTCCTGTAGTACAACCCACGGAGCTGTGTGCAGACTTTATTTGGTAGGGAATTAATATTTAATGGGTAGTGGTCACTGGTTTTCCAGGCTCTGAGCCAGCAGGACATAGTTGCAGGAGTAGGAAGCAGCAGCTGTAACTTGCTTCTGTTTGACCTCACTAATGTAAGCTTGTCCCCAAATTTAGAACTTGGAGGGCAGGGAATTGCAATGTAAACGCTTGATCCCCAGCCAGCTTCTGTGCTGGAAGCTCACTGATTGGACCACTAATGTTAGCTTGTCCTCTGTGCTCAAGACACTTTCTTGCACAGGCACGCACACACCCTCCTTGAAAACTGGAGCTTGTTCCTCAGGAATTTATTTTCTATGTATGTTCCTTTCTCTGTACTAAATATCATTCTGATCTCTTCAGTACTCAAGATCAATATTAATTTTTCATAGGACATAGGCTGAAGGCATTTGTGAGACTATCTTCATTTTGTAAAAAAAAAAATCTAAGCATGTATCGTTGATATTTTAGTACTTCTTTAACACATGAAGATGACTGGGAAACAAACTTCTTTCTATGAGATCTGTAGCTGTGACCATAGGACTCCTGACATACTTTACCTTTTCATACCAATGGAGCAGTTTAGGTTTGATTCATGTTCCTGAAATGCTAGTGAGTTTTCATAATGAGTGTATTATTGGAAAGTTGAAAGATCTCCCCATGCCCTCTTAGTTTCACTGTATTTTTGCCAGATAATATAGAAAAATAGCCATGTCCATGCAAAGGAATATGTGCATGATTTACTCAGCTGATATAGGGGCTTTAAGTCTCATACCCAGATTTCAGAAGCACAGAGAAATGATTTAGTTGGTACATCTTGAAGAGGCCATTTTCCTTGTCCATACAAGTCAGTTACAGCTTTTTGCAGGATGACATTAGTGCCTTTAATTCTGTTCTCTGTTGTCTTATAGCTGTTGGGACATAACATGAATGATGTAGGGGCTCTATGTTTAATAGAAAGTTTCTTCACTGGGTAGTGTATTGAAAGTTTATAGTTGTCTAATATTTACATATTTTCATCATCCTCCAGGATGTGCAATGAGTGGGTTAATAGCTGATGCAAAGACATTAATTGACAAAGCAAGAGTTGAGACACAGGTAAGATTTATCTTTTACCACTCTGACTGTAAATATGAAAGTATCTTGATGCTTTACTTCTATTTTGAAATACTTTGAGGTGAAAGGAAACCACATTAAATGTGTATGAAACAGTTGTTCTTTGAAGCTGCAACATGTGCTACTCAAGTCACCTCAAATGGAGCATAATTTTTTCAGTTCAGGCATAGTCTTTACTTTCTATAACCATCATAGCATTGAAACCTCTGCCTCCTAAGGAAGTATTTTTAAATAGTCTGCTCCAGCCAGTGAGCCCAATAATCTTTCTGTTTTGGCTATGCAAGTTCCTTCCCTGGGATTTTTCAGGAAAGACTGAAGAGACCTTTAAAGTCAACGTCATTTTACACGAGCCACTTTTCTGTGAGTGCCTTCTTTGAAACTGGGATGACATTTAAATGATCTAATCCCAGGATACTGATTTCTGTAGTTGGGATCTAGGCAGTCAACTCTTGTGTTTGGATATCTCAGACTTCAGCTTGTGTAGAACTGCCCACAGAACATGTGGCTCTTTTATGTTTAGAGACACATCAAATGACCCTAACTAAGTCTGCATTTAAAGTGTTATAGAGAAGCCTCCCTGAACCTAGTGTCCTCTGGATAGCCACTGGTAGGCAGTAGATTGTGGAAGACTACTGTAGGGTACCTTGGCTTAGTCAGGTAGCTGGATTTTATGACACATGAGTGTTTTAAGAGGAAGACCTAATGAGTGGGCAATGAGTGACATTAAGTACCTGTTCCAGTTCCTTCTGCATCCCTTTTAGCACAGTACTGCAAGTTGCATGTGAATCTCTTGCAGGGTTCTTCCTACATAGCAAGTACCTGTTCAGTACTTGTTCAGGAAATAATATCATTTTGCCTTTGGACAGGCTTTATGGCAAGTCAAAGAAGACATAATTTTGGTATATTTGACCTGCCAAATGTTGTTTGAAGCGCAGGACTACCTAGGCCAGAAGGTAATTTGTGAAGCACTGTGCTAGAGACTCCTGTCAGGGAACAGTAAGAAGACAGTGTACAGCATCCTGATATATCTTCTCTTTTTTATTTTTTACCTATTTTGTATGGTAGGACAGCTGTCAAACCTTTTAACTATGGAGCACTTAGATGGTGAGAGCTGTAATGTCACAGCTGGTGAAGATCCAGGTATCCAAGCTGAAGAAATCAGAAATTGCTTATCTTAAGAATAAGATTCTTTTTTTGTTTCATTAGAATTTTTGCTCAGACATGCTACTGAGAAGTGTATCTGCAGATGCAGTCATCAAAAGCCGCCACGTGAAAATGCCTCTGTAGATCAGAATTTTTTTTTTCCTTCTCAGAATCACTGGTTTACGTACAATGAAATCATGACTGTAGAGAGTGTGACACAGGCAGTGTCCAACTTAGCGTTACAGTTTGGGGAGGAAGATGCTGATCCAGGTGCTATGGTAAGTAGCTGTTTGTACCTATTATGTGTTTTTGGCAGTATTCAGTTACTTAGTCATTAGGTTGATCATTCTGCCCTTTTGTTCTAGTCAAGGCCGTTTGGAGTGGCACTGCTCTTTGGAGGAGTCGATGAAAAGGGACCTCAGTTGTAAGTTTGATCTTTGCTTCTTTACTCTGTTTTGTGTGTTTTCAAGCATAGTGCTGTTGCTTGGTCAGGAAATGATGCTCCCTAGAATTGTGTTAAAGAGTGCTGACTTTGAACTATTGTATGATCAAGCAAGTAACTGAAGAGATGGTTAAAAACTTGGTTATGGTAAGTATAATGTTTATTAGTTATCAGTGTACCAGATCTCAGTTGAGTCTCATTGAACCCTCAATGGCTTCTGAATGAGGAAGGTGTGATACTCTAACAGGAAAAGCAAAGGGGAGGAGAACTTGAAAAAAAATGTTATTGAACTCTTGGATGAAAGGGTGTGAAGCATGCTTGTGAATAACAGAGGGAAGTGGCTGCCAGCACAGAGAAGTCTGTGAGGTGAGGGAGGGGCTTCAGTGAGGGAGAGGAGGATTTAAAAAAAAGTTGATGATAATTGGAGGAAGGCTTTTGAAGAAATGAATTATGAAAATCAGAAAGGAGGCAATGTGTACTGGTGTCTGAACTGACTGAAGGAAAAGGTCTGACATAACTCAGTTTGACTTTTCTTATGGTTGGAACTGAGCTCTGGAATTTGATAAAGCAACCGTTCTGTGTGTCAAAATAAAGTTGAACTATTGGTTATTTTATTAAACCTGACTCTAACTGGCTTGCTTAAGCTTGGACCAAAGAGTGTTATGGTACCATTACAGGAGCCACTTGTAAAATAAAGTGGTCTTCACCAAGGTCAACTGGAGACCCAGGTCCCAAATTCAAGAGGGCATTTAAGCCAGGGGCCTGACGGCAAAGTGAGAGTGAGAGGTATTCAATGCTACGAACTGCAAGGACGGCTTCAAAAGGGGATCTGTCACAGCAGACAAGTACTTAATTGAATGTGTGAACTAATTTAGAGTCTGCAGCAGCTTCAAGACCCTTTTGGGCTAGTGCAGGGATGCCAGATGTGCCCCAAGGACTAATGGTGGTCTCAAGGTTGTTTTGGCACCCCTACAAGGTGCTTTTTTGGGGGGGGGGGGCAACAACATATTCTTGCTCCTAAGTGACCAAGAGTGACCGCACAGTGTTTTGGCCTCCGCAGGACTTTATTTTAAAAATAGGAAGTGACTGTCAAGATACGAAGTATTTTGGAAAAGGCCTGTGCAGGCCTTAAGAGGGCAGGGAAGGCAGCTGAAAATGGTGAGTAGCAACCCCCGGCCCATGAGTCTTGGGTAGGTTGTTGTTGGCTGCTTGGGAGCAAAGACAGTTTTTTTCATACGGAAAAGTTGGTGTTGGTGCAGGGCAAGTTAACTGTATCTGTAGTCATCCAGAATCCTGTAGGAGCTGTTGATTCCCCTCGCTGCCCCAATCTCTGGCTGGGCTAGTGTCTGTAACCATCAGTAAAATGCAGTACAGGAAATATGCAAAGCTATTGTCCAGCATAGAAATGATTAGAGACAGTGCTCTAATCATGCCTACAAGGTTTCCTAGCTGTGTGTGAAATGTTTCAGAGTATGCTATAGTGGTGGAGCCTAATGCTTTTGATACAGTGAAATAACTTGAGAAAGAATTGGAGATGATAGGCAGCATGGTGCAATGGATTTGATTAAAAGATGCCTCTGTGGCTGCGTTGGTATGAGCTGCTGGTCAAGTTATTGTAGTTCATGGAAGTCAGTTCTTCTATAGATAAATGCAGAAGAGCTACTTGAGTTAGCACAGTGTTACACAACACAATTACACTTGCATAAATTTGAATGTTTGAATAAGCAGCATTTCAGAGTGAATATAAAGAAGGACTAAAGAAGGTACAAATATTCTTTAGTCTTTTTGAAAAGAGCAGGAGAGTCACTGGTAACATAATATGTGTCGTCTGCTATGGCATTCCTTAGGTGGGTTAGCAGAGCGCTGGTAACTAAATGCCCTGTGCACTTCAAAGTTCCAAGCGCTCTTTAAAGAAACAAGCCTTCCTGAATTTCATAGGAGAGCAGATCATTTAAAAAGGCATGAGTGAGGTTTAAGAGTGAGGAAGAAACCCAGTGTCCATTAGACAAGTTTGTTGAACATTTTTCTTAAAAATGTCATTGTATATGTAAAAGTCATATTTATGTATCAAAAGCAATACTTACAACTATTGCTAGTATTGACAAGCATTGATGGATTATTTTTTAATAATCATATAAACCAGATGGCCTAACTATTACTACAATTTCTGACACCAATCAGTTTTCTGATTTTTTTTTAAAGTTCCTGCTAGCAGTTTTTTACTATTATTACTTTATTACTATTTTTACTTCGAATTCATGAAAGTAAAATGCAGTTGAAGAAGTGCTGTATTCAAAATGTTTACATGTTCAGTTTTAATCTCTTTTGCATCTTTTCTTTCTTTTCCTTTTGGTCCATTCCTCTTCTTATTAAGCATTGTTAGCACTAGATCTTGTGGTTAGAATAAGTGACAAATGAGTTATTTCATTAAAAATATGAGATTTTAAAGTTTGCAGTCCATTTTGTTAGAGGTCGATAATGAATAGAAGGATTGCAAGAAAATAAAAAGCACTTTTCTGAATTCTGAAGATTTTCTCTGTGGATTTTTTAATTTTATTTCTTCCATTCAGTTTTACTGTGAAAAGGGCTCCATATTACCTTTGAAGGTGTTGGTGTGCCCTGTAATATCATTGGAAGAGGTCTTGTTCTGCTACTTCATGTTCTCACTATTTGCCTGAATGACAGTTGTGGAGGTACTTAGTACATATCAGGAAAGGTTGAAGTGTTCACCCAGCAGTTTATTGGTATTCCTGTTCTTTGATGGATCTCTGGCCATACAGACAGATAGGATCATATGTACCAGGAGTGGGAAACATGTGGCCATCGACCCCCCATTATCTCTGTTAATGGCCACCCTGGGTTGAAGTGGATGGTGGCTGAGAGTCCAGCAATATCTAGCAGGACCCAGGTTTCCAGTCTCTGAGGTATACTACTTGCTAGCCCACACCTGTGTGCAAACATGAAACTGGAAATAATATGATGGCTCTTCCAGTTTTGTTCTCAAGTGAGTCTTTGTCTTGTTTTGTCATTTTGAATGTTTATATCAATTTGGGGGCCAGAAATGGCTGAAAAAATTAAAACAACTATTGGGAGGTTGTGGACATGCATGGGGGTGCTGAAGGACTACATGGGATGTAAAAATTGCTTTGGGAACAAATTGTGAGCCACACTTCCTCCACTTCTATTATAGATATTTGTATGAATCAAGATTTCAATAAGGGCTATATATTTCTTTCTGTTATAAAATCTGATTGAACTGAAGCTGGTGTATTATTTTATGGTGAACAGGTGTATTATTTTTTTTTCCTCTTTTTCAAAAGTCAGCCAGCTTAGGGGGACCTTGAGGCTATAAAATGGGGTTGGGTGCTATATGTGGCTCACATTTTCCCCACCTGCTTTTAAGGAGTCAGCGTGAGTTACTTAGCATTTTCCCCAAAGATAGCACCTCATACATGAGCAGAAGGTATTTTTCTGTACCTGAATGTGATTGATATACTGTTCTGGAGTGTTTCCTGATGCTGAGGTAGTTACTTGAGGACTGCAACATGCCAAGCCAGTGTTCTTGAGGAAGAACATCAAGGTAGTACGAGTATCTCTTTTAGAGAATTTTCTCTTCATTTGAATATTCTGTTGTTACCTTTTCTCTTGTAGGTTCCACATGGACCCTTCTGGAACATTTGTACAGTGTGATGCAAGAGCTATTGGATCAGCTTCAGAAGGTGCACAAAGCTCCCTGCAAGAAGTTTATCACAAGGTAACAGAATGAGGTCTAGAAAGCATATCTTGGCTGGCTTGTTGGCCCCATAAAACACTGTTCTCTGCAGATCTCTGGTGAGAGAACAGGGGATAGAAGGGACAACTGTGGCATTTATTCAGGTATTACAGCAAGGACTGTTCTGTGAAATCAAATTTTAAAAACACTATTGCCCCCTAATTAAAAGGTTCTCAGGGGACAGCTGTGCCACCTGATTAGAGAACAAATGTATTAAACATACGGGCAAATCAGCTCCAGGATGTTCAGATGGTATCATTATAAATCAATGCAACTTGCAAACTGCTTGTGACATGACTTGCCTATTGTTGGCATTTCAGATATAATTTATTTAATTTGGATCTAAAAATTTCCCT
Organism: Cyclura pinguis; assembly: GCA_030412105.1. NCBI lineage: Eukaryota > Metazoa > Chordata > Lepidosauria > Squamata > Iguanidae > Cyclura > Cyclura pinguis. The sequence continues at coordinate 68,577,622 of CM059602.1, read as the reverse complement.
AGAGCCACATTTTTCTAGAAGTATTTGTCATGAGGGAAGCTAATTTTCCTAACATTTCAAAAACATTTGTACAGTAGCATTAGACTTTATGGATGTAATGCTGACTTTGTCTGTACAGATGTTCTTCGAAGATTACAGGTGAATTATGTCAGACATAAAACAGTATCAATGTTATATTGCTTTATCAAGTTATCAGTTTTCAATTATAATTTTGCCCTGAAACTCAGGGGTAAATCTCTTATTGTACAGTCATTTTCATTGCATTGAGTTATGTCCTAACGTGTACTAGGATTTCTAAAAATACTCCTCAAATAAAGGATTAGTAATTAATTTAATTTCTTCATATAGTTCCAAATCACCATGGCAACCAATCTAAGAATTTATTTCTTATATGGTGGCTTACTATACACAATAACCAATTTATTGTATGCCATTACCATCCTTTTTAGCATTTTTTGTCCTAAAGGAAATAGTTTAATCCAAGACAGCTCTTTCACATGGAGAATATAGGCAGCTTTCATATCTATATCTCAGCTTTCATGTGTACACCACCCTTAACTTTTGTGATTTCTCTAAACAGTCGATGACGCTGAAAGAAGCAATCAAGTCATCCCTTATCATTCTGAAACAAGTTATGGAAGAAAAACTGAACGCAACTAACATTGAGGTATGTATTTACTCTCCAGATAAAGGGAAGTGTTTTCTGTCAGTGTCCAGAGTAAATAGGTTTCAGCATCATATTATCAAGGTGGTTTATATTTGTCATTTTGCTTCCCAGCTCTTAGCTCTTTATATGGTATTGTGTGCTGCTGGCATAGTTGAAAATCTCATATCTGCTGTTGCTGCCCTCTTAGCAACTTGTTGTTCCTTAGCTTTCAAGTGAAAGTTCTGCCATCTCACACAGATGGCAACAGCTTTGATTTTAGTCACATTTCTTAACTTCTTATAAAGTTAAGAAAGGCTGTATTGCCGTGATATATGCACATATTGAATGAATGGTAGAAACTTATGGTCATGGCTCTTTCAGTTGTTGTACGCTCTTGGAAATGCATTTCTTAATGGTTTGTTCTAAAACATGACAGATCTTGAAGAAAGTTAAAATTAGTGATGAGTTTTTGCTGTACATGTTATGCAGCAGCAAGGTTTGACCCTTGCCAATCTTGGCTATTGAGATCTAAGCTAGACATGGGTTGATTGGATATGACTTGGGTGTATCAAATGTCTCACTGTGCTGGTGAAGGTGCCTGTTGCCTTGAAGGAGACTGTAGCATGCCTTCTTTTATAGAAGACCTCCTTGGACCCAGATATGTGTGAGAACAACTGTCCTATCACTAACATCCCCTTTATGGTTAGGTGCTTCGGTGTGTGGTGGCTGGGAAATTTCAGATGCCCTTGGGGAAACATACCATCTGGATGCATCTCAGTCTAGCTTCACACCAGAAAGCAGTACTGAAACGTCCTTGGTTGCCCTGATGAATTATTCTGGGTGAAAGACGGAAATGCTGCCCTGTGGGTCCTCCTTTATCTCTCAGTGGTTTTCTGTACCATTGACGATGATATCCCACCAGTTTTGTAGAATAGCACTGTGTTATGGTGGTTCCAGTTCTACCTACAGGGCTTCGTTTCATCCCACAGCTATTAAGTTGTGTAGTACCACATGGTTCCATCCTGTTCCCCATTCTGTTGAATATCTGTATGAAACTATTGGATGAGGTCATTAAGAGTTTGGGCATTGGATGCCATGAGTATGATGATTATGTTCAGCTTTACTGCATCCATTGATCTAGAGTGTTGGATCAATGCCTGGATGCTGTAATGAGCTGGGTAAGGGCCAGTAAGCTGTATTTGAATTCTGATAAAATTTAGATTGGTGGTTTCCAAATCTAGCAATTGGCAAATCTAACTGCCTGCCTTAAATAGGATTGCACTCCTCAGGAAGGAGTATATGCGTGGCTTAGATATCCATCTCTTGAGTGGTCTACCAGTTGTAGCTTTTCCTGGAGATAGCTAAGCTGTAAACAGGAGTTTATGCACTAGTAACTTTCCAGTTAGGCTACTGCAAAGCAATCTGTGTGAACCTGCCCCTGAAGATGACTCAGAAGGTGCAGCTAATACATTACACAGCAGTTGGATTGTTGATGGAAATACATTACAGAAATCACGTGACACTGGTTTTAAAGGGATTGTATGAGCTTGTCTGAATTTAAGGTGCTGGTGATGATATTTAGAGCCTTAAACAGCTTGGGATCTGAATACTTGAAAGAGCATCTGTCCCCATATATGCATGACCAAGCTCTGCTGGAGGGCACTGCTCAGTTTCCCGCCAGTGGGAACAATGCACTGTGTGAGGATGTGCAAGAGGCCTTTCTCAGCTGTGGTGCCTGGTTGTGGAATGCCTTCCCGATGGAGGCCTACTTGGCACTGATGCTGTTGTCATTGTGGCACCCAGTTGAAACGCGGTTTTTCATCAAACATTTTGGGATCTAACAATGACAGATCTGTATATGGTTTTAAACTATTCTAATTGTTAAATTTGTTTAAAATGCTTTTCAGCTGTTGAAGTAATCCTTTTTGTTTTAAATTGTAGTCAATGTTAGAATTGATGACTGAGCAAAATAAGGAACTGGATAAAGTGGGGAGTGGATCATGCTCGTCCATTATCTAATTGATAGCTTTCAGTATAGTCTTTGATAGCTTCTCTCTGTTTCCAAGGCAGATGTTTTTCATTCAGGAATTTTTGAAAATTGCATTCTTATCACCTACTGGATCGTGCTGCCCCTCAGTCATTAGAAACAGATGAATAATTCTGTAACATTGAAACTGAGCTCTTGTACAGAAGTAAGGAAGATATGTAATCCTTTGGATTTCTAATGTCATAATCCAGTCTGTGATATGAGTATAATACTGCCCTCTACTTGACCCACTTTTTCCAACAATTACTGAGATAATGTGTATCAAACATTGTAAACAGTATATCAGTATGTGATGATAGGGTTTTTTTTTAAAATAGAAAGTCTGGAAGTGTTTATCTTTGTTTTCTATGCCATCCAAGCTATCTCAGTATTTTGAAACTAATATATAAAACCAGACAAAAAATCTTGACTTGCTCTTTTGAAAATAAATATGACAAGTAGTTCCTCAGTTCATCTCTTGTCTACTTTGTGTGTACATTTGAAAGAGACAACATCGTCCTTATGTGCGAGAGGAGATTAGTTCCCTCTCCCTCACCATGGTGATTTAAGCACAGTGTGAACTGACCACTCCACAATCTTCTCCCTGTCTCTTTTTGTTGGGGGGAGACTAGAAGGTGAAGAAATGACATGAATTGGATTAAAATATCTTTAAAGGAATGGTTGCAAAAGGAAAAGGTATCATATTAATCCTATCAAAAGAAAATGGAACCCAAGCATGCTTCGTAAAATGATCTTGATCCTGCTTCTGCTGTGCAAAAATAAGAGCATACTGGAAATCATTTTGGTTTCAGGAGACTATTTCAGGGAGCTGGTATGTGTCTGGCTGGAATGATCCACAAGGCAGAACACTTCAAACAGTCTAATTGTAACATCTGTTCCATGTGCAGTGATGTTTATGCTCCATGTTTAATGCAGTTGCTTATTACTTGTATAGATATTTGCAATTTTTTTCCCTCTGTCCTTGCAGCTTGCAACAGTGCAACCTGGAATGAAGTTCCACATGTACACGAAAGAGGAGCTTGAAGATGTCATCAAAGATATTTGATGAGAGAGAGAACCTCTCCGACTGCCTCATTCCCTGATCACAGCAAACTGAATTTTCAGTTTTTCCGGTGCCCGTAACTTTATTTCAGCAGCACGTATGCCTGCTCTTAAACAAAGGCTCAAAGATTTTTTTACAGTTTCTGTACATAAAAAGATCTTCAATGAGATGAAGCTAGAATAAATCATTTTGTTACTCTTATGTTATTACTTCTACAATAAAGTTCTGGGGTGGGGGAAATGGTTAAAAATTGTGGTGAGCCAATATTGGCACATGTTGCAAATATTTTTCCTCCAAGGGAAATCATCCTCCTTTTAAAAACAGCTTTATCAGGGGAGCACAAAATAGACTGCAATGCAGTCACTCCCCATGTCCTGCTATTTTCACCTCTCTTTAGCCTGATGTGCAGTTGTGCTTCAAAGTGGGCCTTATTGTGGTTCCAATTAGCTATTCCTTCAGCAGCTCCATTTTTAAAAACCAAATGGTCTTTTACTCTAGAAACAGTGATAGCTGTTGCTAGGAACCGAGATCTGAAACCAGTAACACTGAAGTGATTGCTTAGCAGAATAGTGTACCAAAAATGTCTTGGAGAAAGAATTTAGTGTCTCAGTCTGCTTTTTTACACTGAAAGATTACACGCAAAAATCCATTCCAGCCCAGTTAAAAATATGAAAATATCAGTATTCATAGAGAACAGTTAAAATTATTGTATTGTTTCTTCCCTTGAGTGGCTCAGTCGTTGGTGTCTAATATCTTTTTAGTCTTACGTTACTACTGTGCTGTACTTTCTTCCTTTTCTGGGTAACATTGTTAGTAACTGAACTCCCAGGTATGTTGTGGCCTTGAAAGCCACTTTTGGAGCTCCTGTTTCTAGCCTTTCAGGGGACACAGCTCCCTCATGTGGAAGACAGAATTTCAACAAGGCAAGACATAGCGACTAGAGAATTGGTTTAATTATGCAACTTGCTAACACGTCATATGTTAAAAATTCTTTTATAGGTAGAAGAATATTACAGACTATTACAGAATATTACATAGAGACTCAAGCAGCAAGCTGATTTCATGTTCCTGTTTCAAGTTTTCAGTTACTAAACCATCTGGTCTGAATTTCTTATTTGATATTGTGGCCAACAATCCTATTACAGTTTTTATTAATTTTATTTTCATTTTAGGACAAAAGTCTATCAGCCAATAATGTTGTGTCATATATATTTCTCTAATTTATATCAATAGCCTATTAAAATCTAGGCTTGAGACCAGATGTTTCTAATCAAAAGGATAAATGTCTGGAGCAGACTGTCCAACTTAAAAGCAAACAGTTCCATTTATTCTGAAATGTGTGTGAACCCATATAGATGCTGGATTTTTCCTTTCACTGAAAGATTCATGATGAGAAACCATGCAGTATGCAGTTGTTCAAGAAAGTAAAGAATTGTCTGTCTCATTCAGATGGTTGGCGGACAGACACTGTTAGTGCTACAGCAATGTTCTGAAGTGTGTGCTGTAATCCAGTTGAGATGACATATTTGAGGGTGTTCTAAAGGCTAACAAAGAAATGATGGAGTATGCTCTAATAGGCTGTGCTTTCACGAAGTGATAGTTGTGGGATGTAATGAGAAATGAGCAGAAAAATGTCCCATGTTAGGCTAGGTAATGCCTAACATAATAGGGACCTGGTCCATTAGTGCCTTCTGTTACCTGTAAGAGTGGATCTACTGCAGTGTAAGCTTGCATTAGATGTAAAGCATTCCTTTGAATGAAAGATGCAGAGGAAGTAAATTGTAAGCCAAATGTGATCCTAGATAAAGCTGGTGTAATACATTCTGCAAAGAGAATGGGGGTGTTTAAAATCTGTGGTAAAGGGTATGAAGAGTTCTTTTAGGGTATAGAATGGTTTCATTTTATCTAGATTTTGTTTGGTTTGTGCAAAGAGAATCTTCCCTAGCACTTAAGACAAAGGCTTTTTATGTTCTGTTTTAAATACAGTTGGTAGTACCAGCTACTATGTGAGCCTGCCATGATTTCTCTCAAAATAAAAAACAAGACTTTGTTCCATTCTTATCTGAGCAGTAAAAGCAAATCATTTCTGACTGCTACAGACCAGCCAACATAAAATTTTGAAAGCTTTATGTACTCATCCTGGTCTATGAGTTATTAGAAAAACGTACAAATTTTATGTCTGCCATAGCTTCAAAACAAGTATATGAGCTGTATCTACTCAGCCCACAGTTCAAATACAAACACATTAAATGGCTAAAAAAGCTGTGAGAAAGATCTCAGTTTATTGGGTTCCTACTCTGTTTGCAAAGTCAGAAACACAGGTTATACTGTGTTACCTTTTATTCTGATGAAATTAGGTATGTCTGTAACAAAGGTGGGAAGCATGAGGCCCTCCAGATGATGGACTGCAACTCTTATTGTGTCATGTCATTGGCTGGAATAATGAGCTGCAGTCCAACAACATCTGGGGGGCTGCATGATTCTCATCCTTGTCCATAAGATGATGCACTTTTCCTTGGTGCTTTCTTCCTGAATTTTCTGAGTCAGTCACTGGTTACCAATTCCTTTTACTGGATCAGATATGAACTAGTATGCTACCTCTCTGATATGGAATAGGTTTCAGTTTGATGTTGTTTGCCAAGTAATTTATGACTTTTGGCAACCCTAAGAATTTGTCACAGGGTTTTTGTGGCAGAAATATTTCAGAGAGGGCTTGCCCTTCTTCTGAGGCTGAGAGGACATGGCTTGCCCAAAGTCACCCTGTGGATTTCCATGGCCAAGCAGGAATTCGAAGCCTGGTCTCCTTGTGTCCTAGTCAAACACTTAAACCACTACCCTATACTGGCTCTCTCTCTCAGTATGTGCTCCAATAGATCACAAACTTCCTTGTGGGTTACTGTACCTGTTAGTGCTACCTCTTTAAATATCTCAGAGGAAATACCTATGCCAAACTGGAAACTGTTATTAAAATTTTATTTTCTTATCGGTCGTAGTAAAAGCCACAATCCTATTTATTGCTAATAATTTCTATGAAATGGTTGTCATTTCAAACTCTTGCCAGCTTTCACTCCCTGTTACAGATTTTAATACAGTTGTTCTTCTGATAATTGCTGTGTGGATGACTAACACAAAATAATTACAAGTTCAAATAACATTTTCAGATTAATGCTTGGCCTTTGCATAAACTGCAGCCAGAAGCTACCAAAATATCTTGGATATACTGAATACACTGTCAGACAATGCTGCTGTTTCAGAGTGGTGGTGTTTTGTGAAATGGCAGCTTCTTAAAATGTTTGCCATTTGGAAAAACATAATTATTATTCCACAATAGTCAGCCTGCCTTTTTGTCTTAATCACATAATTGTAGCGTTTATGAATATAAATGCTAAGAAACTGGATTTTAAAAAAACCCTGGTAATCTTGCTTTGTTGCCTGTAGATTTCCCCCACGAACTCAAACACTCAGTCCTGGTAAAGATTATGCTCAGTCACCGGCAGAGTAACTTGGATTTCTCTGCCTATGGGGCACTTTCCCTGAGATCAAGCTGTTCTTGAACTAATTCCAGAAAGGGTCATGTTGTCCCTTCTAGAGTGTTAGCAAATATCTCCATAAATGATGCCAAGTTATTTATTTTCTTCCTTTTGCTAAACTTTATTTTGTTCTGGTAACATTGTTCCCAAAACCAATTAATTTTTTTTAAAAAAATCAGCTACCTTCTTGCTGTTTTGCTCTTGTTTCTATTTAAAAAAAAACAGTCCTGATTTCTACCCTACTTTTCAGTCTAGCAGATTTTCCAATACAGTTTTTTTTAAAAAAGACGATAGGATACTGTAATAGTGAGGCTGCTTCTGTCTCTTTTGAACAGGTCTTTGCTTTGGAACACTAATGTTTCTTGGGTGATAGAAGTGGTAATTCAACACGTCTGCAGGGGCACTGGGTTGAAGAAGGTTCCAGGAGTTTCTTGAACTGCTTTCTAATTCTAATAATGATTTATCTTCAATAGTTAATTTTTTGGTGTCAATGACGCTGCAATATCTTAGCATTATTTCAGGCCCTCTTTTGTATTGCACGCCACTGTGTTTCCCTTTCCCCAGCCTCAACGGTTTCATGTTGCAACATTTTGGTTCAGTTCTCTGTTTGCACTTTGATGCTTATATTACCGTTCCACCTAACATTGTGACACTCATAAGACCACTGCCAGTTTGCTCAACTGGTCGCGTTGTCTGTACATTTCCATTTGTGTGCATCCTTTTTTAATCCACTAACTCGAATTGCTCATGGCTCTTCCACTTTTTCCTATTCTTCTTTTAAATCCAAAAATCTTCCCAAGATCGCCTACATGATATAATACTGAGGTTGCCTTTACCCTTTCTGACACATGGCATTATTCTGGTATAGCATCATGTACTTGCCCATTTTATTGTCCATGGAGTAGAAGAGGATAAAACTAGACACAGTCTTCAGTAGATTTGATTATTGACAGCCTGTGGTTTCATTTGTAAAAATCAAAATGTAGTGCTAAACAAGACATTTCTTTCCTACCATTCTGTCTAATTTTAAGGATATCTGATTGTTCAGCCAAATATCAAAAGTTACTCTGTTTAAGCTGAGGTTTCATCATCTGTGCTGACCTCCATAAGGGCTGCTATTATTAATATATTTATATGTAACTAGAATTTTTTTTTTTCATTTTGTTGGCCTTGTTTGTTGTGTGCCTTCAAGTTGTTTGCAACTTAGAGTAACTCTAAGATGAAATTTCTTGGCAGAATTTGTTCAGGGGGTTTGCCCTCATTTTTCTCTGAGGCTGAGGGGACGTGACTTGCCCAAGGTCAACCAGTGGGTTTCCATAGCCGAGCGGGGATTCAAACCCTGGTTTCCCAATATCCTAGTCTAACACTCAAACCATTACACCATGCTGGCTCTTGGCTTTATGTTTTGGTATGCATAATCCAGTCCAAGTTGAGTATTCTCAACAGCCTTATACATTACTATTCAGAAGTAAAGCCTGTTATGTTCAGTAGAACTTACGCCTGGGTAAGCATGTGCTGGATTACAGCATCATTATTCATTTCAAGAGAAGAATTAAGTACAGGTATACTTCAGTTGAGAGCCTGTTTGGTGTAGTGGATTCAGTGCTGGACTGTGACTCTGGAGACTGGATTGATCCCCTGCTTGGCCACGGAAACCCACTGAGTGACCTTGGGTGCATCAGACACTCTCGGCCTCAGAAAACTCTATGATGGGTTCACCTTAGGGTCGCCATAAGTTGGAAATGACTTGAAGGCACACAACAACAACATACCTCAGTTAATACAGTAGATGTTTTCCTAGGCATTACTTCTGTAATAGAAACTTTGGTACTAGAGGGAGAAATAACATGGAAAGAATAGGGTTAGGTTCTTTCACCACAATAAAGAAGAGCGGCTTGAGTATGTTTTAGCAACCTTTTTATTCAGAACTAAAAATATGCACATGTGAAATGAAACAACCAGGTCAGGTAACCCTTGTATAAGGAAACAACATTCGGAACCTTCTAAAGACAATTTGAAGGCTTCTTCCAAAATGTATCCAGGGATAGATTTTTTCCTTTGATCAGCTTCCACTTTTAAAAAAAATAATTTCCATTTCAGTGGCCAAGCTTTTACAATATGATGGGGGGTAGCTGGCGAGACTTGGCTGCTTTCTCCTTTTCTTGCTGTTTTGGTTTATGCACTCTCAGTATGGGATTTCAAAGGCAGCTGCTATTTACCTTGCCTGTTCTAAGTAGGTACCCATGGCTACAGCTGGATTGGCTAAAATAGAATCCTGCACCTTTCCCACTCAAGCTTTGTTTACTACAGACATGCATTTGCAACCCAACACTGAAAGCTTCCGTTTCTTCAACCCTCCTTCACCATCTTCCCAGTGTTGAAGCTGCTTAAAAAAAAACAAAAAACCCTAGCTAAACAGGATGAGGAGGAAAGTGGGGCAGGGCAGACATAAGATTTCCTAAAAAAAAGGAAGCTCCTTTAGCAGAAGCTTTGTTAACTGTGGTATGCTTGTACAGTACTCACGTTTTCTATTGGTGTGGATTTACTGTAATGAATTAGAGGAGTGTGAGCTTGATAGGCTGGGAGCAGGGAAAGTGCAGTGGTATAGTTTTCATCAAAAAAGTGAGGGATTTATGTCAATTAGAAACAAATGTGAAAGTGACCTCCTAACCAGTGCCAGGAGACAGAGTGCAGTATAGGGCCTGGAGACTTTGGTGCTTGGACTGGTCCAGGTTCAAGTCCTCGCCCAGCCATTAAACTCCTTGTGTCAACTGGACATACGCGCACCCAGAGTGAAGACAAAAGTGTGGCACCTACCTGAGCAAGGCACTTCGAGCTTTTTTGAAGGAATGGCGGCAGAGACTGGTGACATTCTAATTATCAAAACAATAGTGCTGGAAATCTAACAACAACAGTTGTGCTACTGACGTGAAGCTTGTAGAGTTTTGCGCAAGCTGCCCTTTTTTTTTTTAGCCTTGTGAATCCCTACAGGTGCCCATAAAGCGAGTTTTTTCAACAGCAGAGAAGACCTTCGGAGATTGGGCCAGTGACCTTGATACGTCTCCATTTCTCCTCAAAAGCGCTCTTGTTCGTTTGCCTGCGTAAACTGACAACTCCTGACATGAATTTGTGATCCTATGGACCGGCGCTTAAACGCTACAGCACCAGAAAGTGCTTTTCGGACAGCGTTCCTTTTGCCCGTTCGCAAATTCCGGCCTCACGCTACGCTGGGACCAAACGCAGCCTCTCGTTTCCTTCAATTAAAAAAAAAAAATTAATAATCTTGGCGGCAGCCTCTTCTGGCCAATCGGAGCCCAGCCGCGAGGGTGCTCGGCTCATTCCCGCAAAGGGGGAACGCTGGGAGGCAATTAGCCAATGGGCAAGGTGCTCTTCAAAGTGGGGTGATGCTGCCCCGCTAGAGAATCTGAAGGGAGGCGGCTCTTGTGGAGGAGAGCCAATGGCGGCTTGGAAGGCTGGTTGCTCTGCGTCAACTGGCAACTCTCTGACCCACTTAGGAAATGCAGGCCGGGGCAATTGGACGAATGGGAGAGAAGCTACCGAGAGAGGCAGGTTTTTGCTCGAAGGTGGCTTAGATTGGCGTCTCTCGCAGCCAGTGGCTTTAACATACCTGGTCGGCCCTGCCCAATGAGGCATGAGTGGGTGGGACGGCGGGTGAGCAGTCGCCGAGCCTGAGGAGAGAGTTTTCTGGTGGTGGTTGTTGTTGGCGGCGGCGGAGATGGAGCGGTGGGGCTGGGTGCGCCTGGGGATCTTTCTGCTCTTAGCGGCCCCGCTCTGCGGCCGAGAGCTCCGGTTCGGAGCGAGGAGGTTGCGGGCCCGGCGGGGGACCCACGACGTTGAGTCGGAGGCGGGATGCGGCCCGCGGGAGGGCGGCTTTGATTTGGAGGCGCTGAGCAACAACACCCACAAGGTGAGCGAAATCATGGTGTGTGTTCGTGTGTGTGTGAGGGCGAGAGAAAGGAGCCCCTGCTAGCACAGGAAAACAAACTGCGTTTAAGCACAGGGGTACCGGGATACCCATGTATGTTTGCGTGGATGGGAGAACTGACTTGAGGTAGACTCTGAACGTAACGAGAGAGGGAGGCTTGAGACAGTGCCGGGCTTGTTGTCCTTTAAATGTCTTGAGTTAAACCTTGCAGTGACAACAAAGGCAGAGACTCTGAACATGTGCAGAGTGCAATTTAGTCATCTCTCAGCAGGCTCAAGCATTCAGTGCGAATTTCTTTGCGACCAGGTGAGTATCTTGCTCAGGTGAGGTTTCATCCCAGGCGGCTCTCTTTGGGGGAATTAAACGCTCGGCGATATGCGACACTAATAAACCTGTGTGTTTTCGAGTAGACAGCCTGACGTACGTGAGGGGAAGGAACGAGGAAGAGTTATACCTTTAGAGCGAGAGAATAAAATAACTTCGGAGCTAAGTCGAGAGGGAGAGACGCCTTGGTGCCTGTGTGTTTTCTCCTATGGAGCCTGTAGGAATGCGTGGTTACATTGGAGGAGTGGTATAAAAGGAAAAGGTTGTTCTCCACTCCCCGCATGTCTTTCCCAGTTAGCTTTGCAGTCTCAGAGCTGGTCTTTTAAAAATGTGGAAAATCTCAGCAGCTGATTTTCTATGTCACGTCTAGTTTGCTTTGAGAAGATTTTCTTTATCCATTTTGAGTCTGTGTAGGATTACTGACACTCAAAAGGCTAAGGATTGGTTTTGAGCATACCGTCATTTTCTGGATTAGCCCACGTTTTGTGTTAAAAGCTGATGCATGCTATTGGCTTTCATGTGAATGGCTTATCATAAAGTAGCGTGGTAGTGAGTTTCTGGAGTTTGATGGGTGTTAGTGGCAACTGAGGGGACCAGCTGTTATGGGTTAGATGTGCATAAACTTAAAATTGGGATGTTAAGATTATCTAGCTTTTCTGAAAGTGTTCAGTGCGCAATGGATTCTGCAGCCACTGTTTTTTGGACATGTTGGCGAAATGTGCTTTGTCCAGGGAGCGTTGATTGTGAAGTCCATTCTGCAGGAAATCCTTTCAGAAAAACTAGTTTCAGTTGATAATCAGCATTTAGTGACTGGGGAAGGTAAGGTTACCTGAATCAACCCAGCCTGCATTTGGTATTCAGTTTAACAATATTGACTATATTGCTGTAGAGCTGCCGGAAAAAGATTTAGCGATTGCATCTTTGAGTTGTAAATTGAGTTCACGATGAAGCAGATATATAGCTGCTTCATGAATGTTGTTGTGATGGCTGTTGTGTGCCTTCAGGTTGTTTCTGACTTAGGTTCACCTTAGGGTTGCCATATCACGAGGTTTTCTTGGCAAGATTTGTTCAGATGAGGTTTACCATGGCCTTCTTCAGAGGCTGAGAGTGTGTGACTTGCCTAGGGTCACCCAGTGGGTTTCTGTTGCTGAACCGGAGATTCAGACCCTGGTCTCCAGAATCCTAGTCCAGTGCCCAAACCACTACAGCACTCTGGCTCTCAGAGATGCATGAATCTGTTTGTGTATAGTAGATTGCAGTGAATACAGTAATTAGCTGTATCAGTATACTCTAGGTAGAAAGCTGGTGTAAAAAACAGAACAGGACTTTGCTGTTCTCTTTCTAACTATCCTGACAGCTCTCTCTTCCTAACTATGGCAGGGCTCTTCATTTCGTGTGTGTGTGTGTGTGTACACTTGCCGTCATCAGAATCTTTCTGAAACAGATAGTAAAACATGCCTTCTTATTATGATGTACCCCATGTGGAGGGCGTTGCTCCCTATTAGCACTATGACCTGCCAGTCAGGTGTTCTCAGCCGGAAGTCAACTGATGGCTTTGGTTATTGTTGAGTCAAATTTATTTCCTCATTCTTCATACATATAATTGCCTATTGCAAGAATCGTTGGAGTCTTGAAATAAGCGCTGTAGCCCTTTCGTTATGGAGGAAGTTCTGTGCAGTTTAAACTTAATCTTGCCCCTTACTTAACTCTTTTTCCTGTTCTTAAAATTTTCTTGTTAACTTCTCATTTCTTAATTCTGATTAAATTCTTCCCATTTTTCTCCTTCATGTTCAGTTCACATTCATGGTTGGTCCACTGTCTCTTGACCACAGTGTCAAGGGAATAAGACTGGGTACCGAACTGAAGTCTTCATTTCTTTCTTAAGATTTTGGCTGCTAAATCTTACACTTTTCATCTTTGGTATTTATACAATTTGCACCTTTCTTTCTCTGCATTCAACCAACGTTCTTCTTCACATTCTCATTATTTCTTTCTTTTTCCTTTGCAATACCCTTCTGCTTTAGACTTACTGTCTCTTGTCTCAGACCTCTTTCCTCTATCTTGGTACAACCTCCCATTCTCTGTCTTGAGTAGAAATGTGGAGGACTGGGGAAAGAGGAAGGAAAATAAAGAAAACTTTCACCCATTTCTGTGGAAAACAACAGAAAAAGAGATCCCCCCCCCCAGTTATTTCAGAGAAAGCACTTTCCCCAGATTTTTTTTGTTTTTCCCAAATCTTCACAGAAATTCTCAGATTGCTGTTCCCTTGAATTTAGCTGTGGACGTCACAGTAGTGAAGGTGGGGAATGGATGTACAGAGTGAGAATATATTGTTAGCTGTCCCAGTTGTGAAGCTAAATATTTTGGGGTGACTTGCTCTGGAATTCTTCAAGTTCACATGTTCTATTCTGTTTGCTGTTATGATCAGTGGTGTAGTGAAGCCATGGCTCGTGGGAATGAAGCATTGAGGTTTTTTGTTAAAAAGAGATGTTGTTCTAATCTATCAGAATTTCTCAGACTTCTGCTTCTCTGATTTTGGCTGCAACCTTCACAGTAGTGTGGGTGGGGATGGACACTCAGTGAGAATATATTCTTAGCTATCCCATTGTAAAGGTCAGTATTTTAGGATGGCTTGGTCTTGAATAGACAATTAAGATTCATTGACTTTACAAAAGTTAGACTCCTGTTGGAGAATTTTTTAAAGAATATGGATCAACACTTCTGTGTTTTTTGAACTTTTGTTGAGGGCATAGTTATACAGACTTCTGTGATGAGCACACGATGAGCAGATGACTTCAAAATTTACCACTTTGTCACTAATTATGGTCACATTATCCTTCTTCCTAGCACTGGCACTGGATTTCGCATTCTGTTCAGGCTTCTTTTAATACTTTCATCCTTATCTATTGTTGCACCTCTTCAAAATATTGTCTTCACTTTTCCAGTGCTCTTTCTTATAGGTAACCAGATCCTGCATTTCTTTACCTGTGCTTCGTTGTGGCCCTTAACACTGAATCTCTCTTTTCATTCTAATTGTCTGTTTAACTTATTCTGATGCTAGGTAATACAACTCTATCACCCTCTGATACATCCACTTTTCTCTCCCCTTCCTGTGTCTGTTTTTTCTTAAGTTGAAAGCGACATATCTGGCCTTTTTAAGTGCCTTTGTAACTCCTTTAGAAATAAAAGTTGATATGTGTTATATTCAGGTGTGGGTTTTTTTTACACTTTTTTCCCTGAGGAAAAAAGCCATATTGGTTAAGAGATGCACTCTGCTTCACCTTCGCTTCACTTGCTCACCATCTCTTCTAAAAGCTTCACTTCACTGCTCCTGGTTGCCTTTCTTTCTTCAAAAATAAGTTTCCTTTTCACATGTAAGCATGCTGAAGCGTGTTCGTTTCGGACAAATTATTCCTCCTCGCATTATATCACTGTGTTATGTTTGTTTTACTTCAGTTGTAATATATAAGTGAGGACCAGTTTGAATGTTGGACCATGAATCTAGAAACCAGGGTTTGATCCCCTGCTTGATCATGGAAACCCACTAGGTAACCTTGGGCACATCACACTCTCAGCCTGAGAAAACTGCATGATAGATTTGCTGTTAGGTCGCTGTAAGTCAAAAGCGACTTGAAGGCACACAACAACAATGTCTATATACTATATAGATACTATTCTTCTGAAGTAAAATAAAATGGACAAAATGATATTGCATGACTATCCAGCATATACCAACATTGCTTGTGTGGGTGTTTTGGTCATTGTTGTTCATTAGCACAACTGCAGACTGTCTCCTTGAAAAAGGAGTTAATTTTTTTCCAGAGATGTCTCTGCATAGGCAACAGGACGTCTGTCATAATTCCTGTAATAATCCACAATGGTTCCATAAAAAAGGATGTTTGAAAACCTAGGTTAATATAGACCAGATTATCTGGATTTGGTTTCTGAAATGGGTGCTGTTCTGATATATCCTTTAGCTGTAATCATTTTAGGTAAAGATTGTGTTGCCTCTGTGGACCATCTAATTTGCTATTAATACTAAAAAAGATAAATAATGATAGTAATGGGTGTCTTGCTTGAACTTTCCGTGTTTGCATGCCTCATAGTGTATTCTAGGGTCAATAAATAGAATATGTTGACAGACTAGAGGACTGTTAAAGGTCTGTTAACAATTTTTTACAGGGAGGAGTAGATTATTATTGGAAGAGTCATGCCATCTTTCAGTGTTATCAAGACACATGGAGCTGGAAGGGGGCTTTATAGGTCATTTTAGGTACATGATGTTGTTGTTCCCTTCATGATGCAAAAAACCTAGAGCATTTGCAACAAATAACTGTCAAGTCTCTGTTGCTACAAAGGAAACCTCCTTTCCTTCATTGGTTCCAATCAATGAGATACTGTTGCTATTAAGAAGTCTTTCATAATGTTTAACTGGATCTGCACTCCTGTAACTTAAACCCCACAGCATTATCCTTTAGGTCAGCAGAGAACAAGTTATAGCCTTTTTCCATACAACAGCTTATCTGAAGCACTCAATCATTTTCCTCTTGTCTTTTCTTCCCCAGGCTACATTATGTAGTTCCTTCAAGCTTTTCTTGTAGTATTTGTTTTCGTTATTGCTGACTATCTTCCTTACTGTTCTCTGAACTTGTTACAGTTTGTCTTTATCCTTCTTAATGTACATTGCTCAGGGCTAGGCACAGTATTCCGAAAGACGTCTGATAAGTACAAGGTACAGTAGAATAATTATTTACAGATGCAGAATACCAAACTTTCTCCCACTTTCCATATCTCAGTATTCATCAAATTTTACATGTCAAAAAGCTTAATACTCAAGTGTTTTTTAAGCAGAGGCTGGATGGCCATCAGTTGGGAGTGCTTTGATGTGGGTACCTGCATGGCAGGGAGTTGGACTGGATGGCCCCTGTGGTCTCTTCCAACTCTATGATTTTGCGGTTCATCCTTCTTTCCTTATCCCTTTAAGTTCTGCTATGAAATGATGCTTCTGTTGAATTATGAGAGTTTGATAATCATATCAGACAGAGTGAACTTTTATTTAGTAATCTTTTGTAGGAGAGATTACGAAGGCCATATTTCTTTTCTTTGGGACAGATATCCCTTTTTGCAGATAGCAGCTACTTTGTACTGGTCCACATAATATTACACTAATGAACTAAAGTTGTGGTAGAAGCACTAACCACTACATCAGGGAGGAAATGTTTATTGTGTTGCTAAAATGAAATAAAGATTAAGAAGATGCTGCTGGATTTGGGTAAACCTAAAAAACTAATCTGTCCTGATCATTTCCTATATGAAACGCTTAAATCTCCAGGAGCTTAGTGTCTTACTCCTTTCCTTTTCTGCAGCTAGGAATATCTGACAATTTTGTGCATCCTTTGTAAATGAGGGAACAGAAGTGCCCAACCCCAGTTGATCTTTGCTTTACTGTGTACTGTTTGAATTTTTATTTGGCTGTCCCACCCTGTGTTCTGCTACATAGGACTTTCTTGCTTATTTTTTCTTGTACCCACAAGTATACAAGAAACAAGCAAAACTGTTCATAGCTAAGGGTCTAATAAGCATAACAGTCCCGTAAAACAGGAAGATACTTTCTGTGTTATGCTTTGGGTTCTCATTTCGTGTAACACATTTTCTTAGACAATTTGAAGAAGGAAGTTTGCAAATTGATGCTTCCATTTCATACATCTGATTGGCCCAAGATATCTAGAAATCTGAGTTTAGTTGGATCATCCAATAAGATGATCAGAATGTGGCCTTTGTAATAAATAGACTGTTTATTACTTGGGCCCACTGTATATATGGTATAAGAAAGATCCCTAGATTTATTTAAATGCACCCCTTCCTTAAATTTCAAATGGTTTACGTTTTAAAATTCCTAGTTCACTTATATGGATCTTCTGGATATTTTAGATTACACTTTTACCATGTGGGTAATCTAAAACGTTGTGGGTAATTTAAAACATTGTGAGGTCCAGCAATCCTGACCTGTTGTGGTTTTACCTGTTCATACTCCGTTGAGCCAAATCTCTGTCTTCCCACTTTTGTTCCAAATCTCCCCTTGTCTCAAGCTTGGGTGAACAGAGTGAATGGAATGTTCTTAAGATATTCTGCCTTTTTTTTTGAACAATGCAAAATGAAGCCAACATTTGTTATTGTTATTTTTATTTAGTATCATGCCTTTCTCCCAAAATTGGGACTCATGTTAGCTTATAGTTTAAAAAGAAAAATACACTAAAAACATATGAAAAGTGAACATTAAAATAGAATTCAACTATTCACGATACTAAAACAATTAAACCTGCAATTAAAATGATAAAATACAATTAAGAAGATAAAATATATATCCCAATTTTGGGAGAATATATATAGTTTTACTCTTAGATTTCAATGGCATCCTGAAACCAAAATAACTCTGAAAGGGGATCTCCTCCCCATCCTTTTTCCCATTCATTCAATTCCTGATTCCTTTCAAAGCTGCTTACAAAATTAAATTACAAAATACAAAAAGATGCCATCTAATCAAGAAATATATAGTGGGTAGCTGTAATCCTAATTCTTCCTCTTGGTTATGTATGTTTGTATATGAAACCAAACACATGCATACGTGAACATATCACACAGGAAGACTGGTTTACACAGCATGAAGACTTTCATTGTTCTAACATTGGAAATACCAGAAATGCAAGTGTTTATTCCTTGGACCTCACTTCAAACTAGGTGAAAGAATTTGGAAGGAACCTCAAGGCCTCCTAGCCTTAAGTGCACTTCTTACTCTTGAGCAGACTTGTTACTTCTAAGGAGCCCTTTTAGTGGTGTCTGGAGTCTAACTAATGATCTACTGACTCAGCATTGTTGCTTTGTCAGCTAATATACCAAAAACACTCAAATTGAAATTGTTTAACAGTCCTTTGCCTACACCAAGAAAGCTTTCTCCTGTTTCTTTAGTGCAAAGCTTCCTTGATACTCAGTTTTAAAATAAATGCGTTTCATAAGAACTTTGTGTCTCAGTGGGAAGAATGTGTAATTGTTTGCCTATGATGTCTGTTTTGTCATTTCTGTCTGTGACTGAATAGATAGTGCCTGTTGGAGACTAGGGATCCAGCATTAGCTGCAACTGTTCTTATAGGCTTTTGCACGTATAACATGAAATAACATTCAAAACAAACATATTGTATGCAGCCCTTTGACTGCATATAATGACTGATTCAATCAATCAGCTAGTGTTCTCTTCCTGTCTGAGGAAACTTTCCCTGCTGCAGATGTACTAGACTCGTTTCTTCCATCTGAACAGTATCTAGGTACATCTAGGTAAGGGAAAGATGTCAATATGTTCTTCTTGCAATGGCTGTGGAGTAATGACATGGATGTTTTTGTGTTTTTGCTGAGTTCCTAAATTAACCAGGATCGAATTTTAATATGTTTATGTCACATAGTCAAAAAGAAAAAAACAGTGCTACGTGCCCTATAAATATCTCAAAAGCTATTTTGACCAAATCTACTGAGCCAAAAGTTACCAAAAGTACTTAAGCTGATGTATTTGGTTGGGAGTAAATTTAGTAAAGAGAATTGCTAGTCTTTAGAGCCAGGCCTTGTTCTTACTCTTTAAGATTCTGCCCATGCTTTCTGAAAGAGAACATGAGAAAAGCTGCTTATCACATTTATGTAATGCTATGCAATATTGATACATGTTTACCACAATAACCTTAGCAGATCTCTTAGTGGTATAATCTTCTAGACAGAGTGATCCTTTTGCCTTGTTTGTCAACTCCTCATCTTCAGGCAACTTATTTTATTTTTCAGTGTGCCTTGCTTCTTGAAATATGGCCACAAGTTCTTGTTCCAAACAATGTTACTTGGTTGTGGGTTCTATATTTGAAGCTTCGTTATGTGCCAAGATTCTGCCAGCATTACATGAGTGCTGTGTGGGAGCATGCAGAAGCAGACTGAGAACTTGACAAAGGTCTGTGGTGGGGATCTGTTTCCTTCATCTGCAAATCCGTTGCTTTATTTTAACTGTGTCTTAATAAAAACCAGGCCTGGTAGCCTGTGTTATACAAGGGTTTCTGCCAATGATAGGGGGCTGGACTGGAACTGGATGGGGTATTCTGAAGGAATATGCTAAAGCACCCTCATCTTGATGACACTTTGACAAAATTGACAGTGAGTCAGTTTTATATTATCTGTCGTTAAAAGCTGAAGTAGACATAAAGGTCTCCTAGGAAATACATGGCTTTGCTGTATCTTTGGGGACAGCAATGTATTTCTAAAACGTTAACCTTGGTGTATTAGCCCACTTAATCAGATACAATAGATGAAGCGGGCTCTGGCCCACAAAAGCTTATGCTGTAATAAAGCTGTTAGTATGAGTCTCTGTTTTGTTAATTACACTTGATACTGGAGTCATCTTAATATTCAACTTGAGCTACTTCTCTGTATTTTTCTGGGTTCATGGAAAATATCCTAATCCTGTATGGCTGAAGATGATTTGATAGCAGACTTGGGTATAGGTTCTACGAAAAGGTTTGTATGAATACTTCAGCTGCAGTATTGCAGTAAAGTATTATTCTAGTAAAATTAGTATGTAGGGGATCCTGAAAAAATCCGTGTTTGCCACCTGTTTGTCAGGTAGATTGGTCTGTCGTTGTCCCCTCTCTTTGCTTTCTGTGTGCTGTCTTTTTCCTTCAGAAGGTGATGGGCGTATGTAACCAGCTTGTTCTCCACATGCTTCACTATGGTTTTTTGCTATGTAATTGTGTCTTGTGGAGTGGAAATTTTTGGTGAGCTTTGTGCAACTTTTTCATAAACTGAGAAGATCAGAAACACAGCTGAGATGACAAGATAATATGAACGTCTGTGTCAATGGAGTGGAACAAAAGAAAGACTGATAAAGCTTTTGGGAGAGGGGAGAACACCCTTTTAACCACTAAGAGCCCATAACTGTGTAGATATGGAGTGCGCCTATAAAGAAGAAACAGAGATGTAGTTTGCTTGTAAAGGCAATCTCTTCAAAATTGAATTGAAATGTGACAGCGGTCCCCATGACTTTATCTGTGTTCACAGAGTAGCTTTGGTTGTCATGTGTGACAACCAAAAGATCATCTGAAGTGTGATTCCCCAGTTAGCACCTTTTTTTTGTTAGCCTGGGCAAAATAGCTCGCTCTTCAGCATGACTGAAGAAAGTCAAGCTCTTCAATGTTCTTGGGTTTTGTGGAACAGGGCAATATTTCTATACCACACCATTTCCAAAAAAGAAAACATGAAAAATGAAAAATTATTTTGGGGAATTGGGTAGACCTGTGCTGGTATCCTTCTGACTCACCAGTGGCAGATGGCTTTTCACAGACACAGCTGGTAGTTCTTGCTGTATAATTAAACAAAGTCAAGCACTTTGAGCCTGGCAGCAGCCCAGCCATGTATCTGACTCTGAGACAGCTAAGGATACAATCTAAGGATTAAGTAAGTTGAATACCAATTAAATTCATTTCAGTTCCAAGATGTAAGAAAACAAAATGTGGGGAAGTCAGTGGGGATGAACACTTCTGCAGGGTGCTCTAGATACATTGACTAGAAAATTAAAATAAATGCCTTTTGTTTTTGGGAATGCATGCCTTCCAGTGCTAAAAGCACCAAGCTTTAAAAAAAACTACCTTGTTTACTCAGTATGGAAACTATTCAGAGCAATGCAGTGCTACATGTTACAGTTGCTTTGAAGAATATCAGCATTACACTAGTATTTCCTGCAGCAAATACGTTGCGTGTAGAAGCATGCCTAATATATATTTTTGATGTGTACATACACATAATACAGACAATATTTATGAAACCTCTCTTCAAAATATGACTGTGTTAGGTTTTTCAACTACATGTATGTAGCTGTTTAAATAAATTTATATATATTTCAGGGTCATTTTTCACATTGGCAGATATTCCAAGGCAGCATACCCAAGGCATGCAGGGACAAAACTTCATAAACTTTTTAAAATGAAACAGTATCTAAAATTGACAAACTATTTTGCTCACCTGAAAAATAGATGTATTGCATCTATACAATATACTCGCTCTCAAAAATTAAAAAAAACCAGAACAAAAACCATTCTGCTGTAATATGAGTTTCTTTCCACAGTCTTAACACTAGTTCTGCTTTAAATTTAACCTGGTTTAAGTTGCATCATGGTGATTTCATATGCTAAAGTGATATTTTTACTAGCAGCTGGTTCATTATTTTTGTTAATATATATATATGGAAGTGGCATTCTAATCTATAACTACAATGCTATATGTAGGACTAGGTAAGAAAAATTGATATTTTTCCACCCAAGGAAAAAGGGATTTCCATTCTTGTTTCTTGCTTTGAACATGCCCCTGCACACTGAGGAGAGCTAAAAAGCTGTAGTATATGCATGCATACATTACAGCAGTACATGGCAGGCTCTCTGATATGGGAGGTGCCAGCAATTATTTTTTTCAAGTATGCCAGGGATTAGCACTGTATTTTTTTCCCATGGGTGGAATTATTTCTTTCTTTCTTTGAAATTTGGCAAGGATTGGCAGCCAATAGCTCAGGGATTGGCATCAGTCCAGGGACCACTACTTTGAGGAGCACTGCATTACCACACTTGCCCTAACCTGATTTTTTTTAATCATCCATCATGTAACAACATACAAAGAGATTTTCATTGCAGGTAGTCACACTTATGTCTTTTAAAATAACTTACTCCCATCTATACTACCCTGAACTCCTTGGAGAAGTGGTACAGATTTGTTAATTACATTTGGGAATTCTGTGTATTCAGACAGATGAAACAATCCTGAGCATGGAAAAAGTTCACAACCATATTGTATCCAGCTGAACCCAAATATAAATGCAATCATAATAACCCATGATGGTTTAATTTCCCTAAGATGGGCAGTGTCCATAAATCCTGACTCAGTGAACTGTCAGACTGGTTTTTCTGCATCTGAGTAAGCTTGCCGCAGTGCTAAAAGTTCCTTATTCCTTAATAAGCATTTGAACGGCTGGATAACCTTCTACGCATTTTACTGTGGCAGAGTTCTCTTTTACTTCAGCAAATACGTCTTCAACAACTGTTTACTGACTTCTTGGTGGTAAAGAATTGATAAATGGGAGAGACAATGTTTAGCTTTTATTATCCTTGCAAGCCATGTGTATTTCTGCTGGCTGCAAGTCAGAAACAATGAAGGAGACTTGGAGAACAGAGGAAAGGTTAAGCATCACTCTTGTCTCTCTTACTCTTGCTGGTCAGATTCAAGTCTGGGAATCCCATGATTACCTCTGAATATGTGATTATGCTTATAGCTGAATTAAATAAAAAATGTTTTGTGTTTGGCTTGTAGAAACTCAGTTTTGTTCTGCTGATTTTTTCTTGCCCACATTTATTCACTTTAAAAATTTGTCTTTTTGTGTATAAAATATAAATGCAAATATTAACATAGATTTCATAAAGTCTGTGGAGTATTTTGTAATATAAAATAAAGTGCACTTGGTTATTTGTGAGGACTGACATAATTTGTGCTTATGTCATACTTTTCTCAACAAGCAGGGGATTATGGTGATTTTTGGATAACCCTTGTTGTCATCTAATTCTCTTCTCTGCAAAAGGAAAGAACACAGATCTTTGATGCATCTGTTAGCTCTGTCACCTAAGGATCATTCAAGGCTCTTTTTACATGTTTAGCCAGTATAGAAGCCTTTCTTGCAAGCCGGCAGTTTTTTATTAATTAATATTTCTACGTCATTTTTCAGCTCAGTGACCTTCAAAGTGCCTATGTTTATCTTTGCAGCTGGAGAAGAAAAGATTTTTTCTCTTTAAGGTTTCTGCAGTTTGGTTTGAACTGGGCATGAGCACACAGCCAAGTTCATAACCTTATAGAGCAAAGCAATACAGATATTTGATGGGAGGCCCAGCTTCAGGGTGTGTGCTCAAGGGTGTGTGGACTCTACATTCTTCCTGGGTTCCTTATTGACTTAAAGGGGAATGGCCCTTGCCTTCTTGCTTTTTGTTTTTCCTTCAGAGAAATAGAAAACTAGACCTTCATTTTGCTGTCTTCTCATTTTTCTGCCACTCCTGCCTTCTGGCTGGCAATTTTATTCGGTCTACTTTTGCTTTATTTTTGGTGACTGTCTGCGATGGCTGCTGTTTTCATCATATTGACAGATTGCTTATGACATAGCAGTGTTTACAAGTGCTCTGTTTGTGGTAGTGAATTTTGTCCATTGGACTCATAGCTGCGCCCTTGGCTCTGATGAGGGGCATTTGGTGACAGCATCCCCTGCTCTTAAAAGGGTCCAAGGCAGATGGGCTGAAAGTTGCCATTTTTGAATTCTACTATCAATTCTATTATCAAACCTGGTTCTTCTGGAAACAGACACTTAGCTCTAAGCAACCAGAGCTTAACTGTACAGTTCTGCAGGATCTCTATCCTGCTTCTCTTGTGATTGATGACTGCATCCACCTTGAGCAGTGGGCAGTTGGCTTTTCTCTCCCTGTTGTTTCTAGTCTTGGAGAATGGCCAGTGCAGATTTCTTCTGTGGGCGAATCTTGGGATCAGGCTGCTTTTAGATGGCCTTGTCCTATAAGTGTCACTTTTTTTCTGGGAACTTAATTAGCATTCACCACAACATGGTAATTCCCTGGGGAGTTAGGATCCTCCCCGTCGCCGCAGTCTGGATAGAAGATGCCTTTATCTACTCCCTGATCTTTGGCTATCACCTTTTAGTTCGATCTTGGGATCATTATCATTACTGGTATTCTCAACCAATGCTTTCCTTTGGAGCCGATGGCATATACTGTGTGCATCATCAACTGTGCTGTTGCAGTGGTCTTGCAGACCTATTCTAATCCTGTGAGCTTTTGCAATTGAAGTGAGAGGCCAAATTAATTTTCTGTGCATTGGTAATGCTAATGTCTCTTACCATTTTGTAGTAGTATTAGAGTTATGGGTGAGATTAGGGCTAGCCTTACTTTTGGGGGTTAGCTAGGCTAAAAATATAGTTGTTTAAAATGTCAGGCATGAAGAGAGGAGAAAGTGGGCATGTATGCATTCCGAAGAGAACAGATGTTTCTTAAACTTTTTAAACTGACAGGATATTCAGAATGATGCAAGGAAGTAGGAGAAGGATGTATTACAGTGATGTTAAAGGCATTATCCAGTAGGTGGCCAGTACATTACCGTAAGCGCTATCTTTCCAGCAATCCTGCCCTCCACAGCAATTTTTAGTGTTGAGGCTAGTGTCAAATTTAGGAGCAGTGTACAATGGAGTAGTAATTATGTGGCCAATAAAGCTTTGGACTGCAGCTCTCATCAGAAAATGTAGCCAGTGATAATGAATGCAAGGAGTCATGGTCCAACAACATGATTGCCACTCCTTATGTAGGGTGGTGATGTGAGTGCTGCTGAAAAGTCCTGTAGGGAAATATATTCAGGGACAGGGCTGTTTGTGTGCTTCAGAGATAACTTCATTGTCTGGAAAGACTGTGATGTTGTTGTCTGCTCTAGTTACCCTGAGAAGTTGGGAAGTTAAGCTGCTAATGACCCTGCTTTGTGAACTTTGTGGCTACTAGCAAAATAAAGCACTAAGCTGTCTTTTCCCTCCTCTGAATGCTAAACGGTTATCAACAGTATGTGTAAAGAAGAATGTTTGAATAAACAAGATTGGTCTTTGAAGATGTGCTTTATTGTAGACCTGCATTCTTCAGCTACTCTTCTGACATGCCATTACTGTTGTTTTTAGGCTTGCTAGCCTCTCTCACGTAGATAATCCTTAATAGAACTACTGTGGCTGCAGTGTTTATGTAACTCAACATCTAAATTGCAGAGTTTGGTGCCAGTATCTCTTTGGAGTTGGTACTTGAGCTCTTTAGTATTGCGGCACTTCTGTTGTAATTGGATATTGGTTCCATTATTCTTGTTAGGGAGTTATTGTTTGATTAATCCTTGGTCTTCATACAGAAGTGAGGAAGTGGGGCATTAATCTTAAATATGCTGAAAACTGAAGCTCTTATAATTGTGGAATACAGTAGGATTATTGCTGTTACTTTACTGCTGAGTAGATGATCTGTTCTTGCAGCTAGCAGCGTAATGGGTGATGTGATTAAAATACAATTTAATTCCCAGAATATATGAATCCCATAAATCAACCTTGTCTAAGCAAGATGTTGTTGAAACAGCTGCTTGCATCTTTGATCACACATCCCACAAATATGCAACTGTATGGAGTGATGTGGAAACACAAGGATCTTGGGCAGATTTTGGCATTCTACTGTGTGGACACAGTAGATTATGTGTTGTGTTAGAAACAGCCAGAGAAAGAAATAGCTCAAAAACACCAACTACCCTTAGGAGTAAAAAATAAATATTGTCATTACATTGCAAATATATATGTAAAGAAAAGTTTAGTCAGTGCACTGTTCCTGGCACAGAACTGGAGTATTATTCCTTTATAATTCATTATACTAGTGATGGAGCAAGAGAAGGCAGAGAAGAAATTATGGTTTTCCAAATAAGCAGAAGAGATGACACTGGTGTCAGGTTCAGGCTCAGTGAGGAAAATACAAGTGTAAGCAACATTGAGTTGACCATATGAGAAGAGACAATTCCAAAGCAACATCAGGAAGAAGAGAGGGAAAGCATGAACACAAAGGAGTCAAAGCAGGCATTACTGATTTCAGAAAAGAGACAGATAGCAAGGGGCTTCATTTCTTGATGATTCATATTCACTTGGAAATTTATAAAGGGTATCAACTATCCTACTTCCTACAGGCTTCTGGTCACAAATTTACAATGGTGTATTCACCCATGTTTAAAAATCTCAATGTGCACAGTGGTCTTCTCTCTCATGCAGAGAGTAGCTGTCAAAGGCCATGATGAAAGACCAACAGCAGAGCGAGTCATAAGCCTTGTGTATGTGAAATTTCTTTATAACAGTACAATTTAAAGTTGTGGTCAGTGGAGCAATGCTTTTTCCTAATATGTAACCTAAAAAAAATAACATGGAGAAGGAACAAGGGAACTGGTAAAGGGGGCAAGAGATGGTAGCTAGCTAAGCATTAGTTTTCCTCTTGAAGTTCCACGAACAGAATGCCCTTAGCTCTTGGGCATGTGGATATGCCTTTAAGTTGCTGTCTTGCATGAGAGGCAAACTGGGTTAGCCTCCTTTATTTGTCATTTGTGTAGTCCTATGTGGCCGACGCTGTTCAGATTTCTGCTTGCCTCCCAAGTTGAAAGCTGGGAAGGTAGAGGGGTCATGACACAAATGAGGAAAAAAGCTCCATCTACCTCTGCCACTTCAAAGTTGGGAGGAAGGCTGGCTGATCATCACAGGTGACATCACACTTAACGATGGTAGGCATGGTGAATGGACTTGTTGAAACTTGCTCATACCTCCGTAGTTAGTGTAGTGTTCCTTTGTTGGGTAGGACATAATTGAATACATAGTGATCCTTTATTACTTTGATAACTTTTTAAATGTAATTTTAAAAAAATACATTTTTTTTCTATGTTATACAATCAGTGTCACATATAACCCAGTGTCACTTATATCCATTAATCTTTAAGCTCTCCTATTCCTAATATCTTATCAACAACTTTTCTTGACTTCCTCTACTTTTGGTCTTGGTACTTATTCCTTAACTGTGTGTGTGTGTGTGTGTGTGTGTGTGTGTGTATTATTATCTTTTTTTTCCTTTACCTTCTTACCCCAACTATGATCTTCTAAATATATTATACAATACGCATTATATAAATCAATCAGTAATATTCATATACATGTAAATATGTGTAAGTGTGTGTGTATATATAAATTCTTATTATCTCCTTTTCCTTCCTTCTCCCTCTTGCCCAAACTATGAATTTATAAATATAATATACTGTATACATTATATAAACCAATCCATAATATTTATAATTTTTTTTCATATTTGTAGTCATTTTAACTTTAAATCAAGAATCTTCCCAATACAGTAATTTCTTCTTTTTCCTTCAAAAAGTTTAAGAAGGGTTCCCAATCTTCTTGAAATTCTTCAGTCATTTTCTCTTCAAACGTCACTGAAAGCTTATCAATTTCTGCAATTTCTGATACTGGAAATCCACATTTCTGTAGGTATTTCTGGACTCTAGGTATTTCTAGACTCTCCCATTTTTGAGAATAGATGATTCTTGCTGCAGTGATCATGTAATGTAATATTTTATAATTGCGAGATTTTATTTCTTTGTTAGGTATTCCTAGTAACACTAATTCAGGAATTAGTAGAATCTTAATTTTTAGGACTTCTTGCAACCATTTTTGAAATTCACTCCAAAATTTTTTTGCATGGGTACAGGACCACTACATGTGAAATAGAGTTCCTTCCTGTTCTCTGCATTTCCAACATGTTTTGTCAGAATTTTTTAAAATTTTAGATACTTCTGTTGGCGTTAGGAACTATTTAAAGATTATTTTGTACACATTTTCTTTCAGATCATAACAGAGAACATATTTTCGCTCTTTAATCCATAACTTTTCCTATTTCTCTAATTGTATTAAGCATCCTATATCCTGAGCCCATCTAATCATATTGTTTTTAACTACTTCTGGTTCCAGTCCCAGGTCCAGCAACATGTTGTACATTTTAGTGACTAAATGGTCTTCATCTGTGCCATATTTTGTTTCAAATTAATTCATTTTCTCAAATCCATTACTTTTTTATTATTCAGAAATTTCTCTTTTAATTGTCTATCCCAAACCAATCAGTTTCCCATCCTTGCTCTTTTAATTCTTCATAACATTTGGTATTATACTGCTGATTTTACACAAATAATAAATCTCTATAAGTCAGCCAATTCACATTATCTCTCTTTTGATTTTTTAAAAAGGCTTTTTATACAGAGATCCGTAACAGAGTTTTGGTGCATGATACATTTTTATATTTTTTCCAATTCTTAGTATGGCGTGCCTAATGATGTGGTTGTTACTCTTTATTGACTTTATCTCATTGCTTTGATAACTTTGGTTGGGAGTGGCAGACTGCTCTAGAGTGAAGAATTGTTATCTGAATTTGGTTCCTGACATCCAAATGCCATGTTTTCTTTGGTTGCATTTCTTCTGATCTGTTCTTACTACTGACAAGATTCTATGAAACATGTCTTCATTCAGAAGGGCCCTGAAAGTATGGCTCCCTCAACTCGGGAAAAAAGGCCAAGAAGCTCTTCTCGGATTTATCAGTAGAAACCACACTTTCAAATATCCTAAAGCCTTGTTTGCGTAAAAAGATACTGAAGAGATTACAGTTGCAGTAGGGGAATTGTTGTGAAATGGTTTGGTGATGTTGTCCGAGGGTGACAATAATCATGTACTGTGTTTGCTGGCGTATAAGACTCACCCCCCCAAAAATGGGGTGCACTCCCCCCATTTGAAAATGAGGTGCATTGAATAGTATTTGCCAATGTATAAATAGGGTGTATCTTATACACAGGTGTGTCGTATATGCCAGCAAATACGGTAGATATCCATTTATAGTGATGAAGTAACTAACCGATGTCCTTGTAATAATTCTCAGTTTGTTTAAACTGGCAGACTCAGCTTCAGGTAGATTTTCTGTAGCTTAGTTCAGCCACTATAACACATTAGATGTCAGTAATTGAATTGTGACAAGCTTCTTGTCAAGATGTGAGTAGTACGGTGCAGAAGAATTTGTGGACTATGAATTTGTGGACTGTCATAGTAAGCACCCAAATGTCCTGTATGAGTGAGGATTGTAAGGATATGCATCCTTCCTGATATTGTTGCCTTGGATTCCCACCAGTCCAAGCCAGTAGTGAGGAATGGTAGGATTTGGAGGGCTGTACTTTGCTTATTTGTTCTCTAGATCCTGTGCAAAGTGGCAAGTTGTTAATCAAGTTGAACATGTGGGGTTAAGAACATTTTATTTCGTTGCTGAGACATGCAGACTGGCTTCCTACAAAACTACACTTAGCTGCACAGTAACAGGATGATCTTTGGCCACTAGAGAGGTTGCAGTAAATACAACTATTTCTGTTCCCCAGTGGCAGTGGATGATGCCCAGTTCCCCATTTTCCACTGCCAACACCCATTTGATGTCACTGCCTGGGGGCCTCTCTAGAGAGCTGTGATGGTCTTAGAAAGTGACTGCAGAGATCCAACCAGGCTCAAATGTCTTGTTCTTAGCAATGGGCAACTGCACTTGGGGCAGGACTATTTTCCCTTCTTCCTACTACCTTGATAACCTGCAACACACTGATGTCACTTCCTGTTTCTTTTTCTTTTCTTTTTCTTTTTTTGCCATTTTTAGCCATTATGGGGAAGGCAAGGGCAAGCAAAACTGCTGTGTGCTTGAAGTGGTTTTGTCTTCTTTATGGTGATTTTTTTTGGCTCAAAAATGTTGTTTGCTTAAAAAAATATGGAGTGGTATTTTACCTGGTTCCACAAAAAAAGCCTGTAGCTTTCAGACTATACTTTTCCACTTGTACTGTGAGTTTTGGCCCTCTCATGCCAGAGTCCTAGATCATTTAAGTGTCTGGAATTGGCAGCATTATTAACCTGCAAGCTACTCAGGATAACATTTGTGACACTGTGCATATTATCTGACACATGTTTTGTGTAGGCAATAGTGAAACTGTCAGCAGTTTTAAAGATAATTGAAGAAATGTCACATCTTTTCTTATAGCTCAACCCAATGCCTGCCTGTAAAACTAAGGCAAAAAGCTTCCTCAAATGCATTTGATTTTTGCCGGTAGAAAGTTGATTTTTAGAATTTTACATGACGCTACAGACACCTAGTAACCCAGGTGAAAAGCAAGATAATAT
Source organism: Cyclura pinguis (assembly GCA_030412105.1). NCBI lineage: Eukaryota > Metazoa > Chordata > Lepidosauria > Squamata > Iguanidae > Cyclura > Cyclura pinguis. Next base: position 68,547,243 of record CM059602.1, on the reverse strand, counting down.
CTGTTATGAAATTAAGCAACTACTGCAAGATATGTTTGATCTGCTGCTGCCCCTCTATAATTAGGTCTGGCAGAACATGTTTTTCCAGATTAGTGGTGGAATGCCATCCCTGTTAGGTGTAGGTAATAGGTTACCTATTTTAAAATCTTTTAATTTTTTCAGTGACCTTTATCTTTTGGATTGAGGCAGTTTACCCGTGTTCACAGAGAACATTTTCAAGAACCCCGCATTCTGAGTTTGTATCAGTTTTATCTGTTCTAGATCTTTTGAGCAGGTGGAGCGGGTTGCTCAAGACAATGTCCGTCATGCAATTCTTTCTAAAGATCACCATTGCGTCATGCCTTTCTTCTATCTGTAACTGCCTATATGCAATTATTTCCAGGTACGTTGCAAGTTGTCTACTGTGGGGAAACAGAAAGGGATCCCAAATGCTGTAGACTTGGAGTGTGTGTCAATTTATTTATCTTGTATAAGCTGCCTTGTAGCCTGGATAGTGCTGCTCCATAAAATCTTTTAATTCTGCCTCAAAACAGAGTATAGTTCATGTAATGTTACAGTAGCGATAACAAGCAGACAAGAAAATCAAACCTAGGTACCCCTGAATTTTCCATTGTAAACAAGAGGACATAATAAGGAGCCACATTAAACTTGTAGCGCCACAGTTTATTAGTTACTGCAAACTGTCCTGGACATTTTGAATTTAAGGGCAGAATTCATTTTTCTTGCAGTAACTCTTTTTTTTAAATGCATTTGTTCTTTCATTAGAAACAGCCCTGCTAAACTGAAGTGTTAAATGTATCTACAGTACTTAAAAAATCTTATATGTTATCCTTCATTAACAGAATCCTGGTGTAGAATACAACAGTTAAATTACAACATAAATTTTAAAAAAAATCGACAGTAAAAAAAAACAAATTAACTTAAACTTGTTGAAATCAGCGAACAAGTTTTTAACAGGCACAAAACACTAACAAGTTAGTGCTTGTCATAGTGGCTCCCTTCTACACCAAAAAACATAGCACCATAGTGGTAAAGACCCCCCTCTGGTAATCACCAGATTTATATGTGCAAACAGACAGAACAAAGAGGAGACCTTGACCTGCCGTGAATGGACAAGCTGATATGGAAAAAAGCACTCCTTTGTGTTGTCTGGTCCCAAGGGTTTTCCCCAACCTGATCTCATCTAGATGTTTGGACTATAACTGCCAGTTTAGCTAACCATTGGATGTGTTGGCTTGAGCCAGTGGTTGAAGCTGGAGTACAGACCATCTGGAATGCACCAGACTTTGTGTGCCATTGGCAACCGGTACAGTTCCCTTTACAGAGAAGCAGCATGCGTGCAGTAGGCTGTGTACTCCAGCAGCTTTACCACTGAATTCTGCACTAGCTGCAGTTGTCTCAGCAGAATGCTCATTGCAATAATCTTGAAGCTACCAGTGTATAGATTATTGTGATCAAATCAGTGAGTCTACCTGGATTTGAGGAGTACACCATAATTTTAAACTTGGTCTTCAGGAGGAGTACAAGCATGTCATGAACAGGCAACCTGCCTAATTCCCAGACCAGAGAAGCACCCGTCCATCATGTCAGGATACAACCCCTTAGCCAGCCCACCACAGTTTTCAGGTTTTGATCCTTGCTCAGATACCATAGGAAAATAGTTGTGTGTATGGATAACACCGAGTTGCAAAAAGAAATTTCAGAAATTTTGACACCGTGGGGAAAAAAAACTTCCCATTTTTAAAGTTAGTAGTATTAACACCATTTGCAAATTGAAAGTCACTTTATTACTTTAGGAACATGAGATATGTTACATATAACTTTGTTTGGCATAAAATTATATATCTGATATATTAAAAGAATAGCTTTTCAGGAAATGATTGCAAATTGAATTTACTCTTTTATTTATTTTTTTTAACGTTACAAATGATGTTGCAAGGTCCTGAACTGTAAGGAAGGTTTTGCTACTTTATGAGAATCAAGCAAGCATATACAAAAATAGCAAGAACAGAAAAGACAATCAACATTAGTAAAGAAAATTATTTTGTCTCCTCTAGTCTTACATATTGTCAAGCAGAGAAAAGCACTCATTGCCATAAAAAGAACTGAGAAGAGGATACTATGACCAGAAATCACAATGATCTGATGCTGTGTATCAGTGCTTCTCAGGCTATCTAATGTGGGCAGCCTGGCTTTTTTCCCCTGATGTGCCAAGGGCCGTTACTGTGTTTGTGTTCATTGGTTACAACTGTGTTATTCTTTCTTGGAAACTCACCATGGACAGGCAACTGATCGTGGTCTTTGGACCACCTGTACTTTGAATGACACTGTTGTACTGTCCATAGTTTTACATAAAAGTCTACCTGCTACATATTTTTTTGGAATAGCGTGGGGAAAGTAAATGTACAAATACCTTGTCTCAAACCTTTGTTTTGTTTTGTTTTGTTTTGAAAGAAAATATTCCATAATAAGTGTTTTCTAGTTTCTGCAGAAAAAAATAAGACTTCAGAAAAAAATGGGGGAAAACTTTTTTCTGTATTCTTCCAGGTTTTTTCCCCTAGGTCTTCACATCTTGATGACACAATGCCCGGATATCCCATTGACTCTCTAACAAGTTTGTATAGAAGTCAAATAGCGCTGGGCAAAAGATGGTAGCTTGCTATACCTCACAGTGTAAGGGCCACAAGGTCAACAGGCAATGTCTCAGTTTAGCTCTTTGAAACTAGCACTGTGGGTAGGAATGGAGTCACCACAGTACAGTGTCTCTTGTCTGTAACATGCCAGTCCTGCAGGATACTGTAACTAGTGGTGTTAAAAACTGCTAGGAGATCAAGGAGAATCAGTAGCAGTCCAGTGTGCTTAACCTGAACATTCCAAGGCATTTGTAATCCTTACTCTGTCAGAAGCTGGTGAAGTGACAGATACCTTTGCACAGGTGTTACTGACATTGAAGCAGAGGTAGGCATTCCAGATTCTTTTGGATGTAATCATGGTGATGAGTACAGAGTATCAAAGTACTGTAGAAGAACACAGATGTTGCCTGTGATATCAGGGAAGAGATGTACTAGATTAATGCGTCTTATGAAAATACTCTGATTTATGAAAATACTCTGATGGGTATGATTTATTATACCCATACTTCTTAGCTTTATTGTTTAGTCTGTTATGCTCGAATTTTCCTCCAATTTGTCTCTGCTTCTATTTTTTAATTTTACCCCCTCAGTAGTTTAACATTTCTTAGCAAAGCTAAACGTATCTCTAAATGAGATGCAGTTTCAAACAGTTCAGGAAGAGCATTGGCATGACCCTTCCATGCCTTTTTTTGAAGGAGTGGTTGGTACACAAATAGTTCTTAGCAAACCTCTCCTTTCTGCAGGCTAGTTACTCATTACAGCCATGTTTCCATCGCCAAGAATGGTAATTTAACCCCATAGCATCTAATGATTAGTTCCTCACTCAGTCCTACTTTGATAGCTGATACAGTTTCTCTACTTTAACTGTTTCTTAAATTACTTTTCAAATGAGACATGTTACAGAATGCAGTTTTTGGTAACCCTCCCTTGTCTCTTGAAATTAAAATAATATCGGGAAGCCACAGAGAAGTCTGGTGCCTGGGAGATCCTGGGCCAGTGGAGATATTACGCTCTGAAATATCATTTGGCCTAGTGCAAGTTTGGTTTCTGTGCCCTTCACTCCAGGGAGAAAATTGTAAGTGGTTTATAGTTGTATTGCTTTGACATGAAAAGACTCAGAGTAATATAAATAAAAGTAAGAGAGGAACAGCTCTTGTGTCCCTAAGGCTTGAAATGGAAACTGTTGGGTGAAGTTTGAAAATATCATTTGGAAAGGGAAACCATTTCTCAGAACTGGACAGTTATAGATCTCTAAACTAACTAATGATGTTCCCAAAGTTCAGTATGCTTTAGGCATCTCAATAAAATATTTAACTGGTTGCAAGTGAAGTTACAGTGTTATTCCCACTTTTATGTAGAATGCTTGATGTATTAGTCCTGGGAAATTTTTCGAATACATACTGTGATCTGCAGTAGTTAGGACCCTTGCCTTGGGAATCAAGTGGGAATCAATAATCATACCAGGATTCTTAAGAAACAAACCCTTCATCTTATTTTGCTTTAAACAGCTTAGTCCTCCAAACATAGCATTTTAGTGCACTGATTTCTTTTTCTTTTTCCGTTGTGTGTTGTGACTGATTTTTTTTAGTTCTGTACAGATGCTGGGAGACTTTAAGGCTTAGCACTACTACGTAACTAATAACTGTGCTCATACCAGCATCTCCTGTCTAGGAGAGAAAAGACCTGGTTGATCATATTTTCTAGTTTATGACAGTGCCTGAGCTACAGTGATCAGGGCCCAGGTACTTGCTGAGGTATAAACAAGGCACCATAGTTTTTGAAGTTCTAGAAGCAGATTAAAACATAACTTGAGGTGACCTTTAAAATTTTAATGTGGAGATGGGACCTGCATGAATGTCTTTGTTTTGCGTTTGTGATTGTTTCCTTTCCTTTGCTAACAATAACACATATCTCTAAGCAGGAAGCAGTGTTGCTGGTTTATATCCTTGAAATCATAAAGCAACAGTTTCTATTTCATATTGCACCGATTCCAAGAGGTAAAAACTGTATGCATTTAAATAGTTCTTTTATCTGTATGTGTATTCTGTTATTATTTTTAATCCCAGGCTGCAGATTTGAGTTGAAGAGGAAAGACAGCTTAATTGGTTTTCTGCACAGAATTGCCCTCTTCAAGCTGCTTTTTCACCCACGGTGATGGGAATGGGAAATCAATGGGAACTTCTTTTCTTTTTCTAACTTGGGTGAAAGAAAAAACTTTGAGGGAGCTGATTTCTAGCAGAAAAGGTATAAGAGTAGAAAGGTTGAGCACCCTCTTAGCATGTCTGCCTTCTGCTCAGAGCCACAGGCTGCTTTGGTTTTAAAGTAAATAAAGCAGAAAATCATGTATATATCATGTGATTCGAGCCTCTGTTGCATTATGACAGAAGGCTGCTGTTTACTATAGTAAACACTAGAGTCTAGTGCTCATATTGCAAGTATATCATGAATAAGTTTGATGAATCCTTAGGAATAGATTAAAGACTCAATAAATCCTTTTCTTAACTTGGTGTGATTGTTTTTTTATTTCCTTGTGAGTTAAGCCTGAGTTTAAGTTTGCTTCAGCAGCATCTAATAAACTGCACAAAGTGCAACAATTATAAATGTGTAAGAGAAGTAGGTGACATCTTCTTCAGTGCCAGTGCTCACTTGATGAACATCCTTTTCTCCTACTGCCTAGGTACTTTTAAATATCTTGGTCACATCTGCTTTTCAGGCACCTACTAGATGGATGTAGGTATCGCACACACACACACACGTATGTAAGTATCTATAGAGCCAGTATGGTGTCGTGGTTTGAGCATTGGGCTATCACCCTGGAGACCACAGTTCAATTCTTTGCTCAGCCCTGGAAACCCACATGGAAATCCTGGGCATGTCACATACTCTCAGCCCCCAGAAAATCCCTTGGGATCGCCATGAGTTGGAAATGACTTGAAGGCAAACAACAACAGTATATATAGCTGCCCAAATATTATTGTTATTGGTTTTACATTCTGCCAGACGTTACTGACTCTGTTTTGGATCATCATTTATTTGGATTCTTAGGAATTAATGAGGTATCACTGGATAATGTGACATGTTCCAAGCTGTGTCACTTTTTGCAGTTGTGCTATTGTGATCCTGTCCACAGTGATTTCATCAGACAGTTTGCCAGTTTGTTTGGAATTGCTACCAGAGTACCTGTTATCACTGAAGCCATGGTTATTTTCTTTTTCTTTCAGAGACACTGACTCTTCATTTCTTAGTCTTGATAACTTCGTTCTTTTCCCTCTTATTATTTATTCAGCTATCCACAGGGAGTTCCACAAGTATAGTCTAAACTTTCTTTTTCTTAGCCTCTGTTATGTCTTATACATTACATTTTAATTGTTTATCAGTTAGAATCTGTAAGATTTTTACTTCCCCCTTGTCAGCCATTTTTAAGGCTTATGTTTTCAGCAGATTCCTGCAGATGATTATGAGAGATTATATGATATTATATGAGTATATATGATTATATATACCATTGCAAGCACTTTATCTTGGCATTCTTATATTCAGTCTGCACGCATTTGCTACATGAACTCATGTGATCAACAGTTTCATCTTTTTTCTTTAAATAGATGACATTTCCTATCCTTAGTTATTTTTAAAATATTTGCCTGAATGCTACTTGTCTGAAGTTCTGGTTCTCGAGCTACAGATACATGCCTTTCAGTTTCTTTTTTCACAGTTCTGCTCTCTAACCATTGCCAGGTGTCCCCCATCTCAGCTTCTTTTTCTGTGCTCTTAATGTACTAACCATACAGTGGTTGTTTTACCAGGCTTCCAGGCAATCTCATAATTTTGTTTCTCTAGGCATCTTTTGTTTTGTTTTTTTCAGTGTTCAGTAAATTTTGTGTGTTATTTTCTCTTTACTTTCCTTGATATATTTGTTCAAATATCTCCAGCAGTTTTTCATAATAATCCCTTGCCACTAATACTGTGTGGTATATACTGCTGATCAGTATCACTTCCAGAGTGTAAAGTATGGTTTGTTGTCATAATTTCCCAGGTTTAAAAAAAATCTAGTAGTAGTAGTAGTAGTAGTAGTAGTAGTTGTTGTTGTTTATACCATCTTTTCCCATGCCTGGCACTCAGAGTGGCTTATCAAGGAGCTGTGGTGTGATATTTAAATTTGGTTAGCCTTTTGAGTTAGCAACAACATGTACATGTTAGAGAATAGATTAGCACGGTAGGCATATACATTGAGAAGAAAGCTGACTTCTTGTAACTTATTGCAAGTAACAGGTGTGCAAGTAGCAGGTTTGCTTCTGGGAAAATCAGCTATGGCTGAAAAACAGGGATAGTGATCAGTTAAAACTGTTGTTGTTAACAAATAGTTGGGTATTTCCAAATGCAAAGAATAATTTGAAATAGCATGTGCAAAGCTGTGAGGCCAGTCAGTGGTAATTACAGCTTGCCTGTAGCCCATGCAGTTTCCTGTGTGTTTGTGATAGACAAACAGAATCAGCACTCCACTTGTATATTGTTTGACTGGTTATAGATAGTGGGAAGAGACTTCGCATGAAATCTTTCCCAGTTTTCCCAGGCCTCCTTAATCTACAAAACCCAGCAGTCTCCCAGTAAAAAAGATTGAATTCATATGTGGCAGAATATTAAATGGAAGCACATTCATAGATCCAGAAAAGCTTCATTTAGGGTTTTATTTTGAGGTACCTACTGAGGTACCTTAATTCAAATCTGCATAGAGAATGGAATCTAAGCCAATGGCATGAAGAAATTAGTGGAACAGATTTTTATGGTTTGTCTTATCTAGTCACTTCAGCTCAATAGCTATAATTCTCAAATGGTGTTTTGAATGACAGAGCATAATATTGTATTTGTTTATAAGTACTACTTGCTATAACTATAAAAGCAAAAGGAAGGGGTTATCTGCTTTCTTGCATGAGTTTCAGTGGCAACAGTCTGAATAATAATTATAATTTTCTTTACAGCGGGTCTTCAATGACCTCAGTGGCTCAGTATCCCTCTCCTGGATTGGAGACAGCACTGGAGTAAGTAATTAAAAAAAAAAAATCTAAAACGAATAGAAGTGCAATGTGTGAAATAATAGTTCTGTCCAGTGTCTGGCTCAGTACTTTCAACTTTTGGATGCTTTCACTTTAATTTTCCCACAGAGCAAAGTAGGGTTGTCACTGTCTGATGGGTCATGAAGAGTGACTTTTTCCAGATAATAGGTGCTGCAAGTCATTTAGGTTCTTCTTTTGCTTATTGTCACCCATTCCATGGCCAGAAAAGATGATATGAAGCCATGTAGGTGTTGTCATGTTGTGTAACTCACTCTGAGTTTGGTAAGAAGCATCCCTTTACTCATCCAACGTGAAATGTGAATTGCCTCAGAGTTGACGTCGTGCAAAAGAGGAGGAAATACTCACCACCTCTTTCTTCATATCCTGCACAGAGATGCTGCCTGTTCCTCAGAAACAAACTCTCAGAATGTTTTAGACTGTAATCAAGTGTTTCTGAGCAGCAAAAACTTGCAAAAAAGTCAGAATAGGGATATTTAGTCTTTGGGATAACATCAAGATTGCTTTTCTATTCCAGCTTAGAACAAAATGTCAGTATCATAATGCAGACATCTCTTTCGTGAAAGCAAAGACAACAGAACTATTAAAAATTGCTTCAGAATGTATGCCATGAGATATAAAACAAAAGCCACAAAAGAGCAATACGTTCATTGGCCAGCCAAAATGCACAAAATATATCATGCAAGCTTTCAAAGCTCCATTGGCTTCTTCATTAGGCAAAAGATGTTTCATGATATGTAAGTTGTTTAAAGTGTATAAGTATTTAAGACTGTCTCATATATATGATATACATGAATTATTCCTTTCCATCATTATAAAATTGGGGAGTGGTGAGCTTCAGCCTGCAGACTATGTTCTATCCACCAAGTCATTCCCTTTAGCTCCTCCCTTCCAGTCCCCCAGAGCCATCCGCAGCTTGGAGAAGTTACTTGAGTTGGGAAAGGAGAATGGGAAGTGAAGCTACCTTAAGATTCATCTGTGGGTTGAGAAGAACTTCTCAAAACCACATCTGAAGTTGCTTAATTCACTGTTCATTTTTCCCAGTCAGGGAACACTGCAGCATGAGCGAAACCTACTAAGTGTCTTTCTCCTCTCTAGAGAAAGGCAAAATGGGATGGGGATCAATGATGTTACGGAATGGAATGTCAAGGAGACATCATTTGATCCTCCAGAGTTGTCTCAGGAAGCAGTCTGGTCTTCAGGACTAGTGGGATAAGTATTGTCAGAAGAGACCCTTTTCTGTGTGCCTTCTATAAGAAGAATGCACTTATCTTCAAAGATTGGGACTCTCTATGTAGTGATAGATCAGCTTTGGAATGCGCTCTCATAGGAGATTCCCTTGGTACCAGCACTGTGTTCATTTGGGCACTAGGACAAAATCTTACTATTTGCACAAACATTTAAAAAGCAGTATTTGTGTGTTTTTTTTAATTTAATTATTTCAGTTTAATGTTGGCTGCCAGCTTGATACCTGTCAGTGTTATTTTATTTGTTTAGATTCTAAGTTGTTTTATTGTATGTAGTTTTTACTTCTTCATGGTCTCTGTGACTCACACAAATGGGTTTGCTGTGCCTGGACAGTGCACCATTCAGAACCTTCTAGAAAGTGTTTTGGTGGTAGCTCCTCTTCGCCATGTCCCATGTGGGCAGCCCAATTCCTGCTCAGATCCTCAGTTCTTTTTTGTCCTCTGCAGCAAGCAGCATCGAAGAAACTGTGAACTGTATCATTTAATGTTACTACTTTTTTCTGGACTCTGACTATTGAACTGTGTTTTGGCTTCTTTTTTTTTTTTTTTGGATTCTGATTTGGCACTGGCTTTGGACTTTGTCTGACTTGGATTGCACCTGCAAGTCTCTATGTTCCTGGCTTGTGGATCTTTGATTATGGTTTCCCACAGTGGTTAAAATGCCTTCTGGTTTGTTCAAAAAGTGTACTTCCCACAGGGCAAAGATCCCCAGTACAGATGGGCATTGTTGCTGTTTACTGTGTTTGAGAGTTGTGTACTCATTGTAAAACAATGACCCGACCCCCCGCAAATACTCAGAAATGGTTCATCTAGACTTAAGGCACTCTTGTATGAGCAAGTCTCGACAGCTGTGGATGTGCCCTCTGATTCAGGATGTGGTTCAGTTCCACAATCCTCTTCTGCACTGACTGCCTGTGGCTCCTTGGTCAGTCTCCCTTGGTCTTTACAAGACTTGAGTACTAGAGCTGGTGCCAAGAGGCCTGCTTCCAATTCAGCAGTTAAAGCTGAAGAGTCATCAGTACTTATTTGTGAGCTTGAATTGGAGTCTTGGTCTCAAGTCCCATTGGCACTAGAATGATCTGTTGAAGTGGAGGCCTCTTTTTCTAAACATCACTTTGAAAAGGGATGATATAAGAAGAAAAAAGAAGGCAAAGGAAGTTTTGGGGCTTGGGTCATCCCCTCCAGAGTGGTTCAGTCCTCTTGTATGGAACAGCTGCAAGAAAGGGAAACACTGTTACCTGTGTTGGTAAAATCCCATCATTCTTATCCAATTTGAGAAGCACCTGCAAGTCCCTCTGTGGAGGAATCTCCTCAGGAGGTTCAAGTCATCATTGGTCCAGGGGGAGAGATAGTTGAATCATCTCCTAGGTTGTCAAGTGGTTCATTCCCACACACCATTGGCTCCATGGGGAAAGGAAACTCCTCTTCCACCTCCTCCACCTCATCCGCCAGTTCGACATTGATGCTCAGCATCCTTTTTGTCTTTGCAGACGTCACGTAGGATGGATTGTCCAGATCTAGATCTGGAAGTTATCGCTCCTGTTCTCCATGCTGACAATACTGATACCATTAACTACCAAGTCAATGGGATTTACATGATTCTGAGAGTTACAGCCATAGGCAATAATACAAGCCATCATTATGGATACTCTCCATATTATTGGCACAGTTGCTTTCTTTGGCGTTGTATTATGAAGACAGTGACTATGATTGGCACCTCTCTTGCAGTTTGAGACCAATTTATCATTAATGGGAACCACCACACCACCAAAATAGTTCAAGGGAACCAGTTTGCCACTAACACTCACCACTGTACCACCAATGTAGTCAGTGTTCGCGATCACATTCGACTTTGTGATGATCTCATTCTGCATTGAACCAGTGGTCATCTCTTCTACAGAAGCAGCAGGATGTGAGATCTTCCTACTCATGTGTTGCTTCTCTGGCTCAGCCCTCTGCTTAGCCTTCAGGTTCAGCTCAGCCGTTGGAAGCTGCTGGGTCTCATAGTGCTGGAGCCTCCAAGGCAGGTTCAGTGTCCATTTGAGTTTCTCCTTCTCCACCCCATGCTTGCAAGTATTTTATTCCTTGTCTGAGTCAGATTCATCTTCCATCTGTTTGGACATGCTACCAGTTGCACTCCCTGCCAGCTACTCTGCGAGAGCATGAATCAGTTTCATCTACTGATGATGTCCTCACTTTCATGGAACAGAGGATGAATATGGTATGAGTTCTACAGTTGTACATCAGGCAACCAGAAACTGAGCTTGAGGATCTCATAAATCATTGAATCCAAACAAAGATCCCAATGCCTGCGCTGATACCCCTAGTGCCATTTCTTTTGAAGGTAGCATGTAGGTAGCATGTCTTGGGCTACCCTTCCATTATCCAGCCAGTGCCAAAGAAAGTAGACAGTTGTATTGTGCAGTGGTATCTGCTTGGGATTGTTTCCTACATCACTCCCAACTAAACTCCATTATTGTTGAGGCGGCACAATCTAAATCTCCTCAGAAGAAACTCACCACTCTTGCTAGTGAAGAGGGATGGAAATTAGACAAGCTAGCCAAGAAGTTGTATTCCACCCATGACCTTTCCTTCAGAATCACCAATTATGACACCTTTATGGCCACGTATCAACGGAACCTATGGGAGATGACACCTTTCTTGACAAAGTTGACGGAAAATGATAAGCGTATGGTAGGGCATTTCAGACAGAAGCCCACAATCTACCTGCCCAACAGTTGACCACTGCAAGACTGATAATATCCATCTAATTACAGTCTTAGTAGCAATTCTCATTGTGTTGATTGTAAACTAGTTGTTAATATAGTTTCTAAAACCAAGGGGTAGTTTTGGGCATTTTAGTCTTCAAGATACAGCATTCAAAGATGGACTGAATTACAAATTCAGTTTCTTCTCTACTAACATATTGAACTGTCAAGCATTTTCTATAATCCAGTATTTGTACTAGCCATGCATATGCTTCCAAATAGTACCAGCTGATCAAAATATTGCTGTCCTTGCTTCTTAGCTTGTGGTTAAATGAAACAATACAAGAGAGGAATAATAGTAACAATATATATTTAATTTATCACATTGTTAATATATAAAAGAAGTATGGCACAATTATTGGCTACAGCAATAACACCAGTCAATGGAACTCTCTCAACATAGCTTAATTATCAACTAAGAAACTTGAATCTGATCAGTTATGTCTACCAGGAAAGAAGTGAATTATCCCCTCTCTGGGGGTTCAGGAATATTTTGACACTTCAGGATAGGCTATTTTAAGCATTGGGTGACTGCCCTAAGAAGTCACTTTTTCCAAAGGTTATCTAGCAGATTAGGGAAGTTGTAGCATTAGATAAAATGTTTTTTAAACAAAATCAAAATGATTTCCAGTTAATTTTCTGTATTCTTTCAGAATGTACATTGTGGTCTGTAACTATGTTGAAATGTGTCTGAGACCAGTCCAATATGCCAAAAAGCAAGTATAGAAAGCAAATTTGTGTTGATTGTGTGATGCATCACCAAATATAATTTGATCCTTATTGGGAAGGGAGTTTTTTGGCCTTAAGACAGTACAAGGACCAGCTGTTGTCTCAAGTCTATCATTGCTAACAGACTCTTCTCCCCCTCTCTAGGTTATTCTTGTGTTGACCACATTTCAGGTACCACTACTGATTGTGACTGTTGGGCAGTCTAAACTCTATCGAAGGTATGAATATCATTGCTGCAAGTTTAGTGCAGTCCTCCTTTCTTGAATCTAAGAGTTTGCTGCCAGATCCGAAATATGATGATTTTGGAGCACCCTTAGATTGTCTGTATACAGCAGTTGAGGTGGAGTTTTGTACTAGTGAGAGAAGTTTTCTCTTTAAAAAGTCAGTAGTGAGCCCTGTGGGTTCATTGCTCAGGGCCAGGATGTAACCTGTGTGTACTTGAAACGCTTAGGGAATTCATCTTATGTGTATATGGTTGCTCCAATGTGACCCAAACACACACACACACGCACACACAATCCAATAGCCTATTTCAGCAGCAGTTATTAAGGAAAACCATACTAGTTGAATATGGTCACATGCCAGATGACCTTTTCTGTTCCAGAAGCAACTGTCCTTTGGGCTTGTTCACACCCACATTTGGCTTCTAAACAAAGAGTACACTGCTCTATCTTAACTGAATATTAGTACATAGACTCAACATCCTTTATATGTAGACTGCTCCACTCTCTCTGTTGGTATTCATCCTGGTGACCATTCCAGGTGTTGAAAGTTTGAATGTTTGAAAGTGTTCACCACTCTCTTACCTTTCCTCATTCTTTATCCATGGACCAATCCCTACAAAAGTCACATTGTTAATCTTTATCACTTGCAGTTAGTTGCCAGACAGCAGCAAAGAGCAAAGCAAAAAAACCCCAACAAAAACCTTCCTATGGGAGTTTTGTTTTGTTCCTAAGGCTGGTTTGCAAATTACAGTTGCCATGTAGAGGCTTCTTGACTATAGAAGTTCCAAACTGTATGTCTCTCCCTTGGTCACGTGGCAATGTCTTTATTGTCTTTTCAAATGCCAGGCAAAGTCCGTTCTGCCCTTGTAGGTGTTTAATGGCACACAGTTCCTTTTGTGAAACCAATCCCTCCTTTCTAGATCAAATGCTATTGCATGAATTTTAAATTGCAGTCTTACTATTGCTTTTTAATATATGGCTCCATTTGTTATTTTAAATATTTCGTATGTTATCTGTCATGACAGGCATATGAAGGATGAAAGAGAAATTCTTGAGCAATGTTATATCTCCATGTGTAACATTTGTATTTGGGGGGTGATTTACTCCATGGTACATTTTTTTCTGGAGATTTGTGCTCATACACCAAAGTTCTCAAAGTCATGATGAGGTATTCCTCATGACTCTCCTTATGATTAAGCCACAGCATGTAAGGTTTAAGTGTTTTCCATATGACCGCTGTAAAATATTTCAGTTCTTCCTGTGATTTATTTTGTGTGCTCAGTTGCTTTTAGATGCTTCCAAATACAAATAGGGACTTCAACAGTAACTTTGTATTATTGAGTTTTTAAAACTATTATATGTTTCTTTTAAATCTCAGTGAAGACTATGGAAAAACTTTCACAGACATCACAGATCTTATTAACAACACTTTCATCAGAACAGAGTTTGGAATGGCTATTGGACCTGAGAATTCGGGAAAGGTAGGAAGAGCCTGCTAATATAATTTGGGAAACATTATGTTACCCCTGTCCTTTAAGTTGGGCTGGAGGAAATATAAGCCCCCAGATGTCAGACTACAGCTCCTGTTATCGCTCACCACTGACTATATATTGTAGGTAGATAGGTGTTGCAGTCCTGTTCTCTATCTGTTTGACATTTTTCCCCCTGACACTGTATAATCCTCTGAAATACCATCTTGTTTGATTTTTCTTTGCCTCCACTTGTAAATTACTTACTTAGTTAATACTACTAGATTTATATTAAATTAATTGTTGTAATGACTACTCAGTGACCCAATGTTCTGGGCATAGTTGTGTGAATTTCCCAAAGTTATGTATTTGAGCAGGTCTTTATCCCTGGAGAACATGTTCCTTTCAAATATAATATTTTCTTCCCTGCCCGTTTCTGTAGTACACTGTACGGAATATGTTACTAAGTATAGGGTGTGTCTGTTATCGTTAGTCAAAGGAAATCTGGTGGTTTTGTAGGGCTTGTCCTGCAGTAGTTTGTTGCCAAAACAAAAGAAATATTTGCACCCACACAGGACTGGTTTCATTCTAGGTAACAAAGACTGACCTTGGGCTTTGTGGATAGAGTTTTCTTCCTGCTCTACCTGCAGAGGGTTGTGAATAGGGTGACTGGATCTTTTTTTTTTAAAAAAAATAGTTTTTGCAGCTATACAATGATAGCATAATGCAGCAGTTTCTTTGTATACATTTGTGCTGCAGATTTCCACAAAGGACAAAAGCACAAGGGGCAATGTCTGTAATTAATTCCTGTCCTCCTACCTAGTTGGATATTTATTTATTTTTGGTATGCTTTTTATTGGAACCTTTAAATTCTGTTGGAAATCACCTTGCATCCCAGCCCTGGGAGGAAGGTGGGATATTAAATGAATGACTAAGAAGTTCTTTTGGGTCAGAAGTTTGTGCTCTTCAACTCTGCACCATTTTAAATATGCAGTCATAGCTTCTGCTAATGTCTGTTTTGATAATAAACTGGTAATGTAGATCCATTCCATGTATTGAAACTGGAGAGATGACCCTCATCTGTATATTTCTCTTTAGGTTATACTGACAGGGGACAGATCTGGGCCAGAACATACAGGGCGAATCTTCAGATCATCAGATTTTGCAAAAAACTTTGTACTGACAGATCTCCCTTTCCATCCTTTGACACAAATAACCTATCACCCAGAGAATTCTGATTTGTTGTTAGCCCTCAGTACTGAGGTAGGTATGGTAGTGGTGCATTGAACTAATCTGAAAAGTCTGTGTGTTCTTTATTGCTATAACTTCAGCCTTGATTCTGGGCTTCAAGAAGGCACAGTGTGAGAGTGTGTATGCATGTGTGAGAGGATACTCTGAAGTGGCCCCTTGTGATATAATTGTAAGCACCATAGTTTCTACGGTCTTTTTCAGATGTTTACCTGAATGCACGAAGGGCTAAATTTGAGGTGGGGATGTGGGCACATATGCAAGTCTTTTGACCTCAGATATCCCCTCATCAGATTCTCTTTCCCACATCAAAGACCTTGCCTTATCACAGTTCTTTGAGATCTCTGTATCTGTGTTCTGCCAAGAGTGGTTACAAAGCCCTTTGCAGACCTTTGTGCTGAACATACAAAGGCCTTTAATACTGTCGGGAATGTAGGGATGTTTAAGAATGGGGTTTATATTGGTGCCTATGACTTCACCACTCTTTTGGCACTCGAGAAGTTCAGGTGAAGGTTTGAACAGGGCTATTTTATGTCTAGTAAACATGGCAGTTTTATAGTGCTATGATGCAAGTCATTCTAAGCATCAATTTTACATTGAACATGGGGGATATAATTGTCTTTACTGAATCTTGTTGCACTGACAGTGAACAGCTTTTTTCTAGGATGATTATGAGATGCTATACTTTGTAGCTGAAACAAGCTTCTGTAAGAAATATAATTTTAATCCTCTAGAAGAGTTGGAATATAGGAGCCTCAGCTGGTCTAAGATGTTACAGTCAGACTGCTACTGGAGCATGTGGATTTTGGTCTGTTTTGGGATCTAAAGGGCTGATACTGGGCTTTAAAACCTTAAGCAATTTGGCACCAGGTACTTGGAAGGACCATTTTCTCCTATAGGAGACTGTTCACCCTTTGAAATCCTCCATGCAGACTTTTGCCTTGTCCCACCAGCATCTGAGTTATGTTTGGTCAGGATAAAGAAGAGGATTTTTTTCTGGGTCAAATCTCTATCTTTTGGAACTCACTCTCAAAGAAGCCTTTATCACCTTCTCCTCTGCTGTGCAAAGCCATTTCTTTTTCAGCAGGCATTTGGCTTGCTGAGTTGTGAACTTTAATTTTTATCTGCCACCTGTTTTCTTTTTCTTATTATTTTACCTTTTTGTTACTTAATTTTGTTACTTAAATATATTGCTTACAATGAAGGCCATTGAAACGCTTGCGTACTTTTTAATGGAAAGGTGAGCTAAATACTTTTAGTAAATGTTTGTGACTGGATCTTGAAAGTGGTGCCTCAAACTAATAAACAATATTTTCCAAATATTTCAGGGGAGCCTATGGGTATCCAAAAACTTTGGTGAGAAATGGAAAGAGATACATAAAGATGTTTGCCTGGCCAAATGGTGAGCAACTGAAAAGCAAACATACTCTCCAAGGAGAGTGAATAGTTTATTTTTTTTTTTTGCTTGCATTAGAACTATGTGTCCACAAAAACATGGGGACACTTGTGCTTGAGATAAAATATTGTGATGCTTTTTCTTCAGTCCAAACAAGACATTTGAAAGTTACAGTGATGTTTGTAGTAATTTGTCTTTTCAGAAGTGTCATTGTAACACTTTCTATATTTAAAGTGTATACTCTTTAAATACTTTGTGTACACAACACAAAATATGAAGAATAAGATCCAGTTTTGTAACTACATGTTAAATGTTGCACTTAACCATAATTATCACCTTGAGGGTAGTTTGAAGAATAATACAATAGTTCAGCAGCAGGGCACATTTTTCCAGTGTTGAAGGTCACAGACCAAAGCCTTGATATTTCAAGGAACTCAGCAAGGGTGGAAAAGGCTTCCACTTAAGATCTTGGGAATTGACTGCCAGCTACAGTAGACAACACTGTACCATAGTCTAATTCACATATATGATAACTTTTTAAAATAATATATCTATGAATATTTGTAATTAATGGTGAACATTAACTTTGGTGTGGAGAAATGGAATCACAGGGAATATACAAAAAGGCTGTATTCCAGGAAATAGCCCATTCTATGTTGGCCAAGAAATGTTTTCATTACCTTCATAGGAAAGCAGTTTGAAAGTAATGCTGCAGGGATTTCAGAGAAATAAGTTTTAGAAACCTGCTTTTCTGAATTCCCTACTGGAAATTTTTAAACCTATTTCCCTTGAAGAAGGCCATACAAGTATTTCTTGGCTGTAATACGTTGGGCTGTTTCATGGAAAAAGCATTTTTTTATGTATCCCAAGACTCTACTTCACATCCAGTTATATTAGATGTTTCCAGTTTCTTCTGCTTTTGAATGTTAGCTTCAATTCATGTTCATGGATCTCATATAGCCTTAATACCTCTTCTGCCACTTTATGTTCTTTTAATTTGTAGATGTCGACAAATTTTTGCTTACCTTACTATCCAGACATTATTTGTGATAGTTAACAACCCATCTTATGACTACTGGCATTCAGGGCTTCAGAGAAGAAAGGAAGTGGCACAGTTACTTCCATTTGTTTAATCTCCAATGTAAAGAGAATGTCTGGTCTTTTCCTTTCCCTGAGTTCTCTGTCTGTGCCAGCGGACTCCAGCACTGCCTTCTCTGGGACTCTGGGTCCTTTGCAGTTCAGAGAACAGAAAAGGGGAAGAGATATTTATCCATGGTATGGGAGGAAGCATTATTGCCCAAAGCAACCTGATGCAAGATCTGAGAATTCTGATGCAGAAATCCTATATCCTACCCTAAAACCAGAAATACTTGGCTGTAGGGTAGGATATAATATTTAAATAAATAAATAAATAATCTTAAATGTTAAATATTATTAAATGTTTATATATGTTTTATAAATTTCACATATTTCAGATACTAAATATTTAAATAAATATGCAGCAGATTATAATTTTTTCGGTGTTGTTATGGGTTGGGTACCTTATTTTCAAAGAGCTTACTTTTCCCTCACCATTTTCAGGTGGAATTTCTTACTTCCACATTCTCTTAATCCCTTTGTTTTCAGAACTATTGAACATTCAATTGTTTATTTTGTACCTTTTCCAACTCATTAGAAAATACAATCATCCTTCCGCATTCGCTAGGGTCAGGGGCACAGGACCACTGTGAAAGTGAAAAAAAACATGAATAACTCTAGTCCCTCCCAAACCATATTTAGCACACAAAAAAGTATGATCAGCATGGATTCCTTTGAGGCATCAGGGTTTCTTCACAAGGCTGAAGTGGGGGGTTGGTGGGGCTTCCTGCCACCTCCACTGCTGTCCCACATCACTTTTAATAGGGATTTACAAGCCTCATTTGCAGTTTCTCAGTCTCACGAGGCTTGCAGTCCCTATTAAAAACGGTATAGGGAGACAGCAGAGGTGATAGCAAATAATCCGTGAATAATCAAATCTGCAAAAGGCAACCCGCAAATGTGGAGGGCTGCCTGTACCATAATGTTCTGTAAAGTGGATACATAGAAAGGTAGGAAAAGAGGGAGACCCCATTGCAGTGGATAGATTTGATCTAAAGAAGACACAGCCCTGAGTTTGCAAGATCTCAGCAGGGCTATTGGTGACCAGGACTCATGTAGGTTTCTTATTCCTAGGGTTGCTGGAATTTGAAGTTGACTTGATGACAAATAGCAATAGGAAAAAATACAACTGTCCAGACAGACAAGTACTCTGTCCAGAATGTTATAGCTGTTTCTTGTGTGCCTCCCATAGAATAAGTGAAAGCTCTGAAACATTGCAACATACAGTATTTTGGGATGGTAGGTTTTTCTGAATTCCTAGTCAGCCATGATCTTCACTTTTGATAACAATACAAATTAGTTCAATACTGTGTAGTATCTAGTACCATAGTAACTGTTGTTCAGTTGATATCTTATACATTGTGGCAAAGTGTTGAATTTTCATTAGCTTGGTAAGGCAGCTTTCTTTTGCACATGCTATAAGCAGTGTTTCTTTTTCCCTTTGTTTATTTCTAGGGGCCCTGGCATAACTATCTTCTTCACCACTTACCTGAATGGCTCTTGTAGTAAGCATTTTGAGTTTCATTAAATAATAAAGCAAGCTCTTAGAGCTTTTTGTGCAGGTCTGGATGAAAGAATAGATTTGATAGCCATGATTACTGGTAACTTCCATGCTAGTGGAGTGTTAAAATCTGACCTTTAAAGGAGCTGTCCAAGGTGCCAAACCCATTTTAGGGGTAACGTTCAGCATCTTGAATAGCTCCAGCAAAGTTCAGACTAAAACCTAGAACAAAATTTCTGTTGGACTGGTATGGGAGTCACCAGCCACCATTGTTTGACAAGCATTTCTTTTGAGTCCATGACATACAGGGATTTTCATACCTTCTCAACCCATGAATTCAATAAATAAATCAACTAGTAAAATAATCTTTTATGGATGTGATACATTTTATGCAGGTGATGTCTTATAGATTTGGTGTTTGAGAGTGAGTGAGTTAGAGAGACAGAGATGGAGACTAAGGCCATTTATGCACTAGCCTGTTATAGCACTATGATTCCACTTTCAACATCCGATGGAATCCTGGGGTTTGAAGTTTCAGGAGGGACCGGCAGGAGGGGCCTATGCTAGTGTGGAAATGGCCGGAGACAGAGAATGAGAATGCCTTTTCTCTAAAGGTCCAATAGGCATTAAAGTTATGGAGTTCCTAGTGCTAGACAACACTAGACCATTGTATTTGCCCACATTCATGCTCTTTTTCTCATTTTTATGTATCCAGGGTTACACATTACCCTGATACTTTTTTGCTCTTTTAGTTTTCATGTTTCTGTTGAGATAGTTTGAATTTCATTTCATATTTGACAACCGTTTTTTATGGTTTTGAGCCATCCTTGTGGTTATGTTAATCTGAAGTATATCAGAGTGTTAAATAAAATGAGCATGATACAGGCTACTCTGTAGTACAGATCTATCTTAGATGGAGTTGCCATATTGAAAACTGGAGATGACTCCTCTACCTTTAATGGTTGTGTAAAAGAGAACATTTCAGCCACTGTTGCTTGTCGTGCAGCCAGGTAACAAGCAACATCCACTGAAATTCCTTCTTCTACAGCATCGTTAAAAGTACAGGAGTTATCTCCAGTTTTCACTCTAGCAACCCTAGTCATAGTCCTGATGGAAACATTCTATTTTTCCCAGCTCCTTTTTTTTTTTTTGGTTGTTCCTTTCATGAATTATTTATACAGTGAGTGCTTCATGGACTGCAGCTACTGTAGAGCTCCATCCTTGCTGCTGAATAACTCTGTCCCCAACATGCACACTTTTGCATAGAGTTCTCTGTTACAGATGCCCACACTCTGCGTACGGCCATTAGAAAGTGAGTCTGGAGAGGCACATAGTTATAGGGACCAGGCCAGTAGTATGGTTTCACATCCCTTCCAATGCACGGAGCTTTGTTTCTGTGAATATTGTGTGATGTGGGACTTATCTGCTGGTCTAACTGGAACAGTATTAATTCATGTTCTTCCTCTGCTCAAGAAGCTGATCTTGGGTTACTGGAGCTGAAAAGGACCAAAGACTTTGGGAAGACATTCAAGACTATAGGAAACAAAATTTATTCCTTTGGACTGGGTGGACGCTTCCTCTTTGCATCTGTGATGACAGAAAAGGTAGGAGGTTCACTCTTCTTTTTTATTCTGATGGGCCACATGAGCTAAACTTACAGTTAAATATTTTTTTAAAAGATGTGTAGCAAAGAGTCCAATATTTGGGTCATGCTGACCTATATTTTGTTAATTTTTAAACTTCAGTCTGTACTGTGTACTCAGACAGGTTTGAGTGGAACTCTAAATCATAACAACCATGCTGCAAAAATGCACCCGGTGTTTAATAAAACTACCTGAATTAGGTTGTTTAAAAAGGTCATCACAAAAAATGAACAATATTTTATTTCATCTGATGGTTTGTTTTGAATTACAATTTAAAGCTTTTATGTCTGAGCCTGTTTTTTTTTTAGTTGTATTTGTTCAATTTTCTTGCTAGCTGGTTTTAGTCTCATTTGGGGAGGAAGGGTGGGGTATTCATCCAATAAGTAAACAAAGTTTTTGTTAAGAAATTTTGATACATGTTAACAGACGTTTTTCTAAAAAATGCAGTGATAGCACAGCTCTTCAGGGATGAACTTCTCTTTACCAAATAAAATAAATGACTTAAAAATGTTTTTGCTGAAGTAGACAGATTTTTGTGTTTGTTTGTTCTGTTTTGTTTTAAAGTAGCCTTTCAACATATAGGGAGAAAGATCTCTATAGATACCCACTCCAGTATATCTTAGGCCTATGACTAGGGGAGTTTTTTTCAGGGAATTACTTGTTCTATATAGTATCTTGACTCTTTTGGAAGGATTTCCTTTTTATAGGTTGTTGTGGGTTTTCTGGGCTTTGAGACCGTGTTCTATTAGTATTTTCTCCTAACATTTCACCTTCATCTGTTGCTGGCATCTTCAGAGGATCTCTGAAGATTCTCTGAAGATGCCAGCCACAGATGCAGGTGAAACGTCAGGAGAAAATACTGATAGAACATGGCCTCAAAGCCCAGAAAACCCACAACAACCTATGGATTCTGGCTGTGAAAGCCTTCAACTTTAGATTTCCATTTTGTTTGTTTTTTAAGATTTGCTGCCTGCATAAACATTAGCTGTTTGCCTAAGCATTAGTGTGGATGGTACCAGAAAATAAATAATACCATTGCTTTCTCTAGGGTAATACAAGGCGAATCCATGTATCACTGGATCAAGGTGAAACCTGGAACATGGCCCAGCTTCCTTCAGTGGGACAAGAGCAGTTTTACTCTATCTTGGCAGCTAATGATGACATGGTGTTCATGCATGTTGATGAACCTGGAGGTGAGAGAGAGAAGGCAGGATAGATGATGTATACTTAAATAGATCTACATTTCTACAAGCTCAATTGGATTGCAGAACTGCTGTTCGAAGGAGAATGAGCTCTTAAAATAAGTTGGTGAAAGGGATACAGCTAAGGCTCCTAAAACTGATCCTACAAATAGCACTCAAGCATTTTTTTTGAAGTGTGGCCAGTCTGCCCCAGAGTAGTATAGCATATGTATCACTCACTGATAAATTGGCTGCCAGAAAAATCTCAAGTTGTTACTTTTGCAGGCCATTCATGGTACCAGATGTAGTGTCACTATGTTCAGTCAGGCATACTGTGTGGGCCAGTTTTGTTCATGTTAAAGTAGTCTTCATTCATTTAGTTCCTCATAGAGTTTCTTGTAATAGCTTTTACTTTCGAAACAGAAAGAGATCACCCATGTCCAGCTTTCCAAACCAAATAACCTTGAACTGAATGGTGGATATTTATAGAACTAAGTTGACGGCCTTGTTCCATATAACTCTGATCCTCTGACCCTTGCAATCTGCTGCTTTTCCTTCCAGATACTGGGCATGGAACAATTTACACTTCTGATGACCAAGGGATCATATATTCCAAATCTCTAGAAAGACACCTTTACACCACCACTGGGGGAGAGACAGACTTCACCAATGTGACCTCCTTGCGGGGCATTTATATCACTAGTGTACTCTCAGAAGGTGAGTGCTCACACTCAGCATTTTATTATGCTCAGGATGGGGTCATAAACTGGCTGAAATTAAGCTAGGATTCTGTTAAGAAAGCAGCTAAAACTTTAGTTGGACAGAATAGGGGCAAATTTGTGATCAGCAGTATCATTCAGAACCACCATAATGCCCAAGTTTGCTGATAAATTGGTTAGTATTAAAGGGGTCACAGAATTTCCTCTCTTTTCATGCTTGTTAACTTACTGGAAATAGCTTGTTTTGAGCTTCAGTTTTCTCACAGGTATTTAAACTGGAGGAACTAACATTAATTTTAACAGTGTGTCTAGGACTTGGGGGGAGAATGGTGTAGGGACCAGGGACCAGTTCCTCCCTGCCTTCCTGTGGGCCACACTCCTCCACACATGCTAAAATAAACTCTGTTTTTCTTACAGAGTCAAAATGGCAACCAGCAGTGATGGAGGTTTTGGGGGTCTTAGGGCACTCAGGTGTTGGAAAGTGCATGGGCTGTTTTTGTGAGTGTCTGTGCATTTTGGAGGACTTTCTCAGTGATTTTCACATGAAAATAACCTTGTTTTTTAAAAAAATGAGGAGGGTGTTGAGCAGACTTTGTGAATCTGGTGGGTACTTCAGGGATCACAGAAATGTGATCCAGGTGCTGCATTTTCTCTACCCTTAGTCTAAGAGATTATTCACTTGTCTTGCTGTCTGGCCCCAACTCTGTTTTTATTGAACTTGGGGAATGATTAGCAGTATATGTTTATGCAATTACAGTTGCTTTTTCATATCTCATCTTGTAATATTAAGTTTTACTCCAAGTTTAAATGTCTTTATATTATTTAAGTAAGAAGGCCAAGGAGATGTATGTCAAGTTGTGAGTCAAGGCTGACAGCTTTGCTGTACTTACAGATGGGAATCATGACCATCTTATTAAAAACAAAAGCATTAGGATAACCTCAACTCACTTGAGGATAACTTTTTTTGGGGGGGTACCCATATTTTCCATTTCTTTTAAAAAATAATTTCATTAAAGTATTATTCTCAGTATCTTATCCATACTAGCCCCCTTTGCCCGTTGACTTCAAGTTGCTCAGTAAGATATTATTTCCACATTGATCTGTGGTTTGAGAAACACAGAAGCACTTCCCTCCTTTCGGTTTGAGAGAATAAGAAATTGCTACCGGGTAGTTAAAATGTTCCTTAGTTTTGTAATAGTTGAAACCTCTTCTTTAGGAAGAATGTTACATGAAGTATATTGGACAAAAACAAGGATGTGCTTTTTTTCCTTTTCTCTACCAGATAATTCCATTCAGTCAGTAATAACCTTTGATCAAGGAGGGGAGTGGGTGCACTTGAGGAAGCCTGAAAATGCTAAATGTGATTCAACAGCCAAAAATAAGGAGAAGGTTTGTCTTTAAATATACTGATAGAAATGAAATGCAAACAGAATTGTGAGACCAAGGTGTAGTTCTGAACTACTTGCTTTTATATACCATACATAGTCAACTATAGGTTGATCTCATGGATAAGTTGAGGGCAGGTTTAAGGCCCAAATTTAGAGAATTCACTATGACCTGTGAAAGGTCGACCCCGCCCCCAAAGCAGCATGGGCTCCCTGGAATTTCCTAGCAGGCCATGCAGACCTCCATGCAGCCTGTGCTTGCTGGGTGGCAGTGGTAAGGGAGCAGATCATTGCAAATTTCTCCTCGCTTAAGGAGCTTTAAGGATCTTGGGCTTTTTGACTTCTCTCCAAAGCTGGGCAGCTGGCCCCTGCTTGCCTCAAGCCAGAAGGAGTTTGCAACAACTCACTCCCTTAATTGCCTCCCTCAGCAGCATGGGCTCCCTCGTATGGACCTTCAGGCAGCCCATGCTGCTTGCATGGGGAATCAAGGGAGCAAATCACTGCAAACTCCTTGAGGTGTGCAGAGGAGCGCTGCCCAGCTTGGGGGAGAAGCAAAAAGACTCTAGAGTTTCTCAAGCTGGGGGGAGTTTGTGATGATCTGCTCCCTCAACCCCCGCCAAGCAACACGGGGTCTCTGGCAGGAACCTCCAGAGAGCCTGTGCTGCTTCGTGAGGGATTGAGGAAACAGATAATCAAAAACTCCCTGCAGCGATCTGCTCCCTTTACCCTGCTGAGGAGCCTGTGCTGGTGGTGGAGGGTTGAGGGAACAGATCACCAGGAGGAGTTTGTGATGATCTACTCCCTCCACTCCCCCCAAGCAGCATGGACTCTCTTGAGGTCTGGGTGGTTTTTCAGTGCCCTCCTGAATCTCCTTTTCAGTAAGTTCAACTCCTGTGGAGTAGCACTCACTTCTGGATAAGTTGATCCTAGTTTTTAGGCTTGATTTTTGACCGAAGTTTTTCTACATATAGTTGAGTATATATGGTAATTACATTTTACTGACATTAAGGCTTCTTAGCAAATGAATTGATGGCTAGGATGCAAAACCAAGATGGTTGAAGGCCCCTAAAATTGTTTTTCAGTGCCATTTAGAAAAGTATTAAGTATATGGAGGTAGATGTAGCTTTCAAAATTGCTCACTGAAAATCTTCTGTAATAAGACTGTGTCATAATACACTGGCAGGGCAGTGCATAGAACTTTCAGTAAAGAAACAGTTTACAGATATTTTGCAAAGAAGAATGGAATATTGAACACAGTTTTATCTTAAGTTGGACTTAAAATTTAGACTCTTTCGAATTTAAACTCTTCTTTAATACTGCGGATAGAGTGGATTGTTATGTATGCTTGAAGCTGCTTTGGGCCATGTAAATATTCTGTTGTGGGCACACTTTCTCAGTTAGTGGTGCCTTTATGCTTAAACTCAATCTGCCTTGAGTTTGCCTCATTCATCATTGGTGGCACATTTGTTGAGAATCAGGTTGGTTTCTCTATATTTGCTTTTAATGAGGCCAAATGTATTGAACTCCTGCCTTCTGTTTCATTTTATAAAAATTAGGATTATCTTATATTTACAGTGCAGCCTTCACATCCATGCGTCTTATAGCATCTCACAGAAGTTGAATGTACCGATGGCACCTCTGTCAGAACCTAACGCTGTTGGCATTGTCATTGCTCATGGTATGTGCATTTAATATGAAGTAAAATAACGAGTGAGTGTTGAGGTGTTACTTTGGATCTTCCTTTGACCTGTTCATTCCACAGATCTGAGCTGTGTTCTGAGTTTACTTGCTTGGCAAGGCTAGGTCTACTTGCTTGGCAAGGCTAGGTGAGATTTGGAACAAATACAGTGGATTGTCATGGTAAAGCTGTAGTGATTCATATCATATTGGTCATTGCATTGCAGGAAGTGTTGGAGATGCCATTTCAATAACAAACCCAGATGTTTACATCTCAGATGATGGTGGCTACACCTGGGCACGGATGCTGAAAGGACCTCATCATTATGCCATCTTGGATTCTGGGGGCATTATCGTGGCTGTTGAGCATACCCATCATCCTATCAATGTGATTAAGTATGCAAGAACTCACTTTTGCTAATATATAGTGGGAGGACATACACATTTCAGTGTCTGCTTCCTGACAACCACATTACTGGCTAAAACTGTTCTAAGAACTGTCTCTGTAAAGAGTGTCAAGAGAGAAACTGCATTGTTTTAGTTTAGAACATTCCATCTCTAGTTTGGAATGGGCAGAACAAGCTTTTATCCTGAAACTGTCCTGCCCCAAACACTAATTTTTAATGGGCGATGGTGTTATTATATTCCATTTGTAACCTTCCTGTGTGTTCCTGCCACTGCTTCTGTCTTTTTGCACAGAAGGAAAATTCATTAAGAAAAAAATAGACCTAGAAGCACAGATGGGAGTCTACCTTGGAGTAGACTAGTGGGACCAGCCTTGCAGTGAGTCATTTGCTTTGAACAAAACATTTTTGAAGAAGTCCAGTTTCTATCCCTGTGTGTTATTTTGAGAAAAAAAAAGCTCTAGTTCAGAACAGGAAGGGCTCAGCCTGTGATAAATACATGGAATTCTGGTTAGGAAAAAAAACCACAGAAAGCTGAAGAGAGTTTAAATCCTCTTTCCCTGCTTCTTTTGCACATCACTCTCTGCCAAAATTCAGTGCAGTCAGGGTTTCTGTACACTTTGGTCAGCGAGCAGGTAGTTTGGGTTACCATTCCTTTGACCATCTTCAGTATTTTGGGGTACCTGCCAAATACTTTGTGAGGCTTTGTTGTGATGTTAAATGAACCACAATGATAATACCAAACCTCATTTTTAATCATTATCTGTTTCAGGTTCTCAACAGATGAAGGGCAATGCTGGCATAATTATGTTTTCAGTAAGGAACCAATAACTTTTACTGGCCTGGCATCAGAACCTGGAGCAAAATCAATGAATGTTAGTATCTGGGGATTTAAGGAGAGCTTCCTGTCCCGCCAGTGGATCTCATATACTATAGACTTTAATGATCTGCTCAGCAGAGACTGTGAGTTATATTTCTTTTCCTAATAAAAAAGAAAGTAAGAACGTCAGCAGGCTGTGTTTGCCTTAGCTGTGCTTGCAGATTAGAATATTGTGATATTCCTGGAGCATCTTATATATAAGCTGCTGATGCACCAGTGCACCTGGTGAAGAATGTAGAGCTTTTGAGTTGCCTCTCTACATACGTAGGAGCTGCTGCTGCTGCTGCTGCTGCTGCTGCTGCTGCTACAAAAACAACAACAACAACTAGAATGCTACTTTTTCCCAGTTTGAGAAATGCAAATTACAACAGTTAATAGGAACACAGTTAAAAATTTTAACTCCTTTTGACTGACAAGGAGCACCTTTGTCTTGCCTAGATTCAGTTTCAGTTTATTCACTCTCAGTCCATTACTGATGGGAGACACTGGTTTAGAACCAAGACTGCTTTGTTTGAAGGATGGAGGAAGGATTAATAGAACTGGTGCTGTCCAGATACTGATGGAACTAGACCCCAAAACTCTGAATGGTCTCTCCTAGTGGTTTTATGTGTATCTTTAATAGCATGGGGGACAAAACAGAACCCTGAGAGATCCTGCAGGCCAATGGCCAAGAGATTGAACCAGAGATCTCCAGCACTATCTTCTATGTTCACTCCTCCAGGAAGGAACAGAGCCACTGTAAAACAGTGGCTCCCACATTCCATCCCAGCAAAGCGGCCCAGAAGGATGCCATAGTCAATGGTATGGAAAGCTGCCAAAAGCTCCAGCAGAACTAACAGGAACACACTCCCCCATCCAGTTCCCAGTATAGGTCATCCAGCAAGGTGACCAAAGCTGTTTCTGTTCCATAACCGGGGCTGAAACCAAATTCAAATGGATCTAGGTAATCTGACTCATCCAGGAACCCCTGGCACTGGGAGCCACTACATACTCCATTACCTTGTCCAAAAATGGAATGTTGGAAACTGGCCAGCAGTTTACCAATATGGTGGGTTCCAGGGAGAGATTTTTCAGCAACCATCTTGTAATTACCTCTTTTAGGCATGCTGGAATCCAGCTTGTTTTAGTGAGACATTGACCATTCTCTGTACCACTTGGTGAACCTCCCCTCATTTTTTTTATAAGTGAGGAAGGGCAAGAATCTAATACACAAATGGTGGCTCTCACTTCACGAAGAATTCTGTCCACATCTTAAGGCTGTACCATTTGAAAAGTGTCCATTATCAGCAGACAAGTGGGATACAGTGTTACATCCACTGGGATCTGTATTAATTATAGCGTCCAAGTCAGAGTGGATTCAAGCAATTTTATTTGCAAGGTGTTGGGCAGATTGTTCACAATGGGCTGTTCAGTGGTTTGGATTCCCATAGGTCTGCATGGAACAGAAGATACTACTTGTTTAATTATTCTAGTTGAAGTCAAATAGATACTCACAAATCTGAAGAGATGAGCAAGCTATCCCTTGCCCATCTTGGATTAGTTTAGAAAATCTCCAAGTTCTTTGGGGAAAGAAAATCAGAACCAGTAAAAGTCATTTGTTTTTTCATCTCGTAGCATTTGTCTGTCTCACAAATCTGTTCATGTTCTCTGCTTAGGCGAGGAGAAGGACTATACAAAATGGTTGGCTCACTCTAGCGATCCCCATAATCCTGCCGATGGGTGCATCCTGGGCTATAAGGAAGAATACTTACGGCTTCGCAAGTCATCTATCTGTCAGAATGGCCGAGACTACAAAGTGACCAAGCAACCATCTGTCTGCACTTGCACGTTAGATGACTTCCTTTGGTGTGTTTGGGAGACTACTCCCATTTTTTCTCTCCATGTTTTCAGTGTCTTGAGATAGCCAAGGGAATAGCCGTACCATTTTTTGTTTGACCAGTTTTAAGAGAATGCTTCTAAGTTAGACTTTGTACACAAAACTGAAGTTTTTAAGAGGATAGCCAAGAAATTTAACATTAGTTCTTTAGTTACAGTGGAGCTAGAGGTTTCCCAATAAAAATCCCCATTAAAAAGTGGTTTGGTTATAGTGTGACTGCTGTAGTTTTTGGACAGAAACTGGAATGATGGGGAAAAGGCAGCATTATGTGAAAGCAAGTGAAGGACTGACTGGGATCTTGGAAAAATACAAGAAGCTGTAGTATGCAAATTGGGGCCAACTATATGAAAATTATTATGGGGTGGCTTGGGCATTAAGATTTTAGGGAAGTCCGTTATCTTGGTCTTGACCCCCTGGGAAGCATTTTTGTGAGAATAACTTTTGTTGGTGGCCAGTCCTTGCCAGTAGAGGCTAGCTGACTTCCTTTCTGTTGTCTGTTAACAAGCAAAGAATATTTTATTCAAACATGCTTTTGACTTCTAAACAGGTTTATAGCTGAACTATTGATTCTTTTTATTAATGTTTCTATTATGTTCTTAACCTGGTTTTCTGTTTTCAGTGTATTAACACAGGTTTGAATTTTACTCTTAGTCACGTTGAGAGCTGTTTTTTTTCATAAAAAGACCAAGATATAAGTTTAACATGTAAATAACACATTTATTCCATACATAGACTGTAGGAGCACAGTACAATGCCTTTAATAAATACTCTTGTGTGATGTAATGCTTTTTCTTGATGGTTACAGACTGCCAACTTGATTTTGAAGAATTGCTGAAGTTTAATATTGCTTCATAAAGCTGCTAGGTTTTTACGAAAGAAGTTCATCTCCCATTTACAGCTCTGCTTGTTTTCAAATTTATTTGATGTTTCAGAGGCCCTCAGGGAAACTTCTAGGGGACAGCTAGGAAACACTCAGCCTGTAATAGTGCAATCTTGTTTGTGCATACTCAAAAGTAAGTCCCACTGAGCTTAGTGGAGCTTTTTCCTAGTTTAAGTGGCTATGGGATTGCAGGCTAATGCAATTAAATTTAAGAGAAAGAAAAGGAAGATTGGTAATGTTGAGAAGTCAGGAAATGCTGAGACTGTTGGGAATAAGATTGTGTTGTTGGCAATCTAACTGTATTGCCAGTGCTAGCAAATAAGTGTCCATGATATTTACACAAGACAGCTACAAAATTTATTGCAGTGGGTGTATGCTGGTGAAATGGAGAAACCTGAGTCCCTCACATTAGCATCACATTTGTCACAAAGAGGGTGTACCAAAGCTAACAGACCAGTAATAATACTATCAGGAGAGATCTTTAGGACTGAGAAGAGCAAGTGAGGATCTGTATCAAGTATCTGTCTGATCCACTCCAGTTGGATTTTTGAAT
Organism: Cyclura pinguis; assembly: GCA_030412105.1. Lineage (NCBI taxonomy): Eukaryota > Metazoa > Chordata > Lepidosauria > Squamata > Iguanidae > Cyclura > Cyclura pinguis. The sequence goes on along the minus strand of CM059602.1, from coordinate 68,516,624 downwards.
GAAATTTGTCTAAGGCAGTTTAACAAATAACAAAGAACTACACCTTTCAAGTTTATTCTTGACTAAACAATATCATACAGCTTTCCATTTTTGCCATGGATCATTTCCATTTATATGCTTGTTGCATGTTGCCTAATTTATTACCAGATTAGGTACTAGTTCTTGGCAAGAAGTAAGTGAATGTTACAGAACAAGTCCCCACCACCACAATACATCCTAGAAATATTAGGGAAATAATTTAATTATGGTGAAGTAGTGTAGCTGCTGAATTCTTGAGTAGCTATTCAGAATACATCATCAGTCTGTCTGTCCGTCCGTCTGTCTGTCTTCCTCTCTCTCATGACTGCATATCACTCAGGATGGCTGTCAACAGTTTAAACTTGCAATGTTATAAAGCACAATAAAGTCAACAGCACAAATAAAATGATGTTGTTGTTATGTGGCTTCAAGTCATTTTGAACTTATGGCAACCCTAAGGCTAATCTATCACAGGGTTTTCTTGGCAAGAGGTGTTCGTAGGGGGTTTGCCTTTACCTTCCTCTGAGGCTGAGAGAATGTGACTTCCCAAGATCACCTGGTGTGTTTCTACGATTGAGTAGGGATTTCAAGCCTGGTCTCCAGAATCATAGTCCAAAACTCAAAACAACAACAATGTGCTGGCTAAATAAAATATAATCCCTACGTAAAAACATTTGATTGGGTTTTGCCGGCTAAGCATTGGCTCTTACATGTAGAAATAAAATACAACTTCTGTATAAAACAGCCCATACTTAGCAGGTGAAAGGTTTTTACCAACCAGTAAAAGAAAGACAGGAAAGGAGCTATCCATACTTCATAGATTAAGGTGCTCCATTGGTGCAGCTGTTGAGATGGCCCAGTCTCTTATTGATAGAGTTTTACTAATGTAGAAGTTCAGGCTGGTAACCAAAATAGAGGGCTACCTTCTCTATTAAAACAACTGACAAACTGAGTGAAATTATCACCTTTTCCCCAGCATCCAGAACTTGCTGTTATACGATAGAAGATAATAGTCTACGTGGGATGGGGCAAATAACAAGTATAGCCAAACAATTGTTGGTTTCTGCCATTCTACAGCATGCCAAGTAAAGCTACAGAGTCAGAAAATGACAGATCCTTCCTACACAGAAATATTTCCTCTGTTGCTTCTGTTCCCTAGTGATAGTCTCTGCTATTATGTTTCACAGCCTAAATGCCTGTGGCTCTTGCCCTTTGACTCACACCCTGTACCTGTGAAAAGTGAAGTATAAATTGCCTCAAGTACAACTAATTCCCCCAGTCTCCTTCCAGGCCTTCTCAGACACTTAGATGCTGTAATAATGAAATGATATATGAGTAGTTACTCATACCCTGGACAAAATTGATGGTCCTTTTCTTATTTGGATATTGTTCTGCAGTGATTTTGGCTACTTCCGCCCAGAAAACCATTCTGAATGTATAGAACAGCCAGAACTGAAGGGTCATGACCTGGAGTTTTGTCTGTATGGGAAGAAAGAGAGGTTAAAGACCAAAGGGTAAGATTCATGTAAGATTCTAGTCTATTAGCAACAGTATGTAATCTTATATCCTTAGTCTGTAACAGAGTAAACTTCATGGAAGAGTTAGCTTAGTGCAATATGTATTTATTTTTATGAAATAAATTTGTGTCAGCCTTTCAGGAAAACGATTATCTTCAGATATTCCACTGTACTCTGCTAAATAAACCTCTTCCTTTCTTCCCTTGAATCTGGGGATACCTCTTGTTACGATATGAGAGCACCCCCAGTGGAAGTGTGGATGTCGATAATGAATTTAAGGTTATTCATTCAATAGTGTATCAGTGATAGGAAAATAGTAATTTCTTTGAGTGGCACCATCTTGATTTCTGGATTCTGTAGACCAGAGAGATATTACATGGGGAAATCAAGGTCAGAAAGTGAACACTCATTGTTTATGCCTTCTTGAGTTCATTTCTGCTTTGTTGTGGGAACAGTTTAGTACTACATGCCAGACAAAGATGGACCAGTCCTGAAGAATGAAGGTTTATTTGGGAACTTTTGAAAACCTGGAGTGGGTCAGGGCTCAGCCAACCTGGCCTGATGAAACGTTTTCTGATCATCTTATTAATGATGGGACCTGAGAAGCTGTCCTTTTTAAAGATGCTTCCCTTGACCAGTTTATTGAAACTTTGCTGAATTCCAGATACCGGAAGATTCCAGGAGACAAATGTGTTGGTGGGGAGAATCCCACCCGTGAAGAGACTGATTTGAAGAAAAAATGTACTAGCAACTACTTGAACTCAAGCCAGTTGGTAGGTTAAAAAAAAAGAAACATCTGCTGAAAGAATGTAGGCGGCAAGAGAAGACAGTACATTCTAACCACTGTAAAAATGCTATGAAAATTGACCACTGGTACTTAATAATTGAGAGGAGATTTGTCTGAAAATTTACATAGCCTCTGTGCAGACAGTGAGAAGAATAAACGTTCCAAAGCAGCTGCTGGAGCCAGGAATGTAACTACAAAGTGGATAAAATGAGGCATTGCCCTCTCAATAAAAATCCTCACCCATGAAATTTTATTTTAGCTCCCAAATTTATAACATTGTAGAGAGTGAGATGGTGAAAATCTAGAACTTCTCTATTTGTTGTGTTCACATTCCCTTATCTGTCCCTTTTCTTTGGATGAGTAAACTTTATTTCTAAAGGTGCAACTGAAGTTTTAAGTGTCTGCAATGCTAGAAAGGAGAATTTGATGTGGGGGCAGAATTCTCATGGGTGGGAATATTCTCTCCCCAGCCCGATAGCTAAACCCCTGGATGGAGGTGTGATTGGCATTTTAGCTAGGCAGCCCACTTGCAGCGGCCTTCAACCATTTCCAAATAAACATTTCCATTTTGTCATTCCAAATTTTCACAGTTCTTTTGTGTTCCATGCAAGAACCATGCAGGTCTTGTAGAAAAGGCTTAGTAATGGCAATGATTGTGTCTTCAAGAGCGTGTGCTACAAACTTAACACATCTCTTTCTTCTTTTTTCCCCTACAGTCTGCCTCATCTAACTCGACTCCAGTCATTCTGGCTGTAATAGGCCTGATGCTCATCACTGCAGTAGCTGGAGTGGTCATCATTAAAAAATATGTTTGTGGGGGAAGGTAAGGCTTAGGTGCAAGTGGATGGCAAGATATTGCTATAAAGACTGTACACAAGCTTACTTTGTACCTGCACGGATCCTGAAGTGGTCAATTCGAGTGGAATGTTTACCTTTTCTCCTTGGAGGGAAAATAATCCAAGCAGTTTGTTTTTCTATAAAGGTGCTGTAGGGTATATTTCAAAGCAAGAACTGCCAAGACCACCTCTGAGTATTCCTTTGCTAAGAAAACTCTATGAATTTGATAAGTTGACAGGCAACTTGAAGGTGCATGTATGTGCATGCACGCGCACGTGCACACACATGCATGCACATGCGCGCATGCACACACACACACACAAAGAGCTTCTAAATCTTCATTCACCTGTTCTTATAAATCTCATGTGGTCTAAAAGAGAAAAGATACACATATTTCTACCTAGTTTTTTCATGAGCATTGGAGTTTGGCTTATTTTGAATATGTTTCTAATAGATTTATGCCTTACTCTACATTCAGTTTAGCTGCTGATAGATTTGATGCTTACCTTCATTCCTTATATATGTAAGGCATCATGTGGTCTTTATTGTAATGTGTCCCTCAGCATTCCTCGCTGTTGGTTTCCAGTCCAATTCCTGGAAGACCTACACAATTCTCTCCTCTGATTTAGGGGAGTACTGGTGGAAAAGGAAAACCCATGAGCTGACCACACCTAGATGTTGCAGGAAGGATATGGGGAGTACGGGTCAGTGATGGGAGGACCATCCCCACCATGGGAATTGTCAGTAAATCAACACTTCTCCTTAGCACCGAAGAACATTGGTGGTTTAGGCTATAGATAATGCGAAACGAGAAAAATAAAGGGTTCTTCAGAGAATGTTACTGTTAGGTTGGGAAATTGATTTCTGCCTCTTCTTTTCTTTTCCTTTTCTTTCAGTATGCTTGCTCTTCCTGTACTTTGTATAAGCAGGGCTGAAATGTTTGGATCCCTATAGCACTCCCTGTACATCTAGCAACAGCCTAGAAAGAACTTGTGGAGTCACTGGGTGGCTTTTCTGAAAGTAATGTAAAGCTTACCCAATGGTTATCGAGTAGGAGTGGACAAATTTGCATGATGTACAGGCCAGTTTTTGGTCCTGTGACACTCCCTCCAATAGGATCACCAGAAAAGTGGCTTGTTTCTTCTGCAACCTACTCGGAGCAGGGATGGGGAGGTGGAGAAAATAAATCCATTGCATTTAGTTTGCTCTTTGTCATTTGGGACCATTTGAAGGAGGAAATCACCTGGAAAATCACTCCCCCCCCCAAAAAAATTTCAATTTCAGGAAGAGTTCACAGGGTTTTGAGGGATTTTTCAGGTTTTTGGGTTGCAAAAGTAGAGTTTGGAGAACACGCGGCCTTCTTGCAATTTCTCATCCCTGTTCTAAAGATCACTTGTCCCTTAGTGCTGCTGGAAGTTGAAACAGGTTGTTATGTACTTGCTAGATTAAAGAATGCAGAACGTATACTTCAGTCAAAGTAAGTATGTTTTTCAGAGAGGCTGTATGGGGAGAAGCAGAGGGGATAGAATTTGACAAGGGCATTATTCTTTTGCCATTTTAGAAGCACAACAGAATTGAACATAAGGAGATGGTATCATTAGGAAAAAAATCAATTTCCTGCTGGTAAAATATTTATTACAACATTTAGTGATCGCTGCCTTGAGAGAGATACATCAAAGGGATGCTGTTTTGGTCAAACAGCAAAATATAACAAAATCCAAAGTACAGTACAGATTAGGGTTGTACCTTTATAAGGCCAGCCAAATGGTGCAGAATACATTGTTCAAACTTTGGAAATTCAGACTTTTTCATCAGGCATAGAAGTTAAAAATCATTTTTAGAGGAATATGTAACTATGGAGTATCACAGATTTGTGTCTTTCCTAAGATGTTAAAAGGTATTTTAAGATGGTCTTGGAGAGAAGGTTGGTGCAGGTAGAGGCTGTACCCCCTTTGCCACGAGGTAGTTGGGGACACAAAAAGCCAAAGCAGAGCAAATAAAGTTTCCTTTTCCTCTGGTAGAAAGAAAATGACTTACTTTGAGATCTAGGACAAATTGCTTTGTCCTCTCCTATGCTACACACCTCTTTGTAGGTAGAATACAATGAGTTTATCAAAAAAGCCTGTGCACTGGCACATCTGGATATGAGTTTAGATGTTGAGAAAAAGGTAAAATATGTCAAATGATAGCCAAATTCAAATTGTTTTGCCTTGAGAGATGATACTCATGCATGAGTTTACATGTGTAACAGCTACAGTCGCTTCAGTTGTTATTGCTGAGTCATGGATATTCACGATGTCTTATACCACCAACATAGGGAGAGGAATTGGATGGACTGGGCAAATGATATGGTTCTTTCCTGTTCTGCATCAGCCCATCTTGGGAAGCAGTTGCCTAATCTGCTCAATCCTACATGATTCCTCTTTATAAATTTTACCAGTTAGTGCATTAGGAGACCATACAAAAACATCTTCCTTGCTGCAGTGGTAATGTATGAGTGAGCTGCAAAGCAAATTTAGTGGTAGAAAAGATAGGAACTGAAAATGAGAGATTGGATAAGGAGGGAGTGATGGGGATTAAGCTCTGCTTCCATGTGAGTCAGACATGCCCACACTAGCATTTTGTTTTGTTTTGTGTTCTCCTTCTGGTGCAATATATAGATTACCAGAGCCCATGACGAACAAGATACAACTGTGATTGCCATACTGCCACTGCAAACCATAAGCTCTGCTATACATAAGTATAAAAACTTGTGTATGTATGGTGCTAAACCTTTCCCATGTTTCTTCTCTCTTTTCCTGAATTGCACATGGGGAAGATAGCTTCCATTATGAAAGATAAGGAAAAGTTACCATCCCTCCCACTTGCTGCTTTTCCGCTCTAACACTCCTTCTTTGTACCTGTCAGATTGTTCCAAATGTGATGTTATGCTTCTACTGCATTGCAACTTCTAGTTTCAGAGTAACAAGGGTCACTGTTAATTTGACACTTCAGTATGGAATAAACTACATTAATTCTAGGTTCAGTGATTACTCCTGCATCCATGCCCAATTCCAGTACTGTGTCTCTCGTAGAGATCTGTTTTTATCACTTCTATCTTTTATACTCAAGTGTGGCTATAAGGCTGTTGTTTTTTACCCAGGGAAACTGCAAATTATTAACAGGACCCTGTATATGAAGCCCTTCTAAAAGTCTGGTCTTTGCCTTTACCACTTTACCAGTAATGATGCCGTGCTTTGACTAAAGGCAGGATAGCTATAAGTAAAGGTCTTTCATCTGCGTTTGTCATGCCCCCAGGTTTCTGGTTCATCGATACTCTGTCCTGCAGCAGCATGCGGAAGCCAATGGCTTTGAAGGACTTGATGCACCTGAGGCCGGTAAAACTGGTTACCACGATGATTCAGATGAGGTAAGTGGTTATGTGTTGGGGTATGCTGTACTTTTTCTAAGCAGCATTTGTCAATTTACACTGAAAAACATGAATTCCCAGTGTGTGATTTTTGGCCTGTGCCTGTTAGAAAATAAAATAGTTTGTTTTTGTGGGATTATAAGAGTAAGAACTCTTTTAAGAGAATTTTTGGTTTAACCCTAGTCATAGCAATATTTGGAAGCATCCTGATCTTGAAGTGCTAACAAGACAATTGTCTCTTCTTTTTCTGCTTAGGACCTCCTGGAATAGTGATACATAGACCTTGCTAGAACTGGATACATATGGGTTTGGATGCTGCTACAGAAGGGTGTGAATGCTGACAGCCCATTTAACTCCCAGTCTGGATGCCTTTCCCATGTCTGAGGGATTCTGTGTTCCTGTTGCTTCATCAAACTGTCCCAAACCCTCAAAGCTGCAAGAACTGCATTGGGGTCGGGGTGGGGAAGAGGACTGTAGCTCTGAGTAAGGAGGAAGAGAGCTTCCTTTTTTAAAAAAAGGGGGGAAGAGGAAGAAGGTTAACCTTGTTTTAATCAGATTTCTTTCCAGCTCTTAAAAGAACTAAATAGAAATGCGAAAACAACATTTCACTAAATATTAGCATTACTAGGTTCAATATGTTATGCTGCTGAGAGAAGGGCCCAAATTGCCAGATGGGAAACATGTTCAGTTCCAACACTGTGGTGATAACTGCTCTGAAGCTGCTGCAATATGATCAGCACTTCTCTAAGCACACAAAACAAAGAGATGCTGGGGCAAGGACTGAGGGAGCTAACCAGCATCCCAAAGGGCTGTGTGCCAACCTGGAATTGCTTTCTGTTTTAACTAAAATGTAATCAATTCAGTAGAGGTGTGCTGTACACAGCAAGAGAATGTTCCAAGGCTCAAGCAAACTCTGTGGCTGGGCTCTGCAATTCCAAGGAATTAAACTGTGAAACCAGCATACGTGCTGCCATAAATCTTTGACAAAAGAAGAAGAAAGAAAAGCAAACAGTGACACTTCTGAGTGGGTTCATCTTATATTTTGTGGGACTAAGCGGTACAAATCTTTTAGAAATGAGACTTGTTTAGAATCTTATGATCTTAATAAATAACAGAAATTAGGTGCTTTAGATCAGGTTCTTGAAGGAATGTTTTAATATAGGAAGCACTGTGATGTTTTCCAGTGTTCAGTTTTTCACTATGCACCTGCTTTAATGAAAGCAATAGATAAGTGGTAGTGAGCCATGCTCCACTTTGGTACTATGTATTTATTGGCATCTATTTTCCCACATAATTTGAATCTAATAGTTAAACTGCTGCATTGCCCCCATGGAATCATAGTCTTTCCCAGTAATAATGTTCAGTTCATAGAATATTGTGTATTGAATCTCCAAAAATGTATTTTTAAGTTTATTAAATGCTAAGCTAAAAGTTTGTTTGCTTAGATGCCAGTTGGCAATAGAAGGATCCCAATCTAATGACTATAGGAAAAGGGACAGAAAGCTTCCTGATGAAGGGAAGACATGGGAACACCAAGCACTGAAATGGCCTGTGTCATAGCTGATGTTTGATTTCCACTGTCTGTAAGGGTCAAGGTGTTTGAAGATGCCTGACTGGAAAGTCTTTATTATCTCTCAGTTATTTTCTGGTTTAGGCCCAAGGTGGTGGTACTTTGCCTTGTCTTAGAATTTGGTTCAGATCCAACACAGGAGTACCATTCACATTTTATATAAGATAAAATCATATTTGCTCTTCCCTACACAGAGGAGGAATTTCCATGAGGCTAACAGCTACCTTGTGGAAATGTACCCTTAGTTGTTGGAGACCTTTGTGTCCTTTCATTTAGGGCCATGCCCACTAGAAGGTGTGCTTGTTTCAGTTTTAATTTTGGAGAAGTCCCGTTATAAGAAGCAGTGATGAATAAACGCTGCTTGTTTTGAAACTAAACATGGCAGACTAATGTATTTTCAGAAGAGATCAGAAAATGACTCATGGGAGGCTTTTAAAAGTCGAGTTCTAAATTCAGATCCCAAGATAATGTTACTGGGAGCATGAACACCTGCTCCCTAGCTTCCTCAAATCTCTCCTGCTCCCCCTGCTTCCCTTCCCCTAAGCTTCCCTGGCAGTGGAGTAGTACCAGTGGGCTGTTCTCATGAGGGGCTTCTATGGGGAGCCTCCACTCCTCCCACCATTACTAAGTAATAATACTAAGTATCTCAAACACAAGGAGCATTGGCACATATGTACTTCCCAGGGTCTCCAGTATTTTGGATGATGCTGTTACAGTGTCAAAATGACTGGGGACGAGGTGGGGGGATGCAGATGTTTAGATTGTAATCTAAACTGAGTGAGATGTGCAGTGGGAATTCATCTTGCTTTGTAATGGAGACAAGAAGTACAAAGTGGACATATTTGGTATTCTTCCAAACCAAGCAATTACCGATTTCAGTAATAATGTTACTTGTGAGGTTAGATTAGGTGTTCCTGCTTTGGTGAATTGTTAACATGTGTCTCATCATCATTCATCTTATGTTTCATGCAGCTAATATATTAAATAAGAGAGCTTCATTGGGTTGAAGCAGAAAATTGGCCTGTCACTGATGGCTTGCATCAAATGAAGGAAGATTTTGTTAGATATTCAGAAGTTGATAAATATACCCAGGTAGATAAAATATACTGTTAAAGTCAATGGACTTTCTGCCTTTCCCTTGAGCAGAGTAGGAAACCTGGAAGGAAGTGCTATGAGAGTAAAAAAATCTGAAAGCAAGTGCCTGTCCTGGATTTGTTTTTCTCTCAGTTGCATTGGCTTTATTTTGCTTTTTAGCAAGGTCCTTATTTCCTGCCTTGCACCACTGAATGATTAAATTGTAACCTGAACTGTAGTTGTCTTTCCATGGTACCATGATTGTGTTCATGGAGTATCATTTTTTCACTATCTTATAAAAGGCAGGCACACCAACAGGGAATATTCCTGTGCAAAGTCAAATGAAGGGAAGGAATATTTATCCCTGGAAGATGTAGCCCTATGAAGCTGTTTGCTTGCAGTAAGTGCAGAACTAAAGCGAGTACATGTATAAATATGCATAGTCTATCCCCTACTGTCTCCAGCTACCTCAAACATCTTTGCAATTTGAGCACAAAGAGTTATAGAAGGACATGTCGATGTGTGTCTGAATGCACTTCAGATTTCCTGTTATTGGGAGGAGTGAACATGTTTACAAACCTCTATGCAGACCTGGTGTTCAACACACAGAGATCTGTGAGATGCAGAGGCACTTGGGGAATGGGGAGATGTCCTCACACAAGTTACAGTGCAATTTAGTCTGTCATGTACTGTAAGCAAACAGCTGCATAGAGCTTCTTACTCCACCTTCCGCTAGTTATTTATGACTTACAGGGCACTACAAAAGTACACTTGGCATCCAAATAAACGTTGCTAAGCTCATGGTAACCAAACTTGAAACTGAAGGGGCTAAATAATCCTATGTCCACCAGGAACTCTCCAAGGCTGCTGTTCTTTGTTTAACTTTTTCTGTTTACATAGAACCAAGTTCAAACGGTTGTTATGCAGGTGATTATTGAATCTCCAGACTGGAAATATAAGACAACCTATAATGGAGCTGATGAAGACATAAATCAGTGGAATGACAACATAACTATATGCTCTTCTAGTCACATGCCCAGCTTTCCATTAATATATTGAAGTGTTTCTAAAAGTCAACAGGGGAGGACAATTTGTTCTTGTGTAACTTGGGAGCAGGACTCTGACCTGTTCTCTTGCTCCATTTCTGCTGACACCTTTTAAGGCTGGTCAGTGGATGTAATGAGAACATTTTAAATAACTTGAAACTTCCCCAAGAAACTCATCAGGGACTGTTGGCTACCACAAACTTGCTGCCCTGGCCGAGAGCACTCTTCTTTCCCATAGTGTTGAATATGTAGGTAACATTGTGTTGTTTCCCCTTATTCATAAGGATGCTACCCAAGCAACAATGTAGCCACAGGGGTGTTGCCATTGCATGCGCTTCGAACCATTATTGTCTCCCTGACCAGTCTTTAAAGTGGACTAGATTTTAAAGACTCCATACCACATGCGTAATGGCTGTAGAATACTACATAATAAAAGCCATAGCTAATATACTCCTCTACACAGAATTTCTTAAGATGTACAGTCTGAGGCCAAGTGCAGAAGAAAAAGGAAGGAGCCATGTATAGAGTTTGTAAATAAGGCTGGCTATATTATAAATTTATACTGGTATTTTTCTGTATATTTGCAATATTTGGGTTAGAAATAAAAACAAAAATGGACTTTTCATGGAGTTTTATGTTGTTTACATTTGTCTTGCACGTTTGGTAACCTGTTTATGATTTGCACAGCAGAAAAGTGATAACAAGCTCTTCAGGGTCATTTAACCACTTGCTTGATGCTTGCTGCCTAACATGATGGTTGAACATAATAGGTATGTCATGGGTGGGTATCATCAGGAGTGGCCACTCTCAGTTTTTAGGCCACTACTCCTGAGCTCTTCAGAGGTGTATTGGAGCTGTTCTAGTGCTGAACTGCTGTTGGAATAGGGCCTAGTGCGAGGAGAGCTCCTGTACAACTCAGAGTAGCTGTACAAAGAACTGCCATAAAACTGAGCACAACTTTGCCACTCGTGCAGTGGCATATCTACCAGTTTTGTTATCTCTCTGTGTGGTTTTTAGCATAGGTTTTCCTCCAGTGGATATGCAAAGCAAAAGAGTAAAGGCTACAGGGTAGATTGGTATACTATTTCACCATCAACCCTTCCCTTCTTTCTCATTCTTTTCAACTTTTGCTGCAGGCCTGTTTCCTCTGTGAACAGCCTGTGGAATTGCCTTTGCATTAAAGTTGTTAAGTCTTTCATCCTTGTTTCATGAAAGGTACTTAAAGGCCTCTTGGCTAACAAAGGGAAAAAGAAGCACTCCACCTAGTTTGAGCAAAATTAATTCATGAGGATGGTTCAATAAAGGGCTGTTCAAGACTTCATGATGATGGATGCTATCTGTGGTTCGTGTTATCCAGTAATAACTGTAATCCTGTGCCTTGCATCATGTGTGAATTCCTGAGTTTAAAAGGTTATTCAAAACTTACAGGGACAACATTAATTAATTCCACATCCAAATGAATGTACAGCCAGTGCTAATGAACATTTCGTGTTAAAAACAACAACTGGTCTTCAATATGCTAAGTGTGAAAAGATGTGGAAGAGGTAATGCTATTTCAGGTTATTCAGAAGACTTTCATTTCAGAAATAAGGTTTAGAGAAGGCTGCTGTTACGTGGAAACATTTCTCACCCTTTTGGGAACAGATCATGCCAAGCAACAGCCAGGAGGAGATTAAGGCAGCAATTAGGGAACCACTGGGTATTTTCTGTGGAACAAGAGCACATTCTCATTCACTTGAATCTGAATGTACTACTTGTGCTTTATCAATAATGTATCTTAAGACTGAAATCTTCCTCCCATAGGAAGCTGTACTTTTACCAGAGTTTTGCTTGGTGCATCTTCTTTATCTTTACCGCTTTACTTCAAGTGAGAAATTTTCTTTTTCTGTTAAGCAATTAAATTAGTAGTATAGATATCACCTTTACTATGCATTCTACTTAAACCCTACTCAGAGATAAGAATAGGACTTATCCATCATTTTGAGGGATAAATTAATGACTAAGATAGCATCCAAATAGCATAAGGATTTTTTTGTGCATCTTTGAATTAAATGCACTTTTAAAGAAATGTATTGCTTGAAAATGCATTTATTTAATTTAGATACTGCCTTTTCCCTGGTGTAAGACCAAAGGTATCTCACAACATAAGATTTTTTTAAAATGTCCTGTTTTAATTTAAGAGTTAAGAGTTAAGAAAAAAAAAACTTAAAGTACACTGCCACAAAAAGACCCACCTGCACCAATCAACAGCTAAAAGCTTGTATAAATACAAAGGTCCTTGCCTACCAGTGAAAGGAAAGCAGGGAGGAGGCCAGGCTCCCATGGGAGGGAGTCCTACAGCTGGGAGCCACCACTGAAAAGGCATTCTCACCAGCCATGCCTGTGATACTTGCTGAAAGTAAAATTTAACAGTCTACTCATACTTGTGATCTCAAAAACACAACATTTGTTTGTGGATTCATTTTCAACAAAAGAACAAATTTTACTGTTGTATGACTGACCAAGGTGACTTGCAATGAAGTCATGATGATCCAAATCCAACTCTTGCTCAGTTGGCTCGTGTAAAAATTACTTTCATGTCTTGAAACAAACTGCAGCAGTTGGTATCCTACATTTTTTAGTGGAAGCTCTCTTGCCTAGACTGTTTGGGCAAAGTATGACCTTTCATATGTTGGACTACAACTGGCTTCCCATCAGCCATCACTGTTGGTTAGGCTAGTTAAAATTGGAAGTCCATCATTTAGGGAGCTACATTTTGCCAAGCCCTCATCTAATTGCTGTGTCCTGAATTTGGGAATGGGGTTGGAATAGTTGCCCTGAAGCTGATTTAGGAATGGGAATAGAATAGTTTTAAGGTAGCATAATGATACTGTCAGTTAATACAGGAATAGGGAATATGCTCCTCCCAGATGTACTGCGGCTCCCATCAGTCCTTACCAAGAAAGATGATGGTGATGGATAATGGGAGTTCCAACATATGGAGGTCTCTATTTTGTCTATCCCTGAATTAAGTTTCTTTTTGTCATTTCTGCCTAAATAAATGTAGGCAATTCCAATATATATTCAATTTTCCGTATACTGAGCGATACATCCTCTATCATTATCGTTAACTACAGAGATGACTTCAGCTTCTCTCAGTGCAGAGGTAATAGCATTTAATAAGCCTCTTTGTACTTGCTAATTGTGTTTTGTAGGGCATATTTTCATAACAAGTCTTCTGTATTAATTTCCCCCCCATATTTTTGTTTATGGCATGTTGGTTTTTTCTTTCTTCCTTTTCTCTCTCTTTCTTATGATGGTTTATTTACAGAATAATTTGTTAAGCCTTTCCTCTGAAACTTATGCCTAATATACATGGATCTCTGTCCTCTCCGTTTCCATCCTGGACAGTGTGTATGTGACAAACTTGCATACTTGAGTGGGAGAGGTTTGCATAATTTGTTTACCTGTTCCCAGAAGATACAGTGAGCATGGGGGAAAGCCAAAGATGTGGCCTTGAAAAACAATACTCTTCCTGCTCTCCAATATATAGTGAAACTTTGTCAGCATCTCTCCAGTGGTTGGAATGGTTTGTGTCATGTTGAGCATTGTAAGGAAGGGTGTGTGTGTGTGTGTGCGTGTGTGTATATCTTCTGCTTTCTAATACCATAATGTATGTCTTGGAATATCTTAATAAAGTTGGTTATTGTATTAGCTTAAAAATGTAAGTATTGGGAGAATGTTACCTCTAAAAACCCAGTGATGCTGTCGTTGACTTTTGACCATACTTTTTATCCAGCATGTTCCAGGTTCAGTCTGTGGTGCCTCCAAGTAAGGTTGAGAAAACCTTTCTGTTTGAAATCCTGAAGAACTGCTGCCAGTCAGCAGTATTGGGTGAAGTGAACCAAGAAATTGTCTTGATATAAGACAGTGTCTTGTGTGTCTACATTGTGTTTCTTTTGCACATAAGACCAAGACTAGGGTTCCTTCCAAGCATTTCCACAGCAGAACCCATCAGGCCTCCTGTCTTCCAGAATACATCATGGATGCGTAGAGTTGTTAGATTTCTGGAAATGTTTAAGCCATGGCAAAATAATGGCTGAGATTCTGCATTGGGAGATGTGACTACAGAAACATAGCTGTGATGCCACTCAGTGCTGCTTGTGAGAGTCCAAGCTTTAATGCCTCACAACCCCACTCCCAGCACCAGCCATCTCCAAGGTGTAGGAGAGCAGCATGGTGAGTAATGATGTGTTCAGTTCTGTGAGGCCGTGTCAGGATTCTGTCACAGTTGTCTGTCACAGTGTGCCCTACAGCTGGGAGAAGACTAGTAAAATATGGGCTAGACAGTGCCCCTGTTGGGTGGATTTGTAATTGGTTCACTGACTGAACCCAAAGGGTATTCACCAATGGCTTCTCTTCATCCTGGAGAGAAGTGACTAGTAGGGTGCCACAGGGTTCTGTCTTGGACCCGGTACTGTTCAATATCTTTATCAATGACTTGGATAAAGGAATAGAGAGCATGCTGATCAAATTTGCAGATGATACCAAATTGGGAAGGGTTGCTAATACCTCAGATGTCAGGATCAAAATTCAAAATGACCTTGACAGATTGGAGAGCTGGACCAAAGCTAACGAAATGAATTTCAACAGAAACAAATGTAAGGTCCTTCATCTGGGCAGAAAAAAACAAAATGCACAAATACAGGATGGGAGACACCAAACTGGACAACAGTATGTGTGAAAGGGAGCCTTAGTAGACCACAGGCTGAACACGAGTCAGAAGTGTGATGCGGCAGCCAATGCAATTCTTGGTTGCATCAATAGGAGTATGGTGTCTAGATTGAGGAAAGTAATAGTACCATTTTATTCTGTTTTGGTCAGACTTCATGTGAAATACTGTGCCCAGTTCTGGGCACATCGTTTCAAGAAGGATATTGACAAGCCGGAACGTGTCCAGGAACGATCTGGAAGCCATGTCTAAGAGGAGCATCTTAGGGAGCTGTGGATGTTTAGTCTGCAGGAGAGAAGGTTAAGATGTTTAAATATTTGAAAGGATGTCATATTGAACAGGGAACAGGCTTGTTTTCCATTGCTTCAGAGACTAGGACAAGGAGCAATGGATTCAAACTACAAGAAGAGAGATCCCACCTGAACCTCAGGAAGAACTTTTTGATGGTCAGAGCTGTTCGACAGTGGAGTATGCTGCCTTGGAGTGTGGTGGAGTCTCCTCCTTTGGAGGTTTTTAAGCAGAAGCTGGATGGCCATCTGTTTAGAGTGCTTTGATATGGGTACCTGCATAGCAAGGGGTTGGACTGGATGGCCCCTGTAGTCTCTTCCAACTCTATGATTCTATGATTCTGTGTCATTGCTGATGACCCCACTCTCCAGCGCTTCAGATATGGATGTGTTTGGGGGGCTGCAAGGCTTCAAAGGTAAGATTTGGGGACACTATTGGTCACTGAAATGGTGCATGTGAAATGAAATGTTTATGATGTCAGAAGTCAGGCTTAGGACATTGTAAACTGAACAAGATGTGAGCCAGCTTTTTTTTTTCCCAGAAAAATTGAAAAATCCACAATTAGCATTCTTTGCAGCTCCTACTTTGGGAACTGAAAATGCATTATATATAACTTGGTTAGGCATAAAAGTACCATGTTTGCTACATTTAAAGTATAGTTTATTCAGAATAAAATTACAAATTGAACTTACTTTGAATTCTTTTGTTGTTTCAAATGGAGCTACAAAGCACTGAACTGTAAGGAAACCTGGATGCTAAAGAATCGCTCTGATTTTGCCAGTCTGAAAAGGAAGCAACACCCCTGCCCCCCAATATAAACAGAAGAAAACATCAACATTAGTAAAACAGAAGAAATTATTTTGTCTCTACTAGCTGTCCATAGCATCCAGCATACATAATGCACCCATTCTCAATACAAATAAAAGCAAATCAAGACCAGGAATTGTAATGATTCCATGCTGCACATAATCTTACATATGTTTTTAGAAATGATTTTGGGGCAGTAAATATGTTAAAACTTTGTATGTGAACAACCTTATTCATTGTTCTAAAAGAAAATACTCCATGATCTGGTTTTTCAGTTTTTCCAGAATTTAAAAAAAAAAATCTGGAAAAAAACTTTTTCCCCTTAGCCTTCTTCACATTTCTAGGGATGTCTTGTAAGGACTCTTCTATGTTTAGAGAAAAAGTGACTCTTTGTCACTGAAGCTCAATGAAACTTGTATCATCTTCACCCTGTGAATTTAAGGGAGATAATTCCCTAGCAGGATAGGAGGGCAGCATGAAAGTCAGGTGTGTTGAACTCACCTTTCCAAACTGGTCTTTTCATCCAAAAACATATCTAAACGGTAATCTTGTGTGGAAAACTCGTTTGCATTTAATTGCAGGCTAAGTGTTGTAGGTATACACAATTTTTGAGCAGAGCAAAAGATATCTTTATTTTGTTTGCACTGTAAAGCCATTGAATTTTGAAAGTGTAGACAAAAGATTCAAGTGGAAGGACAGCACTATATCAGTCATGTTGCAGTATTTTAACAGGAAGCTGAGGAAAGCTGGGTATGAATTATGGCAAGAGCAGGAATACTGTAAGTACTGGAAAGCACATATAATGAATCAGCAGGAAAGAAGGCGACTAGGCTTCACACGCTTATGGATGGACCAAATTTTATTCTTTTAATTTTCTATTCTTGTAATTTTATTCTTTGTTCTTCTAATTTGAATCCACTGATTCATTTCCCAGTCTCCAGAGCAGCAGAAAACAAGCTTATTCCATCATCTCCTACATGACAGTCCTTCATATATTTAAAGATGGCTACCATCTCACCTCTTGGTCTTCTCCAAGTTAAAAATATCCAGCTCCCTAAATCATTCCTAATATGATACAATGTATGATATTTAATAAAAGTTCCACTCCTATGCAGATTTACTTGTACTGTAAAGGCATAGAGTTAAGGCTGAAGACAAGCTTAGGGTGAAGCAAGGATTTGGGATAAATTTCTGGGACTACATTCAGGGGTTTCTGTTGAACTTTTAATTGCTCTGTGTTATTTTATTTTTGTACAAGCTAGTTTATACTGTAGATTCAATGGCTGCACAATTATTGCTTGTATAATATGAGCAATCTCTACCAGTGGTGATGTGGTTTTTGGGAATTATAACTGAAGCAATTTATTAATTCATCAAAGTTTCAATCAGTATTCAGAGAATGAGAAAGTTACTTTGTTGGACCGCACCTCCTAGAATCCTCAAACCAATATGTCCAGTGGCTATACTGCCTGGAGGAATTCTGAGATCTGTAGTCCAAAGCAGATCTTTGCCAAGCTCCTGACAATATTACACTTCTTTTCAGTATGCATGTTTAGCTCACCTTGAAAGATGAAGGTTGTTTGTATCTTGTGTAGATGTTTTTTTCTGTAATTAAGTAACAACTGTAAATCACTATAAGAACATAATAAACTCCTTATGAATGAAAAAAAAAGATGAAGGTTGTTGGATTACAAAAAACCAGATCCAAACATTAGTTAATGTGCAGAGGACCTGCAATAAACAAACACTTTTGGGTTCTTTAATCCCCTAAACCCACATTTCCCAGTATTAAGTGCAGTAGCCTTATGAAAGTAATGCTCCTTCACAGAAGGAATTTAGAGCAGTATTGATGCTTTTCTGATCCTACGCACTGCATTACATATACAGAGTATACTGTAGGTATGTATATGTATATATGGGACCCAAGGTGATTCCATCTAGTTCATTTTTCAGAGTAAACTAGTCTTACAATGTGTGTATTCTTTACACATGCGTGCACGCATATACACACACACACACATTGTAAGACCAGTTTGCTCTGAAAAATGAACTAGATGGAATCACCTTGCATCTCATTTTGGGAGAAAGGCAAGATATAATTTAAATAAATATAAGAGTTAGATTATTTAGAATTAGGTCACTAAGAACTAAGCCACTAAGATGAATCATAGCCCACTATTTTTGCAAGCCCACTAATGAAGCTTCCCTTCCTGGATATCATTAAATAAAAGGGAGAACTTGAGTAAGGAGAGGAGGAGGAATCTGAAAAGTGGAAGCAGAACACTCCTTTCCAGCCTGCCCCTATAGAGGTGATCCATAAATTTACAGAGAACAATTACTGCTCATTTTCGAGGAGTTACATATCACCGGCAGAACCAAAATGACTCACTGCATTGTAGGTGGAAGATTGTAGGTATTTTTGCTTCCAAGTGATGAAGAGAGACAGATAGTTCTTTGCCAATGAGCTGGCTGCTTACTTTGCTCTGGGGGAGAGTGCTGATAAGGAGGTCTTAGTGGCAGCAGCAGTAACAATAGCAAAACATTGTTCTCACTTCTGCGCACCCACCTTCATTAGGAAAATGTTCCTGACAAAAGCACAACCTGCTTACCTGTTGGGTTCTTCTTAATGGTACCTAGACCAGACATTGCCAATTGAGGTATGAGTTTTGTTTCAGAAGACCAATCCATGGCTAAAGCATGAGAATTAGGAGGCATCTTCATTTTGAAGTTGATTGGTGAGATAGATGGAAACAAGTTTCTCTGGACTGGTATGTTAAGTTTTGCTGAAATGTTTTCATGAATTTAGAACTTCAGAGTGGTAGAAGTTGTAAAGGAGAAATTTGGAGCAGAAGTGGTGTCACCCACTTTGGACTACATGGCGTTTATGACAGATCTCCCATACAGGATGTGCTTCCATGTCTAGAAAATTGTTAGTCTGTTTGTGACACAGAAGCAGAGTCTGGAAAAATACTTCTGGGATGATAACTCCCACAGTCATAAGCCAGCTTGTGCCAATGCATGACAGCTGTCATCCAAAAAACCCCCTACATTTTCCAAGTTCTGCACAGAAGTAGTTCCCATATGGCTTGCAGTCCTTACAGTGCTGGTGTGATCTTGATTTTTGCTCTTGGAAAGGATGATTATGGAAGAGTAATTTTTTTCCCCCAGACCAATGCTGGAAAGCTTAGGTAATTTCTAGGGGGATACCTGTATTAGCTTTTGCAACAAAACAACTAAAACTTTAAGCAACTGACACTTTTCCAGCACCTAATAGGTTTCATCTGGAATAAGCTTTTGTGGGCTGGAGCCCATTTCTTCAGATGCATGCAGTGTAGCCTCAGAAGACAGACATTTTGTCTAGTGAGGCTACATTACTTCCATCTGAAGAAGAGGGCTGTAGCCTGCAGAAAGTTATGCCCATTAAAACTGGTTGATCTTCAAAGCGCTACAAAATTCTTAGTTGTCTGGCTTAGGTAAAGGGCAGTCTGTTAAAAAAGCAAAAAACCTCTCAGCAAGAGTCACTCCCTGAAATGAAACCTGTTGTGCAACCCAAAATTCAAGTCAGACCAAACACTATCCCTTTGAATGCATGTTTTGCTGTGAAGCTGAAATCTGCTCTGCACCAACAGCAAACTGCTTCTTGGCCACTAGAGAACTCTCTTCCCAGCAGGCAAATTGTGTTGAGCTCAGCTAAATTTTTGAAGGATTGAACTTCTGGGCTGATCTCCTATGTAAGGTGTGCTTATATCTGGAAGAATAACATTAGTGAATCTCTATAGAAAAAATGTTGCCTGCCTGCCTGCCCGCCCGCCCGCCCGTCTGTCTGCCCGTCCGTCCGTCTGTCCATCCATCCATTCATCCATCCATCTATAAAAGATTCATGAACTATTTTTGCAGTTAAGTATTTGTATGTAGATTTTTGACTCTTTTTTGAAAAACCCACATGGATCTAAGAGTCAACTGCAGCAGCACTGTTGTGAATTCCTCATTGGCCATCTGCCATGATGCCTGTATCTCAGATGTTGGGAATTAATAAGCCTCTGTATAGTCTTTGATGAGGAACATGAGCAAGAAGATGATCCAGCATTCATTTCCTGCCAGTGATCTTTCCCTACACATCAAATCAAATTGAACTGGCCAGAATGCTGGATTAGTTAGGCCTTTGGTCTTATCCAGCAGGCTCATATGTTCTTTTATTGGCATCATCCCATATAGGGCAAGTCTTATACTGGAATCGCTCACTGTGGTTAGCATAGCAGGTATCTGGCATAACTCTAACAGAGACCTGATAAGAGGGATAGGAGTAGACCAAGACCTTTTGCTTCCTGAGATGAAGGACAAGACACCACTACCTCCTTCTCAAGCTGACTGGACTGATAGTTTAATCTTTTTTCAGCACTGACATTGGGTCAACACCTTCAAACACCCATGGGCAGAGGCCATTGTACAGGTGAAAAACAAGCTATATGGCACATACAGCCCTGTTGTTCAAAACAAGGGAACTGCTAGGGGCTCATGGGGAACCATGGAGGGGGAATACCATCACTGCTGATCATTATTATTGCCTGAAGTAAACCTAAAGATAGAGCCTGATCATTTGCTCATTCGTGTTTATTATGCTGATTAATAACTTTTAAAATACCGAATTCTCTTCATGTTGAAGCTTGATCCTTTTCAGCTGAGTTAAAATCTGGCCTTCTCTGTGCTCCTCAAATGATGATGAACAACTCTAAACCACTGTTTTCTTGTGTGTTTCTCAAACCAAGCCATCTGAATGACTGACTGGTTACTGGAAGGTGCTGTGATTCAGGGAGCTCATACCTCTTCACAGAATGCTTGTGCCCTCACCCAGGCACACCATCTAATAAGATAAATCACTTCTAGGTGAAGATGACAGGAGTTGTAGTTCAACAACATCTGGAAGGGGAACAGCTAGAAATCCTCAAATTTCTCTACCCCAGTGGTAGAGCTTGGAGTATGTGGAGGGGGGCGGAGGGGCAATGGCATGGGGGTGAGGCCATGCCACGTGGGGGCATGGCTGCAGCACGTGGGGGCATGGCTATGAACCAGGATACCCCAAAAACATTGCCACCAGGGGCAAACTGCTCCCATCACCCCCCTCTCCCTACACAACTGCTCTACCCCCACTCCCACAGAAACTACTTGAGAATTGTTGTCTTCTCCTTCCCTCCCTCCAGGAGGTGTTCCTATCCTATCTCTTCCTGTTTTCTCTTCCTCTAACTTACTTAGATTGTGCACCTATATGCCTTGTTTTCACTTTTTTTTTCTTTTACTGTACTGGTAAATTTTTATGATTGGATCCAGACTTAGTCATACTTACAGCAGATCTGCTGAAAACAGTGGGACTTAAGTTGGTCATGACTAAAGTCCCATAGATTTCAGTGGGTGTACTCTACTGTATATATGACTAAGTCTAGATCCAGCCCTAGTTGCTTTAGAAATGACACCAGCATGTTGTTTTGTTATTCTACATTATTCTTTATTATTCTTGAAAATAAAGAGAATGTGTACACACACGTACACCACATCCATATAGAAATTCAGAAGAACATGCATGCTACTTAGAGATAAAGTATAAAGATAAGTAACTGCCTAAAACTCCAGATCTTAATAAAGAGAAACAGGGAAGCAGATGGAGGTGTTAAGAGGAAGAGAGAATTACAAAGATAAACAATTCTGGCCAAATTCAGAAATTCAAGGCATGCATACTTTTTGTGTTATTTTGAGGGAATTTCTGATTCCCATTTTTAAACTGAGAGAAAACATGGAGCATGTGTACATGGGGCACTGCTGTCATTTTATTACTATCCCCAAATGTTGGTGTTTTGAGTACCATACATGGATTTTTTCTTGCGTCTAGGGGACAAGGTACTGATACCCTGTATGCCAGTGGGTAAGCGTCACTACTGCTATGGCTTCAGATTCCAGTGTAGGGAATGAGACATGCTCTGAACGGAGTGAACTTTTCTTCTTCTAGAGCATGAACGTGTTTGCCGCCTTCTATGCTCTCATCTTCTTCTTGGGCATGCTGGTCTTTGTCTTGATTCAACATCTCCAAAGTAAAAGTGTCCCTCTCATCTCATGTTTGACTGAGCCTCTCTTCATCAGCATTGTAACTGTTGACCTCAGCTTCCTCTACCACAGTGTCCCTGAGATTGTAGGCAATGTCATCTCCAAAGATTAGCGTTTGGGCCGCTTGCCATGGCCCACCAACCATCATTTGCCCTTGTGAATTTCCTGTGCTGATTTCTATAGCTTCCTGGCTGGCTTCACTATATCACTGTAATACACCCAATACATGTAATTTCTATCTCAACAAGGCACCTAGCTGTGGCTTGCGTATTCATGTAGGTGATTTGCCTCTTATTCTCTACCCTACTTTGCATTTACTGTGTGCTAATTTGTGTGGCAGATGGAATGTTTTGTATGAATCAGAGGGATAGTGAGAGGACCTAAGGCTCCTTGTTGGGGAAGGGGATCTTGCCTCTCGTGCTGCTGCTGATTTTCTGCTATTCATGGATCAATTCCATTTTAAAGGCTATGAGGGGACTCTTTCTACACATAGTCTCCTGCTGGTAAGTTAACAACCAAGTGACAGCAGTGATTTTGGCCACCATGGTGGAACTTGTGGCCATGTGGTTTCCATATTGGCTCGTCGTCTTCTTTATCAATCATTATGAGTTATTAACCACAGTCCCAATGTACTTGGCTTATCATTTGACATCCTTCTTGGCTTTTGCCAACCACTGCATTAATCCCATGATCTGTTTCTGCCTTTCCCATCAATTCTGAATCAGTCTGAGGAACCTCTCGAAGAGGCTAGGCAAGGGTAATTACCAACAAGAGTCTATCTGTATGGATAGGATAGAAGTGATGGTTATGACATAATGAGGTCTGCATTATATAGAACTTGCTGAAGATGTGTGACAGTGGTGGTCCTCTTCCATCACTTGCTACAGGCTCTCAGAAGTACCTTAATGAGCCTTTGATTAAGGGATGCATTGGCCCACTATGGAATTTTTGAGGGCCCCATTAATGCCATGCCACTAGCCTGAAGTTTTCATTTTTAAATTTTCTTTTGGCCAAAATTGGCACCCTGCATGACCCTAGGGGTGGAAATTTCACTATCCTTTCCCCAATATTTTTGGCCCAAGAGAAGTCCTTCTAAAAGTCAACTGAAAGTCTATATCCATGGGGGGCATTCTTGGAAAACCATTATAATGGAAGGTTTTGGAGGATACTGAGGAACCTTGGGGCCTCAGAATCCATCTTGGCCTTTGAGCTACCTTTTCCACACCCTTGTGTAAGATGAATATTTGTAAACACACAGAGAACCTCTTGCCTCCATATTCACAGAGTGAAAGAGAACAAATGTTTTCAGTTGTGGAAGCAGAAGCTGATAGGAACAGCTGGGAGCTGCATCATCTCCCCAGAAGCCAGTTAAGTTAAGGACACATTTCATTTACATTATTCTGTTTCTTCAAGTCAGATGTTACTTTGTGTTTCAGGAGATTTGAATAAATAATGCTCGTTGAAGGCAGACAAGTGTCTAGTGCTGTTTTCCATATTCAGAAAAATCTGTATTGAGAAAAGAGTAACAGGATAAAAGATTAACTTTTATCAGTTGTGAATTTTTATCAGTTTACGAAGTTTGAATAATGTAGTTTCTTCTTCTGGCAAACATAGTGGACCCTGAAGACCTTTAGTTTGTGGTAAAAAAAGAAACTGATATGCATTAATTCTTGTCTAGATGCTTCATGCTCCCCTCAATCTTACAGAGCCTTTTCTTTTAAATTCCTGTTACTGATCCTCTGCTTACTATTAGATCATTCTATTAAGCAAGTAACTTCCAGTCTTTCAACTTGGAAACAGTTCCTTAGTATGTATCTCTCTAGACAGTTGGCCTTCTGCCTGGACAACCAAGTGATACTTTGCTTCAGTTATTTCTGATGTGTTTGTGTGCCATCAAATGGACAATGATGCATTCCCAAGTAATATCACATGTGTGTTCATTTCAAATTATTCTAGCAGCAACAACAGAAAGGGGTCACTGGAGGGAACCTTAATTGTTCTGAAGCTTCCGGACTGGGAATTAAGAGTCTCTGGATTAAACCGTAATATTCAAGTTGGGAAATCGATTGCATTACAGACTGGCCTAATGAGATCCCAGTGAGAAACAAAGGCTTGGCTCTTCCCTGCCAGGAAATACATTTGTTATCATTACTCTCAGTAGTCATGTTTACAACCCATATAGCTGGGGACCCTACAGCCCATGGACCTGCTGCAGACTTCCAGATATTTTCCATGTTCTCCACTCTGAGTTCCTTGTATTATTTACACCACTCTGTTCTGTCACTTATCTGAACATTGATGGTGGAAATCTTGCACAATTCAGAGAAGAAGATTGGCTGGATGAAAGTATCTTGCCAGGTCATTGGCATCTGTGATGTTGCATACAGAATAAAGATAGGAATCACATCTTGCGCTCTGTGCACTTTTGGTTCTGACCACACACATTGCTGGAATATAGTCCCCCAAATGTTTTCAACAGAGGCAACAGTGACCACGACTAGGAAAAGTTTCCTCACCTCACTATATAAAGGTCTCCATGGAGAAGATCTATTTCTTTGATCTTACCATGCTGAACTTGTTTTAAAAACCCACAAAATGTGTATATCCTATGGAATGCTTTCCTGGCTGCAGGAATCTAGAAGTTATAGCCCAAACTTTTCTATACTCTGCCTATGGTACAATATGATGCTAAAGATGTTCCTATCTTTATCTTATCTGACTTTTTTCTTTACTGTAATCATTTCAGTATTATATTACAATTTTTGTCCCCAAAACCATGCAGAAAGGCCAACAAATATGGGAAATCACAAAAAATGCCCCCACCCTCACGAGCATGCTGGAATCCTTTCCTGCCCTAAATACTTCTATTTTCCTCTGTAGTCCCTCTCAAAATGATAACAGCAAGTGATGTGATGTCACTTCCTGTCACCATTTTGTGAGGGACTCAGAGGAAAATGGAAGTACTGAGGCTTGCAGGACAGGACTCAGAGGAAAATCAGCTTCTGGGCCCCACAGAGTTGCCCATTCCTGCTGTAATGGTTTTCTTGCATGGCATTTCACCACATTTCTTAATTTTATATTTTGTATATAACAGACTGAATATAATAAAGAATTATCTCTTTCTTTCCCTCCAGCTGTTTCATCTCTTGAATGTTATTAAGTTCAGACAGTAGCACAGACAATCTTATTTTTGCAGTTATTAAGAAAGTTCATCCATGTTACTGCTATGAAGTATATCAGAAGGTATTGCACCTAAAGCTCAATTGTCATTCAAGCTTGCATTAATGTAAGGTCAGTAACATGAAAAATGAAAAACATCCAGATTGTTTCAAAGGTGTAAGGATTTGCCTGTGTGGGAGGAAGCACTGTCAAACACTACTAAATTTAAGCCATTTTGCATTTCATATCTATTTTAATTTTCTTGGCTTTCAGTAACTACTGGTAGCGTTGCCAATCAAGAGGCACTGTGCAGTTGTATTATCAGTTTCCTCCCTTTAATTGATTATTGCAAAGAAAGAGATGGAGTGAAGAAAAGAGTGAAAGAAAGAAATAGAAGATGTGGCAAAACATAGGAGGGTCACAAATGATAATTGTGACTGTTTTAATACTGTTCAGCATTTAAGTTGTTTTCGTTTCAATCAACCTGTGGAAGTTGGCAATCTGTTCTCCTCCAGTAATGTTCTGTGAATGAGACAGGATTATTCCATGACCAATGTGTCATCTGGGATCATGTTACCCTGACTTCTGGGGGTCTCTGGAGGGGACACCCGGAGTTGCTCCAAAAATGCAAAGAGTGGGGAAATTAGCAGAGCACTACTTAGCAAAGCGGAGGGCAGGGCAACACAGTGAGATCTTTAACGCTATGTCTACTGAGTCAGACCACACAAGAGCTAGGTCAAATGTAGTTTATTTAACCGAATTGGTAGCGTGCGCGCACACACACACACACACAGAGCAAAGCAGTCACTCACACAAGTGCACAAGGACTGATGAGTTGGAAAGATATGAAAATAGGAGAAAGTGGAGGAAAAGAGAGCAGTTTATACTGCACCTGATCCTGTAGACTGTGACTCCAGAAGAAACAAGCCACAGGTGGCTCAGTGAAGGAAAAAGAATGCTGTGGGGAGGGTAGTCAAGTGTGGGTGTTCTCCAAAGAAAGCCCCAAAAAGGGACTCAATTATAGCGCAAAGTATGCCTTGAGGGGGGGTCAGACCCTTTCTGGAAAAGGACAAATGGCCAAATCATGCAGATGGACCTTGTTTTGTATTTCAAACCTCATCCAGAGGACACGTAGCTCACATCAAGGTGTTGATGGCCCATTTTGTGTGTATACGTGCCTTATGAGGTTTTCCTCTTGGAGACGTGACTGGGGGATCATTGGCCTGACCTCCCTAGCTGTGCTTTGGTTTTAGACCTGGATGTCTGCGTTCCTGTCCGATGAACCTCTGGCTTAGTAACTTTTTGATATTAAATATTATGCTTCCCCAGGACTGGGTCTGCTAGCAGGAGTTAGAATCACCTTGTAATTTTGGGAATGATTTTGTAGATTATCACCAATTTCCCAAAGCACTCATTCTTTTTTTTTTTTTTTAAAAATCATTTATTAAAAATTCAGAATAACTAAATGTGTATCCACAAGAGCTATTCACACTTTAAACAAACACAATAGATCTATAAAAGTTAATGTCCAAATGTTATCTTGTTATACAAGAGAATCCTCTAAGAAGTGGGGTACCTGTCAGTTTATGTTTTCTCTTATCTAGTTTTGCCTTTTTTTCTTTTTCTTTTTACTACTCTGCAGAAGTGAGATAACCTATGTAGACCCTAGATAACCTATGTGGTATCTAGATAAGGGAGATAAACTGAAGGTCCTAACAGTGCTATTTACTTATCAGAAAGTGGTAAAGTCTGCTCATAGTATTCAGGTTGTATACTATCATTCATATACCCAACAAACAAAGAAGCATCAGATCAATAGAGTGAAGTATTCAAAGTATTTACTTTAAAAAAAAAGTTTGGACAAGTTCAGTTTATGGCTTAACTCCAGTTGCTAGTTTGAAGTAGAATAGTCCCATTCAATCAATTACTGAATGGTAAATAAATAAACAGTTCTCCGAATCTCACGTACCCTATTCTGCTCTACTATATTTGAAACTACCACTTAAATTTATGCCTGCATGGAGAGAACATCTATTAGGAAACAAACATTTCCAAAACTTAATATGACTGCCTGTATAGATTTTATTACATACAGTACCAATGTTATGAAATCTATAATGGTTTTAGTGTGAAATGAACGATACAGATCCTTTTGTAAATATAGAACTCTTATTGATTTAAACAAGCATGTGTTCTTGCAATATAGCTTCTTGGGTTTTGCTGGTGGTTGTTGCTTGTGTGTCCACTCATTCTGTTCTTTCAAAGTTCTGTTTGTAATGATTTTGTGGATCTATAGCTCTTTAAAAGGTTTTTGAAAACTGTCTACCCTCTCTGCTATAGTCTTCTGGGTCGAAGGTTCAAGGCCACCAGGACCTCACTGGGGATTTTAGGATTCGTAAGGTTATCGAGGGTTGGACCAGGGAGGATGTTCGGGCGGTTTGGGATGAACGTAAACCACTCTCGCCGCTTATCCTCAGGGGCTGGGGTAACATATATGGAACCATATGATCTTTGGTATTTTGAAGTATCCCTATTTCATACAGCAGCTCTCACTGTATTCTTCAGAGCCTTAAGGGTTGGCAAGCTGATGGTTCAGAGCAAGGCTGACAAGTCAGGGAGGACTTTGGAATTCAGGAACCTGACCATAGGGAGTGGCTATGTCTGCATCACAATTAGGGGTTCCTAAACTGATCAGGTGAGGCGGGGCTCAGTTCTCACTTTGCTGACATGTGGGGAGAGGGCGTTCTGTCCAGCCAGGGCCCTCACTGATTATGTGGCCATATGGGGGTCATACCTAGGGCCACTTTTTTGTCAGGCTGACACATCGCCTCTGATGAGGTACCAATTTTGGGCAGTTACATCAAGTGCACGGGTGGCCCTTGGGCTTCAAGGTGTTAAGTTTGGCACACATTCTTTCCACATAGGTGCAGCATCTACGGCAGCCACATTGGGCATGGAGGCGAAGAGCATCCAGTGGATTGGTTGGCAGAGGTCTTCTACGTTTCGCTGATATGTACAATCTTTCTATTTCTAATGTATCTCCTCCTTGTTTCAGATCCTGGTCATTTGTCTGGACGGAAGCGAGTTTTGATTTGCGGTCACAGTTTTGTATATTGGGCAGAGCGTCATGCTTGCGGCAGCCACCTGGGGCTACACATTGGCCTGGGTGATTGTATCATTTTGGAATGGCTTGACAGAAGAGGCCTCTGTTGGCATGGGTTGCTGCTGCTGTTGTTTCAAGAGCGAAGGGCTCCTCCTCCCGACGTGCTGGTCATTCACCAGGGTGGTAATGATCTTGGACTGTTGAAAGGAAAAGCATTGGGTCTGCAGGCCATCCATGATATGGGGGTTGTCCGAGCCAGGTGGCCTAGTGTTTGCATTATCTGGTCGGCCATGATCCCCAGGAAGGTATGGGCTGGGGGGGGGGACAACTTGTGGTGACTTGAAGGCACTTGGTGATGAGCTAATCTCGAGATTCGCAACGCTCTATGACGAGGCTTGGGCAAATACATCCACCATTGTAACATAACATGGCACCAGAACGAGCTATACAGGGCAGATGGGGTTCACTTTTCAGCAGAGGGGCTTGAACTTTTCCTTGGAAACTTGCAGATCAGCCTGAGGAACATCCTGGTGGTTGGTGGGTTGTCCAAGGACTAAGCGGGCTCTGGGCTCTGTGGCAGGTGGTGGGTTTTGTGGCACATGCCTTCCAGAGGCAGTTGCCGAGGTGACAACTCAGGGTTTGCCCTCGGGACCAGGTACATTGCTATCATGCAGCCCCCGTGAGGTCAAGTTTAAGTTCAATGTCATGTCCAAGGTCAAGTTCAAGTTCATGTATAAGTAGGCAATAAATAATAAATTGCCCATAGTTCATCCCAAGTCCTGTCGTGTGGGCTCCTCATTTTGGGGGGTGGACAGCAATACAGCTTCTTGGGTTTTCCTGGTGGTTGTTGCTTGTGTGTCCGCTCATTCTATTCTTTCAAAGTTCTGTTTGTAGTGATTTTGTGGATCTGTAGTTCTTTAAAAGGTTCTTGAAAACTGGGTTGTGGTTTGCTGACATGGTGTTATTCTTTGAAGGGCAAATTTATCCCTTACATTTTAAAGGATTTTTTAAAAAAAAAGATTTATAAAGGTATAGTGCATAAGTGCCACTTCAGTGGTATACTGATCTAGTATAGCAATAAAGTAAAGCAAAGTATGGCCCTTTAAATTTCATAAGGTTTTCTTAGGCAAAGAATACTCAGAAGTGTTTTGCCAGTTCCTTCCTCTGAAATATAGCCCACAGCACCTGGTATTCTTTGGCAGGCCCCCATCCAAGTACTAACCAGGCCTGACTCTGCTTAGCTTCCAAGACATACCCAAGACTATAGCAACAAATACTGCAAACCTCAACAATGTCCTAATATATTTGCCCTATCTGGAGGGGCCATACTCATTGCAGTGTTCCCTATGCCCCTTTTAAGCACAAATGTATAGGTTTCTAGCATTTGATTGACCTCCAATGGTCACCTCTTATGATGTCACATTTTGATATTCAGCATGTCAGTGGAGGAGTCCCAGCTAAACTCATTTTCCATCATCTTAAGCTTATAAATTCTGTTTCAAATAATATTGCTTGGGATCTAAATTCATTTGAAATAAGTAGTAATTTTGCTAGTCTTTAAAGTTCCACAAAATATGCTTGTTTTTGTTGCTCATGAGCTGAGCATCTTTCGGTCATATGAACCTAAAAACAAGAGGCCTCAAGCTAGTTGCTCATTTGTTCCCTTGTACCTAAGCATAGCTAATTTTGATTGAATTGGGTGCTCCCATACATATATGTATATGCTTGACAAAGTTCAGTTAAAGGAAGCTAAAGTCAATTAAAGTAGAGTTTCACCCCATTCTCTTGTTGCTGTAACCTAGCACTGGGTTTCCATTCTAAAAGATTACTGACTTCCTTCCTTTTTAGTTTGAATAAATCACATACATTAGCACTTAGAGATAAGCTTGGCTCTGTATGTATATGTGTGTAATATGTGTGTGTGTGTATGTGTATACGCATACAGATATTTTAATGGATCCTATAATGCCTTAATCCTTTGGAAACTTCAAGGCTGAAACATTTGAATAAAGAAGATAACAACGTAATGATCAGTCTTTATTTTGCTCTCTATTACATTTGGCGGCCTTCTGATGGCAAATCTCCAGAAATCTGATTGGATGAACTATCTGCCTTATGGAGCTGCTGAATGAGGACTAGGAGGATTTGGGATTTGGGCTGCTTGAGGCAATAGGATCACTAGGAGGAGGAACCTGGAGGCTTACACAGGATGGGGGCATTACAAGATTGCCTTTTGATCATGAGTTCTTCATAGCAAATTGGAAGCCGATGTGAGATGGGATGAGACCGGAGCCTTGGGCAGTCTTGCTCATGAGTACCCCCTTCCTACCTCCTGAAGATTGCCTGCAACAGTGTCTTCAGATCTTCAAACGCTTTGGTTCTATACACCAATTACTAGAGCTCCGCTGTTGTTCCCAGTTGTTTCCTGAGGACACAGCATGTTTGAAGAAGAAAAAAAAGTGAGAATCGTTGGCTATATTTGTCAAAGTCTCCCTGGTATTTCTGGAGAATGCTTCACAAATATAACGTACTTCAGTGGAGAAAATGTGGTTATTCATGTTTCATAGCTATGGTTCTGAAATTATACCACTTTGCTGCTATAGGTGTTGCTATAAAGGCCATTTCTGCATTAGCCTGTTATAGCGCTATGATTCCACTGTCAACATCCTATGGAATCCTGGGGTTTGTGGTTTTGGGAGGGGCCGGCCAGCCCCTCCCAAAACCACAAACCCCAGGATTCCATAGGATGTTGACAGTGGAATCATAGAGCTATAACAGGCTAGTGCGGAAATGGCCAAAGTTTTCTTATAAGCAGCCGTTAATTGTGTGGATCCTGACATTGCTCCCTTTGATTACAGTGCTCCTGCATAGGGCAGTCTGAGATTGACAGCAGCTACCTTTGTACATCGCAGTAGAACAGTAAGTCCTCTTATCAGGCCCTGCTCTACGCCAGTTTGAAGACATAGCAAGTAAAATTTGATCTGAAAACAACTCGTCCAGAACATATGCACATCCGTTTCTGGAGGGGAATCCTATATAAATGCTCTGTTGTTGTTTCAAACCAGATGCGGTTCTTCAGATGTTGCTGGGCTGCAGCTCCTATCAGTCCTCACCATAGCATTGGCTATACTGATAAGGGCTTATGGGAATTACAGTCCAACATCATCTGATGAATTATATGTCCCCCCAGGGCTGTTTTAAAGTCCAGTTGCAAATCAATAAGAAACCTAACATCTAATCTTTTTTTTTCTTCTTTTTTTTTTCAGGGTATCTTTTCTTCACACATCAGCAGGACAGAAGGCGTTAACGTGCTATCTTTTGCTCATTACAGGCTGGTAGTTTTTTTTTTCTTCACACAGGGCACTAAAAGCATCTAAGCCTTACTTACGTTGTTTGTTTTCCATGTGACTGCTGTTGACACAGGAGAGGAAGTATGAGAAAACCTTTTAAAATCAAATACACATTCCAGGCAAACCAAACTGGATCTTAGTTCTTGAGGGAAGGGACATAACGTTACTATTTTCAGTAGCTTTTTGAGTTAGACAATCCTCTCACATTCGTTGGTTTGCAAATTCAGCTGGTGTTTACTGAGATGACTGAAACAATAACTGCTTTCATTGTGGTTACTCTACCTGGCTGAAATGTGAAAAAGTGTGCATGTATTCTGAGATGGAACTGGCTCTAATTTCACGCCTCCCTAAGACTTGATCAAGTTCTGAAAACGGACAAACACCACACCTTTATTATCAGGAAAGAGTTGCATGTTCTCTCAAACAGTAATCAACTGGCAAGGTAGAAGCTGAACAACAACCAGCTCCACATCCACCCACCACATGGGGTCTGTTAGAGAGAGAAACATACTTTAATCTTCTTTGTAAAACATATAAAAGTAGCTTTACTTGTCATACTTGTTCATAATCAAATATGTAGTTTAATAGAGGAGAGAGAGAGAGAAGAGAAAAAGGCTGCAAGTTAAAATGATGGAGGAAGGAAGAGAGAGGACACTGTAAAACAAATGGAACATTTGCAAGTATGCAAATTAACCATTAGTGAGTATAGACATGCAGTGATTACTAATTAAAACAGTGCCCTATTTGTTACAATGCTCTTTGTCCTGCTTACTGCTCCGCTTTCTGGTCCCACTTACCTTGCTGCTGGTTGCATAGTGCTCAAGTATCTAAAGCTGTCACATTTTGTTGGCTCTGTTCTTTTGCTTAACTTGTAAAAAGTTTCTTTTCTTGATCTGAGGATAATACTGACTGAGAAAGCTTTGTTTCTGTGTGTTAAGCAGTTGCAAAGAAGGCACAGGAGCAAGTAGTGGGGGATGGATCCATCTATTCATATCTCAGACTTGGGAACTTTGCTTCTTTTGGAAAAGGAGGAAGATATTTAAAAAACATGAGAGACCCTATGTTCTTTAATTCCAGAAAGTTACTGGGACCACTAAACACTATACCAATATATACCATGGCTGAAGGAGAAGTAAAGTAGAGCTAAATTATTGGGTTTCTCTTGACTCCAGCCCTCACATTCACTTCTCTTTAGAAACACAATAATCAGGCTTCTAATGACCACACAGCTCCACAGGGAGTTAAGGTTTACTGTACTGCTAGGGAGCTTAAAATAGCTTTATTGCACTTCTGTCTACTTTTCTATCACCCACATGCTGTGACATGTGAAGGATCTTCTGGTGTCTTTATCCAGCAGCTCTTATCACTTGCTCTCCAGTGCTCAAAGAAGAAAACTTCATTGCATACACCTCTGCTCTCGCCAATACCTCAGAAGCCCACAGAATAATATAAGACATAATGTACTGTGAACAGAAACAGGAAACTGCAGCACTGATTTCTATCTTAATATGTAACTGCGTTGATTTCTGACTGGATTCAGACTGTGCTTTCTTTGAAGTCGGTTGCTCAAATGCAACGGCAGGTAAATTCCCATCCTTAAGGACCTGCAGCTAAACGGAAAAGCTACACTAGCCTTTCTTAATTTGGAGTGTTAGACTACAGCTCCCATTATCTCTGGCTAGTATGCTGATATTGGTTGGGGATGATGGAAATGATTGTCACATTAGCTAATTTAATTTTTTTAAACTTTTGTATCATTGAGTTTTTAGCTGTATCTTCTTTTAACTTTATAGTAAACTGCTTTGGCCCTCTGTTGGGAAAAAGGTGGGAGATGAAGCTAGATATATAAAATAACACCTGTAGGACACCAGTGTAAGAACGCCTGCTCAAAAGCCTTGCTGAATGATTTGAGAGGCATTTTGCTTGAGTGGAAAACTTGCTTTCTCTTGCTGCTTTGCAGTGTTTCATGGGGAAGAAGTAACTCAGTATAGCAGTGGGACTTCCATCAGTCTATGCCAAATTTCAGCCACGCCTTCACAGTGAAAAGTAGTGGTTAGTGAAGAGGAACTTAGTAGCGCGACTAGCATATTTAACACCCAATGTGGATCATTTTTTTAACACCTGCTTTCAGCAAAATTATTTTCAGTATCAGTAATCATTTCATTTCAGTAATCCTGAAATGAAATTGTTGTAGCTCACCAAGAACGAAGACCGGCAGATTAGAAAGCAGAACAAGTTTATTTTAACTGCGCAGGGTCTCAGTGGAAATGAAATCCAAGAAGGTCTGAGACCCTGAGCTCAGAATTAAGTGTCCTTAAATACATTCTAGCAAGCGAGCACAAGAATAACACAAAGAACGATTACAAATCAGCAGTTGACAGGTTACAAAGGTTACAGACCGGTTACAGAGACCTTGGATTCCAACTTTCAAAGTGATGGATCTGGTGCCAAGGGAGTACCTTCACCGGGCTACATCAAAATGAATAGTAATAATGGTGAGAGAAGAAACACAGTGAAAATTCTCTTTTATTGAACTTTGCATATATAATATGCCAGTAAAACTTAATTAATGAAATAATTAAAAAAGTAAAATTGCAGTACAAAAAAGAAAAAAAAGTAATAGATTAATACATTTAGATTACATTAATGTATTTGGTTTTTAAAAATGAGGGAAGACTTACGGTCCTTAGTGACTCTTCCTTTTCTGAACCTGGCTTGGATAGCTGGCATTTCTCTCTCAATATATGGTGAAAGTCTTTGTTGTGAAATTCTGAACATCGTTTTGCTTACATGAGAGATGAATCCAAGAGACCGATGGTGATTGCAATTCCTGGTGTCCTATTTCCCAGGCACTGAAATGTATATTGAATGGTTCCAATTTGTAGGTCATTGTTTTGTTTTCCATATTTGTTGCCAGATTTTAGTTGGATTCGATCTCTGTAGTTTGAAGCAGCTCTCTTGGCATGCCATCTGTTCCTGGTGATTTATTTCTCCCAAGTGCTTTGAGTACATCTTCCACTTTACTTTCTAAAATTGTGTGTTTGTCCTCAGGTGATGACTCCTGTAACGAATCTGTCATCCTTTAACCTCTTGGATGTAATTCTTCAATTTATTGTTTCCATCATCTTTTTATTTCTTTTTGATTGTGTAGTACGTCATATTGTCATATTGGTCATATTACCTCCCCACTCTTGGTTTAAATTTCCCTTTGGTTTCTCAGATCTTGCAAAAGATTTCTCTTGTCGTGCTTTTTTGTTGTTGTCATTTTCTGTTTCACTGCATTAATTATTATAGTTGTTCTCTCTGTCCCTATGTACAGTTTGTTGAACAGTTGCATTCAGGATTCTGACCTTATTCCTGTCACCTCTTCTTTTGTGTCTTCTCTGTCCATAACTGTTTGTACAAGGTTTTTAAATTTTACAGGGATGGTCCTCAGGTTGCATTTTGGACTGACGATTGATTTAATGTTCTTTTTTAGAGTAATTACTTTACTCTAATTTTTGATGTTAACAGTTCCTCCTCTATGCCACAATTTGCTTCAGGTCTTGCTTTTGCAAAAGGAATGGAGCTTCTCCATTTTCTGCTTTTATTTATGTAGCCTATTTGTAATTTTTGCAACTTTGCATTTTATTACTTTATCAGTTTAATTTATACACAACACAGATATTCTGTAAAAGATGCAAGAAATATAACAAGTCACACCTACCAATTCACCACACACATAGAACTTTAGATGAGTATGATGCAAAAATCCACAAAAAAATCCATAGGAACCAACTCCTTGTGCCCATCCAGACATGGTTTCCTGAAAGGTCAGCATTTTCAGCCATGGTGCAGAATACAGATTCTTCTGATTCCTATTAATTTTGTTCTGGCTTGTTGCATCACTCCCATTTATTCTTCTGCAACTGGTGAATTTGGTAAACATGGCTGTGAGGAATTACCATTGTACCCCCTTATTTTTCTGCACACGGGGCAGAATAGTCTTCTTCTCCCCTATTAAAGATGCCACTGGGATCACTGTAACATACCCCATATTGGGCTGCTTCTGAAAAGTGTTTAGAAATTCCAGCTGATCCAAGACTGCTATCTGAGGCTGGTTGCAGAGAATGTATAATTCCTCTGATACACCAGCTTCAGTGGCTAAGCGCTAGTTGCGACATCTAAAATATCATGGTCACAGTAAAATATAGCTGTGTTCATCAGTGTGAGTAGGCAGCAATTAATTTAGCTATTTCTTCATGGCTTTTTCAGGGGTAGGGGGAATTCTACACAGTTTTTCTGTGCCATCAGGTTGTCCTGGGCTGTGAAGGCAGAGGGAAGCCTTTTGCTGAGTTGGCTGAAGCGTCCAGATAGATGTCGCTATTGCATTTGAGAAAACGAGAGCTGGAGCTGACTGTTAATGATAGAGTGATAGAAATGCAAATTGGAAATCTGAGCATGAAGCAGCACTTTAACCTTAGGTTTATTTTATTTCATTCTGCCTCTTCCCAGTTGGGTTCTATCTTTTCTTTCATTTTATATGGGTACAGGCTGCTGCTGCTTAAAAATATTAACTCTCTCTGACCTATTTTTACCTTTTTTTCTCTAAATGGTCTTTATTGGAAAACCACTGTGGTTGTCTTAGTCTTTATAATCAGCCAGAGAATCTAATGAAACATAAATACCAGCCAATTTCTCCAGCAAGGTGGATAATTCTGATACAATCTCTGCTATTCGGCATGAATAATAAATCTTAATTTTACCAACTGAGCAGAGGAGCTGAACAGAACCAGTTACAATGAACAGACATACACAGCTGCAGGAATCTGCTAGATGTAATCAGACAGAAACGTGATTGAGGGACTTCTCCATTTTCTCTTTTGATTCCAGAAGGAAAAGAAGACAAGCACAAACACATGGCTGCCCAAGACTCTCAATGACTTCTACACTCTTAGTGACCATATATTACCTTCAGAACTGGAAGTAACATGTGCTTAAATACCATTTGTTTCTGAGAAGCAAAAATACTCATGTCTCAATTGTGAGTTGTCCAATATGAGGGGTCTGGTTGGCCACTGTGGGAACAAAGTGCTGGCTCACGGAGGTCTTTGGTTTGATCCAACAGAAGTCTTCTTAGGTTCTCACATCATTTAGAAGCAGCAGACACAGGCCTACAACTGCACTCATGTGAGATCAGAGAAATTATTAAAGAGAGACAGTGTGGTATACTGGTTTGAGTGTTTGACTAGAACTCTGGAGTCGGGGGTTCATATTCCCCCTCTGCCATGGAAACCAACTGGCTGACCTTGGACACGTCGTACTCTCTCAGCCTCAGAGGAAGGCAAGGGCGACCTCTCTCTGAACAAATCTTGCCAAGGAAACCCCATGACAGGTTTCCTTAGGGTTCCCATAAACTGGAAATGACTTGAAGGCACGCAACGATGATATCTCACCTCAGTCATTAATCAAAATGGAGATAGTAGTCAAGAAATCACAAAAAGGCTAAGGCCATTTCCACACTCGACTGTTATAGCGCTATGATTCCACTTTCAACATCCTATGGAATCCTGGGGTTTGCAGTTTCGGGAGAGGCCGGCTGCTCCCTCCCGAAACTGCAAACCCTGGGATTCCATAGGATTTTGAAAGTGGAATCATAGCGCTATAACAGTCTAGTGCAGAAATGGCTTAAGAGTTGGAAAGGCAGTTAAGAAGTAACTAGATAACATCCTGAAGTGGAGAGTTATATCATTAAATACCAAAACAGAATAATCCATGCTGTAGTAAATCCAGTTTCAATGTGTAGTTGTGAAAGCTAAACAGTGAATAAAGGTGAGAGGAAGAGAATCAATTCATTTGAAATCTGTTGCTGGAGGAGAGTTCTGTTGATAATGTGGACTGCCAAAAAAGACAAGTAAATGGATCCAAGAGTAAATCAAGCTTGAACTCATGCGAGAAAATAAATAAACTTAGGCTATTGCACTTTGGCCATGTCATGAGACAACATGACTCACTGGAAAAGAAACCATTGCTGGTAAAAGTGGAAGGCAGTAGGAAAAGAGGAAGACTACCTTACAGAGTGACTCAATAAAGGTAGCCGTGACTCTTAGCCTGCATGTACTGAGCAGATATGTTGATGACCAGGGCTTTTTAGAGGTTTCTCATTCATGGAGTCACCATAGATCAAAGCCAGCTTGATGGCAAATAACAGCAACAACAAACAAACAAAAATACAAGAGTTGCGCAAATCTCTGAACAGGGTAGATGAAAAGCTAGATTTACTCTCCTCCATGGCTTCCTACGCGGAACTGTGACTCAGGTTCCCATTGCCTCCTTGGCTTAGGTTCTCTACACCACAGAGTATATCTGCAGAGATGTTCCACTCAGGCTTAATTACAATGCCAAAAAGAAATCCTTGCTATGCTATAATTGTGCCTCTGAGTGGTCCTTGAAACCTTAAGAGCTTCCGGGATCCATACCTGCTGTTTTTAAAATTTTCATTCTTGATGTTGAGCCATCATCCAGCTTCTTGAATAACCTGACATCTGCTTTTGGCTGCAATCCTGTTGGTACACTGAACTGCATAAGTGTAGTGCACCAACTGTTACATATGTCGTGATGGGAGGAGAAACAATCCTGTGAGTAAAGCAGAGCTGAAGAAAGGAAGGCACTGGTGACACAGGCTGCTCACAGATGGCAGATGTTGTCTGCCTTCCCTCACCACCACCCTCACCACCATTATTGAAGTGTAACTCCTGGCGTAGTGTCCTAGCGAGACTCTGTCTCCAGGTTGTTCTGCTGTAGCATTCCTGCCTATTGCTCTGGCATGCGCTGACTAATCTGGATGTTTCCATGCTCAGGTATGATATGGGGATACCTAGATTCAAATCTCCACCTGGTCATCTAGTTCCTGATGAAAACTACGTAGGCAAGTAATCCCCTCGGCCTAACTGACCCCATAGGGTTGCTGCTGGGATTAAAACAGGGAAGGGAATGTGTATGTAACTTTGAGGTGGGCTGTAAATGTAACAGTTGAAATAAAATAGGCTGAGGCCTGAAAGTTAGACCCATTCTATCATGTTTTTATACATCTTACTGTAGGCTTCATCTGCAAAATTCTTGTCTGTATGAAGAAACCTATGACTTATTCTAAACTTTGCTGCCAGTACAGCTACAAATGTTTGTTATTTAAGGAAACGTTCAATGGACAAAGCAAATGCAAACGGCATTGCTTAGCTTGTATACCTCTCCAGTGGACCTGCCATGTAGTTCTACTATTATTTTTATCGAGATGATGATGATGATGATGATGATGATTGTTAGCATTTGTTACTCTGAAAACAAAATCACTGAACGACTATCATAAAATCACAGTACAACTGAGACTGCAATCCTATATGCACTCATTTGAGATTAAGTCCCACTGAATTCAGTAGGATTAGCTTTGACCTAGATATCATCAAATTGTCCTTTTCAGGATTTTAAATAGTTCTGTCTACTGTGGAAGTTGTCAGGTCTGCCTGTGTTGGTAACTTTAATGTGAATTGTGGAAGAAGACGATTGCAACAAGTTACCTAAGCTGGAGAAACTATGGTTATGGGAACCTACCTTCATCGCTTTGATATCCTCCAGCGTTTTACAGATGAAAACCAGAACATCCGTGGCCAAACAAGATCAGTTTGTAGTCAAGATGGCAAAACTGATTGATGACGAAGAACAAAAGCTGGGAGAGGCTGCAGCAGTTTGCTTTTGCCTGAATCTACTGGGAAGAGAAAGACTCTGTTCCCTCAAGTCCTGCTTGCCCCAGCAGCTGAGTGAAAGCTACTTTTGCACTTTGCATCAGTTCAGAGCACTTGAAATAATCCGAGGACAAAGAAGAAAGGTGAGAGGAAGAGAGGGACACTGGAACATTTTAAAAGGAGCTGAAAAAGCAGAATAGTGGAGGATTAATTGGGCCGGTCCCTACCAAAGCTGGAGGGTATGCAATTCTTTTCTGTGAGGTAACATTTTTTTTCTTGGAAGGCAATACAAATCTGGAATTTGTCTTTGATTCTTTTTCTTCCCCTACTAGAGATCCTCCAAATGAAGACACACTTCAGTCTGGAAGAAGCTGGAGAGAAGATTGCTTATCTCAAAGTTACCTACCAGATACAGAAGTGGGCAGGCCTCCTTTCTCCATAAATCTCCTTGTTTAAGCATTTGGATTGAGACAAATTAAATCCATGTGATGTTTCACAAAGATTAAACTTGATGGAGCAGAGGCATGCCATGCTGACATTTTGCTGTAGTTGGAAACAACCCTTGATCTTTCTAAATGTTAACTAAATAAATCATGAAAGACATGAAACATTGAGTTCTTCCCATTAGTATATGATTAGGAATCTCCACTGGAGAAGTACAGCATATATTTGTTTTTTAATGTGAGGAGAAGGACCTGGCTTTATGAATTAGCTGACAGTTATAGCTCTTGCCAATCGCTTCCTGTCTACTAGATCCTCCTGTGAATGGCTATCCTTGTTTCATGGCCTTTCTTTCACAATGTAACATCTCTCTCAGAGCCTGGAGAAGCTCTAGTCCAAAAAAGTAACTTTCCAAAGTTTGAGCTTTCCTTCTAGTACCAATGGGGTGTTTGTGTGTGTATGTACACACATACATCCTTGTTACGGAATGAACTAGCATTTTGCAAAACCAGGACAGAAGAAAAAAAGGGGAGGGCTTTTAAAATGCTCAATAAAGAACAGCAGCAAACACAACAACTTGCAGGCAGCCACAATCCTTTTGAATGTTAATTACACATTTGCCTGTGTGAATTCAATGCGCAGTGCCAGTTGTCCTAGACATGCCACACAAATTACAAAACCCACTGATGATGATAGATTTTATAGTGAAAGAACTGAAAAGCATTTAATTGCTTGGCCGTATTGCACAAACATTTGGAATGCGCATTTTGAAGCCATCCCTGTCCACTGTGCCTGCCTTGCTTGGAGGCAGGCAGCTTAAAGCATTTCTGTCACTTCTAACTCCCAAGCCTCTTGAATCCATGTGATGCTGGAAATATTCATACTGGTGCAAAGGGTAGGATCCTTTATCACATCTGCATAGGTCTTTGTCTGCAGGTAAGCCAAGGATGGGGGAAATGTGTGTTCCTCCAGATGCTGTCAAACTGCAACTTTAACAACATGCTACGTCCCTTATTGAAGGACACATAATGGTACAGTCCTTTACGAGGGACTAAAGTGATACTGTTCTAAGCTTTGAAGCAGTTATTCCATGCTGCATCATGGTTTCTATAAGGATGGACAAAAGATGCCTTGCAGATATTGCTGAACTGCAGCTCCCATCATCCCTCACAATGGACTTTGATGATTTGGGCTGATGAGAACTGTAGTCCGCCAACATTTGGACAGTTGTGCATTCCTCACTCCTGTATTAGGTATAGAATTCTTCCATATCTGACGATTTCCTTCTTTCCTTTTTAGTTTTTCAGAAGGATGCCGGTAAGTAAGCTTTAGACAATTACTTTTAGGTGCTGTGAAACTGAAATCCAAATGCTTAATCATCTCTGATACACTGAAACTGGGGGAAAATGCACCTGGGATTACTAACTCCTTGTAGATTATGCCAGTAGTTGCCATACCTACATGTGGTTCCTTCAAAACAGAAATGCCTACTGTGGGATTTCTATTTATTTAGGCTCAGGATGATTGTAATCCCTTTGCCTGTACCTGTTTAGCTTTCCCAAAGTATTTGAACTGATCTTGCAGGCTAGTGCCCTTGAGATGTGCTGGACTACAATTGGTCAATGGCCATGTCGGCTGCGGATGAAGGAGGGAGTCCTGTGTTGGATGACAGAGCAACACAAGGCTGGGGAGGGCTACAGCCCCATACATACTTTGCTAGGAGTAAACTCTGAGTAGGCATGCATAGGATCACACTAACGCTGGTGCTTCTGTCCCAGCTACACAGTGATAGACAGACAGCTTCCAGGCACAACTATTCAATAGTGCAATAGATTCCACTGCCAGGGGCAGGGTCTCTCCTTTCTTTGGAGGTCTTTAAACAGAGGCTGGACAGCCATCATTTGAGACTGGTTTAGTTATATATTCCTGCATGACATGGAGTTGGATTAGATAGTTCTTACAGTCCCTTCCAACTCTATAATTCTGACTCCAAGAATTGTTTGGCTGTGCAATGGACCGGCACACTGTTTGGCAGCTCCTGCTGCATAGGAAAAAAGAAAGAGATTAGTATAGATAGTGTTTCTAAAACAATTTTCCCATTATCTGCTTTATTTTTGGTATCCCTGTAAAATGACTCTAGTCAATTCTCTGTCCTGAAAGTGATTCTAGATTCTCCCCACAAATTTTGGAACATCTGATAAGTTTAACTTGTCATTTATGCTATGAGATAAACACTCACATGCAGTTTTTTTTTAATAAAAGGACTCATTTATTTCAGTTTAAGGCAATCCAATAGAAACCATATTACAACAGACATTCAACGCAGAATACAGTCGCATAAAAGAGATAAAGATAATAGCCATGCAAATAAAAATAGTTGTGAAGTGGGAGGGCAATGTGGATAAAGTGAAAACATGCAAGATGGGTGTAAGAAACATCAGAAGCTAGAGGGAAATGTTGATGTGGGGAGCAGACAATACACAGAACAGGATTTCTCCATGCCCTCAAATGAGGTTGCCAGGAGAATGCCTGTTTCCATCACTGCTGCCTAAGAGCGAGTCTCTGGACTTGTGATTTTGCAGGTGTACCAGGCTCCATATCTGATCTTACACAAACAGTGCAAACTTTGTGCCCGGAATGTTTCACTTGCACACTGCCTTCATACACCCCAGGGCACAAGTTCACATGACCTATGCCACTTTGCTCCTCTACTCTTACAAGTGGGAAAAGGACTATTTTGCCATGCCTTGCTAAACACATCCATTTGGACAGAGATGTGGCACGCACAAGATGGCCAAGTACGCTCCACTCCTCAGTTGAACTTGCCATGATGTAACAGTGGACAGAGAGAAGGGGCACAAATAGCATGGGTAAATACTGTTCCATATATCTCAACTCCTTCATAACTGGGCAGCCATG
Organism: Cyclura pinguis; assembly: GCA_030412105.1. NCBI lineage: Eukaryota > Metazoa > Chordata > Lepidosauria > Squamata > Iguanidae > Cyclura > Cyclura pinguis. The sequence continues at coordinate 68,473,777 of CM059602.1, read as the reverse complement.
TTACACTGCCTCCTCTATTGTGGCTGGTGGTTCTCATGTTGTTGGGATGGTGAATCTAATTCAAGTTTTAGTCCTAATTTTAAAGGAGCTATCCAAGGTATTGAATTTCTTGAGCAGATAGGCTTTAATACTCTGTATGGCCCCTTTGAAGTTTGGTCTAAAAAACCAGAGTGGATTGAACACCCCCTGACATGGAAGCCACTAGGTACCACTGAATGTGACTTTGGTTATAAGTGGTATGGGGAAGGGTTGTATGACTCAATACTGTTAAGACAAAGACAGGAGGCAGAGAAGGGATGTTTTCACCTCCTCTCTTCTTTTGGAGCTTGGAAGACCACATATGCATGATTGCCATTTTAAAGAAGAATCCACAACCCAAAGCAAACTCACTAGAAAATCTTCCATTTATCATAATTATTTCTGGATTTCTCCTGCTGTTCAGCATGGGGGCGGGGAAGGGGGATCGTTTCATACAAAATACCACACCTGAACTGAGAAATTCTGAGTTAATAGTTCTTTTCACATGAACAGAACATCTGAATCTGGGGGAAGATGATGGAGGTGTTGCTTCCAGACAAGGGTTTTATCCAGGAATCACCCTGACTCAGAGGCCAGATTTTATGGGAGAGCCTGGCATTTTGGATTAGTAGCAATAGAAGCTCACCTGGAAGCACCCAGAATCCCCCAGCCAGCATGGGCAACCTCTGCTCCAGACATACACTGGAAACCTCTTGACTTACACTATCATAACCAGGGATTATGCTAGTGTAACCATTTTTTTTGGCATAGTGAATTGAGGTATATAGTACCTCTTTGTGCAACAATTTATCCCAGCTCATATGATGGGTGCAAGACAGTGGCAGGTACAGCTTCACCTCCTTTTCCAACCCAAATTATTGCCTTGGTGAAGGATATACTGGAAGCACTCCATTGCCATATAATTCAGTGAGCAGCTTTGGCCCTCCTTCACAAACTTTGTGCTCCACCAGCATTAAACAGACTTTTAGCCTAAGAGATCTGAAGGGCTCAGACAGCAGGTTCCCTGGGATGGATTCTCGTCCACGTTATTAGTCTTCCTGAAGTATCCTGAGGGTAAATTTCATGGAAAGATAGGTTGGGGTTTTTTTTAATAGGAAATTTTAATGGTTTGGGATTTAAATTTTAATGGATTTTAATAAATTTGTTATGTACATAGTAGATACATTGTGAAAGACAGATTAAACTTGAAAAATGGAGGCTGGAGTATAGTTTTGTGGGCCTGTATAAACAACACCTTCAGACCAACAGAAGCTTCCTCAGCTGTGGCCATTAATCCTGGAGCAGTTAGGAACTCACTGGCCATCTTTCCTTATTGGTTTCATCTCCAGTCTTTCTCTAAGAGCTTGATCCAGAGGTTTTGGGAGCTGCTGTAACAGGCCCTCAGTGGTCTGGGGCAGTTGGTGTTGTTATGGAAAGAGGTGGATATGTGTTGCTAGTGGTATAAGGACAATGATGGAGCGAAAGGAAGTCTGGGGAACTGAGGGACTATGGACAAGGAAGGAAGGGATGTTAAAACAGAAGAAAGCTTGTTTTCCAGCAGTATCAGCGGGGTGATCCGTAAGTGAAGCAGAAGCAGAAAAGGCCACTTATTTGGAAGATTTGGTGTTAACAAAGGACTGGATGATTTGCTTGAGGAAGAATTTGTGAGCACATTTGTACAGTGTAAGCCACCCTGAGTCAATGGAAAAAGACAGTGGTATTAATTGAAACAAGTGAGCAATATAAGGGTTTCCCAGGAAAAAAGCAAGGAATACTAATAACTGTTTGGGAACTTGCTGAGATTCTGTACCTGATTGCTTTTAACCAGGGATAGAAAACCTGTGGCCCCAAGAGGCTGTTGTACTACGGCTCCCACCATGTCTGACCATTTGGCATGCTACCTGAGGCAAATGGGGCTTGAAGTCCATAAACACCTGGAGGACCACAGATTCCTTTCCTCTCCTTTAGAACTGTTTGCATGTTTTGCAATCCAGGCCAGCTGGATTTCTTATGCAGCAGTTCTGTATCTTAAAAAAGACTAACATGTTGCAAGGACCCACTAAAGTTGAAGTGTGGAAAGAACTACAACCATGGATCATGTGCCTCTCCTGGGAAGCAACTTTCCACATCCTGCTGTAAACATAAATTGAAAGCCTAAACCTCAAGACTTTGCTGATTGAGAAGGCTGGTAGATAGTAATGCTGCTAATTTGGTGGTCAGAATGCCAATAAGGTCAAAAATCTGGCCCAGTTTTAATTTTCATCTCTCTTATTCAGAATGTTGTATACAGAACACACCAGACCTCAAACTCTAAAAATGGTAGTTTGCTGAACGTTAGGATTTTACAAAAACGAAAGAGGACCTTAACAGAGGCACGGAAGCAAACCAAAGAACAAACAATCCAGGTCTGCACAAATATTTTCCAACGTAGATTTACAAAGAATAAAGGGGATTTGAACAACCAAGGGACAAGATGCAGAACAAAGAACAGCAGCAACACCAGTAGCACCAAAGACAACAACCACATGGATACTTGATCACAATACTCAGCCTGCCAGGTCAATCCATAAGCGGAGCCATCACAAAGCAAGGAGGAAAGGCAGAAGACGTATAGTGGCAGGTGGACTATAAAAACAAGTCATTCAGAAACTGATGGGGGGGGTCAGGAGAAAAAGGAGTTACGTCTAGAGGATTAGGGAAGTCGTCGTTCCATCAGACATGTCATGAAGCAAAATGAATGACAGAGAGGATTCCTGCACCTCTGGGACCTTCCCAAATAGGAAACAAGGAAGTTTGCCAATGAGCGGGTTTATCCTTTATAAAAAACAACAACAACACAAAACCCACATTTCCGCCAAGCTGCTGCATCTCAAGGCTGGGGTGTCTTTGCCAATCACATATACTGATATGCCAAAATTACAGAATAAATCAGTTTCTGCTTTTGGACTTTTTGGGATGATACGAATAGACTGTGGCTTTTCCTTTTGTGGTGCGGTCACTGCCTTGAGGTCTGTCCACGGGGAATCAATAGGTAACACAAGAGTGTGACTTGTGTTTTGTTGGCAACCGTCTGAAGTGCTTTCTCATTTTTCTTTCCTGATCTTCAAATCTCTGTCTGAAGGGTGTGCCCTGTAGGGGTATATGGAGGCGGTGCTGGGTTGGGTTTGATGCCACGTCCCTTCATATAGGAGATGAACTGGTCTGGGATCTCAGCCAGGACATCCTTAGCCAGCCGTGCCATACTCAGAACATGGTTCCCTGTACGGTCAATGTAATCACGAAATGGGACAAACTGGGAGGAGAAAAATAATATTTTAGAGACAACAAAAGCAAAATAGAAGATTCTTTAAAACCCAATGGCCTACTTCCAATTTCTAGTTCCAACTAGAAGGGGTTTCTTGAATCAGTATTAGCTCAAGTCAACAAATATTTACATTTCACTGACCTAATGGATCTGTTCTGGTTGGGACAAACATTGGATTTTGACCCCAAAATATTGTTATCATAGGGACTATTCTGATCTAGGCACAGCTGGACCACTAGAGTAAAATAAAAGATCACATATCGCAAATACCAGTGATTCTCCATACAGAGATTATGTCAAAACTTGCTAATCTCAGGGTAGTTAAACCATCCTGACAGTTTATATCAGGATCAGGGGCCATGTGACCCTATATTTTGTTGAATTGCAACTCCCATCAGCCTTAGTAAGAAGGGTCACTGGTGACAGATGATGGGGATTTCCATCCAATAACATCTGAAGTCCACCCTTTCTCTATCTCTGGGTGATATTTTTAAATGGGTACTCACCTTAGACAGTGAGGAAGGGATGGACAGCACATTCAAACATATCTCAGGAACATGGAAAGCTGCATCTACTTGTGAATCAAGCCTGCTTTACTCTATCTGGCAGCATCTCTCTGGCCTCTCAAGTAGAGGCAGGGACTGAACCCAGCATCTGTTGAACTATTGAAATACCTTAGTTTTTACCCCATCTAAGCCTTACTACCTTCATATTTGTTTCCTTTTCTGTTTTGGTCCATATAGAAATGTAAACTAATTTTAAAAACATCAGAATCTGAGCTAAAGAAAAACTATACCAAACCAGAGCTTGGAAAATTTACTTTCTGGACGATACTCCTCAGAATTCCCCAGACAACATAATTGCTGACCATATTGGATGGCAATTTTGGAAGTTGTAGGTAACAAAAGTAACTTTTCCAAGCGCTGTTCTGAACTTCCTGTCTTGACACCTTTTGTTCAGGAAAAAAAAATACAATGCTGATACAGCTGCCTCTGCAGTTCTCCTCTTTGGTCTCACAGATGCTGGAGAAATTATTTCCACTAATCCCCCTGCCCCAGCAAGCTTTGAAGCATGAAGACTCTTCTATTCTTAACTATTCTGCAACAAGATTGGCAGACAATTTCAGAGGCAAGGTAGGCAGATTATACGGAATGTAATATTTTCTTTTAATTACCTGGACAATGTCACGTTCAGCAATCTTCCCACGAGATGAGATTCGAACGTCATCTCCGTCCAACTCCACCATAGCTGCCCATTGCAGAGAGAGGGAGTAGAAGCAACGGAGGTTAATCACTGAGAATGAATAAGAGTTCAAAGGTGCCAAAGACTACAACAGAATCTCAGAACCCATCTGTGTGATGGCTGATTAGCAGACTTGTTTGAAAGAGGTAATTGAGAAAATGGCACAACTGTTTTCTTGGGCAGACTTATGCCATTTCTGCACTACACTGTTATAGTGCTATCATTCCACTTTCAACATCCTATGGAATACCGGGGTTTGCAGTTTAGGGAGGGGCATTTAGAATTCTCAGCCAGAGAGCACTTTGGCCCCAGTAAACTACGAACCCCAGAATTCCACAGGATGTTGAAAGCAGAATAATAACACTATAATTGTGTAGTGCAGAAATGGTCTTAAACAGGAATTGCATGTTCACTTTTTACATATTGTAACTTGCTCAACTAATGGCACTATCAGTACTAATTTCTCATTGTTCACTGGATGGTACAATTAACTGGTGATATTCTACCTGTTAATTATATTATGCAGACTTCTGGATTTTTGTACTGAAGGCTGACAAATATAAAGCATGAAATATGTGGTGCAAACATGTATATGAACACAATTAGCTCTTGCTTTGCAGTGCCTTCAGCATACATTGCTGTTTGCAATATCTTTCCTTTTTTTTCTTTTTCAGAGCCAAAATGGTGTAGTAGTTTGAGCATTGGACTACAACCGTGGAGATGAAGACTCGATTCCCCACTCAGCCATGGTAACCCACTGGGTGACCTTGGGTATGTCACGCTCTTAGCCCCAGAAAACCCCATGGTATGTATGCCTTTGGGTCACTATGAGTTGGAAATGACTTTGTAAGAATTGGGAATTATAGTTCTGCTGAAAGCGCAAAAAGCAAATATCCAAAGCAAATAAAATATTGCGAACTAGCCTGGCTCTAGCAAGACAAATCATGGGGTTAGAGCCTGGCTTCCTGTTATTCTTTGCCTTTTGCTAAAATAAATCACAAGGCCAGACAACCAAGCCGTGAAACCAGACAGTTCCCCTTTTTCCCACAGAGCAAAGTGATAAGAAATGGGAGCTTAAGAGGTAGAGAGGTGGGATAGGAGAACCTACAAATGCAATATGTAATGCTAAAGAGGGGGCTTTCCTTATTTGGCAAAAGAAGTGCTTTTAATGAATCAAAGTGATAGAAATTATAGTGGGGAGGGGGCTTTTAGATAGGTGGATCGGGAAGAATGTGCACCCTGATAGTCAACAACCTATCGACAAAGGGGGGAGTAACCATGCGGCCGGGCAAGGGTTTAAATATAGGATGTTTGATTTGCTTAGTGTGCTCTCACCCTTGACCAAGGGCGAGCACCCAATTCTGCAGAATTGAATAAATCCGATTGTTACAATCGGCTGTTTGATCCAAGAATCTGTCTCAGCTTCTTTATTTAAGACCTCACTGGCATTAACTAAGATCTATTGGGCTTACTTCTAACAACTTGAAGACATACAACAACATCTTTTAAAAATGAAGCCTATGGCCTCTGTTCATTTTTTTTTTTTTATTGACAGTAGTAAATAGATCCATTGATGGTTCTTCAGTCTTTTCTAGCTCCCCTCCCCAAACATGTGCAATCCAGGTATCCAATGAGCCTGCAAGACTCTAGATTACATGTTGCACACACCCTACAATTTCCCTCTGTGTTTTCTTCTTCTTTATCTTTTTAATGTAAAACTATCATAAGAGAGATCTGGCAAAGGAATATGCTTCCTAAAGATTGCTTTTGGGGGTTTTTTTGGGAGGGGGGCGGGGAAGAGGTCTCTTTCCTTGAAAATGTTCTAATAAAACTTGGGAAGGCTTAGGTTTGCTGTACTTGCATGTTTCTGTAAGCATCATGGCATCAGAAACACTACGTGCAAGCTGGAAGGCTACTGGGAAAACATCCACAGACACAGAGAGCTCACATATTAAAAGAAGGAGACATTGCCTTGCCACCACCATTATATTTAGATTAATTTTTGTAAGAAGTTCCACAATTTGTGCCTACAGGTGCCCAATCCATTGCTAGCTGCAGTGATGGAACAGTCAACAGCAAGGGACCTTGGAGGGCCGAGGGCCTCCCCCTCCACGTCGTACTCCCCAGCAATAACATACATTTAAAAATGTCTCCATTCTCTAGCGAGCAAGGGCATTTTTTTTAGCCCCTGGAGCCATTTTCGGCCCAGGAGAAGCCTTTTAACAGAGGAAGTGAGTGGGAATCACTTCCTGTATGCTTCTTGTTTCAGAAAAGGCCCTCTACTAGGCCTAAATCCATCTAAATATTAGGGAAAACTTTTATTTTCACAGTAATAGCTATTCAATAATGGTATCCGCTACACTGGGGAGCGGGATGGACTGTTCTTCTTTGGAGATCTTTAAACAGAGGCTGGATGGGTGTTTTTCAGGAGTGATATAGTTGTGCATTCCTGCACGGCAGGTGGTTGGACTAGATGACCCTTGTAGCCCCATCCAACTTTATGATTCTATGGTTCTAAACAGGCCTATAGGGCCAAAAAATTTGCAAATATGTCCTCACAATCCCTGGAGGGCATTTGGGGAGTACAGTGTGGAGGGTGAGCCCCTCAGCCTCCATGTTCTCCTGGGAGACCTAATGCAGACCTCTAGCTTTCTACAGTTGCTCACCCCTGGTCCGCAGTAAAGTAGCTGATGCATTTTCCTTTTGTGTGGCTAATTATGTATGTGGGATGGACAGCGCATATGATGGAGCTGGATAAAAATCACATGTCTTTGGAAGGGCAACTGTGGAAGAATAGCCCAACAGGAGACCTTGGAGGGTGGTATCCCCCCACACCCACTCTTGCAAATAGCTAATTGCCCCCAAATGCCTTCTAAGGGGGAAGAGCGGGTATTTTCATCATGTTTTAGAGACTTCCTGTGCGATTTTAGGCCCATGAAAGGCCTTTTAAAACAAACAAACAAGAGGAATGGAAGTCAATTCCTGTTGACTTCTGGTTTCAAAAAAGGCCTCCCTTGGGCCTAAATTGGGTCAGGTTGGCGCAAACATGGTACAAATGCCCCCATGGCTCTTGACCACATTCTGAGGCAATTTTTTTTTTTAAACAGGAGTTTGTGTGGCAAGGTAATATGTTTGCAAGCACATATTGCAAAAAGCCCACTTTCACATGTTTGCAAGAAATGACTTGTGGGGTTCTGGGGCCCACAAAAATGGCCTTGGCGGGGGGGCAACATGAGACCTGTGAGCTGCACTTTGCCCACCCATCGTAGTATGTTGATTGTTTCCTTGTATGTGTGGTTAATAAAATGCTGGTGTTGGTTGTGCTGGTGAATGACACCAAAGCTGGATGACCAACCTTGCGGTTTTGCAAGTCTGTAGCTGTTTCTGTCTGTTTAGCTCCATTAGCACATTTTTATGGTCATTGTACTGTTAATTTTGCTGTTGGTTAAGCATAAGATTGTAATTACATCATGCTAGCCTTAGCCCTGTCATAGCTGCTGCCAGCACGGCAAGTATATAACATAATCAGCTTTTTACTAAAGGCACATGAAACACCTCATATTTCATTACTAGAAATAATTTGACATAAATTAGGTCCTTACCATCAAATTCAGCCTGTCCAACTCCCACGATGATTATGGACATTGGAAGCTTGGCAGCCTTAGGGCCAACAGGAAGCAAAGGAGAATTAATGGCATTGTGGAAGGAAAAATGGATTAGGGTCCAGAATTTGAGACATGAAGAAAATAAAAAAGAAACTGCATGAATTTCAGATAGAAAGTTAGAAAATGATGCCACAGAAATCAGGCTACAGTACAGGAAATGGGTAAATAACTTCTTTTCCTCCAGATGTGATTGGACTGCAACTTTCACCATTCCTAGTCAGCATAAGCTAAAGCAATAGCTAAAGCTGATAAGATTTACAGTCTGACACCATCTGGTTGAACGCATATTCCCCATCCCAGGCACAGTCAGTGTTGAAATAATTATGTGAAACATTAAACACTATTGGCTAAATCTAGTTATTGGTCCCAGCTATAGTGGGTTCACTGAACAAGTGTGAACAGATCTGCATAACACATATGCAGATCTCATTGATTCAATGGTCCTTTCCAAGTTGGTACTACCAATTGGGTTTAACCCTAGGTGGCTCCCAAATCTTTTTAGAAATGCTATGTTGGTGATGCTGTCACAGCAGAAACTAGTTACAGAGTAGAAAGAAGGAACAGTATACTTATACTTCTCAATATTTCCAAAGCTCAATTAAATAAGCAGTTCCTAATTTTCCTGCTAAGGGCTACTGGATGTCAGATGTTTTTGGTTTTGGGAAATAAATCTGTGCCCTGGCTTCAAGAGTATATCTCCTCAAGCTAGAAATAATAATAGGTACTATTCTATTATTTTATTTTTACTTATATACCCCCTTTTCCCACCGTGGGATCCAAGGCAGCTTGCATATTAGCAGGACCCATGCTGCTGAAGTGTTGTGCTGCCTACTTGAAGCTAAAGGTGTTTTCAAAGAATAAAAGAAATTCTGGCAGATATGAGCACATTTTTTGCCTGCTTTTGCTGAATTCCCAGTGCAACACCACCAGTCTGTGCTACTCACATTGACGATCGCTTCCTTTGTCTGGGCCATGTCTGAAATCACGCCGTCGGTGATGATGAGCAAAACAAAGTACTGGGAACCATCCTGCACAGCTGCAGCATACCTGTGTCAGGAGGAACAAAGATGGATTCTGTCAGAATGACCTGAATTCTTGTCTGGAAATCCCATCCTGTAGCCTGAACACATCCATCAGGTAATACTGGGACACATTTGCCTTAGTGCATCTTCAACAAGCGCTACCAGGGAAGTTGGTTCTCCTGCAACTATTCATAGCACCACCTCCAATTTTTCATTTTTGGACACTGTTGATGTGGGGTGGGGGAACTAAACAAAGCTGTGCAAGAAAAAATACACCTCCGCACCACTAATATAAAAGCAACTTGTGTTGTGTTATTCACCAGTACCAGTACTTTTTCCAGAATGGTATCATTTAGAGATCAACATCTAGTGTAGTTCAAGCTTACTATATGAAGACTTAAATCCAACGTCAGTTCGGCAAAAGGAATGTGCTGGATTTACATATAAGCTAATTAAAGTACATCTTTGTTTTCTTCCCTGCTGGGCAAGACTTCATTTGATAAATTTTGGTGGGCATCCTGTTCTGAAGTATCATGGTATAAGCTAGACATACACCATCGCAACTCACTTTTATGCTTGCTGCTTAGATTAAAATTCTGGTCAGGCCACTCAGTGACCAAAATCCCTGCCTCTCAACTCACCTTGTAAGCAGTACAACCCTTCCTACCATGGCAGAATTCAAAGACATAGCCAATTTACTCTGGATCAGTGTGTAAAGCGATCTTGTAGCGCATTTAAGACTAACTGAGAGAAAGAAGTTGGTAGCATAAGCTTTCGCAGACTTAAGTCTACTTCATCAGATGCATGGAATGACATAGATCTAAGTCTACAAAAGGTTATGGTAGCAACTTCACACCCTGCCAACATGACGATTTCTCAAAAAGTGGAAGGATTATCAGGAACATGTTCAACTGTTTTTCCTGTAGCTGGATGTACTGTGAGGGCATTTGCAGAGACCTCCAGGGTCCTTACAAACTCTCTTCAGATGGTGTCCTTGCAACATGTCCAGCTATAATGTTGGCTGTGTCCCCATTCATCCATCTATTCTCCAATAACATAGAAATAGCTGTGTGTTGGCGGGGAGCGCTGTGTGCTTACAAAGTGAGTTTTGTGGGAGTAGTATTGGAAAACATAGCTACAGAGACATAGTCCATTTCCACACTACACTGTTATAGTGCTATTATTTCACTTTCAACATCCTGTGGAATTCTGGGGCTTGTCGTTTACTGAGGCCAAAGAGCTCTCTGACTGAGAATTCTTTTTTTTTTAATTTTTATTTACCCAACATTCCAGCATTGCATATTCCAGTAATACTTTAACAATCTCAGTTTTTGTTTTTATAAATCTAAATGCCCCTCCCTAACCTGCAAGTCCCAGGAATAATAGCACTATAACAGTGTAGTGTGGAAATGGCCACAAATACATGATATGTGTACATTTCCTAAGGTAGGTTCTCTTTCTTTCTTTCTGGGCCTTTTCTTGTGCCGAAATGTAGGATATAAGCAAAACAAAAAAATAACATTTTGTGCAAAAAATAGTAGTTTTCTTTTTTGTTTTGTTTTTGCTATTGCTACTGCTACTTCAAAAAGGAAAAGGATGATTTTTTTTTCAGTGGGGTCTCTCAATATGTCAAGGAAGTTTTTCTCATTGAGGGAGAACAAATTTGTAAATGTTCTTTACATCTCTGCTGGGGAAACAGTATGGGAACTCTGCTGGTGTTTACTAATGGGCTCAGCATCCTCATCAGTTCACATTTTCCCATGACTTCTCATGATACATGTGCTCACTGGATTGCTCATTCAAACAAGCACCTTTCATGCTTTGTGATGGTATCTTGCTGGGGCAGCCAGAGGCTTCCATGTCAGTGGTGTGGTCAATCCACTTTTGGTTTCATTACAGATTTCAAAAGAGCTATCCAAGGTCCTGAATGTCTTTTTGGCAATAGGGTCCCACACCTTGGATAGCTCCTTTAACCTCAAATAATACCCAGAGTATTCACTATATCGCGACTATGAAATCTACCGGATTCCCTTCATCTTGCATTTGTGGGACCTACCTTGCAACGTGGTTAACCACTGGGGCAAAGTTAGTTGGACCATAAAGCTGCACCGTCTTGAGGCTCTGGTGGTAGGCTTCAAGGATTCCTTCTATGCCACTACAGTGAGGATTGTCAGAGTTGCCATTCTGCAGGACAGAAAGGGATACACAACTAGAAGGAAAGTTCTTGAGTAGAGGCTGCATTCTCACTTCCTTCCTCACGCTCTTTTAATTTCTCTTCCACCCCATTCTCAACACATCCTTTCAGCCAATAACTTGCCAGTAGCAGACAGTGACACTCTGGTCAAAAGGATGTCAACAAAAGGTGAAACTAGTAACATTTTCCTGAAGGGGTGAGAAACCTTGCGACTGTGGGCCACATGCAACTCTCAGAGGTTTTTTTTTCGGCTATCCCCTGTGGCTCCTCTTGGATCACCAAAAATCTTCTCCACTCCTCCCATCCTCTTCTCATATTTCTACTCCTGGAAGCCTCTGAGGCAGCAATTTTGTGCATAATAAGGTATAGCTCCCGCCACCTTGTTTTGCTGGCTCACCTCACCCCAAAGGGATTTTACAAAACCAGGAGATATCTGGCCACTTTCATTTTTGTTTTGGAGTTTTGTTTGTTTGGTTTTTGCTTTGTTTTTTTCCCCCCAAGGCTAGTGCAGCCTACAGTAGGGCCTGCAGAATGATGAGGATGATAGACTTTATCTGAGCACGCCGTCTGACTAACAAGGGGGAGGAGCCAGCTAGGGAGGAGGAGTCTTATTAGGAGCTCCCAACAGCCCTCTAGCACATTCCCCAGAGGAGAGAGCAGAGGGGGAGCTGGGTCTGTGAAGACATCCTAGACCAATTGTGTTTACAGGCTTGCGGGGCAGTGCTTGTTTGTCTGTTTGTTTGCTTGTTTTTGTTTAGTCTCCTTGTGCTGGCCGTGTGCTCTCCCTGAGCACACGGTCTGACTAACGAGGGGGGGGAGCCAGCTAGGGGGGAGGAGTCTTATTAGGAGCTCCCAAAGGCGCGCGCTGTTAAAGTCCTCTACTTCCATCCTTCAAGTTTAACCCTTGGCAATTAGTAGAGCAGATGTAGCTTATACAGCTGAATTTCAGAAAGAAAGCCCAGTTATTCTTTCTAGAACTGCTTCCTGTACTACTCTCTGTAGTATCTAGGATGGAAGGTGAGGGAGCTGCCGCGGTCACCTGCAGCACTTGTGGGATGTTCCTTTTCTTGCCACAAGATGTTGCCGGGTACATCTGCGCCAAGTGCAAGCTGGTGACCTTCTTGGAGGAGACGGTTTGCCAGCTGGAGGCACGAGTTTCTAATCTTCATCTTATTAGGGAAGGGGAGGAGTTTTTGGATAGGGCAGAGAAGACATACCGGAAGACCGAATGCGCGGAGGAGCTGCCAGATCAAGAAGTTAACATACTGTGCCAGGAAACAGAGGCTTGGAGGAATGTCACACGTAGGAGCAGAAGGTCCAGGAAGGTAACAGAGACTCTCAACCTACACAATTGCTTCAAAGTTCTTGGTCTTACAAACGATGAGGAGCACCAGGAGGAGGGAACAGAATGTCAACGAGAAGGAATCCAACTTTGGCAACAGGAACTAGATCAACGCTCCCAGTCTCAACAGAATGCCCAGGCAGTCCTAGAAGAACATGCTCATCAAGGAACCCTGGAGAAGCCTCAGAGGAGGCAAGTTCTGGTTGTTGGGGACTCCTTGCTCAGAGGAACCGAAACGGCAATTTGCAAACCAGACAAGCTCAATCGAGAGGTCTGCTGTCTTCCTGGGGCCAAGATCAACCACATAAGGGAGAGGCTAACCAGGCTGGTCAAGCCCACTGACCATAAGCCCCTCATTTTGGTTCATGTTGGAACCAGTGACACTGCGAGGAGCAGCTTTTACCACATCGCAAAGGACTACGAGCTTATGGGGACGAAGCTTAAGGACCTTGGTGTGCAGGTGGTTATTTCGTCTCTCCTCCCTGTTCAAGAATATGGCGCATGTAGGGAAAGGGCAATAGCAGAGGTCAACAACTGGCTCCGCACATTGTGCCGCCGGCAATGGTTAGGGGTTTTGGAACACGGCCTGAATTTCCATGAACGTGGGCTTCTGGCAAGGGATGGCCTGCACCTCACGAAACTTGGCAGGAATGTTTTTGCAAACAATCTTGCAAGGAGGATTCAGAGGTCTTTAAACTAAGTTCCGCTGGGGAGGGAGACAATATTATTCAAGGCCAGGACTCGGCGAGCACAGGGGGAAAAGGCCCAAATGATATTGGACGAGTAGTACAAGTGGCCAGTGGTGGGAGGAGTAGAAACTATAGTACAGGACTTGCAGGAAGGGCCCGGGGACTTAAGTGTCTCTACACTAATGCACGGAGTATGGGAAACAAGCAAGATGAACTTGAACTCCTAGTACAACAAAATAAATACGATTTGATAGGCATCACTGAGACCTGGTGGGATGAGTCTCAGGATTGGAATGTAGGAATAGAGGGGTATAGCCTATTTTGTAAAAATAGACCAAACAAGAGAGGAGGAGGAGTAGCCTTGTTTGTCAAGAATGTTTTCACCTGTGAAGAGATCCGTGACTTAAACCCAGAAAGCCAGGTCGAGAGCATTTGGGTAAGAATTAAGGGAGCGAGAAACAATAGGGATATTCTGGTGGGGGTTTACTACAGACCTCCAGCCCTAGACTGAGGACTTTGATGATGCCTTCCTCAACCAAATGACTGCACATTCAAAAAAGAGAGATACAGTAATAATAGGAGATTTCAACTACCCGGATATATGTTGGCAGTCAAACTCTGCCAAGACAGCAAGATCCAGCAAGTTTCTTGCTTGTCTTGCAGACAATTTCATGGTCCAGAAGGTGGAAGAGGCCACAAGGGGATCAAATATTCTAGATCTGATCCTGACCAACAGGGATGACCTTGTTAATGAGGTAGAAGTGGTTGGAACTTTAGGGGGGAGTGACCATGCCCTATTGGAATTTGGCATTCAGCGGGAAGGAGAAGATAAGTGTAGCCAGACACTCATCTTAGATTTTAAAAAAGCGGACTTCTGTAAACTTAGGGAGCTGCTGGCTGGAATTCAGTGGTCAAGAATAGTGGAAGCGAAAGGAGTTCAGGAGGTTTGAGAGTTCCTTAAAAGGGAGATACTGAAGGCACAGTCTAAAACTGTGCCAATAAGGAGGAAAAATGGAAGGCATCTGAAGAAAGCAGAATGGTTGACTAAAGAACTCTCAGTTGAGCTAAGTGTTAAGAGAAACATGTACAGGAAATGGAAGAAGGGGGAAACCACCAAAGAAGAATTTAAGCAAGTAGCTAGGAGATGTAGGGAGGAGGTCAGAAAGGCTAAAGCACAGAACGAACTTAGGCTGGCCAGAGACATCAAAAACAATAAAAAGGGCTTTTTAAAATATGTCCGTAGCAAAAGGAAAAAGAAGGAGAGGATAGGGTCGCTGCGCAGAGAAGATGGCGAATTACTAACAGGGGGAAGAGAAAAGGCAGAACTACTTAACACCTTCTTTGCCTCGGTTTTTTCCCAGAAGGATACAAGCACTCAACCTGGCGGTTGGGGAGCAGGTGAGGAAGCAGGGGAAATGAGGCACATAATAGGTAGAGAGGTGGCACAGGAATACCTGGCCACACTGGATGAATTCAAGTCTCCCAGGCCAGATGAATTGCATCCTAGGATATTAAAAGAACTGGCAGAGGTCATTTCGGAACCGCTTGCTATAATGTTTGAGAAATCTTGGAGGACAGGAGAAGTTCCAGCAGACTGGAAGAGGGCAAATGTTGTCCCCATCTTCAAGAAGGGAAAAAAAGAGGACCCAAATAATTATCGCCCAGTCAGCCTGACATCAGTACCCGGAAAGATTCTGGAGCAGATCATTAAGCAGTCAGTTTCTAATCACTTAGAAAGCAACGTTGTAATCACGAGAAGTCAACATGGATTTCTCAAAAATAAGTCATGCCAGACTAATCTTATCTCTTTTTATGATAGAGTTACTAGCTTGATAGATGAAGGGAATGCTGTGGATGTAGCATTTCTCGATTTCAGTAAGGCCTTTGACAAAGTTCCCCATGACATTCTTGCAAAGAAGCTAGTAAAATGCGGGTTGGACAGGGCTACTGTTAGTTGGATTTGTAATTGGTTGACCAACCGAACCCAAAGGGTGATCACGAATGGCTGCTTTTCATCCTGGAGAGAAGTGACTAGCGGGGTGCCACAGGGTTCTGTCCTGGACCCAGTGCTCTTCAATATCTTCATCAACGACTTGGATGAAGGAATAGAGGGCATGCTCATCAAATTGGCAGATGACACCAAATTGGGAAGCGTTGCTAATACGCCAGAGGACAGGATCAAAATTCAAAATGACCTGGATAGATTGGAGAGCTGGGCCAAAGCTAACAAAATGAAATTCAACAGAGAGAAGTGTAAGGTCCTACACTTAGGTAGAAAAAATGGAATACAGAAATATAGGATGGGGGACACGTGGCTGGATAGCAGTACGTGTGAAAGGGATCTAGGAGTTTTAATAGACCACAGGCTGAACATGAGTCAGCAGTGTGATGCGGCAGCCAAGAAAGCCAATGCAGTTCTCGGCTGCATCAATGGGAGTATGGTGTCTAGATCGAGGGAGGTACTGGTACCACTCTACTCTGCTTTGGTTAGACCTCATCTTGAATCCTGTGTCCAGTTCTGGGCACCCCAATTCAAGAAGGGCATGGTCAGGCTGGAGCAGGTCCAGAGGAGGGCAACCAAAATGGTGAGAGGCCTGGAAGCCATGCCCTATGAGGATAGACTTAGAGAGCTGGGTATGTTTAGTCTGCAGAAGAGAAGGTTAAGAGGGGACATGATAGCCATGTTTAAATATTTGAAGTGATGCCATGTAGAGGAAGGAGAGGGCTTGTTTTCTGCTGCTCCAGAGACCAGAACAAGGAGCAATGGATTCAAGCTGCAGGAAAGGAGATTCCACCTGAACCTCAGGAAGAACTTCCTGACAGTCAGGGCTGTCCGGCAGTGGAATATGCTGCCTCGGAGTGTGGTGGAGTCTCCTTCTTTGGAGGTTTTTAAGCAGAGGCTGGATGGCCATCTGTCGGGAGTGCTTTGAGGGTGTTCCTGCATGGCAGGGGGTTGGACTGAATGGCCCGTGTGGTCTCTTCCAACTCTACATTTCTATGATTCTATGATTCTATGTCTTTCCGTTTCCCCTAAGATTGGGACTCAAAACAGCTGAACATGATTACAATATAGCTAAAAACATACAAAAAGTCAAGATTGAAACAGAATTAAACTATTAACGGTACAGTATTAAAACAATTCAAATCATACACTTGAAAAGGAGAAAACAGTACAGTTAAAATCAATAGAGCACTCTCTTACAAGCCTTTTTCTTAAAAGACTTTATTTCTAAATGCCTGTCTGAACAAAAAAGTCTTTGCCTGCTGACTGAAAGACAGCAAAGCCGGGGCCTTTCTCTAGGAAGGGAGTTCCAGAGTCTAGGGGCAGCCACCAAGAAGGCCCCCCGACCTCCAGAACTTGCCTACCTCTGCTTTAAAGGGACTGCCAATATTGCATTTACTTAAAAATAATTGCAAGGAACTTGAATTGGATTTCGTGTGAGTGTAAGTGTGAAAAGAATGGATCTTTTTCTTGGTAGTGCAAATTGCAGATTACAGCCCTTATATCCTGTACCTTAAGTTCTTGAGCTGTATCAGATCCTCTACACTTATCTTCTGATAAGGGGAAGGTTACTGATGGTAATGGGAGCTGCTTCTTATAGATCTAGAGGAAAAGCAGCTGTAAGTGAAGACATTTTCCTCTCCTTTGGATCTTGTGGATTTTGTAGAGAAGCAAAGAAAGCACCCCTACAAATAGCCTATGTGCTAATCTAACTCCAGAACTCCAAACTGTTCCTTTCTCCCTAAGCTCTGCATAAGCTTTACCTCACATGTCAACATGCTTATGCTCTGAGTTCTAGGGAGGCTCCTCTCTCTGTCCCATGACTCTCATACATACATGTAGTGGGAACACAGGAGAGGCTCATCTTGATAGCTGCTCCCAGGTTCTGGAATTTCTGTTGCTGGATTGGCTTGATTAACATTCTCTATGTTATCCTTCTGTGGGCAGGTGAATATTTCTTTGTTTTGGCCGACCATTGAAGACTGATTGCTCATGGGGAGAGAGCCTTTAATAATGTGCCGTATTGACTATATCTGCTGTTTTTCCTTTTTATTGGGCATGCTTTTAATTTATTGATAACTTGATAGTATTTTAACTTTTGCATGATGACTTTTAGACGGATGTGTTTTAACTTTTGCAAACTGCCATGAGTCCCAAACAACAAGCTTGAAGGAGCAGGCTGTGGCCAAGGAGAGCAAAAACACAGTGCCATCCTAGTCATGCTGGCTCAGAAATTGAGTCCTGCTGTGTTTAAAGGGGCTTACTCCTTTCAAGATTGCATCCTAAAAGACTTAGGCCACGATCCTATAGTCACTTCCTTGGAAACAGTACTGTATTTGCTGGCATACAAGACTCACTTTTTTTCCTGAAAAATACAGTTTGAAAATGGGGTGTGTCTCATACACTGACATGTCTTATATGCCACCAAATATTTGCCAGTGTATAAATGGGCTACGTTTGATTCAACTAATAAGACTCATGTTCTGAGGAGGCACACATAGGACTGCACTGTTATGTACTCAAGCAAAGCAAACTTTCTGCTGCAGAAGACTTGTGGATTTTTACTTCTTCTTTCAGAAGGGCTTCTGAGATGTGGGCTGATTGGGCCATTTTGTTTGTCAGTAGACCCAGCTGGAAGCAAAGCATAATTCAGGAATAATTTCTGAGTGCTCAGGAGATCTCAGGAAAGCTACTTTTTTTCTAGATGCAACTCTCGGAATCTCCTAAGAAGCATGGCCATAATTGTGGGAGTTGAAGTCCCAAAACAGTAACACTCTGGGGCTTAGTGTGATTCAAAGTGAGGTGTTATTAGTACCAAGGGGAACTCATGAGACACACGCCCATCAGGTGGAATCTTGGCTCCAAACCCAAGTGCTGGGAACATTTTGTCACTGTCATAGTCCTGGATAATCTCGCCAACAGCCTTCAGTGCCATAGCATAGGCATTGAGCTGGTAAGGATTCATGTAGTGAAGTGATGTCGACTGAGAGGGGTTGCCTGCCAAAGAAAAGAGGGAGAAACTGATAACAGCATTTCATTCATTCTTTGTGAGCCTGCAGTATATACGATGATAGCTGCACTGTCATATTATTGAGGCATCAGGTTAAGACACTTGTATCTCTCGGGTATTTCACTGGTTAGTTTTATAATTATGCAAAGAGACACTGTGAACTATATTTCAAACACTCTGTTTTATAATCCAGAAAAGAAGTTTATAGTGCTTTTTGATCAGCTGTATTATCTTTTAGGCATTAGATTAAGGCATTTTTATTCTCTCAGGCATTTTAATTGTTTGCATTTGAAGAATAGTGTAAACACTACGTTATTTTAAACACTGGAAGGAAGGTTTTCACTGACGTTTTATTAACTATGCTATTTTTCTATTGATTTGGATGGCTTTATTGTATGTTTTGCTGTTTTAATTTGTGTTGTAAACTACCTTGGGATAAATATTATGGAAGGCAGTATATGAATGGCTTAAACAAACAAATGAGTGTCATGCAGAGAGAAAACATCAGGCAAGTTCCCTATTCTGACTTGGCCCACGCAACATTCTGTTTGCACAGTTGCATGTTTTCTTAAACTTGCATGAGCCTAGCCAAGCATTAAGATCAGAGGGCCTCCCTTCTGGCACGCTAATGAAAATTGTTAGTCTGGCAGCGCACTTGATTATTATTATTATTTTAATAAGAATTTCCCTCTAAAAAGTAATGAACAGGCAATGCAACAAACAATTTATCAAGGAAGACTGTATTAAAGTATTCCTTTTGAAAAGCAATTTTTTCTACCACACCTTTGGAATGCCCTCATCAGAACATTATGTACAATGCAGAAGTGGAAATTTTATGTTCCTCTAAATTTTGTGGGACTGCAAATCTCAGTCCAAGTGCAGCTGTATGTTATCTGAAGAACCACAGCATGCCCACCTGTGGTATAGCTTCACTATTGTTGGCCTTCATTAAAAAACTGAAGACACATTTATTTCAGTCTTCAGGCTGTGCTTAAACATCATTAATAATCACCTGTGTTTAGTGGTAATGCTCTGGTTTTTGTCACCTTGAAAGCGAGGGCAGTAAGAACTGAAAAATTTTAAATCTTTTAAACAAATGAATCAACTTTTTAAAAAAATCCTATGGAATTATTTTTAGCTTTAATTCTGTTCTAGATAGTGGGATTGGCTACTCAGTATAAAAACATGTGGAGGAAGTCTATGGCTGAAATTCAACAGTAAAATAATGAACATCTGCTAGCACAACAGGACCTTCCTCTGCCCCAGCAGCCTTCTGTGCAATCCAAATAAATGGGCAAAATAGATTGGGGCCAGAATCTTAGTGTTGGCTTATGCTGGCATAATCCTTGGTTACACTGAGGGAAGTACTTCTGAAGATGTTGTAGAAGGAGTCATATTGCACCTCCTTGCACAATGCCTTTGCCTCTAGCTGTGCAAGGGCAGTTGGAGATGTCTACCTGCAGCTCCACCCATCTCCAAGCTACTAATCAGCTGTGGGGTACATATGGTTGCTATCCAGTCCTCCTGCATGCCTGGGTATGAAGAAACAGTTTCCGCCCTTTTCCAGGGGCCGTATACTCCTTCTCCTCCTCTGGTGTGCAAGGATAGCTGGATGGTCCCTAGATGCACTTGCCACAGCCAATCAGTAACCACAGCAACCTCGACACACTTGGGGAAGGAGAAGCCATTATCCTAATCAGTTGGTGTAGTACACAATCACTTATAATCTGCCCCCAATTGTATTGTATTTTGGATTTTGAGCGTGCATGGAGGGCTCTAGAAGGGGAGTGAGTCTACCCTCTCTTTCCACTGCTAGAAGCAGCTTCATCAGAAGAATGACTCCAATTGATCCCACGCTAGACATGAAATCCCAGAATGGCCAATGATTAATTGAAACAGTGCTAGTGTAGTTCACCTGAAAGCTATCCAGCTGTCTCTCTGTGTGTATGTGTCTTCAAGTTGCCTGTTGACTTATGGTGATCCCATGAATATCACTGGGTTTTCGTAGTCAAGGAATACTCAGAGGTGGTTTTGCCAGTTCCTTTCTTTGGCCATTTCTGCACTAGCCTGTTATAGTGTGATGATTCCACTTTCAACATCCTATGGAATCCTGGGGTTTTCAGTTTAGGGAGGGACTAGTGCAGAAATGGCCTTTGAGTACTTTTTGAGGAGAAGATAAGGTCAGCCCAGAATAATTGCTCTCTCTTTGGCATTCTTTTGTACTCTACATACAGCACTCAAAGCAGGCATTTTGTTTTGAGCATACTTTAGTGTGTTGTCACTAAATCATGTTTAAGTAAGATTTAAGAAGGGAAACAAAGTTCCTATTTTAACTATCATGTTGAAAGTGGTCGGAATCTTTACAGCAAGAGGGATGCAGTGTGGAAAGAGCCAATTGTGCTCAATGCTGCACATTATTTCATCCTACTGTGTCATTTTCCATATGCGCTTCTATCTCCAATCAGGGTCTCTTTTAGCATCAACTGTTTCAAACTGGATTTAAGCAACCAATGCTTCTGGAATTGACACTGAACGGACTAGCATGATGTCATCCACTTTACAAGACGGACAGTACAACCCTAACTCAGAGGTGTGCCAACTGATTTCAGAAACGATTTGACAGAGCAGTCTGTTGGCAGAACTGCACTGGGGGCTAAGATCTGCCAACAGAAGAGTCCCCTCTCCCCTCAAAAAAGGGAAGAGAAGGGATGAAGAGAGGAAGGAGCCAAGTTACACCTGTTCCATATCTTCTCCAGCACAGGAATGAAGCCACAAAGCTGGAACAAAGTTAGACCAGGCTGGGAAAAGGTTGCATTTTAGCATGGTTTCAGCTGGCTTAGTGTCAGCTCAGTTGGCCATTAGCTGTCTTGGTCCATTATGACTACCTTCCCAAGTGACTGCACACTCACTTGGGGAAAAGGCCCATGGTATGCTTGAGACTATGCTGAGACTGAACCCAATAAATACGTAAATCTTAAAATCTCGAACTTTATTCTGTAATTTTTGGGAAATTAACACACAGGTTCTGTAATCTATGTGCTATCAAAGCAACTTACCATTGGAAGCTGTGAAGTCAATGGCCACAGTGAAATTGATCTGTGTCCTGCAAAAAGGTCACAGCACAAACATTAATCATTATTACACCACTCAGCACTTTGATTAACCCAGAACCTTGGAGACAAATGATAGTCTCTGAGTGACATCTGGGACTCCACTTTGGCACCCCTGCTGCATCTTTCCTTTCTCTCATCATAAATAAACACATAAGCCTTATGTTTTATAATCATCACTCACAACAGGATTCCTCTTCTGAATCTTGTTTTTTGAAGACATTTCAGAGACAAGGAACAGAAAGCCAAATTATGCTGACTAGCAGAGCAGTACTAAATTTTGATGTTCAAATGCTCATTTATGGCCGCCCCATGGCCACGCTCCCAAGGAGAATCCAAAAATACTGGTCAGCGTGTTGAACTATATCTACAGTTTGTGTAAACACACACACATTTATATACCTGTATATTTACATATTTAATATCTCACCTTTATCCTGACATGGAACACAAGATGGCTGAACATGTTTACAAGATAGAGCTAAAAAACTGATCAAAAAGTTAAAGCTCAACTAAACAATACAGCAAATTAAAATGTCATTAATTTTAAAAAATATAAAATCATTTAATGACATAACAATAAAGAGAAAAGTACATCAAGCCCTCATAAAAAAGACTGTCTTACAATCAATTAATTATCATATAGATAATCAAATAAGTCATCAAATCACCTGTACAGGTCCGCACATCCCCAAAAACACACCCAGACTGTGCAATCTGAAAGGACTCTCCGTTACGGCAGGGATGTATGCATGTGGAGGTGCCTTCAAGTTGCTTGTTAACTTAGGTGACCCCCATGAATTTCATAGGGTTTTCTTAGGCAAGGAATACCCAGAGGTGTTTTTGTCAGTTTCTTCCTCTGACATATAGCCTGGTAGTCACCAGCATTCTCCCATCCAAGTACTAACCGAGCCTGACCCTGCTTAGCTTTTAAGAACAGACAGAACCTAGTGCCTTTAGGGCATTTAAGCCCACAACAGCGAGCACACATAACAAAATATTACTGCTTGGAAACCTCTCCTCGCCTTGGTCCTGCTGTTATGAGAGTTACAGTGAAACTCAGAAGGAGCAGGGAAACCTAAGGCAGGGCTGGTAAATGATATCGTCATCCCTGCTGACCAAAACTGCTAGCTTTTTGATCCTTCAAACCCTGGTTTCATTATAGTGCTGGTTTGTTCTTGTATGTCACAAGTGTGATATACACTCCTGGCCATAGCAACTGGCAGATCCTCTACCCAATATTTATATATATGCTGACTTTAGTACCCTGCACTTCCGCTTCTAGAGGATCCCTGAGGTGAATTGTAAGAAACAAAAAATGAAAAAACAAACCAAGCCAACTTGGAGAATGTCCTGCTGGTCACGTTGGGACTTCTGAATAAATGCGCATGATACTTCAGCACTAAAGGGTAACTCTGGCACTTTTACTGATCAGATTCATGAAGGAGGCAGTGATCATAGCTAGCAGATGGTGGCAGAAGTAGCACTACCTATCTGGAACCATTATGCATTTCCTGTTCAGAGAATACTGTGAGAATGGGCATGGTGCATACACACTGCACTACAGGACAGCCATGCATATTGGCCTCCAGTCTACATTTGTTGCACAGCGTTTCCATTCAGTATAGGCAAACCAGAAAATAATTCTATCAGTGGAAGCAATATAGGATCTTGACCATAACCTATCAGTGGTTTCCTCATAGGGTTTCCAGATCTCGGAAGTCTGGCCATGAGTCTCCTGTTTTCATGGGTCATCTCCGTATGGAAGACGGGTGCAAATTCCCCAGTTTTGGTGGACTCAGCTCTGGGCAAGAGGAAAGGCTGCATGCAAATCTCCATTCCAAGAGTAGAGCAGCAGCTTGCTGCAACTTGGAACTCTTAACTGATTTCCTGCTGCAACTTGCAAAGACTCTCCAGGTGGTCTATATAATTAAGTAACAAACTTCCTCTTTCCCTCTCAATCCTTGTGGTGCCAGGGCTCACCCTCCATCCTATTCTTCATCTACCTTCTGGGTAGAAAGAAGTAGTCTAGATTAGATATTCCTTATCCAGTCTTCCCATGCAGGTGAGAAGGAATAATCCTTTCACTTCACCTTGATTACTTCGTGTTGTCTTTAGCTGGGATTTCTGCTCTAATTTCTAAACAAGAAATTATTTCTTTCTGTGTGTGTGTGAAAGACAAGCTATGAGGAACAGTGGATGATACATAATACATAACACATAGTGACATCACCAAAGGTCCTAGGTTTTGGCCTGGAAACCTCAGGGCCTGCAACAGTGTTGAACTGGCAACTCTGTTTCCTCAGCAAGTTCAAATTAACCAGGCATGTCTACACTTTGATTTTAGGGAGTGCCTTTATTCTTTGCTTACTCAGAACGTGCCTCACAAACTTTTCCGCAAGGAGCCTAAAAGAGTGAGGTTACTTCAGCTTGCTCTTGCTCTTGCTCTTGCTGTTGTTTTGTTCCTTCAAGTCATTTCTGACTTATGAAGACCCTAAGGCATACCTATCACAGGGTTTTCTGGGGCTGGGAGTATGTGATGTGCCGAAGGTCACCCAGTAGGTTTCCATAGCCAAGTGGGGAATCAAACTCTGGTCTCCAGGTTAGTAGTCCAACACTCAGATCACTTGTCCTATTTAGAAAACCAGCCACAGTTCCTAGTCCTTAAACAGAGTCTATAGTAGCAGCCCCAGTCAAGGGTTACAGAAGCTTATCAGTCAATTTCAGCAGCTGTTTCAGCAGTCCAGGTCAACAATAAATTCACAGTGTCAGTTCAAGGGAATATCCAGCAGCATAGTCAGCACACAAAACAAAAGTCAAGGTTTTTCAGGAACACAAGCCAAGGATCAAAAAAAGGAACATGTCGTTGCCACCAGAATTGGCAGTTGTCTGCAACAGACTTCCCCCCGCCCCACTTCTGGTATTTACTGTCCAGCAGCCTCCCCAAGCTGTTTGCCAGATTAATGAGACTGCCAGATTAATGAGACTTCCCTATATAAGTGCTCTGAGTGGCTTGGGTTCTCCCTTTCTTGTCTATGCTGGGCTGTAGTAAGTATTGTCCTGTTCACGTCTACATGCTGTTGGGGAGGATCCTGTCCATGTTTGCACCAGGGTCCTGGGAATGGATGTGACACCACTATACCACTACTTTGCAGTATTCACAAGGCAGAAAAAAAAAGTATCCAAAAAGGGCTAAGGTGCTGAGGGTGGGGGTAGAGTCTCAAAGTAGCCAAATTTTCCTGGTGCAACAAAAACTTCGTAGGAAGATAGGAAGAAATGTGGCAGGATCTCAGAGAAAACTTGACATATAGAGTTGTGGCGGCCTGACTGCCCAGCCGGGGAGGCAGGTATGTAAAGAACTACACTCTTCATTTTAGTCTGTGCAGCTGAGGTACAAAGCCAGCAGGCCCTTCAGGAGTAAAAACAGAGACTACATGGCCTCCCTCACGGTGCGTGATGATATTTCCTTTAAGTAAAACAATCCAAGATCTTCACGGCTGTAACTCTACCTTTATGCCTGGTTCTGAGCATAAGAATTAAACACCATGAAGAGGTACCTATTCTTGATTTCTCATCCCTGCCATGATTGGAATGATAAAAAATTTAAAAGCTATTTAATCAGAAATAAAATGGATTCTCTGTACTCCAGGTGAGTTTTGATTCAGTGATTGGTTTAATCTGTATCCTGCCTTTCTCCTAACAGGGGACCCAAAGCAGCCAAAGATGGGAAGGATTAACACAGGACTCCACACATTCCTAAGTGAACACTTCCCTAATCCATTATACCTTTTAAAAGGAGATATGAAGGGATGAAAAATGTGATGAAGTCAAAAAGACATGGGGCTAGACTACATACCACATTAACTAGGTAGCATGTCCCATCAGTATTGGACTATTATGGCCCAGTACAGGCAGCTTAAACTTTCCTTACAGGCATTGTTCCTCTCTAAATTTGCCACTTCCTTATGTGGGGCTAAAATATTGCACTCACTGACACCATGAGAGGGGACCTCCCACTCTGCATGGGGAGTAGATGAATTTACATGAAGGGAATGCTTAAGAGAGAAGATTCTCCACCTGGAGTGTTTGCATGCACTTACTCTGGAGTAAGAAAGACAGTGAAGCTCAGCAGTATTATATGCTGCATATGATTTCACCAGACCTATTGCAAAAATTATCATGCCCTGAATGGATATACTGAGCTGACACTGATGGAATGATAAAGATGTCTGTCTCTTCCTGTCTGTCTCTGTGGGGCTAAAATGGACCCTTTTCATCCCAGTCCAGTTCTAACACTTTTCTGGAATTTGAGCACTTGGCAACAAAACCCACAGTTAACATGTGGCTTAATATTCCACTTTTCATTGCAGGATATTGGAAGACTGAAAGGCACTCTTGTTAACACCTGACATTTATTGCAATGGTCCTCTACCTATCTGGCTGTTGGAGCCTGAATGCAAGATATACCTCAGCCTAGGAACTTTAACTTTTCCAAAAACACAGAAATACTGAGTGATGCAAATCAACATGCATAGTTAACTTTAAAGGGATTCAAAAAGGAGTTCAAGAGAGCTCAAGGCCAGTATGTGTATAGCAGCCTGCCCAACTTGGCACCTTCCAAATGTGTTGGGCTGAGTATTACCAAATTTTCAAAATAGCAACAAGGGACAGTTGAAATTCATGACATGAAAGGTTGACAATCAGGAAGTAGCTATTAATAAGTTTATGTTCTGGCTAGAAACCAAATGAAAGGATTGATTTCAGATAATTTAGCCTTGTGTTTCTCTTCAAAATTAATGTATCTTCCACATTTATGAAATATATGATGAGCACATTTCTGTCTTTATGAAGGCCTCACATCCCCAAATATGGGATTTTTTGGCATCTTGGTCAGTCTATTTATCTTATTGTTATGTACCTTCAAGTTCTTTCCAATTTATGGTGACCTTAAGGTGAACCTATCACAGGGTTTTCTGGAGATGAGAGTATGTGATCTGCCCAAGGTCACCTACTAGGTTTCCATGGCCAAGCAGGAAATCGAACTCTGGTCTCCAGTGTCATTGTCCAATGCTCAAAGCACTACACCATGCTGGCTCTCCTATTTATCTTTGCAACCCTCAAATAGGGAGTATCTCCTGTAATAGGGGTGTGGTGGAGTTCTGGGGGTGTGGCTACTGGAGTGTCAGAACAGCCTGGAAACAGGTTGTCAGGCAACCAGAATAGCTTCTCAGGAGAGAAACCCAGCCCAGTAGTGTGTGGGAAGGGCTGATGGCTGAGAGGCAAAGATGTATAAAGGCAAACACTGTCTTTGGGAGTCCTTCAGTGAGTGTTCTTGCCAGAGAGAGCTGGGGAGTAAAGTCCCTCAGTCAGCCAGGGAGGGTGACTGTGTGGGAAGGATTTGATTCTCAGTGGAAGCCTAGAGAGAGGCAGAAGAGTAATTAAACCACTATAGAATCTGGTCAGAAAGTGTGATCTAGATAGGGTGTGTGTGTTGAGCCTTTGTAGTCAAAGGGCTGTTTATGATAGTTGTGCTTATATGAGAGTCTAAAGGTATAAGGAAACTGTCTAAAAGTACTCTGAAGAACTGTATTAGTTTTGACCCACGTATCAACTCCATTACTTTGTTCTGTTTGTTATCTTAATAAATATTACAGTTTATAAATACTGACTTGGCTGAGTGGTATACAGTATTTAAAATAACACAGAAAACATACTCAACCATAAAACTATTAAGAGGTTCTAAATAACCATTGAAAGGCTTCACTCTTTTATACAAAGGTGGTGTTATAAGGGGAAAGGCAGAGCTACATGGAAAAGACAGGGCGCCTTATCAGATTGGGGGGCTGCCATACCTATCTGGGAGAGAAAAGAGTAAGAGCCTGTCACAAGGAATACCTGCCAGTTTACAAAAGGACAACCTTTCTGACTCTCAGATATGGGACATCCCTTGCAATAAGAAACACCTGCCAATCCGAGTTGGACTACAGCTCCCACCATTCCCAGCCAGCACCAACCTGGCAAAGGCTGGTATACAGAATTGCCAAGATGGGATTCTTCTGCTGTTGAAAATCTTAAGTATTGCAATGTTTTGTCAACACATTAAATGCCAGATGCCTGTAATAAGTGGAAGCAAACTTCATTGCTAGGAAGAGCGTGTTATCTTTTCTTTGTTTACCTAGGACTGGAAGGAAGTGGGCCAAGTCCCTGTGCTGGTTTCCCCTTCCCAGTGGATGAGAGGCAGTGGTTTAGAGGACAGTGAACATTAGTGCTCATAAAAGGGATGATTGAAACGGCTGCCGTCAGACATTCCTCTGCCAGCCTTCTCAGATGAAATTCCAAGCCTGTCATCTCCTACCCTTAGTCAATATCAATTGCTCCCATGACAGACTCTTCCTTCAGATGTCATGCAAGCATCCTAATGAAAGAACAGAGCTGTCAAAGGAAGATAACATTTAAACTGCTGGTTAGAAAGGCAGAGACAAGGCCAGTGGGAAAGGGTTTTTTGTTTTGCTGCTGTTTTGAAGATGCAACAGGGCAGGAGAAATAGCACAAGATGGGAAAGTCCCCTGAAGCCAATGAGGAAAAATTAAAGCTGAGAAGCATCTCTGGCAGTGCAAAAATTAGGATGCTACATTCACCTCCATGTGAGATTCTGTTATCAGTGGCGTTCTAATAGTTGCACAATGGGTCCTCAGTATCCACTGGGTTTTGGTTCCAGGATTTCCCATGGATACCAAAATCTGTGGATGCTGAAGTCCCATTATATAAAATGGTGTAGTAAAATGGTGTCCCTTATATAAAATGGTAAACAACTGAAAGGCTTGCTTTTTGGATTTTTTTTTTTAAATTTTGAGCTGAATTTGTGGATGCAGAATCCATGGATATGGAGGGCTGACTGTAACTGTGGATAAAGAAAGAGGAACATAAAAATTCAAAGTAGCATAATAAGCTGTAGTAAAATAATGTTGAAAAAACCTACTCCTAGGGTTACGATAAGGCCAAAGTGCTTGTGTGGAGCACCACTGCCATCCTTGGACCACAAGCTGCCTACTCTAATGGGTTGTGGTAAGATTAGGGGAACAGATAGAGTCACTGAAGAAAACTATCTCTGTCCCCTCAGGTAGTTGCTGGGCCCTTGGGGGGGCAGTTGTGGTCCCTGGAGAACTAGCCATTCTCCTGATGATCAGGTTGACAAGTCAGGAGCTTTTGAACACTAAACAGGGTAGAAGATGTTGCTGTTGGTGGGAATAACATTCCAAGGGAGATTGACAGAAGTACCTTTGAGCAGTAGACACAAAACTAGTGAACAGCAGATCTGCCAGGTTCAAGGCCCCAAGGGGAAAGGGGATTCCAGGTTTTCTCAGGGATCCACATTTCCTTCCAGGATCTTTGGAAACTTGACCCATAATAACATCAAATGAATAACTCAGTTCAGTGGGCAAGATGCTTATTAACTCCATAAATCAGGACTGAGACTTGATGCAACCCTCAGATGTGGTTGGATTGCAGGTCCCAGCAATCTAAGGTAGAATAGCAACCCTAAGGAGAAAAGGTGAAGAGTGCTGAGAGTTGCAGGACAACCACATCTAGAGGGCTGCGTGGTTGGACTACTAGTCTCAGCAGCCCTAGCCAGCATAGCCAAAGGTAAGGAATGATGGAAACTGCAGTTCAGAAACATCTGGAGGGCTGCATGATTTCAACTCTGGCCAGAACTAATCCCCTCCAAACCTGCCAAATGATTAACATTTCCTAAACCAATTTAGTTTATAACTAAACTATATCTAAAAAGTTATAAAGTGTTGTAAATTCTCCCACCCCACAGGAAAAGATTGACATTTAGAGCGTGGGTTACCACTTTATTATTGGTGCTGTTCTTGTGTCTTTAACAACAAAAACTGCACAGATGGTGGGAGACCCACTGCAGTAGCACCAACACTTTTGGTGTCATTTCAGAAAAAGAAAAAAAAGACACCAACAAGATAACCTGTGGGCAAAACGGCTTCCTGAGACTGAGGCAGGATATCTCCAACTTACCTCTCATTTAATATGTTTAAAGTACACTCTAGATGTGTTGGACTACAGCTCCTATCACCTCTATCCAGCAGCCATGGCATAACACAATTGGTGGGCACTGATTCATTTGGGAGAGGCTGATTTTAGTAATCGGAGTGCCCACCATCCTGGAAGACAGCTACTGATGGATTTTTAAAAAAGATAAGCTTTGTTTAGCTCTCTTTCACACCACAGAATTACAGTACTTTGATACTACAGTCAGCCTTCCACATTTGCCGGTTTCACTTTTGTGGATTTGATTATTCACGGATTATTTGCTGTCACCTCTGCTGCCTCCCTATGCCATTTTTAATAGGGACTGCAAGCCTCATGAGACTGAGAAACTGTGAACGAGGCTTGTAAGTCCATATTAAAAATGGTGTGGGGCAGCAGTGGAGGTGGCAGTAAGCTCCACCAGCCACCCACTTCTGCCTTGTGAAAGAACCCTGATGCCTCAAATCCACAGTGTGGTTTTCTGTGTTAAATATGGTTTGGGAGGACCTAGAGTTATTCACATTTTTTTCAGTTTCACGGAGGTCCTGTGTCCCTAACCCTAGTGAACGTGGAGAGATGACTGAATTCTAACTGCCACAGTTACCTCCTATGGAATCCTGGGATCTATAATTTGGTGAGGCACTGGAAACCTGTGGCTAAGAATTCTAAATACCTCCCCAAACTACAAACCTGAGGATTCCACAGAATGGAGCCATGACTGTTAAAGTGAAATTAAAGGGTTATGAACGAGTAGTGTGACATGTTTTGCAATGTAAAGAAACAAGCATCAGAGACTTTTTTTTCTTGGAAGCTTGAGGATGAAAATATCACTTACTTACTTACTCTTTCTTTCTTTCTTTCTTTCTTTCTTTCTTTCTTTCTTTCTTTCTCTCTCTCTCTCTCTCTCTTTCTCTTTCTCTCTCTCTTTCTCTTTCTTTCTTTCCTTCCTTCCTTCCTTCCTTCATTAATATTCCACCTTTCCTCTGGCAAGGCCAAAGTAGCAGTCATCCACTCTTCTTTTCTCCACTATGTCCTTACAACAACCATCTAAAGTAGGACAGTGTGAAAGGGAGTGACTGATCCAAGGTCATTCAGAGAGTTTTGTGGCTCAGAGAGAATAAGAACCTGGATCTTATATATCCAGTTCTGACAGTCTAACTACTATAGCACACTGGCGATGTGCAGAAGATCCCAAATGTCTGTTTTAATCCTGTTTCCCAAAATGCATAACTGGGTGCTTTTGGGGAAACCCCCCACAAAGGGTGGGGTTGAAGGACATAGCCTACCCTTGCTACTTGCTATCCAGCACCTAATGTTCATAGACATACAGTGTCTCTGGCCTTGCAAGATCCACATATGGTAAATGGCCACTGACAAATCCAGAGTTTGCAAAAGTTATGTCTTTTGGACTACAGCTCCCAGAATCCCCCAGCCAACATGAGTAGCTGAGGAATTCTGGGAGTTGTAGTCTAAAAAAAGTAACTTTCCAAAGCTCTGGACAGACCTATTTGTCAAATCAATAACTAATAAAACCTAAAATTATGAATACATTAGGCCCCCAAGGAAAGCAAATCTGTGTGTAGCTGGCTAATTGCTCTCCAGGATGTCAGCCAGAGGCAGTGCAAACAAAGCAACCAAATCAGCTTGGTTCGTAGAGGAGTCCTGCTGGGGAGCCCAATTTTCCACCATCCCAAGTGGGGGGAGGACTGATGACTCAATGCAAGGCAAATGAATAATTAACAAGATATTAAACCAAAGCATAATTAAACTGAATATGTCTTTTCTTGAGAAGTCATTTTTTGAGTCACAAAAATATCATGACAGAAAATGCATTGAATCTGTTACCCGGAAAAGAGGTAACAGTTTCAGGAGAAGGGAAAATATACTATATAACCCAAGAGGGATAAGCAGTGAAGACTTATTGCTCCAGGGTCAGTGATGTGGCAAATCCACTCCAGGTTTTCACATGAACTTTAAAGGAGCTATCCAATGTACCAAACCTTGTGTGTGTGTGTCTTCAAGTTATCTGTCTTATGGCAATACCATGAACTTCATAGGGTTTTCTTTAGCCAGGGAGTCTTCAGAGGTGGTTTTGCCACTTCCTTCCTCTGAAATACAGCCTACAGTACCCAAAGCTTATTCCTCCAAAATAGGTTCAGTGCCTCAGATAAGTGCTTTAAAGTTTGGATTGAAACCCAGAACAGATGTACTGCTCCACCAACATCAGAGTCACCAGCCTCCATTGGGGATACTCCAAGATTCAGTTTGTTGCTGAAGCAACCCAAGAAATCTTTGCAACCTGAATGCTTTTCAATTGAATCAAAATCTTGCTCCTTCAGGATTTCTTCTGACAAGCTTATAATGGGCAAACTACAACCTGAATGTTGTTGTTAAGTGCTCTGAATGAACTCGTATTGATTTCCACAGTCTGTTGCCTCCCAGGAGCAGCAAATTAATCTCTGATGAATTCTTTTCACAACTGGCCACTGTTGTGCTCTTGCCAGAGCTTGGGAAAATTCCTTTCTTTTCTAGACAACAGTTCCCAGCATATGCCCCAGCGGGCATGGCCACTAGCTATGCTCACTGCGGGATTTGCAGAGTTGTAGTCCAAAAAGAAACTTCCTCAAACTCTGACTTTTGCAGGATGAGAATGTGGTGCTTGCATGACCTAGGAATAGCTGCTATGTAAGAAATGGTAACACAGTGGGTATCACAGTGGCCTCCAAATTTGCAGGTTTAACTTTCAGAGATTTGATTTTGTGTGAGTTTCTCCAACCCCTTCCCCCCTCATCTCAGATGCTTCTTTTCTAGGGGAACCCTCCCCTTTCAGCGGCTCTGATCAGGCCACACAGCCCTTTAAAAACCTACCCTGGTCCTCCTCTTTCTCCATCAGCTGCTGCTAAGGAGGGCTTGCCGCTCAATTTCTCAGCACCACAAACCCTCTCCTACTGCCTCCACCCCCAGAAGGATATGGGTGAAAGAGAGGAAGTATAGAGCTACCATGCCAATCCATCCCCTTTCCATTTCCTTTCCCTGATCTGGTTTGGATCCTAGGTGCCTGGTTCCCCATCATACCTCAGCCCCCCCCCCCCAAATTTTGATATTTGTGTTTTTCCTACTTTTGCAGGAGTCCTGAGCCCCTAACCCTGGCAAATGTAGAGAGCTGACTGTTTATGCTTATCCATAGTAGGAGATAAGTGTCTTGGCCAGTTTCTAAATAAAGGCTAGTGTTCCACGCAGTCTGGAAATTACAGCCTCCTCAATTTTCTGAGCACCTTCTCATTTGTAGTCCAAAGATCCCTGTCTGTCCCAAAGAGGGAGGTATCAGCAGGCTCAAGGGACTCCCAAGGTTTGGTGAGACGTGTGTATGTGCCTTCAAGTCACCTGTCAACTTATGATGACCCCATGAATTTCATAGTGTTTCTCCTCTTCTCAAAAAAATCCCTTAGAAAACAAACCCAAAGAGGCAGTCTCATCTTAACGGTTAAGACTGAATTTTCTCAGTGGTTATAGAATGCTGATTAACTGCTGAAGGACCCAGAACATGGGTTGGAGTGGGGAGGCAGGCAAGAAAGGTGTATCTTGAACAGGAATCCCTCATGCTGCAACATTTTGTTGCAAATCCTATTTGTACTCCTCAGCCGTAGATGCTCTGGACATTGGCCTCAGCAATGGTTTATGACTAGACCAGATATATATCAGAAAAGTAGCTTTCAGCACTGAGAAACTGATCTGCATTTTTCTGTGTTCTTTTTGAATTAATATTGACTTTTATAAGCTATTTCTCACCCTCCTGTGTCAAAGATTCATTTTGGATGCAGAAGGAAGAAGGAGCAGTAAAGCTTTCTCCTGTGAGATGACTACAGAAAACAGTGCAGCTATAACCTCTCCTAATCTACATTATTTGTCACGGAGACCGTGTCTTGTACCCTTCATTAATTTATGTCCTAAATATTTTTTCCTCAGGATGTCCTTTTTAATTGTAGGAAGGCTCCTGTCTTGGTTCTACTGGATCAGCTCCAGAGTGGCACTTAGCAAAGATCTACTTGCACTGGAGGAAGGGAGGGGAGAGGCAACATTCCAAGTCCTCCTTCACCTTGCAACCTCTGTTCTGTTCTGTGAGAAGCAATGCAGGAGAAAATAGGGAAATAGTTTGCCTGCCCCTTTCCTGCCTCTATTGCATCCAACCTTCCATGGATAGAAAGAGCTTTCTCACTCCATTCAAAGAATGGTAAGTCTGTATCTAACCGTACAAAAGTAGGTAATGTAAGGGTGAGGAAACTCTTTCAGCTAAAAGGCCAAATTCAATTCAGAGAGGTTTTTAGGGGCCACATTCCAGTGATGGGAAGGGCAAAAGGAATAAAAAAATGAGAATATATTTTAGTATAAAGTTCTTTCTGCAGGTCACTAAGCCCTATGAAAGACATTTTTGTCTTTTAGGATGGAGAAAATGTGTTTAAAAAACTGGAAAATTATTAAATGATAGTGTCATGGGAATGGGGGTGTGGAGACCTGGGGACTCCCAGAAGGCTGAACTAAGATCCCAGGATGGCTAGATTTGGCCCAAAGTCTTGGGATTCTTGAATGGTGTCATTTCATGTACAAACAGGTATTCCTCCCTTTTGTGTACATGCACGTTGTTAACTACTTAACATCCTTTTCCATAGTAGACTGGACTCAGAATTAGTCATACTTTCAAGCAAGCTCACTGAAATCAACAGGAGTTACAATAGTCATGATCCATTGATTTCAATGGGTGAAGGTATGACTAATCCAGTCATTTTCCCAAAGTTCTGGGGTTTATTTTTGATGCACTTCTTTTGTTGCTTCCTAAACAATTAT
Organism: Cyclura pinguis; assembly: GCA_030412105.1. Lineage (NCBI taxonomy): Eukaryota > Metazoa > Chordata > Lepidosauria > Squamata > Iguanidae > Cyclura > Cyclura pinguis. The sequence continues at coordinate 68,439,291 of CM059602.1, read as the reverse complement.
TTTCCCTAAGAGGATGCAACCTTATCACAGCTTTGTGGTGAGACCTTTGGGCCGTTGGCAATTAACACATTTTCTTTCTTGTGATCCTTTAAACACTATCCGTCAGCTAAAAGTCTCGGCCTCAGATGGTATAAGTAATATGCACAGCTCTGTCAGCAGAACTAGCATGTGATACTACTGATATACATTATGGTACTGCAAGCTGCACACTTTCCTGAGTCACCAAAATTTTCAGCCTCCTCCCATCTCCCTGGTTCCCTGGACATTCTGATGCTTCTTCATGAAGCTTAAAAAAGCCAGGGTATGAGAGTCCACATATATAGAGATAGATAGAGGTAGGTAGATAGGTAGGTAGGTAGGTCTTTACCCATATGGAAAAAAGTATACGCCCTTGTTGCACAAGGAAATGACAGTACAACAGATCAGAGAACAAGTGTGGTGCAGTACAGTAGCAGCTGTGGTTTCCACATCAGTGATGTGGTGAATTATTATTATTAATTCTCTCTGCCAGAATCCTATGGAATCTCTGGTTTTCACTTATAAAATTAAACTTAAAAAAAAAAAGAAAAAAAAGAGAATCTTTTATTGAACACAACTTTACATATACTTAGCTAAGTAGCACAATTGCTAAGAAATCCAGTTGGTGAATTATGGAGATGTGTATTGGGATACCAGTAAGAGTGTTTGATGTACACCAGGTCCAATGTGCATTGGCATGCCATGTGCATTGGTGCGTGATGTGCATTGGGCAATTTGCCAGCTCTGCTGCATAGTAATGTGACACATCCCTGCTGTCCAGTCTTGGGTGCAGGCCATCCATCAAAGCAATCAAAGCTGTCTCTGTCCCATAACCAGACTGAAATGGATCTAGATAATCTGTTTCATACCTGAACCCCTGGAGCGGGGAAGCCACCACATGCTCAGATATTTGTCCAAAATGGACCCTGACCAATAATTATCCATTATAGAGGGATCTGGGGAAGGTTTTTTCAACAAAGGCCTTACATCTGCTCCAGTAGGCAAACTAAAACTCTGCTGTGTTGTAAGAAGGCATTTACTTCTCTTTTCACCCAATCAGCCAGTCCCACCTTAATGTGTTTAATAAGCAGGGAAGGACATGGATCTAACACATCATGTGGTGATTCTCACTTCAAGAATCCTGTCCACATCCTCAGGCTGAGCAAATTCACTTTAGGTTTTAGCCTGAGCTTTTAAGAAGCTATCTAAGGGAAACAAACAAACTAAAACCCTCAAGGTGGCTTACAGCAATGAAATGTCAAACAATATAAAACAAAACTACAAACTTATCAAACCATCATCGTAATAAAATAGAGTTAACATAAAGAATTAAAAATCTCAATAAGCATCAAAAACAGCAGTCCATAAGATTCAAACTAAGGCAATGACAAGTGAAAATGGATCCAACATACTCACAGACAGGGCATTTTCTCTACCGAAGACTGAGCATCCTGCTTGGTCAAAGACAACCTGAAACTATGGGACTGATACTTGTGTGTGCACAGTCACTTCCCTAAATTCAAGTAAGATTCCAGCTACCAACCAACAATACTTCTGTTTTGATTACGTTTCAGCTCATTAGAGAGTCTACTCACCCTCCCTTGATGTAGTCTAGAAACGTGTGCTCCGATTCTGTAGCAAATGAGAGCAATGTCACCTTGAAAATTAAGAAACAGAGGTACCGTTACACAGGCAACACTGATGTAAGTATTATTGGTGCATGGGAATATTCATTTACTTTCTGTTATGTTATTTGTAAATAAACCTGTACCTATTTTGGACTAAAATCAGGCTGGAATGCTTTGTAGAGTGTAGCAACAGAATACTGGATAACAGACTGAGTGTGTGTGTGTGTGTGTGTGTGTGTGTGTGTGTATTACATTATATGTTACACAATTACACACTGATCTCACTTTAATTGGTGTGGTCCTATCCTATGGAATTCTGGAGTTTGTACTTTCATGAGATACTTAGAATTCTCCATCAGAGAGCTCTAGTGCTGTAGTTCAAGAGAATCATGAAACTATAAATCCTAAAATGTAATAGGATGGGATAAAAGTAATTATTATTAATACTATTATTACTATTACTACTACTATTACTACTGGTTGAAATTCACTAAGGCAGTGATGACTGTGTAACTTGTAATTATGCCTTCATGACTGGTTGGTATTCATGATCCCCATGTGTTTACTAGTTTAAAGATTACATAGGGACTGTGAAACTCCCCCAATCCTAATTTACTTGACAGCAGCCACTGCGAGTGAGAGATCTGTTCTCTTGTTGGTTAGGAAGCAACTGACTGACATTTCCATCATCCCCTCCTGCAAGCAGTCTGTGGTGTGAGGAGGAATTGCAACAGGGGCCCTGCTTCTGACTGTCACATTAGGGACTGGAAACATTCAACAGCTGTTTTCCATTTTACAGGGGACAAATCCCTGTAAAATGGATCTGGCTGCTGCACAGTAAGTGAGGGCTGGAAGGTCAGACTATGAGACACCACTTAGCTGTGTAAATAAGGTAGATATATAGCTAGGTAGATGATACAGAACCACAACCATGATCTTTACTCACATCCCACCTTTCTCCATGTCTGGGGCTCAACATAGCTTGTGAATTAAAAGGATTACAATATAATTAAAGACATATAAAAAGTCATTAAACAGTAAATATTAAAATAGAATTAAACATAAAAGATAGAATTAACCTCTTGCAGTTAAAGTGGTATCAAACTATTATAATTGTGCACCGTGGATAGCTCTTAGAGTGTATCCAAAGTATGTAGTTATTGAAGTTTGATATCATTTAATGGCCATGACTCCATTCTATGAACTTAAAGGATTCTAGGGATTAGTAGTCTCAGCTACAGTGCAGAGTGCAGAACTAGAGCTCTTTAGCAGAGAATTCAAAGTACCTCACCAAACTGCAAATCCCAGGAGTCCACAGGATAGAGCCATAGCAGTTAAAGTAGCATTAAACTGCTATAACTTTGTTGTGTAGGTTTACTCTGAATCCCCACCCCATTTTTAGGTCTACTTCTGTGTAATATGATACCCGCTATATCTTGTGAAGTGGGGCAGAGGTCACTTCTTGACGGTACATTATTATTCAGTGCTCAGTTTCCATGTTGCAATTGTTGTTGTTCTTGTTGCTCACCTTCAAGTCATTTCTGACTTACTAAGGAGAACCTATAATGGGGGTCTTCTGTGGGCTGAGAGTGCATAGCGTGCCCAAGGTCACTCAGTTGGTTTCCATGGCTGAGTGAGGAATCAAACCTTGGTCTCCAGGGTTGCAGTCCAATTCTCAAACCACTACACCAGTCTGAGGCCATTTCCGCACCGGGCTAGTAAAACGGTGCAAAGCGACCTCTAACGGAGGTCTTCTGCACCGTAGAGTGGACTGGGGTGGACTACTTTCTGTAGTTCCATACCTCAGTCCACTCTGGAGCGAACGGAACTGGTCGCACGGTGTGTTTTTTAAAAACCTCTTTTTAGAGGTTTTTAAAAATCACAGAGCACGCAACCCCATGCCGCTCCATTGTGCGGCTCCGGAACAGATTTGCAGGCGCGCGCAAGTGCACGCCTGCAGATCTGCCGGGGTGGGCTTCCGGCTGGTGAGCTTCTCCAGTTGGTGGAGAGCCTCCACCAACCGGAAGCCGCCATTTGGGACGCGGAGGACTGCGGAGCAGCGAACTCACGCTGCTCCTCGTGGCGACGGACTCGGCCAGCCGGAAAACAAAGCCAGTAAGCTCTGTTTTCGGCCGTTTCCCCCCCACATGTGGAAAGGGCCTGACTCTCTTCAGTTTCCATTCATGTATGTAATTGCCTTCCTGGTGTTGAGTTTAAAAATTAAATAAATCCCAGCTAGTTAACCAACCCAGATTACTAAGGTACTAAGTGGACAGCAGTAATTATAAGCCTACTGGAGAAAGGATTGTTCTGTTCCTGTTCAGCTTTAAAGAGGACTTTTTAAAAAAAATAATGGAAAACAAGAGTTAGAATAATGTTACTCACTGTTCCAGAATTAATGTACTTCTTTTTCTTCATTTTCTTTTTGGGGTTCACTACCTGAGCAAGAAATACAGGGGGGGAAAAAGCAATTGAAGGGAATGCCAGAAGGCTGAGCAAGATGTCTTTGATGCATTCTGAAATGATGCACAAAGATCACAGTAGACGCACTGACACTGATAGATATATTTATTTATGCTAGGCAGTGGAGCAATGGTTACTTTTGAAGTGCAGATGTACTTCTTTCTGGGTTCTACGGAGTCAATTATAATTAAATATTGCAAACACAATGGCATTTAAATCTCAAAATAAGTATTTTTAACATCAATACAAGAAATTATATATTAAATCTGACATATATGCACTGTTCCCAAGTTTTTGATTGCAGAATCCTTCTACCTGTGCTGCTCAGTTTTAATGCAACATTTGATGCAGTCTTAAAGCCAACAACAACAACAACAACAACAATAATAATAATTCAAAACACATGGAGATGCAATATAGAAATTATACTCCAAAGACTTTACCCTTTTGTTTCCCACTATATACACAACACTGACATTATATATCAACATTGATATTATATAGGAAATACCACTGCTTTATTCAAAGTGAAAAGGGCAGCCTACTCCTTAGCTCTGGCAACTGCAGTTCTTCCCCAGCTCCAACTCTCCTTCTCCTTCTGAATTCAACCAGCAAGTACACCCCTTCCTTAGGTTTTCCCCACCCACGGGGCCAAAACCTCATAGGGGTTACACGGATACTCCTTCCTTCAGTGACTTTCCAACTGGTTCTAGCCATTTGCAGACTTGGTCATATTGCATACACTCCGGCATTTCACAGATGAAAACCAGGAGATGTGTGGCCATGCAACATCAGAGTGTGGTCAATAATGAGAGAGAATACACAATCTAGAAGAAGCAGCCACAGTTTGCTTTTGCCTGACTCTACAGGGAACGGCAAGATTCTACTTGCTCCTCTCCTCTTCCCCCTCCTGAGTTAATTGAGTACAAACTATGTTTGCACTTTGACCTCAGTTTGCAGCACTTATCTGAGGACAAAAGGGGAAGGTGGGAGGAAGAGAGAGAAACTGGAACATTTTAAAAGCAGCAAAAAAGTAGAACAGCAGAGGATTAATTGGGCCTGTCCCTACTTTTTACCTACTTACTTGAGGTAATTGGAGGATATGCTATTGTCACCTTCATCTCCAAAAGAAGCAGGCTTTTTCAGGATAATGTGGATGACTCTTAATTCCCCATAAAAGACTAAACTTCCCCCAAATTTTGCCTGACAGCAAGAATAGCTTACAATAGTATGTTGCTGCTGGGAAAATCCATTCTTGGTCCCAACTCATCCCCAGGTATGGTGAGAGTCAGAGCTAAACTCCTGAAGAGCACTGGGCACCAACACGCACTGGGGACCCTCTTGCTGGTGCCCTGTTATGCATCTTCACAATTCAGTAACCGGGGCCATTTCCACACAAGGCAAGGGAATCGCTCCGTGCCATTACTCACCGGATCTTCTGGCTCCTCGGTCCAGTCCAGGGTGAATCGGAGCAGTGCATGGTCTAGATCTGCACTGCTCCGGCTTCCAAAATGGCGGCTTCCGGTTGGTCGTGGGTCCCGACCAACCGCTGAAGCTTGCCATGCCTAAAGCCCACCCCTGCAGATCGTAGGCTCGCATTGGTGCAAGCCTGCAAATCTGCACAAGGGAGCAGGCACGCAATGGTGCACTCTGGCACTTTGAAAGACCTGATTTTTCCGGTCTTTCAAAAACACGCTGGAGGACCACTTGGGGTTGTTTCGGAGAGGACTGAGGTGCGGATCTCTGGTAAGTAGTTTGAACCCAGTCCGCTCCAAGGTGCAGACATCCTCCATGGAGGACACACTGCACCGTTTTAATTCCCCCGTGCGGAAATGGCCCAGGTTTCTTAGTGCCCCTGCTACTTCACTAGGTATACGCAAAATTACATTATATAAAAGGTTATATAGGATTCCAGCACTCATTTCCATCACAGAATGTGAAGTTTGCAGAGGGACATGTGGTTCTTTCCCTGGGAATTTATAGTTTAAATTTCAGCAGAGAGGATAAGAAAAAAAAAGAAGGTATGGGGAAACAGAACAGACAAAGAGGTGAGTATAAATAAGTACTTTTTCATAAATTTTAGTCTCAGCTTTTACTTTAGTTACCGATTCTTGGATTTTATTTCAGTAGAAATAAGGCACAGAGGGTTAAGCCAAAGACTTCAGAGGAAAAGGAGAATTCTGAGAAGGGCTTTTGGTGATTTTCTTGTTCCGGTTTGCAACCACTTTGTGAGTTGGCTGTTTGTTTTTCACACTATACAGATGGGAAAGAAAGTTCAGAAGCATGTAGCTGGGACTTGGGTCCAAGGCTGAATCAAAGGCTTACCTGGGATATGAAACTGGGGCTCTTGAAGTCTAAAATCATATTATATGCAGTGACTCTTTCTAGTTACTAATGAGAATTGTGGCACTGTGGAATCATGCCTAGGAAATTTCTGTTTATTTTTGTCTCTTCCTCATCCTTAAAGACTGAGTACTAGCCGTATGATGGTAAAGATATGTGCATAATTGAACTTGGAAAGCTACTTTTTGGAGTACAGCTTCCAAAATGCTCTGATATATTAGCCACTGGCCATTTTGACTGAGAGATTCTGAGAGTGTGTTTTAAAATCCTCTACCCTCCAAGATCTGGTTTATGGGCAATGTCCACAGAAAATCTCAGAACTGAGCAGTGCAATTGAATAGGATTTCCAATGCATTGCCAGTGGTGCTAAGTGCAACCCCATAGCAATGTAACTACCTTAATGACTAGCAAAGTTGAATTAAACACTACAAAACAGTAAAAGTGGCAAAATAAGTCATGTAAAATAAATAAAAACTTACGGTAAATATACAGATTGCAAAATTCAGATTTTCTTCACAATGAATTTAGGTTATTTGGGTATGAAATGTTAATTTTTAGTGCAGACTACACCCTTGTCAACTATATAGCAGTTTGCTGTGTTGCAAGATGTCCTTGTGGCTCACTCTGTATGCCAGTTTGAGGTACTGTAGAGCAATAAATCATTGGGCTCATAACACTATAGGACGCTCTGGTGCGAGACCAAGAATCCAAATTACGTGGATATTACTTTCTGTACCAGATCTGAGACAACCCCTGAGATATAATAGATGCAGATTCAAACATCAAATAGGAAATCATTTGACTGTGGTAAAACACCATTGAAAATTCAAGGCAAATATTCTATGTATTATCATATTGTAAACAACCACAGCATGGGTACAAGTCATCTATTATAAAATAGATCTGACATACTATGCTAATCTTCTGCTCTGGTGTGTCATCCAAAAAAGGGAAAAGAGCATTTCTATATTAAATCTGATCACAACTACCAAGTTCTAAGCAAACCATCCTGGGGTACTGCATTCAGTAGCATGCTTATCTATAGTTAGCACAAAGTACGTACATAATGATGGCAAAATTATCTTTTGCATATTTGCTATTTCAGAAGAGTGAATGGCTGCAAAACACAATATGAAACCAGATTATGTTCCAAGTCTCTTGGATGCATATGTGATTGAAAAAGGGTGAGTGTGTATATATTGCGGCAGACAGAAAAACAATCCCTGAAACAATCAGCCCTGTTTCTTGGCTCTGTATTCTCTCTGAGAGCTAGACATGGGCCATTTCCGCACGAGCCTCTTATAGTGCTATTATTCCACTTTCAACATCCTATGGAGTCCTGGTGTTATCCCACTTGAAAACCCTGTCCTGGGGTCTACAGTTTTGATATTAAAATACAATTCCATGTGCCTGAAAGGTTGCCCAGATAAGCACATAGGCAGCAATGGTCGAACGATCGAAAACCAGGTCAGGCCAGTAAAATCCCCTGTCATGTAGCCCCAGGAGACCTCAAGCTGTGCAAACCCACAGTAGACAAAGGGTCCTCAGTCCCTGAGAAGCCGACTTTGAGGGGATTAGCGTGTTTGCCCCAAGTTCAGTACCGATAGCAATAAAATCCTATCAGGCAAGGACCATTTACATAAAGTCCCACCACAACCCAATGCAGCTGAAGATCCTGAGACTTTGGCAACACCTTATAATCTCATCACGCAAAGGAAGTTACCGTTGTGGAGCTTCTTTCTCATTGCAACACTCACTGTTCTCCCCAGGAAAGGATTAGCCCTCCAGGTACTTTTTCCCTTACAAATAGTCCCAGTTTTTGAGCGGTTCTTTGGATCACTCCTGGTCATCCCAGTAGACTGTTTCTCCGTCCGTTGAATAATCCCCTCAGCCCTCTCCATGCTGAGCTCCACTTCTCCAGTTTTTCCCGGACCAAGGACTTCAGGAAAAGGTGCAGTATTACCCCAGCCACAATCCCTTCAATATTCTCCCTATCCAGTTTCCTCTCTTTTGCTTCTTAATAGGTCTTTAGTGAGTGTGTGAGTGATTGCGTTGGTGCGTGAGACTTTCATTTAATAAAATCATTTTATTGGCCATCTTCGTTTGGTTTTTGGCTTGGCCTGACCCCATAAAAACTGGGTAAAAGACCCCGGTAGGTTACCCTGCCTCTCGCATTGCTATTTTTCATGCTCTGGCTAGTTTCCATTCCCCATCACGTGGAGCATATTGAGGTGTCCCCCAAGGGACCCCAGAAATCAAGGTAACACTGGGGTTTGCGGTTTAGGGAGGGGCCTTTGAGGCCCCTCCCTAAACTGCAAACCCTAGGATTCCATAGGATGTTGAAAATGGAATAATAGCACTATAACGAGCTAGTGCGGAAATGGCCACAGTTTAATAGGACCACCTCTAACATTAGGCTGAGTGAGACAATCACTTCAGGTGGCAAATGTTGGGGGATGATAGGAGTTTCAGCCCCACAGAGATGCAGCGGAATAACCATAGGACAGCGAGCCAACAGCAGCAGCCTTGTTCCACAGTAAGGATACTCACACACGGAGGAGTTTCTTCCAAACAGGAGGCACTTTATCTTGTAGCAACGTTCCGATATGTACACAACATGGAACAGACGGACAAAGGCTTGCGCCAGACACCGGTTTGGTCAACAGACAAAATACATACTGGGGATTGCTTTCTTATATACATATTTACAACCAATCAGGTAGAGGTTTGCACACCTCCCTCTACCTTCTGCACACGACCCCAGTTTCTGATGCAACCTTGCAATCACCCACAGCTGGAGCATGATGCAGCATCTTTGCAGTGGGCTGATCATTTTCCCAGGGTTCCCTGCCTGGAATCCCTGACAATCCCCTCCAAAATGGTCAGGCCACTGTGTAGGACATTTTCACTATCCATACATGTTATGCAATACACATTATATGATAGATACATTCAAGGGTACAATTCATCTTCCACCTTACACGTTGGTGGCAAGGCCCAGTTTACTTGCCAACTTCTCCTGGCCTACTACTGGAAATGCCTTTGTGAGCAGATCCACAGATGGGCAATACTGCACGCACAAAATCCCATCTTGGACCATTTGCCTCACTTATTGATACTATACCCCAATGTAGTCCTACACTGTCAGTTTTCTGCTTCAGTCACACGGGACAACAAAATACCCTCCTCCTGACCTTTTAGGGATGAGCATAACTTTGCTCCCTGACTTAGCAAGTTGGGTACTTCCTGACCCACTTTTACTGGAACCACTACTGGAACTGGTGCTGGCCTCAGTGCGTGGCTCTTGCTTGACCCTAATCGCAGGTTTAGCACTAGATGGCGGCGTTGAACTCCTTGGCGTGACGTCGAGTGAGACTTCTGGCTTCTCCTCCTCAGTACTTTCCTTGGTACTTTCTTCATCATCAGCCATCACCGCCCCTCCATCTTAGAGCTTTCAAGTGGATCCGGGACACCGTCCTTTTCTTCCTCAGACAATACTGCCCCTCCACTTTCAGAACACTCAAGTGTATCCGGGACACTGTCCTTTTCCTCATCAGACATCACTGCCCCTCCATTTTCAGGAATCTCAGGAACACTCTTCATGCTTTCCCCCAGGGGAATCAAAACCCACAGCAAATGCCCACAGAGGGGGAAAATAGTGGCAGCCTCCCAGCTGTTCTTCACAGTTATCGTGAGGTCTTGTTGCAAGAGAGAAAAGAGATGTGGAAGCGGTACAATCTGTCTTGAGCCTCCTCTGTTGTCTCAGGTATAGTGAAGGATAATATCCCATCACCACTGCAAAAATATGATTCAGTTATCAGTCTGGTCAGCTTTGTTTGTACACTGAGAGAGGTTCCCATCTTGTCCTTCATCTCAGGCAGCAAATGTTTTGAGGTGGCTCTGCAGTCTAAGAGCATAAGAAGAGTCATGCTGCATCTGATGAAGATCCAATCCAGTGTTCAGTTTACAATAAAGGGCAGTCAGATGCCTCTGGGAAGTTTACTGGGAAGTACATTTTGTTTTAACGTGCTGTGAGTCACCCTAGGTTTCCAGGCCGAGAGAAAGATGAGATGTTAATTGTATACATGCATACCAGCTAGGTGCAAAGCACTTTTCTCTTGTAACCATTCTCATCTCTGCCTCAAGCTATAGTGCCTCCAATTGTGGGAGGTTCTACCTCAGTATCTTAACTTAGATCTGAAAAGATATAAAGGAATCCTACAGCATCTTTGAGACCAAGAAAAAGAAATTTCTAGCATAAGCTTTCACAGACTCCAGTCCTCATTACTGGATGCATCTAGCTTATGCTAGAAATTTCTTTTCCTCAGTTAGTATCAAAGGGGCTATAGGATTCCTTTATCATTTTTATGCTGATACAGACTAACACAGCTGTGTCTTAGAATAAAGTTAGCTTAGTTCTGCTAGAGAAAACTGCAGAGGGAAAGAAAAGTGTAAAGAGCTATGGGGCTTCCAATCTTTGCAAAGCTGGGTTTCCTATTAGCAGAAAGCTTAAAAGATGTTGGGCCAATAAACACTCTTTGATGTCCCTTGGAGATCTCTTCTCCTTATTCTTGTGCACGATAATTTCTCAGCTTGCCCTCCCCAATTTGAGGCACACCCATCCATTGTGTAGAAGCCGGATAAAGGTGCCAACGAGGCTGCCCTGAGGTACCAGCAGAGAGAAAGAAACTAGTTTTCTTCCTTACTGGCTGATGGGGCTAAGATTAATTCTGAAGAAATTTACATGGTCAACACATGTTTTCTGTGGTCAAGAAAGACATATGGCAGGGATCAGGCCCGTGGGTCTAATTCAGCCCATATTTCATGACAGTCTCTTTGATGGATCGTGGTCCCTCGCCTTTCCTTGCCTTTGACTGTTTTTCTGAACCAGGCCAGCTGTTGTCGGGATGCAATCTTTTGTGTTCCAGCTCTTTCCTGTTCTCCTGTAAATCAGGGTGGGCAATTTGTAGCTCTTCAGATATGGTTGCCCTGCCACACTTGCCCTTCATTTCTGACCTATGAAATCTAGGGCTGAAGAGAGTTGCTCTCCAACAATATCTGGCAGGCTGCAAGTTACCTATAAGTGTTCTACAATTCCACGCCCTCCCAATTGTTACTCTCCACAGGACTCTGATGCTTTTCAGGGCTCCTTATTGCCCCTGGAGCTCTCTGGTGTCAGTTCATTTCCAGATCTGTTGCTGCAGCTTCACAGTGGGCCTCTCTGCACTATACTATTATAGCACTATTACTCCACTGTCAACCTCCTGTGGAATCCTGGGGTTTGCAGTTTAGGGAACGGCCTTTAGAATTCTCAGCCAGAGAGCTCTTTGGCCTCAGTAAACTCCAAACTCCAAAACTCCACAGGATATTGAAAGTGGAATAATAGCACTGTAACAGTCTAGTGTGGAAAGGCCCAGTGTTCCAGTTACAGCTGCAGCTTCCCTTTCCTTCTGAGCATCCCACTCAGGAATCAGGATGAAACACTGATAAAGTTATGATTGTTTCTGTAGGGGAGGTAAGGGCAGCTGGGATTAACCGAACATGCAGTTTGAATTCTGAAGGGTTTTTTTTTTTTTCATACTAAGTGAAAGTTTGGATTGGTTTTTTTTTTTTATCTTAGATTTTTTTTTAGCTCAATGTCTTTTGCTTTGGATTTGAGAATGCTCTGTGAAAATGTAATTTTGAGATCTATTTTGAATGTGCGGTCTTGGGATTTGGGATACTAAAGAAAATTATACATACTTTTTAGGATTCAGTGAGGTCTGCAGCCCATTGAACTTAGTGGGACTGACTTCTGAGTAGATACTGTCATAAGACTGCTATAAAAATGGAACTGATGGCGATTTCTTAAAAATGGAAGAATTTCACTTGTGGTTTTGCCTGTTGAAATTTATGGGATTGCCATAACTCCACAGGGGACTTGAAGGTGTGCGCGCGCACACGCACACACACACGCACACACTGCTGGAATATGCTTTCGACCTTTCTCAGACTGAAATTCAGCCCACAGGCTGAGAAAAGTTTTCTACCCCAGTAGGACATGGGAAAAAGAAAGGAACTCTCCCCGCTTGAAATGAGAAATGGCTTTTGCCATCTCATTGTGTTGCTTCAGTTCCCTTTTGTGAGCCTCTCTTTCTAAAGTCTCATTTCCTCCCCTCATTATGGTAAATTGAGAGAATCCCTTTCTCAGGCAGTGATATGACTTTTACCTCAGTGTGTGGAAACCCATTTTGCAACTGGGTTTCCTGCTCACCCCTTCCCTGCAGGCTGTATTCTGACAAGGTCTCGAGAATTCATCCAGAACAAAAAGCTTAAATGATTTAGGGGGAAAACATCCCTACACACAACAAGACTTCTTCCCTCCCTCCTCCTTACATGTTCCTATCTTTTCCTGCCAAATAGAAAAGCAAAGCTCCAAGAATGGAGCTGTTGGGATCTGATTGTGTCTAACACAGGTCAGTCATTTTAGAAACTGGCCTAGAACTGTCACATTGGATAATATAAAGTGGAGCTGCTGCACCTAACACATGCGGAGTGCAAAAAATATTAGGTAACAGGAGGAAACACAGGCATTGAAGCAAGGTGGTATGTGTGTGTGTGTGTGTGTGTGTGTGTTTTGATGCTGCTCCTGCAGCAATTTGTTCTTCAGTTCCACACGGGCTTTGCCATCTGCTCATGAGGTCAGATCCTTGGCTTGGATGAGAAGTCTAAAGTGCAATCAATGCATATTCCTGTTCTCACTAATATCAAATGCACCCTGAGAAAAGAATGCTCTGCACTTAAAGGTGAAGAAATAATAGCAGAAAAATTAAGAGCTGCTCACTGCATGATTAGAGGAAGAACTCAATATGACAGTTTTTTAGAAACTTGTTTGTACCTCATACTGGAAAACAACAACAACAGTGTGTCTTCAGATCTTCAGGTATCTACTATACAGAAAGCCTTCGGGAAAGGAACACAAAACAAACAAACAAATATAGCTGTACATCCTAAAGGCACCAGATCCCATCTGATTCTGGAAGCTAAGCAGGGTCAGTCCTGGATGGGAGACCACCACTTGGATGGCAGACCACCAATGAATATCAGGTGCTGTAGGCTATATTTCAGAGGAGGGAAAGGGGAAAATCATCTCTAAGCATTCCTTGTCTAAGGAGGGAAGTAAGCAAATAGGATCTGTATGAGGAGTAATGCTATTTAAGTTACTCATGAATGCTCTGGAATCAAAGGGCGATGTTGCCAAGATTGCAGAAGATGCTAAATTATTTAGGATAGCAGAAGTGCAAGCAAGTGTGAAGAAGTCCAAAACAATCTCTTCAAATTGGGTGACTCAGCAACAAAGGTATTTTTATGTAAATAAGTAAGTATGCACATTTTGGGGAAAATGATATTACAAACACATACACACACATTGTACTTCTGAACTGGCGGTGGTGAACCAGGGGGAAAAATATTGAGGTTATTATTTGGGGGATAGGTTATTGAAAACATCTGCCCAGTATGCAGCAACAGAAGGTAGAAAAGGTAAATTCCATGCCTGGGATCATCAAGAAATTTTTGGAAACAGAATAGGTAGCATGATGATGTCTTTATATAATTCTGTCATGAGGCTGCAGTCAGAATACTGTACAGTATGCACAGTTAAGGTGGTTTTATCCCCCATAAGAGAAGGTGCAAGGCATGCTGAAGTGTTTGGAATTTTTTTGGATCAGAAAAAGAAAAGGGTGTGTTGATGGGATAAGGTATCCCTTATCACAAGGGATGCCTCTTATTTGAGGGCCAGAAAGTTTGTCCCTTATAGGGCTGGCAGATGTCTCTTATTAGAAGGAATGTAAATAGCTACTTCCTGATTATCAGCCCTGCATGTCATGGATTTTGACCGTCCCTTGTTGCTATTTGGAAAACCTGGCAACGCTAGACACAGGAGAGCAGTATTTATCAACCTGGTGTTCTGCAGATATTTTAGGCTAGAGTTTCCATCAACCATAGAGAACATAGTAAGTGGTGGAGCACAGTATCTGGAGGACATAAAATTGGAAAGGCAATTATTCAATGCAATTATTTAATTATGTGATTTAATACAGTATGATTTTCTAAAATGGAGAGAATGAGACATAAAAGCAAGGAGAAATTTATCTCCCACTTCTATAAGTCTCTGCATGGCTCAAAAGACTGTCAAAAGAAGTTAGTTTTTCCTACAATGTACAGATTACCCACTGTCAGAAAATGAGATGATAACCACCAGCTCAGAAAGATTTAAACAGAAAGCAGAGATGTTCATAGCAGAGAGGCATATCAGTGGCTATGTGGAGAGCTTTGGATTTCAGCTCTTAGAAACTACCAGCAAGCACTGGTGTGTTGACTGAGGTGTTACAGGAGCTTGTAGACTCCTCTGTATGGGGCAAATATTTTGGAAAGTTGTGGTATTTGTTGCAGTAGTTTTCAGTTGTTGTTTTTTTAAAAAATTCAGATGACATTTCTGTTGTCTGGATTATTTTCTGGAAATTCCTCATACCAGCTACAACATTTGATTCTTCTCTCAAATGGATTTCTGTTTAATTCTGAGACAAATCAGAACAGTAAGGCACCCTTTGCTCCTCTCTCACTCTTTTAGAGTTATAGTGCATCAATGAAATGGCAGTTTTGTATTATAGCATCATAACTCTTCTTTTTTTAAAAAAGAAAAAAAATCAAAGCGGTAAAAATATAGGACCACTTCAACAAATGAGGACCCAGTGTTAAAAAACCTTCGGAAGAGTCCTAACGCAGATCCATGAAATTACTACATGCAGCCTCCTAAAAGAATGGAATGAATGGATGCAGAGGTGATAACAACTGGCAAAACCTGGCAATACTGAAGCAGCTATATCACAAGAAGTCACACTTCTTCAGACAGAACTGGAAGACCCCATTGTCGAACCCCTTCCCCAACCATTTCCAAGTTCAGCCAGTCACAATAGCTGAATGGAACCTCTATGTTGAGAAGGAGTATATGTCTAAACATGAGATGGCCTTGTTTGTATGCCTCCTCAAAGCATCTGGCTAGCCACTCTTCAAAATAAGATACTAGCCAGATGGATATTTGGCTAGATCTAGAAGGGCTTTTCCCACATTGTATTCCTTTCTAGAATCCATCCGTTGGTATTCTTCCAGATGTTTTGTACTACAGTGGTGGTGAGTGGTGCATTCTATGTCAGTGCGGCACTGAATCCACTCTGGATTTTAGTCTGAACTTTCAAAGAGCTATCCAAGATGCTAACATATGTTGGGGGTGGAGTTTATCACGTTGGTTAGCACCTTTACATTTTTAACTAAAACAAAGAAGGGATTGACTGATCAACTGATACGGAAGCTACCAGGTGCCACAGGCCTACAGATTACATCATTGTCGCCAGTTGGCCATGCTTTCTAGGACTAATGAGAGTCGCAGTTCCAAAAATCTGGAAGGAACTATGTTGGATGAAACTGTGTTCTTTGATGGTTATGTTACTAGTGTTTAGTGCCCCCTTTCATGTATAACATACAATATTATGTCAACCCCAATTTCTGTTACTTTTCAATCAAACTAAGACAATTTCTTCAAAGATGATGTGATTTTAGCAAAAAAAACCTCTGCATCTCTCTCTTTAATTGATTCTCCTTGTTTATTCTGCTGGCTGCACTGGATAAATTGAAAAGAATAATTGACAACTTGATAAATGGCCCAATATTCGTTCCTGAAATAACACAAGATATTATATAAGTTTCTTTAAGAGAAAAATACAGGCCAAGCTTTGACAGGTATCGTTTGAATGGCACTGATAAACTATGCAGACTCGAAAACCTAATACTCCTTTGAGTCAATGTAACTTCCAGGACAAACAGAAAACTGCAAGTCTGAATTGGAATACTAGGAAAATACCGACCTCAAACGTTAAAAGGAAAGTAGCAAAACAGATATTTCATATGTCACACAAAAATACAAGAGTATTACTGAGACACTACTGATTAATCCTGCCTGTACTGCAAAACATGGGTGCCTGACATTTGAATTAGCTCTACTGATTACACACAACAGGCTTGTGGAACCTGATGCCCTCTAGATGTGCTGACTATAATTATCATCGTTAGAGAAGAAGGGTTGGAGCTGCTGAATTTAAGCATGGGGCTACCTGCCACGCTTGAAAATGGCTTTAGGTTACGTTCACAAATCTTATTAGGCATCAAAACATTGTTTTTGGTTTCCACATAAGAGGAGATGACTCTGAGAAGTTTATCTTCTTTCACACTCATTTTTTTTAGGATCTCAAGATTTAAAAGTCAAATTCATGAAGACATTTGTGAATGGTGGTAAGTTCTCATCAAGAACAAACTAAAGTTCCCAATCACTCATATTGATAGAAATCAGTAGGTTCAGCTGTCACCATTATGGATAAGTGCACATTGTACCTGCCTGCCACGTAGCTGATAAAGGTGAGAAAGCTGTGAGAAAACACTCTTAATTCAGGATTGTCAGGGAAAAACAGTGACCATTCTAATTCATCACCACAAAAATGGTTAACTGCTTAAGAATGTGAATTCAGACTTTTTGGCCTAAATCAAGGGTGGAAATCAAGCTCCCTCCCACCTGTTGTGTTGTAAATCCCAGTGTCTCTAGCTAGTATAGCCAATGGTAAGAATGACAGGTGTGCTGTCTATCATCTAGAGGGATACATAATTCCTACCCTTACCTTTAAACTCATTATTAGTTCAAACTTGAGTAGACCCATTGAATTAATGGAACTTACATTAAGTATTGCTTATCATGTCTCTGCTGACTCAGTGGGTCTACTTTAGTTGGAGCTAACAGTTGGATTTTCACCTGTATTGCTAAGCATCAAAGTCCAATGCCTGGATGGGTGAATCCTACTTTCTCCCATATCCACAATTTTTTACATTTAAGTTCATTTTTTTTCTTTTTTTGTCAAACGTATGAAGAAAGTTGTGAATTTTGAAAATTTCTTACCAATATAAGAACCAGGTATATTTCTTACTCATTCCCATTTCCTTCTAGAAAGGCACACCTATACCAAATTTGTTCCTCAAGTAGACTTCTGAGAGTATACATCGCAGAAATTGCTCAGTATAGTATTATGTTAGCTCTCAACCATTAAGAGTAGCTAATGATCTGAGCAAATGGAATATTACACTGCTGGAGATAACAAAGTACCTTTCTTACTGCCAGAATTAGAATCTTCTGGTACAATCAGATAAAAGTAGATGTACCATTGAAGAGAGCGCTTGTTGTTGATCTCAGTGGTGACTACTGGTAATGGCAACCATTTTGATTTGCTATATAAATGATACTGGAGATATCAGCAAGTTAGAATCCAGCTTCCAGTCCAAACTTCAGGGACTGTTTCCTAGGAACTTACCAACAGAACATGACTGTATAAAAGCAACAGCACTATGATGAGTTCCTTTATCCAGACAACCTCCTTCTATTCTTGTTATCATGTGCTTTGAAGTCATTTCTGACTTATGGTCACCTTAAGGTAAACTTACCATGGGGTTTTCTTATCAAGATTTGCTCAGAAAGGGTTTGCCTTTGGCTTCTTCTGAGGCTGAGAGAGTGTGACTTGCCCAAGGTCACCTGGTAGGTTTCTGTGGCTGAGTGGGGATTCAAACTCTGTTCTCCAGAGTCACAGTCCAACACTCAAACCACAACATCATAGTGGCTCCATTACCTGGAACCAAACACTAAGGAGAAAACTAAATCCTCAAATCAGAAGTTTCTGAAAACAGCCACGGACAGGGATAAACATCAAGAAATTAAAATTGGGGTGCAGGGGAAAAAAAGCATTATGGTATAGTTTGCAGTATGGAACAGATTTCTCTAAAAAGTCTTGGGCTGTAAGCTGCTTATTGTGCTCAGGACTGTTTGCCAAAACTTAAAAATACGCTTTTCTATTATTTGCAAATAAAAGGAAACCTCTGTGATATTTGTGTAACATGTTTTCTTAAAAACAGGAAATCTCTTCATAAATGATTTTTTAAAATAAAGGCAAAAATATAGAGGACAACAGAAATACTTCTGATCTGCTTCTTTCCAAAGTCATGTTTCCAAGCTCTATTGAATAGTATAAATTCTTCCATGACTTATTGAAATCTATAAGCACAGAAGAATAAAGAAAAGCATGATACTGCAGACAAATGTTCAGTCAAAAATAATCTCAGCCAAACAATCCAAGGCTTTTTAAAAAAAAGAATACTTAAAACATCCACTTATCTTCTCAATTTCCTGATCTATGCCTACTGCCTCTTTTTGGAAATTATGATACAGACATAGAAGCACTATTTTCTAGACTCATTTGCTATTTATATCATATTTAACTTAAAGTATTAACTTCCCTGTCTCTATATACTTGTATAAATTCATCAAACAAACGAAAGCTCATCTTCTAGTTTTCAGAAATGACTACCATTCAAAAGGCTGCAATCAGAACCACAGGGAACCACATTGCCTAGATTTTTGCTTTATGAAGTCTTCTTGGGCTGCAGTCCTAAATCCTCTTACCTTGGACTAAGTACCATTGAACTCAGTGTGACTTAGGGCTTATCCAGAATACAAAAAGACACCGGAAGTTTTGAGATTTTCTCATTCTGCTTGTGTTGATATTACCTCCATATACACACACAGATCAAACAAAAAGATGGGGTCAAGTTGATTGAGAGAAAAAAACATGTGGTTGCTTTTTAACTATCTGCTCTTTTGACCCTTTTCAATTAGTCATGTGATTGAAAGAGCAGAAGACACACTGAATATATGGGTTCTGACTGTACTTAAAAAGGGTCAAAGTGGATAGTCAAAAAGTCGACCGTTCAAAAGTGGGAGACACCTGTATTACAGTAGTTAAGCAGCAGAATCGTTTTCTTTTATTGCTAGCATTCCTCTTTCCGTCACTTGATCTCTGTTGAATCTGCTGTCCTGGGAAGAGTCACTATGTTTCTTGGCAGTGGCCATCTTAGCTAGTCTCGGGATAACACAGACATACGGCCATGGAGAGATACAGTTCATTTTGGGAATCATAGAATCATGGAATCATAGAGTTGGAAGTGATCACAAGGGCCATCCAATCCAACCCCCTGCTATGCAGGAACAGACATCAAAGCACCACCAACAGACGGCCATCCAGCCTGTGCTTAAAAACCTCCAAAGAAGGAGACTCTACCACACTCCCAGGCAGCATATTCCACTGCTGGACAGCTCTGACCATCAGGAAGTTCTTCCTGAGGTTCAAGTGGAATCTCCTTTTCTGCAGCTTGAATCCATTGCTCCTTGTCCTAGTCTCTGGAGCAGCGGAAAACAAGCCCACTCCCTCCTTGACATGACATCCCTTCAAATATTTAAACATGTCTGTCATGTCCCCTCTTAACCGTCTTCCGCAGACTAAACATACCCAGCTCCCTAAGCTGTTCCTCATAGGGCATGGCTTCCAGACCCTTCACCATTTTGGTTGCCTTCCTCTGGACACGTTCCATTTTGTTGATATCCTTCTTGAACTGAGGTGCCCAGAACTGCACACAGTATTCCAGATGAGGTCTAACCAAAGCAGAATAGAGTGGTACCATTACCTCTCTTGATCTAGACACCATGCTCCTATTGATGCAACCAAGAATCAGAAAGAACTTGACGAAAACCAGGGACTTTCTGGTTTTTCCTGTCCATCTAGATGGGCTCTGACTGTTATCAGTAATACAGGCATTTTATATCTTACAGAAATGCAAATTTGTTACACACACACACACACGCATGCACACACACATACACTGTAATGCAACATACAACACAGAATCATGCATACAACACAGAATTGAAATCAATCCTGCAGAGAAAGCAGGGAGACCCTCTGCTTCTACAGTTCCAGCCCCACTGTCTCATTTTATTTACTATTAATTCACTGTATGAAAGAGCCAAAGAAGCAATTCTTCTACTTGTTAGCCATTTCATTGGAAAGAAATTCCATTGATCTCCTTAAAGGGATGCTCTCACAGTTCCTGTGAGAATTGATATTTATTCCCACCCTTAAGTGATAAAATTCAATCTACGATGGCAAGGCAGTTTCACCCTTTAATTTTCTGATGAATTTAGGGCTTCTGTAAAATAAGAATGGATTCAAATGTGCAAAACTGGTCATCTTTCTGGTTTTCATGGTAGAGGATAATAAAATGAAAGAAATAACCTTTATTATGCATAGCTAGTTCCTCCCTGAATTTTCCTCCATATAAGTTATTAAACAAATAACCATATTTATGTTATTCAGGCTGCAGAATCAGCTGTTAGAAACCAAGAGTGTGCTGGTTTGCACTATCCTGAAATCCAGTTATTCAGTATGTCTTTATAAATCTTCATCATCCTTCAGACACTCCATCCTTTCTCTCCTGAGGATTGTCCCTTTGCTTCTTGTTAAAAATCACAGTAGTTATTGGTAAGATGAGATATGGGCATCTCAGCTGCCTTGGCTACAGGAGCTACTTTCAGATACTGCCAGACTCTACCAGCTATGAATTATGAGTCCTAATATCAAGTTCCCAATAGTACCTCAGACCCTGATTAAGTGCATTGGTCCCCAGTGGTTTGGTGGAACAGCATGTCTAATAATATTGAAAGTCATTAGCATTCCGTATGAAAAGAATGGTTTGGCATTGATGTATAGGTAGCAAAGGCAATTTGTACTTAACTTATCAGAAGTCACTGGTATTTTTGAAGACTATTCTTCACTTTCCTTTCTGTTGCTGCCACACACTTCCCTGTGATTTTTCTTCTGATTTTTGTTTTATGAAGGCAAACACAGTTATAGTTGACTCCCTCTGTATCCTAGCCTGCCAACCTAATACGAAACTCCACAAATGGTGTGCCTTTGAAGAACAAGAAACTGTTGTTTTAAACAGAGAGGAAGCAAATTTGACTGTGAAAGTCTTATTTAAATAAACAGTCATTGTCTGGCTGAACTCCCATTCATATCAACAGGAATTAAGAAGAACAGCCCAGTGGATTGTGACCCCAAATGTTTCCAAGTGTCTGCAAGCCCTGAATTATTCTCAGACGTTGCCTCAGCCATCTGTCAATATCAATTAGCCTGCTGTGTTGATGTTGAGAGGCACCTCAAAAAGTCACTCACCTCATAGACGTTAAATTGGCTTTGTCCCCGTGCCAGTTCCCGATAGCTGGTTGTAAACTCTCCGATGAAATCATGGCTGTGAGTGGAAAAGAAATCCTGTGAGAAATCCTGCAGAATACAGGCTTTCCCCCTTTGATGGGTCTCTGTTGGAACCGTGTTTTGTTATTGTTATTGTTGTTCACGTTGTTGTTGTATTTATGCCCCACCTTCCTCCCAGGACTAGAAACCACGGTAGCTTGTAACACGATTAAAAACAGATGAAGCTAAAACACTTTGGCTACTATCTGTGTGGTGATGTGTACTGATTACACCACCTTGTGTAGATTTTGGGGGATCTTGTGGAAAGAAGCATCATGTATCCCCTCACACAGTGCCCCTTGCTCAGGTGCACTGCAGCAGCCAAGAGACTGATAGGTAAAGATCAGCCCTCCTTTGTGAGGATGAACCCAGGCACATTTTGGTTGCCTTTGCATACCTGGGGAAGAAGGAACAACCTCATCCTGGAGAGGAAGGCTGCTCCTTCTTCTCCCATTGTACAACTGCAGCCAGAGCATCTTCCAAGGCACTCTCCCCATCCCCACCAGCCAATCAGCAGCCAGGAGCTATATGGAGCTATACCTGCAAACCTCTCCACCTCAGCAGCTGTTGTGTATCTGGGAAGAAAGTGGGGAAGAGGGAAAGGTCTGTGCACCTGGACAATGAGATAAGTATGCAGCTCAGGTACACTGACCAGCATGCTTATTGGATCTTGGCCAACAAATCATAATGTTAAAGTTCAAATTAAACATATTATACTATTGAGAAAGTGAATAAAAACTAATTTGCAAAGTTATGTGAATAAAAAACTTTTTAAAACCATATAGGAAGGCTTTTTTTTTGCTAATTTTGCTGTTACATGCAATTAAAAAAAGAATTTCAAATGTTTTTTGTTTTCTGATCAGGATAATGAGCATTTATGAGCATTTTTGGATTATTTTTTTTCACCTTTCAAGATTTTTGTGTGAAAACTTTTGTTTTTTTGTGATTTTGTGCAAAAGCAGTTTTTTTAAAAAAAAAAATGCACGGTGGGGTTTTGTGCAAAAAATAAGAGTGGTTAAATGAGATTTCTAAAGTCCTGAAATGCAAAGTGTAACAAATCTGACTTTGTGAGGTTCTTCAAAGTGTCAAAACACCCTTGCTTACCAACAATGGGAAAATTTGCAAAAATCTCTACATTTCTATAAGGCACCTTTCCAGCTGCTAAAGGTCTCTTTTCCATAGTAAACACTTAAAAACCTGCTTGAATAAGAAGGGTTTTTTTTCTTGCCAGCAAAAAGACAATAGGGAGACAGCTCTGATCCCAGCAAAGAAATGGCAATATCACACTGTGTCTCTTCCATTCCATTATTTGTGTATGTGTGGTAGGACTGGGAGGGAATGCAGACTGTACCAATCATAACAATGTAGATAGGTACTAAGTGTGCCTGTTTACTAAGTGTACCTGTCTACAAAGCATGACATTAAGATGCTAGTTTTTCCATAGGATTTGGTACTGTTTTACTTTCTTCAGTTTGTAACTGCTTTTCAGAAATTCCATAGTCCCACATATTCTTGTTGTATCCCTCTCCCTCTTAGGTTTCTTCCAGTCCAAATCTATCCAGCCAGAAAGTGTTAAAATAACTTTTTTAAAATGAGAGAGTTTGAATGCCACTTACCTGCCATCTCGGTCCCAGTCATATACTTCCACCTTTATAGTTCTGGAAAAATATGACATTAATGGTCATTCTCAAAACAAGTAACCATACCCATTGTTACCCCTTTAGTGTCAGTCTCTCCCTCTGTGGAGACCATTGGCAAGACAGATGTCAAGCTGTGCATTAGAAATAAAATTCACATTTCAAGGAAAAGCTGGGCAAATGAACACCAGTGGGATTTGAGTGATATTGAAACTTTCCTAGTTTCTCCTTATTATGGGAGCAGTGAGTTTCCTGTGTGGGCCTGAAATGGCAGTTGTAGCCATACTTTGGATTACACCTCTAAATGTTAGCATAGTTAAACGGAGGTACATGTACATAAGTGGTTCTCAAAATGTCAGCCAAATAATGTTGCCAGTGAGGTAATCTGAGGCCTTGCAGAATGTGTCTTGACTAAAAAAGGAACCAGAGAGACATATTTTGAACAAGTACTGTAAACATAGCTTGCAGAAATAGCAAAAAGTTACTTTTTGGTTTACAACTCCTGGAATATTCATGCTGACTGGGGAATTCTGGGAAACGCTGTACAAAAATGAACATTTCTAAGTCTTGAGCATAGTACGCATAGTTGGATGCCTCAGCCTTTGTGACAAAATGTTAGTGCTGGGAATTCAAAAAGAGTAGCATTTTCCTTGGGCTTCATTATTACGAGGCCGTACACCCTCACATTTTGATATGGTATAATTGGCAAAATGCATTAATTGGCATAAAATATAAATTATATACACTATTGACTGGAAGCCATGTGGAAGAAAGGACACTGGCTGGGAGTAGGTCAAAGGTGACCTCAATTTGGCTAGGCCATAAGAATTAGCCAAGAAAGCCTGACTTAGTAGTTCTAAGCTAATCCTATCAACTGCCCAACCTCAGAAAACAATAAGGTGCCCAGGTGCAGAGACAAGGACCTCTGCGGTGTGCATATCCTGGCGAAGCCTTGCCCAGAACCTTACCCATCCAAGACAATCAGTCCATTCCAGAACCCTTTTGTTTACTCTTCCAGAAAGCAATTAATTCACACCCCTTCAGGGAGTGAAATAGAGTATATAAACCCTTGGTTTTGAGAAGTCAGATGCAGTCAGATGAAATGCTGGACCCCACTATGTCTCTCTGAATCCTGATCTGGTCTGCCCTGAGACACAAGTCTAAGCCACATTTCAACTTCTTCACTGTTCTTCTGGACTGGTAATTATAACCCCAACCCTCAGCCTCTCTATCCATAATTTTTCCTCCTTCAGTTAGCTTTTGTGTGAATGAGTGACTATATATATTGTGTGCATGCATGAGTGAATTCCCCTCAATAAAACACATTTTTAGCTTACTTTTGAATCTCTGACTGGTTCTTTCTTGCACGAACCCGTAAACATTGGTAGAAAGGTCTTGCTAAGTTGCCCCCCTCTCGTTCGCCTCCTGATTTTGAGCTAATTAATTTTCCACTTTTGCATGGAGGTACTGACATTGTGGCACCTACATTTTGGGGTAGCACCTTCACCAGACAGCATAAAGATTGCCCTTTGGCCAGTTTGGACTTGCTCTCTGGGGACACATGGGAGTAGCAGTGAAGCTTAGGGACTGGTTGCCAGGAGACAGAAAAGAGAAACAGACCCCTCATGCCCCTTGTTGCTGCTCCAGACAGACACACACACACACACACAGAGAGAGAGGGAGAGAGAGAGAGAGAGAATGATCCCTGCATCCTTCCTTTCATGGAAGGAGGAGGGGAAGAGGGCCATGGTCAGGGGTGTAGTTATGGGGAGGGGGGTGCAAAATGAAGGCATTGCTCTCCAAATAAGAATTTTGCCCCTCCATGAAATTTTCTGCAACTCTTCAAAGTTCTAGCATTGCAGGAAAGGAGACGCTGAAAATCATTCACCCCTAGATCTGCTGTCTTTGCATTCCCTTGGTAATTTTGCCTGCCCCTTTCCTTTGACATCTAAACTGTATTTCTCCACGCTCAACTGAAGTTTTAAGTTAATGCAATGCTAGAAGTTTGGGAATGAAATGAACATTTCATGAGGGGCCCTCAGAATTCTTATTTTGACCCTCTATGGCATAGGTGCCTGGTGGTGATGGAATCCTTTTCTCTATGTGTGCAAAACCTACTACAGCCACAGCCTCTTATTCCTCATACTCCCCATTTCTTTTTATGATGGCAGAGACTAGGGGGCTGGCCAAGCAGCTTCCAGCAACTTTGACTGGCTGGCAGTCAAGGAGCTGGTCCTCCTTATTTTGGCCTAACTAGCCACACTTGGGTAGAAGGTTGTCCGGAGCAAGCTTTGCCTGAGTTGTTTGCTCCCTGTAGTGAAGTTAGTGTCTCCTCCCCCAGTTCCACCAGCAAAAGCTTCCTAGGGTTGCCCGATCAGGACTATCCCAGGTACTGAGGTTTCAGCACCCAACTCTGAGAAAGACTCTTGTGATGTCACAGGGGTCAGGGCCTGATGGTGTTATGAAGGTGATGTTACAAGGCACTCAGTTGCACACAATATGCTGTTCAACAGAAAAAGGCCAAATCTTATATCTAGATATTGATTGGTAACACCTAGCTTGAAAGCAGTACATGTGAAAACGGTCTAGGCACCTTAGTAGAACACAGGCTAAACACATGTCAATGAAAAAGCCAATCCAATTCTGGGCTGCATCAATAGGAGCACAGTGGCCAGACAGAAGAAAGTAGTAGTACTACTCTATTCAGGTTTCACCTGGAATATTGCTTCCATTCGAGGCAGTTCAAGAAGGATATCGACAAGCTGGAACACATCTGGAGAAGGACAACTGAGATGATCAAAGGCCTGGAAATCAAGTCTTATGAGGAATGATTGAGGGAGCTGGGTATATTTAGCTTGGAGAAAAGTAGAACGAGGTGATTAAATAAATAAAGGGATGTCAAACAGAAGAGAGAGTAAGCTTGCTTTCTGCTGCTCCAGAAACTAGAATACGAACCAATGGATTCAAATTACAACAAAAGAGATTTCACTTAATTATTAGGAAGACCTTTTTTTTTCTCTAAGAGCTTTTTGACAGTGGACTAGATTGCCTCAGAGTGTGGTAGACCTTCCATATTTGGAGACCTGTAAACAGAGGTTGGATGGACAACTTTCAGGAGTGATTTAGTTGTGTATGTCTGCATGGCAGGGGGTTGGACAAGATGGCCCTTATGGTCCCTTCCAGCTCTATGATTCTATAATGTTATGATTAAATGAGTGAGTACCCATAAATCCCTACATATCTTGGAAGGATTTCTGCATGACTACACTCTTATACTTTGTCATGCTGCAATCCCGGGTCCAGAAGGGAGCACATCAGCAATGCTCCCCTTTCTGCACCTGCTTGCTCCATGTGGAAGGGAGCACAACGGTGCCACTTCTTCCTTCTGCAACTCAGTTTGGCACTTTCCATTGCTGTGCTATGGAAGGAAGCATCGCCATTGCACTTCCATGGCTTCTGCAAAGCTGGGAGCACTGGGAGTGCTGTGCAATTGCAGGCACAAAATGGATTTTTTCCATTTTGCGAAAACTGCATGAACACAATGCTTGGGGATGGGATGGCAGCAGGCCAGCAACAACATCGTGTGGAAGCACGACCTGCCAATCGCTGCTGTTCCAAAAGTGGCTCAGCCTCATTGTGCAGAAATGGCCTAAGTCTAAGACACTTAAAAGATCACCTTCTCCTGTATCCAGTTCCTAAATGCTAATATCTAATAGAGATGCCCTTTTGCTTTTTTCCAACATGGATCGTTGCAATGTTAGTTGGAATTTCTGACTGGGTGTTTTCTGTGGCTGTATCCCAACTGAAGAACTCTTTTCTGTAGGAGATCCACTTGCGTATCTCCATTTTTAATCTTGTGCTACTGGCAATTTAATTCAGGTGGACTGTTAAAATTAATTTTTGTATTTTATCATGACTCTGATGCATGAACTGCCATTATTGCTGATTATTTTAATTTTTTTTCCAAATGACATTAGCCACTGTAAGCCTTTTTTGGGTGAGCAGACTATTGAGACATAGGCCATAATCATTTTTGTGGTGATGGTTGGAGCAAATGGGAAAAGGCCATGAGTGCTATGACTATGAAGGAAGGTATGGAGAAATAAGCTGCTTGGAGCTGATAGATTCTGGCCATAAGCTTTTCTATTATACTACTACTACTAGTACTACTACTAGTACTACATCATCATCATCATCATCATCATCATCATCATCATCATCATCATCATGTTTTTCTTTTTGTCCCTAAGCTGTAAACATACATAAACACTGGCAAATGAGCTCTCTCTGTTTCTTCTAACAAGTAGCAGACTATGGCAACATTGGTAAACCTTTAGTTAGCATCAGTGGACTCAAACTGCTTAAACGAGAGTATTCCAAACTTTTCATGTTGGTGACACACTTTTTAGACATGCATCATTTTGCAACACAGTAATTCAGTTTTAGTAGCAACCACTTGTAAGAGATATGGACACTTACATAAACTGTAATACCGAAATGTATGGGGACACAACATATCTCCTGAAAACCTTTCATATATTTTTAAAAATACATTATTTATTAATAATAACATACATTTCCAAGGTTGTTGTCATTTATGAGTAAAAATATGTAAATATGTGCAAGAATTTTAAAAACATTGAATAAAACCAATAATTATCATTTTAATAAGATGTATGAGGTTGATAGGATGAACCCAGCTTTTCAATATTTGGTGGAATATTAGATGAAGACACTCGTGTTTTGTCATCGAGCATTTTTAAGTTTCCAGATTTCAGCGAGGAAAAAGCCCAGTGAGTGCAACGGTAGCAGGAAAGGCAGTTCCCCCACCCGATTTTCGCCCTCTGCCATTGTCCTCGCCAAGGAAAGACCCCAGCGAGAGTAGCAGCAGCGGGCCAGGCTTGGAAGGGTTTTTCTTGGCCTGGGGAGGTGACACACCAACACACCTCAGGTGACACGCCAACGTGTCGCGACACACCATTTGGAAAGCCCTGGCTTAAAAGAATATCTCTCACTCACAGTGATGCCAAATATAGTCACTGCTCCTAAGAAAGCCACGCAGATGCTGAACACGATCATTTCCATCCTCCCTGCTCCCATGTCAAGTTTCCAGCCACTAGGTTAGTGTCAAGAAATGCTCCCAGCTAGCTGGCTTCTTAAATTCCTATTAGAAGAGTGACAGTGATTAAATTGCCCCTGGCTCCTGGTATGTTGACAGGTGACAAGTTGAATTCTCAGGGGGACTGGAGTGAGTGAAGAACTCAGATCTCGCTTTCGGCTCTGGCTAGAGCTCATTTGCAGAAATGCTGCCACATCCCCAGTGACCTTTGGAACTGTCTTCTAAATATTTTCAGTGCCTCTTCAAGCCAACCAGTCTTCCAGCAAACTACTGAACTGGCTAGCAAAAGACAGAAGAGGAATATATTATAAAATATGGAGCAGAGTTGAGTAAAGGTAACTACTGAATAAGCCCTATAGTGAGAATTAGATTAATATTCCTGAAAGGATAATGAAGATGAGGGTAGACAGCCCATCACAATGAAAAGTACTTTCTAAGATGGAAGGATGTGAAGCCTTAACAATGTGTATTTGAATAGGAAGTATTCAGTGGATTTAATAAAAGCAGCAGCTGATAGGTATGCTCTTTTTTTCTGTAAGTTAGGAGCTGAGCTCTCACAAAAGCCTTCTGAAAACCACTGGTCTATTACATTCATATCAAAAAGTCAAGCAGAAATTGTGTGCCCAGCTGGCAGAGGAAGTTCCACTGATCCACAGCCCACGAATGCCCCAGCTCAGATTGGATGTTGGCATGGAAGGACCATCCTCTGTTACAGTACTAAATAACTGGGTTCAAAACCGTGTGTGGCCTCAGTCCCAGATATTTCTCCATTGATTAATATTTTCCA
Organism: Cyclura pinguis; assembly: GCA_030412105.1. NCBI lineage: Eukaryota > Metazoa > Chordata > Lepidosauria > Squamata > Iguanidae > Cyclura > Cyclura pinguis. The sequence goes on along the minus strand of CM059602.1, from coordinate 68,410,081 downwards.
CAGAATGTGCTCAAAGTGCTGGTGACATCTGGACTTCTTCCACTTCTGCCACCCCCATAAGTACTTTGAGGTGAGGTGATTTTCAAAAGAAATCCCACATTGATCTGGTTGGTCAACAACATCTCAGAAACAGCAATCAATGGCTACTAGTCACAATGGCTACAGACTACCTTTAGCATCAAAAGCAGTATGCCTCTGCCCTACCAATTTCTGGGAAACAGGAGCAGGCCAGTGTTGTTCTACTCATGTCCTGCTTGTGGGTTTCCTAGGTGCTTCTAGTTGGCCATGGGGGTAAGGGGACAGGATGAGGCTGATCCAGTGGGGCTGTCGTACTGCGGTGGTGGGGAGAAGACTGCTCAGACTGCTTGTCTGTGTGTGTGTCTGTGTGTGTGTGTGCACATGTGCGTGCCTTCAAATTGCCTGTTGCCTTATGGAAACCCCACAAATTTCATAGGGTTTTCTTTAGCAAGGAATATTCAGAGGTGGTTTTGCTAGCTCCTTCCTCTGAAATATAGCCTACAGAACCTGGTATTTACTGGCAGTCTCTCATCTAAGTACTAACCTACTAACCAGAATTGACCCTGCTTAGCTTACAGGATCTGGTGCCTGTAAGTAAATAGGATGTGTATATGCACTCTCTCTGTTTGTGGCTCCATGCTGTCATGCAGTCCACCACCACCACCATCATCATCATCATCATCATCATCATCATCATCAGCAGCAGCAGCAGCAGCAGCAGCAGCAGCACCACCACCACCACCACCACCACCACCACTTCTGCTTAACAGTCTACTAGGTATTACTGACCAGAGCTTTGAACCATCAATGATTCAGATTTTGTCCAAGAATCTAAGATTCAGCATGGAATTGTCAGAGAATGTGGCACATTTCAAGTTTTTGCAATTGTGCTGTTGTGATCCTATCTATAAGTAATTTCATCCAGATGTTTCATCAGTTTGTTTAGAATTGCTCCCACAGCACCTACCACCACTGGAGGAGGAGGAGGATGCTCACCTTCCTTATGTATACCTTGTCTTTTCTCCAAAAACAGGACTGAAGGCCACTGATCCTTTGCTGTCATGCAGTCCCAGGCCCACTTATGTAATATGGGCCTCAGTTTAGCTCACTGCTATCACCTCTCTGTAATCATAAGAACTCGCTTCACTGAGAGCTGATTCACACAAACTGAGTGACACAGGAATCTCCACTGGGCATAAACAGATGACTAGCTTGGTATGTACATGCTAGTTGTGATAGATGATGGCTCTGAGGTTGAGGAACAACTCATTGTGCCAGGAACAGAGCCAGTGATTGACTAAACCATCTTGCAAATATTCCCAGCACTTGAAGGACAAGCAAAGGCAGAGCTGCCCCAACCAGTTCCAGAGGGAGAAGAAACTAGCAGTGATTTGGAATAATTACAGTCACCTGAGTCCCTTAGCCCCCAGTCACAAAGAAGGCTGAAACGGGCAGCTCAGAGGGAAACTGTGTTGTCTAGATTAAGGAAGTAATGACAAGTAACACCTGTCTCTGTGGCTATTTAGGTTTATCAGCGTGGCTTGCTCTTTGCTTGTAGCAAATTACTTGCAAGCCTCATGACCCTTGTGTTCTGGCTTCCTTGACCCCTCTGGATGGACCTCTGCTTTCTAGACTGTTGGACTGGACTTCAACCTGGCTCAGCTCTGCGGTTTCCTTAATAGTTGTTGTATCAGACATTCCTCGCTGCCTCTTCCTCTCCTTGCAGCAAGTATTCTCACCTCCTCACCCTTGCTGGCAGTGATGTACAGGCAGGGAGTTGGACTCTGACATCAGTCATTTTTGATCCATGACTTCAACTACCTGATGTACCATTACCCTAGAGATGGAATTGCTGGTATGAAGAAAAGACACTCTATACTAAGGACCACTGAAGAGCTAGTGACCCCCCCCCCGCAAGTCTGAGAGATGGGAGACCCCTGAGTCTGAAAGACCAGAGACCTCTGTGCTATGAACCGAGTTCCAAGGCAGTCTCTGACAAGAGGAATAAAAGGCTGCAGTTCAGCTTTAGTCCATGTTGGAACAAACTGTCTATGTGGTGCTCTCTCAGATGTTAATGAATGTCTCTGACTTCCACGCTTTGGCCTCTGCTACTGGATGTCATTATCCACACATAGAATCTAAGGAATCTGATACAGGACTCAACACAGAAAGGCCTCTGGTACCAGATAATTCCCTTCTCTCAAATCTGAGCAACTGACTGCTGATGATGAACTTCAGCAGAGTGCCCCCCTGACCTGTCAGTTTTGGAAGACACGGAGGATACACCTTCATTGTTTGTGGCATGTCACCAGGACAAGAAACAGCAGTGAAGGAGCCAACAGATCTTAAATAAGAAATGCTGAGCAATCAAGCACATGGCAGGACAATGTCGGGCAGCCACAAATCCCACAGCAGCTGTTGGGAGTTTTTGTTGTTTGCAATGATTTGTTCTTCATGGGACTTATGCAGTTCCTGTTTGTGGATTTATTTGGATTCTCGATCTCTGGATTCGCTAATAGTGTATGCCTATGTCTTTTTGTTGTGACCTTGATTATCATGACTGCTGGTTTCTCATGATGGATTCTGGAACAGCTGAGTCTCTGCCTCCTTTCAGTCTCAGTAAACTCCCCTGATGATCTGTGTATGATCCAGATTGACTTGGCTCACCTATAACTCTTTCACCCTGCTACAGGCTTCCTCTCCCATCACTTGCTGCCTGTAGGCACAGGGCACTGAACACAGTACCTCCTCTCTAATTTTCGTTGCTTTTTAAAATATGTTCTAAAGGACACTTTCAAAGACAGAGGAACTAGTATTGCTCAGAGAATCCTCAATGTGGGTGCATTAAAGAGATATATTATATCAGCTGTCATAGCTATAACTGGCATTGAAACTCACCCTGGGATTGGGACAATCACCACTATAAGATATTAAATGTAGCGAGGTGTGGGGAGTCAAATTCCAAATGGATGAGCAAATATATTGACTGAACCTATATAGATGTTGAGGTTAATTGTGAACCAGTGCCAGTCAGCAGGGGGTAACGCAGCCTTTTGCAACTGGACTGTAGAAACTAGTTGACATGTGCACCCAAAATCTATAACAGACTCATCTTTTTGCTTCCTTGCCCTTTGTCTCTTTTTGTTCTTGCTGTGGAATTTTCAGCCAATCAATGATGAGGGCAGCCCATGGGTAACCACATCAGGACTTGCCTTTAGTTTTGTGTGTGGTTTTCTATTCATTATCCTTTCAGCTATCCTATTGCCACCCTTTCAAAAAGTGAACATTTGACACACCAGCTTTTACAACCTCAAACACAAATGTGAGAAGTGATCTCGAATCCTGACATACAGAGTGCCTATTTCCAATAATGATGAGGGAATACTAAAACATTCCACCTAATAACCCATTTAAAACATGCTGACTGCACAGATCTGTTATCTGAGCCCTATGGAGAATAAAAAATTAGGCGATGGGAAGGGGCATTTTATTGGCATGAGCCAAATTGGAAAGAGGACTGTCAGCACAATGAAATGCAAAAGCTATTGTTGAAGAAGACTCTTGAAAGGAGACAAGAACATTGCCAGTAGGTTCTGCAACGAAATCAGGATTCCAGCCAGCCATGCCCTTGTCTAAGGTACTCCATTTTTCACCTCCTCCTAGTCTTGATCTCTCCTCCTGCTCCACCCTACAGTCAATCAGCATTCCATGGCCACTGAATATTTTCAGCACACACTGAGCTTTTTTGTGTTTCTCCCCTTTCAGGATTCATCTTGCAAAAGTGCTCTTGCTCTTTTGCCAACATTGGGATTGCCACAAGTGAGCCACAAGCATGCTCATACAGTTGGCACCAGGTGGAAGCATCCCTGGACAGCCTGAGCCTGGTACCACCTTCTTGCACAGGGGCAATGCCATTTAGGCAATGTAACTGGCAACTCGGTGATGACAGCAAACGTAATTCAAGAGGGCAGCAGGCATGAGAATTCTAATAAAAGCTGTATAGGTATCTTTAAATTCTTCCACTTATCCAAGCACCCACTCTTTAAGCAGTAAGGATCTGTTGCAGCTGTATGAACCATCCCATTATTTTCAAGCACTGGACAAGGAAAAGGTTAATATTTTAAAAGCTCACTTTTAGTCAGGCAACCAAATGAGGCGAAGATTGCGTTTGTTTTCTCGATCTTGGTCCCAGTGTCACATGTTTCCATGGCAACTAAAGCTAAAAATATACCATCTAAAAATGGGGGGAAAGGCCCACGCAGCAGTCAAAACAAACTAATTAAAGATCCAGTGCAGGAATTGCAAGGGAAATGAGAAAAAAAAATAAATTTAATAATTTGCTTGGATTTGTTTAGGAGTTGATGAAGCAAGTGAAAGATGGAGGGAAATAATGTATTTTGGGGACAGGATGCTGAAATTTTCACCAACCAGACTGGAACAGAGGTTCTGCTCTGCTGGAAAACTAGATTCTCCAGGCTCAGGTCCAGAATGACTCTTGGGACCTCTTACATCTCTTATGTTGTCTTAAGATGAAGAATACACATGAAATCTCCACCAAACTACCTTACTCATGCACCTGATGTTTGCCCAAATTAGGCAGCTCATATGCTCCACAACTGAGGAGGAATCAGACTGCAAAATACAAACTTACTTTTTGGATTACAGCTCCCAGACTACTTCAGCCAACATGGCCATGGGCAATGTTAACTGGAAGATTCTGGAAAATGTAGTCAAGAAGTAACATTTTCAAATTTCTGGTAGAATATAACTGCAAATAAATAAATTCCCATGCAAGTGTGGGCATGCACACATGCACACACTCTACTTTTAGCAATTTTTAAAAATATGAGTGCACTTATAAACTGTACTCTTCTACCATTACTCTTCAATCTGTGGCATATTCTACCAAATAACATAAAACCAGAAACTCCAAAGTTAAAGTGAATAAACATTTTTTGCCCCATCATGAGCATCCAAATAGACCTCAAGTGTATTTCCACACAGCTGTCTTTCACACTACATATTGCAATTTGGTCCCATTTTAACTGCTATGGCTGCATCCTAATGAATGCTGGGATTTGGCAAAGAATCCTAAATACCTGATAAAACTGCAGATTCCAGGATGCCATAGGATGGTGCCATCACATCAAAATGCCATAACTGGACACTGTGAAAAAGTCCATAGATCTGTTCTTGCAAACATGGTGTGTCAAGGTTGTTGCTAGGCAGGCAAAGTTTTCCTATGAGTGAACAGCAGAGAGAAGATCTGTCTGGTGTGGCCAGACAGCCAGGTGCAAGGCCAGTAGGATTGTTATGGCTATGCCTTGTGTATTAGAGAAGGCCACATGCTAGAGCACTGATTGGGTCAGCCCACTTGTTTCAGGGTGACAAGGAAGCATAAAAAGACTGGTGTTCACCTTGACCAGCTGCCAGTTAGACACCCTAGCTGGACCTGCCATTCTATTGGCAGTATACTGGTTGTAAGGGGAGATGCTGCCCAATTTTAATCCGTTATCTTCTGTTGTTATTATTTGTCTAATTGCTGGACTGCTGGTATGTTTTTGCTAAGCCTTATCTTAGAGTGCGGCAATACATCAAGCCTCTAAGTCTTACTTAATGAGTTTCTGGAATTTTTTCTGCTTCACTGGGACCCTCTGCTGCAGCGAAGCCTTGCTTCACAGATTGCACTCTGCTCATGTTCAGAGAAGCCAAATCCTGCCAACCCTGACATGGTGTCCTTCAGATATCATCAGGCCCACCCAGCATGGCCAACTGTGGTCCAAAACATCTGGCAAACACTAGACTGGGAAGGACCAAACCAGAACACTGTCCTGCTCTAAGAACCAAAATGGACATCAATAATAGGTACAGTTGGCCCTCCACATTTGCCAGGGTTAGGGGTACAAGATCCTTGCAAAAGTGAAAAAAAACACAAACATCAAAATGTATCTGTGTGTGTCTGTAATGTGTGTGTTTGTGAGTGTGTGTGTCTGTGTGTGGGAGGCGGGCTGAGGCATGTTGAGGAGACTGGGCACCCTGGGTCCGAACCAAATCAGGGAAAGGAGAGGGAAAAGGGGTGTATTAGCATGGTGGTCCTATACTTCTTCGCTCACCCATCTACTTCCTTGGGTGTGGGGGTCCATTGGGAGAGGGTTTGTGGGGCTGAGAAATTGGGCAGCCAGCCATCCTTAGCTGGCCAGGCAGTGACTGGAAGAGGCAGTTCTTAAAGCACGGTGTAGCCCAATGGGAACTACTCAGGCGGAAGGACCTCTGGAAAGGAAGCACCTGAGGTGGGAGGCAAGAGTTGAAGAAACTTGCAAATAATCCAATCCATGAAAGTCAAACCTGCAAATGTGGAGGGCCAACTGTACTAGGTATGTGTAATAAAGCTGCTATATACTACCTTGATAACTGTTCACTAGGCAAAGACATGCACAGACTTGAAATCTTGTTTCATTGTCACGGCAGTCAGCAGAGCTAAGCGATGGAATTTTTTATGGTTTAAATCTAATTTCTGGTCTCAGATAGAGTAGATCTATTGAATCAATCAGATTTGGGAAGTCAACATTTATGCAGGTCCAATTAATTCAGTTAATCTGCTCTTACAGGGACTAACAATTAGATTTCATCCTAAGACACAAGATATCCCTGGTTTAAATGTCACTGCTGTCAGTAACTCACTTGATGGGAATACAAATGCTGACCTAGCTTACAGAGTTTTGTGAGGATTACAACCAAGTACCACACTTTAAATATTCTGAAGTGTTATTCCATTAATTAAAAAAAAAGTTTTATGTTCACTCAGGTTCTAAAATGTTGGGAACTGCAACTGTTAAGATCCACAAAATTAACAAGGGCTGTGTTAATAAAGCCAGTGTTATTCAGTGTGGACCAGTGCTAGACCATTTCCACACTACATAGTTATAGTGCTATTACTGCAGTTCCAACATCCTATGGAATCCTGGGGTTTGCATTTAGCGAGAGACATTTAGAATTCTCAGCCAGAGAACTCTTTGGCCTCAGTAAAAAGCCCCAGAATTCCATAGGATATAGAAAGTGGAATAATACCACTAGAACAGTATAGTGCGGAAATGGCCGTAGTCAGTGAGCCATTGCCTGCTAGTTCACAGAGAGTTTCCAGGAAAGAAAAAAATATTTAAAAATCATAGCCAGTGGGCACAAATATGAGCATAACGTATACTGGTCCTTGGCACATTAGGAAAAAAAAAGTCAGTCCCCAGTATTTTGGAACCAATAGCCCAAGAAGCACTGATTTAAGCAATATGGATATGGTATAGTATTCTGTGTTGTGGTTAGTTCCAGCTGCATCACTGCTGTGGAGCTGGATGGCTGTTAGTGGCAAAGAAATGCATTTGTTTGTTCACTGAGGCCATTTCCACATGAGACTGTTATAGCGCTATGATTCCACTTTCAACATCCTATGGAATCCTGGGGTTTGCAGTTTCAGGAGGGGCTGGGCGCCCCTCCTGAAACTGCAAACCCCAGGATTCCATAGGATGTTGAATGTGGAATCATAGCGCTATAACAGTCTAGTGCGGAAGTGGCCTCAGATAGAGATATGGAGTCTATCATGTAACTGATCAGTAGCTGAAGAGGTAACAGTCGGATTCCCATCTGAGCTTTGCTTCCTCTGTTGCTTTCCTCTTGCTTTTCTCAGGACTTCAGGGACAACACAGCACAGGCAAATTGAGCTTCATGACTTGAGAAATGCTCCTCAAGCTGCATGGTTCAGTCAGTATGCTACTTGCAGCTAGCGATGCACAAATTAAACATAATCCACTCCACATTCATTTCAGCAGCTTAGGTGCTCTTGTCCATTCTGTTGTCTACAGAGCACTGCTTCTGGACATTTCCTCCCATACTAGCAAATTTGGGGTGGATAGCAAAGTACATAAAATAAACACAGTCATGCTATTATGATGCCACTTTTATATTGGTAAAAACACGCTACTTTTAATTTTTTAAAAAAGGCTTCTCTTTCCTCACTTTCAAAAGTAACACAGTATTTTCCACAGACAAATAGGTAAGTATCTCCATAAATTTCAGAGGGCTGAAGATCTTTTCCATCCAGCCCCAAATTCTGTTGAAACCAGGCAATCTGAAATTGCAAGGATGCCTTCCCTCCCTCCCTCCCTCCTTTGATTTATATCCTATCTCTCTTCCAAAATGGGACCTTAAGAGACTTATAATATAAGTTAAAGCAAAATAGCTAGCCCAATATGTGATACAAAAGGCTAAAAAGGATTGAACAATCCAACTTAAACTTTACTTTTAAAATTTTAATTTAACTCAATTAAAAAGACATAAAACACAGATTACATTTTAAAAAACAGCACACTGACTGCACATTATTCTACCCTAACCAGTTATAGGCTGAAGGTCTGTTTCAATAAGAAAGCCTTTGCTTGTTGGTGAAAAGAGAGCACAGAGGAAACCAACTAGGTCTATGTGGGAGGTAGGTCAATAGCTGGGGAACAGCCACTGAGAAGCTTCTCTTCCATATCCTTAGAAGATGAGTCTGATAGGGTGATGTATGGAAAAAAAGCCCTTCCCTGAGTTACTTTATTGGATTATAGCTTCCAGAATCTCCAAGATGACATGGGCATTGGGTATACCTGCTAGGAGATTCTGGGAGCTGTAGTCCAACCAAGTAACTTTTCCAACCTCATCTGTCAATTGTACTTGGAACTCTATTCATTAGTCCCAAATATTTGCTCAAGCCTACAAACTATCCAGTCCCTACCTCAAATAGATGAAATTCTGTGAAAAGGTAATGTAAAATTTTCAGTGTATTTTGCATAATTTATTCTGTTCATTGTGCTTTGTCTGTATTTGGCTGCCTCACCACAAAATTTAGGATTTGGGGATTTGTTGAGTGGGTTTTCCCCCCCAGGAGAGAGAGTCGTGCACTGGATGTCTTTTTTCTTTTTGCCATTTCTGTCCTTATCAACAGCTATAAATGATTTCCACATTCTTCAGAGAACAGACTAATTCTAAAGACAGTTCATCCAGAATAAAATTTCGTGTTCACCTGTGCTTTTGAACAATTGAAGACAGGGACATAATTCTAGTTCTCTGGCAGACTGGTAAAAAGTCAAGAAGCCAATGAAACTGAAGAATGGCAAATTTATTGTGAATAGCAGGTACAGTGCACCCTCCATATAAGTTAGCTCAGGATCTGTGAATTTAAGCAATTGGGGAGCTTTGTGCCTATACCTAAAACGGCAACGACATGCATGCAGATGTGCTGAAGTTTCTCTGGGACTGAGGCCTCATTTCAAAATTGTAATTGACTGGAAGTCACTTCTGGAAGTCATAGTTATTTTATTTTATATTAAAATAATAATAATGATAATGATAATAATAATAATAGTAATAATTTATTACTATTATTATTATTAATTATTAATATTAATTTAATAATAATTTTATATTAATTTAATTATTAATTTATATTATTTTATTTTTTATGTTCTGGAAGTCATAATTATTTTATATCAAACATAGTGAGCCATAGAGATCTACTGGAAGGACACATAGGCAATAGAACTATGGATAGATCAAAGAGTAGCACTTTTTCTGTCACACATCCTGGGTGATTCTTGCAGATGGTTCACACAGACCATTTGAATGGATTTTCAGCAATAATAGCAACTAACAGGAGACAAGAGGTCTCTGGGATCAAATTAACATTTCAAACAGCCAGGAATGTTACACTTTGGAAGCATGCATCCCTGGATGGGAAACTCATCTTGCAGGAAACTACAAGGATGCCTGGCTATATTTTCTTTGAACTACAAAGCTGAGATCCATCTTCATAAAAATGCAGCCATCTGATCCCCAGGTCATTCTTTTAGGTCTGTTCAGCACTATAACTAGGACCCTTTTTCCTCTTCCATTTTGGAGGAGTTCTCCCAGACTTGCAACAATGCCTCTGCCAGTGAAATGCTCCCCTCTGCCCTGCCGCCTGAGGCTGAGTTCGGCCTTTCATTTTTCTTTTCCCAGCTGAAGACTTCTGGATTGGTACAGTATTACCCCAAAACCCTTATGTCTCTCTCTTTCTTAATGTTCACCTCCTCCTAAATTTCTATAGTCTTGTATGCTTGTGGGAGTGAGTGTAGCTGAGTGATTGTATGGCTTTTAACATCTATTTTAATAAAATACTTAAATTTGAACTGTTAACCTGATTCTCTGTGATCCAACTCTGTAAATGCTGGGCTCAAGATCCCTAATTACCCTGCCCTCTTTGCATTGCTACAGCAGTGTTCATAGCTAATTTTCCCCACGTGATAATTTTGACAGGCACTGGGAATCCCCCTAAGGGACCCCCAGCAAGCAGGGTAACAATGGGCCCAATCACATAGAGGATTTTTTGGAGTGGTTGTGGTGTTTTATTACTAGTGTTCAGCAGGAAGTCAACTCCCTGTGCCACTATGCAAAGGAATCTTGTAGCACCTTTAAAACTGAGAGAAATCAGTTGGTAGCATAAGCTTTCATAGGCTTAAGTCTACTTCATTAGATGCATGGAGTGAAGCATCTAGGAACAGACCTTTATGAGCAGGCTGTATGCATGTATAGCAACAGAAAGGCAAAGTTTGTGGTGGGTATGGTGCTGAGGTGACAAGTTCAGTTTTAACTATGGTCATTTGGGGATCAAGGCAGGAAGAAAGATGCTGCCACTGTAAGAAAAGGGCTCTTGGCTGGAAGTGAGGAGAAACACCTGCTCCTTTTGAAGCATGGAAAACGTTCTATTGGATGTAATGAAGCAAGCCTTTAATTTTGTTAGAAGCAAAGGACCAGGATCATTTTGACCTTGGAGCCTTTTGGTATCTTTCCTTTATAATTTTAAGACTGATGACATTTAATATAAATAAACTCAAGAATGCATCTCCTCTCCCCTCTTATTGCTAGGTGCTGCTCTGATTTACACATGAAATCTAAATATGGTAAATATGATTCCAAACTACTTTAAGTCTTCCAGCTTAGTGCCAGATCTAATTGCTTATTAGTGTTTTCTGCTGCAGGGTCTTCATGACAAGTTTTTTTGAGCAAAGTTCTGACCCAGATGAATACAGCCACTGACCTAAATTAGCAAGGCATTGAAAATTCTGAGTTGCCGTAGAAGACATAAACTTGGGGGTCCAGAAGGATTTGTATTACAGAGATTGTAACAATTAGGCCTTTGTGGCAGTGAAAAAAAATTTCTCTCACACACTAATTGAGAAAAAAATTTCTCACACACCATTTCCACACAAGGGGAGGGAAGCACTCCGTGCCGTTACTCACCGGATCTTCTGGCTCCTCGGTCTCATCCAGGGTGAATCGGAGCAGAGCGAGGTCTTAGATCTGCACTGCTCCGGCTTCCAAAATGGCGGCTTCCGGTTGGTCGTGGGTCCCGACCAACCGTGAAGCTTGCCACACCTAAAGCCCGCCCTCCGCAGATCGCAGGCTCACATTGGTGCGAGCCTGCAAATCTGCACAAGAGAGCAGGTGCGTAACGGTGTGCTCCAGAAAAATGAGAAACCTCTTTTTTCCGATCTTTAAAAAGCACGCTGGAGGACCAGTTGGGGGCATTTCGGAGCGGACTGAGGTACAGATCTCTGGTAAGTAGTCCGAACTTAGTCCGCTCCAAGGTGCAGACGTCCTCCGTGGAGGACGCATTGCGCCGTTTTAATTCCCCCGTGCGGAAATGGCCTAAGTGGAATTAAGTGGGGTATCAGGCTGCATCAATGACTGCTGTAACAAAATAGTCTGCAGAATTTATAGCAGCTCTAGCCCACAACCAGAAATAATGTAGCCTTCCAGATGCTATTCCCACCAGGCCTTCCTACCAGGCCTAGCCATCATAGGTAATGGTTTGGAATGCTGGGAATTGCAGTACATCTGCAGAGCCACATAATTCCTAGTCCCTGTCTAAACCTAGCATTTGGAAAATCCCCTTTGCTTCAAGAAACTTCATGGTAGGATTCCTATGTGCATGCAGATAAAACATACAGTCTTTCTGAGTTCTTGGATCTGCTTTTCATCCAAACACTTGGCCATATAATGAAAGATCTCAACCTGATGAATGGAAGTAGATTCTTCCTGCATACTTCCTATCCTCTGTAATCAATACATGAAATAAAAAATGTGAACAAAGGCCCTAGATAATATCTTACATACATTTGGTGACATACAGCTGGTCAAAATCATGCGCATACATCCAAGAGGCAAGCCATGTTATCTTTAATTTCATATGGTTCTATTCAACAAAGACAGCGGAAAAACTGGCCTGCTTTGGACATGGGACTGATTTTAAGCCTTATGCCTCTGAGGACAAAGAATAAGTCCTCCCTCCATCTCCTTTCCTCCTCCTCCTCCCTCTCTCATACACACACACACACACATGTATACAGTGAGAAATGAAATGGACTGGCAGCTGAATTGACGTCACTGCGATAAGGCAGTATCCTCCACCACATCTAACAGAAAGTGAAGGGCATAGTGGATGCAGGACAAATACATGACACACACACACGTCCATTATCCGGCACAGCAGAATAGATGACAGGTGGTAGCATTTTTGCCCTAGCATCTGCTTGCTGAGGCACTCGCCACACACTGCCCAGGGTGTAGCTATAGGAGGAGGGGCAAAATGAGGGCATTGTCCCTGCAGATAAGAATTCTGCTCACCGATGGAATTCAGTCTCGCAATTTCTGGCACTGCAGTAACTGAGAACTTCATTCGAAAATTTAGAGGCATCCAAAGAAAAGGGGCAGGCAGACTTACCAAGAGAATAGGACCACAGCAAATAGAAGACATCTAGGTGTGAAAGATTTTCAATGTTTTACTCTCTGCAATGCTAGAAATTTGTGAAGGGAAATTTCACTGGGGGGACAGTACTCTTATTGGGGAAGCCAATGTCCTCCTTTTCCACCCTTCTGTAGCTCCATCCCCACCCTGCCTAATGTAGAACATTGTTCTTGTGTAAACCAAAATTGAGCACCATGTTCACCAGCAGTGGCGGGAGGGCGGTTGTGCAGGCCTTGGGCTCATGTGCTTCCCATATGCTGGCAAGAAGAGAAATTTGCCACTGTTTACAAAAGCCAGCTGGTTGTTATACTTAAACCAGAAATCATATGTTTGTCAATTGCTAAATAAGCCATCTCCAACCTATATTTAACTAACTGGTTAACTAACTAACTAGCTGAAAGTCTGACCAATGAATGACCTACAGTCACATCTAGTTTCCACTTCCTGGATTGGGACTGATTTTCAGCAACTTATTAAGAATTAGGGGAGGATGGATATCTAAGGATATCTAAAATGGGAAACCATTTCATTTGAGGGCAATTTGGTAGACTTTTTTGAGGTGATTTTTTTTTACATCCATTTTTAAAAAATGGAGTCTGGGTAGTCAAAGAGACTTCAGGGTAACATAGGACACTCTTACCTGGGAGTAATACATACTGTAGAGACTGCAGAGACACTGCTTTCTCTACTATGATACCGTGAGTGGTAGGCCCTCCTGTCCTTGGGAGCCTGGTAGACACTGATGCTTGCCTCATTTGGCACCAAGTTAATTTTTATTTTTCCACCCAAATGTTTGGGGTCCAGTAGGCATCATAGCTTGGCTCTGACCTGTTGGCGTCTGGATTTCTGTATCTTATCTTGCTGAATGTTTAAACGTTTGAGCTCTTTTATAATTGCTTCACCATTGTTTAATATTCTTTTATTGTTTGTACCTTGCCCTAAGATCTATAGGCATAGGACAAGATATAAGTGTTGTAATAAAGACATAACAAACAAACAAGCAAACAAACAAACCAGTGTATTCCAGGAGGCCAACACAGCCACTGAGAACTACTGCCCAATTTGTATGGTAGCCTCCTCTTTTTCTTTTTTAAATAAAACTCACTCCAGGTTTCTCTTAAAGAAGTTATGAAGATGGAAAGCGTTGAATAACACAACAGAGGAAAAACTACGTTTTAGAGACTGTTCAACAGGTGATATCTAGAAGTTAAGGGCCTGTTAAAACACAGTGTCATCTGACCTGACCTGCTATTCTCCTGCCCCCCTCCCTTCATCCAGTCTTGCTTTTTCCTCTTCTGTCTGCTCAGTTTTCCCCATTTCCAAAATTGATACACTTTGCTGTAACTGAACTTGGCCTCCCTGCATCCAGATCCAGTACTCCATACCAGCTCTGCTACATTTGATTTCTGGGCAAAGCAGACTCATGAAAGCATCTGAGACCAAACAGCATGTTCAGCTTCAGCTAATGAAATGCCAACATGCTAGCCTAGGATCCATTTAAGAGCACTCCCCTTCTCACTCTTAGACAGCCAAGTACACCTTCTGACTTAAGGACAGCCAACCATCAATACTGTCATTCTGTTTGGATTCTTTTTTGAGTAACTCACAAGTGTTCATAGGCCTCCATTTCCCAACAGTGTGGTCAATTCTTGAACAATTCAAGCAAATGGAAGGTTAACGACATTTTAAATATTGCCAAGAAACAGAGGTATAACATAACAAAAAGTGCAGCATCTTTAGCAACTTATTCAGAAATAAACTTCACTGAGTTTTACAGGAATAACTTCCAAGTAAGTGTGCATGAATTTACCTGGGAGTAAATTCCACTGAATTAAATGGGGTTTTCTTCTAAGCAGTCATGTATTGGATTGTAGCTGCACATTTCACTGCCTTCAGCGGGACAAACTTAAGAAAAACAGCCTGCTAAAATTACTGAGACTTTCAAATTTGTAATTTTACCTCATAGTAGCCAGAGGCCCTTTCCACATGTGGGGGGGGGGACCGGCGAAAATGCCCAAAAACGGAGCTTACCGGCAGCCGGGTAAGTCCGTCGCGATGCAGAGCAGCGCGAGCTCGCTGCTCCGCAGTCCTCCAGCATCCCAAATGGCGGCTTCCGGTTGGTAGAGGCTCTCCACCAACCGGAGAAGCTCACCAGCTGGAAGCCCGCCCCCGGCAGATCTGCAGGCACGCGCTTGCGCGCGCCTGCAAATCCGCGTCGGAGCCGAGCGACGGAGCGGCACGGGGCTGTGCGCTCCCTGCTTTTTAAACACCTCGAAAAAGAGGTTTTTAAAAAACATGCAGCGCGGCTAGTTCCGGCCGCTCCTGAATGGATTCTGGTGTGGAACTACAAAAAGTAGTCCACGCCAGTCCACTCTACGGTGTAGACGACCTCCGTGAGAGGTTGCTCTGCACCATTACAGAAGCCCGGTGTGGAAATGGCCAGAATCTGTTATTCACAGAGGTAATACTCAGGCTATCTCAACGAATGAGCAATAATAATGTTGTATCACTATACAGAGAGACTGGGAAAAGTTTCCTTTCTGAAGTAGAACTTCCAGAACTGCCAACCATTTTTCCAAACTGTCAAATACATAATGACACATAGCCCTCCAATGTGAAATCAAAACCCTTTAGGGGCTGGTAGATGTATCTAGATGGGCAGAAGTTAAAATAAAAAGCAGGAATAAAGTGAAATAAACATCTAATTAAAGTGATTTACATATAGCAGTAATCTAGCAAGAAAGAAAGGCACAAGAAAAACAAGTCAAAAAAATCAAGAAAAACAAAGTTTGGGTGGCAAAGTGTGTCTGTTGAGATTTTTTTGACTACAGTCCCCACTAGCCCTAACCAGTACAGTCAGTGGTGGAAGATGCTAGGAGTTGCAGGCCAGCACTATCTGGAGGCCCCAGTTGTCCATAAATAGAGTGATGTTGTTAGCTTTGTTCCTAGCACAAGAAAGCCCTAGTTTCCACCAAGTTTTAGACGAGCAAACACTTTGAATAAGACATGTTAGGCCAAATATGAGACCAAGATATACTGATGGAAATATCTGCCATTTCATTGGATTATAGTCATTAGTTGTGAATGATAGTTCGTGCAAAATCAAAGTTATAGACTAGTTTTCAGCTAGATTTGTAAGTTTGCTTGTTAGAAAGTAAGTTCTTGATGAACTCAGTGGAATAAGACTGAGTTGGAGAAGCTATGAAATTGTGGTTGGCAATAACAGCAGCTACTTGCCTGACTTAATCACATGGGAGACGAAGGATTTTCATTAATATGATAGCTGGAAAGAAAAGGCTCCCATCCCCTCCCTTCTCCATACACTCTATTCCTACAGATAATTACATACAGCCCAGTCACCTTTGGTCTGCTATTTCTCCTATATTCAATAAGGCAGTGGAATGCCAATGCACTCTTTTGCACCATCCCTGCATTTGAGCTTCAGTGGTGTTAGCTCCCATTTTTGCTTTATACCACTTAAAATATGATAGTATCATTTAGACTAGCCTGTTTATTCCACTTCCTGCTTCATGATTAGTGTGCAAATATTGGAAGCCATAATTGTTCAACAGTGCAATTGTGCAATTATATAATGATGCTATTATGCAACACACACACCCCAATCCCTGCTCAGGTTCGGATGAACACACACCACAGCACTTCCATCATTTTTTCTATGTTTTTTTCCCCACGAATCAACATTTATGAGGTTCTGCTTTTGCTTTTGTGTATTACTCTTTAAACGTTGCATATCTATTCTTTATTTATTCTTCAAACTTTTTCTGAACCCTCTGGATTCTCTGGGCATTAATCCTTAAAAGAATTGTATCAGAAATTGGACTCCTCCCCCAATAATTAATTAATTAATTAATTAATTAATTAATTGTTTTAAAAATGCCAGAGAATGGAGGATGAATGTACATTGGTTCTCTTAGGAACTCTTGGGAATCTCAAGGTCCTCTCAGAGCAACCACCAGAAGTAGCCTGGAGTTTCCCTGCTGGAGATCCTTGGGGAAGACCCAAAGGAAGAGTAATGACGCCTCATCTATACTGTGCCTACTATGCTCCCAGTATCACAATGAAGCAGAAAGAGACATTCACACACAAAGTGCTAAAGTGGTTACCAAACGATAGTGAGATTGGAGGGCATGAATGGATTATTTCAAAGGGGGAAAGGATTGTTTTCCACATAACCCAACAGTGGTACAGCACTAGGAAAATCACAATATTTTGTCATAAGCTCCAGGCAAAGACAGGGTAAGTGCAGTGCAATTGTGGTATAACAGTGTGGTATGATAAGCTCCTTAGTTCACACGGCTGTTTTGGGGATTAATGAGATAATCATGGTAAATAAGACATTTGTAATACAGTCAGGCAATTATGTAGTAACAGTGTCTTGGGACTGGCAGAATATTGATGCCACTGGAAGAAAATTCTCAGCTGTTATGTTTTGATGGAAGTCTTGAGATGAAATGAGAAGCCTTTTTTTTTTTTGCAAAGGTTAGAAAACCTTCTTTCTTGGGCCAGGTTGGCTAGAGGATCCACCCCACAGGAACAGCAAATTCACTCTGGATTTTACTGCTGTGTGACTTCAGACCCTGCTTTGAGCTAAACAGGAGTTCTGCCAATGCTGAACTACAGCCCACCAGCACCAGAGCTCCCATTCAAGTTGGAGCCCCCATGGGAGAAGCAGCCACTCTGGTACTGGATCCACCAGGGCAGAGGAATTACTTTCCCCAGTAACTCCAGGAAAAATTAGAAGGACATGCTGTTGAATCAAGGATCCATCTTTATTGAAAGAAAGGCATTTCTGTCTCACACCTAACAAATTAGAATTTGAACAAAAGAATGACTGACCTTGTACCTCCGCTTCTCTCTCAGGAACTTCAGAAGGATGGAGAGGAGTTTTGCAGTCACCTCTCTCCCTCACCCTCGCTGGTTGTTTAATGGCTGAAGCAATGGACCAATGAGCTCAGCTGATGCCTTTGTAGGGGAAGCGGCAAGCACACCTCTGCGCATACAGAGCAGTTACGCTCTGTGCGTGCCATCTAGAACCTTGGCTAATATGGTTTCTAGTGTTCCAAACTGCATGGAATTCTCAATCATGAAACAAAATGTATGTGGGGCTAGGTCCCCTGAATTCTAGTATAGTGTCTTAAGATCCAGTTCTCCATAGCCTGGAGGCAGTACTAAACCAGGTGGTTCTTACTTCTGCTTTTTTGGACTGCAACTCTCATCAGCCCTGGCCTGTATACCTAATTATGGGAATGATAGAAGAGGTAGTCCAGCAACAGCCATAAATTCCCAAACCCTGTTCCAGAAAATAACAGTTTCTTGTCAGTAGCCGAGATGGCCAGTGGAGAAGGGAAAGTATGCTTATATTTTCCTCTTTTAGTTTACATTGAGGCTTGCACCACATACAGCTGCATTTAATCCTCAGGACCAAGTGATGGGAAAAACAATTTTGTACATGTGCCAAACAGCTAAGCTCTTAACAGTAAATATTGTAGGATCCACATGGGTGAAAGCTATGAGTAAAGAACAGCTCTCATGCGTGCAAGTGTTAGCTCATGCAGATGCGGACAGTGGATTGTATTGTGTTTTACATGATGAATTCAAGCTGAGAGAAGAGTATATTGCACAGGGTAATGGGCTCAATCATTTCCCCTGTAATTGGCATTCCTGTGTATGAGGTGCTCTTATTACTTTGATTAACATGACTGTCAATCCCCCACCAGCAAGACAATCTCTCCTGAATTGTGACTGACCTTTTCTGAGGATTTAGGTAGAGGAGCGGCAGTGGCTTTTGTGAATATAGCAGGTAATCCATCTCCAGGGGCTTCTCCAATCAGACCTTTTGGTTCATTTTCATCCATCAATCACCCTCTAAGTACATTTCTGTTCCATCATCCGTGAGGAGGAGGCAGCTTGCCTTCCCGAGGGGAGTCTGCTTCCCCCTCACCACCTCCACTTCTGTCTCATCAGTAACACTGACAGAACAAGAGCCATCTTATTCAGAAAAGGCTGGAGCTCCAGCACGTCAGGTTCCCTTTGAAGTCTCCAGTAAGGTTATTGTTTGTGTCACTGTATTTCTTAATGTGACAGTGGCCATTTCCGCACTAGACTGTTACAGTGTTGTTATTCCACTTTCAACATCCTATGGAATCCTGGGATTTGCAGTTTAGGGAGCGGCCTCAAAGGTGGAATTGAAAGTGGAATAATAGCACTGTAACAATCTAGTGCGGAAATGGCCAGTGTCTACAGGACAGAGCACCAAGTTCATTGTCTATGGAAAATTCTGTGCTTTTATGTTTAAAATAAGTCCCTCTTCTCCCATCTTTTGCCCTCCTCGATCTCAGAACTCCTTGGTCAGTGGAGATCTTGGTCTAACAGACCTTTCTTACCTGTCCTGTTAGCCGGCCAAAGCAATTTTGCTTCCTGAAGCAAAGGTCAAAATACTATCTGCTTCCATTTTATGTATGGAAGATAAATGGATTGGGCACTGAATCTTGCTTCCAACACAGGCAATGGGATAATGCCCTCCAACACACTCACAGGCAACAAGCTAGCTATGGGATGAAAGATAAGCCACATGGCACACATAGATCTGCCTGCCAAAAGAGGAGAATGATTGGAGGGACAGGAGGTTCAGGTGGAACTACTGGTGGTTGCTATCAGTGTTCCTTTGAATCAGATTCCTCACTCTGCCTAATGATAGAGCCAGACTTGTATCTCTTGCTTAGCTCTAAGGCAGCTTTTTTTGTCTTCCTCCTCCCCATTTCTACAATAAGCAAAAGCCAACAAAGCCATCCTCTGTCAAAATCTCTGGCTCATTCCTTTTCCTATAGATCCCTGGGTCCATGTTTCTGACCAATGTTCTTCAGCTTTCCTGAGACATAACCTACTCAGCCTCCCATGTTCACTGCCTACCCCTTCCTTATTCCACTCCTCCCCACATAGCATCTCTGCATTACTCCCCCACTACTCCTTGTTCCTGGGAAGCAGAACCATCCACCACCACCACTCACCACCACAGCATCGAGAAGAAAAAAATCTTTCTGTCTGGTAGTGCACCAAAGGTGTCTGGTTTAGCCAGCTTTCTGCATGCCTGCCTTTGAGCATAATCCTGGACATACATGAGAAAGCTGCTTTTGACAAATGATTAGTTATGGGTTTCATCCAATGGCCTCCAAAAGTAGTTACCACTAAAGTTAAACTCTTTACTTTCCATTTCTTGCAGGTAACTGGTATACATACCTTACAGTTCCTTCAGGGGAAAAGCTATGAATGCTACAAATTGGTGACCTGTGATAGAACTCATACTTTTCTGCCATTCACCTTCTCACTTCAGCATATACAACAGAGCATGAGCCAGCAGTTGAACCGAGTGGAGTGAAGTTAAATTACAAATGAGCCAAGTTAAATTACAACTATAATGTAATATACCTTAGTTATGATAAAATAAACTAATTATAAGTAAATCATTATTTGTAACAAGTTATTTCAATGTTATGGTTTGTGGGTAGCCTTATTGAATTGGTTAACCTGATTAACTTCTTCCTGTTTGATCATCCTCCACAACATATGAGACACTTAGATGGGAAACAACCCAACTGACCTTGCCAGCAATATTTGTCGGTTTTCCCTGTTGACAGGGCAAAGAGTGAAGTAAGAGGGGAAAGGTGTTCAAAAATAAAAATACTTTTGAAGACTACAGCTCCCCAAATCCCCCATCCAGCGTGGAACCAGCTTTGCTAAAAATCTATTTAGACAGGCAAATGTCTTTGTTTGAAAGTACTATAGCTTTGGCTTTTTCAGGCAAGTCATATGTACCAGACCAGGTCTACTCTGACCAGCCTATAAGGAAATTTGGCTTCTGACAATAAGACTGCCAGATACAGATCTACCTGTAGCTACCACAGTTTGAGGACAGTGAGGCAGTGGCCTTGTTGGATGTAACTCTACACTATGGTTTAGCATTATCTACACGAGTAGCAGTGAGATTTGCCCTTGTGTGCTCCCTTTTCCTTCCCATTCCTCCATTCCAGCCATGAAAAGGAGACTGGGAGCACTGGCTTCCAATTCTGTAGTAAGCAGAGTTTCTCTTTGTATTTGAACTAATTTTAAAGTATGGTTTGTTATTTGTGGTTTATTTGAACAAAGCACAAATAGTCTAGTATCCTGTTTTCCCTTGTGGATAACCAAGTGCTTCCAGAAACGCCACAATATGAGCCTACAGACAAAGAATGCTCCCTGCACAGTTTGTCCCCAGATCCTGGCACTCAGGGTGATAGCAGCCATCTTGAATGCCCTCAGAAAGAGTGTGAGCATGCCATGAAGCAGCACTTCTGGACTTACAGCTCCCATCATCCCCAGCCAGCATGGTCAATGCACAGGGTCAAACCACCAGGACCTTTGACTAGTAGGGTTGGTGAGGTCACCTGCTACACATACACACACTGGGCTTCCTCTGTCCTTCTGAGCTCAGGAGATATGCCAGCTGGACAGAACTGATAGGAAATTCTGAGCTATTCCAGTTGTTACACAAAGTATTCTGGCCAAAGGATGGACTTGCACTTTGACAGGACCATTCATAATTTAAAGTTGCTCTGAAGTAGAGAAGCCTGCCCATATGTTTTGTCTATGACATTTTCTTAGATCCTAGTCTCACACAACATTGATTACCTCTGTTTCCTTCATATCTCTCCCCACCACCCAAGGTCATGCATACCCAGCTGTTAAGCTGAGTCTAACTCTGTGGGGTCGGTACCTGTCGTAGTCTCCATTGCACAGGGCTCGCACAGGGATAGCAAAGGACTGCCATACAGGATTCAGAGTGTTCTTCACCACTTCTGTTTTGTGGCAGATGGTAAATCTGGCATGATTCAAGAGAAAAAAGTTTAATGATGAATTTGTCACCTGGAGACTGCTCTGGGTTAGACAAAGAAATCCCAGCTTCCTAAGTGACATTCTGCAAACTATCCTGGACAGGAGAAAAATGGCACAAGGTTGGACCAATACAAAAAGGAATCACTGTAAAAAGCTAGCCTTCTCTGTAATGGCAGCTGGTGTCAATGGAGTAGGGAATCCATGCTAGGTTTTAGCTGACACACTCAAAAGGAGCTATCTCCCAAATAGATTCAGCACATTGAACAGTTCCTTCAAGCATTTTCAAAACCTAGAGCAAATTCACCACCCCACTGACATGGGATCCATGAGTTATCATTCCTTCTGTGAATGAGGGCTGAAACAGGCAATGCGGGAAATATACTGGCAACCACAAAGAAGCATCCTTCATAGATGATAAAACTATTGTACTTTTTCACTTAGACCTGTGCTTGAGTTAGCACATTTCCTTCATCAGTACTTCAGTGTTTTGATGAAAGACTGGGAACATTACTTGTTGAATTACAGCTCCCAGAATCCTCATGTTAGCTAATGGATGCTGGGAACTGTAGTCCCCAAAGAAACTTTTCCAAGCTCTGGTCCTACTCTTTGTCTGACTTGCTTATTTGAAATGAACAAAAGAAATGCTTCTGAGAGAATAGATTTTAGTGACTGGTAAGAAACGAAAGCACATCAAGTACATTGTCAATCATTTATTTTTTAGGACAGCTAATGTTATAAAATTGGAGCAGCAAGGATGCATTAATTTCTCCCAGAGCAACCTACAGCAATCACAAGGATGAGTACGCTGAAAGGTACTTTCCCATCCTGACTGAGTTTAATATTCTCCCCTTCATAGCTCCTCCTTCCCACCTAACTATTTTCAGACAGTATTCTCCAGGAGCGCTGATTTCCTCATGAATATGCAAAATACACACATTTTTAGATTGGCAGGTACAGAATGTTTAAGAAGAGATGTCAACACCATGTTATCAAGCATCAGATTTTTCATGGCTTTACAACAAAAGATGCATTACTACAACAACCTTGTAAATAAGCATCCAAAAGTTATTAGTCTTTTTAAAACTAATGTCCTAAGAAGATGGTATCTAACCACAGGGGAGAAGATGTCTCCTCTGTGACCAGCATGGAATTCCAAGATACTAGCCTCTTATTAAGAGGCCCAGTGGAAGAAGAAAGAAGCAATCTGTTCAGCGAGATAGTGGTTATGATAGTTAGATAGGGTTGTTAAGCTGAGGGGACCTATTCATGTTGTAATGCAAGTATTTTGTGCCAGAGAATGAGCTTATACTTTGATAGGATAATCCATAATAGGATTTGACAGGATCACCCATAATCTAAAATAAAAGAGGGCTCTAACAGAGGGATACAAAAAATAATTGCAGGTTTTTCTGATTTTTTCTTGTACTGCCTGTCTTGACATGTCAAGAATGCCTGCTGGAAAAATGATCATTTTCTAAAATGATTATTTTATTTTATTTGCATTTCAGGACTTGTTGAGAAAATTTCATTTGCACAAAAATATTTTTCTGCAAAAAACAAAATTTTGCTAATGTAAAAATATCATCAAAAATGTGCAAAAACTCTTGGAATCTCACTCAATGCGACAGGAGGGGAGGAACTTTGTGAAATTCTTCATTCTTGGAATGAAAACAAAATATGCAAAAGATCCCTACAACTGCTTCCCACTGCATTAACCAGGAAATCCTTATAAATTTCACGCTTCTTGATAAAAATTGCTTGAGACTAAGTTTTACTAGAAGTCAGTGAATCAGGCTGTGTTATGATCTGCTCAAACCTCCTAAGACTTAAAGGCCTGGTACTTACGTCCCATCCTCATTGCTTCTGTAAAACACCATGAAGGGGTCAGATTTTCCGAAGAAATCTTTCTTGTCCAGCTTGTTGGCACAGAATTGCATGGTGGCCACATCCTTGGAAATGGAAGCAGAAAATGGACAGTCTTTAAACAATGTTGCCGAACTACCACAACTTTCTGCATGGTTGCCCCAAAATTGCGATGATTTTTTTTTAAAGTTCAGGGCTTTGGGGATAGCGGTGAAATTATGGGAGCTGCAGGGGGCACAAAAGTAAGATCTAGGGGCTACAGGCAGCCTGTAGAACAGAATCTGCCCACTCCTACTGAAGGAGGTGCAATGACTAGAGGGAGACAGATAAAGTGTAAGACATCTCTTATCAGGAGAGAAACCTTACCTGCCAATTCCTGGGCTCCTCAAGAACCTACAGGGCAGTTTTCACTTTTGCTGCCATCGCATTGCCACTGTTATGCACCACTCCAAAAAGTACTTTACACCAGGGTCCTGGACTGTTATGTTGGCATAAGGCAACATCAATATTTTGACATTTAAAAAGAAACCCTCCTTTATGCACACAAGAAGATGGTAAAGCATACAGCAAAAGAAGCCAGAGCTGAAGAAGAGAGACTGAAGACCATCAGTGAAGGTTCTATGCATTGACTGGTAGCAGAAAGGGTTGAACTATAGCATGGAACTGGACCAGGAAAATTCAAAGCAGCTGGTTACCTTGACATCTAACAAGGTAATGTGGCATCTAAGAATTTAGATCTTTTCTATTCTTCCTTTCATTCATTTGACTATAGTGCTTAAAATCTTTTCCCCAATCTGTGGTAAGTGTACTGAAGCTTTGAGGAGAACTAAGCAGGGTTCTTGCATAAGTAAAAAGAGATGCAAACGCTGCCAGAACTTCATATCAAGTAAATGCTTCAATATCTCTGGATGTTAAATCAAACTGAGTTCTTATGATTAAGCAAATGTAGATGCTTTTCATATGTGGAAAGTAAGAAGTGGAGACTTGGGTCTGCTTCTTAGTTTACTAGCTCCATAGAAGCCTAAGGCTTGCCCTGTTGTCCTTAATGAATGCCACTGCCAGCCAGCCAGACTTGCCATGCTGGATTACAACACCAGCAAAATAGCTAATTCATGGGACCACAACTAGTTCAGTAGCTTCTACAGCTCTGTATTTTATGCAGAATACACTGTAGCAGCTTTTATTGATTTAGTGCCCTCCAGGTGTGCTGCACCCTAACACCCACTAACCATGCTGGGCGGGAATAATATGAGTTACTATCCAGTCCATCCGGAGGGTGCCAGGTTAGAGGATGCTAGCTGCACCTGAGAAATTCAGATCAGGCATAAGGGATGGAGAGCTCAAAAGCCGTGACAATCCAGTTGCAGAGAAGCAGCTTGATTCTTTTGAACATTCTTATCCTCATTTTCATGCTTACTAAAGAGAGTTTGGAGAGAATTGGTTTTTCACAGTAGCACAAATATCTCCCCAGTGACTTTAGCACCATAGTAGGTAGACGGACAGAAAATCCACTGGGGATGAATACTGAACTGATACAGCAGGGTGTGGAATAATATTCTTAATAGCTTCAAATCTCAAGAACACTGAAGTACATATAAGTGCTCAGAATATCAAGGATAAAGGAAATGTGTCTTCTTTCACATTTCCTTGATGAATGGCTTTATTGATTCAGGGAAGATGGCAGTGGAGAGGGTGGGAAGGAGGTCGTAAAAGGACTTTACTCCCAGGTTCTTAACCAGTGGTGTATTTAGTGTAAACAGTGCCTAGGGCAAGCATGGAACTTGCACCCCTACCTTCTTACCTCTACTCTCCACTCCACCCCACATCCACAGCTTTTTTGCACCCCGCTGGCATTGGCGCCTGGGGCACGTGCCCTACTTGCTCCACCCTAGGTAACGCTTCTGTTGTTAATCTCTAAGCAGGAGGAAGGCTCCATGGAGGTGAAGGGTAGGGTGAAAGGCAATAGAGTACAGGGCTAGAACCAAAAGTGGGTAGATTATTTTTATAGTATTCTCTTTTAAGAAACCCTTCTTTCCTTCTGTTCCATCACACCTAGTAGGCTGTCAGGAAAAAGGCAAGTCACTGGCCTGAGCTGATTGCTAGCAGAAGCCTTCTGAAACCAGGCCCCAGGTCACTGAAACCAGGCCATGCACACCTCTGAGGTAATAGGATCTTCATGTTAGCCCAAGAAGATGCCTCTTACAGTGGTGGATATCAGTTTATTTCTGGAGACTATGGTGAAGATTGAAAGAGAGAAGAAAACAGAAAGACTGAAGAAGGTGTGCAGTGAAGAAAGACAGCTTAGAACTCAAAGGGTTTCTCAGGTGGGGGGTGGAGAATGCTCAGCTAAGGAGATGGGTTGTGTATAACAGCACTGCTCCCCGAAGAAATTTACTGGAGCAGTCATCAAATTACCGAGCTGAAAGAAACCACAAGGGCCATCTCAGTCCAACCCCCCCACCATGCAGGAATGCACAACAAAAGTATTTGGAAAAGATGGCAATCCAGTCTCTGTTAAAGAGTCCAAATGACACCCTCGAGTAGGCAAAGGAGGGGGTGTTCCCACTGATCTAGGCAGAAAGTCAAAGTGCAATGATAGATAGATACCACACCATGCTATCCCTTCACTAACATAATCAGTAGCCATGATGTAGCTAGGCTATTGTGGAAGCCAGTGTCCAAAAAAAAGTAACTTATCTGAGGTCCAATTCCCTGTGTATGGCATCACAGATGTGTGCTGCACTGGAGCAGTGAGCAGAGGTAGGTGTTTGGCTGTTTGGGCCCCAAAGCAACACACAGTCTGCCATTTCTGTCTCGGTGCACATGTCTCATAGAGTAAAAGCATGCTGTCCACCACCATCACTCCCAGGAAGGGGGCAGGGGAGGGGCAGCTGATGGGTTTCACATTAATCAATCAATCCACAGTGGTGGATTGACTTTGGATTTAAAATCAATTTCCGCATTAAACTATTATATTACTATTATTCCACTTTCAACATCCTATGGAATCCTGGGGCTTCCAGTTTAGGGGACGGGCATTTAGAACTCTCAGCCAGAGAGTTCTTTGGCTTCAGTAAACTACAGCCCCAGAATTCTACATGATGTTGGAAGTGGAATAATGGCACTATAACAGGGTAGTGTGGAAAGGTCCTAAGTCTAAATTTCAAAATACTTCCTCAATGAACTCTGATAGGTTCAGAAACCTATGATCATGATTTTAAAAATTTGGACTAAAACATGAAGGGAGGCATACACCACATGGATGCTGCCACTGAGCCAGAATGACTCCACTGAGGAGCTAAGGTCTGTGTGTTCCTCAGCACCTGAGTAAAGAAATCAGATACAATTGACTCAGGATATGTTCACATGGCCCAGTCCTCTCCAATCCAAAGATGTCAGTAACTCTTTGCAGCTACCTTTCTCTTATCACTGTGGAGATGTCCCATGGGGCTAATATACTGAGGCCATTCCTGCACTATACTCTTATAGTGCCATTATTCCACTTTCAACATCCTATGGAATCCTGGGGTTTGCAGTTTGCCTTAGGCCCCTCCCTAAACTGCAAACCTCAGGATTCCATAGGATGTTGAAAGTGGAATAATAGCACTATTAAGAGTGTGTGGAAAATAGTCTAAGATGTGGGCAGACACAAGGGATTTCTCCTTTGTGAATATGGATGGAAACTGACCTTTAGGACTTTGCAGTACCATTCTTGGCTCCAAACTCCATTCCAAAATATGTTAAATATTTAGAGATGAAATGAATTTAGTATATTTAGAGCTTGGGAAAGTTACTATCCTGGACTACAACTTGTAGTCCAAAAAAGTAGTTTCTCTAAGCTCTGTTTTATAAACAATATGTTTGTAAATGCACTTTGTGAAAAAATATGTTCAAAATCACATATTTATATATTAATTTTTGTGAAGGGTTTTGTTTTGTTTGTAAAACTATCACACCCTCACTCATTAATGTGAACATGAGTTGGAATGGCCTTATGAATGAACAGGTGCAAAGCTGACATGAACTGGAAATAGTCAGTTTCAGTTCTTCTGCTGTCAAAGTCTTCATTCTTGTCAAGTCAGGAAGGAGATCAAGGTGAAGGTATGAAACAAAATATTTCTGGTTGGACTGAGGCGACACACTGGCAGAAACAAGGTGAGTTTGTGAGAGAGAACGGCATTAGGCAGAGACCCTCTATCATTACGTTCAAAGAAGCAGATTTGACTTGGAAATTCCCCCAAAAGCCTATCACGAGACTTGCACTTGGCAAAAGCCAGCACTCTTCTATCATGTGAATATGCTTACTGAAAACAGAAGATACTTGGACACTTTGAACAAAGAAACCACAGCAAACATGTAGAGTTGCTAGTTTACTTAGATTTTAGGGGAGGGCAGGGTAATTTTTCATTTCTTTCCCTATTTTCTTTTTTTGTCATTTTTTAATGATTTAAACCTGAGGGCAGGAATTATTTTAAACAAGAAGAAGAAGATTGAAATGTAAGTCACTCTGAGAGCATTTCTAGCTACCAGAGGTGGGGGTGAGGTATAAATGCTATAATATACTTTTAAAAGCAAGTCAGATTACAGCCAGTCAAGGCCATCAAAGCCCCACCTTCCTTATTTTCTTTGGATTTACATGCTTCGAGACCAGTAGTAAGAGACAACAACCATACAGAAGGAGTGTGTCCAGAGTGGGCCTAAGACATTTTCTTGTCTGAAGCAAAGACAGGATGCTGTCCCATCTGATCCCACCTACAGAATCTGACTAGATGGGCAGCTGAAATGTATTTCAGCACTGATGAGAGGACAGTATTTCTTCAGCCATTTTGGCACTAGCCTGTTAATAGTGCTATTATTCTACTTTCAATATCCTATGGAATCCTTGGGTTTGCAGTTTACAGAAGGGCCTTTGAGGCCCCTCTCTAAATTGCAAAGCCCAGGATTCCATAGGATGTTGAAAGTAGAACAATAGCACTATTAACAGGCTAGTGTCAAAATGGCCTTCATGCCACCTGGAGAATAAGAGATTAACCTATTGCTGGAGACTGCTCAAACATACAGAAGGGAATAGAACAGATAGGGAGCTTCCTGGAGTATCTGTCTCCTGAGGCAACTGTCTCATTCTGCTTAATGATTGGGCAGACCCTGGGCACAGCCCAGCAGTATTCTGCCCCCTTCTGCATGCCAATGCAAACCTCATCCTGCCATCTGGCTCAATTGGGCATGAATCCCACAAAGTGATTGTGAAGTCAGGGAGCCATCACCAACAAAAAGGGGGGCTGGATGGAAGATGGATAGATTATCCCCTACTGCCCTTTCTCCAGTAAAGCCAGCTCCTAGCACAGCCTGCAAAACTGCTCATGCAGGGCTAATTGTTTGTCTCTCAGTTCGTTCAGATTGAAATGGCTGTTAAATTCCCTTTATAGCACAACAGATGGTAGGCTGCTTTGAATGCATTCAAGCGCACCCCTGAAATTCTGAGCAGACATTAGTGCCAGAGGCAGCGTGCACTACAACCAGACAGGGTGTGTCCAGAGATCCAAAACAGTATCCACATTGTAATGGGAGAGCATGCTCCCTACATATTTGAGGCAGTAAATTATGGGTGCATATGTCCGTGCAACCTGAAAAGCAAAAGAGAAAGGAACTATTGAACCTAACAGAGAACACAGATGCAGCCCAGTTGACCAGAAAACAAAGTAATACTTTATTAGGCCAATCTCATCCTCTGGCAGAAAATACTATGCATGTCTTCAGGATCTGAGATCTCTTTGCCTATGGCCTTCACTGGGAGATGTAGGGAGAAGGTCAGAAAGGCTAAAGCACAGAACGAACTTAGGCTGGCCAGAGACATTAAAAACAATAAAAAGGGCTTTTTTAAATATGTCCGCAGCAAAAGGAAAAAGAAGGAGACAATAGGGTCGCTGTGCAGAGAAGATGGTGAATTACTAACAGGGGGAAGAGAAAAGGCATAACTACTTAACACCTTCTTTGCCTCAGTTTTTTCCCAGAAGGATACAAGCACTCAACCTGGCGGTTGGGGAGCAGGTGAGGAAGCAGGGGAAATGCGGCACATAATAGGTAGAGAGGTGGTACAGGAATACCTGGCCACACTGGATGAATTCAAGTCTCCAGGGCCAGATGAATTGCATCCTAGGATATTAAAAGAACTGGCAGAGGTCATTTTGGAACCGCTTGCTATAATCTTTGAGAAATCTTGGAGGACAGGAGAAGTTCCAGCAGACTGGAAGAGGGCAAATGTTGTCCCCATCTTCAAGAAGGGAAAAAAAGAGGACCCAAATAATTATCGCCCAGTCAGCCTGACGTCAGTACCTGGAAAGATCCTGGAGCAGATCATTAAGCAGTCAGTTTCTAATCACTTAGAAAGCAACGCGGTAATCACGAGAAGTCAACATGGATTTCTCAAAAATAAGTCATGCCAGACTAATCTTATCTCTTTTTATGATAGAGTTACTAGCTTGATAGATGAAGGGAATGCTGTAGATGTAGCATATCTCGATTTCAGTAAGGCCTTTGACAAAGTTCCCCATGACATTCTTGCAAAGAAGCTAGTAAAATGTGGGCTGGACAGAGCTACTGTCAGGTGGATCTGTAACTGGTTGACTGACCGTTCCCAAAGGGTGCTCACCAATGGCTGCTTTTCATCCTGGAGAGAAGTGACTAGCGGGGTGCCACAGGGTTCTGTCCTGGGCCCAGTGCTGTTCAATAACTTCATCAACGACTTGGATGAAGGAATAGAGGGCATGCTGATCAAATTTGCAGATGACACCAAATTGGGAGGGGTTGCTAATACGCCAGAGGACAGGATCAAAATTCAAAATGACCTGGACAGATTGGAGAGCTGGGCCAAGGCTAACAAAATGAAATTCAACAGAGAGAAGTGTAAGGTCCTACACTTAGGTAGAAAAAATGGAATGCAGAAATATAGGATGGGGGACACTTGGCTGGATGGCAGTACGTGTGAAAGGGATCTAGGAGTCCTAATAGACCACAAGTTGAACATGAGTCAGCAGTGTGATGCGGCAGCCAAGAAAGCCAACGCAATTCTCGGCTGCATCAATAGGAGTATGGTGTCTAGATCGAGGGAGGTACTGGTACCACTCTACTCTGCTTTGGTTAGACCTCATCTTGAATACTGAGTCCAGTTCTGGGCACCCCAATTCAAGAAGGACATGGTCAAGCTGGAGCAGGTCCAGAGGAGGGCGACCAAAATGGTGAAGGGCCTGGAAGCCATGCCCTATGAGGATAGACTTAGAGAGCTGGGTATGTTCAGTCTGCAGAAGAGAAGGTTAAGAGGGGACATGATAGCTATGTTTAAATATTTGAAGGGATGCCATGTAGAGGAGGGAGAGGGCTTGTTTTCTGCCGCTCCAGAGACCAGGACAAGGAGCAATGGATTCAAGCTGCAGGAAAGGAGATTCCACCTGAACCTCAGGAAGAACTTCCTGACAGTCAGGGCTGTCTGGCAGTGGAATATGCTGCCTGGGAGTGTGGTGGAGTCTCCTTCTTTGGAGGTTTTTAAGCAGAGGCTGGATGGCCATCTGTCGGGAGTGCTTTGAGGGTGTTCCTGCATGGCAGGGGGTTGGACTGGATGGCCTGTGTGGTCTCTTCCAACTCTACATTTCTATGATTCTATGATTCTATGATTCACATAACTGCAGAGCATTTTGTGCTGGGGGGAGGGTGGCCTAATAAAGCTATTACTCTAACACAGAGTCTGGATGTTGTAAATAATTATAGTGTGTATTTGTGTGTGGCTTAAAATTATTTGGGGTATGTACTCATTTGCATACAAAAAGCCTTGACCTGAATGCACATGTGAGAAAGAGTTGAGCTGTGTCCATTTTTTAAGCTGTGGGAAGTCAATATGAGTCTGCATGAGTGGGGAAAAGATTGCATTGGTCTATGTAGGAGTGAAATTAGGATCTTCCCCTCCACTCCTCTCATAGACATCAGAAATGTGGGCGAGAGGAGGTGAGAAAAATTACAGTGATACTGTTTGTGCTCTTTTCTGTATGTGGGAGAGAAAGAAGATGAAGGAGTCTGCCTTTGCTGGTTGTCTAGACAGGCCTGTGTTTCTCCTGAAAGATATACACCAACTGTGCTGTTTTGTTCTGTTTGGTGTCAGCAGCAAGCTGGTCTCAACAAGTGGAGAGATTTTGAACCTGTAGTGAGCAACTGATACTTGATGATAGAGTTCAAGCAGACACAAGCTTGCCAGTTAGCATGGAGCTTCCCTTTCAGTTTCTCCCTCACAACCCAAGTTCATGGCTGAGATGACTCAAAATGGCTTCATGTTTTATGCGTGAAGGTTACCCTTTGCAGGAAAAATGAGTTTGGGCAACTCTCTTCAGGCTACTTATGCTGAAGAAGCTGGATAGAGAAAAGGCCATAGAGTAGCTTGGAAAAAATCTTTTTTCTTTTTTCTTTTTTGGAAACTACAATGCCTAAAATCTTTCAGCCAACATGGTTATTGGCAGTAGCAGCTAATGGCTTCCATGTCACTGGGTCAGTGAACTTCTTGGTTTTAGTCTGAAAAAAACTGCCCAGAGCGCTGAATCATATCTCCTAAATAGTTTCAGCACCTTGGATAGCTTCTTTCAAGTTTAGAGTAAAACCTGGAGTGACAGAGAAGCCCCCAGCTACCACTGGCAATTTTCCTGTAGTGCCCACAGGCTACATGTAACACCCAATCTTCCCTTTTTTGTGGTGTCCCCATCCTCACCCCTCACTGAACTGGCCACCAGTGCAAATATATCACCAAAAATATGTGCCACAGCAAGCACCACATCTTCAACAAATCATTCCCTTCTCTTTCCTCCCAGCCACAGAACCCTGGGGGACACTCTGCTCCGTTGGCCTCAAGGGGTTTAATTATTTGGGAGGATGCTCTGGCAACCTCTTATACCACAGGGATGCCATATTTACCACCATATTTCAACAACGTTTTAGCAAAGGCAGCTGCTGTAGTGGGAGCAGGACAAGGACGTAACCTTTGAAAGGTTGCAATGTGGTCTGTGAGAAGCCCCTTAATCCAAAGAAAGTGTTGTACCCTTAAAAAAAATGACACAGATTTCAGTGAAGAGAGATGTCCAGTGGTATCTTTGTAGAAAGGCAAGAAAACTTTCTGAGTTTTGAAGAATGTTCATTCAGCCTTACAATATGATATACCAAAGACTGCAGAACTATGTTGAAGCTGGGTTAGAAGCTGGATGGATATGTGAT
The DNA here is from genome assembly GCA_030412105.1 of Cyclura pinguis. NCBI lineage: Eukaryota > Metazoa > Chordata > Lepidosauria > Squamata > Iguanidae > Cyclura > Cyclura pinguis. The sequence continues at coordinate 68,377,251 of CM059602.1, read as the reverse complement.
CTGACACTGATTAATTAATTGCTTTTTTTAAAAATCTGGCTCATCTTCCAAGAAGATTCATACTGAAAGGGCACATGAACATACTAAAATATTCTTCATTTTATCCTCACAATAATCCTGTGAAGTGTTTAAAACCAGAAGTGATTGCCCCAAGATCACCGAACAAAAATTATGGCTGAGTGGAGATCTGAAACCAGGCATCTATGGAAAAAGATGCAGATAACAATTTTTTAAAAACCCACAGATAAAGATCCACCTCCTATGTATTATTTGAACCTGGCACCACATCACCCTAAATGCGGGCATGTTCCTGCCACCTTACTCCTAATAAACCAAATGAAGAGGAACTACCCCCAATGTTTGTGAAGAAAAAATTGTGATGCTGCCTTATTTCATTTGCACAGCTCTAAGCACAGACTGATATGTGTGCTCCTGCTCCCCAGAAATCATGTTCCTTGCAGTTTGGGTATCAGACCAGTTCTCTGCACAGCCAGTCTTTTCACACATTTGTTAGTTCTTGGTGGTTGGCCTTATTTGTCCTTTAGAATGAAGTTGAATGCTTAACTTCCAGCTGAGACCACACTTTAGTCAGAAACAGCTGTATTCTCAATTCTAGCTCCAAGAGCTTTTAAGGGAAACGCTTGGCCACCAACTGTCGTAAACACAAAGCTTATGTTGGAGTATCCTCTCCCAAGAGCAAGAGATGAAGGGGCATGAATCTCTCATTGTTAACTTTATGGCTCCCTGGAGCTTCACAGCTTGTTTCTCTGCATTAGAATTCTGCTAGTATCTGCTGAAGCCCTAGAGAACAATTTGTACTGTTGCTACAGCATACTGTCCCATCTTGTCATCTCTGGTAAGCTCCAGTTTAAATGTGATGCTGACCATGGGCACTTTGTCTGCCCATGGACTTGAAGTATTCCACATAACCCCTGCTTTATTGCTAGCAGTAGGGGTGGAAAAGAATTTTCTTGGGTTTGAAATTCTTGAGGGAAGCATCCCTTTCATATCTGCCATGACTCACTACAAGATAAAGCACACCTTTGATTGTGGTATGCTCTGGAGGGAAAAAAATTCATCACAAACCCTGCATACCTTTTTAAAATGCAAAAGACTAAAAATGCAATGATTGAATAATATGGGCAAATGTGCTTTAATCAGTGGGGAAAAGAAATATAAAAATGGATACATGAAAAATGCAGAAATAATGCAGAAAAAATAGATATGAATTCTCTTGCAAGGGGAACAAAACACTCTCACAACCCAATAGGTACCAAGGGTGAGATGAAGTGGGACCTAGAGAAAGGCAAAGAAATGGACAGACTTTCACATCCCATCCTTGCATCTACCAACGAGATTCCAGGGTCTCTATTGTCCTGCTAAAAGAGAAAAGTTCACTGGCAGCACATATAGTAGGAACCTTTTCACGAGACAGCAACTGGATGGAATACCTGCTTTGGCATGTGGTCATTCTCTGACCCAGGTTCATACAACGTCAGGGCCTTCTAAGGCGAGTTTCTAGCCAAGCTCTGCCAGATCCCTATGTAGCACAATCATAGATTCTAATCTATGAGGACAACTACCTGAGCTGCAGTTTTTTCAAATATAGTACCCTCCAGGAGTTTTGGACCTCCACTCCCATCATTCCTCATCACTGCCCAGGCAGGCTGGGGCTGACTGGATGTGCTATGTTTGGGTATTGTGTGACATTCACTAAAGCACTTTGGCCTTCTGATCTCAAGACCCTGCAGGTTGGAGTTTTCTTGGCTCTTCTTGGGAGCAATGACCTGACCAGAAGTGCAAAGAACAGATAAATAACTCACTCTGCAGTTACCCAGTTCCTCAGCAGACAGAATGATGGTGCCACACTTCTTCCCTGGAATCCCTCTGCAAGAGAAAACAACAGATTTCCAGCAAATGGGAAGGAGATAGAGAAAAAAAGATGGCTTGGGAGGAAATATGCAGCCCAGTCCCAATACAGTGTTATGTATGTGTCTGTGTACATTTATTGGGTCCAATCAATGGCTTCCACATCATGGGACTGGTGAATTCACATCCAATTTTAGACTGTTATTAGTTACAAGCTCCATAGTTTCAAGGTTCAAAGACATTTTTTTCTAATAACTGTTTACTTTCCTGTTTGTCAGAAGTAATTGACAGAGGTACTCCACAACTCAGTGGTGGCTGTAGTTTCCATATCAGTTAGGTTGTGAACCTACTCTGGATTCTAGTCTGAACTCTGAGGGGAGATGCACAGGGTGCACAAGGAACTTTAAATGAGCAATGCTCAAAACAGAATCAGCACCCTGGATTGCTTCTTTGAAGTCTGTACTAAAATTGGAACAGAGTCACCATCCCGCTGAAGTGGAAGCCGTTGACTGCTAAGCATAACACATAAGTCCTCCCTCTTCTCCAAAGGGTTCGGTGTCATTTTAGCTTCATTGTGTGTTGTCTGGCTGAAGAAAAGACTGATCACTACAGTAAGAAAAGGCCACTACAGTAAGGAAATCTACCACTACACTACACTACACTGCTATTATTCCACTTTCAACCTCCTATAGAATCCTGGGTTTTGCAGTTTAGGGAGGAGCATTTAGAATTCTTAGCCAGAGAGCTCTTTGGTCCCAGTAAACTACAAACCCCAGAATTCCACAGGCTGTTAGAATAATAGCACTATAACAGTGCAGTGTGGGAATGGCCCAAATTGCCCACATTCAAAGCCAATATTCTGACTCCTACACCAATCTTCCTTTTTTTTTTTTTTACTTGAGATCTATCCATGGTTCTCATCTGAAGCACAGGTCCTCCCATATAAGAGTCACAGGCCTAGTACCTAGAAAACTAGGGCTGTGACTCTGTTCTATTCTGTTCCTTTATCTATATGACTCTGGTCATTTTCTACTTATTGTTGTATTTGTGGGGGGGTTGGTGCATTAGCGTTATTACTGTTCTATAAGCCTCCATGGAAATTTAGCTGCAGCCTGACAGATAGAAATACTTTAAATAAATACAACTGGAAAAGTGAGTTCAGACAATCAGACACCAGAATATATATATTTTTTAATGTGGCAGAGTAACAGAGAACTAAATAAGTGTCCCCCACCCCACAAGATGCCTCCGGCCAAATCACACCCTCAGTTGAACCTACACAGTTTCAGGCAAAGTGAAATATTTAGTTTAAGAGCACACGCATGCAGGACATTGAGAACCACAATTTGCCCCGAAGCCAAAACAAAAGGAAGAGAGATTTATTTCAATTTTTCTTTTTCTTTAATCTTTTCTCATTTTTGGCTAGAAAATTTTAGTCAGCTTTGTGATTAATTCTGTCTGTTCCATTTCATAACCACAGGAGACCTCTGCAAGAGTAATGAGGTGTCAAACTGAATTCGTCCTGAAAGCTGGATGACAAGTCTATTTGTTCTATGGGGTTTGTAATTAGGAGCAAGACAGTAGGCCACTGACATGACCTTTTCCAAGCCAGAAGTCTAAATTACAAAAATCCACACACTACCTGAAGTGGACTACCTTAATTATAATTTCAGCTCTCTAGCAGCTCAAGGAAAAGTCTAGCTTTTGTAAGACAGTTCAAGTTGAAAGGGCAGAAGCAACAAATAAAAAATAAGCACATTCAGGAAGAAACTAACGTCAAACTAGATAAATACCTATATCCTGTGTTCAATTTACACAGCTTTCCATATGATCCTAAACTAGAGTGTCATAGACTAACACCTCTGTACTCTGAGCACTTGACTCTGTTCCCTTTAAAGAGTTGCCCATGGTATTAAAAGGTCTGTACGAGCACAATCTCAATGGTCATGCATATGGTCAATACGTCACCTGAATTATTTGCTATGGACACAGGTGGTGGTATTTGAATACTCCTATTCAACCTCTACCCAGAATGCAATAGAGCAGTGTACAAAGTCCTACATTGTGGTGGGGTAACAATGGACTGAGACTATTTATTTGCTACATGCCTGGGGCAAATGGGATGTGTTAACTTTTTTCTAAAAAAGAAAGCAGCCACCATGTGCAAAATGGTTGAATTACATGGACTGGGATCCTGTAGTCACTTATCTGGGAGTAAGCTCCACTGAATTCAATGTGATTTACTTCTGAGTATGCACATCTAGGATTGTGCTGCAAGTCAGCCTTGGAAAAATGTTTTAAGTTCTGCTAGATGCACTAACTACATCCATTATACGAATGCTTGATATTTAAACCTCCTGATTGTCTGCATTCTTTGTTATGTTTCTCCACAGGTGAATGTTTCCATGTCTTTCATGTCCTTTAAATGAAACAGTAATCAGACGATGAAGATAATGTGTGATGTTAAGAACAGAATGTTGCATTTAGATCAAGTGTGGGAAGCACGTGGAATTTCAGAGGTTGTTGGAGTGTAACTCCCAGCAGCCCTACAATGTTGTTGTTATTGTTGTTGTTATTTTTGTTGTGTGCCTTCAAGTCATTTGTAATTTATGGTGACCCTAAGGCAATGCTATTATGAGGTTTTCTTGGCAAGTTTTCTTCAGAGAGCTTTTGCCTTCCTCTGAAGCTGAGAGAGATGACTGGACAGAGTGAAATTTTCTGCCAGCATACTTACAGGAGGCAGTGGAAGCTGCCATTCTGGTCATCTGCTTCCTCTGGTACTCAACAGCAACTGGGATTTTGCTGGGTGCAGCTTTGTCTCCCTGGCCCTTAATCAGGTGGGGTGATGCTTTGGCTTCTTTGGTCTACTCTTAGGCATAGAAGGAGAAAAGAGTATCCTCTGCCCCCCCTCCATTTCTTCCTCCTTTGTTGCACATAAGTAGCCAGAACAATCCTAGACACATACCCATTGCCAATAAGGGGCCGGAAGATGCCAAATGCTGCATACCAAGGCAGAGACCTTACAAAAAAGGGTCTTTGCTGCAAGGTCAGAAAAACTACACATCCAGGCATAACTCCAAGGTATGTCTGTGTATGTCAGTAACATAACAATTTATCGTTGCTATAGTGAGGAATTCTGGGAAGTGTAGTCCCACAACATCTGGAGGGCTTCATGATTTCCACTCCTAACTTAGCCCATTTCAGACTAAGGCACAAAGCTGTCTCTGAGCTTATGGTTTGGGATTGTTATGTATCTGGGAAAGAGAAGAAGCATGTTGACAGTGTTCCATCTTGTGCTTGCCATCAAGCATCTGAAACCATTCTGGCATTAGCTGCTTTGGAAATTACACAGGAATATTAGGACCTGCACTCCTCTTCTTTCTTCCCTGAGATTGCATGAAACCCAAAGCCAGCTATTGTGACATGAAATGAGATAAGAATCATTGTGCATTCTGAGCACTGAAAAGAACAGCTAAAAGTAATGGCTTGATCTTTACTGTGTATAAATTCAATGGAACATCTGAACTGTGATGGTTATGACAGCACCAATGGAGACTTATGACAACTTTTGTGGTATGTGAACTGCCTGGCAAAACTGAAATACAGAATTCTATCAGAAGAATGAAAGAACTACTCCACTTCACTCTCCTTATCAGTGTCAGGCTCAGAATGACATATGCCTAGAGTTGTTTTCAAAGGGATGTGCCACCATTTGGCAAGAAAAACTTATGTTCTTCGTACAAGCTATATTGAAATTTTGCAGTGGGTGCAATGTGCCAAGTTGGTGCTAGAATTAGCAGTTTTCTTCCTCCCACTTCTCTCCAGCTCTTGGTTCCTTAATATACACTTATCTGCTAACCAATAGTAAGAAATTTCAGAGTTACTTCAAGGATAAGTAAGAGCTCTTAGCAGGACTTACCCATTGGAGACAGATGGCATGGGCTTCCCAGTTTTTGAATGTAATGTAAATGCTCCCATCCTGGAGAAAAGAAAAGAAAGAAATGGAGAGCTAAAAGTATTTTCCTACTGATGCCAGGCTTCTGTTCTGTTACAGTTTAGAGCAGGTGATTGTCTCCGCAGGTATTCTTGCATCATTTTCTGGTCATTCTTAAGCAAAAGATGGTCATAGTCAGAGAGGCTGCAAAAGTTGATTTTTTGAACTACCACCTCCAGTATTCCACAACAAGCACAACATATCAGGCTAGTTTAACAGGCTGCAAGGTTCTAGAAGTCATAGTCCAACAAAAGCCACCTTTCCAAGCTCAGATGACAGCCTGAAGCTGGTTCTAATTTCCCATCTTTGTAAGGTGGCTATTGGCCTTAAAGCTCTAGACTGCTTAAGGCCAGGAAACTGTGCAACCCCCGAGATCTCTACTGAGTGAGATTTCAGTCCTACTGAGTTCAGTGTGCTTTATTGCATATAGCATGTGTGTTTATATAGTATATTTAGTGCATATTGTAGGTTAAGTGCACCTAGGACTGCAGCTTTAAATGATTGTATTCTGCAATACAATTTTATGTGCCTGCTTAACTGAGCTACAGAGGTCCTTTTGTGTGCCACACTATGCTATAGGACAGAGATGGGCAAAAGGTCCTCTTCTATTGTGGTGCTCCAGGCTGTGGTACTCCTTGACACAGGGAATTCTCCCTGCCCCATTCTTGAGGGCATTCTGACCACTTGAAAACTAATTTGTTCCATTAAGCCTTTGGTCTGACTGATGTTTTGAAAACATTACATTTAGCCCTCTCAGAATTGCTAGTCTTCACCTGACAATTTTAACTGTGCCTATGATTTTAACTTTAACAAAATGGATTTTTGTCGATTGTTGGTCTTGGATATTTTAGTTTGAAATGGAAAGAAATACAGGCAGTATGTGCTTGGTTATGGAATATTGTCCAATATGTTTTAATGTTAATATGTTAGGTGATAACATGGAAGACACCAGTACAACGTAGTCCAAACTAAGCAAGATATACCCTGGCATCTGTTTGAGTTCACCAATGCATATTCCTCACCTGACAACAGCCATCAAACAATTACTTGGATGTCTCTGAAGCAGTATGAAATGGCCCTCAAAGACCGAAGCCAGAAATTTCAGACCACATCAAACATTAATGTTTTTCAGTTCACTGCAAACAACTGAGTGATGACACACAGAACAATGCACATGGATGTCCAAATCTACCCTCAAGCTTATAAAATCACAGCAAATAACTCTCAAGATAACCACTAAAATTAACTCCAAAGACTCATGAAAGATGAAGGGTCTTTCTGCACAACACTGTTACAGGACTATTATTTCATTTTCAGCATCCTATGGAATCCTGAGGCTTACAGTTTAGGGAGGGGCATTTAGAATTCTCAGCCAGAGAGCTCTTTGGCCCCAGTAAACTACAAACCCCAGAATTCCACAGGATGTTTTAAGTGGAGTAATAACACTATAACAGTGTAGTGTGGAAAGGCCTGAAGTCAGCTTCTTGGTACAATATGGAAAGTGAACTTAAGCCTAATGACAATGGGTGGCTCCCATAATAGCAGGGAGTTGAATCCAGCAAGGGTTTTGGTCCAAACTTTACAAAAGCTATCCAAGGCCATTTCCACACTAGACTGTTATAGTGCTATTATTCCACTTTCAACATCCTATGGAATCCTGGGGTTTGCAGTTTAGCGAGGACCCCTAGGCTCCTCTCTAAACTGCAAACCCCAGGATTCCATAGGATGTTGAAAGTGGAATAATAGCACTATAACAGTCTAGTGTGGAAATGGTCCAAGGTACTGGTCATACAGGGGCTAGGGTTCAGCTACTTGGATAACTCTTCTAAATACTGGAATCTGGAAGGGAGTCACTGCTCTCATTAACAGGGAAGCCACTAGCCATTAATCCACCATGGTGTAGTGGTTTGAATGCCAGACTGGGAATTTGGGAGACCAGGGCTTGAATCTTTGCTCAGCCATGGAAACCCGTTCTCTCAGCCTCAGAAAGCAGCAACAGCAAACCCCCTCTAAACAAATTTTGCCAAGAAAACTCTGTGATAGGTTCCCCATAGAGTTGCCAGAAGTCACAAATGACTTGAAGGCACACAACAACAACAGTAGGTATCATTGGTTAGGTCCCATTTCTTTGGACCATTTTGAATTACATGTTAAAATCAGCAATCTTAGAGAGATCTAGTAGTGACATTCCTGTGACAGTGTCCCACAAACTGCAAACAACAGCTTCATCTTTTGGGGTGGAAAAACCTCAAACTGTGTTGGTGCAGAGGCCTGGTTTTTGTTCATAAGCACTCACTCCTCTAGATTTTGATTCCTTGAAAACACCCTACAGGCTCAGTGAGAAAGAGATAAAATCTTGACAGAATTTGCACGCTTGCCAATGTTCAAGCACATCACAACCTTGACAAATGTGCTATCCTGGCTCTGGGTTTGCACTGAGCAACTGTCATGTTTATGCACAGACTGGAAGGGGAAGCAATACTGCAATGCTGGGGTCTCTCTGACTTTCCTCTATACCTACTCTCCTCCTTCAAAGAATAGTAATACCTTGTATATTTCCCCATCTTCTTTGCTTGGGGCCATAACTACAGAGACAGTGACAAATTCCCTTCTTTCAGTGATACAGTTTTCTTGACACTATTTATAGAACCTAACTGAGGTTTGCTCTTCCTCTCGCTGAATTCTCTGAAAGAGTAATTTAACCTCTCTCTCCATGTGCTTTTGGCTGTGCTGGAAGACGCATCTGGAAAGTTGTGATTTCTACAGTCAGTTCAGGTTTCCTTCTACTCTGCAAGGACATGTGACTATGTCGCTGTTTGCTAGCCTGAAGAAGGATGGAAACAGGATTGGTTGATAGGAAAGAAATATCTCATTGGATTGGTCTGACTGCTGCTTCCTTTCAGTGTGGCTAAAGTGATCTGATGTGGACCAATAATGGTGGCAGATACCAATATTTTTCAGAGAGAACAGCAACATTTCAAAAGTGCCTTTTTTTTTTAACCATGACATACATGGCTAATTTCAGCTATTGGCCAGTGATGGGGAGGAGAATGGATGCCAAAAGTGCAGCCTGTTGGTAGCATGCAGACCCCAAGGTTGTTTTTGAAGCCCTCAGCACCATTTGGGCTGTCCCAAATGGCTCCCAACACCCCCTAGGGAGCATGGTGGAAATTTTGCCCTGTTTTTGGTCTTTCTTGGACCTTTTTGGGTCCAGAGGAAGCTTTTGTAAAACAATAGAGAGTCAACTGCAAGTTTATTTCCGAGTGAATTCCTGCGTAAGGCATTCCTGTCCTGGACATAAAATGACCCTGAGTCCTTCAAAAAGAAGCAATGTTCTCCACAATATTCTTGGGGCACTGAGGGCATGGGGATGAGGAATATGGGGACAGCTCTTGAAAGTGCCTTGGGCAGTCAATAGGCCCCCCAACTACTAATAGTAGCCTACCCTGGTCTAGAGTGAATACATTTGCTAATATAGCCTCCAAAGCTATCTGTCTCCCCTTCTTTCCGCGCCTACTGCTGAGTTTCTTCTGCTCTCTTTTTCACACAGCACCACTGCAGGCCTCCTCAGTGTTCTGGCTCCAAGAGCTTCCTCTATTGAGTGTGTGTCAGCAATGGGAGGTTCGGAGCAAGGAGAGGGCGCAGCGGGCCACTGTGGGCCATGCCACATGTTTTAAGCTAAACAAAATTACTTAAATTCAGGAGAACTCTGGTTCATTGAAATAGGCCAAGATCAATTTCCAGTTTGTGCTTTTGGCAACTTAACACTATCTGAATAGTTTAAAAGTGAAGTGAAAACTTTTAACATCCTTGTGGCATTACCAAAGAACACAAGAAGAAAAGTAGGAGTGTATGAGCTCTGGTAACAATGTCCCAAACTTCATGATGATTATTGAAAGATTATTGAAACACTACACTGTTATAGTGCTATTATTCCACTTTCAACATCCTGTGGAATCCTGGGGATTGCAGTTTAGGGAGGCTCTTTGACCTCAGTAAACTACAACCCACAGAATTCCATAGGAATTTGAAAGTGGAATAGCACTATAACAGTGTAGTGTGGAAATGGCCTGAGAATGAGAAACAAACCTGTACAAAAGCTGTGAAACCAGCAAATGATGGCATCATGGGGAATGGTATTGCCATCTGGGATATTGCCTCAAACGGCCAGATTGGGACTTGAGGAAGTTTGATTTAGACCCAGAACTTGAGATTCTCCACTCCTATTTAGCTTAATATGCAGGAATGTCCTGTCTCTTTCTTTATGGAGAAGGTTCTTCCACCAGTTCTATAGAATCTCAAGGTCTCTGTGTAAGCCAAAAGGGCTTGTACTTTGTATCTTGCAGTCTATTCGCACACCATGTATTACTTTATCCTCACTGACTTAGAGGGCCAAACTGAGTTTCACAAATTACATACCTGTGCTGCGTTGCTGCTCTTTTTGTCAAGAGAGGGATTAAAACCATACTTTGGCCAAATTCTGAGAGCCACAGCCTACTTTCCCTGCCCATGCTACCGTGCCTGCATCAATTCCTATTTCAACAGGAGGGCTAGGATTATTTTCTGAGGCTCAGAAGCCTTCTTGGCTATAAAACAGCAATCTTGTGTTCAGACTATTGCGGTCACTATTTTGACTGAAGTAATGGGAGGAGGCAAAAGCACAGAAATGACTGATCACCCCAGCTGCAGCTACTGACAGTGAAGAGCAGTAACCTTTCTCCTGAGCAGCTGGAGACACCACCGATTAGCAAATTGCAGAGTCAGAGGACATGGCTTTGCTGTATGCCATTTCCCCCTCAAGAAGTGGAGAATTTATGCAGCAGTTTGATCAGCACTCAGTACCACTGAGACAGTTATTAGCATAATATACCTTGGTCTATCGAGCATCTACAATGTGTTCTGGTACCTAAAAAGTGATCAGCCTCTCCTTCATTCTTCCATGCCAAAATCTTGGGTTAGCAGGAATGGAAATTATTTTCTGTGTTCTTGCAAGAATTGGGAAGTGTTACTCTTCTCATTGGAAAATTATACAGCTGCCAGAATCCCTCAACTAGTTTGGCTAAAAGTAAATAGAAAATGATGCAAGAGGATCTGGAGTGATCATGCTGGCCCGAGAATCATAGGAGACCTATGTCCAAAACACACACACACACACACACACACACACACACACACACACACAGATATATATGCCTCTATCTATCTATCTATCTATCTATCTATCTATCTATCTATCTACCTACCTACCTACCTACCTACCTATCCATCCATTCATCTATCCATCCATCCATCCCCCAGCTTTGGTTATTCCAAATCCAAACACATCATGTAGAAATCAATAAATGCAGGATCAGAATGTAGAAGAAGACAGGGGTTTACAGAAATTACAGGGCAAATGGAAAGTAAGCCCCAGAAAAAATCAAGGCACACTCAGGCTTGCAGAACTTAATTTAACAGAACCTAGTTCCCCTATGTACAAATGACTGGCCAATATACGTGCTGTATTTTCCTGCTCCCTCTTTTAAAGGCTCCAGGGAAGCTGAATCCCATAAAGCCATAGTACCCAGTTATCCCCCTGTTTTAATAGCAGTTTGTGGGTTTGCTCCTGCTTTTTTCAGTGTTAGTGCCAGGCCATCAGCTGCAGAGATCCATATCAACAGGCACAGAGAGGCCATAATAATGTCTCCTTTGATATGGCATCCAACGGCTCAACAGATTGCCATCGTATTTAAGAGGTGATTCATATATTAGCCTCGTGCTGATGAGAATGCATGCAGTCGAATTCTCTGCTTTTGCAAAGACTGGGAATCCTTCACCGTATTTGCTATGAGAATCAGACAGGATTTTGAGGCACTACTCATGGAAGCTGAGCTGAGCTTCCATAAGGAGGCAGGGCTCCAGAGACAATCCTTTGCTTCCTCAGGACTTGTACTGCTTGCATACCTAAGAAGACTGTGAAGTGTAAACGCTAGCATCTGAAGATGGCTTTCAGTGGCTCATCAGCTAAACCATATGGACAATACCTAAAACAGGGAAGGGTAAGTTACAGCCCCAAGACTACATGTGGTCTCAAATCTATTTTTGCGACTTTTGCCTAGCGCAGGCACCCCATATTACTCTTTTTCTTCTCCCTCAAAAGGGGATATTAATTCTTCTGGCACTTTTAAATAGATTGCACACATACATGCCCACACATTGCCCTTAAATCCTAACTGAAGGAGGCACAGACTGATGCTCTTACTTTGTACTTTCTTACAGCTGCACTCTCTCTTTCTCTCTCCTCATGCCTGACCCGGCTTTGACAAGCCACAACAAAGGATCACACCTGACACTTGCTTCCTCCAGTGGGAGGACACAAATGCTAAGTGGGCTCTCCAGCCAACTGTGCCAGTCCCCAGACAAACAGAGCTCCCTCCCTCCTTATGGCTACCTGAATAGGAACAGACATTTAGATTCCATGCATGTCCTCCATCATAAAGATAGCATGTGAGATCAGCTTTATGGCTGAACAGTTTCTACATCCCGCATGATTCTCCAGTTGGCTTGGGATGTGTTGTCTTCCCCCTTGAAAGATGTTCAGCATCCTCTAACTGAAGGGGTTTGTCCACTGTGTAGGGCAGCAAGCATTCAGCCAGGGACTATGATGTGCAACTGAGGTTACAAAAAATTACTAGGGGAACAGAAAGAGAGACTCCAGTGACAAATGACTACTGTGCAAGGAAATTAGGCTGAATCCAATGTGTGCGTGGGAGGGAGGGAGGGAGATTGCTGAGGAAGGAGAATTAATTCATTTCTCTGATATTTTAGAAGCTAAACATACACATACACACACACACACACACACACACACACACACACACACACACAGTGGGCAGTAATCTCATGAATCAGAGCCTACCAAACCTGCAAACTAATCTTGAATTAGCTTAGCTGGAAGCAGTGCCTAGAAAACTGACTGCTTCAGTGACACTATTTTGCTAGCATAGGATGTTGGAATGAGCATAAAAGAGAAACACAGCTCTGCCAGGAAAGGACACAAAAGCTCCTTCACTACATGCTGTTCCCACTTCTTGCATGTCTCATACCTTTGCTGGAGGTAATATGTCCCAGCTGTGAAAAAAGGACAGTTAGAACCAGCAATAATAAGCAGATTATCCTAGTGCTCCAGCAAACATGGGGTGCCATCAGTGCAGGATTCTTCCATGCCATGATGTAGGATCCTTTCACATTACACAGTTACAACACTGTGATTCCATTATAACCGCCGAGATTGCATCTAATGGTACCCTCTTTCTTTTTGGTATAAGTATATATATATTTTTGTAATACAGAACATAGCTGCACATATCAACATATCTACTCCTTCCTTACTACGCCCCCATAATAACAACGTAACAAAAAATTACAATGATATCCAGTAATATTAACAAAACTAACACGAAAGCCATTTCCACACCACACCGTTACAATGCTATTATTCTACTTTCAATATCCTGTGGAATTCTAGGGTTTGGCCTCTCTGAGGCCAAAGAGCTCTCTGGTTGAGAATTCTAAATGCCCCTCCTTAAAATGCAAAGCCCAGGATTCCATAGAATGTCGAAAGCGGAATAATAGCACCATAACACAGTAGTGCAGAAATGGCCATAGACTCTAAAGCTGGTTTCCAACCCCTTCCCTACATAGATTCTATATTGTACAGTAATATTATATCCATTTCTGTTATTCAAATGCCTTCTAAATACAGTATTCTGAGATCTGTAGTTTGGTGAGCCACTAAAGCTCTCTGGCTGAGAATTATAAATAATCATCCATAAACTGCAAACCTTCGTACTTCATAGGAAGGAGCTAGGGTAGTTAAAGTGGAATCATAGTGCTATAACCACATAATTGAAAAGGGCATGTAGTCACACTTTTCCTAGGAATATCTTCTGAATTCTCAGTCTCAGATAAAAACCCTAAACTGAGAGCAGGAGAGAATTCTCCTTATCCTAAGGAAAAACCTATATGGATGCCCAGTAAAGTTCAATACTGAAGCCTGAGCCATTATTGGAACTTTATTTTGTAAATCCCCCTTAGCTTAATAATTAAATACAAAATAAAGAAATATTATTAGATTATAGACTCTAAATATTATTAACTTTTTCTCTCCAGAGCTAGCCGGGTAGATTTTAAATATTCTTCTTCTTACTCAATAAATAAATAAATAAATAAATAAATAAATAAATGAAATAAAATAAAATAAAATAAAATAAAAAATCTTGGGTGTCATGAAGAGGAGACTAAGGATTATTAATGATGATCTCTCTCTATTTCTGTATTAAGGATACGAAAAGTATCACTTTTGCCAAGATTTTGGTGGAGTAGGGGCATCTTAACACAATACAACAGCTTGTCAAGGATGCTTCATCCTCCATGAGAGATCTTGATAATAGCACAAGAGTGGGACAGCAGGTCTTTTCCCTCCACTGTTTTTTCTGTATATTTTGCAAAAAGGCCGTGTACAAAAATATGGCCCTTTCCCTTTGCTAAGCTGAGCATGTGTGCGCACATGCACAAGTACACACATACACACATGTGCAGCAAGCACAAAACGACAGGTTTATTGACCACAAAGGCACAAACAACTACTATTACTAGTATAGTCCATGTTGCAAGGCAATTGTTATTGCATTTTTCAGTTCTGTGCATTTTACCAATGCACATAAAAGCAGCTTTGAAAATAGGTATCATCACTCCAAAAGGGACCATCGCTCCCACCCCCATCCCCCAAAACTTGTTCTTTTGTAGTAAAGAGATTTCCATCTTTCATCTATGCAAGTCAGGAGTTTCATGCTTACTCTTTAGAAGTATAATGCCTTTATTAGGCTAATCAAGGGCCACAAAAATTTGTACAAACTTTGGGAACTTCAAAAAGCAGCTGGTGGACCCAGAGGAACTGACTGGTGGTTCAAGTCCTGGTGTTTGTATGATGTCCTGAGAAGGAGTGAGGGAAATGGAATCTGTAGACTAGAACTTGGAAGAGCTGCTTTTTTGGGGACTGCAAGTATTCAAATGAGGCTCTACAACAGGGGTAGACATGTGCCCTCCGGATACTGTTAAAAACTGCAACTTACATCAGTCCTAGCCAGAAAACCAATAGTAAGGGATGATGAGACCTTCAGTCCAGCAATATCTGGGAGGCCCACATGCTCTCAGTCCATGTGAGTGAGCTGATAGCTTTATGCTTCACTCTCAGGAATGCTGGAAATAAGAAAGGTGGAAAAGTTTGGGCCTCCATTTTTGAAAGCACAAAATCCACCTGTAAATTCAGAACTATCTCCACCCTGGGCAAAGTGCACTGACTTTTACTGTCATTTTCCCTAAAGCTGTTCTCCAGCCTAGGAGGCTGCAATCTGATGTTCAAAACACAGAGGCCAATTATGTTTTGCTGTCTCTCGGGAGCAGGCTATTCCCAGGGTACCTGCTCCTCTGACTATCAGTGCCAAATCACAGACTAGGAGATGAAAAGGCAAAGCGCTGTGTCAGCAGCCGTTCCTCCATCTCCCATCTCAAAACACGCCAGGTACCTGAGGGGGAACACATATGAGAACACAGACTTTGTAGTTGTGCTTGAAAGACCGGCTCATACCACCAGGAGATCCAAGCAGAGCAAAGATTGTGCTGATGCAGGGGTATATTTTTCACTCCCCTCTGTGTTTGTTATTAAATCGGTACAATTGCTGCTTTGCTGTGAACTCCCTGACAGCTCATCATTTCTTGCCTGTTGTACTGCAGTCAAACTATCCATACTGAGCACAAGACAATTCAGCAGTGAACAGGGACAGTCCAAGTCATTTTGCTGCCTGAGGCAAAGAACAAGACAGCACCCCATTTCTTTTCTTCTATGCACAAAAGCTGACAGGACTGCCATTTGAATCTTCCATCAGTGACGGTGATGGGACAGCAGTCTCCATGACTACACGGCACACAGTCATCTTCACCGAACACTGTGTGGCTACTTCCTAGCATCTATCTCCCCAGAAAGCACTTGCCCAACTCTGCCTAATGGTAGGGATGGCCGAGGAAGGGAGGAAAGAAGGAATTCTCCAAGTCCTCCTGAAATGTGAGGAATACATCTGACACAGTATATTCATTAGGGGGTATTCATAAATCACTCCTCTGATGAACGTCACAAAATGGAAAACACTTTGCGCCTAGTCTCGCAACCTTTTCAGGCTGTAGCAATCATAGTTTACCATCAGTCTATGTTACAATTTCAAAAAATTACTTTTCCAGATTACAACTCCTAATGTCCCCCAGCCAGCAGCCATGTTGGTTGGGGGTCTGTGGGACCTGTAGTCTAGAAGAGTAACTTTTCCAAGGTGTGGTGTGTGCTGACCTCCACTCTGACACCAAGAATGAGCTGGCTGTGCCCGTGCAGATACCCATGCACCGAACTGCCCCATTTGGCTTTTGGTCCTTGAAATCAGCCACTCATAAGGCCAGAGTTGCAACCAAGCAACAAAAACCAATCCAGACTTAGACTTTGTAGCTCTCGCAATGCCACAAGCTCAGCTGTACACGGCACTGGCCAGCTGAGCCTTTGACAGTACAGCTGAAAGACAATATGAGATGTCTGAACTGGCCGTGTGAATAGACTCAGTATACTTATGTCACGTGTTTGATCCACACAAATATAAATCCTTCTTGCAGTAAGATTATTTCAGGATACTCCAACTATAACCGGAGAAAGCTGCAGTTATGCAATCAGTGATCCAGGAAGTACCCTTCAGGCATTGGAGAAAAGAAAAATAAACGTTTAATTTTATTTAGTAACTCAGAAATGTTCAAAATACATCACAGCACAGGGCCTAGTAATTAAGAAGGAAAAATGGAATGGCAGTGGGTTGACAAGCCAACACTGTACTGTTTTAGATGTCATAGTCATTTTAGTCATAGTCCTCTATGCTGCCTCATACTTATCCTTTGCATATAGATTTCCCAAGGGAAAACAACAGTATCATTATCATATCATTTCCCATAGTGAGTTGTGGAAGACTGCTGGGAACACCTTGTCACCTAAATAGGTTTGTATGTCACTAATTATTTGTAATTAATTCGTGTTTCCAGTAATGCAGTGATAGCTACATTATTGTACAGTTGAAACTGAGTGAGAGATAACACCACTCCTTTTATGACACAACTGTAACTTTTAGTTAATTTTATAGTTTTGGGGGATGGCCTCAAAAATGAGGGAGGAGGAATAATACGTGGTTGAAGTGCTGCTGACTTGTGCTCTGTTGCAGTCACTGAGATGGAAAATGTGATTTATACTGCAGAACAGTGGTTCATAGTATTCAGATTTTTTAAAACGTAGCTCATCAGCAGTAGGTGGCTTCCATGTCAAAAGTATGGTCAGTGGGTGTTGAATCTATCTGGGAATAGAGTCCAGCACATTGGATAGTTCTCTCAAAGTTTACACTAAAACTCAGAATTGATTCAACACTCCACTGTTATGGAAGTGATTAGCCACCACTGAAGTAACTAAAAAGTATATCTTTTTGTTATTTCTGAGAAAAGGGGAAAGAAAGAGTTACTTTTTGAAAAGTATAATACAACGACAGTTAACTACTTTGGGGCCTTGGAACTATAAATGTAAATAATTGCTTTTTAAAGATAACCTTCAAACTCTGAAACAGATAGGTATTCTGAAAGGGAAAAAGCCTTGGGCCATCTTCCAAAGAGCACTGACAGAAATTCCTTTGTGCATATATTGGTTTCTTTGCATCACACTGGACCCTAGCCACTTCTACACCCTCCTCCTTCTCTGCATGTGTGTGCATGTTTGGCTTTTATCTAGAGTTGCCTTTGATCCCTGTTTGTCCGCTTTGGGATTGGAAAGGCACCCCGTTGCAAGTTTCTTTTCTGCTCGCAGTTGTCAGGATCCAAGCTGAGTCTCATTTTTTTATCTATAGGATGGGAATAACAGGGTCCCTTTGAGACAGAAACACAAATGAGGACTGTGAAAGTGTTTTACACGCTAGAAGCGTTGCACATGGGTATAAATAATGATTAGAAATCTGCCTCCTTTTATGCTTCTTTATACCCAGGCAGGATTGGCACTTTGTACCTGCTGTTTCTCTAAGAAGAAAGCATGGGGTTCTAACTTATTTCCAATAGCAATGATAATTAGTTCCGCAGTGGGTTTCTGAAGTGCCCCCACCCACTTGTATATACCGTCTTCCTCCTTGCATTCACTCTCCCATGGTGCTTTTGAATTAACAAGCAGCTTCTGCATAGACGGAAGAGTGAATCTCTCTTTTTTCTCTCACTCTGTCCGTCTTCACTTCCAATTACGGATGGCAATTGAGAAAGGATCTTCAGCACCTGCTGCCTTCCTGGGGCTCTGGGGCTATTCTCTTTAATAGCGAGGGAAGATGCTGCTACTGGGATTTGGAAGCTGCAATACTATGGCTGCGTTTTCAAAGCTTTGCACTCCCCAGCACTAGCTTCTCAGTGCAAATTCAGTGAGGAGGGACCCATCAATACAACAGGTTCTCCTCACCCTACCCTGCTGGCCACTATTCTCCCTCTCTCTCTCTCTCTCTCTCTCCTGCTTTTCCTTCAAGCTTAAGGGAGTGCACATAATTGATCTCCTCTTTGTCCTTCCCCACCACCATTCTTCAGCTTCACAAGAACCTCATAGGTAGGTCAGGCTGAGGCCCCTTTCTCACTATACAATAATACTGCTATACTTCCACTTCAGTTGCCATGACTTTATCATCTGGAATCCTGAGGATTTTAGTTTGGTAAGACACTAGAGCTCCTTGGCTGAGAATTCTAAATATCCTTTCCCACATGGCAAATTCCAGGCTCTCACAGGACATTGCCATGGCAGTTAAAGTGGTTTCAAAGTGCTGGAACTGGGCAGTGTGAAAGGAGTCAGAGAGAGAGGGTGACTGGCCCAAGGTCAGCCAGTAAGTTTTGAGGCACCGTGAGACTTGACCTTTTATCTCCCAAGTACCATTCCAATACTCTGATCACTATATTGCAGTGCCTTTCCTCTCTGTCTTTCCTAAAAATGCCAGAGCACCTTCTCTGATATATGATTCTCCTGAAGAAGTCATCTGAACTGCATCCTTTCTTCAGCTAGAGTCATCGGGTTAAGGCTCTGAAAGCCTTCTGAACTTTTATGGACTACTGCACCAAAGGAAAGCACCATCAAGCAAAGATTCTTTTTCTTTTTAATCACTGCAGCACCAGGAGACTATCAACATCTATAATGCTAGATAGCAGATACAGAGTGCTTTTGACTCTTCAGAGCTTTTTGAACCTTTCTTCCTTATATGTGTATGTGTGTGTGTGTTGTGTGTACATGTGTGCTTAGCCTCTTTTTAAATTTGCCATCTGCATTAAATTGCACCAGAAATACCTAGCTTAGGTAGTTTTCTTTAATATTTGTTGCAAAACAAATATGATATTTCAAGTCCCCCCACCTCTTGCCCTGGCTATAATTCTTTTACATATGTTTTTATTGAATTTCACATTATTGTTTTTAGGACCAGCTCTCTGGCTCGTTCAAATTGCTTTCGGTGTAGATTCTGTCACCTAAACAGATTTGCAGCCACTCCCAGCTTTATACATTTTGCAGGGTTTAAAGTGTCTCCTATTATAACAGCATTTCAATCTAACATTGAGCCATGGTTTATCATTATGAGCAGACCTCGCAGTAATTTTGGGCTTATGGACAGCCCATCTCTCTCTGCAGATAGAGATATGTGTGAGGCACACACACATCTCTATCTCCTCAAGATCACTGGGAGAAAATAAATGTTTTCATATATCCAACTGGTCAGTAAAGGACTTAACTTCCCAATAAATGCATTTAGAATTGAAGATTTTGGGGTGAACAAAGCATGACATCCTCTTTTATGTGTACTATCAAAACTTACTTGTACTTGTGAATATTTTGCATTTCCTTACTCATTACTGGATACCAGTGTGGGACAAAGAAAAACAGCACTGTGGCATCACAGCACGAGATATGCTCTGCTACACATTCTGGCAGCAATCCTATTTAACACTGGTGGAGCATAAAGCTCTCCTAGCATATGTACAGCTAGGCCTAAGAGAGCAACAGCTGCCAACCAGATAATAGTGCAAAAAGAGATCTCCTGGCATGTACACACATACACAGATACCTCAGCTCATCAGTGGCTGACTGTATCAGATGGTGTAGGGCTCTGCCCAGCACAGGCTAGGTGCCACTGCACAGCCAAGTGAAACTGTAAGGTCCTATTCAGTACTTATGCTGGGGTAACCTCCAATTACACCAGTGCAAATCAGCAAGAAGATTTCATCCTATAGCAGACAAGCAGGAAGCTAGATATCTGACTGGCTAGATGTTTAATCTGCATATTTGGGAGATCAGTGACAAGTCATCTTGTCATTGCCATTGTCATTGCCATTGTGTAAGCCATTGTGATCTTGCTAAAACTTCAACAGACAAGGTAGTATGAACTCACTGCAAACAAATAGGAAAGGTTAGAGGCCCTATGAAAACAAAATTACATTCCTTCCTCCCTCCCCACAAATGCTTCAAATCTTTGGTCTTTGGAATAAACACAAACTTTGATGAACATGCTGTTCAGGACTGCTGTGGCATTTGAAGCACCGTCTGTGATCGTAAAAGAAAACAAAAGCAAAAATAAATAAATAAATAAATAAAAAATTAGCCTGGGGGGTGAGATGCACAAAATTTCTTCATTGCCAAAGCCTCAAAACTTAAATCTTCGGGAAGGACGCCTGTGGTATCAGGTTTGCTGAATTTATTAAGACGATGCAAAATAAAATGCTGCTGATTATCTGCCCCCTCCAAATCTGAGCCGTGCTAATATTTATCTCTGTGCCAACTTGTATCAAATTACAGTCATCCCTCCACATTTGCTAGGGTTAGGGGCACAGGACCCCCATGAAAGTGAAAAAAATGTGAATAACTCTAGGCCCTCCCAAAACATATTTAACACACAAAAAAGTATGATCACCATATTCAACCCACCGTAGATTCTTTTGAGACATCAGGGTTCCTTCACAAGGCAGAAGTGGGTGGTTGGTGGGGCTTCCTGCCACCTCCACTGCTGCCCCACACCATTTTTAATAGCGACTTACAAGCCTCATTCATAGTTTGCCAGTCTCACAAGGCTTGCAGTCCCTATTAAAAATGGCATAGAGAGGCAGCAGAGGTGACAGCAAATAATCCATGAATAATCAAATCCACAAAAGTGAAACCCAAAATATGGAGGGCTGACTGTAGTATAATTAGTTTCCTACCAATTTGCTATGGAATGAAGTAGTTAAATGTGATGATTTCACTGGATCTCAACTGAAATGCCAGAGTTCAGAATTCATCCTTGGCTTCCATATGAATGAGACACCCTTGGTTTTACATGAACTTTAAAGGAGCTTCTAAGACATTGAACCCTACTCCCCTAAATAGGTTCAGCACCTTTTGTAGCTCTTTTAAAGTTCTGATTAAAACCCAGGGCAGATTTACTGTCTCACTAACACAGGAGCCATGAATCAGTACTGATTGAACCAATAAACAAATATATATAAAAACATGAGGAGTCTTTTACTCTTGCTTGGGATCTCTGGCATTATACTACTATGTGTGTATTTGGTGGAAGGGAAAATAAAGGAATCCCAAGCAAACAAATTCAGCACCTCAACCAAGTTATAATTCTTAGGATACTTTGAGTAGAACAATGACTATCAAACTGGTATATAATTCAGATAATTTTGTGGCATGTGATTCTTTTGTACATTTTTCACTTGAACTGAATGGTCCAGCAAAAATGCTTTACTTGCTTATCAAAGTCTGTGTGTTGCAACAGCAGCAGCAGCCAGCAGTACTGGCTCATATTTTTATCATCTCAAGTATGAACCTAGCAGAAACCTCTTGAGAATTCTTAGCTGGGAATATGATTTGTGTGATCCCTTTGCTATCAGTCTGTAACAGCTCACTATTTTCTGTCTGACTCATTATCTGGTGAACACACACAACAAAACACAGCCAAGTTGCCCACAGCTTAAATCCTGCTAGCTACTACAGTGAAGCTACAGCTGGTGCACAGGCCCTCAGGATCTGTACGGGCTGGGGACTCACATCAAAGGCTTCTCCAGGCGACTTCCTGGTGACCCAACAATCTCACCCAGTGTGCAGAAAGTCTGACCGAGGAAGTCCTGAAGAAGAAAAATTGACATAATCATCAGAAAACAACACAAGTTCATCTTTGCTGTTTATTCCTGTCCTGATCTCCGTGGAGACTAGAGCTGAGAATTTATCAACAGGTCACTGAAACGATGGGAGAACTTGGGTATGGGAGTCACATGACCTTCCAGATGTGGTTGGACTGCAAGTTTTAGCAGCTTTAGCTATAAAGGCCAATTGTATGCAATGCTGACAGCTGTAATCCAAAAACATCAGGAGGTTGCATAATTCTCACCCCTGGGCTAAACCCAAAATCAGTCCTACTACAGCTAGATCCACTGGGAACCATAGGAAGCTACCTTATACTAAATTAGATCATTGGTCCATCTAGATCAATATTCTTGACTGAGTGGCTGCCAAAAGTTTCAAGCAGGACTTTTTTCTATCCCTCCCTGGACAACCCTGTGATTTTCTGGTAGTTTCCATCTCATTACTAACCAGATCTGATCCCACTTAGCTTCTAAAATCAGGTGGAATTGAATGTGTTCAAGCTGGTATGTTGGAAAGCACAGAAATGAACAGGAATACTCAGCCACATTTCAATGGTTCTATTCTCATTACAGGACTAATATTGGATTTCATCCTATATTTCTAGAAAAATGAAGACAACACATTCAGCCTCCCTGTGGTCATTTCTTCATTTCAGTCAAAAGGAGGCTTAGGAATATAATAACAATTATAAAATAGAACAATATTTACAACCAAGAGGGATAACAAATGAATAGGAATGCAAAAAACAGAACTAAATACAATACCATAACTTACAGCCAAAACAAAAACATGCATAGTTTACTATCGAAAGTAATATTGCAAATATAGCAGGAAAATCAAAATACAGCAAAGACCACCTTAGAACATAACATGACAAAAAAAGTAAGTGCAAAGTATATAAAGTTTATAACAACATACAAACATACAAAGTATAATGTGGGTCTTCTAAGAATAAACAAACTCCAGTGGTAAAGTTGGTGCATTCTCCAGGAATTGAAACCAATGTTATTTCACAAGATCTGCCTTATATATTTTGAAGAATGCTCCATATTCTCTGAGATTAAAAAATGTAAGAGAATCCCATCCTTTTCTAGTACCATTCATAAAAGACCAACCCTTCATCCCTCCTGTGTAACTCTTTCCTACAGTCATTATTGGAAGATCACAATATTAAAGAGAGGTGGCTCTCATGCCACACTATGCAGCCCTATTGCCACGTAGAAAGAATACAAGACCATAGGAAGCTGCCTGAGTCAGAATCAGACCACTGGTTCCTCTGGCCCAGTCCTGCCAACACTGCCTGGCAGTAGGTCTCCAGAGTTTCAGGCAGAAGTTTTCTTAGGGCCTTTCCGCACTGCACTATTATAACACTATTATTCCATTTTCAACATCCCATGGAATTCTGGGATTTGCAGTTTATTGAGGCCAAAGAGCTCTCTGGTTGAGAAGTCTAAATGCCCCTCCCTAAACTGAAAAACCCCAGGATTCCATAGGATGTTGAAAGTGGAATAATAGCACTATAACAGTGTAGTGCAGAAAGGCCTTTAGTTTTACCAGGAGATGCAAAAGATTGAACCTGGGGCCTTCTGCTTGCCAAACAGGTGCTTTATCAGACCCTTCCCAAGGAGAGGGTGTTCTTGCCTCTAACAGTAGGTTTGGGGTAACCTATCATTTGCAGCTTCTTAAGCAGTGGTAATAAAATCTGCGTCCTCTAAAACTACTTCTATAGCCCAGCTGTTAAGAGGTGTAATAACTCTGCTCACCAGGGCACGTGGTCACCCCAGTTCCTCAGCCTGTACTTCTATGGTCCATGGCTGGATACTAGAGAAACAAGATGCAATCCTACGCATGCCTTCCTGAGAGTAAGCCCCACTGAACCCAGTTGGCCAGACCTCTGTGCAAACAGGTACAGGATTGCTTTTGTTAAGAACTGTTAAGGAGCAGTACTATTAGAACCAACAATAGCAGCAGCAGCAGTAGCATTAGTGTTACTAGTGAAGCATGTGACAAACTAGGTACTGCACAGAATGCTGTGTACTTTGGTTCTAATCAGTGAACATACCATCTAATTTAAATTTTAAAAATGACTGTGGAGGAATATATGGACAAATTAGAAATGCAAAGCAAGCATGAGCAAAAGAATAAATAAATTTGGAGAGCAATAATAGAATCTCATACTGAATGAAATAAGGAAAAGGTAACTCAATAAGAGAAATTAAAAGTAAGGAAGATTATTATGTTTGCTTGTGGACAAAATAAGTTATGTATTAAAACAGAAATAGTGGGTGAGGAGAGGGAAGGATGATTTTAAAAGTATTGCAACAACCAGAACAAAATATTCAGGTCTGGACAGGACTAGCAGAAAAAAAATTACTGGATTTTAAAGATATGGTACAACTTTGGAGAAGGAACACCACTCAACATTAGTGCATGTGGTTTGCCTGCAGGTCAAGACTTGGTCCCTTG
The DNA here is from genome assembly GCA_030412105.1 of Cyclura pinguis. Taxonomy (NCBI): domain Eukaryota; kingdom Metazoa; phylum Chordata; class Lepidosauria; order Squamata; family Iguanidae; genus Cyclura; species Cyclura pinguis. The sequence continues at coordinate 68,352,682 of CM059602.1, read as the reverse complement.
CATCTCCCATTAAGAACTGGTTGTATAGCAAGGTTGGAAAGACCTTTACCTGAGACCCTGGATAGCTGTAGCCTTCAAAACAGATAATGCTAAGCTAGATGCACAAATAGTGTGACCCTGTCTAAGATCATTTCTGCACTAGACTGTTATAGCGCTATTATTCCACTTGCAACATTCTATGGAATCCTGGGGTTTGCAGTTTCGGGAGGGGCCAGGCAGCCCCTCCTGAAACTGCAAACCCCAGGATTCTATAGGATGTTGCAAGTGGAATAATAGCGCTATAACAGTCTAGTGCGGAAATGGCCTAAGTCAGCTTCTTATGTACGCAGAGAAGAAAAAGAAAGGAGACTCAACGAGTAATTATCCAGAAAGTGTAAGAATCATACCAAGAAGCAGGAAATGTATGCTTAACTTACATGTTTTGAAAGGTCAGGGCTTTTAGAGTCCACGTCGTAACTGCAGGGAAAGAAAAGCAGAACTCATTCATCACATTTTAGCCATGTAGAATCTGGGTATCTCTCCCTCTACAGAATCAGAACGGCAGCCAGGGACAGGCAGCCCAGAGCTTTGCAAATTCTGTAGAGAACTATCTATTTAAGAAAAATCAAGGGTACAAGAGCAGACCTGCTTCTTCCCTATGCATTTCCTATGGTTTGCCATGGTAGATCAACATATTGAATTGTTTTCTTCATCTATTACTTAGGCCATTTCCGCACTAGACTATTATAGTGCTATTATTCCACTTTCAACATCCTATGGAATCCTGGGGTTTGCAGTTTAGGGAGGGGTCTCAAAGGCCCTTCCTAAACTGCAAACCCCAGAATTCCATAGGATGTTGAAAGTAGAATAATAGCACTATAACAGTCTAGTGCGAAAATGGCCTAAGGTATAGAAGTCAGGTTGGAACACACAGGATAAGAAGAAGATTGCAAGGTATTGTTACAGGTATTGTTAAGCTTCATTTTCCTGCATGGTGTTTTAAACTAGAGTGGGGAAAATGATCAGGTGGGGTGTATGGTCTCTGATTCTACATATCAGTCCTTGGACAAGAGCTGAAATAAATGTTGTTAAATAGTCAACTTTTTCCAAAGTCAAAGGCCATTTCTGCACCTTGCTCTTTTCCACTGTTATCCTGGCATCATCCCGGCAGCACCTTTGCCAGGATGGGAGTGTGTCCCCAATGCTCCCCTCCACACCTAGCTGGCTGCCTGTGTATGGGAGCCTGAGTGACATGCTACTTCCTTCCGCAGTGCACCTTACCTCTTTCTTGTGCTGCACTGAGGAAGGAAACACATAAATTGTGCTTCCTGCCATTCCACATAGCTGCTGGTGATGGGAGCATTGTGCAATCGTGGGCTATTAACAAATTTTTTCCATTAATGGTATAGCCCATGATTGTGATGGGTGGGGATGTGTTAGCAGTGGGACTACGATGATGTCATGCAGTAACATGACTTGCAGACTGCTGCCAACGTTTCCCCAACGCAGGACACCAATGCCATGCCAAAATAGACAAAGTCAAGTTGTCACTTTGAATGTGATTCTTTAAAACTTGAAATCTGAATGCTTTCGTAGAATCATAGAGTTGGAAGAGACCACAGGGGCCATCCAGGTCCACTCCCTGCCATGTAGGAACCCTCCCAACAGATGGCCATCCAGCCTCTGCTTAAAAACCGCCAAAGAAGGAGACTCCACCACATTCCCAGGCAGCATATTCCACTGCCGGACAGCTCTGACCGTCAGGAAGTTCTTCCTGAGGTTCAGGTGGATTCTCTTTTCCTGCAACTTGAATCTATTGCTCCTTGTCCTAATGGCAGCAGAAAACAGGCCCTCTCCCTCCTCGACATGACATCCCTGCAAATATTTAAACATGGCTATCATGTCCCCTCTTAACCTTCTCTTCTGCAGACTAAACATACCCAGCTCCCTAAGCTGCTCCTCCTAGGGCATGGCTTCCAGACCCTTCACTGTTTTGGTCACCCTCCTCTGGACATGCTCCAGTTTGTCAATATCCTTCTTGTAATGAGGTGCCCAGAACTGGACACAGTATTCCAAATGAGGTCTAACCAACTCAGAATAGACTGGTACCATTACCTCCCTTGATATAGACACCATACTCCTATTGATGCAATGAAGAATTGCGTTGCCTTTCTCGGCTGCCACACCGCGCTGCTGACTCATGTTCAGCCTGTGGTCCACCAAGACTCCTAGATCCCTTCAACATGTACTGTTATCCAGCCATGTGTCTCCCATGCTTTAAAATAAAGATGAACACACCTGGACAACCATAGGATCATTCTCATCTCCTCCTGACTCTCTGAGGGCTGCACTTGCTGCCATTTTGGAGAAGTGGAAGGGATGATCCAAGAAGTCACTTCCAAGTGAACTCAGGGAAAATTTTATGCTGTTCCCAAAGAGTGTCAGAATGGTAAACCTTGGAGTCCTCTTTTGACTGAAAGCTGGATTTTTTCCCCTAATTTTTAAAGAACTGATTTCAGGCACTTGGAGGGGCAGTGAGGAAGGACAAGGGCCACATGGGATAACTTTCAAGCACTATACTTTTCCCATGCCTACTTTACTTACTTACTTATTTATTTATTTGGTTTGACTCTGACTGAAGGCTTGCAATCAAATGTTATAGACTCTAACAATAAATGTTTAATTTAAATAATTTATTAAATTTAATAAATAATACTGTATTATTATTAATAATAAATATTAATAATTAATAAATAATAATACCATTTTGTGTTGCATATCATTAATTAATTCGTTGTCATGGTATCATATGCTAACGTATCTCATATATATATATATATATATATATATATATATATATATATATATATCATATACTCATAGCTATTTGTTGCTATACTTCTCGGGGTTTTTTTAAAAAAATATCCAGATGACTTTGCTATTGTCCCAGACTATATCTGATAATTCACACAACCAACCGGAACATTGTACCCCCTCCCCACCATATTGAAACAATAATACTCTTGTCCTCTTTTCTTTTCTTCTTTAAAAAAAAAAATGGCTCTAGAGCAATAGTGCATCAGTGAAAAAGCACTTTGGCAATATAACTCTGTGACTGTAAAAAAAAAAAAATTAAAAAGTCAGAGAGGAGAAAACTTGCCCTTTAACCTATAGGGCCATCTCAGGACACCATCTCTCGGGGTTTTTTTTTAAAGAGCTTTTGGAAGACTTTTAGTGCAGAGTTAAGAAATCACTATAAACCCCCAAAGGGATGGAACAAGTGGGTGTGAAGGCAACTCCAACTAGTAAAATTCAAAGAGCTATTTTGTAAGAACTCATATTTCTTTAGACCAATCTGGAGAAGCCTATTATTTAATACTATTGGACTAAACACCCTACAGACACCAGATCACATCTGATCTTGGAAAGGAATTGAGGTCAGCCCTGGTTAGTATTTGGAGGAGAGACCACTTATGAGTACCAAGTGCTATAACCTATATTTCAGAGGATGGAACTGGCAAAACCAGCCCTGAGTATTCATTGTTCTTTATATAAGAACATATAAATAATACTATATGCCAGTGGTTTTCAAACTATCCTCTGGGAACCCTAAGTTCTTTGAAAGCTTATCAGGCATTCCTCAATGGGAAGAAGAGCAGTTATGGGGGAGTGTGTTCTAGGACAAACACTTGAGCTCTCAGTGGATGATGGGGAGGCTCAGCTTTGTTGTTGTTGTTGTATGCTTTTGGGTAATTTCCAACTTATGATTCTAATGTGACCACAGCACAGCGTTTTCTTGGCAATATTTGATCAGAGGAGGTTTGCCTTTGCCCTTCCTTGAAGCTGAGAGACTGTGACTAGTCCAAAATCATCCAATGGATTTCTATGGCTGAACAAGGATTCTAGGCTACCAAAGTCTTAGCGCAACACTCAAAACACTGCACTATGCTGCCCCAGCTTTGGCCTGTATTTATTGTGCACACATCCTGGAACTAGAATGTGCTTCAAATACTTTGCAAGGTATAGGTTTTGCTACAGCAGATGTTGATGCAGCAACCGTACTCTTAAAAGGAGAAGTTTGAAAACCACTGCACTGTACCATTACTTATAAGTGATTCCAAGGTCAAATGCTACCTAGCATTGCATCTCAGCGATATGTATTTCAAATGATACATTCCACTGCATGATAACTATCAAGAGTTGTCAAATATCATCAATATACTGAAATTAAATACAATGAGGTACCAAAGACAGGCAGCAAAATATTTGGAGAATATTTGTGCATACAGAGAACAATGAATTAATGGCACAGGACTCGCCTCCAGATGGTCTAGGTTTAAAACTCCAGTTGGGGCTAGGGAATCTGAAACCCAGAAGTGCCTCTGCCAGACAGAGCTACTAATAATTGGCTATATAGGCTAACAGTCTAATTCAGTACAAAGCAGCTTATTTTGGTTAACACTTGGAGTAAAAATTGTTGTAAAATTTGCAAAGGAACATTTGGAGTTGGAATCTGTTTCCCCCCAGCTCTGATTTACACTTGCTCACCAAAGTATTTACAATGTCAAGACTCTTTGCATGCAGTCTGCCGGAAAACCAGTTTGCTAAGTGAGGAGTCACTTTGTAGCCACCGATTTCAGCACACAACAGTATGCGAACTGAAAATGAGAACTGATAAAATGCTCCCTTGATAAGACAATAATGCTGAGATTAATTGGAATCATTGCTGCCCTTGGAGCTCTGAATGAAACAAGCTCTGCTGAATTTCAGTGGGCTTGGGGCTTCCTTCTCCCTTTACAGATTCCAGTTACACCAAAGCACATGCTTGTTCTTCATCAGGCCATCCCAGCTGAGCAGCATTATTGTGCCAAAATCAGATCTGCTAGAAGTAGACATTAAAATTCCCTTTACATCACCTCCTCACCCACAGTCAGGTCTCTAGAATGCCCAGAGTCAAACTGTCACTCACAGATCAAAACGCAAATTCTGCTTCTCTTCAAAAAAGTAATCAAGGATGAACTTGCGCACAAAGTCTGGATTCAAGGTGTTGTCGATCACTTCAGTCCTGCCAAACTGAAAAGAGAAAGAACAGAACATGAGAAGGAGTGGAGGTCTCTGGACAAAGAGCAAGGAATGGGGGAAAAAATCCATCAATTTTGCTTTGTCTTACATTGTTTTCTTAAAACTTCAAGTTCTTAGCATCTCTCTCGTTTTAAAATTATTTTGGCAAATTCTTCAAAAATGAACTGAGAGGAAAATCCCCCCTGCACCCCCAACTTTCCTCAGCCAATTTCAATAGATGCAGCTATACCATCCTGCCATGTTGCTGTTAAAGACAAAGAGCCTCTCAGCAAAAAGAGCTGGGAAACTTAGCTGAGCACCAGCATGACTGAATACACAGAAATTCACACCCAGACTTTTAAGACTTTTAAGCATTCCAAGCACTACATCTAGATGGATCAACATGTGTGCAATTTTGGTTTCTCTCACTTTCAATGGAAAAAAAATTGAGTTCTTACCAATCCAGAGCATGAAGGAATTTGAGAATCTGGGCAAATTCTTATCAGAAATGAACTGAAACAAAATTCTCATTCATCGGTATAAGTACCACAAAGACTCAAAGGAAAATGGTATTTGTACACTGCTGGGGAATGAAAATCCAACAGCTGATCTCTGCTTCTGAAACATAAAGACTGGCTGTAATTCGCATCCAGCTATCTTTGATTTATATGCCTTGCTGGGTGGTAGTTTACATGTCAGTGGGATGGTAATTCTCCTTCAGGTTTTCATCTGAACGTCAAAGGAGCCACCCATGGAGATAAACCTCACCCCCTAAATAGCTCTAGCACCTCAGAGAGCTCTTATAAAGGCCAAAACCTAGAGCAGATTCACTACACCATTGACATTGGAGCCATTAGACCACACTGTTTATATGCTTTGAAAAATGCCATATATTGCCATTCAGGATGGAATCTAAAATCAGATTTTCTACCATCTGATTAGGGGCTTTGCATTCCTTTCAGCCACTAAGTAATAGTACAAAATTTATGCTTTAATTAACTTTTGTACTTTAGCATGACCTAAAATTAATCTGTAGCTTTGCTAGTATAAACACTATTGTGTTTCTGTTTATTTCCCTTCTCTGCTTACCCAGCAATCTGTGTGCTTTATCTTTAACAAGAGAGAGATGGGACTTTTGTTTTCAGAAATATGACCAGCCATTGCTTCTTTGGGTAAAAATGCTGGGTGTAATCTGTTTTCTGCAGCATCTTTCTAGTGACTAATTCATTAGTCTGTAATCTCCACCTTGAAATGGATAATGTACCTGTGCTACACAGTTACTGTATGGATCCATCATAAGCAATTCTGGGATTTGTAGTTTGGTACAGTACTCAAAACCACCTGCTAGAGAACTCCAGTGTACTCCCCTGTATTACAGTTCCCAAAGTACCCTGAGTACCAGTATACATTACAGATATGAGCTGATTTAATCCTCAGCCCATCCTTTTTCAGTGTGTGTTGTTACCCTATAAGCACCTCACAAATCCCAAGATTTCTTCAAATGGAATAATGACCACTAAAGTGGTATGAAACTGATATAATTCTGCAGAGCTGCTTAAGACCGACTTATAAATCCTAACACCTGGCCTAATTCCTAGACTTTTCAATTTCTTTCTCCATAGCCTACTTTTTTTTGTGACACTTATGTTGATAAAGAATTCTGGAGTACCTGGAAGCTTTCAGCAATTTTTGTGACTTTTTTGTTAGTCCTCATAAAGGTATTACCCAACTGTAGATTTTAGATTTCCTTCCCCCAATCCATAGATCAGCACATATGCCTTTGCTTTTTTAAAAAATGAACCAACCAACCAACTGACAGAGTTGGAGGGTACAGGAGTGATTTTACTTTTCCAGACATAGTAAAGTTGGTAGAATAACAAAGTAAGGAATAAAGTGAGGAAGGGAGACGTGTAACACTGAAGACTGGAAAATGAGGGAGGAAAGATTCCATGCAAAGACAGGAACTTCTCGTATCTAAAACTGCCAATTTCTTGTGTGCATCATAAATGCAGTGGCAAGGGACATCTGCCCCGACACAAAGCTAGCCTAGGGAGAGTTCATAAAGGCTGTGTCATTAATTCTGTAGGTGCATCATTTAAATAGATGTTAATTATATGTCATCAATCCTCAGGGGGTTACAGAATAGCTGGGTGGACTTCCATCGCCTTCCTCTCTGCCACCAAGTTAATATATTTAGGGACTAAATTAATCCTATGACACAACTCTAACTCTGACTCTCTCTCTCTCTCTCTCTGTATGTTTGTTTGAGAGTGAGTGAATACATGTGTATGTGTGTGTGTTTGCGGCGGAGACTCTGAGCAGTCAACATGGCAATCAATGGATTGTGAGTTTGGTAGCAAGGGCAGGAGAAGAAAGGATATTTCCCAGGTTATGGGGAAGGCAATTTAGGCTCACACTGAATCAAACTAGAACAAGCAATAATAAACCCAGTGAGAAGAAGGAGAATTCTAGGTTTTCTTATGAGCTAAAAGGGGCAAGGAATAAGAAAGAAACAGGAACATTTCATCTCTGTAGTTGTACTGAACGGCTCTGTTGAGATGCCAGCAGACTATCCAGCCTTGGAACTTATTTAAGAAGCCAAGGAGACTTGACTGCTGAATAGCTTTTTGCTGAGCACTTGTAGAAACAGAGACTGGGCATTTTACAATCAGAAATACCTGGCCAGCTTTCAGTTCTCCCAGGGGAAACAAAGTTCAGAGGCAGAGGAGGACAAAATGTTTCTACCTCTTTGGCTACATACTGGTGATGTCAGCCCTGGGAGGCAGAAGAAATACAGGCAGTGGGAGATTTGAATGAGCAAAACACTGGGACAATCCTGGCCATCTGGAATTTATAGAGTGCACAACCTTTTTGGTGTTGAGGGCCACAAGTGATGCTGGTTGGGGGTGAGGGTGTCTGTGGCCATACAAATGCCCACCCCTCCAGGTATGCACATCCCAGCTGTTCTCTTTTCTGGATGGGAAAAGGTAGAAACTCATGCCTTTAGGAACTCCAAGGATCAGCAGCAGGGTCACGGCACCCCAGGGGGCTGCACTTAGAGTCTTTGGGGACCACCTGAGGCCTCTGTGTCACAGGCTGCACCTCCCCGATATACAACTAATAACCTGCAGTTAAGCCCAGCATGCCTGCCTTGCTGCATTCACCTGAATGTATTTTATTCTTTTTTTAAAAAAAACAAAATCTACTCAGGTCCCATGTAGAAAAAAGGAGAAATGTCCACTTTTTTAAAAGAAAGAAGAGTTAGGCCCTTCTCACAGGACGTCATCATTCTGCACTGCGGACGGGAGAAGGACGGGACCCAGATAATGGTTCTGCATTATGTTGTCCTGGTCCCATTCTTCTCCTTTCCCCAGGCAGTGCAATCATACTGCAAATCTTTGATGGGTTTTCCCTGTCAATGACCAGCGATCCCACAGTCCTTCGGCTGCCTGCCTGCACTTACCTGATGTGCGGAAGTCCTAGAAATGCAATGGCTGTGCTTTCTGCTCCAGCACAGCCTGGGACAGTACCTGGCTGCGCCGCAGAAGGAAGAGGTGGCCCCATCACGCTTCCTCCACTCGCAGAGGCAGTCACTGCAGAAGGGAGCACTCCTGTCGTGCCCCCTCCCAGCAGAGACAATGCCAGGACCCACACTGGATGTCTCTGGAATAAGGCAAGCTGTGGAAGGGCCTTAAATGACTCTCAATCATTAAAATTGTTTAAAATTGCCTGAGCGCAGTGTTTGGGTGTCTCATTCTCTTGCCATAGTTCAAAAGGAGCCTGTGACTTCTGCACAACTGTTTTGCACAACTGTGACTTTTGCATAACAATAGCACCACCAGGGAAGCTTTTTTAGAGTAGGTTGTTCACCAGATCTGATAGTTTGCAGCTGGAGTTCTAATAAACCAGATTTTCCCATTTGTGGGTGGCAGACGTCCTGCAACTAAAGGGACATGACAATCCACCACACATAGCTTCCAACATTAAAAATGAGTAGATTAATATTCATCTTGAATCCTACAATCCTATACATTCCTTATCTACAGAACATAGGAAATGTTACTTTTTTGTACCATAGCTCCAAAATCACCTCGCCAACATAAGGATTCTGGGAACTGTAGTCCTAAAAAGTAACTTTCCCATGTTCTGCTTACATGTGGTACTGATGACCACTCTGAGGTCTTTGCTCCAGGACTGATCTTGGAGTCCATATTCAAGTAAAGGAGTTATTTCATATTTAAGAAAGATAATAGGGACATGTACTGAGTAGAAAGTAGGAGAGAAGAGCCCTTCTCTCTCCCCATAGTCTGTGGAATAATATGTATTGCAGGGAAGGGTGTGAGTCAATGTACACACCAGTCCATGGCAGTCAACCCAGCATATGCCATTCTAACTCATTTGTGTACAGTGTGCTGACCAGCTGCCCTGATAGTAAAATCATAATCTATCCCATTTGAACAACAAGAGGCAGAAAGGGAAAGTTGCAAAAACTCAGAAGCAAAGGCAAGTATTAAATGCTGCAATGAAAATGTTTACAAGATATGCTGTCACCAATTGCAGACTGTGTGTGCTACTATGCCGTTCTTTGTATGTCATGGAAAATATCACAGAGCCAGTGAATTGCCTGGGAAAAAAGTGACTCACCCCACCATACATACACACATACACGCACACGCACACACACACTTTCATACTGACATGTAAAAAACAATGTGGACTGAGTATCTTTCCCACCAGGTGTGCAGCGATTGCAATGTGAGGACACAGCATGCAGTCAAAGTGTTCTTAGCATCAAGAGGTAGAAATGAGGATTATGATGCCATAAGAAAATTTTGCAGAAGTAACTTTAAAAGAGACCAAGACTTCAAGGTGTCTCACATCTCCGCATGAGAAATTGCTCAAGATGGCCAGGATGATGAATTTTATCAGATAACTCTCCTGCCAGGAAAGGATGTTACTTCAATTTATATTCATGCAAATTTTCCAAGGTAGATTAGTATAAGGAAAAGTCATTGGCCCTAGGTCACTGAAGATCTGGGGTTCTGATTACAATATTCCATGCATGGCTTCCAACATTCCACTAAATGTGACTGTTAGTTGACAGTGTTAGCCCCTCTACAAGTCCCTTGATGATGTTGATCAAACCTTGGAAAAATGGCTTTTTTGGACTACAAGAATTTTCCAGTAGCAAAATCAGCAGCTATGCTGGCTGGGGGATTCTGGGAGTTGTAGTCCAAATAAGTACCTTCCATATTCTTTGCAGACAACTTTTCCAAATAGCTTGGGCAGAAGTGGAGACCTTAAACCTTTCTTGTATGGGATGGAGCTGTCCTCTCAACAACAACTTGTAGTGTCTGCCTTTGCAAAAACAGCAGATGCTCAGCCTGTGACAAGTAGATCTGCCAGAATCATTCCATATTATTATTTTAAGCTCTGTGTTTTCCTGTTAACATCACAGATGCATACGGAGAGTGACTCAGTTAATGAAGTTCAGCATCTCTCCATGGCAAGCACACAAACTCTATGGAAATTGGTTTTAATTATATATTGTGTTTATCTGCTTCTTCAATCAACAAAGTGTAAATATTTTGAATAAATAAACATGGATTCAATGGTGCTAAACATAACAGTGCTGAGGACAGAGTGAAATAACAGCTTTTAATTCTGTGATCAGGGATGTACTCAGTGGTCTATGCTCTCCTCACTCTGAGTTCTTTTTTTTTTTAATTAAGGTTCAGAGGAATTAGCTTTCTAGTTGTCAATTCAAAGATGTGCTATTATTTTTCTCCAGGGGAAAAGCCTGACACCAGAATCTCTCTCTCATTCTCTCTCTCTCTCTGTGCCACCCTTGTTCATTTTCCCTCATCCTGACAACACAGAGATAATATTAAAATAATAATCACATTTCTGAAATTTGCAAACACAATGGCCATTTCTGCACTGGACTGTGATAGTGCTATTTTTCCACTTTCAACATCCTGTGGAATCCTGGGGTTTGCAGTTTAGGGAGGGGCATTTACAATTCTCAGTCAGAGAGCTCTTTGGCCTCAGTAAACCACAAACCCCAGAATTCCACGGGATGTTGACAGTCCAGTGTGGAAATGGCCAAAGATAATATTACAGGCTCTGAAGGGTTATTGTAAGGAGTGCTGAAATAAGGTATGTAACTTTTTGGAACATGAAGTATTTTAAACAACTTATTAATGATCTTTATTTTGTATTTCATATTAAAATTAACATAATCTACGCAGCAGGAGTCATAGTAAGATCAGATTATATCATTTTAAGATGATCTTATTACTACTGCTTTTGTCGCTATTTGATGTTACGACTAATCTGTCTAAAAACCACACCTTAGTATTGCAGCTTCCTGAAAATAGGGGTAGATGGGACAGGGAGGGGGAAGGGAAATAGTTCATCCTTTTTTATTACATAAAATAAAAGTTTGCACGTCATCTGCAAGCCTATGGTCAACATGCATGAAAAAAAGACTGCTTTTCTTTCTTCTTTTGCTGGAACGATCATACTTTGTTCCCATAAAAGTCCTTCTATTATTTTGTGATCTCCTCATTCACATCTAAAGTCTTTTTTTTTTATTTTAGCAATAATGTGTCTATATTTCATACACTGCGTTATGAAAAACTGGAAAGCTAATGACAAAAGTGGCCTTATGGTCTCCCATCTTCTGGTCTAGCTGTTAAATCCCTCTTGCAGTTATCCTACACCATCCTAATTCTGGCATTCTAAATGCAAAAAGATACAAGCAAGGCCAAATTAAGGTGTTTGGGTCCTTGGACCAACTCTAAAAACACGACCCTTCTTTGTGCCGATGTGTAAGTTCCCCCATTGGAATCTGGTTTGACCCACACCCTATTTGACTTAGTGGTACTATTGGATGGAGAGGGGACCTCCCTGGGGCCACAGCCAGGGACTTTCAGGCTCAAGGAAGGTGGCAGTTCTGGGTTTGTTTCAAGCTGTCCCAGGGGCAGGGACCCCAGTGACTTCCCCATCAAGAATACAGTGAATTGGCTCTGGGTTTTAACCAGGACTTAGAGGAGCTCCCCAAGATGCTAGACCTGCTTTGGGGACAGGGTTAGGTTAAGGCCTTTGAAAGTCTGGAATAAGAAAAAAAACCCACCACCACCAATGAAAGCATGTAGCGACCTCAGCTGCCATCTGCATCTTCAATCCCTCTGAAATGGAGAAATGGAGCTCAGTTTGCAGTAAATGCTACCAACCTTTTTTTTTTTTTTGATGGGGGAGGGAGACATCTACAACACCCCTGTCCCTCAAGAACATCTCACTGTTCCATCATCACAGTATAAAAGGTATGCAAATACATGTATGCACATGCATATTATTACAATTTGCAATTTTTTTGGAGTTTATGATGCAAGAGGGTGATTCTCTCTGGAAAGCAAAAACTTCCTTTGCCTTTCTCTTTTCTCAGAACTGTAACAAAGGATAAGGTTGAATTCCCCCTTCACATCTGCTGTTATCTCCAAAATTACCAGCCCTTCCCCCTTGCAGCAGCTATTTGCAAATTAAAAATACGTGCATTCAATGCACAGGTTAATATAACTTCAGATTTAGTTTTGCTGTTATTTTGACTTACTTGTTTAAAGTGAAAAGAAGAGTGAAGCAGTTCAAAAGCATGTCAGAGTGATTGTCTGAATAATTATTTCCAATATGTTAGATTTCTCAGTGCAAGGAGAGTTTCCAGGAGCAAGGTCACACCCCAACCTGTGGTCAGAAGTGATACCATTCAAGAAAAGTTTTATTGCTTGATTCTGGTGCAGGTGTCAGTAGTTACAGGCTGTGTGGTCTCAATACATAGTGAAGAACGAACATGGTTCAAGCGTTGGTTTGTGCTGCACTTTGTGCTCTGTTGTAGGTGTTCAGTAAAGATGAGCATTTTTGTAATTACAAAAATTACATTTGGCAAATGACAATATTCAGCACTGTTCTAAAGTCTCTGACATGAAAAGGTATTGTGACACATTGAGAAATCCCACTGAAGCAATAGTCAAGTACTCTGAAATTTTTTATATTTCAAGACACTTTTGGTGAAAAATTCATTTATGCAAAACTTCCAACTTTTGTCCATACAAAATAGTAATCTAAATTCTCTTGTTAGTCCTGATCAGAGTACAGCCACCGAAAAAATTGGATCTATCTATGTGTTGACTCACCATACAAGAACTAATTCAATGATTCTGTTGTCAGGACTAACCAACAGGACTGAACCCATAGACAGACAGATAGAAAGATATATTTGCACAAAATGTTTTGTACAAAGAAATCTTTGCAAAAAAGTCCCAATTGCAAAAGAAAAAAAATGTGTCACTGAGAAGGTGTAAGGAGGGAGAGCACTTTTTTGCCACATGCTAGTAGCTTGTAGAATTTACTGACTGATTAAAGTTGATCTGTTAAGTATTTTTAAAAAGTAATCCTTTTAGTCAGTTTTGAGAAATGATAAAGAATGACTTTTAGACATTGTAATTGCCATGGTAACTAGCTACTTTGGGAGGTCTTGGAACTAGCATGTTAACTAATTACTAATTACCACCTTGGGTCCCATACCAGGAGAAAGGTGGCATACAAATATAATAAATAAATAAATAAATAAATAAATAAATATTATATTATATTAATAAATTACTTTTAAAAAGCAACTTTCCAAGCTCTGAAGCTGCCTCCCTGGCCATCACAACCTTCTCCTGCTACAGCAGACATTTGCTGCAGGCCAGCTAGCCCTTCTAAAGTTCTGTAAGCTGAGGGTCTGTCAGCTCATGAGTTATTTAGCAGCTCAGCTCATAGACTGAGATGTAATTAAGCTAATAGCCTTTGCTGAGGCATTGAACAGGACCAATTTCCCACTTCATTCTCCACATGATCCCATAGTGCTTACTGTTTTTGACGCATCCTTTTCATGCTCCCTTGTTGCTTCTGCTGGGAGGTGAGATGGTGGGGGAGTTGGGAAATGCTGATTTTGCGAATATCAGCTTTATGGCATTGGAGAAAATGAAAGAGGCCAAAGGGAGTCTCAAATGTTATCATCAGATATGGAGCAGTGCTTTGGGGACCTGTATCTGTGATGAGTGGTAATATTAATAACTACTCCTTTTAGGTTTTACTATGTCCATTGCACAATAACACTGAAAGCCACAAAACATTCAGGGCTTTTCTGCACCACACTGTGAAATGATATTATTCCACTTTCAACATCCTGTGGAATCCTGGGGTTTGCAGTTGGGGGGGGCACTTAGAATATCCAGCCAGAGAGTTCTTTGACCTCAGTAAACTACAAACCCCAGAATTCCACAGGATGTTGAAAGTGGAATAATGGCACTTTAACAGTGTAGTGTGGATCTGTGGTAACTGAGTTCTTACATAGTGGAGGGCCCTCAATTTATCTGTTAAAAGTTAATAAAGACATTTCTCACTAATGGAACTTTGCACTTCAACAAGTTCATAAGAAAAGCTAGATCCACAACTAGGGGAAATCAGGAGACCACCAACAAAGTAAGCAACAATTTACAATGGTACCTAAACAAACAGAGGCCTGGATCCTATTGTTAGTCTGAAATATAGGCCTTTTCCACACGGGGTTTTTGAAACGGTGCAGGCCGTCCTCCAAGGAGGAGGTCTGCACCTCGGACCGGACTGGGTCTGACCTATTTAAGGTAGATCCATACCTCAGTCCGGTCCGGAACGACCCCAAGCGGTCCTCCAGCATACTTTTGAAAGACCTGATTTTTCCGGTCTTTCAAAAGTACGCAGCACGCCACTGCGAGCCTGCTTCCTTATGCAGATTCGCAGGCTCGCACCAATGCGAGCCTGCGATCTGCCCGGGGGCGGGCTTTAGGCTGGCGAGCTTCAGTGGTTGGTCGAGACCCTCGACCAACCGGAAGCTGCCATTTGGGACGCCGGAGGAGTGCGTATTGACGAGCACGCACTACTCCGGAGCGCCGTGGACCGGACCGGGGAGACAAAAGGTCCGGTGAGTAGCGGGGCAGGACGATTCTCTTGCCCAGTGTGGAAAAGGCCATAGTAGACACATGAAATCAGTGGGATTTACATGTGTGTTAATTTAACAACTGAGTCTACTTTAGCTGGGACTAATTAGCAAGATTTAAATCAGTATAACTTTACTGCATTCAGTCAAGAAGTATAGCAAGTGCATCTAAAGGAAATAGCAGATACAAATTAGTCTTCCAAGGAGTTATTGCTAGACTTTCAAATAATTTGCCTGTTTCCATGGGCAGCAGAATCAACAGCAAAGTTTTTTTTCCCTAGAATGTACCACTTCAGGAGGCAAGTATGGGTCAGTTTGAGTGTTCTCCTAAGCATACTAGCTTCATATGTGGCAACAGTTTGTGTCTAAGAGGAAGGTGCAGTCGAGCCTTCTCCCATGCGTGAAACAAAGAAAAACTTTTTCATGAGGCAGCACTTCAACACATAATCTTCCTCCTGTAGCCTTTTTGAGGGACAGTCCAGGAAAAGCACTGGATTGTACTACAGTTATAAACCAGAGCAGAAGAAAATCAAATGAAATGTATGCATTTTTTCCTTTTCCTACATAAGGTATTCAGGTTACAGAAGTCTTATTTTCTTTGTGTAGAATCTGAATTTTATTTAGTACAGACTCCTAATTAATTAGTCTGCAAACTAAGGCCAAACATGAAAAAAAAAAAATCAGATATGGAACAGTGCTTATGGGATCTGTATCTAACATAGCAGTTCTCATTTCTCTATCACTGATAATAACGGGAATACATACATACACACACACCACTGATTTTAATTATGTCCACTGAACAATAATACTGAAAGCCATGAAGTATTCTAGTGCATATAAAACAAACTACTACAAGGAGAACCAAATCCTATCTCCAAAACATGAAGCTGCTTTCTTTTCTCTCCCCTCCCTTTCCTTCCTGAAGCACTAAAATGCTGCACGTCTGGTCCTAGCTTGTTGGATTTCCCACCACCCCCTAACCTAGATGCTCAAGCAGCAGGATAAATTGCATATATTGGTCAAGAGATATGATATGATTGATACTGCTTGTTGTGGTTGGTGCTTTGTGGTGTAGTTCAATTTTCACAGCAAATGAAAGCAGAGAGACAAATCAACAGCATGAGCAAGCAGAAAAAAAGATTAAAAAGAATTTTGCAACATACAGAAATCCATACCAGACTGTCCTAAATAACAGCTCTCTCACTGAAAACTACAGAAGAGCTACTCTTATGCCGCTTTCCTTCCTTCTCAGTTTCAGCAGAAAAACAAAATGCGCCCGTTAAAGAAAGAGATTAGTTTAGTGACTGATATAATACTTTCTTGAAAAGATCATGGCAAAGATCCCACATCAGAGTTGTTTAATGCAGACATGATTTCATTGTGCTACACAACACTTGTGTTGAACGGCAAAGTTGTGCAGCTCAACGCACATCTTAATGCTCACTTGAATCTGCATACACATCTGCATCCATGCATGTATGCATGTATGCATGCACATCTGCATGTGCAATGGCATCATTTTGTGCTACTCCACTTCCGCAACCAGAGTGGAATGCAGACATTCTACATTAGACAAAAATGTTCCTTCCAGTGCTTCCACAAGGGAACCTACATGAGCATAAGACATCAATAGGAATATGGCTTAAATAACTTTAAATAATCTTCTTGGGTTAATTTTTCATTCTCTACCCTTGATTGAGTGATTGATTGATTGATTGATTGATTTGATTTATACTGTACTTTCTCCCAAATGGGACACAAAGTAGAGCATCTGAAATTAATTAAATTAAAATAGAACATCTAGAACAATATGGAGTACAAAAGGTTTAAAAGCATTAAACCATACATCCAATTAACACTCCTTTTAAGACAGTAACATTAAAACAATTACAGCACTTAAAATGTATATGTGTGCGCGCATGCACATTCAACTCATCTGTCAATTTCTGGTGATCTCATTAATTTGATAGTGTTTTCTTAGGCCATTTCCACTCTACGCTGTTACAGTGCTATTATTCCACTTTCAACGTCCTGTGGAATTCTGGGGTTTGTGGTTTACTGAGGCCAAAGAGCTCTCTGGCTGAGAATTCTAAAGGCCCCTCCCTAAACTGCAAACCCCAGGATTCCATAGGATGTTGAAAGTGGAATAATAGCACTATAACAGTCTAGCGCGGAAATGGCTTGTAAGACAGTGAAGAAGGGGCAGGTAAAACCTTCCTCAGAAGAGAGTTCCAAAGCATCAGAACTGCCACTGAGAAGGCCCTCAGAAGCCAATCCTGGCATGCAGGCTCTTTACCCTTAACCCATCTCCACCCTTCAAGATATAAGAATATTATCACTCAGGCTGCAAAAGTCTTGTAGAATCATGTAAGGACTAGCATGAACTCAGTGAGTTTTGCTTCCCAGTATACGTGTATAGTATTGCACTCTTATTATCTATATCAATGGTTCTTAACTACTTTTGAGCCACAGAATCCAATTAAATCTATAAAAAATAAGTTACCAGAAACATGAACATAAACACTGTTGTTGCATTGTGCCTTCACATGGACTCCAACTTATGGTGGAACCTATCATTATAAGCACAGCTACATCACGCTGGCTCTCCTATGCAAAATTATTTCCCACTAATCATAGGCCTTTAACCGATAAGCTAAAACTGTATTTTTGACCACCAATAATAAAATAATATGTTTTACAGTAAAAAAAAATTCTTCAGACAAACAGTGGTATCAAAAAAGTTTTGCATTTCTTCATCCCCCAAATGTCCCTTGAGCTTGAGCGATGGGCTTTAACTTAGCTCTCTCTCTCTTTAGATATTATCCAGACTACCTACCAATTAGATTGTGATAGCAGTTACTCAGAATTCATTGTGGACCTGCATGTGTCTTTTTACATCTCCAAATTATTAATAATGTATCATTAAGCATTTTAAGTTGCTCTTCACTTGACATTTTCTCAAAAGGCATCTTAAATTATTCTGAGAGAAGTGGGTTAACATTTTCTTTTTAGCCTTCCCAGAAACACCAATAAAGCTAAAACAAATGAGTCTGTTAAATTCTGTCCCAGTGTGTGACTTCCACCAGAGCATGCTGGGCTTAGAGCACATGCACTTTTACAGCAAGTCATTACAAACTAGAACTCTATCTACATGATGGAGCAGCTATGTGATGACAGCAGTCACGTAAACACCCCATTAGCAAGTAGTTTCAGTAAGAGAAGAATTTACCTATTCTGTTAAGCCCTCTTCACCATCCTGACGCCCACCAGATGTGTTGGATTACAGTTCTAATCACAGTTGCCAACATGCTGTCTGGGGATTATGGGGTTTGTACTCCAATACATCACCAGGCACCATAGTACGAAAAGATTTTGTAAAAACCGGTGATGCAGACTCGAGTCGATCGACTCGGACTCAAGCCGGACTTAAGTTGCTGCAGTGACTCGACTTGAACTCGACTTGGCCATAAATGATGCACTAACTCGACTTGACTCGAGACTTGTATATTTTTAATGACCGACTTGATGCTCTTGGTTCAGTTAACATAACGAATTCATCCAGAAACCTTATAACTTTGAACAATGCCTCCACCTCTTTTTGCCTACTAGTCACATGACAATCTATCTCAAGCCCAAAGTGTGGGTGCATTTCTCAGAGGGAAACAGCAAATGGGTTAGGCAATGGGCTTGAGACAGACTTGAGGTTTCCTAAGATGTTTCCTAAGAGCAAAAGACAAGACTTGCCTCCAAAGTGCAGCGTGCATTTCTTGTTAGAGTTTCCAGGGGCCACGCTGTACTCCGTAGACATGGAAAGAGGAAACGTGATCCACACGATGCTGCGATAGCTCCAGGCCAGGCAAAAAACAGCAGAGTCAAAAAGAACAGAGTCTAGGCCAACACATATTACCAAAAACTAATCTAGTGTTTATTGCATACAGCATAGTTCCTCAACAGGCTCAGATATGTTTAGCTGCAGCGTACTGGTGTCAGAAAGCCAGCATAAACAGAACAAGAAAAAATCCATTAGGCTTCTCTGTGCCCAGGCGTGACAAAGAGAGTACATGCAGGCCGCAAAAGACACGACAAGGCAGCGGAGAGGAGGAGTGAGAAATCTCTCACTGAACTTGTAGGCTCTGTGTGGGCAAAGCCTGACTGCTGATCATAACAAGCCAGCAGTCCCACACAGAGGAGAACCAGGTGTTGCTTATCAGTTGTCAGGGTCACACTGTCTTACCAGGCAGCCAAGGCCATGAGGCAGATCAGAGACAAGACAGGAATCACGTAGCTGAGAAACCATGTCTTAAACAGATGACCGGAAGGCCTAGAATCTTAACACTCCTCCTGTTGTCTCGGAGCTGCTTCGAGCATTGGAACTGCAGGATCTATTATCCCCATACGTTCAAGCATTTGTGTGTGTTTAACTGCAGCTAATGGCTTGGTAAATACATCTGTCAGGTTCTCCGGCGTAGCACAGTAAGTGAGTTGAATGAACTTGTTTTCAACAGACTGTTTCACATTCTGATACTTAATGTCTACATGTTTGGTTCAGGACTTGACCCTTTCATTTGTGGCCATCTGGATGCAGACCTGTGAATCACAAAACACATTAACAGGTATTCTGAGAGGTAAATCCAAATCTTTTGCAAGCTGTGTAAACCAGTTTAACTCATTGCAGAGATAAGAGAGGCTTGCATGCTCTGCCTCAGCAGTGGAAGTGGCCAGGGTACTTTGTTGCTTAGCTTTCCAGTAAATCAGGGCACCACTGTATTTTACAACACACCCAGTTGTGCTTTTTCGGTCCAATATATCCTCTGCGAAATCACTATCAGAATAACAAACAATTTCTGGTGTTTGAAAAGGAGTAATACACAAACAATAGTTTACAGTACCTTTTAAATATCTTAAAACCCTTTTTACCCCTTGCCAGTGGTACTGGGTAGGTTGAGAGTTGGCCCTTCCTAATATATTTACAGCCAAGGCAATATCAGGGTGGCAGGTCTCCGCTATGTAGAGTAATGACCCAATAACAGATTGGTACAGCTTTTTGTTAGAAAAAATGGTGTCTCCAGTACTTTTGGTGAACCCTAGAACCATTGGCATCTTTACACTTTTACAGTCAGACATGTTACATTTTTGCAACAGTTGCATAATTTTCTGTTTTTGATTTAGGAGAAAACCACCCTTTGTTTTCTGTATTGCTATACCAAGGTACTGTTGTATTGACCCCAAATTTTTAATTTGAAAACTTTTGCCTAATTCATTGGCAAACTGCTGCACTTGCTGCTGTATGTTACATACCAAACACAAATTGTCGACATATGCCAAGAGGATCTCTTGACTTTTCCCAGACCCTCTGACATACACACAGGGGTCAGCTTTGCTTTGTTTGAAGCCACATTCCTGCAAGGCTTTGTCTAAACACATATTTCAGCAACAGGCAGATTGTTTTAGCCCATACAATGATTTTTCAAGTTTCCACACCATCTTTGCCCCTCCTTCATGAAAACCAAGAGGTTGTAACATGTAAATTTCTTCTGGCAGGTCAGCGTTGAGGTAAGCAGTTGTAATATCGAAGTGAGTGACTAAGGCATTTCTTTGCACAGCAACTGCTAGCACCAAACGGATGCTTTCTGCTTTTACAGTGTGGGCAAAGACTTCATCATAGGTTTGCTCCTCCTGGGCAAAACCCCGTGCTACAAGACGGGCTTTATGTTTGACTCTTCCATCTGCTGTCAGTTTTAGCTTATAGACCTAACGACAGCTTACAGGAGTTACACCCTGGGGAATTTGGCACAATATGAAAACCTTGTGTTGTGCAATAGAATCCATTTCCTGTTGCATTGCCTCCCACCAGGGTTCAGCCTGCACCTTAGGCATCTTTTTGACTTCAGCAAAATTAGTTGGTTCACATTTTACTAAACAAACGCGTGCAGTTTAGCTGGGAGTGTAGCGCTGCGGAGGTTGACCCTTGGTCTTTCTTTCTGACCCCCTAGGAACTTGAGCAGGCCTGGCTATCTCCCCCTCATCATTATCTGAGCTGTGAGACCGTTTCAGCGTTTTTTTCCCCCTCCACTCTGAGTTGCTTCACCCCCCATGGCCCCCTCCTGTGCTGGCTCTGGCTCTGACTCAGATTTAACCCTCAAGGGACCAGAAGCTGGGGAGGTTGGCTGCGGAGCTTGGATGTCATGCACATCTGAAGTAGGAAGGAGGATCTCCGAATCAGAATGAATACGTGACCAGTTTGCGTGTTCTTCAAAACTCGCATTTCTTGAAACCACACAGTAACCTCCTCCTGCGTAGAACCTCTAACCTTTGCAACCGGGTTCATAGCCCAAGAATCTCAGACACTGGGCTTTTGGTTCCCCTTTTGTCCTTTGGTTGTTTGGAATATGAACCCAGGCAAAGCTGCCAAAGACGTTCATATGAGAGATAGAAGGCTTTTTGCCAAACAAGCGGTCATATGGGATAGTCTGAAAAACAGAACTCCAAAACCTGTTATGTATGTAACTGGCAGTCAGAACTGCCTCTCCCCAAAATTTCAGGGGAACAGCAAATGTGTTAGGAAACGGGCTTGAGAAAGAAAGATCCTTCCTTTTAAAGCTTTTGAATCTTTAGTAATGTGGAGTAAGATAGGATCCTATTCCCCACTTCCGAAGCTGCAGATGGCAAAATCGCAAATGCGGAGAGCTGACTCTGCTTAAATTGTTAAAACTGAATTTATTTCACTCTATCCATTAATTCTGAAATTTTGGTTGGGGTATAAAGTTGGCTTCCAGACTTGAGACTTGACTTGAAAGCATCTTCAAGGACTTGAGACTTGACTTGAGACTTGGAGTAAAAGACATAGATACATAACTTGTAAAAACTGGCTTGACCATTTGAAGATTACAGCTCTGAGCTTGGTTATTTGTTTCCTGGGAGCAATTTCTTCCTATCTTTTTTTCTTTGCAATGACTTAAGAAAAAGAATACTCGCATTTTGCCTGTAGGTTTACTTATTGCTGGTTTGGAAGCTGTATCTTAGGCCATTTCCATACCGGGCTTCTAAAACGGTGTAGAGCGACCTCTAACGGAGGTCTTCTACACCGTAGAGTGGACTGGCGTGGACTACTTTTCGTAGTTCCACACCAGAATCCACTCAGGAGCAGCGGGAACTAGCCACGCTGCGTGTTTTTTAAAAACCTCTTTTTCGAGGTTTTTAAAAAGCACGGAGCACGCAGCCCCGTGCCGCTCCGTCGCCCGGCTATAAAGTGGATTTGCAGGCGCGTGCAAGTGGGTGCCTGCAGATCTGCCGGGGGCGGGCTTCCGGTTGGCGAGCTTCTCCGGTTGGTGGAGAGCCTCCACCAACCGGAAGCTGCCATCTGGGACGCCGGAGGAGTGTGGAGCAGCGAGCTTGCGCTGCTCCGCGTGGTGACGGACTTACCCGGCTGCGGGTAACCTCCATTTTAGCATGTTTTTGCCCATTCCCCCCCCCCCACATGTGAAAAGGGCCATAGTTAACAGAGTGATGGAGTGGTTTAGCCTTTGGCATCCTGGGATAGATGCCTGAGATCCAGTCTCTGCTTTTACACAAGCACTCCATTAACTTATTAGTTTAATCATGAAAGAGCTGTAACTGGCTGTCCCTTCAGGAGGACCTTTGATGAACACAGGAAGGATCTTTTATGTGTCTTTTCTGCACTTTGATAATAAAAAGTGGCTGGGGTGTTTATCCGGTGTGTGTGGGTCTGCATGTATGTACTCTCAGAGTGAGGCTCTCCTTTTCCTCTGCTAACATTGCAAATCTGGGACAAATATGCCACTGCCTGACAAGCAAGGTTTTCTTATTGTTTTAATGGTTAACATTTAGGGGATTTTCAGGCTTCTAAGGAGTAGCTCAGCCCTGAGTGTAAATAGTAGTTCTAGAGGATACTATGCTACTTGTTATAGTAAAATAATAGGGTGCCCAGATGCCAGTCTGTTGGACAACAGCTCCCATCATCCCAGCCACCATTGCCATTGCCCATGTAGGAATCAGTTCTGCACTAAGCTATTAAGCTGTCCAGCTCTCCAGACAGCATATTGTCTCACCAGAATCAGTGCCTTGAGCTGGATAATGGGCAGACCAACAACATGGGCAGTTGTTCCCAGGAGTAAATGTTTGTGGAAGCTTATTGGGATCTCTTGTACTTTTCAACTAAATTCTTTATAACCCCAGAAATCCCCTGGTTCTAATTTTACTAGGGCTCTGAACTCCGAGTGAGTACAACAAGTCACTTCTAACCCCATGTGTAATATGCTGATATTAATACTGGGCTATGTTGCACAGATTTGCTAGTGTAATGTAGGTAATGTGCTTTGAGCCCTGAAGGAAAAATATTATATGGATTTGGGGTCCTTTACATAAGGTTCATGAATGTGCTCCAGAGGATCCGAGAACCAGACACATTTAAAATGACTTTTCCCCTGGCTGATTTTCCTTGTGTTACTTTGAATTTTTCCTATCATGGTGGATTTTAAGGTAAAAAGTGTTAATACAATTTTTTTTTGTTCCGGATTACTTTATATGAAAGAAATCAATTTTCAATCCAATAAAATAAATGGTATGCAGAATTTATGTAGAGAGTGAGCATGGTATAGTAACTCTGAGTGCTGAACTAGGACTCTGGGAAGCCAGGGTTTGAATCCCCACTTTGCCATGGAAATACGCTACTTGATTACGGAAAGGTCATACTCTCTCAGCCTCAGAGGAAGGCAATGGTAATTATCTTATCCAAATAAATTTTGCCAAGAAAACTGCATGATAAGGTCACCATAAGTTGGAATCAACTGAAGGCACATAATAGCAACAATTTTCTGTAGGTGATAAACATCTAAGAAAATAGTATATACTTTGTTTTAACCAGTGAATTTTAAGTGGTTTCCACAAAGATGTGATTCACAAGTAATCTTATTTAGCCTGAAAAATGCATGTTTTAAATGGTAAGCCTCTTTTGTATGTTACAATCTCTGAGGAATTTTTGAGGAGCCCAAATATATGAAACAGAGGGTAATTATGTGGAATACTGGCTTAATAATGCTGCAATATTAGAAGTGTATCAAAACATACTCATGTTGCAAACAGATTAGCTTCTTCACCATCTTGAAGCTTACCAAGCCTGTGTGTCTGTCAGCTGAACAGCCTACTTAAAGCTGGATAAGAAATATGACACTTAGATTAAAGATTTCCTTTTAGTTTATTAAGAATGAAATCTGATAACAGAAAATATTTAGGAAATACTAATTCCTGTTAATGTAATAAGAGCATAAACCTTATTTCCAGGATAGGAAAGATATTGCCCTCAAGATATCGTTGCACTGCATCTCCCATCAGCCTCAGTCAGGATAGCCCACGATGCCCAGAAGGGATCATGAGAGTTGCAGTCCAGCATCTGCAGAGCTACATTTTTATCATCCCTGTCTTCAGTATTTCTTACTAGCAGCATTAATCCTCAGCCTCACAAAGGTTGGAAACTGTTTCACTCTTGTGCTTTTTCTGTTTTCTTCTGTTCTTTTCTTTGCTCTTTCCCCCTCTTCTTCTTTCATTCCAGTCTTTCTCTCCCTCCATCCTAGCACTCATTTTCCCTTTCCCATCTAATCACTCTCCTCGCCCAGCTTTATTAGGTAACAGGAATCTACTGTTTCTCTCTCTTTCTCTCCCCCCCCCACCAGCCCCCCTGCCCTGCCAGCCTCCAGGTTTCTAAAAATAGTAACCAAGAAGGCAATCATGTAAGATACAGGGACCACCAAAATATCCCTGTAATTCTAACACTGAATTTGAGGGACAAATTTCCAGACACAGCCAAGTACATGTATCTATGACCATTTCCGCACTAAACGGTTATAGTGCTATTATTCCACTTTCAACATCCTATGGAATCCTGGAGTTTGCAGTTTAGCAAATCCCAAGATTCCATAGGATGTTGAAAATGGAATAATAGCACTATAGCAGCCTAGTGCCCAAATGGCCTATGTGTTTGCAGAATGCAAATCCATGCATTAATCTTGTAAAAAAGTGGCAACACACTATAGCTCACAACTAGAGAATACCAACTAGAGAAAATTATATCCGGGGTGAGAAATCCCCCAAAAGCAAATCCACAGAAGAGGAAATGGGATTTTATCATTCAGAAAGAATGTTTTATTTTTTTAAAAAAAAACATATTCCTTTTCCTTTTCTTTGTTCAGAATCTTTTCTTCTCATTGGTCAAATCAAAAAGCTTTGAAGCCTACACTGCTTTCAACAGAGACAAGCAAGCCAGTTTTAAAAGGCTTTTTTCCATTTCCACTCATCAATGTCACCTTCACCAGCATTGTGTGTGTGTTGAAATGTCAGCATGATAGTGCTTTTTGTAGGCAAACTATGCTCAGATTTTGCTTTTAGTACTAGGCATATGGAGGAAAGGGGAAACAAATCCAGGGAAAAACAAACAAATCCAGATGCTGTGTTCTCTGGAATTAAAATGGTGCTTGGTGACTGAAAAACTGATGAATAGAATTTTCAAAAATAGGAACTGGGATTTATCAGATTCCAATCCTGCTAGGTTCATGTCCTTTTCAAGTCCTTTCACTCCACTAAGGAAGTTATCAGGTATGTTAACTCTACAAGCACTGATGACTGAAAGGGAGGTGGCTGATATTTACTTCAATAAATGAACAGCATTAACCCATGCTTGTGATCATTTTTATGACAGCATAAGGACTGTACAGGAGTTAGATATAGGGCCCTCCAGTGGCAGTGGTTGGTTTCCATGTGAGTGGGGACTGAAATTGCTCTGTGGTTTAGTCTGAATTTTAAAGGAGTTGAACTTATTTCTTTGGGAGTAGGGATGGTAAGATCCAGTACATTGGATAGCTTCTTTAAAGTTTGACTACAGCTCAGAACAGATTTCACTCACAGGGAAACCATCATCCCTCGAGTAGCCCATATCCAAGTCCTGAACTGCCCATTATCTTGTTATAAAAAATTATCAATGGTATATGTTGCTACAGTGGTGTTCATCCATTGAGAGAGAGTAAATAACCTTGGATGTCTGGACTAAAACTACTTGGAAGTTTGGACTGCAATCCATATCAGATTCCCCGCACCACTGACATGGAAGCCACAAGCCATTATTAAGTACATGTTTCCAGCATGTTTCCATACAAAGAGAAGAAATTTTATAACTAATATTTTCCCCTCTGCCGTGCCACGCTTCCTTAGGAACATTTCAAGGCAGCTTATACAGTATCAGGTCAGGTAAGGATTACAATAAAAGCATAGCAAAGCATTAAAGACACAAAATCCATCCCCACCCCCCAAAAAGGCACTAAGGCAGGTCAAATTCTTGCCTCTTGAACGACTACTGTAAGATTACCAGCAATGGAGCAAGACAGAACATGTGAGGCTGAAAGTTCTGCATTAGAGCCAGGGATTTAAAAATCTGTCTGTTTTGTTTTCATTGTGTTTCCCAGAATCCCTTTACATTCTCTTCATGGCCCAACTCTGTTACAAGCTGCAATACCTTTTTCTCAGTACAAAAACTGTCAATTTTTCTAATGGGCAATATCTCCTGATATACACATTTTATGTATTTTCTCTTTTGACTAAAGCCCTTTTTTGTTCAAGAGTGTGCGTTTTTAGGTATGCATAGGGTCCAAATGTCCATGTGGATTTCTGGTAATTTTTTCTTGCACAAAGTTTGTTTGCTTTTTTAACATCCCATCTTTTCCCCAACATAGGGCCCAGAGGGCTTACAACAAGGCTAAAAAGCTGATGATAAAAACATTTTAAAAAAAATAAATAAACAAGAGGCCATATGAAAATGCCATTAATTTTAAAAGGTGTAAAATTATCTTTGAAATGTAACATAAAAGATGAAAATATAGTACACACACATACCATAAAAAGGCTAGCCACAACCACTTAATCATCAAATGCTTGTTACAGTGAAAAGGTCTTTGCTTGCCAGTGAAAGGAGAGCAGACAGAGGGGACTAGCCTAGCCTCCCAAGGAAGAGAATTCCATAGCCTGAGAGCAGCCATCAAGAAGGTACCCTCCCATGTCCTCACCTGGGATGATAATGGGACCAAGAGATAGCCCTCCTCCTCCTCCTCCGGTAAGTTCATATAGGGAAATGCCATCACTCTAACTGTCTGGACTTAAGCACTATACAACTTAATAGTCATGACCAGAACAATCCTCAGAAATGTATGGATTTCATCTCTTATGGACGGTTTTCTGTCTTTTCCCTTTCCCTCTTTGGTGGGTGTTTCTTTTTCTTCTTCTGTTTCGTCATAAATTGTATATATTGTATTCTGTATATAATGTATAGATGTGGCTTGACTGTTGATCAATTTGTTTTTCAATTGTTACTTGTTTGTTTATTGCTTCTTTTTTAATCTTTGCAAGTAGCTGATAAAAATAAATATATAAAAAAAAATGTATGGATTTCTTAAGCAAGATGTATTTTGCTTTCTTACCACTCTTGAGAGTTGCAAAATGGATAAATGTAAACCCAAGAAAAAAATTTTTCCATACCTACCTTGGACTCTGCTATGTACCATTTCTATCACCTATGCCCCACCCAACACACAAAGGAGAAACTCTGTTGAAGCTGCTCATAACAGAGTAGATGGGACAATATTGAAGTTGCTTCTCCCTGCTCTTTCTTTCTCCAGTGCTGCCTGGAACATTTGAAAGAACCAACAAACAGCAGCAGCAATCTACAGAATACCTGTTGGCCACATTTGACCACAGAAACCTTCCTGCACGCATCAAAGGCACAGCAGCTTCAGCATGATGTTGCCTTGCCCTCAGGCCAGCTGACCTCCAACAGAGCAAGTTTCCACCAAGGACCATAATGCTAATCATTGCCCTCAAGCTCCTCCAAGAACAGTAGCAAAATGTCTGATAGTTCTGACAGCCAGTATTATGGGAAGGTCCGGTGTCCCTTGCCCTTATTTGACAAAACTAAATTCTGTGGTGCTGTGAACAAATGACAGAGATTGCCCATTGATGCTGAGTGACAGAACAGAACTCCCTGGCAGGATAGCACAACAAAAATTTTTCAGACATGATGAGTTTTGATGCCAAGGCTCCAATTTTGTGCATGTTGGTGTGCAGAGATGTATATCCATGTGCAGTGACTATGCTTTTAATCACCCTGAGGCCACTCTACCTTGAATCAAATAAGCTTAGCAGAGAAGTCTTTGGAGCCTAAACTAGACAGCTATGAACATACCATGTGTAGATGAAAGCCATTTCCGTACGAGACTGTTACAGCGCTATTATTCCACTTTCAACATGCTGTGGAATCCTGGGGTTTGCAGTTTAGAGAGGGGCTGGCCAGCCCCTCCCTAAACTGCAAACCCCAGGATTCCACAGGATGTTGAAAATGGAATAATAGCACTATAACAGTCTCATGCGGAAATGGCCTTAGTCTAGCCTGCCTGATTTTCCTTCATTTGTGTCCAAACATATGTACATGTCTCTGTGGAAATGC
Source organism: Cyclura pinguis (assembly GCA_030412105.1). Lineage (NCBI taxonomy): Eukaryota > Metazoa > Chordata > Lepidosauria > Squamata > Iguanidae > Cyclura > Cyclura pinguis. Next base: position 68,324,120 of record CM059602.1, on the reverse strand, counting down.
AATTACTATTTGGCTGTATCTCGCTAATTGATGAGATTCCCCCCTGCCAAAAATAATTGCTTCTTTTCCAAGAAATGGCTTCTCTATACTGGCACCATGTCCATTCTGAGCCCTGGTGCCACCCCTGCCTTCAATACTTCACCCCAGGCATCAGTTGTATAGAAATCTGTTATTGCTCTGCAGCTTTATTTACCTGGTGATTTATGAGCATTGGACCCAAAGAGCAGCTGTATAATGCCAGTCCTCAGGCAAAGACTCAAGTTTCTCCATGCTTCCTTTACAGTCATTTCAGAGCATCCAATTAAGTTGGGGGAATGCAGCTTATTACACAGAATGCGTGTGTAATTTTGTAGATCCTGAAGCTTGTACACAGACTGCTGCTGCTACTGCTGTTACTCATGTAGCTCACAAAAACACATACATGCATTTCATCTGCATGAGGGATAGGGAACCTCTTGGAGGGAGGGAAGCACAAGATCCCCCACTCTACCAGCCCTCCATCTGCTAGATAGGGGTGGGCAGCTTCAAGAGGCCCACACCCCTGGGGCTAAAATTTACTTTCTAATGCCTTATCCCCCATCCCAGAAAGCTATTGCTTTGCTCAAAAGCAATAATCTTTATTCCAAGGGGTGTAGGTGGCCATTTTGCCAATTTCCAGGTGGCCAAATTAGGGTGATCATGATTCCTACCCTTTCCCCAAGGGCACAACTTGCCATTAGGGGGCAGTTTTATCTTTTCCTGCAGGGTTGAGTGGCATGGGAAGGTGGATCAGAAGGTGTTGGCCTTCAATGGGGCATTGTATATAGTTCATGTGGCACACTTTGTCCCCCCCGTGGTAGATGGTGCCAGGGAGTGGGGACATGCCATCATGTCCCACAGCCAGACCCTCTGATATTATTGTGTTGGTTGGTTATAAGTGTTCATTGGAGCTCCTCCAGTGACATGTCACCTGTGAAGCCAGCTTCACTGTGAATGGGATTCCCCCAATGGAGGAAGTCCCAGAAGACCACAGCGCACTCCTCGAATGAGTGATTCAGCCAGGAAAGCTCTACCATTTGCACAAGCTTTTTCCAGTGAGGTTTGAGCATCAACTAGGAGGAATGTTCCTGTTTTCAGCAGGCATCTTCTTACTGGCATCACTATGTGTAGCGTTCTCTCTGCTAGGAAAACCCCATGTGCCGCAAAACCAACAACCCAGATAAAATGCCAGCTGGAAATCCACAAAACCAACAACCCAGATGGAATGCCAGATGAAATGCCAGCTCCACCACATTGCCAGGCTGTGATACTTAGGTGGTAATTTGATGGGGGTGATGATGATCATCATCACCATCTTCAACATCATAATTTCTTGTGTGTGTGCGTGTGTACGGTAGCAGCAGGAACAGGAGATGATTAATTCTAGAATTTGTTGCTATCTGGGTAGTGGCTTCTTCCTTTCCTTCTCTTAAACCTCTTGCTCAGCTGTCACAGCACTAGCTGAGCTACAAGAATACATGGTTACATCATGATGCCACGTCAATCTAGAGGCAATCAAACCAGTGGGGGGCACCCTCGTTTTCTCCTTCAGTGCATCTGGAAAGATGCCGATTCATGACACAGTGTTGTTCCAAGTGAGGCATTGTGAGAATATATTATGGCCAACAAAAGCAGAGTAATTGCTTTAAGAAAATGGGGGTGCTGCCAACCCAGTTTTCACAATATTTTACACACAAAAACAGTTAGTTTTCCTCTCCTTACACCCCCCTGATTTTTCTACCAGAGAAAAGACTTCTCTGTCCTACCCCATTTCCTGCTCATCTCCATTTTCACCCAGTCTCTTGTGCTACATCCTTTCAACAGCTAGAGCTCTGCATGGCAGTTCATCAATTTAATGTGTCTAACTTTGTCACAAACAATGTTGTATAACTTCACACACAAAAAAGCACCCAGTAAATGGCAAAGCAAAAATATAAATTTATCCATTAGGAAGCAATTAAGCTACATTTTAATATAAAGCTTACTTTCTGTCTTATATGATTAGCAAGACTATACTTCTGAATCATTTGCTGTCATCGAAATCCGCAAAAGAAACTAAGCTTGAACATGTGTAATTTATTGCAATCTTCTCTGTAATGAAAGTTGTAATTATAAAGATAACTAAAGGAGATGGGAATGCTTTAACTTAAAATTAATTAGTTTTCTGTTGGTATTGTATAAACGTGGGGCACAATCATGCATACACCCTGCCATGGGTACAGCTGCCTCCATTGGGAGGACTTATATACCTCTTTTCTCCTTCTTGATCTGAACAAAGAGTGTTGCTTGACTTCACACAATCCAAGATGCATGTATACCTTGCAGTATGTCAGCCAATACTTTCAATATGAGGCCTGTATATGGTTTCCTCATATATTTCCAGCCATCTTTCTTCTCTTTCTTTCTTCTCTCCAGGGCTACTGCTTTCAAGTGGAGTAAAACTGGATGTGTATGCAGCCAGATCAGATTAGACAACTGCATCAGAAATAGGGGAAAATTTTCACCACTGCATAAATATCATGGGCCCATGCACCCATCCTTTCACAACTGAAAGTGGCATGCTATCACTTCCCAATTTTGGTTTCTACCACTTTCTGGATGGCTTGGAGCTTGGGAATCATGGGGGGAGGGAAGCAGAATTGTCTTACTTGGGGGTGGTTTTGAGCATTTTAGGGGCAAGAAAATAACTTGAGTTTTTTAATTTGGAGGTTCTCGGGCCTTTGGGGTATGCTGGACAGCTTGAGTGCTGTAAACCTGCATTTCATATTCTCACCACTTCCAGATAGACTTTCCCCAATAGACAGAAAGAGGAGGAGGAGGAGGAGGAATGGAAAGAAAGAAAGAAAGAAAGAAAGAAAGAAAGAAAGAAAGAAAGAAAGAAAGAAAGAAAGACAGACAGACAGACAGACAGACAGACAGACAGACAGACAGACACACACACACACACACACACACACACACACAAACTGGGTGACTGCAACACCAGACCACTGTCATGAATGGAACTATAAAATGCCATGCACTCCCAGCAGCAAGTGACAGCACAATCACTATAGAAAGCTCATGTAGCAACACTATCAGCCACCCAGCAATAGCAACCTTCTAGAAAGATACAAATCCATCCATGGCACTGACAACAAAGGCATGATGATGTCATTCTACTGAGTCCGCTTGACTTCACAAAGATAACACACAACCAGTATGGTAGACAGCCCACAGTACTTCTTCTGTGAAAGGCCACTCCATCATCCACAAAAAAGGAGGTGGAGGACTGACATCAGCAGCCACAAGCTGGGTTCATCCTGTAGGCCATAACCTCATTCAGGCCTTTGCCTGATTCAACCCTGCTCCAGGGTGCCTTTTATTGGCCCAAGCCTCTGTGTCCACAACATAGCCATGCCTTCCCAATGCTGATTTGCTTCATGGCTAACATCTGCTGACTATTTCCTTAGGTATATCACGGATGAAATTTCCACCACCACTACCACCACCACCAACCCTCTACATCTAGCAGCCCAAACTGCTTGGACTGTTGTCCTTGTAGTAACTCTGCAGAGTTAGGGGGCTTTGGGTCTTCTGTAGCCACAGCTTCAGCCAATGGCTGCTGTATCAATGTGGTATTGAAGCCACTCCAAGCTTTACTCACAACTTGAAATAAGCTATCCATGGTGCTAACATTATTTTGGGAGGAAAGTTTACCAGTTTGGATAGCTTCTTTAAAATTCAGATTACAGGCCAGAGTGGATTCATAATCCCATTGACCTGAGAGTCACCAGCTGTCATTGTCCCCTCAAACATCGCTAGTGCTGCAGTGGCAAGGCTATGGGCAAGATGTAGACTAAGCCTTGGTCTGGTGGGAGAATCCTTTCCTCTTCACCTACTATGAACCGCTTGTTATGAAAAATGCCTGAAGCAATCTGATGAAATTGACTTAAGTTTATGAAAGCTTATACTGCCAACTTCTTTCTCTGTGTTAGTCTCAAAGGTGCTACAAGATCTCTTTGCATACTGATCCAGACTAATGTGGTTGTCTCTTTGAATTCTATGCCTTACTCAGCAAAAATTGTTGCAAATGTTATTGTTTTTGTTTTGTTACTGAACCGTATCAAAATGTGAACCCAAGAAAGTAATGGAGAGCAATGGAAAACTAATAGGATTACCAACTATTTGGCTGTTGCAGGACCCCTGTGCCTGAGAAAGCTAGGCAACAGAGAGAAGAGTAACTGGTACTGCTTTCCCCATAACTGCATTTTTATGCCAGGTGTTGCTACCCCTGTCACAGGAAAGTCCTAGGAGCACCAGGAAAAGAACAATGGCAGCCCTACAGAACATAGATGAGAAATGTGTGGCCTTCCACATGTTGCCTCTTTCATCATCCCTCACTATTGGCTACATTAGATGTGGCCATCCACAGGCAGTCTAGCAACATCCAGAGGACCACACATTCTCTAGTTCTTCTATTGAAGAACAGCTGACTTGCACTAGTCCTACTCTAGGCTCATTGTGATCTGCAAAACACTGGGTATGGTGAAAACCTCCTTGCTGCTGTGAGTGTTGGTGGGCTACTTGGTTGGCTGTGGGGAGACAAGTGAAAAGTGGTAAAGAATTTGTAGCAGCTTCAGCTGATAATTCTACTGAATTCTAGCATCTTAAGTGATTGTTGACGAATGCTTGAAATAAAGGTGTAGAACTGAGAGGCTCTCCCACATTACATGCTATCATGATCATGATCATCTCATCTCTTCCCCAGACCTGACGACTCTGTTATGACTATGAAACTACACTTACGGGGCTTTCCAATATGGGGCATTGCACTGGAATGTTCTCCCAGTTTCCATTCATACAGTTCTATATCAGTTGGTTTGGTGCATGAAAGAAAACAACTGCTCATGAATGTTTGTCTGGTAAATAGTGCCAACTCATGGAGTGGAATCAATGCTAACCTTCACTGGTCCACCATGTGAGCTTATTTTGAGGGTTTGCAACCAGAAGAAATCCCTGCTGTACAACCACATACTTCTCAGGTGTTCCCTGTGTGGGCAATGGAATTCCTACCATGGCCATGGGTGGCTGCAGTACACATCCATCTTTCTTTTGGGATAGACAGCAGGAGGAGGTGAAAAGGTGAGACAAGAGTGCCCATCTCTTGGTGAGACACTGTCTCTTGCCTATTCATGAGGAAAAGTTGCAGTCCTAGCTGTAGCAATGGTACTGTTATTCTTTGAAGGTACTAATATTTGGAGTTTTGAGCCTGTAAGGATTCTGAGGAGACCTTCCTTTGACTGTTTCCTGTTAGTTACTTATACAAAGTGTTCCCCTCATCATCAAAAATTTAGTAGCTCTATAGAAAGGCACAGGAAGGAACAACATAGTCTATGCAGCTTATGTTGAAGTATTAAGACTTGTAATGCCTTATTGAGCCACATCTGAGAAATGAGAAGCCCATTCTCAGAGTTTGAAAAGCCTTTATAAAGCTGAGTTATTGGCAGTGAAAGATTAAAACTGGGGCATTTCTGCACTACTCTGTTATAGTGCTATTATTCCACTTTCAGCATCCTGCGGAATTCTGGGGTTTGTAGTTTACTGAGGCCCAAGAGCTCTCTGGCTGAGAATTCTAAAGGCCCCTCCCTAAACTGCAAACCCCAGGATTCCGTAGTATGTTGAAAGTGGAATAATAGCACTATAACAGTGCAGTACAGAAATGGCCTTTAAAAACACTGGTAATTTTGACCCCACCCTTCTCTCTTTGGCCCCATCCATCACTGGAATGCAGACGCAAGCACTTCTCTGAAAGTGAATTTGGCCCTCAAGCAGGAAGTTTCCCATCTTTGCCTAATAAGGACCTATGGAGCTGTGTTATGATTCACTTGTGAGTTAGCTGGAAATTCCATTTTCCACAGAGTTGAGAAAACAAAGGTGCAAGTGGTCATTTAGGACCCTTTGTTGCCTTTAGTGTTTGAATCTGAATTAGTTTGTCCTATTACAGCCATAATGTTACCCCACTCTCACCTAACTGAAGTGCAGAATTGAAACCAAAGTCCAAACGTAATTGCACCAATAAACTTAAGAGAAAGGAAATTAAGAACTTAATTTTAAAAGCCACAGGTGTGGGAGGATTCAGGAGGATAGAAACTATCCCATGGCATGCCTCCATGAGGTCTCTTCTTTCAGGCACTTTTCTTTCTACCAGAGTTCCAATGCCAGACTACCAGGGTGATAGAAAAACATAGCCCATAGCCCACAGAATGAGCAAGGCTTCATCTTCTATCACAAGAGCGGGCAAATTTGGCCTGAGGCTACATGGGCACCTGACCCCACTTCTGTGGCTCATAAAGTTTCCCCAAAGCCCTGCCCCAATCATTACCCCAAAATTTAAAAACTTTTTGGAGCAATCTTTCCCACAAACCAGGTAGAAATTCCCCCAAACAAGGGAGAACAGTAAAAAAATCCCAATCTCCTGCTGCAAAGACCTCAGAACCCAGTACCACCCTGGAACACCTAAGTTTTCCTCTGCAGTCCCTCTCAAGATGGTGACAATAATTTCCTGTCACCATTTTGAGAGGAACTACAGAGGAAAATGGACTTGTTTAGGCTTTTTGGTGTGTGTGTGGGGGGAACACGCCCAAAGGGGATTAGATAAAAATTGCACCCCAAGCCTCTGTCTACCCCATTCTATTACATCCACAAGTACTCCACTGTCCTCACTTTCTTAATTGAATCAGGACCTCATTGGCTTAAATGTTATGTATATCACTAGCAAATGTACAACACTGCAACTGCTACACTGTTGTGGTATTATGCTCTGGCAGCACAAGGGAGTGTAAGTGTAATCCTCTCTTACCAAGTGGGCATCTGTTGAGTACAGAATCAAGCTGTGTAAAGCATTCACACCTACAACAATGTCATGAGTTACCACTCATACCAAAGTGGATGAGCAAGGCGTGAAAACAAGCTGTGCATCCACCAACTAGTTGTCCCACCTTGCCTATTTTGTTAGCAGATGAATCATAACCCTTGCTATAGAGGTGGGAAAACTGAGGCAACAAAGTGAAGAAGTGGTTTGCAATCATTACCCTGGGGATCAAAAGCAGAACAGCAGAGTGGAACCCAGGAGTTCTGCTCAGCCAAAGCCTTAGCTTTTGTCTCCAACTGAAACTTCCCTTTCAAAATGAAAAATAAATGCAGGTTACCTACCTCTCTCCACTGCTTCGTCTCTATGCCTTGAGTATACAGCACGCACACTGCAAAGAGGAAAAATTATAGGTCAGCTCATCTGGTGGCATGGTGAAAAGAGTTTAGCAACAGGGGTCATGCTGCGCACTCATATTAGCCAGACACCTCAGGCTTCTCCAAGAACAGAAACCAAGCAAAATCACTGAAGCCTGTCTCCCCAGTGGTGATTTGAGAGTGGATTCCAGAAAATTGGAAAGCCACAGCCCATTATCTTTTCTGTTCCTTTCCACCACACTGATACCGTTTATTACAAGGTGTGCAAAAATAGCACCGAGGCATCTCTTCTGTTTCGGCTGCACAATGGAAAGTGTTCTCTTCACACGGACTCTGTTTCCCTTTCTCCTTCCCTAAGTCCTCAAGCAGACAAAAACAGGGTGGTTGGTTTCTAGACAAAGGATGTGATGGAAAACTGAAGCAGATACTTCTGAAATAGGCATATACTTCTCCCCAGCAAGTACCACAACATGCTGCTTAGCTCCTTACAACATGGCCTTAGACCTGAGGTTTGTTGTTTCTTGGAAAATGGAGGCGGGGCAGGGAAGGGTTTGTTGTTTCTGACACCTGGCAACCCTAAGGGAACCTATCATGGTGTTTTCTGGGCAAGATTGTTCAGAGATCTTTGCCTTCCTCTGAGGCTGAGAGAGTGTTACTTCCCCAAGCAGCTTTCCATGGCTGCATAGGAATTCAAACCCTTGTCTCCAGAGTCATATTCCAGAGCTGAAACCAGTACAGGATGCTGGCTCATGAGATCTATGGTGGCATTTCGTATATAATAGGAGTGTGAGCTGCAAGTCCAGCAATATCCATTCTGTCCACTGGCTCACACCCACAAACATCAAGACACAGGCAGTCTCCCACTCCTCACCCCCTCAAAATAGAAATGATAACAGAGTCTTTCCTAGAAGTCAGCCAGATTCACAGATTTAACCCACTACCCTCACATCTACAGTGCCCATATAGGTAGAGAGATGCTGCGAGTTGTAGACCAAAACCACAACAGGGGAATGACAGCAAACTAAATGCTTACGAACTATAGCCTTTTTAAAATGAGAGGCACAAACTGCCTTCTGTAGAATCAGCTCAAAGTCTCTCCCTCAATGCCTCTTTTCCTCCCACCTTTTTCCTTCTTAGAGGCCTAAAATACTCTTAACATTTTAGTACAGAAAATGGAGAGTAAAAGCTCCCACAATTTTGCAAAGAAACCACAGAAACCTGATAAAGGTCTTAAGAGTGCCTTGTTTAAATTGACCAATAATGATACTTTCCTTAATGTGCTTGGCTCCCTTTCAGATGTTCCCCATTACTAAAACACAGCAGAGATGTAAAGAAGATTAATGAGATTTTAATGAAGAGCTGCTCTAGAGCTCTGGCAAATGGGCAAAGAGCAAATGCTGCTTGACTGAGCTTTTCGGGGGCTCTGCTGCTTGTCCCTCTGTCTAAGGATACTATCTATATTTGCTGGGCATCTCAAAGAAAATAGCATTTTCCATATAAAAACAGCAGTAAGTTTTTGCAGTGCGGAGTGTTCCTGCTCAGAAATCTCACTAGCCAGTCATGCTCTTTCCAAGGATATTTCATTCCACCCCCTCTGCCCAAACTAGTCAGCATTCTGTTGTCACTAGGCATGCTCAGTCTTCACTGGGCTGTTCTAGTGGCCAAGAAACCACTTCTTAAGGATTTTTATTTTTAATCCCAAAGGTTTTTAGTAGCCTGGGCTTCTTCTGAATCTGCCGACAAGTTGGAGTTGTGTTAGCTATGTTAGGAACTACCCTTAGAGAATGAGTATACTATTAGTAGATAGGGTAACAGATGGACTCCCAAGGAAAATAGGCAGATGCATTTATCCAAGCCAAACAGACTGGAACATATCTGCATTTATACATGCAAATGTCCCAGGAACATCACCCTTATTAGCAGCCTTTGCATACTCAAAGACCAAGCTAGAAGTGTATTCTGAGCATGGGACCTGTGATGTATGCATTAAGAACTCTGCTCATACATTATTTTTGTTTATTGCAAAGGTAAAATTTCATCTGTGTGTGCATCTCCTTGTATATTCAGACTCCCTCCTTTAACAAATGAGACTCTTACACAGATCACAGCCATTCATGTATTCATGGTACATGTTACTTACAGATACATGGACCTCTGAGTCAGTGAGACTTTCATAAGGGGATGGTCGCATGGGATTGTTCAAATGGCAATGCTGCCATATGGAAATTCCAGAGCAAAAAACCCACTTTGGCTCAGCAGCTAAAATGACCCAGTTCTTTGTTTATACTTAGTGTAGAACAAGCATGGGCAAAGTCCAGCCTTTGTGCTGCATGTGTCTCCTAGTCCCTTCTAAAAGGCCCTTGCAGGGCCCCCAGAATTTTTTTAAACTGTCATTTTGGTTTCCTGCTGAAATTCTGCAGCAAAGTGCTAAAAGCACTATAGCCAATGGGGAAATAAATTAAATGCACTATAGTCAATGGCGCAGTCAATATCACAGCCAATGTAGTCCATTTTAACTGAGCCTTAACAATCAATGCCATCAAAGTCAACTTAAGTTTATTTCATTAAAATGAACATAACTACGTTTGAGTTTTGGATGATATCTTGTTGGTGAATTACGATGGCATAAATTGGATATACGCCATCACAATTCATTTTTTGGTCATTGTACAGATCAGAATTCTCTACTGACTGGGCAGTGACCAATATTCCTCACCATCACCACATTTTCTCAGTTGCACCCTTGGTAGAGAAATGGCATCATCTGCAATGACATTCAGAGGACAGCTGGACATCCTGGAGTTGCCTGACTCAATGCCTTCAGCTATAGGAAAATAGCTGGGCATGTTGTTGCTTCCTTTACTTTCCACCAAGCAAGAAATGCTCAGGTTTGGAAGAGTTGTAGCTGAGAAACAGTAGAGGGAGAGGGGATGGAGGTGGATAAAAGTCTATTGTAGCTATGGCTCCTAGCAATGTCTCCTAAGCTGGGATTACAGCCCACATTTATATATACAGGCAAATATATATTTAAAAATATTTATGCAAGCATATGTGGGCACATTTTGCTTGTTAGCAATGAGTGGTGGAATGTTTACGAATTTAACAAACTTTAATGAAAGATTAGTTTTAAAAAATTTCAGCTATTTTAAAATCTATTTTATGTTGTAGTTGTGGTTGTAGTTGTTGTTGTGTGCCTTCAATTTACTCTCAAGTTATGGCAACCCTAAGGTGAACCCATCATGGGATCTTCTTGGCAAGATTGGTTTTTTTTTAGGTTCACCACCATTGCCTTCCTCTGAAGCTGAGAGAGTGTGGCTTGCCCAAGGTCATCCAAGGGGTTTCCTTGGCCAACCAGGGATTCAAACCCTGGTGTCCAGAGTCACAGTTCAACACTCAGACCACATCACCCTGGCACACTCTATTTTATATTTATTTAGCTAATGTTTACGTAGCTTTAACAAACTTTTAAAACTACTACTTGTTGTGTGCCTTCAAATCATTTCTGACTTATGGGGACCCTAAGGCAAACCTAACATAGAGGTTTCTGGAGCTGACAGTGTGTGACACAGGGGGTTTCCCTGGCTGAGCAGGGAATCAAACCTTAGTCTCCTGGGTTGTAGTCTATTGCTCAAACCACTTTACCACGCTGTCTCCCTTTAACTACTTGGCCAATCTGAAAAGTGGCTTCCAGCCCTGTTGCAGCAACTGCCCATCCCAGTTTAGAGCAACCAGTTCCACTTTGGAGTCATAAACCCAATCCATGCTCTAGCACTGCTAAAGGCTCCTGCTTTTGACTAAAGTGGTAATAGTGCAGTCCTAGGCATGCTTATTCAGAAGTAATCTTTGCACAGGACTGCAGTTGAAGCATATGTTTTATTATCACAAGTAGAAACTAAAGAGTCCTTACAAAATGACTAACTTTGACTTCATCGTACTGAAAGGTTGCAATCCTGCATACATATTTGCAAAGGTTCATAAATTTGGGACATTTGTTCTCAGTTCTTCCAGAGCCATCATGACTTAAGTCCAAAAGTTGTACAACCAAACATTTGAAAAACAGCAGAGCTATATAAAATATATACATACATGGATCAGATTTGGAGAATGTATCTTTATCCAGAAGATTCCTGAAACAAAAGGAAACAAAAAAGGGATTACACAATAGCTTGGATGGATAAATTTTCATTATAGAAACAGAGCTGGTCAACATAACTCTAATTTGTTAAAAAACATACAACACTCATTTACTTTCTGAACAACACCACACACCATTGAACTTGTTGTTTGAAGACCTGTTGTCAATACCAAGCTGTTGGTAATTGTTGAAGGTGATTCAAGGGGTCAGAGTTGAAGGACCAAGCCCAGACTGGCCCTACCATTAGGGAGAAAGAAGGAGCTCCCTCAGGTAACAGATGCCAGGAAGTGACAGAAAGGCATTGGAGGAGAGAGAGAATGTGGCATATGATTTGCTATGAATCACCTAAGATGGGGCTGAGGAACTTAGAGTTTCAGATTGTTTCCCCACCTCCCAGTGGTCCAAGCCAGCATCAGCATTAGTAAGGAAATATGGAAGTTATAGTACAAAACATTCAGAGGGACAGAGGTTCCACAGGCTTTGCCTCAGCTAACCTGCTTGCTTCAGGTCTGGTACAAGATATGATTGCAATATTAGCACTGCTGCTCCAATTGGCTTTTGTACTTGGGAATGGAAGGGGTTCCATCTTGTTTTTCACTTCAGGCAACAGTATGTTCAAGTTTTGGAATAACCCAGGACCAAGTGAAGGAATGCACCAAGCCAAGCCAAGGAACACGCCAGGGGCCCAAGCAATGTCTTGTGCCACTCAAAAAGAGCAGAAACTATTTATTCTTAATGTAGATTAGGAAAACTGCCAAGCATCTTGACCATCCATAGACTGATTTATTTATATTAATATATTCTTATTAAACATCAATTATCACCTCCACCTTCATAAATTCAGGTGAGTTAAGACCTAGAGGACTCTTTTCAATACAGACATAGAGAAGCTGTGGCCCTCCAGATTTCTTGGTTTCCAGCTTCCATCAAACCCCTCTATCAGCACGGCCAATAGTCGGGGATGATAGGTGTTGTGGTCCAGAAACCTCAGGAAAGCTATAATTTGCCCATTTCTTCTAACAAGGATTTATGAAGAAACGGTGATTAATATTACCAAGAAGCTTAAGGTGAGACTCATTTATGCAAATATTTGATTAGTCTTCAGTCTGCACTTAAATCCATCTGAGAATATTCAGGAATCTAATGCAAGAAAAAAATCTTATGAGAACTTCATTTGCAAATCAGAAAATGTTTGCAAATAGTACAGAAGAGCAGTAGTATGTCCCAGACAGGAGAACTTCCACTCCTGTCCCCTGTAGATTTTGCTTTCTGGGCTGGCACAAGAGAACCCCTCCATCTCTGCGCTGCAGATGAAATCGGAACTGACTGATCAGTCCTTGCTGAAGATGAGTAGAACTTAGATCAAGCTGAGTGCATGTTCACCACTATCACTTTTTATAAATTGCTCTGTGAATATAGGAAAGGGATGCAAACAATGTATAATAACTGAGTGTTTAAATTTTGGTGGAACATTTGTCCTATGCCAGAATACACTTGGGGTATGCCTTTTTGTTCTGTGATTTTTCTGTCTACAATAAAATTTTACTGTATTAGGAGTTAGTCTCAGGGGTTCCAACAGCTCCATTCAGTGTACTTTGAAATGTAATGGTTTCTATTCCTCTAAGACCAGTCTCTACTGCTTGCATATTTGACCAATCCAAAATCCTACAATAACCGTTTTCTGGGAGCTGTCCAGCATTCAGAGTGTTGAATGAAGTCCAAATAGGCTGCAAGAAATGTTACCATAAAAGTTGGTGGGATCTTTTGCTCACTTGGATGAACTTTGGATTGGGCCCTAATGGCAGAGAGTGTCAGCAAAGAATAGAAGAGATCATGAGGGATTAGAAAGAGCTTAATAGCATTCCAGCTTCAGAGCCAGGGCTCCTGTGAATGCTTCTTTCAATAGCTTATCTTCAAAGCATGCAAGAGCACCAATTAAATGTAAGGAGATATACAGGCTGAGTGCGGAGAGAGCTTGTTTCAAATCTTTGGCACATTCATTCCAGGAAACAATATGTCATGACTTTAGAAGAAAGAAACTAAACTTCAGGGATTGCAGCAGCTGAAACAGTTGCATTTGAGCAGGAGAGAAAGCTGCTCTGAGTCAGCATAACAATATGGATCAGTTACTAGGGAAACAGAAAGAAGACTTAAGTGTTTCCCATTGTATGGTTACTACCAGGTGAGTAGATAAAGTGTGTATCCACAGTGCACAATTATAGCTGTTTGATACCACTTTTATTGCTGCAGCTCCATCCTATGGAATCCTGAGATTTGGTGTTCACTGCAGTGCTTAGAATTCTCTAGTGTGCTTCCCTGAACTACAGCATTAGGGCTCTCTGGGAGGCAATTCTAAGTACCCCACATAACTGCAAATCCCATGGCTCCATAGCATGGGCCCATGCCAGTGAAAGTGGCATGAAAGTACCATAATTGTATATTGTGGATATATCCAAGGTGTACTGATAGGATTGCAGGAGACAAAGAACATTATTGTCACCAGTTATGGACAAACATGAAGAATTCAAAGCTTCAGAGTGTGAACAAAAAGTTAATTACTGAGTGACTCATTCACTGTCAATTCATTCAAAACATTCATAAGGTTAAGAAGCACCTTGAGAAGGATGATCTATCCTCTTGACTGAAGAAGTGACATCTAACAATTAAGAAAGGAGGGAAAGTCAAACACATGGCCCTGTTACTCTCATGAAGCTAAAGGGGCAAAGATGTTCTGGGAATTCACCACTCAGGAGCTCCAGGGGGGCCAAAGGGTGCAAGGGGAGAACTGATCCTAAGGGCCAGAGATTCAAGTGTTACATCTGCATCTGGGTGCAATATGATGTGATATTGTCCATGAATATATTGCAGACAATTGCTTCCACTTGTATGTCTCGGTATTAGTGTTGCACTTATTTTCTGTCACAGAAATCTGGAAGCAAAGAAGTCTCTTTAAGAGGGAAAGATGTCATTGCATATGGTGCTCATTCCTTCTCATTCTCTGAAGTGGAGCTGTGGATTGTAAAGCCATTTCTACAGCTTTTGCTGCTGTTAACCGCTGTCAAGCCAACTTCAATTTATGGTGATCTCCAAGTCCACATAAATAAATGACCCCCCCCCCCCGCAAGTCACTCTATCATCAACAATCCTGCTCAGGTCTTGCAGACTCAGGACTGTGGTTTCCTTGATTGAGTCTATTCATCCATAATGTAGTCTTTCTCTTTTCCTACTACTTTCTACTTTATCAAGCATCATTGCCTTTTCTAGCGAGTCATGATATGCCCAAAGTATGACTTATCAGTCTGGAATATAAAGACACGGCTGTGTTGGTTTAGATCAGTATGCAAAGTGATCTTGTAGTACATTTGAAACTAAATGAGAGAAAGAAGTTGGTAGTATGAGCTTTTGTTGACTGAAGTCTTAGTTTAGTCATCTTGGCTTCTAGTGTGAGTTCAGATTTGATTTGCTCCAGAACTTTTATTTTTTTAGCAGTCTACAATACCCATAGAACTCTTCTGCAGCACATTTCAAATGAGATTATTTTCTTCCTACCAGCTTTTCACTGTCCAGATCTCACAAATATACATAGAAATCGGAAATATGATGGCATGGACAAATCCTAGCTTTATTACCCAATGATATACCTTTACACTTTAGGATCTTGTCTAGTTCCTTCATACCTGCTCTTCCAAGTACTAGTCTTTATGTGATTTCTTGACACCATTCTCCATTCCAAGTAATGACTGAGCAAAAGTACGGAAATTCTTGAACTATTTCAATGTCTTCGTCATTTATTCTAAAATGCTGTAAATCATCTGTGGTGATTATTTTTGTTTTCTTAATAGTCAACTGTAAACCTGTTTTTGCACCTTCTACCTTGACTTTCTTCAGTAATCAGGCCAAGTCTGCTATTTTCTACAAGTAGCACGGTGTCACCTGCATATCTTAAACTGTTGATGTTCCTTCCCCCAATTTTCATGTCTCCTTCCTCCAGATCTAATTCTGCTTTACATATGATACATACAGTGTATAAGTTAAACAGATAGGGTGATAAAATGCAGCCTTGTCTGCCCCCTTGCCAATTGGAAACCATTCAGTTTCTCCATATTTTGTCTTGATGGTAGCCTCTAATTCTGAGTACAGGTTATGCAGCAAGACAATCAAATATTGTAGCATACTTATTTCTTTAAGAACAATCCACAGGGTTTTTTTGTACGAACTGCACAATAAAAGACCAAATCTATAAAGCACAGGCTGATTTTCTTCTGAAATTCTTTGGTGTACTCCATTATCCAACATTTGCAACATAATCCTTATTGCTTCTTCCTCTTTTGAACCCAGCTTCAACATCTTGTGGTGACATGATAGCCATGTTTAAATATTTCAAGGAATATCATGTTGAAGATGGAGCAAGCTTGTTTTCCCCTGCTCCAGAGACTAGGACATGGAGCAATGGCTTCAAACTACAGGAAAAGAGATTTCACCTAAACATCAGGAAGAAGTTCCTGATGCTAAGAGTCATTTGACAGTGGAACATGCTGCCTCGGGGTGCGGTGGAGTCACCTTCTTTGGAGGTTTTTTAAACAGAGGCTAGATGGCCATTTGCTGGGGGTGCTTTGACTGTGTGTTTCTGCATGGCAGGGGGTTGGACTTGATGGCCATTGTGGTCTCTTCCAACTCCATGATTCTATGATCTTGCATATCTCATTCTATATATTCTAAAAGTCTTTGTTGTAAAATTTTGAACATCACTTTGCTTACCTGGGAAATAAATACAATAGTACTGTGGTTACTGCACCCTAGTGTCCCCTTTCTTGGGGACTGGAATGTATACTGAGCACTTCAGATCTGTGGACCATTCTTTTGTTTTCCGTATTTGTTGAAAGATTTTGTTGAAAGAGTAGATTCTGCCTCTCTAGCCTGAAGCAGCTCTATTGGCATGCCATCTATTTCTGAGATCAGCTCCCAAGAGCAGCTTCCACTTCACGTTCTACAACAATAGGTACATCTTCATATGGTTCTTCCTTGAACGAACCTGTCATCCTTTCATCTCTTTTATATTGTTCTTCCGTGTACTGTTTCCACTGTCTTTTTATTTCTACTTGGTCATGTAATGTGTTCCCCTGATGGTCATAGAGGATGCCCACTTTGGTTTAAATTTCCCTTTGATTTTCTGGATCTTGAGAAAGAAGTCTCTTTTCTTTTTTTTATTGTCATCTTCTATTTCTCTTCATTTGTCATGCCCTGCTTCAGAGTCAGAGTTTGAAGCAGAGGGCATGCCAGAGGCTGAAACAGAAGGCATGCGAAGGCCTGCTGTACATAGAGAGGTTGCAGTGCTGGAAACAGAACAGGGGATGCTGCCAGCTCCAGCAGAGAGTCCTGTCTCTTCAGATACAGAAAAACACTTACCTAGACCCAGCTTTGCACAGCACAGTTAGCAAAGAGAGACCCAGTGTCGCTCTCTCAGAATTTATAACCAGCAACAATCAATCAAGGCACAGCTCCTTGCCATGAAACCCTGACGGACTTTGTTTATGTTGGACTTTATTTATGACTCCTTGCTTACTGCCTGGAAGTAAGTAACAAGCTGGGAGATATACAGTTTGTTTTGTTTGATTTATTAGCTGTGCCAGGACTGTGATAGGACATCATTGATTATTATAGTACTTCTCCTTGTCCCAGCACACAAGTCACTGAACAGTAGCATTCAGGGTTCTGACCCTATTTCTGTCACCTTTTACTTTTGCTTCCTGTCTGTCCTTAACTGCTTGAAGAGTTTCATCTATCATCCATTGAGACTTCTCTTTCTTTTTGGCCATGGGCAGTGTCTTTTTGCATTCATCCCTGACAACATCTCTGGCTTCAGCCCAGAGTTCTTCTTGCTTCCAGTCATTTAGGCTTAATAGTGCAAATCTACTTTTTACATTATCTTTAAATTTTACAGGGATACTTCTCAGGTTGTATTCTGGCATGATGGTTGGTTTAGTATTCTTTAGCTTTATTCGGATTTTTTCATATTCGTAGTTCATGGTGATCTATTATAAATAAGAATGGAAACATCATTTCCCCATTTTTTTTTAAATGGTAGAATCCATGGGCTTCCAACTATAATTTTGCAATGACGTTTTCACTGAGTAGGATGCCCTGCCCTGAAGTGACAAACTGCACTTACTGCTTGACAATTATGTGAAGACATAGTAGAATTTGTGTGGGCAGCTGCCACGAATTACCTGAATGACCCATTAAGTGCGAGAAGTAGACAGAAAGAGACAAATAAACCCCTCTCATACTGAAGGAGTCAGAATAACGCATAGGGAATGGGCTGCCTTACAAGTTGTTATGCCTGTAGCAGAAACGATGCAGAAATCAAAATACAAGCAAGCGAGAAGAAGAGAAGGCACTGAAATGATGGAGGAACAGAACAGTCAGAAATTAGAAATATAATAATCTCAGCCAACTGGGAACCATTTGTCCTTCTGCTGGCAACAATGGCCTACTGATGCTACAGAAAATGCCACTTTCCTCTCAGCCTTGTTTTCCTCTGGAAGTTCTTGATACATCGTCCTCTCCCATCCCTCCATACTGTCTCTGTTCCTGCAATGACACAAGGCCCACTGGGATAAAACAAAACCTCCTCCAGTCTCTCCACACACTGAACAACAATGACTTCCTGTAGGAGGACAAGCCTTGGATGACTATTCCGCACCCCACTCCGCCCCCCAAAAATTTAATGGTAGCGTAAGTTATACAAGTGTTGCCAAAAAGCCAAAAATGTTTAGTGCTCATGAACAGACCAGAAGGCAGCTGTATCACACTGCTGGGATAGAAACTTAGGTTGTAGAAAAGCACAAAGAGGACACAAGGAGAGAATGATGCAGAGATTGGGAAGAGGCCACAGGAAAAGAGTAGAAAGAGTCACAGAATGAGGCTTCCAAACAACAAAGGAACTCTAACAGCTGTCTAAAGAAGAATCTCAGTCCTGCCTAACTCCCCATTTTGTGTCATGCATCAGACCACAGACTTTCTTGACTGCTGGTCTCAAGCTCAGCAAGCACAACACAACAATAAGGGGTTAGAAGAAAGGCACCCCCAGCCAATTTGAAGCACTTTGCACTCAGAGGAAGGGATAAAGAGACCCGCATGACAAAATGAATGATTTCCCAAAGAGATTCTGGAATTTATTTGAATTTCTTACGGATGATGGAAGAGAGGAAATAAAACTTTTTAGAGAAAATAGTATGGATAGAGGTCTAGATATTACAGTTGGCCTAAGTAGTTGAACAGAATCGCCATTAGCCACCAGAGAACCTCTGAGCATAAATGAGGTATTTTTCTTATTTCACTGAGCAAGTGTCACTACATGGCCTCCTATCACAAAAAAGAAAAATTCACAGAACAGTTTCCATATGGACCTGGGACTCTACATTCTTCATTTTAGGCATTTTAAGCACTGTCCCTAGCTCATTCACAGCAATACTGCATACTGTTAAAAACACAGTTTTCCCATTTTTTAAAAATCAGTCCTGTGTTTTTCCAGTGCTACTCTTAACTCTTTACAAATTTACCCCTTACATTTGTTTGTATGCTTGGTTTTGTACAAACATTCTGATTTTTTTTTCCAACTTAGCCTTCCATAAGGCATCATTTTAAAAGGAATTCGTCCTTTCTGTTTGCAGCTTGCCCTCTTTTAGTGGGCAAGTCCACGAAATGAGCTGTGGGTAGAAAGGAAGAAACACTATTGAGAAGGAGAGCAGCTAAAAATTGGCTGCAGTGCCCATGTAGTTTACCAGCTCAATGAGGGCAATGCCAGCAGGGTTATGTCCCATCCACCCATCCCTTTATCCTAATGGCCAAAATACTGTAGTTTCCTGAGGAAGGCTGCTCACTGTGAATCTCCTTGTAATGTTTTCAATATATAAGTTGTTGTTGTTGTTGTTGTTGTTTTCCTTAAAGTCATTTCTGACTTATAGCAACTTTAAGGCAAACCTACCATGGTGTTTTCTTGGGACCGAGAGTTTGTAAATAGGTTTCCATGGCCAAGTGAAGAATCAAACCCTGGTCTCCAGGATCATAGGCCATGGCTCAAACCACTACACCACACTGGCATTCTTTCAATATATAATGTCAAACATAAATTCAGATTTAGTCATTAGGTTTCAGAAGGCCAAGAAAGAATTAACACATTGAAAGAATGGTTACATAAACAGATGTACAGAATGCTTCTCAATACCATATGAAAACATTCTAGGGAATGTTTGAAATTTGACATTAGAGACTCATGAGCTAAGCATAGAAAGCCAGCATGGTGGTTTGAATGCTGTACTAGGACTTTGGAAGACCTGGGTTTGAATTCGTGTTTGGGCATAGAAACTCACTAGGTATTTGTGCGCAACTCTCTCACGGTACGAGAAAGGCAGTAACAAACTCCCTCTGAATAAATCTTGCCAAGAAAACCCTAAGTCACCATAAGTCAGAGTTGACTTGAAGGGACAACAACAAAGCTAAGCATATTTGGTGATAAATGAAAATAAGAATGATTTCTAATGACAAAAGAAGTCCCAATATGTATGTACAAGCTAGTGCTACACATAGTTATCCAAGATAAAAACCTGCAACGGTTCTCCGACTGAGTTTTTTCTAAGCTCCCCCCATCTATTTCATATAGATACATAAAAATGGCACAAGAATCTAACCACTCTTTAGGAATTCAGTAAACATTAGATAATAACATTAGATTTTAACCAAAAAGCTTGCAATAAGCTAGAATGGCTGCTCCTATTAAAGTCTTGCTAGGAACAATGTAATTTGTCCCTCTAACTAGCAACATCTTTACAGCTCAGATGAGCAAGAGTTTTGTCACAGTATCATTATAGCTAAAATCATTAAATGAGCCAAAGAATAACATCATTGAACAGTCAAATTTGTTCTTTGTTGCATTTTCATTTTGAGCCTTCAAGCAATACTGCTATATTCTGAGAAATCTCTGCACAAAGATGAAAAGGCTAGGAGAAGGACAAGAATAAGTTGCATGTAATTTTAAGCATGAGCAGCATATATCTTAAAGTTGAAGAAGTACATCATTCTGAGCCAAATCAATTCATCTGTTCATTTCCCCTGCAGTCAGGACCTACATACAAGTATATGTGCATGAATCTGATTTACCCAATCCCTTCTTCTCAGAAAAAGTGGTGGTGGTGGGGAATAGCAGCAAACTAGTCTTACGGAGATATGGATAGATGTATATACCAACATCATTTGTTAGATCATATATGCAGTAGAAGTTGTCTGGGGATGCTTTCTATTCTCACTAGATGTAGAAGAACTGTAATAAGAATGCAAACCAGTCCAAAGGACCTGACAAGCTAAATAAAACTTAACATTAGTAACATGTACTGATCTGTTTAGGAGCTACCTGAAGCACTGACCTTATTTTGGGAAAAGGATTCAGCGTGTTGGATGGTTCCATTAAAGTCTGAATCAAAACCCCAGACCAGATTCACTGCTCCACTGACATGGGACCTACCAGCCATCACTGGATCTGTTTGTATCTGCTGGCAGAGTACAGTTAGGTTTTCAAAAGCACACAGAAAGCTGTTACATCAGAAACTAGACCAATAGGAATGCCCTTGTATTAGAGGGATGGAGGTAGAATTCAGTAAATATAGCTGATATACAGCTAATATAGCTAGGAATAGCTAATACAGTTAATATAGCTGGGAACGCAGGGATGCTATTTTAATAGAACAATAAAAAAGCATTGTGGTATAAGCTAAATATTATTTACAGTACATTACTCTATCTTATTATAAGCTATTTCTCATTATAACTGTCAAGATAAGGGCTATGTTACAGGTTAATATTCTCAAAGCCCTTTAGATATGTGGATTTTTATGGGGATGAGGAGAGAACAGATTATAGGGCACAGAAATATTCCCACAGTGTATTGTAGAGCACAGTAACTATTTATCTGAATCCCCATTAGACTAAGAGGTTAATTTATATTTCTTTGCTAGAGAAAGAAAAGCCAGGTAACTCTGGCACTAAGACTTAGCTCAAAAGCATCAGTTAGTTTGTTTAAAAGACAAAGGTTCAAATTCATACTTGTGGTTGATGGTATGTGACTACTTTGTGGAGCCTTCAGTTCATAAGTATTTGAACATCCATAGACAGCATCCATTATTATACTTGTCTATATGATTCTACCAGTATGCATATTTTAGAGCACAAGGGAATGGGTCACTATCCTATGGAATTTATAATTTAAAATTCAGCAGATCAAACAACAGAGGAAGGGGCAGAGGAGCAAAAGTAGGACAAAAGAGGGAAGCATATGTGCAAAGGAGCGAGCATGGTGCAGAGGTCTAGATGTTGGACTAAGACTCCATGAGATCAGGCTTTGAATTTCCACTCAGCCATGGAAACTTACTTAGTAACCTCAGCAAATCACTCTCCTTTGAATTAATCCAAGAAAAGCCTATGATAGGGTCACCATTAGTCAGATCTGAAGCCACATAACAATAAACTGTGGCTGTTGGCTCCCATACCTGTGGGTCAGTGAATCCACACTGGTTCTTAGCCTGAGCTTTAAAGGAGATATCCAAGGATCTGAATATATTTGGAGGATATGGTTCAGCACCCTGGAGAGGTCCTTTAAAGTTTAGACTGAACCCTGGAGCAGATTTACCACCCTTACTGCCATGGGAGCCACAAACTAGGTATCTGTTTCATACAATATGATATACAATATACACCATACAATATACAAACTGACTGTTACAGGGCATGGGATTAGTACAAATGACCTCTTAGGAGCCCCTCATCATAAAATGACACTGTTCTTCTCCCACAAAATAGAATGTGGGAAGTAAAAGTGAGATCTTGCCCAGAACAGATGTGCTAATATTGTCTGGGGGAGGACAAGAAAGCACCTTTGAGGTTGAAGTTCTCAAAATGAGTATGACAACAGCATACAGAGGGGTGAATTGCTCCGTAAAGGAATCCAACAGAACTGGTAGTCCCACCAAGAAATCCAATGGTGAGCAAGGTTTGTTGGAGTTAATCCTGTAAACCTGCATCTTATGTTCAGCTGGTGTTTAACCAGGGATGGACATGTGCTGGAGCCTAGGTGGCTGTACCTTCTCATTTTCAGCAACTCTGGAGCTCTAGAGGCTTGCAACATGTTCTCACAGCTGCCATTCTGGGTGACAAGAAACAATGAAGCATCACTTCCAGTCACTTTTCAGACCATTCATGGGAAGTGGCTGTTTCAGAGTGGGAAGCCCTGAAACAACATTGTACAGCCCCTCTGAGACTTTTTTGGTGTTGCTTTCATACACTAAAAAAAACAAAAAAGCTTGGTAAAAAAAACCTAAGACAGGCCCCTTTGCAGTGGTTCCATATTCAATAACTGTGTGTAAAGGAAAGTTTTTTTAAAAATATTTGTTGTTGCTGTTACTGCTGAGCTAACGAAGACAGTTCTCATGTGATAGCCTCATGCCAGCAGTTCCCTTTGAGCCTCAACACTCATGGACTGACTAAAGGGTTAAGAAATAACAGGTGATTTGCCTTACAGGATTCATCTTGTAAGATTTATGAAGATGTCAGCCACTTCTGCCTCTCCTTGTTATGGTTTTAGAAACATGCTTGTACTACACGAAATAGAAGCACAACAAAATGAATCTCTGTTCACTGTAAGTGAAGGACTGTAGCATCCTATATGAGCCTGCACAGACTCTAAGGTCATTTCCGCACGGGGCGAGGGAATTGCCCCGTGCCGCTACTTACCAGGTCTTATGGCTCCCCATTCCGGTCCAGGCTGCTCCAGAGCAGTACATGCTCGTCGCTTTGCACTGCTCCGGCGTCGAAAATGGTGGCTTCCGGTTGGTCGAGGGTCTCGGCCAACCGCTGAAGCTCGCCAGCCTAAAGCCTGCCCCCAGCAGATCGCAGGCTCGCATTGGTGCGATCCTGGAAATCCGCACAAGGGAGCAGGCTAGCACTGGCGCACTCCGTGCTTTTGAAAGACCGAAAGAAACAGGTTTTTCAAAAGCACGCTGGACACCCACTTGGGGTCGTTCTGGAGCGGGCTGAGGTGCGGATCTAGGTTAAATAGTCCGGACCCAGTCCGCTCCCAGGTGCAGACGTCCTCCCTGGAGGACGGACTGCACAGTTTCAAATACCCCCTGCGGAAATGGCCTAAGATTACTGTGGGTAGGTCTTTCTCTCAGCCCCACACCTTCCCAGGCATGTTTGGTGGGAACACAAGAGAAGGCCTTATTGGTGGCTGCTTCCAAGCTTTAGAACTCTTTCCCTATGGAGGCTTGCTCTTCTTTGCCTCCTTGCTGTCCTTCCAGCAGCAAGCAAAAACTTTCCTATTCCAACAAGCTTTAGGAACTGACTGCAATGGACTTTTAATGATGTGCTGTTTTGTTTTAATATTCCACCTTTCAATGCATTTTTAAATTGCCTTAATTGTATAGATTATTTAAGTGTGCTATAAAATAAGAGACACACACACACACACAAACACACAAATATAATGTTTTTGTAAGTTTTTAATATGTACTGATGCAAATATTCTGCAAGCTGCCTTGGGCTCCAGTATTGGTGAAAAGCCAAGATATAAATGAATAAAATAAGTATATAAATATAAATAAATCAATAACTTTGACTCCACTTAACATTAGTTCCTGCCCCACCTGCCATTTGCTAAAGGGGGCATTTATGCCTTTCCCCCCCGCTCCCCTGAGTGCTCCTTCCAGTCTTTGGCTTGGAAGAAATAATTACGCTTTGCTTTCCTTCAAAGCATTCAGCTAGGGGGAGGCAACTTTGGTTGGCCCTTCTCATCACACTGTTCAAGAACAAAGGGACCACAAATGAACTCCTTAAATTTCTCAGACTTGTAACTATGTTTGCAGACCTTAACAGGGCTGCATCCTTAGCAGCCCCTGTCTCCAGCTTACGATGTTGTAGTGGAGGAGGGCGAAAGATTTGCCTCCCCCAAATAACCATTTTGCTGTCCAAGGAAATTTTCTTTCAGTCCCCCAACCTCTAGCATTGCAGAGAAATGAAACACTGAAAATCTTTCACACCTAGAACTCTTCTGTTGGCCATGTGTATATTTCATGTTTAACTCTGCCTGTCCCTTTCCTTTGGATGCCTAAACTGTACAGTATTTCTATATGCCCAACTGAACTTTTCATTTACTGTGAGGCTAGAAATGTACGGACTGAAGGCAAATTTCACTGAAGGCACTGAATTCTTATTTGGGGGCAAAGTCCTCCTTTTGCACCCCCATAGCTACACCCCTGCCTTTCCTTCTACGTTCCTCTAACCTTGAACTCTGAAAACAGAAAAAGACTGTTTCCCCAGTTTGATGGCACAGCTGAAAATGTCTTTCCGAGACCATTTGTTTTCACATTCCTTGCAATGCTGCTCAAATCTGTGTAATACCAGCTGCATAATTGCCTACTTCTTCTGGGTTAACTTGAGAGCCTATCGAACGCCACAGCTTTTGTCATAAACAAAGTACCTTGTGTGGTGGTTTTCTGTTCTCTGTCACCAACTGAAGGAGAAATATTCTTTTAATTCTCTTTCCACATTTCTAAGGGGCTTTGAGTTGCTGGGGTTTTTAATTGCTTCATTATTCACTCTGGCTATTCTGTCCTTGCCATTTAATTTAAAACTCATGATCCCACATATAAGTAAGTGACTCATTAGAGGCAAAAACTACCACGGGGTTGGCTTGCTTCAGTTTCTATGGTACGAAATGTGTTGTGTCTTGACAAAAGCGCTATGGTTGGTCAATCTAGTTGATGTCTGTATCTCTTAACATGTCCACTTGGGGAATAATTATTGTGTCAGTTTAAGCTGCCATGCACCAGTGTCTCCCAACATGTGAAGAACACTCCTTTCCAAACCAAGACCACAAATCCACCTTCAGGTTGTAACTTACCTATATTCCAACTGTTGCTAGATTTACAATGTATATCTCATCAGACATTAGTCTTATTGAGTTCTGTGGTATTGTTTGGCAAATCTAACGGGAAATGTGGTTCACTGTAAGCAAGTATAGAGTGATGCCCCTTGGAACAAAAATGCTGATGGGCTCTGAGGTGGCCCTGAGTGACCAGGAAAGGGATTGTGGAGCACACCTCAATGGAGCATCGACTCTGGTGTGAGGTAGCTGTGAGTAAGGCCAATTCCACAATAGGGATCATTTGGAAAGGAACTAAAAGGAGTGAAAATAAAACTGCCCATAATGTATTTCCTAACTCAAATCTACAGCATGACCACACATGGAATATTGTGAAAATGTACCTATGCTTCAAAAAAAATTGTAGTCTACAAAAGATACAGAAAAGAGTAACTCATATGATTAAACAGCTGGCGCAGATTACATCTCTTCCACTTGTAGATTAATCTTCCTTTGAGGATAGATTGCAATATTTTGGGCTGGTTATCTCAGAAACAAGCTCAGTAAGAGAATACATGACATTCTGCATGGCACAGAGAAAGTGCATGGACAGAAGTTTTTCTCCCTCTTTCATTATTCTAAAATAAAAGAATTGTAGATTTGGAAGAGACCACAAGGGCCATTGAGTCCAATCCCCTCCCGTGCAGAAATGCATAAAGCACTTCTGACAGATGGTCATCCAACCTCTGTTTAAAAGCCTCCAAAGAAGAAGCCTCCACCACACTCCAAGGCAGCACGTGCCTCTGTCTAACTGCTCTTACTGCCAGGAAATTCTTCCCAATGTTTAGGTGGAATCTCTTTTCCTGTAAGTTTGAAGCTGGTGCTCTGTGTTCTTATCTCTGGAGCAGTAGAAAACAAGCTTGCTCTGTCCTCCATATGATACCCTTCAAATATTTAAACATAGCTATCATGTCACTCTTTGCATACTTATCTGTGGCAAGTAAATATTGATCCCAGGCAATCAGAAAGAAATGTTTCTGTAAACTGCAAACAACAATGGTTCCTTTCTTCTCCTCCCCCTCCCCCTCCCAGCTGTTCATGTGCCATAAATAGCTTGCACCAAATTACATGAGTGGGTTATCTAATGCAAATTTTTATGGCCAAGTAACTTCTATGGACTGAGAAAACTAAAGCGATCACTGCTACATATGAATTTGACATATATGAACATAGGCCCTTTCCGCACGAGGCTAGCGAATCGCTTCATGCCATTTCTTCTGGGCTCGAAACAAGGCAGACTTTCTCTTATGTCCTTCCACAGGGCTACTCTGTATGTTCCACGCCGATTCGGAGCAGTGTGAGTTCACAGATCCGCACTATGAGGATGAGAAAATGGCGGCTTCCTGTCGTTTGTTGGGCCGGACCAACCGCTGAAGCTGACCACGCCCACAGCCCGCCCTCCGCTGATCACCAGTTTGCATTGGTGCGAATGTGCGCATCTGCACCACCGCGAAAGTATGAATTGGCACGATCCAGAAAATTGAAAAACTGGTTTCTTCTGTTTTTCAAATAGCGTGCTTGACGACCACTTGGGGGCGCATTTAATCGGACTTAGGTGCGGAACGAAGGTAAATAATCTGAACCTAGTCTGCTCTAAGGTGCAGACGACCTCCGTTACAAGACGCATTGGCCTGTCTTAATTTCCTTGCGTGGAAAGGGTCATAGCCTCAACAGAGTCATTCACTTCTTTATGTTTTGTCATAAATATTCTAGGAGACATAATGCACTGCAGAATTCACACATGGAAGTCAATCCCATGTAGGCATCTGCAGGAAACCAAGATGCCTAGTATATTGAGTGATAATCCTGGCATGTGCTGGGAAGCCACAATCAATTCTGTTCATCTACTAAAAATGACCAAACATGTCACCCACCACATGTTGGAAGCTGCACATAAGTTTCCCACAACTCAAGTGGCTCCTAATCTCCACTTAGCTACGAGAAGTCTCATAGCTGCAATTGAGTCTGGTAATTTAGTCCAGCAGGGAGTAAGCAAAGGGTACAGAAGTGCCTTTTTCAGATAGGAACATGAGATAATAGTGCAGCAATTTTCCAAAGTTAAAAATGTAAGTAGAAAACAGAATTTTGTAACCTTCTACAGACCCCTTGGTTGCTGTACCAAGAGGCAACTAATGGATTTCTTTCTAGATGAGCTGCAATAAGCTGTGAAAAACAACTACAAGTGATTGGGGATGGTACATAGCTTGGCAGTAGAGCAGGTCCCAGGCTCAGTCCCCAGCATCTCCAGGAAAGGCTGGGAAAGATTCCAGCCTCAGTCCTTGGAAATCAGTTGCCAATCACAAATTAGACAGATCAACATTCTGTCTTGCATAAGAGAGCTATCTATGTAATTGACTAAGTGATTTTTCTGCAGGAAACAACTACAGCCTTAACAAGCGAAGAGCTAATTTGTGATTTGTTGTTGGGTGCCTGGAGCTGTTTCCAGACTACCATAAGGCAAACCTATCATGGGATTTTCTTGGCAAGATTTGCGGGGGGCGGGGGGCTGGGACTGCTGCCTTCCACTGAGGCTGATAGAATGTGACTTGCCCAAGGTCCCCCAGTAGCTTCTCCATGGCTGAGCAGGGAATTCAAACCCTGGTTCTAGTCCAACACTCAAACCGCTATACCACAGTGGCTCCTGAGGGCTAGCTACCCGCTTAAATGATTTTGTGCTTAGTTTAAAAGCTGCAAGAGAGCAGTTATATGCAGCTAATCTGAGAAGGTGTATGTGCTTGTTGGAGTAGAAGAAGGAATCTACATTTAGCTGAGGAACAGGTTGACCATGTCACCTCTAAATAAATATGTAAACAAATGGTCAGTGATTTACATAAATAAAATGTACTGAACTCATTTATATGTATGGATGCAGATTTAGAACTAATGACTATAATTTACATAGAAAGGCATCTTGCCAGAGCAGAGAAGACTGTGACCAGGGGAGCTGAGTGTCAGCACAGTCTGCAGCCCAGCCGCTGGCTGTTTATGGGCAATCTCAAGGCTCCTGTTCTCTCTTCTTGTGGATCCTTATACTTAGATCAGATTGGGACTAGATACACCTTCAAACTAGGGATGTAATCCTTTCCTAATTTTCTTCATAAAGGGAACAATGAGTGATTTTAGCAATTTTCTTCCTGCTGTGAAAAAATCTTTGAAACTGATGTAAGTTTCTAAGGCTACTCATAGTTCAGGACCTATTCTGTATGTGCTATTTGTGTGTGGAAATCCTGCTGGGGAGTTGTGAATATATAAGCACTGTAGATTCAGTGCTATGCAGTGCATCCTGTCCTGATCCCTCCACAATCCCTGGTTACCAGGCAGCAGCTGCTGCAATCAATGGGGCTCTGTTTCCCCGTTGAACAGGAAGCAGCCGACTGATATTTCCACCCACTTCGATGAATGATCTCCAGTGCAACAAATGGAAACAGGACTCCTGTCCCAACCCCCTCCCCCATGCTAGAGATAGCTTGTGCAACAGGGGGTGGGACCATCTGCTTCCTGAACAACAGGGGAATAGATCCCCTTAATTGCATCTGCTGCTGCTTGGTAAGCAGAGATTTGGGGACTTTTAGAGTTCTTTTACAGTCCTTTGGGGACTTTTACATTCCTTTTAGTGGTCATAAATATGAAACAATCACAAGTGATCTAGTCTAAGTTACACATTCTTAACTGCCCAACAAGATTTCGGTCAGTATTTTTAGTGCAGGAAACAATATTAATGCTTTTTTTTTTCCACAGAAGATTCTTGTGAGCATTCTTTTAGTAAGTTGCAATGTTATAAACGTGCCTTAATTACACTTTTTTTGCTGGTTGTGGAGGTTGGAATTCTGTTCACTCAGTGACCAAAAGCACCCTGCAAACTAGAGCCCTTCTCCAACAAAGCCACTTTCTCCTTTTCAGAAAGTGAGGAGATCAGCAGCAGTGCACCAGGTATTTTCCTTTAGCCCAAAGGTGGGTAACTCTAGAAGACTAGGGTGCTCATTAGCCCTCCAGGAAACCATGCAGGGCCAAGCCCCCACCACACCTCCTCCTTTTTTCAAAAAAACATTTTCTGCCCCCAAATGCCCTCTAGGTGCATGGGAGCATATTTTGAGGCTTCACTAGAGGGCATTTTGGAGCATTTTGAAGTAATTTTTTAAAAAATGCAAAATTTCATTTTGACCCATCCAGGTCATCCAGGAGGCCTCCAAACATGGTGGGAATGCCTTACACAGGGATCATTTTTGGACATTTTCGAGAGAGAAAGAAAAAAAAAGGAAAAATTCAAATTTTTTTATGTAAAAAAAATTGATTCAGGGGGCCACAAAAATGATCCTGGGGTCCACATGCAATCCTCAAGTTGCACTTTGCGCACCCCCGCTTTAACTGGACACACTGCAAGTATGTCACCTGCACAATGAAGGTTCCATTTGGTGCCTGCTATAGCACGTCCAGCTAAAGGAAAATAGGCCATTTCCACACTATACTGTTATAGTGCTGTAATTCCACTTTCGGTATCCTGTGGAATTCTGGGGTTTGTAGTTTACTGAGACCAAAGAGCTCTCTGGCTGAGAATTCTAAAGGCCCCTCCCTAAACTGCAAACCCCAGGATTCCATAGGATGTTGAAAGTGGAATAATAGCACTATAACAGTATAGTACAGAAATGGCCATAGTTGGACACATTGCCGCTGACTTCATCACTCTCTAGCAACCCAGAAATGGGATATGTTGGAAGGGGGGCTGTACAGCTTACAAAGTGAATATTGGGGAAAGATGTAGTTGTGGAGACATAGCTTTGTGAGACATGTACACCTCCTCATCAAGATGTCAGCTGCTGTTTTCTGCACAAAACAACTACAAGTGAATTTTGCATGAATAAGTCCCAAACTGCAAATATATTAGGCAGTCCAGACAACACTCAACACTTTTTTCAAGAAGTTTTCAAATTATTCCAAATATTCTTTCCATCTCTACTTCAAACATAAGGCACCTTCAAACAAAGGACAGTTTTCTCATAGCCATTCAAGCAGAGGAATGTTCTCTGCAAAATCCTGGCCTCTCTACTAAGGAGAGAAAAGGAAGGACAGCCAAGCTAACACATCTAAACAAACAAACAAAAATGTAGTGTTGAGGACAAACTAAGTAGGCATGGGGAGCATAGGCATCTATCCACTATTACAGTCTTCCTTAATCTCTGAAAACCAAAGACAGGCTGAACAATTCCAGGCAGAATTCTCATTTCATCTGATCCAGTAATTGCCACGGAAGAAAAATGTAAATTTAATTTATTCCCCACTTACCAAGGGGAAGAGGCCATCCATCAAACAGCTGTGAATTCAAAAAACACATATGAGAGGAGGACAAGTTATGAAACTGCTTCTCAGCTGTATAAAACTGAGAGCAGCTACGCTGTAGCCAACTACGTTCTCCTAAACTACATCAGACAAAGCTGTGACATAGAAGCCAGACTTTACAGCAATTTACATGACATATATTACAGTGTTATGTGGTTTTTCAAAAATATATAACCATAGTGATTAGACTTTTAAATTTACTTCTAATAAAAAAACCCACAATGAACAGGGGCAGAAGCAACTCTTTGGTGCTACTATGATCTGGCTTAAGGTTAATACATAACTAAATAAATGCCATTATTTTCTCAAGCCATATCTTCCTACATCCATGAAAAGAAGGACTGCCTATTCCCTATGTTCCATGCGGAGCTCTATTTACCCAAAGACACTCACATGTTTTTCTAAAAAGACTTCTTTGGCTGCAAAGGAATGAAATCAAAATTCAACATTGTCACTTCAGCCACTGAGGATGGGTTCATTTATTACATTATCCCATCAACCAAAAAACTCTCAGGGCACTATACAAGAAAGTCATGGCACAGCACATGTCTCTCCCACTCCATTCTCCATTTTATCCTCACAGCAACCTTGTAAGGTAGATTCAGCTGCAAGAGAGTCATCAGTCCATAGTCACTCCTTGCCCATGACTAAGGATTTGAGAGCCCGTTTGCCCTATCAAAGTTCAAAATGTCATTGAGTATACCAGGGATAGTGAACAGCTGGCTCTCCAGATATTTTGAACTTAGCTTCCTGAAGCCTCTGCCAGCATAAAAAATGACTAGAGACAGTGGGAGATGTAGTCTAAAATATCCATATGGCCAAAGATCCTCTGCCCTTGTATGACACCAGGGTTGCCCTACCATTTATTGTGGATGCTTTGGGGAAATAAAAGGAGTCTTTCAGGAAAGTAAAGCCCTATTTGGTACCAAATTTGTGGAGGGTTAAATAGATAGTAAGGAGATCAGCTTGCATGCAGCCCCCACCCTAAATGTCCCATGCACTCAGCAACATCATAAATCCATACACACTGGCTCTGTGTACATATCTGCCAGTGGAGTTATGTTCTGCTTTCACTATGCAATCTCTGTACTGGATGCCACTGTAATGCAAAGTATGCTGATCACTGTTAAATGTGCATAGATGACACACTGTTTCATAACTGTGATGTGCAGTCTGATGCCCACTGGTGTGAGTTCTATACTGGGCCACCTGATACTCTGCAGTGGGATCCAGGCCCCAACACAAAAACAAGCAGAGGCTCTTTGCGGATCACATATACCCCACCCAGTCTACTTCAGTATGTGTTTTCCATGCAGACTTCTGCTTCCATTCTTGACAATTGGATATGGCTGTTGCAGAATCTTCAGTAAAACCGCTTTGCATGGGTAATGCAACTTAGGCCTGCACTTGTCACTAACAGGATGTTGGATATTGAGTGCCACAAAGGTGGGCTCAGGGCTAGGTTATCAAGTTTGGCTGATGACAGTTACAGAGCTCCTGTGATTGAGAACATGGCCTTATCAGGGATCCCAACCATGGAACCTGTAATCAAATTAGACAAACACCTAAACAGGGCTTAAGAGTACCACAATTTGTCAAGATCACTGCATACATTCAGAGTCCCAGAAATGTTCAAAGATGCCACTTCTTTGAAACAGCCTTGTAGTCTTGTTTTTTAAAAATACGTTAACTATAGGATACAACAACCATTCCTACCTACTTTTACAAAATGAAATATGCATAGTTTCATCTCACCGTTACCCCCAACCCATTTCCTGCTCTCACTTTGCAGAGTTCTATGGGATGGAGTAGCCATGGCAATAAAGCATTAGGGAAGAAATTTTATGCTACGTTTTCTGCCTTGGCAGCACATGCTGTCCTGTGCTACCAGGAGGCTGGGTGGGGGATTAATATTCCTTGAAGAAGATTCAGGAGGGAAACCTGAGAGTCATTGGAGAAATGCTTTAATCCTATTTAAAGGCTTCCTAAGATTGATGCACAAAACTGGCACTGAAATTGCCCCTCCCCCGTTTTAATATTTACTTGCATTAGAAGAAAATCAATCAGAATTGAGGTGTCTGGTTTACAGCTGTAAAGAGAATGCAACTTGGAAGCCAAAGCACTTGTAACACCGCATCCATCTCCCCATCAGCTCTGGGGAAGTGTGGTCCTGACCATCACCTGGCAAGAAAGCTATCAGCTTTCCTCCAGAGCCTTCCGTGCTGAGAAGAGAAAGAAGCCTAGATTGGAGGATTTGTCGGGCACGCTCTGGGCTCACTGGGATCTCAATCTCCCCTTCCTTCCCTTTGTAGCGAGAGAGCAAACAACTTGAAAGATGACTGAGGCTGTGCTTATTACTCCCTCAAGGATTTTCCCGTTAATGAGGCTTCTTCCCCTCAGCTCTGGAGCAGTTTCAAGGAAGACCTCCGCTTGCCACAAAGGGGCACTTTTTGAAGTTCCATTTCTCAGAGAAATAGGCTGATTCTAAAGTTAACTGTCTCAAAGCATACTAGGGCAGGGCCTACGGAAGACGTTACTGCTGTCTGAGGGAAACAGAAAGATGGCACCCTGCTCCCCATACAAAAGCTCACCAGACTGACAATTTAATCTGACCTCAACACTGGCGATGAGAGAAATTGTCCCACTGTATGTGAAGGCTGCTGGCTAGCTTGGGGCAGGGGAACACACAGTAGGCCACATGATATGTACAGTGACACCTTTCTATGATCTCCTGTTCCCTAGGATATGTTGCCTAAGAATAGGGCCAGCCTGATATTGGAGGGACAGGCCAACTGTAATGGCATACCAAGAAAGAGTTCCAGTATGAAACCAAGCTACGTAATACCCTCTTAGGTATAGCTTTGATACTTGTCCGGTGAACAGCTAACTCAGATAGCCTTTAGCCCTATACATGGATGCATTCACTGGGCCAGTTACAGCCTCAACACCTGCCCATTTTTAGGAGCAGTTCAAGCAGCAGGTTACTTGTGTCACATTGTTCTTCCTTAACAGAAGAGTGTTATGTGCTATATAGCAGTTTATCCTGTCTCAGTGCTACCAATGAAACTGCAGCCGCAAACATAATTGTTGTCTGTTGGATAGAGTCTTTATTTGGGGGCTACAGTGCGCAGAGTCCCCCAGTTAGCTGGGTAGAGAGTGGTTCTGAGAACTGTAATGCAAAAGAGGAAC
Source organism: Cyclura pinguis (assembly GCA_030412105.1). NCBI lineage: Eukaryota > Metazoa > Chordata > Lepidosauria > Squamata > Iguanidae > Cyclura > Cyclura pinguis. Next base: position 68,290,248 of record CM059602.1, on the reverse strand, counting down.
CTTCTTCAATTGTGCTATAAAGGAAGATGGCAATAGCAAGACCCTATTGTATTTCATGGAAACAAGGAATGGAAGCCAAGGAAAAGATGAATGGGAGGTGCTGAAGTGACTAAAGTGATGAGCAGGAGAGGAGGATCAGTCTGGAACTGAAGTTCAGGAAATACCTGTGGAAATAATGGACACTTTCCCCCTTCAGAACTCTCTCTAACTGCTTCTCCATCAGTCATCCTGATGATCATACAGACAACCACCATAAGAAATGTCAGGTCTTAGGCAGAAAAACGGGAATGCACAAATATAGGATGGGGGACACATCAATATCAGGAAAGATCCTAGAGCAGATCATTAAACAGTCAGTTTGTAATTACCTAGCAATGCCATAATCACTAAAAGTCAACATGGATTTCTCAAAAATAAGTCATGCCAAACCAATCTTATCTCTTTTTACAATAGAGTTACAAGCTTGATAGATGAAGGGAATGCTGTGGACTTAGCATATCTTGATTTCAGTAAGGCCTTTGACAAAGTTCCACATGACATTCTTGCAAAGAAGCTAGTAAAATGCAGGCTGGACAGGGCCACTGTTGGGTGGATTGGTAATTGGTTGACCAACCAAACCCAAAGGGTGCTCATCAATGGCTGCTTTTCATCCTGGAGAGAAGTGATTAGTGGGGTGCCACAGGGTTCTGTCCTGGGCCCAGTGCTATTCAACATCTTCCTCAATGACTTGGATGAAGGAGCAGAGGGCATGCTGATCAAATCTGCAGATGACACCAAATGGGTGGGGGTGCTAATACACCAGAGGACAGGATCAAAATTCAAAATGACCTGGACAGATTGGAGAGCTGGGCCAAAGCTAACAAAATGAATTTCAACAGAGAGAAATGTAAGGTCCTGCACTTAGGCAGTAAAAATGAAATGCACAAATATAGGATGGGGGAACATGTGGCTGGATAACAGTACATGGGAAAGGGATCTAGGAGTCTTGGTAGATCACAAGCTGAACATGAGTCAGCAGTGTGATGTAGCAGCAGAGAAAGCCAATGCGATTCTTGGTTGCATCAATAAGAGTATGGTGTCTAGACTGAGGGAGGTAATGGTACCACTCTATTCTGCATTGGTTAGACCTCACTTGGAATCCTGTGTCCAGTTCTGGGCACCTCAGTTCAAGAAGGATATCGACAAACTGGAGCATGTCCAGAGGAAGGCAACCAAAATGGTGAAAGGTCTGGAAGCCATGCCCTATAAGAAGCGGCTTAGGGAGCTGGGTATGTTTAGTCTGCAGATGAGAAGGTTAAGAGGGGATATGATAGCCATGTTTAAATATTTGAAGGGATGTCACATCAAGGAGGGAGCAGGTTTGTTTTCTGCTGTTCTAGAGAGTAGGACAAGGAGCAATGGATTCAAGCTGCAGGAAAGAAGATTTCACCTGAACCTCAGGAAGAACTTCCTGATGGTCAGAGCTGTCCAGCAGTGGAATATGCTGCCTGGGAGTGTGGTGGAGTCTCCTTCTTTGGATGTTTTTAAGCAGAGGCTAGATGGCCATCTGTAGGGAGTGCTTTGATGTAGGTTCCTGCATGGCAGGCGGTTGGACTGGACGGCCCCTGTGATCTCTTCCAACTCTTTAATTCTATGATAGCATGTGTGGACTGCAGAAAAAAGGAGCAGATGTAGTATTTCATATCAGAAATTCAGTTCATGCCTTCTTGTTCTTATATGCCTTCATTGACTTATGACAGTCCTATCATAATGTTCTTCTTGGGAAGATTTCTTCAGAGGTAGTTTGACATTGTCTTCCTCTTTGGCTGAGAGATTGTGACTTGCCCACAGTCACCCATGACTGGTTTCCATGACTAAGCAGGGATTTGAACCCTGGTCCTCCACAATCCTAGTCTTCCAGAATCCTACTACACCACACTGGCTTAGCTGCCAGCGGATCTTACTTCCTCCATGACCTTACCTGGTGGCTTTAGGGAAGCCACTTTTTCCCATCCTTTTTCTCCCTCTCCCTGACTCTGCAAATGAAGGGGTGAAATGCTTTGAAGTGCACACTAGCTGCACATAGCAAACATTATGTGGGCCTAAGCAAGCCAGAATACAGGAAATCTAGAAGTCATGTGTGTCTCCATCTTGGGTCACAGCCTTAAAATCAATGTGTACGTAAGTAAGCAATAGGCCTAAGAAGTGCATCCTCCTCTTGTTCTGCATGAGGGTTAGTCCTCCATCCTTTGGATATACGCAATCTGGAATGCATGAGAGAAGAGTCATGTTCATCTGAGATACTTTAGACGGAAAGCTGTATATATTAGGTTGAAGCCACATGGAAGTATGTGTTTCCTTCTGAATATCATTTGAGCGACTGCTAGCTGTAAAGTATGAGACTTTGCTACTGGTAAGAAGTCCCTAGTTTCAATCTTGCTTCTTCCATGACTTCATGTGGTGGCCTAAGAGAAACTACTCGTTCCCAGCCTTGTTCTCCTCCTCCCTGCTTCTGCAATGAAGAGATGGTATTTATACTACTTTGCCTAACTGGGTTGTTGCGAAGATGATAGAAAATATGTATGAAGTGCTTTGAACACTTGGAAGTACTCACACAAATGTTAAGTATTATCACTATTACATTGCCAAGGCTTAAGGATGCTTATAACAAGAACCTATAACCATAAAAATGCAATAAAATAAACAAAAGTATCTTCCTTTTTTTTTAAAAAAAAGCTAAATAAAAAAGTTTCAGCAGCAGCAATATACATTATTATATAAAGCTTTACAAAATTTCCACAGTCAGAGGCTTTTTCAAAAAGGTAAGCCTTACATCCTTTCTAAGGAGCCAAAAGGAAGAAACAATTCTTATTCCTTTTTCTGGCAAGTCACTCTACAGCCTGGAACAATTCATCATAATGGTCCTCCAGATCATAAAAAGCAATAGGGAAAAACAGTCTCTATGAAATGTGCATCCAATGTCGTATGAGTGGCTTTAAAGGTAAGCACCAGGACCTTGAATTAGGCCACAAAAATCAGCAGCAGCAGCAGCCAGTGAAGTAATAATGGAATGAGCTGAACATTTCTTCTTCTTCAAGTCTCACAGGAGGCAAACAGTAGCAGTTTGCCCTAGTAGAAACTTCAAAGTTGTCTTCAAAGGCAGCCCCATACATTATAGCAGTCAATCCCCAAAATGATAAAAGCTTGGGGAAATGCAGCTATATCACTCTTCTCCAGAAAGAGGTACTGCCTCTTCAACAGATATAACTGATTTTGCCCAGAATCCTACTGGTACGCTGTAACTATGCCAGTGGAAGCAGCAGTGGAAGCAGGAAAATGGCCAAAGGTGCTACCTTCATGAAGGGAGGCAAGCCCTGGAGAAATAAGCTGCTCAGAGCTACCTTGTGTCACCTGTCTTACCACAGCACCACTGTGGAAAAAACACACAGGAAAAAGCACAATTGCTCTTGCATTGCGCTAAGACAATCCTAGCACTTGCCACCTCTTAACTGAAAAAAATGTAAAAAGCATTATGGGAAAAGGAGGACTGGCAGCCACAGATACCTGCCTGTCAAGAGCATGACAGCATCTGAGAGTACTCCTAAGTGCCCATTTTGACCCTTTCATGTTACAGAGTTATAGCACTTGAATGATAAACTCCAGATTATGTGTCATGGCTACATGTTATGGAATCCCAGGGTTTGTAGCCTGGGAGAGGAACATTCAGAATTCTCATCCAGAGAGTGCTAGTACCTCACCAAAACTACAAACCCCAGGACTCCATAGTTTTGGCAGCTGAAATGGAATTGCAATTGTGTAACTGTGTGATGTGAAAGGGCCCCTTGCTCCAATGAAGTGACTGCCACCTTATCTGTCACAGACATTGCAGCCCTAACTAGAGGACTGGGCTCACCTATTAGCATTGCCTCCATTTTGAAAGGCTGCATTTTTAATTCAGTTTATGTCCGCTAATTGCCCAGAGTCTCCAGCCACCAGCTAAGAATATGCTATGAGGAAGAAAGAGCAAGAGATCTGAAATCTCAGCATTTATTAAGTGTAAATGTACTTTTGGAGTACACGTTTCTGAAAACCATCCTCTTAGCTATTGAGAAGTCATTCCATCTTATGTTTGCATAACTCACTTTTTCGGTTATTGCAGAGATCAGAATCTTCTACCTTCCTTACACAATGACCAAACCCTCCTGTAAATCCACCTTTCTCATACTGCCATGTAGTGGATGGTGGAGAGTGGTAGAAGACTTAGATTCAACTGGCTATGTTGCTATAGTCAGACGCACAATGGTGCCTTCATATTGTAGAATCTCCAGAGGATTCTTGGGATCCCAGAGGATGCTTTCATTGTCATTCAACTATAGGAACATAGCCAGATCTTTCTTAGACTCTCTCTGTCTCTCTCTCTCTCTCAACCACTACATGGCTGTGTTATACCAGGTGCCATTAAAAAGGTGGCCTCAGAAGGAGAAGACTGGAGATCTGATAAAGTCCCAGTTATGGAAATTTTATGCTGTGTCTCCATGATGCAAGATCTCAGTCACCATCCTTTCTAGATATGATATCAACCAAGCAGTAAGACTCCCCTTAAAATGGACAGCCCAGTTCAATGTGGTACTTTAGCAGGGATGCAGCCTGCAATGTGGAAGTTCAAACCTGAGATGAAGACAGGCAGAATAATGAAAAATTAATCAAGCAGGCTTTGATATTTCATCTAATAATTACCTAGCTGTTCCCAATCAAGCACCCTCCTAAAGTATTATGCTACAGTTCCCATCATGTCCTGCCAGGAGGACCTTGTATGTTTGACAGCTCCCATCATCTACCATAGAGAAAGCCAGAGCAGTATTTCAGGACCTGGATTTCAGGTGAAGTATTCTGTGGCCTTTTTGATGTTTGCGTCCTTCCACCAAGAACATCAAATTCCAGTAGAAATTATAGAAATTATTTACAAAATAGCCACTAAAAAGTAATAGCATTAAACATGTATTAGTTGCACTTATTTATATTAGCTGGTAGTGGCAGCAGTTGACTTCCATACCAGTGGTGCAAGGAATCTACTCCAAGTTTTAGCCTGAACATCAGAAGGACCTTCAAAGTAGATAGTCCCTATTTTGGTGATAGGAATAAGCACTTTGGATAGCTCAGACAAAAACCCAGACCTAATTCCCTGCTCTGTTGACATGGGTGCCACTCACCACCACTGGTAGTTGAGAAAATAACTCCCTATGTGGATTTAGTTTAGCTCATTTCAGAGCCCATCTTAAGCTTGTGAGTTGCACAATTTAGAAGGGTATCTTTAAGATGCCAGAAGACCTTCTGGTCTGACCACAGCAGACTGACACAGCTACCTCTACCCCTCCATTTGAAGAGCCTGGAAAGTTACTTTTCTGAAGAATAGACTATAATGTCATACTGAAACCAGCCACAGCTAAGCAATGGTAGGATGACGCTCTGCAGGAGATACAATGTCCCTGTCTCCACTCCAATCATAGTTCTATAAAAATCAGTCATGTTCCTCCATTGCCATTATTTTTTTTTGAAACTTGAAAAGCCCCAGAGTGCTTTAGCCTTTCTACTCAGAAAATTAGCTACTTATTTCAGTTTCCCTTTTTTGTACCTTTTCCAATAGGGTTTCTTTCTCTCTTTATACTTGCAAATGCTTTGAACTGTACAAGGTATCTCAAATGGTGTCACAAGATAGACTTTGAACACAGACTGGAGCATACTTGCCATTCTGTGGTCAAAAGAGCATGACTTCTAACACAGTTGACTGTTTTGACCATTCTAAGTTCCACACTGGCCATGCTGACCTTGGAAACCTTTATGTATTATGAGCGTTGGACACATGGCTAGTGTTTCTGAGCCTTAAGAAAAGATCCATTCAGATGTGCATTGAAGATTCCTCCCCCCCAAAACTTTTGGAGCAAGCATTCCAATTTACCTATTTGAAAAGCAAGAGAAGCTAGTATGTCAAACTGAAAAATAAACAAGTTTGGAAACCCCAAAATAACCAAATACTGAGCAGAAAAACTCTGCCAAAAAAACGCCAGGCTTTTATATTTGCATATGTTAAAGGTCAGGCACTGAGGCCACCGGATGCTACAAGACTGTGTTCTTACTTCAGGCTTCCAGCTGGCTCCCTAAATCAGTGCAATTTATCATTGTAATCCATTATCTTTCTGCATTATATATTATAGATCAGAATTTATATTCACAGCCTAGCTCTGTTGGGTTTCTTACTCTTATTGTATTACTGAAATATTGAATATTCTGCCTTTCACAGCTGCATGCAATCATCCTGACGCCTCTTGCAATCTGCTTAGTGCTTTGCCTTCTCATGCATCCGGGAACACATATAGGGCACATGCTGGATAAGAGATTTTAGGCACAGTTAGACCCTGGAGTTGGCACTGGGCACTGAACTGGAGTATAGCTACAAGGTACTGTCTTCCAAATAACAATTTAGCCACCCCAAGTATTTTTTTTCCTTCAGTACCCAGATTCCTAGCATTATAGTAACTTAAAACTTCCACTGAACATTTAGAAGTACAGTTTAGGCACCCAGAGAAAAGGGACAGGCAAAGTTACTCAAGGAAAGTGAGTACAGGAAATACAAGAGTTCTAGGTGTGGACAATGTTCACTGTCTAGCTTTTTGCAATGCTGGAGATTTGGGGACTGAGGAAAAATTTCATATGGGGGTGGTGGGCAGAATTCTTACTTGCAGGACAATGTCCTCAGCCTGCTCCCATCATAACTACATCACTGATGCTAAAGGGTAAAATTCAGAGGTTCCAAGGAATCTGCGACACTGGAAAAGTATACAAGACCAGTAAAAGCAGGAAGTACACCAGAAGTTTCAGTTAACTTCCTATTTTTTTATTAAAAAAAAAAAGCCTCTCAGCCCCCTCCCCTTTTGAATTTAAAAAAATTAAAAATAGGGATGGTGAGCCCTTGGAGAAGGTCTCAGAAATGACCTTGGGTGGCCACACAGAGCCTGCAGTTTGCACTTTCTCTACTCCTGTGTTATAAATAAGTGGGGGTTTTTTAGGGCTTCATACACTCTGATTGTCCCAGTTTGGGCAGGGACAGTCCCAATTACTAGTCTCGCTTTTTCAGCTGCTTTTAGTATGTCCCAGTTTTTCTGTCCTCCTCCCAATTCTTCCACTTTGTCCTCAGCTTATTTCGTTGCTGCAAACTGGCCTAAAGTGCAAAAGTAGTTTGCACTAAGTTAAGTCAATTAAGTTTTCACCTAATGCCAGGCCAAATGAGTGGTAAAACAGCTTCCATTTTGGACCTGATCCTGGATGAACAGACCAAGCTGGCATATATTACAGAGACCTGGTTGGATGAGGCTGGAGGGGTTAATCTCTCTCAGCTTTGCCCAGCAGGATTCTCTGCAGCAGCAGGCAAGACCTGGGGAGTGGAGAGATAGAGTCATAGTGGTCTATTGGGATAATTCCGCCTTGACAAGGTCTGCAGGGTTTGAGCGTGTTTATTTAAAGATGGGAAGCTGGGATAGATTCGAGATTGTGTTGGTGCACTGCCCACCCCACTGCTCAACAATCTCCATGAGCTAGCCAGGGTGTTCTCAGAGGTTGTATTGGAGTCCCTGTGGCTTGTGATACTGGGATGTGTCACCATCCATGCTGAGGCTACCCTATCAGGAGTGGTTGAGGACTTTGTGTCTGCCATGACAACCACGGATCTGTCCCAAGTGGTATCTAGCTCCACTCATGCTGCTGGGCACACTCTAGATAGAGTGAGATGGTGGTCATCTGAGACTGGAGGTCTTAATGGCTCCCCTACCCCTGCAGAAACTTTGACCCCCAGCCAGTCTAAACTTCACCAAGAAGTGATCTGTCCATGACAACAGAACAATAGAAGGCTCCTCCATTCCCAGATCATTTATTTTTGACAAATCATAATTTGCCTGTTGTGCCAAACAGAACATCTGTAGCTTGCACACACCAGGATCAGCAACTGCAAGGAGATCCTTCTACAAACCATAGTTGTTCAAATTTGAGTGAAATAGCAAACTGTGGTTTGCCATAAAGCAAGAGTAAAAGTTTCTTATCCATTTTCCTCCCAGTGATGGAACAGAGAAGTGGGAGCAGGCAAGACCAATTTTCACAGCCTCCTAGATCCATCATGGTAAACTGTAATCCACATTTCCTCAGGATCCTGCCATTGCTATATATCTGAATCCTCTCCCTCTCTTTTTACCCTTTCCACTTTCATTATTTTTTCTGATAGTGATGCAGGCACTTCATGACAAGTGTTACGTGGTTTGAAATGACCCAAAGAGTCAATGCTCTGACTTTGAGGTAAGAATTTGGAAAAGGACAACTTACCCAGTCACTTATTCTCTTCCTGAGTAACAGCTGCCATGACCATGGGCTGTCTTCACTCATCTTTTAGGAGATAGAATAATTAGTGGCCAGCAAATGTTTCAGAGATTAAGAGGATATTGTCATATAACCTGAAGTAACAAAGTAACAACAATGTGGGGTTTTTTTTCCTCGTCCTGCCTTTTCTCATGTCACTTTTGTTATCAGGGATAATGCATGTTATCTGCTACAGTGGGCAACTCTGTGAGGCAATGGTAATTGGCATGCTGTTCATGAATTATGACAGTGTAAGTCTGACTCACACCATCACTATTCACTTTTACGGTCATTGCACAAGTCAGAAGCCCCTTCCGGACCTCAGAGAGGTCCTCTCACAGCATGTCCAGCTACTGGAAAAACGCTGAATGCCTTTCCACTCATCTCCCTGCAATCTAGCAACATGGAATGGCCCTGTTGGGAGGGGCTCCATTGCTCAAAAGGCAGAGTTCAGGAGTAGCATTGTGAGATGTTGCTACAGAGAAGTAGCTATTTCTCCATAGCTACATTTCCTGGTGCAGGATCTTGGCCTGCGATTGAGCTAGAAGACAGTTGTTAGCAAGAGCTGTTGACTGCCACCACTGTGTGGCTGAGGGAAAGTTTTGGTTCCTACCTTTACTGTTCAGGAGTGATGGTGGAGGCAAAATATACCTCAGCCAGCACCATGAAAGCACATAGTTGCTTATTAGCTAGTCACTTCAAGCATGGGCTGCTGGCGTCAGTGAGTAAGTAGCCCGCAAGCCACCCTGTCTTCCACTCTGTTGCCTGTGCTTCCATATCTGCTACAGGCATGGCAACAATGCCCCTCCTTTGTCACTGTCCTACTGCAGTGGTCAGCAGTTCCTCCTAAGACACTTTGCCAAGCATAACTGCTGTGAAGTAAATTAAAGTGCAAAAATAATTTGCCCATGATGACACAAGAGAGTTCATAACCAAGCAGTGATATATATTTATGATCCTCACAATCATCGACATCACTGCTCTTCATACTGTTTGGTTCTAAAAGCTAATGCTTATGTATAAGGCATTCATGCAGTATAGCCCTCTCACATGCTTGTATCACTTCAGAATTCACAAAGGGGATCTCTTGTATGAAAGTTCTCCCTTGTAAAGATCAGCACTACCAGAGGCACTTGTTTCTTCTTTTGTTTCAACTGCCTGTCGTGGTTTCCACCCCACTGCATGTTTGTTTGTTTGTTTTTTTCTAATACAATCTCCGTGCGATATCAGGAATGCTGGTACCACTGGTCTAACTATTGTGTCATCTGCTATATTGTGCCTTGTTTGAACACTCATAAGAGTATGTATTTTTAGTGATTAATGTATGAGAACTATTAATAAGGGGAAACGGGGGGAATGGTGAAAAATCTATCCAGATGGATTAGATTTGAAACATGCTAAACGAAAAGATGACATATTTGAAAAAGATGTAAATGACTAGGACAAAAAATCCTCAAAATTCTTACTGAGGCACATGAAGAGAGAGCCATACTTTATACCATCTTCAGTGGTATAAAGTATGAGATCTATCAGAGAAGGTAGGGAGAACATGTGGGCCTCCAGATGTTGTTGAACTGTAGCTCCTATTGTCACCCGCAATTGACTATGCTGGCTAGGGCTGACAGGTTTTTCAGTGCAACAATATGTGAAAGGCTGCAGGTTGCCCACCTTGTGTTAGAGACTCATTGAGGCTACAGGGCCACTAAACTGCAAAAGGTTTACTCACAGATGACAGACATCTGAATGAATTCTTGGAATTTGTCTTCAGAAAAGAGGTTACTAAGGAGATACACACACCTGACTCATTCCTTTCAGGTGAAACATCAGAAAAACCCATCACAAATTGAAAAGGCAGTAACTGAGGTTTCAGAACAAATTAATAGGTTAAGCAGTAATAGGACATCAGCCTTAGACAGTATTCACCCAGGAATTCTGAAAGAACTCAACATAAGAAATTGTTCAGCTGCTCATATCTAGTCTGTAATGCTCCACAACATCAATCTTAGTATCAAAGAACCAGAAGGTGGAAAATGCCACACCAGTTTTCTTCAGTAATATCTCATGAATCTGCTGGGGAAAATAGTAGAAGTGATAATTATGCACAGATGGATTAAACTCTAGAATAAAACTGACATGTTGAAGGAAATTCAACAAGAGAAAGACTCCAAAGCTCAAGAGAACAGCACACAGGTAGGGTACCAAGTTTAGTCCTTGGCATTTCCCATTTAAAGGATTTCTGGTGGCAGGTGATATGAAAAACCTCAGCCAAGGTCCTAGAGGACTGTTGCCAGCTACAGTAGACAATAATAGGCTTGAAAGTGAAAGAGGCTAATTCAAAATTAAGCAATTTCACATGGATCCTACACCACAAATGTTATTAGGGAAGCGATGACCAATCGTTAAATATGAGGACTACCTTAACTGCAGGGGAGGAGAACATTTGGCTGTGCAAATGTTTCAGCCCCAAAATTCCATCAGCCCCACTCAGCATGGTCAATGGTAAAGGGAGTTACAGTCCAAAACACCTGCAGGACCAAAGGTTCCTCACTACTGCTTTAATGGCCACACACAATGGAGAATGTCAACATGTGCTGGTTGAAACATCATATTGCTATATGTTCTTGGGGAGGGGAGAATATGCTGAAACTCCCTTCTTCTGCACAACCATGAAAGGTGAAGAATCCATAACACTAAAAGATTGGGCATTCTTATACTGGAAATTTTTTGAGCTATGAAAGCTCAGTGATTCTCTGGTTCAAATGGAAAGATCCAGTCTGTTAGCATTTTCATAGTAGCCTGCATGTACTTTCTCTCTTTCACAAGGCTTATTGGGCTTTCTCCAGCAGTAACAAAGGCAGACTTTCCTCTGGGTGCAAACAGTAGCCTCAGTCGTCAGAACCACAGCAAAAGGTGAAAGACAAATCTTTGACACCTTACCCCCATGGTCATTCAGGACCGTTCAGGAGCTCTGATAGGTGCAATTTCCTTTACTTTTCTCCCCCCCTCCCCCCCGTGCGTGTGTGTGCTATGGTTTCTGTTTTGGCCCCAAAGCATATGAAAACAGATAGAAAAGTTTGTTCAGCTGTTGAAATTCTGCTTCATTAAGGATAACCATGATATCCAGCAATGCTTCCTGCTGCTGGGCTTCTTTGCGGTGGTAAGTCCTATTCCAGCATTCAGGATAGGGTTATCCAGGACAGAGGCTATCAGGCTAACCTCACTCTTTCTGCTGTCCCTCTACACATGTGAAGAATGAGCATAGAATCATAGAATCATAGAAATGTAGAGTTGGAAGAGACCACACGGGCCATCCAGTCCAACCCCCTGCCATGCAGGAACACCCTCAAAGCACTCCCGACAGATGGCAATCCAGCCTCTGCTTAAAAACCTCCAAAGAAGGAGACTCCACCACACTCCGAGGCAGCATATTCCACTGCCGGACAGCCCTGACTGTCAGGAAGTTCTTCCTGAGGTTCAGGTGGAATCTCCTTTCCTGCAGCTTGAATCCATTGCTCCTTGTCCTGGTCTCTGGAGCAGCAGAAAACAAGCCCTTTCCCTCCTCTACATGGCATCCCTTCAAATATTTAAACATGGCTATCATGTCCCCTCTTAACCTTCTCTTCTGCAGACTGAACATACCCAGCTCTCTAAGTCTATCCTCATAGGGCTTGGCTTCCAGGCCCTTCACCATTTTGGTCGCCCTCCTCTGGACCTGCTCCAGCTTGACCATGTCCTTCTTGAATTGGAGTGCCCAGAACTGGACACAGTATTCAAGATGAGGTCTAACCAAAGCAGAGTAGAGTGGTACCAGTACCTCCCTCGATCTAGACACCATACTCCTATTGATGCAGCCGAGAATTGCATTGGCTTTCTTGGCTGCCGCATCACACTGCTGACTCATGTTCAGCTTGTGGTCTATTAGGACTCCTAGATCTCTTTCACACGTACTGCCATCCAGCCACGTGTCCCCCATCCTATATTTCTGCATTCCATTTTTTCTACCTAAGTGTAGGACCTTACACTTCTCTCTGTTGAATTTCATTTTGTTAGCCTTGGCCCAGCTCTCCAATCTATCCAGGTCATTTTGAATTTTGATCCTGTCCTCTGGCGTATTAGCAACCCCTCCCAATTTGGTGTTATCTGCAAAGTTGATGAGCATGCCCTCTATTCCTTCATCCAAGTCACTGATGAAAATATTGAACAGCACTGGGCCCAGGACAGAACCCTGTGGCACCCCGCTAGTCGCTTCTCTCCAGGATGAAAAGCAGCCATTGGTGAGCACCCTTTGGGAACGGTCAGTCAACCAGTTACAGATCCACCTGACAGTAGCCCTGTCCAGCCCACATTTTACTAGCTTCTTTGCAAGAATGTCATGTGGAACTTTGTCAAAGGCCTTACTGAAATCGAGATATGCTACATCCACAGCATTCCCTTCATCTATCAAGCTAGTAACTCTATCATAAAAAGAGATAAGATTAGTCTGGCATGACTTATTTTTGAGAAATCCATGTTGACTTCTCGTGATTACCGTGTTGCTTTCTAAGTGATCAGAAACTGACTGCTTAATGATCTGCTCCAGAATCTTTCCGGGTACCGATGTCAGGCTGACTGGGTGATAATTATTTGGGTCCTCTTTTTTTCCCTTCTTGAAGATGGGGACAACATTTGCCCTCTTCCAGTCTGCTGGAACTTCTCCTGTCCTCCAAGATTTCTCAAAGATTATAGCAAGCGCCTGAAGAGGAAAGCCTCCACTACACTTGAAGGCTCGTATTGCAATCTGAAATCCTGAAACATCAGGGTTTCTAATCATGTGGACATGCTGCTGGCCCTCTTCAGATGATGTTGGCCCTCTTCAGGTGTTACTGCAGCTTGTTGAGAAGAGAGAGGCCATTTTCACACTAGACTGCTATAGCACTATGATTCCACTTTCAATATCCTATGGAATCTTGGGGTTTGCAGTTTTGGGAGGGGCCACCTGCACCTAAACTGCAAAACCCCAAGATTCCATAGGATGTTGAAAGTGGAATCATAGCACTATAACAGTCTAGTGCAGAAATGGCCTAAGTGTGCCAGCTGCACTCCTTCATCTGCTGTGGCATTGCTCTCCTAGATGTGGAAAGCAAGACTCTGAAGCCGAGACCCTCCCCTTTCCATGGAGTTGGATTCTCCAGATTTTCAACCTTGTACAGCCTCTACAGATAGCAATTGCTCTGTTTCAGATATGTCTTCCTCCCCATATTAAAGGGGACACAAAGTGACAACAGAGGGGGTTTCAGTCTAGCACACACCCCCTCTCCAAGTGTTCAGTAAAAACACTTCAGTAACAACTGAATAGGGCTACAGTCACTCTTCACATATAGGGAAGGATGACAGAGAGAGTGGGGCTAGCCTAATCCTCATCCTTACACATCCTCACTAGCCCTATCCTGAATGCCTGAATGGGGCTTATGTGTCTAAACCAGATCTCAGATAGAAGGCAGCCCATAAGAAGAAGCTGCTTTGTGCATGTGCAGTTTCTTATGAAAGACGCTCCCTCGCAAGCTCCGCAATCCTCCTGTAGTTGGATAGGTAGGACTCCAGGCAAAACAAGTACCTAAATCTCTCAGAGACCAAACTGATAAGAGTTTACTAAGAAAAAGCTCCCACACCATGTGGGGATATGTGAACCCTTCATGCCCAAACCCTTCATTTCACTACCTTCTCAAACTATCTAAGCCTGAACACTGTCAGCACTAACCCATTTCAAAATCTCAGGCTTGGCTAGCAGTTCTGGCATCCCTGTGCTCACTGGGTTCTTCTGGAAACTGAGTACACAGATGACCAGAATCTCAGAAAACACAAACAAGTTAAGAGAAGTGATATAGGGCTTTGCATGCATTGTACAACCATGTAAGCACTATTAATTTGCCAAAAGACGGCTCTAATCCTTGTTGTCGCAGCCATAATTCAAACTGTAAGACTGAATGCAGAAGTACCAGTTCATGTATTTGCAGTACCACTGTGACCATAAAATAAAGCACTTAAAGATGTTTGTAACAGAACAGTTGCATACAATGATACAACAATTCTTTCGGGAGGGCAGGACAAGTATAAGTGCTAGCAATGGTGATTTTAGGACTACAGCTGGAGTCAGCTTACTGCAAAGAAAAGTCAGAGCATTTGCCAATGAGATTCATTGATTGAAAAGTAATGGAGCTGTCCTGTGGTACAGGAAAACTGGGCTTATGGATTTTAGTTTTAAACAGGGTAGGCTTAGATCAAATTAAGAACAGGTGGAACATAAAACTTTAGCAATGTTCTTATGTTACAGATGCAGAGGGCAAACGCTGCTCTTTCTTCTCAACCATGCAATGGTAGGCAAATGGCACTGGGCACTGTTCTGCCCTCCTGCTCCCAGCCACTGATTGTGTACTGATGTGGGGTGCACCTGGACATTGTCTAGCTACAACTGTGCAGCTGAAGGTGCTCCATACTTCCCTGTACAATGCCCCCAAAATATTTATTCTGCTCAAACCCAAGTGTAAGTCAGCCAACAAGAATATTCTGGGCATTGTTTATAGAAAGCTCATGGACCTTGTGCAAAGACATCACTTGCATGAAACCTATCTCCAATATCAAATATTATTGGGGGCAGAGGAAGAAATGTCATTTACGTACACACATACACATACATGCCTGTTTGCAACTAGATATGCTAATAGCGGTCCTGTGTATACCCCACAGATAATTTTACCTTCATGGAAACACACCCATCTTTTATAAATTCTTCTTCCGAAGCAATTTCCCTGCTGTACACAGAGAGCAAACACTTTCCAGAAGTTGTGTCCTTTGCCCTAGTAGGAAAAGTGCAAGATGCTTCATGCCACAAGCCACATGTTTTGTTCTGCTTCAGAAACTGATGGGTTTCCATCTAGTGGCTAAATGGAATTCTCACCCATATGGCAGCCCACGCATCTCATTCACTGAAACAAATTCACATGGTCCAAAGGCTCTTCAGCGAAAACTGAGTTATCTACAAGCTATCTGAAGAATAAAAGGAGCTGGGCCAGAACACTAATCTTTCAGGAAGCATTCCTGCAAGGCACTTGCTACTAGTTTCTAAACAACAACTTTGCATTTCAGACACAGCTGTGAAACATCCTGGATTGTATGCAGATATTCTCCCCCACCTAAAGTTTCCACTTCATCAAGTAACAGCAAATTTTCAAAACTATCCATCTGCCTTCCTGCTAATGAATAACAAATATTTTAAAGCCAGCAATTTTAAGCTAGTGAACACTTGTTTAATTCATTATTGTAAGCAAAGCCTATTAGTCCAGCACAAACTATTCTGAGGCAGAAAAAGGAGCCTAGCAAAGGTGGCAGGAGGAGGGAGAAACAGGGGTGTAGCTATGGGGGGGGGGTGAGGGTGCTTCCCCCCCATAAGAATTCTGTCCCCTTGACATTTTCTTTCAGTCCCTAAATTTCTAGAACTGCAGAGAGTGAAGCACCAAAAATTGTGCACACCTAGAACTATGTTCACATTTCCTTGGTAACTTTGTCTCCCCTCTTCCTTTCCTTTGGAGGCCTAAAATTCATTTCTGAACACTCAACAGAAGTGCTGAATCACTACAATGTGAGAAATCCGGGGATTAAATGAAAATTTCACTTTGTTGGGGACAGAATTCTTATTTAGAGGACAATGCCTTTATCCCCCCACCCACACCTACATCCCTGGGAGGAGAAGCAGCCTTTGTAAAGGTTTCCTGCTTTATCAGCTCAAGGTAGTTCCTACTCACCACAAAGGAAGTAAGTGCCTATTTACATTTACAAGTCTCTTTTGATTTGACTCCTAATAAAGTAACCTAGCTACAAACGGTGTTCTAAGTGAGGTTGGTGTGTGTGCACACGAGCAGAGCATCCAAAGATACAAACCGTACCAGAGGCTCCTCTTTAATTCATAATTCAGATAGGCAATGCAAAGAGGAAGGACAGGTCAGAGAACTGCACTCTCTGTTTCCAGCTGAATGTGCTTAATGTTAAAGGGGCCTTGCTGCCCTGTGCAAAAGAATGTTCTCTCTCTCGATCTCTCTCATTCTGTCTCAAGAAAAGGAATGAGGATGCTTGAAGGAATGCTACATGCAAAGTCCCATTCTCTGATTCAGTATTCCATGCATTCATTTCACTTTGCGTGAATTGTACTATTAAAAAAAACAACAACATGACTACAAATGATTCAGTCCATCGCTCACTTCAGTAATAACCCCGCTAATTATACCCAATTAGCCAAACACAGAGAAAGCGTACATCTTCAGGCGGAACAGAAGATCCAAGATGTCACACTGTCCAAAGAATTTCAGTGTATGAGAAAAAAACTGTTTTTCCTGGCAAATTATCAAGGCACAGAACCATTCAGAATACAAGGCTTTACCACCCACCCTGGAACACTGCCATCAAGAAGCAGACAGTCTGATGGCCTGAGAGATGTTGCACTAAGACCAAAAACACTCCCTTCTGTCAGTGCAAATGGAATCACTGAGAAGTCCTCTAAGGGACTGAGCAGATTCTACATAGTTTCACGGATTCTTTAAAACAAAAAATTTAGTGAATTCCAAACAATATACTTTTCACAGTGCTATTCATCTGCAAAGGCTCCCTCTTCAGTTCAATGACAGTGGAGAAATCAAAGACCAATTAAAGTTTTTTTATTTTTTAAATAGACCATACAACAGACAAGTGTGTCTGTACAGAACAGTTACAAACAGTCTTTATTTCATCACATATCCTTGTTCTACACTGGCTGTCTTCAACCTGGTGCTCTCCAGATGTGGGGTGGACTATCACTTCCATGATGGCTGGGGATTATGAGAGGTATAATCCCAACATGTCTGTGGGGGAAGCTTCACTGTGTCTTTGGAATCCTGTTGTTTAAAGGCAGGTTGGGAAAGGAGAATCCCTTCCTATTGAGCTTTTGTTCTGTGCCTTCAAGTTGTGCGAACTTATCACAGTGTTGTCTGGGGCTGAGTGTGTGTGACACACCCATAGATGTCCATGGGGGAAATCAAAGCTGGTCTCCGGGCCATTCACAACTAGAATATCTCCAAATGAGATCAGTTGAAATTATGTAAGTGTTCTCTTACACATTCCCACTGATTCAATGATCTTGTTACAGTTGGGACAAAAGATTGGTTTTAGGCATCTAAATATATGAGGATGATCAAGGAAAATGATCTCACTTGAATTCCAAAGTCCACACAGGAGTAATCTCGTCGTAAGGACCAACAGAAGTGTCAACACATACCAGACAATTAACATGTTCAGCAAAGCAACCTGGCAATCGTTCAGAAAAAAACTTCAGACATTGCTTGCAATTTTATGACACTTGGCATTAATTCTTATCAAGCCACTACTCCAACATGGGGTTTGGATATGACTTCTTGTCTTATAGATCTACGACAGCTCCCTTTGACTTCTCTGTTTCACATCTTGGCTATGATCCTATGCCCATTTATCTGGGAGTAAGTGAGCGCCACTGAACTCAGGGAAACTTTCTTTTGAATAAGCAGCTACCAGGATTTTACTGTTTCTAAGTGATCTTGAGAGAACACTCTATATATGAAGATGAATTTTCAACTCTAATACTAATTTGAATAGTATGGAAACAGAAAGGAACAAGTGTAGCAGTTTTTGAATCATTAATATAAAATATAATTCTGTGGTCCCATGTCCTTCTCATTATACAACCTGTAATGTAATGTTGACATGTGTATTCCAGAGCACATTTCCCTGATTAATGACTTGAAAATACAGATCAGCCACTCTTTGTACCTAAAACTAGGTGATTAAGAAATTTTCAAAGAATGAATCTACAGGTTGTGAAATGTGAGCTCCACAGAAACAGTTCATTTTCCAACTTCTGCACAGAACAATTGCAAGCATTTTCTGTAGCCCTGGACCCACGCAAACAAGTCAATTAAAAATTCTGTGTGAAGTCTTAAGGTGTTTTCTAAATTTATACAGCAATATGTTTTCAGTATTATAAAGCTGCTCATGTTCAGTATACTAAAACGCTTACATTGGGGGGACTGAATTCAGAGGTAATTGTTCCTCACTGAGCTTGATCATTATTTCATTATTTATTTGCAGAATAAATGACAAAGTTTGCAAACACCATAGAGGTTTGAAAACACAATAGAGGTAAACGATTTCCTCAAATTAATTTGCTGGATTTGTTTTCCTTGAATTAATTTGCTGAATGCAGCAGCTTTCAATCCTCTGCTACATGAAACTGCCTAAAACAGATTCAGGCATCTGTTTAATCCCTCAAACTGTCTACTGTGACTGGAAGCTGTTCTCCTATTCTTTCCTGACCTTGCTTAACCAGGCATATATTCTTTTGCTGAGATACAGTTCAATGCGTAAAGTTACTGCCCTGCTCACAAACACACATACGCTGCCAGTCCACCACGATTCAGCCCAATGACCACAAGCTGTGGCAGCTGGTGGCTTCAACAGCAGTTAGATGGTGAATCTGCTCTGGATTTTAGGCTGACATCCTGTTCACTTATTGCAGTATCATAAGCCCAACCTGTCAACTTATGGTGACCCCATGAATTTCATAGGGTTTTTTTAGGCAAGGAATACTTTCCACTGAAATATAGCCTATAGCACCTGGTATTCACTGGTGGTCTCCCATCCAAATAGTAACCAGGGCTGACCCTGCTTAGCTTCCAATATCAGGCAGGATCTGGTATCTTTAGGGTATTTAGGTCCCAAGCCCAACTTGCAACACTGTAGTTCTGCATATTCATTTTTACAGTTCTTGTACCATTGCAATGACCAAAAGTGCCCCTCTCCCCTCCAAAAAAACTAGTTTTGAAACCATGCAGCCTCCCCAGCACACAAATTGCCAAGGTGCTAAAGATCAGGGCGATGAGCAATGACATATCTAACCCTCTCCTCTTAGTAGGGCATGATGTGTATACACATGTGTTGCTGTAGCTATGTCTCCCAAACCAGGATCTCTGACACAGAAGTATTTAGGGCACTGGAAACTAGCATCAAAAACAGGTTCAGCACCTTGGAAAGCTTCTTTAAAGTGCACAACTAAAAAACCTGGAGTGAATTCACCATCCCACTGATATGGAAGTCATCAGTTGCTACACACCACAGATCTAGATGTCATGCAGAAATTGCCCTGGTGCCTTGCGACTGCTTACACAGAACCGTGCATTTGAATCTAATTCATATCCTGAAGAAGTCTTTATAGGTCAGAAGGTATACACACAGTTGTCATTTGAGTGGGAAAAGGGGATCCAAAGCATGAAAGTTCATGTCAAAATAAATCTGTTAGCCTTAAAACGTCACAAGATGCTTTGCTACTTCCATGCATGCTTCCTCCCTCTTCACAAGGCGTTTTACCATTACCCACCAATCCTGCAAGACTTAGATCTGGGATGAGCTAGAACTGGGTTGGTGAACCCCTGCCCCTTTCAGATGTGGTTGGACTCCTGTTTCCCTCGGCCCCGGCCAGGGTAGGACTGATGGGAGTTGTAGTTCAGGAATACCTTGGAACGCCAAAGGTTCCCCACCCGTCAACTAATGGGAAACGCGATCGTCTTGGACGCAGGCTATCCGCTCCAGTACTCTCCTCCTGAAATCCTTACCCCGTGATCGAACTCTCGTTCCAGGCAATGCTTGGGGAGGGGTGGGGGGAACAGACAGCCCTTTCGGAGCAGACCGTCCCCTCTTCTCACTCGTGAAACATTCGCGGGGGCGGGGGCGTACGGTGTGGTCCTCTCCCCTCCTGCAGTCTTCGGTAAGTTTTCCAGGGCGCCGACCTCCCGCCCCGTCATCGAGCCTCGCTTTCTCCCTCAAGTCCCCTCCGTCCCTTCCAACGAACTCCATCCCGGACGGGGAAAGCAGAAAACTTTGAACAGGCAGCACGCTGTTCCGCCTGCCTCCCCCCCCGCCCCAATCTCCGCACACAACGCACACGCAAGCCCCTCGAGCGCTTGGCTCAGCCCGAGGGGGCGCACCGAGAAACGTGCAGCCCTCCGGCTCGGACGCCGCGCCTCCCGTTTGCCCCCTCCCCCGCCCACCCCCCGGAAACACCGCTCGAGGCCTCCCCCGCCCCCCCCCGCCGCCTCTCCCGGCGCTATACCTGCAAGAGACGGTGATTTCCACTTTGGTGGCGGGGATGTTGCCGGTGAGAGGATCGAAGTCCCGCACCGACGACGCCATGTCCTCGAGTTTGTCCATCGCGTCCTCCTCCTCCATGGGGTCGCGGGCGGGCGCGAGGGCGGGAGAGCGGCGGCTCCCCTCGGTTCTCAACAAGTCCCCGCCGGATTGGGAGACAGAACGAGAGAGAGAGAGAGAGAAGCCCCTCCGGTCCCCAAAGCGTTCCCGCGCAGCCGGCTCAGCCTCCTCCCGCTCCTCCTCCTCCTCCTCCCCTCCTCCCCTCCGCGCTTTGCCTTGACGGCGCGTTTCGCCTCCCGCTCGAGCCCCGCTGACCCGCGCAGGCGGGGGGCCGGGGAGCCGCTGCCGCTGGCGGTGCGGTGGTGGGGCGGGTGGGGAGCCGCGCACACAGCGAGCGCAACGCACACCGCACACGGGCCCCAGGCTCCGAGCGAGGCGACGCCGATCGCGAGGGCTCGTTCGCTCGCTCGCTTTTTCTCCACCCCCACCCCAACCCCGCGATCCTTTGATTTTATTTCATCTATCTATTGCCGTTATTATTTCCGTCGGCGGAGGGGGGTTTGGCACAAGCTCCGCCTCCTTGGAAAACAAAAATCACGGGGGAGATTCAGTCCAGAGGCGGCGGCGGCGGCGGCGGCGGCGGCAGCAGCAGCAGCAGAGGAGCGACGCGGGTACTTCTCCGGGAGAGGAAAGAAGGGGAGCTCTGCCCGGCCCCCCGATCTTTCCTGCCCACGAGAACAGGAACATCTTTCCTGCCCCCGGCCCCCCATCTTTCCTGCCCCAGTTCCCCGTGGCCAGAGTGGGAGAGGAGGAGGAAGAGGAGGGAGGAGGAGGAAAAGCAGGCGCGCTCCACACCCGGCGGTGGAGAGGGCGAGCGTGGGTTGGAGGAAGGAGAGGGGTTGGGGGGCGCTTGCCCTAGACGGGAAAGAGTGGGGACGGGGCGAGGAGGGGGCAGCCGCGGTTTCTTCCAGAGGAGCGGCGCCCTTTCGGCTCGATGGGGGGGCCCGTGTCCTGGCGCGCGTGGTTTTGTTGTCCGTGGGCAACGGGTGAAAGTCTGCGAGCTCCGCCGGGGAGGTGGTCAGTCGTCACCCACGTGCGTGCGAGGACGCTGCTGTAGTTCCCTAAATGGGGCGCGCAGGGCCAGTCCGAGGCTTCTTTGGGAAGCGGAGGGAGGGGAGAGGGGGCGCCCCCGATGTCTCCCGCTCTCGTTTTGAAAGGAGACGAAGGCCGCTGGGGGAAGCCGGGAAGCCGCGGCGAGGGGTACCACGCCATCGCGCCTCTCCCTTTTCCCTGCCTTCCCTGTTAGCACAGGCTAGAAGAGAGTAATGGAGACATTTCTCTCTCCCGTAGGAAGCACCCTGATGTTCTTGGCTCATGGTACCGTTTCCCCTGAGCTTTGTCCCTTTCGGGGGGCAGGCAGGGAGGAGGGAAAGCAAGAAAAGACAGCCCCTGCTCCTACCTCTTCCACCGCACCCTCTCTCTTCCCCAGGGCCTCCTCCTCAGGGGCACATAATTTCGTGCCCAATAGAGCTGCCAGGTCAGGACTGTCCCAGGCCCTGAGATTTCAAGCCAAAACCTGGGACCTAGAGGTGACCCACTGTAATATCACCGGAAGTCGGTCCTTAGCAACGAGCAGCCACTGGTCACGCCATTAAGCATAATCCCTTAAGGACAGTTGCACAGAGAGTGCCTTCAAAGGAAAAGTTTCAAGTCTAACAAACCAGATACATGAAGAGATGTATATGTGTACTTCAAGGCAGTGCTCTGATCTTGAGATTCCCCCTCCCCGCTTTACCCTGCTGTTGTGTGCCTTCAAGTCCCTTCTGACTTAGGACAACCTTAAGGTGAACCTATCATGGGGTTTTCTGAAAGTGTTTGATGTGCCCAAAATCATCCAGTGGGTTTCCATGGCCAAGTGGGGAATCAGACCTTGGTCTCCAGGGTCATAGTCCAACACTCAAGCCATCACACCATGCTTGGCTCTCTCCTTACCCTGAGAACAAGAAAAAAGGATCCAGGCCTCTCATGGCCAGGCCCTGAACAATATAGCAACAATAGTTACATTTCTATACCACAAAGCACTCCCTAAGCGGTTTGCAATGTATTTAGCTAATTGCCCCCAGCAAGCTGGGTACTCATTTTACCAACCTACAGAAGGATGGAAGGCTGAGTCAACCTGGAGCCCTGCACGACTGAACTCACAACATTGTGGCTGCAGTACCGGCATTTAACCACTGCGCCACCAGGGCTCTCAAAGCCCTAATACTCTGGGACAAGAAGGACTTATCCCCCTCCCTCAGTGCAGTGATGGCTGCCATCTTGTCTGTTACAGTTTCAAGAGGCTCCCTTAACTGGAAGTCTAGCAGCAACATCCTTCCTGTTCCAGGGACAGTTATGCCCCTGCTGACCATCACATCAAGGAGAACTGAGCCCACAGTGCTACCCAGAGACAACACAAGAGCAGAGCAGGGCCTTTTGGATACTCACTGGGCACGCTGTCCAGAAGGTGGTGATTGTTAATTTTATTCTTTTCTATCCAGCATCTCTTCTGGAACTGGTGCAAAGTTAAACCAGGTACACATAAAAACATACAGGTGAAACTTCCAAAGAGTTAGTGTTAAATTAGAATTAGATGATCTGTAACATTAAAACCACTTAACACTTACCTGTTAACAAATGATAAAACCAGCAGGACAGCACACAGTAAAAAGCCCTTGCATTCAGCTGGACCTAGAAGGACCAGATGCCTCTGTGCCACATTTGTTGCCCTTCCAGCTGCCTCCAAGAGGCAGGGGGCATTGGGATGGGACCAGGGCCACTTGTCCCAATCCTTTTCAGCCACCACATATACAGACAGTCCTATGGGAAAGCATCATGTTCTGCCACAACCTCACCCTCCATGCATAGGTCACAAGCAGGGTGAGAAAGAAATGCATACCTGCATAGTCATATGAAAGCCTAAGTATTCCAAAGATTCCAGATCCCATCTGATCTTGGAAGCTAAGCAGGGTCAAGCCTGGTTGGCCTTCTGATGGGAGGCCACCAGGGAATACCAGGTCCTGTGGTAGGCAATAACAAGAGAAGGCAATGCCAAACCACTCTGAATATTCCTTGCCTTTAAAAACCTTGTGAAATTCAAGGAGTCACCATAGATTGACAGGCGACTTGAAGGCATATACATGCATATGTTTGTAAGAATGTATATGTAGATAGCCAGACATGGAAGAGCAATCCAATATACAAATATGAATATGACATAACAGATAATACATTAAACAAAAGGTTTAGCAGGAGAACTAGTGTGGTGCAGTTGTCTGAGGCCATTCCCGCACTAGCCTGTTATAGCGCTATGATTCCACTTGCAACATCCTATGGAATCTTGGGGTTTGCAGTTTTGGGAAACTGCAAACCCAGGATTCCATAGGATGTTGCAAGTGGAATCATAGCGCTATAACAGGCTAGTGCAGAAATGGCCTGAGTGTTGAACTAGGACTCTGGGAGACTAGGAACAAATTCCCTACTCAGCCATGAAAATCTACCGTGCATATCACATTCTCTCATCCTTAGAGCAAGGCAAAGGCAAAACCCCTCAGATTAAATTTCACCAAGGAAAAACCTATGATAGGTTAGTCATAAATTGGAGCTGACTTGAAGGAACAGAAAAACAACAGGTTTAGCATAAAAAAAGAAAAAGTAAGGGAGGAGGAAAAGAAATGTGGCAGCACCTTTACAACTAAGACTAAGGGTTTAACAGACATACATGCAAATATTCTCTTGCATGAGGATTCTTGGAATCCTTTTGGCTGGGATGGAGATAAAATCATAGGCTATGGCAACATTATTGGGTTTTTTGTGTCAGTAGCAGCCATTTTCTCCAAAAACCAGAGGTCTTAGAGACTTTCCCATCCTACCAGAGTCTGGTTGCAGAGGGTGAATTTGTATGTCAGGTCAAGAGATCTCAGTTCAAGGGTCAAGGAGTACCAACTTTTAACTACACACACGCACACGTGCACACACACACACACACACTCCCTCTCTTTCTCTCTCTCTCTCTATGTATATATATAAAGTCAAATAAAATATCTTCTCATATATGCTTTGCTTGCATCCCAGGCTGATCTAACCTTACTTCCTCTGTTTAAGTTTCTTTCAAAAAATTTCTTTAAGGTCTCTCTCATTCTTTTTAAAAGCACTTTCTCATTTGTAATCAAAGATTCATTTGGTCTCCATCTAAATTCTTTTCTTGTCTTTGTAATCCTCATCATCACCAGATTATGATCAGAAAAAGTCTCTGTAAGAATCTCAACTTTATATATCTTATCAGTCCAAGTTTTGGAAACCCATATCATGTCAATCTTTGAAAGAGATTTATGTCTGTCAAACTTGACAGATTAGAAGGCAGAGCCCGCAGAAGGCTCAACACTATAGTTAATGCATGTTCTTGCACATATTTGAAAAGAGAGAAATGGCTTTGAAGGGTAATCTGCTATAGGTTTTTATGTCAGTAAGGGAGGATTATTTAAAAAAAAGAAAAACCAAGTACATAACATTCTTGGTTATCACTCAGTGTTGCGAGCCTGCATGGTGTCGTGGCTTGAGCACTGGACTATGACTTTGGAGACCAGCATTCAAATCCCTGTTCAGTCATGGAAAACCACTGGGTGACCTTGGGTGAGTCACACTCTCTCAGCCTAGAGGAAGGGAAAGGCAAACTGCTTCTGAACAAATCTTCCCAAGAAAACCATGTGATAGGTTTGCCTTAGGGCTGCCATAAGTCAGAAACAACTTAAAGGCACACAGCAACAACAACCACTCTGTACCAAGCAGATACTGTAGGATATCAGGCTACCTAACAGAGACATCAAAAACAGTAAGTCCAGACTACAATTGTGCCACCGAACAAGAAATGCCACTCATGCAGAGCAGAAGCATCAAGGAAGTGAGCCAGATTTCATTGGCCATTTGCGCACTAGACTGTTATAGCGCTATTATTCCAATTTCAACATCCTATGGAATCCTGGGATTTGCACTTTAGGGACGGGCTGGCTGGCCCCTCCCTAAACTGCAAATCCCAGGATTTCATAGGATGTTGAAAGTGGAATAATAGTGCTATAACAGTCTAGTGCAGAAATGGCCATTAATTTGCGATGCATTTTGTAATGGGGTAAATAAAGATGTGAACAAATTTCTGGAAAACATTTTAGAGACATGGACCATAACATCAAAGCCGTAGAAAGTACATCATACATAAACTTTTCTCTCATTTTGTCAGACACAGAGGCATGTATGCTCCTGTTACCCTGTGTACTGGGGGTCCCAGGAGGGACACCAAAATGTGCTCAACTAAAGGTGGGGCAAAATTAGCTCAGAGCACTGCTTAGCGTTACCAGAGGCAGAGTAACGTAGCGAGATCTTGAACCCTATGTCTACGGGATCAGGTCGAGTCAAGGAGCACACAGAAGTTGAAACAATAAATGATGTTTTATTAAACACAAGCAAAACAGTGTATGCGACACATTCACACAAGATAACTACAGAAATAAAGGTTGGAGTGGTATAGAGGGATTTTTAGAGGAGTTGCTGGTTTGGGTGATACTTCACCTCTCCTGAAGCCCGGAAAAATGGAGAGTGAGGCTGCAGTGCGATGTAGCTCAGCACGTGGAGCTGACAGGAGGCTCGCCAAGCAAAGCGGCAGCAAGGCGGGATGAAACTCGGGAGCGATCCGAGGAAGGTCTCGGAATCAAGGGTTTTTATAAGGAGAATGTGACTGCAGGCTATGCCGTACTTGGGGGAAAACAATAGATTTGGAGTTGGAGACAAAGCCTCCGAAAGGTCAGAACCTGAATGATTGAGTTATCGCAGAGGTTCTCAATAGAGTAGCCAGTATGCAAACGCAGAGTACTTGGGTATTGTATAGTTCACCCATCAAGCTGCCAGCGCGGGGCAGAGGCTCTTTTGTAGGTTGCGTGCATGCTTAATTAGAGTACTTGCCTGGAGGTCTCCTAAAGCAGCGAGTCAGCTATATTCTGGCCTGCCTGTATTGTCTTAGGAATATTATGGCGAGTAACGGCCGAGCTTGGTGGCGTGCTTGTCCGGTGACCTCGCAAGCACGTGGAGGGGAATAGAGAAGTGAAGCCAAATTGTGATACCGAAAGGATATCTTTTAATATCCCCAAAGCTCGGACTAGCCAGGGCAGTAACACTCCAGTCACACATAGAGGCATGTATGCTCCAGGCCATTGTGCATAAAACATTATTCTTTCCTCCATTCCTCCCTTTGAATTCCAGATGCAGGTGACAAAGCCCTGCTTGTATTCTCCCCAGAGCCTTTTGTAAACAGAGTTGTAAACAGAGGCCGGGCTAGGTGGTGTAAAGGGATTTGCCCAAAGGCCACAACTGAATATATCACAAGTGAAGATAACTATTTGCTTGTGCTCTAGTATGTTTTTACCAATTTAATGCTAGAACTTTTTGGTCAAAAACCTACTTTAAGTCTCAACTGGAGCATATCCTCTAACTGTCTCAAGTTGGCAGAGATAGCTCTGATTAAGCCTCTGTCATCCCACTTTTTCAGCTGCTTTTTAAAATGTCCTAATTTCTTTTTCCTCTCCCTACTTTCCCCCTTATTTCAGTTTCTGCAAACTGAATTCAAAATGCAAGAGCAGTTTGTACTTGATTAACTCAGCAGGAGGAAGAAAAGAGGAGGAAATCTTGCCCTTCCCCGCAAGCTCAGGCAAAAGCACACTGCTGCTAATCTCCTAATTTTTCCTCATTTACTTTTGCCATCTTGACTACACTTTAATGTTCTTCAGCCACAAGTGCCCTGGTTTTCATCTATGAAATGTTGGAGGGTATGCTAGAATAGACCTATTGATTTACCCATTAAATAACTAATTCTTTTTTTTTTTTTCCCATTTCCATTTACAGAAGAGAAAAACAGTTACGTTATTTCTTTCTTTGGTTTCATGTACATTCATGTTTTTATCCAATCCAAAACTCCTCTCCATTCCCTTTCAAAGTTCTGGACAGGTTTCTTTTTCAGTGAAAATGCTAGCCTTTCTGTCTCTACCATATCCAGAACTTTTAATTTCCACTCTCCTAAGTCGATATCTTTCTTTTCTTTCCAATATTGCGCATATATCAACCTTGCAGCTGTTATCAAATATAAAAATATCTTCTGATGACTTCTTATCTCCCTTTGTTGTCCCAACATATTTAACAAATAGAATTCCAGTATCATTTCAAAATTCATTTTACAAATTCTTTGAATTTCATCATGTACCCCCTTCCAGAACTTTCCTGCCCTTCTGCAAGTCTACCTCATGTGAAAAAAAGACCCAATTTTTTCATCACACTTCCAACATTTCGCATTCCCATTTTTAGTTATTTTTTGTAATCTTTCTGGGGGCATATACCATCTATGAAGCATTTTATAAAAATTTTCTCTCAAATTTAAGTTTGGTATAAATTTTATATCAGTTTTTTAAACTTTGTCCCAAACTTCTAATTCAATTGGATGTCCCACATTCTGAGCCCATTTAACAATTGTATCTTTAACTGCTTCTGATTCCATTTCTCTCTTCAACAATAGTTTATAAAATTTGGAGATTCTCTTCTTCTGATTTTCCTTCATCAATTCATTCTCTTTTCTCTCAAATCCATACCACTTTTGGTCCATTTTAAATCTTTCTTTTAATTGTCGCCATGGGAACCAATTTAGTTCATATCCATCAGCCTTTAATTCTTCTACTGTGCACATCCTTGGTTTATCCCTTTCTCATTTCAGTATGTCTTGATATGTTAATAAATTTCCTTGTTTTGTTGGAGCAATATTGTATGCTTCTTGTGGTGAGGTCCATGTTGGAAGTTTTGTATAATATTTCCGCTTTATTTGTAGCCAAATCTTTAACAATGTCTTCCAGATGCAATGATTGTTAAACTCTTTATTCACCGCTAATCTATCATAACATAAATATCCATGCCATCCAAATCTATTATTTATTGCTTCCAGATCTTCCATAGTTGTTCTCTGTAGTTGAATCCAATCTTTAATCCAATCTAGACAGCATGCATAATACTAGATTTTCAATGATGGAAGATCACATCCTCCTCTTTCTTTTGCATCCTGAAGCGTTTTAAATCTTATCCTTGGCTTTTTGCCTTGCCAAATACATTTTTGAAGATCTTTTTCCCACTCTTTAAATATTTCCTCTCTTCCTATTATTGGTAAATTCTGAAAGAGGAACATAAGTTTAGGTAATAAGGACATTTTAAAAGCATTTATTCTTCCCAGGGGAGATAAATTTAAGTTTTTCCATTTTTCAATATCATTTTTAATCTCTTTCCATATCTTCAAATAATTGTTGTCAAATAATTCTTGATTTCTTTTCATTAATGTAATTCCTAAATATCTTGTTTTCTTAGTTAATTGACATCCAGATCTACTCTCCAGATCAGCTTGTTCTTTTTCGGTCATATTTAACGTCATCATCATTGTTTTTTCCTTATTTATCTTATATCCTGCTACTTGTCCATATCTTTGCAAAGTTTTCATCAACACCTGAATTGATTCTCGTGGATCCTCCAAGAATATAATTACACCATCTGCAAAAGCTTTTAGTTTCAGTTCCTTTTTCCTTATTTTCAGGCCTCTTATCTGTGAATCCTAGTTTATTATATTCAACAATACTTCCAAAACAGCTATAAATAATAATGGTGATAACAGGCACCCTTGCCGTACCCCTTTGTTTATTACAAAGCTTGTCGAAATGTCTCCATTAATTATTAATCTCACAGAGTGTTCTTGATAAATCATCTCAATCCATTTACAAAAAATCTTCTCTCATGTCATATTCTCTCAATACCCGATGAATAAAAGCCCAGGAGACATAATCAAATGCCTTTTCTGCATCCAAAAAGATAACTGCTGCTTTCTTCCCTGGGTTTTTGTCATAGTATTCAATTACATTTAAGATTGTTCTTATATTACTTTTCATGTATCTACCTGGGAGAAAACCTGTTTGACCTTCTTGGATCTTATCCTGTAATATCTGTCTCAGCTGTTTTGCCAACACTGCTGTAAAAATTTTGTAATCTACATTCAACAAGGAGATTGCCCTATAATTCTTGACTTCTTTTTTGTCTTTACCCTCTTTGGGTATCAATACTATATTAGATTCTCCCCAGGATTTTGTTTTACTGTATTTCTCTATTTCTTTCAAGGTTGCTTGACTTGGTTGAATCAATTCTTTAATGAATCTCTTATAGTATAACACGGTGAAACCATCCGGTCCTGGTGCCTTATCCACTTTCAAATCCTTTATGGCCTCTTCAATTTCAGCAATTGTTATTGGTTTGTTCAACTGTTTTTGTGCTTCTGATGATATTTTGGAGATCTTTACTTTTTGAAGAAATTCAGACAAGTTTTTCTCGTGTTGATGAGGGGATTTTCTTTCATAAAACAGTTTTCCAAAATATTCTTCGAATTTCTGTTTTATCTTTTCATGCTGAGTAATCAACTTCTTTCCATATTTCAACTCAACAATTGTATTCCTCTCTTTCTTCTTCTTAAGTTTGTATGCTAGCCATCTCCCAATTTTATTAACGTGTTCAAATTGAGTTAATTTCGTTTGTTTCATCTTTTTCTCTATATCTTCAGTTGTTATTATCGCCATCTCCTTCTGTATTTTTTTAATCTCCTGCTGTAATAATTTTTGCGACGGATTTTTCTTAAGTTCTTTTTCTTTCTCTTGAAGTTTGATCAATAACACTTGATATTTCTCCCGCCTTTTTTATTCTGAATTTGTCTTTGCTGTATAAAAAAGCCTCTCATTACTGCCTTTGATGCATCCCAAACTGTTTTCATTTTCATATCTTCTTTTGTATTTTCTTTAAAATAGTTTTTTAACACTTCTTTCACTTGTTTTACTATCTCTTCATCATTCAATACACTATCATTCAATCGCCATTGAAATTTTTTCATCTTCTCTAGGGTTTGCAACATTACCGGGGGATGATCAGATATGACCTTAGGCAGTATTTCTGTTTTCCTTATCTCTGATAACAAATGCTAAGAAATAAAAATCACATCTATTCGAGACCAAGATTGATGAAGTAAAATCTTTGACATTTGGGTAAATAGTTCTCCATGCGTCTATAACGGATAATTCTTCACACATCCCAAAAAAATCTTTTGGCAATCTCCCTCTCATTGCTTCATCGTCTTTATTCTAAGAGGTTGTTTTATCCATTTTAATATCCAGAACTCCATTCCAATCACCCACTAAAATCTAGTCTTCATATTCATATGCTGATATTTTTCCTTGCAATTTCTTATAAAATTCACCTTTATTTTCATTTGGGGCATAGACACCAACCAATAAGATTTTTTAATCATTTTTTGAGATTTCAATGCCAGGTATTCTCCCTTCTTCATCTTCAATTTTTTTTTGCTTGAATATCTTTTTCAATATAAATTGCAACCCCTCTTTTCTTCTTTACATATGAAGAGGTAAAACATTGACCTAATTTAGAATTATATAAATACTTTTCTTGGGTTTTCTTTATATGAGTCTCTAATAGTTCAGTAATTTGAGATCTTAATCTTTCTAAATAATGAAAAGTCTGTTCTCTCTTTGATTGTGAATTTATTCGTCGTACATGAAATTATCTTTATATTTACTATTCTTCTTTACTTCCCTTTTTTCTTTTTTTCTTCTGGTTCTACCGATTCTACCTCTTCTTCAAACATTGGACTTTGGAGCTTTGTCTGCCGCTGCTGCTCCCATCTGTGTTATATCCCCTGTTTTTTCTGATTTCTTGTGTTCAATCTTTGCTGTTTTAGATCCATTTTTTAGATATTTCTCTTGGAATTCCACTGCTTGCTGCACAGAGGTTATCCTCCTTCATCTGCCTTCAAAGAAAAAGGAAAGCCCTTCTGGTATCTCCCATCTGTATCGTATTTCCTTTGATTGGAGAATCCTTACCAAGAATGCATACTCTCTTCTGCTCTTCATCACATTAGGTGGTACGTCCTTGAAAATTTTGATTTCATTCTCATCCTCTGTTAATTTTTCTTTGTAATTTTGTTCAATAATTAAATCACGGATCTTTTCCCTGGTAAAATAAACCACAATGTCTTGAGGCAAATCGCTCTGCTCTGCCATTGCCCATTCAATTCTGAAAACCTTATCTATTTCATGTTCAAATCTTGCTTTTCTTTGGCCTATATATGGTGCCAAAATATCTGTTACTCTTTGGTGTAAGTTTTCCTCTTTTTGTTCAGGGAGACCCCTTAACTTCAAACATCTGCTTCGTTGGCAGATTTCCAGTCTCATTATAGTTTCTTTATCTCTTTGCTGCTCTTTCTTCATCTGCTCCACCTGGTCCTCCAGTTTTTGGCTTTTTTCCCAAATATCTTCCACTTTTTGGTCCATTGTTGATAAATCTATAGTTAATTTCTCCAAACTCTGATTTTCTGCTTCCTTCTTCAAATCTTGTTTTATTTCTGTTCTCTTTATTCTTATTTCTGTCCTTGTTGCTTTTAATTCTTCCATCATATCCGTTCTCATTTTCTGGAATTCTTCTAATAACCTATTTACCTCCATTGTTTTAAAGCCTGTAGATCCTCTTCTTTCCAAAACTTGTGGCTGAATTTGTGTCTGTGTTGTCTTCTTTTGACCTGTAGCCACACCTTGGCTTACTACTTTCTTTTAAGCTATAATCCCCCAAACTAAGAAATCAAATCATTCAATCAATCTAATATTCTATCAGCTTATTCTTTAAAAAATAGTCATTATTATACTGGTTATTACAATTTTTAAACAACAATAATTGCTATGTTTTAAAAAACATTATATCTACTATACAAATCAGATTTTTATCATTCTATTTGATTTATCGTCCATCCATTAATAAGTAAAATAGTAAAAAAGATAAAGAGAAGTTATTTCATTAACTGTTAAAAATTATTAATAACTATTTGTATCCATTTATATTACATCAGTTCATATCAAATGTAATCAATTATTCTTCTATTTTCAAGCTATGTTCAATCCCAGTCTTCAGTCTCAAATCACCTTACATCAAAGTCAATACCTTCCCTTTCGTTGTCTTCACCTCTCTTCCCAAGACTAATCCATATATAAAAACCAGAAACTAATCATCCACATAATCAATCCATCAATCCATCAATATTCCATGATTATAATGTCAGACAGCTAATTTGTTCTTTTCATATATTTATTCTAGTTCAGTTCAAAATTCATTCAAGAAAAAATAAAAGGGGAAAAAGTTCAATCATTTATAATCAACAGTTTGAACTCACAGGACACAATTCATAAACTTCTCTCTTTGCCTCTCTTGATAAGGCTAATCTACAACAGTTCCATAAAAGGTTTAAAAGTGAAGTAGAAGTCAACAAATCACTTCATAGATGTCGTTCTTATTAAACCAAAACAAAGGGAGACTTTCCTATCCTCTCCAAAAAGACGCCAGCACCACCATATTTCCCTCCCCTTTTACTCCTTGACTCTCTTTCTTTCTGGCTCCTCCCACTTCCCCTTTTCACCATCGTCCATAGAAAATATTAAAAACAATCACCTTTAATCCAAAGTTCAGCAAAAGCAGATTTCATCCAAATATACAGTTCCACGACAAGTTTTTATACAAGTTTCAACAAAAGATTGGCTGCTCAGACATACATGAGGGGGAAAACTCAGTCCATCGCTCAGTCTGTCACTCTCGGGGGGGGGGGGATCTCCTCTCAGCAAATCCAAGCCTCATTCACCATTGCTGCCTCCCAAAATCTCCCGTCATCGCCTCTCCTTACCTCTCCAAACTCTACCATTCCAGCTCGTACCAGGTCAGTTTTGTTCCACTAAAATCTTTCTTCTTTTCTCCTCTGCTTTTTTATCCAACTGGATTACTTAGTCAAGTCCTTCTTCATTTTTTAAAAAAGGGTTTCCACTGGCACTTGTCAGTTTAAAAACCGGCTGCGAATCCACAGCATTAGCCCCATCCTCACTCCTTTCCACTCCAGTACCTCCACCTGTTCTCTACTGGACCCAGGACAATTCCGGATGTGTGAGCTGCCCTGCACCCCCTACCTGCCAAGGAGGAATTTTGGGGGGGACCACAAGGGTCCCCAGGGGATGTTTTCCCTGTGGGTTTGCAGCAGGTAGCCCTGAGCTAACCATTCAGGCTACCAGTTGCGCCGACATCTTGGCCGGAAGTCCCATTAAATAACTAATTCAATGGGTCTGTTCCAGCTGGCACTAACTAACAGGATTCAGGTCTTTGCCTGATTTTGGGGTGGGGTGGGGGATCTGTTTCCAATCTTTTGATGAGGTGCCTTGATGTCAAACAAATAAATTAAGGAAAGAAATAAACAAGTAGATCAAGCAAAGAAACCAATAAAGCCTGAAGGACAGCTAACAGTACAGTGAGTAGAAAGAGCAGTTCATCTGAAGCGGCTTCAATCAACAAAGAAGGTATGCATGCAATCAGCATCCACCCACGGATGCTCCCATCTCCAGGCCGCCTTGGGCTGTCTTTGCCACCCCTTCCCATCAAAGCAGAGACGCTCATTTGGCAATCCACACTCTATAGGAGCAGGCATGGAAAAACTACATCTCCTAACTGAGCCACACTGATGCTGGCATGCTAGCTAATAGCTCAGAACATTGCCTTCAGATAATTTCAAATCATTTTGCTAGGGATTTGAAGGGCAACGTGTGTATTTTCCCTTTTTAAAAATGGTGGGTTTGGCATGCATTGTGCAGTCTGAATGAGCAATCACCACTCTGCACTTGAATTTAAAACCGGAAGCCTGCCGCCAATGAATGAGCTAGTTATGACTTCAATCAGCATGTGAAGGTCATTCTCACTGTTTGCTGCCTCTCAGCTTGGCATCTTGCCCCATTAAGTGACAATGCTCCAGAGACAAAAGAAGTTGAAACAGGCAGGATTACATGGCCCTAGCTGGAGCAACGATCTCTTCCTCCATTGGTACATTGTTTAATTTCCCTACTAATCAGCTGAGCGCAGGAGGATGGGACTACAGCGGAGAGGAGATTTAAATGACCACACCTGAATGGGGGGAATGTGTGAATGAATGGATAAGTGTGAATGAGAGAGTGTATTATATAATGTGTGCGAATGAGAAAGTGCATGAATGGAATGTGAGTGGAAGAGTATATGCACATGAGTTTAAAGGGGGAAGTATGTGAAAAAAATGTGAATGCAAACTGAGTCAGTGTATGGGTGGGTATAAACAGAGAGCATCATTGTAAGGATGTGAGTGAATGTCATACCAAAGTAAATGAGGTAGGTACAGTGGTGGCTGGTGGCTTCTATGTTACTGGGGTGGTGAATCTACAATGGGCTTTAGTAAGAACTTTAAAGGAGCTGTCCAAGTTGCCAAATCCTAACTGTAAAATAGTCTCAGAACCTTGCATAGTTCTGTTACAGTTAAGGCGAAAACCTGGAGTGGATTCAGTGTTGCACTGACATGGAAATCATCAACAACCACTGTCCGATTCCACCGCAGTGCTCAGAACTAGCACCTCCTCTGTCTCCTGGCTGTTTCCTTGACTATCGGTTC
Source organism: Cyclura pinguis (assembly GCA_030412105.1). Taxonomy (NCBI): domain Eukaryota; kingdom Metazoa; phylum Chordata; class Lepidosauria; order Squamata; family Iguanidae; genus Cyclura; species Cyclura pinguis. The sequence goes on along the minus strand of CM059602.1, from coordinate 68,255,090 downwards.
ACTAGTCTCTGATTCTGCTGGATGCTGGGTTGGGTCATAAGAGAAAAAAAAAACTAGTCATGCACAATGGTTCAAGCCAGACTGGAGCTGGAAATGCTTCTCTGTCAGTGAAAGCTAGAGTGATCCCAAACTGCAGAACATCTATTGAATGTATTGTGTAGCTTAGCTATGGTGTGCTCACTTTGAGATTATTGGCCTCTTACCACACTCAGCTATTGGCCAGTGTAACACAAGTTTTGTCACTGTGTATTCCAAACAATTCCAACCCCCTCCCTTTTAAAAAAAAAAAATTGGAGCAGGGAGTGCTCCCTCGTTCCTCTTGCTTCATGGGAAGAAGATGTAGTTGCAAATAGTTGTAATAGAAGTTTTTAGGATAGCCAGGACTTCTTCATCTGGAAGATTTGTTGAAGACTTCCGGTTATTATTCAGGCTCTGAAGGAACAAATCACAGTGCTAGGGACAGCCAATGGGAAGGTTGGAGGGCTTAGCATATCCTGCTTCCAAACTCTACCTCCTCCATCTAATTATGATTCAGCACGGTGTTCCTCATGCTTTTTTCACATCATCCTAATGTTAGTGGGCAGCGCCCAGCCAGTAGGCTATGCAAATAACAAGAACATACTCTGTGAATAATGCAAGGAATTCTGCCTCTTTCCCAAACCACCCACACACAAAAGCCCAAGAGCAAATATTTGTACTAAATAATTGAATACAATTCTGTGCAGGCAATTTTAAAAAATGACAACAGGAGAGTAAAAGAGAATAATTTCCAAATGTTATAGCTAAATAATCAGTAACGACTTTAAAGCAAGGGTTTCTCACCCTGGAGTTCCATGAAAGGTTGCTAAGTGTTCCATGAGCATCGCATTAAAAAAAAAAATCTTTGAGCTATAAATATAATAATTTTATGCAAGTGTTCCCTGAGACTTGAAAATTATTTGGGGGGGGGTTCCTCCAGAGTAAAAAGTTTGAGAAAGTCTTATTTAAAGGATAATTTGGAATAGTTCGCTGTGCTGTGCCGCTACTGGACTTTTAATATTGCTAGATAAAGCACTGCTTTCCAGAAATGAAAATCTGTAATTTTATTTATTTTAGAATTTATATCCCATTTTTCTAGTACACATGCATCATTCAGGATGGTTTAAAACAATTCAAGCTATCTATCTATCTAGCTAGCTAGCTAGCTAGCTAGCAATCATACACACACACACACACACACACACAGTAGAGTCTCGATTATCTGTCCCTCAGTCATCCGACATTCCGGATTATCCGACGTCGCGGCTGCTTGGGGGTGTGGCTGTAGGCATTTCCGCGCCCCCAGACACACCCCCAAACATGGCGGCCGCGACGGACCGGGAGAGATGGGCGAGTGAAGCCTCGCCCCAAAACACGGCCCTGATGAAGAAATTGTCGCTCTTGTCAATAGCGATGGCGACGAAATAGAAATTGATGAGCAAGCATCATCTGTTGAACCTCTCACAATCTCGCATGGCGATGGGGTTAGGGCTCTAGAAATCGCAATGAAGTACATTGAGCAACAAGAAGAAGCTACGGGGGTCGACATTATGATGCTGCAAAGATGGTGAGACTTGGCTGCGAAGAAACAGCAATCGTCGGGAAAGCAGAAAAGGATCGGTGATTTCTTTAAATTTTCAGAGGACTGAACTGTTTATACTGTACATCACAATGTTGATCAGTGATTTCTTTACATTTTCATTTGCAATTCTTAGTGATTTCAAGGCTTTTCTTAGACCCTCCAGATTATCTGACATTTTCGGCTATCCGACTATCAGGCTGCCCGTTTATGTCGGATAATCGAGACTCTACTGTATGTGTGTGTGTGTGTGTGTGTGTGTGTAAAATAGACATATGGGATAAAATAAAGACACATTCGGCACAAAAACAAAATCAGTAGGCTGGATTGAAAGAAAGAGCAATAGCAATAGCATGTGTATGCTCTCTAATCAGTTTACAATGTGTTAGCTAATTGCCCCCAACAAGCTGGGTACTCATTTTACCGACCTGCAGAAGGATGGAAGCCTGAGTCAACCTGGAGCTTGGCAGGATTGAACTCACAACCTTGTGACTGCAGTACCAGCATTTAACCACTGAGACAAGGCAGTTCCGAAAGTCATGGGTCAAAGAGTTCTGCCATTTAATGTTTGTGTAGCTTGATATATTTCAGAAAGGTTTTCTATGTGATTTTTTCTGCAACATTGTACAAATTTACTTGCAAGTAAGATCCACTGAAATTAATCAGATTTACATCTGAGGCCATTTCCCCACGGGCTTAAAGAAACAGTGCAGACCGTCCTCCAGGGAGGACGTCTGCACCTCGGAGCAGACTGGGTCGGACCTACTTAGTGTAGTTCCGCACCTCAGCCTGCTCCAGAACGACCCGAAGTCATCATCCAGTGTGCTTTTGAAAGACTGCTTGAAACAGGTCTTTCAAAAGCACAGCGCATGCCACTCCGTGCCTGCGCTCCGGTGCAGATTTGCAGGCTCACACCAGTGCAAGCCTGCAATCTGCCGGGGGTGGGCTTTAGGCTGGCGAGCTTCAGCAGTTGGTGGAGAGCCTCAACCAACTGGAAGCCGCCATTTTCGTCCCCGGAGCAGTGCGGAGCAGCAGCTACGCACTGCTCCGGACCAGCCTGGACCCAAGCGTGGAGCCAAGAAGTCCGGTAAGTACCGGCACGGGGCGATTCCCTCGCCCCGTGTGCAAATGGCCTGAGTTGACATATATAGTACTTCACCACACAGGGATGAATTAAGATCATGCTGAGGCCCTAAATTAAATCAAATTTAAGAGGCCCCACAACATAAAAAAGTGTATAGTGTTCAAGTATATAAAACTTGATGTTTAGTTTTTAAAAGATATTTTGAGGCATCTTAGTCCCTAAAGTCTTAAATTGTAGTTTACTTAGCTTGTAGGTAAATTTGACATTGACTGCACAATGCAAAATGTTAGTTAAATGATTTGATATCGTTCATATACTGCAATTCTGCCATGCTCAAATGCTCCTGGGGAGCGCTATATTAATACTGATATGCATGCATAAAACTATATGCAAGTTAATTATCTCCTTATCAAAATTTTACAATATTTTAAAACCAAATTTAAGATTGGAAATATATGATTCACTGATCAGGAAGACAGATACAGATTGATCTCTGATGCATTTATTTTAATTTCTGTAATGTGCCTTGAGTCCCAGTTTTGGGAAAAAACAGGATCACAACAGTAACAATAATAACAGTTACAGATTTCTGGTTGAAATGGGGACTGCTGTGATTAAGAAATGATAACTGGTATTTTGTTGTATTTTGAAGATCTAGCAAGTACACAGGCCTTTCACCATCTATGTATGTACAAATCACCAGTACTGTTGTTCATGCTTCACAGAAGGCTCCAGCGAAATTAGCCTGCAGTGCCCTGGCTAGGACTGCTGGGAGTTGCAATCTGATAACATTTGGAAGGATGTAATTTGTCCACCCCAGTTTAACATAGCACAAGAGGTCAATTTCTTACCACAAAGACCCTGTAATCTAAAGTAACTTGGTTTGCGTGAGGGAAGCCTTTTACATGATGTGCTTCTCTTCCTGCCACTGCCACTTCACTGTCTATCTTTACGCATGAGCAGTGCAGCTAAATTAATCTGAATTAAGTGGTTCCAGCACGGGTTTCAAAGGGACTGTCCTAGTTAGCCCTAAGAAGTCATAATCTTGCCAAGGGGGATAAAAGCTGGTCACTCTATTTCATGCTTCTGTTGACATTTTGTTACTTCAGAAATAGAGGCACATAATTTTAAGGAGTGACCCTGTTTCAATGAGAATACTTTAGGGGCTATGATAAGTGTGTGCGTGGGTGGTGGTGGTCCATTTACTCTAGCAGATAAATGATTGTATGCCTTTGTGTCTTATCTGCCTATGGAGGGATGTTTGGTCCGTCTTTGAAGAGTCATTCAAGATTAGCTTTACAGGTTCAGTCAAGGTGGCAGGCTTTTAGGCAGCGAAGACCTTTTTGTTGTCTTCCCTACATTTCACTGGCATTTGCTCTTTGTAAGGATGGCTAAAGAATCTGTTCATGTTTTCAAAAGATAAGAAAGCTGCAGGCTAGAGACAATCAGGCCACTAAGTCTCATAACTAGTGCCACTATTCTGTGAGGTATCTCTGCAACTACTGCTGGTGTTGTGGTTGTTGACTGTGATTACCATTTATGTCAGGTTTGAATGAGCATTGCATGAAAAAACTGTGAAAGTAAGTCCTAACATTTTTTTAAAAAGCGGTAGCCCGTAATTAACACCATCAAATATATCTGTGGTGGGGAACATGTGGTTCTCCAGATGTTATTGGACTGCAGTTCCCTGGTCAGCATAGCCAGTAGTGTGATATGGTAAGAGATACAGTCCAACAGTATCTGACAGGCATCAGTATATGCTGGCTGGAATCCTGCATGGGACTTGCGTCTTTATAAGTATACTTACATATTCAAGAATTAGAATTGGTCAGTTTCATAACATATCCAGTAGAGGGCTGCTGTTCATTATCACATAGCAGAGCTAGCAATGTGCCCAATGCGCACTGTGAACCAAAACACATCATGCACTCTTGGCAGGATCTAGCTACACATCTTTGCAATTCACTAACAGTGTTTTCTTAGCACCTATGCTACTTAGCTAAGATTACGTAACATCATGTTAAATAAAAGAAAATATAGGAATCCAGCAACTGTCTTCCATGATGAACAGTGATTAGTTGGAATCTTGGAAAGGATATGGATTCCTCTTTCGCTGAGACTATGTGCATTGGTATAGCAGTGAGTGTGTTTTAAATAACATTTTCTATGGGAGGATGAAATATTTCAGAAATAACTACATCCTTTGTCCATGGCTGTACCCCCAGAGTAATGAGAAGGCATCATACACTTTGAGCAGTCACACATTTGTTTAATGTCATTTAAATATTTATATATTTTATACATCTGGCTGAACAGTACAGAATGCTATATGGGTGGGCCTGTGGGTGTCGTTTTGTTGGGAAAAGAATCAGTTCACTCAGGCTTCCTCTTATTTCTCTTAAAATAACATTGGTCCAGGGAAGGTATTTTTGATCACATACAATGCTTCAAGAGCTCTTGTGTCTCTAAGGCAACTCAGGTGGAATACTCCAAGTGGCTATTGTACAAGACAACGATATGGCCTGTACAAGATATACATGGCCTATCCTCTGTTTATGAAAAGGGGAGACTGTTTGTCTTAACCTTTTTAATAACCCAGGATGATTTTAGAATATAAAGAGACACACTGGTCATTTCTCTTCCCATCAGCAACTAACATCTTTCCCCCATCTCAGTATGGTAGTAACTCCAGCAGATGCTATTATGTGCATATTTGCTATCAGCAACAATTGCCATTTGCAGATTTATCTGAATGCTGTTATATGTTTTATATGTTATTTGCAGAGTAATATACTTACAAATGTTAGAAAACATTTTAGGGACACTGGTATTGAATTTTATAAAAGCTGTGTTTTAAATGTATATTCCAAACATATTTCTGTGCCTTAGCTCAACTCTCAATGACATTTTAGCTCAGTATCGTTCTCCCATTTACACTGGAAACAATTCCCTGATATTTTTACAAGTCTACCCTCATGAACTAGAGTTGGTCAACAAATGCTCAAAAGGAACCTTGCCTTATTTTCATGTATATTTCTCTAAAGACCAGGGTAATAAACATGACACACAGTGTTTGCTTTTTATCCTCACAACAACCCTGGGAGGTAGATTGGGTAGAGAAAGAAGAATTGATCTAATGAGTATCATGGCCAAAGGGGATTTAAATCACTCTAGCCATTGCAAAGCCATACTGGCTTCTAACATAAGATTACATGAAGCAAATGCTTCAGGTGAGGGAAATGAGAAAATGAGTTTATAAATCCATTGGCTGTAGGACTTAGCATATGCATAGCAGTCATGCTGATTGAGAGATCCCAAGATTTAAAAAAAAGAAGAGGAACAGCTATTCCAAGCTCTAGAAAACAGTACCCATGTAAAGCATTATCTGGAAAAACTTCAAAATTTTTGGCTGAAGGGGAGAATTATGTTAGTAGGAGTGGCCATGCCCCTGATACTTGTGGTGGGCAGTCAGGGACACACCCTCTAACCTCATCTTGTCTGTAGCTCAGACAGTTAGGTAAAGAACCCACTTGTCACTCAAATCAATTTTCGTTTCCACCTCCACCCCATTTTATCCTCAATATATCCATGAGACGTCAGAGACTGGAGTGATAATATTGATCCAATGTGATGACCTGGATATTTTCAGAAATAACATGATGAATATATGTTTGCCCCAGTAAGTTCTTTTAAAAGAACTTATGCATATGTTGATGTCATATAAAATACTGCCGACAGTCATTTTTAATTTGAAGTGACAGATTCTAGAAACACTGTTATTTTAACCTGAATGAATGTTGTTCTATTTCTGTGAAAAGTGTATTCAAAAGAGATATATTATCAACTGCCAGTTGCCATTTTTTGCTACAGAAAGATGTTGCATACAGAGCTCTCCTCCCAAATATTATACTGACATTATAACAAAGGGGAAAGGAAGAAGAATAATGAAGATAGGAATCAAAGACTTGGATCCAGACTATCTGAATGCTTTGAGATCTTTGGGGGAGGTCTTTGGCCATTTCCACGCTAGACTGTTATAGTGCTATTATTCCACCCCAGGATGTTGAAAGTGAAATAATAGCACTATAACAGTCTAGTCAGAAATGGCCTTTCTCTCAGACTCACCACCCTCAGATGCACATTTGTTGGGGACACAAAAGGGAGCTCTTTTGGTGGCTGATTTCAGGCTGTAGAACTCCCTTATTTATTGATCAACTTTATTATTCTTTTAATTTATATTCTGCCTTTCTACTAGCATGGGACCTAAGGTGCCTCATAACACTGCTTACAACAAAAACACAGCTAAAAGTAATCGCTATGTAAAAAGTTTTTAAAACAGCTATCTCATAAAAAAACAGCACTAATTTAAGCCAATTTTAAAGAATGAAAATAAAAGTAAAACACCCCCTCCATGAAAACACCCTTCTACAAGAACAGATTAGAAGCTGAAAGTTTTTTAAAAAAGTATTTTCCCTGCTAGCAAAGAGAGCAAAGAGGGGCCTAACCTAGCTTCCAGTGGGAGGGAGTTCCACTGTCTTGGGAGCAGCCACCATGAAGGCCCTCTTTTATTTTCTCACCAGCTCTTCCTCTGATGGGGGTGGGATTGAGAGAAAGGCCTCCTTTCTAAAGAAAGCTGACCTGTAAGCAATAGTCTTCTTACTCAGACAGGCTTTTGGCAAGTGATGAAGAGACATTTAATGGGCTATAATTTTAAACTGATTTTTAAAATTGCTTTTAATTCTGGTATGTTTCAATATAATTTGTGTAACTGTGTCTTAGTAAGTGAGCTTTCTTGTGTCCTAGTTTTTGAGAAAAGTAACATAGAAATCAAATAAACAAATAACAAATAAAATGATTGCTCAAAACAATAATATATTAATCAACTTAAGGGTTCCACTTTCAGAAAAAAACCCAGTGTTGTTATTCTATCCTATGTTGTTGTTGTGTGAGTTGAAGTTGTTTCAGAATTATGTTGACTCTGAGACAAACTTAACAAACCTAACCTAACCTGCAAAACAAATAAATGAATACAGTTCTCACTGAAAAATATGTGCTGGCCCATTCACAGTAAACAAGTATAGTAGGTCCCCCATATCCCCTGGACGGGTATCCATGGTTTCATTTACCTGAAATCCAACACACCACTCCTTGCACACCTGCTCCCCTGTGGAAGGGAGAGTTGCTGAAGGGAAGACTCATTTGTTGGGGTTCAACTTGTTCCCCTCAAGTGCTGGGGCAGACGGAGGGTGAAGGGCCACATGGTAAATGCCCGGGGCTCCAGGGCCATGGCTGCTGCCACTGGCCAGGGTCCTTCCTCATCTCTTCCTTGCCTTCTTCCTCGTGCCAGGCTGTTGGCTGCCACAGACTCACCAGCTGGATGCTCTGTGGATGAAGGCAAGGGCAGTGGGGGACCAGGCTGCCCATGCTGAGTTTCTGAAAGTAGCTCTCTCCTTAGGTGCCAGGTCCAGTGGGAGGCCTACTTGCATAGAGCTATGTGGCTCTCTTGGCTGAGGAAGGAGTTTCCCTCTTCTTCCTTGGCCAAGAGAGGCACATGGCTCTGTGCGGCCAGGCTTCCTGCAGCGTTCTCAGCTGAGGAAGTAGTGTCTGTTTCCTTCCTCAGCTGAGAGAGGTGCATGGCTCCATACAGCAGGCCTCCCATGCCTCTCTTGGCTGAGGAAGGAAATAGACACTCTTTCCTTGGTTGAGAATGGCACATGGCTCCGCACAACCAGCCTTCCTACTGGATTTGATGCTCAGGGAAGGGGCTGCTCACCAAGGCCCCCTGGGAAGGAAGGAAGGGAGGAAGGGAGGAAGGGAGGAGGGAGGGAGGGAGGGACAGCCAGGCAATGGCATTGTCTCCTTCCCCCATCACCTGGCCTGGCCGGGGGTCAAAATATAGCATTTGCTATTATCCTCATTTTTTGTTGTCCACAGGAGGTCCAGGAACAGGTACAGGGGGATTTTGTTTAGTGCCGTATTTCACTTTAACTGCCCTGACAACTTCCTATGGAATCCTGCGATTTGCATTTTAGGAAGCGATGTTTAGAATTGTTAGAGAGCTCCAGTGCCTCACCAAACTACAAACCCCAGGATTCCATAGGATGTCACCATGACGGCTGAAGCAGAAAGTAATGCTATATTTGTATCAGTGTACATGGCCTCATTCACTTTTAGCTAAGCATCTAACGGGGAATATAGGAAGGTGTCCTATGCTAAATAAATGTGATATAATGTTTCCAGCAGAGCTCAGAAATAAAGAGTTACAAGTTAAGTTGTTACCTGTAATTAGTTGCTTTTTTAATAAGGAAGGTGAAACAGAGCTACGTTTTGAAACAATGTAACAAACAAGAGCAAAGTAACTTTGATGATATACCAAGTAACACTTCTAGTTATTTTAACCAGCTTTTTTGTAAGAATGCTTTCAGACACCTCGGTGTTCCAGCCAGGAATTTTAATCATACCAATTCAGTAAGTTTAATATGGTTCCATTTTCTCATTCTGAAACAGTTGGCTACTGACCAATAATTACTATTTGACTCTAACTTCAGCTCCTTGCAATCTTTTCTTAAAAAATAAATCACTCACTGTTGACGTGGGTGATAATGGACTTGCTCTTAGCTTTACACATAGGAAGCCAACCGGAATTTAAGTATTAAGAGTGGTGTGCAACAGGGCCTGGAGATCAGCAGACAGAAGGAAAGTTTGGAGTACAAATGAGAACAGTGACATTTTGGAAATAATATATTTTTAAAAAACAGTTCAAAATTTATCCAAAAATTTATTTTGGAAATCTAATGTTTCCCCATTTGTTTAAACTACTGAAAATCCCACTTCTATGCTACTACCTTTAGAAAATGCAAATGAATATGTTAAGAAAAAAACATGCCCTGCAATCTTTACCAGTTTTTTTTTATATAGTGATGATATGTCGTACCTCTCCATTTTACATTACCATTTATTATGTATATGAATATGTTCACTGTGATTAGGGAGTTTTTTCCTCCAAAAAAACCATTTAACAGAACATAGTAATTAAAATTCTCAGTTTAAGTACAGATTATAATGTCTTTTAATATCACTTCCTAAAAATAGCCTACTGAGTCACATTCAGATGAACTTCCTCATTTTTTCTCTCTGAATTCAGTCATGATGCTAAACTGCACATTCAATGACATCAAAGTCCTGGAATCATTTCCTTGGAGACAGTTCTAAACTCCACCAGGTATTTGTGCTAACAATTTTGGGCAAAGGGTCACGTCCCCCAATATTTTAGCACTGAGATAGCTATCAACCTGGCCTGTTTCCTGTTTCTTGTTGCCTAATGCAAAACAGCTTGGTTTGTTCACTTTCTAGAGGATCTAGTGAGAGTTACATCTCACAGCTATCAAGAGTGTCATAGATCTATTCCTGCAAAAGACAGAAGCTTACACTAATTGATTGGCTGCCTTGTTTCATATGCTACATCCTGTAGCTGTCTGAATTCAAGAAATCAACATAGACAATATTGGGGTAAAGGGAGACGAGTGTGTGTGTGTGCGTGTGTGTGTGTGTGTGGCTTCAAGTTGCCTGTCAACTAAAGGCAATGCCATGAATTTTATAAGGTTTTCTAAAGCAAGGAATATTCAGAGGTGGCTTTACCAGTTTCTTCCTCTGAAATAAAATTTGACCTAATACAAGGCAGTCTCCTATGTTCTTTGTGTATTAATGTTGCAGTGATTGTGGAGAGAGGGGAATGGGACCCACTAGAGCTGGAGGCAGCAGGAATATTGTCCCATCCAGGGCCGGTCTTTCCTGTAGGCAGAGGAAGGTAATTGTTTTAGGCAGTAGATGATGGCAGGAGCAGTAGTTGCCCTGGCTAATCTTGAGCGTTTATGGCTATTCTCTTCTCTTGGAGAGGAGGATTATGGGAACCAACAGTTTTTCCATATTCCTATGTCCCCTAAATTATCCTGCTATCTTTTGGTGTAATGAGGAGGCATATTCTCCTGTTGCCAATATTGAAGTAAATTTACTTTTATACAAAATACCCACTTTTACTTTTGTACAAAATAATTTTGCCATACTGCTGGCATTTAAAACTGTTTTTAGGTTTTCAATAATGTTTTGTTTGTTTGTTTATTAAATTCATATCCTGCTTGTCTGCCAATATGGAACAGAATACAATTAAAAGTACAAATAGGGCAAAAGTTAAAAAAAAATTAAAAAACAGCCACATTAAAAACATGTTTCTGTTTTCTTTTTATGTTGCATTCTTATTGTACTTTGCTTTTGGAGTAATGATAGGCAGAAAAGCAGTTTGTAAATATTTTTGATATATAATGCAAACTGTAGGGAACAATGTCTTGTCTTTTTGCTCCCACCAGCAAAACATCTTGAATCAAGCTTGGTCTCACTTCCACTGGTCCCTGTTAACAGCTACAGATGTACCATTCTCTTTTTCAGTGACCTAGTGTTAAATCTGAAGTGCAAGGACTCATCCTGGCAACCTTCAAAACCAGAATGCCAAGGAGGGTACACAATGCAAGCAGCTGGTTTGGAAATATGTATTTACACGGGTGCATGTGTGTATGAACACACCCACACCCAGCAATAGTACTTAGCAACTGCAAGTCAGAGGGCTGACAAGAAATCATTGCCATACTTAACATGTTGGACTTTGGCTAGAAAGTGCTGATCTTCTATGAAGTTCCTAAGGCAGCCTTAGGCCAAGAGTCAACACAGTGTAGTGGTCTAAGCATTGGACTATGACCCTGGAGACCAGGATTTGATTCCCCGCTCAATCATGGAAACCGAATGGGTAACCCTGAGTATGTCACATACTCTCAGCCACAGAAAACCCTGTGATAGGTTTGTCTTATGGTCACAATGAGTCAGAAATGACTGGAAGCAATTTCTATCTGACCAAGCCTACCTCACAAAGTCACAATAGTACAAGCATAGAGTAAATGTGTGTCTGGAAGAAGGAACTCATACTGTAGTATTCCACCCTGAATGCCATGGAAGAAGTGTGGGATACAAATGTGAAGAACACTGAAGACCACAAGAGAAAAAGGAGACACGTCCCAAGATGCTAGAAGATGGTCTTTATTAAGCTAAAAGGACCAATCATTTTGATCTGTGTCTATTCTTAAAACTTTCTGCAGGGCAATTGAAGTGAAAACAGCAGAACTTTCTGAAAAGGGAACTCCAAAACTTAATAATTTAAGAGTATCTACAGGTTGAGGCACATCAGGTTATTTAGCTGCTATTGTTACCATCACCATCATTACTGCTACCACTATCAACTTTTTTTACACCCCTCCTTTTTCTCAAAACTGGGACTTAGGCAACTTACAGCTTAAAACAAAAACAATATCATTAAAAAATACAAAAGGTTGACATTATAGTGGAATTCAGCTATTAATAACCTTAAAAACAATTGAAAATATAGAATTAAATATAATAAAAAGCAGCTAACAGAGAACATCTTCCAGTACTTTGAGATGTGTCTCCCTTTCTCTTGCAGATCTCATCAGTAGCTCTTCAGTTTTTGCTCTTTTTCAAGATAAGAGCTATTTAATGCAGTGGTTCTGAACCTTTTCTTTAGTGGGGACTCCCTGTAAATATAATTTTTTTTGCTGGGGCCCTCCAAAACTTAGCTCAAGACATATACATATGGCTTCTGGAGATTAGGGCCCTTTTCGCATGGCATTTGCCATGCGAAAGGGCCCCTCAAGTGTCGCGCGTTTGTGAGGAGCGATCTGCATGACACACTCACAATCGCGCCACGCTCCAGGGTAGGGCAGGCGCCGCTTGCACACTTTTCATTTTTGGCTTTCAGCTGAAAATGGTGCACAATTGTGCATTGCTCCAGGGCCCTGCACGCACTTGCTGTGTGTGCGGAGCCTCCGGAGCCACAGCAGTTGCGCTTCCTGCCCCAGCGCAGCCTGGGAGAGTCCCAGGCTGCGCTGCGGAAGGAAGAGGCAGGGCTCTCGTGCAGAGCTGAAGCAGTGGGGACGTGAAAGCCCCTCACTGGAGGCTGCATGCGTGATCCCCGCACCCCAGTGCCGAAAAAAGGTAAGATGCGGAAAGGGCCTAGGATTCAAATCCCTACTCAGATACTGGGTGACTTTGGGTAAGTCACATTCTTTCAACCTCAGAAGAAGGCAGAGGCAACCCTGCCCCCCCAAACAAATCTTGCCAAGAAAAAAAAATCTGTGATAGGTTCACCTTAAGGCTGCCATACGTGTGAAGTGGCATGAAGACACACAACAACAAAATGCTGCTGACAGGAGGAGGTTCTTTCTAGCCATTATGTTTTTCCCCTTTGAAAACTGACTTGTGGTGTCTCTTAAGCAAACCTATCATGGGGGTTTTCTTGGGAAGATTTGCTGCCTTTGCAACAAATCTTTGCCTTTGCCTCTGAGGCTGAGAATGCTAGAATGCTGTGTCTCTTGTCAGGGACATGGCAGAGGAGGTGTGGGTGATGAGGGACATGGTGGCAAGTGTGTGTGTGTGCCTGTGCCCAAAATGCTCCCTCATTTGCAAATGAGGGAGCAGTTTTGCAACCCACCCACCCACACAGCTGCTGCCACATCCCAGTTGCCACTGCTGTTGATATCCAGCAGCAGCGCACCACGGACCACAGTGAGGGTTCCACGGACCCCTAGAGATCCACAGGCCCCAGATTAAAAAACTACTGGCTTGTGCATAGCTCAGAGGGAACAGGGAAGCCTGAAGGAGGCAATGGATGATATGATTGCCTCTGCTTTGACCCTGCAGTCCCTGGCTCCTTGTAACCATGTTTCCTTCCTCCAGAGGAAAATTGTTTCGGGAGATGTACTTCAACTACTTCAGTACTTCAAGATGCATATAGTCAAGATATATACAGGTAGATATTCTTTTTGTTATTATTATTCAGGAGCTGTAGCTAAGAACTCTGAACAACCGTTGGTATAGAGTCAGCCCTCCACGTTTGCAGGTTTCACTTTTACAGATTTGATTATTCACGGGTTATTTGCTGTCACTTCTGCTGCCTCCCTATGCCATTTTTAATAGGGTCTGCAAGCCTCGTAAGGCTGAGAAACTATGAATGAGGCTTGTAAGTCCCCATTAAAAATGGTCTGGGGCAGCAGTGGAAGTGGCAGTAAGCTCCAGCAGCCACCCACTTTTGCCTTGTGAAGGAACCCTGATGCCTCAAAGGAATCCATGGTGGGCTGAATACGGTGATCATACTTTTTATCTGTGTTAAATATGGTTTGTGAGGCCCTAGAGTTATTCACGGTTTTTCCACTTTCCTGGAGGTCCTATGCCCCTAATCATAGCTAATGTGGAGGGATGACTGGGGGCGTAAAACAAATAGAAAATATTATATAATAATAGACTGTTAAAGATAGGTATGGCATATTTATTAATAGAGCAATTATTCTCTTCCATGGCAAAGATGCTAAAAGTAGGGCATGTTATCTAATTCTGCTGCATCTCTGCACCTTCAGAACAAAATAAAAAGCTGCAGAAAGTAAAGCCCAAAGTAGAGTATTTTCTTCTTGATGATTTCTGTCAATAATTCAGAAGCCTCGTGAGTATTTTAGACCCAGGCCTCTTCCTCTGTCAAGTAATAGTTAACAACAGCTTCCAGAAACAGAATTTACCCCAACTGTACCACCTCCTACCAGCAGGCGACATTCAGTACCTGCAGCACTTCAACACTTCATTGTAAGACCAAAGGCCCTATGCTGCATTTTTATGCCAAATAAAAATATAATCACTGCCTTGCGGTCATGTTAATCAGTACAGAATAGCTGTGGGTCCCTAGACTCAGAAGCATTAATCATTTTCTTTACATTTATTAGTAACAGGGCTAAAATGGAGGGAGCAATGAGGGGATTTTGCTCTTCAGAGTTTTGAAGGGGCTAACACAGCCCTAGATCTTCATGAATTGCCTGGTCCTGGTCTAAATCCAAGGCTGCTGTTCTGATTCTAAACCAATATTGGATGTTAGTGATGGACTGGATGAGAACAAAATAAGGCTTAATCCAAACAAAAATAGTTGTGCTTCTGGCCAAAGGACAAATCACAGGGAACAGGGAATTACTCTGTGTTTAATGAGGTCACGCCCTCCTGGAATATTCCAGTTTGCAGCTTTGGTCTCTTCCTGGATTCAGCCCTGAGCCTAGATGTCCAGGTTTTGGTCATGACCAAGAGTGGCTTTGCACAGTTGATGTTAGCAAGCCAGCTATGCCCTTCCTGGAAATAGTGGATCTGGTCATGATGGCACCTGCTATAGTTACATCCTGGTTTGTCCACTAGAGCACGCTCTGTTTGGGACTTCCTGTCAAAGGGTTTTAGAAACTTCAGCTGCACCTATGTGCTGCAGCCAGCCTCTTGACTGGCATTGGGTGCGGAGAAGCACGTGAATAGAATCAACTGTTACGACAACTTCATTGGCTAACAGTCTGTTTCTGTGCTCCATTCAAAGTCTTTGGCCTTTTCCACACGACATTCTTAGAGCCCGGCCCCTCTCAAAGCTGCAAACCCCGGGATTCCCTACAAGGTTGAAAGTGGAATAATCGCGCTATAAGAGTGTCGTGCGGAAAAGGCCTTGGTTTGCTTACTCAGAATCAAGCCATCCTCTGTCTGAGCCATGAGGGTAGCATTTCCCTTGGACCTTCCACCCTTTGGCAGGGTCATGAGACAGTTTTCACAGTGGTTGCTCCTAAGCTGCTAGAACCATAGGAAGCTAGATTGGCCTAGTCCTGTCACCCCTGTTCTCCTTTTACTGGTAGGCAAACACCATTGTATTCAGGCCTTTATAATCTAAACTGGGTTATTCCTGAGGAGAGCTTTGATAGGCTGGGTTTATTGCTGTTACTGTTGTCTTGTTGGATAGTTAACTGTGGTTTTCTTTCATTTCTATGTTTTGATTGTCTTTGTTTTCCTTTGATTTTTTTACCACAGTTAGCCACCATGAGTAATTCCTGTTGACAGAAATGAGGGTAATACATTTTATAAATAATAAGTAAATAAATCTAGTGGGTTGGGGAATACAGACATATTTCACTGTGAAAAATATTGCAATTAGTCCGCATGGTAGCGGGTGCAATCTTTCACCTAATCACAGTAGGTAACTTGCAAACAAACCTGTAGAACACTTTATATTGCATTATGTTTTATTCATTGTGCCCCAAAGTAGCTCACACCATTTTTTTTTTTTAAAATGTGTGTCCTTTCCTTGAGGGCAACAAACTTAAAAGGCAAAAAGGGAGTAGAGGAAAAAGATAAAGGAGGGAGGTCAGTTCTTTAAGCCTAAAGAAAATAGGGATTTGTGAACAGAGCTTGGGAAAGCTACTTTGTGGAGTCTGGTTTGGGAGATTCTGGGAGTTGTAGCCTCCTACCTGTACATTTCTGAATATTGAGTTTACACCTGTTACATCCTGGGCTATCTCATTCATCTTTCTTGACAAATGTGGGGCTCTGGACTTTACGCTGAGGAGAGGTCTAGCGCTACCTGTGTCGTTGATGGCAGAGGCCTGAAAAAAGGGGTGAGGGGGATCAGGGAGACTGTTACCCTGATTTCTGGGGGTCCTGGGAGGGACACCTAAATGTGCTCACAACAATGGGGAGGGAATTAGCACAGAGCACAAGTTTGCAATGCGAGAGGCAGGGTAACTTAGCGAGATCTTGAACCCTATGTCTACGGGGTCGGGCCGAGTCAAGGATGAGACAGATGTTGAAATTAATAATTGTTTTATTTAAGCACAATCAAACAAATGTATGCAACACACTCACGCAAGAAACTATAGAAATAAAAGGAGGAGAGGTTAGAGGGATTTTTGAGGAGGTTTGGTATGGGAAATACTATACCTGTCCTGAAGCCCGGTTAGAAGCAGAGAAGCTGGGGAGCGTGGATCTCAGCACGTGGAGCTGAGGGGAAGGCTTGCTGGACAAAGCGACAGCAAGGCAGGAAGTAAGCCAAGAGCGATCCGAGGAAGCGCTCAAAGTCAGGGGTTCTTATAGGGAAAATTGTGGCTGCAAGCTAGCTCGTACTTGGGGAAAACAATGAGTTTGGGGCTGGAGACAAAGCCTCCGAAAGGTCAGAATTTGAATGATTGAGTTATAGCCAAATTGTCAATAGAGTAGCCAGTATGCAAACGTGGAGTACTTGAGCGTTGTATAGTTCTATCACCAAGCTGCCAGCACTGGGCAGAGGATCTTTTGAAAGTCGCGTGCATACATAATTGAGGTACTTGCCTTGAGGTCTCCTGAAGCTGTGAGTCAGCTATTTCTGGCCTGCCTGTATTTGTTTGGAATATTACAGCGATTATCGCCGAGCCTGTGTGCGTGCTTATCCGGGGGCCTCACAAGCCCGTGGGGAGGACTGGGTATAGAAGGCCGAATTATTGATATCAAAAGATATCTTAATATCCCACAAGCTTGGGCTAGCAATGGCAGTAACAAGACTATCTGTGCGCCTTGAACTAAAGAGGGAGATACTCATTCAATAAAACAATGACATGGGCTTGTTGTAGAGGACCGTGCCTGGAGCTGTTTCTAGTATGGTATTCCCTGGTGCAATCCGCTCCGCACACTGAAATCTGGATGCTGACAGAACAGGAGTGGAGAACATAGTTTTCCACATGTTTTGGACTACAGCTTCCACAGTCCTTTACCACTGGCCATAGTGGGTGCATCTGATGGCAACTGTCAGCCAAAACATTTGTAGTGCGTAGGTTCTCTACTAATGGAACAGAGGAACAAATACAGTATCTCTGAATGAATTCCTGCAAAAATGGATGAGAGGCCACCTTCATATTATAGTTGTTGCCTTCATGTTGTTTCAGACTTATAGCAACCCTAGGGTGAACTGGGTTTTTCTTGGCAAGATTTGTTCAGGGGTGGTTTGCCATTGCCTTTCTCTAAAGCTGGGAGAATGTGACTTGCCCAAGGTCACCCAGTAGGTTTCTGTGGCTGAGCAGGAGATGTGAACTCTGGTCTCCCAAAGTCTAGCACTTAAACTACTGCACCATACCCTTCCATGTACTGATTTTGCAGGAACAGTCTCAATTAATCCCATGTTATTCCACTTTTTCAGCTGCTTCTACAATGTCCCAGTTTCCCTGTCCTCCTCCCACTTCATTCTCAGCGTATTTCAATTGCTACAAACATAATACAAAGTGCAAAAGTAGTTTGCACTCAATTAACTCAGCAAGAGGGAAAGCAGAGGAAGGGCAGGCAGAATCTTGCTCCTTCCAGTAGACTCAGGCAAAAGCAAACTGCTGCAGCCTCTCTTAGCTTTTGTGTTCTTCCACATTAATAACATTTCCATCTTGATCACACTCTGATCTTGATTGGCCGCACTAGTCCTGGTTTCCATCTGCAAAATACTGCACGGTATGCTGCACCACACTGGTCTCTTCATCTTGTATGTAGTCTCCCATAGCAATAAACAATCTCATCATTTATTGTACATTGGCTGTGGGACAATCATCCTCTTCCCCAGTATAGTATAGTATGGTGTAGTATAGTATACAGTATAATATGTATACTATATTCATTTTATATGCCATCTTTCTCCAACCCTTGGCAGCATACAAAAAGGCTAAAACAAGATGAGTTACAAAATTAACAATAAAAAAATTAGAAGACAATTAAATAGGCTATCAAATTAAAACACCATTAGATTTTTAAAAGGGTAAGATCATTTTAAAAACCAATAAATGTAAAAACACCCCCAGCATACACCCCATCCAAAGGCTTCCTGTAACCAATTAATTATTAAATGCCAATTTGAATTAAAAAAAGGTCTTTGCCTTGCGGTAAAAGGAAAGCAGAGAGGGAAATACCCTATCTTCTTGTGGAAAGGAATTTTGCAGCCTGGGAGCTGCCACCAAGAAGGTTCAGTGAGTCTACACTTGCAAAGAGTGCCTTTCTTTTCGCACTCAGGAAACAGTGTCTTTCCACATATTTGAACCGAGGAGCATGACTTTTGGGGCAGATGGCATAGGTTCAGAAACGTTCCAAGATTCTAACACCTGTGGTTGAAACTCTGCATGCTTCTCCCCATAGCCACGTGGCAGAAATGTAATAATAGACAACAGGATTGATGATTGTGTTCTCTAATGGTTCCCTAGAATCTGCCAGCAAGCAGAAGGAAAGTGCTTCCTCCTTCCTAATGATAGTGCACACCTTGCACTGGTTTCTGCGGGACATGGTCCTGCCTTCCATTCAGAGAGCCAACAGCAACTGTATTTATCTTTTAATCCAAGCATGGATCCCAGTATCCATTGCACAGAAGCAGAGAGGTTTAGATGAGACTTTTCTGTGTATTTTATGTTAATGAGTTCTGCTGTAATGATAGCGCTGATTCAGTAGTCTTGGCTCAGTTTGCCCATCCAGTGCATGCATTTCATGATTGCCCTTGGCGGTAAAGATGCTAATCAGGTGAAAAATACCAAATGTGACTCATTTGAGGTATGAGAATGACTTTCATGTACCTGACATTCCTGGCAATTTTCAGCCCAGCAAGTATGGATGGCTGCTATGTGCCTATCTTGGTTTTCTAGTGGGGCTTGAAATTAACATGCTGCCATGTCAATGCTCCTAACATCACTTCAGTGTACAAGAGGTGTATCTCAAAGAGGGCTGTGCAGAAGGACCAATGTGTTCACGAAGCCTGCAAAAAGCAATAGGCAGCTGCAGATGATGGTTATTACTTCTTATTTCTCAGCAAACCAGTGCTGAATTTTGAGCAAACTGCATGTGACTGACTGACATGTGAATACATCAGCAGTGATCTAAAGCAGTCACAATTAACCTGGGTATTCCCAGCTTTGGGTAGAATACAGAAATATGGGAAGCTGCCTGTCAGTGTAGGAAGCCGTGATTTCTGATTTTGAAAAAAAAGCTTCAGCATATAAAACAGGTTGAAGGGGATACTGAAAATGGATTTAAACGGTCAAGCATGCGTCCTAGCAGCTGCAGACGGCTTTTCTGAGTCTTCAAAATTTTGGAGTGGGGGCGATTCAGAAGGGGTCTTGGGACTGCAGCTGCTCCCTCTGGCACATTTTGCCCTTCCTGATTTGGATTGGGATTATGGCATGCGGGGAGAAGACGTGACACACACACACATCAGTGTCGATGAAAATCCCTCCTGATAGATCCAGGACTGTGGTATTCATTGTTACCAGTGGATCATTTGAAAAACTGTATCTCCCGATATGAGCCTGAGCTCTAAGGTTTTCAGAAAGGCCTTTTTGTCTGCCTCATTACTTCCCCAGGTTTGTTTAATGGGCACAAGGGAGAGGGCCTTCTTGGTGGCTGCTCCCAAACTTTGGAATTTCATCCTTAGAGGGACTAGCATCATGTTTTCAGTAATTAACTGAGATGGACATTTAATGCTATACTTTTTTTTCTGTGATTTTCTGTGTCCTGTGTTTTAATTTCTTTTATATGGTTTTAACTGTATAGATGGTTTGTTTTTAAATAACACACAGCTATGTTTTTGTATGTTTTTAATCTGTACTGGTTTTAATGATTTGTAACTGGCCTTACACCCCATTACTGTGAAAAAGGTGGCATATAAATGAATAAAATCCCCCCACCTCTGCTGCCTCTGCCTCCTTCTCCTCCTCTTCCTCCTCGCCAGAATCACCCCTACAGAAGTCATAGAGTCATAGCTGTTCACAAGGGATTTCTCCTCTTCTCCCTCTCTTCTCCCTCTAGAGAGTTAAAATGATACTGCCAACAGGAACAAGAATCTGTTTTATTCATTAGCAGCACATTGATTCCTCAAATATTGAGCCATGAAAGTCTCAAGGCCTCCAAATGCCTATGAATGAATACTCCACTTTGCACTTAATGATAATACAGCTGACATCCGTCTCCCTAAATAACTCCTTAACTCAGGCAGACTTTCTTTGGCTGCTCAGTTCAACAGGATCCCCCCCCCCACACACACAATACATTCTTTGTTCCATAGGTGTTCTTTAGCTTCTCTCTAATTCTGAATTTCCCTCTAAGTCCTAATTACTTTAAGAGCTGAAGACAGGAGGGCTGTTTTGAGAGGAAGCTGTGGAGGGCTGTCCAAAAAGGAGACCTGATTCATTTCTGTGCCAGACATCACTCCTGTCATTCTGGCTGCCTATACTGGATAGAATCTTTTTTTTTTTCCTGCCAATGAAATGAAGATTAAATGCGAGTACGGGTACAAATCACCCCTTGACTGCAATTGCCCCTGCATTCTGCATGATCAGGGATGCTGGGGCAATTAGAGGAAGTGATGCTAAAGATTTCAAGTCACTCTGCTTGCTATATTCCTTCATTGTTCCTGCTCACATTCAGAGATGCTCTAACACTACATCTTTTGCCCATCATCATTCCCTTATCACAGCTGAGCCCAAATGCGCACAGTCATTGATGATTCTGATAATATGTTATGCCTTGCTGAGCCTTGGGCTATGGTGGATGAGCTGAGTGACAGTTTGATAGTCTCTCGAAATATGCACACAGTCACACACAGTCACAGTCTGTCTCTCAGACACACTTCTAGAATAGCAAGACAGCATAAAACAGTTCAGCAAGAACTGAACAACTCTGCCTTCCTAAACCTCCAAAATCTAAAAATGGTCGCACTTTGTTCTCTTTACAGTGCAGACTTACTTCCTTTACATTTAATGAGAGCTTTGCCACTGACTTTCATGACCTTTGCATATCTGAAAGAACACAAACATTCATTTCTCTGTCCCATGACACAGGGCTGTGGTGGTGCTATGAAACTGCTCCCAGAGCTCCAAACAGCACAACAGAACTGAAATTATCTGACTTATAAATGAATATAATTGCATTCTGTATATGAGGATTTAGGCACAGGGAAATTATGGGGCCACATCTGTGTTAGCTGTTTACCACAGGTGCTGATTTAAAGCATCTGTAACACACACCTGACTTGCATAATCTGTGCCAACAACATATGGGAGTCAATGTGAGCCTGTGTAGCATGGTGTTATTGTAGTATTATACTCGATTGGGAAGACGGAAAAATCTCTCATCTCAGTGACTCCATGGCAAAATAATATACTTTTGCGTAAGTTAGCCATGCTGTCTGCCATCCTTATCATCTCCCTCCGTCTGAAGACAGTTGAGATTTGTTGCTCTTTTTCATCCATTCTTAATCAAAACAATGACATTAAATACTCTTAATTATGGGGGAGAGGGATCCATGACCAAGCTGTCTGGAAGATTTTGGGGACTAGAGTCCAAAAACAGTAACTTTTCTAAGCTCTGGAAAAACCTTCCAAATGCTGACATAGCTCTTTTAATTTCTGACATTTCAGTCTGACCTGAGAACAATATTCTAATTTTTCTGTACGTCATAGTGAGAAATCCTAGAAGAAATGATTATATATAAGATACTGAGGCTGCTAGCTCTATATCTAGGTTCCTGAGGAACAGATACAGGTGTTGCTTTTATTATTAAGTCCTGGTTTTTGACATGAGAACTTTGTTCAAAAATGGTTGGGTTAGCAAGGACATTTGCTGGGCCGAGGACATGAAGTTTCCATGGCTAATTGGCAATTAGATGCTGACAGGCAAATAATTACATTTCCTGTAAGGCATTGTCACTGTGAAGCCAATAAGAGGCAATTATAATTATAAGGTAATTTGCACTCAGTTCAAAAGCTACTGGTAAAATCCAACATTATAAGGACACTGATTATAGCACAACCAATGCAAAAGAAAATTATTAGATTACCAGATTACTGTTGAGAGATTAAAAGTCTGAGTTGGGGCCCTTTGTTCAGTAGTAAGAACACTGAGTTGAAGGAGACTTACCGAGAGGAGCCCACTACACATTACATTCAAACTCATGTTCAAACTCATGATGACCATCTTCTTCAGAAGAAGCAGCAATGAGAAGGAGAAATGACTCTGTTCCAACACTGATTTTATAAGTTTTCTGTTAATCGACTACGCCTTTTCCTGAACCTTGTCCTGTGGTCAGGGTTCCATGAGACACTATTCTACTATTCTGCAGAACTGGTATGCAGTCAAACTGCTCCTCTGATCTGGTATAATCATCTGTTCTTGGACATTCTAGGCCAGCTGTGAAGAAAGTCCCCATCCTGATCCTAGCACTGTATTCCTTTAAAAACTGCCCATCACCTAGAACATGGGCAGCTTCATGATTCCAGAGTCCAGCAGTAGCCTGGACACAGGTTCAGCTGCTGAGGAAACAATGTTGCTTACAGAGGAAATCTCAGGCCCAAATAGCAGCCTAAAGAACTGAAGATCCTTTAGCCTGAAAGTCCTGAGTCCAGAGACCTCTAAATTTGAGAACTCCAAACCTGAGACCTACAAGTCCAGATCAGCAGCCCATGAGCATTGGGAAAACATGCACTCTCCAAAGCTCCATCATCTCTGGAGTCAGTGCATGAATGCCAGGAGCACACCTAGTGTGAGTTCTTGGGGAGACAAAGAAAAGCTGTAATGCTTCCAACTCTGTGGAAGCAGGTGGAGCCTGGGTGGGATGATCTAGGCGAAGAGGAATAAAAAAGGATATAGACTTTATTGGAGCAAATACCTTACTTGGAGCTGTCCTAGGTGCTGCTCTGCTATAAATCTTGCCTTAGGGTGGCCATAATTTAAAAAAAAACCTGGAAGGCACATAATAACATTGTTCTATGCCTTCAAACCCACTACAGTGTATGGTAATCCTACCACAGTTTTCTTAGCAAGATTTATTCAGAGAAGGTTTGTTATCGCTTTCCTCTAAAACTGAGAGTGGGTGACTTGCCCAAGGCTATCCGGTGGGTTTCTATGGCTGAGCATGGATTCAAACCTTGGTTTCCCAGGCTCCTACTCCAATGCTCAGACCACTATACTACACTGCTCCCCTTTAAGATGGATTTCCATAGGCTTTTATGCCGTGAAATCCCTAATCTAACAATCCCAAAGAGGAACTCAGACAACATGTTTGAGAGCAAAAGAACTTCTCTAGTAGGAGTTATATACAAATGCTTAAACAGGTATCAGAATATTAATTACTATATTGGTGCAGATGGGAAGGACAGGACTGGGCATTTGGAATTCTCTCTTGTGTTAATTTGAATGTGATAAGAACAGGACATGATGATTTGGTACATAGATTTATTCATGCAAGCAGAGAGAACGTAATTGCTTCTGAAACATGTCTCTATTCTACAGTGTAAGTAATGACATGACAAACGTTTAGTGAAGCAATGGTTTGGGAAAATAAAACAGACATCTTTTTTTAAACACAGTTATTTTCAGGTAGAGTAGATACTCATTTTCAGTGGAGTTAAAATCAGCAGTTAAATCATGTTTCTAGTGAATGCAAGAGTACTGAAATAAGGTATACCTTACATTTCAGGACAGAATTTAAAAAGGACTCCAATCATCGAGTATTATTTTTTTAAAGAAATTACTCATTTATATATTGATTATTTTTTTTAAAAAATCTTATTTTAGGTAAACCCAACATTGAGCTATCAGAAAATAGCAATAAATAACCATGCCACCTGATTTAAGCAGGCTACAAAAGGGTAGCACATTATGTCTGGCATTCTGTCGGTGAAATACACAAGCACAAGTCACGCTACCCACGTTGGATAATTTTTTGCCATAGGTTGATATATTCTGCTGACAGTGGTGGAAGTGGAGTTGTGCATATGAGTAACACTACACATTTTTAAGGAACCATGCACTGCAGTTTTGCATTGGCAACGGCACCCAGTCATTGACATGTGTTGTACTGTGTTACCTTTCTGTATGAGGGGCGCAGAGTGCTGGCATAGCATATCTCTGCAACTGAATATTTACACTATGCTGAGGGATACTAGATTGTAGCCGATGCGTGATATATTACAATGCTACAAGTAAAGTCTTCAAAAATTACTTTTATTTGACATGTCATTGTTAAGACCTTCTTAGATTCAGCTTCCTCCTACAGTTCTCCATGTACCTCATTGAGAGATGTTACTGCTGCTCTAGCCCACCCACTTAATGTAAAATGAAGATAGTTATCTTTTCAACATTGGGACTTGTGCCCTGCATAAGGGAGCTGCAGATGAGTACATCTGTAGAGTTGCAGCTTTTTTCAGGTCTCTGAAACACTGTGACAAGGCGAATTGAATCTGCTGAAATACTGACTCACTAATTTGTGACAGTTCAAGTTATTTTTAATAAAAGGTATCACATTGCTACAGCTTTTAATGAGTATTTGAAACTTAGTTTTGAAAGATAGGCTATTCCTTTCATTGGGCAGTTCCATCAGGGAAGCAAGAATGACTTCTTGCCCGTCCTTTGCAAAGCTCCATACTGGGACATAATAGCTATCTAGTGAAAAGAGGGGAGTGTGCGGCAAGTAACAGATAGAGTTATTAGGATGCTCAATACTTGTTTTAGTAGAAATTTAACTTGCTCTTAAAGACCCTGCTTTTGTGCTCTCTTTCACCTGGACCACATGACCAAGCCTCTAGTCATGTGGCCTAAACAGGACTTACATATAGAAAGTCTCATGTTACAATCCCAGGCAGTCTGATCTGCTCGGTTCCCATCCAGTTTTTTTTACCATCCTGTTTTGAGGATGGTAAAAATGAAACAAAGCCACTGATAAAGCACAATGACCGTTTATTAATTACGCAGAGTAATTATTCACAACTTATACATGGATACAGAAATAAGAAATAAAGGTATGCCCTTCAACTGTTCCAGTTTGGCGGGGACAGCTTCGATTAATCCTTTATTGTCCCACTTTTTCAGCTGCTTTTAAAATGTCCCAGTTTCTTTCTCCCTCTCCAACTCTCCCTCTTTGTCCACAGCTTACTTCAATTGCTGGAAATGGAGTTCAAAGTAGTTTGCGCTCAGTTAAGTCAGCAGGGGGAAGGGGAGAGGGCAGAATTTTCCCAGTAGACTCAGGTAAAACCAAACTGCTACATCTTCATCTAGCTTGTGTGTTCGTCTTCATTAATAACCTTTGTCCTCTTGAGCAAACTGATGTTACTTGGCCACGTGTGTGGGTTTCATCTACGACATGTTGGAGGATATATAAATGCTAAGAAAGCTCACATACTCCTTCAGACAATGGAAGCTTAAATTCCTCAAAGCTGACCACGTAGAAGACACAACCCCAAGAGGCCAGCAGCACACTCTATCTTTCCCCCTAGATTCTAGGGCCTAGATCAAGACCAAAAGCACCCCCTCAACACAGTCCTATATATCTATTACTGAAGTTCAAGAAATCCTCTGAAAATTCAGAAGCTAAGAGACAAATCACTTATTTCTATGAAAATAGGGCCCCAGTTTTCCAGCAAGGGAACATAAATTCTTAGCTTTACTGAGAAGGTGGAATAAGTTGGCAAAGCAAAGCCAAGCAGTTGCAAGATTGCTTATTCTGGAAGCTGTGATTGCTTGGTACCAGTTTAACAAACAAACAAAAAACGCCTACTGTACATGCCCCTGTGCACTCAGCATGGTGTACTAGATGTAGTGCCATTAATTCTTTGCCATTCTTCTTGCAAGGAGTTATTTGCTATATTTGCTTCCTTAAAGTATACCATGATTATTCACCAAGAGAAATTCCACTGTTTCTCCACCCACCCTATCATATGGGTTGGTTACTAGGCAGGCAGCCTCATCCATAAACCAGAAAAGCTGTCTTCAGATAAGGCTGCCTGTCTTTTCATGACCAATTACAGATTAATCTTCTAAAAATTATCAGTGCAACCATTTAAGAGCTTTCTTTTGGAAAACAAAAAAAGATCATATTTTCTCTCCAGCTCATCATATTAAAAATGTAGTAAGACACCTAGGAAAAAGAAATGGTAATTTGAGAAAAATATAGTACAAGCTTCAGAAAGCTGTAAATTCTCAGATCACATTCAATACATATATCCATACCTTTATGCCTCATCCCAAAGAGCTGCGAGGTATTACTTTCCAGGTAACTGTCTTGTTAGCTGTTTTGTTGACCTGGTAGCTGTAGTTATTAAAAAAAATATTGTTGTTTTCTAAAGCCAGGCAATTGTCTATTTACACAGGGGCCTGGAAAAAAAAATTTTTTTTTAATTTTATTTTATTTATTTATTTTTTTTGGACTACAAGTCTGGCTATTCTCCTACCAGCTGGGACAACTTGTTTTTAATGTTTTTAAAATGTTTTTTAAAAGTAACTTTCCCAAGCTTTGCTCGTTATCTACACAGAAGCCAGGAAAGACCTTACCAAGATATTACATTTCTGTGTAATGAACGAGATTTTAATTGCAAAGTCTAAATTCTTAAAAAGAAAAAAAAAAGAAAAGTAATTGGCAGTTTTAAGGTTCACACTGTAAAGACATCTGACCCTCAAATACTTAGCAGTTCTTAAAAAAATTTAGACTGGTACTCGCAGATCATCAAAGGACCAAGGCAGTTTCATTTAACCAATTCAGCTTGACTTATTCAGAATAGTTCATTGGTTTC
Organism: Cyclura pinguis; assembly: GCA_030412105.1. NCBI lineage: Eukaryota > Metazoa > Chordata > Lepidosauria > Squamata > Iguanidae > Cyclura > Cyclura pinguis. The sequence goes on along the minus strand of CM059602.1, from coordinate 68,227,954 downwards.
TGCTTCCTGGCTTTCATGGTTCTAGTTCCATTGGTAAATCGTTCTCTCTAGCAGACTCAGAAGAATAGGTATGGGATTACACTGCCCCCCTATGGGCTGACTAAAGATAGCCTAATATCAAGATAAAAACAGAACAATGCTTCTCTGTGTAACAGAGCAGAGTAATGGGATCTGAGCACAAAACCTTGCTACAGTGACTGAACAACTTTATTAGAGATTACTTAGTAATGGCCCAGAATAACTAGCTGATGTTTCCTCAATAGGAGCTAACGGTCAGGGGGAAAAAATAGTTGATATCTCTACAGTATTTTGTAAGTGAGAGTAGGTGGTTCCTGGGGGCATGGAAAATGCCATGGCCTTTCCAAAGCAGCAGGTTTTGGAAGTGGGAAAGAAGTAATTAGTTGGGAATTGGCTAAAGGAACCCAGTATGTGCAGGGTACTTCCTTGTATGGGAATTGTGATGTAGGAGACTAGGTCTGTCTATGACTGTGCACATGTCATGCCCACATGCTGTACTTCTACGCTTGTAAATTTAGTATCAAGGGAAAGCCATAAATGTCCATTGATCCTTTCTGCAAAGGAAGTAAAATCCAAGTAGCACTATCGTTGGAGCTCTCAGTGCTTAGGAAAGCCAGCAGCAGCATACAGCAAGAAGCTATAGCCCAATGGTGAGGAAACTGCATCTCAGAGGAGCTCTCCCCTGCCTTTTGCAGACTCCACAGCCCCACTGATCCCAAGTCCTCACCCCAGTTTTACTGATAATGATAATGACTATGATTTTTGCAAAGATTCACTCAAAACAGGTAATTATTGCTCTGGGGGGATGGTTACAGAAGCAGCAGATTGCTGGAATTTCACCCCCAACTCCCTCTGAAATGGAAACAAAATTATTTCTGGATTGAATTATCAAGGGTGAAATTTATTTCCTGTCCTGACTGCTGCTATAGCCTAACATTTTTGCGCATCATCTTGAATCCCAGAAATGTTTCCATATTATTTACATATTTCCCTTTACTTAATGCATTTCCAAACATTAAAACCCTCTGTGCGGCCTGGATAAAATCAGTTAGGCATGATAGGTTTAGTAAAAAACCAAGTTCTGACTTGGCGCTGAACTGATCCCAACACTGGTGCCAACTGGGCCCTCAAGAGGAGGGAATTCCACAGTCTGGGTGCCACTGCAAAGAAGGCCCTCTCCCATGTCCTCCCACAATGCAATTTCCCTACTGGTGGGACACAGAGGAGGGCCCATTCAATAGATTTTAATGCTCAGGTGGCTATATATATAGATAGGTGCTCCCTCAAGTATTGAGGTCCCAAGCTGTTTTTTTTTCATTGTTATTATTATCATAATTTATATAGCACCTTTACTGTATATGGCCTTTTACAAGTAAAAGACCAACAAAGCAGTTCCCTGCCCTGAGTCTTACAATCTAGGGCTTTAAATGTTATCACCAGCACCTGCAATTCAGGTCAGAAATGTATTGGCAGCCAGTACAATTCCTTCAGAACTGCTATTATATGGTATGTGAATAGAATTCCAGTAAGCAGTCTAGCTGCTACATTTTATACTAGCCACCGTTTCCACATTGTTTTCAAGGGCAGGCACATTTTGATAGGTAGACGGTGCATATTTAACTGCAGGGAAAAGGCTTTGCAGAGAATAAAAGGTAACAGTTCCATGCAAAGAACTAGAACACAAGTTTAGAGAAGTGGATACTTCTACTATAAGTGTGATTCTGAAGCCACTTGAGATACTGCTGGATTGCAAGTTTGGCCACCAGAATGGAAATCATGAGAGTGGAGGCTTACAGTAAGCTTACCTGACCTGGGTGTTTCATTTCACATGTGTGTATTGCTACCTGTGGATAAAAAGTTTTCTGAAATACATTGAACTGCTCTCCTTTTTTTGTGGTACAGGAACCTATCCGTATTCTTTCCATGTTACTTTTGTCTCTAGTACCAAATTGTCCAATAAAGTACAGAAGGCCTTCCTCACACATGAAGTGTCGTGTCCAAATATATAAAATGGTGGCTACAAGTGCACACACCCACCACTGCTATTAGGTATCATGGGATGTGCGCATCCACATTTCCTCTTTTATACAAGAGTTCCTGGAGCGGAACTCCCACATATACGGAGAACCCACTGTAGTAATTCCCAGAACACATCCACTTTGTTAAAGGAGGTATACTTGTATTGTTTAAAGTACAGCGAAAGAAAATATGCATCACAATATCTGTTCTTTCTTGGTCCCTGCACTGAAGTACTATGTTTTGGGAGCAAAGGAATTTGTTTGTTGCGGATTTGGGGTCAACAGGGTTTTTTTTAATGACATGAAGCATTCAGAAATATAATGAACTACATAGTAACAAGGGCATTTTTCAGACAGAAATCAGAGCAGAGATGTTAAGTACTTACAAAATATTTTATTTAGCTTTAAAGTAGTTAAAAGAAGCTGTGAAAAGCACTCAAACTGCTAGAAAGTCCTGATGGGGACAAGCAGTAGTCATCAAGGTTGTCTCCCTAAGACACGCTATATTAAAACAAAACATGAGATGACATGACCTGTAACTTTGAGGGAATACAAAATTAGAACAAAAGATCCATCAGTTTTGGTGTAATTCAGATAACTGATACATGCTTAGGAAATTCTGCCTTCTGAGTTAATAATGCCATGTAACCATTAGACCTTTCCATGAAAGAATCAAGTGTTTTCTCTTTTTGAAAAATAATTTTAGTATTCTTTTTCCAAGCTATTTCAACAGCAAGAATGAAGAATCAACAAGAAAAAATGGTGCTTTTATAGAAAAAGCTGCAGCACTTCACCAAGGAGCTCTTGAACAACTGAAATAACCACTGATTAAAAATCCTGCTACTCACCTTCTCATGAAACAAAAAAAAAATAAATCTAAAATGGTTCCAGGTTCTGAACCCTGCTGCAAAAAGGTCAGTTAGTCTCCAGATTCAAGGGCATATAACTGCCACTAGAATGAAGCCAAATCAGACAGGTATCTGAAGACAAAGCTAAGTTTAAAGGTTAGTCTTGACAACTGTCATTTTAGTTGGGAGTTACATTTTCCCATAAGCAAGTTTGTTAACAACCAAGAAAAGGAATGAACTCATGAGGCTCAACTGGCTAGAGGCACAGCGGCTATCTCTCTTATGATATTTACATTCCTTCATCCTGTCATGTTGTGGCACTTGCTGCAGATAATCTGACTTATAATATTAGAAAGCGCTCATCAATTCTGCTTAAAGATATACAGGAGAAAAGGATCTCAAGTTCCAAAATGCCTTGGGGTTATCACTATGCCATTGAAATTATAATTTGACATGCAATAATCTAACACTAGGGAGGAACTGAGTCCCAAAGATGAGTTTAATCACTAGCTAGGAAAAAAGCCCCTTCATGCAGAATGTAAAGCAAATTTATGCTCCCTTGTCATCCCCAGCAACTGACTGATATATATGGTGCTCCCATATCCCATTTCAACTTGGGCCTTATTTCTTCAAATAAGTATTCATAACCAAACATTCTATTCAGCTCAGAGCAGAGACAATAATGAGAAAGATTTGTTATGATACTTCTGAATCTAAAGAACATTAAAAAGAAGATGCTGACTGTGAGGCTCTTCAGAAAAATCTCATAATTTGCAGGGCACTGCAAAAAGAGCAAGGTGTTTCCAAAGCAACAGTATTATGTCAGAGAACATTTTACCTCTGGTTAACATGACCCTCAAAATAGCTATCATTTAAAAAGAAAAAAAGAGTCACAGTTTTTCTCTGGTGGAGACTGCTGATTGAGTAGCACCTACCTCAGTGGTCCCCAGAAGTGAAGAAATTCTTGTTTTCTGTTTAATAGTATGAAAGGCTTTGTCTTCTCAGACATCGGATGGGTTAAGAAAATCCAATATATGCTAGGGATATTATTGCAAGGAGCAAACATTTTGCTAGAATAAGTTTATTGAGGATTTGGTTCTTCTGAAGTAACTCAGCATTAGCTAGAGACAAACATTACAGAGGGGAAAGGCTACCTTCCAAGACTGGGATTATTATCCTAATAGCTGGAAGATATGTGGTCTCTACTATAGTAAATCTTTAACAGTTATGCAGATAAGGGGCAACTGTTTTACTATGCAATTATTAAAACAAGACCAGCCAACTTGTGGCCCCTCATCACTGGCTAGGGCAGAGCTTTCCAAATGGTGTGCTGTGACACATTAACGTGTTGCCTAAAGCATGTAGGTGTTTTGCCTACAATCTTACAAATGTATATTATTATTTATAAATCATATATTTTAAAAAATATATGAAAGGTTTTCATGAGATATGTTGTGTCCCCATACATTTTGTTATTACAATTTATGTATGTATGTGTCTGTATCTCTCATAAGGGTTAGTTTAACCTCTAGTTTGCTACTAAAACTGACTTCCTACATCGCGAAATGATGCATGTCTAAAAAAGTGTGTCATCAACATGAAAAGTTTGGAAAGCTCTGGGCTAGGGTGTCAAAGGCTGCTGAAAGTTGCAATTCAATAGTATGGATGACCAAAAGTTGCTCCCCCAAACAAAAAGGTACGTAAGGTAGTTTTCTGCTAGAACATGGATCAAATACACTATCAAGGTTCTTTATGTACAGGAACATAAGGTCACATTTCTTGAGATTTGGATTTAATACTACCTATACATGTAAACTATGAAAAATTCTTATACTAATTCTTACAGATTGTGAGACAATACTCTAGTACTGCCTTGAGACCCAGGTAGACACACTACTGTATTTGCATGCAGTTCTGTTGATTCGAGAAAAATTAAGATGTTGCCTATTCCCTTCTAGGACACCTAAGACTCTTCCTGTTCACTAATGGATGGATTGCTACCTTCCAATTAAATCACAGCCAATAGACAAAAGTAAGCTTACAAGAACATAACCACAATTCGGTAGTAACTTCCCTTGGCCTTGTTAAATAACTCAGAACATTTCTTCATAAATTTAGTTTTAATAAAAAAAGTTAACAATAAATTCTGAAGACACAGTTTGGCATGGAATTATTTCGCAGCAAGTTTTTGCCTTGAAACACAAGAAACATCATATAAGAAAAAGAGCTCAATGGAATAGTTTGATTCAACATTTATTTCACCACTTCTAACCTAGCCTGATGGATATACCTTTAAGAGCTTTACATCATCCACTGGCCGATCTTGTGCATTGGTTTCCACCATGCCAACTCTGTTCACTATCCCAATTCCCTGGCAAACACGACCAAAGATAGTGTGCTTCCCATCAAGCCATTGGGTTGGTGCTAATGTGATAAAGAACTGGCTGCCATTGGTATCCGGCCCTGCATTCGCCATAGCAAGGATTCCTGCACCTTGAGAGGAAAAATGAGTTACTAACTTATTTTTTTCTCACACAGAAAGCTAAATTCTAACATTTTGCTTTTTATTATTATTATTACATAACAGTTCTTAAATGTTCTCAGGATATTCAGTTAGATCAATGGAACTCCTGTATGGAAGCTCTCATGAACCTTGGAAAACCCAGCTGGATGAAGGCCTCACTCTTCCATGAATGAATTGCAATATGTGTGTGTGTATGTCTGTGTGTGTGTGTGTATGGACATAGACACAGTATAGAGATTGAGCATAATCAGATAAACTCAATGGCAACTTAAATCTCCTTCCTACTTCCATATGGAGAATACTATCACCCAACACTGCATGGAAAAAATAAATTTTGAATACAAAATTTCTTTTAAAAGGAAACTCAATCACATACGTTTGATATTATGCAAAGTCTATACACAAAGTAATTTAGAAGCCAGTTACTACTGATTTAAGAGTTAGGTAATTCTTATGATTTCACACTAAAATTTTTGCATCTATTTTTGCAAATTACACTAAGTTTTTACATCTCCTTGCTGATCCATACTAAACTAGCACCATCACTCTTAAGTTTTTATTGTTTGCTCAAAAAAATTTTTTCCACTCACATTTTACCTGATCTCTGGCCCAGTCATATGTTTATACCATTGGCAAGTATCCAATGAGGTACATATGCTTCATTCAGTTGGACTGGGAGGAGTCAACTTGCCTTCCTCACATCCCCTCCCCATAAACCCCAAGAAACTGCTCCAAAGGGCTGCGATTCAAACTTAGGCCAACAGCTGCAGAAAAGAAAAGGCTTCCATTGTGTTTGTCCCTTAGCACCAACATGACACTTAATTAAGCCAGTAAAATACATCCAATTCTAGTCCTACCAGTTAGCTGTGAATAACAACACCATTCATTTCAGTGGGTCTATTCTAAGCAGGACTAACCCTGGAGTTAATCCACTGTTTTTAAGATAATGTGTTCCAATCTGCTTTACTGTCCTACAATGGATCTATATTGTTCACTGCTCAGATGTATCTTATGGACTAAGCAGATTTGTAAGTCTGGAAATTCCTTTCTTTAGATGATGAAGCATTTAGTCTGGAATATTTAAACAGACCTCAAAATATTACCTACCTGTAAACTTTAGTTCTGGATGGAGTTCATCTTCAAACTGCTTGCCATAGATGGATGCTCCTCCTCTTCCTGCCATGTAACAGAACTAGATAAACTAATTTGCAGAGCCATGGTTGAGACAGAGACATATTCACTATATCTGGTGATCATGCACTAATAGGCCATCTAGTTTTTTTATATATATAATTCTTCTATACTATTGTAAGAAAGAAAGTGCTGACTAGCAATACATGCCAATACATATTTTGAGCCAGACAGTTCCAGTCAATTGTCCTCCATATGCTTTGGATTCTAGTTGCATATTCCCTGATCACTGACCATGCCAATGGGAGCTGGACAAAACAACTAAAGTAGAGGTGGACAATTTCAGCAAGTCCAAATCAATCCCTGATACCCACCAAGGGTGATCCCCCCCCTACTGTTCTGTTTCCAAAGACTCCTGGAAGCACTAGCTAGATAAGATGTAAGACGTATGTGCTGTGTGCATCTTGATTCCAAGTCTAATGACACTTCTGAGAAGCTTCTGCAGTTCTCATAGCTTCAGAAACAAAGCACATAACCCACACAAGCCTTGTTCTAACTCAGAAAAAAAGGTTAAATTTTGCTACTCCTACTATGGCAATTTCAGTCACAGGGTGGGGGTGCCAGAAGGGTTGGGAGGTGCAAGAATGAGCAGGGGAGTATATGAAGCCTTCATGTTGCCCACTCAATCTACAGGGCACCAACTTGGGAAAGGGAAGGGGAAATAGCCATCTGTTTATTCATACATTTTGTCCTCTGAAGGTGCGACAAACGTGGCCCACTTTCCACTCAACCACAAAGGACAGCACAGCTATGCACACCTTTTTGATTGCCAGGTCTTGCTGTCTCCTTAAATGTAGCAAAATAGCCAAAATATCTTGGCTATGCATATTAATTTCTGTCAACACTCCTTAACATTATAAACAACATTTATTTAGAACTTATTCTTACCAGTTCCTGTTGGATCTCCCCCCTGGATCATAAAGTCTTTGATTATCCTATGAAACTTTGTTCCATTGTAATAACCGCGTCTGGCCAGTTCTGCAAAATTCTTACAGGTCTTGGGTGCATGTTTCCAATACAGCTCCGTAACAATGGGGCCCATACTGCAAAACATAGACAGATGAGGACTTCAAACACATGTGTTCACTTGTAATGAATGATTCTGAAAGCAGAGGGGAACGTAACTTTTGAAATTAACTTGTTTCCACTAAAGTTCAAAGTCCTCCTCCTTGGTACCATTACCACTGTAGATTTTGAGAAGCAACTTTTTACCTTTATTCAAAAGTATGCAAAATAGCTATTTTCAGTTACTTTGTAAAAAATAAAAAAGTTGTAAGTTAATGGTCTGTGTTGCAAATACTTCTAAGCAGTGAGATATTCACCCACTACCTCTATAAAACTATTCTTAAAAAAATACATAGGTGCAGTTCTAACACAAAAGGAGTGAAGTTATCCTTCATTATGCTACCTTTACAATGTAACATAGTTTTACTTTAGTTGTTGCTTAAGAAATGAATTACAAGTAACTTATTATTAGATAAGCCACCTATCTAACATGCTACTTCTGATATGTACCAAGAAAAAAATGCTGATATGAAAAGACACAAAAATATACATCCAGTAGAATGCTTTCAAGCTAATCTACCTGTTTCCCTCCATCAGACTTTTCTTTCCAATAGATATGCAGTAGTCTTTAGCTTCACAAAAGAAAACTGAATATTTCTTAGATTTATTACCCATTTGCAAATTATTTAAATAATGCCATTTCTGAGTCAGGCAGCCCCAAAATGGAGACACTATGCTAGCCCTAAGCTTTCCCTGAAAGTTCCTTAACTAAATAAGCCAGCTTGTGAGCCAATCCCCAGCAAAATCACTGCAGTTAAAATCTTGATACTTCAACTTAAAACTTGTTTGCAAATCAATCTTTAAAAAACTTATTGCAAGCTGGATTTCTTAGCTATTTATCTTAGATGTCTACATCCTACCTCTCTTATATAAATTCCATGTATGACTTGAAATACAGAATCAGTAAGACTGTTTTAAAAACCATTATAAATGTAAAATAGCTAGATCAAAATTTAGGAAAAGAAGTGGATCTTCAAAAATATAAGAAAAATTATATTTGAAGACCTTGCAAGAGACAAAGGATCTTTCTTTGGGGCTGAAGTAATATTTTATTTATTTTTATCAGCTCAGCCATCCTGGGAAAAGTATTCCATAACCCAAGGGCCAGTACTGAAAAGGTACTTTCCTTGAGAATCATCTGCAGTATTTGAGAAGGTAAGGGTACCCAGAGGAAGTCCTTTGATGATTCCAGTAAACTAACAGTCATGTGGAGTCAATTAACCCTTCCAGTAATCTGGTTCCTGTCAATTTAAAAGTCAAAAACAGCATTCTGATTTGGGCCCAGAAACAAATGGGAAGTCAACACAGAAGGCAAACCACTGATGTAACGTGGTGGTAATTCATAGTTCCAGAAACAACTCTGAAGCTGTATTTTGAACTAGTACCAGTTCCCAAGCTATCTTTGGAGACAGCCTCAGATATTTATTTACAGTATTTATGGAAAGCTTTGCCGCCCACCAGGGTCTCTAAACAATGGACAACAAAATCACAATATAAAAACAGAACAACAAATTTTTTAAAGACAGACAATTTTAATGCTAAAAAGCTGAAGAAATAGTACAGATTTGACTGTTTAGAGTTTGATTGCCTGTTGAAAGCAGTCTGATCTGAAGGCTATCAGAAAATGAATGACTTGAGGCTTTCCCCTTCATTAGTTGCCACTTCCTTTGACTTACAAGAACTATACATTAAGATTATGGTTGCCACCTCAATCCTGCCTCTTACTCATTTCACAGTATTTCTCATCCCAGTATCTTCATCATAGAAATATGTTCAACAGCTGCCTGTCAAGGAGTTATTACAAAATGGCACAGGTTTACGGCCACAAAAAGAGGAACACATCTTTAAACCCATCCCTACATTTAACAATTCCAGAGAACGTACTTAACACAGCACAGAAAAACACAGAATCTGTAGAATTCATCACCAGAAGATGCAGTGGCATTTGCCAACTTGGGCAAGCTTTAAAAGAGGATTACATAAAATGAAAGAGATCGGGGCCTTCTTGATCTCATAGCCATTGCCAGCCTTAATTTCTGTAACTTTGTGGGTCTTATCCATTGATTAGATCTGCCTTTCCCTACCTTTATACCTTAGAGGAACCCATGAAATAATTTTATAATTATTTATAAAGGGAAACCTTTATAAAAATTATTATATCTACAATTTTTTAAAAAACCTTTTTTCCCCCAATCACAGTCTTTTGAGGAACCTCTAGTGACCTGTCTTGGAATGCTGGGTTCCAAGGAATTGAGAAACCCTGGATTAGACAGACCCTTGATCTGACCCAGCAAGATTCTCATTATACGGAGAAACTCTACCACCTACGAATTGCATCCTCAATAACCAAAATACTAAAGCAATGCTCACGCAGATCATCGGAGGTTACAAATTAGGGCCTTAACCCTCCAACGCACATGACTTCTGTCCTTTTGTTTGTAACTTACAAACTGTACAGTCACCCCTCCACGTTCACTAGGGTTAGGGGCACACGACCCACGTGAAAGCAGAGAAACTGTGCAGGAAAAACTGTGAATAACTCCAGGTTCTCCCAAACCATATTTAACACACACAAAAAAGTATCATCACCATATTCAACCCAACATGGATTCCTTTGAGGCATCAGGGTTCCTTCATAAGGCAGAAATGGGTGGCTGGTGGGGCTTCCTGCCACCTCCACTGCTGCCCCGCACCATTTTTAATAGGGATTTGCAACCCTCATTCACAGTTTCTCAGTCTCAGGCGGCTTGTAGTCCCTACTAAAAATGGCACAGAGAGGCAGCAGAGGTGCCAGCAAATAATCCCTGAATGACCACATCCGCAAAAGTGAAACCGGCAAATGTGGAGGGCTGACTGTACCATTTACCCTGACTGTAGCAGTCACGCTCCAGGCACATTTCCCAGCATTACTACACAAATAGAAGGAACTGGGAGCTACCGCATGAAAATAAGGCCATTCCCCTCCGCGCCGCAACCCTCCCCTCACTTACGTAGTCTCCATAGTGACCGTCGGGGGCTGCCACGTATCGGGGGGCACCGCCGCCATGCCGCACGCTGCTCACCCCCAGGGGGACCCTCAGCTCCCACGGACGCTTCCGGTACGGCTCCCTCTGCGGTCCGTCCCCCCCCCCGCGCCGACGGAAGCGAGGGAAGAGGCGTGGCCGGGAGAAGGCGGCCCAATGACTATCAAGGAACGTGGAATGTTATTGTGACGCAGCGCCGGGGGAAGATTTGAACGCGTTTGCGCTGCTTTTGGTGCCACTCGTAAAAAAAGCAAAAACGTGAGAGCTTTGCGGTGAGAGCAAAGGCGGTGCAAGAAGGGCGGGGTTGCATGTCGCATGGGGGCACAATTTACGCATGAAGCGGGTTGTGGAGCCACGGTTGGGCTTGGCTTCGGCAGACCAGGTGTTCATCGGTTGTAAGAAATTGAGTGGATTTTTTTTTTATCTGCGTCCTCTTCTTTAAGGCGAACCTAATCCCCCACGTTGCGCGTTTTTGGCAACGTGGGCCATTTCCGCACTGGACTGTTATAGCGCGATGATTCCACTTTCAACCTCCTAGGGAATCCTGGGGTTTGCAGTTTCGGGAGGGGCCGGCCGGCCCCTCCCGAAACTGCAAACCCCAGGATTCCCTAGGAGGTTGAAAGTGGAATCATCGCGCTATAACAGTCTCGTGTGACCTTAATCTCCCGAAGAGAATGTGACTGTTTATGCTCAGACGTTGCTGAATACTATTTTTCTTGCAAACAAACAAGATGCAGGTGGCAGTGTTGATCCAGCAAGGGTGGGGGGGAAAAAAAATCCTAAAGCCACACAATACCTTTTATGAGAACCCGAGGGGGAAAAAAAGTTGCAGCCTAGCGAGCGTGCTTTTTCAGTTCGCCAGAAGTCATCTTGAGACCCCAGCGCGAACACACAAAGGGGAGGGGGCGTTGCTGGCAACACCCCTGCCTGCGTTCTCTAACGGCCCTGAGAATGGGAGGTACTTACTTGATATACTGGTGCCTTGTACAAAAAAAGATCTCAGGTTACACCGTCAGCAGGCCATTGTTGGAACGAAGGAATCATGCCTTTCTTCCCTGTGTAGGGGTAGACGAGCTAAAAATGGGGGACAGATGCTAAATGTACTGAGTATTTGCTATTGCGGGTATATATCCCTTCAAACTACTTGCTGACATGGTAATTTGACTAATTTCGTAGCGCTTACTTAGGCTATATGGGGTTAAATCCAACTTTATTCATACCTAGAGGGAACCTGCTGAAATATCACCACTTTGATTTCAATGGGTTTACTATAGGTAAGATTAAGGCCGTCTGGCCCCTCCCTAAGCTGCAAACCCCAGGATTCCATAGGATGTTGGAAATGGAATAATCGCACTATAAGACTGTAGTGTGGAAATGGCCTCACAATGCATCACTCTTCCATGAAACAAAACAGACTTCTGCAGAAGTTTATTCCAATAACATTTTTTTTCCCATTCGGGAAAACACTTCAGAAATTCTGTGAGGCAGGATACAATACGGAAAAGCTCTGTCTTGTGAGCTGTAACAACTGTGGTTTGTATTGATACAGATTGTTATTACACATCGAGAACTGAAACTAAAAAAGTAAACAAACAGGCATCAAATAAGCACATAATGTAGCAGATCGTGAATAGGTATGAATGTGAACTCACACAGTTCTTGAATTAAATGAAGTAGAATTTCTTTGGTTAATTAGGTTGCTTTTTTGATATTGTAGACTTCAAAATCACTGCAGAAAATGGGATACTTAACTTGTCTTACTGTATTGGACTGGAATGATCTTGACCAGTATTCTTCTTCCAGTCATGGCCAGTCACACTTCCTATGATGCTCAAAAACGCTGTGGTCCCTTTCTTCTCACTATCTACTAATTGGATTAATATGGAAGCTAAACAGGTTCAGCCCTGATTAGTACTTGGATAGGAGAGAGCTAACAAATGCCAGCTGCTATAGTCTATATGTCAGAGAAAGGCAAAACCACCTCTTGAGTATTCCCTGCCTAAGGAACCCTGTGAAATTAATGGATTTGCCATAAGTCAAGTGGCGACTTGGAGGTACACACACACAGTCTGGTGGTGGTGGAGAGATACCGTTTTAGGTTTATGATAGTGATGAACTTACATACTGATGAACCTATTCAAGACATTTAAGTGGAACAATAAGAAAGAAAGAAAGAAATTTTAGTGACCATACAGATCTTCACAGAACCATAGAGCTGGAAGGTAGTCCAACCTTGGCCAAAGCAGGAGATCAAAGCTGAAGCATCCCTGACAGGTAGACATCCCAATTATTGTTTTATGACAGTTCTGTAAACTGGGAGCATGCAAAGACAAGTCATGAGAAATCCATTTAACCACAATGATTTCCAACATCCAGTAAAAGAACGAGAAGAAGTCAGTGATGTGTTGTACTCAGCATTTCCTTTTATCTTGTTTTCTTTTAGTTGCAACTGAAGAGCTCATGAAGCTGCCTTATTATGCATCAGACCATTGGTCCATCTTATCCAGTACTTTCTGCCCTGTTTGCCAGTGCCTTCCCATGGAGTTGCAGTCCCACCAATTTATTCTTGATTCTGGTTCAGCCTTCCCCAGCCTGGTACTCTCCAGACATTTTGGACAACAGTACCTGTGATCTTGAGGATGACAGGACTGTTGTCCAACACATGGCGGGGGGGCACAAGGTTGGAAGGCTGTTCTACTGTTTTGGGAGAGAACAATCACTCAGTTTCCTCACTATAATTTTGTAGCATACCTTCCCTCTTTAGTCATTTTTATGTAACATAAAAACATTTCATTCTCCCATACATTTTCTTGAGGAGTCAGTCCCCAGATCTTCTACATTTCTGTAATTCTCCAGTGCTTGATGTTCACTATGTCTACACAATGAGACTGTATTTCATATCATTTTTTATGAATTCTAATTCTAACATGCTTTCACACTAAAGATGTATTTAACTGTTTTCTTTCCTATTCAGTAGTTTGTTTAGATGAAAAAACCTGGAAAACATGGAGTTGTCAAGGGAAGGTGAGCATCTAAATATAATCATTTCAAAGTTGAAAGCATTGATTTTTGCATTCTAAACAAGTCCACAACAGCCCATCTTTCAAATATTTTTCTTTGTAAGAAGGCCTTTTTTTTTAATGTAGAAGATGCTGCATATAATCCTAAGCAATTTTACGTGGATCTCTTTTTCTGTGCCATGTAGTGTTTTAGAGCAGAGTTTGTCACCAGATCTGATTCAAAGGTACATCCTTTTCAGATTTTATTTTGCTTAACTATGACTTATTCTGCATATTTGGCTTAACTATAACTTATTCTTAGGTTCATAGTTATATAAAGTCAGGTCCTTCAGCATTAGTGTGCTCATTTTGTGCCATTCTTAATATGTATTAATATTTATTTTATGTCTGGCTCTTCTTCTGACATGAGATCCAAGGCAGTTTACAACAAGGCTAAAACAAGATAGAGCTAAAAATCTCAGGACAAAAAGTTCAAACACAATTAAATGAGCTACCATTAAGATGGCATTATTTTTAAATTGTATAAAATCATTTTAAAATGCAACAATTGAAAATAAAAATGCAGCAACTCTCCATTTTTTTTAAAAAAAAGTCTTCTGCAATAAATTAATCATCAAATCCCTGCTTATATTAAAATGCAGAAAAAATAAGAGTGTACAAATGCTTTTAATTCTGTATTCTGTAACAGATTCACATGGGATTTAAGGCATGGGACTTTACGAGTTTTAAAAGGAACACTGTTCTACAAGCTGGGAATTAGCTTTTATTGGGAGTATTCCCACTTGAACAGTAGAAACAATGAATGTTCTTTCCTACAAAGTACTGTTGAAATCTTGTAGATCTTGATCAAGATGTTGCTGATAGTCATGATTCAGACAGGCTAGATACTGGGGCCTCAATTAACACTTGCAGTAAAAATTGCTATTTTCCCCCTCTAGGTATAAAATTTATTACAGAGGAGACCCTGGATGTTGATCTGTGTTCTCCATTAGATGGGTAAGGCTTGTGGTTATGAACCCTAGTAATGTGAACTGGCACTACAACCAGAAAGAATATGCTACTTCACAGTAGCCACTGAATCTGTAAAAAGCATGTAAAAACTTAAAAAGCACATAAAAACTCAATAAAACAAGATCTCTCAGAATCACTGATACCTAGTGATGTTTCTAACTGGAAACTGGAGTTCAGCCTGAAAGAGTATGTTTCTATCACTGCTATGGGTACAAATATCACCGGATGCCCTTAAAAGAAAGAAGGACTTGTCTCATTTTGCAGATCACTTACAAGTGCTGTGCAAATGGAAACAAGTTCTCCACTTTTTCAGTTCTGTAGGCTAGGAGGTTCAAACATTATGTACAGTGTACGTGTATGTGTGAATTGGGTATATATGTGCATATGAGAGTAGACTGACTGACCATTGCTGTCATGTGGCACCCAAAAATTTCCTGGATCAGGTCCTTGGTTGAAAAAGGTTTCCTACCCTTGATGTATGCCATCCATAATATAGGGTTGGTGGGTAAAATACAGGACAGAGCTCCTGTCCCTTCAGTGATTGTGCAGAAGAGGGAATTTCAGCAGAAGGCAATTCCATAACAAGCAGCACCTGCAGAAATTTCCTCTTCTACACAACTATTAAAGGTATAGGAGCCCTGTCCTGTATTTCACCTGGCAACCCTGTTGTAATGCATTTCTCATTTATCTTCACAGAAGCAGATTAGTAGGTTTTGATCTGTATTGCAGAGCAGCTTTATTCAAGTCTTATCCAAAACTTGGTGTTTGGAGTCCTGTTGTGGGAAGGGAGCTCTCTTTCCTAGTTGGATCTCTGTACCTTTTATTCCTTTTTTTTTATCATTTTTCCATATTGTCCAGTCACTGAGGTCCCTGCATGACTTCATATTTGCCTTCAGCAACATTGCTGCAACCCTTGCTTTAAAATAAACATAAACCAGCCAACATGGAGTCATGGTTAGACTACTAGACTAGGACTTGGGAGATCTAGGTACAGGTCGTTCACTCTGAGCTGTGAGACACACGGGATCACTTAAATTAGTTACGCCTTCAGCCTGACCTGCCTCACAGGGTCTTTCTGAGATTAAGAGCAGGGAAAGAAGAAAGACATATATATTGTCTGAAGGCCATGGGAGTAGAACTTGGTAAGTTATTTTTCAGAAGTAAGTTGTTCCATTCTTCATTGTAGTGTTTAAAAAGTAACCCATTTCATCTCCATATGATTAACTCATTACATTAGCTATTGCATTCCTTGTTACTTTCCCTTGTTTTCTGATAGTTTGTGGGAGTTCAGGAAGGAAAAAAAAAGGTTAGATTTAGGACAGAATGGCCAAATACTTGAAAAGGTCCTGTCAAAATGTGTTTTAATAAGAATAGCTAAAGACTTATTCATTACACCAATAAAAGAACTTCATACTTGCTTTTAAAATGTGGTTTTGGTAAACTCTTGTTTCCCCAGAACAACAAGGTGCTTACAATGTGTTGCATTCAAGCTCCATACTAGAGGAAAAGTGGGATATAAATGCAACTAATAAAACTAGTGTCTTGATGATTCTTGTCTTTGCCACTACAGGCAAGAAGAGTGGGACTCTGCTGTGTACCCTGTAGAGCCCAATGAAAGGAAAGTGGTGCAAGCAGTTGACATAAATGTCTTTCTTGGGGAGAATGAAAGTAGTGGCAAAGAACAAGCCTCTCAGTGGAGCCCACTCAGTCCGGAGAAGCTGCAGGAGGTCATGAAGGAAGCCAATATGCTGGCTTCTCAGCTGGAGAAGTGTCATCTGAGAGAGAAGGAAAATGGCAGCGGTACTGAGATAGAGCTTGAGACAGTTCCTGAATGTGAGCCTTTGCCATTTATCAGGCTTTTACATGAGGAGAAACCCAGCTTCAGGAAGACAAGACGGAGGACATTTGATGTAAAAAACAGCCTTCTGAAAGCACTGCTGCCAACAGTAGGCCCTGAAACCTGTTCAGCTCACAATTCCCCCAAAGCACTTTGTCCCAAGCAGGGGGGTCGGGCTTCCTGCAGTGTAGATTTGCCTAGTTCCAAGAAACTCCAGAATAAATCTAAGACCTACAGTGCTGAGGATCAACTGTCTAAGAAGACTGGAACCAGACAATCACTCAGGGCCTCAACAGTGATGAAATCTGGCACTAAGAAGGTACAGTGGCTGGAAATGGCACCCACATACATTGTGTTTGAACTTAATGTTTGTGCGCAGGACAGTTTTGTCTTTAATGCTGATTCTCATCCTGAACACGCATGTGTTGTTTATCCTTAGATATGGCTCAGGCAGCAAACTGGGAGTTTCGCACAGGGAGCCACATTAGGTTGGAATCAGGCTATGATCCCTACATTACAGGTCGTCCAAAGCACTGCCAAGAGTAGAAGTGGATGAAGACTGAGGGCATGTTTTTGGTCCCATGACGCATGAGTCCTAGGGGAAGAATCTGCATGTGCCCAGAAGCCCACTTAGCATTTTGTAAGCCCTCCTGATGGTGGTTGGGTTTTTTTTTTTAAAGGCAAAATTACTCCTCTTGGAGGTGTTGAAGATAAGAAATATCCCAGCTGGAAAGGAGGGTGCCAGGGACTGCATGTGAGCTGTGAGCCATAGGATTCCCGTTTCTAGAACAGAACTGTGGGATCCCTGTTGAATGAGGTAGGCAGGAAGGGGCTATCTGTAATCTGGACAGAAGCACCTTCCATGAGTAGAGCCCTTTTGTCCATGGAAGGCAGATCTTATATTCAACTTAAATCTTATTAAGTCTATAACTTCCAGTGAGACTGCACTGTTGCATTTCCATTCCACAGGGGTGGGAATCATGCAGTCCTATAGATGCTGTAGCTCCCATCAGCCCTAGCCAGTTTAGCCAAGAGTGAAAACTGCTGGGAGTTGCAGTCCAGCATCTGAAAGGCCACGTTATTCACCCCTGTTCTAGCAGGTTCTAGCCTAGAGACCGTAGGCCATTTTTACATGATGTTGCTATCCTGCAACAGCAGCAGGTTGTTTCCACTGCAGGAGTCACGCTATCGCACACCATTGCTATCCAGCTGCTATCCTGGCCCCAAGCACTGCAAAACCACCCTATACCAGAAAAAAATTCTTATTTCCAGAAAAAATCCATCAAGAGCCTCCTTTAGCACTTAAATCATGTCAGCTGACTCAGTGTGGTACTGTAATAGCACTTGATAGCACTTCCTGTCCTGGATCCAGGAGTGGGTGAGGTGTGGGCGTGCCCAACTTGTCTCTCTCTCAGCTACTCCCACGGCATGGTAACTTCGAAATGTATCACCTCTCCGTGTTTATTTTAAATTTCTCCTTTGAGTTAAATTTTTTAAATTTTTTAAAATACATTTTTAAGCATGATAGAGCAAAACTGCAATAGTGTATGGCATGTCATGCAGTTACAACATTGCTGCGCTGGTACGACTTCCAAAAATACCCTCCAAAAAACTGACCAATCAGGGGCAGTGTTGGGTTGAAGGACGCTGTAGCGTGGAAGGAGCACCGGTGGTAATACTGCTACTTGTCCGCTTAAGATGGAAGGGTGGGGAAGAGAGCATTTCTAACCTGCTACTATTGCACAAATGGCAATGCTTGGATTGTAATGGAAGAATGCACTAATGGGGTATGGTGTGGAAAGGGCCTGTAGTGTTTTTCTGAGCATATGATGGAGTCCTCTAAATATGTTCATAATATGGTTATTGAGAGTCCTAGATTTTATCTTCTGGCACACATTTGCCTACAGCATTTTATTTCTTGATCAGCTTTCTTCTGAGTAATTAGTGGCCAAAGTAGTTCAGTTTTAGGATCCCTTTTGGCTCATTTACAGAAACAATATGAAAACTTCTTCATTATTATTGCATAATTATTTTTTTCATAATACTTAGTATTTATCTATTTCTAATGCTATGTTCCTATGTACTTTTCTTACTATTTCGTCCAGCTCTTTAAAAATCGGCATTATTGTATAGACTGTGGGGCTAGAGTTGTGCCTTTCCTCTTGTATTGCTAGAGAATATGCTCCTTGTTTTCTTTATCCTCTCTTTTGAGTTCCTGCTGTACTTAGGTCTCTCGCATTTCAAAGCCATTGATACTGAATGCACCAGCCTTCCTCAGCCAGATGTCTCCAGATATGTTGACTCTGTCTTCCATTAATGCTAGCCAACATGGCCAGTAGTGGCTAAGGATTGTGAGAGACATAGACCAACAGATGGAATGTGCCAGCTTAGGGAAGGCTGCATTATAGTCTTTGCTTTTCAAATCCATGTTCTCTTGTTTAACAAACCACAAGGCTCAGGTAACTTATCAGCTTTTTCTGACAAATACTGTAAAAAAAAAAAGAAGGACCATGTTCTCCTCGTTAAAGAGCATGCTTCACTTGTGAAGTCTAGGCTGATTTCATTCAACCTCAGTCTAGTGATTCTTGGACACCCAGAGCTTTCCACTGTACCTTGGTTTGGAGGTTGGCTGAAGAATCTATAAGTGTTTGTTGTTGTAGGTTGTTGTAGGTTTTCCAGGTTTTGAGGCCGTGTTCTATTAGTATTTTCTCCTGACATCTTGCCTGCATCTGTGGCTGGCATTTTCAGAGGATATGGTAGCATGGCAGTGAAACAGAGTATATATACTTGTGTAGTCCCCTGGGAGGGAGGGAGCAATTTGCACATGTTACAGTTGGCCTATTGTAAAATGGGATATCCCCCAGGGTTGTATTGTTAGTCAGGGGATATGCATAACAGTGCAGTAAGTACAGTAGCAGCCCATTGTGTTGTTCCATTGTTGTCTGCCTTCAAGTAGTTTCTGACTTACAGCAATCCTAAGGCAACCCTATCTTGGCAAGGTTTGTTCAGGGTGAGAGAGTGCAACCTGGCCAAAATTACCCAGTGGCTTCCTATGGCTGAGCAGGGATTCGAACTCTGATCTCCAGAGTTGTAGTCCAATGCTCAAACCACTACACCTTGCTGGCTCTCTCCTATAATTATAGTGTATGTACATTTATCAAAGTGTAGATAATGGGCAGCCACCTACATTGCGTGCCTTTATGTGATACATAGAGGACAGGAAGGTCCACAAATGCCAGTCTCTCCCCTGTCCCCATACATTGCCCATACATTGCACCAGAGGAGCCCTGGTGGTGCAGTGGTTAAATGCCAGTACTGCAGCCACAAGGTTGTGAATTCAATCCTGCTGGGCTCCAGGTTAACTCAGCCTTCCATCCTTCTGCAGGTCAGTAAAATGAGTACCCAGCCTGTTGGGGGCAATTAGCTAACACACTGTAAACCGCTTAGAGAGCACTTAACTGATAAGTGGTATGGAAGTACACATGGTATTGCTATTGGTTAGCTTGTCTGGGAACCCCCTTTTAGTACATCTGATTGTTACTATGGGCTGAAAACAAAAGCCAGCATGGTGTAGTGGTTTGATCATTGGACTATGACCCTGAAGACCAGGGTTTGATTACCTGCTCAGCCATGGAAACCCAGTGGATAACCTTGGGCACATCTCCACAGAGAGAGAGGGAGAGAGAGAGTCCCAGAAAACCCTGTGATAGGTTCACCTTAGGGTCCCCATTAGTTGGAAATGACTTGAGGGCACACAACAACAACAACAACAACAACAACAACAGGCTGAAGGCACTTCAGGGAAAATGTCACTTGAAGAGTTGTTTTTTGGTCACTTTCGAGCAAACTTGCTCTCTGATAGAAACTATGCTTTTTAAGTGGAGGAGCCTACTTCCTACTGAAATATGTTCCACAGGCCAGCTCTTTTCTCTTCTCTTCTCTTCTCTTCTCTTCTCTTCTCTTCTCTTCTCTTCTCTTCTCTTCTCTTCTCTTCTCTTCCCTTCCCTTCCCTTCCCTTCCCTTCCCTTTCCTTTCCTTTTTCCTTTTCTTTTCCCTTTTCTTTTCTTTTCTTTTCTCTTGTCTTGTCTTGTCTTGTCTTGTCTTGTCTTCTCTTCTCTTCTCTTCTCTTCTCTTCTCTTCTCTTCTCTTCTCTTCTCTTCTCTCTTCTCTTCTCTTCTCTTCTCTTCTCTTCTCTTCTCTTCTCTTCTCTTCTCTTCTCTTCTCTTCTTTCCTCCTTTCTTTAAGGTGGTTGGTTAAAGCCTTCTGTTCCCTGAGGCTATTTCAGTTCTGGGTTTACTGAATCTGCCTGCTTATTGTATTTAGTTCTGTGACTACTGTCCAGCTGTGTAATATTTTTAACTGATGTTCTTTGATGGGGGTATTATGTTTTAATTGCCTGCAAGCTGCTTTGTGGGGAAAGTGAATATAATTTAAATTGGCGGGGCTCACCTCTACCTGCTATGTTTCTTCTGTCTTAAGTCTCAAGCAACCCTTAGGAGCAGCAGGAAAGACAGACCACTTCCACTCTCTGGCTCTGATGCTGCACAACATCAGCAGTTCCCAGTGCATTTGAAAACCCTCCCTCAAACCAACAGGAAGACAGAGGGAACTGCTGGCAAAGGTGGTCCCTTTAAAGAACCGCAGGTATTTCTTGTGGCAACAACTAAAAAGGAACGTGGTAGAACGGAAAGAGATGGGACGTACTTCAGTCCATAAAGACTGTGTGGATACAGGAAGCCCCCACCTTTTGACACTGACAACCTGCTCTTTTGATGCTTCTAAATTAAAGACAAGTTCCATGAATTTGACAGGAGTTCTACTCTTTCATCAGTTCTTCATGCGTACAGAGACTCGCTTGGAATCACTCACACATGCATCCTGCTTGCAAAGTGAGCTGAGAAGGATTAAAAGGAGCTAAACCAACTGAGAAACTTTGCAAGCAGCACGTATGTGGTCAGTAAGAACTGAGCCCCTTTAAGTCCTTCATGCTCCCTGCATTACATGGGCTCTGCTTTTCAATCAATTCTGTTTTCTGACAGTGCTCCAGTCCCTAACCTGTCAGATAAATGGAGGAAGCCTATATTACAGCAAGGCCCTCCATACAAAGGCACACGGTGGGGCGGGCAACCTATTCTAGCATAAAGTTCTTAAAGCCAGTAGCTAAACCTTAAGTGAGGCATTTCAATCTTTCAAAATGGGAAAGAAAACCATGCAGATGCTAGGACACCACTAAATGATGATGCCATTGGGAAAGGGGCATGTCCATCTGTGGGAAACACTGTGGACCAGATTTGACATCTAGGAATGCCCAGGGCCACAGACAAATATCTGCAAGAATACTTATCTCTGTCTCCTATGAGCAGACAGTTAAAAAGAATGTTCATGGTTGTAAATGCACACTTGCTGCAATTTACTTTGTTCATTTATACACAGGCATGCCCTTGTCCTTGGGCTATGCAGCCATTCATTGAAGGAGGCTGTCTTTTATTGCATATACTCGTCTATGAGTTGATCTCATGTATAAGTCGAGGGCAGGTTTTGGAGCCAAAATTATTGATTTTGGTATGACCCATAGATATGTTGAGGGTCATTCCACAAGAGAAGAAAGTGCTAGTGCCGCCTCAGGGCCAGCCGCTCTGGCCACTGCCATCGCCACTGTTTTCCCACCCAGGCGTTCAAAAAAGGCCTTTCACCACTGTACTCAGAGAAAGAGATGGTTCTGGTTTTTTTTGATAACATTTAAAGTACAGTATTAAGGAACTATCCCCCTTCTATGAGTAGAGTGCCAAAGGCAAGAGCTCAGCCCATCCCAGGAGAACCTAAAAGAAACACTGACACACACACACATACCCTGCTACTTTCTCAGTGCTCCTTTGAGGGGAAGTGCCAAAGAGCTGCTGCTGCCACTGCCGTTTTCCTGCCCAGGCATTCAAAAAGGCCAGAAGCAGTCTTGCAGTGAAGAGAGTAGAAGAGGTTGGTGCTTCTTTTAGGTTCTCCCAGGACAGACTAAGCTCTCACCTTTCACCACTCTACTCAAAGAAAGGGATGGTTCCTTTTTTGATAAGAGTTAAGGTGCAGTACTTATGTTGACCCATAGATAAGTGACCTAGATTACTGGGGTCAATTTTTTGACTAAAATTTCTAGACTTATACATGAATATATACAGTAAGTTTCAGAAAGTTCAGAATATCTGGTTGTTCTTGAGACTTCCTAGCAGAAAACGTGCAGCTGTACAATTTGACTTTTTTTCCCAATCTTGCTGTATTAGTTGAGTCATAAGGATTCATCCAGGAAAGGTACAGCACTCGTTGCACACATGAAAAGAAAATCAGATCCCAGGCTTTTCTCACCAGAGACCAGACCTCTGAAGAAGTCTCTTGCTACTCCAGAAAAGGCAGTGCCTCTCCGGAAGGCAAATGCAAGTAAGTTGACATAGACAGTATTTGGATTTAGTTTCCCTCCGCTCCTGAAAAGAAGAAGCTAACATAAGAATCGCCTTGCTGGTATTGACTATGAGTCTGTTACGGTCCAGGCTTCCTTGAATGTTTATCAGCTACCCAGTCATTGGAGAACAGAAAATTAAACCAAGGGCATTTTTTTGTTTTTGTTTGTTTTGCTGTCTTGGTAAATTAACATGGAGGGGGCTATAAGAGGCAGCACTGTGTAGCTGTTTGAGTGTTGGACTGGGATCCCAAGAGACCAGGGTCTGAATCCTTGCTTAGCTGTGGAGAGCTTGGGTATGCCCCCAACCCACTGTCATTAAAGTTCTCCCTAACCCATCCCAGTTTTTAGTAGTCTTAGTGACAATAATTTATTTTCATTTATTTTCTACACAGAAATGAACTCATAATTCAACAAAAGCTTTTCTCTCCTTGTGTCTTTCCCTTGTTTCTGTAAAGTTAAACATCTCAAATCTTGAATGCTTTTCTTTGTGAGAGAAAGATTTCTTTTAATCCTTTTCAGTATTTTCTTTCCATTAAAATATCCTTTTCTGAGTGGTTGTCCATTAGATTATCCTGTAGGATATTGCTGTTTTATTTCCAGGACTGTTCCTAGTGCTACATGCCCTGATGACTTCTTTGCAATGCTGCAGAAATCTGGTATTTTCATTGGCCATTCTTCTGTTAATTCTGTATCTTTCATTATTGGTTGCAGTTAGCTCAGTTCACATCTATATAGATATGAAGCTGGTGTGTGGTGTGTGTCAGAATTAGAGCTTGTAAACACTGTTTTCTAGACTATAATGCCCAGATTCCCCTAGCTGGTAGCCATGCTGGCTGTAGGGATTCAGGTAGCTGTTCAAAAAGTAACTTTTCCAAGCTCTGGTCAGAATATCCATTACTTTGTGCTGAGCTCCTGTTGCCGTTCTATTGCACAGTTACCTGAAATTGGAAAGATTGTTTTTGGAGCTCTTCACAACGGGCTAGAGCAGGGCTTTCCAAATGGTGTGCCACAAGGTTCGTGTTTTGCCTGAAGTGTGTTGCCTACAATCTTGGAAATGTATGTTATTATTTATAAATCATATATTTTTAAAAATCGTATATTTTTAAAAATATATGAAAGGTTTTCATGAGATTTCTTGTGTCCCCATACATTTTGTTATTACAATTTATGTATGTGTCTGTATCTCTTATAAGGGGTTAGTTTAACCTCCGGTTTGCTAGTAAAACTGAGTTACTGTGTCGTGAAATGATGCATGTCTTAAAAAGTGTGCCACCAACATGGAAAGTTTGAGAAGCTGGGGGTTAGCGTGTATATAAAGTAGCCTTTACCTGCCAACAGATGTGAAAACACGAAGCAAAAAACTTCCTCCTCTGCTTGTGTCACCCCACCCCTGAGGAAGAAGTTGTCCCACCTTAATTTTTCCAACTTTTTTCTGGTTTTTTTCCCCACTCCTATATTTACATCAGGGTGGGCAGTTCTTGGCCACTCACAGGATGTTGGACCATAACGCCTATCATCCTTCACTAGTGATTTTGGTGGTCAGTGCTGGTAGGAGTCATAGTTCAATAATATCTTTGTTATTGGTGTTAACTGCCATTAGGTCAGCTTCAACTAATGGTGACCCTATGGATGAGAGATCTCCAATTCACCCTATCCACAGTTGCCTGGCTCAGATCTTGCAAATTCAGTGACTTGCCTTCTTTGAGTTTATCCATCTGTAATGTGGTCTTGCTCTTTGCCTACTGCCTTCTACCTTACGAAGCATTATTGTCTTTTCTAGTGAGTAGGGTCATTTCATGATATGGCCAAAGTATGACAGCTTTAGTTTAGTCATCTTGGCTTGTAGGGAGAATTCAGGTGTGATTTTAGCAGTACAGGGTATCCATTGAACTCCTCTCCTGCACCACATTTCAAAGGAATTGATTTTCTTCCTATTAGCTTTCTTCACTGTCTGGCTTTCAGAACTATACATAGAAACTGGAATTATGATGGCATGGAGAATCCTAACTTTAGTATTCAGTGATATATCTTCACACTTGAGGATCTTTGTTTAGTTCCTTCACAGCTGCCCTTCCAAGTCCTAGTCTTCTGATTTCTTGACAACAGTCTCCATACTAATTAATGACTGAGGCAAGGTATTGAAAATCTTGAGCTATTTCCATGGCTTCATCATCGACTTTGAGGTTTTATAAATCCATCTGTGGTTATTATTTTTGTTTTCTTAATATTCCACTGTAAACTTGCCTTTGCAACTTCTGCCTTGACTTTCTCTAGTAATTGTTCCAAGTCAATATCTAAAGAACCATAATTTGCCCATCCTGATTTACATACCTTGTCCACCCCACCAACTCTGAAGTTCACTTGAATGGTACCAGTTTTGGTGCAGTTCCTCAGATGGCTCCCACATCTCACTTCCTTTCATGGTGAAAATCCTCTGGCTTTGTTTCTTGTTTTTTAAATAGTTCCAGGAGAGGGCTCAGGTTCTTTTCGTATGACTACTGAGTTTCCTTAGGAGTCCTTGGTGGGAGGAACCTTATCAAATGCTTCTTTAAAGATCCCATCATTTGGGGGCCCTTCCCTGTGTGTTTGTTTATGCCTTCAATTCCAAGTTGGTGAGAGCCAAAGTGATACATTCCTTAGGGAGGTTCGTCTGCTTGAATGCATTTTAATGATTTGTCCCTGAGTTTTTTTCTTTCTTTTTTTCCTCAGATCAGTCTAAAACCATGGGAGGTGACAGCCCCCAGTTGCAACCCGTCTCCAAGCCTCATAGAGGTTCCTGTCAGATTCAAAGCAGCCGTTCTGCCATGTCTCCACTTGCAAGCCGACTCCCAGTCCCAAAAGCAGCCAGCTGTATGGCAGCTTTAGGCAGGCATACAGAGGCAGTTTCAGGGAGACCCAGCCAGCTCCAGCTGTTGAATTTGGGAGTGCCTGGTGGGAAAGGATCTGCAGTGTCAACTCCTGCTAGAAAGAAAGGTAAGAATACCCAAGAATTTGCTAAGGAGACTCTTCATTAGGAAAGATGAGGCATCAAGTTATCACTGAGGGAGAAGTTACATGGTCATTGTCTTGTGGAGAAAATGGTGATGCTTGTTGGTCTATTCTTCCATTGGTACCGGCTGCATTTGCACCCCAGCCTGTTTCAGAACCATGTTTTCTTCTTCTGTTTGTATTGATTTGAGTGTTATTTATGTATTTAGCTCACTCTTCTGTCCATATATACAATATCTGTTGGCCATCTGTTTGTTTACACCAGGGATGAGCAACTGCATTGGGGCAATGCCGGTTTTGGCCCCAGTGGGTGAGGGGTGCACTGGATTATTCCAGCACACCAGACACTATGATATATTGCAGTCTTCCTTTTCAAGTGAAGAGTTCCTGTGGAAAAAAAGGCTTCAGGGGGAAGGCAAACCAGAAGATTGTGGCAAAAAATTGAGAGGTTCGGGGGCTTGAGGGAACTACCCGGTGCTTCAGGGGCCACACTTTTCCATCCCCTTCATTTATACTCTCAGTTCTAGATAAATGGAGGTCAGAGCAATAGTATCTGACAGGTCTTCAGACCTAATTCACTGGCTGATCCTTACAATATTGTCCTCATTTATAACATAAGGCATTTCTGATTAAAAATTGGTCAATAGCCCCATAAGTAATTGCGGATGGAAGAAGCACTTTCCTGCCCATTTATATTTTTTTTAATCTTATGCTTTTACAGGATGGCAATTTGCTGGCTCTCCAAATGTCATTGGACTGCAAGTCCCAGCAGCATCAGAGAGCATAACCAATGGTGAGGAGTGCTGAGAATTGCAGTACAAGTACATCAGGAGGGTCACTTGATTCCCATCCCTACTTTAAGAGGTAATATAACCTGGAGTTGATTCAAACATTTTGAAAAAGCATACAGTTTGTGTTCTCCTGGAAGAACAAGGTGAAGAGAGGAATTACTAGCTTTCTACATGCAGGGAAATATGTTATTTTTGGTTTGTTTGAATGCAGGCTGAAGTTAAAAAAACAAACATCCATAGGTGGGTGTAATCTCTCTCTGTAGCATACTGACCTTCCACATATGCAGGAATTTTTTTTTATGGGGAAGCCTTCAGGCTGATGGATCATGAACTGGTACAGCCTTCTCCTGAGTGTTTTGAATGGTTAAAAATCCTGTGCAGTGTAGCATTTACTCTGGCCAAGGGCTACAAAACTCAACCAGAGCATTTAGTATAGGAGTAGGCAACTTCTGCCTGGTGATTCCCAATCCACTATAGGGCACTCCATCCCCTCCCCCTGCAAAACATAAGGTGACTGGAAACATACTTCCAGACTTTTTCTGAAGAAAACCCTTTTCCTTGTAAAACAATGCACATGGGAGGAGAGGCTTGAGCTTGGCTCTGCAGATGAATTCTGCTTCCAGGGCCATGATTCCCTAGGTTTTATGTAAAATGGGAAGGAGGAGGATTCTGGGGCTCACAAGATCAAGAGGCTATATGCAACCTATGAGCCTTCAGGTGAGGATTCTCACAGTTTCTTTCCAGTCTCTATGGTGACATGATAAGTAATTTGTGACGTTGGTGAACCTCAGCTTACAGTATCAGATGCTACATAGAGTGAGAACCCTTGAGGTGGTTTTGTCTGAGATTGCTCTGACATGAAGGTTTCTGTCGTCTAGGAACAACTGAATACTCCTCTGTGGAGGACAGAGAGGGATTTGTCCTTGCATGGAAGAGATCTTATCTCCCAGTCCCTTATCTGTCTGACATTGATGAGAGGCAGAAAAGAGGAGGCGTGTAGTGGGAAGACTGGGGGAAGATTGGAATTGTGAGAGTCAAAGCCTTCCAAGTCCCCAGACACATTCCCCTTGTGGAGGGAAAAATACACCAGTCTTGAAGTTAGTGTACATATTTTTTTTTTCACATTATCTGCAATGGGCAGGAAAGTAAGTGTGTTTGTTTGCATTTGTAAGCACTGACTTCCTAGAGCATGGATGCTACTGCATGTAGTGGGATTCACTTTCTAGTAACCCTGTTTGGGAGTGGAATATAAGAATACCTTGCTGCTAAAAATAATAGTCCTTTCTAGCCATTCTAGAGGAATCTTAGGTCCGTCATCTCAGTGGCTGTTCCTTGACTTTTCTTGCTTTGAAAAATGGCAGGAACTGTGGCTAAGATTCAGGTTATGATGTCTCCATGTATACATGCCCCTTACATGCACAGATCTGATTTTGGGGGACACTGCAGGGTTTGTGTTCTTGTCCTCTTTGTGCAGCAGCCAAACTCCCCTTCCTGACTTACTTTAAAAGCCCAAAGCTGCTTCATACAGGCATTCAGTACTTCAGTGTGAACATGCAGGATTGGAGAAGCGTCTGGCAATCCCGTCCCACTGCGCCCCACAAGCAACATGGACAATGATTACAGAAACACTCCAGAGGATCCTCATGGATCTCAGCAGTGATGTCATCATTGTGCATCCAACTATGAGAGGGGTAGCCAGATCTTCTCCAATTCTGCCTGCTCACACTGAAGCACAGAATGCCTGTGTGAAGCAGCTTCAGGGCTTTAACACAAAGAGGTGGCATATGGGTCAGTGCAGCTTAAAGTGCACATGCGGATCTTTATGCTATACTGCGAGATGTTGAATTGAGGCCTGTGTATGCTCTTCTGCAGAACTCTGGCAGAAGCAATGAAAAATCTAGGTGACCTACTACTTCTTGTTGAAAAAGTTCCCCAATTTGTATGCATATTCAGAAATACTGTATGTAGGACACAGAATGCATTCATTGGGTTCTGCTTGGCAGATTCAAGTTTCTGATGGCTGCTCAACTGAAAATTAATTCTCTGCAGTGTAGAGCAGTTACCAGGAACAAGAGTTAAGAAAGCAAGACATGAATAAGGTGGAGACAGCTAGGCATAGTCAGTACAGGGATACAGACTGAGCAGGGAATTTGTTTTTCCAATATATACTTTTCAAAGCTCTAGAACACTTGTTTAGAAGGACTGGAAACTTATGATCTCTGACTACTCAGGATGATGCAAGTTAGAAATGATTTAGGAAGAATTAAGGCAAAAAATGGCGGCAGGGGAAGGATTGTAAGTGGTTGGGGAAAAAAATAACAAGCAATTGTAGAATCTTGACTTATTTCTGTTAGAAGAGGTTCACCTTCCCTTAAACTTTGCCCTATACCCTACTGGCTGCTCCCAAACAATATAGACTAATTTGAGTCATTTATTGAATGGTGAATCAACATGTAGGTCAATGCTACTAATTTAATGAGTCTGCTCTTGTTTGGACTAACAACATTGTCTCCGTTAATATTCAATTTGTGCTTTGGAACCCTTAGCATGTGCCTTTAGATGAAATTTTGGGATCAGAATTTAAAAACATTCTTTTCCAGGTGATGTTTTGTTGTTCATTTCAAACCCCCAGCAGTTGATCCCTATTTGGTGCAATTGATCATTAATTTTGGTAAAATATCTGGGTATTCAGTTAACTGGTCCAAGTCAGAAATACTGCCAGTGGGAGACAGGAGAGACTGTAGCATATTTAAAACATGGCAGTTTTGATGCAAAATACATTGTTCAGGAGATGGGGGGGCTCATCTCCTCCTAAAATTTCAGTGAAAAGGATCAGAGAAAGTCCAGGGAAGGGAAGGTTCAGCCTTCCAAATCCTCCTACATACTATCAGGCGTATCTGCTAGATGTGTTTTTGGACATATCTTCTTCAAGTAAATAATCCACCATGGTCAACCTTGGGGTCTTCACTGCTGGCAGCTCTATTCAAATGGACAATACTTGGTTCACATTATTGATTGAAAAAGGGTGGGTGTCCTGCCAACAATTTTAGCAGTTAGATCTGTGTGGCAAATTGACCCATATGTTCATGGCAAGTTGACTTTATGGGGTAATCTAGATTTGAAAATTAGTAAGGAATTGCTTTTATGGAACATATGGGCTGACTGTGGGATTGTTACCTTAAATCAGATACTTGGTGTTGATTATGAGTTTTTGCCTTTTTCCATTTCACAAGAGCAGTTTAAACTACTCCAATCAGCTAAAGAGCAATTTCTACAACTGCAACATACATTACAATCCAGATTCTAACAAATGCAGCTTTAAGTGCCTCCAAGATTCTGTTAATACTAGATCCACTAACTGAGGCCAACCAAGTATCTAAACCAACAATTTTTATACATAAATTTCTGCTATCTGTAAATAAATATGGCATGCAAGGTTTACAGCAAGAATAGAATAGAGTATTGGAATATCCAATTCTGACTAATCAGTGGCTATCAGTTTAAACATATAGTATGGCTATAGATCTCTAAGCAGAAATTGCTCTTTTGGGTATATTGGTTGCTGCAATGTCTATGCAAGAAAGGGCTTTCTAAATCAGCAGATTGTTGGAGATGTAGTACAGCTAGTGCTTCCTTAATGCATAAGTTTTGGAATTATCCCACAGTGGATACAATTTGAGAGAAAGTAATCACACAAGTAAATGTTGTTTTGGAAAGTTTCTTGATAGTCCGGGACGTGCATGTTCTTTTGAATTATTTACCTCTCTTTTTGGAAATAAAAAAAATCGCCAGCAGAAGTAGTTTTTGTGTCCTTTTGACTGCTAAAAGATTGATACTTCATTACTTGGAAGATAATTTTTCTCCACCTGTTATCCAGTGGGCACAAGATCTAACAATGCTTGCAACATTTGAAAGAATGATGCATAAATGAACTTATGTTTGGACATCTGATTAGCTTTTATAGAAACTTACAGCTAATGTGATTATTTTTCCTCCCTTTGTGTTTTGTTCTATTGGAATATTATTGCATGCAACTGAGGCCCCTTTTGAATGTAAATTAAAAAAAATTAGTTGGGACTAACAACAAAAATTAGGCTTTTATGTAGTATTCTTTGATAGGCTGAGGTGAAGTTGTGTTCCTCAGCCACTCAGAATATAGTTTATTAGGATTCAAGAACACAATTGGCTTTGAAACTAATCACATTCCTGCTTTCTAATCACTAGGTGAACAAATTGTTTTTTTACGTAAGTGTCCCATAGATGCACCAGCCATTGCACCTGATCTAGAGGTAATAGTGTAGATTGCTTCATCGCCTTGTAGACTTTGCTGAGGGAAAGAGAAGTCACAGCCTTTGTTTGGATCTAACTGTGGACTGCAGGAAGATGTCTTAAAAAGAAGCATTTCTATTTCCTGCAGAGCTCAAACCACAACGACCAGAATTTGGGAAAGTTACTTTTCAGAAGTTCAGAATTCCCTGGCTACATGGATAGTGCAGAGGAATAAGGTTTCTAATCTAGAATCAGTTGTTTCAGCTCAGCTTCTAATGAAAAGGATGTTTGGACATTTCTGTGCAGCTGAAGTCCCACAAAAGCCAGAAATGCAAATTTCTGATTTTTTAAAAAAATAAAAATAAAATAGTTCTGACCACATTGCTTACTGCACATAGAAGGCAGTCAATGTCGGTCTCCTCATTTAATTTCTCTTTCTCTCCTCACTTCTTAAAGCTTCTGCATTTCAGCAGACGGCCTCATCTGGCCTTTCCCAGAACAGGAGGCTCTGGCTACCGAAGAAGGAAACCTCTGGCAACTGAAGGTGAGATTTTGGGCCCCTGGGTGTTGAAGCCATAGAAGTGGGTTTGGCTGGGGGGTGGGGAGATAGCAATATGGGAATGCAACATTGTAACATTGCAGCTATTTGCTACTATTGTAAGTTTAACTGTCAAGTGAAAGATGTTCTGGAGATTTCCTGTCTTAGTTTCCAAAAAAGTTTGGCTGGTGTTGATTACTGTTCACTTATTGCAAGTCAACTTGCTTTGGCTTGCTGCAGTCTTCTTATGCAGGGATAGGAAACTACCAGGTCATAGGGATCCCTATCTGGTCTACACATTTCTTCAGCAGCCCTTTCCCCTTTCCCCACTGCTACTGGGCAGGTACCCTTGCTCATATCTCTGATCGGTGAGATCTGAGATAAGAGTGCAGCTGTAAAGGTGTGCAAACTTTAAATGCCCCTTTTTTAATCTTTACATTTTGAATATCTTATTTTCTGGCATATAAGACTCACTTTTTCCCCTGAAAAATACTGTTTGAAAATGGAGGGTGAGTCTTATACACCGGTGTGTCTTATACACCGGCAAATAGTATTTGCTGATGTATAAATGGGGTGTGTCTTATATGCCAGTGCATCTTATATGCTGGCAAATACGGTATATGTAAAGAGTAGATTGTTTAAACTTTGAATGGAACGATGCTGTGCTTTGCAAACCAAGACCCTTCATAAACTGAAATTCAGTTCCTAAATGGAAAATTTCCCCCCGTCCTGCACTTTCCCTAGTGCAGTAGTGAGAATTGTGTAGCCCTCCAGATGTTGTTGGACTGGAACTCTCAGCAGCACCAGACAGCTATGATAGTGGTGACAAACGTTGGGAGTTGCAGTTCAACAATATCTGAAGGGTCACCCAATTCCCACCGCTATTCTAGTGAATTGCTATCTCCTTGCACATCTGAGCCACTAAAGTACCTGTTCCACACAGCCATTCCATGCTCCATGGAAGCAGGCAGGATTGGAGCAGCATCTCGCCACATCTCCATAGCCAGATGTGAAACACTGACTTTGGCTCTGGGGTCCTCTGGGAGTCTCAGCACTGCTGTAATCATTGTGCATCTGGCTATGGGGTCATAGGTATATGCTTCTCTGATCCTGACTGCTTCTCATGAAGCATGGAATGGCCATGAGGGGTGGCTTCAGGGACTTTATAGTAAGCCAGAGTGGAGGGGGATATGGCTCAGTGTAACATAGGTCCACATGTAGGTACTTACACTACACTGAGGGACTGTATGATTGAGACCATAAAATGATGACATGAATGCTGAGATCTGCTAGGGTTCCTCCAGATTTCTCAGTGTTGCTACAATCACATCTGGTTATAGTTATGTAGCCAGACACTTCTGCGATCCTGTCTGCTGCCCAAGAGGCACAGAATGCCTATGCCAGAGAGGATGGGCTTCAGAGGGTGTTCAGTAAGTTGCAGGGTGAAATATGGCTCAGCCTAGTGCAGGCCTGTTGTGCTATGCTAGGCCATACAGGACTGTGGCTATTAAATGTCAAAAGTACACTGATGTCCAGCATTTGGGGAATGATCCTGAAGGCTCTATCCCTTTTTTCCTTCAAGTCAATAATTCATCACTAAATTCCTTGGGGACAGGCCATGAACTTCAGATCATCTGAGGCTTCTTCCATCTGAAGATAAACGTAGTCTACCTGCTTTCATCTTAGCTTTTGTCAGAGGAAAGGGATGTTACCACTTCAAAAAGGATAAGGGCAGGGCCTCTGCTGTGGACTTCCACTATCATTCCTGTGCCCTGGGTCATGTTGTTTCACCCATAACAAGAAACAGATCTGGGGCTCACTTGCTCTTCCTTACCACTACATTCTTGAGTGCCTTTTCATTAATACTCAGACTGCCATGGCTGGAAACACTTGAACTATAGCCTTAGTGGCTGAGCCAAGACTTGGCTGACTGGGACTTTGCTGACTTATTTCCTAGCATAGTAGGGAACTTCTGCTTTTATGGCTGTTTTGCCCAACTCCCATCATTCCTTCTCTGCATGGCCATTGCTAAAGGATTGTGGGGATTATAGTACAAATCACTTGGAGGGTCAAATTTTCCTCCTTGGCTTATCAGCTTAAGACAATCTTGTCCAATCTATTGCTCTTTCAATATGTGGTAGACTAAAGCCCCAGGAAGCATTGCCCAGTGCATCCAAAAGCTGTGAGCTGAGGAAAGCTGACCTAAAGGTTTTGTTAAGGTAAAGCAGTGTTAAAGAACACAATACTGCAGCACAGAGCTATACAGAAGTGTTATGTTTGTGAGTATTATGTTGTTACTAGAAAATATGTATGTTACTTAGGATTGTCATTTGATTAAAAAAAATGCTACCTACAGGCAATAAATTTCACTAATCATGTGGTAAAGTGTTGGGAGTGAGGTTTATTGTTTCTTTTGGCTAAGTTTTGCTGTGTGCTAACAGTAAGATAGCCCTTAGTTCTCATTTTTATGTACAAAGATGGGCAGCTTTTATTTCAAACCTTTTATGATGACATACTTGTACCCTGCTTTCTTCTGTAAAATAGTATCCCCACTCTTAAACCCTAGTGGATTCTGTTTTGTCCAAATTATGGTTTGTTAACTACGTTTTGGTTAAAAAAAAGTGTATCATGTACAAAGATTGATGCTAAAATGTGGAAATAAAGATGGTTACTATGTTTGTGTTTCTCCTTGCCACATCCACCCTGGGGCTCTTGTATTGTTAACAATTACATGAGGGAGAAATTTAAACAGAAGCTTTTAAAAAGCTTCATGTGTTCTGTTCTGCAGCTGGTGAAAACACGAGATTTGCCTGCCCCTAAACAGGCCAGAACTCAGTAATTACATAATTATTTCTTCCACTACTTCAAATCAATTCATACTTCTAATTATTCCTACCACTTTTCTACCTCATTCTGGTTTTTTTTTTCCTTACAAGGTAGGGGAGTGTGGAGAAAAACAGTACACTGTTCTCAAGATTCATTTGCTTGAGTGAAGGAGGCTACAAGTATTTCTTGCTCTGTAAGCATAAAATGAAGTGTCTTTGTGTTGTGTTCTTTTTGTGATCAGATGTCTGTTACAAGGTTATAAACCGACCATTTGAGCTATAGGGTCCTTAGCATGCACTGAAGGCAAGAGATGATCTCACTGAAAGACTGTGAGATGATTGCTTGAGAATGCAGAAATTCATCTTCCAAGTAAGTTTCAGATAGGGAATGGGTGATGAATGACTCTTACAGACAAGTCACCTATTAGGACTGAAGTTCTTAGCCTTATATGAGACTGAGGGGTTAGTCTCTGATAAAATATTCCATCATCTCTGCCCCTACAAAATAATTGTATGCTCTACTTTTTTTAAAAAAAGAATGCTTTTCTAATTAAAAAAAAGTCACAAATCTGGGCATGGACTCTAATAGAGACTCCTAGCACAATAACAAATGTGTGCATATTAGAGCTGGAAATAATGAATCAGGCAACAAATTACCTCCTCCATCAGATAGTGCTCAGGGGTATGAGAATATACACAGGCATATATGGCCAGGAATTGCAGCTTCATCCTTCTGCATTTGTGTGGACATCATCAACGACAGACACATACCCCAAAACTGCAAATACCTTTGCCATTGTTAGACAAAAACTGATTGAGCTACATGTGTGCAGTGGCTCATTGTGTGTTTCTGCTGAAATTAAGATCTTTTGTGATAGTTTACTCCTGCTTAATGTTTTTTTTAAGATTTCCATCCCTGATGGAAGATGACGCCAGCAATTATCGCCTCCCCTTCTGCCCCCAACTACTATTAAGAAGATTGAAGTGCTTTCATTCTCTTACACTCTCTTGCTTAATAATAGAATAGGAGAATGGAAGCACATTAGTCTTCTTGCTAACAGTTTGAGGTGGCGGGAGTGCAGTAGGGAAGGAGATAATTGCTATTATCTTAGTTAGTTATTGAAGCCCTAGTATTGCGTTAGTGGTTTGAATGCTGGACTACAACTTGGAAGACAGGGTTTGAATCCCTGCTGGGCCATGGAAACCCATGGCAAGTCCCACAGTCTTTGTGAAGTATCTTAGCCTCAGAAGAAGGCAAAGGCAAACCCCCCCTCTGAACAAATCTTGTCAAGAAAATCTCATGATAGGTTTGCCTTAGGGTCACCATAAGTCAGAAATAACCTGAAAGCACACAATAACAATTTTAGTGGTAGTCAAATTGCTCCCATCTCATGTTAAAGTCACATTTTCTAGCACAAGATATGGACACACAGTACTGAAATAGAGCCACCTGCCACAGAACTATGGTTTTATTATTTAGGGAAGGGGGTGAACCCTGTAGTATTTACATTAACAACCCTACCTGTACACTTCAACTTTTTGTACCAAGGGAAAAGCCAACATCACATCAGTGGTTAACAAAACATTCTGTTGTTCCAAAAGATTAAATTATACCAGATCTCTTTCTCTGTCCTCTTCACCTCTGCCAAAACTGGACTTCTCAAGGAAAAGTCAGGAGTGTCACTTGCTTTCCCTAGTAAGTTTCCGGCATCTTTGAGAGTCATCAGGGAGACATTCAGAAGATGCACTTCTGGAAATGCAGTGGTGGAGGCAGGGTTGGGATGTTTACCTCTTGAATTTCTCTGTGCTGTGTCAAGATGCTGGCACCCACCTAGCAAAAGGGGGAACAATCATACCTGGTTGTGGGTGAGCTCTGCTGTAAATAAGACCCTTACCTACCGCAGAGGAGAGGAGTCCAAACTAATATTCACAGAGAAGGTGCCTGAGCATATAATAACATGTGCCCAGGTTTGGCCAATGGTGGCAGCCATTCGTTGCCTGGGAAGTGGTTATGCTCAGCTTTGTGAAGCAGCAGAGAATGAAGTTTGCATCTGCCATAATTACAACTTAAGAACAGGTGTCAATTTTACTCAGACTCCTTTTCCATGTAGTGGTTAGTGATATAGAATCCAAGTGATTAATTTTATACACTCTTACTCTAGGTGGTAGGATATGTGTTTACTAGCTGAAGCAACTGGCTGCTTTTGATGACTGATGATGCAGATCATTCTCATATTTTTTCCACATTTTCCTGCTTAAGTTCCATCTAAATACATCCTCACCAACTCATTGTCCTCTAAGTCTGCTGGACTATAATTCCCATTATCCCTGGATGGGATGATGGTTGTAATCCAACATCCCTCAAGGGTGGTTGACTTTAGGAAAACTGCTCTAATTGCTTCAGGATCTGATTTGGGTGGTGGTGATTTTTCCCTTGACTCTGGTTTGTTCCAGCCCCTCCCCTAAGATGGCACAGCTTTGGACAGACAGTCTTCGTTAAATATAGGTATACATACTTTTTTAAAAAAACATCAAAAATAAATTAAAACGCAGACATGCCAAATACATCATCGCCATTGGTGAAACAGCTAACTGGCTTTTTATGGACAGCAGATAGACTCAAAACAATAAACTGGTTGCAGTGGATGGTGCAGAAGCCAAGCTCTTGTATGGTTTCCTACAGGAGTCCGTCCCTCCCTGGTCCTGTGGCATTTTGAGATTTAATGCCTCTCTGATGATTTACATGAGCTCTCTAGTGGAAGGGCACTCCCACTCACTCCAATTCTGTCCTGCTTTAAGGGCAGAATAATAGTCTGAAGACAGGGTTTTTTTTCCTTTTCTGGAAGTTACAGCTGCTTCAGAGAGCTGATTCTGAATCACTACTGCTTTCCAGTTTGTTTCAGTTAATGGTTTCTGTATATGAGAAAGCTCTTGCATAGGAAGTTATTGTAGGCTACTCTGTGCATTTGGGTTGCAGTCTAAAACCTCAAATTTAGA
Source organism: Cyclura pinguis (assembly GCA_030412105.1). Taxonomy (NCBI): domain Eukaryota; kingdom Metazoa; phylum Chordata; class Lepidosauria; order Squamata; family Iguanidae; genus Cyclura; species Cyclura pinguis. The sequence continues at coordinate 68,190,546 of CM059602.1, read as the reverse complement.
GGTACAGCAAGGGCTGAGGTGGGGAAAGTTTGCCAACTTTTTTGTCTAGTAGAACTCTGGTATCTTTAATAGTTTTATGAGAACAAAAATATAGCAAATGAAAGTCTTCTCAGTTTCAGAAAAGATTCACCTGCTACATACCTGACTGTAAGGGAACCCTGACAGTGAAACTATCCAGCAAGTGCTAGCTGGAGATAGAATTCAGTCTGTCTAGGGAGGGTTTTATGGAAGACTTTGTACAGCAGCCATTAGCCCTCCCTTAAAAAGGTTATTCAGTGCTGCAGGATTTGTGCTGACACTTCGCTGGAACAGGACAAGTTTACTCACTCCCATCTTAAAAGCTGGAAATGTAAAATTTGAGAAGGGAAATTTCTCTGTTTACCTCTATTTTGTTTGTTTCTCTACTGGCTGTTTTTCTGTGCCCAAAGGTAAACAGAGTAGGTTGCTTTATGTTTCTAGGTGTTCTGATTTGCTAGTCAAGGCCAAGGGGAGTGCCCCATTCTCTGCAGTTAGAAGGTTCACGTGCTTCTATGCACTGTGTCTTCCCATGGGAGAAAACAGAAGAAATCTATCGTTTTCTTACTCGCCTGTTTAGTTCTAGAGCAGCTGAGGCACACATACCAGGGGAGTTGTGGAGAGAGAAAAAAGCCATTGCCTGCTTTCATACATATATCCACTCTGTGTCGTGGATAAAGAGCAAACTTTGGCTGGAATCCTCATTTACTTACACTGGCCTAACCAGGAGCTATCTGCTTCAATACTTTGAAAGACATTTGCACAAGAAGATATCCAGTACCTCTTTGTTTGGTGGTTTCCCCTGGCTCTGTAATGACACCTGAAAGGTAGTGAGTTACAACTTCAGCCTCATGGACCTGCTGTCAATATACTGGAAGTGTAGGAGAGCACGCAAAAACCCCCCCCAAAAACCCTGCTCCTTTGCTCAGCTGTACAACACAGTGTTAACTCTATCTTTGAGTGGCTGCAGGAATGCACCTGGGAGCTCCTGGATTTGCCCTACACAGCCAGGACAAGAAGCAACCCTTGCAGTCTAGTGTAAATATGCTAGGTTTTACCAGCACACTAATAGGATCCTGATGATTGACGAATGTGGGGTTGAGCATTAGGACGCTATAGACATCCTAGTGGGAAATGATCCAGTGTTGTCGCTCTGTTGTGTGGTGGGAGAGGAGGGATCCCATTTTCTCCTTTCACTTAATGGGGTAACACCTATATAGCTCACATTAGCACACTGTGTGCAATAAAAGCAAAACTATATTAGACCAGCCCATACCTTTAAGAGGCTGGAACTGATTTGTTGTTGTCTGCTTAAGCATAGAAGGTGGAGAGCACAGTAGATGCTACTGAAGTGCCAGGCTGACATTACACAGGTTTAAGAGAATCACATCCTATTATGTTAAAACATTCCAAGAAAAAGGTTAGGAACTGGCAAGGACAGAGGCCACCAAAGGCTGGACGGCAATGGCCGAGATTTCCAGAGGCAATGATCAGCATCCTTTGATAAGCCAGGCCATGACGCTGGTCAAGCCCTGGTCTAACTCTTCATTGTGCAAACCTTGACTAAGTCAGTAAAGGGCATTCCATTTGCGCCCCAGCTAATGAGACTTTAACATTGCTACAAACCTAAAGATGTAACCCAGAGGCGCTTTTCATCTCTTTAAATTAGAACATCCTTCAGCAGTGGTCAATTTTTTAAAAAAAAACACATCAAAATAAACAGTGCCTTCACCCCTCCCTAAGCCGCCCCTTCTTTCCCCATTCCCTTATCAGAAAAAAAAAAAGATCTCTTTCCCAAGGAACATTATAAAAAAGTACTTTCCAAAAGAACCCAGCATGAAAATCCCCAATATGAGCAGGCATCAGGCTTGGCTGAGTGTAGAAAAATGAAGGCTTCTGAGGCAGAAAGGCAGCGCCCTGTTGGCATGAAAGCCAGGCGCTATTGGGAGACATCAAGGCAGCATCCCTGCTCCAGGCCAGTGGCACATGGACCAGGTGCTGACTGGCTGTGAGGAGCGGGAGGTGGGACTTTTTTCTTTTTTGTCATTTTCTACGAAAATAACTGCAGCATGGACTGATAGCTCAGCAGGCCACATCCATGGTGCTGAGCACCTGTGGGCTGCCTCTTGGAGCAACTCCGTTGGGTCCAAGTCACTGGATTGGCAGGCTGAGCTTGGAGAAGTGGTGGTCACAACTGAGTGGTCTGTCCTTTATTGTGGACCGAGAAGACATGTTCCCCTTGGATGCCAGTGGTCTAGTACACCCCCAGTTCCACCAGGCAACCTGAAGCAGTGAGGCTGGAGTAAGCAACTTGCCAGAAAAGAGATACGATGCATATCTGTACAGTCCATGGACGCAGTAAGTACAATGGCGACTGACATCCTGGGGAATGGCTCTGGGCTTCTGTAATAATCTTACCATTTCATTAAAAGATACAATTAAGAGAGAGAACACAGGTGATACTGGCCCCTGCTGTGCAACAACCAGCAAAGTACTTATACATGGAGTTCAGGAAAAGTTGTTTGGGTGGTAATTTCCTTCTCCATTCTATGTTTTCTTGCAATGGAAAAGCCAAGACTTCAGGATAATATCTTTCCTTTGTGCTAAACCACTAGAGAGTGGCCTGCACAGGGTTTAAGCATGCCTCAATTGCACATTGGGAGATGTGTTTAAGCGCATGCTTATGGATCAGAGAAAAGCACACTTTTTATATATACACACTGCAGAAGGAAGCAAAGGCTATCTCCTAGGCATGTATATACAAAGGGGAGGCAAAGTGGGCCTGCCTAAGCAGAACTTAGCACAGATCTCCTGCAGCTCTCCTGCACAGCCATGGCACCCAGGCCATAGTTCAAAGTTGCAATCCTCTGGTTGTAGAAGAAAGCTGGAACAAGACCCTCCGGAAACTGACCCATCCCAGATTTGTCTCCCTATCCTAGAATCTACAGTTCTCAGTGTCACCTGCCTCTTCATGTGCACTGACCCCCTCCTAGCTCAGCCCCATTGTCAAATATGCAAACATCTGCACAGTAATGCATATCCAGAGGCCCCAGCACGTGCTTGCTGCTGAGGCTCCCCCAGCCCAACTCTGATAGATAAGAACAAAAAATATATATATTCCAGCCGTGTAGCAGTTCCAGACTGGGCAACAAAGCAAGAAAATCCCTGAAGACTTGGAGGTGGTCAAGTTTGTGTTTCTGTTTCTGTCCATTTGACAATGATCCAAAGTGCATCTGTTCAAGTAGGTCCGCCTCCCAGGACCCGCCATTGCCCTGGTGCAGGGATGATGGCGGGTCAGTTTTCATTTGGCACGACATACGGTGGATCCAGCTCCTCGGGCTGGGCTGTGCTGAAGGAGACAACATTCCTCGCTGCGGTTTGAGAGCAATCCCGGGCTCCCGGACTGGCCAAAGCACAAGAGAAAAAGAGTCTGGTGCGTGCGGCATCAGATTGAGGTTTCATCGCTCCTGCTCAGTGATCAAACACAAAGCGAGACGGGACGGGGAAAACAAACACATGGTCGTGGTCATGAGCAGGTTTGAGCAAAGCACCCCCCTGGGGCTCACATGTTAATGGAGGAAATTAAAAAACAGAAATCTGGGCGATTGAAGAGAGAGGTGAGAACGAGAGACAGAGAAGGGAGGGGAGGAGGAGGAGAGGGCGGGTTAGTGCCAGAGAGCTGAGGAAGAAGTTAGAATAGGACAGCAACCCCTCAATTACCCTCCTCCCCAACAACATCACCGCACCTGGGATAGTGCTTTGGACTGACCGCTTGCATCTCATAGCAACCCTGGAGAGGTCCCAGTATGCAAGCAGAAAAGTCCACTGTCAACATCAAAGGAAGCCTCTTATACTTTAGCCTCAAAGCACAGCCTAGGAATGCATCTTTTTTCTTCTATTCCAACCTGGTACCTCTGCCCTTCCCCTCCTAAATCTCCTTCCATTGTTCAGAGGCAACAAAGGGTTTCTATGGCCACAACGATGTCTTTCACTTTCTAACCCATATCAGGGTATCAAGCTGAAGGGGCTACAGAAGGAATAGTCCTACTCCTGGCCAGAGAAGGAATGAGTGCAAGAGTGGAAAGGACAAAGGCAAGGGAGGTGGTAATGCTTAGCAAGCCCCAGTGAAAATAAAGTAGTAGTGGACAGAGAAATTATTTTTTGAGAGGCAAGCTTGAGGACAAGATGGGGAGGAGTAAGATATAGTAAAGTACCAGCCCAGAAGGATTGGAGGCACCAGGAGTGGTGCAAGGATGGATATCCACACACAAAGGCAGAGAGCTCACACGTAAGAGCTGCCAAGCAGAACCCACCAAGGATAGCTCTGCCATACTCACTCAGAGCCTGAAGAGTCCTCATCCACAGTGCCAGTCTTTATGCTCATTGTGATGGGTGTCAAGCCATTGAGTTGCTCCTGTAGCGTCTGGCGGGGTCTGGGTACTCCACCGCCACGGCTGCCATCACTTCCTGAAGAGCCATGGGATGACACCATCCCTGAGCGGCAGCTGGAGAGCTTGTTGTGAATGCGCTGGATGCTATTCTTTTCACTGATGGGGGGCAAGCACTTCTTCTTTAGGATGCCTGGGGAAAGAATGTGGTGGAGTCAAGAGAAACAATCCCTGCTGTGGGTACTCGGCCAAGGCCAAAGTACCACACTGCATTTGTCACGTCACTTGCCTTTCCATAGCTTGGCCAAGTATGTCAGGAACAGGAGATGCTACAATAGATGAGGACTATGACATGGAGCCAAGCAGCCCACACCACAGCTCTTAGTGGACTCAGATACAGTGGGGCCCTCAGTTTCTGCTAGGGTTCGGTTCCAGGACCCCCCGTGGATACCAACAGTTGTGGATGCTCAAATCCCATTATGTACAGTGGTGTAGTAAAATGTAGTCCCTTATATCAACTGGCAAAAGCAAAGTTTGCTTTTTGGAGGGTTTTTTTTTTCAGGGGGGAATATTTTCAAGCCATGGTTGGTTGAATCTGTGGATACAGAATCTACCGATATTGAGGGCTGACTACACACACACACAATGGGAGGAAAGCTCCCACTAGCACCAGTGACAACTTCCCTTGCACTGCAAACAGGAAAGGCATGTGGGATGGGGGAAATTCCAGTAAGGTCTGTGGCAGCCCAAGATTAAATCCCACCTTCAATACACCAAGAAACCAATTTGCTATTAATTTGTATTTATAAAAATCAGCTACCCAAGGGCAAACTACATGATAAATGTCAGATCTAACTTGCCCCAAGTCAAAACATGCTGCCACAGAATGACCAAGATCTTATTTCAGTGCAATGTAAATATCTGGTGGCGGATTTACATTACACTGATTACCCTAAACTGAATACCAAAATAGCACAATGTATATGGATCAGTGGTCAATGAGCATGGATGACAACCCATTGTGCAACTGCAGTATGTAATTGCAATGCATATAGGCAATGCACAGTCGAACACTGTACTTTAACATGCTGCCACATGCGCAACTCCGCTTATGCCGGTGTCAGCTGGATATGACTGTTATGCATTGTCCAAAGTGGAGGTAGGGGGACACTCCACAAGTGTAGCACAACCTATGCCTGTGTAAGTCAGTAACAAGATGTTGGCCACTGTGTTCAAGAGAAAGAGGATTCTGTCTCACCTTTCTAAAACACCTGCAGTTTCCCCATAATAGGTTCCTTCTCTTGACCACCTCCTCTAACTCTCTTCCAATCAGCTATGCTTGCATGGAGAGAAACTGCTTTGTGTTCAGAGGGAATGGTAGCTTAGTGGTAGAGCACAGGATTTCCAAGCAAATATAACCCAGATTCAGCACTGGCATCTTGGGCTTGGAAAAGATCTTGCCTAAAATCCTGATCAGACGCTGCCAATCAGTGTTGAAAACACTGGACTAGGTGGAACAAAGGTTTGACTCAGTATAAAAGGCATCTTTTTATATTTCTATTTCTGCAATGAAGGTTCAAATCCAGGAAGCATCTTCTCTTTAGATGAAGGCTCACAGCTCAGTGACAGAGCACATACTTCTCATATGAAAAGTCGCACATTCAGTTGCTAGCCTTTCCAGAAAGGTTAGGGAAAAAACAAAAAACTTCCACCTGAAACCTAGAGAAGACACCACTAGACAGCGAATCTAGAAGTAGCTAAAATCTGACTAGGTATAGGGCAGAGAGTGGAAATGCTTTTGGGAGGGACTACAACTCCCAGAATCCCCCACTGGCAATGTTGGCTGTGGAATTCTGACAGTCATGGCCCAAAAAAGGAACAATTACACACTGAGGGTCATTTTCAATTATCTTAAAAAGCTAAGGTCAAAAGATGTGATGGCTGTGGAGTAAGTTCTGCAATTTAATCTTAAATCTTATCAGTCATGACATTACTTGCTTAGACTTTTTTTGCCTACTTTTTGCTAAGGCACTGCATCAACTTTAGGTTAAAGTAGAGTTTACTGAGACATCTGAAAAAGAGGAAATTGACAAAAATTGGTGACTCCTTCCTTTCTGGAGCAGGACACAAGGGAGCTAAAGCAGGACTTGCATGACTGTCTGCTCTCAAAACAACATGTCAGTCAACATGTTGAGTTAAATTCTGATACCTGTACAAATTATGCCAATCAATAAAATGGGCACCTGCTTCTTTTACCTAACCTGCGCCCACTTTTTTTTTCATTGTCAGTCATGCAGTTGGACAGAAAGCTATGTCGTACATTGAGGTCTTAGTATATTTTACCGGAAACTAGATACTCTTGCTTCTGAGCTAAGATTCTGACCATCAGAGCTGTCCAGCAGTGGAATATGCTGCCTTGGAGTGTGGTGGAATTTCCTTCTTTGGAGGTTTTTAAGCAGAAGCTGGATGGCCATCCATTGGGAATGCTTTGATGGCTGTTCCTGCATAGCAGGGGGTTAGACTCAATGGCTCCTGTGGTCTCTTCCAACTCTGTGACGCTATGATTCTAAGATTCTCAGTATACAGAATTCAGCATCCGATACTAATAAGCACAAAGAATTGCATGATGCAATTCATTGTTCTGCAGGATGGGGAATGGCATATTCCCAGGGAGGCATGTGAGTGGGTGTTTAGATCTTTCAAGAGTCAAACTTCCTTACCTTTCTGGGGCTGGGCAGTATGGTGAGGCAGTGAGCCCAAGATGCCTTCCCTGGTCTGCATTTCCCCATTCTCTCTAGGGATCTCTTCTGGTGGTCCCAGCCAGTCACTCTTGCCAACTGGCTCCACACGCAACTTCTCTGACCCAGCATGCCCATCACTCTCGCTTGCTGTGGTCACAAAGTCACCTGGCCAGTAAGGTTTGCCAGGCCCAGGGAGGTTATCCACTGGGGAGAACAGAGAAAAGAACCATAGGTTTGAACTGTGAGCACTAGGTCTGTTCTGGTCTTCCTGCCTTTTAAGCACCTGTGAAGAAGCTCAGCCAAGTTACATAAAGAGAAACAAAGGAAGAGGCTTACCCAAGAGGATGTAGTTTATACCAAAATGCTTGACACAAAAAGAATTTAGGTCCAGATAAAACTACATTACTGCAAGATGATAGGAAAAGATATTTACCTCACTTCCACAGTTCTGGAATCCTTACTTGTGATACTACAGTAGTAAAGTTGGGCCTCCCATGAGGCAGAATGTGACCCTCACTTCAAGCAGTGAATTGGGCACCTCCTCCTCCTCTATCATCAGGAGGGCTGCCTGTCTTCCCACTACCAATAGGGCTGTTGCCCAGCTCCAAGAACTCCTAAGAACAGAGCATCAGGTAGCCATATCAGAGGGCCCCACTAAGCAACTCTCCCTCTAGAGCAGTGGTGGGAAATATCTGGCTTTCTAGATGTTGTAAGACAGCAACTGCCAGCAGCTTTACCATAGCTAGTGCTGGGAATTACAGTCCAGTAACATCTGAGAAACTGCACTGTTCCCCCACTCCAAACTATGGCAAATGCTGCAGCAAGAAAAGAGCCAATGTGATGCCCTGGAATGGCCACCAGTCAAATACCTCATTCAGAGAACCCTTCAGAGTGGGGCATCGGGTAGGTGGGCAGGAGACTCTCCAGCCCAAATGCTTTTTCATGAGGAGGTCCAGACCAAGAAAAACTTAAATGATAGATTTACATTTATAAGATACAGGAGCACAGCTGAATGTCACCTTTCAGGGGAAGACAGAATAAGTCCTCAGAATTATCTTTCCAATCAGACTGGAAATATTTTCATAATCCCAGAATAGCAAGGTTTGGAGATTGATCACCCAGAAAAATCATAAAAACTTACAGAATGCAAAATTATTAATAAGGAAATTATGACTAGGATACGTACAGAACTGCTTGTCGCCATATGTCTCTATGTGTCCACACTAATATTTGAACAGAGACCCTTCTTCAGGTGCTCCACAGGTGGCTACAGGAGTCTACAAAGGTCTGTGGTGGCACCCTGACTGCGGAATACTCTCTCCAAAAGGCTTGTCTGGTGCCTACTTTTAGGTCATTGAGATGTCAGGTAAATACTTTTTTAAAATTTCACAATTTTTAATCCTGCTTTCATTACTATATGCAGCTCAATGTTTGTTTTTAATTCCACTAACTGTTTTCATATTGTTTTGCAATATTGTGATGTTTTAACACCCTTGTTTTATTTTCTTTTGTTTTGTTTAAAACTATAACACAATACATTAAAGCAAGAGCATCAGCTCGCCTGGAAGCATATTGAAGGGACAGATATAAAACAATAAAAATCAATCTGATAATAATACAATACTGCGTTTAAGGGCCAACACCACTCTAACATTCAATGCTCATGAGATGATCTTTTGGAGTAATCCCATAAGCACAGAAACACAGGAAAGAAACTGCTTAAGCACTAAACTATTAAAGAGATTATTGTGCCAGCAAGATCCTACATTCTTATCAGGTTTTGCTCATGGATCTACCCCTACAATACTAAACAAAGTAACAGCTCCGGCCACAGCATTTTTACAGGCAGTATATACCTGCAGAATTGTAAGTCATCTTGAGTGCCAAACATTACTTTGTAGGAAGGCCAAAATATTTATTAACTACATATGTATGTAAAAAGTATAAGCAAAAGGAACCCTAACTGAATAATCTGGAATCTATTATGGGCAGCCTTGTAGGTGGAATCTCAATATACTGACACAAATTCTGATCTAGATGACACCCACCCCAGTCCATTTGTCCACCATTAAAGGGCTCTGATATTCCTGGAGGTGCTACAAGCATTACCCTTTGGAGTGCTATGTGCTGGGAGTTTCTCGTTGTTAGGGCACAGCAAGTTCTCCCAGCAAGGTTCTCTGGCAAATTCTTCATCTTCTTCACTATCTGAGGAGTGGGTGGAGGCATAGGATCCACTCTGGTCATCCTCCAGGGAGAGGTCACTGTCAGAGTCAGTGTCACGCTCTGTGAGCAGAAAAGCAAGAGGGAGAGAAGGAGGGACAGAAGGAGAGGGAGGTCAGGATAAAAGGACCGCCTGTCTATCTTGTCTCCCAAATGCCCTCCAACCCACTTATACACACTCATACTCTAATTCACACTTTAGGGCTCACAGCTAGGACTTAGAAGCATCCAAGAACTTAAGCAAGATGTGTGTCTAGGATGGAGGTGCAACCTGACTTTGATTTGAGAATGTGAAAAAGTTTTGCTAAACGACTTATTCTTGTCAAGACAGGCTGACAAGGCAAGACAGTTGATCTTGTAAATCCCTATGAAACTTCTTGCGTCTAGCATGGCAGATGCGTTTTTTCTCAATTTGTGCAAAATGTGGGTATGTGTTTTTCTTCAGAAAAGGGAAAAGAGACTAGTTTTGTGCAGAGAGAAGGACATCAAAAAGAGATTAAATAGGCTCTCCCATGCTTCTGATTTTTAAAAGTCCATGCAGTAACAGCAGATATTGTTTAGCTGCACAGTTTGTGCAATTTATGCAAAAATCATAAGCACAAACTAAAAATTCTCTCAAGACCAACAAAAGTTTGAGGTTTCACAAGCAAGAATTTACATGCCTATGCAAATATGCAATGATTCCGATAAGTGACTTTGGATAAATTTTCATTAACCTAATCAGATGATTCTAGCATATAATGAAACTTCTCACCATTGTTTTGATCCTTGGCTTCCAGAAAGAGTGAGCTGGGATCTGCAGGCCCAAGATGCACCTGGCTGTTGTTTAAGCCAGACTCTTCCCTGTAAGGGGAAAGCCAGAAAAGTTGATAGAGTCCCTAGCTTGGAGTTCCCACAGCATAAAGTGGTGAGCCTTACATGAAGGAAGAAAGCAGCTACAAATTCCCCCTAGACAATGTTGAAATGAGTAGACATGTTTACCCTGAGGACAAGAGACTCTTAGATTTGAAAAAAAAACACTTGATACAGAATAGATAAGGATAACAAAAACATCTTTCTAATCATGACACTGACAAGATTTCTGCCAGATGTTTGTCTTAAAAACATGTTCTTCAGACAACCATTATTCTGTCACATTTTGTTCTGTTACTTCCCCGTGCAAAATTAATATCCATAAAAACTGTCGGCTAAAGTATTCTGAACCGCTGTGGCTTTGGAATCCTAATAAACAAACACAAAACAAGCAAACAAAAAGAGATAAGCCTCAAAATGACAAAAAGAAGCAACCTTCAAAATAGTCCTGGGAGGAAAAAGAAGAGCTTTAATAAAATGGTAAAATGCCTAACATAACTGAGTGGAGACCTTGTTACTGCCCTGGCTAGTCCGAGCTTTGGGGATATTAAAAGATATCCCTTGATATCACAATTCGGCTTCACTTCTCTATTCCTCTACACGTCCTTGCGAGGCCACCGGACAAGCACGTAAACAAGCTTGGCCGCTAATAACCGTAATATTCAAACTACAATACAGGCAGGCCAGAAATAGCTGACTCACTGCTTTAGGAGATGTCCAGGCAAGTACTCTAATTAAGTATGCACACTACTTACAAAAGAGCCTCTGCCCCGCGATGGCAGCTTGATGGGTAAACTATGCAAAACCCAAGTACTCTGCGTTTGCATACTGGCTACTCTATTGAAAACTGCTACGATAACTCAATCATTCAGATTCCTCTATTGAAAACTGCTACGATAACTCAATCATTCAGATTCTGACCGTTCAGAGGCTTGTTCTCAAACTCCAAATCTATTGTTTTCCCCCAAGTACGGCATAGCCTGCAGTCACAATTCTCCTTATAAAAACCCTTGATTCCGAGACCTTCCTCGGAACGCTCCCAAGTTTCATCCCGCCTTGCCGCTGCTTTGCTTGGCGAGCCTCCCCTCAGCTCCACGTGCTGAGCTACATCACACCCCAGCTTCACTCTCTAGTTTTCCTGGGCTTCAGGACAGGTGAAGTATCACCCAAACCAGCAATCCCTCTAAAAATCCCTGTATACCACTCCAACCTTTATTTCCTTTAGTTATCTTGTATGAGTGTGTCGCATACACTGTTTTGCTCGTATTTAATAAACATCATTTATTATTTCAACTTCTGTGTTCTCCTTGACTCGACCCGACCCCGTAGACATAGGGTTCAAGATCTCACTAAGTTACCCTGCCTCTCGTAATGCTAAGCAGTGCTCTGAGCTAATTTTCCCCAACTTTAGTTGAGCACATTTTGGTGTCCCTCCCGGGACCCCCAGTTCACAGGGTAACAACCTTGTCCAGGGGCACAAAGAATTCAGTTGATTCAAGAATTCTAATAAAGCAATATTCCTTAAACTGTGGCTTTAAAATTCTAGTGCGCAACTTACCACAGTCCAATTCCCTTCCCCTAGCAGAATTTTTCTAAACATGCCTAGCATGCAATGCTAACCTTTTAGGATTAATAACACTTAAAGAAATAGACTGACAAGAACAGAGAGTACCAGCATGAGCAGTGGTATGAAATGTTTGCCCATGAGAAGGTTTGTACGTCTTTAATTAGATACAAGCATTCACATCAACTCAGCACTAAATATAGACAAACAATGGCCCTTTCCGCATGGCATTTGCCATGCGAAAGGGCGGCTGGCGCGTCACACAGTTGTGAGAAGCAATCTGCACGACGCACTCACAATTGCGCAACGCTCCAGGGGTCGGCAGGTGCTGATTGCACACATTTTCATTTTCGGCTGCAAGCTGAAAATGGTGCGCGATCGTGCATTGCTCCAGGGCTCCGTGCGCACTTACCTGGCATGCGGAGCCTCTGGAGATGCGCCTGTCGCACTTCCTGCCCCAGTGCAGCCTGGGAAACTCCCAGGCTGCACTGTGGAAGGAAGAGGCAGGGCTCTCGTGCGAGCAGGCAGCTGCTGCGGAGCTGAAGGAACCCGGACACGACAACCTCTCGCCAGAGGCTGCTCACGCGATCCCTGCACCCCAACGCCGGAAAAAGGTAAGGTGCAGAAAGGGCCAATGACAGGATTCACATGTATCACATGCAATTATCAGTAACAAGCTATCTGAAAACAGTGGATTGCCCTCTTAGATGCCAAAGACAGAAGACACTAGCAACCAAGGAAAAGGTGTTCTGTTCTGAGAATCAATTTTCAACACAGAAGATCTGCCTACTATAGTAATCACTGGTTAGTTTCATAAACAAATGATGGTAGGACTTATAAATGCTATTTGATTTCTGGCATTAGAATTACCTGAGCACAAAAGGGATGTAGCTGTGTTGACTCTTGCCTGAGCGGACAGTGCTGTGCAAAGAGCCGGTGGAATCTCCAAAGGGTGTGTGGTAGAGCTGCCCATCCACATAGGTATTGTTGCAGTTATAAGCCTGCGGAAGTCATAGCAGTTAATGGAAATGAAGCTCCAAACAGAAGGAAGGCAAAATATCATCCCCTCTCCCCACTCTGTCAGGTTCACCCTACGTACTCTTTATGACAGGCCTTCTCCTCCAGCTGATAATCTCTGCAATCCACTCTCTCTGCCATATTGCTGTAAAAGACCAACCTGTCCTCTCCCCACTGTTCCCTGGGCTGGAGAGAATTCTACCTACCTGAGGTGCAGTGTCATGTATATTCTGCTCCACGTGACCACAACATTTGATACTGAGTGAATCTCAGCTTTCAGTGGCGGAGCTTGGAGTATGTGGGGGGCGCGGGAGGGGAGGGGCTACGGTGTGTGGGGGCATGGCCTCAGTGCGTGGGGTGTGACCAGGGCATGTGGGGTTTGGCACGAGCCAGGATGCCCCCAAAACATTGCCACCCTGGGCGAAGCGCCCCTCTCACCCCGTTCCTACACCACTGTCAGCTTTCCAGAAAACTCCTGCAAGTTTCTAGTCCTTAAGGCAGAGGTGAGCAATTGCATGAGGTTCAGGAACCACACAGATCTCAGAAGGCCCCTCACCTGGTCCCCAGTCCTGTGTTTTTTAAACTTAAAAATACTAAAAATGACCCCTTCACTTTTTTAGGGCAGGAGTGGACAACTGTGGCAAATCCAGTGGCCATTTTAAGACCCTGGGACCCTATGGGGGCCACACAGACTACCAAACTATAAAACAAAAAGTGAAAAGTGCTGGGACATCCACTTCCGGTTCCCAGAAATAGTTCTCTTTTAACGTTAATCAGTATAGTGAGGCTTTGCAAACTATTGGAGGCTGCCAGAAACCAATGCACTCTCTTTTTTGACCAGAAAATGGTTACTCTAGGGATTCCAAACATGTTTCGGGCCCCAAAACATCCAGGGAGGGGCAGATGTGGTCCAAGGTACACCTTGCTCACTCCTGCTCTTGGTTGTGGTGGGGGAAACTTCACCATGTTTTTGCCCCTGTGCTGCTTTAGGCCTAGAGAGGTCTGGTTTAAACCAAGAAGAGGCATTTTTAAAACTAGGAAGTAAGCTGAAAGCCAATTTTTTAAAAAAATTAATCCCAGCCTAAAACAGCCTGCGGGGAGGGGGCAAAACTTGACAAAACTGTCCCAGAAAGCACAAAGGACATTTTGGGTAAAATAAAAAAAAATAAAAAGATAAGGAGCTCAAAACTGCCTAGGTCTGTGGGTTGGTTCTACCTTAAGGCTATGAAGGTATGTGTGGAAAGGTGTGGGTAATGCCTCATGAAATCACGGGCACGGGTTGTACAGGATTTCCAGTATTCAAAGATAATGCTTCAGTGGCTTCCATAATTTCTTGCCCTCTTCATAAAAATAGCGAAAGCAAAATAAAATAAATTAGGTAAAACATGCACCTGCATGTACATTTACTTGACTGCAATAATATGCTAAATCCAGCTCGCAAAATCCAGCTTTTGTAGGCACAGAATTTGCAATATGCCTTCAGGCAGATGTTGATTCTGTGAAGTGATGTTTTTCTCATTTTTATTTTTAAGAACAGTGTTCGGTATCCAGAAAACCTCCTTGTCATATCCATCAGCAGCCCACATTGTTTTTTGCCTATAAGGCTGCTGGATTGTTTTTCCTCCAACACTCACCGCTGTCAAGGTAGATTTGGTAGTGAGTGTGGGGTCTGTGCTGTGCTTCTTGCCACAACTGGATTTGAGAGCTTTCCTAACTTCTTTGCATAGGATAACACAGAGGAGGAAGATTAAGGGACCCTGTTAAAGAAACAAAGAAGATCATTAGCCTTGAATGATGGCCTCAGAGCTCTTAGACTGTACCCAAGACACCATCAACAACACTGAGGGAAGTTTAGAGTCTAACTTGCAGACCCTGCTTTCCACCTCCCATCTCACATTGTACTGCTGCTTTCTTGTGACCTGTTTGCTCCCATTCACAAGCATAAAGAGTAACATGTTTCTTAAAAAAATAAGCATGTAAACATGCATTGTCTAAAGACAGCACTAGATTCCACACAATCTTCAATCAGGCAGATGTGGCTAAATCAGTTCAGATATAACAAATTCATACAGTTAGAATGATTGCTGATTTTTTCTTCATAAACACCTTGGGATTATGGTACTTGAAGGAGTGCCTTTTCTTGTATTTACCTCCCTGGGTAACTGTTCCCAATGTTGCTTCATTTCGGTGTCAAATTATAGTTAAATTCAGCTAAGTTTTTGGGCCCAGTGACTATGGCTTAGCTCTAGCCTGCTCACTTACAGAGTTTGTCTCTGGTTTTGTTTTATTCTGTTTTAATTACAATTAATTTTCACAAATCATTTAAATTGTTTATAACTGGTGTAAAGTTGTTTTTATTGACTTTACTCCATGTCGAGATCTCTGGAAATACAAGAGAAACATTTTAATAATTAATTAATTAAATAGTTAAACTGCTGTCTTCCCCGATTAGACATTTACTTGATAGAAAATATACAGGTGTTGTAAAGGAAAGATGGCATCTTTCCAGGTATGGAGTCCAATTTCTGATATTATCTAGAAAGCAATCTGTTGAGCAATCTATTGGGAAGGAAAATGATTACAACGAAGCCATTCTCCTTCACAATGATTCCCAGAGGTCATTTTCCAAATTAACATTTTCTTAATGACTTCAGCAGAACAGAGGTTTTGTTGCAGTGGTCTACAGGATTTGACAACTCAGTGTGAAATTTATCAGTTTCTAAAATATTTTGAGCATTGGTAACAGGTCTAACTCATTCCGCAGGCAGAAATGATTCAGATGAGGGAATAGAGGGTATGCCTATCAAATTTTGCAGACACAAATTTGCAAATTTGGCAGTGCCATCAACTGACAGTGTTGTGCCTTTGTGTGTAAAAGAGAATGGGGGGCGGGGTGATGGAATCTCATTGTACATCGGATAAACATGACAAACATGGCATGAAGACTCCCCACCAGCCCTGTCGACCATGCTTAGCATCTTCCTTGTGCCCACTGTACCTGGAGACAGTTGAAGCCAGCAAAGAGGTAGTGGAAGAGGATGGCATCACTGTTGACAGAGAGCAGGGCCAGCAGCCAGGTGACACTGATCAGCAGCAGGGAGACAAATCCTGAGCGGAGGCCAGAACTACAGTTGAGAAGGAGCACAGTCAATGAATTCTCACCCACACCACCCCTCCAAAGCCTCCTTTCATAAACCAGGCCCTGATCCCACAGCATATCCTCCACTTGGTTCCCAGGTGTGAAAATTTGTGGGGCAGCCCTGGCTTTGTCTTTTTACTCAGGTTTTGGCTTTGTAAAAGAGATCCCCCAGTACTCACTAAAATGAGTGTCAAGCACTGGGATGAATCAGCACTGAATGTGCCAGCAAGCTGCAGATCACAAAAGCAAAAGTGAGCTGATGCACTGCAGTAAAAGACGGCATGGCAGCAAAAAGAGTTGGACCTGTAGCACTGGGGAGGGTGAGCAAGCCTCCTCGGTGGTGGCCTCCCATGTGTAGAATTCTGTCTCAATGCCCATCCACCGAGTTCAAGCAATAATGGAGTTAATTCATTGGGCACTCTTGTGTAGATGGTTATAACTGCTAGACTTCATACTTATATGAAGGGATCTATTAATATTTTAATAACAGATGATGATGATGATGATGATGATGATGATGATGATGACGACGACGACGACGGTGATGATAATAGGGATCTATTATTATTTTAATGCTGTTTTCCAGTTTTAAGTTTGTACGCTATTTTGCAAAGGTGTCCCTTGAAAGGCAGCCTATCAGTTTTTGAAATAGATGAATAAATAACATTTACAACATGGGGAAAGCTGTGTGATGGACACAATGATAGGGATATTCAAGGGGTGGGAAAGTGCATAGGAGCAGGAGAAGCAGTAGAGCAGGCTAGGGGGGAAAATGTGGCAGGACGGTGCAGGTAACAGAGCAGAACTGTTGGGTGATCTCAGTGGGCCGCAAGTAGAGTAGAACTTGAGCAATACCAGACTCACACTGTCCCTTTCTTCTCAAACCCCTGTTGCTGAGCAGCACAAGTGGCCTTGGTGGCAAGGACATAGAGGAAGACACTCATCTGTGTGAAAGAAAAGAGAGAATAGTTCAGCACCAGTCTTCTTTCCAGCCAGTTCAAGGTACTCCCAGACATGGAATACTGTCATGCCCTTACAGCCATTGTCAACCCTATTCCTCTGCAATATTTTGTCCTTTCCCAGGCTTGCAAAGACTAATTCTCTTCCTGTACAACTGAGTTGGGAAAAACCTGGAGCTGCCCATTGGAGTAAAAGGAAAGGCTGTGATCCAGAAAAGTGCTTCTTCCAAGTCCCACAACTTGTTCCCATGAAACCAGATCACTTCAGTGTGCCTTAGTGATTATGCATCTCCCTACCCTGATCCCTTGCATCCCTCTACTCACTGCAACAGCAAAAGCAATGGGTCCAGCGAAGCTCCAAATCAGTGTATCATAGATGGACAGCCAACAGAAATCTGGGTTCCCATAGCCTTCAGGGTCCAGGCCCACAGCCAGTCCTAAGGAAGGATGCCATACAGAACCATCAGCAGAAGGAAAATCCATTTTCCTTTGTAACTTCACCTAGCCACTTTGATGACCATTACTAAGATAACAGCTTACAGTGGAAATAGCAGGCCCAGCATTACGGGGTAGCTCAACAGGCTTGAAGCTCAGTCTACCCCACCTCTAGCTCAGTTTTACCCTAGGCTTTTTTGACTATGCGTAGTTTAACCCTCGGACCACTACAGTGCAAACAGGGCCCAGAGTCACTTGTTGCCTTCCTCTGGTTTTGCTGAACTAAGGGTTCACAAGGTACTTCAAGACAGCCATGAGCAAGAATCTAAATACTATTTGGTTTAGGTTCCCACCTGTGATAAATGCTGGCACACCCCAGCCAACCATGTAGTAGAAGCGCATGGGGCCATAGTTGATGTCGCGCACTTCACTCAGCATGCGGTAGATGTGCAGAGCTTCTAGCAGTGCCCAGGCAAAGGTGCACATATACAGAAAGTGCAGCAAGATGGCAATCACGGTGCAGGCAAACTGGTATGGGAAGAGAAGACGAAGGGAAGGAAGTTGAGGCTTCTGGTCCTAATATGCACAAATCCTCATGTGAAAATGTAACTTTCAGGTGAGTGGATATTTAGCACAATCCCCTGCCTTTGTCCCATAGCCCCACAAACTGCATTAAGGCAGTTCAGCTGAATTTCAGGTCAATCTCAGAGGAAGACATGCAGACACCAGACATCATTGCACCATTCTTTTGGTCCCCTACATCTATTAGCAAAGAGATCCAAACTGAAGGCATAAACCCTGTTGGCACTGCCAGGCACGGCAGTGATTGGCTTTATAAGCTTGATCTGTTTGACTAAATCCATTCTCCCAAACTTCCGCTCTTTCACCACCACCACCACCACTCAGCACCACCCATCAGCACCACTCCTGGAGCTCACTGGAAGGTCAGCCTGGTTGATGCCCAGCAGAAAGATGAGTTCAGAGAGAAACAATGAAACCACTAGATTCTTGCGGATGCTTTGCTGGTTGGTTCGCAGGGCTCTTAGGCCAGCCAAGAAGAGGAAGGTAAGCAGAAGACTACCCAAGGTCACAGCAATGGAGGCATATGTTATGGTCTTCAAGGGCAAGATCTCACCATTCTGGTAGAAAAAGAAAGTTTATTTGTGGACTAATCAGTAAGACATGGATTTGGCTGTTATGTCCTATTGTTCCGTCCCTGAGGGACAGGAACATAATCTCTGCCACAATCCTAGACCCCTCTCCCCTTTCTCCCTTACCTATTCAGCCACCTCCAAGAAATGAATCCCCACTTGTCTCACCTCTCTGCGAGAAATGTCCATCAGTACGGCAAAACTGGTCATGTGGTTGCATTGGCAGCTGACATGGGTCTCGTTCCTGAAGACAACCTCACAGCCTTTAGCTGACCAGCCACCAGTCCCACTTACCCTGAGAAAACAACAGAGTCAGTGCGGATCTACCAGGCTTTACAATGCCACTGACTGCATTTCCATTCCTGACAGGCTAAATAAACCTGCAGGCTTGCCATTCAGGAAGTGTGACTTACAGAATGGAGTGGTTCCAGAAAACACAGATAGGCTTAGTACGCTCTTCTGTTTCTAGCAGCCGAAACTGCACCGTAATAGGTTTCTCAAGGGCCCGCTGCATCAGTGCATCATTGTCGTGAATGTTGATGCTCACTACTGGAGTGTTGATGATAGGGCGCTTGGGGACTCTATAAGAACACATGACACATATTAAATGGCATTTCTCTCTCCTGTATGTGTAATTGTTCAGCCTTGTTTAATGGTGCATGCCATTATTTTCAGATATCCTCTAGTACCAGCTACAAAGACAACATTGTCATCATCACCACCATCATGATCCTGCCCTCATTTAGGCCTTGAACACTGAAGATCACCTCTTTGGTGGGCAGGAGGCCAGAAAGTTGTATAAAAGTTGGTGAGGCTCCAAAGATACAGAATCAAGTCCCAGTCCGATCCCCTCAGCAAATATGGAGAGGACTATGACTTGGGCCCTTTTCGCACGGCATTTCCGATGCGAAAGGGCCCTCTGAGTGTCGCACACATGTGAGGAGAGGTCCACACGATGCACTCACATTTGCGTGACACTCAAGGGCCTGACGTGGACTGCGCATGCATTTTTTCATTTTCAGCTTGAAGCTGAAAATGCTGCGTGGTCGCACATTTTTCCAGGGCCCCGTGCGCACTTACCTGGCGTGCAGAGCCTCGGGAGCCAGGCCGGTTGCGCTTCCTGTCCACTGCAGGCTGGGAAGGTCCCAGGCTGCACTGCGAAAGGAAGAGGTGGGGCTCTCACGTGAGCAGGAAGCTCATGCGGAGCTGAAGGAGCAAGGAAGTGAGAGCCTCTCTCCGGAGGCTGCTTGCATGAGCCCCGCACCCCAGCACCACGAAAAGGTAAGGTGCAAAAAGGGTCTTGGATAGAGGAAGAATCTTCCAGAATTCTAAACAGAGCTCCCCTTACACTAATAAGCACATGCACTATGCATCTCTTTCTGGAGTGTCTAAGGAGCCCTTGTATCCTCTGCTGATGTGTATGTATGTGTTTGGAAGGGAGAGGCATATATTACCTCAGGCTTCGCTTATCTGTGTCATACTGCTCTGGAAGCAGACCTGCCAGAGTGCGGTAGATGATCACACTGGCAATGGCCTGGCCTTCACTCAGATCTGGGTGCCTCTTCTGTCTTGTCATCAGGGCAGGTTCTTCTTCCTCACTTGAGCCAGGAAGATGTTTGGCATTGGGCACAGAAGATTCTGAAAAGTGAGCATGAGACATTGAACTGAATTTTACTTTTCCACAGAAGCACAGCCAACCTGGACAGATCTTGTCAAGCTGCCAGGACACGGAAATGGACTCTGACTCAGAGACTGAAACAGTGGACATGCCAGGACCTGCTGAACAGGAGGAGGTTACAGAGCTATATATCCCAGAGACAGAACACAGCGCAGTGCCAGCTCCAGCAGAGAATCCTATCCAAATACAGAAGACAACTTACTTGCACCTACCTTTGCTGATAGTAGACAGCAAAGGGAGAACCTGCACCAGTCTTAAAGGATTTATAGGAGACAGCAATTAGTTATGCAGCAGCTGCATTAAGCTGCTGATCTACATAGGCACTGCCCCTCCCCTCCAGGAGTTGTCAGACCTTATTTGACCTTCCTGCCTGCTGGTTGTATTTCTTGAATTGTTTTGTCCCTGGACTTATTTTGCTCTGCCTTTGGACTTTGTTGGATCCTGTTTGTACCTTTGACCTTTTGCTTATTGAGTAAAAGTAAGTGACTGATTTTGAGCTGTTCTGTTGCCTGTGTTATCTCTATCAAATGTGCAGCTACAAGCTCTAGCTTGCTGCCCAAATTGAGATATGACAATCCTCTATCTTTATGGAGATATTTACTTAGTTGCAACAGATATGTCTTTATTTCCAGTTTTACAGAGTGCTTTTTCTGCAGAGCAGCCCCTGAGGCAGTATTGCCATAATTCTTGCTCTCTCAATTGTAGGAGACGTTTATGGACTTACTTCTAGCAGAGATTTGTACCTACCATTGCTTCTGTGTCATGCTACTTCACTTCTAAAAGACCACCACTTCTGCTTCCTAGGTTTGTGACTGGGGTTCTGTTTAACTTCCTGTCAGCATGCAACAGCCATCAA
This sequence comes from Cyclura pinguis, assembly GCA_030412105.1. Taxonomy (NCBI): domain Eukaryota; kingdom Metazoa; phylum Chordata; class Lepidosauria; order Squamata; family Iguanidae; genus Cyclura; species Cyclura pinguis. Next base: position 68,169,531 of record CM059602.1, on the reverse strand, counting down.
AATACATCCTGGTTGGCCACTGTTTGGATCAACCACTGTTGCTATTGTCCTTGCCTTGAGAACTGCCTGTTTTTAGTGATCATAGCTCAGTCTTGCTTCTTTCTCTAAATGAATCCTCTCATCTGATTCACAAAGCTATTAAATATGATTTTGAGCAACTTATTCGTGATGTTACTAGCTCTGGCTTCTCCAGTATCTGATTCTGATTAGCAATGGAATCAACTTTAAATCATCCCCATGTGGACTGCAACCTTCAAGATTTTTCATGACCTTCAAAGTTATTTGGGATTTAAATCTTTATTTAGCATCAGAGTGACATGTCTTATTTTGTCATCATTCTTAGGAAGGCAAACCCATTGGCCTGGCTCTTCTGATTAGTTACTCACCCTCTTGGCAGCCCAGTCTCTTTCCCTAGACTTCAGTTTCTTCTGCGCTAGCCTCTTTCTTATTCCTCACTGAACTCTACGATTTGTCTTTCTTCCATGTGCTTTTTTTTAATAGGAAACATCCAGAGGATTGTAAATTTAGAGCTGAAAAGTACTGAGGGAAGGGCTGAAATCTGGCTTCTTAAAATTTCCTAGATACTTTCTTGCCCATGAGGAAAGATATAGAGGGAGGGAAACCATGCCGAGGTGGGATTTTAAACAGACAAGACAGCAGGAAGGCAAAGAATAAAGCATAGCCTCCCTATACTAGTCCTCTGTTTTCAGTTTTAGCTTCCTACTGGCTATTTTTCATTAGGAAAGAAAAACTTCCTACATAGGAAGGCTCATCAGAAACACATATCATGTTTATTTTGGCTCCAATTGTGGTATTCAGTATTAATTTGAATCAACCATCTGCTACGCAAACGCTTGCCACTGCTTCTATGAATACTGCCAATGACATTGAAACTCTCCAAATAACTCCTTGACACACATAGCTCCTTGACACATATGGCTCCAACTCAAACAAGAAATCCATCTTATCCCCTGAAAGCAAGGTGCACCTAACAGTGTGGGAGGCAGATCTGTATGAAAACTTCAGTCCAAGGTTGAGAGGAAGAGGTAAAGGGATAGACATTTAATTGGTTTAGTAGTCTGTATTCTGAAAAGCAACCAGAGAATTCAGAATTGCCTATTTGCTTGGTAGTGATTCCTAATTGCCCATATTCTGGGACAAATATGAAAGAAAGCCTGGATAAATGTCCTGCTCTTCCCACGTCTATATCTAAGTTTTTCAAGAGACCTTCATCCAAAAGCATCAAACTCACGTTTGCCTTCTGAAGCCTTGAAGACACTTTCAGGTAGGATAACTGTAGTTTCCAGATCTGCAGGCTTCTCGCCCCGGAGTGCTTCATAGTGAGGCAGCTTTGCACCAGCAAAGTTCATCTTCTCCAGTCTCACAACAGAAATAACTATCAAGAATAGATAAGGACATAATCTTCATTGGGCATGAAACCATTTGAATGCAAGCTTACAGCAATCTTGCCTCTCTTAGCCTCACATCTTTCCCTTTGACAGGGATGTGGTTACTGTATTTGCCGGTGTATAACACTCACTTTTTTTCCCAAAAAATACTGTCTGAAAATGGTGTGAGTCTTATATGCCAGTGTGTCTTATATGCCAGCAAATTGTATTTGCCAGTGTATAAATGGGGTGTGTCTTATACGCCGGCAAATACAGTATATACAAGGCAGAAGACCTTGAACATTTAGTGATATTGCTTCATTCATATTTAATGCCTGAAGATTTGATTGACTGACTAAAATCCTACAATTAAACAATTAAGGTATCTTTAACTCCTGATTATTATTATCTCACCAATGTTGGGTGTGATGATGGTGAAGGGGTTCAAGTATGTCTTGCGCATGTTCTGGGCCAGAGTGCTGGCATAGTCCTCAAAGTGCTTTAACAGCTGTGCCGTGCCACCCTCTGACTGCTGGATCAGTTCCCAGTGACGCTTGTTGCTGTTATCCAGAAGGGCACTGCCTACCTTGAGTAGATTCTACAGGACAAAAAGGAAAAAGAGACAATGAGAAACCACTGCCATTGCTGAAAAGCGTATTCTTTCAAGGAACACAGCTTGGAGTTCTCTCTAGGATTCACAAAAAGACAAAAAAATTGTGACAGTCCAGTGGGACAGAATGCTCATTGCTGGAATTCTTTGGGTTGGTCTTTTATTTTGGTGTTCATGGTATTTGAGAACCCAGTAATATTAATAGCATGATCTTTACATAGAGGTAGGTGCTCCTGTTAGCTGAGATCTAGGCCAGAGGAATTCTCAGGCCTGACCATGAAATCTGATTGTCACAGATTAAAGCAAATAACTCTAAGCCCAAATTTTGAGAATCATGCTCCTTTTCAAATCTATCTGCTCAAGCTGAACTGAACCTTTCTTCTATCTTCCTCTCTTGATGTCTTACAAGTGCTGCCCTTGAATTTTTCCAACAGAGGACAACAGGATATTCACCATTTCTTTTCTTCTTAGCCATAGCGTTGGGTGCCCCATACTGCACAGGAGCAGAATACCCAGGCACCATTGCAACAATTTGCTGGCACTGCAAAAACAACAACAACAACAACGCTATTCTGTGCTCTAGTGCCAATCTTGCCTGATGCCTTCCTTGATTCCTTCATGAATATCTATTACTTTGCCATGACTTTGAGAGAGCCAAAATGGCATGGTGGTATGGCTGTTGGACTAGGACACCAGGAAAGCATTGTGAGCTAAGGAAAAGCCCACATGGTCTTGGGCAAGTCACAGTCTCTTAGCCTAAGACAGCAATGGCAAATCTTCCCTGAATAAATCTTACCAAGAAAACCCTATGTTGGGGTTACCTAAAGGCACATAACAACAAACCATGAGTTGTTGTGGGTTTCCCAGGCTTTGAGGCCGCGTCCTATTCATATTTTCTCCTGACGTTTCATCTGCATCTGTGGCTGGCATCTTCAAAGAGTCCTCTGAAGATGCCAGCCACAGATGCAGGTGAAACGTCAGGAGAAAATACTAATAGAACATGGCCTCAAAGCCTGGGAAATCCATAACAACCTCTGGATTCCAGCCATGAAAGCCTTTGACTTTACATCGAATAAACCATGACTTTAACCATTTCGGCTCCAGCCTACGGATATACCTCAGTGAAGTGCACATCCTGTGTAGCTGCCAAGCCAAAGCCTTCTTGGGTGCTCTCATGTTTCAGGAGCTGGGCTGAGAGCTGATAAGCCACTTTGATGTCACTACCAAAGAATTTGGCTGTGTTCTGTGTAGCATTGCGAAGCTGGAGAGCCACTCGCTGAGACTGTTCCGTATCCAAAATTGATTCATTCCGCAACAACTTCTCTGCCTACTCCGCAAACAGGACAAAGATGCTTAGCATCAGGCACTTAAAACAGGATCTCTGATCAAATGCTGTCTCCACAGTAGTCTGACCTCAGACCCTTTCTGTAAAATAGTACTGATCACAACTGCACTGGGTTGTTATCTAGGCTGTTCTGGTCCTGTGCTATTACAACTGAAATGCGCAAGCACAAAATTTAGTGTTTATCACAGAATTCAATACACCAAACACATTCACTTTCCAATTTCTAGTCCTTATGGCTAAAAGATAATGTTAGAAATGCAAGGTAATAGCTCAGACTTCCGCAATGCACTGTACACTGTACACCTTTGTACCAAGTTCAGAAACTCCAGCTGGTCCAAAATAAGGCAGCCAGTTTGGTTACAGGTACAGCAATGAGTGAGCATATTGCATCAATATTAAAATCACTCCACTGGCTGCCAATTAGTTTCCAGGCAAAATAAAAAGTGTTGGTTTATTATCTTGAAGCCCTACATGGTTTGGGTCCAAGTTATCTGCAGGGTCACCTCCTCCCATACAATCTGCCCCACACACTCAGGTCCTCTGGGAGTCATTTACTTAAACCGGCCAGGATTAGCCTGACAACAGTCACGCACAGGATCTTCTTGTTGGCTGCCCCTATACTGTGGAATGACCTGCCAGAAGATATTTTACAGCAAAATATGCTGTCCAAATTCAAAAAAGTACCAAAGACCTATCTCTTCCAGTAGGCCTACCTAGTATATTTTTATTTAGGATATATTTTTAATTAAGATATACAGGTACTTGTATTTTAAATGGTTTTGTGTGTTTTTAGTGTATTTTAACCTACAATGTTTTCAATTGTATTTTAATTTTATGTTGTACCCTGCCTCGATCCTTGGGGAGAGGGAGGAAAGAAATAAAAATCCAGACCTGCAACAGGCTGAACACAGCTAACACACAGTGGTTAGACTATGAGGCACTAGCACTTTGCATGGCCTCTCACTAGAACTGAGAAATGGAATAAATTACAGAAAAGTAGTGAATGTACGATTTAAATTCATCTTTGAAACGTATTTTTGTAATATGAAAAAAAATAGGTTTACTGTTGCTGAGTTCATGTAATTACAAGATTGAGCCTCCCCTATCTGGAAATCTGAAATCTAGAAACCTCCAAAAACCAAAACTTTTGTCACCAGCAATCCACTTCTGCCTTTGAGGTGACAGCTTTGGCACTCCTGCTCATTCATCTCTCAGGTCCTCAGTTTCTCTTTTTTGGCCGTCAGCTGCCCACTTCTGGACACTGCAGCTGCTGCCTTGAAGATAGAATAGGCCAGCTGGCAGCAAAAAGAGACATGCTGAGGATCAGAGAGATGGACAAATATAAGCACTACAGCTGCTACCTTGAAATTAGAAGCAGGCAGATGGTGGTAAAAAGGGACAGACTGAGGATCTGTGAAATGGCAGGAAGCATGGATTCACACCAAGCATTATGCTTGGATTCCTACCATTTCACAGATCCTCCGTCTCTCTCCAGCCTTCCATATCGCAGACAACACAAGTAGTGAATGAATGAGATGCAAGACTATTCCAAAAAGGTACTGTAGTCCAAAATCCCCCAAAACAGAATATAGAACACTTCTGGTCCCAGGCATTTTGGATAAGGGATATTCATCTTATATTTTGATGTTAATGCCAACTGTTAACTGGATCCTGTTAGCCACTCAGCATCATGAGGGGAAATGGGATAAAAATTAATATAACAAAATCTAACTATTTTATATTTGTGCCAAGGAACAGAATTAACTTTGTACAAAATACACGTGTGTGTTTGCAACTGAGCATATACAGTTACAGCTGTTATCACAGCAAAAACAATGCCGCGTAAACAGTGATACTGTAAAGCTACAAATAGTGAGACAATTTAGAAACATTTCCTCATCAACAAGAGCAATCTTTGTAACTATCCAATGAGTATGATATGTCCAGTCAATGACTTGAAGGTGGCAATATGGAAGCTGCTGTCCCTCTGTTTGATTTTACAGTGAATATTGTTAATACAGGGCCAGAGTCCACAGGTTAACTGAGAAATAGTTGGAAGGCTTTCAACACCTCATCTTCATCCTAAAGTCAAGGGACAATAACTAGATTACTGAACGGCCCTGGAGATCATGTGAATGAATCTTGAGATGAAGTGAGACTGGCATGATTCTGGATAGAATAGAGGATGAGAACAAAGAACTTACAAAGCCCTTAAGAGCAGCAAAAGTCAGAGAGGTGCAGTTGAAAAGGTTGGGTGCCATCCAGCCCTTGTGTTCATCACAATGCCGTACAGCAGTCCCTGTAGGATGACAGAAGAGAAAGGACACTTATGCAAAATAGCCCCAGGAGAGAAAGTGGATGCTGGCCCATGAAAACACTTTTCAAAATATATATGTTTACATTTACGGTGCCACCAGATTCACTGTTGTTTCTGTTATTACTTATTGTTTCTGTTATTTGTGAAGCTCACTTTGTACCTAACTAGGTAGGCTAATAGGATAGTTTTCGCTCCAAGATAAGCACACAGTATGTGGGGCACTTGTTTCCCTAAGTGATCCAAACCTTCCTGGTGTCAAGAATTCACAAGAACAGAGCTCAGTTCACACAAAGCCAATGAAATAATTGAACTGATTATCCATAATATGTATATGCAACATCAATCTTAAAGGTGTTTTGTTACCAACAGATCCTCTTGGACAAGATGCAGCTGCAGGCAAACCAAAGCGTGTGCGTGGCCACCAAATGTTAGCTTCAATGGCACGTGGACAGCTATCATAATTCACTGCAAGACAAAAGAGACAGTTTGTGAACATCTAATACCTCCGTGTGGCTCCTTAACTAAGAATGCCTAAAGTAAGAGATTCCATGAAAGCCCATGTTATGATAAATCTGTCTTTAAGGTGCCAGTGGACTCCCTCCTGCAACAGACTAGCACAGCTATAGACAATAAGGAATCCCTGGTCATTTAGGAAACAACCACCTGATTCCAAGATGACCGATGTAAAATAGTACTATCTGTTTTATATGGTTTTATACCATTAACTGCTTTTAACAGTGCTGCTTGATACTGTTTTAAATCATTAACTACTTAACTATATTGCACTTTATTGTTTATAGCATCTCAAGAGAAGACAAAAATAGAAATTCATTATGGCTGAAATCCTATATCAGTTACTTAATTATATTCAACTAAGTAAAGTATATTTAACTAAGTAATCTCTCCTGGCCCAAATCTACCACTCATTCATGACAGAAACATCATTCACCTATGCTCCATATTTCACCTAGCAGCCTGGATCTCCTTCTCAGCATTCAGCTGATACCCGGTAAAGTAGGGTTGGAGGGAGTTACAATTCTGGCAATACTGCAATGGTGAATACAAAACAGTTACCAGATTTACTCCTCCACAACTGATTCATACTCACAACCACTGCTTAGTCATGATTTTGACACTATTGTCATGATCGTAACTCCCCCCAAACCTTCAGCTGCATGGCAAGAAGGAGACCCATTCTGCCAGCAACTTAAATTTAATTAAGTAGCTGACACAGGATTCCAGCCTATGGTTTTCATTATGGTTATATGTAGATAGATCTGGATGCAAAAGAGTGACTTCTTTTTGTGGTTTGTGGCTTTTTAGCTATTGGCAAATAGAGAACATTAAAGAGGTATATAAAATTAGGCACAGAATGGGAAAAGTAGCTGTTTTCCTCCCTCTCCCATAACACTAGAACCCAGAGTATCCACTGAAGGTGAATGATGGGACATTCAGGACAGGTAAAAGGGAATATTATTTTACATAGCCCATAGTTTAATTGTGGAATTTGCCGCTTCCAAGTCTGAATGGCACTAAAAGAGTCTGGACAAATTCAAGAAGGATAAAGCTATTAATAGCTGGATACAATGCCTACATAGTATCTTCAGTATCAGAGCCAAGATATCACTCAGTACCATTTTCTGATTGGCAACTGATTGGCCAATGCTGGACTAGATAGTCCTTCGGTCTGATCCAAGAGGGCTCTTCTTACGTTCTTGTGATGCTTCTTAGAGTCCTTTCACATTACACAGGTATAGAACCATGATTCCACTTTAACTGCCATGGCTGCATCCTATGGAGAGTCTGTAGAACACTAGAGCTCTCTGGCTGAGAATTCTGAATGCCCATGCTCAAACTGTAAATCCTCGCATTCCATAGGATGGCATGATGACAGTTAAAGTGGAATCATTGAGCTATAACTGTACAGTGTGAAAGAATCCCTGATAGTTACCTCATCAATTCAGCCAAAGGCAAAGCCTTATCACCTTGTCACCCCTTCCCTGCTATGAGCCCTGTTGCCTCCATGCATTCATTCTCAGCTCAGTATGGCAATGGAATCTCAACTCTTCTTTGTGCCCAAGGAGACACTACTGACCTTCACAGCCATTGATGGTGACTTCTGCAAAAGGGTTGTCACAACGATCACAGCGGCGTCCAATGACACCAGGCTTGCAAGAACACTGCCCAGTCTCAGGTTCACAGGTGCGAGACAGCGAGCCTGTGGGATAGCAGTCACAGAGCAAACACATGGCACTGCCCAATGGTCGATAGTGGTTTTCCTGTAGAACAATAGGAAGATATATAAGTCCTAAGAAGAAGGACAGAACACTTGTAAAAGTTGTTGACAAGAATATTACTTTCCTGGCTATCTCAGCACTCAAGTCTTCTCCCAGAATCAATTTAGAGCCAGTGACAACACACATAACTATGTTAACTATTCCACAGGCATCTGTTACCAGAAATGTTCCTTTTCACTAAACTGCCCTTCAGGAATTCATCTTAAGGCACTATTATGATTATTGATAATCCTTTCTTATCTAATCCATGCTTGCAATAGCTCTACAACTTATTATAAGCTGACACAGAATGTGACTGTGTTCACACATCATACTAAACCACGGTTTAGCATTTTGCACATGAGCAGGAATGAGCTGCAGTGAGGGTGGGGCCTGTATGCTCCCTTTCCCTGCATGGTTTGGAAGGGGGAGTTCAGATACATTTGCTTTTGGTTAACCATAATATTTGGAGTGATAAAATGCAAGTAAAAAGTAACTTTGGTTGGGTTCAGTTAAACTAACTTCTTTATGAAAGTGGTTTATTGAAACTTATTAATTCAAGTCTGGACAACAAGGCAGATTGAAATTAAATTAATTTTATGATACAATATCTATTACAAAAAAAAAATAACCAAAAGCAGGAGTAAAAGTTTCAGAACTCTACCCAAAAGCATAGGAATGAAAAGTGGGCAGCCTAAGATTTGCTGTGACTCATTCTTGCTTATACATGTCATGCTAAACCATGGCTAATGTGATGTGAAAATGTGACCAACGACTTGGCTGGAAGCCATCTAATCAGCTTCAGTGAGCACGTAACTGAACCCAAGATCTCTACCTCTTATACTAATCATTTTCAAACCGTATTCAAGGGAACACTAGAATTTCTTGGAAGTTATCAAGTTTTCTCAGTGAGAAGATCAGTATCAGTAGAGAAGTCTCCCTGGACTACCACAACTGTTTTTCCACTGTAGGATGCCATCTAAGCAAAATGTTGAATCATTTTGAAAAACACACTCAAATCAAACAAGACAATGCCTCAAGTCCAGCAAGCCTGACCAGTGCTACACACAAAATGAATGTACACTGGAACATGCCCCACATCCTTCTGATAAAGTTCATTAACAGACAGTTTCATGTGGAAACGGTTCTGAAGACAGAAAGCCATTCCATTAAGCCAACAGCTACATTAGCACAGCATTATATATCACTGATTGAACAAACATCCTATCAATAATTCTGCAAACTCCTTCATCATCCCCACACTTCAGCCTGTCTATGCTATCCTAATCCAGGAGCAACAAATAAGCCTAGGCCCACCTTGCAGCGACATTCTCCATTGGTTTTGTTGCAGTCAGGATCAAAACCTTTGCTGACATCACAATTGCAGGGTCCACAAATAGGGTGTCCCCACCATCCCCGTGGGCAGGGCTGAGCAAGTCTGCCACAAAAAGATCACAGGACCTATTACAATCACAGTGCAAGTAAATCAACAGGCCAAAACTTCAGTACATCATATGCCTATGCAGATGAAGAATGTACAAGATCAGCCAGCAGTTATGGAAGTGTCAAAGCAACAAGTAATATAAGTACCTGCACAAAGCTACTAGTTGTTATTTGTAACAGAAGTGTAATGAAGTTGCATTTGAAAAGCAAATCAACACATGTAGATGGATTACTCTAAAATGCTCCTCCCCACTTTTATCTCTTCCTACTCATAATACCCTCTCAGGCACAAATATCACATCAACCCACTGAAGGAATAAGTACACAGCTCTTCGAAGATCCATTTCTATCCACAAAGAGAAGTAAGATACACACACCTAAGGGTAGTTTATTAGGCACGCACACAACCACATACATAGATGCCCCTTCACACAGCAATAGTGGGTAACTCACTTGTTCTCGCAGTAGGGCCCAAAGTAGTTGTCAGGACACTCACAGGTGTAGCCATGGGATGAGCTCGGCTTGCGGACACACAGAGCTTGATGTTCACAAGGATTAAGGGAGCACACATTGGCACAGCTGTCCCCATAATAACCTGAATCAGAACAGAAAAAAATCTTGGAAGAATGATATTGAGGTAAGCACCATGCCCTAACTAGGAACAGCAGAGAATGAATCACCCCGCAAGGCATAGCAAAATGTAATTATTACAAAGTGAAGGAATGGGTGGAAAATGGGAAAGCAGAATGAGATTCATCCTAAGTAAGGACTACACAGATCTCCTGACCTATCAGAGGGTCTCTTTGCATCCTCAGTTATTAGCTCCTAATTTACTTAGATTTGAGGTATATATAAAAAAATCAGACTAAGTTGAAAGATGAAACAAGAATCTTGGCCAAAACTCTCTTTCACCACTTAACAAGTAACCAAAGACAAAAGAATGTTATTCCTGATGGTACTCTGTGACCTGTAACATTCTAAGACTATCAGCAAGACAACGTGCCGCAAAATTCAAGAGATGATGGATTGCATCTATTCCTTGGTGGCCAGTGTGCTCTAGTGGTTTGAGTGTTGGACTAGGACAATGGGAGACCAGGGTTCAAATCTCTACTTGGCAAAACCTACTGGGTGACTTTGGGCAAGTCACACAGTCTCCAAGTGTGGAAGACAAGGGCAAATCCCCTCTGTACAAATTCTGCCAAGAAAACCGCAGGAAAGGTTTGCCTAAGGGCTGCCATAAATCAGAAATGACCTGAAGGCACACAACAACAACAAATCACTGGAGAACAATGCTGAGATAACAACCCTAAGATTACATCTAAATCTTGACTTCTATTTGGTCTGCTTTTTTTGTTTCTGGGTTACTTTGGGTGTGTCACAAACACTCAGCCCCCAGAAAACCCTCTGACAGGTTCACCTTAGGGTCACCTTAAGTCAGAAATGACTTGAAGGCATACAACAACAAATTTTATAAGGCACCAAGCTATAACTATAGCAAACTATATAGGATCAAAACAAAGAACAAAAAGAGCTACGATATTCCAATAAAATACAGTACAAAGAATAATTAAATATATTAGCCTCAAAAAGCACTAGCTTAAATGTTGCCCTATCAGATTTTTAAAAATGAGAACAGTAAATGACAATAGGTTATCATACAGCACTCCTGCCTTAATAGTATCACAGCTAACCTGATGCAGAGTTATTATATAGATGTCACACAGGCATCATGGTTATCTAGCTGATCCAATGACACCGCATTACACAAGGTGAAGCTCTGGAGCAGCCTTTCACAACTGCTATCCTCCTAACATGCCAAGACTGCAGTCCTCATCACTCCCAGCCAACATAATCACAACCATGCTGGCTGGAGGTGGTGGGAATTGTAATCCAGCACATCTGAAGGAAGAGTGCTGGTTGGGGAAGGCAGCTTTGAAGGTCAACAACATAGAATCATTCCAGTAGAATTTAAGAAAAAGTTCTTCCATCATCACCCCTGTCCAACACTGACCTGGGTCACAACTGCACGAGTAGCTATCCCAATCGTCATTGCAGTAACTGTTGACAGGGCAGGGATTGGAGTCACAAGGATCAGGGATACTGCAGCCATGCTCTACATTCACCTTCTCAGCCTGGTTTACATTCAGAGCCACAGCACTGGCTGATGTCTCACCCATCCGTACACCCTGGGGACAAAGATAGCAAAGAAGGAGCTGGTCAGATTGCATCCCCCAAGAGAGACCAGTTCTCTGGCATGGCTCATGATCAATGGAATTTTTGCTCCTTTTTAGGAGCAAAATAATAAAACAGCAACATATAAACATGTAATGAAAAAAAGACAGGGAGAGATTGGGAAGGAAGTAGGCAAATAAGCCAAGCATAAACCATCAGAGAACTTCAACCCCTAGATGGCACTACGTTACCTCAACTAAAAGTAAAGAAGTAAGGGTTTGCACTCAAGCACACATGCAGGTGTCCCCAATTCACATATGATCTGAGGTACTGCACAACCAACTCACATCCATCTGCATGGTGGGCAAAGCAGATATATCAAATGAGGAGTGAGTGAGTGAGTGAGTGCAAAGTGGAAAAAAGGAAAGGAAAGGGAAGGGAAGGGAAGGGAAGGGGAGGGGGAGGGGAGGGAAGGGAAAGCTGGTATGTGATTAACATATGCTGATATTCCTATTTATACAAAACTATTCATCATACCTCCTTTCCTGTCCATGCAAAGGAAGACGGATAAATGTGCAGTGCAAAACCTGTGACTAGAGCTTGGAAAATTACTTATTTGCACTCCAGCTCCCATATCAGTCAGAATCGACAGTTACAGTCCAAAAAAGTAACATTTCCAAGCTTTGTCTATAGCATACTAACATGTTTACTCTAGCCATTCTGCCAACATACTTGCAAACCAAATGGGCCATCACAGCCTGATCCTTTCCCACTTACCTGCATGCAGCCACGGAAGCCTTGCTGCACCTCACCCCGTTCTCCTGGCACAGCACCAATGCTTAGGTTCCGCACTTTGAGGCCATGAAGTTCACTGCTGATGTTGGCCACCACCTGGAGGAAAGACAGACATCCCTGCCCTCTAATTTCTTGATGAAACCATCACTTTTCAACGCTGGAACATTAGCCAGGGGACTAATGGTCAAGAGAAATGCTGGGGAAACAAGGAAGGACAGTGTGATGGCTCTGGACACCAGGGGTAGCTATGTGATAGAGGCATTATAAAAGCTTCCAGGAAAGGAATCTGGTGTCAGGGCTCCCAAGGAGAGAAGTGATGACAACGTGAATTCGAATGCTGGGAATCACTGATACTGGGAATACAGATCAACAACATAAATTATTTTACTTTCCACTGATCTCAGCATTAGTCACATTTAGGAAATGGACAGAAAAGACCAGAGGGCCAGAAGACTAGTGGCAGTCAATGGATTAAATATCTATTGGTCTTCCTGAGTCCCAGTCCTCACCATACCTGATGAAGACCATAGTCAAAAGCCATTACAGCTAAGCACTGTGCTTCCGGGTGGTCCTTGATGCTGTGCAGCTCCAACTGCAGGTGGTGCCAGTCACCGTCATTTGCCTTCACTTGATGTAGCCGGAGTGCTGAGACCTGGCTGTTGGCACGGTGCACAGTCATCAGCACATGCCCTTCGCTTAACTGGGAAAGAGGTAAAAACAAGAGCAGCCTAGTCAGCCCTGGGTGAAGTTCTCTCTCTCTCTCTCAATCTTAAGAAGCATCATCCATGCCCAGAAAAGTAGGTTTGGGGAAAGGTCAGAATCCGCTCCATAGTTTCCACATCTGCTATGAGGTTTCAGATACCCTTCATGGATGAACAAGAAATCGGCAACTTAGACCATTTCCAACCTTCACACTTCCTACTTGTACTACAAAGCTGTATTTTCCATGCCACTAACTCATTTAGGACAATGGCTGGATGTTGTCCAGGTTTTGAAACTTACCCAAAGAGTGATGGTGGAATGCTGACCAGCCGCAGCATGCAGGAGGATGCCATTGCTCTGCCTTGTACGGAACATGAGCCCAATATGCCATGGAAGTGTAATGACCAATGCCAAGTTATTCCAGGTTACTATGCTGTTGCCCAGAAAACGCTGGGGACTTGCCATTTCTTCAGTGGATAAAATAAAAGGTAAGTCAGCAAAAGTCTGATCTATTGAAAATATACTACTGGAGCATAGCATTCTGAACTACTGGTAGTATTACCACAACATAAGTCTAGTGTCACAACATCTAGGCAACATTTTTCCTCCCGCTTTGTCCCCCAATAACCATAATTAAAACTGAACTTGTCACCTAATCAACAGACCCACAGATTTTTCATTTCTAATGCTATTCACACATATAACCTGCTCATCCACAGCTATAAAAGTCTGTTCCTAGGCACTTCACTTCATGCATCTATTAAGTAGACTTAAGTCTACGAAAGCTTATGCTACAACTTCTTTCTCTCACTTAGTCTTAAAGGTGCTATAAGAGCCCTTTGCATAGTGATCCAGACTAAAATAGCTATGTCTTTGAATAAGTCCCACATTTGCGTGATACATGGATTTCCAGTCACTGCCTATGGCAGGGTAGCAACACACAACTCATTGCCTGCATGTGCCTCCTGAGGTATATTTGTGCTTGAAACTAACAGTGCTCCTTAAAATAAATTACATGCAAGTCTCCAGCAGTCCAAGTAATAGAAAGGTTTGAAAATATGACCTAAGCTGTAAAATACGTCAACCATTCATGTGTGTCTATGTCTATATATTTCACATCTATATATTTTAAAGATAAGAATCTAAGAATTACCTCCAGTATCAGAGGCAGTACAGTGGACCCTCCACTTTTGTGGCAGTTAAGGGAGTAAGACCCTCACAAAAATAGAAAAACCACAAATGCAAATAAAAATAGCAAGCATTATTTTTTCAACCCAAGAGAACACTTCTCTAGGAGTCTCTAGGTCTTCCAGGAAGTTGATCATAGAATCACACTAGAGGACCTGGAAATTCCTAGAGACAACATATTAATCAAATCTGCAAAAGGAAAACCAGTGAATGTGGACAGCCAACTGTATATTAGTTGCCATTTTAATTATTACCAGTCCTCTATTATTATTTTTTTCAAAAGCTATTCATAGAATGGTTATCTGCTTAACCCCTAGTCACTAGGGCCTCACTGGTTTCCTGAGGGTGCTGAGTAGGTCCTTAGACAACTGGAAATGCAAGAATAGGCATTCTATATTAATCAACCCCCTGGCTTTTCCAGTAGAAGATGACTGGAACAACACAGAACAAAAAAGATTAAGAAGGAAAGGGAATGAAAGGATAGGCTAACAGATGGGACCTAAACCATTATCCTGTCCTATTACCAGTTACTTTGGTAACATAACAGGGACCTCCCTAAAGAAGGGTTTGACTTTTGGTTCTGTCTCCTTCACCGCTTCATTTTATTAGATGGCTGAACACTACCTTATTAGTAGACACAGTATAATGGTATTTGGGGGGACTCTGCCCCATGCAGCTGTGCAAATAATAGTTCCTGTTTACCTACATTCCCAGGCCTTAGCAAGAATGTGTGAGTTACCTCTCACTCTCTTACCTAGGACTACCATACCAATCCAACATTTCTGAGCCACTAGTCTTCCCTATCTTTCTTTTGCAGTTTCTAATAATGAATTATAATAATGTACATTTTATATCCTCCCTTCAAGCAAGAAATTGTGTTCTCCTCCTATACAGTGTCTGAAACTGGCAACAAACACTTCTCACAGCACATACTCACAAACCAATGCATGTCCTCCTAGGAAGCTGGAACCAGTCAAGAGATCTTCTGTTCACATTCCACACATTATTCAAAATACTCTCAGAAGAAAGAGTGAGCAAAAACCCTCCCACCAACTTCTCTGGTTTCCCAGGTGACTAATGTTCAAACAGTTTCACCATAGCTTCCATGCCCCTCTTCTTTCATAGCAGTCCTTTACCTTGCTTGCAGTCTTTGCCTCCAAAGCCCAGGGGACATTCACAGCTGAAGGTGTTCCACTGGTTGACACATGTGCCACCGTTATGGCATGTGTTGCTGTCACAAACATTCTTCTTTGCTGAACAGCCTAGAAGGAGAATATGAGATGCTACTGAAAGGGACCATAGTAGAAGAGGATTCCCCACTGACTACAATCACATGCTGAAGTAATTAGTGAGAACAATGACAAGCAGGGGTCATTATGAAGCCCATTCCTAAAAACCTGGAGTACCACAAAGCACTGTTGATAGCAAATGGCATGGCAAAACAGACAGTGCTGCATTTTTCATGGAAGAATTTTTTTTATCCACAGCAATCTCACCATCAGGGTAACCCTCCAAATCCTTCACCCAACCTTACTTCCCAGCCCACATACCAGGCACAGTCCCATTGTTGGCAATGAAATCAGCCATGTCCACCTCTCGATTATCAATCTGGAAGTCCCGCATGCAGCCTACGAAATGCCTGTTCCTCACTGGGAAGCTCTCAGGTAGGTCAGGAACACCACCTAGTAACAGTGGACCAGTCAGATCCAGTGACCTGGGAAGCCAAAATGGATATTACTTAGGAGAGACATGGATGAAAGAGGGAATTGTTTGATTAAGAGACATCTGCTGATCTGAGTAGAAAGAATTGCTAGTTCAACAGCACTACTTCAGGGTAAGATTAGATAACAGCAACTAAGTTACATATAATTGAAAACGTTGGAGATACTGAGAAAACAAACGACAGGGAATAGGGGACTGAGATGTTAGAAAAGGAGGACTGTTTCTCTGCCTATAAGACTGCTGTAGCAGAAGGTAACAGGGAAGACTAAAGAGCATAGTAGCTCCACAGTGAAAAGTGGTGCTGTCCAAAGTGCATCATATTATACACTCATGGGGAAATCAGTGTTAAAATCTCATATTAGTCATGAATTTATGACAGGAGTGGCTTGGGCAAGTTATCATCTCCCTTGCTACAAAAATGGGACCACTCAGTGACACACTGCCTGCCCACCATGATAGACCCCAAGGCTGATGGAGGGAGAGTTCTGCCTCCCATTCCTGCCCTCTCTCCACCACTCATCATCTTTACAGCATTTCCCCACTCAATAATAATCCCTCTGGAGTCAGATTTAACCATGCCTATTCCTTAGTTCATTTCTACAAGCTCATTCGGTATACTTATAATTCTCACTTCTTGGTGCCTGACTGCATTCCTTGAGCCGAACAAGAATAGTTTCCTAGGAGAGAACCAAACTTCAAGGCCACTGATGTGTCACAGTCATCCACTGTCACAACAGCTACTTTCTGGTCAGAGGGCCCCTGTGGAACTCCAGACATCCCTATGATAGGCTGTGAAGAAAAAGCAGAATCTGGTTGCATAAACCTAGAGGCAGCCAGTTAAAGGCTGTACAACTTCAAAGCAGCACAATCAAGTAGAAAAGAGAGAAGAACAGCACATTGTGTGCAAGCTATCAAACAAGAAAAACCCACACCCAGCTTCTCTTGAACTAAGTACTGGAACCCTTTGGTCTAAGCAGGGAGGGCACACACATACCCTGCTGCCCTCCTCAGACCACAGACTATTTCTAGGAGATCTACTTTTAGCATGTATTCTTAATCAATTTTTATTATGTTGGCATGATACAAAAGAACCTGAATAATATCAAAGCCAGTTCTTGCTTCTGTGTTAAAAACACATTGCACAGCTGCTGAACAGTCTGGTAAAACTGCTAAGTTAACAGCAGAATGTCAGGGTCAGATACTTCTAAAACACTCCACACATCAATGATGCTGAGCACTCAACAAGCAAGAATTTCCCCCTTGCTGTTTCATCATTTATGTGTGAACAGCAATTCCAATAAGCATTATCAAACATTAAGAACAGAGCCAGGGGCTGGAACTTGTGCTGGATTAATGAATCTGCAATAAGGCTGTGCATTATGTATACAACCCTGGGGAGAACTAAATAATCTGATCTAAAGAAATAGATCTAAGATACTAACACAATGACTAATATCAAACTATCTGAAGGTACTGCCCACCTGTTTCCACATGTCTCACAGCAGCAATAAAAGCTAAACGCCTCTTTTCTTTTCCTTTTTAAAAGGTTAAATCTGAAATTCTCATAATGCTAAATTTTGTCTCATTTATCTGTCAAATGCATAGAAAATACCTATATATGACACACATTCATAACAGACACACACAGCATCCTTACAAGAAGAGCACCATGACAGCATGAGACAAGGGAGAGTAAGATTCTGCAAAATATTATAGAGCTGTAATGGGCATGCTATCCTACACAGGGTCTCCATCAATGCATTTTCCTTACACCATCTTGTTTCTTTGTGTATTGCTGTCCTCCAAAGCAGTGTCCTTTATAAAAAATTCATTTATTTTATTTTATTTTACAGCTAAGATGAGCATACTTTGGGCTTATGGTAAAATCTAAAAAATCTAGACCTTAAGATCCAATAATCTGAAACATGAGGAAAATAAAGGATGGAGGGGAGTCAGTTGTCTACTGTGCTCCATCAGCCATACATTGTATGAATGTAAACTCAATCCAATTGCTACAGATCAGGGATTCTTTACATAAAACTCTCAAAAAGGCTAGTACAGCTGCACAAAGCCCTGAACAAAGGTAACCAGTAAATACTCACATTTTATAGGTCAGGAACACTGAGGCTATAACATAACATAACATAACATAACATAACATAACATAACATAACATAACATAACATAACATAACATAACATAACTATGCAACATAGTTAGCAGAAGGCTAGCTATGGCAGAGATTATTTTTCAGTTTTATTTGGGACTGGTGAAGGTTGGCAAGTCAGAACCACATCATCAATGTACTACAAAATCACATAGAGATTTACCAATAGATCAAGACGAACCTTCCCCCTACCCTTATTGCATTGTACAAACCCACTTCCTACTTCCTTAAAAAACCAGGGAGGGAGGTTGTATTTGGGGACAATTTTGTTTTCAATGACATTAAACAAGTAGAGAGACAGATTAACATTCCTTTTCAAAATGGATCAACCAATATTTTCTTGTCACAACTTCCCAGTTGGTGCTGAGTCTCAAAAAGATCAAGCAAGCACACAGAACGAAGAATGAGTTCTAAGTACCCCAGAACATAATAGTCCATAACGGCCATGAAGAAGACTGTACAGTAGTCCAAACAGGATGTAACTAAAGCAGACAGCAGACAGCAGACATCTCCAAGCAGAGATAATTGGTGCACACCCATCAGCTGTGGAAATGTACTTCTGGTCACCATCAAAAACTGTGCACCTAAGTTCAGGGCTGAATTCAAAGGTGCACGAATCTGAGTCTTACAGAGGAATGTGCCTCCATCAACCCAAGCTGATTTCCTGTTCCCTGAACTGTCTTTTGACTGATCAGAAGCACCCCTGTTCTATTTCGATTAATCTTCCTCTAATTTGCTCTGACTCGGTCAATTTGTCAACACCAGATATTGGATGAGAATTGGGTTCCCTGAGTGAAAACTGGAGAGAGCTCCTATACCTTTAATGGTTGTGTAGAAGAAGGGAATTCAGCAGATGTGACAAGCAGTGTCTGCTGAAATTCCCACATCTACACAACCACTAAACATACAGGAGACATCTCCAGTTTTCTATCTGGCAACTCAAGTTGAGAAGCAGGACAGCATCCTTGCATTTAGATGGAAAGGAAAGAAAGAGTTGGGTGTTATAGAAATAGACAAGAATTGAAAGTCAGTGTGGTGTAGTGGTTTGTGTGTTAGACTAGGACTCTCAGCCTCAGAAGGAGACAATGGCAAAAACCTTCTGAACTAAGCTTGCTGAGAAAACCCCTTAATAGGGTCACAGAGTCACCATAAGTCAGAAATGACTCAAAGGCACACAACAATGAGCAAAATTTGGCAAGCATGTTAATCAAAGCTGAACAATTTAGGGAGGGATGGGTGAACAAGTTAATGTGTCCGTATTAAATTAAAAGTCTACCACTGGACATTGTGTCACCAAAACATAAAGAGAAGTACCAAATTAACCACACATTTGACCATCACAGTCTGACAGTCAGTCTTTGATCCTCCTTCAGTTTTCCCACTGCTATGCCTGACTTTATCATCAGATGCAGGCACAAATGATGGGGATTTTCACTGTAGTGGTTTTTCAGTTGTCAGTGTATGTATGCCTGGGAATCTTCTACAATTCTCTCTGTACATATATCGTTGTTGTTGTGAGCCTTCCAGTCATTTCTGAGTTATGTCAATTCTAAGGCAAACCTATCATGGGGTTTTCTTGGCAGAATTTGTTCAGAAAGGGCTTGTCCTTCCTCTGAGACTGAGAGAGTGTGACCTGCCCACAGTCACCCAGTGGGCTTCCACGGCCAAGCGGCGATTCAAACCCCTGGTCCCCGATTGTCCTAGGCCATTTCTGCACTAGCCTGTTATAGTGGTATTATTCTATTTTCAACATCCTATGGAGTCTGCGGAACACAATTCTCAAAGGCCCCTCCCTAAATTGCAAACCCCAGGATTCCATAGGATGTTGAAAGTGGAATAATAGCGCTATAACAGTCTAGTGAGGAAATGGCCCATGTCCAATATTCGAATCATATACCACACTGGCTTCCCAGTAAATGTATAGCGTATATACATTAAGCTTTTAAAGATATTAAATATAAAAAGATCGCTGTTTTAAAAACTGCAGTCTGTCAGGGTACTAAGTCACTTGGGCCTGTAAGTGACACAGCTTGAGCTTCTGGACTGTGTCTCTCCTCTTTGTGTTTGCCCACTCGGCTGGCGTTCAACCTGAGGGCCCCCATGCCTGGCAAGAGAAAAACACAGGCCATTGGTGCCTTTTTTTCTGCAGGGCTGGACTATAGAATTTGGAGAAGGATTCAAAGGCCATGGCAAGGAAACGGGACGGCTCTAGACAAAGAGAGAGAAATGCAGCCGAGGGAAGAGGAGGGGAGAGGAGGGCGTGGCCATGGCAACAGGTCACAGCACAACACCAGGGGCTGGCAAGCGGCCTAAAACTTCCCTCAGCCTTTGAGTTGCTCCTTCCCCACAGAACATGCAAAGCAAAATTGGCGTGGTGGGGGAGGAATAGCTCGGCTTAATGTTTAGGACGTAACATCTCTCCTCTCCCCTCTGCCCCCAGTGCCAGAAACATCCAGGGCAACTCCGCAGAGCTGGAATACTTTCAGTACAATACGTCTGGTTTCAGTACACAACACTGTACTTGTGCCATGGATGAACGGTATGCACGCATGCTTATAAAATGTTGCCCTCACCTGCAAAATCCATAGGGAACACATCTGAGAAATGACAGGGGTCCTGATTTTAGACAAAAACTGCCAAGCAAGACACATTCATGCCATTCAAATGTAGCATATTTTGCACTCCCATACATGTATTGTAGTAAGAAATAAGCTCCCAGGCACAAAAGGTAAAGACGTCTTCCCCAGTCTGCTTGCTCGGAGGCAATGCTTAGTTGCCTTGAGGAACTAGGCGAGAGGTTTCTACGTTCTCGAGATGAGAGTATATTAGAATCGGTCTGAAATCCAAGGACCCTTTCTGTGATGCAGACAGTTGTGTAGTAATGCAACGTGTGCTTAGATCACCCACCAAGAAAGAGGTCAGAAATTCGGATAAGGAGGCAGGACACCCTTGAGGATTCCACAGGCCTTCACGCACTTAGACTGAGATTAATATTGGCTTCCGTTTGGTATGCATATTTCCCTGGTATGAACACCAGAATTCCCATTTGAGAGGAAGAGAATGGAAACCCAAGACTTGTTCTCCTTTGCTCAAACATAAAGGGTCATAAGTAAAGCCATCCAAAAGAGTACTTTTGTCAGCAGTTTCTCATCCATAGCAGAACAGAAGCTCCAAACCACCAGAGTGATTTAATGAAAGTGCCGTATTCATTTTCACCTAACATAATAAGCCAAAGACAGCTCATCTGCCTAATTAGGGAGGTGGCCAAACATACACCTCCCCCATTTGCCCTTGTATTGTATTAAAAAAAAAAACCTGTTCTGGATTGAATAGCTAGCCTTACAATCCCCACCATCTTAATTACCAGTTCAGCTTTTGTTTGAGTTGTGTTAGACAAGAAAAGAAAGGCCACAGGGATATTTCCACAAATGATCCTGAGTAATGGCTTTATGTGGGTGTGACAGGGAATAATAAAAGGCTGTGGAACAGTGGTGGCACCACACCCTTCCTCTGCCCTGGTTTTCCAGCCCAGGTTTTTGGACTCCAGGCCACCAAACAGATCTCAACACTTCTGTTAGTTTTCCTCTAACAAGCTACACCAGTTATAAGTCTTCATGAGTAAGATATCCACTAGCAAGTGATGCAAGTGTCCTCGGTCCCATTTTTGCCTCTTTCATGCACACAGTGCATGTGGACTTACATCTTTAAAACTGGACTAAGTTCTGCAACTAGAAGCTCTCTGTAGTGTATGGAGTTGGCTGCTGATACTGGGAAGCTGAGCAGATAGCAAGCAGTAACCGTCTGCTGGCGCAGAGGCAGAGAGCTTGGGTGAAGCTCCCGCAGGCAATCCAGCTCATTGGGAGTGACGCCTCTGTTCAGAAACATTCCCAGGAGTGGGAAGGCCAACACCCCATCCCAACTAAAGGGCTGTCAAGTGGAAGCATGCAGCTGGACTCCAGCAGAAGGCTCCAGTACAACTGCTCTGAACTAAGAACACGTGAGACTGTCTTAGTACCACTCCAATAACCTAAGTCTGATCAGCACGGCAAAGAAGTGGGTAAATTGACCAAGGAATATGAAAAGCAACTGAAAGGAACACCTGGCTAATTCCCTAGTTTTAATACGGCTGTTATCTAACACCATGACAATGCTGAATAAGCATTAAGTATCTGAAGTAGTCATCTGATTCTATTTTATATACTAGGAGTGTCTGCCCAGATTCTGACAGTCTTTACTATGTGTACCGTATTGATGCAGTACCCTAACCAGTGCTACTCAAAGTCCATGGTCCAGGGCAGGTCTTCAAGCCATCATCTATTGCCCCTAGAACACTTCCAGGAAAGAAAAAAAAACAGTTGTAGTCAATGGGCCAGTATTGACCCCTGGCACACTGGGGAAAAAGTAGCCAGTTCTCATGTCAGAAAGCATAAAAAACATTGCCCTTAACTCATGGTGTAGGACCTTAAACTTGGAACATGTTACAATGACAACTAATGACCAGCAGAACTTGTTTTAACTACTTATTTTTTAACCACTTGCCCTGCTGGCTGGATGTGTCCAGAAGGACACCTCAGCAAATGACTGAAATACTGAGGCCCTCTCTGAACGTCACAAAGGCATAGAAGCTATGCGGGAGCAGGTGTGTGGTCTCAGCTCACCAGTGAGATATATACTGTTTGATTAGTTTCTCTGCCTAGAAGGCCATCATAAATGCAGCAATCCTAAGCTTCTCTCTGGGGCACTTCTTTCCATCAAGCAAGCCTGTCTGTGGCCAGGGCACCTTATTCAGCAAACTGATTCCAGGTCTAGACCCTCAGGTTCAGGCAAGGTCTCTGTCTGCTAAGCTCCCTCTGGCTGCTTGTCGCTCTGATTCAGCACAATGCCTTTTTGAAAAACAGAATGGGAAACCTACTGAGCCTATAAAATGTACGCTAACTCCCTGGGAGAACAAGGGCCAGGAAAACACAAGGACACAGCAAGTGGGCACTGCAGGGAACAGCTCCTCTGTGTTTCTCCTGCTGTGGAGCCTTAGACCCCTGAAATCCTGCCTCTCTCACTGCCTTGTAATCTTCAGCCTCTGCCACCTCCACAGACCCCCACTCCTCCCCATAGCACCTCCCTCTCTTGCCCCCGTGGCATTTCATTCCCCTGGGTAGCCCCTTTCAGGCCTAAGCTTATTAAGCAAACCAGGCAGCTGCTTGTGACAATTGAACCAGCTGCTCACCTTCTCTTGCCCCCCTGTCAGCAGCTCCCTCATTAAGAGACTGGCTTCTTGGGACCTCGTTGTGCTGGGACTGCCAGACCCACAAATCCCTGCATTTAGAGTACTATGAATGCTAATAGCTGGAATCGGCAGGAGCCGAGATGAGCCAGACATTTGGAGACAACAGGAAGAGGCAGTGACCCCCAAGATCCAAAGCACCCACTATGCCTTCATGGCCCCAGAAGCAACCCTCACTCTCTTCTGCAGCATAAGTGGCAGCAGCAGCAGATACCAAACAAGTAACAACAGAAATCACCAACTAGGACACTACACTTTGAGGATACCAGTTGGAAAAACTGGGATAAAATAAGCAGAGTTCTTCAAAGATGCAATGCAGGCTGTTAGATACATTAGGTGCCTCCATCAAGCCTTGTTTTGATTTCTTACTTATTGGTTTGTTTGTTCATTTTCTACCCAACTCAGGATTCATGGTGGCATGTATGTTTAAAGTGGGTACAGATATGAAACAAATTCTAATGCTGCAACGCTACTGAATTAGAAAGCATTTCTAAAACACACACTGATTAAAAAGTACAGTACCTACAGTTACAAGTCTCTTCTTTAGTCACCACTCAGTTTCTCAAAGGTCCTCTACATAAAAAGGTCCTTGTATACCAGTGGAAGGACAACAGAGAGAGAAACAGCCTGGCTGCCCTCAGAAGGGATTTCTACAGCCACCACGAGGGACCCGCCCCATGTCCCCACCAAATATGATTCTGCAATTAGCAGAATCAAGGAAATCAAGGGAAAGACCTCCCTCAAGGAGCACAGGTAGGCTCCCATGAGTGAATACAGCCTTACCTTGTTATAGTAATGCAGGTGGACAGTGTGCCACTGCCCATCACTCACACCCCCTGGGATGAATGGAGCTACTGTACTCGTTGACTCTCCTGAGAGAAAGATGAGACAATGAGAAAAAAGACTGAGGAGGGGAGGTTTCATCCTATCACTGTGTCTCCCCAGGGCAATTAAGAGAGAGCTTGTATTCAGCCCTTTAGGTGCTGAACTACAACTCCCGGCAGCCCTTGTCGATATATCCAAGGGTTGGAAATGCTGAGAGTTGCTGCTCAACTTCATCTGGAGGGCCATACACTGTTACATGCTTGTGGTGGTGGTGGTGGTGGTACTGGGGGCGAGTACAACATGAAAGAGGAGTGTGACAGGAAGATCTAAGTTCAAGAAGGAAAGTTAGGTTTAACGAATTAGGAAAAGGAGCCCTACCTAGCACACATTCATTTTTTGTTTTGTTTTGTTTGTTCAAACACTTCTATTCTGCCCTTTATCACAGAATCTTAGAGTGGTGTACAATATAAACAAAAACCATAAATAATTTCAGTAAGACAAAAACATACGAAACATGGGAACCATTAAAACCACTTTTAAAATTGCAGCAGTCTAAAACCATGTATGTATATATGTGCATGTATGTGCCTTCAGGTTTCCTGGTGTCCCCATTAATTTCAGAGGGTATACTTGACATAAATGAGTCCCCAAAGGTTTTAATGAGAAGACATATTTTAGCTTGGCACTGAAAAGAAATTGTTGTTGGTGCCACTCTGACCTCCAAGGAGAGGCATTCCAGAATCAGGGTGCCCAGTCAATATCATCTTCTCTTGTGTCCTCAGACTTCATATAGCCCCCACTGCTGGGACACAGAGAAGGGCCCCTCCTGCACTGCCAGAACCAGAGGCAGAACTATAAGAAACAGAAAGTGAAGGGGATGAGGTCTACTACAGCAACGACAGGGTGGAGCTCTATCATACCTGCTGAGAAAGTAAGCTGAACTTGCTCCTGTACAATCTCCAGTGCCACAAAATCATGCCGTTCATTGAAGCGCCCATTGTAAAGTAGAAGCCCATCTCGTTCCTTTGTGGCAAACCTGTTCAACAGAAGAGAAGGATGAATCCCGTGTACAGGACCCAACATCTCTCAGTGTCTAGACATTCATAGCAAGAATGGAAAGTGGTGAGTTAAGTTGATTGAATGGATCCAGTGCAATTCAATCTATCTAATTGCCCTCATGAGAAAAGTGAGGGAGAAGCAGAGCTTAGGAAAGGAAAAAAAAGTCAGTTCTCCCAGTTATAGCAAGAGCTACATATAGGACATAATAAACAGTATACTGGGATATCATACATTTGTGTGTTATGTGCCTTCAAGTCGCCTGTTGTCTTATGGTGACCCCATGAATTTCATAGAGTTTTCTTAGGCGAGGAATACTCAGAGGCAGTTTTGCCAGTTCCTTCCTCTAAAATACAGCCTACAAGCCTGGTATTCATTGGCAGTCTCCCATCCAAGTACTAACCAAATCTGACCCTGCTTAGCTTCCAAGATCAGATGGGATCTGGTACCTTTAGGGTATTTGGGCCTTGGGTTATCAAATACCAATAAACAATTCTCTCCTGCAAGTGATCACAGAGAGAAGCAAGCCACAGACAACTGTGTCTTCTTACCACATCTATTCACATATTTGTCACATCTATAGTTCTGCCTTTCCTGAGCTCACAAAAGTGCACATGGCTCTTCTCCTCGCTTTATTCTCACCAGAGCTTTGTACTATTACTTTTTAAAAGTCATTTGTTCACTGTAGTGTCTAAAACAGGAGAAAGCAACAGGGAAGGAGGCAACTGTGTACTGACACTTCCTTTATGTATCAGTTTTTCACCTTGATCAGCTAATTTTGGGGGGCTAGGTGTTTTGAGAGTGGTACAGTTAAACCACCATGTTTGCAGATACTTTGCTTTTAAAACATTTTTATCCCAAAAAGACTCATGGGGGGGGGCTTTGGGGGGACCCCAAAAGTGAGATTCACACATTACATGCAATCCATGGGCTGCACCTTCCCCTCTTCTGGCTTCAAATGTAACGTGTTGTCATTACCTCTTGCTTTAAACACAAGCGGTGAGCACATTGTATTGTTACTTTTTAAAAATAGCTTAGAATTTACAAAAGAACAGCATAAATCCTAGAAAAAATCCTATGAAAATGCTGGAAACAGTAACTGGAAAATGTTACTTCTTGTACCAAGATGTAACTTCATTATTGTTTGTTTTGTTTACTTTTGATATGTGACTTCATTATACACTCATAACTGTAGAAATAATAACAACAAATTTTTACTGGTGCCTATTTTTTCCCTGTTTAACTCACTTGTTTCCAAGCTCTGATTCTTTCAACAAACCTCGAGTCTGACTGAATGAGTAAAGTGGCTCAGTGTCACTCAGTGTTGCTGATGGCTCAGCAGCAACTTGAACTTGGGCTGTCTCAAGTCCCAGTCTTAACACTTTAACTCTGCTTTACATGCACAGCAGAGAAATATGAGACAAACATGTGTTATTTGCACCATTTTCTACATGAAATTTCTGGGAAGAAAATCTGTCCTGTGTAAAGTCACTCTCAATTGTTTCTCTGGATTGTTGCTAAGCTGCCGTGATTCCCTCCAGCAAGTAGGCAGAGCCTAACAAAGGCATTCCTTTGCAATTAGGTGTGCAGTTCCCTCGCACAAAGGAGCACCCAAGTAGGCTGGGCTCAGCTGTGACTCATCCTGGCACCCTTCCCCCAACTCAACCCTCCATTCATTACTTTTGGCTGCATGTGGCCGTGTGTGTAAACAAAGCAAGGAACAAGAGCAGGGGCAAATGCTGAGGCTGAGCATACAAAAGCAATTCCACTGCTGTCAATAGAAATCTCTAGCAAGCTCCACCAAATAATCAGTAAGAATGGCAGCACGGGCATTTCAAATGCTGGGTGCTGGCAGATGATAGACAGCTACACATAATTACAAGGATTTGATCACTGCTTCCCAGAAATACAAATCCAAGACTAAAGCCTCGTGTTTTATAGCAGGACTCATGGCAAGCACTATCAAGCCCCAGCCAAGTTCTGTGACTCAAAAGAAAGTATCCGAGCCAACCTAAGAAAACTATAAGCCCAAGGAAGAAGCCTGGAAGCACTAGAAACAAGAAAAAAATGAGGGAAATGGGAGTCGTGACTAATTCCATCAAAAAAGAAATGAGAATGCATTTCACATAAACAAATTTTGGCAGCAGACTGATGCATCCAAATCTAAAAAAGGTGTCTAGGTGGGTGGAGAAGGAGGACAATTTCCCAACTAAAGCATAAAAAGGCACTCGTTATTTATCAAGGAACTATAATAGCACTCTGAGTTCTGCTTCGTTTTCTACCAAAAGATCACTTGTTTTCATGGCTGCTCCTTCTCTGCTCCACACCATCAGGTGGTTAGGAGGGGGAAATACACTCAGAGAGTACATAGTTATACATTCTTGTAATGGGAATTATTGTGGACTTCATGCTATTTTTTACATGTGGTGCTGACACAGCTGAACTGCCAAGGCCTAAACCCTATTGGCAGTCCCCATTTAGAGTACACATACTGATTGAATCAACTGCTGAATGGTAAGTCAACACTTACATAACTTCCACTGATTCGGTAGGTGTGCTCTAACTGGAACTCCCAATCTTATTTTGGCCCAAGAATTTACCTGTTACTATAGCAGTCTTAGGTCTGCCATAAGTCAGAAAAAACTTGAAGGCACACAATAACAACAGTAGCAATGTGATAGCAATGATAAATGACAAGATCATCTCCAAAATCTACCATCAACCCAGAACTGGTGACGAGTTTTTAATCTGATGTCTGTTCACAAGGCTAGTTGCCACAGCCCATGCACACCCACCCCACACACTTCCAAAGCCTTACATGTGGCACTTTACAGACTGGAGTGGACAAATTGTGAGCCTGCTCGCCTCCCAAGCAGGTTCCCAGCAAATTTGCTACCCCTGCAACAATATCCATATTTCTGTTGGAAAAGATGGAAGCCCAGGGAGCACCAGACTTTGCTTCTCAGCAGAATCAAATTTCCAGAAAGCTGCCAGGATTGGAATTCTTCTGAGAAACAAAGCTTAACCATCCTGCACACTATGCATTCTTGGAGAAATGAAGTTATTTTTTGTGGCAGCACAAATTTTGGTAACACAGCAGAAATTATGCTAGGTTTGGTAGAGGCAGTAAGAGGATATGCAGGGTTTGGGATGCAGTACATCTCACTTCTCAGGAATCTTGTCTAGAGCAAAGAAGTGGAAATAAGTCTGCAGGTGAGCTCTGTGGCAAGGATCAGATATAGTTATCTGTTATTAACTGAATGGCTAAAAGGCTGTTTCTTTCTGGTCAGAACTCTGGGATATCCTTTTCTTTCTGCCTTTTACAATCCTCTGATGGAACAATGATAATCTGGCTGCTAGGATCATACAACGGAGTTTCCTGGCACCAGATGAGAAATGGAGAGAGAGATGGAAAAAAGGCAGAAACATGCCTAACCTTATTCACAGGTGGTACGTGACCCCATCTTCCCTCTGTTGGGAAATTGCTTAA
The DNA here is from genome assembly GCA_030412105.1 of Cyclura pinguis. Taxonomy (NCBI): domain Eukaryota; kingdom Metazoa; phylum Chordata; class Lepidosauria; order Squamata; family Iguanidae; genus Cyclura; species Cyclura pinguis. The sequence continues at coordinate 68,140,754 of CM059602.1, read as the reverse complement.
CGGAAAAATGTCACCTTCCCTTATATTTTGGGAACACTGACATTCTTCTGCCTGGTATTGAGAGAGCCATGTAAGAATAGAATATTCAAGAGTTAATGCAATGTATTACTGAGTTTTAATAAATCTACATTTGTTAGTCTTTTAAAAAACTGTCTCTGGCTGTCTTTGTCAAGCCTGATAAGGGGAGCGGTCACACCTACCATAAAGAACCTGCACAATAACAATACAGCCACAGGTCCACATATAAGGGGTCACACTAAGGCCCAGGAACCCGATCCATAAAGGGATTCATTGGGGGATGGGGGAACAAGAGCAAGGTTAGTGGTAGGATTTCAAGGGCTAGAACTGCAGATCCAGCCTGACAAAGCAATCTGCCACACCAACAACCTCCTCCTAGTATGTCATGGAAGGACTTTAGCTTAACCCTTTTCTGACACGCTCAGTTTCCTTGTGCGAGTAGGAAGCAGAGTCTATGAGTAGCCGTGTATGTTATCTCTCAAGCCTTTACCACATATGCCTTGGATAGCACTAGAGTTGACAAAAGGGCCTCAGCAACCATCTCAAAAATTGGGAAGGCTCATAAGGGAGAACAGTCTGCACCCAAGTATCAATCTTGCACACATTTACTTAGAAACATGTCCCACAGAATTCAGTGGGACTTACTTTCAGCTAAGAGTATACAGGATTGTGACTTCAAATATTTTTGTGTTTTGGCCTGTATTACAATATCCACATTCTCAGAAACATACTGTCCCCCAGTACAAGAGAAACTAAATACGGTTTTAAAATGCAAGTAGTAACCAATGATGTGCATCTTTTAAGTTGGACTTCAGTTCACAGCAGCCAGAAAACATCAGACTGTTCCAAGGAAGTAGCTGTTTTTCTAGGCTCTGCCATTCCAATTAAACATTGTTGTGCCCTTCATTAACTGTATCCACTTGTTCCCAAAGATCCTGAATGCTCTGCGTATGAAAGTGGACCCAAGTTTAACTGGGTAGCATTAGTGGAGTATCTTTATCCCCATTCACAATTGTATAGTGACTTCACTCAGTGATGTCCCACTAAGGTTTCTTTCATAACACTCTTCATAACACTATTATAAAACTTGGATGTCACGGCTGCATCTTACAGAATGCTGGGATTTGTAGTTTTATGAAATGCTAGAGCTCTCTATCAGAGAATTCTGAATAGCTTACAAGACTACAGGATTCAGTAAGATGAAGTCATGGCAGTTAAAGTGGCACCAAAGTGCAAATTCTGTCACTTGAAAGAAACCTACAACTACCATTAATATGTCCAACGCATCATCTGCCCTATACCTACACTAACAGAGCAGGTCTTCACTGAGAACATTATCTTTCCCTTCCTCTCACTCTCTTTTTCTCACTGAACTTCCCCTCTGCCCCACATGCATGTCCACTTTGGATCCCCAGACAGAAAGTCTCAATAGTTAGAAGTCAACCATTCATGTTTTTGACCCAATGCTTATGATAACTGCAGCAATGCTCCAAATCAGTTCCAAACCAATCACAAAACTTCCCCACTCCCTGTCCCCAGAGTTGAACCGACAGCTGGGTTACTGGAGCAGCCAGTCCTGCAGCTGACAAGGAATGATAGGCTACTCAGCCATGGCCACTGCTGCTTATCAAGGCTGGAAAATTCACTCCGCATCTAAGCAAGGCAGGCTTTCTGTTCCCTGGTGACCCCACAGCTCGATATTGCTCTCTTGGGCTGATTCATTATAGACTGTCAGCACTTGGCAAGCCAACCATGCCTCCTCCCCCCACATACAATGAGGGTAAGACTGTGACAAGGATGCAGAGCAAATCGGGAGGTCCAGCAGACCCCTGGCCAGGGACAAAGAGGCCTTGGCTGGCTGAGTCCTTTGTGCTGGGGCTGACAATAGGCTTGGAACTGGAGGGATTATGGGGTAGGCAAGGCCAGGAAATGTGGGAAGAGCTCCACAGTCTCAGCACACTAGCCCAAGTGAATGCTGACAGCCTCACCAAGAAATATCCTATCCAAGGAAGAATGATCAGAATGGGGAACAAGAAATACTAACCCAAAAGTATTTTTTGCAGGGAGAGAGAAAGACATTCCCCCCCAGAAGAGGTTCCTTTCTGGCTGCAGTTAGCTTAAAGGTGTTAATGCAGCAACTGGGGAGAGGAAAATACTGGACAGAAACCATTGTGCCCCTCATCTCTAGCCAGCTGTCACTAGATGTCTGGCAAGGCTAAAGTGGCCACAGGCAAGAAAATTAGGGGCGAGTGCGCCCCAAAGCAACAAATAAGGGCGCTAACCTGTGGGAGCTCTCCACAGTGTTAGTTTATCATAAAACTGAAAATGCAGAAAGATTTGTGCAAAAAAACAGCCACCTTTTCTCCAGGGCTGAGTTTGCACTGGTAAGATAGCACTGATTGTTCAAAGAGGACAATACAATTGTCATCACGTGGAGAGGTAGGAACCTAGAGTGAAACGGAAACCATGGTTTTCTTCAACTGCCATATAGATACAGCCTAAGGAACCACAATTCTAAAATTTCAGCAAGGAAAGGACAAGGGTGGATAGGGCACATCAGGAGTTGTATCAGAAAACCTTTAAGGATGCAGTCCTAAACACATTTACTAGGGTAATCCTACCCAATCTGGTGCTTTCCATTGTATTTGACTACAGCTTCCATCATCCTCAGTCATGGCTTGGGATGATGGGAGTTGCAATTCAAAACATATGGAACAGATTCACTTGGGGATGGTTGTATGAGGGAGTAAGCTCTATGTGGACACCATGGGGCATAATGGAGTAGACGTGCTTTAGGTTTCCACTGTACACTGCCTATTTATATGAGTTTTTCCACAGGCAGGAAGGAGTATTCTCTTTCCCTTTCTCAAACATACAAGTCCTTGAAGAGTCAATTTTACGGGTTAATTGTACTGTCTGTTTACTGGGATTCTACCCCTGAGCATTCCTTCTTTTATTAACCAGTAATCAAAATTATTTGGTCCATTAAGATGATAACAAAGGAAAGCTGCAGGGATCTTGTGTAGAAGTTTTTATGGGGAACCTGAAACATGGGCTCATAGACTCCTGTTTTCCATTCTTTTACCACAGAGGACCCAGATCCTTTTGATACACCTCCACAGACCTGTACATGTTAATATACATTTTATCTCTCCCTGGAATGTGAAGCCATTGTTTTCACAGCTTTTTCTCTGAACCACGGATGTTTCTCTGGAAGAAGGAATGCTATGGTAATACCTCAGATTCATCTTTTGACTCAGATAGCATTGTTTCACTGGAACAGTTTCAGACTGTCCGTCTACATAACAGATCGTTAGGTATAACAGTGCTTCTTAAACCATGTATACGTATACATGTATAAACCTGTATATTTGTGGTGGACCACTCCAAACTAGCTGGGGATTGCAGTAGACCAAGTCATATATCAAGAAAATTCTACTACGCTTCGTGGTGGCCAAGAATGCACATCATAGTGTAGGTGGTGACCATTAGCACACTGCATCCTCTCAACAAGGTGGACATTCTGATGTGCCATGCAATACACATTCCTATACACAACTCGTCACATGTATGAACAGACCTGGATCAAAGTGCATGTAGGTAAATCTTGAAGAAGCAATGGCTTCTTTACACTTGAATTGCTTTCTTCCAAGAAAGAAATACTTGCAAGGATGAAGGATGTATAACTTTGGCTGTTCTGATTAAACTTTATGAAAACAGTCTGAAGCAGCAGTAAAAAAGAGGGAGACAGCGTGGTACAGAGGTCTTGAGTGTTGGACTAGGTAAGATTCTGCAAGGCCAGTATTTGAATCCCCACTCACCCATGGAAACCTGCTGGATGATTTCTGGCAAATCACACTCTTTCAGCCTTAGAGGAAGGCAATGGCAAACCGCCTCAGCAAAAATCTTGCCAAGAAAACCCTATGATAGTGTCAACTTGAAGACACACAGCAACAACCATAAAAAAAGCATTTAATCTTGCATATAAGTGGAGGAAAATGCTGCTTTGGATTTGTACTCTGCATGGAAGTACTTTATCTGAAATTATGGAATCTGTTCCAGGATCAGTTTGAGTGGTGCCAAAAATCAGCCAGAGTACATGCAAAGTATTCCATCCCCTTCCCCCCATGCTACTCACAAAATGCAAATATTCTGCTTACTATCTTTCTCTGGCCCACCCACGAGGGGACACATATACAATAGCTGCCATCCAGAAACCCCTGGGGTAAAGGAATCTTCCAGGAGACAGGAGGTGGGATCAGAGGAAAGATATATTACATATAGGTGGGGCAAGATCTTTTAATATTTTCTTTGCCTTCTTACTCTGGGATTCTTTTGCTTTCTTTCTGTCTCTTTCTCCTGGGGTACTGGAAGAAAGGAAGAGCAGGGAAGGGGCTGACAAGTCTCTTCAGCCTGCACTGAAGAGAGATGTCTTAACAAAGGAACTAGGAACTGTTATTTTAAGGAAAGGAGTCAATGCTTCCCAACATAAGGGACAGGTAGAGCAAAGGGATAAACAGAGTGTTTATTCAAATCTCCTATTCCATCTTTGCTCAAGGGTTGTGAAATGCAGCTCTTTTTCTTGCTTGTTTTTGTAGTTCCAGTCTAAGCATGAATTTTGTAAGTTCTTCAGGAAAAACAATCCAGTTTATGAGCTGAAAATCCCCATTCTGAATCTTGTCTCTACCATGACCTTATCAGTAGGTGACCTGAAATAGACTCATCTAGCCTTCTCCAATCAGCACTTTTCAGAGGTGTTTTACTTTAATTCCCATCAATACTATGCTAGAGGAAGGTAATAGAGGTTGTATACACATGTGGAAGGCACCAAATAGAGATGGTTGCACTATACACTGTCAGCTTGGTTTTAGACAGCCCTTGTGGTCCCTTCTAACTGTAAGATTCTAAGATTCCAATCTATGAGGATAATAAGACCTGTTTACTCTTAAGAGGGGGTGGAAATGTCACAGGGTCTGAGGCCAATTTAATCTCCATTTAGATCCTGCTATGTGCTGTATCACCATCATTCACAGTAAACTCAGCAGTGCAACAACTGGAAGTAGAAAAGTAAGAAAAACAACAGGGGAGAAGTGTGAAAAAGTACTTGCTGCTACACTGCCAAAGGCTATGAGGATTCCCCATAGTCCGTATTTGTGAGCAGTACATGTGGCCTAGAAGCCATACATTGCCTAGCCCACCTTACAAAGCTGCTGGAAGGATCACACAGTAATACATGCCAACTATTTTGAACATTCCAACCTACAGATTACTCTTAGCAATAATAAAAGTGCTCCAATATTTATATTGTACTAGTAAAACCGGAATACATATTTGGACTCTTTTCCCACTGGTTTTTGTTGTTACTGTGTGCCTTCAAGTCTTTTCCAGGTTATGATGAGCCTAAGGTGAACCTAGCCAGAATTTTCTTGGTAAGATTTGTTCAGAGGGTTTTTGCCTTTGCCTCCCCTGAGGCTAAGAGAGCATGACTTGCCTAAGGTCACTCAAAGGGTTTCCACATCCAAGTGGGGATTTGAACCCTGGTGTCTCAAGTCATAGCCCAACACTCAAACTACTGCACCACATTTGCTCTCAGGCCAATTAAATAATATATTCGTGGATTTTATCACACTTCTTCTTCATATCTTTTTTTTTAATTATTTCAATGGATTTTAAAAAAAACCAGGATAACAATAATTCTAGCAGAGGTATCTCATAATCCAGAGTGCAAGGAAAAATTCCGAAAGAGGAAGGACAAAATGGCACACCAGTGAGCATTCATGGCCACATTCTTTAACTCCCTACCCCCAACATCTCAAATACTCACGTGAGGGCAATGGTGAAATGGAAGCGCTGGCGCAATCCCTTAAAAGTAAGGAAGGAGTGGGCTGGGAAGCTGCGGGTACTCATCTGACAGTAGGGCTTCTCATAGTCTCCTGACAGGCAGTCACACTTGAACCCTCCCACCAGAAGGTTGACACATGTGCCGCCATTCTTGCAGACTCCTGGAGTGCAGCGTCCCAGCCGAGAGTTCACTTCGCAGTTCTCCCCTGTGGCAGAAGCAGAGAAGAGACATCAAGCCATCTTCCACACAAAGGGGCGTGTTTGTCACATTACAAACAGAATTACAGAAGCCTTCCATAAAAAAGTTCAAAAAGAACAGCCCCCAAATTCTCAAGATCTGTTACTAAACCATTCAAAGTCTCTCCAAGCCAAATGAATGAATGTCAATAATTCATACATCCAAATCAGAAGACTGGGAACATGACCTCAATGACGTAATGGCTCCAACATAAGCCAAACACACAACACAAACCACATCTAGTCCTGTTACCCAAGGCTCCTGAAAGTGCTTGGAGCAGCAGCACATTCATCATGGACTAACTGCCAAGCTAAGCATGTGATAGATAAATAATTCAAAATAACACCCATGCTTTTGGCATGTGAAAAATTCTACAATGGGTGCCTTCAACATATGTATTGCATGGCTTCTCGTACAACAAGATGGTGTCTTGCTGTGTGGGAGGTCATTCAGTATGCGTGTCGAATGCATCTGTTGCAGAATTTTGCACATACCAAAGGCTTAATAAGTCTAAAAGATGGTTGAGCCTGTTAGCTCCCACTACTTCTATTTCTAAAACCTTCCCTCCATCAATACACTGGGTCATTGAAAGGACATGCCAAACCTATGACTCTATGATTCTATGACCTCAAGTTTGTTAAGGTTGAAACCAACTTTGCATTGACAATTGACAGCAAACATGAGGAATTATATGCAGCTCAGCTCCTTAAACAGAAAAAGCTGAGGAGTCTTCTCTCACGAAAGCCAACAGAACTCATAGAGGGCTCTGCTTGGCCTCCATGCATAAGGAGATACACCATTCTGTCTGCAGGTTTAGGAAAAAGGCATGCAGATCAGCTAGCTGAGAGTGACGATAATCTAAAAAGAGGCTGAGGAGCCTGGTGTATCTGCTGCTGCCTCAGAGAAAAAAGAGCACTTGCACATATAAAGATCAAGTAGTAGACATATTATCCTCTCTCATCCCTCCAGTTTAGTTGTACTACAGCTCCCATCATCTTAGGCAGCACGGTCATTGGCTTGAGATAATGGGCACCATAGACCAACCTAGCTGGAAAGCCACATTTGAAGAAAGCTGTCCTGCTTTAAAAGGAGTGAATGTAATTTAGTCCTGCACGTACTCTGTTCCAAGAAAGCAGACTGCAGGCTTGCCTATTTTATGTTTCACTATAACTCAGAAATCTGCCAACTGGAGCCAAAGTGCAAAAACCATTAGGAAGGAAAGAACATGAGTGTCTCTGAAAAGTTACTGAGCGCAGACATTTGTCAGGAATATCAGAAATGAACTGCTGAACAAAAGGCCCTCCACACCATTGAGAAAGCAGTGTAACTTCTGTGGTTTGGGCTCTTCAAAGTAAACCATCACATATGCTAGGCTTTGAAGAACAGCATGCTGAGCATTGGCATCACATGCTAAGATCTCAGCAAAGTAGGATTACATTGTAGGTAAGAAAGCCACCTGTAGATTGCAGGAAAAACATGAATACATGCACAATTCAAGTATGAGATCTAGAGTGATTAGGATTCCCACTATGCAGCTACATCTGCAATCATTTTCACTTACTAAAATATTACCTGATGAAGGGGGCTGTGATCCATGCAAGCTTATGCCCATCAGGAAAAAATAAGCATGGGGAGATCACAGACTAAACAGGGAGCACCTCTGAATACTGTTCTGGGGCATACTATTCTTTAAGTCTTTAAGATGCTACAAAACCCCGATTGTTGTAAAACAGATCCCAAGCTTCAGATCCCAAGCTACAGAGAAAGTAGCAGGGAGAAGGGGGAAGTCGTGGCAAATAGGCACTGGTGAACACTGTGGCTTATAGCTGTATGATTTTACGAATTCTTCCCTATGCTTGAGCCCAATAAATGTAAGGACTACCATGTCCATAACCCCAGACAGCGATGCCAAGACTGGTTGGGGGTGATGGATACAGCATCCATCACATCTGGAAGACAATGTATGAGGAAAGGCTGCTCTAACACAAGGAATTGGGTACTGCTCTGTGCCTTTGAAGGCAAAAAGGGAAAGAAAGATTTATCTGTCCAAAATGGCAATTGCCAAAGAACCTGATCAAATCTTTCAACTCTTGGCAATAAAAATTAATCAGAGAAGTTAACTTCATAACAAACACAATTGTGGGATGATGAGAGATGACAGTCTAATTCTCAACTGTGGTATCCTTGTTTTAAATTGCTTTTTCTGTCAAACACTTTATTAAAACACACACACACATCAATTATGAAAAAAAGGCTCAAGGCCACAGTCATACTCTTAGATCTCCATCTGTGGTTGAAATCAGGAAAAGGAAAGAAGATAGTATTGCAAAGAAATCACAAAATATGGATCTCAACACAGTGGTTGCATGTGTAGACAGCAAATACGACCAGCAACAGAATATTGTACAGTTTAAAGAGCCTCTGTTCAGTGTTCCAGGTGGCCAGAAGTGTCTTCTGTTGCACTGCTCTGAATCCCTCTTTGGTGATTCCCCCCACCCCTTTCCATTTCTTGCATGTGTCCCTTTTAAATATTAGCTGTGTTGAAAGTTCTTTAGACATCCATCATGGTTTCTTCAGACACCTCCCATTTTCGCTCCTCACTGGAATTCTTTGATATTGTGCCTTCAATATTTCACTTTTAAGAAACTTCCATCCATCATGAATTACCTTCTCTTTTAATATTCTTGACCACACCCAGTATTTCTCTAAATTTACTGAAATCAGCTTTCTTAAAGTCTAGAATGTGTGTCTGACTACACTTGACTTCCTCCTTCTGCTGTATAATAAACTCCAGAAGAACATGGTCACTTCCACCTAAGGATCCCGCCACCCCCACCCCATTAACCAGGTCATAATTGTTGGTTAGGATCAGATCTAAAACAGCTGTTCCCCTTGTTGCCTCTTAAACCTTCTGGACAATGAAACTGTGTGCAAGGCAAGTGAGGAATTTGTGGACCTAATACTCTTGGCAGAATTTGACTTCCAATAATTATCAGGATAGTTGAAATCTCCCATTACTACTATATCTCTCCTTTCCGAGTGTTTGGTCATCCGTTCCAGGAAGCCATCATCCAAGTCCTCAGTCTGGCTTGGAGGTTTGCAGTAGACCCACAATGACATCACTGTTGTTTCTCTCCCTCTTAGTGTTCACCCAGATGCTCTCAGCCTGGCTTCCAGGATTTAATCAGGGATCTCTCCACAGGTATAAATTCCCTTGATATACAGTGCTATTTCTCCTCCTTTCCTGTTTGGTCTGTTTCTCTGAACTAGGCTATACCCCTCTATTGCTACATTCCAATCATGGTACTCAGCCCACCAGGTTTCAGTGATGCCTATCATATCATATTTACTTTGCTGCGCTAGGAGTTCGAGTTCATCCTGTTTATTTCCCATGCTCTGTGCATTAGTGCAGAGGCATCTGAGACCATGGGTCACTCCCCTAGCTGCTTATTTTTCTTTCCCTCCCACTGTTGGGTTCTTGTACTGTTTGCTTCGTTCTCCCTATAAGATTTGGACTATTATTTGGACTATCTCCAGCACTTGATGAACTCCTGCCCTCAAGAATATTGTCTCTCCCCCTCTCCCCATAACTCAGTTTAAAGCTCTCTTGATTAGGTTTGTGAGACTCTTAGGAAAAACTTTAGACCTTGGAATTCTCATGTGCATATCAATGCTTTATAGTTTTCATGATCATTCCCTTTTAGCTGTCATGGCTGCATTCTGTGGAATCCTGGGATCTGTGGTTCAGGAAGGGTCATTTAGCATTCTCAGTCAGAGAACCTCTATAGTGCCTCATGAAATGATAAAACCCAGCATTCCACAGGATGTTGCCACGGAAGTTAAAGCTGAATCATAGAACTATAAGTATGCAGTGTAAAGGGGCTCCTATTTTTCCCCCCAGTAATCCTTTTTTTTTTTAGCATAGATAGATGTCATAACTTGGTACTTGAGTCTACCACTTGGGGCAGACAACCCAAGTGGAGATACCAATATTCATATCCACACACATACAGTGGGCCATGCTTTTTTTGCCATTTTTGCCAAAGATTTGCCAAAAATAGAAATCACCAGGTTTTTTAGGGTTCAGAGGTGTTTAAAATTATTAACACTGCTCCAGGTGCTTTTTGTGAGTGACTTTTTCTCCAAGAAAATGACAAAATCTGTGTGTGGGGGAGGATATCTGAGAGCTTTGGGTGGAGCTTAAGAAAAAACAGGGTTCTGTACACTACTTATAGTCCACAGTCCATCCCTTTCCCACCTCTGTAATATCTTACATAAGAAATTCGTATCTCAGCTGTGTTCTCTTCCAGACAGAGACTGCTATCTCTGAACACTGTCCAAAACCTACAACTAGAATAAAGTATAGCCTGGTAGCCTGTTAAGTGAGGCAGGTGCTTGAACCAAGGAAGAGCAGTATTGGCTTCCAGGCTGCAGGCTCCCAGCCTTGGTTTTTTGGGCTCCCAGAGCCCTAAGACACACCTCACTGCATTTTTGATGCTGTTAAAAACAAGAAGAATCATACTTCTGGAGGTACAGTTCTTCTGTAAAATGAGGCACGTGGCCCCTATTTACCAAAAACTACTGTCTTTATCAAAAGCAAGTGTTGTTTTTCCTTTTTTCCAACAGAAACGGACATTCCAGGCACTTTTGGTTTAGGAAAAAAAAGCTCATTTTTGCCAGGAATGCAATTCACTGTGTCAGCAGGGAATTAGACTTCATGCCCACTAAAGTGTCCATGTGTTAAACAGCTGTTTTAAACATTGATAATTGGCTCTTTGACCTTTTTCCTGGAACAATTCAAAATGCCAGTGGTTTATGGCTTAGGATCAAGACACTTAAAGGATCATTCTGCCTCTAAATAGGTTTCCTATTACATTAAGCCATCTTTGTAAGCCTACTTCTCGGTGCCACCACCATCTAAGATGAGGCAGGTGGCAATAAGAGAGAGACAGTACTTCAAGTCTAGAATGCTCTTCCCAGGGAATTCATGTGGCCCCTTATTTTGCAATCTTTTCAGCACCAAATGAAAAATCAATCAATCAATCAATCAATCAACTGTATTTGTGTTAATGCTCATTAAACAGTCCTGAAAAACTATTTTATAAATAGTATTTCAATAGAATAAAATAAAAATATTGTTGGGCAAAATACTCTAGGTATCATGGAAGTGCATCTAAAGATGCCAAGACAAGATGAGCAATAAATCATGCCTCTTACCCATCTAATACTAATATTGTCTTATACTTTTCTATGTTCCACTATTTCCTTTTTGTATTTCTATCAAAACAGCATGGTCCTTCTAAGAAAAGAATCTTAAAAATCAGTTCTGATCAACATAAAGAAACTGATCTTCATAATTGCCTGAAAACAGCTTGCAAGACTATCTAAAAGACTCATAATAACAAACTTTGCTTTCAAAACAGCTGACTCTTCCCTTCAGCCAGAATTAAAAGCATTGTTACTGTTGCCTCCAAGTAGTTTCAACTTATGGGGACCCTAATGCAACCCTATCATGGATTGGTGACCAAGATTTATTTAGAGGATGTTCTCCATTGCCTTCCCCTGAAGCTGAGAGAATGTGACTTGCCCAGTATCAGCCAGTAACTTTCCAAGACCAAGTGGGGATTTGAATCCTGATTTCCAGGTTTGTAGCTCAACACTCAGACCAGTAGACCACAGTGGCTCTCCCATTAAAACCACATGAAAACTGATATATTCCTATAATCCAAAGCACTGGGGCTCTTTGAGACAATAGCAAAGATTATAAGATTTGCAACAAAATTCTGAAATTAGCACTACTGATATTAGTATCTACTTTATTCCCATATATAAGCGTCAGGCTGGTTCTGGCTATGATTTCCTACCAAAGCAGAAAATATTTAGCACACACACAGAGCCTACGTGTGACCTCTGGGCACGAGGTACATACAGTCTGTACCTTTCCATTAAGGGAGTCAGCGTGTATGTGTGTGTGTGTGCCTGCATGCATGTCGTACAGAACGTGTTCTTTTTCTCCTTAATTCATCCATAGACTAATAAAGGCTCAAGCTGCATTTTAACAATGTAAAGACTATCCCAACCAACACTGCTTTTCCAGAATTCTGCCAATCCTGAATTTCCCTGGGTGAAAGAATTGACCATTAAAATGGTTTCCAAATAGAACAGTTCTCATTTAAGAGAACAGGGTATCTCACCACTCGCACACATGCAGCTGCCTTTGACAATAATGTAAACTGCCTTACAAGGGGATCACATATTCAAAGAAATGATGCTCACCTCCCAATCATGTGCTATAAGCCCACAAAGTCCCCTTCCCCGTGATATCAGCAATACAGAGGGCTGGTGCTTTAGGTAGATGGATGTGCACACTTTCACACTCTTAGTTCTTATCTTAATTGTGTTTACATAGTTTTATTTCCAGGTTCCCATGGCACTGGGGGGTGGGAGATACCGCAGGCGATTGTGAATAGTTAAAAAAAAAACCCTAAAATTAAGAGGGGAAAGAATTGTGATGGCTAAATAGGCCATGCTCATAATTAACAAACTGATAAACTTGAGATTTTTTCTCAGGACTTTTTTGTACCCAAAACAAAGGAGGTGGTGGTGGTGGAGGAGGAGGAGGAGGAGAAAATTCTGCATCCTGTTAATGTATTTTCGTATTTACTTGTTGCTAAAAGAAGCAACCTCAGTTCAGATTAGTCTTGCAGCCTGTGTAAGCTACTTTGTAGACCTTTATTTAATTTGCATAATTTATTCTGCTTCTAAAACTGAAGGTGGGGAAACAAAAAACTAAACAGGACAATTAAGCTTCTCATCTTCTAACACAAAATCCTACTTTGATCCCCTACCCCAACTTCTAAGAATTCAGCTGTTATTGCCTACAGTATACACTTCCAAGTCCAATTCAGGCTCAGAGCTGAGAATACCCTCTTCCTTGCCCCCCCCCCCCCGCACTATGGATTTAAATAAAGGCAACAGGCTATTAGGATGTTGAACTGTGTAGAACTGTGCAAAACAGATCCAGTCCTCAGATTTCCAGATTATTAAATCTTCCAGTTATACTTTCCCATTTTCCCTTAGTTAAATACCTTATAGGTACCAGATTCCATCCGATCTTGGAAGCTAAGCAGGGTCAGCTCTGGTTAGTACTTGGATGGGAGATGGCCAAAGAATACCAGGTGCTGCAGGCTATTTCTGAGGAAGGAACTGATCAGCCACCTCTGAGTATTCCTTGCTTAAGAAAACCCCATGGAATTCATGGGGTCACCATTATGTGACTTGAAGGCATGTACACATAAACAGTATAGCTAGAGAACAATCATTCTCTCTCTTTAGTCTCACATTATTTTAAATATATGAAAACCTTAACATATTCTCCTCCCACTAACCATTTGTTTCTTCAGAATGTGCACTCTTCCCTTCATGCTTTTCTTTAAATATGATTCATCTGTCGTATTTTCTATTGTCTTCCAAGAACAAAATAAAATAAAATTAAAAAAGCGCTTCTCTTCCAAATCCTTTTCCAGTTTTATCCACATGTTTATCTCTTCTCTGTTAAGACCAGGGGACAGTATTCAATTAAAAAAGGCAGAGTTAGGGTCACCATGGATTGTACAGAAGACAATCCTTGACTTAAAGCCATCACCCATTTGAAGTCTGTCCCAAATCCAAGCCCAATTTAAAGATAAAGGAGGATAAGAAGGTAGAAAAAAGAGTGTTGATATTTCCTGTCAACAGCATGTTCACAGAAGACTGGCCTGACAAACTGGTTGCCTGGTCACCTACTAAAATACATGTGTGTTTGTGGGTGTACAAGCCTTCAAGGTACCTGTCAAGTTATGGTGACCCCATGAATTTCACAGGGCTTTCTTTGACAAGAAATACTCAGTGGTGGTTTTGCCAGTTCCTTCCTCTGAAATATAGCTCGCAGCACTTCATATTTCTTGGTGGTCTCTCATCCAAATACTAACCAGGGCTGACCCTGCTTAGCTTCCAAGATCAGACAGGATCTGGTGCCTTTAGCATATTTGAGCCTGTACTAAAATACACATACTGTATTTTTATTTGAATTATAATATTTCTTTCTAAATTTGCTTCCCCACATATAAACAACATGCAGATTATGTGCAAAGATGAGTACTCTTTTGTCCACATTTATGGCAATGCATTTCCTCTCTTGCAATGTTTAAAATAGTCATTCTAATTTCTATCAATTAAATCATTAAATTTCCATCAGCAAGGATATGTCTTCCATAGGATCTTGCAGTTGTCCTAAATATATTTACTTGGCTGTTAAGTCTTGGGATCTACTCCCAAACCAACGCACAGAAGACTGCAGGGTTAGTTTGAGATCTAAAATTCAAGAAATGTTCCAAGAGAAGTTGCTGTGATAAAGGCGAAGAGAATCATCTTGGTGTCATCTCACCTTTGGTGGCAAAGACCGAATACATGGAATGAGCAAATCCATCCCCTCCCCGTTCAAAATCGCTATCCTGAAGTGTCTAAGAAAGCAGTGGAAGCGAGCAGTGTGTACTAGTCTGAGAGTAGGATTGGGCCATTGGAAGACCAGAGTTCAAATCCCCATTTGGCCATGGAAAGCTACTGGGTGACCTTGGGCAAGTCACACTCTCTCAGTCTCAGAGGAAAGCCAGGGCAAATCCCTCCTGAATAATTTCTGCCAAGAAAACAGTGTGATAGGGTCACCGTAGGGTACTGGCACAGGTCAGAAAGGATGTCAAGGAACACAAGAAGGGGGCATTAAAACTTTCAGATTCTAGAGGCATAGGAAACCGGGAGCCCTCCAGATGTCTTGGGCCATCCTTCAACCCCACCCCAAGACCCAGTTTTTCTTTTCTTTTGTTTTAGATACAGTTAGCCTTCCACATTTGTGCGTTTCACTTTTGCGGAGTTGATTATCCATGGATTATTTGCTGTCAGTTCTGCTGCTGCCCTATGCCATTTTTAATAGGGACTACAGGCCTTGTGAGACTGAGAAACTGCGAACGAGGCTAGTAAATCCCTGTTAAAGATGGTGTGGGGCAGGAGAGCAAGTGGCAGTAAGCCCCACCAGCCACACACTTCTGCCTTATGAAGGAACCCTGATATTAAAGATACATGAACTCTCATTTCATCTCTCCCTCTTCTGTTTCTCTTTGAAAGAAAAAAAGAGAGAGACTAAATGAGGAAATACTGTGACAGCTCTCAGATCCCTACAAGAACTCCTCAGGGGCACCCCCAAATGGAGGAGGAGTGAGAACTGCCACTCTGAAAATTTCCAGGAACAATGATTCTTCAAAGCAAAATGCAAAAATCTTCCTCCCCACCTTGTGCCTCTCCAAAACACCTTTAAAATGTGTTTGTTTGTCTTATTTTAGCTGTAGTAGTTTTAAGAAAACCAGAAATAGATTATTTCGGTCTATTTTAAAGGCTGATGTGGACCATAGCATGTTCTCAGAAGTTGCCCACCCCTAGCCTAAACACACAAACAAATGTTGCAATGATGACATTAATGTAACCCACTTTAGATTAGGATATAGCCCACTTGTAAGTGACAATCTCCTGTTACTTAAAGAACAGTGCCTCAAGTAGGTTCAAGTTAAAATCAAGTTCTCTGACCACACTTTGATTGTTCTCCAAAAGTATCTTTTTTATGCCAAAAGGTGACCAGTACAATGTCAGCATCCATGGTCTAAGTGTATTGATTGCATGAGTACAAACACCAATGTACATAATAACTTTGGCGCTCATCAAAAAGATGTTAATCATCACTTGGCACTTTTGGAATCAGTGGAACTCACTCCTACACAGATTTATTTAGGCCTCCAGCCAGAGTTATGAAATCTCCTCAACATGCTGTCTGAACGGGGAGGACTCAAACTGAAAGTTCTAAGGGTTTCTGGTTATGTGAGGCAACAAGACTTTGTCTGCAGACATAGCATCTGGTTGCTGATCTACAAAATCTCCTGGCGGGCTTGTGCAAGTAGCTTAACAGAAAATTGGTTCTGCTGCTATGTTCATACCAAAAGCTCTTCCTTAGACTCTAGGGATGCTCTGCTAGGAAGGAAGGAAGGAAGGAAGGAAGGAAGGAAGGAAGGAAGGAAGGAAGGAAGGAAGGACGGACGGACGGACGGACGGACGGACGTGGGGATATAATGGAGCTGCTGCAAAAATCCACAGCAACTGGAGCAAAAGCTTGTGTCATACATGTGCTTTGAGAGTGTTCAGCAAGTAGAGGCTCAATGCTCAAATGTAATATCTAGAAAGGAGGGATTGGCAGTCTACATATTGGCAGTCTAGACCTGGCTCATCCCCTCCCCTTCCTTCTTGATATTACTTTCTCATAAATCTAGTTGTTACCCAGGATATGGAGGTGAAATAAATATAAAGTGTGAAGACCGCTGCAACATTGGCACCAACGTGTTTCATGGAAAAGTTCCCTCAATATTAAATAACTGAAGACTGGAGTGCTACAAACCCGTGCCAGGTTATAAGACTGTGCATAGGTCTTCAAGCACTGTGGCTACCACCAGAGAGTATGATTTTTAAGGTTACATTGATAATGTCAGCTTGACTACTCCCCTTACAAAAGGACAACTGAAAGCTCTACTTTTCACTAGAACTGCCAAGCCAGGCCTATCACAGGATTTCAAGGCCAAAACTTAGAGGTGACCCTTGTTAATATCAGAAGAAATAGGCTGTGCTCATGTTAGAAGGGCGAAGTTACAAAGGGCAGCCCCTGGTCATCCCATAAGCATGATAACCTTAATTATCAGTCATACTTGCACAGAACATGTCATTCAAATAAAAATTACAAAGTCTAATAAATGAGAAATACACACACACACACACACACACACCCATCTTTAGAGAACCCTGGGATTTCTCCATCTTACCCTAAGAAGAGTGGCCAGTCCCTGAGATCTGGGGACCCTACTGCTCATCCAAGCTGTTTCAATCTCATTTCCCATTTTATCTCCCATACTCACTCCAGGACTCTGATTTGCAACACAAGTTAAAAGACTTCTACTACAATTTGCATATCTCTACCAGGAAATTCTGTATAATTCTCTTCAGGTGGCATGCGGGAACATGAACAAGAGATACAAGCAGAAAGACGCACAGAAAAGAGACCGGGCATAAGGTGAGATGATAATCCCCCACTCTAATTATACTCCTAATCAAGGAGCAAGTACTAGTTTTCATAATACAATATAAGCTAGAGAGCTTGGGAAAAATATGTGCTTTGGTCTATGGTAAGATCTATACTAGACAAGAAGTGAAATGCATAATTTCATAACTCCCCCCCCCTTTTTAAAAAAAAAAAAACTAGAAGCTGCTGTCGGTCCCAATCTGAGCAGGACTGAGCAGCGGGCTTATTCAGTTCTCCACCATGCTGTGATCTTACAAGCAGTAACTTGCCAAAGCTGCTCTTTAGGAAACTATCATTGGCAACAAAGAGAGGTTTTATAATATGAAGAGTGGCTTTAGGAGTACTCACTAGATTTTGTTAAAATGGTAGATGGGTAGCTTGATTTCATTGCTCTGACCACTGTCTATGACAATATTACATGATTTTGGTAAAGTACAGAGGTTCTCTACCAAAGCAACAATCATTATGCTGGGACTCCTCAAGGGATAAAAGGAAGGAGCTTTAAGAGGTTAAAGTATTGTTTAAATCAGTGGTTCTTAACCTGGGGTCTGGGGACCCCTCACAGGGTATCCATGAAGCTCTACTGCTGGACATTAACAGCAAGGGCAGCAACAGGGACACGGCACCGGAGGTGGGTGCTGAAACTGCTATCTCATTTGCCAATGACCGAGCAGTTGTGGTGTGCGCACACATCTTCTGCCATGTTCCTTTGCGTCCACCCCTGATGCCTTGTCCCTGACAAAAGGGACAGGATGGCAGGCATGTGTGCTCACCCAAACTGCTCTCTCGCTTGCAAATAAGAGAACAGCTGGAGAGCACGCACATGACCGCTGCAGGGTTCCCCTGCACCCCTGCTGCCGCATCCCTGACAAAAGGGACACAGTGGCAGGCATGTGCACATGCCCAGACTATGACACTGGAGATCAGGGTTTGACTCTCACTCAGCCATGGAAACCCACTGGTGACCTCAAGGAAGTCATACTCTCTCAGTCTCAGAGAAAGGCAACGGCAACAAGTCTTGCCAAGAAAACCCTCATAACAGGTCCATCTTAAAGTCATCATAATTCAGTTTTCAATGGACAGAGACACGATAGCTAGAAAGGACCTCCCTCTGTCAGCAGCACATTGTTGCTGTGTGCCTTCAAGTCACTTCAGAGTTATAGCAACCCTAAAGTGAACTTATCGCAAGATTTTTGGACAAGATTTCTTCAGAGGGGGTTTGCCTTTGCCCTCCTCTAATGCTGAGAGAACGGGACTTGCCTAAGGTCACCCAGTGTCTGAGCAGGGATTTGAATTGTAGTCACCAGAAGCCTTAAGTAAATAAATAAATAAATTTTTGAAAATTTGAATCTAAATTTAAATATTTAATTTAAACAAATCTAAATTAAATAAATTAATATAAATAAATTTAAAAACTGAATTTAAATATTTGAACCTTAACTCTTGGGGCTCCCTGGCAACAGATTATAGTTTCAGGGGTCCCTGGTAAAGAAAAGGTTAAGAACCACTGGTTTAAATTGTAGCTTTCAGAACAGCTTTTTATGTTTTCAAAATATATGTTTTAAATAGCTTTAATACTGCAAAGTACTTTGAATGCCATTTTCGAGGAAAAGGTGGTTACAAATAAATAAAGCCAGTACTACTACTATTACTACTACTACTACTATTACTATTATTGGTGTTGTTGTTGTTGTTGTTGTTCAACAACACTACAGCGCCGCCCTAATCCTTCCCCAATGCTTCCAGCTTCAAGGCATGGTTACACTGCCTTTCTGTGGCATCCCACTCTCTAACCAGAGCCTTTTCCTCCTCCGTTCCGTCCGCAACCCCTTCCTCACACCCCTACACACATCTCTCCCATCAGCCCACCCCTCCCCACCTCCAACCCTGTGAGGATCTTTTTCTTCCCCCCTGAATAGAAGATTTATTCCCAGCCTCTTTCTGGTTCCCTCGCCCTAGTGACCAGCTTCAGTTGCCAAGGAAACCAATGTTCTCCCATGGTGCCCCTCCCCAATCTTGAGCAGACAAAGCCCCTACTCCCCTCCCCCCCCACGCTGTCTGCCTCCCCCTCCCCCCCCCTCCACCTGCACAGAAAGAGAGACTCCGCATCAAAAGGAGGGAACACACAACAGCAGAAATGGAGAGCAACACTGGGGAAACACTGGTGTCAGATGTGAGGAGACAAGTCAGCCAGGGAGATTCATTTTTGCCTCTCCTCTCTGCCTGGGCAGTCTATTTTAAGAGTTCCCCTTACAAATTGGGCAAAGAGGCATCTCTGCTGCTAGGAATTTGCAAGGGCATAGCAATTTGCCTTCCCTCGGACCCCAAGAAAGTACGGCAGGGATGTAGCTGCAGGGAGAAGTAAAAGGAGGGCATTGCCCCTCTAAATGAGCAGTTTGTCTCCCCACAAATGCAATTTTCCTTCATTCCCCAAATGTATAGCTTTGCGGAGGGTGAGACATGGAAAATTATTCATACCTAAAAACTCATACTTTCCATGTTCACACTCCCTTAGTGATCTTTTGTTTTTGTGCGCCTTCAAGTCATTTATGATGTATGGCAACCCTAAGGTGACCCTATCACAGGGTTTTCTGGCAGTTGAGAGTGTGTGGTGCACCAAAGGTCACCCAGTGGGTTTCTACGGCCAAGGGAGGAATCGAACCTTGGTCTCCAGGATTGTAGTCCAATGCTCAAACCACTACAACCGCTCTGGCTCTTGGACAATTTGCCTGCCCCTTTTCTCTGGAAGCCTAACTCTATCTGTAAAACACTCTGAGACTTGGGGACTGAAGGGAAAACAATAATTACAAAGGGACGGGAGCCAATACCCTCATTTCCCACCCAACCCCACAGCTACACACCAAAAGATTTGGTTTTTTCTAGGGAACATATTACTATCCTTTTTATAAAAATGGCCCTCATGGGATCCTTGATGGTCTTTCTCCTTTAGGACACAGGGGTCATCTGCTGAGACTCCCAGAAGGAGCATTCCTCAGAGATGGGGGAGTGCTTCTGAACAAGGCTGTGTTTGGGCTGAGAAGCAGAAAGCATGGGTCGTGCCCTATTGCCGGTCATCACGCTGACCGGATTGGACAATAACACTGGACTCTGTCAACTCCCATGCAGTACCAGAATGTTTACAATTATTCTTGCATTGTAATACTTGGAATTAAATATAACAATGAGAGCAATTGCTTTGTCATCAAACCATTGCGGCCTTAAAAGTGGTTTCAGTTAACATTAGCTAAAATTAGCTAAAACATTAGTTAACATTAGCTAAAATGATATCAGAATTCCCACGTCCAACATTAACTGGAACTCCTCAGTAACACAAGCTATTGGAGAGGGCAAGGTTGAGAAAATGGCCAGAATGGAAGCAAGTAAGCAGACCCCATTAGCCCGTTGCTCAAGTCTACAACTTCCTCAATTTGATTTTGTTTCAAGTAGTGGACAATGATACGCGAGAGCATGCAAAGTCTGGTATCAGGCAGAATGTTGAGAATCACTTTCCCAAGGGGGAAAAAAAAATAAGCAAAACGGCACAGAAGCGAACAGATGATCTGGGAAATAATGTAGCAGCAAGCTGGTAGCAAACTGTCAAAGCTAGGGCTGGAAGTATAAGAGTATACTTTGTCTCTAAAAACCTACCTTTTGCTATCAAGAATTATTTATTTCATTTTATTTATACTTCACCCTTCTCCCAGTGAGAGACCCAAAGAAGCTTACAGGAAGGTTAAAACAAGATACAGGCAAGTTGATACAAAAGTTTGAAACTAAACCATGCAACAGTTAAAAAAAATTAAAACAATTAAATAAGCTATCATCTTAAAATACCACTTATTTAGAACAGTATAAAATCAGTTAAAAACATAATAGTAAGAACATGACACTAAGAAGAGGACATACACCCCATTCAAATTCCCTTAATTACCAAAGACTTGTTTAAATAAAAAAAATGCCTTTTTGAATAATAGACTAAAATCCGGCATGGACCTACTTGGAATGATGTTTCTCTGGTACCACGTCCTGGCCTTTTCAAAATGGGAGAGCCCTCCCCTACCAGCAGCCTCCACTCTAGCTGCTTTGCTATGAAAAAATGATTAACACCAGAAGTATCTAGGTACATGCTGGGCCCTATTCCACCAAGTGCTCTTTCCCTCCAACTCACCTAGGTACTGCCCTCACTCCTCACCCACCAACCAAATCTACCCACCCACCTATCCTAGGTGCACTCTCTCTCTCTCTCTTCATGCAGGTCTCTCTCCTCAAGCACCCAGGCATTACTTCTCTCCCCTTACACCTAATTACATCTTACACCTGTTTCTCCCCCACCATGTGATCTTTCTCTACTCTCATATTTGCTCATTCAGTTTTCCTCCACTTTCTTGTGTTTTTTTCTCTCTCTCATTCTCACTGGTCTTCTTTTTCTTGCATTCCAGTGATCAAGTCGGCTGTTCCCTGCACTGCCCATTATCAAGAACCTTTGTACTCACTTTGCTCTCTTTTCCCCTCTCTCTCCACATTTTTTGGGGTGCAGAGGAAGCAGCGACCTTGCCTTAAATGTTGTTTTCCCTACCACACTTTTAGCCCATATGGAGCTACCTAGAAACCCTGTGGAGAAATGAATACATCAACATGGCTGCAGCTTCCTCCACAATGGTTATAGAATTCTGCCACCTAGTAGCTAAAGATGGTGCTGCAGGTTCAAGTTACTAATACTAACTAATCCATTAAAAATAACTCTAAGGTATACATCTCTAGGATCCAGTTAGTACGCATGTCAAGTTTCAGGTATCTCGATTTCACAGTGATGGAGTTATGACAGAGATAGAGGCCATTTCCACGCTACAGGGTTATAGTGCTATTATTCCACTTTCAACATCCTGTGGAACTCTGGGCTTTATAGTTTACTGAGGCCAAAGAGCTCTCTGGCTGAGAATTCTAAATGCCTCTCCCTAAACCTCAAATTCCAGGATTCCATTGGATGTTGAAAGTGGAATAATAGCACTATAACAGTGTAATACTGAAATGGCCAGAGACAGGAAGATTCCTTTACTAGTATAAATGCTAGAGAATATATAACCTATGCTTTCAGTTTCAGGAACAAGTGCTCAAGCTGGCTTACATAAATAAAACCTATTAATAATAATTAAAAAAAATGTGTTTGCTTACAGGCAGAGTAATTACCTTCCACTGGTATAAACTGTAGCCCAATTGCCATAAAGATGGCCTTACTTGTTAAGCAAAAGTTTAGATCAAATCATATTCAGGCATATTGCTGCTTGTAGATTTGAGGAGTTACAAAAGAACCTGGGATAGCTACAGTCCTTTAGATCACATAATCCCAAGGAAATTATGCTATGCTTCCCACTTGATGGAGAAGTACCCAGGGAAAGCCAAGTGCTTGAGTGGGTGGGCCAGATGATGTGGGGGAGCAAGCGTGGGAGAAAGGGATTTCAGTTTAGATGATTAGTATGGAGAAAGAGGACATGGGATTTTTTGAACAGACATGATGGAGAGGATTAGCACCAAAGCTAGAGTTGCTATTGCAGCTGGGTACCTAGTCAGCCCAGCAGCTGAAGTCCAGTTCTCCTATCTGCTCTGTTTGCCCAGTAAGGATGGAAGAGTCATCCCTGTAAGTTATGAACAAATTGTTTCATAGCAGATTTGAAAAATAAACCTCTAAAACACAGAACCAAATATAAGCATGTCACCTGACTCTGATACTTACGGACTCTGGCTGCATTCGTACCTTTTCTGAGGAACATCTGCCTAGCAACATATGAGAAAAGCCTGAGAGAGGACCACTTTCTAGCTGACTTTCTGAAACAAGAGAGATAAAGATAATGGATCTTCTCATTTCAGCTGTTCTGGGTTTTTCCCTCACACCTCTGAGCCAGTGGGTTTATCCCCTTTTCTGGTTTTAGAGTAGGGACGAGCAAAACACAACTGACAGTCCGCATGTGGCCCCCAAAACTATATTTTAGGGGCCTGCACCTGGGCAAAAATTAGTCTAATTATGTCTGTAGCAGCTACCCAGTTCAGCCCATTTTTGCCTCTTTAGGTTTGTTTTTGGCAGGGGATAGAGTTCAAAACCTGAGGTGGCAGGAAGTCATCTGTCGGGAGTGCTTTGAGGGTGTTCCTGCATGGCAGGGGGTAGGACTGGATGGCCCGTGTGGTCTCTTCCAACTCTACATTTCTATGATTCTATGATTCTATCTCAGTTTTGGAGGGAAAAAAGGACTCTCTGCATAGGACAGGACAGGACAGGACATGGAGGAAAGAATAAAATGGAATGGTAGGGTACAGGAGGTAAAAACTGGAGGGGAGGGGTATCCATCGTCTTAGGGGAACAGAGGCAGCTCCAGCCTGAATGTCAGCCATTCTCCTTTAGAGCATGGAAGGAGAAGAGAACCACTGATAATTCATGACAGAAAGAGGCTGAGTGAAGGTACAGTTCCTCAAACACAGATAACAATAGCTGCCATGTGACTACCATGGGCCTTGATACATTTTAAATAATACTGTATGTCACTGCTCCAAAGAAAATGTCTAGCTCAGTTTACAAATAACATAAAATACAAGTATGAAGCACCATCTAACTCTAACTGAGGAAGTGTAGGGCAATAGTCCCTTAGTAAAATGCAAGTACTGCATGTTTGTTGTTATTTGCTACCAAGTCAACTTCGACTTATGGTGACTCTATAGAGACCTCCAAAAGCCCCAGTCATCAACTGCTCTGCTCAGGTCTTGCAAGCTCAAGCCATACCATCCTTGACTGAATCAATCCACCTGTAGTCTGGTTTCCCTCTCTTCTACTGTTTTCCACTTTATCAAGCATTATCATATTCCCCAGTGAGTCATGTTGCTTCCTCATATGTCCAAAGTACAACAGCTTCAGTTTAGTCATCTTCAATTCTATTCAGAATCGAAGCTTGATTTGCTCTAAGACACATTCATTTCTCTTTTTAGCAGTTCATGGTATATCAAAAGAACTCTCCTCCAGCACCTCAATTCAAATGAGTTTTGCATGTAAAAGAGCTCTAGTTCAGTTCGCTAGCGCTCAATCCTTGGAGCAGGACCAGGAAAACCCTCTCTCCAAAATTCTGAAGAGCCACTGCTGGTATCAAGGAATCAATGGCATTGACAACAGAGAGCTAGTTGGACCCATAAATGATCTATAAAATCATTCACCTGTCACATTGCTAGATCATGTGATATCCTTCATGAAATCCTTATACTGACTTATTTTCCACTGTATATTTTCCAGCATAGACTTTTCAACTCTTAACCATGCAAGAGGTTCATGGAAAAAAAATGTTTGTTTCTATTGTCCTTTTTTTACTGGAAGAAAGTATGCCTAATTCAATTGATGTTGTAATGTTGTAACCCATGCCTTCAAGCTCTTCCATGGCCTTGCCCCACCACCATCTTTTCGCTTTTACAATATTCCTGGCAGTGATCTCTGTACTTCCATTTAATCACCTTCATCCATCTGAAGGTTTCATAGTCCTTCAAACAATTTCACTCCCTTTCTCCCATGCTGTACAGTATGAATGGAACTGCCTTTCAGATGCCACATCTCTAACTTCTTTTAAATCTTCGTTATTCCCATGTTCTACTGCATGTCCATCTGTAATCAAGTCCAAGCATGTATAGCTGAAAAACTCACATATTCTTTCCCTACTCATCCATGCTTTCATTTCACATCTCTTGCCCTGTTGTCTCCAGGGATTTAGCTACAGTGGGGGATGAGGGCATTTTTCCCTCTAAATAAGAATCCTGCCTCTCTCACAAATGAAATGTTCCTTCAGCCCCCACATTTCTAGAATTGAAGAGAGTGAGACACTAAAAATCATCACACTTAGAACTCTTATGTTTGGTATGTTTGAGTAACTGTGGTAATGTTGCCTGCTTCTTTTATTTGGATGCCTCAACTACAATTTCTAAATGCTCAACTGAAGTGTTAAGTCACTGTACTGCTAGAAATTTGAGAAGAGAAGGAAAATTTCAGGGACCAGTCCTTTTGTAGTTTGTACACTTCAGAGTGCACAGAGACATGTATAGTGATGGCATAATAAAAATAGCAATAGCATAGAGCCAGTACACCACAGTAACAGAATTTAATACCTGTATAAACACCAACTAAAATATAGGAAATAAAACAGCAGCAACATAAAAGCTATGTATGTTGGTCTATTTAATTGAAAGCCTTGGAAAATTATAATGTGTTTTTGCCTGGCACCAAAAGGACAAAAATCTGTCATGCAGAACTAGAGAGATTCATCTGTAAACAGGGTTCCCTCATATAGAAGGCCAGTCGTCCCTGATCACTCACTGAATCTCGGCAGGGGAGTGTGTGTGTGTGTGTGTATTTGCCTTCAAGTTGCCTATTGATTTATGGCAACCCCTTTGCCTTTCTTAGGCAAGAAATGGTTTTGCCAGTTCCTTTATCTGAAATATAGCCTTCAGCATCTGGTATTTGTTAGTGGTTTCCCATCTAACTACTAATCAGAGCTGACCCTGCTTAGCTTCAAAAATCAGACAGGATCTGATACCTTTAGGGTATTTAGGCAGGTATAGCAGACAAGTATGTGTGTGTAAAATATTTGAACAAGTAAGTTTAAGAAGTAGGGAGATTTGATGCAGCCAAAAACTTCAATATTTGCTTCATGTGTCCACTATATATGTTTTCATGGCTACAGCTAACAAACAACCTGTAAATCACTAGCCAAACTGCATCAACGTGGCAAAGCCATGTCCAACTTGTTGTGTAGTGCCTCAGTCTTAGGTCATTTCCACACTACACTGTTGTAGTGCTATAATTCCCCTTTCAACATCCTATGGAATCCTGGGGTTTGCAGTTAGGGAGGGGTATTTAGAATTTTCAGCCAAAGAGCTCTTTGGCCTCAGTAAACTACAAACTCCAGGATTCTACAGGATGTTGAAAGTAGAATAATAGCACTATAACAGTATAGGGCAGCAATGGCCTTAGATCAGGTGTGTATGAACACAACTTCAGCGTGGATTAAGAAATATCAATTTCAGTGTAAGTAGGTACACACAATCATCTGGCAGGAGATGTTCAATTTGTTTCTGCTTTTGCTTACTGTCATTCCATTCTTCCGGCAGTCTGAGGTTACCAGACACAGGTTTAAGGCCAGTGTTAATAAAATTAATACCAGAAAGAGTTTTCAGACTCTAGATCACTCAACTCCATTATTCAACAGGCAACCAGGGCCCAGTCAGTGCAAGCAGTTACACTGAAAGAAGAAGAAGAGGAGGAGGAGGAGGGACCGCAAGTTCTGCAGATGTCAAGCATGCAGCCCAAAGGAAAGAGAGATGCAAGCAATCAGACACATGGAAACCCACACAGGACTAGTTTCCTATTGCTTTTATCTCATAGCAATATGTGAGAGGTCAGGAGAGGAGAACAGCTTATTGTCCTTACTGGGAAAGCTCTCAGTGAATCTGTAGTGAGCCTGCCATTGTCCAGACTTTGTGAAGAGAAATCCGGCTGAGCTGGTGCACAAACAACGGGCCATTCATATCCTGACCACTGCATCTATTGTATCACCAACACAACAGAGCAGCAGGAATGCAAATATCAATACCACCTCAGGACCAAACCAGGCCCTTCTATGCTAAGCACACTCGTTTCAGGGAACAATGTTCCACCCCAGCTAGCATTACAGCACCAAGGGGAGATCATCTATCTTCCTATGATACAAAGGAGAGACCCATCTAACGAAAACCTGCTGCTTTCTTTTAAAATGTGTTTCTATGTAGCCCAACACCATATACCAGTTCACATCCAACATCCATCCGCCCAAACAAAATTAAGCCCAAAAGAAGCTCATCTGCTTATGTGAAAGCCACAGGAAGGCAAGTAAGTCCACCAGAAAAACATTGGCACAGGACACAAGAGGGAAAGACAGAAAAGCAAAGGAATTGCTACGCATTGCTACGCATCTTCTGTAATTCCACATGAATACAGAATTTCGTATTGCTGCCTACAGAACTTTGAATCTTAGATTTGGTATTACAAATATAACAGGCCTCAAAGCTCATGGCAAATGCCTGGAAACTGGAAGGTGTATGGGTGGTGGCTGCATACCACTTCCAATGGCTGGTGCCAAATCTTCACATCCCAGGGGTGGAAAAATAGCATTCTCACAGTATGCCATGAAGTTCATCAGCCATGAAGCTTACAATGAGGCAGGCATTGGGCAAATTTCCATCCTTCAACCTAACAGATCATACTGAGCATAAATGAGCTAAAAGCACACACTGTGCACTAAAAGAAGTTTCAGAGGTCACAACTACAGTAAGTCCAGGCAGAATCTTCATACTGGCCATTCATGGGGGGAATCTCCAAAAAAGGTAATACTTTTATCAGTTTGGCAAAAAGGGCACAAAAATATCTGCAAGTTTTGAAACCATCAGATCTCTTCCTCAGGCATGAGCAGATGGCTTGGAGAGAGGAGGAAAGGAACTGCGTTCATATTCAAGTAATTGCATCTGCATGATATTCCAAAACTGAAAACACAGAACCCGGCAGGGGGGAGAGAGCAGATTTTTCCTACCATTATTGCTCCCAGCATTCCTAGCAATTAGGCCACATGAAACCAAAAACCATCACATCACACAGTAGAGCTTTGTTTGACTATCTACAGACCTTTCCTCATTCGTTCCATTTCAGGACATCATGAAGACACCATCTTCATTGCCAAGTCAGTTCCTTCCAGTATGCCACCTCAACACGTTTTTTATGACATCTTTCCTGAGGGAGGCATCTGGAACAGTCAGAAGTCTAAACTTATTTTCGTGCCCTTTTCACCAGAATAATAATATAGGTGTCCCCCACTTTTCGTCAACTCATTTTTCAACTTTCCACTGTTTTGATGCTTGCAAATTACAGACAAGTTCCATTAATTTAACAAGGTGTCCACTCTTTCATTAGTTCTTGCCTGCAGAGACTCACTTGGGACTGCTTGCATGCACCTGTGTGGTCCCAAGTCTTGCTTACAGAAAGAGCAGCCCCCTAGCTGAATTAATGGAACTTTTCTGTAATCCGCAAGTGTTCAAATGGCAGGCTTTCACCAGTTCTTCTTGTCTACGGAGGCTCGCTTGGGATCACTCATGTGTGAGCAAAGCAAGCTGAGAGGGGGAAAAAGGCACAAAGCCAACTGAAAGACTTTGTAAGCAGTGCACGCCATTGGTCCCAAGCAAGCCTCTGTAATTCCCTCATGTTTCCTACAAGGTTCTCCTTTTTGACCAATTCTACTTTCTGACAGTACTCCAGTCCCCAACCTATCATATAAGCAGTGGAAACTTGTAAAGGTATTAGTGACACTGATATGAATTCTTCAAATAAAGGAACCAAAGATTTCAGATGTCCAGAGAAGTGTCAGTGGCACCCACTTGACAGCTCCCTTCCTTGATCAGCCTTCCTCTCACAACCAACACTCACCAGTGTAGCCCTCTTGGCACTCGCAGGTATATCCTCCTTCACGGCTTCGACAGTACCCATTGTTGCCACAGGGGTTAGAATAACAAAGGTCAATCTCAGTCTCGCAGTAGTCCCCAGTGAAGCCAAGTGGGCAGCGACAACGCAAACCATTGACAGGGTGGATTGGACGGAAAAGAATGGTGTCAGAGGCAATGAAGGGTGCTGAGCTGTCAAACTTCAGCACCGAGACACAGCGCATGTAATTCTCACAGGGCTCCCGCAAGCAAATGTTGTCGTCAAAGGGTAGAACCCGCTGCTCCGAAATGGCAGCCAAGAGTGTACGATTGAGGTATAGCCGCTCCTGCAGGTCCTCTGAAGGAATATAGCGTCCCCCATGGGCCCCATCTGGCAGCAAGACTGACAGGCTGACATTGAGGATCTGGGCAGCCTGTACATCCGTGTCATTCTGGATGTTGAAAAGGATAACATGGTCACGGGGAGCAGAGAGGACCGTTGCCACCCCTTCAAGGAAGAGGGCCAGCAATGGTGAAAGGAAACGCTCCTGAGACATGTTCTCCAGACGCAGGGTGATACTGTTGGTCAGCATCTCATCTGTGATGATGGTCACCTGGAGTGTACACTGAGCAGCCACACTATGGATCCCATCTGGAGAAAGGCAGAAGAGAATGAGTTAACTGTTGATTTTTAATAGCACAAAGTTAAAAGCAGAGTCTAGAGGTCAACTTGCAGAAGTAATTTCTAGATCCTGTCTCATATCTTAGGAGTAACAACGGACAGATCTAGCATCCACTGTAGCTAAACAGAGTAGGAAATGCATAACAGACTCAATGCTTTTCTCTAGATAGAAGACAGAACTGGCATAAACAATTCCCTGACCTCAACTTGGCTATTCCAGGTCTGTCATGAATTTGATGCTCCTATACCTTTCAACAGCGAACAAGGGGAGATGAAGTCCAATGGTCACTACACAACAATTTCCAAATGATAGCTGTGTTGCAACAGAAACAATGAGTCCCGTGGCACCTTAAAGACTAACCCATTTATGATAATGTAAGTCTTTGTGGAACCACTTCATCGTATGCACTAAGCACTGTACAAAATTACAAGTATAAATGCCATACACATCATTGTGCTCAGGGATGGGGTAATTGTTGACAGTGAAGTAAATGGGAAATTAAATGCAGAATTATATCATTAATGTTGGCCAATCACAAAGTCAATCTCTGTGTTATCTGTATACCAGCAACCAAAACAGAAGAATATTGCCAGAGGCTTCAGGAAACGTAGCATTTTGGGAGCATGTTTGCCACATATATTCAAACAGCTCAGTGCTCCTCAAACATTCCACAAATGCCTACAGGTAAAACTGTGGAGGCCCATCTTTAGCTGTCTAATGGGATCCAATTCTAAAAAGCCACATGCACACATGCGTACACACACACACACACACACACACACACACACAGAATCAGCATAGTAAAAGGAATCAACTTACACTAACTCCCATGAAGAGTA
This sequence comes from Cyclura pinguis, assembly GCA_030412105.1. NCBI lineage: Eukaryota > Metazoa > Chordata > Lepidosauria > Squamata > Iguanidae > Cyclura > Cyclura pinguis. Next base: position 68,110,520 of record CM059602.1, on the reverse strand, counting down.
CTTTCAGGGAGTATAGTCAACTTTTACTGCCTGAAACCACAGTGCACAGATCTGCCACTCTTTCATCACTATTTTACATCATTAGCCATTCAGGCCTGCAAGCAAAAGCTCACACTTTGCTTGTGCTCCATCCCTTTCTGGCTGTCTAATTCCTTCTATTGTGACCTGCTCCCATTATCCAACTGCCATCTCATTAATGAGACTCCTCCTGCCAGAGGAACTGAGGGCCCCCTATCTTCTGCAAGGGTCAGAATCATTAATAAGATGGCTGAGGAAGGGGCCACAGAAGCAGTTTTCTCAGAGTTCTCCTGTGGGAGAGCTAGAAACAGAACTTAAACGTATTTTCTTTGTTCACAGCCAAAACCTTCATAAGACATCTGAATTCAGACTTTTCTTACCGTATACCTTGAGATCCACTTAGGGATCAGACACTCCATTGGTCATGCCATTGAACAGCCATTGTATAGACAAAAGAAATGTGACTCTGTTGTGTCACCTGAGATAGCTGGTTGCACCTGACCCTGTCATATCATGGTATTCTTCTGAACTGACTGCCATTGCTGGCACTACATGGCCACAGGTTCAGACCTGCCAGATGGCAATATGGCAAAAAATATCATTACTTCAAAAAAATTTCCACTAGGGCGATAACTGTGTTAACCTGCTGCAGCGGAAACAATAAAGAGTCTTGCTGTGCCTCAAAGATAACAAGTTTACTTGGCACAAAACATGTTAATCTTCAAGGTGCCACAGAACTCTTTGTTGTTCATGACTTCAAGGAACAAGATGAGATATGCTGATGCCTCACATCTTACAATCATAACTTCTTTTTTCTCAGTGAGATACCAGAGTTCCTGAACAGTTGCTGGGAAGCAGTCATTCCCAGTGATAATGAACAAGTAAGAATTTTATTTCAGTTTATTTTTCATCAGAATTTCTAATTTCAATTCTAATTTTATTAGCATGGCAAACTCCAGTTGAGGTGGAAAAATTGAGATTTTAAAAATTCAAATGTGGGAGTAACAAAAAATAACAATTCAGGGATCTGAGTGATTAATTCCCGAATTCAATACTTTTGTATTCAACCATGTATGTAAGCACTGAGTCTTGTTAGTGTTGCCACCTGTTTTCTTTTTTCCTGAGAGGCTCCTCATTAAAGATGAGATCCAGCACAGTGTAGAGGTTTGACCATTGGACTACAACACTGAAAACGAGGGTTCAAATCCCTGCTTGGCCATGGAAACCCACTGGGTCATCTTGGGCAAATTACACTCTCTCAGCCTCAGAGGAAGGAAAAGGTAAACCCCACTCTGAACAAAGCTTGTGAAAAAAAAAACATAATGGATTAGGATTACCATAGGATTACCTGCTTTAGGATTATCATAAATCAGAAACAACTTGAAGATATACAACAACAATGGCAGATATTTGCAATGTGGATCTCTCTCTTTCATGAACTGTCACACCTATTTGACTTTGGCTGGTACAAATGGGGATGAACTTTCCTTGAAGTCATTTTTGAACAATTTACAATGGGTTGAAACTACATACTTGGAAGAGAAATGATCTATCAATTTTAAAAATCAAATACAGAAGACAGCAGAACAGGTTGGCCCTTTGCTAGCAGTAATGGGCTAAAAGATAGCCCCCAAAATGAAATTTATTCAACTATAGTAGATGGGATAGGTTTATACCTGGGACCACCACTCTGATGCTCAATTCATTAAAATATAAAAAGCTGACTCCAAATCCAATGAAATCACAAGTTTCCCAAATGAAGCACCTGTAAGAATGGAACAGATAGTCCAAAGCAAACAAAAGCAGGAAGAATTACTTTTATTTCTTTCCAGTGTTTTGGTACAAACAATGAGAAAGCAGAGAGGGGAAACAAGTGAAATGCTTGATCAGGAAGCAGGAAGAAAAAACTCAGGTCATCCTGTTGTTAGCCACAAAGCTGGAGCCACCCAGCAACTGCCCACTAGGAACGTTTAACAATACAGAATTGGCATGCTCCCACGTAACAACATTCCACAGACAGGAACAGGAACACCATAAACAGACACATACATGCCCATATTCTGTTGTGGCAGGCACAATACTCTCCTAAGATGTAGGTGGGTGGGATGCAATCTTCTGGAAGATTTGAAGCCAGAATAACATTTCCTTTTATGCTAACAACCCACAACCATCCCTCCCCTACAACCATTCTTCCCTAGATTTATAACAGAAAAGAAAGTTACCGCAGCCATTCCAGGATACTGCTTTCAAGCTAAGAGGGTAAACCCATGCTCAGGATTTATTATTAAACCCAAGCAGCTGGCTAGTTCAGCCAGATGTTGATGATGAAACATGAGTAATGCTGCTTTGAGGCATATGACATGATTATGTCTTGTGATAGTTTCCTTTTGGTGAGAAGTTATTATTTGTGTTAATCTTCTTTCAGAAAAAAATCCTTGATATGCACAGATGTTCATGTACTGTTAAACTATATTCCCAAGAAGTGAAGTTTAACAGATGGACATCATAAATTGACTCTTCATGCCTGTATAGTTGCCAAAAAGACTTGCACTTAGAGTTTTCAGGTCTCAGGACCTGCCCCGACTCTGACTTTCACAGCCTGGATCTTCTTTGCTAGTCCTTGGGGCAAGAGGGAGGAATTTCAGGGCAAGCAGACTGCCCTGGAAAGTGTATGTGCATTGTTAGGCTTGGTGTTTTTACTAAAATATCATACTGTACGCAGGTGTAGTTAAGGCTTAAGATATCATCCTTTATGCTATCACCAAGGGCTGCTCCTTCCAACATCATCTTGTAGCATCACCAGGACTAACCACTTATGACATCACAAAGAGTTGTTCCTAGGTCTCAGTTCCTGGCATTGAAATCTTAGGGCCTGCGATACAAGAAGGATTGCCAGGTCAGGTGTATTTCAAGGTTGAAAAGACAAACATTCGTATCTATCACTCTGTGGTCTGAAGATCTCACTACACTATCTACGCTTGAATGTATTTTCTATAGTCATCATTTCCATCTGAATGCTTACATTCATGGCATTATATTATGGACCTCCAAGCAATCTTGTGGTCCCTAGAAGTCCCCTCTATTTTCTGCATTCTGGGAAATCTCCAGGAAGTGAGAGTCTTCTTTATAAACAAGGCATGAGCCCCTCTTCCTTGTTCTGATCCAAAATTAAGTTTTTAGAGAATTGAAGATGAACTTTTGGAGAATTTTATTTTCAGAGGTGATGCAACTTCTGGAAAGTCTAGTAGGAGAAACTGGCCTCAGACCTACTGAACCTGCCCATCCTAACCTATAGGGCCTAACCTGTATACACAATCAATCTTTGTTTGACCCTCCTAAAAAATCATTGTGAACAGCTTTGTTTTCTTTTGTCTTCCTTTATTTAGTCTGCTATTCTTTGTGTTGCTGTTCTATTAGCATAAATTAAAAGTAAATAAACCAAATGCTCTCTCTCTTTCTTTCTCTCTCTCTCTTTCAATCTCCTCCTTCTGCAGGCAAGTTCCTCATGGACCAAGCCTTTCTTTTTCCTTGCACAGCTCTGTAAATCGCATGGAAATTGATTGTGTCAAATAAAATTAAGACAATGTAATTATAACAACAACAACAGCTACAATAATCACACCCAAAGCTTGGCAAATAGAGGCTGGAATAAAGCTGTTTCTGCAGACACAGTGAACTGTCCATGGCATGTAATTCCTGGAGTGTTGATTCCCATGATACTCTACTGAGCCATAATGAATGCAAAAGCATTCCCCCACCTTCCCCTTATACACAGAAACACAGAGGCCCCTCCTCACAGCTTCAGTTCACCACTGGGGGTCTCCCCAGTCTTCAGCCCAGTCCATTACACTTTCTAGTACAATGGAGCCAAAAGCAGAGTGTAAAGCAAATTGAAGAAGATACTGCCCAAAACAAGGAAAGGAAGCACCCAAGTAAACCCATGAAACCATCACTCATCCCTGTTTCGCAACAGATGAGGGAAAATCTGGATTCTCCCTGTCCTAGCCAGTCCTGGTGGGTTTCTCCTCCTCCCTCCCTCCTCCCATACTTTCAGAGCAGGTTGCAGTTGATCTTATTTAGTCCTCCTGTTCTGTGAAATGCCATTAATAATTAACTGCCTTAATCCGAGCAATGTCAGGAATCCAGTGCTTGAGTAGATGGCATGAGCTATGACTAGTAATAATCTGTGGCACCCCCACACTGAGGAATTCCCTTGGGAAGGTGTCTCACCTCCCACCCTGCTTCAACGAAATACGCTACATTTAACTGCACTTGCTGCACAAGCATATAGCAGCAGATCTCAGAGCCTGGTTCAGAAGCATACCTAGGCTGGGAGGTAAAGGTGGGTCCCTCCCTCCAGAAAGTTAGTTCTTTACCTCTAGGAACCACAAGGGCTTTTAGGCCCAAATGAAAATCCACTCCTGGCCCTATTACCGATGTGCCTTTACAGCACAATGCTATACTGGTCTCCTCAGAAGCAAGTCCCACCCAAGTTAGCTGGGTTGATCCATATGAAAAATTCCAATATTCACATTTTTATTGGGAACCAGGAAAGTGAGGGCCAGTGTGCTGTAGTGGTTTGAACATTTGACTACAACTTTTTTTGTAAAATATTTTTATTGAAAATTTAATTTGAAAATAAAATCTCCCCTCCCCACTTCCAAGCTTACATTTTCCAGCTGAATCTGCTTATTTTCATTACGTACATTCATATATGCATAATTTCTGTTTAACAAAAAGGAAAACGATTACATTATTTCTTTTCCATTTCTTCTACCTATGAATCTTTATCCAGTCCAGAATTACTCTCCATTCCCTTTCAAAATTCTGAATAGGTTTATTTTTCAAAGAAAATGTCATCTTTTCTATCTCTACCATATCTAAAACTTTTAACTTCCATTCTTCAATATCAATATGTTTCTTTTCTTTCCAGTATTGTGCATATGTCAACCGTGCAGCAGTTATTAAATACAATAATATCTTCTGGTGACATCTTATTTCTCTTTGTTGCCCTAGCATATTTAACAGATAAAACCCCAGTTTCATTTCGAAATTCAGATGGCAAATTCTTTGGATTTCATCATGTATCCCCTTTGGAAAAATTTTTGCTATCCTGCTGACTACAACTTTACAGAGCAGAGTTTGGATCCCTGCTTGGCTACAGAAGCCCACTGGATGACCTTCAGCAAGTCACCTGTGCTCAGCCTTAGAGAAAGTCAAAGGCAAACCCCCTCTGAACAGATCTGGCCAAGAAAACCCCATGATAGGTTCAACTTAGGGTCACCAGAAGTCAGAAACAACTTGAAGACAAACAATAACATCACACGAGGGGGAAAAACTGCAGTCTGCCACATTAGACAGCTTGAAAAGTACTGCTTTAGAGCTCTTCATCAGGCTAGAAGTTAAAATGTTTCTGGAAAACTTAATGGTACTTCCCAACTCTCCACTGAGAACCTCAGAGAAGGTGGAGTGGCGGTGGCTACATTTCATACTTTATAGAGGTCAGTTCTTTGTTTGAAGGCTTTCCCTGCTTGAAAGGCTCTTCAAACCAAAAACTGTAAGAAGTGAGAACAGTCAGCACCTGGACAGCAGACAGTTAAGGCAGACAAGTTACCTCGTCAACATGTTCCTCACTATGGTGAGATGCACAGTATTTCTCGATATGCTACAGTAATTATTTCTTAGTTCTCATCTATAACTTTAAATAAATATATGCAAATATTATGCATGTTTACACCCTCTTTTGTCCTGTTGGTTGACCACAGAATTATGGTCTTAACCATGGAATAAACAATGATTCTAGTTTACAGTGATCTTATTTCTGATCCACTGGAGAAAGTAATGCTGCTTCCTTCTCATGGGATTCGCAATTTCAGGATTGGTATTAAGAATTCTCAGCCAGAGAATCACAGCTCTCCATGGGTTGTCCTCCCTAAGCCAGGCTTTTATCCCAGCTGGAATGGGTTCAGCTACAATAAGGGTAACTTTTTAATTTTTTAAAAAACACTTTAAGTAACTAGTTACCAATTTCATTTGTCACTAAAAAAAGGGATCTCTCTACTTCACTCTATTTAACTACAAATTCTGTGATGTTTATCTCCTGATTTTAGGCTTGTGGAATTGTGAATTGCAGGAGTTGGGGTATAGGCTTTTTTCCCCAAAGAATATTTATAATTTATTATATTTACAATTATCATGACTCACAAGCATGTTTCAGAATATCAATTCCAGAAGGCAATTAACAGAAACTAGCAGTGACAGGCTTTCAAATAATGCATCATACAGACACTTTCACAAAGGACTCATGTTCCAGGGAGGCACGACTGGATTATGGCACAGACTGTCTGGGTTGTGGATCACTTGGATTTAACAGCCAAGAAGCAGAGAGGCATTCCTCCAGGATGCAAGAGTCTAATACAGATTCGGTGTTACAGTAAGATCTACTTGAGCAGAATCCTGGGACAGTACTTTGCAGGGAAAGCACTCAGCCAATCACAAATTACAGAAAATCCCATCTGGACCCTAAAAGTCATAATGGAGCCCTCTGACTTGCTCAAGGAACGTGGCAATGACAGAAACTAGTGACCACCAGCAAGGGAAATGGTAAGTGAGGAAGGCTCCCATGGTGGCTAACAAAGCAAACACACGGCAAAGACATCGTGGGTCCTGCTGCACGGAGGAGTGAGGAATTCAACATGCTCCTGATCATTTCACAGATGGCAATACATCCCCAGGGTAATTATTGCTGTGCACTCCCTACCCATCTTTCCATTTTGATTCAAGACATGTTATTGAACATGATGAAAGGAACAGGACTCAACATCATCAGCACTCTGAACCACCTTCCCCTAACCTGGTGGCTTCAAACAGTGTTAGACTACAACTCCCACTGGTAGATGAGGATGATTAGATTTGCATTCCAGCACATACTGAGGATATTGGAATGGAGAAGGTTGCTGTATACCATAGCTGATCCTCTTCCTTGCCCACTTTCAGATAATTTATGGGAAGGCAGCCTGTATTATCAAGTGCTCCATCCTAGAAAATGGCTGTTCCAAATATAGGTTTGTTTGCTCCATGCCTAGAGCATCTATCTTCCCTTCTCTTGTGGAAATAATCCCTGCCTGCTGAATTTTTACCCCTCACCTTGCATTCGTAGAGACATGAACAACACCCTGACAATAAGTGAATGCCACCAGAGAATTTTGGTTGGTGTATAAACACACCAATATTGTAGTAATTCTGCTGAGCGAACTAATGTTAATTATAAAGCTAACACCATCAGCAATAGTAATTAAGTTTCGTTGCCCTTTGAAAACAATCTCGCTGATTTGTTTAATGAATATTTCTGCTTAGCAAGGGAGGAAAAATGGGAGCTTCTGAAGTGCACAGAATGTGCATCACCTGACCAGGGATGAGAAACTCCCTCCTCCTCTCCTACAGTTTCCCAGACTGTCTAATTAACAAGCTGCACTGAAAAGCCAGTTAACATTCCTCCTGCTGAAAGAGTGAAGGTCTTAGCCCTCTCAGACAAGGAAAAGGTGAGCACTCCAGATCCTCAGGTAGCAAAATCAACAAAGAATGAATTTTGGAACACCTCAAGCTAACTATGAGAGCCAGATTGGCACACCACTTTGAGCACTGAACTCCCTGGTGAGCCATAGGAAACTGCTTGTGTCCTTGGGCAAGTCATACTCTCTCATCCTGAGAAGGTGGCAATGACAAACCTTCTCTAAACCAATCTTGCCAAGAAAACTCCATGATAGGGTTTCCATGAGATGGATTCAACGGAAGACACATAACAGTAACAATGCTAACTGTATATTTATGTGCTATTGGGAGCCCACCTAGCCTGTATCCCTTTGCTCAGCAATTACTCAAGGTGAAGGCTTTCCATTTTCCCAGCTGCTAGTAAAGCGATAGTTTTACCCATCCAGTGAATAGCCTGATTAACCATCTCCAATTAGTGGTGGACTTTAGGCCACTGACAATGGAAGTCCAAAATTCACTTTTGGCTTATGTGCAGAAGACCTGAAGTACTGCAAAGCAGCTAAGAATATTACGCTGCCAGGTTTTTTAGAATCTGCATGTATCTTTCCTCAAGGGACCCATCCAGAGAGAACACCTCATGTCAGATCCTGAGATCATAATCACAGCAGCTATTTTCCTTAGCAAGGGACATACGACCCCTCCCTTCTAAGACAAAACCTATAAAGACCGATGCTTGCTGGGTTTCAGCTTACCACTTGCTTCTCAGATTATCTGCAAAACAACCTGATAACAAAGTACATCAAACAACCTTCCCCTTTACAGTTGCCCACCTTTGAGGCTTGCACTCTGCCCATGACCCACAAACTGGCCTCTACTGAACTGTCTTGTTAATGGCGCCCCTGCTGCTGGAGAACAAGGGTGAACTTGAATTCTCCCCTATTATAATACCCCCACCTTTCAGGAAAAGATGGCTGCCTCACCACAGCCTCGGTGTCTCCATGGCAACTACTGCTAACAAAGCATCTAGTGGGGCTGCACTTTTTCTTCAGACATAAAACCAAAAGAGGCATAGTTGCAATGCCAGATGCCGGACACACCATGTCTATGACAAAAAAGAGAACAAGGGCTTGGAGAAGGCAGGGAAAAAATGGCTCACCTAACAATTTTTAAGATAGCTACATATGGGTTACAGATTAAGAAAAGCAGAGCATCCTCCAACCACTTGTTCCTAGAGAGGACAGCTATTCTATCCTTCTGGGCACCATGGAGAAACTGGTTACAGGTTACATTCTCTGTGCGTGGGAATCAACCAATCTGCAATTAAAACAGTTTATCATTCGGGGTCCAGACTGTATCTGCACAACCTGTTTCAGAAAAGAATTGGCAATGGGATCTTGGGGAGGGATTGCTAGCGCTTGGGCAGCTCAGGAAATTATTTGAACTGACACTCTTAACTTCTTTATCTCCAGCCGCCGTAACCTGCCCGTGAGTATGGAAGCTTCATACCTTGTGAGCATTTCCTATTGAATGAATGCAAGGAATGGGATTCAGAAAACTCCTCCGGGGGATTGAAGGAAAATGGAAGAACAATAAAAAGAGATAAACAAAGTACTGACAACAAGTCAAAGGCAATTTGCTTATCAAAATTTGAGTACAAAATAGAAGACAAGTTCTTTAATTAGTGCCTTTAGAATGTACTGAGCCTCAGTTCTCATCACGCTCCACCACAGCATTCTGTACAGACACCAGTCACGGTTTAGAGGACATGGACATCTGAATCCATCAGGCAACTGTGGTCCATCAACATTAGCTGCCTAGAGTCTCATTCACAGGAGAAAGGCAGGATACCAATCAAATCAAATCAAATATTTCCTCTGACACTACACCAACAGCAGACACTTCTGCAACTCAGATCTGAATAAAGGTTAGAATCATAGTATAGACAGATGGTCACACCCAGCTTTCTGAACTCCTACTTCCAGAATGATGAATATATGGTCCTGCCAGATGTTTTGGGACTGCAGTTCCCAGAAGCTGTACCCCATATAGCCAATGATGAGGGATGATGGAACCTATAATCTAACAACCCCCAGTGAGCAACCAATTCCCCATCCCTATCCTGCATAAATGCATAAAAGCTATTACTTTTTGAGATCAAAGAATGTAACACACCTGAATCATAAAGAAACCTAGTCAGAAGTAGAGTAAATAAGCCACCATGCATTTTGAGGTATCCTGGCTGATCCTGGAAGCTAAACAGGGTCAGCTGTGGATAGTACATGGTTGGAAGGTCACCAACAAATACCAGGTGCTGTAGGCTATATTTCAGAAGAAAGAACTGTAAAAGCAACCTCTAAGTATTCCTTATCTAAGAAAATCTTATGAAATTCATGGGTTTGCCATAAGTCAACAGATAACTTGAAGGCACATACATACACATAGCACAAGAAAATATGAGCTTTATCAGGAGGCAGGACCCAACAGATTAATTCTTTTCACAAAAACAAAGGTGAATGGGGCCAAAAGACCATGCATTCCAAATTTCTGCCCAACAACTTAGACCATCCGACCCTTCCACCAGCTTCCATAAACCAGTCAATACAATCTAGAACAAAGTATGTCACAAACAAAGGACAGGTACAATATAGAAAAGGTGCCTGCAGAGCAAACAGCTCCTTTGTAAGCAACCAATTCCTAATTCATGACTTCATAATGCAAAGGACTCTGAGACATTAAAGGTTGCATTGAAGATAAAGAGACTTTTTCATTACAAATTCAAACACTGTGAATTAATTGCACATTAACAAATTAATTATAGATTCTTGAATTATTAACTGTGAATTATTCAAGTCATGAACACTGTTCACAGCAAGTCCATTTGTTCAAAGAAAACTGAATGCTCTTAAAGGCTCTCTTGGGTTTGTCGTTTTTTTACAGAAAAAAGATGTGGGAAATTCCTCATTTTGTTTCAATTGCTTGTGTCAGTTCTTACAGCATATTCCCAGAAGTTATCAATGTTGCCATAAAAAAAGCTGTCAGAAGAAGAAGAGGAAGAGCTGAATGAAGCAAGCTATCCAAATGTATATCAAAGCAGTCTTGCCCCGGACTGTTATCACATGGCAGGAGAATAAAAGTGCTACTGGTACATGTACCTAGCTTGCCTATAAGACTAAAGGTAGGAAAGGAATATTTGCTTAAATCACTCAGAAAGGCATACAACTTATTTGTTTTCAATATAGAACATATCAATTATGAGGCAGAGGAAGAAGGCAGGAATGGAATGGTAAGGCAAAGATGAGGACAACCAAGACAGCTACCTGGGGCTCAGGTGAGATCAGGTGCTGTAAGTGGGGTCAAGCAACATGAAGCCTAGGTTGGCCCTGCCAAGACATATGAATTATGGCAAATGCCCAACTATGGCAGTGGCTATAAGTTGGTTCCACGCGGAATCTCTCTACATGATGAATTATTAGAACAGCAGTGAGGTATTTCTGGGCTTTGAGACAGCTCGACACATTCTTCCTGTTTGGGCTAGGACCTTGCCTGTCTCTCATGTGCTCTTCAGCTCTGGGTGATTGACTCTGCCACTAACGTCCCTGCTTAAATCACCCCTTGGATTTGGGACGTGGGTCTCCGGATGACTTTGGTGTCGACCAATTTATTTTACAAGTGGTTCCTGTAAGGGCAAGCATGACATTTTTTGGTCCAGGCTTAAAGAAGCCAATCAGAGTCAGGTTTAACAAAGTAACCAATAGTTCAACTTTATTTTCTGAACATACTGAGTTTCAACACTCAGTTCCAAACATATACTAATATTCAAACTGAGTTATGTAAGATCTTTTCCTTCAGTGACTTCAGACACCCAGCTCATTTCTGAACTAGCCTGTTATAACACTATTATATTATAGTTATAGTGCTATTATTCCACTCTCAACCTCCTATGGAATCCTGGGGTTTGCAGCTTAGGGAGGGGCATTTAGAATTCCCAGTCAGAGAGCTCTTTGGCCTCAGTAGACTACAAATCCCAGAATTCCATAGGAGGTTGAAAGTGGAATGATAGCACTATAACACTGTAGTGTGGAAAGGCCCTAACTCTTACCACCTCCCACATCTATAAAACAGGGGTGGGAATCATGCAGGCTTTCAGATGTGTCAGACTGCAACTTCCAGTACTCCTCATTATTAACTATGCTGGTTATGGCTCATGGGTGTGGGGCTCATGAGTGTTACAATCCAATATCATCTGGATGGCTGCATGATTCTAACCCCCACAGGCTGGAGAAACTCTCCTTATTCTTGCTTCTATGAAACACTGCTAAGATCAGCAAACACTTGGCTCAGGAGTGCTGCTCTTGCAGCAGCTAAAGGATTTTTAAGCAGGTGAACGCATTCCTCACACACTCCAGGCATAAGTGGCCAGTCAGTCTCTTCTCTTCAGGTGTTTTGTACTTGATACTCTGACCAGTTTTACTTCTCCTGCCAAGGGGGCAAAGAACTAAAGCACTTGAGGATCAGAGTGGCAGGAAGTGTTTTGAGAGGTGAGAATGTGTGGGGAGCCTGAGGCTGGAGTGTGAAATGACTCCAGTGTGGATTTGGGTGGCCTCAACCCAGAGTTATAAAGAGAGGGGACCATCTGCCTGCCCAAGGCCAGACCTCTAACAGAAAATCTACATGTGGGTTTTCCAACCGTTATTCACTGTTTGCTGAAGGGCAACGGCTGCCATGGCAACAGCCGGAGCCAAGCTTTTCCTGTCAGGCCATGACAGAAAACCACGCTGTTTCTGGCAGAGGTCCAGGCCCAAGGTTTTATTTGGGAGAAGAGTTCCCCCCACTCACTCACCCACCCATTTGCAAAGCATTTCAAGTCAGGAGAACTGGCTCTCCTTTACTCCTCTTCAGCGCCTCGTTTCAGCCTCCAGCACCTGTCCTCCTCTCTTTCCCATTCAATACAACCCATAGCCTGCAACAGGAGGATGTACTGGGGTTGGAGTAGATAGGAATTTATCCAGGCCATCGGGACAGTACAAAGTGAAGGTCCCCCAAAATTGTCCTAACACAATGTAAAGTACCCACCTCTATTGCAGCGATGGTTAGCCTCTGGTCCATGGGCCAGATGTGGCCACAAGGGTTTCCCACCAAGCTGGAAAGCTGCTCCCCACCCCACCCCACCCCGTTCATCAGCAAAAGTTTGCTTAAAGCCTGGGAAGCTATTGCATAGAAGCGATCCCTCATTACTAGGCTCGGAAGCTGTTACATGGAACCAAGTAGAATTTTGCAGAAATAAGTTCCAAGTAAAGCCAGAGTGGACAACAGCAGAGTGGATGGAGGTGAACATTCACTTGTTCCTATTCCTAGTGGGCTGCATGTTCACATTTTTAACTGAAAACTGGCCAAAAATGCAACCTGGAAGTGGCCAGAAGTCACTGGCATAAATGTGAGCCATACTTTGTACGCTTGGCAGGAAATTCTTACCAAACTGGCAGTGATTACATCTAGCCTCACTTACTTTACTTTTGTCCTGTTCCAGCCCTTACTACCTCCTTCCTACATTGCTAGAGCATGTGGTTAATGACTCTTTCACACTACTCAGTTACAGTACTGTTATTCCACTTTAACTGCCACAGCTGCTTCCTATGGAATCCTGGGGCTTGTAGTTTGATGAGGCACCAGAGCTCTCTGACTAAGAATTCGAAATATCCTTCCCTAAACTGGAAATGTCTGCCTAAACACTCTAAAGGCACCAGATCCTGTCTGATCTTGGAAGCTAAGCAATGCCAGCTGTGGTTGGGACTTGTATGCAAGACCATCAACTAAGTAATGGTGCTACAGGCTATATTTCAGACAAACTGATGGTGCCATCGGCTATATTTCAGAGAAAGGAACTGGCAAAACCACCTTTTGAGTATTCTTTGCCTCAGAAAACCCTATGAAAATCATGGGGTCATCATAAGTGAACAAGCAAGTTGAAGGTACATACACAAACTAGAAATCCAAGAATTCCATAGGATGTTCCAATGGCGGTCAAAGTAGAATAACGGTGTGATGTGAAAGAGATCCAAGTGTCCAGAGGACTCTTCCCAAATTGAAATTCCAGCCTTAGATCAAAAAGGTCCACAACTCTGGCCTACTATCTATTTATTACTTCTGTATAAATTTGTACAAAACTACAAGACAGCAGCTCCAATTCCAGTTCTTCCATCAAGCCCACGGTAAATCTTGTCATCCATCTTGCATTCCTGCCATCTCCCACTAGCCATCTGCCCCCCCCCCAAATCCTGATCAACTTCATTGACATGACCCACTGTTACTCCAGAATAATCCTCTTTTCTTCCCTGCGTCCCAAATTCCAGAGGGAGACAATGGCATGGGGATACCCAGAAAATACTGGAACTATGTATGGGATTAATGAAATATTAACCTCATAGACTATGTGATAACTGCACTTGGGAACGGCTTTGGGACCCTTCACTATTCATGTCCTGTGCCTTTGGTGTGTTGGGCTTCATCAGTGTGGCAATACTGAGAAAGCCGCATGCTAGTAATGCACTGTTGATAAGCCAGCTTCCCCAGATGCAGCTCGGTAATTGTCTGGAGAAACTGTGGGAAAACCAGGAGGATTTACAATGAAAAATCCCATTAGGATAGCAAAGCACGAAATCCGGTGTTTTTGTGTGTGTGTGTGCAGAATTTGCAAGACGTCTCCACAGCCCAGACGTGGGTTAATTAGGGATATAGGTTCAGGAGGAGCCAGCAGAAGCAATTAAGATTAGACCATGAAACCCTGGTTTGGGTCTGTGCAAATAAGAATGGCAACAACAAATACACAGAGACAGACAAACCCATTTGCACAAAGTAACAGCCTTGATTCAGAAGCAGGAGGAAAGCTCTGACTCTTCTACAAGATTGGTGAATCCATACAGGGTGGGAATTCTCTACATTCCCATCCCTTTCTGTGGCACACTGCCAACATTTCTCTCCTACATGACGATGAATGGTATGCATCCCGTAGTGAATCAAGCCATAGAACATACACGGTAAGTATAGCTTTCTAGCTACATACTCATACCTTCTTGCACTCAGTCAGCATGAAGGATGCAAGCGGGTTGCCAAGAATGAGAATCTGAGACCACAGCCAGTCTTTGGTGATTTTCCAAGTACTCTCCCCCAGACTTTAAATGTAAGGTATGGGGCAATTGAGCTACTGAAACCTGACAGATCGACACATTACAAATCAGTGGCAGAGATCTAATGAGAATCAGGAGTCTTGACTGTCATTGGTCTCACTCCTTTAAAGCTCTTGTTACTGCAGCATAAGAATTCCTCACAAGCTAGAGAAGAGAATGGGCAGAGGATGTAAGAAAGCCAGCAGTTGAGTATCAAAGGGAGAACAAACTTCATTTGTTCAGATAATTCCTCTACAACATAGAGGGGCAAACTTCAAGGTTATGTGGCCCACTTTGTTTTCTTCTAGAACAGCGACATATGTGGTTGACTCTGCCATACCCTCCGGTATTCCACAACATCACTTCCAGCAATGATCAGAAGTAACATTCCAGTAATCTGAAAGTCACTTCTGGTAGTTGCTGGGGTGCTATTTGCTTGCTGTTTTAAGGGAGACCCTAGAAGGTGTTTTCTGTTGCCACTCTCCAACATTTTTGCCTATAAAAAATTAAAATGGGGGGGTGGGTCACAGAATCAGGAGGGATCAGAGACTGTTGCAAGGGCCACATTGGGACTGCAGACTCCTCCATTCTCACTAGAGTTTGGAGATCTCCTGACTGGAGATCTCTCAACTGGATTCAGATACCAAATGATTATTTTGAGGTTGAAGCCAACACTTCACTGAAGCCCCTTACGTATTCCCTGAGATGATCTGCAAGTACAACTACAAAATCCACCTGAGTTACTACAAGTCAAGGAAAGTAACAGTCTCACTTAGACCAAAATGTTGTTATAACTAAACAAGAGGGAGTCGGAGACCCTTGTTCATATACTGTGAATCACCAGATGATGCTCCTTTACTTTCTGCCCAGCCCTGGCCTTACAGAATCCTGCATCAGAGCAAATTACAACCAAGCAAAGTACATGCTCTGAAATAACTCATTTACACAAAACAAGGCTGCTGAGAAGAGGGTAGCTGTCTCGTAAGCAATTCCTGGGTTAGAAACAGTGGGGGCAGCCCTAAAAGAACGTTACTGTCTGAGCAGCTTAACTCCCCTTTCTGCGGACGGGGTGCACAACCAATCCCACAGCATTAAAGTGAAGACAACCATATGGTAGAAACAACATAACGTGCAAATCCCTCTTCATTGAGTTATCTTACGAATATCCAGACGGATTTCAACAGTGGACTGAATTAGAACTGGGGTGGGGACCAAGGCATGGGGCTGAGACTTAACACTAGGTCAACTGTCACAGAGGAAGAGCGACGAGGAACAACTGCATGCCCTGCCATAGAGAAGGCTTGTTTACAACATACTAAAGATGTCACAGATGGCGCCGACTTTCCAGGCTTACCATCTTTTGAACCATCAATACAAAGGGCAGGAAATTGTGGGAAGCAGAATGGGTGCTTTGACCCCAAAAGCAGCAGTAAACCTGAAATCATGCAGTCTACAGGGTCATGTGGCTCCAAGTTTCTTCTGGCCCCAGGGTCCCTTCCAGGCATTATGCCACTGGGGGGGGGAGGGAGGGATTGATAAAAGAAGGTGAATTCACACTGCTGAAAGTTTCCAGGAAGGATGATTTGCCTTTTAAACTGGTTGCACACCCCACACACATCTTTTTAACCTCAAACTATCCTTTTTCAAAACTACAAGTGGATTTCAGGCCAGCATAGTATTTGTTTTCTTTCCTTCTCTTCCAAGACTTGGAGTCCCTTCACATTAGACAACTATACCACTTCGATTCTACTTTAACTGTCATGGCAACATCCTATGAAATTCTCCACAAGAGAGCTCTAGTGCTTTCCCAAATTGCTAACCCCCAGGATCACACTGGATAAAGCCAAGGCAGTCAAAGTAGAATCATAGTGCTATAACTGTGTAGTGTGAAAGGGCTCTTCATGTGTCTGCCAGGCTGAGAAAAGTGGCTCCCAACTCCCCACAATTTTCCCACTCCTGCACTAAAGCTTGAGCAAGCCAAGAAATAATGCAGCTAGGTGCCAGAGCAATCAGTACCTAGATGCCTGAATCCAACTGGTAGTTCCAACTAGGAGAGGCTGAATTGGTTGTTCACTGGTAAGTCAACACTTATATAAATCCCACTGATTCAGTGGATCTAGTCTAGTTGGGGTGACCAATAGGATTTAGCACAAAAAAACACAGCTAGGATGTGCCTACCTTAGGGACAGAAAGATTATTCAAAAATATTCAAAAAATTGTTGCAAAGCTCTTTTTCTTGAGAATCAGGAAACCCCAATGAGAACAAAATGTATGAAGGTTTATATCCCCAGCTACCTCCCTGCTTTGCCACGTTTCCAAACCTGAGGCCCTCCAGACGTGTTAGACTACAACATATGCAATCCCCAGCCAGGATGATGTGAGCTGAAGGCACCAAGCTGGGGAAGGTTGTTGTATCCTTTCTCTCTTCATTCAACTCAGACAACTCTTTCCTTCAAAAATGTCAGAAAGAAGAACAAAGAAGCAAATCAAATGCTTTCCCACCTATTATTTCAACAGGATATTCTCGGGGTCAATCTGGATTTTTTCTCCAAGTCATACAATGGCAACAGACCAGATCTCTTTCTCCAGGAAAGCAAACGTGGCATTCCTCGAGCCAGAACAGGACCACAGGACAGTGGCTGCCTCCTTTCCTTTTGACCACACACCTGCAGACACCCCTCCCACACACTTTCTGGGCAACACATAGTCTGCAAGCTACATGTGACCTCCAAAGCATGTGGCCCCATGGTCTGGAGGACTCACCCTTTCCTCCCCACAAAGACAGACAGACAGACAGACAGACAGACACACACACACACACACACACACACACCATGTCAACAAATTCAGCATTCCAGGAAAAGCCCTTTACTTCAAGTATAAAATGCTAATTTTAAAGGGACTTTGGTGGTTCCCCCAGTTTTCAGAAGAGATTACAGTCTACAGCAAGTTCTTGAATGGGTCTCTGTCCACACTGATTTTGCTCTTACCTGCCCTAATTGCTCCTTCACTCAGTTAATAAGAAAAATGTTTTTAAAGCAGAGATGAATAGTTGTGGTGGGGATATTCTTCAGGAGAACAGAGGCACCTCCATTTCCCCCCATGACACACACAGCAGAGACCTTATCCCTGAATGTTGCAGATTTGCATATGTGTGGCAAGTACCTTATGATGCCATCCCCATCCAAAGGACAGACTCTTTGCAGTTAGAATAAAGAGGAAAAGAAGGCCCCAAAGTAAACGTGTTTACAGCGAGCACAGATTGTGTACTACTTCCAAAAGCCTTAAACTGGAGAAGTTCAATGCTATAAGTAAAAAATCATGATGGAATATCATGCTGTATTTTGCATCACCTCTTTTTTATATGGGTCCTTTCCACATGACGGGGTTCAGCAAAGCCCTTTTGTTGCAGCCCCGGTGGGGAGGGAAAGCGTGCCAGGAACACTCCCCTCCGCACCTCACCCAGTTGCTGCGGAGGGAAGTGCTCTGGCCGCGCCTCTTCCCTTCCACAGCACAGCCAGGCATTTGCCATTGCTGCGTTGGAGAGGGAGGCGTCGTCAGCACGCTTCCACCCTTCCACGTGGCCGGGAAAGGCGGCAGCGCAGCACAATGGTAAGTGTAAAATAGATTTTTTCTGTTTCATAAATACTGCGCTCACACGACACACGGGGACAAGATGGCGGTGGGAGTGCAATGATGTTGTGTGGAAGCACGACCTGCAGAATGCTGCTTTCATGTCCCAACTGCAGGGCAGCCACGCCGTGTGGAAAGGGCCATGGTGAAGAGCATCATGTATGAGAGCACACTTTAGAGTACAACTCATTTGATCCCATAAAAGCAAAATGCCAGGAGAGAGGGAGGCTTAGGAACAAAACAGAGGAGCATGGATGAAAACAATGGCCTTTTTAATAAGATATATTGACCTCCAGACCATGTTTTATGAGCTGCCCAACAGACCTGTAATATAGAAAAAAGCACTCACGGGCATGGAAAGGCAACCTGGCTCTTGCTTTTTTTTTTCTTGGACTTTTAGCAAAATTATTTGCCATTGCCCTGAAGCAAGAAAAAAGACCACTCAGAATCCGCCAGCTGCATAAAGTAGCATCCCACTGTTCACTTCTCCTTCCTAAATGCAGATGCTAAAGTGACTTTTTTTTCCAGTGGAGAGTAATCTTTATACTAGAGATAGCAAACAAAATATAACAAGACAATGACCCATCTGAGTGTCCTTGCTAAATGCATGTCTCAGATTGGGAGCATATCTCGGTCCCTTAACCCAAGTAATCAGGAAGAAAATAGAATATATTCTTCCCACTATTGTCACATTATAATTTACATTTTGTCTTAAGCACAACTATTGTTTGCCAAGGTGTGTGTGGGGCGAGAAATATGAAAACTGGTCCCAAGAGGTGCCTTAGTCAAACAGGACACGGGAAGTCAACAGAAGGGAACATGAATTACAACAGTCCACGCAGAGCTTACAGAGAAATTGCAGAACAAATAGCAAAAGACATCAGAGCAGTAAGTCAGAGCCTAGCAGTAGAAAGCTTTAGGGAAAAATCAGTCATTCAGAGGCAGCAGAATAAAGGGAGCAATTAAGGATACCGGGGGTGGGAATGGCAAAAATTTATTCACAGCACACACTCAAGGGCAAAGCAGAAGGTATGTCTACTCCAAGCTGGGCAAAACATATTCTTTTAAAGAACAGAATAAACACTTTATAATTAGGCCAGTGCTGAAGGCAAAATAGGTTAAGGATTAAGATCCCAACTGGCATGCCGAAAACAAGTCCTAAAACTGGCATGTCAGAAACAGAGATACTGGCACAGAACTAAGTTGTTACCTCTCCCCTCAGCTCATAATCTTAATCACATTTATCACGCTACCACAGAGCTGGCAAAATTGAACAGAGATGTGGCCTGGGAAGTATGGATAAAATTGTGAGCAGAATGCAAAACTACCAAAGGACTGAGATCCTTTCCGCAGCACCCTCCCATACTGCCATGGGGATGGGAGAAGGACGGGACTGCAACGATCTTCTGCATGATGTCATCGTGGTCCTGTCCTCCTATCCCCAGGCAGTGTGATTGT
Organism: Cyclura pinguis; assembly: GCA_030412105.1. Taxonomy (NCBI): domain Eukaryota; kingdom Metazoa; phylum Chordata; class Lepidosauria; order Squamata; family Iguanidae; genus Cyclura; species Cyclura pinguis. The sequence goes on along the minus strand of CM059602.1, from coordinate 68,090,757 downwards.
GGGTTAAATCATTGATGGGTTTTCCCTGTCGATGAAACACACTCACACCACCATCCCGCACTTACCTGGAAGCGCAATGGCTGCACTTCCTGCCCCAGCACAGCCTGGGAAAGTACCCAGCTGTGCTGCGGAAGGAAGAGGTGTGGCCATCGTGCTCCCTTCCGCAGGGAGCCAGCTGGTGCAGAGGGCAGTGCTGCCACCATGCTCCCCTCCCAGCAGAGCCACTGCCAGGATCTCCACCAGATGACTTTGCAAAAAGGTAGCGTGCAGAAAGGGCCTGAGTGCCAAACTCATACGTGCGATGCAGCCAGGCCATTCAACAAATTGGTTTGCTTGTGCAAACAGGCTCAGATCAATAGCTAAAACATTTATCTTCCTTGAATGGAAAATACCAAACTATTTCTTCAGGCATTGCACTCCCATGGTTTACTCAAACAGAAATATGTAATAAGTACATTTTCTTTGGGACGCCATTCTTAATGCAAGTTGGGGGACACTGTTTCTAAATGCACAAGCCACTGAGGTCCTCATCAGTAGGGATGGGCCAACCAAATCCACGAATCCTGGGCAAGGACTCGAGATTTGCGAATCTGAATCCCTGTACCAAAATAGGCGAACCGAATCATTCGAATCCACCAACCAAATAGTTTGTTGGAGACCGGGACGCCTGAAAACCTGGGAAACCGGGAGACCTGAAAACCTAGGCAACCAGATACACATGGAGAGATAGCAAGTAGGTGCATTTCCCTCTTGGAGTACTAATGGCCTTTGCTAACAATTTCAGAAATTACATCTGGGGTTGTATTCTAAGATATTTAAACTGAACATTTCATATTTAAGTTCAGCACTTGACTGGAAGATATAGGCTTGAGATTTCAAGGACAGCTGAAAGATTCCTTTGCATAACTCCCTTGCAAAGCTCTTTAAGACACAATTCTGGGGTTTGTACTTTTACAAGGTGTCACAGCCTTCTCTGCCAAAGTGTGCTTGAGCATCATCAAACTACAAATCCCAGGATGCCAATAAGGAGTTGTGCAAAGAAAATCTAGTTTTGACCAGGATTATCTCTGTACTGGAGTATGTGGCCCTATTTACACAAGCAGGAAGATGTGGGATTAATCCACATTTTCCTGCCTGTGTAGAAAGGGCCTTCATGTCATTTTCAATCTGATGAGATCCTGAGGCAAAGCTATGACAATTGTCCTGGCCAGATTTCTTCAGAGGGAGGTTTGCCTTTGCCTAGGCTTTTGCTAAGCCTGAGAGAGTGTGTCTTGGCCAAGATTATCCTTCTTTCCCTTGCTTTTTAAAGCCTTTTTAAAAAAAGGATTCGAAAGATTCAAGATTCATGAGATTCGTGGATTCTCAGAACCTTCCAGGGATTCGGATTTGGATTCGAAAAATTCTGGATTCATTCCATCCCTACTTACCAGTCAAGTTGGACAATGGAGGATAAGCATCAATTTAAAGTTCCTAGGCTTGTTATAAATTGGAGACAGCTGATCTAGAAGGTCACCTCCAATTCTCTTTGTAAAACACCCTTATAAAACATCCTTACAATACTACACAAATGTATATGAAAAGTGCAAAAGTGGTAGACATGGTATGAAACATTTCCAGATCATCCTATTTCTGGCACAAGCACCATTCACCATTCCTGGCACAAGCATTCCATTGCTGGCACAAGTATCATTCACACCTAATGTGAGGCATAGGCAATTTGTACTCAAGAACAGACAACTAAAAGTTAAAAAAAACTTGCAGCTATTTCTACCTGATGAAGGATACTACCATTTTTCCACAGAGGATCAGGCACTAGATGACCTGCCACCCTCTGGACGCCAGCCTCCTACCTAGTTAATGTCTTTCCAACAGCCTACTGGCAGTGAACTACTCCTTCCCATTTTCTTTTTCATCTGTTTCTGCTATACTACCACTCTAATCCATGTCCAGTAAGGAACAGTTAATCCCTTTGCTTCTAAACCTCAAATCCTCCACATCACTGCATCTTTTAAATCAGAATCATCCCTGATTCTAAACATCACCATCGTGGCCAATGTGATGGCCTGAAAACCTAAATGGGTGACTTCTTTTCCAAACAACCCAGATCATTGGAAGGACACACCCTCTCCAAGGTTCAAATATGGAACAGATGGTTTAAATGTATTATCTGCAGTCAGTCCCACCTCCACACTATCCTAGGTTGCCCTGGACTGTAGGGGGTTAGTAACTGTCCAGCCTGCTCATGCCAATCTAGTTATGCACCATCCTGACATGGTTTAACCCTAGAAAACTCCATTTCATCGCTTGAAGTAATTTATCTTGTACAACTGGAAGGCCACTCCAAGATCGGAAAACAGAAAGTTGTGGGTTAGGGTTGCAGGAGCAGATACCACAGAAGGACTTGCTGGAGATGGTGCGACAGAGACAGAGAAAAGCCATCAAGGGACAAAATGAAAAAGGCAGAACACATCCTGTATGCCTGCTTGCTTTGATGCAGGTTTCTTCCTTCGCTCATAACCATAACAGATTTGATGAACTGTCTCTTCCTAGCCACTCTTCCATCTTGGAATCTTTTACCTGGTTTGGCAGTCTTGATCAGCACAAATGGGGCTACCACTAAGGTTCTGCCTGGCCATGGCTTTTTACAGCAACAACAATACGGTTCCACAATGGACAGAAATCTTTTTCCTCAGCCCTCAGAATGTAACACACATCTGTTTGAGGACTAGACCTCAAACCAACTGAAAGCCTTTGTGATCTGGACTGAAACATTGGCAGAGGCATTGCACGGTTTTTCTGTTCTTGTTTGTTTTTAGCTGAAGAAGGTCCAAGAATAACTCTCTCTGTTGACTTTCCACCACCTTCAAAGTATTCTCTATTTGACATAGCTAAAACTATATGAGTGATCCACTGCAGTGTGTGCAGTTTTATGCCAGCGACACTACTGGTGTTGCCTTGTTTTGTCTGTGTGCATATGTGTGCGTGCACATGTATGCTTTTATTCTTTTGCTTTATTAGCTGTTGTCATTGTTGGTGCTATGTGTCTTCAAGCTGACTCTGACTTATAGTGACTGTATCCTAGTTTTTTTCTTGGCAAGATTTCATTAAGAGGAGTTTCACTATTGCCTTCCTGTTGGGTTGAGAGAGTACGATTTGCCCAAGGTCACACAGTGGTTTCCCAAGGCCGAGCATGGATTTGAATCCTGGTGTCCCGAAGTGCTAGTTCAACACATAAATCTCTGGACCATGCTGGCTCCCCTTAATTGGCTGTGTATTCTATTTAGCCCACTTGAATATTTTTCTTTCAGCTAGAAAGCTAGGATAAAAATATTTGATAAATACATTATTCTATAGGTGAGTTCAGTTTAGTTTAGAATGTCAGTTCATTTCAACATTTACAAAGCACTTGCTCCAAAAACCAGAGAAACCATTTAGGCCCATCTGGAATTCAGCTGCTGAATCAACGGAACTGGCATATGCATTCACTCAGCAAGTTCCCATTGGTTCAGTCTATCTACTGTATTTGAGATTAGCAATTGAATTTAAGGCTTAGCATTTGCCTATACGCTCACCAATGGGATCCCAGGATCTTCATTCAGCAGTTCTTTGCAATCTCTGCTTCAATCTGAGCTCCCTCAGAAAGTACACATGCACATACTACGTGTACACCTTAAAAAATATACAGTCAGCCCTACACATTTGTAGGTTTAACTTTCACAGATTTATTTGTGAATTTCATCAACTCTTGCCCCCACCCTCGCATCTCAAGCACTTCTTTTCTGGGAGAATCTTCCCTCTCAGCAACTCCAATCAGGCTGAGCAGCCCATTAAAAACCTACCTGCGATCATAGTCCTCCTCCTTCTCCTTCTCCACCAGCCACTGCCTGGCCAGCTAAGGACAACTTGCAGCCCACGGTATTTCCGCACTAGCCTGTTATAGTGCTATTATTTCACTTTCAACATCCTATGGAATCCTGGGGTTTGCAATTTAGGGAGGGGCCAGGATTCCATAGGATGTTGAAAGTGAAATAATAGCACTATAACAGGCTAGTGCAGAAACGACCCCAGTTTATCAATACCACAAACCCTCTCCCAATGCCCACCTAAGGAAGGAGATGAGTAAGAGAGGAAGTACAGTCAGCCCTCCAGATTTGCAGGTTTCACTTTTGTGGCTTTGATTATTCATGGATTATTTGCTGTAACCTCTGCTGCTTCTCTATGCCATTTTTAATAAGGACCACAAGCCTCATGAGACTGAGAAACTGCGAACGAGGCTTGTAAGTCCCTATTAAAAACGGTGTGGGACAGCAGTGGAGGTGGCAGTAAGCCCCACCAGCCAGCCACGTCTGCCTTGCGAAGGAACCCTGATGCCTAAAAGGAATCCATAGTGGGTTGAATATGGTGATCACACTTTTTTGTGTGTTAAACATGTTTTAGGAGAGCCTCAAGTTATTCATGTTTTTTCCACTTTCACAGGGGTCCTGTGCCCCTAACCCTAGCGAATGTGGAGGGATGACTGCATAGGCCTTCCATGTTGACCTAGCACCTTTCCCTCTCCTTTCCTCAACCTGGTTTGAACTCTAGGTGTCCATTCTCCTCACCGTGCCTCAGCCTCCTTCCCACAGACACACACACATACACACACCTTTTGATATCTGTGATTTTTCCACTTTTGTGAGGGCCCTGCATGCCTAACCCTAGCAAATGTGGAGGGTCAACTATTTACATTTCTGATACTGTGTAGAATGGCTCCAAGCAAAATAACAACTCTTAGACCTTGCTCCAAAGCGATGTGATTGTACCTCCTTTGAAGTTTTGCTGCATATGTCTTGCAGGTACTTTCAAAAACTGCTGCATATACTGCAATCTTATAAGATACACATTTGTGCAAATCAGCCAAGACTATCTTCTCAGAGTCAGACAGTCACACATTACTCCTGATCAGAGTACTTTGGAATCTTTGCCTAGGGACATGATATAAATAGGCAGCATTAAATACAATGAACAAGGTCTTTTATTATATTTTGACCACAAACATGTTGTACTAATGGTATACCCTTATATCTGTCATCTACATAGACTGTTGACATTGTCTGGAAATGCATTTCCATAAATGCTAGCTGCACAAAGCAAGCTCTGAGAAATAATGTTATCAGTCTTAAACAGCTGCAATCACTAGGGAAAGTATTCTGAAGACTTTCCTAATGCCCTACACTGCAGAATCTTTGTCATATACCTTGGATTGATTGATTGATTCATTGGTTGATTGACTGATTGATTGATTGATTGATTTAGGTCTGGAGTCCATTTCTATGAGTAAGTCTGCTACAAGGCCAGGTTCAGAAAGCAACAGTGCACACTTCCCTGTCCAATTGTGTTATCTTGCCTGCTCCTACTAGTATTTTGGCAGGCAGCAATTCTCCGGCATCTGATAGAATAGCTGCATTTGGCTGTAATAGCTAAACCATGGTTTAGTTTTACAAGAACGAACCATATAGCAAGTCTCAGGCATACTCATTTTTAATAATCGACTAACAGCAGCTTGTTGTGATAGTCAAACCTGGACAAAATGTGGTTAATCTTAACTATGATGAGATGTCAAAACAAGACAATTTGTTTCAGAAGCCATTTTTTGAGGTTTGTTTTTTAATAACCATATTGAAGTTTTTATTTCAAAGAATGTGCTATACCGTGATTATGGTATTTTAAAATGGAATTGGAATCTTCCAGTATTTCTGAAGTCACACAGAGCTCACACCAGTAGTAGCAGTTGGTGTCCTCCACAGCTCTGGCTTGAACTAAAACCACTCTGGGGCTTAGTCTGAACTTTAAAGTCTCTTTCCAAGGTGCTGAGTTCTGTGACCAAAAATACTGCAGTACTTTGGATAGCTTCTTTAAACCTCAGATGAAAACCGACAACAGATTTGTTGCCCCATTGACAGGGAAACAACCAGACATCTCTCCCCACCAAGCTCACTGTTTCTCATCCTTGTAATACTGAGCCACATCCAAGCACAACCAGTTTTAACCAACATGACAAAATTGCTTGATTTAAGACAGAGGAGATGCAGTCCACGTTCAGCATTGCAGCAGTTATCCAGATAGAAAGGTTCAATAAACTTGTTTAAAATAATTTTGTACTGTCTCTCCTTGTACCGGCAAATTATTCTCACCAAGCCTCCAGAACTGCAGCCAACTGAATAACTGGGCCATCATCTTCCCAATAAGGGCCTTCATGTACCTCTTTGCTCCCTTGTAGGGAAAAATATAGGGTTGCTACAGTTGATTTTGCTGTCATAACTTGAGATTTCCACTTAAGACATTGCTCAGAAAACACTCCCAGGTATTTTAAGGTTTTGACTTGCTCTGTTTGCACTCTGGGAATCAAGTATGCTTACTTGGCCTTTCCCCAAAAACAACAACTTTGGTCTTACTTTAATTTATCGTCAAAGGTTCTTGCACACAATACCTTCAAGCCTTTTGAAATAAATAATTTCAGCCTTACCTGAGTGAGAGATACTGTCTTGATATCACTTTTCATTAAGTCTTTGGCACAACCCTTTGCTCCCCACACTGAACCAAAGGCATGAGGAAAGTACAGCCCATGGGCTGTGTTGTAACCCCAAGCTTGTTTTTGCACACACACCAGCCTCCTCAAAAGAAATTAAAAATTTGGGGGATTTTTTACCCCAAAATAGCCCCAAACCAGGTAAAACTGTTTTGTTTTATTCACTCCTCACAATGGCCCAGAATACTCAAATGCCCCCTCTGGACAAAAAAAGGTTGAAACTCAAACCAGAAGTGATGTGGCATCATTGCCAGTTCTGGAAAAAACACACACTCATGTGGTCTGCCAGGATTTATGGGAGGAAAAGAGCTATAGGTAAGTTTACTGTAAGCAAATTTCAGTACATATAACTACAGTAATAGCTTATTCTTCCTCTTACTCCTGTATTCATTCCCCCTATTCTTCTTATGATGATTCCCCTGTGTTCTCTGAACTGTAATGGTAATAAGGGAAATCCCTTTGGTTCAAGGACCTGTCCTCTCATTCTTTTGAAGTGCTGTGTAGGTGGGTGGCATGAGCACTGAGTGTAACAATTACAGGGAAATGGGATCCTTGCCCCCTTCTACATTTCTAGTCACCTCCTTTGATATCAGCTCTGTGTGTGTAACAAAAGAGATGCCACGGTACCATCACATGCAATTTGCAGGCACTGCCAGTTCATTGGCCTCCTCATTACACAGGCTGTGACACTCTAAGCTACTGTACAGCCTTTTGAAGTTTCACTCCAGACGAGCTTTCAAGAATTACCTACAACATTTATTTTCTTGGGGTTTTAGTCATGCTAAGAAAAAGAGAGAGAACTAGAGAATGCCCACCCTCAGCTCCAAGACACCAGCTCTGGAGTGCCAGCTGTAGCAATTTCCAATAACGCCAGAGGCCTGGGTTCCCCATGCATCACAGGTAGGAATACCACTCAGCGGGGCTCTGATGACAGCCAGGGGCCGTGGGTATTATCAGCGTTCCTTTCCCTCCACTGTGCAGTATTCCCCAGTCCCTGTATTTCTATCCCTACAGAGCAGGTGCAATCTTTAGCCACCATGCTGAGAGTTTAATTGTTGAAACTCAGGGACAGCTGCTCTTGATCATCTCCAAATTGGTCTCTGGCAGCCAAGCTTGCCATCATCTCCCTTGCTACAGAGGGCAGAATTAATAAAGCAGGGTAATATGTACCAGAGTGCCTGAGACAAAGAATTTCTGTCCCCGCAAAATATATTCCCAGTCTTTTTGCTTATGCACACTTTGCTTTCTGATCATTCAGAATGCTCAAGTGCTGTATTTGTGAGCAGAGGAGCATAGGGTGGAGCATACCTACTGCCTTTGCAAGGTACGGGCTAAAAAGATTAACTGCATTATGCGGCTTCTAGTTCTTCAACTCCAAACTGGGCATGCAAAAGCAACCTCCCACCAAATCCTGAACCAGAGACAATATACTTCACCAGAAGTCCAGTCTTAAGTGCCTCACTACAATATGTGTCTACATCAGCCCTTGCCAATCTGGCACCCTCCAGATGGATTACACTAAAACTTCCATCTTCCTCAGCCACCCAATGGTTTTGCTGGCTAAGGGGAATTGTATTCTAATACACCTGGAGGGTGCTAGGTTGGAGAAGTTTGGTTTATCTGGAGGAGATACACCATGTTCCCTTGATAATGGGATTATTTGCTTCTTAAGATTGACCATCATTCAGGTTGGCTTTAGTAGGCTATACCATTCCCTGCTTGGTAATGGCCCCTTACGTCACTGGAGGAATCATGCAGCCCTCCAGATGTTGTTGGACTACAAGTCCTAGAAGCCTCAGCCAGCACAGTTAATAGTGTGTGCTATTGGCTGGGAGTACTGGGAATGCTATGTGGGGATTTGTATTTCATCAGCATCTGGAGAACCACACGATTCCCACCCTGAAGGAGGACATCTATGTCAGAGAATATGAAAAAAGAGAACTGGGAATGAATATATTACTACTGACATTGCTTTTGAGGGTAATGACAATGTAGCAATGTTATTTTTAAAAAAATAATGTGACACTATTTTAAAACTTGGAACACTGTTACTCTTTAATTTACTACTAGGGCTTTTTTCTGGGGGGATCATTTGGGGACATTTTTACCCAATTTCAAGAATATTCCTTTTTTAAAACAAAAATTAAAAAGTAGTCCCAAAGTAATCTGTTACTAACACAACACTCTTTAAATAACAGGTCGTGTTAATAAGCTACTTTTAAAAATTAAGGAACAATAAGTCACAAATTAGCTTTTAAAAATAAAGTCCTGTGCTGTGAATCAGAAAAGCCAAAGATAAGAAAAAAGAAAAGGTAGGTATTAAAATGTGAGATCATGGCATGAAAAAAGACTGCCATTATTTGAATTATTTAGTTTACAGAAATCATGGTGAAGCCATAATATCACAAATTAAATTGATAGGGAGTGATTTATTCTGCCACCAAAAGCAAAGCTAGAGTCAGTGGTTTTGAGCTGGAAGAAAGCAGATTCACCCAAAGCAATCAAAATAAATTGGCTTTCACAACAGCTAAGCAAAAAAAATTATCTGTCTAGGTCTGGAAGTCATGAAATGACCTTACTCCAAGTTTTTCTCCCCCTTATGGGTCTTCTTTTAAGTGGATAGCTTAATAACACACCTGAGACAGTGAAGTAAAGCACACACTACTCATGGTAGAGTTCTGGACTATCTGACTTCTAGTGCCCCTGCCAAGTGAACATACAGCTCTCAGGTATGTCTGCTACCTAATCCCACCTCTACTATGTATTCTACCAGTCCCATAGCCCTGATAAGGCAGCACAAGTTAAGACTGCCACCGGCAGTTGGCAGGCTCCACTTCAAGTTGCACATGCTGTAACTATCTGTCATTATCTCTCCCTGAAGGTAAATGCCAACTGCGTTATAAGCAAAATTTGGACCATAAACTCAACTCCTTAATTCCTACCAGAAACCCTGTAGAACAGGTGCTGCTGCAAGGACCCAAGAGAGTTATAATAATTAGTAGGCAAGTACCAACTAGTTACAGTTCTAAAAGAGGAGGTCAGGGCTTAGCCAATTTTCGTTCTTCTAAGGACCTCCAAGAGGAACAAGGCTAAAATACTTCTATTTCCCATCCTATGTCTGCTTCCTGTCTCTGCTATAAGGGGAAAGGGAACGCTGCCAGACTCACAGCCCTGGAGACAAAATAATTTGTTTCAGCTATGGAGTACATGCCATGGAGACAGCACACCTCACCTGACTTTGGTTAGAGAAAACAACCACCTATAGAGGCTAAGCCTTTCTTCTCCAAACCTCTAATTTCTGTTGAAAAGACAGGACTGAGGCCTCTCCCTTGGGTAAAAGACAGATACATGCTATCATGTTAGCAGGTTTAATTTTACGGAAAAGAAAATATCCAACCTGAATGTGGTCCAGCACAGAGTGGGAGGCTTCACATAAATGAGTCAACCCAGCAGCCTGATTCCCAAGATTTAACATGAACTACTCAGCATGGGAAGAGTGAAGACTGAAGGCTCTGTTAGAGTTCCTCCTCCCACATGTACACACTTGCCACATGCTCATAACCTGTAGTCTAGTCACCAAGTGAAGGGGGAGAAAGGTAGAGCTGGCATCAACCCCCCCTCATCCAAAGACTTACACCTTCCCTGCCCACCTTTTAAAAAATCTAGCCTGCCATTCAAAGGAGGCACTAGGTAGCTGTGTATGTCTTAGAACAATACTGTGCCAGAAGCACTGTGGGAAATGAAATGGTAGCTAGGTCTAGTTGTCCCCCTGCAACCTCCCCAAGTGCTCTCATCCTCTGGTAGATAAGCTGACCATGGCCCTCTAACACAGGAGGTGAGCCACACTTTGCAACACTTTATCCAAAGGCCCCGTAACGCTTTACACAACACCAAACAACACTTTACACAGAGGCCCCACAAACTTGGAGTGGTACCAAGAAGTAGGGTTGAGTTCTCTCTGAGGGTAAAATTTTTCACACGCTGAATAGAACCACCAAGCTATACACCCATTCAGATTCAGAATGCTGGGCTAGAAAGGTCTGACCCAATATAGCCATTCTGTATTTTCATCCTTTTAACAATCTTGGTTCTCCCCCAAACCACACATTGAAATGCACATCTCAAGAACATGTTTTTAGCTACCTCCAGCACATATTTAAAGATAACATGCAAATGAAATTACACAATTCTAACTTTAGGTGAGGTGCCATCCTCTAATGGAGGAAAAACTTGTTTCATGTTCTCTTTAAGTCAGAAATGATTTAGCGTCATTGAAGCATTTCATATTACTTGAGCCAGTTCTGAGCACAACTTCTCCCTTCTTGATTCAACATTCTAGAAGACTAAAGTGAACTGAAATGCACAATTGAACCCTTAGACACCTTCAATATCCAAGTTGTTTATACCTCCTTCACCACAGTCTTGAAATTGTGTTACTGACCCTTCTGCAAACTCTTTGCTCTGTTAGAAGGAATTAGTAATATATTGCCTTCAGATGCTGTTGAACTGCAATTCCTATCATCCCTCAGCACTGGCTATCTGGCCAGAGCTGATGGGAGCTGCAGTCTAACAACATCTGGAAGACTACACATTCTCCAACCCTGCTTTAGCATTACCTGACCATTACATAGATTTGTCTCAGGTGATACAGGTCTCTCTGCATACCCTGCAAACCTCTGGATGGGGACAGTAACATTTAATTTTCTGTAATTTAACTACAAAATACCCTAATAAACAGGCAATGTTAAAAAACAAGACATTCTGGATAACTAAAGGAACTATATTCTTACCCTGAAACAAACACTTTTGTACCCTACTGACAGGTCTTCCCCCCACTATACCAACCTCAAGCACAAACTCCACTTATATGTCGTTGTGTCTGATGCAGCAAAAGCAAGGAATTTTGTGGCATCTTAAAAATACCCCCCCCCCCAAATAGCGGCATGAGTTCACTTCATCAGGTTGTATATTATGGGAGTGTATACTATAGAAATGACATGGGGATGTAAAGGGCTGCCTCGCAGCACAGCCAAAAACTTCCAAGGTGACAACATCACATCCCATTCTCCTCTACCTTCCAAACACCGATGACTATAATTTCAGAACCCAGAAGGTCATGCAATGAATAATCACAGAATGCACTACTTTGCCATTCTTCCATCTCATCCAAACTGACCTGGACACCAAAGGCTGTGAGGGTGCCATCAAACTATCCTGCATTCAACTCACACACAAAGAAAGTCAATTTAATATGGGATTAGTCTCAACCAGTTGATTCTTTTCAAAGGGAAGTAGTAGGAGAAAGGAAGATTGTTTGGCTGGAAAAACAGGAGCTGTGGACATGTAAAAAAAAGGAAAACTCTGCAGTTTCAGCTGTAGTTTCAGAGCAAAGGCTGGAGCAGCACACACAGCACCATTCTCAATGTGGCTATTATGCCATTTCCACCTATTCCAGTACAATTTCCACCAAGAGTTCTACATTACAACTACCATTTCAAAAGCCACCACAGATGAAAGGCTATCAGCTAACTGCTTTCTAAAGCTAAACAGCACGCAAACTATTTGTGCAAAATTCATAAACGTTGTTTAGAAGTTAGCTCTCCATCAGAAAAAAGTCTGGCAAGTGTGATCAGCCTCCCTTAAAATCAACCCTCAAGGTCAGTCACATTTTCTGGAACTACAATAAAGAGCTTGAGCAAGGCAGAGGAAGCTGGACTGGGCAGTTTTTCCCTTTATGATTTGGACCCACTCTTACAATGATACCTTCATTACCTTACCTGACACAGAAACTCTCATGATTGCCTCCAAAGGCCTATTGTTATCCAAGGCCCTGCTCAGACGTAGTTCTCCAGTGCTGTGGTTCAGAAGCACCAGTTTTAGCTCATTGCCTTGTTCAAAACTATAGGTAAGAGTATCAGAGACATCAGGATCATAGGCTGGGATCCTGCCAATCACCCCAGTTGGGAAACTACTGGACTTGTTTGTGATATAGTTGTTGAAGATGATCTCAAAGTTCTTCAAGATGGGAATGTTGTCATTTTTATCCCGCAGACGGACATGAACTGTAGCACGGCTTACCAACGGTGCTGAAGTGGCTTGAACCACAATGACATACTCAGACTTGGCCTCATAATCCAAATCCATCAATGCTGTAAGTTCTCCTGAGAAGATATCAAGTTGGAAAACCTCTGGGATGTTACCTTCCACTATCTGATACATGATCTGAGCATTAGTGCCTTCATCTGGGTCACTGGCAGTGATCCGGGCCACCACTAAGCCGATAGGGCTGTTCTCTTCAACAAAGATATCAAATTCATCTTGTTCAAAGACTGGGGGGTTATCATTGACATCCAGAACAGTGATATGGACATCAATAGGTGTCCTCATGGCTGGCACACCCTTATCAACTGCATATGCCCTAAGTTCATACAATGGGACATTCTCCCTGTCCAGCCTACGCAAAGTCCTAACGATGCCTGAGGTAGATTCAATTATGAAGTCTCCATCACCATCATCCCCACCCTGAAAGGTGTAGAACACCCTTCCATTTAGCCCAGAATCTCTATCTGTGGCAGAAACCTGTAGGACACTAGTGAAGGCTGGGACATCCTCATATACAGAGCCTTGGTAGTTATCTCTTAAGAACTGGGGTGCATTGTCATTTACATCATTGACTAGTATTTCTAGGTAGGTGGTATCTGATTTCTGTGGGATACCATTGTCCCGGGCAGTAATTGCCAACGTGTAGGACACCTGATCTTCATAGTCCAGTTCCATCTGGGTGGTAACAGCACCAGTGTCCATATCAATCTTGAACTGAGGAATACTGTCCTCCATGAAGTAAGTGATACGGGCATTCTCCCCTGTGTCCTCATCAGTAGCACTAATGATCACTACTGTGGTACCCACTGGCCTGTCCTCATTGATATTAACAGTATAATGGGAACTCTGGAACACTGGCCGATGTGTGTTGGCATCGGTCACATTAACAAAGACCTGGGCTGTGTCAAGCCGAGTGCCATCTGAAGCTGTAATCGTAAGGAGATACTGGCGCTCTAATTTGTAATCCAAAGGAAGAGCCAAGGTAATGAGACCACCACCACTCTGGCTGGTTATGGAGAAGCGATTGCGGGTATTCCCATTGGTGATCTGGTAGGTGATGACACTGTTGACATCCCGGTCAATAGCAGAGACTGTAAGAACACTGGTGCCCACAGCAGCATCTTCATTGAGACGCATGGTGTATTCCTTTTGAGTGAACTCAGGATTGTTGTCATTGACATCCAGAATGGTAATGCTGACGCTGGCTGAAGAGGTCATAGAGGGACTTCCATGGTCTCGGGCCTCCACCCCAAAATTGTAGAAGTCCACAGCCTCACGGTCCAACTCGGAAGCCACCACAATCCAGCCAGTGTTGTTATTGATAGAAAAAGGGAAATCAGAGCTAATGTCAACCAGGGCATACTCCAGTCGAGCGTTCTCCCCAGAATCTGCATCGATGGCTTGAATGTGGATGACAGAGTAGCCCACAGGCACATTCTCTAGTACCGTGGACTGGAAAGGAGTGCTGACAAAGATGGGGGCATTGTCATTTACATCCAGGACCTGGATGGTCACCAGCCCGCTGATATTAGAAAGAGGTGGCCTTCCTCCATCCTGGGCCCGAATGCGCAAGGTGTACTCCTTATTCATCTCATAGTCAAGCTGGCTGACCACATCAATGTTACCCGTCTGGGCATCAATGTAAAACTGTCCCCGGGTGTTGCCGCTCATGATGCTGTAATGCACCAGGGCGTTGCTGCCTTTGTCCCGGTCTGTTGCATTAACCCGCAGGATGTGGGTGTTTGAGGCCACATTCTCAGGTACCTGCACTACATAGCGTTTCTCACTGAACTGTGGTGAGTTGTCGTTATCATCCTCCACCGTGATATGGATCGTGGCCGTGCTACTGCGTGGTCCGGGGTCTTTGCCTTGGTCGTTGGCTTCCACTATCAGCTGGTAGGACTCCACAGCTTCTCGGTCCACTAGGCCATTAGTACGGATGACGCCGGACTTGGGGTCAATCTCGAAGATCTTATTGACCCCGTTGCCATTCAAGATATGGTAGAGGATATTGGCATTAGGGCTGGCATCTCCATCTGTGGCTCGCACTGTTAGCACCTCGTAGCCAACCTCCAGGTTCTCCCGCATGCTCTCTTTGTATTCCTGCTGCTCGAAGACAGGGTCGTGATCATTGGTGTCACTGACAGTGATGGAAAGAGTGGCCATGGCCGTTCGGCGCGGCGTGCCGTGGTCCGTCGCCGTCACCCGGAAGACGTGGGTGCTTTTGGTCTCCCGGTCTAGCTCCTCGGCAGTAGAGACCGCCCCAGTCTGGGGGTCGATGGCAAAGAAGCCGTTGGATCGGCTGTCAAAGAGGGCATCCATGGAGTAGTCCAAGCGGCCCCACTCGCCCTCGTCCGGGTCAACGGCCCTCAGCAAGATCACGGGGGTCCCTGCGGGCCTGTTCTCCGGCACCGAGACCTGGTAGGTGGGCATCTGGAACTGGGGGCTGGCATTCACGTTGCGCTTCTTCCTCCTCCGCCGCCGCCGCCGCCGCCGCCGGTCCCCGTCGCTCTCCCCTTGCAGGCCACTCTCCAGCCGCCACTGCTTCTCCATCTCGTGCCGCGACGAGGCCAGGCCCAGGCTCCAGCGGACAAAGGTCTCGCCCTCCTCCTCCTCCTCCTCCTCGCAGCGACGGCACAGAAGCCCCAGGCGCAGCGGGTGCCCGGCCCGGAGGCACACGGCCCGGGGAGGCAGGATCACGTCCGTCGGCCCGCGGGGCGCCACGCTGCCCCCGCCGCCGCCTCGCACCCGGCACTTCAAGGGGCAGCCCCCTCCCCAGGGGCTAGCGGGCGGCAAAGGAACGCGGGCGCCCGGCGCCAGGCACAGCGCCCGGGTGCGCCCCCTCCGGAACCGGCCGCCCGGCTCGCCGGCCAGGAGGAGGAGGCGGCTGAGCAGCAAGAGGTCCCCGTCCTGGCCGCTCGCCGCCGCCAACGTCGCGCCGGCCTCCGCGGCAGCGCAGCGCGGCGGTCCGAGCAGGTGCGCCCAGAGGCCGCGCGCGGGACGAGGCGCCGGGCAGAGCCACAGGAGCGGCGGCGGCGGCGGCGGCGAGGGCGAGGGCGAGGAGGCGCAGGCGAGGAGCCCGTCCGGCGGCGGCTCTTCCGAAGGGCCTAGGGTGGCGCAGAGAGCGGGCGGCGCGGGGCTCTCGGCTCGGGGGCAGGCGGGGATCCCCAGCGCCAGCAAGAGGAGCACAGCCCGGCCGGGGGCGCAGCAGCAGCCGCCGCCCATCTCCCGCCGCCGCCGCCCGCAGTCCGGCTTCCGTTCTGTCCGTCCGTCCGTCGGTCGGTCGGTCGGTCAGCAGCCGCGCTTCATGCCAAGCGGGGGGTCCGGGCCGAGGCGCCCTCCGCCGCCCCCGGCTTCCCCGAGCAAACCGGGCAGGTCTGCCGCCGCCGCCGCCGCTCCTCACCGCGTGCGCGCTCGCCGCAGCCCGCCTAAGGTCTCGCTGCCGCCGCCGCTGCCTCCTGCCAAACAAGCCCGGCTCGGCTCCGCTGCGGCAGCGGCTCGGCGAGGCTTATTTCCATAGACCTGCGGCTCTTAAAGGAGCCGCGTCCGCCGTGGCTGCTGCAAAAGAGAGGCGGCCGCGCGGTGGGGCCCTGGTCCCCTCCATACTGCCACATTCTCCCCCAGTGGCGGCGAAGCACGGCGGCAGGGCTTCTTTTGTGCCAGCTCGCCCGCGCAGCGGTCCCGGCACCTGTTTCCAGTCCGGTGCTCCAGGTCCCAGAGCCTTGGGGGGTGACACCACGGGGCACGGGAAGGGGACAGGGACAGACCTCCTCTCCTTCCCTCAGCCTGGTATCATTGCGAGAGATCAGGTGCCTCTCCATTCGGATCTTTTGGCTGCGTGGCGAGCCGGGATCATCCCTGGGACATAATGTCAGTGCTAAGGTGCAGGCCTCAAAAAAGTCAAGCAGGAGTAAGAAGCGTTTAGCTATTTGGAATCCTGCCTCCCCCCACCCCCAAAAATAAAAACACTCAAAGTGGCCGATTAACAGTATTCGAATGAACCAGTACAAATCACACATAAAAACAAATTAAATGCACGATTGAGAACCACGTCAATGGCCATTTCCCCACTAGCCTGTTCTAGCGCTATTATTCCACTTTGAACATCCTATGGAATCCTGGGGTTCCCGGCTGGCCCCTCCCGAAACTGCAAACCCCAGGATTCCATAGGATGTTCAAAGTGGAATAATAGCGCTAGAACAGGCTAGTGGGGAAATGGCTAATATGAAAAAAACCAGCAGCAAAACCACTTGAAATCTCTTTCAACACAGGTGAAGTGTGGATAAACCTGAATACAAGGACATGAAAAAAAAAAGCATCAGCCTAGCATCCTTTCTAGAACATGGGAATGGCCACCAAGAACAGCTTCTGAAGCACCCCAGACACCAAGCATAGAGGAAGGATGAAAGAAAGACCTCCTCTAAAGATGTGAACACCTAAGAAGGTTTATATGGAAGAATAGGGTCTTTCAGATAGCTTAATACAGAGGTTTCCTGGTCATAATCAGTATGTTGAGCTGTGTCAGCATGGTGTTTTGGTCTGAACAGTGGACGACAACCCTGGACCAGGATTAGATTCCCTGATCAGCCATAGAAACCCACTGGGTGACCTTGGGTGCGTCTCACGCACACACAGCCCCAGAAAACCCTGTGATAGTTTCACCTTAGGGTCGCCATAAGTCAGAAACAACTTGAAGACACACAACAACAACAACCAGAAGTAGGCCAGTAATCATGAAAGCTGTTGTAGGAAAGGAAACACAAAGGATCAGTAGCCTGCTCAACAGTCCCAGGACGTGAAGTATCTGAACACTGTTCAGTGACAACTTCATGGAAAGTGTGTTACGGTACTCCAAAAGGGGTTGTATTTCTAACAGTATTTCTAATACACATAACTCTGTTACACATTTATTAATAACATTACAGTACTGCCTGATATAACAAAATCTCTAAATTGTTTACAGTATAAAATAGTATAAGAACATCTGAACCCCAAGGCTTGGCTCCAGGGTTCTGAAGAAATGCTAGCTGAGGGCAAAACAATTGACAAGAACATTTGGAAAACCACCTGGGTACATCAGACTCCTTGTGCAAACCATTCTCTGCAGAGACCTCATATCCCAGGAGGCATAGATTGCATTTGGACTTTATTCATGGAATGTTGTTGTCATCATCTTCATCATCTAACTTATATTCTCCACCTTTAATTATAACAGTCAAGGCAGCTAACACCAATCACACAATGCAACAATCCAAGATAAAATCATTACAGTCAATCTAAAAGTACTAGCCATTTCTATATTTGTATACCACCTTTCCAAAGTAAAAAAGATGCCTGATGCAATCTATAAACACTAAAACCAACAGCCAGTTAAAAATAAAACAAAAAAGAAAGGAGTAATTGACAGGGTTTATTTATCCTTTAGTTAGGAGACAACATCCAAAAAAGCCTGCTGGAACAAGAAGATGTTGGCTGGAGACCAAAAGGCAAGAAGAAATGGAGCCACGAAAATGTCCTTTGGGAGGGTGTCCCAGATTCTAGGCATCACAACAGGAAAGGCCCTGGTTTCTCTGCCAACCACCTATGCACTTGGCTGGGGGTGAGGGTTAGAGTGGGGCCTCAGACATAGCACTCTCTCCTTGGGTGAGAACAGTAGTGGTAGAATTAGTAGTAGTAATAATAAAAGCAGGAATTCTATATGTGCTACTTAGTTATGTAACTACCTTAGTTGTGTAGCTAAGCAGGGCTTCCAGCCCGAACCCCTGCAACTTACCAGGCAGCAGCCACTGTGAGCAGTGGGGGTCTGTTCCCCTGTCAGTCAGAGTGCAGCAGACTGATGTTTCCCCCTTCCACCCACCAGTGATTTCCAGTCCAACAATCAGAAGTGGGATCCCTGTTGCAATTCCTCTTCACACTAAAGATCACTGGCGGGAAGGAAAGGAAATGTCAGTCTGCAGTGCCTCAATCAATAGGAGAACAGACCTCTGTTGCTCACAACAGCTCATGCTTGTTAAGTCAGGACTGGGGGAGCTTTATAAACCATACATATTCCCTGCACTATTGAATTTATACTCCGCCTTTTCCACAAGATTGGGACTCACAGTGGCGTATAAATGAAAATGATTACAATATAGTGAAAAACACACAAAAAGACAATATTAAAATAGTTAATAATAAATAAAAAGAGAAAATAGATCAAATAATAAAATAACAATATTAACACACTTCAAAACATACACTTGAAGATGGTAAAAAGCAGTTAAAAGTGGTACAATCTAAAACAGTACAACATCCCTTTTAAAGCCTTTACCTTCAGCTCTAAATACCTATTGGAATAAAAAGGTCTTTGCTTGCCAACAGAAGGACAGCAAGGAGGGAGCCGCTCTAGCCTCCCTAGGGAGGGAGTTCCAGAGCCTAGGAGTAGCCACCAAGAAGGCGCTGTCATGTGTATCTGCCAGTTGCACCTATGAAAGTAGTGGGACTGAAAGTAGTGGGACTCTCTGAGGATCTCGGTGTCTGGGCAGGTTCATGCAGAGAAATACAATTTGTCAAATACCAGAAGAGCCAATTAAAATTATAAGAGTCCTGCTTGATCATGCCAAAGTCCTATCCAATCAAGCATTCAGTGATCAACCAGATACCTACAGGAAGCCTACAGTCAAAGATATCAGCACAACAGCACTCTCTTGCTTGTGTTCCTGAGCAAGTGATATTGAGCACAATATTGTCACCGTGAAATATTGAGTTCCATACTGAGTTCCGCATTGTCTCCATTCTGTGACAGTAGTAGTAACACATAACCATCGTGATTAGCAGCCACTCCATGGAACGGTCTAATCCCCTTCTAACATCATCCAAGTTGATGCCCGTCATTGCATATTACAGTAGTAAATTCTATAGTTCAGCTATGCATCACGTGAAAAGATCTCTCAGTTTGTCCCCAGTCTTCTATAGTTTGGCTTCATTTAAGGGCCTTGGGTTCAAGCATTATGACTGAGAGAGAAAAACATCTCCCTGCTCAGTTTCTTCATACTAAGTGTAATTTTATACACCTGTATTCACATCCTTGCTTACTTGCCTTCCTTTTCTAAGCTAAAAAGTCCTAAATGTTGCAGCCATTCCTCATACTGCATATGTTCTCAACCTCCTGATCCTTTGTCTCTACACTATCATTTTCAAGATGCAATGGCTAGAACTATGCATTATTTTCCAAGGATGGTTGCACCACAGATTTCTGTAAAGATGTAATGATAAGCGGCAGTTTTATTTTTTTTTTTTTGCCCTCATAACAGTCTCTAACATTACACAACAACCACACACTGGGTCAACATTTTCATTCCATGACCCCACGATCTCTTTTCTGGTCAGTCAGCTACTAGTTCATACCACATCATTGCCTTGCTTATGTGGAGTATGGATTTCTTTAAAAAGCCATCATACATTAGTTTATACTTGCATACAGCGAAATTTGTTCACTATTCCGACATCAACTCTTGACCAGGACAAGCAGTGACATAATCTTCCACCTTCTCCATATGTACCTTTTTCTTTTGAGTTTAGCTGCAGTGTTTACAGCAATCTGGGAACTGCAAACCAAAAAAGTAACTTTGCCATCATAGATGAGTATCTAGGTGAGGTCTCTCTACGATGAGGCAGAGGGAGCAAACGCACTGGTACAGCAAAGTGTGTAGGGTGCATATGCCTGTCGCAGAGGGATGGGGGAGCCATAGAGGTGGTTTGCCCTGGGCGGCAATGTTTTTGGGGCATTGGGGCTCGTAGCCATGGCACACTCTGGCCATGTCCCCACACACAGTGGCCACCCTCCCTCCACCCCCCTTCCACACATTCCAAGCTCCACCACTGGCATATGCTGTATGCAGAAAGCCCCAGATCAATCACCACTTTAAAACAGAGCTTAGAAATGTTCCTTATTGGACTGTAACTCCCAGAATCCTCCAGTAAGCATGATCATGAAGGATTTTTAGGAGTTGCTGTCCTAAAACCAAACCAAACAACCAAACAAAACCTTTTCCAAGCTCTAGTATGTCAGGTAGCACATGATCGGAAAGATCTCTAGTTAAAACAGAAAAGCCACTGATAGTTACTGCAAACAATATTCGGCTAGATGTGGAAATAGCAGAACTCATGCAAGACTATTTTTCTGTGTTCAGAGCAGCAGGATTCAACACTAACCTATTGCTGTGACTTGATAGATTTCCAATCAGTTTCCAAGAGTACTGAGGGGAGTGAGGAATGTTGCTCAGTTATTGCAAATCTTTGCTGTCTTAATACCATCAATCTGAATTCAACAAGCCTATGCTAAATAAGATACAGTAATTGTCTGAGTGTCAAGTATAGACTTGCAGAACTGTGTGAGCTATGCTGGACAGCAGCCTTAGCCACAATGTACTTTCCCTGGCTAAAAAAAAAAAAAAAAACCTCATGTTCTCCACCCAGCTTCTTCCATTGGCTGGCCCAACCTCTCTTCTTAATTGACAGAAGAGACAGGGAGAGATATCAGATGCAAGTCCTGAATTTTTTTTCCCCTTCTTTTTCTTCTCAGCCTCTCTCCTTTCCTTTTACATCAATTTTTGCATTACATTTTGTTTGTAATACAGTTTGATGGGGTTTTCCATCCTAAACCTCCTTGTAACAAGAGCTGATCCTGGAATGGTGTTTCTTAAAAGGGCAATGCCCCCTACTTTCTCACAGCCCCACTCACTGCAGTTGTAAATACACTAAGAATATATTCTCTTCCTTGAACTGCTACAACTACTACTGTGCTCCCCGTTTAACTAACACATTCCATGTCAGAGAAGCTATGGCAGCTTGTGATGATGGTGTTGGTTTATGCCTTCATAGTTTGTTTTCAACTTATGCTGACCCTAAAGTGAACTTATCATCCGGGTTTCCTGGCAAGATTTTGTTCAAAGAGGGTTTGCCTTTGTCTTCACCTGAAGCTGAGAGATTGTGACTTGCCCAAGGTCTCCCAGTGGGTTTTCACGTCTGAGGAGGATTTGAACCTTGGTCTCCAGAGTCATAGTCCAGAGCTCAAATGACTACACCATGCTGGCTCTTTTGTAATGATGGACACCAGTCAGAATCCCCATTCCAGTGACAAAAATCCATTTTTTCACACCCAAAGCCACTGAAGGTAAGAAAGGAAGAAAGGAAGAAAGGAAGAAAGGAAGAAAGGAAGGAAAGGAAAAGAAAAGAAAAGAAAAGAAAAGAAAAGAAAAGAAAAGAAAAGAAAAGAACTGGACAAGTGTATAGATTTACAATATGGACACTTTAGTAGTTCTACGTTGATTGTTTTGTGCATTTTTACTTTTAAGAAAGTGAAGTTCTGATGACTATCGCAATAGAGATATAACAAAAGGACATAAGAAAATAAGAAAATCTGTGGTGGAACAAAGCAAAGCAAAGCAAAGGCCTTTTTAATTCAACATCCTGGTCTAGCACATGGCCAACCGGAGTTCCATAGGAAGCCCGTAAGCAGGACATGCAACCACTCCTGTTCTCTGGCAGCCAAAGAAGCAAACAAACAAAACACATGATTCTATATTGTTTTAATTACAATTTTAAAATTATGCAATGAATAATGTATTTATGGAATTTCGAACTATTTTTATTAATTTTAATAAATACTCATTATTTTACATTTTAAATTGTTCCACCTGATTTTATTGTAAAGCTACCAAAAGGATGTTGCAATATGGAGCAGGAAAGAAAATTCTGTAAATACAGTTGGCCCTCCACATTCACTAGCGTTAGGGGCAAAGGACCCCCCTCCCAAAAAGTGCAAATATCAAAATGTGCGTGTCTGTAGGAAGAGGGGCAAGGCATGCTGGAGAGAGCAGGCACCCAGGGTCCTAACCAGGTCAGAGAAAGGAGCAGGAAAAGGGGTGGAACGGCATGCTGGCCCTATATTTCCTCTCTCTTGTCCATCTTGTTCCTTGAGTGTGTGGGGAGCATCAGAAGAGGGTTTGTGGTGCCGACAAATAAGACTATGATCCATTCTTTACTGGCCAGGCAGTGGCTGGTGGAGGAGGAGGAGGACCAGAGGCAAGTTTTTAAAGGGTTGCATGTCCTGATTAGAGCCACTGAGAAGGAAGGTTCCCCCAGAAAAGAAGAGCTTGAGCAGGGGTTGGAGAAATTTGAAAAGAATCAAATCCATGAAAGTCAGACCCACAAATACGGAGGACTGACTGTCAACTGGTACTGAGAGTCATTATAGCCTTTAATAGTAGACATACTGGCCTAAATCCTATTGGTAGTAGAACTACTGAAATAATTTGCCTGTGTGTTGACTCAGAATTTGAACAACGGATTCAGTGTAGTTGGATTAGCCAGCAGGCCAATGGATAACAAATGTTATTAGCAGCCAGAAGTGATGGCAGTGGTATTGGTATTGGTAGTAGTAGTTGTAATAGTAGTACAGCAGTAGCATGTGTGCACATGTGCCTTCAGATCACTCTTGACTTGTGGTGGCCTCATGAATTTTATAGAGTTTGCTTAGGCAGGGAAAAATCAGAGGCAGTTTGCCATTGCCTTCCTCAGAAATTTAGCCTAGAACAGCTGGTATTCCTTGGCAGGTTCTCTTCCAAGTACTTACCACTGCTGATCCTGCTTAACTTCCAAGATCAGATGGGAACTGGTGCCTTCAGGGTACTGAGGGCAAAATAATTGTTGTTGTTGTTGTTGTTGTTGCATACCTTTAAGTCATTTCTGTTGCAATCTTGGCAAGATTTCAGTGCCTTCATCTGATGCTGAGAGAGTACAACTTGCCCAAGGTCCCCCAGTGGGTATCTTTGACCAAGCAAGGATTCAAATCCTGGTCCCCCAGAGATCTAGTCCAACACTCAGACTGTGACACCATGCTGGGTAGATTTAGAATCTTCAGTGCACTTCTCATAAAATTTCTTGCCCAATAATTCTTACAAGTCTGCTTATATATCTGCACATCCAAAGCCATATGCAGATGACGGAGAGATAAAGGAGCCAGGTGTTAGCCTGAGGCATATTGTGGGTTCATAAATGAAGGGGGAACATTGAAATGGGAATGCTCCCGATCACACTGTTTATCACCATCCAGCTTCAGTGATCAGAAGATAAAGGAAGACTTTCATCAGAAACGGCTGCAGTACATCCCCCATTTCCATCAATTCTATCAATTTTAAAGTGTTTTTAAAAGCCCTGCTGTTCTGCCCAGTGGTATCCCAGAGCAGCTTACTCATAGTCAGTGAAAACAGAGTCTCTGCTTGTAAGCTGACTATCTAAAGTGATGTAATATAAAGGAAAAAAAGGGGGAATGGGATAGGAAGAAGAATGTAAGTTCCAAGTCCTGGCAACCCAATTTCTTTTTATTCATTTATTTAAAAACATGAAAAAAGGTGCCTCCAATACGAGTGGAACAGTTAATCCACACTGGGTTTCACTGCAAAATATCCAAGGTCCTAAATCTCATCCTCAAATAGATTCAGCATCTTGGATAACTCTTCTAAAGTTCAGACTAAAAATCATAGTGGATTCACCACCCCACCAACATTCCAGCCACGTTAAAAAGATTTCCAGAACTGATGATGTGCAAGCCCTCACAACTCAGTGTAGAATTTGCAAATATAGCATACTTTCTGTATCATATTCTTGTCGTTAAAGTGCAACCATTTCTTACCCTGAAGAGAGCAAATCAGTTATAAGGACAGCAGTTAATAAAATGGAAATTGGAAATTAAAAGGCTGTAAAATCATTGTTTTTAAACTAATAATAATGGCTCAGCACATGGTGGGTCATGATCAAAGCACCCAGGATAGTTCTTTTTAAAAGGGAATAGGCACTGTTGTCTCTTTACTCAGTTTTTTGGGGGGAAAGCTGTGTGTGCAAGTACCCATACCCCACAAATTTAAATTATGCTACCTGACTAGGGCTCCAGAATACAATTTGTGTCTGCCCTAAATGACTTGGGACCTTGATACTTAAAGGAGCACTTCTCTCAGAAGATTCAGGAGAGGGCCTCTTCTGCTCCGGCTATGGAAGCCCAACTGGTGTCCACATTGCTGCCATTACAGTGCCAAGTCTAAACACAGTTATTCACAAAAGCTTTGGACCCTAACTGGTTTTATACAGATCCACAAACGTGCATGGTTTTAAATAATTTTAAAGTGTTTTAACTGGTTTTAATCTGTCCTTTTTAACTTATTAAATAATTTAATATGCTCTTAGAACTTTAAAATCTTCTCTAAATTGTTTTAAATTGATTGTGTTGATTTTATTGTGCACCACCCTGAGATCTTTAGAGGGATATAAATATTTATTTAAGTAAATAAATAGTTTTTCCCCTGAGAGCAAAGGAAGTTATGTCTACGTTCAGTTTCCTTTGCCCTCAGAACAGAATGCCTAAGCACTATCACCCCAAGCATGTGATTTAATCTAATATCTTTGCTGCATGCAAAAATGACTGAGAGTGGACATTTAGGGGCTAGAAAATTTGCAAATATGTCTGAATTAGCGGTTGGGCCAATGAAATACAATGGGCTGAAATTTTATATCAGGTTTGTGTAAATTTCTGCATGCAGAGTTACATATTCATTGTGCTACACAACCCTTGTTTTGAATGGCACGGTTGCACAGCTGGACCAAGACACCAAATGTGCAGACAAATGCCCAACCCAATATACATCCATGCACAGTGTCAATGTATGTGCAGGCTCTGCTTCTGAAGCCTTGAAATGAATGAGGACATTCTGTATCATTCAAAAATGCCCAACTGCTTCCATAGAGGAATTTCTACATGCATAAAAATCCAGCAGGATTCTAGTCAATCAGTTTGTATTCTATCTTGGACTTCCAAAAACCCAGATTCTCCAAAAGTGTTGTACCACAACTCCCATCATCCAATGCATAGCTGTAAATCCAAAACACCTGGAAGACACTAAGGCACTAAATCAAGAAAAGCTAGTCTGTGTCTTGGACAGTACAATTCCATACATGTCTGTTCAGAAACAAGTACCATTGAATGCAGTGAACCTCTTTCTCACATAAGTAGGTATGGGAGTGTAGCCTCAACAGTAGCTGCTGTTACCCAGCTTTTATATAATAAATAAATGATTCTATTTAATTATAGCTGGCTCACAGCAACTTACAAAATTTAAAATACTAAAAACACAAAAGTTAAAAGTCTAATTAAACTATCAAAAAAAATTACAACCAGTTAAAAGCATTACCACTTAAAAGAAAACAACAAAAAGACAATACAGCATATTATGCAAGGCCTTTATCTCATGAGTGATTTGCCTTCAAAAGTCTGCCAAAACAAAAACATCCTCACCTGTCTACAGAAGCATAGCAAGAAGAGTCCCAGTCTAACCGGTCTTGGAAATAAGTACCAGAGGCCGGGAGCAGCCACCAAGAAGGCCCTCTTCTTATTCCTCTCAAATGTACCCATGCAAGTGGTGGGATACAATGAAGGGCCTCCTCCAAAAAATCTCAAATCATAGGCAAAATCATACAGGAGAACCTTTCTAGAGACCAGTTCCAAAGTTTGGAAAAGTTATTTTTTGGCATACAACTCCCAGAGCCCCCAGCCTGAATAGGAGAACTCTGGGATTTGTAGTTAAAATAACTTTTCTGGACTCTGCCATTAATAGCCTGACTAGCAACAACAGAACAAAAGAACCCTCTTTGCCCAAGAAGAATTCCTTTGAAACAGATGCCTTATTTTATGCAGGGAGTAGCTATCCAACCAGCACTGAACAAAGCAGATGCAGGAAAGCTGGCATCACGGCTGCCTTGGAACACATTGCTTCCTGCACATTCCCATGGCAGGACTGGAGGCAAATTATGGCAGATTTCTCCCAAACTCATTTAAACTTCTGTCTCCCCGGCTAAGGGCCAAAGCCTCCTCTCTCTGGAAGCCAATCAAACAGGCAGGCAGACAGGCTGAAACGATCAATGGATCCCAAGGATACAGCGAGGAATGTAGCCTCTCCTCCTAGCCTAGGGAGTGAAAACAAACAAGTTAGACAGTGTCATTCAGAAGAAGAATGACCATCAATTAATTACACCCTGGATTTAGCACCCATGCAAGTAAAGGATGTGAGGGAACTCAGCACCATGCAGGACACAAGTCCAAAAAGGCTAGAATCAGAGTCCTTCTTGTTAAGCTTCTAAAAGCAACTTGGGCTAAGAGCACTGCTGATGCACATACTTGGATGTTATTGGAGAAGGAATGCAGTAATACGGGATAGCCTGGGAGAGGTGATGCCAACCCATCACTCTGTTGTCCCCCATTAGGTGAATAGAGACCATGGGCCCAGTCTACACAAATATAGGGCTATATTCCACTTCAGCTGTCATAGCAACATCCTCTGGAATCCTGGGGTTTGTAGTCTGGTGAGGCTTTAGAGCTCTCTGGCTGAGAAGGCTAAATGCCCCTCTCTAAACTACTAATCCCAGGGTTCCATAGGATATTCCCATGACATTCAAAGTGTAATATAGCATCATAATTATGTAGTTTGTATGGATCCCAGATCATAGGCTGCAAAATTCCAACATAGTAGCACACCACCTACATAGAAATAAAGGAAGACATCACTTCTAATTACCCAAAATGATAGCTTCAAGGAGATGCTAAGGTTCTCCAGCCTCTGGTACAACCACCCGTAATATAGACAATAACATTTGATCATCTCTTTCTCTTTCTCTCTCTCTCTCACAGATTTTATTAACATATTTATTTGCACTTTTCAGCTGTCCACTGAACTGTCTCTGAACCATGTGCAGTCTCTTAATGCAACTATAATATAATAAAACAATGATTAAAGACAGCAGAAGAAAACACCAAGATAAAACCAGCAGCAGGAAAAAAAACATTATAGCAGATAAAAGCAAATTAAAATCTGCAGTGGTATCGGAATGCAAATATGTTGAGGCACTAAAACAATTCTTAAAATGCCAAAGAAGTTTGTCCTTTTGGACATACCATACAGTGTATTTAGAATTTCTGCCAAATTCTGCTCCAAACAATACATGGAGAAAAACATGAAATTTGCCTGATTTTAGTGGGTCCTCCTAGTCATAGAATCATAGAATCCTAGAAACATAGAAACATAGAAATGTAGAGTTGGAAGAGACCACAGGGGCCATCCAGTCCAACCCCCTGCTATTCAGGAACACCCTCAAAGCACTCCCGACAGATGGCCGTCCAGCCTCTGCTTAAAAACCTCCAAAGAAGGAGATTCCACCACACTCCGAGGCAGCATATTCCACTGCTGGACAGCCCTGACCGTCAGGAAGTTCTTCCTGAGGTTCAGGTAGAATCTCCTTTCCTGCAGCTTGAATCCATTGCTCCTTGTCCTGGTCTCTGGAGCAGCAGAAACCAAGCTCACTCACTCCTCTACATGGCATCCCTTCAGATTTTTAAACATGGCTATCATGTCCCCTCTTAACCTTCTCTTCGGGGCCATTCCTTCCTCTAAACAGTGGTGGCCACCTCAAGTGGCAGATGCAGGGATCACAGAGCAGTTGTGAGGCGCTGGAGGACAGAATTGTTTGTAATTGCTGGCCTCTCCTGCAACTCCTAAGGGAGCACCTTGCCCTCAGGTCTGATGGAGGATGTTGTCTCATCAGCAGTGCTGAAGTAAGATTCAACTCCCACTCTTACTGGGTTCTGCAGCTGGAGTGGTGTGGGATGAGGTGGGGTTACCATCTTGCCCTTCATCTCAAGCTTCACCTCAGGCCAACTCCATCATAATGAACAAGCAAGAGAAAATAGAATTGTCGTCAGAAACTAGTTTGCAACATGCTTGTGTTTAGTCTGGGACTGAAACCAAATGGATCAACCAAGATTCATTATGACATGCTTATTTCAAATTTTTAGAACATTTATGATTTAGGCCTCTCTTTCTGTTTTTGTTGTTCAGTTTTTGAGTAAACCATTTACAAAGAAAATGGAGAATTCAGAATTTTATGGCTGCTTTGCTTTTCCTGGATTTTTTAAACTGGCTTTTTACTCTGTGGTCCAGCGCACAAACACACAAAGTCAACAAGGAAAATGTAAAACCAGCCATGGAACTAGTCCAGATACTTCAAGTGAAAATCTACTAGAACTAGATACAATGATACAGGTACTACCTCTGATAAATCCTTTGGTTTTTACTAGAACCCCAAAATCCACCAATGAAATCCTAGGTCAGCAGGCATACTTACAAGGTTTTAAAATTCCTGATCCCATAAACATTTTTGAGTAATGTTACTGAATAGAGCTCGCAGTCCTTCCCCAAAGAAATCCATTCCTAGTTACACCAAGTTGTTTGTTGCTGTTGTTGTTGACTTTTTTTCCCAACTGTGTAATTCAGGGTAGGAGGAGAATAATTTTATTGCTGCTCTTGTCAAAAAATTGAGAATCAGAAGTCTTTGCCAATCTGCTACCCATCATATGGCAATCCAACAATAGAACCAGATCTTCTCTTTGCCCACTCCTAAGCTAAAAGAGAATTTATAAATTTAGATTTATTCTCTAACAGAGAAGTCTATTATTTAGCATGGCAGAGCTTGTAAACATTGGCTGTTGCAGCTATTAAGAGCAATAGAAACAAAACCGCTATGGAGCTGGATAATAGTAATGTGGAAAGTGTTTTGTTCACCCTAGCAGTAGGGTGAAACATCCTTTCATGAGATGAAGAACACACATTCAGTAACAAAATGGGCTTTTTTAGTGGTGCTGCATAGCTCTCTCTCTCTCTCTCTCTCTCTCTTTTTTTTTTAACAGTTTTAACTTGGTTGATATTATTATATTAACTACATTTTCTATGTAAGTTTTTAACCATATGTGTTTTTATTTGTAATTTAGTACATCATTTTAAGTCCTAGTTTGGGATAAAAGCAAAAGTATACATAAGCTAATGGAAAGATGAGTGAAAAACTGGAATACGTGCATTTCTTATCCTGAAAGATACAAAGAGCTGCCAACTCAGCAGCACCACATTTGCCACGTGATTGGCGGCCGTGTAGGTGGCGGAGGACGCAAGAGACAACTGCCTACCTCTGCTGTTCTTGCCTGAACAACTGATCTCAGAAACTGCTTCAAAGTCATCGGGGCAGGATCCTGATATGGACTTAGTAGAAAGGCAACAGATACCAGGTGTTGTAGGCTGTATTTCAGAGGAAGGAACTGGCAAAACCACCTCTGCATATTCCCTGCCTAAGAAAACTCTATGAAATTCATGGCATTGCCATAAGTCAACAGGTGACTTGAAGGCACATACACACACGCACAAGGAAGGTGATGCTGTTCTTTGAAGAGAACTACCAGTGTTACACACTGTACACAGGTCAGGCCTAAAGCACTGCCTCCTGATTTTAACCAGTTAAATAGAGGAGTGCACGGGCATGGATGGACAGAAACACAATCTCTCTCTCTCTCTCTCTCAGACACACATATACACACACGCCCTTTGAAGAAGGGCCTGAGTTTCTTTGTACGAAGAACAGAGTGTTGCCCCAAGGCAGCTGGAGAAGTGAGTGGCATAAGTGCAAACAAGTTTGACAAGTATTGGGGAAAAAGGTAACAGAAAAAAATGGCTGGGTGTACTCCACCCACCCACCTCTGGGAACTGCTAAATCATCAGCTTGACAAGAAAGGAAAATCAGATTCCCACTACTGTATGGTTGGCTCTTCCCCAGATTCAAGTGAATTCAAAGAGGTGGAAATGGCACCCCCTAGTGGAAGGCAGAAGAATCAAATCAGCTGAAAATCTTGAAGAAGAAACTATTGTTGTAGCACCCTGGCCAGCTACTAGCTTATTATCGTACTTGAAGACAGGAGTGCAAGATACTGACTAGTTCCGAACACCCTTTCTACCTGCCGGCATATTCTTTTGCCTCCACGCTCCTCTTTCTCTTCTGGGTTGACAATTGTAGGAATGTGGTAACAGGGGTGTGTGTGACACAATCATAAGTCCCTCCAGATGTTGCTGCACAGCAACCTCCTTGTTAGTGATTAGGAAGGTCAGGTGATGACATAAGATGACCTCATTCCTTTTTAGTATGAAGTTGGCTCAAAATGGGTGAAATCTGCAATGGCTTCATTGCCATGTGGATCAGCATGTACCTGTGGTGCTTTTACAGCAACTAAGATTTTTACAAAATGTGAGCATCTGTACTGTATTACCCATCTCTCATTCTCCTCTAATTAACATATACATACCATAACTCACACAAATGTGTGTTCTCTCTCTCTCTTTCTCTCTCTCTCTCTCACACGCACACGCACACAGAAAATTGTTAGCTGACTTGAGTCCCATATTGAGATAAATGAAGAAAATACCTACCTACCTACCTACCTACCTACCTATGTACCTACCTACGTACCTACCTACCTACCATCATTTCACCTTTCTCTGCAATTGAAAATATATTTGCTGAACCAAGAACTCAGTTGGACAAGTTGCTATCTCTAAACCTGAACCACCTCGCAAGCTTGCTGCGAGGATAACCAAGGCAACAATTATGAATTATCTCTAATGTTATGCTTTGTATGCTAAAATAGAAACTTCAGGTAGCAGGTGTAGAATCAAAGGGTGAATTATATCAGTGACTGGTTTAGGCGTGACAACACTATAGACAATGCACTGAAAGCTGCTTGATTGCTGGATTTGGGGCAATTTTTCCCTACTTCAAATATGCTCCTCATCACCTAGACCAGTGGGGACCTTCTAGATATTTTAGCCTACAACACCTATCAGCCCCTGCCAACCTGCCCAATGGTAGGTGATTCTGGAAGCTGAAGTCTGAAACATCGGTAGGAGCTCTGTTCAGTGAGATCACCCTGATACACCAGTCCCTCCATATCCACTGTGCCAGCTCAGTCTCCTTTTAAGTTTGCCTGCAGATTAAAGCTACTCATTAAATTCCAAGAACAAAGCCTTTGCGTCTGGCTGAGGAAGCAGCCACCTAAACCCTCCAGGTCTTGGGTTTGTCCACAGGATGTCTTCTCTGTTCACACAAGCAGGCCAACCAATTATCCTCAGGCACACACTTCAATAAATAAATATGTTGGTTTTCTGGCTGACGTAGTCGCAGAAATGACTGCTGGCTATGTCAGTAACTGCATGATGTTTCTCTACATTGCTTGTGTGCCGAGGGATGCAGTAATTATACTACAGGAAAAGCCCATAATTCCAGCATAAGATCATTAGTGATATAGGAGTATAGGAGGCTCCCTTATACTGAGTCGGATCATGGGGTTTATCTAGCTTTTGCACTGTGAACTTTGACTGACAGCAATGGCTGTCCAGGATTTCAGGTGAAATTCTTTCTTAGCCCTTATCTGGACATTTCTGGAATTCCCTAGTGTTCCTCCCAGCCAAGCGCAAATTAGGCTCAACTCTGCTTAGCTTCTGAAACCAAACAAAGTCAGGAGTGCCAAGGGTGGTAACAGTGGCCTATGAGGGCTCCCTTTTTGAATCTATAGCTTACAGGAGCCCGAAGTCTATCTCCAGTTTTGAAACAACAGCAGGGGTAGAAAGTGGTCCTGTCAAATACACACTGGTGAAAACAGAGGTTTATAACTGTAAAACCTAAGGTGATAGTAGCCTGGGTCCATCTGGATGTGATGGACTACAGTTCCCGTGATCCCGAGCCAGCAAGAGAGCCTTAGTTCAAATACATGGAGGGTATCAAGTTGAGAAAGTGCTCTAAATGAAATTAATACCTTTAAAGATTTTATTCTAGCTGCTGCTGACCATGGATGTCGTATGGATTCTATAGTTCCAAAGGTTTGTCAACAGCTTCCTCCAAATAACTTGAAAAGGCTGCTGTTTGGCCAACTGTTATGGTTACAGTGAGAGAAGCCTCTAGAATGGGACTGGGCAACCTGTAGCCTTCCAGAAGTCATCAGTGTTTCTGTTACCATTTTAAAAAAACATCAAGAGTCAGAAAGGAAGGGAAGAAGTAAACATCCAGAGATTGAAGGAGGAAGGGAACTCCCTTTAGTAGCAAGGAAATGGTATGTTCTATAGAATCTGGCAACAAAAATGGTGCCACACTATTTCCTAATAAGGATACAAAGCTAAACCAACAATGTCAGAGCAGTCTGGAATCAAAACTTTGCACTAACATGAAACTACATGGACTGTACACAGCCCGTCAAAGTTG
Organism: Cyclura pinguis; assembly: GCA_030412105.1. NCBI lineage: Eukaryota > Metazoa > Chordata > Lepidosauria > Squamata > Iguanidae > Cyclura > Cyclura pinguis. The sequence goes on along the minus strand of CM059602.1, from coordinate 68,057,933 downwards.
GTTTTTTGATGCCCATGTCCCCCTTTCAAACCACACCCAAAATTTCAGAAGCAAATGTGCTGCAAATTTTTGGCAGTAACCAGCAAGAGGTGTTTGAAAGAAGGAAATTCAGTGGCACACTGGGAACATGCCTTTAAAACAAGCACTTTCAGCTTGTTTCAAGGGCCACTTCCAATTTGCCATTCAATTGCAAGAGAATATATGTGTGTAATCAGTCTTGGAGATGGGAAACAGGCCACCAGAACAGACAAAGTTGTTAACCTCTGAACTAACATATGCCATAAGGAAAAATGCATAGACTTAACTCCACGAATGCACACAATTAACAACAGCCTGGCAGGGCAAAGCAAATTTTACATTACTAGACCCATAGGATGAAGGAAGGATTTTACTCAGCACCTTAAGCAGCAGCTCCAAGCCAGAATTTATATATACATGGATTAGATAGGACCCATTAGTCTTGATTCCCAAGAGCCAGCTCTTTACAAGGGCTGTGGAAACAACCCCTCTTTACAAGGGTCCACAGTAAACAAACACGGCATCACAAGAACTGTCTGGGTAGTTACTGTAGATTTGAGCATTAAATTTTAGTTTTGCAATGATCTCAAGGACTACATGCCAGACACAATTGGTGGTAAAATCAAAGAGGGCAGAGTCAATCCTGAATAGCTTTCTTTAAGTTGTGTTTCACTATTTACCTCCGCTCACCATTACAATATGGTTTTAAGACAATCACAGTTTTCATTTTGTTAAAAAGCATGCTTGAAACAGGTTGTTCCAGATATTATTTATTTATATTATGTATTTTATTTATTTATTTAAACTATTTTTATCCTGCCTATCATCACTGAGCTCAAGGTGGCTTACACAATACACTAAGGGAACAAACAATAATAAAAACCAGCAATAAAACAGTTTGAAAGCAGCTGCAGTACATGAAATATAATAAAGAGCCAGAGTAGGGAAAGAACCAGAAGGATTACATATAATTACCAGCACTCTCATCCTTACTGTACACTCATACATAATGATCTCTTTCACATATGCATAACAGCATCTGCTATGAACTTCTCTCTACAAATATGCACATCATTCTCTTTTACTGATAGTTGAACAATGCTTGACTGTATCCAGTTTGTACAGCTGTCAAAAATGGCCCTTGATCATTCTTTTATGAACATACGTGTGCCCAAGAGAGTCATCACTGCACCTCTCTCAGCACCATAGTCTTGTTCATATGTGCTCACAAATTTCCATGCTACACTCCCCACAATAGCTACACACTCAGGTTAAATTGACACCCCCTCTCCAAAGTATCTCCTTATTAAACTTTGGTAGCTTTGACTTAGGATGTGTTTTGAGATTATACTTTTACCATGTTTGATGACAGTAAAATACAAATCATTGGAAAAAAGCTGTGCTAAATAAACAGTGGGACCAAAAGAAAGAAAGAAAGAAAGAAAGAAAGAAAGAAAGAAAGAAAGAAAGAAAGAAAGAAAGAAAGAAAGAAAGAAAGAAAGAAAGAAATATTAACCATAAGTCTACTACTGATACCAAGCACTCTCACATGCATCACTTCTCCTTAACAAATCTGGCCTTCTCAACTTTTTCCAACTAAATTTTTTGAGGTAAAGCTTATAAATTGGTGCACTCTGAGTAAATACAAGATATAGTGATTGCCTACAGGGCCAGAGGGAGCTAGTACAGATTACTGGAGCCCTGGAAGGGGCCCGAGGAGCCAACTGTGTTGCATATGTTTTTTGTCTTTCTCAGTAGAGTCATTTTGACATCCATTGTGAAAATCAGTGAATTTCAAAGAAAATAAGGATATAGAAAATTCCATATTACAAAATATTAAAGACTTTTTAGCCAGGCCCTCTTGCTGCAAGAAAGAGCTGTGCAGGACTGAGGCTCAAGTGTGGGAAAGGAAACCACCGTCCAGCAAAGGGAAGCAGCAGCAGCAAATGGAGGAAGGGAATAAGAGTGGAAGGTGGGCAAGCAGCATCAGAAGGGGCCACAGGGAAGATGCAAGGTCTTAGATGATAACAGCTGGAAACAGAGTCTAGAAGGCAATCAGCCCACTACAGCCTCAGTTGCCCATAGCAGGAAGAAGATCAGCAGTGGCAGCAAAAGCAGCACCTCTGCAACCAAGCTGTTGTTGTTAATACCCCTTTAAAGTCGTTTCTTACTTATAGTGATCCCGAGGTGAATCTATCATGGGGTTTTCTTGCAAGATTTGTTCAGAGAAGGTTTGCCTTTGCTTCCTGTGAGGCTGAGAGAATGTGACTTGCCCAAGCTTGCCAAGTGGGGATTCAGACCCTGGTTTGCTGGTATCCTAGTCCAACATTCAGACCACTATCTGCAGCCAAGAACCTCTCCCAATTATTTGGAAACATAGAATGTGTAAGATTTTGCTTAAAACAGAATGGTTAAACATAGGCATGGATATTTTTAAAACGTGGGGTCTGACTCCCCTCACTTTTTCCTGGAATTATTATTAGAAATCATTAGGAAAATATTAGAAAACCTAAGAAACCTAACCTACTGAAGGCTGCAGTTTATTCCAATATCTCAGTTTCAAGTTGCAATTATATGTTATTATAATGCAATTATATTTGTGAATTCACTTCGAGCCTGCCTTTCCCTTGTCTGAATGTTGTAGTATCTACTGGTTTTAACCACCTTCACGTCGACTGTCATGTGACTATAACTCCTCTCACATTGACTATAATTCCCACCACAAAAGAAATAAACTTTCTAGATATCTCAAATGACGGTGCCATATGACAATGTCACAGAACTGATTAGGAATGGAAATGCATTGAATTTAAGCCTATCTGGTTCCCCCTATTACTGTTGCACTCATTGTTTGTGGGCTTCCCATTGACACATTTAGTTGTCCACTCTGTGAACAGCATAATGGCCTAGATTGCTTTTAATCTGAACCAGCATAACACTTCTTATGTTCTCTCTCACTCCTCTGTTCTCTATTTTAACTTCTAGCCTGAAAAACTGTTCTGAAGAAGAAAAAGCTTGCTCATCATTTTGTGGTATCTTCACTAGTCCTACCGGATATGTTAAGTATGAGTTTGAGGTTGTCGTTGTTTTTCTTTTGTCATGGGCCAACACAGCCTCCTTTGTATTTTGAATGCATAAAAACATCACTGAAGAAATTCTTCTCTTTACTGCCACCAACTGGCACTACGAAAGCACATGTTAAGTCTTCTCATGTGAAAAAGGTGTTTGCATTTCACAATCTGCTTTCCTAGAGAGTAGAAAAGATGGAAGCAATTTCAGGCAGTGCAAAGGTGAGACCAGTAGAAACATTTATTGCTCATGTAGACAGGCTGCAAGATCAAGAGTCTAGTAGATTCTTTTTGCCTTTTTCGGTTACATTTATATGCTACCTTACCTGTGCCGAGCCCCAGCTTCCTCTTGACATTTTATTTACACAACAACCTTGTAAGGTAGGTCAGTGCCTGGACCAAGGCCATCCAGAGATTTTTGTGGCTCAGCACAAACTAGAATCTAATCTCCCAAGTTCCAGTCCAATACTCTACCCACTGAAACACAGAAGAACAGAGGTAAGCACACAGTTATCAAGATAGACATCCACATCAATGGGCATTGAAAGGTAGCTAGAGGCAGGATATGCATCATGCAAGTATACTACTGCCAATCAGTTCCTAATGCACCAAACAGCAGCACTACATTTACTATTTAATAACAGAAATGTAATCCTATTGATCTGAAAACTCTATGTCTGCACCGTCAGAAAGGTTATACTTTTCCATTTTGAAAAAAAGACTGCTTCCTATAAATACTTTTGCAAAGGTAATCTGGATATCTTTTTGATCATCAGCTAGACCACAAGCTTTTAATCTATAGGAATGAAATGCATGTAATTGCACAGCGTACCACTGATGATCTTTGTTGTCCCCCTTGAACCTGCATGTTTCAGTTCCTTTGTATCTGTCTCAAAGTGCAGGAGTTAGAACTGAACAGGATACTCAAGAGTGTATTAATGCAGAATAAAATGGAACTGTTAATTCCTGTGCCTTGGAAATAAAACTAATTTTGAATTCTATTCCTGAACATCTCACCCACACTCCAGTTTGTGTGTCATCCACCCTTTCCCACTGATGCAAATGTTGAAGAACACCTGGCCCAGGGCAGAGACTGTGGTTTTTAATTTTTGAAAAATTATTTCTAACAGTAAAAAAATAACTGCAAATCAATACAACCAGAAAAGAAAGAGCAAATAAAGGAAAAGACATGCACACACATTAGTTCGAAATTTGGCTGTATCTGAAAATGATTACATGAACTCTTCTTTCTTGCATAATTGTATTTTAATAGAAGAGAGCCAAAATGTTTGTTGATGTGATGGTTGACCTCATAACAATTCTTGCTCAGTTGACGAAACAAAAGGAGAAAAAATGTGGCACATATTTTTTTGAGTTCCCTTCTAACCATTTGGATTCTTGGATCCTGTTTTTCCACAGGAGAGCAACACAGTTCAGCTAGCATCAAATTGATGAGCACATGTTCAGACTAGTTTATCAAGCAGCAATGAATCTACTCAACAGCATTATCATTCAGTCTATATCTCACCAGACTGTTTATCAAAATATTGTGAACTAGTGGTTTTTATTTTCCTCTTAGGAACTCACCCATAATAGGTTCAGATGGCACGGATACTTATGTTACAACAAAATAACAGTGAATAAAGAGTTTAATAATCATTGTATCCGAAAGACATTATTGAAAGTATGGTTACAAATAAAGCATAAATTCTACAGAAGACTTCCAATTTGGACCTCACCTCAAGAAGCACATAAAATTGCCCTAACAAAACAAGGAAATTTACTAACCTATCAAGATTTGTTGAAATGGGAAGGGGATAAGCCAAGAATGCACAAAGAAGAAGAATTAAAGGCTTTGGGACATGAATTTAATTAGTTCCCATGGAGACAACTTAAAGAGAGATCCAAAATGGATCAAAAATTATATGGATTTGAAAGAAAAGAAAATGAATTAGATTTATTGATGGAGGAGGACCGAAAGAAGAGAATCTCCAAATTCTGTAAGCTATTGTTGCAAAGAGAAATGGAATCAGAAATTGTTAAAGATAATATGGTTAGATGGGCACAAAATATTGGACATCCAATTGAGTTGGATACATGGGTGAGGGCATGGAAAACAGATATAAAATTTACACCTAGTTTAAATTTAAGAGAAAACTTTTATAAAATGCTACATAGATGGTGTATGACACCTGAAAAGTTGCAGAAAATAACTGAAAATGGAAACGAAAGATGTTGGAAATGTGATGAAAAGGTGGGGTCGTTTTTTCATATGTAGTGGACCTGTAAGACAGCAAGGAAATTTTGGAAGGAAATACATGATAAAATTCAAAGAATTTACAATTTAAATTTTGAAATGAAGCCAGAGTTTATTTGTTAAACATGTTGGGGCAACAAAGAGAGATAAGATGTCACCAGAAGACACTGTTATATTTGATAAGTGCTGCAAGACTGACATATGCACAATATTGGAAAGAAAGGAACCATGTTGATATAAAAGAATGGAAATTCAAAGTTCTAGATATGATAGAGATAGAAAAGTTAACATTTTCTCTGAAAAATAAGTCTATCCAGAACTTTGAAAGGGAATGGAGAGAAGTCTTAAATTGGATTAAGATATAGTAATAAGAAAAGGAAAAGAATAAAGCAAGATTGTATATAATACAAGGCAACAATGTAATAAGGCAAGGTAACAAAGCAGCAGTGTAACAATGTGAGATGTAACAATGTAAGGTTATCTTTTGAAGAGAAACTATATATGAATGGAATGTAAATAAGCAGACTCAACTGGAAAAAAAAGAAAAAAGCTTGGAAGTGGGGAAGGTTTTTTTTTTATTTTCACTTTAAACTTTAATAAATATATATACGTAAAAAAAAAAAAAAAGAACTCACCCAACTGTCTTCTCCAGTACCTGTAACTTTTCCCCATATTCCCCAATCCAATCTGTATTCATAGTTGTTAACATACAGAGGTTGGGTTCCTGTGGGAATACATTGTCCTCCTCCTTGCTGCTAGCCATCCTGTCCATAGCAACGGGCCTATTCCATTACCTGCTACTTTTGTCCGTAGTCCTCAATCCAATCTGTTTTCTCTGGTGACACTGATGTACCGGCTTTTGATTTTTTTGCTTTCTGTTGAATTTGTGCCACGGCTTTACATTTTTCTAGAAGCATTTTTTGTTTCAAATTTCAGCTTTAAGATGTCTCACATATGGAACCCATAGAGTCTACTGTGTGAGACAAGAAGACCTTCTAAGTATGTTGTGTATGTCACTTTTTCTCACACATGCCTCCCAAATATTTTCTGGCATCCTTAGGGATGGTAGGCCTCATCTCCATAGCAACCGGCCTGAGGCCCAAGAGCAATCTGGCTGAGAATTCTAACGGCCCTCCCTAAACTGCAAACCCCAGGATTCCATAGAATCTTCACAGCCAGCCAATCATATGAGGTCTTCTCTGCTCATGCAGCCAATCGTAAGAGGTCTTTGCCTGCCTGACGCAGACAAACAGACAAGCTCACAGACAAACTTGTGACGTTTATATAGTAGATTTGTTAAATGCTTTGTTGAAACCAAGATGAACTATATCCAGAGCACATAAGTCACAGAACTACTAATGTGAAATAAACAGGGTAAAATTGGTGTTAAATTTACAGACAGACCCGTGTGGACCTCTGCTAGACTGCATTTCTCATGAAACTCCTTTATCATTTGTTTCTATAATCTTGACCAGGGACAACCAGAATGTAGCCTCTTCAATCTTCCTTTTCTTTTTAGAGACTGCACATTTGTGTCAGCACTTGATCTATTCCTTCAAAAAGCTTTTTGTTGTTGACATCTTTCTGAGCTTTGCCTTTTCTGACACGACTCTTACAAGTCTAGGCTACTTGTTCTTCCTTCCATTTGTGTCTCCTTTTTGTTTTCAGTTCTTTCAGATTTCTATTTTGCTGTCACAGGGGCTTTTCAACTGTCTCCCACTGAAATAGTCTGTGGTGGTGTCTTCCCTCAATAGTTCCTACCTATCCTTGGCTTTTACTGTCAGAATGCAATGTCTAGACATGCCCCCCGCCGCCGCCGACTGCTCTTCAATTTATGTTCTGTTATGCTCTCCTTTAACCATGTAACAGAGATAGTTTTAATTCTTACAACTTTACATCTCATACATAGGTGGGTTCTGCTGATTTCTATGTGAAAGTAAGGCATGGGCATCTCTCTGTCATTTAAAAAAAATTCAGCAGTAAAAGAACAGCCACTAAATGTCCATTCTGACTGACAGTTATAAATATTACTGATGTGCCAAATCACAATATTGAGCCTCCCTTACCCAAAAACCTCCCAAAACCAACACTTTTGGCCACTATCTGTCCACTTCCACCTCTGTGGTGGTGGCCGAACTGTTCCTTCTGGTTCATCTCTCAGATCCTGAGTCTCTTTTTGCCGCCAGCTGCCTGGTTCTGCCTTCAAAGCAGTGGTAGTGGCACTCCTGCTCATTCATCTCTCAGACTCGAGAAGTGCCCACCACCCTGAAGGTAGAAGTGGGCTCCTGGCAGCAAGAACAGAGAGACTGAGAATATGACACATGAACAAGCCATCCTGAAGGTGAAAGCAGGCAGCTGGCAGCAAAATGAGAGTGACCGAGGACCTATTAAATAGTGGGAAATGTGGATTCGAATGGAGCGTTACACTTGGATTCCCACCATTTTAACAGATTCTCAGTCTTTCTCTCTCCAGCCTTGCAGCTCATACACAAGTAGTGAACAAATGAGATGCAAGGCTGTACCAAAAAGGTACTCTATTCCAAAACAAACACACACACGCATACACAGAACACTTCTGGTGTTCCACTTTGAATCAAGGAGGCTCAATCTGTACTTCTATTGTATCATTTTTACAGTGCTTGGAGCAGATGTCAGACACTTTCCTTTTCCAGGAAAAAAAAAATCCTTAAAAATCTATTTTGATCCATCCAGTTTTCTCATACAATTTTATGAATTTGCCTCTACTACATTTTTTCATATGGGTATACTAAAGAAACCGACAGAGGAAAACAAGTTGGCTTGCCATCAAACACTATAGAACAGAGAACTCCTCTCTGCCAGACACATTAGATCTATGATTTGAATAAGCTAGATGTCCATAAAATTATGAGCAATAATGGTAAACTAAAGATGCATATCAAGTTATACAATCTCTCTATGACAGAATACATGACTGATACAGCATTGCACAGAAAGATCACGTGATATTGAGAATATACTGCCAGTAGACTTTTAATAAAATCTCTATTAATTTTTTGCTTGTTGAGTGTGTTACCACCTTCATTAAAACATGTGCACAAAATCGTTTATTCCACATCTGAGGAAATGCAAGCATTATTCTTAAAGAGATCCAAGAAATGCAGAAGAGTCAAACAGAAATTCAGAAAAGTCTCGGTTTCTTAATATTTGCTTTATTCACTGAGTCCCACCGAACATGATAAAATTCTATGACAATGCAGACTGTCTCAACAGTAATATCAGACAAGTGCCTATACTTATTTTCCCTTTTGATCTCTGCTTTAACTGCTTGCTTCTGTTATGTAGTGATTTTCAGCAAATGAAGATGATACTAACTTTGTTCCCTCTGCTTAGGTTTGCAAGTAGGGTTTGGATAGAATACAATCTCACACATAACTACCATAATTTATAACATAAAAAAAAACGCTGGGGAAACAGTCAGCACCTGTAGTACTTTCCACATTCAAAGTGCAGACGAACATCTGTGGGTCCTGATACAGATACTATGGCAAGTATCATCCTCTTATACTACAGAGTGGAAGCAGAGTTGGAAAAAGTAACTTGCTTGTGGCAAAAGGAGGTATGAAACAAAGCAGCAATTCATATCCAAGAGCTGCCCCCACCCCTTGCTTGATGTTCTTAATGATGCGACCTTTGTAACAGTTTCAGGCACTGTTCACATCCATGCTCTGCATCTTCCCTTCTAGAGCACAATCCCCAGAAGCTGATTTCTTTTTGCCTCCTTCATGCTGTTTCTTTTGCTTCTTCGTAAGTTCTTGATCAATAGGTGCAGGTTTTACAAATTTTATCATTTCTTTCAAGCCTAAAGAGAAGATTAAGTGCAGATTAAGCACTGACAGGACACATTTTCACAAAGCAACTAAGTGGTATACCATTTTCAGACCACAGTATATCCATTTCCATTCTCAAAGGCCAAATCATCCTTTGACACAAAGTCGTCTTGTCCCGTGTTGTTGGATGCTGAAGACAGTATGCTATTGTCTTCAACAGAGAGAATACAGTGAGATGTACTCACTTTTTCCAGTCAAGGGCCATAACAAGCAAGGCAGACCAGAATTAAGGCACCCTCTCTTTTCTAAGAATTTCATACACAGCTTTCAAATTGACAATGATATTCTCAGGTAAGCAGCTAGTCAGCACAAAACAAATGCAACACAGCTTCCGAAACTTTATGGTTCAGTAAAAATAGCAGTTATAATTAATTCTCTTAATCTAATGCAGATAAAAAACCCAAATCATATTCTACAGAGTCTTTTGCCTGAGAGCAAGAGGCAGGAATCATGAGGTTCCCATGCAGCTCCCCACGGACATTTCTACTATCCGCAGGCCTCTCCTTTTTTTAAAAAAAACATACACACATTCCCCTTTTTAAAAAAACCTAAAAAGAATTTCTGCTTGTGGGGTGACAACTATTTTCAATACAAGGCACAGGACTACCCACCTCTACACTTTGCCTCCAAGCCGTCCCAAAGGAGTTTTTACAAAACCAAAAGTGGATACATGGACCATGTAGCCTGGAGAGGGCTCTCAGAAAAGAAATTTGGCTCCTGGACTACTGGAGCTTACCCATCCTGGCACTAGAAAAAACTTTCACAATTACATTATGTTCTGAAAGGGACACCACAATCCAACAGAGAACCAAGTAAACGCAAGACAACAAAGATGGCTTGAAAAAGAACTATGGCTGACTGTGGAAAGTAGGGTCACAAGCATTTCCTACCTGGTGGCATGAAGTCCTTTAATTTCTCTGGTACAGTAATTCCTTCATCTGTCTGATAGTTCTCCAGAATAGCACATATAGTGCGCGTTGTCGCACACATAGTGGCATTGAGCATATGTACAAATTCCATCTATGATATAAAGAAATTATTACTTTCCTAACATTCCTGAGTCTGCAAATGACATAGTATCAAGCACATCTTTTGAGAAGGCTGAATATCATTTCCAAAACAGCCTACTCAACAAACACTTCCTTTTTATTCCCCAGTCATAAGGACTGGTTTAATCTTGAGTCTAAACATATGTTTGATCTGATTTAGAAACAATACAACTGATAACCATCTGATTAAGGAACTGTCCTCCAACATGTTCCTACCTATACATTTGGAAACAACGAATTAGGCATATTGTATGTGTCCAAAAAACAAAAAAAACAAAAAAAGAAAAGAAAAAAGAAAAAAGCCCAAGCCTTTGTTTCAAAAGCAAAGCTTTTAAACTCTGCAGCTAAAATAAAATAAGATACTTGATTTAAAGTGGGCTGGGCAACTTTTTATACTCCAGATGTTCCTGGACTATAGATCCCCTTATCACAGGCTAAGGTTGATGGAAACTGCAGCTGAAGTACAGCTGGGGGTCCACATATGGCCCACACTCATCTAAACCAGGGCTTTTCAAATGGTGTGACGTGACATGTTAATGTGTCACCTGAAGTGTGTAGGTGTGTTGCCTATAATCTTGGAAATGTATGTTAGTATTTATAAATCATATATTTTTAAAAATATATGAAAGGTTTTCATGAGATATGTTGTGTTTCCATACATTTCATTATTACAATTTATACATGTATATGTATTTATGTATAAGTCTGTATCTCTTGTAAGGAGTTAGTTTATAAAGGGTTAGTTTAATATCCCGTTTCCTAGTAAAACTGAATTACTGTGTCACAAAATGATGCATGTCTGAAAAGTGTGCCACCAACATGAAAAGTCTGGAAAGCTCTGATCTCCTTAAAATGAAGATAGAAGTATGGACAACCTAATCTTTATGGTTGTCATATTTTTCAGAGAGTACTTTTTTTTCCCCTCAAATAAGCACTGTTATAGCTGTGGGTTATCTAGATAAGCTAGAAGACGAATGCATGAGTAGAGCATTCTCAAACTAGGCATACATCTGGGGTATAACCAAACATTTCCAAGTTATCTCCAGGAACCGTATCTGTGCTAACTCATTTGCACAGCAAGAATTCAGAGTGGCAATCTTTGGAGCAGCTACTTAAAATACAGAATTTTTAAATAAATCATACTGTGGCAAAACAAGGTTATTTTCTTAAAGTTACAATAGGTAAGTAGCAATAGTTTCTGAAGAAGCTAAGGAAAAATGAACTATAGACCAGAAGATGAGGCTATTGGGGATGACATTCTGGTAGCATTTTACCACCAAAAGATACAACGCAACCTACTTTGTCCATCATCTTCTTGGTTTGTCCATAGCGGATCCGTAGCCGGCGTGCCTGGTAATCAGTGCAGTTTGAGCAGGAAACTAGTTCACGGAAAGCTCCTGAACCTGGGAACCAAGCCTCCAGGTCCAGCTTCTTACTGGCAGCATGATTCAAGGAACCTGTAATACCAGAATATAGCACTCAGACACTGCTTCAGTATGGTAAAATTTGTACCTAAAAAACATACCTCCCACCCCACTAGTTTTAGAACTAAAATGAAAATGAGAGTGTCAGGAAAATCTATAATCATTATGTAATCTAACCAATCTGCAAACTAAACTGGGACCTGGCTTCATGCTTGGAAATGACTGATCTACTACTGGCCTTGTAGCATAGAAGGAATGCATCAAGTTAAAAACTACTAAACCTTAAGACTACAATTCTGGGTATTGTGCACTTATTAGGGAGTCTGGCTCATACAGACATAAGAACACAATATAATCCATAATACTGATGGCTAAAGAAAGTTAGGATTACATCTTGGTTGCTTTCTTTAAGCAGAGCAACCTTTGGGGTTGGGAAGTCTTCTGCTGTGATAACAGATCCTGTTGTGATGGGGTAGACTGTGAGCTCCTGCAGGGGTCCTCCCAATGGTAGGAGTAGGTGGAGAGCCCTCCAAAGGGACATCTGACAGATAGAAGCTTCTCAGTATCCCAAGCAGCTTTGCTCCCTGTGGTACACTCATTCAGGGCCTGTCAGCAATGCAAGCATGGAGCTAGTATAATGAACCATACCAAACACCTTCTGCCCTGGGCAGTGTAAACTGGCAGGGCTTGGAATGCAACAGCTCCTCTGCAGCTCAGCAAAGTCTGTTCTGAGTTATAAACAATTTAGAGATGTGTACGTACCTGAGACAATATTCACAATATGGTAAGGGATGCCCAGAGACTGATAGAACTCCTCAGCAGTTGCAATCATTTCATCAAACATCTCCCAAGACTTGTTATCATGAGGTGATGCATAGACAAACTGTTCAATCTTGAAAAGGTCAAGAAAAGTAGAAACAAATTTAAGAGTGAAGAAAGCACAAGGAGAAAACAGAGTATTTTATTTTGTTGGATCCAAACAAAACAAACATGAAAGAGGCTGGAACAACAGCCTGAATGTAAGCACAACAGACTATTTTGCTCTCTCACTCTGAGATGACTTGTAGTGTCAGCTACCTGCAATACAAAAAAGAACAGGTTGCTTACCTGTAACTGTGGTTCTTCGAGTGGTCATCTGTGAACTCACACAAATGGGTTTCGCGCCTGCACAGAAACAGCACTTCGAACCTTCTAGAGCCTACCCTTGGCGTTTTGGCGATTGACCCATCCCCCATCCCCTCATGGTATATAAGCCCCCGCCTCGTGTTAATGGTCAGTTCCGTCGCTGAACGTGTGGCAGCAACAGAACCACCTCACAGCAGGACAGATGATGGGAGGAGGGAGGAGTTGTGTGAGTTCACAGATGACCACTCGAACAACCGCAGTTACAGGTAAGCAATCTCTTTTTCTTCTTCGTGGTCTCTGTGACTCACACAAATGGGAGACTAGCAAGCTGATCAAAAAGGATGGAGGGTATGTCATGCTGCTGGACAACACTCATGTCAACTTTTGGCTCCCCCCTTTCCTTCTGATTTCCTTATCTCTCTCTCTCTTTTTTTTCCCCCATCAACACCAAGATATAAGATAATAAATAACATTTATTGACAAAACAGACAATATCGTATCATTCATCCCACAGAGGAAAACAGTACAGCTCTCCCAAAATATGTATCATTCCTAGAACGGTCATCAACTCTATAATGATTGATAAATGTATGAGTTTGAGACCAGTAGCTGCTTTTGCAGACCCCACAAAGAGATACCCCGTCCAAAAAGGCCACAGAAGCTGCCACAGATCTTGTGGAATGAGCTCGAACAGAGTCAGGGAGTTTCTTTTTTGCCAGCTCGTAAGACAACTTAATGGTGGAAACCACTCATTTAGAGAGCCTTTGAGGCGATATTGGATTACCCTGTTTAGATACTGAATAACAAACAATTTATTTGACTTTCTAATTGAAGAAGTGCATTGAACATAAAACACCAATGCCCTTCTAACATCCAAACAGTGCAGTGTTTTCTCCATGTCTGAACCTGGATTCTGCATGAAAGCTGGTAACACTATATCTTGGTTCAGATGGAAATATGACACCACTTTCAGCAAGAACGTTATGTCTGGTCTTAACACCACTTTATCTTTGTGGAATCCCAAGTAAGAGGATCAACTCTGAATGCACATAGCTTACCAGCCCTCCTTGCAGATGTTATTGTAACCAAAAAGGCAGTTTTCCATGCGAGCAGTCGCATGTCACAGATTGCTCAAAGGGCCTAGCAGCCAGGTGTTTCAGCAACAAATTCAGATTCCATCCTGGGACAGGTGGTTGGATTGGAGGGTGCAACTGTTTATAGCCCTGGATTAAAACCTCTTTAATTTGTAAGTTCGACGATCTGGCCGTTCGGAGGACAACATCCGAAAACGATCGCGTATCATCAGTAGGTGAAATTCTTTTGGTGGTGGAAACGAAGTTGGACTTGATATCTAGCCCATGAGACACTGCTGAGGATACTAAGGATGGTACTGATGGATATCGGATCCGATGACCTCGAGAGGACATAACAATAGACTCTCTCCTCCTTCCCTCTGGAAGGCATTCTTGATACCTATCAATAGCGGTTCAATCCCGCCTGGCAGACTTAGATGTGCAGCCAGAAGACGCTTTCACCTGCCGACATGCAGGAGTCTTCGACAAAGAACGAGAGCGACGAGTAACATGACGGTACTGTTCATCATGAACATCTTGATACCGACGATGTCGTTGATATCGCTCCAACTTGTCCATGTAAGGGGACATATCCCTCCAATCATATGAAACATCGTCATGGTATCGACAGGGAGATCTTTCCCTATAATGATGATACTGATATGAGGAAGTGCTGACTGACCGATTGTCTCGGTAAGCCGACCTTGGGAGTGAAGACGAAGTACGCCAAAGCATTCCGGATAGCTCAGTTGAAGATCTTCTGCACCCAGAAGGCCTTACAGCAGGAGACAGCACTCCATGGTCTGAAGGAGACCCAACAGAAATTTGAGGGGAGGTTTCCGTTATCTCTCCCTCTGAGTCAATATGCACCTCCTCGATCTCCTCAGAAGATATAATCTCCTGGGATCCCCGATGTTGAGGGGCCCGTACTTCCTCTGAGGCAGACACTTGAGGAGTTGGCTTCCTCACCGGAGATGAAGGATGTGCCTTAGACTTATCCTTCCTCCTCTGCTTCTTAGCTTCTGTCGAAGCGGCCTCCTTATTTTTCCTCTTCCGATCCTTCTCCCTCCTAGGCAGTTCAGTATTAGGTGGTAGTAGGTAGTACTAGAAGGACGGTCTCGACGATCATCGGCATGACCAGACAACCCCTGATCTCAAGGCCTCAATGTCAAACGAGATCTTGGTCTTGATGATGGTACCGACGCATTCTGTCGGGAAGTGGAGGAAGCAGAAGAGTGGGCCATACTTGATAGCAAGGGAGCATATTCAGCCCACTTGGGTGGTTCTAAAGCAGTCAGCACGTTCTCCCACAATAAGGCTTTCAGTCGAGCAGCCCTATTTCGATGAGTTTGTGGAGTAAATAGCTGACAATGACGAGAAGTTCCCACATTGTGGCCTTCACCTAAACAAAGGAGGCACTTTGAGTGTCCATCCTTATCAGGTATTTTCCCTCCACAGGTCAAACAACGTTTAAATATAGCCGTTGCCATACAACTTGCTGAACAACACAATCCCGAAGAACAAACCTAGTCCGATCCGATCCAAAGCCGAAACAACCAGGCCAAAACGCCAGAAAATAGGGAAAAATCCCGTTCACACTAGTGAAGAGGCTCCTATATGCTGCACGCGCAGCAGGTATAAAGGAACTGACCGTTACGTGAGGTGGGGGCTTATATACCATGAGGGGATGGGTCAATCGCCAAAACGCCAACAGTAGGCTCTAAAAGGTTCTGAATGCTGTTTCTGAGCAGGCGCGAAACCCATTTGTGTGAGTCACAGAGACCACAAAGAAGAAGCAATACTTCCCAGTTATGAATAAGAGTATAACTTAAATCTCAGAATAGGCCAGCTACACTATTTTGCATCTTGAGATCACTTGCTTCTTTGAGACAATGCTTGGGTCCACAAGAACGCTTGGCTCACGTTCTTTGTGAAGCAGTATTCTACATGATAACCACATGGAAGAAGAAAAATGTGGGCCTTTCCCTTTTTATTAATACTCAGATGTATCTTCTGAGCTCCTGCCATTACACTACCTTTTCAAACTGGTGCACTCGGAAAATTCCTCTAGTATCCCGGCCATGTGAGCCAACTTCCTGACGGAAGCATGTAGACAGCCCAGCATATTTGATGGGTAGATCCTCAGGTTTCAGCCATTCATCCCTGTGCAAAGCTGCAATTGGCTGTTCAGATGTAGCAATCAGATATTTCTCATCAATTGTGTTATCATCACTCTTCTCGCTGCCTTTGCCAAGTACCTATGAAGCAGGAGAAGGTAGTGCCTCAGATCAGAACAGAGATACTGTTATGTATATCAACTGGTTTTCATTTCAAAAGAAAAGTCATTCTAACAAAGCAGAAAAAGAACTCATGTGCATGCAGCTTCGTTAAAACTAATGCACATATCGTTATGTATTTAAAATATCATTACAGGTGATACTTAGTCTAATGTCAGGAATCTGGGACACCTAGGCACTGGGTTATTCTATTCATGCCTTAACTGCTCTCATTGTTTATACATGCCTGTGTTTCTGCTGTAAAGATTTTACTCTATCTCCAGCCTGCCAACTCTCTAAACCTACACTTTGGTGGTTAATCCTGTTCTCTTTCCAAGATCTCTATCCCAGCCACTCCTGAGGAAATTAATCGTCTACAATAATAAATCAAACTGAAGGCCCTTCTCTCCAACAGAGATGCAGGGCTTTCCCACTGACCACTTGGAAACAGTGGAATTTCCTACCAAAAGGAAAAAAAGTCTTGCCCCTTCCCAGCTGAACTTCTGCAGCAGGCAGAGATCTTTTTATTTAGCTAGATATTCAGTAAATAAGCTGGGTCACTAATGGCTTTTATTCTGTGTGGGTGCTGCTACTTCTTTATTTTTTTAAATAAAGTATTTATTTAAAGTATGTATTCAATTGTTTTTGAACTAATCATTTTTTATATTTTAAGCTGTATATGTTATTTCATGTTGTTATCTCCCTTGAGTTCTTTTTTTGGAAGAAACGTAGGGTACTAACAACACAGAATAGAATAGAATCTTTATTACGGTTATAGACCAGCACAGGTAATTTAAGAATATAAATAAATCAAGTTTTCAAGTTTTGAGAAGCAGCAATGTTCACAGACAAAACTTCAGTGGGCCTCTCCAGTGAATGTGGTCCCACGAACTAGCAACTCACCTCTATTACCTATGCTATTTGCATAAGGAAATTTCACTAACCACCCTTTCTTCAGCCATCCTCCCACCAGTGTTAAACTCTCAAAATCTCCAAAATATTTCAGTGCCTCAGAGGGGCACTTTAGAAGTAGTAGATCAGAGAATGAGAGATGACAAATTACTTGTAATCAAGAAATAATGTTAAAAAATCCCATCAATCTACCAGGTGGACAATCTTTCTTGTCATAAATTATTTGAGGTAAGTCTGACTGAGGGAAGGAACATTTTACAGAAACATTTGTGGAAGTCTGAACTTAAGGACAAATATCAATTATGGTTCCTGAAATTGCTGAACATTTACCAGTAATATTAGAAAAGATTCTACATGATGCCATGAGTTTTCTGATTACACAATAATATTAACAGCATACAATGAGTCTACAAGCTAATATGATGTGCTACTGAAACCTTACCTTATAGAGTTCTTCATCAAACTGACTTAGCTGGGCCACTTCCTGCATTACTTCTTTTCTCATGAAGAAGGGAGTATAAACAGGGGTGTATCCTTTGCTGAGTAATGTCTGCAAGGCATACTGAATAAGAGCTTGCTCTAGAAAAACCAGAGGGCCCTACAAAAGAAAAAAGTGAGGGGAGAAGAGGACAGACCAGTGAGCATCCTGTTCTGTGAAGTTTCTAAGACTTTCTACATCTTCCCAGCCACTGGAAGGGCCTCTGCATTATGACAGTCTTCAACAGCCCAGGTCCTTACATAACAGAGTTACTTTGACACTTCTGTCTTTTCTCTTCCCATATCCTATAGAAAGCAACTATTAATTAGGGGCTACTTTTGGATTAATTTTCTTTAAAAAAACACATAAAAAGCAATACTGGATTAGACTAACAGCCCTATCTTACAATCTTCCACTTGCACAGTAGTCAAACAATTGCCTATGAGATACCTGTATAAAGGACATGAGTACAACTGCACCTGTTTATATTTTGGAGTTCTATGCTTTTCTGCAAACAAGAAAAAAAAGTACTCAGGTCTAAAAGCTGACTAAAAGCACCATTGAACAAACTTTAGTTTGCCAAAACTAGTTCAGTAAAAACCATGTTGGATCTTGGGTGGGCTGAACACAATTACATGCCCGAGTCCACCTCTGAGGATGAAATATGAGAACATGAGATTTAGAGAAGGCCATGAGAAGTACGGATCACCCTTTTCAGATAAGTCAGTGAGGAGTATCTGAAAATAAATTCAATTCTTGGATTATTCTACCTGGGAAACTCTTCCCTACGGAAAAAAGATACACAAAAGCTCTGTGGCTGAATGTTGTAATTCTACCAAGGACTGGGAATGTTTACTTCAAATCAATTTTACTGTATATTTTTAAATTCATGTCAAATCACAACTGGTCCTACTATGTGAATCTTTGAAGAATTTTTTTAAAATTATTTATTTGTTTAAAAAGTGGTTAGTGAAAGCCTATAGGATGTTTTAGAATTAAAAGGAGACATCAAAAACATTGTTGAGGAACTGATACAATAAATTAATCAATAGAGAGTTACCTTTATAAGAAGTGACATAACACCTATTCATGATACACAGAAGTTTTGGAATATCATAAGAAACCTTTTCTAAAAAAATCAGTTTCATTTTTGTCAAAGGCCAGCAGATGTCAAGAACCAATGCTTTATATATCTTTGCTTGAAGCAAAAAACTTGGGCGGGTGAGTGCTGCTCATACTCCTGCTCAGTTTCAGATGCTCTAAGCTACTTTAGGTGCAGACCTGAGGCATTCCATCCAAAACAGGCTAGTCTACACTCTGAACATTATTAGGTTCTTTTTTTCTCTAATGTTATTTTCCCTTCAAAAGCCTGAATTATGTTCATTCTCCGGAAAAAAAATTCTTTTGAATTTTTGCTCAAACAATCATTTAAACACTTTAAAAATCATTTTGCTGCAATCAACTATATATCCTGCTCTGTCTATTGAAATGGCACAAATGCTTTTTTTAAAATATATAGTTAGGAACTAGAATGCTTGAGTTGGTTAGACTCAAGTGGGTATTAGAGCAAGCTGGAATTTAATAGTTAATGCAATTTCTGCCCTCCTATTTGCATCTATTATGCCCTGCTGATCAATACCATCAGTTTTGTTATTTCCTTTACAATGTCATCTTAGCCCTTTATGCTACTCATATTGCAAGCACTTCAATTACTATGTCTTAGAAAAGCCACAAGGCTTTTGCTTCAGTTATTCTGCTTTCAGCATTATTATCATTGCTACTTTTAATGCCATATATTCAGTATTATTCATTGCTTTTATGAATATTGATCGTTTACCACCATTTTTTGTGCCATTGGACTAAAAATTTAATTCTATTTTTGGTGTGATTCTAGTTCAGTGATTGCTCCTCATTATGCGCAATGGAGCCATATGCAATAGTGTTAAGTCCCATTAAGATTCTTCTCACCTTAAGAAAGTATCCCCTGCTTCCAGCTACGATGGCTCCTTTTTCGCCCTCATATCCATCTACCATGACAACTAGATCCACATGTGAGTACTTCTTCCTCACTGTGCAGTCTCCCCATAACCTCTCCACTTTATTATCTGCATCCTATGTATGTGGTAAAAAGGGAGAAAGGCAGGTTATTCCAGAACTTCACTAAAATTCCTAAGGAGAAAAAAACATATTAGTTTATTTCTTCACCTGTACAAACTCACATGGTATTTGGTGAGTTGCCAGAGCTTTCTATATTGTCTTTGCTATCTCCTTGTGGCAGACTGTGGCTGGTGGCTGGCATCCCATGGGCTGCAGTGAAGATTTACTCTGCCCTGAAAAGGGATGCCAGGTGCCAAAGAAACATGGACTAGATTGGAATATCTTCTGATCTCCTATAGTACTGTCACAAAAACTCCTGACAGCAATCCTGAGTGTTCTCCAAAACTACTATTTGCCAACAACTATGGTGACCACGAAATCTCTATTGTTGGAGTGCAAAGTGTGCCACCGTCCAGATATTGTTGGACCACAATTCCTAGCAGCCCTATCTAGTCCCTGCTTCTTTTGATTTCTTTTCTCCCTAGAAGAAGAGCTATCTCTATCTCAACCAGCTGTTATGAGAACTTTGTATCTTTCAAAAACCTTGTGCCAGTTTGCTTTCCCCCTTCATTTTCCCTTTTGCATCATGCTTCTTAGATTGCAAGTCTGAAGAAAGGGACAGTCTGGTTTTTCTTTTTATTGATATGTAAGCCACTCTAGGAGAATTTGTGTCCAAAGAACAAGACAAAAATGCTTTACATAAGTACAGTGAAGCTGAATCTTATTTTCTCGTATGTTTTCAAAGCATATGTTGGCTTCCTATGTGTTTTCTAACACAAATCACAGTCTTATGTTTCTTGGGGATCCATTCAATTTGTGTCTTCTTGTTCTGCAGGAAACACTGCAATATAATACAAACTGTATTCACTTCCCAATCACCTCACTTCAGTGTATAGTTCTGGCAGCACAGTATTTTAATACAGAAGCACATGTAGACAACATATTGTCAATCATACATATTGATGCAAAAGGTGTGGAATATGCTCCTACCTCATCATTGCTTATTGGCACAGAAGGGTGAAGGAGATTTCCAATTTCTCTGAGGTTCTCAAACCGTTCTGCTTCCAGCTTCAACCGCTCTTCGTCACACTTGAGTATTGCTTCGTCAATCAGAAGACGGACTTTTTTTATTTGGCTTACCTGAAGACCCTGAAAAATAAAGGCATTACTGGGCATGTCATAATACATATGGAAAGTAAGAAAAAAAGAATGTCTTGTAAAATGAAAGGAATACATTTTTAGTAATTATATTTTTACTGGGTACGGTTTTACCTTTCAGCTAAGAATGCATCATCACCACATACCAATCCTGATACTATGAAGCTCAGAAAAAAAGGGAACACCCAGTTCACATTAACACAAACCAAGCAAAGAGCTGTGGTTCACACAGGGAAAGCCTTATGTTTTCCCATAGTCCCTGACGCTACATGGATACACATGGCGCTTTGATGAAGCTGTACTGCCTTATCAACAGACACAAAAGAATTGATTAAGCTTCTAATTCAAAAGAGTTATTCAATCCCCACATAAAGTCCTCATAGAACCCTTTGCACTAGTCTCCAGTTTTCATTTGTACAAGCAGAAAACATCACTCCATCCAGTAGTTTTGATTTTTTGTAAAAGTAAAATCAGCAACAAAATACTGAAATACAGAGCGGTCCTGTTTAGGATTCTATCCAACCACAGCCTCTTCCAGAATGCTCCATTCCAGTACCCTGCTTTGCAGTTCTCTCTACCTACCTCAACAGCCATTCATTATTTAGTGCCTAATTAGTGCGGCCAACCTTCATTGAGCTATTTTTGGTACCCAAGTTATGTTTTTTTCCCTCACCTCCTAAAAATTTCTATACTTCCGCAAAGTTTAGATCTTTATTAAATGCATAAAAATGGGTAATGGAACAAGCACCACAGCAAATAACCTATTTGTTCAAATATTTTTATCTGCACCTTCCATCTGTGCAGGACTCTAACGACAACTCCTAATTCAAACATAAAATACCAAACTAACTAAAATAACTTGATAAAAATCAATACCACAAACAAAAATCCAAAACAATCAGATCAGCAAAATTTCCACAAACTGGAAACATTTTGGTTTGCCACAAGAGATACACTAAATCCAGTGTCCTACTATAATATTCTGCATTCGTAATACAGTAAAGCCAAAAATGTAGTATATGTCAAATGAACTCCGTAGGTCTACACTTTTCATACTGGTCTGTAGTAGCAGCTGCAAGGCATGAAACAAATCCTGTGACCTCTGATATTACCAAATGGTAAAAGCCACATATCTAGCAGCTGGTGCTTGGACAAAAGCTTGCTCTTTCTTTTTCTTTCTGCAGCTGCATGGACAATAGCAGTTATGCCCCCTGCTGCAATTCTGTATTCGCTGATTTTGCTTCCAAAGTAGTAGTTGCTGCGGGAACTACACAGAGCCACAAGAGCCTGCAGTAATGAGCATGACTTCTGACCACCGATAATTTGAAGGTAACACAACCCAGAAAATTTATTTACAAATTTATTATATCACATCTTTCACTCAAAGAGGTCAAGGGGACACAACTAAGTGTCCCTTCTGATTTTATTCTGCATGACATAAATTAGTCTGAGAGACAATGATGACTTTCTTGGCCAAACATGGACCGGAACCTGTGTCTTTACTGTTCTAGATGAAAACGCTAACCACTAGACAAATTTTGGAACCAGAAAACCCCAAGTTTCATAATTACAGAAGTCTATTTACAAAAATGTATTTTACATAACACTTGTCATAAAGGATTATGCTTGACTTCCACAGTTTCCCATGCTGTGGGCAAATGCTAGCCACCAACCACGCACACTTAACACAATGTATAACCTAAGTAGAGAGCCAGCATAGCGATTTGGATGTCAAGACTAGGACTCTGGGAGGTCAGGGTTCAAATCTCCACTCAGCCATGAAAACCTTAGGCATATCTCAGGTTTAGAGGAAGGCAATGACAAGCTTCCTCTAAATAAATCTTGTTAAGAAAACATTATGTCACCATTAAGGTGAAGTTGACCTGAAGATACATGACAACAACAAAAACTAAATTATGAACTTACAAAACACATGTATTTATAAACATCAAATATATACATTCAAAATGATATACCGTAACATCAAATATACATTAAGTGCAGAGCAAAATGCACTTAAAACCAATTACAGTCAGCTGTCCATATCCACGGATTCTGTATTCATGGATCCAATCAACCAAGGCTTGAAAAATATTTTAAAAAATCCAAAAATTTGATCTTGACTTTTTATAAAAGGGAAATCATTTTACTACACCATGGGACCTGAGCATCCACAAATTTTCATATCCACAGGGGGTTCTGGAATCAACCCTGGCGGAGACTGAGGGCTCACTGTACATGACTGATTATACAGAACTGATCTGAATTGTGGGATTCCTCAATTCCTTGGAAAAAAATACAAGCAAAGCGGTAAGGGACACGAATTTTTAAGACTCTGGTAAGATTATGAAGGCATATTTCAGTTAACAAAGCCCCTGACAGTGAAGCTCTTTTTTATAAAGTCTCTTTATATCCCACTACTATCCTTTTAGAGAGCCAGCACTGCACAGCGGTTTGGGCACTGGATGCTCTGGAGACTGTGGTTCAAAACTCGTTCAGCCATTTAGTGACTTTGAGCAAGTCACATTCTCTCACCCTCAGAGGAAGGCAAAGGCCAAACGCCTCTCAACAAATCCTAAGGGCTGCCTTAGTCAGAAACGACTTGAAGGCACACAACAATGATAACTACCCCTTTTCCTCTTCATTCTCTAGAAGGGTTTCTTTTAGCAGCACTGGCACTGACAAAATGGTGAAGAAACCCTGGAGAGGCAGACTTTTGGTTCAGGTTGCAGCAGTGTGCCTGTAGTAAACAGCTGGAGCTAGGCAAGAATGGAATTCTAGCCAATAGTACTGTAGCTGTGTGCGCCTGCCTACAAAAGGCAAGGTAAATGCCATCTGCCTTTAGGAATGCTTACTGGGCATATCTGAACAGCAAACAGACGGAAAGTGAAAAAGTTGATTAGCCTGTCTCACCAGCATGTTAAAAAAAACAACTTCTCTATAAGTTTGGTCACCAAAATGGAAACCATAAGAAAACTGAAGTCTGGTAAAAGCAAGTCACCCCAGATAGATTTTGGATGAAGCTTTCAAGTGATCTCTAGAAGTCCCAGGCTGCTTTTGGTTACTTATGCTAGTCTTACCTGATCTGGTCGTTTCATGTCACATGTGTAAATTGCTAGTGAGAAAAACACTTCTGAAACATATTCAACACTCTTCTTTTACATCTGCAGGAAATTACTGCTATTCTTCCAATGTTATTTCTGCTTCTGGTACCAAATTTTCTGTTAAAGAATTAATGGCCAGAACACATCTACTTTGTTAACTGAGGTATACTTGTAGTTTGCAGCCGAGGAATCAGATTAAAATGTTGCATGAAAAGAACTCTCATGTTTTTTTCCCCTCTTTCAGTGATTGCATTTCAAATGAAATGCAGTTAGGAACAACATACTATGCTATAACATATTTGCAGGAACAAATTTCAAACAAATTTCAAACAAATTTGTACCCACAAATATTAGTTATACCAAAACAGGAAATAAAAAAAAGTTATATTAAAACACAAAATATTAAGCAATTTTGTGCAACATCTGAATCAGGAAACTGTGGTTTAAGTGGTCTCTATAGTCCTGATTTCCAACTAGGATCAAACTACCCTTCACAGATGAAAGTCAGTACTCAAACCACAGTTCCCCGTTATGGATGTCACTGAAATTATGTTTTGACAAACCAAGAAGTCAAAGTGGGCACATAAGAGGAGAATGAAGTACTTGGGGTTGTTGCTGGAGTGGCAACAATATGCTTTAATCAGAACACTACAAAAATGAACCAATAACAGGCTCTGAAAATGGGAGTTCAGGGGCTCCAGCAGCCTTAGCCAACACCAACACCGGTAAGGAATGCTGGGAGCTGCACTCCAACAGCATCTAGAGAGCCATATGCTTCCCATTCCATTTAGTGAGGAAGGGCTTTTAAAGAAAACTCCTTTCATTTCTGCCAAAAGCAAATGTTCATTTTTCTATGCTTTATTCATTATTCTTTAACAACCTGCTCTTCTTCCAGCACAGAACCCAAGGATTATAAATGGGTTATAATCCAAGATAATCCCTAAAGTGATTTTAGATCTTATTTCAGGAGTTGCGGGGGGGAATGTCCCCCAGGCCAGCAGCATAAATACCAAACTGAACACAGAACAACAGTTCAACAAAATCTGCCTGCACTTGGAATCAATTTATTTAATACACACAAAAAGTTGGTAAGTATTAACACCCTTAAAATACAGAGAAAGAGAAAATGCAATTAAGTTCTTTTCAAAACACAGCAATGTGGAAACAGAGACTGAAAGTATTCCCTGAAACACTCTTATTGCGGTGTTGAGCATGCTCCTGAAACCACAATCAGACAAATATATTAGCAATAGTGAAAAGGTCCCATGATGGCATAGCCTAACTGCTCCTGGAAATGTATTCAGGCACCAATTCACACTAACTTTGCTTAGTGTAAAAAATTACAAGTTGGTAAAAACAAAGCCTTTCAGTGTAGACATGGAACCAAGGGTCAAGCTAAACACAAATGCAAGAGATAAATTACCAAATCTAAGCAGAGTTTTGGGGTTTTTATATTCAACACCAGTACTGGACAAAGAAAGAAACATGAAATGAAGAGGAAGCAGTGGAGAAACATTTTTAAAATAGTTATTCATTCAATTCTTATTCTGTCTTTTTCCCAAGTGGGACATAAAGCAGCTTGCAATGCAAGCTAAAACAAAAATAACTAAAACAGTATGTAGCTCAAGTTTTAAAACATTAAACCACTAATGAAATTAAAACGCTACCTTTAAAACACTGATTTAAAAAACAATTTAAAAAAACTTCAAATACATACTACATATTAAAAATAGCACACTTAATTGCATGTCACTCTACCCCAGTCTGTTAGGCTAACTGCGTATTTAAGAAGAAATATTTGCTGACATTTGCCTGATATAAATCCAACCTGCAAGGATACAACAGGGAAGAAATAAATGCACCATATAAGTACCTTCTTACGATCAAAAATACACAAATATTATACAGGTACAGCTGGTCCTCATATCCGCAGATTCTGTATCCACAAGTTCAACCAACCATGGCTTGAAAATATTGGCCCCACACGAAAATTTTTTTAAAAAAAACTCCAAAGTTTCATTTTGCCATTTTATATAACATGATGCCATTTTACTAGCCATTGTACATAATGTGACTTGAGCATCTATGAATTTTGGTATTCATACGGGGGTGTCCTGGAACCAAACACGAGCAGACACCAAGGGCTCACTGCACTTTTTGGAGGGAACAGAATGATCTCAGCTCACAAAGACCAATGAAAAATTGATAAACTAAAGTAAGACAAGGGCATAAGAGGATCAGGGTGCATTTAACATTTTTTTCTAGGTCCACCCACACATGCTTCTCCTAAACACAAACTATACAAAAGAAAGATGTTGGAGAAGAGGAAAAAAAATCCACTAAAATGTATCTCCCATTGGAAGCCACTGGATAAAAAAGAAACTAATAGAAAATAACTTACTGCCAAGATGTCTCCTGTAAGTTCATCGAGATTTTGTGCATTTTCTGGTATACAGTCATCATTTCCTACTGGCTCTTTTCTCTATACATGACAAATACAAATAATCAATCTATCAAGAAATAATGTGTAAACATAACAGCCTGCACAGCAGTCTTGGCCCGTGCTCTGAGAACAATGGTTCTGATCTATGCCCCCTCCCTCAAAATGTAGCAGAAAACTGGATTATTAAAATGATATTAAACAAACTGGTAACATTTTTCTCCCCCCCTTCCAAGAATTTTACCAAATTTGAGGATGCAATCCTAAGGTCCCTGTAAAATATACCAGGAGCTACAACATACATCAGCCTTTTCCCCTCGAAGGCTGGGGGTGAGAGGGATAAGAGGTCTGTGCTCTGGATGAGAGGTGATCCAATCTTGCCTCTTTCCGCACAGGAAGTTGAGTGGCCAATTTGACCTCAATACATTAGAAATGGAAAAGAAGACATGTGCTCGGGGAACCTGTGGATTCACACTTTTCCCTTTCCCCCAGTACCTCTCCAAAGCAATGGCCCTAGAAGTCACCCAGGTAGTCAAATGTTCTCTCCTTAGAGCAGAGGGGGCAGTGCAGCCCACAGGCAGTGTGGCCCCCAAGGTGATTTCTGTGGCCCCAGGGTTAAGCTCTGTGTGTGTATATGTGTGTGTGTGCATGTGCACGCCCATGCAAAAATATTTTTTGGTCCAAAATGCCATCTAGGTGACATGGGAGGGCATTTTTGCCTTACTGCACTTTAGGCAGCATAGGAGTATTACATTAAGGTTCAGGAGAAGGCTCTTTAAAAACAGCAAATGAACAACTGCAGTGGGAGCCCTCCAAGGACTCCTGGGGTACTACTATAGCCGCTCCACCTTCCACATTTGCCCAGCTCTGCTTCAGAGGTTTGACTGCCTCCAGCACTGGTGTCATTCTGGTGGAAAGTAAAAAACATGGTCTTCCATTGAGGCTTGTGGGGCCTAACTGATTTTGTTCAAATCTGCACATATGCATGCTTTTAAATTGTCTTACACCATCTTAACGGGTCTTAAACTATTGTCTTTTTAAACGTTAAGTTGTTTAACATGCTTTTTCTTTGCTTAAATTATTTTTTGCTTAAAACTGTTTAAAACTCTTTTTTTTTAATTACACATCACCCCGACATTCTTGTACATAGAGTGGGATAAAATATTCAACAAATCAATATTAAATTCTCTCCCAACTGGTTTCGATGGGGAGGAATTAGTTAAATGGACACACAGCTAGGTAGAGAAATGGGACAGCAAATCTACTCCCCCTTCACCCACTGGCATTAACAGGGTTTTGCTTGAGGTGGTTCATTTGCTTTCAGATCTGCTGTCCACACCCAGCAGGACTGCACTGTAAATTAGCCAGGCTGAAAGATACTGCACTGCATGAGTGCTTTATGCTGTTTAAGATGACAGAGATGAACAGAATATGGCTGGTATAAAATTATTTTATTTTTCATAACCCCACTAAAGAACTTTGCCACATAAACGTAGCAAAACAACATGGTAGTTGAATCTTAAGCTATAACAAAAGTATTGTGTTGGGTATTATATTTCTTCCCTCCTGCCAGTAAATAACTGTTATTTTGCCCTTCACCAGGGCAACATCTATTATCATGAGCCCTGCATTACCCCAAACAGGAATAACTAAATAGAAGTGATAAAAATTGTGCTTTCCTGAAGGATTGAATTAGGAATATGAAGACGCTGTATCCAATTTGTACTTGCCTGCTTTATATAAAACCTGCCTACACCTTCCCAAGTTCCAAATATTTCAACCCTATCACAGTAGACAACAGAAAACAGGTCATGTCATGTTACCACTAGGAAACAAACTATCACTGCCTGTACATGTGGAATGAATTCTGCATGACAGTCTCTATGATTTTAAACTAGTATAACACAATGCTCAAATAAATGGCAGAGCTGACCATTCTGCATCTTTAATACCCTTTGAGGCACTGTTAACATGCCCTCTCCCCATTTGTGAAGGTTATGATTTCTCTCACGCTGTTAATCAAACTCTACCTCTTTCCTAGCACAGTTTAAACCAGAAAAAAATGACATACATCAAAGTTGCTTTGAGAGAATTAACAGAACCTGTGATCTCAACAAACTGTACCTTCATTTTCTCGCCTATAGTTTTGCTACACAAATTCTTCAGTTTATTCAGATTGTCTGCACGGAATCTGCCTGTAAGGAAAATATGTGAAAAATAATAAGAAACCCATCATACATCTACTGAATACCTGAGGATTTAAGGCCAGATTAAAGTGCATTCATTTTGTAAAACAGTTTAGAGTGAAAAACAGAAATTCACTACTTTACAGTATAGGAAAAAACAAACATGCATACAAAACAATACTAGTAACCACCGGACCAGTTTCTGCCTTATTTTTACTTTTGTTTCACAGTCTTGCAGAAGCTATTTCCCCACTGGAATCTATTTCCACATCAACCAAAACTGAGTGTTATTTCATTGTCCAATTACTTGGGGAAAAATACTGATTCCAAATAATTTTATTTCATGTATTAAACATGTGACTCTGGGCTTAAATCTAAATAAGCAGAAAAATCTAAACAGCTCTCACTAAAAAGTCTGATAACCCCATTCGCAGTATATTTTTTACTTATATTAAAATATTTACATGTCACTCAATATCATGGGATCACAAGGAGACATATCAGCAGACTAAATGCATATTAAGCAATTTAACAGATAAAGTGGTTAAAAGATTTAAAACATGCACATACATTTTGGAATAACCCAATTAGGTTCCAAAGGCTTTAGTAAAAATATCTTTTTCCTTGGGACTGGAATGAAGCCAATGTTGGTACCAATCAGGCACGCAAGAGGAGGGCACTCCACAATGAGGCACTATACAGAGAATACCCTCTCCCATGTCTGCCCCAGCATATTGCTCTCACTGACAGGACACAAAGGAGAGTACCTCCAGCAAACCTTAGTCCTTGGTTCACACTTAAGCATCAACATCCAAAGTTGTTTAGGACTTTGAATATCAGAACAGAAATATATGGCCAGGATATTTGCAACTACTGTGCTTTACGCAAGCATAACAGGGACTTCAGCGTAGCCCCCTCCATCTCCCTTTCCATTCTAACCCACTTTAACAGCTGTCCCGGGTGCTTACTTTTGCATGCCTTACGTTTTATAAATATTGTATGTCTACTTCAAAAATATATCTACTTTATTACCATGACTTCTTTATGAAGTCAGCAGTCAAAGAGTTTTTATGGCAGCATTTTACGTAGTATGAGAGTGTTACATGTTGACACATAAAATAAGACATATGCAGACTTATGGTATAAAAGAATTGTATCCACGTAACTTACTAGTAAACGATTAAACCATGCATATATTTTGCTGTAATGGTTACTCAAATTTTGTTCAGTGTCTCATTTTGACAGATTGCAATCTTTCATTCCTCTCCTCAATACAGCACTCATTCTGTACTCCCAGTTCAAGGATTAGCTGTTCTCATGTCCCACAGAAATAACCTTGCCAGCATATGTATACAACTCCTACCTCCACGATTTCAACTGAGTTCATCTACTGCTTTGAGGGTTCTTTACTACTTTCTTTCTTACGGCAGGTACAGGACCTGGATGACTTCCCACCACTCTTGCCAACTAGAGAGACTGTAACCTCAAATCATGAGAGAAAATCTGACACAGTACTATTATCTGAATCTCCATTCAATTCAGAGTGGATCGGGATTGTGTAAGGCAGCTGAAGTGACACACTTTTTATATTTTTCACCTTTTGTAACATCACTGACAGCTAAACAAAACAGCTGCACCTTGGCTTTTAAAAAAACTTCAGGAAGAAAACATGATGCCAAACACAACAAGCTATGTTCCCTCTTAGAAAGATAAAGCAGCACTGTCCCAGAAAAAAAGGAAACTCTACCGCAGCTGATCTACGGCACCTATGAGTCACTTTCTATAGCTATGACGATAGTTACAACAGGATTGCATCAGACTAGGCAGCATCAATTTAAAGGGCAATGCAGGACTGAAACACTGAATACCACCTCCATGAAACAGGGTTGAAACTTCTGAAGGGATGACATTTGAATTATTCAAAAATCACCCTGCACCTGATTAGGTCCAGGATAGGCCAGGAAGCAACTGAGCCTCAAACCATTCCCACCCAACACAGTGAGGGCTAACAGGACGAAGGAAAGAGATTCGGGATTGTGGCCTCTCTGAGAAAAAAAGAGATACAACAGCCCTGATGGATCAGGCCGAATCCCTATTTACCCCCGGGTCCTACTTCCCACGGTGGCCACTGGCGAGCCAGATGCCTCCGGGGCCATTTCCGCACGCGACTGTTAGAGCGCTATGATTCCGCTTTCAACATCCTACGGAAGCCTGGGGTTTGCAGTCTCGGGAGGGGCCGGCCGGCCCCTCCCGAGACCGCAAACCCCAGGATTCCGTAGGATGTTGAAAGCGGAATCATAGCGCTCTAACAGTCTCGTGCGGACATTCTGAGAGTGCTATGATTCCACTTTCAACATCCTATGGAATCATGGGATTTGTAGTTTAGGGAGGGGCCGCGGAAATGGCCGAGGGCACGAGGCCAAGAGCCCTCTCCTGCTCGCGTCGCCCAGCAACCGGCCGTCTGAGGAGCGCACGCTGCCGCAGAGGCTGGGGAGACCCGCACGGCCATCCCGACCAGCATCCACGGATAACGTAACTTTCCCTGAAAGCTGCCTCTCCATTTCTCCTTCCAGCCCATCTGGACGAGCAGCAAACACCTCCTCGGCTACTCTCCTTCCGAACGCAGCCCGCCTTTCCCCCCGTGACAGGCCCGAGGGGCGGGCGCCGCGAAGGGAGTCTGAAGGAGAGACACGCAGGCCCGCCCGTGCACGTGTGAAAGCAAGCCCGACAAACGGAGAGGGCGTGGAAGGGCCCGAGGGACACCATCTGGGGGGGGGGCAGAGACCTCCCTCCCCCGGCCTCTCCTCAACCTATCTCCACTGACCCACTGGATACAGGGAGAGTGCGCCTTTTTTCTCCTTTTCTAACAAGGCCGGCCGGCCGGCCGACCACCCTCCCTGCCTGCCTGCCTGCCGCGCACATGCGCCCTGAGCCGGCCACCTACATCTCCGCCAGGCCCCGTCGGCTTCCACCAGCGCGTCCACCAGAGACGGGTCCTTGAAGCGCTTGCGCTGCGTCTCGCGCACGAGCTCGGGGTCGCCGCCTTTGTCGGCGCGGAAGAGGTCCAAGTCGAGCACCATGGTCCCTTCCCGAGAGCCACGACCGCGCAGCCAGTCACACGCCCGCCGGCCCCCGTCTGCGCCTTCGGCTGTAAACCAACCACGCCGAGCGACAGCCGGCCAGAAGAACCACGCACGCGCAGCGCAAGCGCGACGGCGGGAGGGGGGGAGTGCGTAAGGAACGGGACGCGCCCGGGCCTATCCGCTTGCTTCTAAACGAAAGACCATCCGGTCGAAGGTCGGAGCGCCCCCTAGCGGTCCTCTGAGTGGTTGCGTTCAATGACTCCGCCCGCTGCGGATGTTCTGCAATATGCCGGGTCTGGTGGTGCGGCTTGGGGCGTTCCCGTACACGTGTTCTGCAGTGGGAGGCAAAACTAATGGGCGTGTAACGCCAAGAGAGAGCAAACCTAGTAGCATAACTACTGCCAAAGTTAAGAGTTCCATTTTGTTTACGTTTGAGGTTCGGTCGACTCTCAGAAATTGAGCAGTGCTTGTGAATTGTCTGGCTTAAGTAAAATAAATTAGGCAGAACCCTGGAAAAAATAACCAAGGGTGAGAACAGCGCTTCTCTGTCTCCAGCTTGCCAAGAGAATTGTGAAGTTCAAGTACATTTAGAGGCCCCGCGTTGTATTTCTGTGCTCTGTATGTCAGTTAGCGCTGATAGAGAACCAGAGGACGTGGATAATTTTAAAGATTAGCCGACTCGTTTTGGATTTTAAGTGATAAGTTTTTTCCCCCCAACGAGCTAGCTAAGAAAGCAGACGTCTCAAGCTCTTTAGGGAAAGCTGTGGAGAACGTGGAGCAGCATGCTTACCAACATGGGCACACAGCACAATCTGGATTTTTTTGGCCTGAAAGTTTATACCAACTGAACAGTGAGCTGTGTTTCGAAGTGTGCAATCCTTTAAGCAACCAATTGGTCCAATGAAGTATTTAACTTAATTTATATTTCTCTGACTGAGGAGGTGTTTCCAGACTGGCAGTATTATGCCACGTTGGGCTACAGCAGAATATATACTTTGCAAATAAAAGGCCTTAGCTTTAAGCTATGGTATCTTCCATTAAACTCTGTCAATTCTTGGTAAGTACTGAGCTCCCAAAAGCCTGATAACAAATAGTATGTCTTACTGTAAGACCGCTGATATTTTATTTTTGCATTGTTTCGTCTAAGTTTGTTGTGTCATCTAGACTCTACAGCTTGAGTGTGGGCTTAAACATAAGACATCAAAAATAGTCTAGAGATCAAGAAGAACTGCATCTTTACTTGGTCTCTCTTACCTTTCCCCGTCTCCAAAAGAGAAATTGCTCACATTAAAATAGTCAGAAGATACATTGTTTTTAAACCAAAAATGTACATGCAACTCTTGCCTCCAGAAACTATAAAATTCTATTAAGATCATATATAAAAGAAATCTTGCATACAGAGCAAGATAACCTGCAGTTTTATCATCACAAAGCTGAAAAAACACAGTTTTATAAATATAATCCAGTCAATTCTATAACATATGGACTTGCAAAAATTCATCGTCATCTATGTAAGAAAGGTATTGTAGTCCCTGAATAACATGTCCACACACACAAAAGTCCTTGCAGATTAATTCTAGGACACTAAAATATCTGGTATGTTGATCATATATTACAAAGGTCACAGTTTGTAAATATTACAGTTTGATCCAAAAACTGTTTTCAAGCATGTACAAAATATAGCAAAGACAAAAAGCCAGAATGATAAATCGCAACTTCATACAAAAACAGAAGCAGTCATACTATTAAGTAGACAAAGGAATCCTTCAGATCTTAATTGGCACTCAGTATGACAGTTAGGATTGCATCAAATGAATTACAGGAGGACCGCATTCACATACATGGCACATATTAGAAAGTCTAGACATTTATGTCAGATTAGAAATTTGAAACCATGAAAAATAAGCTAAACTCCCATGAGTTACTCAGTTAAGAAATGCCATGCCCATGATTAGTAACTTTTGCTCGCATGGCAGCCTCCCAATCATTTTAGGTTCTTTCTCTGTTTTCTAAACCGTCATATTAATCCAGAAGGAATGTTTCTTTATATTTTATATATGTACAGTAATAGGCAAGGAATTTGAACAGATAAAAATGGGCATTACTCTTGAAAGTGGTTACTGAAATCTTCAGTGAGGATGGCTCAGAGAATTTAGAGCTGCTAAAACTCCATATTCTCACAGATGGCTCCTACAGCTTACTGTTCTACCACAATTTCCCTTAAATAATATGGCACAAAACATCCACTGCCTCTTATTAGCATCATCTACTGATTTTGTCTCCCCGCTTCACTCACCCAACCCTATGCAAGACTGATCATGTTGTCCATGTTATATTGCAATTAAAGAATCAAAGTAAAGTTACATGTATGGTATTCTGATTGCCTGAGTTTCTGACTAAATTAATACTTGGCTAGTTTCACTTAACATTTTGACAAGTTTCTAAGCCAAAAATAATATACTGTGTCATTTTCAATTATTTCAGTCACTATTACTTGTCTTTTAAGGTCTACTTTACACCCTGTTTAGGCCATGGACTTGTCCCTCCAGCTCCCTGGTTAGGCTGCTGAATAACATACATACATATACAATATCATATTATGCCTACTTTTTATTAAAGCAGTGGACTCATCCTGGTAGTATGTGCTGAAACTTTTGAAACAAATCCGAGGTACCTCTTTGCCATATCTGTTGCTGAGCATGAAAATAGGCTTTTTTCCATTTAACTTGAGAATTAGATTATCTCTTTTGACAGTAAACTTCAAATGCATTCACTCACCTTTCTTTAATGCTGGATTAGCCCAGTGCTAAGTTTGCATATGAATTTCTTTTCAGTCTAGAATGATCTTTGGTTTTCCTGACCTTTCTTCCCAAATGCACCGAGACATGGAAACCTCTCCTACACCGTCTGCCTCACTACTGAGAATTTTTTCCATGGCAGCTTGAGGCACTACCACACCTTTTCCATGTTAGGCCAAGCCTTCATGTCCATTAAGGGCTCAGATGCTCAAACCAGAAGGTGTTAGTTTTTCTCAGTGCTGGTTTAATCATAGGTGAGTGAGGAACAGTACGCTTCTTAGTTGACCAGAGACCTATTTGTTTGGGATCTTTATATTCATTCACACAGAGCATACTGTTAAGGCACCTCTTTCCTATCCCCTACTAATTCCAGTATAACCAATCACAGCCTCAGATCTTTCCAACCACTATGTAGCAGCTATGATTGCCCATCTAGACTTAAAGCAAAGCTGGGTAGCTTGTTCCTCTTCAAAGTATTTCCCATCAGCAGTCACCAGCCTAGCCAAAAGTGCAGGATCCTGTATGCTCCATCAACATCCAAAGGGTCAAAAACTCCACATCCCTGACTTATTTACCAGTTCCAGTATCCTTTGATTTTACTTTAAACAATATTTAAAGATATTTATTTAGTATGCTTTTAAACCAATATGAATAATCTATATTGAGGTAACAGTGGTCAACAATTACATATCTCAGGACACCCAATCCAATCCAAATCAGTTTAGTCTTCCTTTTCTTATAACACCATCAATTCCTTCTAGCTGCTTGGGGGAGAGTGGTTTATTTCTAAAATAAATTACGGGCTTAAACATTTTTCATTTTAAAAAAGCAACATGAAATTGCACTGTCAAAATGACCAAAAGAACTAGTTACCATTTGAGGAAACACGCTCTGCTACTCACACAATTGGGGAAAAAGTGGACACCTCCCACCCCCATTCAACAGCAAGCTAACAGAAAAAGCGTGAATAGTAATCTGCATTAGTGTTTGTGCCTGTGAGTATAAATCTGAAAGGATATTGCAGTATTTGTTGAAGAAAAACTGGCTCATTTGTTACAAAGAGAGCAAAGCAGAAGGGCAGAAATCCAGAGATATCTAGAAGAAAATTAAGAGTACTGTACTGTCATTGGAATTAAACTTGAATGACTAAGGCTGCAGTTGTATACCTGTTTACCTGTGAATAAGGCTATTGGATTCTATAGGATTTACTTTTGATTTAATACTTATATGATTGCACTGTGAAGGGAGGGTCTGAGCTTCTGTTCATTTCACTTATTAACTGCTTTATATTAAAGACTATTCCAGCCTAACAAAACAAACAAAAGTGATGAAATCTGTCAACATTTGTTTGGCAGTTACCAGGAGATGTTGGTTTAACCCAGGAGCACAAATTTCTAAAAGAGTTTTGGAAGTTTTTCTTTTAAAAAAAGCAATGCTACTACCCCCACCCCTTGTGCCACGGTCCTCGGGGATTCTGGGAGTTTTAGTCCTCCCCCCCAAAAAAACATTTTTCCAAGCTCTGGTTTATAATGTAGTCATTTTGCAGAGAAAGCAAGCATTCTTTGCCTAGTAATTGGAAATCTCCAGTGAAAGAGAATAAACTTTCCAGATCAGAAGCCATAACATCCACAGTTAAATGGGTAGAATGGGAAGGTTATCTTGTACCCTATTCACCACTGCTACAGTTCACTGGATTCAAATGATTGCACAGGAACACAGAGTGTAGTTCTGGCATCCACACACAGATATGTATCCACCACAATCTCCTCTGTGGTCCGTAATATTAATTTGGTATTTAAGGGTGTTAAAATCTAATTTTAAGAAAACTGAAAAGAGGGAAGGGTACATATATAAGATCAATAGTTCAGAGACTGTCTGGATTGCATGAAATACTAAGCATGTACTCTGTTTCCCCAGTGAAAATGAAAAAAGATCCAATTTGCCTTTTAACTATAATTCCAGGGTGAGACCTTTTTATTTCCCTAGAAGTTTTTCCACATATCTTGGCCTCTATAGAGAAATGACTGGTTGCAATTCTGTAGCCTCTGCTTGGTGCATGGGGAGCACACTTGATCATTGCAGTCATTGCCCAAATACCTATAATTTACATAGCCAAAGAGGACAGTCCTATGCTGAAATCCAGTAGGATTTCTTGGAAGCCCTGCTAGGCTGACAGAATGCCAACTGGACTAGAACCCAGTCTTGGATGGCAACAGGATACAATGGCTTTGTATGGCTTTTCTTCTTAAGACAGGTTACCTTTGTACAAAAAAGTGAAGAAAATCCAGCTGTTCTTTCTATCCTGCAATGTTCTGCAAAGCTTAAAGCATACTCATTCCCAGGTACAATGGTCTCTAGAAGGATCAGTGCATTGCAGACCTTCTGCCAAGATGGCATTTAAGGAGATTTTTTGGTGGAAAACCCCAGTCTATAAAAACTAAGTCTGGTTGGGGTATAGAAGTTTGCACTTTGAACCCCCAATACAGTTTCACTATTGAGGAGCCCTTGATGAGGAAGACAGGGCTTGACACCATTTGAAGAAACCATGAATGCACTAGCACATTGGGAAAGCCTTTTGCAAGATAAGATGGTACAGTCAGCCACAAGAAAAATTGCATGGAAGAATTGCAACAATATCCTATGCATATCTGCTTAGAAGCCCTTTCAGGTTCAGAGGAATTATTCCTAGGTTAGGACTGCAGCCTTGGGAGCATGCCCACAATGATATTTCAGAGTAGTTCAGCCATATGTGGTCACAGGAAAGAGTTAAAATGCAAACATCATGACTTTGGATAAAATTGTTAAGGGCTAAAACTCAAATTTTGGGCACAACACAGAAAAAGGGACAGGGCGTGCAAGAGACATACAAATATATATCTACATATAATTTTAAAAGCACACTTGTATTTGGCACAGTTTTGCTTTTGGAGGGAATGTTAAAATTTTTGACTTAAAAAAGTACAATAAGAAGCTGAAGTTAAAGAGTATCCAATAAGGCCACATGGCAAGTTCATCAAAGTGCAGGTATTAACCAAGGAGAACTCCCAAAGCATCCTGCAGCAAAGGCATGAGAGGTAGGCAGGCCACTCCTAAAGATCCATGTCAGTGGTACCCGAGGAGGTCTTCAGTGGCACAGAGTCAAAACCATCAGAGGTTCTCTAAAGGCAATATAAAATGAAGCATGATTAAGACTAGGCAAGACATGTTGCATTTTTCTCAGATTGTTTTCCCATTTCAAATCCCATTTCATCAACCATATTACTAGTGACCAAGTAAACAATTCTGTTCACCTCCATCTGCAAAAGTGACCATACAGTAATTACTTCCAAGTTGTTAAGAAGATGCTTGAGATAAGACACTGTTATTATTTGCACTCTTAGGGAAAGGGCAGGTTTTTTTTTTAAAGGAGATATATAGAAATTATTGAAAATTTACAGCATCTAGACCAAGGTGGGTAAAGTGCATCTCTGCAGATGTTGTTGGCCTGCCACTCCCATCTGCCCTAGTCAGCACTGATGATAGTGAGAACTGCAGGGAGGTCCAAGGACTTCTGGAAGGTTGCACTTTGCCTACCCTGTACTGGACTGAAGACCCAGGGTTGACTCAGATAAAATAATTTGCACGTGGTAGGATAGGAGGAGAAATACACTCACCACTTTATACACTAGCTAAATTCCTATAATTTATCCCATGCAAATTTGGGACGCAGAATCTGCCATTGCTCTCACCAACTCTATCAGAAACCCCATGGCCAGTTCTGGTTCAGATGAAGAGGCAGACAACACAGAACCAGTCACGCATTTACTTTCAACAGTACGATGAGAAACCATATATTTAAGAGACAAGCTAGATTACATTCTCTGTACTTGCCTCTTGAATTAATACCCATTAATGTGTCTCCAGTACACGTTTAGCTCTCTTGCCTTCCTCCTCCAAATACAGGAGGCTACAGCTGTAGAAAGCTGCAGCAGAGTCAGGATTTCTCATAATGCAGGTCCTCCTCTATATCCCAGCCAGACCACATTGTCATCCCATCTAATGCCCGGGATTGCTATATGCCCTTACTTAGCTGACTCGTTTTTAGACACACAGGGTCACAAGACAATACCATCTGTATTTGGTCTCTATCTACCTGGAAGCCTCTTATTTTATTTTACTGAAAACAGTCCTACACACAGAGTGCTGCCATGCCTGATTGTACCTAAGAGAAGTCTACAGCAAAACAAATAACTGCATTAGAAAATAATAACAAAGCATTGGACCATTAACTGGAACATTAGTCAGTGCAATGGGAAACACAGCAGGACATGTAGAGAGGCTCAGGGGGCTGAAGAAAGGGCACAAGTCTATCCTGGGGCAAAGGTGTCACAATCATAAATATTTCAGTTTAGTGTCAGATCTGCACAAACTGTCAATTTTGATGCCCTTCTAGCCCATGGAAGGCTAACTGTATCTGATGTATTCAATTTTGTGAGGAAGTACATTTTTCTGTTTTACTATTCTTCTCTGTCAAGTTTAGCAGAGCAGAGAAAAAGAATCAGTCCCTCCAGCCTTCAGCCTTGCATAATGTTATGCTCATTAAGACCATTACTCACAAATAGCTCCAAATCAAAAATCAAAGGGATACTGACTACAAGGGAAAAATACATGTACACCTCAGGGGTATTTTACATATTAGGTGAATTGGAACACTGTCTATTTATATGTGACCTAGGGGAAAAAATGGACATGCAAGGCATCTGTCAAGTTAAATAAACAGTGGAATCAATCCCAAGGCCTCCATTGCTTCATTTTGCCCATAAGAGCAGCTGGGACCCACAAGCACCTCACCTTGGTAGTGAAAGCCTTTATTTTGCCAAAAAGGGAATTCTTGCTTGTGAATAACAGGTCATCTTCTGCATCTTCCCCCTCCATGATGGCACAACTGTCAGCAGCTGGCAGCTCACTATCCTTGGCACTGGCATTCATCACCAGCTTGGAATATTTATATTCTAACCTTCAAAGAGACAGACAGAAAGTAAAATTGAGAGAGAGAAAGAGAAAGCACTTGCAGGGCTCCAGGTTCCTGTGAACCTCTCGAGAACTGAGCATCAGTGGCCTCTTTTTGGCATCATCCATTAATCTTCTAACCGGTTGACCCACTTTTTGGCTGCTCCTCCTCAGAGCCAACTTTTCTTCTTCTAGTCACAACAGTTCCTCACTCTGGAACTCACTCACTCTCCTCTATAAACTAAAATGAGTTTATATAAGTGTGAATTGATTTTTTCCCCCTTTTCCTTTTATTTTTTTAAAAGAATTAAAATTTGAATTATTCATTATACATACAAATTATATATACATTTATATTTCATTCCTTTTCCCCCTCCCCCCACCCAATGCTGGAATGGTATATCATAATTAATTTCTTTTTCCCTTTATGTGGTATATCATTTTAACTCTACCATCCAGATCCTCATAGCCCTCTCTCTCCTTTACAAACTCAATCGATTTCTCCCACCTCTTGGACCAGTTCTCTTCTCCCAACTGACCTTGATATAACCTTCTCTTCTCCAATATATAATCAAACAGCATATAGTCTGCTATATAGTATTTCCATCTATTAAGGTCCCACTTTGCTTCATCCTTCCAGCCACAGTCAATCAAGTGTGGATTGATATGATAATATGTACAGTACTTTTTGTTAGTGGGCAGAGTAGTGGAGAAACTGAACTGAAGGATAGATTTAAGACTGATGAAGGCAAAGTACAGGAAAAACACAGGCTTGGCTGAAAGCTAAACATATATTATTCAATGGGCAATGTTATTTGAGCAATAACCTGAGTTTCTATTTTTGTCTGTCTGCTATGTTCAAAGTTATCATCTGACTTGAAAGATAAGCTAGCAAAGGATAGAGTACCGTGTAGCTATGACTAAGAAACAAGCATCAGGACCTGGCAAGAACAGGAGCTAGCTTACTTCTGATTTTTCTTCCAGAAGTAGCAAGTCATAACAGTCAGTAGGATAGCAGCACAAGTCCCAGCTGAGATTCCCACTTTTAGCCAGAAGTCCATGGTTTTGCAGATGCTGACTCTCTGCTCTGGGAGTAGGATGCCTCCTGCACAAAGCTTTGGCTCCCGCCAGACATATGTGGTTCTCTGTAAAAGAAAAAGCAGGTGGGTCTTCCTTTTCAGTCATACATATCCCTAGCACATACAGGCAAACAGCAGTAGTGCTAATTCCTCATTACATGTAATCAGTAGTACCAGTTGCTGCAGGGATTTTGAAGGAGATAGATATATCTTAGCAAAGACACTAACAGAGCTGTTGCAAAATGATGCCAAAGGATTTTATCATCTAAGGCCTTTGTATCCTACACATACTTATCTGAAATCAGTAGAGGTGATGTAAAAATGTTAAAGATCAAACCATGGGTGCTCCCAGACTAGGCATTTATTGTGCAACCACCCTGGGTCTTTGTTTGTGGTATTGGGGAGGGGACCCAGATGTTGTACCTCATTTACAACTCTCCCTTGCTTTCTCATCGTTTCTTCTTTTCCTTTACTAGAAAAGAAATCCATTCATGATCTACCATTACAAAAAGGATCTAGTAGCTGCACAATGCTTTTTGACTGGAAGTTCTAGGAATTCTCCACATGGAATGGTAACAATTCCAGCGGAAGTCATTGTTTCCTTCTATTTGACTCCTATGGCTTTTCTTACATGCATGTTCATTACTGACAGTTGGGGCCTGATAGCTTTGAAAGGCTCATTTTAAAATTCATGAAACTTTGTGTAAGAACATGTAGCTCTCAAGCCCTGGAGACAACAAAAACTGAAAAAATAATTGATTCCAAGTTTCTACCTGTATCCCTCCAACACAGGCACTGATGATGGCATGGTAGTCATCTGTAGAACAGAGGGGGCAAGCTTCAACGGTCTCCCACAAGAAATGAAAAGTGCATCCATCGCAGGTTCCATCAGGGCATTTGCTGTTTGCAGATTGCAAGAAATCATTTTTAAATGGAGTCAAATCATTTGTTCATCTCTCCAGTATTAACTAGACTCAAAATTTAGGGGTCTGGCATGGGACCTTTCCTCAACTTACTTCCAAAGATCTTTTAACCAGTGATTGATTCCATAGGCTAGGGACAGGCAACTTTTAAATGGTAGGGAGATTGCATTAGCCTCCCGCCAGGAGACCTTTGAGGCCCACCCCTCAAGCATCTACTCCCAGAAAAAGTCAATGTTTTTGACCCCAAGTGCCATCTAGGGGACAAGGGGGCATACAGGCCATGTTCAGGGGCCTTCTTGGGCTATTTTTAGACCAGGAGAGGCTTTTTTTAACCAGCAGGAAGTGAGCAAAAGTCACCTCCTGTTCTAAAAAAGCCCTCTCTTGGTTCTAAATTGGCTGAATGTAGGCCCAAAATATGGTGTTCATGCCCCTCTATACCCCCTAGAGAGCATTTTGAGTAGAAAATTGACCCCTGGTGGGGTCTAGGGGGTCTTCAACAATGATGGAAATGCCCTTCACAGCCCAGAGAACTTTGGGAGGGGCATTTTGGAGCAAAATATTTTTGACTCCTCAGGGGCCCTGGGAGTCACATGCAGCCTGCAGACCTCACTTTGCCCATTCCTGCCATAGACCAATGCTAGGCCAGAGCTTGGAAGAGTTATTTTTTGGCTATAACTTCCAGTCATCATATATACTGGCTTTAAAGGCTGGGGGCTTCTGGGAGCTATAATGCAAAACAGTAACTTTCCGAAGCTCTGATTATGACTCATGTATACAAAGCATGAATCCTGCTATTGAGCCTAAAAGCAACCCTTAAAATCCAAAGGTTTTAATAGGCTCTGTTCTCAGAATCAACTTCCATATACCTAGTGGACCTCTGCTTTTAAAGGATAATGATGATGTAGAAGGAAGTGGTACGTTATATGTAAAGGTATTTTGTAAAATCATATAGAATAGCTTGTGCTGACAAGTGTTGGAAATACTTTTGGTTAGGATATCTATAAATATGAAAACAAACGGGTTCTAGGCATTATTATTGCATCAAACCAGATACAACAGCAGCATTTAAACCTTTTACAGATGGGAGCTTCACTTCCCCATCAAGGATAAAGCATAGGAAGTCAAGAATTTAACACTTCCCTTTGCATCATTTTGCATTTTATATCCCCACCCAAACAAAAATATCGTTTGGCTTGGGCTGTTAAGTAAAATATACATGCACTTGTATGTTTTTCCTCTTAAAATAAATAGCAGCAGGGTAAGAGCAGATTTTAACTGGTATCATGTTACAGGAAGACAAGGTTTAACCTCGTCTCCCCCAGTGCTGAAACTGTGATCTGGATTTGGGACTTGCATGGTTGGTACTTGCAAAAAGCTTTAAGAGACAGAGGGCCTTTCTGCACCACACTGTTATAGTGCTATTATTCCACTTCCAACATCCTATAGAATCATGGGGTTTTCAGTTTAGGGAGGGGTGTTTAGAATTCTCAGCCAGAGAGCCTTTGGCTGTGGGATGCAGGAAGATGAAGTCCAAAAAAGTAAGTTTTCCAGGTTGTTCCGTTTTCTTTCCAGGATTGATGTCAGGAGAAATCAGTTCCTCACAGTGCAGTCTCCTTCATCTAGCAGTAGTTCTTAAACCTTTTCTTTACCGTTTACTCCCTTTAAATATCTTTTGTTGCTACAGAGCACCAAGACTTAACTCAAGATTTAAAACCCTAAAATGCATCAAATGTTTGTTTAAAGTTGCTCACCAAGGGATCTTCAAATTTGGAGAGAAGGGAGAAATAAGTAAACGCATATACCCCTATTACA
Source organism: Cyclura pinguis (assembly GCA_030412105.1). Taxonomy (NCBI): domain Eukaryota; kingdom Metazoa; phylum Chordata; class Lepidosauria; order Squamata; family Iguanidae; genus Cyclura; species Cyclura pinguis. Next base: position 68,014,715 of record CM059602.1, on the reverse strand, counting down.
ATATTTTTATTGGAATGATTCCATAAAAATTTAAAATCATTGTCATCATCATGCCTGAACACTAAACCATGGCTTAATTTTACTTGTTAATTTTAATTAATTAATTAATCAATAAGAAGGCTGGTGCTGCATTTCACTTACAAGCCTTGTTATACTGGGCTTAATAGCTGAAACTTGTATTCTGATTTCTGACTCTATGTTTTTCAAATTGTTTCTATACTTATGTTCAAGATAAACAAGAGGAGAGAATGATTTTTCACACAAGTATGTCATATGAAAAGCATCAATAGTTTCATAGCCCTCTTTGATAGTTGCAGAAATTCTGCTTGTAAGTAAATCCAGAAATTTGTAAAGAATTCTTCTTTAAACTGCAATTTCAGAGCACCATCCATGGATATTTCTATGAGCTTGTTCTCCTCCACTACTATGAGCTTCTCCAGTTCATTCACATTAACTGAAAATGGATCTCTAACCCAGCTTCACTGGCATATGGACCGGGGGGGCTATGAGGGCGGTCCACTCCGGGTGGCAATTTTTTGGGGTGCCCTGTGTGATGCGGCCATGCCCCTGCCCCTCTGCCCCCCTTTGCCCTGCCTCCCCCACACACTCCAAGCTATGCAGCTGTCCAGCTTGCTTCAGAGGCAGGAAAATATTCATCGAATCTATGCTGCAGATCTTTCAAATGTCATGTGATAAGTGATGTGTCCTCTTCAGGCAACTCTTTGTCAGTGGCACCAAGAAATTTTTTGACATTTGGAAATGTCTCAGAGTTTTGGTTCGATAGGTAATGATGCCACAATTCCAATTTTTTCATTGTTCCTTCAATGTTGTCTTCAAGTTGAAAAATTGTTAACTTTTTTCCTTTGAAGATTTGAGTTGACTCTATTTACATGGGTGCAGATATTTGACAGATATACTAATTTTACTGACCAAGAAAAATCTGCGAAACATTTGCTGTGAAATTGCTGCTCCATGAGGAATAATCTTATTTCATCTCTCGATGCCCAGAAACAAGACAGAACTTTACCTCATGAAAGCTAACAAACTTCACAGTGCAGCAAAAGTTGGTGGTATTCACTATCTGTATCTTTGTAAAGCTGCTTAAAATGTCTTTAATTCAGTTATTTACTTGCAGTTTTAGCTTTTCTGGTATCTTCTTAGCAACTTCTTAGCAACTAGAGCTCTCCTGCGTACACAGCAGTGGTACCAAGTCACTAATGGCATGATTTCCTTAATCTATTCTACAAGTCCAATAAGCTTTCCAGACATTGCTTGTGCCCCATCTGATTTATTATGACCTTACAGAGACCCTATCACAGAGTTTTCTTGAGAAATGTTTTTCAAAGAGGACTTGCTATTGCATTCTTCTGAGGCTGAGAGGGTGTGACATGCCCAAGATCACTCAGTGGATTTCCATAGCTGAGCAGGGATTTGAACCTAATCGAAAACTCAAACCACTACCCCACACTGGCTCTCATAGGATACATGCAGAACATGCATTGAGATTGGAAACAAGTATACTTGTTTCCAGTGTGAAGGTGCACGGAAACTAGGCATTCTCCACAGGTGGAAAAGCATGCCAACTCCCCTTCAAAGATACAGCTATATATTCCCAAAATGGAAAAAAAATACCTGTGACTCTCGTCATCTGCATATTGTATTTCTGAACTAACAGTGATGGTAGGCTTTCAGTTGCCTTTTAACATCATTCAAATGTTTCTCTAAATTACTTCCCCCTCCTCACCAATTTCTGATATGCCCCATTGTAGAGATTAGGGCATATTTCCATTTTAAAGGGACATAGCTGCCATTGAGATAAGTAAAAGTTATCAAACTTACTTTGGCACAGAGAGAGTTCCAGACTGGAGCTTTAGGGGATTACATCTCACTCTGATGGCAGTGGCTCTCCCATCATTACATGTCTGGGTCACATCATTGGATCTGCAAGGTAACCAAATATATTAAATTATGATATGCCTGCAAGAGGTGCCAATCCCACATCTTGTATAGAAATCAGGCTCATGTGCACAGTTGGACATAAGACCGAACTCTTTACATACAAGAAGGAAGGAAGCTTCATCTTCCAGCACTAAAGAAAAAATTCGATTTACTGCCTTGTTCTCTGGAGTTGGACTTGTTTTCATGTTTGGAAGGTAGATTCTACAAGGTCAATGCCTCCAAAATTCCCTGTGATGCTGAAATATTGCCAATCACTGTTCAAGATACCCAGGTTACCCTAAATGCATTTCATAGCTAAAAGTGCACAGAATCTGCCATTTATCTTTATTTCGCAATCTTTAACTTACCTGTAAAAGAATATTACATCTGGTAGACCCACATTCTCAGCAGGGAAATAGTCAGCAAGAGAAGTGATGTTATCCAGAGTAGGTTGTGTTGTTACTCCTGCAAGTTAGAAACAAACCAGTGAAAAGGAGACCCTGCACAGAGAAGGCTGTCACTCCACCCTAGACTGGAACGTGCCCCCATCCCTCTAAAATATACATTGAGAAAGAGTCCCTCTTCAAAGGAGAACAATTCCATTTCTATTTTATCTTTGCTACTTTCAGCAAATAGGTTTGTTTTCACTCCACCACCACCCCGCCCACTGACTTCTTCCCAAACTTTAACTAGGGATAAGGTAGCATGTGAGCTTTATGACACCTTTGGCTGGGGAGGGGGAACTTGTGTGGCCTTCCAGATGTTGTTCAGGTCCCAGAAGCCCTAGTCAGCATGGCTGATATTAAGGGATGACGGGAGTTACAGTTCAACAGTATCAGATGGGCTGCATAGTTCCTGAATTAGGAGCTCTGTATGTTAATGTGTATTTGGTTTGCTTATTGAGTTACCAAAATTTTTTTTTATCAGAAAAATAAAAATGTAGTCTTTGGACCTAAACTTGGGCATGGAATCCAGCCTTAAAACAGTGACATACTTGTATAGTTTTAATATATAGTGCTGCTGCTGCTGCTGTTGCTGTTTTTTAAAAAAAGACTGCCACGTGGGAGTCTTTCTTTGCTTTTCTGGGAACTGAGCCAAAATTTAACTGCAGCCAAGAGAAGGAGGGACTAAAGGGAACAGGTGCCAATTGGCACTGGGTTTTTTGATTCAAGCAGTCATATTTTTCATCAGAGAACCTACACTGATCTTGCTGGTTCCCAATCTGCCATTTTTATCTAGCAGGCATAAGGGCAGGAGCTGGCCCAGTCACTTCAGTCACCGTATGTAACACTCTAAAAAGGATTCCATCAAGGAGTTGCATCTGTTCTCAGTTCAAAGCACAGGATGACATTCCCAGCAGCTCTCACCTACAAAGCGGTCTGCCAGGCTCACAGGCTGTGAAGACACCACTGTTTTATAACCCATCACTTCAGAAGGGACAATGATGGACTGGCATACATAGGAAGAAGTTGCTTTGGAGTATTCTGTCTCCTTGCCAAGGACATGTATATCAGTGACATTATCCATGCAAGTAGCTGTCTTCCTTCCCTTCAGAAAAGGAGAAAGAGAAGGAGAGAGAGAGAAAAAAACCCTCATAGTACCTTCATTTTTCATTGTAATGAAAAAAGCTTGGTATTTTTTTTTTGAAAGATTCAAAGATTTAGTCTTTCTACCCAAACAGGTTAGCTGCATTCCAACAGTGGAACACTTCCATTAGGGAACAGCTTGAGCCCTCCTAAGATCAAAGCCCCCTTCACTCTTAAAGGAGAGAATGCTGTTATTCAGCAGGAACTAGAAAAGATTCATATGGTACAAACAATCAAAGAGGTAGAATGCTGCTATAAAAGTACCCCTGGCAGTTCTGGCTCTAAAGTGGCACAAGGGCTTTGAAACTCCCCACACAGCAGGAGTAGTCCATATGGCAGGGAACTTTTACAAGTTATGGCTCTGTGTGAGGGAAGCATTTCTTGGAGACCTTGATGTGGCTTGTCTCATATGAGTACATGTACTTACATGATTCCCACAGAGGCTGATGTTGAAGTGATGAAAATACTTCAGTCCTTTTGAGGTAAAGCTGGGTCCCCCTAAAAAGGATGTGCTGTTGGCCAGTGCTGAGAAGTCATACTGCAGAGTCCTGCCATCCATGCTGACTGAGAGGTGACAGTCATTGTAACAGAGAGAGTGGATCTGGGGGAAGCAGGAGAGAATATAACATCAGTTTATTTCCCCACAGAGGAGTTCAGAAGGAGTCAAGTTCAGAGGAATCAAGTTCTCCAGCAGTACTTAAAATTCCTCTTTGTTCTGAGAGAAATCTATCTTGATTTGGTAATTGTTCCAATGCCAGCCACAACCACACCACTCAAGAATCCCATATGCTTCTGCTGACAGGAATCGCTCTCGCCAGTTGTGCAATATGTCCATGGAACCATGTGAATAATGACACAAAACAGATATGAAGTGAGGAATTGCTTAGCTGCTATTGTGCCACTTCCATTTTGGCAGGAAGTAACATCTTTCTGAGAGTGTATATGTGTGTGTGTTGGGGGGCTGTACTTGTGAAACTCCAGGATAATTCCATAGAATTCTTTTCCCTCCATATTCCCCAGGTTTTCCATGTAAAAATATGGAAACTGTTAAAAAAATTTTAAGCAACTCGGAGAGATTGAACTTTTCAATTACATCCATTTTAAAAATGTGCATAGCATCCTTTCAATACCTTTCAGTCCTATGCACCAATATTTGACCCTTTTTGTTGGAAAGTGCAACCAGAAAAATGTGAAGAGTAATATGGTATCAAGAATTGGCCAACCACACAAACAGCATATAATTATTCCAACTGATAAACGTACAGATCTTCCCATTCACAGTTCATGAGCTGCAGTTGTGGGCATGGTTTAGAACTTATGAAAAAAATACTTTTCTAAAAAAAACCCCCAAACTATCATTTAGTATTATCCTATGCATAATAGGGCAGACATTTCAGATCCAAAACAGTTCCATAAGGTTGCAGTTGTATTAGTATACTACCATGCACAACTTACTACAAGGAATTTCATCTTCTTTGACCTAGGTATATTGGAAGATACTACTGTAGACTGAAGATGTGTTCACACCAAGCCATTATTCTTTGGGAGGAAGAGAAAGGAAAATACCATATCCTCACAGAACGTTATGCCACTGCTCTTTGTGGATGTACAACTTGCAGCAGCATACGTGTATCACTAGAACAAATCATATGTCAAGAGTCGTGCATTCTGTGAATGGACATGCTGGGCTCCTACTCATAAGCAGATATATTGACTGGGAGGCCCTCTCTCTGCCTTCTTCAGCCAATGGATCTGTTGTAAATTTTACATGAGGGTTTATTTTGTCAGTTATTTTTTATTAATTGAACTATTTTTATCTTGACCTATTTCTGAGAATCTCAGGTTTAAAGCTACACAAATAGATTTAAAACAAATTTAGAACTATTCAACCAGTATATGTGTGTATATATATATTAATGGACCATGGGTGTATGCACACGTATCTGTGTTTAAACATCCACCAATTACTGTATTTGCTGGCATATAAGACGCACCCTTGTATAAGACACACCTCATTTATACACTGGTAAATACCATTTGCCAGCATATTAGACACACTGGCATATAAGGCACCCTATTTTCAAAGAGTATTTTTCAGGAAAAAAAGTGAATCTTATACACCAGCAAATACAGTAATATGTATGTAACAAGAATTATATATATTTAAATACATTTTATTTAAATGGTTGCATTGGTACAGGGAAGGGAAGGAATCAAAATAACAGAAGGGTAATACTTCTATTGTGCTCAGCTAATATACTGCAGAGTAGCAAACAAATAATGATCTCAAAAGTCAGCTCAACATTTTATGAATTTCTCATGCTGCTACTAAAAATATATTTTCCCGCTGTTGTTTCAATCTAATTTAATAGATATCCCTCTGTAAATTAAATCAATTACTAGCTGCTTACCCTGTCTTTTGTTTAAATAAGTCCAAGGCCATTTCTGCACAATGGGGCTGTGCTGCTTCTGGGACAGGATGGCAGCAGTCAGCAGGTCGTGCTTCTGCATGACACAGTTACTGGCCCGCTGCCATCCTGTCCTCAAGTAGTATGCTTGCACAGTTTTCACAAAATGGAAAAATTCCATTTTGCGCCGTGCGGAAGCCATGGAAGCTCAAGGGCAATTCTTCTTTCTGTAGTGCAGCAATGGAAAGTGCCCGGCTGCGCTGTTGAAGGAAGAGGCAGTGCCATCGTGCTCCCTTCCACATGGAGCGAGCAGGTACAGAGGGGAGCGTTGCTGATGTGCTCCCTTCCAGACCCAGGACTGCAGCACAACAACACGGAAGAGCGTCGTTGTGCAGAAACGGCCCAAATGTATGCAGCTGTCACACTTTAGGAATCATCCACAGTAAGGAAAAGAAAACAGTACCTTGTTGCTTTTTGTGCCAGGGCCACAAGGGATGCAAGCCTGCTTGCCATAAGGCTGATGAGCTTTCAGATAAGTGTCTGATGCACATGGATAGCAGCCACCAGACTCTCGGTCAATGTAGTGTCCGTGGGGACAGGAAGTACAGGATGAGCCAGAAGATTCAAGAGCACACGGTCGGCAGTAGGAAGCTACACCATCTATGACATTGGTTACATTGATAGAGTATAGCTTGGCAACATCATTTGTGTATTTCCTTCCCTTGAACAAAATACAGAAACTACTATAAGTGCTTTACAGAACCAGAAGTATTTTAAAAAGTTAAGGCAGAGAACTGCAGCAATAGTTTTCTGCCTTTTTAGCTACAACCTCTCCTATTTTGCAGGATGCTGAAATATTCCTGATTCTTAGTGACAGCTGTTCCATAAAAGGATAATTGTGAACAGAAGATCTTTGAGGAATTCACCATTCTTACCGCTTCGTGGTATGCTGTCCTTTGGAAGGCCCACGTGAAGCTCATGGTGGCATTCTTCTCAATGATGTAAGTGTAGGACTGCTTTCCCTTAGATCCAACCCATGTTTCCACAGGTGTGTTCGTTCTGGAATTCACACCCTACCAGGAAGGGAATGACAGGGAACCAGTGAGTAAGGAAAAGACAATGATTTCCACCCAAATAACTCTTTATTATAGATGCAGAATAGTAATAGTTCTGTAACTTTAGGATGAAGTAGAGGAATTATGCTGGCAGTGAGGCCACGAACATCTCAAAATAACAAGCTGATGGCCAAGGGAATGGGGTACCAGCAGCAAAGTGAAAGGAAGGAGACTGAGGGGAAAACACATTTAAGTTGTGGCTACAGTACTTTGGAGAAATATCCATGCCCATCCATTGTAGAAAAGCTGAAGTTGATTGTACCATGGAAAACATGGAGAGAATTGAAATATTACTGTTTATTCCATAACTTCAGATAATCAAAATACAAATGTTATATTTTTATCACTCTCATGTGATAAATTTTTTGTATTTATGTACCTATCAAGCTGGAACATTATGGTGAGCATAATGGTAAAAGGCCTGAAAACCCTGGTCTATGAGGAGAGGCTTAGAAAGCTGGGTATGTTTAGCCTGGAGAAGAGAAGGTCAAGATGTGACATGATATCCATGTTTAAATATTTGAAAGAATGTCATGGCAGATGGGGCAACGTTGTTTTTTTGCTGCTCCAGAGAGTAACACATGGAGCAATCATAGACTCACAGAAATGGAGAGTTGGAAGAGACCACACGGGCCATCCAGTCCAACCCCCTGCCATGCAGGAACACCCTCAAAGCACTCCCGACAGATGGCCATCTAGCCTCTGCTTAAAAACCTCCAAAGAAAGAGACTCCACCACACTCCAAGACAGCATATTTCACTGCCGGACAGCCCTGACTGTCAGGAAGTTCTTCCTGAGGTTCAGGTGGAATCTCCTTTTCTGCAGCTTGAATCCATTGCTCCTTGTTCTGGTCTCTGGAGCAGCAGAAAACAAGCCCTCTCCTTCCTCTACATGGCATCCCTTCAAATATTTAAACATGGCTATCATGTCCCCTCTTAACCTTCTCTTCTGCAGACTAAACATACCCAGCTCTCTAAGTCTGTCCTCATAGGGCATGGCTTCCAGGCCTCTCACCATTTTGGTCGCCCTCCTCTGGACCTGCTCCAGCCTGACCATGTCCTTCTTGAATTGGGGTGCCCAGAACTGGACACAGGATTCAAGATGAGGTCTAACCGAAGCAGAGCAGAGTGGTACCAGTACCTCCCTCGATCTAGACACCATACTCCTATTGATGCAGCCAAGAATTGCATTGGCTTTCTTGGCTGCCGCATCACACTGCTAACTCATGTTCAGCTTGTGGTCTATTAAGTCTCCCAGATCCCTTTCACACGTACTGCTATCCAGCCATGTGTCCCCCTCCTATATTTCGGTATTCCATTTTTTCTACCTAAGTGTAGGACCTTACACTTCCCTCTGTTGAATTTCATTTTGTTAGCTTTGGCCCAGCTCTCCAATCTATCCAGGTCATTTTGAATTTTGATCCTGTCCTCTGGCGTATTAGCAACCCCTCCCAATTTGGTGTCCTCTGCAAATTTGATGAGCATGCCCTCTATTCATTCATCCAAGTCGCTGATAAAAATATTGAACAGCACTGGGCCCAGGGCAGAACCCTGTGGCACCCCGCTAGTCACTTCTCTCCAGGATGAAAAGCAACCATTCGTGATCACCCTTTGGGTTCGGTCGGTCAACCAATTACAAATCCAACTAACTAACTAAATCCAACAAATCCAACTAACAGTAGCCCTGTCCAGCCCGCGTTTTACTAGCTTCTTTGCAAGAATGTCATGGAGAACTTTGTCAAAGGCCTTACTGAAATCAAGAAATGCTACATCCACAGCATTCCCTTCATCTATCAAGCTAGTAACTCTATCATAAAAAGAGATAAGATTAGTGTGGCGTGACTTATTTTTGAGAAATCCATGTTGACTTCTCGTGATTACCGCGTTGCTTTCTAAGTGATTAGAAACTGACTGCTTAATGATCTGCTCCAGAATCTTTCTGGGTACTGATGTCAGGCCAACTGGGCGACAATTATTTGGATCCTCTTTTTTTCCCTTCTTGAAGATGGGGACAACATTTGCCCTCTTCCAGTCTGCTGGAACTTCTCCTGTCTTCCAAGATTTCTCAAAGATTATAGCAAGCGGTTCTGAAATGACCTCTGCCAGTTCTTTTAATATCCTAGGATGCAATTCATCTGGCCCTGGAGACTTGAGTTCATCCAGTGTGGCCAGGTATTCCTGTACCACCTCTCTACCTATTATGTGCCTCATTTCCCCTGCTTCCTCACCTGCTCCCCAACCGCCAGGTTGAGTGCTTGTATCCTTCTGGGAAAAAACTGAGGCAAAGAAGGTGTTAAGTAGTTCTGCCTTTTCTCTTCCCCCTGTTAGTAATTAGCCATCCTCTCTGCGCAGCGACCCTATCCTCTCCTTCTTTTTCCTTTTGCTACGGACATATTTAAAAAAGCCCTTTTTATTGTTTTTGATGTCTCTGGCCAGCCTAAGTTCGTTCTGTGCTTTAGCCTTTCTGACCTCCTCCCTACATCTCCTAGCTACTTGCTTAAATTCCTCTTTGGTGGTTTCCCCCTTCTTCCATTTCCTGTACAGGAGCAATGCATTCCAACTTCAGGAAAACAGATTCCACCTAAACATTAAGAAAAAATATTGTGATGGTACAAGCAGTTTGACAGTGGAATACGCTGCATGGCAGTGTGGCGAAGTCTCCTTCTTTGAAGGTTTTTAATCAGAGGTTGGATGGCCATCTGTCAGGAGTGCTTTGATTGTATAGTCCTGCATGGCAAGGGATTGGACTAGATGGCCCTTGTGGTCTCTTCCTATCCCAGGATTTTATGACCAGTGGATTTGTTAATTGCATTCTATCCATACATACATTTGTTCGTGTTGTGTGCCTTCAAGTCATTTCTGACTTTTGTTGAGAAGGGGGTTTTCTTTGCCTTCCTCTGAGGCTGAGAGTGTATGACCTGTCAAGGGTCACTCAATGGGTTTCAATGGTTGAGTGGGGATTCGAATCCTGGTCTCCAGAGTCATAGTCCAGTACTTGAACTGCTACACCACACTGGCTATCACACACACACACAGAGATATTCGCGATATTTCTAATCATATCATACTAATCTTATTAACAATATTAACATTACCAGTGGGAGTGATTCTTAATGCACATCTATTTGCAATTTAATATTTTTTCTTACTTTTACTGTAGCACAGAATGAAAGCATGCAGAAGATGTTTATATGTGCATGTCAGCAGACTCGATGTTGTTACATGTTTCACAAAATTAGTAAGAGCATCAAGTATATCCATAATGCGTAACACTGAGAAGGGATCAGAAACCCATTTCGGGTGCTACACTAGATTCCCGCCCCCTGAAACCTTGTAGGTCAGATGACATCAGTGGGAAGGCTATGTTCCTGACATTGTGGATTCAACTTGAAATTACAAATGCAACCTGATGTCATATGTTCCCCAACTGCAGTACTGGCTTTGCTCTGTCCTTATTTTTCCTCTGAGGAAAGAGAGGGAGGAGTAAAGTAGAATGCAAACCTAGGTATCTGCTGCAAGAACATTCCCGCAACCAATATTTGGGTCTAAGAAGTTTTGCTCAACTGAACCTTCACTTCTCCCCACTGTTGACCTTCCCAGTTTAAAGGGTCATTGGCACTGGCCAGGGAATCCCTGCTGTTTTCTCCAGGCTGATTGGAGATAACAGGAGCATTCCGCTTTGCTCAGCTTCTGACTGGGAAGGGGAGTGGGATGGGAAGAAAGATATAGCTTCTGTTTGTCAAGAAGAAAAGGTACAGCTTTTCAGTCCAAGGTTCTATAGATGAGAAAGAAGTAAAAAAAAATGCCAGTCTTTAATGGACTGCGGGAAGTAGGCTGTTTTGACCTATGGCTGAGATCTCAGAAACTCGAGAACAGATCAAGAGAAAATCCATCTATTTTAGAAGGATAAGTTAACTGGAAAAACTCACCACCATGAAATAAAGCTCACAATTCACACTGCAGATAGTTTCAAAGACGAATGTGATTTGTGCTATCTTCTTATTTTCAGAGTCCTCCATTACTGTTTGTGGAAGACTGCAAAAGGACAAGCAAAACTCAGGTGGCATTAATGGTTTAAATTGTTGGTGAGAACTTATCAGAGCACAATGAAAGGGAATGGCCGAAGATGGATACCCTCAGTCAGTGATGCTCACTTTAGAAGTGAGATATTAAAATAAAAGTTAAGAACCAGACGATAATAAATTTGCAATACATTCAAAGAAGCTAAGGGTTGCTACTCACCAACAGGAACAGCACTCCATTGATACACTTGCATTCAGTGCTTGGCTGGGGAGAGCACGTAGCAGCCACCCATAGTTCATACACTTAAAGTGTTTGCTACACAAATGAGGAATTCAGTCCCTCTACTACTTTTTATATTACTGCCCATCACTGAGAAGAACAGATTAAGGACTGCAGAAGTATTGCAAGCACAACACTCTCACTGGGGGAGGACCTACTGCTTGGACTCAATATTTTACTGCACTCACTGTGTTTTGCCTGTATTGCCTTGCCAACACCTGGATTTGCAAATACTCACCTGAAGCCAGGAATCAACAATGTCAGAATCATGAAGTCATTGTCAGATGCTCCTGCTGCTGTGTAGATGTAGTCACCAGCTACTTCCCATCCTAAAAGAAGCAGTCAAGGGCTAACTAAATATAGTGTTCTTCAAAGAGAGGATATTTTTGAGCTGGATACCATCACATCAAATATGTCATTCCATGAACATACACACAGTTCACCATAGGAACAGAAAGTCCATCTGCCCAAGGCCAGAACATAAGTTTATGAATGTTATATGGCAGCAGCTGCTGAAAGCAACAACTATTTGTCTCTGTTTCATCTCATGACACCGAGAATGTCAGCAAGATTTCACCATGCTGCATGTTTCTCCACCTAGTTCTGTGTTCACTGTTTGCTACTCACATGATTAGGACAATTCACATCATGGCGATAGCAAGTAACACTAAGAGTTAACAGGACAGTGAAAGGAGAAGACACAGAGCTACTATCTTCAGTGGTAACCATTCAATTCAATTCCATTCCATCCTGCAACTATTTGTATCTTGTATTACTGAAGGTAATAGATTCCGTCTGATCTTGGAAGCTAAGTATGGTTAGCCCTGGTTAGTACCTGGAGGGGGACGACCAATGACTATCAGGTGCTGTAGGCTAGATTTCAGAGGAATGAAATAGCAGAACCACCTCTGAATATTCCTTGTCTAAGAAAACCCTATGAAATTCATGGTGTTGCCATAAGTTAGCAGGTAATTTGAAGGCACATAGACATACATACATGTCACTATACACAGTGGCTTGTAAGGAGACTAGCTTCTATAGAAGAGAACTTGGACTAGCTGGTTTGAACACACACCACACACACGCCTGTCCTTTCACCCATCTGCTGATCTAAACTGCCTTGCTCTCACAGAGCTGGAGAAGTTCCTTCCTCTGAGACTGAGAGAGTGTGACTTGCCCAAAGTCACCCAGTGGGTTTCCATGGCTGAGCAGAGATTTGAACCCTGGTCTCTAGTGTCATAATCCAGTGCTGAAACCACTACACCACACTGGCTCCCAGAGATGGAGAGGGGCCCAGAGCCAACCAATGAGAAGCTTCAAGGCTGAATAGAAAATTTGAACCCAGGTCTTTTCTACTCAAAGCCACTTCACACTCATTACACCAGACTGGTAATTAATTATTGATCTCAACAAGAAGAACAAGAAGTGGGTACCACAGATTATTCTCACATAACTTGTGAGTAAACTGGCTGCATAATCAAGGAGAAATGGAATGGACTGCTTATCATCAGATAATGTAGCTGCAACACTTCAAACTATGCATATCCACATACACTCCATTAAAATATGCCATTAAGTTACCTGTCATTTGCTTGTATTCAAAACTAATTCCACTGAGGACTGTTGTCTCCATGTTAGAAGGGAGGGTGTTCCACCATTTATATTCAAAGCCTAGTGCTGGTTCAGTCCCAACAGGGCAGTTGACACAACCTGAGAACAGATGGAAATAACATTATTACATCTCAGTGGGAAAACTCAGTTCCTGAAGGCAGCTTTCCCCAAATATATCACCCTCTGGATGTGTTGGACTTCAACAAAAGTCAGGTCCAGCCAACATCATCAGCGGTCAGAGATAATGGAAGTTGTAGGCCAAAACATCTAGAGTTTAACAGGTTAGGAAAGACTGCCTTAGGGAGAAACTGTCTTGATATGTCATGAAGACTCATTTATGCTAAAAGCTTTTTTTTTTTTTTGAAATAAAGAATAAAAACATGCTGCAGAGACACAACTCTGATAGTAACATTTTTCAAGAGTTTTCATGCAGAGTGGCTGAGTTCCTTCACTCAGTATCTATGTGGCAAAGTGCTCTAGTTTACCATATCTTAAGATATACTAGAAAAGAATAGTCTTTTTCCAGGATATAGTAATGTTCCCTGCTTTCACAAGACTAGATCATCTTGTAGGTTTTAATAACATTTGGCAAGCAATCACTCAGGGATTATTCGTTTCCAAATTGGTTAACTTCAAGGGAAAAAAAATCAGTAGTATTCTCTGTATACCACCATAAAAATCTTGATGGATAGAGGGCTCCATCCACTATTCCTTTTATTAGTTAAGTAACCAGGGAGAAGGAACCAGTTTAGTCATGGGTGGACAACCATGGCTCTCCAAGTATCTGTGGGCTGGAGCTTCCATAATCTTTCATCAATGGCTATACTAGCTATGCTTGATGGAAGTTGTAGGTCAATCAATCAATCAATCAAGGGCCACAGCTAGCTTTCCTTACTCTAAACAGATCAAGCAGTCATTTCCATGGTCCTCTGTTTAGTTCAATTACCCTCTTGTCATTGACAAAAATACAGATAATTAGAATTAAGTCAAGAAAAGAAAAGGAAGAGTGAGAACGGAGCTTGCACAAACATCACTGGACTTCCTTTTATCACTTCTGAACCCAGAAGGTATAATTAACATGGAGGCTTCAAATCCCAAACCACTGCTTCTTAGAGAAGGAGCTGCACTGATAATTGCAGAGATCCTACCAGTTTCAGCATTTTTAAGAACATCATTCATGTGACAATTTTTGCCTGGCTCAAAAGGAAACAATGGAATAGCATTACCAGACCCATTTGAATATGTTCCATATGGGCAGGGCTCACAGGAACTGGTGTTTGTCTTGAAAAATCCAGGGTTGCAAGGTGGACACACAGTTTTAATGCCTGATGGTGGCAATTTGACAGCATTTGGAAGATCTTCACTGCAGATTTTTGGCTCAGCCCATTTGTACATTAGCTGAGTCTGTGAAGAGAAAACGACATATGGTTAATAATACCAAACATTTCTACAACATGCTAATGTATAAAAAGCTTAACTCCTCTATACCAGGTATCAGCTTGGGCTGAATCCCAATCAGAAATTAGCCTCAGCAGACTAATTCTTGTGCTTTTCAAGATGAAGCAGACAATCAGAACCAAATTTAAACCTGCAAAAAGTCTTATTGTCAGTTTTGACTTTGTACTGGCCTTTGTACTGTATTGCAGTTGAGAAGACAATCTGCCAGGAAAAAAATAGCACTTTGTTAGGTTTTGTTTCTTTTGAAAATACTCAGGGAGGGAGGAAGAAAAGGAGGGAGGGTGTGATAAATGGCTGAGAAGTACACCTTGTGAGCACACAACATGTTTTACTGAGGTCTTTTGAATTACTGTGCACTGGTGGAGAAATTAAAAGTACTTCTTTTGCTGCTTTCTTTGCTCAGCTATTAAACTGTTCTCTGTGGCAGCAAGCCAGTAGCACTTGAAAATCTGGAGGCTGCAGCTTCAGATTTTTTTTGTACATGATTTCATGTACATGATTTCAAATACTCATTTCCAAACAATTAAATAAACCTTTCTCTCTCAACCTTTTTGACATCATGTGACATTTCTTTTTTTTTTCTTTTTAATAACCATCCTTTGTCTATGCCAATTTAAGTAGGCAGTTAAACCATTCTTTTCCTCTAGTTAGGAAAAAATAATGCATATATTTTTAATTATTGTCATCAGAAAAGAGGATAGATACTGGAAACAGAATGGCCTAAATACCCTGAAGGCACCAGATACTGTCTGATCTTGGAAGTCAAGCATGGTCAAGCCTAGTTCATACTTGGAAGGGAGATCACCAATAAATACCACATGCTGCAAGCTATATTTTAGAAGAATGAACTGGCAAAACTACCTCTGAGTATTTTTTCCTTAAGAAAGATTTCTTAGACAAGAAATGCTTATGAAATCAGTTGGCAGTTTGAAGGCACATATACATATACATGCAGGCAAAAAAACAAACCCAAGACAGTTACATTGGTTTCCATTTAATAATCACCACTTAAGTTACTTTCCTACTTGCTAGTCTACATTGTATCTCTCTATATTCCTTTCTCTAGCCAAGGAAGGCAAGGTATTCTCCAGTCTTTCTTCCTCTTATAATTACGGGGCAAGTTTTCCCTTCATCCAAATTATGGTTCAGCTCTTCTCTTTTTTTGTTTCCCTCTTCTATCTTGTTTGTTTTCAGTCATAGGCCTAAATTCAATTTTACTCCCAAACAGTATAGAACTACAATCAGCCCTCCACAGGGTTTCACTTTTGCGGATTTGAGTCGTGCATAGTTGCCAAACCTTAAAGAGCTTTAACTATTGTTGCTGTTGTTCTGAGCCTTCAAGTTGTTTCCAACTTATGGCAACCTTAAGGCAAACCTATCAAGGGGTTTTCTAGGGCCGTAAGTGTGTGACACACCCAAGGTCACCCAGTGGGTTTTCGTGGCTGAGCAGAGAATCAAATCCTGGTCTCCAGGGTCACAGTCTAATGCTCAAGCCACTAGACCATATAAAATAATTTATTCTGTTAATGCTATACTCAGCCTGGGAAACATTACCATTATTGCTTCTGAAAAAGGTAACTCGCTTTCTAATTTATCATTTCCATTTACCTTTATGTAACAGGTGCAGGGTGGGGTTGTTGTTTGTTAGTTTAACTGTTGAACAAGGGTATCCCATGACTCTCAGCACAAAGCCCTGTGTGCTTCTCCTTTTAAGTTCTGATACTGAAATTCAGGTCACTATACTCAGCAATGTGAACTGCTTCCATCCCCTAAAGGGGGTGGGGGCAGCTCCCAGTCACACTTTTGATAGTTGCTACCATATGGCTTCCTAAGTAACATAAATTCAGCATCAGAATACAAGCTGCAGTGGTAGAAAGGATCTTGTAGTGCTCTGGGCTATACAGGCCACTTTGTCAGCAGTTAAACTAAATAGAAATCTCACATGCATCCTAAATGAGCATAGGCATAATGAGCAATGAAGGCATTCATGAGGAGTAATGTTAGTGTTGTTCCACCACCACTGCATTCAGAAAAGGGATTCATTAGAGGTAACCCTGTTACTTTTCATGTGTTACTTCTAAGCTCTGCCTTTGCTTAACACAATAGCTCCAACTGACCCATTTATGCCAGTTGCTAGACTGTGCCACATGATTCTGCTGAAGCTAGCAGCCTTAAGGAGGATCTCCAGAACCTGTCCATATGTTCACCTCCACCACAATGATCTTGTGACCAAAGAAGGCAGTGCTGGAACTGAGCATTTGGGGGGAACTGTCTCTTAACATGGCAAGGAAAAAGGAGGGATGTTCAGTGGTAGGACCCCCTTTTTTGCATGTAAAGGGGTTCTAGATTCAGTCCCTGGCATCTCCAAGTTCACCTGTCTTAAATCCTGGGAAGTTGCTAATAGGCCAGGTAGAGAATAATAAGATAGGAGGATCAGTAGTCTAATAAATTAGAAACAAATTCCTCTATATCTTCTCAAAGTTGAGGTGCTTATATTCTAAATTAGTTTTGTGCTGCTTTTTTGCACCTGTATAAAGAGCATTGCAAGAATATTCCAGAAGGATAAAGAAGGGTTAGCTTCATTTATGTTCTCCTGGGAAAAGATCAGCTGATGGGACAATAATCAAAAGGCTCCCTTATCTGGGCTAATTCCACATGGGAAATGCCTGGTGGCTTAAAAAAATTGCTGCTCTGCTACAAGTGGATTTGCCATTGACTTTCCACAAATACAGGATATGGAATGATTTGGGTTTGAGTATATATGTGTGTGTACTGTTATGTTTTGTCCACATGGAAGGGGAATGAGTCATGAATAAGATAATCCCTCTCTCTCCTAAGGTAACTGTGGGCTCTTGGTCAAGTGGCTGAGCCTGCTACCTTCTTTTTTAAACCCTTTTTATGAAAGGGAAGGGGAGGCTTGACTTTTTTGTCTGCTTCCTCTCCTATCAGATCTGTCATTGTTTGCAAAATGAGCCCTACAGATAGAAGGGGACACTACAGAGCAGCTGCCTGTTAGATGACACTGCAGCTTCCTGCCGCACTCAGTCCAAAAGATGTGAAAAGCAGCAGGGTGAAGAGGTTGTCTCTCCCCTCCCATCTCCACAGTTTCAATCGACCTTGAAAACTGCAAGGGGTTAATGCTTAACTGAAAAGGAGATTTCCTCTCTCAGCAACACAATATCTTGCTGCTTCCTAATAGCCACAGGTGACAGAAGAAGTATTTGCATCCTTCCTATTACCAATACTTGGAGCCAGCTCACTTCCTCCAGAGAGATCTAAGCACTAGCATTCCCCAACATCAATAAAAATGATTCTGTTTCTTTCAAGTTATGATCAGGTTACAGATATGTTTTAATATGCCTGTCAAAGGCCATAGCTAAATCCTATATTTCAATACCTGATTTACCTATTAGGGATTCATTCTGGGAGTTGACGAAGTCAGAAAGCAATTAATTAATGGGGTCGTAATGCCACCACCTGCCAAGAACCTGAAGCAGCTCAGCTTTTATCAGCCAAATGCATCTATATGCCTTATAAAGGACAAACCAAACACCAGCAAAAAATTAAACAAATTAAAAGGGAAGATGATGTCTTTGCAGGAAGCGAAAAGCCACTGCTTGCCATATGTTTTTGTTTGCAATCAAGAAGGGAAGAGGAGAAAAAGATGACTGTGATTGGCTTGTCTTTCCTAATAATATGTGATTCACCTTTTTGAGGGACAACTACTTTCATATTGCTTCATCTAAATATTCTCTTGCCTGTAATTTTAAAGGTTTTGCACTGCTCTTCTGCTCTTTCCTTTACTGGTAAGAAAGGATGGAAACAGTATGTGGAAAAATACAGGAGAGTTATCGGAAGGTGGCTATATCATGTTTTCCCCTCCTCTTAACTTTAAACACAAAGAACTGAGCATGACAACTCTTCTGCAACTCCCTCTTCTATGAACTCTTCTGGGATAATAGGAAAGGAATACACTTTAATTCTGAAAGTAGATCTCCACATGGTGGTGCTATATGCACATAAGCATCAGTCATCAAGGAACACAGAATGCTTCTAAGCAGGTACAGCTGTGTTGCACTTCCAGAATCTAAATAAGAAGCTAAAAGAGCCCCACTGTTCAAATGTCACTGTTGTAGTAACAATGAATTGTAGAAGCTGCATACCTCTCCATTTGTATCACACGCTGTATGAGTATAAAAATAATCCTTATCTGTACAGGCTGGGCGGGGCTTGCATGACGAAGAACCTGGTTCTTTATTGTAGAAAGAAACAATAGTTACAGTCACATGAATTTATACACACGCACATGCACACACACAATGCAGGAACAACTGAGCAGAAACCTGTTTTAAAGACATTATGTCTCTGTTCACATAATCTCTGGGCTTCAGGTATCAATCATACCCACCACAAAATTATCCTGTGTATTTGACTGACCTGCTACAGGGTTGTGGTGTACTGTGGTGTGTGAAAGTATGCATATATACATCTTTGCACATATATTCATGGTTTCCAGTGCTAATATTTGCTCTTGTAGAAACTATTGGGAAGTTCTACAAATAATGTGCCTCATCTTTGCTTAAGGCAATTAGTTCTGACAGGAACAAAGACTAAGATTTTGTATAATTAACTTCTGTAATAGGAGCAGGCAGTTAGCAGTCTTTAGCACTTTTCCATTAAACTCAGTACCCTTCTCCCCAAGTTGAGATAGAAGTACTCAAAAACCAGTAGCTCACTGTTTCTCTTCCAGACGCTTTCCAGCAGTCTAGTACGTTGCTTCAAATGATACGTTTTGCCCATATCGTTACCCCAGTTTAGGTTAAAGTGGCACCAGAATTTTCAAAGAGAATAATTTGTAGACATTTGGTTTAAAATCTTTCTGAACAATGATTTTAGCTAGCAACAAATCAGAACACTGCAGGACAATGTGCAAAATGTTAACACTACCTCACAATGGCAGAGTGCACAATGTTCAGCCTGAATCTCATCAGATACAGCACATGCAGCAAAAACGAATGGAATTTGGAGGCAACTTTCAAGTCTTTTTTCTAAGCCAAAGATGGACAGCTGTTGGATTGAAACTCCCACTAGCCCTAGCCAGCATAGCCAATGGTAAGGAATGATGGGAAGTGCAGTCTAATATCTGCAATGCTACAAATAGCCCACAGCTGCTCTAGGCAACAAGTTCCAGTGAGGGAGGGGCAGACAATTACAGTTACCATTGTTCAATGATAAAAACACATCCTGTATGGGAGAATTATGTTCCAAATAAGAATCTGTATATCAAAAACATGCTTGAAATTAAGACCTCTATTCCTAAACAAGGGTGTGCGCATGACGTTGGACTACAATTCCATCACTCCAGGTAGGATGGCAAAGGGCCAGGAATGATGGAAGCTGTAGCCCATTACCAAAGTCCAATATTCTGAATCTGTGGACTGAGACCTAAATTTCACTGTGAGGGCAAAATTATATTTGGAGATTTAATTTAAAGAAAAAGCTAAGCCACCCCCCATCTCCCAAGCATCTAGTTTTCTATGGGGAGGGTATTCATCCATTTGTACTGATGAGCATTCAAATCATGTGAGTTTCTCATAAAGTGGAGCCGCCAAGACACAAGTAAACCACATCAGTCAGAACTAGACCTAAGATGCAACAATTGATGTGGCCATCAGATTTTTTTTAATTGGTCATTTAAACTTTTACCAACCCAGAGTCTCCAGAGAGTGGGGCAGTACAACTCGCATCTTCCCCATCCTGCATGGCTAATAGTCATGAAGGTTACAGTCAACAACACAAGAGGCTGTAATGCAATAACATTTGGGAAAGGCTGACATAGAGGACTACTAAAACATAAATGTGTTTGTTGCACCTACAACTGAACCTGTGTTTTTCTTCCTATAATGACAGCAAAGCATATCCTTATAGTGTACAACTGGGAAAAAATCAAGCACTTTGACTTATAACTTTATTATAGTCACAGGCCAGGCTTTATAGTTAGAAAATAAACAAGTACAAAGGAACGGGTACATACCAGAAGTCCAAGAAAATTCCAAGATATGTGCATACAATCACAGAACCTTCTTGACTCAGAATGGACTGGATCTTACCAAGAGCTTTTGGAGAGTTCTTAAGGAAAAGCTCCTCTGCCACTACCAATGCCTCCATATATCAGTTTCCCACTCCTCTTGCCCATTTCCCTAAATGTTCCCATGTTAACAAGGAAGAGGGGAAATGAAAGATGAGGACTCTCCCTGCATTTCCAGCATTCTGTAATGAACATATAAGGTTTCCGAGCATGCTCAGACTCTTTGTTGATGAAAGAAACTCTGATAACAGCTTAAAAACATGATTTTCTTTGGCAGAGGGCAGATGAAATAGGGTTTAAATTGAAGACAAAAGGTATAGTCATCTGAATTTGTCAGATACCCAGACAGCTGGAAATGTGGGAGACTTTACTTATTGAAGTTGGTTAATCAAGCCTCCTTTCATACTTTTCAGATAATCAGCAGAAGCATCCAAAATGTTACCTGAGTACATTGCTGGTTCACATTGCTGGCAGGCAGTTGCTCCCTTGCTGGAGAAGGAGTTTGCTGGGCACTGTCGGCAGAATGAGGAACCTGATTTGGCTGTGTAGGTGCCTGCCTTACAAGGAAAGCATTCAGAAGTATAGGCCACTCCTACGGAAGACAAGAAAAAAGTGGGGGTTGGAGAGACAGACCAGACTGTGGTGAGTAAAACAGTCTTTTAACCACCCCCAACATTACAGAGGTAGCACGCACTGTCGGCACAGTGCATGTGCCAAACAAAAAAAACCTGCAACAAACAAAAAAACAAACCTGTAATCGCAATGTTCCTCACCAACACAGGCTTGGGAGTTTTGGACCACACAGAGAAGGCTGTCGTTCTCCAATACAGAGCATTATTGCCATGACTCAGCTTTACCTGCAAATATTAAACACAGAGTTAAAATCCAGGCTCACACTGAAATGTTGTACTGTTTGAGACTTTGAGGCTGACTGCCTAAAAGGACATACAGATTTATCCCAAAGCACTGCCAACCACAGGTCTACAAGCATCATGGCCATCTGGACCATGAATTACCTCCTCCACTTACACTGTGTGTCTCCCACCCTTTCTCTGTGGTTGTCATCCATCGTGATTCCTCTACTGTGGGCTGGCACTGATCATTCTGAATCTGCAACAAATGAAAATCCAGGATAAGGCAAACAAAGCGACTGAATTTGCTTAAGATATCAACCAAGAAGTTAATTGCTACATCCCACTTCTACAGGTGAAAGTCAAAACTCTTTGTATGAGCCAAATTTAACAGCACCAAAGAATGCATTCATTGCTTTAAGGTTTGAAGGATAAAATGTGATAGGTGTCTTTGGGCTTCTACAAATATTTTGGCTGTCCTGCATTGCAAAAAATAGGGGAGCAAAAGCCACCAAAATAAAATTGTGGTTGTTTTGAAAACCTGCTTACATTATTTCTGAAATGCAAAGCAAGGACCATTGTATATTAAGAAGGAACGCAAAAAGGTATTCCTATCAAAATGAGTACTTTGCTGGTTTACATTGCTGACAGGTGGTTGCTCCCTTGCTAGAGAAGAAATTTGCTGGGCAGTGTCGGCAGAATGAAGAACCTGATTTGACCAACAGCTGTACAAGGAAGAATGGCACAACAGCTCGATAAAGAAGCTGCTGTGCGTCAGGAGACGAGACACAAACTTCTTTCTCCTTCCAGGGTTTCTGTTCAGAAATCCTATCTCTCAGTCCTGAGAGTGAAATGTATCCTTTTCTTACATAAACTGAGATGACCTTCTACATGCAGAGGTTACCGTTTTTATAAGACAGTGCATCTTGCACAGCATACAATAATATAAAGTGAGAAAAGTTGTGGGAAACATACAAAGAACTCAAAGACAATGCTGCTGTCTGGGTAGATGTACTCAAAGGAGACGGTGCCTGATTGTTTGAGATTAACTGCATACATCAGAGTAGCGGTGCACTCATCTGTGTTGGAGGCAATGTAATCTCCCTTAGGAGTCCATGTTGACCTGGAATAGAATAGAGAAAGAAGCTCAGCAATTACGAGTGCTACCCCACAGGCCAAGAAAACAGGCATTCCCAAGATGTTATAAGGGAGGTACATTAACAGCAGGCATGAGAAAGCTAAAAGCACAAATGCCAGATGTTACTCCTCCAAAGAAATAAAGAGTGAAGGGTGTATGAAGGATTCGTTCATCTAAGTCAGAATGTAGAAGTGCCCAGAAGCAATCTGATTTCCTGGTTAGTCCAGGTTTGATTTGATCTGGAGACCAAGAGCGGTTAAGGAAGAAGGTGGATGCTCCAAGCTAAACCATGCTAGCACTGTATATATATTCATATTTGTTGCACCACAATGGTCAGCAACTCAGTATACATTCTGCACATTACTCATTTTGACTATATGCTGGGGATGTGTAATGAGTAACAGATAATACCACACAGGACAAAGCTCATTCTTTTCTGGGGCGTGTCTTTTATAACAATAAATGAATTAAAACAAATGCAGTCACCTTCTTTCTATACTTGGGTAAATTTAATCCAAGAGTGAAAATAAACACAGTGAAAAATGAATGTGTGAAAACCTGTATTTAATTTTCATTTTATTTCTGTTTAATTGCCTCTAAAACTTAGGTGCTTTTGTCCAATGTGCCTAACATTTGGCAATCTGATTTCTCAGGAGAACAGTGGACTCACTATAAATGCTATTTGGGTGAAGGATGCCAGAATTACAAGGAGGAGAAAAGTAGTCAGCGTCCTTTATTAAAAGAAGTGGAAAAACAAAAATGAAGGAAAAATAAAAACAATCAAGGTAAATGAAAATGAAAGTAGTTTTAAAAATTAAAAACAAAGCTAGAAACTTTTCCCAATACACGCCTGTACACTTTTTCATGGAATGGAAGAGCCAGGGAGTGAAGCTACTCCTCTTAGGAAGAGATCAGTTCTGGACTTACAACTAAGAGCAAGCTGGCAAGACGGATATTGAGTCTTTCCAGTGTCCTTTTTTTTTTTTTAAATTAGGGAGCTGGCCTTTTAGAAAAGGTCTATTAATATTAATCCATTCCAGGTCATGGACATGATATCTTTGATTATAATTTCCAGACTCCCAGGTCAACATAGGATGTGACTGTGTTAGCCAGGGGATGTTGAAATTTAGAGTCCAAAAAGACAAGTTGTTCAAGCTCTGGTCCATTGCCATGAATCAGCACATGACAAAACCAAGAAGATTCAAACTGCGTATAGTCATCTACCAGCTTGTCATTCAACCCTTGAGATTAGCTGTTACAACTGCTTCTCATTTATATAGCTTTTTGAACACAGAGGACACTTTTAAAGTGTTTATTGAGTACACTCTTACAATACTCCAAGTCACCATTATTCCCATTTTAAACATGGGGAACTAGTATAGTTGCCAAATCGGAGGTGGGAAGGCCAAAAACTGACACGAGGGAGGGAGTGCTTGTGATGTCACAGAATCAGGGCAGGGCAAGGGTTGAGTGATGGGCTGGAACTGCTTCTAGGTCAGCTGATTGTAGAAACAAGATTGAAGGCAATCTGAGTAAATGGGCACAGAATTTGGTCAATCATGCAATTTGGTAACCCAGAGCCAGGGAAAGCATTTTTGGGAAGCTGGCCATTGGCAAAACACACCTAGCAATGGTAGCACTTGCTGCCATTCCTGTTAGGGCTCTCATCCCATATAGCCTTATGACAACACATTTAACATGTTGACTTTTGCCAGGCGCTGTGCTGCAGCTGGGGCTTGTGAAAGGTTAATCACCTGTTCTTAGGTAGTTTCGCCCCACCGCACTCTGTTGCTGCCAGGGGTTATATAGCAAAAAGGTTCTAGAGTTGCAAAGCTATAGTCACAACGCTATGAGTCCCTGCCTTACTCCAAATGGGCCCACAGTGCATGTAGCTACCATCACTCTCCCCAGTTCTCTTCCTTTGTAACATAAATACTTTCAGACTCAGCCAGAATGCCTTCGTGACAGCTGGAAATGGCTTTAAAGTCATTTTACACACAAACATCATATTTTCTCCTCTGTTTGACTCTCTTCCTGGAGGCCCAGAAAAACAGAGTAATTCCCTGATATTTCAGCCAGTACCCTAACACCTGGAAATCCCAGAAACTGGGGCTAAAAAGCAGCAACTTGCCAAAGGCAACACAATAAGTCATTGGCAGATATGGACTTCCAGATGTGAAATTCCTAGCAAACATGTTCTTATCAACTACCATTTAAGTGCAACCCATCTTTCACCAGAACTCCTCCTTAATGAAAACATAGGCCATGTTCTAGTAAACCAAATCTCCCTGAAAACACCTTCTGTACGGCCAATTGCTCACTTTCAGTACTTTTTCTGTCTTCCTGGGCCATGACCTTTGACAAGGAGTGATAGGAATACAAGCCTCATATTCACTTCTAATATTTCAAAGGCTGTCTCTGGCAGTATTTTTTTTTCCTGCCTTGGATCCTTACTTCAGGAAGACAGTACAGCCTACGAAATGCTCTCAGGTTCGCACATTGCTGCCTCTGTCCTCCTCAGTAGAGAGACACCCACAAAAATTATGTTCCTCTTCTTTCTCTGGGAAATAGTTGAAGTTCTTTCACCCACAAAACCCACCATGGTCATGCTCTCTGAGCCTTGTGACTGCTGTCTATATGGCCCAGAATCACTGCCCAAGGGAAAGGCATAGAATCAAATTGTGTAACTCCATGATTCTGGATTCTTCCAAGCGTTT
Organism: Cyclura pinguis; assembly: GCA_030412105.1. Taxonomy (NCBI): domain Eukaryota; kingdom Metazoa; phylum Chordata; class Lepidosauria; order Squamata; family Iguanidae; genus Cyclura; species Cyclura pinguis. The sequence goes on along the minus strand of CM059602.1, from coordinate 67,989,504 downwards.
GCCTCCTCCATTTGGTAGCCTTCATCATCTCCAGAGGCATCCCTCCTCTGTCAATCTTCCTGTACAGTTTGATCTACTGTATTCCAAAACCCCTTGTGTTCTTTGATGAGTCAAGGCATAATAGCTAGATGTCAAGCTGTTCTGCTTTCTCTTCCACCACATAAGCCAGTTTGCACATGTTACAGGGATAGTCTTTTACATCTTCATGTAGGCAAACATGACACAGATGTTGTAGCCCACTGCAGCTGCTCATCCATGCTTCCTTGTCTTGTGTATGCTGTACCACAGCCCCCAGGACCTCCTTTCCATCAACTCGTCCCCTACACTAAATACCCACACAAAATACTCCTGTTTAAACTCCCTCTTCATGAGCTCCTGTCCATGAGTCGTAGAAACTGTGAAAGCAACTATAAAGAGTTAGTGGCTGCTAGCTCAAGCAAATCACTGACTCACCTCCTCTGAGCAGTATCCCTCCCCCTGTCAAGCCACGTGCTGTACCAGAGCTCCACACCCAGAGAAGGGAAAGCTCATATGCACGCTTCCAAACAGCTCAGCCAAACAGAGCTCACAACACAGTGAAAACATGAGACAATAATTTAATGGGTTGGTAAAAATGTGACACTAACATTCCAATGGGTTGGTAGAAATGTGATACTGTTTGTAAGGTCCTCACTGTTACCCAATTCTGACTGCTTCTCATATAACTCTTTCTCATTTATATACCTGTTTGTTTTCCTTCAGACTAGACAATCACCTTATCCCTTAAGTCACATTCCCTGATTTATCAGCACTGTGTTCTCTAAACACCCTTCCCTTTCTTCTCATTATATTTAGTCAAAAAATACGCACAGGGTTAGCTTTACTTTGAAGCATCAGAAGTATAGATAAAAGTCCCAAGCACAAAATATAAGCCAGCCACATGCTTTGGAACTTCATGGATGTTTATAAAAACCAAGAGGAATGTGTCTTAATTCTTTGCAATAAGAGCAACTCATAGTTTTCACACACACCAACCGTGCTGCCTCTGCTACTGTCTCTCCCACCCCATGAAAAGTTCGCCTGGATCTGAGACAAAGTGGCACATCCAGACAACTCTTAATGAGACAAACTCGCAATGGTAATCTGCTGCTCTGCTCCTATGAACATGCTTAGAAGTTTGATGAATAATTTAAGTGATATGAGAAGTAGGTTACATTTGCAAGTTGCACAAACACTTCACAGCACCAGGTTGTTGGGTTTTTCCTCCAAAAGCTCTTCTTTAAAGTATATCTTTGTGCCTGATTAGTCTGAGCTCATTTCTCCTCAGCATCAAAATGATCAAAGCTCCAGGAAGGAAAAACAAGGTGGCAGCATTAGACTCCAGTAGGCAGGAGCTGGAGGGTGATGGATAGGACAAAGCCCCCAGTCTTTCACTAGAGTTAACTTCCTGTGCATGTTAAAATCAAGAGCTCACAAAATACTCAGATCATCACAGTATTATGCTTAATTGCTCCAATCAGGATTAAAAGCATAAGCAGACAGGAGCAGAATAGAAATGACTGAAATCCATGGTAGCTGAGCTTGGACAGCTGGAGTGGACCATGCATCATAATGACCCACCAGCCCAGACACAGAAGGATGTTCCTGGGCACATGTCAGTTTTAATTCTGGGTGTAGGCTGTTCTGTATTCCAGCTTCTTGGCTTGATTGTCTTCAGTTCAATCCAGTGGTAAGAAGCATTGGCTAAGATCTGTAATATTACTGGGACAGCCGTCTGGGTGAAGGCAAAAATAGTAAGTGGGCTGGTAGGCTGCAGTCTTAAATAATGATTAGAATAATCTTCTAATTAGAATAATCTTCTAATAATTATTAGAAGAGAAGCAGCCACTACTGCTGCCCCCCTTTCCCATGTTTCCACACTAGCACAAAGTAACTTGAGAGCAGAGACAGACAATAAGGACAAGCCCCTGCCAGTGTCATGCACAGGAGCCAGAGCTCTGACCTAATCTGTTATGGTAACTGTTGTTATCTGTTCCAAAATAACTTCGAGTGACAAGAGAAGGGTTGGAAAACATGCAATGATGCTGGTGTTTGGACCCCAATGAGGAATATTTTTACATATTATTTGTGCAGCGTAAGGGAAATCTCACCTCACCTTGTATATTAGGTGGTCTTCCTCTGACCCACGACCCAGCACTATCTAAGAGGCACTAGAGTGTTAGGGAATACTGTTACCCTGATTTCTGGGGTGCCGTGGGGGACACCTCAATGTGCTCCAAATACTGGGGAATGGGAATTAGCCAGAGCACAAGCTGTAGCACTACAAGAGGCAGGGTAACCTAGCGAGATCTTTAAACCCAAATTTTACGGGGTCAGGCCAAGCCAAAAACCAAGCATAATTGTCTAATAAAATGATTTTATTGAGGGGAATTCACTCATGCATGCACACAAGATACACACAATTACACATTTACAGAAGAGCTAGCTGAAAGAGAAAGGGAGGAAAAATTATAGAGAGGCTGAGGGATTTGGGGGGGATTTATAATTACCAGTCCAGAAGAGTAGTGAAGAGTAGAAATGTATTTTGGCTTAGGTAGGACCTCAGGGCAGTTCTCATTCAGGAGCCAGACGGACAGAGTGACGGGTAGATCTTCAGGAGACTGCACTGGGCCTCCTCAAATCAGGGGTATTTATACCCTGAAAATGGCTTGTGGCTGTGAAGGTTCCAGATGCAAGACAAAGGGAACCTGTTGTGGACAATGGGTCTTTCGCCTGTTGATGGGCTTAGTGCTTTGATTGACAAAGACATGATGAATGTTGTAATAGCTGTCTATTGTGGGTGCTGTGAGGACAGACGAAAGAATCCAGCTGTACAAGGGATGGATATCTGTCAATCAGTGTCCTGGTGGGCTCCTCCTCACAGTTGGATTCCTTGGAAAAGTCCAGCTTCTATTTAAGCCTATTATCCACAGGAATGGTATGTATTTGCCTGACAAATGACTCAAGTCTTACCTGGAGGAATTTTGGAGCTGACCTATGCTTCTCACATTTACAGTCAAATTCTTTCCCTCACTCAGTTTGACCTCTCTGTCATCTTTCAGGCTTGAATTTGATATCAGAGCCAATAAAATGTGTTGCCAATTACATATGATGCCAATTAGGTATGGTGCCCATCCAAGCCATACTGATATTGGGGACCCTCAAAACGGGGCCTTACAGTACCTCCAAGCAAGTGCTAAGTCATGCCAGTTCTCTTTTCCTGATGCAACTCAGCTACTTCTCAGAAGTGCTGGGTCATCTGTGAGAGGAAGGGAAGGGGTCCTACTGCTCTGTAGAACAAGCTCTTGTTCACAGGTTCCAAACAACTTCTGGCCACCTTGTATATAAGATAAGGTTACACTCCCCAGCCTAACCTCAGCAAGTAAAATAGCATGTTACTAACATACCATGGTACTTTACACAAAACTACAGTAATGAGTAACAGGAAAAGGTTGTACATAACAGCATGCAATGCATTATCATAGGGAGTTAACTATTCCAAGCTTTGGTAAGATTCTGGACTAGACTTTCATTGTTTATTACTAGTCGACTAGCAATATGGAAGATTAAGGGCATGAATATTAATTCTCTGGAACATATGTTTAGCAGACAGATGTGCTAAAAGGGCAACTATTGGGTTACACTGTTTTCCTCACAGCGATTTTCAAAGGAAAGGAAAAACACCATTGAGGAACAACATAAAGGAGATCAAGAAACTAACCAGTGTGGCATAGTGGTTTGAGTGTTGAACTAGGACACTGGGAGACCAAGGTTGAAATCTCCATTCAGTCATGGAAACCCACTAGGTGACCTTGGGGAAGTCACACTCTCTCAGTCTCAGAGGAAAGCAAAGGCAAATCCCCTCTGAACAAATTCTGCCAACAAAACCCTGTAATAGATTCAGTTTGGGGTTGCCATAAGTCAGAAATCACTTGAAGGCAAAACAACAACAACAAACAAACAACATATCAAAGATGGTGCAAATGGGGGGGAAGGGGATATTTTACAACCCTGAATGTCCTAAGAAGTTGACTGATCACTTCGATTATCACAGCAAGTATGAAGTATTTGCTTTCCAAGCAAACAAGCTCCTGAAAACAGAGGAGACTCTATAAATTGTGCATATTTGCCAGATATATGGAACTGGGGAAGTAAATGTTGAACAAAGAAATGAGAAGTATGATGAAAAACCAGGCATGATAAACCAAACTGAAACTGATTCCCCTTGTTATTTTCTATTATATACTATTTCATTAATATTGTCTTTTTCATAATTAAATGGTACAAATTTTGAATGACAAGCTAAATTGATTTTTAAAAAAGCACTGTTCTCATTAAAAATTGAATGGACAATCATATTAAAAACGTGCTCAAGCAATTATTTGTTTGTCGGGAGGAAAAACTGAAACTTTTACAGTGGGGTCTGCAAGATAAGGCAGAATTTGGTTTACTTTTTTTTTATCTCTGCACTAATTTGTATCTCTCTAGTGGCATCTAATTGTCAATCTTTTCTTTTCTTCCAGCATTTAGCACCTATTTTGTAAAATACTAGGATTTGTCACTGTTGAATAAAATAAAACTTGGAAGAGAAAGGAATGCAATTAAATATTAGGTTAAACTGATAAAGATACATTATTTTTAAATACTACAAAAATTTCAATATCCTGGTATGTATCTGTAATGTAATAGCATTTCTTTAGAAAAATCATAATGATATGCACTAATTCCATAGTCATAACACAAAATGTCTCAATTTGTTTGGTTATGCCTGTGCTTACAAATTACATTGTCCTGTCTGTTTTATAAACAAACAAATTCCTGGCCTTAAAGAAAAAAGAAATAAGAAGAAGGAGACAAACTGCTATAGTCTCTTTTCCTCATGTTAAAATTCGTTGTCCACACAGCCCAATGTGAGTGTTGATGGAATATGGAATTAATACTAGTGTTGCTAACTACAGCAGCAGTGAGGGATGGAGAGGTTACTCTGTAAATTTTCCATGTTTTCATGCATAACCCCATTCCACCCATTGTTTTTAAAACCAACATCTTCTTAAAAATCATATTTAAACATGCAGACCAGAATCCAAACTGCTGGAGCCTTCTCCCTCGGTGGAACCAGGAAGGTGGCAATTCCTCCTCTCCTCTGCAACCCTCAGGCATCCCCAAAATCTACTCTGGAGGGTTAGGAAATTTCTGGAACCTGTTTAAGTGCAGTGCAGGGTATTTATTTTATTTATATCCTGACTTTCTACCAAGATAGGATCCAAGGCAGTATATAATCATTTAAAACTAGGTTTCCTTCACACCGCACTTCTGTAGCATTTTGATCTCAATTTAACACCTGTAACTGCAAATCTTGGGATTTGTAGTTCTGAGGTATTCAAAATTCTCTGCCAGAGTGATCGCTAGTGTTACAAACTACAGATCCCAGGTTTCTGCAATTTTGGCATTTAAGTGGGATCAAAGTGCTACAATCTAGGTACCGAAGAGCTATAGAAGATCCCTGTGTATTCCCTCATGTTGTGTGACTGCATTCAGAATGCAGAGTACTAAATATAGATTTCATCCCAGGAATCTGCCCTCAGTTAAATCAACAACAATGAATTAGATATTAGTGCAGCCTAGTCCAGACTAATTAGATATTAATCATGTGTTGGGCTTAATTCCCAGTCAGTACGGTTACCAGAAGGATGCCAGATTAAGTACTGCTTCTATAAGGGTTTTTGGAGACAGTGTATACTAGGGAGGTCTTGAGACAGGGAAAATACCCAAGAGTTCCAGCAGATCAGGAAGAATGTTTCAGTGCACTATATGCCTCTTCTCCTTTTCCCTTTCCCAGCAGAAGCAAATAAATTGTGCATAACAAGTAGATATATATTAGCCTAAATCCCAACTAACATGGGCCCATTAAAGCAATAGGACTGACATCACTGTTGACGTACCACTCAGCAACTGACTCAGTTGGTATATCCTAGTTGAGAATAGCAATTGGGTTTAGACCAAAATGTATTTAATGTGCATACTTTATACAGTGTCCAAAATATAGGCTTTCCTGGTACAGAACCTGACTCACATTGAAGAATTTACAGCTAGAAATCTGAGTTTCAGAATTTGCACACTGTTGTTGTTTGTTTATTTATTCCCCACCTTTTCCCCAGGTTGGGACTCAAGGCAACCTGCAATAGTTAATCAAACACAGTTTTAAAAAAAATTAACAGCATACAGAAGTTAAAAAGTAAGTAAAACATCATAAATTAAAACTGGTTAAAAATTAAAAACAGCAACAGCAACAAATAGAATTCCAGTGTGTTCCCCCTAAAAAGCAGTGCATCAAGGCTTGTCAGAATAAAAAGGGGTTTACCTGCTTACAGATAGATAATAAGGACAACACTATTGTAGTGTATGAGCATATCATTTTCATTTCATCTATAGTCACAGGGAAACCCCTGATCAAAGTTAGGAGGATGAGTGGATTTCCCCCATTTTAATGCCATCATCAACATGTATAGAACCACTGTGATCCAGGTTCCACACTAACTGCATTCTGGTTTAATGCTGAGAATTGTAAAATCAGTTTCAGAATTGGCACTTTGCTTTTTCTTTGCCATTCATGTCTCTTCCCTCTCCTGCAATTTACTAATCTGTACATATGTCCATTAATTGAATCACAATGTGAAAATGAATCATAACATGGTCCCACACAACTGCATCAAATATCTTTGTGTACTATGTGCCCTGGTGTGCATCAGTTAATTGTAGTTAAAACAAAACAAAAAGCACAGACTGACAAACAGCAGCAGAAGTCCCAACGTCAAGAGCAGAAAAGCAGAGTACCAACTGGGGAATAATTCACAAGCAAGCCAAATCAAACGTGCTGCCTAGTTTTTCAAATCTGCAGCAGCCTTGAGGGCACTGACTGATGCTGTACAGCTTGGCTGATGTGTTCCACCGTTAATGATAACAACAAGCTCACTCACATGGTGCAGTTTCCCAAGGACTCTGCGAGGCTGTAATCGATTTCAAGGTTGGTTGCTACACTGGCAAAGCCATGGGGCAGCTCATCCCACTCATCGAACCTGATGCCGGTCCCCAGAGAATATGTGCCCTCTGCGCATGGCTTGCATGACTGATCTTTCATGTCCAAGAATGTGCCTGCTGTGCAGGAAAATGCTGAAATGCAGAAGAGCACCAAAAGCAAGATCAGGGGAAAAGATGAGGAAGAAACAAATTAGAGACTTTCTAGAATGATTTCTGGCATTCTGGTGAGCCTACAGACAGAGCAGTGCCTTCTGACTTCACTGCAGGTTCAGCAAATGTTTAGCTAAGTCTATATATAAAGGCTAAAAGGTTTAGAAACAAGTCAGGACAAAAATATGTATGATTTAGCTGTTAAAACAGTGACACCTTGCCTTTCCATTGCATACAGCAAAGCCCAAGATACAATTTTATGTGTTACTTTTACAAAAAGAGAAAGAGACTAACAGTGCAATATTAAACACACCTACCAAAGAGTAAACTACACTGAACTTGATGTGGCTTATTTCTGAGCAGATTTGTCCAAGGTTGAATTATAAAGCTTCAGTTCTACACACACTTGGGGATAATTTTCATTGGATTCTTTGGGATTTTCTTCTAAGTAAATATGCTTTGGATTGTGCTGTGGAGCCTTCTACAGACACAACAGAAGCCAAGCTTCCCACTATATAAACACACCATGGTGAGTCCCATGGTCATATCCTTTCCTCAGTTTCTTCTCCACCTGGTGAAACTCTGTTTCAGCGCTAGTCAGTCACTGAACTAGGATTACAAACTGTGGCCTTGATCTTAGTTCATTCCCAGTAAATTGAGTTTAAACAACACACAGTTTCTTGAGTTTGGATTTAACAAAAAACCATATTTTGCTTAAACTCAGAAGCAAATGCTTCTGATTGCCTCTTTGGCATCTGGAAAAGGAAGGGGGTAATGTACAAGCCTGATTGTTCTTGTGGCTCATTCCTGTAACAGGAAATCTTATCTGTTACTTCTGAACCAGGTCTAAAAGGATGGGGGGAGCTCAAAAATCAAATTCATGGAAGTTCAACTGAGTCTATAGTAACAAGTTAGTTTTTTCTTGGTAATGAAAAGCTCACTGGAAAACAGCCAAATCAATCTTCTGGTGCAGGGAGGTACACAGCCAAAGGTCCTCTCTCATGTACCCACCAGTCCAACTTACAGTAGTAACACAGATATTTATGGTGGTGGGAAACAAACTGAGGATTTTCAAATCTTGATTCTCTCTATTATTGCCTCAATGCATACATTAAATGGTTATATCTCTGATTTTTAAAATCTACTTGTTCTTGCAGAGGTGTTTGCAGGCAAACAAGAATTAATGGGAGAAAACACTTTAAAACTTCTCAATGGTTTTAGAAGAGTGCAAAATATTAAATAAAATAAATAAATAACCAGTGATATGCCAGATTTTATTTTTTTACATTTTTGAAGATGCAATCTACCTGAACCAATTTTATTATTATTTATATCATTATTTTAACAGCAGCCTAAGCACTTTATCCAAAGGTCCAGATAGCACACAGATTCAAATCAAACTTATATCGGTTTTTTTGTTTACTGCAATACACTCCTTTTGTACCTGCCTATCAAAAATTTTCAGAAACTTCAGGTGATTCAAAATTCTCCAGGCAGACAGTTGACTGGGGCAAGTTAAAGGAAACATGATTCTCTTATTAACATCAGCTTTACTGGCTTTTGGTCTATTTTCAGACAGAATTCAAAGTGCTGGTTATTAGCAATAAAGCTTTGGATGGCTTTGATCCAGGCTAATCTGAAGCATCAAATTCTCCTGGTTGAGCTTGTCTAGGATTTGAGATCTTCAGGGGAGGCCTTTCGTTCAGCACCATCATCCTCAGACACATGTGTAGTGGGATTCCAGTACGGGCATTCTCAGTGGCTGCTTCCAGTCTCCGATACCACTCCCCCACCCCACTTTTTTTTTTAGGTCGATCTTTGGTAACTAACCCCACTTTCTACCGGAAGGGCTTTTAACTGGATTGGTCCTCTATTTTCTTCTATTGTTTTTCAAATTGTGTTTCAGCTCTTTTATACTTGCATTCATTTTATGTTTTCATTGTGCTATTTTCAAAATTGTCAGCTATATTGAGGCCCGTTTTTGGGAGAAAGGGGGGATATAAACAGAATAAATGAATAAGCCGATTAATACATATAAATGCAAGTTCTGAATCAATTACCATTAACAAAAATAAAATAGACTGCAGCATAGTGGGAAGGAGTGCAATTTGGTAACCTGTGTGCCTGCTCAGTTTGCTGACTATTGGTAGGCAGTTTCTAGGTCCTTGCTCTAATTTCTTTACGTTTTTTTTCTTTCTTTAAATTAGACTTGAATCTGAATGACATTTCAAGCAGAGGACACCTTCAAATGGAATAATTCTCTCTTTAAAAGTAGGGCCTATAGCCCATGGCCATCATATGACTGTAACTTCTTGTGGTACTGCTTCTTCTCTGTGACAAGCAATATGTAAAAAAAGAAATTGATTTCAGCTAGATTTGAAATACTGTATTTTGGTGTTACTTTACTGTAATCAATGATACAAACTGCTTTTAAAACACTTTTTAAAAACCTTATTGATAAATGGAATTCCTTGCTTACATCAAAATCAGAATGCATTGATTTAAACTGTTAACCACTGCTTCCAGTGCGAAATTTCTTTTGTGCTCAGTCAAATGAAAAGAATTACCATTTATCTTTCATTTAGTTAACTTGTTTGTTGTACATTACTTGCAAGCAACCCAGCCCCCAGAAACAGTCCCAACAATTGACCAGGAAAAGTGCAAATTTGATGGGGAAGACAGTACATGGGAAGAGTCATCCCTGCACATCTTCCTACCCATTAAAACTGGACTTCTCAAATCAACTTCTGACAGGCCAGCTCAGCAGACACTCCTCATGGCAGCTCTGCAACAAGGAAAACCTTCATAGTAAAAGTGCCAGGCAGAGGGATTTGGCTGAAGAAGTTCCTCCTGGATGAAAGGGGGAGTGGAAGATTATCCAATAGGGTCTGGAATTACCATTATTGTGTTTACTCATTAATAAACATATTATGATTGGGAAAAACCAAGGGAATGATATCATGTCCTTGCCATGAAACATGGCTGTTTAGATCTCAGGATTTGAGATCTGATGGCCCTGTGCCAGCAACCTGCTTTCTTAAAGAAGAAACTTTTAATCAAACCTTTGAAATTACAAAAATGAAGAATCCTTCTGACTAAAACAGAACAATGAAGCCTACATATCTATCTTCTTTCAGCAATCAAGAGCTGAGTAAATCTGTTTACCTCACAAGATCAGGACAAATGAATTAAAAATTGGGGCTTGGCATTTTAAAAGAATATGATTAAGGATTTAAGTTCATACACTTTGTAAATAGACTGAATTGTGCTTTACTTGTAAGACAGAATTGAATTTTAACAAGAAGAATTACAGCATTAGAAGGCAGAGCTGTTATCTGTTTGATGCTAATAACACTGCCTTGCTGGCAACTTCTGGTACACATAAATGAAGTGAGTTTGTAACTGCAGAGTTAAATGAAAGGTGGAACTTTCCCAGGAACATTCTGGGGACTTTTTATAATGGATCCTTTAGGAGCTACACATGTAACTCCTAAGCTAACAGAAGAACATGATAGAGGCAATGAGGAAGGAGTTCTGCATCAAGGAACTGTGGCAAGATGTAAGACAAAAGGGAAACACAGAAGCAATCAACATGGAAAAACCAAATGGACAAAAGCCAAATGGAAAGACAAACTCAAGTCAAGTTAATGGAGGGAGTTACTGACTTGGGGTAGAGTTTTTAACAAGAATTTTCAATTTGTGAAAGGAAGACTACAGTCCAAGGAGGGAAGAAGCGGGGAGATGAATCCAAAATTGATCTGTAAACAAATTATTTTTATGGCTGAATGAAATCAAACTAATTTAGCAAACTAATTTGAAGGGGGTGAGAGAAAGATGTCAAAAATAGGTGTGCTGTCCCAGGACAGTTCTAAAAGTTCAGGACACTCTATAATGTCATATGAAAAGCACCTTGAAAGAGCAATAAAGGGCAAAGGATGGGAATCAGATATTAGGGAGTGCACAGTCCATAGATAGGATGGCAATAAAGGAAGAAGGGAGTAAATTCAAAATAAAATAGATTTGGTATACACTAGATTAAGAAATAATTACAGATATAGGATAATGATAACTGTGTTGGGTGTATAAATTCTGTGAGGGATTTTATGATATAAAAGGTTATTGAAATATCTGGATTTAGGGACACCATAAAACATAAATATAATATATTTATAGTTTTAACTAGTGAAAATACTCTGTAATTACATCAGCAAGTAGCATTAATTAATTAGTAGCATTAATGTAATTTAGTAGTATTAATGTCATTTACCATGTAATTCCATTTATCATGTAAGACAATAATTTGTGACCTTTTCTTTACCAGAGACCCCCTGCAAATATAATTTGTTGCCAGGGACCCCCAAGACTTAACTGAAGATTTAAATATTTAAATTTAGATTTAAATATTCAAATATTTATTTATTGAAGACTTCTGGAGACTACGATTCAAATCTCCATTCAGACACCAGGTGACCTTGGGCAAATCACAATTTCTGAACCTCAGAGGAAGAAAAAGGCAAACTCCCTCTCAACAAATCTTGCCAAAAAATCCCTGTGATAGGTTCATTTTAGAGTTGCCATAACACAGAAGTGACTTGAAGGCACCCAGCAACAAATTGCTGCTGACAGCGGGAGGTTCTTTCTAGCCATTGTGTCTCTCCCTTTTGAAAACTGACTTATGGTGATGCTAAGGTGAGCCTACCATGAGGATTTTCTTGGCAAGATTTGTTTCCTTTGCCTTTCTCTGAGGCTGAAAGAATGTGACTTGCCTGAAGTCACCAAGTGGGTTTCCATGGCCAAGAAGGGATTCAGACCCTGGTCTCCAGAGTCATATAGTTTGTGCACATGCCTGCTGCCACGTCTCTTTTGTCAGGGATGCAGCAGCAGTGGTATGTGTCTGTGTTCCCAAAGCGCTCCCTTATTTGCAAACGAGAAAGCCGTTTCAGCAACACCCCCTCCCCGACTACCACGTCCCTGTTGCTGCTGTGGCTGTTGAGCAACAGGACTTTGGGGACTTCTTGTGGGGGGCGGGGGTCCCTGGACCCTGGGTTAAAAACAACTGATGTAAGCAATTTGTAAAGGAAAGTAATAGAAAGTAATATTGAGGTATCATGCTGATTATGTTTGTTAGAACAGTCATTTGGCTTTTCTTTTCAAAAGCATGAATTGGGGGAGGGGAAAGAAATGAAATGTTGGATATTTTCTTTGAGAGGCTTGAATCAATCAGATTGCTAGAATCTGTTCAAAGGAAGGAGGGAAATCAATTCTTTTCCTTTTCTTTCTTTCTTTTTCTTCTTCTATTCTTTAATTTTTAACTCATATGTTTTATATTTTTCTTTACCGTGTTCTTTTTTTCCCTTTTACATATTTGTAGAGTTTTAGTGTTTTTGGAAAATGGTAATAAAACATTTTCTTAAAAAATTGGGCTTTTCACAGCCTGACAGACAGCAGAAGTGTGATTTCTCTTTAGATTATTATAATGAATTCTACATGGAGTTGTATCTGAATGGTGCTCGGGAGCTCCAGCTAGCCCCAGATCCTGCGGCTAGCCTAATTATAGGGAACACATAACCCCCTTGTTCTGATTGGTCACTGGCAACAATCAGTTTTCAGATACAATTGAAAGTGTTGGCTATGCCTTCTACAACTTGCAGCCTCACCAGACCTGGAAGTAACAAGTTATATGTAATGTACTTACTTGCAACTAATAGCTTTTGGGTAATGAAGTTGCTAGGAACTCACATTTCAGAAGTAATGCAGTGAGGAAGAGTGAAATTAATTTATTGGTATAACAAGTAACAGCTTCTAGTTACTTTGCAAATTGACTTCTAAGGAGCATTCTTAAAAGGCATTTAGACGGGGTTGTTTTAGGGTTTTTGACTCGAGTCTGACGTCATTCCCTTATTAGTCCTAGGCCAGAATCCTGTTGGAATAATATGCTAGCAAAAATAAAACATATGCTAGCATAGCCAAACATTCCACAAGTGTGTGTGCGCGCGCGTGCATGCACGCACACACAGACACACACAGACACACACACAGAACCCTCTCTCATAATTTTAACTTGGTGGATTAGGAACTGAGGAACCTTTGTACAACAGATGAGCTCAAGGCCATGGCACTAACTGTACAATTAGCTGTGAAACTGTGTGATCCAGCATAACTGGTATACATGCATGCTATACTAAAGGTTTATAAAAGCTTGCTTTTATGCTCTTAAAAGTAACAGAATGTTACTTTATATATTTCTTTAAATATATTTTCAAACAAATCTGCTACCCAATTAATAATGAGCACCTTTCTGTCGATCAACTAATAAAGCCATCAAGTAATGATATAGCAGCTACTTCATTGCAGCCCTTGCTAATAATAAAAGAACTTCAGCAAAATGTCGTTTCAAAGTCAGATATGGCAATACTAACTCTCTCGATATTTCTACTCTTCACACACAAATATTCAAACACTTTTTACTACAGGTCAGAGGAAATGCCAACAGAGAGGTATTCTAGACCAGTTGGCATTTAAATCTCTTTCTTCTCAGAGTTCAAATATTAGAAGAGCTGGGGAATCAGCTCTACTTCCAAGCAAGCAGCAAAGGTGATGTGGGTTTTATTGAAATGACAGTGCTGCCTGTGCATCCTGAAAATAGCTCTCTTGTGCCCAGCGGTTCAACAAGGCCCAGGAATCTCCAGTGTGCTGGAAACAGCTATGAGCAGGAAAGATGCCGTGGCAGCAATAATGGCTTACAGCATTCTGTGCCTTTGATGGGGTCTGGCAAGCCGGTGCAGAGTCCTGGAGTGTGTGGCACAGCTACCCTCCATCTGGAGCCTAGGCTGTCGCATGCTGTGTATTCATAATGGTATTCAGACTGGAAGAGAAAATACAGGGATAAAATAACACTGTGTGCATTTAGCACAGATGACAGACACTTTCCCCATTATTACAGAAGATTGTTTCTCCACAGGACATAAGAGAAGTTTATTATTTTCAGAACCATTGAATCTTATACAAAAGGAAAACACAGCCCCATGACATTCTAAAGATTTTAAAAATGAGTTACAGCAGCCCCAGTATGAAAGTCACACTCTAAACATGTCCTTGGCTCCCTTCCAAGTTCTACCTCGTACAGATGTGTGTATGTGTGTGTGCACACATGTGTCTTCAAGTCACCTGTTGACTTGTGGTAACCCCATGTAGCACCATGTTTTAAAAATACATGTTTTCTTAGGCAAAGAATACTCAGAGGTGTTTTTGCCAGTTTCTTCTTCTGAAATACAGTCTGGTATTCATTGCCAGTCTCCTATCCAAGTACTAACCAGGGCTGATCTTGCTTAGCTTCCAACACCAGACAGGATCTGGTGCCTTTAGAATATTTAGGCCAGTCTCATGGAGACATACCATAGTGCTATCTTGGATAACTACTTCGAATTTCTCCTATTTGAGAAGTAAACTAGTTTTTATAATCTTATGCATATGTCCACACACTTGAGACCCAAGGTATCTGATAAAGTAGACTTAATCTAGAAAAGTTTGTGCTGCCAACTTCTTTCTCTATTGTGCTACAAGATCACTTTCTAGTCCTTTCAGATATTTACCAAGATTTATTTGCTGCTTGCTTTACTTTCATTGTATGCATTGTCTGATGATGGTTTATCTCGACTTCATGTGCTTTTTTCATCATTGTTTATATTTTATACTTTGTAATTTACTTGTACACTGCCCACAGACCACTCGTTATTAAGTACTCTGAAGTTTAAATAAATAAAAAAGCAAACTCTTCTACAGATGGCAGATGTCATTGTATATCAATTGTGATTCTGTTTAATAAAGCATAAAGGGCATTTTCAGAGATGGATTTTCTCATCAGTTGGCAACAGGGGATTCTTAACTCTCCCTATAATTCCTCCCTATAAATTGTTGATTCCTCCCTATAAATTAAAGGATTGTACCTAAGTGCTGCAGCAAGGAAGGTGGAAATGAGTAAGAACATGTATGTGTGTGAAGAATGGCAATCTTTTCCTTGTTACTGTTTTCTGCTGTAAACAGAATCGCTAAAGCCACTCAGAAACACAACTCACTTGATCTGAACAGGGTTCAAACGCATGCAAACTGTGGATCTCTGTGTATCAGTAATTCTTCAGGTTTTAAAATGCTACAAGTAGAACTAAACTGAATTTGCATGCAGTGTGTACTGTTGCTGACTTCTCCTCCAACAACATAATGAATAGTGTTTATGCCTAGATTTCATAATGTTTAAATGCTCTCAACAACAAAAGATAAAAATTCAATATAGGCAACAATTTTACACAATTTTTTGTCTATTCCAACAAACAAGCAAGAAAAGTCTTGGGACACATTAACAACTAACAAATTTTGTTTGACAAAAGTTTTTGCAGATTGTAGCCCACTTCATCAGATACATCACAGCTGCGCTCATTCTGCTGTATTACGACAAGAACCAAATACATTCACCTAGCCAAGAATCTGAAACAACCTGGGATGGAGCACAGGGAGCTGCCTCATACTATGTCACACCATTAACTCCTCTAGCTCAGTACCTGCTACACTGACTAACATCAGGGTTTCCGACTAGATCTTTCTCACCACCATAGAGACTCACACAAAGAAAAGGTAACATAGTTATGCCACAACAGGTACCAAGTTATTACTATTCTAGATTAAATTGTCTCAAGAACTCTTTGTGCCTACAGATTACTGTTGGATGACAACAAGATCTTGCTCTTTGTTCTGCTCCTTAATTCCTACACATGCTCTGGGATCCAGCACAGTTGTCATAATTACTTTCAAAGCTCTCCCAGGTGCCCTCATATACTATTTTTTTCTTTTCTTTCTTAACCTACCACATCTTTCTGCCCATGAGCTTCTGCTCACTCAGCTCCATCATAATCTGAAGGTCTCCCACTTCTTCAGTGTGTTCATTCCCTTTCTCCTGAAACTGCCTGTGTGCATCACACCTCCTTTTCCAAACCTTCCTCAGAACACTTCTTCTTCAGGAACCCCTTAGCACAATTTCATACTATTCAAGGCTTATTATAAGTATATTAGTTGAAGTATGCATCCAGGCTGATTGAATAGTCACAGGTTTGGTTCCTGTTTTTCCCATTTTATACTGGATTATAATAAACTGATCTGGGGAGCTGGTCTAAATCGTCTCTGATCATACTGGGAGCTGACAGAAAATATTCTGGGATAAACAAAATGTGTATGGATCTCTAAAATAAGATCAGTTGTTTTGGGGTCTTTTTAATAAGCTTGGCCTTTTTAATCAGCCTGGATGCAATGAACCAAAGCAATGACATATTGTTTCTCTGTTTAGCTCTGCTGCCTCCACTTCCATTCCCTCCTCTCCCTCTGTTGTTTCCTTTTGTGCCAATTGTAACCTCCCCTCCTATATTATGTAAAGCATCATGCACACTAATGGCACTATATTTAAATTAATATGATTAGTATTAACAACATTGTTTTCATACAGAAGAATGCATATGAAGAGAACACTCAATGGTGTGATTTTAGGAAGGTTTTGTCATCACGAGGCAGAGACGCAGCTACTGGGCTATGTTCACTTGTTTCAGACACTCATGAATATTAGCTACTTAGACCAAGAACAACAATCATGCCAAGATTATTCTAATGGTATTATGAAATCATTCTCTCTCCCTACTGTCAGGAAGCAAGGTATTCC
Organism: Cyclura pinguis; assembly: GCA_030412105.1. Classification (NCBI taxonomy): domain Eukaryota; kingdom Metazoa; phylum Chordata; class Lepidosauria; order Squamata; family Iguanidae; genus Cyclura; species Cyclura pinguis. Next base: position 67,972,598 of record CM059602.1, on the reverse strand, counting down.
ATACCATACACAAAATAATCTTTGAGCAACCATTGTTCTAATAGACCTCTAATGGATAATATGATACAGGACATGAAATCCTGAAGATATCTACGGTGCTTCTGGATGAGCCTTTTACAGAGCAATTGTCTTGCATCCCTCACAGAAAAGCAGGAAGTTTTGTATTTTTCCTGTTTGTTTGTTTTTTAATAATCATTTTATTCAAAATTCACATATAAAACAAACAATTTTAACTGTCAGCTTAATTGAAATATTTCTGATCTTCCACACTGATCTAGATTTCATTATCAAGATTTCTTAATGCTTAAAATATTGTACGACATTTTACTGCTAATATTACTTGTTGATTCTTGCATTTCCATCTCCATATTCCCGCTTCATGATATATATCCTGTAGCCCCCTCATAATTTATCTTAAATCATGAATTACATATTTCCATCTGATAGAACCCAGCAATTACCTGTTACAATTTGCCATTCTTTTTGTATCTCATCATCTGATTTCCCTTTTAATCTCTGAGAGACAATATCAGCATTTTTGTTTTCAATAAGTGTACCCCACCATTGTTCTATTGTGGGTATTTGCTGAGTTTTCCACAACTTTGCATATTCAATACGAGCTGTTGTTATCATATACAGTAATATTCTCCAATGCTTCTTTATACCAGTACCTTCTAATATATCAGTCATATTTAACAAATACAATTCTGGTGTCTTAGCAAACTGAACTTTCATTGTATTTTTCCTGTTTGTAACCCTCTCCAACTTCTATTGCTTTTTCTTCTGTACTACAGAAAATCTATTAAGCAGGCAAATTCCAAACTAGCTGCACTACGTCTGTGACAGAGCTGCAGATTATCTTATTCATACCGGAAAGTGAGTGCCTGCCCCACTTAATTCTTCCTCAAACCCACTACCAGGTTGTTGTAATGGTAATAAGATGCCTAAAGCCTCTATAAGATATGTGGGTTTCTATGCTTATGTATGTATGTGGACAGTAACCAGCAAGCCCCTCATACAAACAAGTTCAGGCAGAATAGAATTTTTTTTTTCTTATTTCAGAGTTTCTCTTTTAACTACATAATAATACCAGTCTGGATCCCATTCACAGTTCACTAAAACCATCTGTATCCATTCCCAATTCTTCCCTGAACTCATGGCTCTCACCTCTACTACCCTTTTCTAAGCTGGAAAAAAAAATGCTTACTGTTTCCATTACCCTCTCAGCTGACTAGTTAACTGTTTCTGACAAAAATTGTTTTTCCTCCACCTTTCCCTTCCCTCCAGCATTCCTTTTCGTAGCTTTTCATAAAATCTTACTGGGTGAGCTCTTTACAACATTCCACTAAATACATGAACCTTGGAATGGGGAGGAAGAATGAGACTCAGCCCCTTCCAACATGAGGCAAGAGGGACTGACCCTCATCCCAAATGTTCTGGCAAAATTGAACCAACAAGACTCCTATGTAGGAGAGCCTCCTCAGAAATTATCGATCAGAAGTATACTAAATGATCAAACGTTAATATTAGGACAGCTACTCTTGTTAACCTTTCCTAGGAGTAACAAAGGTTGTCTCCAATCTATTCTGTACACTTATTTGAGAGTAAGCAGCACTGAACAAATGGAGGTGATATCTGTATGTACTGTGCTTCTTGTAAGAGTCTTCGTATTTAAGAGTATTTCAGTTACAACGGATGAGGGAAGTAATTTGCCCTTTCCCTGCAAATAAGCAAAATTAACAACCTGCCTGTCAAAATTGACTCCCCTCATTAAAAACAGCTCTAGAAACCCTGATTAATTTTTTTCACTGAACTCATAAGAGGGCAAACTCCACCCTCACTTTATGACCTATCCATCTGGAAGCACCCTGGATCTAAAACTATGCAAGATTTCAAAGATCAGCACTTTGAACTGAGCCAAAGAAACTGTTTTAAGTTAGGAGTGATGAGATTTCATCTCATGCTCCATACACCCCCATTAAAAATCTAGCTGCCAAATTTTGATTTAACTGGAGGCCACCATGAGTGGGACAGGAGCTTTCCACCTGTGAAACAGAGCTCAGTTCCATGCAGTGCCTTCCAGGACTTTAAGTAGCCTCATAACTTCACTCCAATTGAAAATAATAGCAGAATCTCCCTGTGGGCCAGTATCTGACCCAGAGCTTCAGGTTCCCCATCCTCCCACTTTAAGAAGTGTGACACTTTGTGCCATCATACAAAAGGAGCACCTCTCCCTTGTCTAGATTAAACTTCAATTTATTGGCCTTCATCCAGCCCCTTACTTCTTCCTGGCACCACAAATAAGAGAAAAGGAAACATGCTGACTGTGGGATTCTTCCAGTTACTGTCTGCACACACACAAAACATCCAAGTTCTATGTGTAAAATTAAGTGTATCACTGTTAGCCATGTAATGTATTGTGTTTATAAATGATTAGTAATCCATCTACGTAGGTGTGTTAACTGTGTGTGCATTACTGAACTATGTGATGAGCTGTTTGTCTTACTCACCCCATTCAAATAATTTATACTGAGCTCTTCTGATGTTTTTTAAAAAAATTGCATCTTAATAATAATACCCTTCCCCCTTGAGAGAGTTCATCTTGAATAGAGGGAATACTGGAGACCTGTAATCAAAATATATCTCAGAAATATAATAACGGTTTGTAAAACTTCCAAAATGTCTTCCGTTACCCTTGTTTAACCTGAAAGGGTTTGTCCTAGCATTTTATGGCAACTAGTGTGACTATGCCTGTCATTCATTAAAGCTGCTCTGGGAGAAACCTGGATCCAGAGTGTCGGGTAAGCCAGCTAAAATCAGTATTTCTTTAGTGCTTGGAATGGATGAAGAGTCAGAGTATTTGTGCACTGTGCCTCATTAGAACCTGAATAAGAACATGTAAACCAAGTCAAGGATAAGTGGCATTGTAAATGGGCATAGAAATAAGCCTTCCATCTCTTTGTTAAGTTTATAGGGTTGACTGGGGCTAGAGAGGAAACCTGTTGAAATGAGTCATATCCTTTTTATGTTCCATTGTTCTTGTTGGTCAAGTCATCCCATTTCTCTAACAATTTATAGAGCTATTAGAGATGCTGTTCTGCTGTTCGGGGGGATATTTCCTCCTTGGTATAATGTAGCTATTGTCATTTAAATGGAAAATATAAAGGTCATAAGTATTACTTCCCCCATTTAGCTTATCTTTTGTTCTGTGTCCTTTGCACAAATTTCACATGCAGTTGATTCTGGCATTAGGCAGACACACAATAAGTAATCCAACCAGCAGAACAACTGCTTTCATTCTTTGGTGAGGATCACTCTGTTTTGTTGCTGAACTGCTTTACATTTAATAAAAACTATCTGATGCATGATGTCAGAATCTATACCTTAAAATGAAGTTCTGTGTGTGTCTGCACGTGCGCACACATACATGCATGCATGCACACACATCTTCAAGTTACCTGTCAACTTGTGGCAATCCCATAAATTTCACTGGGGTTTTTCAGGCAAAGAATGTTTTGTCATTGCCTTCCTCTGAAATAAAGCCTACAGCATCTGGTATTCTTTGGAAGTCTCCTATCCAAGCACTAATTAGGTCTGACTCTGCTTAACTTCTAAGATCAGATGGGATCTGCTACCTTCAGGGTATCAAAGCATGTTCTCCAACAAGAAAACTGCACATATATTCATGCTCACCTTTTAAAAGGCCTTGATCTTAGCTCTTCCTCCATCTGAAGTCAGACAGGTGATGACTGGAAACAGGACTTTTATAGTTATGGCACCCACTCCTCAAAGTCTCTTTCCAACAGGACTTGTTAACTGCTTCTGACTTGTTTCTATTTATTTTATTTTTTGATGCAAGTTAAAACTTTCTTATTTGCTCTGGTCTGTTAACTTTAGGGATTTATTTTATTGAGATTTTGTACAGTGAATTAGTAGAAAGCCTTTTCATGTAAAAAATATAATATGTCTATATGACTTTAGAATCTAGATGCTGGGTACAAGGAAGGCTTGTGTTCACTCTGTAACGAACACCTGCTTGTTAAAAAAAAAAAAAAAGGTAGACTGGTAGCTTTCAGATCACATGTAACTAATATTATGCTCTTACTTAACAGTGATTACCATCTCCAGCTAAGTCATACACTATAATTAGGTTAGCATGACATTTTGGGTTCCATTTTATTGTAGATCAAATGAGATGTAGTGCTATATGCTCCCAGTGTTTGCTCAGCAATCTTTTGAAGCAAGACATTCCAAAAAATGCCACCTCTTTTTCCATCAGAACTTCAACATAGTGCAACTGCCCTTAATTTTCAGTGCATGTTAAAAACATTTATTTCAGCAAGCCTTCCTTGTTTCGGCCAATTCAGCATCTACTTCTTGCAGTTCAAAAAGAATTTGTATTGTGCTCTATGTTTTGTGTCTACTTTACATTTTGATGTATAACACAGTTAAATTTTTGAAAATAAGTTGTGTATAAATATTTGCAAATAAATAAATGAAATATTCTAAAGCAATCTATTCTTGCTGACCACTTCTTTTGTTGTTTAAGATTGGCACTGTGTTAGTCCAAAAGCTCCTGTTAGCGAGCAAGCATTTTAAGGCTTGGCACTATATTACAGTAAGCCAGTGTGGTAGAGTAGTTTGAGTGTTAAACTAGCATTCTAGGAGACCAGAATTCAAATTTCCCCTCAGCCATGGAAGCTCACTGCGTGACCTTGAGCAAATCACAGTCATAGAGGAAGGCAGTGACAAATCTCCTCTGAATAAATCATGCCAAGAAAACTCCATGATAGGGCTGTCATAAGTGTAAGTCGACTTGAAGGCACATGAAAACTGTATTACAGTAGTATGGGGGAGTGGATAAATTAGCTAACAAGAAAAGATTCATGAATGCTTATGTCTTCTCTTCTCCTGATTGTGAATAATTTCAGACATCTGAAGCATCACTGACTGAATGCACAGCCACTGATGCATATTGCATAACCACTCCCTGTCCTATTTGAAAGAGAATTTGCTGAGACTGCATTTACCTATACATTTGTAACCAAGCTGTCAAACAGACAGGCAAATCTGTCATGCACACTCTGCTGGTGGCCCTTCAAGTGACATCGTATTTTTCCTCTCAAATAAGCCTAATTTAATCTTTCTGAAGAGACTGTTATGAGGCTGGGTCTGTAGCTCAACCACAGACTACACTAAACCCATATCCTTCAGCCCAGTATGATTTAAGAGTCTGACCCAGAAACAAGTAAAATAGAGGGTATGTAAAATTAAGAGACAGAACAGAAAAGGATTACAGTCTATATATGGCCTGCATGTATCCAATACTTCAATTGTCTGAACACAGTAGATGTGAGGTATGGGAAGTGGGTACTGAAGGGAGCATACAGTGGCTCGAGTCTTTTTTAAAAATATATATATCCTCCAACTGTCCTGATTTGGCAGCGATAGTCTCTATTAATTCTTTCTCATCCCACTTTTTCTGCTGATTTAAAAATGTCCCAGCTTTGTTCCTCTCCCACTTTTCCCATCACTGCAGCTCACTTCAGATGCTACAAACTGAGTTCAAAGTGCAAAAGGAGTTTGCACTGAATTAATACAGCAGAAGGGAGAAGAGAGCGGAAGAACCTGATTCTTCTCTGTAGGCTCAAGCAAAAGCAAGCTGCTGCAATCTCTCCTAGCTCATGTGTTCATCCTTACTAATAACTTTTGCCATCCTGAGCACACACTGATCTTGCTTGGCCATGTTTTCATCTGTGAAATGATGGAGGGTATGACTTTTCTGTCATCCTTGAAGTGTGTTCTGTTTTTGTTGTAGGTTATCAGTTGTTGTTGTCAGCCTTCAAGTCATTTCTGACTTACGGTGACCCTAAGGAGAACCTATTGTGGGGTTTTCTGGAGCTAATAGTGCCACCCAGTGGGTTTCCATGGCTGAGCAGGGAATCAAACCCTGCTCTCCAGGGTCGTAGTCCAATGCTCAAACCACTGTACCATGCTGACTTTCATATTATGCAGTCCCCCTTTTTCATATCAGTTTAACAACATTACCCTTAGTTCTGTGAAAAACTGTGAATATGTAGAATTTATTCTGATGTCCCCACTTACCAGGAAAATGCTAGGTTAGATGCGATGGCAAAACAACTGCCATCCAGGATTTGATTTGGGACAAGCATGTTGACCTAGTTTGTAACAAAAAGACCTGGATAGATGAAGAGGAGGGGAATGCTCACTCTCAGCTTTGCACACCAGGGTTTTTCTGTACAGCTGCAGGTGTTATATGGGGGACAGGGAGATGGATTAATATCATGTCTGGGAGGCAGATTCACTGTCTATCTGGCACTGCCTATCATTATGATTCTTCCTTAGTCTGGTATCCTATTCTCAGAGAGTTTCAGTCTTGATTTGAAAGTGGGGTGCATAGTGACATCACAGAGTGTCCTGCATGAGACAGATTACCCAAAAAGATTCAATTTGGCTTTGGTCCTATTTACGAGACACAGACAGCATTGGCTACTTAGGATGGATGTCCTATAACATGAACTGGACAGAGTGTCTCCCTGTTGGCTCTGCTGGAACCACAAGCAACAACCTTCAGTATCCCTCATCATGGTATTTTTCTGGCTCACTTTACTGAGATGGGACATGGAGGCACTGTCTTACGATGGCTCCATTCCTTTCTGGAAGAGTGAGCCCAGAGGGTGATGCTGGGGGATGCTTTTTGACCCCTTGTCTATGGGGTCCCTCGTGCTACTTAACAATGAAACCCCTGAGAAAAACTGTTTTGTGCCATCAATATCTGTTTCTCCTCCTGATATGACTTCAAGGAAGCTGTTTTTCATGGTAAACTGCTGCCTGTCATCAACAGTAGACTGGATAAGAGCAAAGAAATTGAAACTTAAGCCAGATAAGACAGAAGTGCTCCTGGTCAGCCAAAAGACAAAACAGGAAATAAGGATGAGCCTGTGCTGGATGGGTTATACTCCTGCTGCAGCTTGTTACCCTGATTTCTGGGGTGCCGTGGGGGACACCTCAATGTGCTCCAAATACTGGGGAATGGGAATTAGCCAGAGCACAAGCTGTAGCACTACAAGAGGCAGGGTAACCTAGCAAGATCTTTTACCCAATGTTTACGGGGTCAGGCCGAGTCAGGACCATGACACAATAAAGTTATAATTATGTTTTTTTATTGGAAAAATCACTGTGCACTTGCGTGCTCACACACACAGACCTAAGAAAATAAAGGGAGGAAAGTAGATAGGGGATTTTAAGAAGGATTTTTGGGGAAATACGACACCTGATCCTGTAGCCCGGGCAGTCTGCAGAAAGTCAGTTGGAGCGGAGATTCTCAGCACGTGGAAGCTGAGGGGAAGGCTTGGCGAACGGAGTGGCAGCAAGGCGGGATGGAAGCCAAGAGCGATCTGAAGAAGCGCTCAAAACCAGGGGTTCTTAAAGGGGAAAATGTGCCTGTAGAGTAGTCCATTCCCGGGGAAAATAATGGGTTTTGGGTTGGAGACAAAGCCTCCGAAAGGTCAGTACTTTGAATGCTTGGATTTTGACGGAGTTGTCAATAGTGTCGCTAGTATGCAAATGGAGAGTGCTTGACATTTGAGTAGTCAGAAGCGCTAATCTCGTCAAGCTGCCTATTCGGGGCAGAGAATCTTTTGTATGCCTGGTGCATACGTAATTTAGGTTTAAAGTGTACTTGCCTGGAGGTCTCCTGAAGCTGCATGCCGGAAAATTACTGGCCTGCTTGGATTTGTTTTGTATTTTTCAGCTTGTTCAGCCGTGTCCGTGTGCGTGCTTGTCCGGGGGCCTCACAAGCGCGTGGAAGGGAGCAGTTTGGAATAGCCAATTCTTTGATATAAAATTATATTTAGTAGACCTCGAGCTCAGACTATGCACCACAGTAACAAGGTATAGTATCATAGTTTGGGTGTTCTTCTAGGCCATTTCCACACTAGCCTTTTATAGTGCTATTATTCTACTTTCAACATCCTATGGAATCCTGGGGTTTGCAGTTTACTGCAACATGCAGTAGGATGTTGCAAGTGGAATAATAGCACTATAACAAACTACTGCAGAAATGGCCCTAGATTCAGCACTAAACCTTGAGACCCAGGTGCCTGTAGCGTTAAAAGCTTGTTCACCAACTGTGTCCATTCCTGGAGATGTCTCATCTAGCGATAGTGACATATGCTGTATCTACATACCATTTAGATTACTGTAGCACGCTCTATGTGGGGGTGCCCTTAAAGAAACCCAAAAACTTCAGCTGGGCCAAAGAGCTGCAGCCACACTGCTGATTTGGGCTGTTCATGGGTAACAAAGTCCCTTGTTACAACAGCTCCACTGGATAGTGGTCTGTTTTTGGACACAATTCAAAGTGCTGGTTATGACCTGTTAAGTCCTATACAGCTTGTTGTCTGAAGGATGCAACACTCCCATATGAACTTTTCTGGGCTTTTGAGATCTTCAGAAGAGGTCCAGCTCTCTGTCTCACCAATTTCATAGAAACATCTGATAGAAACATGAGAGACAGTCTTTTCAGTGTCTTCTCCCAGGCTGTGGAACCACTTTCCCGGACAGGTAGATGTGTTCCCGCTCCATAGGTATCTTTCCGCCACGTCAAGAGTTTTTGCTTTCAACAAGTCTTTTAAACTGCTGGTTTTCCAGGGAAGGGCTAGTAATAATTAAGCTGCACTGTTCTTATTTTTTTGCTTTTTAATTGATGCTTGTAAACTGTTTTCAAATCGTATTAACAAATTAATTATATTGTAACTTTTTGCACATTTTATTGATACTAGCTTTTTGGGAACAGGACAACAAATGAAGTAAAACAACCAGGGAACTGGTTGTATCATTTTGTTGTTGTTGTTGTTCATTTGAAGGGCAAATAAGTTCAGCAGACAGAAATATTTTATGTTTTATTTTAAGCATGTTTGGTAACAGTGTCACTGGAATATACTACCTGTGGCAAAAACACAGATTATGGCCATTCATTTTCCATATTACAGTATATTTGGAATGGATATCTGCTTATGGCAACACTATTTCCTTTTAATTATAATATAACCATTTTCATTGCTGATGTAATCATTTCTTATATATCACTGTAACAATTAACATGAACAACCTACTGATTACTCCCAACTAGAAATAGATGTATTGAATCAACTGTTAATGATGAATCAATGTATAGGTAGATCCTCTGTAATAAATCTAGCACTAGCAATAGAATCCAGGCCAATAACTACTAAAGTACCTGATTAATACCCTTCCAGTAAAATTTAATAGACGCAAAAATATACTGTTAGTGTTACATAAAAGAAACGGCTCATTTATAACAAAGTCAGCCATATGCAATATCACTCCATGCCCAAAACAGTGAACTAGATCTTTAGATAGGCAAAGGTATATTATCACTTGCACAGGGCAGAATGGTCAGCTCTCAGGTTCTAAATATCCTGTGTAGCTGTAGGCTTAAATAATTCTTTCTAGTGATAAATTAGCAGTGTAAATAGGGCAGTTCAATGGAGCCACCCACAGACTGAAGCAGGTCCTGAAATTCTAGAAATGAAAAAATAGCTACATTATCTTGGGGTGGGGATGGGTAAAAACCAACCCCTCAAATTCTATGCATGTGTGCTGCACTCATTCTCACTGAGAATCAATACAACTTGCAGCTATTTTTCTAGAGAACACTACCGTCTAATATGAGAGAAGAGGGTAAAAATTCTTCCTCCTACTTCTGCACCATTGAGGTTCAGGGTTGGACTCATTGTGCCACTTGATGAACAGACACACTGTACTACTGTAGGTATAACATGGCACAGACAGTATTCAGCTCCAGAGTTGGCCAAATAGTGAGCATGTGTCTTCTGGAAAGGAGATTAAGCAGTCTTCTGTTAAGTAACACATGAAATAGCTCCTCCAAAAACAGCAGCAAAAGAAACAGCCTTTTATAAAGAAACCAGCCAACAAATATAGTAGTAACAACAGAAGACAAAACAGTTTCACACACACACACACACACACACGTGTATACACACACACATATGTATGTGTATACACACACACACACACATGTGCGCGCGCGCACAACACAGGTACCAACTTTACAGTTTCCAAGGTAAGTGACTTCTCGTGTCATGGAATGGAAATGGAAATGCTACTATTACTGCTAAGTAGAGCATACCAAACAATATTTGACTGTAGAGCACAGTAAACAATTTATATCTCTCCAACAGTTTCTGGATTCCAGTCAGCCCCACCTAATATGATCTATGTTCAGGCATAATGGGAATTGTAGTCCAACAGCATTTGGATGAGGATAAGATGCCTACTATGCCATAGTTCTCTTCAGTTCACTTGTTTCTCCTTTATCCGTACATTGAAAACATATAGAAACTTCTTCTACTAATTAACCAATGAATGCCATCCACAAACATGTGGTCAAAATTACAGTTAAGTTTAAGAACTATACCCCAATAATGTTATCAAAAGTTGGATAATAAAAGACAGATCTTAGAAGTAACTAGCTCCAAATAATTATTTGTAATTCTCTCCTTTTTCCAATAGCTAAGTTTATATCCCAGGAGAAAACGTAATTCCATTTGTGGTATAACATTAATTTCTTGTTTGCTTTAACAGTACAGCGGTACAGTCTCACTAAATAATGGAAGAATAAAATGACGTGGTTCAAGTACTGGTTCATTTTCTTTCTTGTGCTCTCTTTGAGGATATAGAGGTAACAAACTGAGGTAACAATGAGGTAGACGGGAGAAGAGTGGCTTTTTTAAATTTATTACAGGCCAGTGGCTTATAGCATTCAGATGTTCTTAAAGAAAGAAAAAGGTACAATTTTAGCACAAACAATCCACTTTTTAACCATTGCAATAGTAACTACTTTATACAAGCCTAGAACTGTAATAGTCACCAATTAGTTTTTCAGAGTAATTAACACCAATTAAAACAAACTCACTCAGCAATTGAGGGTCATCCTCATAGCCCCTATCAGGACATAAGTGAGTAAAAATGTTTATTTAGATACATTTAATGCAACCATTAGAACTCAAAGAAAGCAATGGAACTCCACTCCAGACTTTGAAAGAACACAAAGAGGGGATTTAACATATACACCTACTGAGGAAACCTTTGACCACAAGATCAGCCAGGTGCCAATGGAACTTCACTGAGAAAAAAAAATCTGGCATGCAACAGAAAATGAGAATCTTGGTTCTCCTTCATGCCTCCAATATATACTTCAACTATTAATGACTATACTAATCTTTTTTTTAATCAACACTATTTTCCTTAGCAATAATCAACATCATGGTGTGAACACATAAAAATACAATTATACAACCTCAGCCAAACAGGGCGCGCGCGCGCGCGCGCACACACACACACACACACACAATTACAGTCAAACCACACTTCATATTCAAAAATACAGTAACTATTTAACAATAGTTAAATAATCCACAATCCAAAAAGTTAAATCATGCATAATAATTACATATATAACCATTTCTTCTTCAGAAACAACAAGAGACTTGGCCTGCAAAGCACAGTCCCTTTTGTAAAGAGCAAACAAAGGAATTTGCATATAGAACAGAAGAGAAGACAAATCACCAAAGAACAGTACAGATGTGTCACCCAGGCTTGCAAGAATACTAAAACTCAGAATGAGCTCAGACTGGCTAGGCAAACAGAGCAACAAAAAGGAGTTTTTCTTGCATTTGAGGCAAGAAAATGGCCAAGGGGACAGTGGGAACACTGCTCAATGAGAATGGCAAAATGTTAACAGATCACAGTGAAAAGGCAGAACTACTCAGTACCTATTTTGCTTCAGTTTTGTTTTGTTTTTTTTAACCCAGAAGAGAACTGTTTATTTCCATGCAGCAGCAGAGACCTTGGCAAGGGATCTGGATTGCAAATTAAGATTGACAGGGAATTAATCAGGAATCGCCTACATAACTTAAATGAGTTCAAATCTTCAGGGCCAGACAAACTGTTCCCCAAAGTACTGAAGGAACTTGTTCATGTGCTCTCTAAACTCCTTGCCATCATTTTTGAGAAATCTTGGATAACAGGTGATGTACCGAAGGACAGAAGAAGGGCAAACAGTGTCACTCTCCATAAAAAGGCAAAAAGATGATCCTGGAAACTACAGACCAGTCAGCCTAACTTCAATACCAGAAAAAATACTAGAATGGTGTTGCCCTGTTTACTGGGAGTCCCATGAGGGACACCAAAATGTGCTGAACAATAGGTGGGGAATATTAGCTCTGAGCACTGCTTTAGCACTACGAGAGGCAGGGTAACTTAGCAGGATCTCGTAACCCAGTGTTTACGGGGTCAGACCAAGTCAAGAAGCAGACCGGTTTGAAAATAATGAATGATCTTTATTAAATACAGGCACACGATGTAAGCAACCCAAGCACACAGATAACTAAGGAAAATAAAGGTGTGAGTAAGATAGTGGGATTTTCAGAGGGATAGTTGGTTCGGGTGATACGAAACCTGTCCTGAAGTCTGGAAGAAAATGGAGAGCGAAGCTGGGGTTCGATGTATCTCAGCATGTGGAGCTGAGGGGAAGCTCGCCAAGCGAAGCGGCAGCAAGGCGGTCTGGAACTTGGGAGCGATCCAAGGAAGCGCTCAAAGTCAGGGGGTTTTATAAGGAGAATTGTGACCGTAGGCTAGGTCGGACTTTGGGAAAACAATAGATTTGAAGTTGGAGACAAAGCCTCCAAAAGGTCAGAATTTGAATGACTGAGTTACAGCCAAATTGTCAATAGGATAGCCAGTATGCAAACACGGAATACTTGAGCGTTGTATAGTCAGATCATCAAGCTGCCAGTGCTAGGCAGAGGATCTTTTGAAAGTTGCTTGCATACCTAATGGAGGTACTTGCCTTGGGGTCTCCTAAAGTGGCGAGTCGGCTGTTTCTGGCCTGCCTGTATTGTCTAGGAATATTACGGCGATTATCAGCTGAGCCTGTATGCGTGCTTGTCCGGGGGCCTCGCAAGCATGTGGAAGGGATATCTGAAGCCGAATTACTGATATCAATGGATCTCTTTTTATATCCCCAAAGCTCGGGCTAGCCAGGGCAGTAACAATGGGTTATACATGAGTCTGCAAGAATCTTGATGACAATGCAGTGATCTGTAGGAGTCAACATGGGTTTGTCAAACTAATCTTTTCTGGCCCTTTTCACATGTGGGGGGGGGGAACGGGCGAAAGCACCCCAAAACGGAGCTTACCTCCAGCCGGGTAAGTCCGTCGCCACGTGGAGCAGCGCGAGCTCGCTGCTCCACACTCCTCCAGCATCGCAGATGACAGCTTCCGGTTGGTGGAGGCTCTCCACCAACCGGAGAAGCTCGCCAGCCAGAAGCCCGCCCCCAGCAGATCTGCAGGCATGCACTTGCGCGCGCCTGCAGATCCACTTTAGAGCCGAGCGACTGGGCAACAAGGATGATATAAGGAAAGGTTGACGGAATTGGGCATTTTCCACTTGGGAAAGAGAAGGTTGACGGTTGACATGATTGCACTCTTAAATATCTCAAGGGCTGTCACAGAGAGGAGGGGGAAGGCTTGTTCTATACTGCCTCAGAGGGTAGGATCATGTCTAATGGTTTGAAATTACAGGACAATAGATTTCAATTGAACAATAGAAGGATCTTTTTGACAGCAAGAGTGGTTCAGCAATAGAATCATTACCTAGAAAAGTGGTGGGATCTTCTCTGGATGTCTTCAAAAAAGAGATTGGACAGCTACCTACTGGGCATGCTTCATCTGGAGATCCTGCATTGAACTGGGGGTTGAACTAGATGGCCCATGAGGCCCCTTCCAACACTATGCATCTATCAGTCTATAAAGAAAACTGTAAGTCATTCAGATTATGCTCTCAGCAATGAAAATGATAGACAAAACAGGCCTCTGTTTAGTGAATGTTAATGTCATTACTCTGCCAAGATGGACAATGCAGCACAGAATAGGTAAAGAAGTAGTACCAGAATACCCGACTACCCTAAATGAATTCAAGTCTCCAGGACCAGATAAACTACATCCAAGAGTATTAAAAGAATTGGAAGAAGTAATCTCAGAACCACTCTTGGAGAACAGAAGAAGTCTCTTCAGATTAGAGGAGGACAAATGTTGTCCCTATCTTCAAAAAGGGGAAAAAAGAGGGCCCAAATTATTACCCCTCAGTTAGCCTGACATCACAAAATATTCTGGAGCAGATCATTAAACAGACAGTCTGTAAGCACTTAGAAAGGAATGCCATGTCCACTAAAAGTCAACATAGGTTTCTCAAAACCAGTCATGCCAGACTAATCTTATCTCTTTCTTTGATAGAGTTACAAGCTTGGTAGATGAGTGGAACGCTGTGGAGGCAGCGTATCTTGATTTCAGTAAGGTCTTTGACAAAACTCCTGAAGATATTCTTGCAAACAAGCTAGTAAATCTGGGCTAGAAAATGTTGTATTAGGTGGATTTGTAATTAGTTGACTGACCAGACCCCCCAAATGCTCAACAATTGCTCCTCTTCATCCAGGAGAGAAGTGACTAGTCAGGTGCCACAGAGTTTTGTCCTAGGTCCAGTGCTATTCAACATCTTTACCAACGATTTGGATGAGGGATTAGAGAATATCTTTATCAAATTTGTGGATGACACCAAATTAGGAGGGATAGCTAACACCCCAGGGGACAGGATTTGAATTCAAAATGACCTTAACAGATTAGAGAGCTAGGCTGAAACTAGCAAAATGAGCTTCAGTAGGGAGAAATGTAAGGTACTACACTTAGGCAGAAAAGATGAAATGCACAGATATAGGATGGATGACACCTGGCTTGACCACAGTACATGTGAAAGAGATATAGAAGTCTTAGTAGACCACAAGTTGAACATGAATCAACAGTGTGATATGGCAGCTAAAAAAGCCAATATGATTCTAGGCTGCATCAATAGGAGTATAGCGTCTAGGTCAAGGGAAGTAATAATACTGCCCTATTCTGCTTTGGTTAGTGCTCACCTAGAACAATATGTCTGGGCCTGAACACCATAATTCAATAAGGATATTGACAAGCCAGAACATGTGCAGAGGAGGTGACCAAAATGGTAAAAGGCCTGAAAATCCTGCCCTATGAGGAACAGCTTTGAGAATTGGGCATGTTTAGCCTGGAGAAGAGAAAGTTAAGAAGTGACATAATAGCCATGTTTAAATATTTGAAGGGATACATATGGAGGATGGGGTAAGCTTGTTTCCTCCTGCTCCAGAGACTAGGACACAGATAAATGGCTTCAAACTACAGGAAAAGAGATTCCACCTAAACATTGGGAAGAACTTCCTGATGGTAAAAGCAGTATGCTGCCTCAGAGTACGGTTGGGTCTCGACCTTCGGAGGTTTTCAAACAAAGGCTAGATGGCCATCTGTCAGGAGTGCTTTGATTGCGTATTTCTGAATGGCAGAGCGTTGGATTCAATGGCCCTTGTGCTCTCTTCCAACTCTATGATTCTATGAAACGCTGTGGAACTGGGAACCACTTTTGCCAAATGCTTGAAGCCATCTATTTTTTTAATTTTTTTAGTTACAGTACATGTTAAAAATTAGCTACAGATTTATACATTTAAGAATTAGCTGCAATTAAACATTCTTCATTAATTTTCCCCATTCATACTGATTACATCTAGATTTATAATAAAATGAACCTGAAATTACTTAAATTGAGTTTCACTCAAATTATTTAGACAGTTAAATACAGACTATCAATATTGAACTCAAGGGAACTGAATGGACTATGCTATTGTCTGTGACAATTACTGTACTGCATTTACTTACTTTTCTTGCTAGTTATATTGCATTTAGTAGGTTGCTTCCAAATTTTGATGGCAAACCACAATGTCTTATTTTTTTAAAAAAAAGAAACTAGAATTCTCAGAACAACCGGGGTTCCTGGGGTTGCAAAAAGGGGCTGGGGTAGCATGTGGCCCACAGACTACATTTCGTTCAACCCATTTATGCTCAGATTCTGGTCTTTGCTGCTCCATATTCATATACACATTGATAAAAGAACATAAAAAGGCACATAAAACCCCTTTTTACTACCTCTGATAAAGCATAGGTACAAGCATTGTACATTATTCAGTGGATTTATAAAACTTTTATTAGCAAGGCAATTGTTATTTACAGTGTGCCACCCATGAGAAAAATGATCTCCTCCTTCACCTAATAAGGTCCCATCTATAGGTAATAACTTTGGTCTACACGTAATGAGAATAAGCATATTTTTAAAGTCTTATTTGTGTGTGTATATCTAAGGAAGAACACTCTGATGTATAGGTATGTCTTTGAGCTGTTGCTAAAATATATTCCATACATTTTACTTGCAGAAATATCATATGAAAAAAAAAACATTTTTTTTCCTGTTTGCTCTTAGACTTTAGGTAACAGCAACTCCCACCTATCTGTTGAAGGTTTTACACTTGGCCTCTTTAGAAATTTTAATTTGATAACTTCTATGAAACTGACAAACACTATTTGCCTGTTTATGGAAATTCCATAAGCTGCTACAATGTACTTATGGCCCACATATCTGTTTATGGCCCACATATCTGTATATAAGATAAACTGCACTTACCACATTCAGGGTGACAGCTATCTCATTTTTTTAACGACCTGGCATCTGTTTTCTTTACATTGTACATGTGCAATGAAAGATCCAATCTTTACAGTTACCTCAACATATGGAAAATTTAGACTAGATTTACTGCAGCTAACTTCAAATTTAAATTTTGTGGTTACTGTTTATTGAAGAAGCTTATTAAGAGTCTCTTCAGATTCTTCGTAACATGAAAAATATCATCCAGATCTCCCCAGTAAAGTACTGTATACTCTTTGAATAGGTTCCCTTCATTAAATATGACTGTGAGTCTACTTAAAATCTATCCTTAAAGATATTATCCAATTCAGAGGCAAAACATTCTGTAACTGTTTGAGAAATTTTCTGACAGAGCCTTGAAACTGGGGTGAGGGTGGAGGGTTAAAAAAGCTGGTGCTGCCAGTAAACATAAGAAAGCTGTAGAAAATTTGCAGAAAATGAGACCATAGTACAAGCTCAGAAGGATACGCTAAGTCCAATTTGTTTTATTCACAGATATTCAGGCCACAAAGAAACTACAACAACATACAGGATTTCTGTAAACAGGCAGATATTCTTATAACCCAGTTTCATATACATGGCTATCAAATTTGGCCAGCAGTTTTCCTTTTCACAGACACTTTGACATGTTCTAAATTTTATCTTGCCCTATGTTCTGCACTCCATATGGAAGAACAGCTGTTCCATGGGCAAGGTGTTCCCTTGTAGCTAATCACCTTGAAAACTGACACCCTCCAAGCAGAGCTCTGAGAAGGATGTTTATGCACAAGCCATGTTAACACTGAAGGCAAACACAACCAGCTGGAACATTCAGCCTAAATGTTTAGGAAAACACCTAAGTTAGTTTCAAAGCCACTAGCTGAGCTCCACTCCCCACTTTAGAAGAAAGGTAGAAAGATATTGATTTTAAATGGTAAATCTCAGCATTATATTTCTGAATTCATTTATTTTAACAATTAAAGAGAGTATCTGAGAACAAGTATCACATCTGGACAAAGATATACAGGACAGCTGCATAAATTCAACACTTTCTGAGAAATAGCTTTTGTTATTGTTGTGGTTGAAGCTGTTTGGCATCAAGCTACAATCCTCCTTCAAACTTTTTGCATGATGATAAATGAAGAATGGATCCTCTTTTCCATACGACACACCTGTTTTCACCTTCAGTTCACATGTTCCACTTAACATCATGTCTATAATGGCCTGTTTGCATAGAACTGAAAGCAAATAGACCTTATCTGTATAATAAATACACAGTCTTAAGAAGTCTTGGACTACTGAGACTTTTATAAAAGAAGCAAGAAAGGTTATGAAATCAATCTTAGCTATTCACCACAGGAAGAGAAAGAAGTACAGAGTTGAAACAAAGATTTTTTTTCCCCCCAACAGACAAAAGAACATAGGGAACTGGCTCAAAGCCATTAAATGACTGGGTCAGTAAATATAGTGCAAATGGCAAAAAGCTCATAGTAAAAATAAGCAAACGTAAGGGAGAATCATTATTTATTCTACTCTGTGGTGATAATGCCCATCAGCAGAGCTATTTCTGTTTCAAGAGGTGAAGGACCTGTTTAAAGTAGAGCTTGGAGCCCACAGTGGATAAGCTTTGATGGCTCACTGTGTCCCACTGCACTTTGAAGAAAAATTCACTCACTCCCATGCCACCTTTTAACAGAGTTGGAGACAGACATAGTATGGCCACCATTTGCTTCTATTTTGATGGGTATTTCCCAGGTTGTGCAGCCTGAGAACATGAACAAATCAATCTATCAGAAGACTGAGGCCTTCCACCTAAAACTTATACAATTACCCTTCTTGGCTTTAAAAGTCTGTTGGAGGCAGGGCTTCTAGTCTGGATCTCAGAGGTAATAAGAATGACTTCAGCACAGCTGTTTTTAAAGAGGGAATATTACGGTTGTTCCCAAAGTAACAAAAATAAATTTGGACTCCTAAGGTTGTGGTAATTATTACTTTTTGTCAGATTATTTTTGAACAAGGTTCTGGGGAAGGAGTAGCAGTCTCTTACATACTAAGTCTTGAAGAAATCCTGATCTATGACAGCCCTGGTCTATGGGGAGAAACAGCCTTGGTCAACCTAGTTAACGGCACACCAGGGAATGTTCTAAACCTCTCGAGGCCATTCAAAAGCAGTGACCCTGTACCCTTTCCAATTGCTAGGCTAGTTTGGGGAAATGGTACTACAAGGGCTCTGTAAGCATCTGACAAGTTAGTCACAGATGGTGGTGCTAGGATGTCTACTTAAGACCTTCTTCTTAAGACCCATACCAGTAGTGGATGTCCTCCTGGATTCATAAGTCTGTAGAAATGTTGGCATGGAATACTTTTTATCACCTTTCGCTGGCACATTTGCTGTGTGCACCATCAAGAGAAAGCAGATCCAGCCTCATTAATGCAGACTGGACTATGACAATGCAACATAGAGCTACCTTTGAAGATGACCTGGAAACTTCAACCAGTGCAGAGTGATGCTGCTTGAGTCTTTGTTATTTGTTGAACAGCCAGATTATGGCCCAGCTCCTACACACTTTTGCCATAGCACATACCAGCATAATTATGCAGGATTACACAGTTATCCAACCGAATGGATAAGGGCACTATGGACTTGAGCTCATCATTGTGGAATGGTTGATTAGCATCCCACCCACCAGGTCAAAAGAGTCAACCATGAGGGATAGGATTGTGTGCATGTGCTTGTTAAATGATTGGCTACTCTAAGAACCAAACTTACCTTATGGAACTTTTGAGAAAATCACCTGTACAACTAGTTTTTATACTAGCACAGTGCCCAGGATCCTAGCCTATCTTGCATCAATCTCATACTAGCTCCACTGGTTGTCAATGAATGTCTGAGCCTGTTTTAAAGGGCCGTTTCTGACTTTCAGAATGCTAAATGACTTGGTTCAAGAATATCTGGATGATCATTAGATGATCCTACTCATGTTTTAAGACCACAGAATCCTATTTGCTGGCCTTCTACTATCATAAGATCAGTAGGCATTCCATGATCACTTCCTGAGAGAGGTGTACTTGAGAAACAAATTGAAAAAACAGCAACCAGTAAGACCTCTACCTGACACAAACAGAAGTCAATCAAAAAAGTCCACAGTCCACAAACGTATAAGTGCCATAGGCCACATTTTTGTTGTTGTTTTCAGAAAGGGAAGTATCAAATAAGGCAGAAACATATAATAGTTTTCAAGCATCTCTTCTACAGTAATCTTGGCATATCTGTCTGATAGCCTTAGCAATTCATTTAAAAAGTAGATGAAGTGCAGTATTGATTGAGGATGACAACTGAGGAAACGGTTACCAAAAGGGAATTATTAATAGTCATTTAATTTACTCACTCATACAAATACCAGAATTAGAAGAAACATATTGAAGCTAAGAGGAGTACACCCAAAAGTTCAAAGCAACATTTAGCAATACTGAATAACAGCAGCAGCAACTGTTTTTACTGCACAGATGATATTTTTGTGTCCTTTACCTTTTGTTTTTAGAACCAGCTTTTGTGCTTACTAGCTTATGTTAAATGAGGATATTTTAGGACTATAGCATTTTCTTTAAGAGAAAGGGCTCACAAAAATTTAGATAGCTTCCAAAACACCAGTTATACCTGTCTAGTCATTACCAATGCATAGAAGTGGTTTTGTTCCTAGACTGATGATAACTGATGTTTAATATTAGCTGGCTCAAAAAAATATAAACCTTTGAAGTTTCACAGCACTTGAATATCAGGGAAGGCAAAAGGCAAGATGGGAGTTATATTAAGTCTGTTTGATAAGGAAGATTTTTGAAACCCCTTGATCTTTTTCAGCACATCCTGAACTTCAATTGTTACAGAAAGGTGCAGCCACTCATTTACTTCTAGAACAGTACCTGCCAGTTGATCAGAGCAGAATAATCAGATGTGGAAGAAAATGCATTTTAATAAGCAAGAAAATGCTCTTAGTTTTGTGCTAAAAAACCCCCCAGCCATCTTGTATTTTCTTCCATGGAATGTAAATATTTGTACAGGTGAACAAGATCCAAGACTGCATAAGTATTACAGATTTGTAGAGCTAGAGCTTGAAATTATGATCAATACAGCACTGTGAGCAAAGGAGATAATACACTGACTGCACTTCATGTATCTATAGTTACATTTAATTAAACTTAAAACCATACTTGGGAAAGAGTATCAATTCTGGGAAATGTGGAGTTCAGAGGGAAGGCAAGTTAAGTCTTCCTCAAACATGGTCCTGTCCTCCTCCCACCCCCTGCCCCAATCTCTTATTTGAACAAGAAGAGAACAATGCTGGGGAAAAGTACATTTTTAGACTACAATTCCCAGGTCCCCTTAGCTGGCATGACCACTGGCCAGGAGGAATTTGGGAGCTATAATCCAAAAAAAAATAACTTTTCCAACCTCTAGGAGAGAAACTGCCATTATAAGCTTCCTTCATGAAATAACACCAGCTTGGGAGCTGACTTTTGCCCAGATTATGGAAAGAGGAAGGTAGAACTCCCCACAATGTACTGTGTCCCAATCTTTATGATTATAACCTAAAAAACTGAGGCTGCCAATGTATTGGTTAGTGCCAAGTAGATTAGACCCATTCAATCAATTGTTAAATGGTGAACCAACGCAAAGAAAATCCCATAGATCCAATGCATCTACTTTAATCAAGATTAATAATAGAATTTAGACCTAGATATGTGAATATCTGTATTATTTAATTTGACACTGAGAATCCCTAATTCTTGGGATTTTATTTTATTTATGATTTGAACAGCAATCTTAAAGTATATCTTTGTCAGACATTTTTCCTGGGATACATCCAGCTTTCTCAGTGTGCTACCTTCCATATTATTAGACTATAATTCCCACCATCCTCAGCCCTCTGAAGAGCACCAAGATGGGATTGGCAATCCATGTATCTATCTTGACAACAGCCTGTGTTATAGGGCAATTCCACTATGGGAACTTGTATCTAGAAAGTCAGAACCATATTAAAATGCTAACAACTTTCTAACAGAGTTCCTTATGTGTTAAGTTCAGTCTTTCCCAACCTGACGCCCTTCAGATGTGTAGACTAGAACTGCCATCTTTCCAAATCAGCATGGCATGAATCTAAAGAGCTACTTTAGTTTTGCACTATGCGGAAATAGGAAAAATTAGTAAGAAGGGGTTAATACATTGAAAACTTTATCACGCCAGCCTCTTGTCTCACAGCAATCACATTGTTTAAGTAAATGGAAACATACTGATATAGAAACAATCACAATCAAACTGCCTCTGCAGTACCATTAGGCTGCCAGTTTGGGAGGTACGTTCCCTAATCAGTCTTCCGCACTACCCCTTTCACCCCACCTCCCTCTCTGGGCCTCCGCTACCTAGCACATGCATTTTATTTTATCATTTTTTTTTCTTTGCCAAAACTATGCCATTGCATAATTTCGGCATGTCACAAGACTTCTACCTGTCATTTTAGCATTGTTTCTCCTGTTGTGCCACCATTCTGGCATTTTGCTCTTCCAGAGTTACAGTTACATCAAAAGTTTTTTTTAAAAAAGCATTGTTCACCTGCTCACCATGCCTGGGAATGGGAAGGAGGAAAGGTGACAACATCACCCACTGACACCACATGTCTGCTACAGTATCAGAGCTGCAGCTGAATGAAAGGATTACACAAATAGGCAACAATGGAAAAGTGTTATTGGAGCCATTAATGGGTATCTCCCATGAATGAAAAGAGACCACCCAATAACAATGTGAATGCAGTTCAACAAGAAGAGACTGACAACATCATGTGATAAGGAGATATCAAACATAGCCCAGTACAATCGTGCAACAAACCCAGCATATGATAAAACTCTTAGTTAATCATTAATAAACTAAAAAAATCTAATTAAATTGCATGTAAGCTAGAAAGGTGTCAACTATTAAGTTTACGTCAATTCGCTATCTATGGTTAAGCTAAAACCACCATCACAAAATAAAGCTGAAAACTGTCTTCAATTATTTTACCCCCACCTTCCCCCTGTTTTGTGTCTGTGGGAAGAAAGAAAGAGCTACACAGATTTTCATCCACTCCAACAAAAGCCTCTATCTTGATTTCCCTTTCTCCATGCTTTATAATCTCTTAACTCTTACCCTTTTTAAAGTTTACTGATTCTCACATGGATCACAGTACAAGTTCCAAGGTTAAGTGTTTCAACATTTTGCTTTCTGGAACAGATGAGGCACCTCTATGTGGTGTCCAGTGTACAAAACACATGGATGTAAAGATTACCTACCCTTCCAAGCTTTGAATTAAAACCTTTTAACTGTTGGATTAATGTATCATACTATAATAAGTGAAAACAAAACATATTGTAATAAACAAGCATACAGGAAAAGAAAACAAACCAAGACTGCTACAATCATTTGGCATAGTTTGAACTAACTTTGTGGCCTAAGGACTGTAACTGTCCCTGACTGAGGGACTAAAAAAGAAACAGCAAGAAACGGTTCATCAAAAATCCAACAGAACTAGGCTGGGAAATATGAAATGTGTTGCCTCTTTAGCATGTTCTTTCATTTAATTAATAAGTTAATATCATAACTTATTAATAATGTCAGTGCTGAAATTTTATGTCAATCTGTTAAGACAAAAAATAAAAACAGTTTGCTTACCTGTACTGTGGTTCTTCAAATGGTCATCTGTGAAATGATGCAGAAAAAAAACCGGTGCAGAAAAAAACCAATTTGTGTGAGTCAGAGACCACGAAGAGGAACTTAACTAGTTCATTCCTATCAGTGGTCCAATAGCTTAAATATGTATACCTTGAGACAATTTTGATTTTTCAGTTTGAGAGGCAGTTCCATACTATATCACAAACAGCTTTTGAAACTGCTCTTAGTTTGGGGAAAACAGACTTGCAGAATGAGGAGATAATGCCTAAGACACTTACATGCAAGCTCCCTCCCATACATAACTCAGTTTAAAGTCCTCCTGAACAAGTTTGTGAGACTCCTAGCAAAAATGTTTCTGCCAACTGCTGTGAGATGTAATCCATCACTTGCCAGAAGTGCACCTTCATGAAACCACAGATCATGGTCCAAGAAGCCAAACTGTTCCTAGTGGGACCACCTGCAGACACAGTTGTTCACCTTCACCATTCTTCTCTCCCTTCCTGGGCCATATCCCTCCACCGGAAGGAGAGATAGAATGACAACCTGTGCATCGAGGTCCTTCAGCTTTCTATTCAGAGCCTTGAAATCCCTTGTAATACCCTGAAAACTGCACCTTGCAGTGTCATTGGTTCCCACATACTCCAAAGGAAGGGATAATTGTCAGTAGGCTTGACAAGTTTTGCCAGCCACTCTGTTACATTATGGATTTTTGCCCCAGAGAAATAGCATGCCTCAAGACATCCTGCCAAGCCCACAAACCAATGCTTGTGTTCCCCTCAGCAGGGAGTCCCCTACCATTACTATTACCACACTTCCCCTCTGAGGACTGGCAAGGGCCAGTCCACGTGCTGAATCTTCCAAGGTCATCTGCACATTCTTGGAGGACTGACACTGTTGCTCTTGTTCCTTTTCCTTGTCCCCACTGATAAAGGAGAGAGGTTCAAACCAGTTCTGTAGCTCCAACTAACAGAATGATCCGTGATCTTTCTATTTCTATGTGTCGTATTCCTCCAAATGTCTACCGCCTGTTTTCAGAACTGACCTCTTCCCTGGAGATGTCACTTGTGTGTTCCTCATCCAAGAAAGTCTGTCCTCCTTCATCCAAGAAAACCCCATGCTCCCTAATATTCTGAAGAGTAAATACATGGGCTTTAAGTTGCTGGACCTTTCCTTCCAACAGGACAACCAATTTGCACTTGCTACAGGTATAGCCACCCACATCCTCTGGCAAGAACACAAATAAAACACAGCTATTGTGGGTGACTGCAGCAGCTTCCCCAGCATCCTTATTTAGTAGTCTCAAGTAGGCACTGAAATAGAACTCTGGGCCTCCCCCTCAAAACTCCCCCCCAAATGCCCACACGAAACACCTGTTGGCCTTGCCTCTGTTTGCCAGGTTCCAGGGACTGGGGCTGCAGTTATACAGAGAACTAGTAGCTGTTAACTCCTCCACAAATCAAAAGTATCTGACTCACATCCTCCAGGTCTACACACAATAGAACAACAGAGAACTACTGACCACAAGCAAGCCCACCTCAGGCCCACATAATCAGCCTTAACATAACAGACACAAGCTCACCAAAACACAATAGAATAATAGAAGCATGCAAACAAGTCTCTTCCCAGCTCACACAAACAAACAGCCTTACCCCAACAGACAGAACAACCCTAACCCAACAAACTCTCAAATATTCACTGAAGTTGGGGAGGTTTAACCCAACAGACACAAGCTCACCTAATGCAACAACCTGAGTTTTTTTAGTTACAAAGTATAGACATTTAATACCAAGAATTCCAGCCTTCTTTTGAGGCTTGTGATAGCCTCCAAGCCTCCTGAAAATTTGTTCATACCACGTAAGCAGCATTGCTCTCCTGGTAGAAGGTAAAAACCTGAAGTAAAATGGAACCTACTTTTATCTGGCAAAACACTAGAGGCAAGTCTTTTGATTCCATACATAAACACAGCTCACTGTATATACTGAGCCTGCTTGGACAAAGCAGAAAGCCCAAATAGTTAAAGTTTCTGGCTTTCCATAAATACGCTGACCTGCTAATGCACTCTGCTCAACCCCTGCAACATGGCTCTTTCTGCCAGCAGGAATAATGAAACAAAACAGGGAGTTCCATCTGCAGTTTAACATTGGGCTGAAGTTACTTAGACTATAGCTCCTAGATTCCCCAATGACCATATGAGCTATGGGAGTTGTAAACCAATAAAGTACCTATTCCAGGTTCTGGTTAAATGTGATATTTAAAACTGGAACTTTGACCTCCCTTTCATCCAACAAGCCATAGTCATAGCCCACAGTTTGTTACTGGATTATGACTCTGGCATTTTGGAAGGGAGACAAGCCAGAGTTCCTAATTTAGACATCACACTAAACCAGGATTAGGCAACCGTGAGCCCCTGGATTTTTTTGGACTGAAACCTGCATAACCCCTCACTTTGGTGATACTGTCTGAAGATGATGGTATTGTAGACCAAAGAAATCTGACAAGCCATAGTTGTCCAATCTAACTCTAAACAAACAACAGACAGAAACTCCCAGATGACAAGTTAGAGCAATCAGCCAGTGTGTACAAGCACCTGACTCACTAGTGGTTAACCAGATTGTCTTTTAAAGGCAATCAGACATGACAACCAGACAGACAGAGCTTAGAAAAATTATTTTTGGGACTGCAATATCCAGAAAACCCTAGCCAGCATAGTAAGTGGCCATGCTTACTGGGGCTTCTGGGAGTTGCAATCCAAAAAAAGGGTTTTTCTAGGCTCAGGGCCGCACCACTGTCATATTTTTTCATGTAAATTAAAGATGATCAAGCCTGCCTACCATTCCTCTACGAATACATACAAACCATGCAAGTGAGTGTTCGTAAAGAATGCACTGACATTTTTCCAGGCAATTAAGGAAATTCCCCCTTTAAGTAAGCTAGACCTTCTGTGATATTCATGAGAATCTTGGACATGAGTTTGCTGTTTAGATCCATTCTCTTTTATTTTTCTGACAAGAGACTGATGTTTGCTGCTGGCATCTGTCTGAGCTGTTCTTTATTTGGAACATGTTGTGAGGATAACCTATCTGAGTTTAACGAGTAGCAGTACATCAAGAAAGGGGACGGGAGAATCATTCTACTTACTAGCTGCCTTTCCAATCAGGAAAATAAAATAACTATTAAGTTAAAAATAGAACAAGAAGTCTATTGTCCAAGGTACAGCACAGTTTAACAAAGAAAAATACATTGTCCCTCTGTAGAAAATAGATGCTGTCTAGTAAGTTAAAAAACAACAACCACAGTTGGTCCAGCACGGTGGGGAAGAGCAGTAACACAAGTCCTGTTTAGCCATTACTTACTCTGGTTTGAATCAACAAAAGAGAAGAGGAACACTTAACCCTTCTACTCTGGCTGACCCACATACACCACTATCACTACTACCACCACCACCCTCCTCCTCCTCTTCCTCCTGCTGCCCACGCGGAAAGCTTCAAGTCTAATGAGACGAGGTTTTTGTTCATGTGGAGACACTCCATGTGAGCCACAACCCCAACCTTCCAACATCTTTGCTCATGTAGAAAGTTTCCACATGAACAAGGGTCCCTCCTCTTCAGACACATTTTTCATATGAGTAAAGTGGTGATGGAAGGAGAAGGGTTCCTCTCTTTGCGTGCTACTGTTGCAGAGTACATACTTCACATAAAAGAAGTCTCAATTACACTTGGTCATCTCCATGAGGGAGAGGAAAACAAAGGCCATTTCCACACTAGACTATTATAGCGCAATTATTCCACTTTCAACATCCTATGGAATCCTGGGGTTTGCAGTTCAGGGCTCCCTAAACTGCAAACCCCAGGATTTCACAGGATGTTAAAAGTGGAACAATGGTGCTATAACAGTCTAGTGTGGAAATGGCCAAAGACTCCTATCAGAAACTCAGTGGAGTCACTGTCTGTCAGTATAGACCAGCCACCTACTAGCTGGTGTCATCCAGATGGAGACTGCCTTCATACCCAGTCAAAATGGGCAATAGCTATACTGGTCAGTAAAGGGGAGGTAACAATCTTATGACACCTAAAAGATAGGTTGTAGAAGGATGGCGAACACAATACTGAGTTAGACAAGCCAATAGTTTGACTTTTGTAGAAGACAACTTCCATGTTTCCAATACATGCCTTCCTCACACCTTCAATCAGTCATGGAATCCTTTGAAGAGAGTACCTTCAAAATGGAAAAAGGTCACTTAGCTGCTATATAAAATAAAAGTATCACAAATGGATTATGGGACTTTTTGAAAAAAAATTCTTCCAGAGTATTCAAAATATATTTTTTTTCTGCACAAAGCTGGAGCCAGGATCTTGTAGTACACAAAAGAGCTTCATTGAATTGATAGTTAAGGAACTGGCTAATCTTATAACCTACCTCTGCCTCTTTATCTGCCAGGAACAGGTTGTAAAAACCTGAAGAGCAAGAACAAGAAGCTCTTATCTGTACCCACCACATATTCCTTTAGGCATTTTGAACCAACTGCCTTGCAAAGCACTTGAATCATGTACTGGAAATTAGCTTACTGTCCCAACACCACTTCCTGCTCCTTTTACATGCAAAGCACATAGTGTACACTGATCAGTGCTCCCTCCCTTCTGTAATTTGGTGGTGGGGCAATATTTCTCAAGCAAGGCCAGGATCTAGACCCCTTATAGAATTTCTATCCAAGCATGCAGTATAGTCACTTCCATAAACAGACTCTCAGACATTTGGACTAACATTTAAACCCCTTGGCAACCATTTATGAACAAAACATGGCTTTCTTGACTTAGCTAAGTCTAGCAACACTATAGCTTTCTGTCCATTACAAATCCAAACCACTGGTTTTTCCAGTTTCCCTATATGTGCACAAAATCCACCACTAAGCTTTTTCATCAAGCAGCCTTTAAAAAAGGCAAAAATGGGACAATGAACTTCAGTTGGAGGTTAAGCTTCTACCACCAGTCCTTGTCACACTGCTTTTCCATTGGCCCTTAACTGTACAGTTGCCTTGCTTCATTCACTCCTTTTCAAAAAGTACAGAGAACCCACAAAACACTATCATCCGATCATAAGTTTTACGGGACATCCAAATGACAGCCTGAATTTTTTAAACTGAAAATGAAAGATAAGAGCAATCTCTACAGGTGGAGATGCTTTTAATGGTGCTCTGTTGTATTTTGTCTTGCTGATGTTTTCTTTAAGATTGAAGCTTCTACTTAATATATTGGAATACTGAGCACACTGCAAATCACCACACACTCATTATATTCATTTTATCACCTTTTTGTGTTGTTTCTAAATTGATATTCTAATTATCACAAAGATTCTTTTCTTGTAAGCTTTTTAAATGAAAGAGTAACACTAATGCTATTACACTCACTGAGATTTTTTTTAAACCTTTTTAGTCACCACCAAAATGGTGCTGTCCAGAATTTTTAGAAAAGTGTTTTTGTATCACAGTGTAATAAACTTCTGTCTTCTTCGTGAAATACCTGCTACCATCAGTTTGGATGTTTTAAAAAGCAACAGTTCACACAAGTTTTCTGATGTTATCAAACTGTCTCTATGATTAAAAAATCTAGCTGGAAGATTAATTATAAAGTCAGAAACAGGGTTACAAAATTGCACCCCTTGTAAATGGTATAATAAATGTGCACTGAATTTCAGATGGTTCCATTTATGGCAGCTATGAAAGGGTGAATGGCATACAGGAGGATGGAAAGACATAGATAATGTACAGTAGTCCTAATAACCTGATAACTGCAATCCCATTTTTGGTTTACAACAGAAGAGTCAATTGACTACCATTAAGAACTACCAGCAAGTAGCCCAATTCTCCTTATCCCAGAATTCTTTTCATATATTTCTATTTCATATGTTCTTCTTCCTCTTTTGATTGTACTTTGAAAAAGCACAATGCCTGTCAATAATTTTGATGACGTCAATAATTTTGATGACATCTACAGAAATGTATGGGTAAGTAAAATGAAGGAGGATATCTGACAGACTGTGATGCAACTTGGATATTGCAAAGTACAGAAATTAGCCTTGACTTCTTTTTGCAAGAAATCAGTGGAAGTTTAAAAACATACTATGTGGTATACATGGTGAAATATGTTAATATGTACAGGATCAGCCTCAGGTTAAAGATCATGGATCGAAACTTACTTTGGATAAACTGGGTAACAGCTGAGAGAGAGAAAATTGTTCCAGTCAATCACACATCCTCATGGCACAAGACAATTGCCAATTTACTATTGGTAAGATTTTTTATCTTCTTTTTTTCTTATTTCTGCTAAAGAAAACAGTGTGTGTGTGTTTTTCTGACATATATTCCAATATATGGTAAAGACAATAGAATACTCCATTTTTTTGCATTCACAGGGTATACTATAGCATATAATTTGAAGGATTTCAGCAAACTGAGTTCAAAACCTTTTTCTGAATTTTTTTCCTGTGACTAAATAAAGTCAAGTCTGTCTTGTACCACATCACATGTAAATGGCTAAACAGATTTTCACTACACTAAGGGGTTACAGTACAAACATATACAGGAAAAGTATATATTTTCAAGTTAAAAAGTAGTTACTCTAAATGATTCTAATTCAGCAGCAAACTACCTGACAGAGGTAAAATATTAGTTTTACGTTTAAGAAACTTCACACAACCAAATAGTCCACTGGAGAAAAAAGAGCAGAGCAGGATGTTGTAGGTGAGTAGCCACAGGCCAAAGTAGAATATAGCTAGGTAAAACCTGAAGCTCCTCAAACAAG
This sequence comes from Cyclura pinguis, assembly GCA_030412105.1. Lineage (NCBI taxonomy): Eukaryota > Metazoa > Chordata > Lepidosauria > Squamata > Iguanidae > Cyclura > Cyclura pinguis. Next base: position 67,942,456 of record CM059602.1, on the reverse strand, counting down.
AAGGGATATGCACCATTAGTGGAAAAAAATGAACAAATAAGTGTGGGGGGGGGTCTGCTGATGCAGACTTAGAAAATTTATGTGAGCTACAGCTCACTAAATATGCTTAATTCCAAGAAATCTTCTACTATGACAAAAATATTAGAGTAACAGATATACCACCATTCACTCCATGTAAGCTGAAACAAATGTGAGTACAAAGCTCCAAAGCTTCACTGCTGGAAATGTAGGGGATCAACTTAAAAACCAGAAATTGGACTGGAATGAAAACTCCATCTAACTTCTTCAAGTACTGCCCACGAGCCAATCATGATGAACCTGAGTGGCTTATTTTTTCTATTCTTTCCAAAACCATTGAAAGTTATGTGGACTCTTGGGAAGAAGACTTCTGATGGCACCAAAAAGATAGTGCCCACCTGTTCCACTATTCTATGTTCCAAAAATCCCTCCCCAGGAAGTGCTACAACTAAGAACACTAGACATCTCTATTATGAAAGATCAAAGAGAGTTAGGAAAAATAGGAAAATTCATTGATGTACAAAACATATAAGTGATGTTGAGAGTTAAATTATCAAATATCTTCCAATAACATGACAGCTATATAGGGGTTCCAAATATCTGTGAGAATTTTCAAAAGGGAAAGTGGCTATTATCACACTACCTACTATGGGAACTTGGAAAGTAATTAGTTTATTGGAACTAAAGTAAAAAGCAGATATAACTAAGTTCCATTATACTTGAAATTTGCCAAGGGCTAACTTCACTCCTTTTTGTGGTATACCTGTTATTATTAAATACTTTTATAGTTACAGATTATGGCTTCACTAAATGGTGGAAGAAGAACAGTACATGGTTCAAGGGCTGTGCTGGGTGGGATTGGGCCTCATGCTCCCTTTTGGGGTGTTGAAATGACAACGAAGATGAAAGAAGAGTGTGTTTGGTACCATAAGGCAGCAGGTTGTGGTACCAATCTGTGTTTTTCAAGTAACCAAGAAGGTACTTTAAAAAGCAGGAAAGCAAAGGGTCACTTTTCATAAACAAAAACAGTAAGTTACTAGTTGGAGCTAGTATTGGAAGTAATCAAACAGTTCTTAAAAGAAATTTTCTGAACTCTGCCTAATATCTATGATAACAGACGCAAAGAGAAATAATGATAGAGCAAACTCTTGAATCACCAAAGAGCCTTTCTACTTCATTAGAAGGTATTAACCCTATGGCTTATCTTCCCTTTGCCCAAAATCTTAATGGTCCTCCTGTACATAGATGAAATACAGTCCCAAGAGGGCAGATCTTACATGCAATCTTGACCCTTTTGTACTTTTTCCTCTTCTCTGCATCAAACACAAGTTCTTTTTCATTCTCCAGTTCAGATATGTGGCATTCAAACTTTGATGTATGCAGCAACAATCTTTTATGATAAGAAAGTAATGTAATTCTACCCCAGTACAAGGGTGACATTGGTTTTGTCCACAGAGGCAAGATGCGTTTAATGTTAAGCTGTCTAAACACTGAGGCCTCTACTTTTGTTTCAATAAAGCAGGAAGAAGTGATTTCCACACACTACACGGGAATACCTTGCTTTCAGTGCACTAGCTCCAAATACTTGGATATCTCCCTTGCCCACCATGAAACTCCAACTCTCAGATGGGGCCACAAGTAACTCAAATAATTGATATTAGCATAAACATAATCAAAAGAAAGCTATTCTCTTCCTGTTCCTACTGAGCAAGCAAGAAGGAGGAGGAGTTTTAACACATTTCCTCAACTAGTTCTTAAAGATCTTACTGGGAGAGAAGTAGGAGCGCCTGATTTTCAAGGAATGACCATTTGTCTGGTGGGTTGGGTTTGAAAGAATACTTAAGTTTTCATAAAAGTCACATTTTAAGTATCTTGAAACAGAACATGCATTTATGCATGATGATAGAAACGAAATACAGCATGATTTTTCAGTGTTAATTCCCAACTGTAAGGGATATTCCAAGCCCATTCGATTTAAATATAGTTTTCATATTTAAAGAGAAAGAATAAGCCTCTAGCAACTCTTTTACTTTACCATGCAAATCATACCCTACTCAACCGCTTAGACAAAAGAAAAAGTGGTCCCAGCTTTTAGTCTTCTGACTTATGAAAACAAAGTCATCAAGATAACACACACAGCACTTCGTTTAATGGCATTTAAAAACGGAGGAGCATACATAATATTACACACTTAAATACAGGTAATATAACACGTTTGAAATAAATCAGTTTATTTCAAACATATCACTATATTTAGGCATGCATCTGCATTTAGGTATATTATATACCACTTCTTTCTGTCCTCATCAAATTGCTCTTTAAAACCTTTCTACAACCTCAAATAATCGCATACTTAGAGATAAAGTAGACAAGGTGATAGAGATGTAGGAATAGCTATCTGGTTTATTCAGTCTTTTGGAAATAGCAACTGAAAAGGACGTAACATTCATTTCTCCAAAAAGTGAATGGGCTAGGAGCTTATTTTTGTTTCTTCCTCCTCTCCCTTTTTAAAAGATAATTACAAAATGATTACAAATGGTAATCATTTAGGCAAGGGCGTTTGAATAGTCCTAAGAAGCTGTAAACAAACATTGACATGTAACCTGGCTTTTTAATCTTTTTTTAAAAAATCAGGTATCATTCTACTTCTACCACTAGGGATGGTTAAGAAGCACCTGGGTGTGCTTTTTCAAACCATACCCACCCATCATAGAACTCACCCTTAACTCTCAAACTGTCCAACATGGTAAGAATAAGTGGTATGGCTGAATCAATCTGTCCTAATTTAATGGCAACCCCCCATTTATCTGAAATGAAAGGTTTACGCACTGTTTCTAAACTATTGGAATGAAAATACCACTGATGCAATTTAACCATATAGTTTATTGGTTGAATTATAATAAAACAATGTTCTCTTTTTATTTCTTCTCCCTCTTTATTCTTAGTTTTATGTGGTGTCCCCTTTTACCATTTAAAAATATTTTTATCATTTGAAATAATATAGGTAGGAATTCTTTTCTTTAAAATGCTGATTTATTCTTTAATATTTATTCCATGCTTTTTTCCTTTATATTTTGAACTAATTGGTGATGGAATAAAAAAACAATATAATATAATATAAAAATAAAATGCAAGGGACTGTGAGATCAAATTTTAATCAAATGTGTCAAGGAAATGTTCTGTCCTAAAGAATTTTTTTCCTGAAAAATTAAAGAGGGAAAGCAATGCAAAGCCTGTGACAAAGCACATCTTGATCCTTCCTTAGTTCCAGTACACCAGCAGACAGAACTAAAATAATTTACTGATAATCTAAAAACTTCAATCAATGTTTATTATCCCATCTTCATAACACCATACACTAAACCAGTAACCTTTCTCAGTTTGAGGCTTAAGGTAGATAATACACTTCAATGAAATATGCATGGAACAATGAATTATGAGTTTTAATAAAGTTTGAATCAGTGAAATCGTTAGTTGCATTTCCTTAAACCCAGGTTTGGTGAAAGCAGCCCTCCAGATATATTATAAGGCAACTCACAAAGGAGTCTGAAGAAAGCTGTTTTGAAACGAACTGGATCTGTTTAAAAACTGCGGATTTTCAAGTACCAGACAGTTCCCAGTACCTGGTGTTAACTGCATTTTAGTTGCATGGATCACAAACTATTTAAGCTCTTAATAAACTATTCATGCAGATTATTCCCTTTTTTAATTAATTAAATTCAACTGCAGTCTCTTAATGGATTAACTGGTTGAACAACAAATGTTTAAAGAAAGTTGCAAGCAGTTGACAGCTCTAGTACACAGTGTTATAACTAGGATGGTCCCAAACAATTTGGCTGTGATGCAAAGCATACCCTCTTTGAAGCAAGTTCTGCTAACATTCATGGGACTCTTTCCAGTAGGAATGTGCCACATGGCATTTTTAATACATGCTCATCTTTCACAGCCTGAACCTGAACAGATTTACTGGATGATAAATCCCTCTTATTGCAAAGGACCTTTTTTCCCCAAGGGAGACAGCCATACTCTGTAGGCATCATTTTACTGAAACAAACTTTTGGACTATCATAAGTAACGAGAACATTCACCACAGCTGTTCCTGTTGAAACCAAAGGAGCTCATTTCTGTGTAAAGATACTCGGGATTTGATTGTACACTGTACTCCAGCCTAAGCAAATGGAGAAACATGCAAGTGCCCTCAAGCTGCTGATCCACCATATGCTACTAAGCTGACTGACTGCAGTGATTTCACATTTGTGTCGTCAACTTGCTGCTTACATTGCATCTCTTGATTCACATGGTAAAAATTAGTACAACTAGGTTACTCCTTTTGACCACAGAAGGGAAAACTTCTGGCCTTCAGGCATGATGCAGCCCACACAGCCTTTCAAGATGGCCCATCATCATTACTATGCCAACCATACCCACTCTACTGTCCCTACTACTGTTTTTGTAAAGCCCCCTGGACTATGCAGTCCCCTAGCTGTTTTCTTTCCACTGAATCTGCAAAGAGAAACAATAAGTAGTGCACTGGCGAAGAGGCGGTGGGGCTACATAAAAGGACCCTCTTCCCTACTGCCTAGCTGTGCTTCTGTCTTACTGTGACTCACCCTTCTGTTCTTTTATCTTTTAACCATGAGAACAGTTCTGTTCGGCTCTCCGTAATACATTTGCACAACTCACTACTGCAGGCTATTGGTGAACTGGAGAATTAAAAGCATTCTGTCAGAACTTAAATTTTTTGCTCTGGCACGGTGCCACACCTGCACATAAACCTCAGACCTACATTCTCAGAAATATATACAAAATATCATAGAACCCAACCCCCATACAATATGCTGCAGTAACACAGTTATTACAGTAACACAGTTCTTCCCCTTCCACATCTAGGTTCAGGAAGAGCCAGCTGCCAGGGAGCAAGAACAAAAGAGGGCCTCGGAACCCGGAACGGTTCTTCACTTTGTGAAACGGGAGAGTGGGCAAGATGAACCTTCAATCTGATCAAGCACAGCTCTCTGGTTCCTAACAGATATAGTACTGCCTGTGGACTGAGGGAAATAAGTGCTTCCCCCATGTCCTATGCTATATTTGACCAAAGATGCCATGGAAACTCAAATAGAATGAAAGTGCTTTCTGGCAGCTGTACCAGCTATTTGCAGGTAGCTTTCATTGTAATGAGATGGAAGGAAACTTGATAAGCCTGTCATGAAACTGCAACAGGAAAAATAAAAGTACTTATAGAGACACGTTAACATTCAGAGAACTTGCCATTTCCAGATTTTTTTTTAAAGCCATGCATGCAGTGCAAAGGGTGAACTGCCTCACCCGATTCAGTTCGTTGAATATAACAATGGTTTGTTCAGTTAACAAAGTAACAGTCATATACACTCCCTTGCACCTGCCAGCTCTTCAAATGCACTCTTCTTCTTGTTTCACTGCCTTTGATTTTCGTTTCCATGATTCCTATTGTTCCTATCAGTTTCCACTTGTTTAGGAAAAAAGAAAAAGAGAGAAAAGGAGACAAAAACAGCCAAGCTCAGGAGAAGTAAAAGTAATTCTTTGCTGACATAATACTAGCATCTGACTCACAAACTGCCACGTAAGGAGCTGCACACAGCTGCACACAGTAAAGTTTCTGAAGATAAATTGCAGGCAAATATTAATTGGGGTGGAGTAAAGGAAAGCAAATATTAGCATCAGAAGGCTAAGCTGCACTGCTCCTCCAATTAAGAGATCATCTTTCCCTCCCCCTCTCTCTCCTGCAAACTAAGCACTTCCCCTTACTCCTAATTATAGGCTATGGAGAAGTTTTAAGGGCATCTCAGAACCGGCACACCTACTCAGGCTAGACAGAGACCCATTAAAACCATGACGACTCCTGCGGTATCTTAAAAGACTTCATCGTAGCACCAGGCTGTGCAGCACAACAAATTCATTCTGTGAACCCTGTAGGACGAAGGTGCTCATCATACCATAACCTTTTGGCAGAAGGGGCACCTGAATCCTCCCCCCCCCCGGCTGGGACCGTAAGAGCGGCTACTCAAGAGCAAGTGCCTTTTTTTAAATGCCTCGCTCCTTGGTTGAACTCCTCTCAGCTGTTTAGCATTTTCCTCCTCGACGGTCCTGCCGAAGAAACAACATTCGCATACAGTGCCCCGGGCTCTACAAAGATTCTGGACTACTTGGAAGCGGAGTTGTTTCGCCAGCGCAGCGGAGGATGAGAAGGCAGGGCTTCGCCTGGGATCCTTCCCATGCACCGGTCTTCACCCGGCGGCGAACGCCCCAGCCCCAGCCTAACCGCCCCTCCAGGAAAACAGTCGCCCTCCCGCCGGTTCCCTGCCGGTACCTCTTTGCAGGCGTGGAGGTTCTCCCCCTGGGACGCAGCACCTGCCCAAAGCAGCGGCAGCACCACCAGCGGGAAGAGCGGCAGGCGCCTTCGCCCGGTCCCGACGGGGAGGCACGACGAAGACGCGCGGCACCCCGCGGCACCCGCGAGAGGAGGGAGCCCGCCGGCCCCAGCCATGGTGGCGCAGAGCGGGCAGCAACGAGGCACCAGACACTGCCGGGGAAGAGGAGAGAGACGGCCAGCGACGCGCAGGTGTGACAACCGCCGCCGCCGCGCTCGCCGCCTAAAAGAGGGATGCGGCGCGAGCCTCGCCTCGAACTGCCCCGCCCCTTGTCAGGCTCGCGCCGCCCACACCTCGCTGCCTAGCAACCGCAGCTGCCGGGCCCTCGGAGGAGGCGGAAGCGCACCTGAAGCTTGAAAGATGCGCCCGGAGGCTCCTGCGCGCGCACGCGCGCGCGCGCCGGAAGGGCCGGCAGGCCGTTGCTTTGCGCTCGCGCGCCCTTTCCGCGGCGCAAGTTCCCTCGCTGGGAGGAGGGAGGGGCTGTCGCGCGCCGGCTCGGACCGCGCGAAGGGCGGGAAGCGCCGCGTCCCTGCGTTTCTGAGCGGGATTGCAAAGTGAGGAAGGCTCCTGTCCCAATATAATGATAGCGTTCGGGGGGGGGGAGGAATTACAGCAGGCGTTGGTCGTGCAACCAGGTGGCAACAGCAGGCGAAATGCTCTTTTGACCGTTAAAAGTATAAGAGCCTTCTCTCCACTTTTCACTTTGGCGATTCTAGTAACGAGCGGCCACGATGACGATTTTTTAAAAATAAAATAAATGGTCCCATATTATTTAGGCCATTTCTGCACTAGACTGTGATAGTGCTGTTATTCCGCTTTCAACATCCTGTGGAATCCTGGGGCTTGCAGTTTGGGGAGGGGCCTCAAAAATAAATGGTCCCATTTTATTTAGGCCATTTCAGCACTAGACTGTTGTAGTGCTATTATTCTGCTTTCAACATCCTTTGAGGCCCCTCCCTAAGTTGCAAACCCCAGAATTCCACAGGATGTTTAAAGTGGAATAACAGCGCTATAACAGTCTGGTGCGGAAATGGCCTGAGGGAAGAACCCCATGGGCCGAGCGCTGCTGCCGTCTTAACGCGTTCCTCCTCCTCCTCGAATGTAGGAGGCTGGAGCCCTTTCAGTGGGGGGGGGGGGGGCCGAGAACCAGGCCAAGGCTCCGGCACCTGTAAGGAGCCGGGCGGGCGCGGGAGTTACAGCAGGTGCCTGGCTCCGTACACCTGCTGAAGTCCCGCCTCCCGCTAGAGGTAGAGCAGCGCCACGCCACGAAGGCGCGCTACGACACACGGCGACAGGGCGGTCCATCCACCCCCCCCCCGTGACGACCCTATTAGCTTCGTTGGTCGCTCCCTGCCTTCTCGACGTTTAGAGCATGTCTCTCCACAGTGATGCCCCGCGGGCAGTTCAGGTCCCCACGTCGTACCACAGAGCCTCTCACCTTCCACAGTGAAGCGGATCGCCCTCTGAAAGAAGGAGCGAAGGCGCCGACGTCCAGAGCCGGAAAGTTACCTAACTGCACTCTGACGGCAGAGACCTGCACAAACAGAACGGGCGGCCTAGGCAGAGCTGCCCATAATAAATATTAAAAAAAATAATAATTAAAAATCGAAGTTCATGTCACTAACGCTAATATTTTAGAAGGGGAAAAACTATTTGCCAGGCTCTCGGTTTGCAGCTCGAATTTCTTACACAGTTGAAACCTATGGTTTCTCTTCCTTTTTGTGGAGGGCAGGGGTTGATTTTGTTAAACAATGGGAGCGGCTTGCTTGGAATTTACCTTTTTTTAAAAAATTTACTTTTTTTTTTAAAAAAAGTGGGAAGTATGCAAGATTTCTAAGACGTTGAACTATTTGTCGCGTTTAGGCTATCGGGACTATAATTTCTCTTGAGGAAAATGTGCCGTCATTTTTTAAAAAACGCCGTCGTTTATTGGGGGGGAGGGTTTGGGTGAACAGCCAACCGGCCCCCCTTCGCCGGCGGTTGAGCTTCAGCATCTGCCTTTTGGAGAATACCCTCGCTCTCCGCCTCCTTCCGTACTCTTTCCAGCCATTGGAGGGCGCTGTAGATAATGTGGAAGCTGAGGAAGGCTGTCGCCTAGCAACGGTTACCAGAATTCTAAACAAAACTGACTCGCGCCGACCCAAGCCCAGGTCTGGTTTTGCTGCTGCTGCTGCTGCTGCAGCCGCTGCAGTCGGCGCTACTGGTGGATCTCCCAGGCCCCGGAGTATGCCAACCACCAGGAACCCCTTCCCATTCCCGGACTCTGAAAACGAAAAAACCTGCACTGGAAACAACCCGGTAAGAAAGATATTTTAGAAATCTATCCAGATTCTTTTTTTTTTTTAATAGTAGGCTCATTAAAAATATGCACATGGACTTCTTTTGTAGTTATATGCCAGCAAGGTATGAGCAGACTCAAGGAAGCTGTAAAAAAGCAAAAAGGCTTCCTTCAGGCAATGGGGGAAAGAATACAGACTTTTTTCAAGAGAGAGGAAAAAGGAGCACTAACTGGCAACAGAGTTGCAAACAGATACTAAGGAATGTGGATAAAAATTCTGTGAGCCATTGCACAGAAACTTTTAGGATCAGGGGAAAAATATATATAAAAGAAGCAGATTACCAGGTAGGAGGTGACTGAACTGCTACATGACAATTCAAAGTGCATTTGAGGATAAATAATTCAGTTCAGCCAATTCTTTGCAAGGTTTGTTGGGAAAATAGCCTCTCCTGAATTAGTTTTTCCAGAGGGGAATTGAGGCATAAAGTGGTGACAGAAAATAAAAGTTTTAGGCCTTATCGACAAACTATATATTAATAAATCATTGGGTTGGCATCGTACCTACTTTATAGTTGCTGATCTTCCAGAAAAAGCTGACCTTAGAAACAGAAAACTGGAAAGCAATTAAGGGGACACTTTTTTTAAAGGGAGCGGGATCTAGGAATTACTGGTCTATGAACTTAATATCTGTTCTGGATAAATTGGTGGAATACAAGATAAAATTGCCAAGCATATATTTGTGTATGTGTACAAATAAGACTTACTGAGTGTCTCACAGGCTTGAAATTTGAGGCTGTTGATACTGTTAACTGTTCTTGTCTGCCTTCAGGTCATTTCCCATTTATGGTGACCCTATCACAGGGTTTTCTTGCAATATTTATTCTAATGAAGTTTCCATTGCCTTCCTCTGAGAAGTTGCCCAAGGTCACCCAGTGTGTTTCCATGCCTGAGCAGGGATTTGAAACCTGGTCTCCCAGAATCCTAGTCTAACATTAAAACCATTACTCTCCCACAATTTGTGCAAGATATATGTAGCAATGCCTTTTCTTAAGAAGAGTTAATCCAGATGAAAAACAGCTATCGATTCCTTCTCTGTTCAGACCATGTTGCCTCAGAAATATATAATCACACCTCAAAAATACCTTGACAGTTCCTTTAAGCTGAGGACTGGCAGCTGGCAGTGTGTAGGCAGCAGCAGCAACATGCTTGGTCCATCTACTCTTATGAAACCTCTTGCCATGCCATTGTTCTTGCTAGTTCAGAATACAGAGAACACTGCCTTTCCAATGTCCTCTACTGTAAAAGGTACCTGGCAGCCAAAAGGCTTTTTTTATCCTCATATATGGAGCTGATCCCTAGCAATGGCACTGGGGGCAGAGCTGGCCTAACAAAATAAGTTGCAGATCAGGAGAGTACATTTCTTCAGAATAAAGAAGTCTATAGTCATGGTTTGAGCTCTAATGCTTTTTATTGGTCCAGAAAACACCCTATGCTGTACCCACTCATCTTGTCCAACAGCAAGACCCTTGGAATCGTCTACATGGAACACCTACACTAGCAAGCATACGAAGAAAAGTCTGGTACTCAGAACCTGAGGTAAAGTTATTGATCTGATGCCATCTTCCCTCTTTGTTTTGTTTTCCAGTTTGCCTTTTTCACCCCATGCTTCTTCCCCTTAAAATGGATCACAACCACATACTGAGAAGATATTTCTCCCAGGCTTCTTTTGGCCTTACCTTCAGTAGAGATCAGTTAGTCTTAATGTTTACACTGATATTTCTCTTATAAAAGGATAATTCTTGGAATTAATTACACATGAGGTTGAATTTTCTTACAGCAAGCCATTATTTCGTGCATATAAAAATGCGAACACTGAGTCTCACTCACCTTGTGTTTAGGTTTCCAGAGACAGTCTGGATTTTCATCTTAGTGCTCTGTACAATCACCATGAAGACCTGCTTAAAGATAAGAGCCGAGTAGTTCTTCACAAAGAAACAATCTTTGATAACCATGGGTAAGCATGATCCATTGATCTTCTAGACTTCAGCAAATTGTGGGTTTCCACAGCATTTATATTAATCTTAGTATACCCAAACAAACAACAGCTTGTAGCTGTAAGGCCAATACTGGCATAAGACTGAGTATGCCACATGTTCACAAGATTGGAAGTAATCATTAGTATTTTTTACATTTTCTTGAAAACTGCTTTTTGTACTATCTGTAGAAGAGACACATTTGTGGCTCTCCCTCAGAGAAGTTTGCCCATTCACAGTATTTAATACAGGAATATAATTTAATGTAAGAAGTACTTGTTCTTTGACTAGGATTACACATTATTTTACACTGGACTTGTGTTAAAATTTACACACATTATTGAAGCAAGCAGCTTTCTGTTGCACAGTGGGACTGAGGCTAGTGAATATTTACTTGGTAGAAGGTGATGCTATCTGCTCAGCACTTCATATGCCCAGGTATCAATATTTGAAAGACCAGTAGCAACATCTGTATTAGCAGAGCCTATTGCCAACATTATAGCGCTAATCACTGCTGTTGCATTAATTCAGTAATCAAGCCACAGCATCAAGATGATTTTTAGCACTTGAGTACCAGATCAGATGACTGGCGCACAAGCCCAAACAAGCACAAAGATTAAGAACTGTTACTCATATTCATTCAATAAAACTCACCTTGTTCCTCCTGGCACAGTTGGTTCTAGGAAGATGTCTACTTGTCTGTGAGTTCAATATAAATGTGCAGACAGTTTATCTAAGGATCTGTCAATTAAAAGCAGTGTAAAAATGGACCAGTTTGTACTCAAGAAAGTAAGTGTACATTTATTGTGCATTTAATTTAGTATTAGACAAACAGAAATGCACTAATACAGGTATACCTCTGATTAAAGAATTCCTGCTGCTTCTTACTGATGTGTTCCCTAACATCTGAACATCAAAATTTTGTTCTACTACAGGTGTTTGACCTTCTCTTATCTTTCCCAACTTTTCAGTGACAACCTGTGCCTTTGAGATCACTTCACTGTCTACAGACATAACAAAACTAATATACCAGTGTACACACAGAGAGATACAAAAATATAGCCCAGGTGTCTCCGCCTAGGCAATAATAACATGCTACAACTTATCCCTCCTCTTGTTTTTGAGCACTGTAGGTTACTGAAGGGTTTAGAGCCTAGGCAGGAATGCAGTCCACCCTCACTTCATCGTCCCACTTCCAGGGGCATCTGTGTGAGACATTGGATCAACCCAGTAAAAGAATCAATCCACAGCATTGAGGGAGCCATTGGTAAGCACAACTAGAAAATACCATTAAAGAGTAGCTACAGTAGGAACAAATGCCCTCCAGAGTTGATGAAACCTAACTTTAAGCAGATCAGTTTCTTAAATTTCCTATTCCTTTAGATTAGTTGCTTATTTTGACTGTCAAGCCTGTTTGGGGGAGAATATAATCATAAATCCTTGGCCATTTCTGCACTAGACTGTTATTGCGCAATTATTTCACTTTCAACATCCTATAGAATCCTGGGTTTTGCAGTTTAGGGAGGGTCCGGCTGGCCCCTCCCTAAACTGCAAACCCCAGGATTCCATAGGATGTTGAAAGTAGAATAATAGTGCTATAACAGTCTAGTGCAGAAATGGCCCCTGAGCCTAGACGTTTGTTAATTGTTTTAAAATAATTTTAAAATCAAGGTGCTGTTTGAAAAGTTCTATATGGGCTTGTATTGAGAAAGCTTGCTCAACTGGAGATCTACTGAAATGATGTGGTTCATACATAGGAAACAGCAATACTGGAAAACAGTTAGCAATTTTTGGGAAAACAATGTTCTTGGCCAGTTTTGATTTTTTTTCCCCTAAAATGTGGACTAGATGGAGAAAAAAGGTTTTTTGAAAAGTTCCAAACACATACAGCTTTACTCAAAAAGTAACCTGCTATTGTATACCTATTCTAAACAAAAGTTTTTCTCACTGTTGTGAAAATGTAGGTTTTATGTATTTATTAAGAATTGAATTTTTCTGTTCTTAACATGTAGAAAAATTTCAGTGGATGTTTTTCAAAACTAAGAGGATTTTTTTTAAACTGTTGTGTGGCAATATTCAGTGCTCTGATCAGTGGGAGATTTTCAGTATTTGGAATGCTCAGGGAGAGGTTGACACCATGGCTTTTGTTATTATTTTTTTCAGAGTCTCCACACACAGCAGCCACTAACAGTGGATACTCCCGCAAAGAAAATGGAGGGATCTTCTATCACTAAAGATGTCACACAGCTGACTGGCCATGCTATTGCTTTGGTTCTTTCAACCTGTAATCACTTATACCTGGGTTAACTCCTTGTTTCGCTTTTTGATCCTTCATTAAACCATGCAGCTTCACTGTATTCTAGTAAGGGCAGAGCGATATTGTACCATGGTGGTTAAAAACAAACAAAAAAAAAACCCATCAAGCTGGGTTTGAGTCAGTAGAAGTCTATCAGTAGAAGATAGGTGAATCTGCAAACTCAGCAAGCCTAAAAAATCCAGAGATTTGGTGGTGGATTCAATCGGTCAAGAATGAGGTCCATTTAGACTGAATCATTTTATTTTATTCTAATCTCACCCATACCAATCTAATCTGGCTCAAAGCTATTCACAGTAAACTAGTTTAAATAAAAGCCATATTTATAGCTTACCACATGCCTATCCAGTTTTCTGGACATTTGTTGTAATATCCTGAAAAACCTGTTCTTTCTGCTCTGCATTAAAGTCAAGGCTATGGGAAAAAATTCAGGAAGAGAATGCAGCGTGTTTTCAAAGACCATGCGAACAAAGTATGTATTTGCTTTACGATGAGAACTAAAATTTATGCAGCAAGAAGTAAACATTTTCCATGGTCTTGTCTGACATTAGGTTTGACCATACATACTAGCAAACTTTAAAACACTTTATGTATCACTGTAAAAATAATTTTCTATAATATGAATAACCTGATACATGCCTTCCTTTGACCTACAGTTTAAAGATATTGTTTCTGTAAATCCCAAAGCTCATTCTTGAATTCCTATTTCCTTGAGCACTGTACCTTAAGTGAAACTCTCCAGGGCAACTCCCCACAAGAACAAACTGCTTAGAGGTTCTAAAGACTGTAACCATTATATCCAGTTCAGTGCCCACCTCCCCAGTGAACCAGGAACAAGGATGAACTGAATGCCAGAACAAACACACGGTTTGCAAGAACAAAATGTAACACAGATGAAGGGTCCAAAGCAATTAAAAAGGCTTTAATGAACACAATGGTAGTATGCAACCTGTCTGGTACAATAGAAGCAGACTGTGGTCAAAAAAAAAGAACAGGTTCAACTCATACAATCCAACCCTTCCATCATGATTTTTTGGTCCTTGTTACCTTCTCAGGATGACAACATAGCTACTATTACTGCACAGATTAGCAGTGTTGCCCAGCCTGGTGCCTTTGTTTCCCAGCCAGACTGGTCATCCAGCTGGAGAGTAACAGTCTGGGGAAGGCTATGCTCCTGAACTTCTTTAACCTCCTTCAGTTCCTGTCTGTATTATTCTTGTTCTGTTTCAGCCCTGCATTTTCACTCCACTACCTATTGTTCTCTCAGATTTGGTTCTCTGCCCACTTTATTTCCTCCAGCCATGCTGTACCTCAGCCATCTTCCCTTACATTACTCTTTCTTTGTTCTCCCAGTATAATGTCTTCTGATCTGTGCAATTTATTGAGCAATCTCATTCTGACCAGCTTCTTGATTCATACTTGTTTCCTATTATACCCCCTTTACCCTAGCCTCATTCTCCAGCTATCTTTCCTTTACCTTCAATATCAAGAGACTAACTACATTCTTCATTCAATATTCTGACTTCTGGAATTCTGTACTTTAGCTGTACTATCTCCATGGACTTTTTCATAGTCCTTAGACATTGTGTTTGTCATTTTGGCTGGGATTAAAACCTTAGTGTTCACTTTCTGAACAAGAATGACAAACTGTTCAGATCCTGGAGCAATTAAACATCTCAAACGTTTATTATCTCACAATATCATCTGGAGGTTTCACTGCTGCAAATATAGTACAATAAAATATAGGTGTACAGTAAAAAAATGGATGTCTTTGCTTGGCGTTCAACCAACAGGAAAAAAAAACAGCCCAAGCAGTAAGAATGTGTTTGTAGTGAACTTTCTTAGCAACAATTTCTGATAGGTAATGTCAACAGGCTTGTTAAGAAAGAAAAAATTAATTACTGATTATTTTTCTTCATTATTGACTACAAATAAAGGACATCTGAGTATGCGGGAGAAAACAGGTAAGATGGTGGACATCTATACTGAAAAAGTAAGTGTTAAAATTAATGAGACAGAGAGGTCAACTCTGTTGCAAGAACTCAGAAAAAATTTGCTTTGCAAAAGAAAGAATTACAAGTTGAAAGCAGACTGGAAAGCAACTATAGTTGACATTTCCAAGGAAACAGTATCCAAATTGTATGACCTTCTCACAAAAACATCAATAACACAGAAGCACTTAAAATGAACTAGGAGTCACTTGCAGGAAACCATATCGGACAGAACCTGGACAAAACTTGGTCTCCAAAACTGTTTCAGTTGGCTTCAGCCCATATTCAGGAAACTTTATTAAAATTATTACACAAATGGTATAGAACAGTGGTTCTTAACCTGCGATCTGCAAAGCCCTGCTGCTGGATACCAAGAGCAGCAGCAACAGGGACATGGCAGTGGGGGTGCTGGTGCCGAAACAGCTTGGGTAGGTGCACGTGTGTCCCTCTGTACCCACACTCCCTGTTGCCACATCCCTGATAAAAGAGAATTGAGGGCAGGTGTGTGGCCTTGCCCACACTGCTCTCTCATTTGCAAATGAGAGAACAGTTGGAGCATGCACACATGCCTGCCACCATGTGCCTCTGCACCTACACTCCCAGCTGCCACACTCTCGATGAAAGGGACATGGCAGCAGGTGGGTGTGTGCACCCCAACTATGATTCTGGAGACCAGGCTTTGATTTTCCACTCAGCCACTGAAATCTGTTGGGTTTACCTCAGGCAGGTCACATTTTCTCAGCCTCAGAGAAAGACAACACATTTTGCCAAGAAAACTCCAAGACAGGTTCACCTTAAGGTTGCCACAAGTCAGTTTTCAAAGGGGAGAGACATGATGGCTAGAAGAATCTTCCCCTGTCAGTGGCACTTTGTTGCGTGCCTTCAAGTCAATTCTGACTTACAGCAACCCTAAGGTGAAAATATCACAGGGATTTTTTTGGCAAGATTTGTTCAGAAGGGGTTTGCCTTTGTCCTCTGCTGAGAGAATGTGACTTGCTCGGGTCACTCAATGCCTTGAGTGGGGTTTTGAACCCTCATCACCAGAAGCTGTCAATAAATAATATTTGAATATTTAAATCTTAAGTCTTGGGGGTCCCTGACAACAAATTTTACTTACAGGGATTCTGAGATAAAGAAAAAATTAAGAACCATTTGTATAAAGCACCTCTCCAGAATGAAAGGTGCTATGGTTCTAGGGGCATCCACTGGCACATGTGATGGGACTGTCTAATTTTTAGTTCCTTCTGGGATTTAATTATTCAAGAACTTTCCTTTATACTGAAGATGCCAGTTGTGAAGGATCCTAAGCGACACCTATTTTTTTTTAATAGAGATAATAAGCCTGTTATACAAAGACCTTACGATATTTTGCATTGTGGCAACTCAATTGGTAATAGCTCGAGGATGAAAAGATGGTCACATTTATTTGCTATCTATATGGTATAAAATACATGGTTTATAGCTATTATTGAAAAATTGTTTCATATCTTATGAGTAAAGGAAAAGTTAAACTAGATGAAATTTATTTAAACTGGTACCCTTTTATTTAATACATTAATGATTAGAACACAGATAATCAGTGTTCCAGATAAATACAGGGTGGAATAACAAAAATAAGTGCAATTTGAAAGAAGAGGACTAATTTGAATAATGTGGACTGCTCTGGACTGCTCTAATTACAAACTCTGTTACTATAATTTTATATTTTATATGATAGATATATGATAATTTTATATTTTATACAATAGATATAATAAATAATATAAAAAGTAATATAGGTCTAAAAATATAGGTCTACACTGGATAAAAAACATAATCAACAAAGCAAGTATAGAATTTTCACTTCAAATGTTATAGGTCTTACATAGTTTGAAGTCACCAGGGCTGAATGAATGTCATGATGCACCTTGAAATTAGCAGACTAATAAGTTTCCTACTCTACCCATAACACTGAATTCTTATATATGACCTTTGTGCACATGTACATGCATGAATAAAGCTATTTTATGAACAATGTAAAAGCATTACTTTATCACTTAAAAGCTTCTTCCAAAATGTATCCCGGGATGATTTTTTTTCTTTCAACAGCCTCCACTTTTCTTATGATTTCCATTTTGGTGGTACAACTTAAAGATCTACGCTTTTTCAAAATGCCAGAGCAGCTGGTGAGGTAGGCTCATCTGCTTTCCTTTTAATTTGTTTTGCTCTTCACACATGCTCAGTAAGTGATTCTGGAGGCAGCTGTTTATCTTCCCTATTGTATGTAAGTACACACATCTACGGTAGGATCACCTAGTATAGAATCCCACTCTTTCCCAGGTTGAGCATTACTGCATTGTTCATTGCAGACATGAAGCTGCAAGCCAACACTAAAAGTCTTTCTCCAGCCCTTCCTCACCATCCTTCCAATGCCAAAGCTGAAGAAAAAAAAAATCAAAACCTCCCAACAAGACAAACAAGGAAAGGACAGCTGGGCTCACGTGTGTATGGGTCTTCAGTTTGGCTTACTGCAGCCCCATTAATTTCATACAGTTTTCTTAGGCAAGGATTACTCAGAGGTGGTTTTGCGAGTTTCTTCTTCTGTAATAGCCTACAGCTGGGCTCCTGTAAAAAGGAGCTTCTTTATCAGAGACTTTTAAATGAGGTATGCCTGTATATAACAATTTTCAAACAAGCCAGAACGTACATGGTTTAGTCTATTCCTACACTAGCTTAAGTAAAGAGAGGGCACTCAACTCATCCTAATAGAAATAGTTTTGAAATGCATTTCATATGAAAAACCATGCTATCATTTAAACACTAGGGCCCACAGGTATGAAAAATGCCCCCAATGACCTCTAGGGGCTGTGGAGGGTATTTCTACCATGATTAGAGGCCCCCTTCACCCCCAGGTACAATTTTTAAAAAGTTGCCCCCAGATGGCCTCTAGGGGGTATGGGAGCATTTCTACAATGTTTGGTGGTGGGTGGGGTGGGCTAGTTTAAGCCCAGGAAAGTCCCTTTTTTGATACAAGAAATGAACAGGAAGTTTAAAAACAAAAAACATGACAAACTTGTTCCTTACGTCACAGGGCCTAGAAGGTGTTCAGGGGCAAAACTGTGTGTTTCACAGGACTAGACAGTCCTTCAAGCTCTCCTTGGGAGCTAATGCAGCCTCTTAGCCTTTCAGTTACCCACCCAATTTAAACTATATTTTCTTTTGAAGATAAAAAAAATCATGGTTTTAACTTCTATTTATGGAAATCTTTGCACAGCACTTCAATCAGTTTCAGTCCATATTCAAGAAAAATCCCTGAACCTTCTAGTGAGTTTCTTATTTTTTTTTAATCCAAGCTACATCCTAACAAAGGCAGGGTGCATTTTAAACTGGCAATGTGCTCTCATTTTCCATGACAGGTGACAGGATTTAGCAGCTCTGAAAACTCTTCCTCACTGCTCCCTGACAGAAGCTGACTAGTTCCAATATGCTTAAACTGACAAGCTGTACATGGGCAAAGAAGATTCTAATCTTTATTAGATTCTAATCTTTATTACCACTGTCCCGGCCAGGATCAACGAATGGGCTGAACATAAGAAATTCAAGCTATCAGTATACCTGCAGGCCCGAGAAAAATGATCCCTCTCTCAGTGGGATACATTTCTCAATTTAGCCTCTGCTGCCTAGGAATGCTGTACCAGTAACTCCACACAAATATGACAAAAAGAACCACAGAACACTGTAGTTGATTAGTTATAACCTTCACAATTGCTGTGTAGCGGCTTCCACGTGGTGGCAATCTTCTTAGAGGCCTCAGGATACAATGGGCTCTGAAAGAAATATTAGGTCTCCCACCAAGTAGCATGCAATGACTCAAAAGCTCAGCAGCGCAGCCCTGTGAGTCTGTAGCAGAAAAACCCACGATGCAAAAAGACCCAGATCCTACTGTTAAGTCTTAAAAGAGTCATAAGATGTCATAAACTTTTGTGAACCCACTTCTTCCATTTATTACAACTGAACACTCTTTCATTCTAAACAATATAAAGCTCAAGAGTTGTTAACGTTTCCAAACAGAGCAGACACCACAGGGCTACCGGCTAAAAAAATCATGAGGTTTTTTTTGGCGGTGAGAAGGGGAGGACACTCCTGAAGTACACGCTGAAGACAAGGGCCATTTCCGCACTAGCCTGTTATAGTGCTATTATTCCACATTCAACATCCTCCTGGGGGGTTGCAAGTTAGGGAGGGGCCGGCCGGCCGGCTAGTGCGGAAACGGCCAAGGAAGAGTTTAGAGGGGTCAGGACGACTCCCAGGCTGAGTTTAAGCCGGATCAGAATCGCCTCGATACACACCGGCAGAGAGGAGGGAGATCCCAGCCTCCAGCCTCATCTATCTGATCAATTCATCACGTCCGACTAAACCGCCGCCGGCTCAGACTGTCCTGCTTCACTGTACAGCGCCCGAGGGCTTCACAGGAAGGGGGTATTCTCATTTCAGGAAAGGAAGGCGGCGGCACCACCCCTGCCCGATCAAATAAGATCAACGTGTAACCGAAAAGTAAATGTCGTAGCCCAGGGACTCATTCACGCACCCGAAACACTCACACCCACACCTCACGCGTCCCACACGTACTCGGCCGCTACAACTCACACAGCCACCCTCCACGCTCTCGCCCCGGCTACCGACTGGAAAACCAGCTAGCCACTCCCCCCTTCTCTACTCGGCCGCACAGCACTTTGGGAAATCGGTTACATCGCGTTCTCGTGGCCTCTGCTCGCGATATTTGCAACTTTTCAGCCTCTGAGTTAATGAAAGGTGGGAGGAGCTGGTTCTTGGGTTCTTTTTAAGAACGGCTTTTAATTGAAGTTTTCTAGAATTTAAGAAGGCAGTCTTAATAAAAAATAAGGGGGAGGTCGGATTGAACGAGACGCGCGTGTTCTGTCATATCTGCGCCGCCCTCCAGAACTGGGGAGTCCATGTTCTTTTTTTTTTTAAGCAAATACTTCATTAAAGCAGTGTTGGAATTATCGCTGAATATTTTGGAAATTCAGCAATATAAGTGAAGTGAGCCACAGGTTGGCTTCCCGTAGTTTTTATATTCAAGAGCACCCTTCCTGCTGTTGTTAGCAGTAAAAGAGTACAGGCAAAATGGACACTGTTTCCCATCTTTGTCCCTGGTCTACTCTGCAGGGCTGTTAGGAGATCCAGCGCCCTGGGCAATTTAATTCACAGAGGGTGTTGCCTGCTTAAATGTCTAAGCTATAAAGAAACTCTTGTCTTTTTGTATTTGTTTAACTGAAGTCCTCCATTGTGAATTCTAGTTGACTTTAAAGGTTGTTCCTATTGTCAGTCATTTGTCCCACTTAAAATTATGCTGACATTAAACTGGCAAAGTCAGTGCCTGGGCTCCCACCACTCAACAATATTCCTTACACTTCACTTGCGGAGTGAAAACGTGTGTGATACAGGGTTAATTGTTCATTGTTAACCAGAAGTTACTGTATTGTCAACCACGTAACAGAACAGTCCTGGGAAAGCAAATATTCTTGCACATGCGCTGTGTGCTTTGTAAGGTCATTGTCATCCCAATCCTATTTAACTCCTCCCTTGTTTGAATAAAGGGTTCTTCTCATTGTTCATGTATGAAAAGCATTGGGCTGCATTCTTGCTGAGGGGGAAAGTCCCTTTGGCCAAAGTGGGGGATCTTTCCAGGTTGATTCAGAGCTCACTCGCAATCACGTAGACTGTTCGGGGTAGTAGACCACTTGGGGTAATCCATGCGGGCCTAATATTTTATATCTGGCCCCACATGCGTTTCTAGGATCTGGAGCAACTGCCAATTGTAGGTTCAAGTCCCACTTGGCACCAACCATTGGGAGGGGGATTCAAGTCCCACCTGCGTTGCCAGTAACCCAACAATTTTGGAGGGGGTTCAAGTTCCACCTCAGGGGTATCCGTTGCCAACTGTGGGCTCAAGTCCCACATGGCCACACCAGTACTGTCTCTTCCACAGACCTCAACATCTAAACTGACCCATTGGAGGAAATAAAATACATGAATTTTAGAGGTGTAGCAAAACCAGTGACAAGCTAAAGAAAGTGTTCAGGGAAGAATAGCATGATGAGTCAGATATTATTTAGGGTCAGCTTGGGCTGGGTGGAGGCAAGTGATGTAACTGATACTGATCTTTCCCTGTATGTGAAGCATTCCATCTGTCAGTTTTGGCTGGAAATCCAAACCAGCCTCAGTTCCATCTCTGATCAGCAACATTAGCTTTGGACTACATAGCAGGGCTTTCTAAGCCTAGCAATCACAACTCTCGCAAAATCAACTATGTGTTGCTGTTGTTTTTGGTACACTTTTTATTAAAGTTGGAAAAAATAATCATTGAACATGAAGAGAAGAGGGAAAAAAAATACTCCAAATTGTACATATGTGGTTGTATTCTCCAAGAACGTAAACTATAACAATGGTAAATAAAAAAAAGCAAGTCACTCTTTGTATGTCCTGTCTATTTTAAAGAAAAGTTCTTCAATCCTTCCTTAGTACCTTTCTTGGACTCCTAAGTAATGAATTCTAGTACCCTTTAATCATGCACTTCTATATAACTGTGTGTCATTGCATTACTTCTGTCACTCCTGAAGCGCTATTGGATATCTCTTTCACTGGACAAATGCTTCCCAGATTAGTCTACACAAATTTTTGAGTACATGTATACATATATTCCACACCACCAGGTGTGGAAAAAGGTCCCGACCACTTCTTGGCATTTCCAGCATGTGCCCAAAGTGGATTTGTATATCTTGTTCAGTTTGTCAGGTGTTAAGTACCAGCAATGTAGCATCTTCAAATAATTTTCATGTATACATGCACATCTATAAACCCATACACAAATAAGTGCATTTCAACTGGCGAACGCTTAGAGATCTTGTAATCTATTACTGTCAATTTTGGTGGTTGGCTATTTATTTAGATTGGTATGCCCATTCCTTTACTACTCTGACCCTAAGAAACTCTCTGTCACTGGTATCCACTCCTGTTTGACTTTATTCTCCTCTTTCCCCTTATTTTGGTTAATATATCCCTGGATTTCATTTCTAATAGTTCTTGTTGCCACTCCTCTAACTCTGGGATGTCATTCTTTTTCCGTCTTTTAGCAAATGCTAATCTACCTGCAGTAATCATAGATGACATTATTCTCCAGCACTTTTTAACCAATACCTGGTCCAGCTAATGTAACATATTTAGTAGATAAAGTTTCAGTGACGTAGAAAACTTAACTATCAAGCATTCCCGTTATCCTGTTATGAATTTTTGACCAGTGTTTCTTGACTTTCCTCCATGTCCACCAGGTGTGGAAAAAGGTCCCGACCACTTCTTGGCATTTCCAGCATGTGCCCAAAGTGGATTTGTACATCTTGTTCAGTTTATCAGGTGTTAAGTACCAGCAGTGTAGCATCTTCAAATAATTTTCCCTCAGGTTTTGGGCTAAAGTGAATTTATGCATATGTTTCCAACTCAGTTCCCAGTGGTCTAAATGGATGGATTCTCCAAGATTCCTTTACTATTTGATCATGAAAAAAATCAGCTATGTTGTGGTAGTCTAATGTTTGGGCACTTTTATAACAGGTAAAAGCAAAATTGCCGGAAATAAAGTTCAAGTTTGAGCATGAATGTCTATTTTGCTGCTACCTAGAGGTGGGGAAGCCTTTTTATCTGCAGTTATCTCCACCTCACTTCCAGCTGGAGGAATAGAATGAAAAGTAAACATGGAAGTTTCATATCCAGATTCGGATGTGTGCATTTTTGTTCCTTTCCTAGCTCCAGCAGTGCAACTACTAATCCATGCCCCTTCCCTTCCTATTTGGCTAAAGATCTCCATTTTACACTTACAGAAGTGTAAGTGAACTCAGCTGTCTTAAGAGCAGATCCCTTTAAGAGCCTTTAACAGTGCAGTTATACACACATCTAGTTAAAAGTAAGCCTCACTGAATTCAATGAGCTAACTCTGAGGAAAGTAGTAAGCTTTGGGGCTGTGTACTCCAGGGCCCCTCAGTGTCATTGTTGATACCCATGTGTAAGGGGTCTCAAGGAAACGATCTGGTGATGAGTATACAGTACTTCAGATGGCAATTTAATCTTTGCTGCAAGTTGCCATGCATCTACTAAATGTATACATGCTATTAACACAAAATAACTTTCATACCTGTGTGACCTAATGCAGCATTCTAAAACATCATTTTTGTGCCTTTGTTTTTGTAACATGCCTTCAGGTTGACTTGGACGTATGGTGACTGTCATAGGATTTTCTTGGCAAGATTTATTCAGAAAAGCTCTGCCATTGCCCTTGTCTTAGAGTTTGGCTTGCTCAAAGTCACCCAGTGGGTCTCCTTTCCATTGCAGAATGGGGAGTCAGACTCTACATCATAGCTCAGCACTCAGCTCTCTTAACTACCTTAGCCGTACAACAGTGTGCACGGTCCTGTGTGTATCTATGTACAACTTTACATCAGACTATATTACACTTATTACATTATTACCTTATTATTACATTATCAGACAGCTGCCATAAATCCCTTACTCTGAGCTCCTCCTCCCATATGCAGATAAAACTGTTGGACTACAGTACAAGGCATTTGTAAGCCACTACCCTAATTCTAGATTTCAGTAACACTCCTATGAGTGACCTTGGGCTGTTCTCTCAGCCTAACCGACCCTATAGGTTAGTTGTGAAAACAAAAGTGAGTTGGAGGGAGTGTGCCATCCTGAGGTTTTGGAAAGAAGAATGGGATAAAATGTGGAAGATTTTTACTACCCCATACCTCCAAGGCCCAATTTCACAAATGATCAAACTATATCACACAAATGTTACTTTATTATGTTAACACCTCTTAACATAATAAATGTTATTGTATAAGGTGATGGAAGATTATTTACTTCTAAATTGTATTATGTTGAAATACCACGTTTTTCAGAAAAGGACTAACTGAATCACTTGGCAACAAAGACAGCCCATGTGCATAAACACGTGCTGTCGTATGCACGCACAGGCCATCCAGATGAATGAATCTTGAGCTGCTTTGAAACAGTGCTCTATATAAAAGATTTCAGCAAACAAATTCAGTCATCTCTACTAAAAAATATCACAGCAGCTCATGTTATATCTACAAACATGTTCACGTAGGATAGGGATTTGAACCACCTAATTGATACAATACAATTTTGCAATTTGATTGTACAGTATAAAAATTCAAGAGTCTATTGTATCATTAAATTTGTTTTTCCTGCTTAACCATTTAGCCCAGGTTTCTCCAACCTGGTGCCCGCCAGGCATTTTGGACCTAAAACTCCCACAATTTCTCACCACTGCCCATATTAACTGTTGGGATTTGTCATTCTAAATATCTAAATATTTGGAGAGCATGATAAAGAAGGCTACTCTTGTTGGTCTCCCACCCTTCCTGCTGCTTGGGATTTGGAGATATGCCTTTGGTATATTTACTTCCAGAAGCAGTCTTGGGTAGAGATCCTGCTTAACATCAGTGGAGCATAAAACACTCCCAGTATACTAGAGGTAGGCCAGTGGGGCTAGTAGCTTTGCAGTCATTCTAATCACACATTATACAAATAGGAGTTACACCAGTGTTAACATCTGAAGATTCTTGACTTCCTACAGTCAAGTATCTGGTTCAGGTTCTTGGCCTGTATTCAACAATGATATTGTGCTAACACAAAACCCACTGCACTAGCAGTTGCACATTTTCAGAATTAGTACAAGAGTGCTTGCCAATAGTTTCTGTTGCATAAGCAACTGACAGCACAACTGTGTAATCCAGGGCAAATAGGCTAACAGGGATTTATTCTCTCCTAGCAGCATGTTGGATTTAGGGCATGTTTCCCATCCCCACAGTATGCATATGAATTAAACAATATGTTATATCAGTACTACTGCAAGATTATGTATAAATTACTAATAGAACTAGACAGCAGGATAATCATCCTCACAGGGATGAAAAGTTCATTTTTTAAAATCCCTGTACCTGTCTAGATATGAGTCTTTTGCCTATTTAGCAGAATATTTTCTAGCAGGTGAAGATTTTTAAAACATTTTCTCTGGCCCACTGGCTGCTAAATTATCAATATTTCAGATAGTAATAGTCGATTGTTAGAGACAATTTTATTTGCTCTGTTTTGCAGTGAGATAAAAAAAAACTTACCTTGAAACAAAACTCCATTAAATGTTGGTACAAGGATGTCACTCCCAATTAAACATCCTTCTAATCACAACAGAAATGTTTTGTGAAACTGAACTCCTGTTTTACCTTCCCACTTGCCTTAAGAGTTGACATGACTCATATTTATTCCTTCAGATCCCAGCCAGCATGCATTACAGATTTTTTTTAAAAGGAAGAAAATATTCCAATGTCTATTAAATATGAAGTATGGGAAAGAAAAATAAGGCAGGTTTATTCAAACACATATTGCTGAATACCAGAGACCAAGTTAGGACTCCAGCGTACTTCTTGCTGAATTAGAAACATACAGTAAATTGGTCTGTGAAAAAATGTACAAAGTTGAAAAAGAAATGGACTTTCCTTTCCAAATTAACCAGCATTATACAAATAGTGGATTTTTAAAAAATGACTAGGTCTTGATCTTGAAACCACTTTTGAGTTTATATCAAGTGTTTCAACAATATACAAGTTAATCATGCTCTTTAACGTTGGAGATTTACCTTCAGCACCTTAAGCACAAGGTGACAGGAAAGGACTGTTCAAAGGAAGAGTGTTGAATAAAGGGAACTTATAAATGTATAATTAAAAATAAAGAACATAAACATAAATCTTCATTTTTAAAGTCTGTACACTTTTCAAAATATACATGTTATGATCTTAAATGTGATTCAAAGATTTTAACATCTATTAACTTAACGTAACAGTGTATGTCCCCCGTTGCTTTCTCCTACAACACTGACAACCAGACACTGTGGCTATGTTTATATTGTTGGCAATTCTTAATTGCAAGGTAGGCTTGACAGAACATGAAGCATCTCAGCACTCTTAGCCATCTGTAAAAGGTAGTAAGACTTATTTACTCCAAGGAAGATGTGAACAGATTACCAAAGATCAATTTCTTTCCTCTGTGGTTCAGATATTGTCTTTGTTCAAGAATACAGAGCACATATGTACTTCTCTGAAGTGTGCAAAGAATTTACTACTAACTAGTTTTTCATATAGTTTTCCAGTCATCTATTTATATAACTTTAGCTCCCAATCTTAAAAGTGCATTAATCAAAGGGAAAAAATGAAAGCAAATCTACACCTTCCCTCACTGTTCACTGTTACATTTTGGAGATTTAAAGCAATTCCCTTTAGTACACCAGAAATGGAAATTCTTGCCCTTTCCATACTCTGCTAGGCTTTGGGGAAAGCCTTACCCAGTTTTGCTAGACTCTGGGAAAAGCCTTACCCAATTGATCTTACCCATTTCTATTTGCCACAAACTTATGTTTGCTTTGTGCAGATTTTAACACTGATTTTAGTAATCTGCACATAAAACAGTGTTTGTTGATTACATTCAAGCTCTACCAGAAGCACAGAAGATGGTTGTTATTACAAAAGCCACTCCCTTGGTCTGAAAGAAGGCTTGATCATCGGAGAATTTCCTCTTGACATCCATGTAGGGTTCCGTGTATGTTCCTCTAACAGATATTGTCCTCTGAAGCCAAAGAAGATATGCTTTCTATAGCATCATTGTTCAAACAGCACTGTCCATCTGATGAGCTGGAATTCATTTTATGAAAAGGACATAAAAAGCCATGACAACGCAGGATATTGCTACTGCTGCATGGAGTCTTGTACCAATCACTGCCGCTGTAAAACCAAAAGACATTTAGCATTTATAACAGCACAGAGTATGTGTTACAACTGCTGTGAGAATTAAGCAAATACTACTTTATTGCTACAAACAGTGAAAGCACAGTCTTACTTTGCCCCCTTCAATCAAGGAAGTTACGTCCCTGAGTCTGCAAGACATGAGAAGGGCAGTTGATGATCAGAACTCTAGAAGGTTTCTCATAAGTCCAAGTTGACTTGACAGCAAATAACAAACTCCTGCCTCCCACCCCAAATGTTGGAGGGGACTAAGATGGCACATTGATTCCCCTCTATCAGTGCAAAAGGGCTTCCATTTCTGTTAGTCACCCCCACTGTATCAAGGTGGCAAAACCCTGCTGCTGATAGTAGCAGACAGAAAGCCCACAAACAGGTTGCTCTGTGGGCAATGTGGGTGGAAACCAGCTTGGGATTCAACTGGATCCAAAGCCACTTTGCTTCTCCAGACGAGACTAATCCAAGAGAGTCACCCCCAGGACTGGTGTAATTTATCCCAATTTGGTCAACCACTTTTTGTTTCTGCCCTGGAGAGTATGAAATGTCCTTTCTCATTCCCTACTAGCCACATTTAGGATTGCTCAATAATAAACTCAAGTAAGTTGATTAGACAAATTGTTGCTCAAAGGTCATGCTTTTTCTAGCTGAATTAAGTCTTAAAACTAACATTCTACTGCTGTCACGAGACTTGGAAGTGGAGAGAGTGCAGCTTTGGCAGTTTGTTTCTTCTTAAATATTCACGGAACGCACTACAAACCCAGCATGTATTATGCACACTTACATTTGTCTTGTTGTGTCCTAAAGATACCAAGAACAATTCATTCCAGCCCATAAAAAAACAGCTTCCAGTAGTTACCAATGGCTATTACTGTGGCATATATTAGCATTAGTAACATTAGTAACCCATGTCTTTAACAAAGCGTATCATTTTCCACCTGGGTACCAATTTAATTGTTTATGTGGAGGAGGGGCATCATGGACACATGAGAAAAACAAAAAAGGCACTTTTGTTCAACATCACTCAGCTGATACAGATTTATAAAGTAATGACCACTATCAAAAACTAAATGACAGACTGCAAAATCTAGCCCCAAAGTCCTTTCTCATCTTTCTATTTGTATTTGGCAGGCTCCCAAACCAATATGCCAATGTTGTACTAATATGCCTCATTTCCAAATGTGTACCAATATGCTTCATTTCCAAATTTTCACAAATGGCAAAATTATTCATGCTTTTGGCATATTCAGAGTCCAGTAAACCTATCAAAAGTCAATTCCAGTTACTCATTTTCCAATTAAAATCTCTCCATGCTATAAATTCTGAGTTATATCCTTATGCAAGAACTCAAAAGACTAAAAGGAACTTAAAAGTTAGGAAAGAAGCTTCAAGTTCTGCAGGTGGGGAGCATGTCTCAGTTTGCTTTTTATGAAGGAATAAATGAAGATATTCTTTGCACTATACTCATTATCTTGACTTAGCACTTAGCAACTACTGTAAAATTAGCACTTAGCAACTACTGTAAAAATGCAGTGGCTAAAATAAAGAACTCACCTCCCAGTCCTATGCAGTTGGATGAGTTGAATCCACTGATTTCAAGGACCGTAAGACACATCTAGCTCTACATAAAAATGGTAAGACTGGGCTAAGAGGCTCACCCACCAAAATCATCTCGCATATAACTAACACCTCCTGATTCAAGGAAAATCAACCCACCAACATTCTCTGAAAGGCTTATTCAGGTAAACAAACCTGTAGTGAGCCATCTAAAGTGACAACAGGTACTTGTAGCAATAAGTAACCTTAACCCGGTTCTTCCGGCTGTGTCCCTTTGGCATCTCACAAAATGGGCAAAAAGCAGGCACCAGCAGGTAACAAAAATTCTAAAATATGAAGGCACTCCCATTCTGACTTTGCTATAAATGTGTTTATAACCTTTTGAGAAGGTACCACATTACTTTCGCTTCTCCAGGAACTTCGCCAAGGCTACCCAGAACTTTGGTTCCTTTCTCTTCCCCAGCGAGATTCTTACCTTTGTAGAATACCCCCCAGACCCCTCTCTTCTCCGAGAGCAGCCAGGCTTTCAGCCGGGGCACCTTCCGGAAATAGGCGCAAGTGCATATAAACAGCAAGCCGAACACCAATAGCCCGTCCAAGGAATACACTGCACAGAAGGAAAAAAAACAGTAACTTCCAACTGCGGTCCTGAAGAGCTCCATTCTCTTCGGGGTGGCAAGAAATGAAGGGCAGAGGGGCTTGCCCGGGAGGGAGAAAAGGGGTCTCTCCAGGCCCTGACCGACCCGGGGGGGGGGCTTGGCCCCAGGACACAGTCCGCGTAACCAAAGGGGAGCTGGAAGTCGTTAGGGGGCCGGCGGAGTGAGGAGCTGGGGCCAGAGAGCCAGCAAACAGAAGGGGCCAGAGTAAGGCCACTCACCTACACCCCCCCCTCCCCTCCTCATCGGTGCCCCAGCTCACCGTTAGCCATGACGGCAGCCCGCAAGGCCCAGACCAGCGAACCCGTCACCGCATCTCCCAGAATGAACGGCCAGCGCGGCACCGGAACCACCAGGAAGCGCCAATCGAGGTCCGACGGAAAGGCGTTCTCTACGCTTGCCGAGTCCTAGAAGAGGGCGTAGCCTCGTTTCAGACAGCACTAGCCGAACCCCGACTCGCTGGCTTTGGTTCCGTGAGCGGATTTCCTGCTGATAAGGGCGGTTGTGGGAGTTGCCTTGGGGGCAGCCGCAGAAGTAGGGTGGTCACGACCGTTTCCGCACTAGACTGTTACAAGGCCGTTATTCCATTTGCAACACGCTATGGAATCCTGGCGTTTGCAGTTCAGGGAGGGGCCGGGCGGTGTTGAAAATGGAACAACAGCGCTGTAACAGCCCAGCGCAGAAATGGTCCATATCTTCACGACCAGGAAGTTTTATTGCGGATTAACTTGAATTAGCTGCCTCTGACAGAAGTCGGCTACAGTCCACGGACGCTTATTTCCAACAAAACATTTGTGGCACCTTTGAAGACTAAAACGTATTATGACTCCTCGTCACTGTTCTTATTAAATTATTCGTTTATGTATATCCCGCCTTTTCTCCAGCCCTGAGAATCAAGGTGGCTAATAAAATGGATACAAATAAAATGGGACACCGCTAAAAAGAAACGTTAAAACATACTAAATAACAAGAGAATCAAAAGACTTCCATCTAGAATTAAAAGGACACCAATTTTAAAAGCAATTAATACGGATAATAAGGACGTTAATTAAAGCCGATTCTCTATAAACAGTTGAAGGTTTGGGAAGAGCCCAAAGTTTTTTGTTGGTGATGCTCGAAGCAGTTGTTGGCCATTTCCGCACTAGGCTGTTACAGTGCCGTTATTCCACTTCCAACATCCTATGGGATGCTGGGGTTCCAGCCTCCCTAAACTGCAAACCCCAGGATTCCATAGGCTGTTGAAAGTGGAATAATAGCACTAGAACAGTCTGGTGCGGAAATGGCCCTTGTCTCTTGCTAAAAGTAGTAAAGATAACGTAGAAATCTAGCTCTTCACTGTAGCCGTCGGGTAGCTACCCTCACCCGACATAGAGACATTTAGGCGCTTTTAAACTCACATTTTCGGCAGATGGGAAAACGCGAATTATAGGATCTTATTTTTTGTAATCGTCTCCCACAAAGTATTCTGCAGCAAGAAAACAGAACTGTCTGTTATTACCCCCGACATACACATTCCTAACCAATCAGGCTGAGGGCAGCTTACAAAAATCCCGCAGTATAGTCTAGCGGTGTTAACAATAGTAGGTTGGAATGAGAATTAGCAGGGTTGCTTGACGGGCCATTTCCATCTCCGGCCGGCCCCTCCCTAAGCTGCAAACTCCAGGATTCCATAGGATGTTGAAAGTGGAATAATAGCGCTATAACAGTCTAGTGCGGAAATGGCCTCAGTATAAGAAGCACTCCGTTTTAAACGGGGGCCGAGGTCAGTAGCGTGGCTTACTATTTAAGACGCGTCGCGTTACGTCCAATCGATCTTGATTAGGGGAACCTAATGATATAAAGGTCTCCAATACAGTTTCACCCTATCCTGATGTACTGCTGATTTGTATGAAAACACGTCGTGCTTTTGCTAACAGGCCCATGGAAACTCATTCATATCGGAAAGCCAGGAGCATTCAGATCTCCTTATTACGGGAACTCTGCCTAATGCAAGCCCTACACTTTTCACTTCAACGCTGCTGTGGGTGTACACGTGCCTTCAAAAGTCGCCTGTTGATTTGTGGTAACCCTATTAATTTCATAGAGGGTTTTTTTTTGTAATCCGGGTGGTTTTGCCGTATCTCTCTTCTGAAATAATAGCCTACAGCACCCAGTATTTGTTGCTAGTGTCCCATCCAAGTATTAGCCAGGACTGATCCTGTTTAGCTTCAAGGATCAGAGGGGATCTATCAGGAGAAAAAGAAAAGGAGGAAAGGTGAGGGGGAAAAAAGGAAGTGTGACAGCATCCTTAAAACTACTGTAACTGGTTTTTATTTTAGCGTGCACTTTCATAGGTATAAATCCAGAAAGGTGCATATTATGATCCTTCAAAGGGCTCTGAATGGTGGTACAGGTTTTTCAGGACTTTACAGTGGTCAGTTAGTGTTGATGTGTAAAAGCAACAAATCTGCTTACCAAAAGTCAGTTTCCCTTGATTCAAAACCATCTCTGAGAAGATTCCTTTTGTTATATGTGCAGTGTATGTAGTGTGCCATGAAGCCAATGTCTTCGTTCATACCTCTCCTAATGGATTGGAATTTGTGAACATAACTCAATTTAGTTGTTTCTCTGTCTAGTCTTGCTTTGTAATTACCTTATTCGAGAATCACAACCTGTAAATCCCTAGCTGTATGTCCAAGAAGGCTGAAAAGTTCTGCAACCGGTGTTTGGGTATTACCATTTCTAATGTCAGATTTGGATCCATTAATCCTCCTGCATAGAGACATGGGGATCAGTGTGGATTTTCACCTAAAAGGCAAATACGAGATAATATTAGAAATGTGTTGGGGATATCATGGAATATTTGGAAAGACATAATGAGAAGCAAGCTGCACTGAGCTTTTCAGATGCAGAAAAGACCTTTGGTAACTTAAATTGGACCTTCTCATTCACAGTTTTGGAAGAAATGAGCTTTGGTGGCAACGGTATGAAATGGATTACCATAGATCAATTTATACTTCACAGAGAGCACAAACAGTAGTAAACAGAGTTAACAAAACCTTGCAAGATTCAGAAAACACAAGGATGCCCACTGTCACCACTTTTATTTTGGTGCCTGAGGCGCTGAATAAGAGATATAAGATAATCCAGAGCATAAGAATTTAAAAAGAAGTATACAAGCTTAGAGCATTTGCTGATGATGTGATGATAACATTGGAAAGTCCTTTGGAGTGTATGAAATGATTGATGGGAAAATTAAAACAATTTGGTGATTTGGCAAGTTTTAAGATAAATAAACAAAACACAGCAGTGGCAGAGCTTGGAGTGTGTGGAGGCTACGATGCGAGGGGCATCGCCACTGTGCAGGGGGCGTGGCTGCAGTACATGGGGGTGTGGCCAGGGCACGTGGGGGCGTGGCTACAGGCCGGGACACCCCAAAAACATTGCTGCCTGGGGCAAACCAGCCCTCCACATCGCTATGCGACTAAAACACAGTGCTGTTGATGAAGAATATAACATGGAAGATCAAAAAGAACTGGATAAAACTGTTTTTAATATAGAGAAAAAATATGAAATATCTATGTATTACTATGACAAATATGAATTGCATGTTATTTCAAAACAGTTATGTTAAGATATGGAATTAAATTAAGAAAGACATGACTAGGTAGAAGAAAGTAAATTTGTCATTGTTGGGAAGAATTTCAGTGACAAAAATGAAAGTTTTGCCTAGGATGTTGTTCTTATTTCAGACAATCCTGGTTTTGATAATGGTTATACTATTTGGGCAATAACAGAGGGACTTATCTAAGATTATATGGCAAGTGAAAAAACAGAGAATTACAGTCATCCCTCCACATTCACTAGGGTTAGGGACACAGGACTCCCGTGAAAGTGAAAAAAAACTGTGAGTATCTGTAGGCTCTCCCAACACACGAAAACACACTGTGGAGTCCTTTGAGGCACCAGGGTTCCTTCGAAAGGCAGAAGTGGGTGGCTGGTGGGGCTTCCTGCCACCTCCACTGCTGCCTCACATCATTTTAAATAGGAACTTATAAGCCTCATTCACAGTTTCTCAGTCTCACAAGGCTTGCAGTCCCTATTAAAAATGGCATAGGGAAGCAGCAGAGGTGACAGCAAATAATCCATGAATAATCAAATCCACAAAAATGAAACCCACAAATGTGGAGGGCTGATTATAAAATTAAGGTGTTGCAAGACGAAAAATGAAGAGGGGGACTGAGTCTTCAATTCTGAAATCATGTTTTACTACCTGCTGTTTGGTTTGGCTGAAAGAATGGCTCATAGTGAGAAACAAAAGGTTATTGAATTTTGAAGGACTTGAATGAGGTTTGGATGGCATTAACATTTATGGTACAACAAAGTTAATGTAGGTATAGATTTTAATAATCATAGAATCATAGAGTTGGAAGAGACCCCAGGCGCCATCCAGTCCAACTCCCTGCCATGCAGGAACCCTCATCAAAGCACTACCAACAGATGGTCATCCAGCCTCTGCTTAAAAACCTCCAAAGAAGGAGACTCCACCACACTTCCAGGCAGCATATTCCACTGCCAAACAGCTCTGACCATCAGGAAGTTCTTCCAGAGGTTCAGGTGGAATCTCCTTTCCTGCAGCTTGAATCTATTGCTCCTTGTCCTAGTCTCTGGAGCAGCAGAAAACAGGCCTGCTCCCTCCTCAACATGACATCTCTTCAAATATTTAAACATGCCTATCACGTCCCCTCTTAACCTTCTCTTCTGCAGACTAAACATCCCAGCTCCCTAAGCCGCTCCTCATAGGGCACGGCTTCCAGACCCTTTACCATTTTGGTTGCCCTCCGCTGGACACATTCCAACTTGTCAATATCCTTGAAATGAGATGGCCAGAACTGGGCACAGTATTTCAGATGAGGTCTGACCAAATCATTATGTAAGACATGTCTTATGGAATATGGAATAAATACAAACCAAGCTTGTTTGTTCAAAAACTGTTTTAATGGAACTCAGCACAAGAGGCTTTTTTATAGAAAAGAAACAATAGGCAAGGAAAGATGGTTGATATATCAAGATTTATTGGAGAACCACTGAGGAGAACCAACAGTTGGTTTTGAAAAAAATTAAACTAGGGGTTGAAATACAATGGTGTACCCTTTTGGATTAAGTTAAAGGAGAAAAGGGGTACAAAGAAGTAAGTGAAACTATTAATAAGATATTCCACATTATAGACAATGGATATTAAAATACCTTACATGGCTGTCGGGTGAATGAGGGTGGGTGGGTGAGAGGAAGGATAAGCATTTTTGTCACAATATAGAACTACTTTACAATGATTTATTGTTTATGTTGTATGATAATAGCAAGTATAAAAATAATAAATAAGGCAAAAAAAGAAATAAAATTGTATACAGATGATGAGCATGTGATTGGTAAAATGTATAAACTTTTGTTAAAATTCGACATGGAAGAGGAAGAAGTGAAAGATTCTATGGTAAAATGGGCTAAGAATTTTGGATATACAGATGGAACAATGGGAGAAGATGTGATCAAAAGGACTGAAGTTTGTATTGTGTTATAAAGAGATCTTTTGTAAATTAATGTCTCATTGGTATATGATCCAGAAAAGCTACCTAGAATATATAAGAGAGTTTCAAGTTTGTGTTGGAAATGTGAACAAGTGGGAACATTTTACCATAGGTTGTGAACTTGGAACAAGGCAAAAATGTTCTGGGTTTCAAATGCACACTTTGATTCAGAGAATATTAAAGATTAATATACAGCTAAAACCAGAACTGTTTCTTTTGGGGCTTAGGGATGAACAACTGGAAATGAACTATGGGAGAATACTTCAGTACATGATCACAGCAGGGAGACTGTTAACATGCTCAAAAATGGAAGAATTCAGAAATTCCTACAGTGGAAGCATGGTTGTTAAAACTGATTGGATTACAGCAGAAATGGATTAATTATCAAGTTTCATTAGAGAAAAGTCATAAGAGGTATTTTTTCAGATGGGAAACCCTTGATAGACTCTTCGAGGGAAAAAGAAAACAACTTCATAACTGTTGGTTTAGAGAATGAATACAAGTTAGTTGACAGAAGAAGTGTATGAGTTAGTTTTTAGAAAGTGGGGCAGGAACATCCTGCATATATCAATATAGCTGCTGAAAACAAGGCAAGAAGTTATTTATTTATATTTCTCCTTTTTTGGATGTATTATTTTCTTTCTTCTCTTTAGTTTTATGTTTCTTCCTTTCTTTCTGCATATGTTTAAATTTGTATTGAATGTTGGAAAAATCTTAATAAAAACTCGGAAACACACTTCTCTGACCCTGTCATGTCTCAAATGGCAGTGGCCCCATTTCACACCAAAGGTATTTCTACATAGTAGAACACAGACCAACTAAAAGCTGAGAAATAACTAGCTAATTCATTCATTAAGATATTAATTAGTTTTCTAGTGATTTCCCACAACTCTTTAAATTCTGCAGGCAACACTGAAATTAAAAGTATACCATTGTAATTTAAGTTGTTTGGTTGAATTTGGTAGGATGAACTGCCCCTTCCTCTGTCAGTTTAAGGAGGTCTTGCTGGTTTAGAAGAACTATTTGGGTTGTTTGAAATGAATCACATGGCTCCATAGTCAGAAATCTGCAAGACAGGAAGAAGGAAGTGAGACAGCAATGGAGAAAATAATAATCTTAGAGATGGAAGAGTTGTTTAAGGGCCATCTAGCCCAAACCCCTACCATGTAGCTAAAACACTCCTGAAAGATAGCCATGCAAACTCTATTTCAAGGCCTTTTAATAAAAACTTACCACCCTCCAAACAGTCCATATTCCCCTCTCAAACAGTTCTTGGGCCATTTCCGCACCACATTGCTATAGTGCTATTATTCTACTTTTAACATCCTGTGGAATTCTGGGGTTTGTAGTTTACTGAGGCCAAAGAGCTCTCTGGCTGAGGATTCTAAATGCCCCTCTCTAAATTGCAAACCCCAGGATTCTATAGGACGTTGAAAGTGGAAAAATAGCACTATAACAGTGTAGTACGGAAATGGCCTTACAGTCAAGATGTTCTTCCTGTTGTTTAGGTGGAATCTATTTTCCTGTAATTTGGATCCATTGGTTTCTCTTCTAGTCTCTGGAGCAAATAAAACAAGTTTGCTCCATCTTCTACATGATATCCCTTCAGACATTTAAAGATGCCATATCATATCACCTCTCAGGCTTCTCTTCTCCAAGCTAAATATACCCAACTCCCTAAATTGTTCCTCTTAAGGCTTGCTTTCTGGATCTTTGATAATCTCAGTTGCCCTTCTCTGAACGCATTCCAGCTTGTCAATATCCTTCTTAAACCATGGTGCCTAGAACTGGATGCATGATTCCTCCAGGCAAGATCTGACCAAAGCAGAACAGAGTGGGACTTCTACTTCCCTTGATCTGGTCCTATGCTCCTCTTGATGTCCACTAGAATTGTATTGGGGTGTTTTTGGCTGCCACATCACAGTATTGATTCATGTTTGACCCTTTTCATACGTCCAAGGCAGGTGCCATCCATCCTGTATTTCTGCATTACAGTTTTTACTACCTAGATGCAGTATCTTACATTTACCCCAGCTGAAATTCACTTTGTTAATTTTGGCCCAGCTCTCCATCTGCCAAGGTAATTTTGAATTGTGATCCTGTCCTCTGGGGTCTTTGCTACTCCTCCCCCCCCATTTAGTTTCATTTGCAAATTTGATAAGAATGCCCTCTATTTCATCATCTAAGTAATTTATAAGGATGATGAACAACAGCGCAGAACCCTGTGGCACCCCACTAGTTACTCCTCTACGGGATCAAGAGCAACATTGGTGAACAGGCTCTGGGTTTAGTTGGTCAACCAATTATGAATCCACCTGACAGTAGCACTGTCTAGTCGACAGAGAGAGAAAGTAAAGAGAGAAGGAGGGAGAGATTTCTGGAGATCAGCAGAAGAAAAAACAATAGAAAATGGGGTGAGGAGAAGAAAAAAAGAAAGAATCTTATATTTGATTAGGGCTAGGGAGCATGATTTATTTGGAAACCAACGGCATCACGCAGCTGTGAATGGTAGTCCTTTTAGGCCAGAAAACATGTACACTCCTGCCACAGGTCTGTATAAAAGAAAAATATTAAGAGTCTTTCTGGGTGGATTAAGATTATATGGAGTATAATCTGGACTGGCTTCAACTGGGTATTCTTGCACAATACTTGGAAGGTTACATTTTGAAAAGAAATTTGATAATATTAACATGTAGACACTGGGAAGTTAATTTGTCACCATTGACTTTAATTATTGAAAAAATTTAATTAGATAAATTATCATTAGTTAACTCACTATTTAAGACACTTTGTTTGGACACACCATCAAAATTACAGGAAATGTCTTGGAATTGTTGGTGCTGAGTCCAGTGGCAGATCTTGTTACTGGTTCTTTCAAAAGTGTTCTTTTTTGTCCTTTGTGGACACACTAGATCATGCACTCTAATGTCCAGGGATTTGTTCCCCCTCTCAGATAGCAATGACCTCAGTCGAACTCAAACCCGTTGCTGTACATGGGGCATATTCAAACTCAGAGTTGAAAATAACTAGGTTGGTTAATTTGTTAGCTTTTCTAGGAATTTCACCTGTCTATATTGTTACCCTGTTTTCTGGGGGTCCTGGGAGGGACACCCAATTGCTATACAAGTTGGGGAAATTAGTTCGGAGCACTAGTTGGCAAAACGAGAGGCAGGGTAACTTAGCAGGATCTTGTAACCCAGTGTTTACGGGGTCAGGTCAAGTCAAGAAGCAGACCGGTTGGAAAATAATGAATGATCTTTATTAAATACAGGCACACAATGTAAGCAACACACACACACACACAGATAACTATGGAAAATAAAGGTGTGAGTAAGATAGCGGGATTTTCAGAGGGATAGTTGGTTCGGGTGATACGAAACCTGTCCTGAAGTCCGGAAGAAAATGAAGAGCGAAGCTGGGGTTCGATGTATCTCAGCACGTGGAGCTGAGGGGAAGCTCGCCAAGCGAAGCGGCAGCAAGGCGGTCTGGAACTCGGGAGCGATCCAAGGAAGCGCTCAAAATCAGGGGTTTTTATAAGGAGAATTGCGACCACAGGCTAGGTCGGACTTTGGGAAAACAATAGATTTGGAGTTGGAGACAAAGCCTCCGAAAGGTCAGAATTTGAATGATTCAGTTAGAGCCAAGTTGTCAGTAGTATAGCCGGTATGCAAACGCAGAGTACTTGAGGGTTGTATAGTCAGATCATCAAGCTGCCAGCGCCAGACAGAGGATCTTTTGAAAGTTGCTTGCATACCTAATGGAGGTACTTGCCTTGAGGTCTCCTAAAGCGGCGAGTCGGCTGTTTCTGGCCTGCCTGTATTGTTTTGGAATATTACGGCGATTATCGGCAGAGCCTGTGTGCGTGCTTGTCCGGGGGCCTCGCAAGCACGTGGAAGGGATATGTGAAGCTGAATTAGTGATATCAAAAGATATCTTTTATATCCCCAAAGCTCGGGCTAGCCAGGGCAGTAACAATATCCTCAATTAACACTGTGGTTAAGGGCTTGTATTGCCTGAGGGAGTTCTTTTGAACAGGAAAACATCTTAAACAGTGAGTTTTACTAATGACATCTGAACTAATTAAATGATTTCAGACATTAATGTTGAGACTAATGAATTGTTAATATTTAAAATTTTCGAATTAATTTTTGATCCTAATGTGTTCAGAAAGGCATGATATTCAAAAAAGGTTCCTGGCTAAAAGCAGGGGTCCCTCCCCTCACATATATTGTAGTCTTTCTCGTGGTGGGGGTGAGCTTTGTGACTCTCTTTGGTAACTTCTCCTATACTGAATATAGTCTGGATAACTGACAAATCATTCCATCTTATCCCTTCTTATGTCCAGAGGGAACTTTTCTGTAAGATGCCAATAATGTGGTCTGAAAAGAACATGTTTCCAGTACACATGTCATTGTGAGATGTGCAATTGTGTGTAAATAGCAACAAATTTGTAAGAAAGTAGAAGGAATTTTTTGTTTGCTCCCCCCAAAAATGGTGTTTCATCTAACATAATCTTGCTTACAGGCTGGAGAGTACACTCACTTTGGTCCAAGCCAAATCTCTTTGTTCACTTTGGCAACACAAATAGTCAATATAGGAAAATAGCTAATAAATCTCTACCAGCAAAAACATACACTGCCCCCTTCCAGTATAGCCTTGTGAGTCTTTAAGGCTGAAGCTTGTCACTTATTCCCAGTTCCTTATTTCTGCAAAAATTCCAAACACAGATAAATCCTTCAGATAAATCAAAACACAAGGTTTCAATGGCCCTAAACTCTAAAAACATATTTCAAATGCCCCATATTGCATATTGACATAATTAGGAAATTGTTTTCTTCAAGACATACATACATACATACATACATACATATATATATATATATTTGCCACTCTACGAAACCATTCTTGAAAATGACAAACGGATGATAGTGGAAGATGGTTTTAAAGGATGCATAGCTGCCATCTGGCTGTAACAGAAAGCCAGGGTGGAAGTGGAGGGGGGGAGAAAGAGCAAACAACTGGAATCAAAACAAGATAAAGCCCCTTAGACTTAACAGCTTTATCCCAAACATGTTCCTTTGGACAGAAGACTATTATTCAAATGGGACTCTTGCAAAGAAGGCTGAATCTTCTGTACACTAACTGGAGTAAATTGGATGGAATTTAGTGGAACTCCCAACTAAATTTTTTTATTGGATATAGTGCCGTGGACCAATGAAACTAATCTGAATCTGACTAATTTTGCATACAATCAGATAGTATTGTGGATAGGTTTGTATAAAAGCAGAACAAACTGGAAATACCCCATAAAATCCTGAACTCTCTGGATGTCTTTTTTAAAGAAAAGTTTATTCCAAGAAATAAGATGACATGTTTCAGCAAGGAAATATCTGAAATGGCTCTCTGCAGGGACTTTTAATGGCAGTTTCAGGGAGTTACCTGTGCTTATTGTTTGAGACTTTTAGCAGAATGGTGTTCAATTTTTGTTTAACTTTTGTATTAAAATTTTTAGCTGTACTTTGTTTAATTTGTTGTTAACTACCTTGTGCCCTGTGGTGGGAGAAAAACAGAATATAAATAAAAATAAATAAATAAAGTACATTATTGCAATGAAACATAACTAAAGAAGTGCCAAAGTTATATATGTACAGATTACTCAAATTAGCTTCCACATAAAATAAAATCTAAAAGAAGCACATAACAAGGCAGATGGGATTGCATAAACTTAAAACAGAAATCTGTATGTACTTACAAAGTAAGGGATTTCAGCAAAGTGTGTCTCCAAAACTTCTGACTGGCAACCAGTGGTTTTTGCAGCATTAAAAAGAGAGAGAGGGGGGATTAAATAACCACATAGGTTTTCCATTTGCTGAAGAGATGCTAGGGGCAATATTAGATTTTGAGATATGATTTAGATTACATATTAGATTTAGAAATTTGAAATATGTAGTTTTTTTAAAAAGAAAAGAATCTCAATATTTTTTACTGTCACAGAATCACAAAGACATAAGTCTAATTGCTAATTCAAACCAGAATTTGTTGTTGTTATATGCCTTCAAGTCAACTCTGACTAGAGTCACCCTGTCATAGGATTTTCTTGGCTATACTGTACTTTTATTCATAGGTGGTTTGCCATTGCTTTTACCTATGGCTGAGAGAGTGTAACTTGCTCAAGGTCTCCCAGTGGGCTTCAAAACGAGTAGACATTCAGACCTTAGTCTCCCAGACTCCTAATCCCGTAGTCAAACTACTACACCACACTGGCTTCTCAACAAGACTCCTGAACCAATGTGAACTTGATAAGTTATCAAGTTACATTGATTAAAATAGTTGACTCTCAGAAACTAAGCAGGGTTTGGCTTGTTTAGTAATTGGATGGGGGAACCACCAAGGGATACCAGGCAGAGTAGGATATAATGGCAAACCACCTCTGAGTATTCCCTGCCTAAGAAAACTCTTTGAAATTCATAGGGTCATAAAAAGTTGACAGGCAACCTAAAGGCAAACATACACGTGCACAACATAGCTGGAACTATTATGTCCCTTTGTGAGGAATTCATTTTGGGTGGCAGTAGAATGCACCTTGATTTTTATTCAACGCACATTCACACCATTCCTTGGTGAGGAAGGGTCCCACAGTGGATTATGTGTAATCAAAATCCCTGTCCAGAGACTGACAATATGAAAAAGATACGGTACAAAAGGGGTGGAAAAAAGGATGGGAAAGAAGAAGAGGGAAAAAATAAAGTAGTCTTTCAGCCAGATTGGTGGAAACAATCTGCTTCTCATCTCGTTTCTGTTTGCTGGAGCCTGCTGGATTTGTGGCCATTGGTGG
Source organism: Cyclura pinguis (assembly GCA_030412105.1). Classification (NCBI taxonomy): domain Eukaryota; kingdom Metazoa; phylum Chordata; class Lepidosauria; order Squamata; family Iguanidae; genus Cyclura; species Cyclura pinguis. The sequence continues at coordinate 67,900,939 of CM059602.1, read as the reverse complement.
GACTCCACGGGTGCTCTTTCCCCATCATTTGTGTATTATCTCCCTGCTTGTTTTTCCTCCTCCCTTCCTGGCAGCATGGGTATTGAATACTGCAACTGTTTGGCTATTCTAGTAATACATTGATGTAATTGGTATATGGGGTTGCCCTACTAACATGGCAGCTGAAATCAGTTTTACTTGATGTGTAATAATCCATAGGTCTGCTAAACCTGTGTCATCCTAAGAAGTGTTTCAGAGCATCCGACTAGGAGAATGACATCTTCTGCTTAATCAGCCCAAGGTTCTTAAAGGAACATATCATGTGACACCTGTCTTTCTCTGTCTCTCCGTCCCCACCCCCACCCATCTAACCACTCACCCAGGGATTAGTCTAAGGGCTTTAATAGGTTTTGTGAAGAGCCTGCTAAAAGAAGCAGGGTCCATCCGCAATCGCATTACTGTCTCTCCTGCAAAGAAAAACAGATAGGGAAACTTGATTCATCATGGTGAGGCATGCAGATCTGTGGCAAAAGGGCCTTTCCAAAAGAAATAGAACCCCAGTGTTGAACAATTCTGGCAAACTGGATGTCCTGTAACGTACTTCGAAGACAACGTTCTGCTTGAAAGGCAAGGAAAGCAGAGAAAAACAGAAAGAGAGGGGAAGAAGAAGGCTTCCTCCAGATCAGGGCCATGGGAGCCTCCCAGTCAAAACGGGTGAGTAGCTTTCCTCTTGATGGTCTGTCAAAGGAGATGAAGCTTAAAGGGTCCATCACATCTCAGAGGCGACCCCTCTGACAATATGGTGCGATCTCTTGATCAGCCAAGCCTGTTCCCCTGCCTTTGCTGACCGCTGCCTACGGAGTTTGCCGGTGCTTCCAGACAAGGTTTTTGTTATACAGTCATTCTGCTCCCTTTGTGGAATTTTTACAGGGTTGGGGGGGGGGGGACTAATCTCGTCTTTCTTTTATACTTCCCACTTCTTCCATCTTTTCTTCCCACTGCTCCCACCAGTTAAGAAGGTAAAATTGGAGGAATAACAGCGCCAACTCTTTTGGTTGTGATTGCTAGGAGCTCTCCATCTGGAAGCACCCTGGATAAACAGAGATAGGTGATTCCCCCTTTCTAGCACCACACACCTTTCTTTTTGAAAGCAAGCAGAGATTAGACACACTTGTCAGCCATGTCAGGTTATTCACAGCAGGGATGACACCCCCCTTCCCTGATATCTGCACTATGTAAATGTTGTGGCATCACCAACACATTAGGAAATGATGTGTGTAGTGTTTCTCAAGCATTGAAAGAGGTGAGCAGTTGATCATGCACCATGCAAATCCGCATGATGTCATTAATTGCTCTGTATTAACCCTCTGGTAACAGTGACCTTTCTACCTGACAGTGCTATTACAGTACAAAAGGTAGCTGATCTTTCTACAGGTGAAAGAAACCAACAGATCTTGCACCCACACAAAACAGCACCCTGCTGTGATAAACTCCTAGATGATGTGTAATCCTGCTTCCATGTCTGGTCAACTTTTCACTCTTACATTGATCCAGTGAACATAACCCCTTTCTCCTACATCCTCTCAATGGCAGCCCAATCATAGCTGAAGCCCAAAGGATTTGTGAAGTCCTGCCAAAAAGGCTGCTTTTAGCTCAGAGTTTGTTGACGCTACAAAGGAAACAGCATGAAGCTTTGCCTTCCACAGTTCCTGTCTCATTTGCTTCATTGCAGAGAAAAGCAACACTAATCAACATTTCAAATCCAATCAAAGAGAAGCAGGGAAGCTCAGAGTGAAAGGCAGAAGAGATGCTGACAAAACCACACTGGTGTTCCTGAACCTCACAGGACCTGAAAGGGTGGTGTTAATTACAATACTGAAACAGTTTCTTGGGAAAAACAGCATCATATGAGAAAGGGAGCAGCTCATGCCTCTCACGGGGAGAACCACTGAAACTTATCATCAAAGAAAGGCTGAAGGTCTAATCAGGTTTCTACAAAGGCCATTTCCGCACAAGACTATTATAGCGCTATGATTCCACTTTCAACATCCTATGGAATCCTGGGGTTTGCAGTTTCGGGAGGGGCCAGCAGGCCCCTCCCGAAACTGCAAACCCCAGGATTCCATAGGATGTTGAAAGTGGAATCATAGCGCTATAACAGTCTCGTGCGGAAATGGCCAAAGTCCTGTTGGCTCATCAGTAACAGCTTCATTCTGCTACCTCAATATGCTCCACAAGCAAATGTGTCTCTTGCTTTTGTTCTCTGCAGTTTAGGCTTCTGAACATCAGCACAACTGGCTGTAGCATTTGTCAGAGTGCTTAAGCCTCCCACTTGAAGTGGCAGTGGTTGGAGGGCAGGAGGCGACTCTGGCTACTCCCATTTTTTTTCCAACTAAGCCACCAATGTTGCTGTCCATAGAGAAAGAACCCTTGATGAATGAGGGGTGGCGCTAGCCATCTTGGTTCAAGTGTACCAGGAAGCATCATGTGTGTCTGTATGCATTGCTCTGTTCCTATGATTCAAGTAGGCATTGCCAAAATAGGATTTGTTTAACTAAGCAACAAACAGACATGGGGCAGAGCAATGAGTTAGCCAGGAGTGACAAGAGTTGTGTACACTCATATGTTACTCCTAAGCTAGACTGTTGCTCTCTGGTTCAGTAGTGGATGCTATCCCATTACTAATGCTGAAGTGAGATTCACCTGCCCATTCTCTGTGTTGAACAAGGTATGTGTATGTGTGTTGTGCACACACGTGCGTGTCTGCCTACCTGTGTCAGTTTGTCTTTCAGACCACACAGGAAAATATCTTGGGCCAGTTGTTGATGTGTGTTGGTGATGCTTTGGTTTATTCCCAGCAGAAATCGGATACAGCAGAAATATAGGCCGTTGTTCTTTTGCTTCAGTGCAGAAAACATGTTGCTACATGTGCTCAGCTGGAAAGGCCTGGATTTGCATTTAGATGGGTGACCACCAACCACATGTGGGTGACCTCTATTGCTGCTATCCATTCTATTCGTTTCATTTCATTTCAAGTCATATCCAGCCTTTCACCAATACACTGCCCAAGCGGGCCTACAACAAATTCAAACAAAGTACAGCTAAATTTTTTTTACAGAAAATATAATAGAAAAAAAATTAAATCAAAAATAATGCCATAAGCATTAAGCTTAAATAGTTTAAAACACATTTAGAACATCATAAAAAGGATAAAAACACAGTGCTTCTATCACATGCATTAAGAGCCAAAGACCTACCTGCCTAAATGCTGGCAGAAAGACATCAAAGGCCATTTCCGCACTAGCCTGTTATAGCGCGATGATTCCACTTTCAACATCCAAGTGGCCCCTCCCAAAACTGCAAACCCCAGGATTCCAGAGGATGTTGAAAGTGGAATCATCGCGCTATAACAAGCTAGTGCGGAAATAGTGAAAGAAAGGCCAACCACATCTCTTGTGGGATTGAGTTACTGCTATAGATCAGGGGTTCTCAAACTTTTTACCCCTACGACCCTCTTTACATCTACATGTGGATGTTGTGCCCCCACTTGCTTGATGTCACACCTCCTCATGTGCTATCCTATGCTTCTCTCTCTCACAAACAGGCCCCTTGTGCCACGTGAGCCTTCCATCTTAATGCTGAGCTCTTATGCTCTCCTTTCTTTACCTCCCTTTCTCTGGACCCAAGGGACTGCCTCATGGTTGCGAAGGGGCTTGCAGCTGCTCTGTTTGGAGAAGCTGAGTGGGAAAGGCATAAAAAAGAGAAGCTGATTTTTGCTAGGCTGGAGAAAGGCATAATGGGGGAAGACACTTTGCACCACTTTTTTGCAGAGGCCAGTCAATCCTCAGTGGTGTGTGCGCACATACAGGCTTATCCTTCTTTTTCACATTTGTTGTACTTGCAGGTTGACTTTTCTTGTGCCCCCCCCCGAGCAACTATTGTACCCCCCCTAGGGTCCCATCCCACATTGAGAACCACTGCTATAGACTGTTCTCCACCTTTTGTAAGAGAGTGTACTGTAATGATGTTAAGATTAGAGTGTTGCACTGAGATCTGGGAAAAACTCACTGGGCAAACTTGGGCTGGTCACTCTTTCTCAGTCTTCCCTTCTTCACAGAGATGTTTTGAGGATAAAAGGGGGATAAGGAGAGCCAAGCACACCTTTCTGAGACTTGTTGTTATTGCTGCTGCTGCTGTTGTTGTTAGACCTGGTAGCATTGCCTGTACCACTTAAATGAATCTGAGGAGCAGGTTAACAGTAGCACTCAATTGCCTAGCTTGTTGAGTTCTTCTGAAAGACAAGTGAGAGAAAAGATAACTGGGATGTCTGGTGGGAGCTCCATTCTTCATGTGTCTTGCCATAAGCATGTTCATAGCATCATAGAATCATAGAGTTGGAAGAGACCACAAGGGCCCATCCAGTCCAACCCCCTGCCATGCAGGAACCCTCGTCAAAGCACTACCAACAGATGATCATCCAGCCTCTGCTTAAAAACCTCCAAAGAAGGAGACTCCACCACACCCCCAGGCAGCATATCCCACTGCCGGACAGCTCTGACCATCAGGAAGTTCTTCCAGAGGTTCAGGTGGAATCTCCTTTTCTGCAGCTTGAATCCATTGCTCCTTGTCCTAGTCTCTGGAGCAGCAGAAAACAGGCCTGCTCCCTCCTCAACATGGCATCCCTTCAAATATTTAAACATGTCTATCATGTCCCCTTTTAACCTTCTCTTCCGCAGACTAAACATACCCAGTTCCCTAAGCCGCTTCTCATAGGGCCCGGCTTCCAGACCCTTTACCATTTTGGTTGCCCTTCTCTGGACATGCTCCAGCTTGTCGATATCCTTCTGGAAATGAGGTGCCCAGAACTGGACACAGTATTCCAGATGAGGTCTAACCAAAGCAGAATAGAGTGGTACGATTACCTCCCTTGATCTAGACACCCTACGCCTATTGATGCAATCAAGAATGGTGTTGGCTTTCTTGGCTACCACATCACACTGCTGACTCATGTTCAGCTTTCTCCCTCATATTTAGTGTTAAAACACACTTAGTTCTTAGTCTTGCCTGGTATCCATGAAACCTTTGGGTATGAGGTGGGCCTGTTGACATTGTTAGCATTATAATATTTTTCCACTGTTTTTCTTGGATGAGGCACACAACTTCAACCTAATAGAGGATGGGTTAATCAGTATGGATTAAAGGAAAATCTGCTCAGAGATGGAAAATCTAATCTTTCAAAGCTGCACAGAGAGCCAGAAGGATCCAAAATAGCCTCAGCATGTCGAGAGGATCTTATGAATGATTAGGACAAAATAGAAGGAATGGGAGAAGCAATGCAGAGTAGGAAGTTATTTGGTCTGGACTAGCTTAAACATTATGTGTAATGTTTATAAGTTTTCCTGTCAGCTGGTGCAAAAGCCTCATTTGCAAAGAAAATAGGATCCATGCATGATAGGCACGTGAAGGCTCCAGGACTACTACTTATTTGATAGATCTAATGTAAGGCTGAGAAGTCTGTGGGAGAAACACTTTCCAGAAGCAGTTGGACTTTAGTTTCCATTCGCTTCTACCAGCATGGTCAGTGGTGAGTGTAATTCATCAGCATTTGGATGGGCACAAGTTCCCCACTCCTGGTATAATGGTCACATTTCAAGAGTATAATCATGATCCTGAAATTCTTTTAGCAGCTGTTACGTGAAGGCTTTATGGTGCAGCTTCTCTTAAAAACATAACTATTTACCAATTTTATTGGTATTTTGAAATCAGCAGCTAAAAAAACAGACAAAATTCAGTACATACTTTATGTCTACCACATACCCTCCAACATTTCATAGTTGAAAATTGGCAAACCTGTGGCCCAGGCAACATCATAGTGTAGTCAAGTATTAATGAGTAAGAATTCACAAGTCAGGTGCAGTGATTTGCTTCTGTGAGAGTATGCTGGGAAGGGTGGGACTCCCTTTCTTCTTGTCCTCTCCCTCTGCTGAGTTAAGTGAGTGCAAACTATTTTTGCACTTTGAAGTCAGTTTGTACTAATGGAAGTAAGCCAAGGACAAAGAGTGAAAGTGGGAGGAGAAGACAGAAACTAGGACATTTTAAAAGCTGCTGAAAATATAGGAGGACATAGGATTAATCAGGACTGCCCCTGCCAAACCAGGACAGTTGGACAGTATGCTGTCAGTTAATAAGGTATCTTGCAGCTGACTGACATAAGAACAGAACTTAAAATAATGTTCAATCTTATGCTTGCTTGCCATTGCAAAAGGTCCAGACAATAAAGGTTTCTTTCCTTCTGCTTCCTTCTTCTATGAGGATTGTTTAGTCTGTTTTTGGTAAACACATTTGAACAGCATTTTTAATACCATGCTTTACATTCACCTAATGCTATGCATTAGCAATTAAGAACAATACATAGTTAACTGTATTTATACACTTCCTGTATAACCACTGTTTTAACTGTATCTCATGAATTTACTCTGATGTACAGTGTTATTTTTGTTTGTTTGTTTGTTTCATTTAAAGAATTCTAGATCTTTATTATTAAAAAAAATCTGGGTAATGGACAAAGTGAGCATGAAATACAATAAAACCATAAAACGTATCATGACAGAGTCCTGAGTCATGCACAGGGAATTGCCTGAGCCAAAATATATTTCTTCGGAACATGTCAGAAACAAATGAAGATGCTTTATACATGTTGTGGTAAAATATTTCCTGTTCGACTGTCTGCGTGTTAGATTGATAGACAGTGGGAAAAAACATTTTAAACTAGAAGTCAACTTCCAGTCACCTTTAGCTTAGTAAAGGAACAGATAAAACAGTTGGGCAGTGGAGGGGATGGCACATTTTCGGTGGAGGTCTGCAGGGCATCCTGGGGATTTTGTCCAGCCCTTTGTTAACAAAACTATATATAAATGGCACTCAAAGCCTAGGAAGTGGTTGGATAAGGTAACTCAGTGTCATTTTTCTCCTGTAGTTTAGGGGGAAGGGAGAGGAAGCAGGGAGTATGTAGAAAAAAGCTCCGCAGATATAATAACCTTGAGCCCTTTCACGCTACATTACACAGCCATGGCTGTATCCTATGGAATCTTGAGGGTTATAGCTTGGAGAGGCACTATTTCTCTCTAGTAGAAATTTCTAAGTGATTCCTTAGGATGTTGCCATGGCAGTTAAAGTGGATTCATATACTGTGATTCTATAATTGTGCACTATGAAGGGTCTCTTTGAGCAACAGATTACAGTCAGTGTTTTGGGGAAAGATGCAAGAGAGAAGGGGGAAAAGTTCAGCCTCTGGAATGTGTCTGGGAGCAGGACTGCCTATTTCTCTGGAGAGTGGCTTTTGCTGTTAAGAGTGTTTAAGCTGTTGCTTCCACCCACGTTCTGTCTATTTGTACATTTACTAAAATTTTGCACCACTATAATCTTTCTGTGACTTCCATCCAAGTAAAATAACACCAAGCAGTGTTCACAGACCTTGAAATCTCTCACCACTTGGAGAAGTGGCTGAATCATGTAATTTGGGTATTGCTTATTTGCTGTTTTCCTGAAAAGATCTTCTCCTCCTTAATGTCATCTTTTTCTGTTTTAGGGTGAATACAGAACTCAGAAGAGCAACCGGAACCCAGGTAAGAATACACTACACACCTGTACGCTCTCCTGCATCCCAGAGAAACTCATAATAACCCACCATTCCATCAAGGCTGTCTGATAACTACAGAGTCTTCTATCCTCAGGAAATGCTAGACATTTTTCACAAGGTATTCTCTTCACATTGAGTGGACATTGACAGCCTCCTGTGATGAGCACATTGAAAATGTATTTTCCTTCCTTATATTCTATTGATTACATTTACATCAGTTTTCCTTGAAGTTAATTTACACAAGATAGGTTAGACTATGAGAAAGATAATTGACCTATGTAGTAGGGGGAAAATATATTATTAGATCCTAAAGGGTTTTAAGAAAATATGTGTTAAAGTATCAAAGTTATTCAATAGAATATCTAGAATATAAGGACCTGGAACAAATGATATTAAAGGACAATTGTAGCAGTACGTAAACAATTGGTAACATTCATGAAAATACTAAGATTTTAGGTAGAATTGCAGGAAAGTAAGAAAATACAGTAAACCTTCATGTATATATATAAAACTATGCTGGAGAAATTGTTTAAACTTATGTTTTGTACAAAAATGATAAATAAATAATAATAAAAAAAGATAATTGACCTAAGCCACCCATTGGTGGAGAAGGGGTTTGAAGGTACAGTAGTTCTTTCTTATCTATTCACCACAACATGTCAGTTCTCTTTCTTTCATACTAGTCTGCTGACTCCAGGCTTAAGGTCATCCTCTGAAGACCTTATGCAGGTGCCCTCACTGAATAAGGGAAGGTGAATGTCCACAAGACAGAGGTCCTTTTCAGCGGTGGCACACTGGGTGTGGAATCCACTACCAAGCGAAACTTGCCTGATGCTTTATCCTATTGCCTTTTCTGTACCAGGGTTTTTAATATTTTTAAAATCCTTTTCTTTTTCTTTATTATTATTTCTCTAGGCATTTTAGTTGTTGTGTGCTTTCAAGTCATTTGTCACTTTTGGCAACCCTAGGGAGAACTTCACGAGCCAGTGTGGTGTAGTGGTTTGAACATAGACTATGCCCATTTCCGCACTAGCCTATTCTAGCGCTATGATTGCACTTTCAACATCCTATGGAATCCTGGGGTTTGCAGCTTCGGGAGGGGTCGGCCAGCCCCTCCCGAAGCTGCAAACCGCAGGATCCATAGGATGTTGAAAGTGGAATCATAGTGCTAGAACAGGCTAGTGTGGAAACGGGCTATGACTCTGGAGGCCAGAGTTCAAATCCTCACTCAGCCGTGGAAACCCATTGAGTGACCTTGGGCATGTCATGTTCTCTTGGCCTCAGAGGGAGGCAAAGACAAACTCCTTCTGAACAAATCTCGCCAAGAAAATCCCCTGACCGTTTTGCCTTAGAGTCGCCATGAGTCAGAAATAACTTGAAGGCACACAACAACAAGGCAGTTCAGGTGTTTTATTACCTTCAGATCTCCCTGCTGTTTTATCCCTGCTGCTGGTTTTACCTTGGTTTTATTTAAATAGTTTTATTATTGGCATTTTGTTGTATTTACTGTCTATAAACTGTGCAGTGCCTAGAGAACATCCGTTACTGAACAAAATTTAAAATATGAAACAAATTAACTAATAAATACTTATCCTAAACATAAACATGTCTATAAACAGTTAATGTTGTATTTTTAATGGAACCTAGAATGTTTCATAGTACTTTCAAAGTTAATGATTTTATAAACGTTTGGGCCCTTGTGTATTGAAAACAGGTGTAATTTCCAGGGATTTTAAGGTTTAGTGGGTGGAATTTCTGGTTTCACCACGTGGGGGCGCATTTATATAATAATTAGCGGAGGACGTGCAAGAGAGGTCTCTTGGGGGCGCCATCTGTGACTGACCTACTAGGGCAGCTGAATTACCGCGAAAATTCTTCCTTAAATCTCAAAAACAAAAACCATTCAGGGTTTCCCTTCATGGCAATTGCTTTGTGCTCAGTCAAGTCATTCAGCAGAGCTCAGGCACTGAGCACACTACACAGGAACAAGCCTATCCAAGCCACTTCATCTCCACAAACACTTAGAATAAAACTCTCTACAGTTTGGTGCTGGAATAATTTAGGATCATGGAGAAACTCCGCAAAGGAACTTTCTAGGCACTGAGCCTGAGAAAGCAAAATGAGAAATTCTAAGGAATTTTCCAGCTGCTGCAGAACACTGGCTCCTGAGCTATACTGCAGAAGGGCTTTCTTATCGCGCTATTATGTTCCAGAAGGAGACAGCAGAAGCTTTGAGCATGGCACGTATCAGGCTTCTGAAAGCCACAGAAATCTCATTGAACCTAAGAAGCTGCCAAACCCAGTGAGGGAGTCTAGGCACCACCGGGAGTTGCACCGAGAGCTGCTCTTCACGCAGAGGAGGTGAGTGGGTCTATAATTCAGGGAGCGCTTTGGTGAGCACTGGTTGTTTATGGGAGTTGCCACTCTTTTTCTACATGTACAGTCAGAGGTGATAGGCCTCCCAGAGGGACCCACAAGCCAGTGATGCAATAAGACCCCCTCACTGAATAAAAGTGAAACTATGATCTCTGTGCTAGATATGGTACAAAATAGAAACAGTGCTGGTTTCATACAGCCTTGTGTTTTTGTTTGTTGTTGCACTCCTGTCCTAAAGCCGTTCTAAGAAAATGTACTTCTGTACATGCATGGCCTTGGTATAAGCCTTCTGGTTGCAAGGCTTCTGGTCACATGATACACAGGATTTCGATTGAGCAAGATAAAATAGGGAAGCCTATCTAGTTCAGCCTGATATGCAGAGAATATTGAAGTGCCAGACTTGACTGGGCACTGGTTAAGAGGGTATCTTGAAAGGGCAGAAACTGAACATAAAGAGCCCTTGTTTATTTTCCAGCTAATCAGATAACCGTCCCAAATAGACGGAGTGGTCTAAAGAAGCATGAGTTCTTGTGATACAGCTCCATGGGTTTTGTAATTTTTTTCTCTCCAGTTGTTATTGCCTCTGTGTCCACTTCTTCCATTCTGTTTGGGACCTGTTTGTAGCAAGTCCTTGGTTCTGCACTGGAACTCTCACAAAGTTAAAAAAAAAAAAAAAAAAAAAAAAAACAACAACTGGGGAGATAGTTTGCTGAGGTGGTCCTTGGGTACAAAGGCAAATTTTCTCCTCTCTGATTTTTTAAATTTTTTTTAAGTCATAGAAGTATAATATCAAAGGGATATTTCAGTGATGCACTATACCACTACAACTCTAAATAAACAAATGAGTAAATATAAGGAGACGTAAACATATTGTGTCAATTTGTCTCAGAATTAAAAAAAAAAACACTTGAGGATGGGAATAAAATGTTGCAGGTGGTGCCAGGAATTGCTAGAAAATAGTCTGGAGAAGCCTTAACATGAACTGAGTACCGAAATATAGCATATTTAAATTCTGATGCCAGTAGAGTCCTGGGTTTTTATACAACCTGGCAGGAAACTAAAGAAAGAAATGAGGAAAAATAGCAAGAGTTGTGGAAGGAAAGAAAAAAAGAGGAAAGAAAAAAAGAAAAGAATTTGAGCGTATACTGTCTTATTATTACTGTAGGGGATTGCTTCCAGAACACAAGCCTGAGCTTCAGAGAGTACTAGAAGCCAGGAGAATTAAACTACTGAAACAGCAAGAAGAGAACCAAAAGCCCTTGACAGATCTGGAAGAAGAGCTCAGAAAACGACAGCAGAAACTTGACCAGGTCTGTTCTTTACCATTGCACCATTGGTGACTTTTGATTTCTCACAGCAGCATCACATTGTCTCATCCATCTCAAGATTTAGCAGTATCTCATCTTACTGTAATAGGTCCATAATTATCCAGATGTGAAGGCTGGTTCTGCCAAGATTTGCTTTCCTAGCAAAATACCCATGTAACTAACCCCAGTGACAATTCTCCCTGGGTTCCTGTTTTTTTTTAAACAGAGTGAAGGCTGAATCCATACATAGCCAGGGAGTGGTGTCCCTTCCTATTCCTTACCAGATTTTTAAAATGTATTATTTATTTTAAACATTTATATCCCGCTTTTCCATTGTATGAGCAGTTTGACTCAATATGATCTTTGCCATAAACTGTTTAGACACAGTTACTTGAAAGATCACCATCTTCTACTGTAGGTATATAGCTGTACCTAAAGGGTTTCTTCAGAGGCTAAATAAAAGGAGATGGATGGCTAGTAGGGAGAGGACCATTTCACTAGTGACATCCCAGTAATGGAACAGCTATAATCAAAAGATTCACATGGTACCATCTTTGTGGGAGAAGGACTATGTGAGATAAAGACCCTTTTGCTCGTTTGGGTCTTTTGAATAAGCAAAGTTCTCTAGCATGGGCCTCTCAGTGTTAAAATATGTGTTCAGACTGCATTTTTATTTTCAGTACACCATTCTACATCATTATTATATTTTAGCTGTTGCCTTTTTTGAACCATCCAGAGAACCTATATTATGATGTATAGGGAAGGGGCGATCTGTGAGGGCGATCTGGCTGCGACATCTGTCACCCCATTGATCGCCAGGGTTGATTCGGCTGATCTAGCTGGCTAGCGGGTGTCCCCTTCCTCCCTCACCGCTCCATGTGCGTCCCTCCCGAAGCTGCGCACTCGGTGGAAGAGGACGACCATCCCAGATAGAAGGAGTGTACCGTTCTTCGGTCAAGGGTATACGATAGCTGCGCTCCCCTGCTAGAACCTCCAAACAAGCTCAAGGAACAATATTCATTACATAGTGGCCCCTCCACATTTGTGAGGCTTCAGGGCACAGAACCCTTGTGAAAGTGAAAAAACAGCAAATAACTCCCCCCTCCACAATCTCATTCCCATTCCCCTCTGGAGCCCCCCCCCCATTCGTTTGCTTCTATCCCCAGCACTCCTGGGGGGAAGAAAAAAAGACAAGTAAAGGGTATACCTGTAGTTTCCCCTCAGATGGAGAAGAGAAACTCCTGAGTTCTAGCATTCGAGCTACTTCTGGTCACCATATTGAGAAAGGAGATTCCTCCCAGAGGAGGGGGGTAGGAGCAAAGCACCTGTCCAGTCAGCAGTCATTGCACAGCAGAATGTGCAGCCACATGGCAGAGAGGACATGCTTCTAGCAGTGGGGGTCTTTGCCCCAAAAGGAAAAAAAAGTCCATTTTAAACACAAACCTCACAAGCCTGGAGTGATGAATGCAAGGGAATGGGAGGACGAGAATGGTGGGGAGGCAAGCACGTGCCTTGCAAATAATCAAACTCGCGAATGCCAAACCCACGAATGTGGAGGAAGGACTGTAATTTGTTCCAGAGCAAAAAACCTGGTTTGCTGACAGACTAGAAAGTCCATGGGGAAGAATAATAGAAAAGCAAGAATCCAATGCAATTTTCTTCCAGTTTTCAAACATCTCAAAATGCTGTGGAGAAATTATTCTTTGTAAAAACATGCACAGGGCTTTTTTGTGCAAAAATCCTGTTTTCTACCCATAAAAAAAATCTGTGCAAAAGATCTTGTTTTCTGCACAGAAAACACTTTCTTGTACAAGAAATAGTTTGTTTTCTGTTCCTAAGACTGGATATTTATACAATAAATCCACATGTTTTCCTATGCAGAGCAATTCCTCCACAACACTTTGGGATGTTTGAGTACTGGACATACTGCAAAGGATATTAATTTTCTCTAGCATTGGAAAGAAAGCTCGCTTAATTCTTGGATGCAAAGATAAAATACTCAAGGATTTACATTTCTCGGATATAGTAATGTATATTTAACACATAAATAAAATAAATATAGAGAACTAAATACAATGCTAGTCCCAAATAGTTTAACTCACTGAAATCAATGGTACTCACATTAATTGTGACTAACAAGTCCCATCACGTTGATGGGTCTACTTTAGTTGGGACCATTTTCCCTCCACAAAGGGTGGCTGGTCATGTTGTAAACATTCATCTTATACTTGTAGGAAGTATTTCTTTCAAGGGTTTTTTTTTTTATAGTTTCAGAAACATAAAAGCAACTTAACCCAACCTAACAAGAAGTAGAACAAAAGCAATTTGTATGAGTTATTGGTCACAATGCCTTCTCAAACTACTTAGTCCTCTTTAGAAAACTATTATCAAATCAGTGTTAGTGAAGTTTGAGAGTGTAATACTATATGGAATCAGGTGCTTTATGGGAGATTGTTTTAGAGAGAGGGTTGTGGCCTGACGTTGATATGGAATTTCTGCAGTTGCTACAAGGAATAGTGAGGTGCTGACTTATTTCCGTCTTCCTCTTTTTGTTTACAGTATGAGCGAGAGATGGTCTTGAAAGGGGAGCAAGATGGCAGGCCCGAGTTCATCCTTGTCAAAGAGAGCCTGAAAAAAATTAAGCTTTCTACAGAAGCAGACATAAGGCAGACGTGAGAGATCAGCTGCAAGTACTGTTTCTGTCATAATGACTCCTTGACAGAAGTATATGCGAAGAAATTCAAAAATGAGCCAAGAGCCACCTCAGTCAGCTTCTTCTCTGTGGCCTGCAGAATCTGTACTCAGGCTAATCTCAGGACAGTAGGGTGAAGTCAGAAGAAAGGACTACCCGTTTGATAAATGGAATAGAGATGGAAGTTAGCTGTCATTCAGCTATGATCCCTAAAGTGACGGACGTTTGGGAATGGATGAGGGGAACTGGAACTTATCCTGCAGACTATGAATGGGAGATGGCTCTCTCTACACACCCTCATTCAGCAATCCATTTTTATGAAGAAAATACTGATACTCTTGAGTGCATCCCAACTCTTAGTAGGTTCACACCCACTCTAGCCGGGTCTCTGTAAAAAAAGAGAAATACTGCTGGTAATGTACCAGCTAGCTCCATTGTCAACATTTTGCAGCAGCTTAAATAAGGGGCACTTAAGGCAAAAGACCACCATTAATGCTAAGGTTATTGTGGAAGATCATGGTGAAGAGATATATGCATGCTGCCGGGAAATTCTGTTTAGATTTCATTTACATTTTCAGGATTTGTCTTAAAAGTCTACCTTTTCCCCAAGAATGATTATAGGACATGGCTTTCCCGACAGGTATTACCAACCATCTATCACTTTATTTATTATTGTTGTGTGCCTTCCAGTCATTTCCAACTAACAGTGATGCTAAATGGAACCTATTACAGAGTTTTCTTGATAACATTTCTTCAGAAGGTCTTTGCCTTTGCCTTTCTCTGAGGCTTAGAGAGTGTGATTTACCCAAAATCACCTAGTGGGTTTCCATGACTGAGCAGGAATTCAAATCCTGGTCTCCAGAATCATAGTCAAACCAATACATAATGGTGGCTCTCCACATTATATCCTGCCTTTTTTCCAGACTGAGACTCAAGACAACTTACAAAAGACAGAAAATTACAATCAAAACACGTTTAGTTAAAAACATACAAAAGCTGAACTCAAACAAATACTTAACAATGACAGAATTAAAACCATTGAAAATATTATTTTAAAACAAAGTCTAAAAACATTAATGCACCATTGAAAGCTCTTCACTTGTTGACATTCCCAGAGGCTTGCTAGAATAGAAAGATCTTTACCTGAGGTCAAAAAGATAGCAGAAATTGAGTCATCCTAACCTTCCTAGGAAGGACTGGGAAAAGCCACAGAGAGGGTCCTCTGCCACATACCCACCAAACATGCCTGTGAAGATGGTTGGATAAAGAGAAGTGCCTCGCCTGAAGATATAAGAGGTTGGGCAGGCTCATATGGGAAGATCTAGTGCTTCAGGTAGCCTAGACCTAAGCTAAACTCTTAAACCATCATAAGCAGGAGCTAGTAGATGTCAAGCTTGGAGGATTTATTTATTTTTTACTAGAAACCCAAGTTCTACTAAGCTCATCCTGATACAAAGGATGTACACTTATTAAAGAATTCTAAACCTGGGAATCTGTTTTGAATACCATAATTGGATAGAGCTCATACAACAAACTTTTTGTTATAGAAAGCATTCTTCATTTCAGCAGTATAATTTAGGGCTGGGGATGCAGTCATTTTGTTCTTTGCTCACTATTGGCAGATAGGCATCCGTTGCTGATCTACAGCAAATCTAACACTTCTGTCAGAAAACCCAGATGCACCTTTGGCCCACTCCTGATCTATAGGTATAAACTTGAACATTTTTAGGGGATTAAAAAGTCAAAAACAGGTAAAATAGAGTGAAGCATACTTAACTGCAAAAAAATAGCACTGGCAGCCGGGTCAAGCCCTTTATGAATTACTGCAATTCCTCAGTAGGATTAATTTTTTCACAGTTTTCTATTATTAGATGGTTCAGCAGAGCCTGAAGCAACTATATCCACCTGTCCGTAAACAGTTTTAAATAAAATTAACATTATAAGGGTGTCTGTCATTTGTCTGCGTGCACATTTCTTGGTCCTGTAATTTGCTGGGATACTTTTTCATTCCTTCTTTAACATGGCATCACCTTCTTATCTGAAGCATTTTGAAGCACTTTAATGCAAGCAAACAGGACATAGTTCCAATGTCTAGAACAATCCTTTTTGCTTCTTTTTTAAATCTGTTTTACACCAAATGACTTGAAAGCAAGCCCAATTGAACTCAGAGAGACTTACTTGGCCTAGTTATCATGCATAGGATTGTGTTACTCGTTTTAAAAAGGTTTTGCTCAGATCCACAGAATCTCTCCTGCTGTGTTCACCCTCTTCCCATTTCTCCTAGTTACTAACTTTATGAATTGTTATTACATATTTCAAATGAACTGTATCTGTATTTTTATTGTAAAGTACCTTGACTGCTACTGCTGGAAATAAGCATTTTCAAAATAAATAATAAATAAATACAATAAAGCATAATAAGATTTTTAAAATAGAGAATCACCAAATTGGTAGACACTGAAAGAAGAGATTGTCCAGTATCATTCCTAATTGATGAATTAGTCACTTACCAGCCAGGCTTCACTAACAGCAAAATGAGAAGCGTATTCTAATGAGATACTGACTCTTGACTGTAGAAATGAAGCATCTTCAACATCCTAAACAATTGTATTAGTGTCTCCTTGGGAACAGATAGAGAGACAGACATATTGAACCGGCCAATATCAGTGAGAGTGTTGAGGGAGAATACTGTGAATAATAAACCATCATCATGGCAAATAGACAAAGAGCTACAGGTAAGAAAATATTAGTGTAAATAGACTATGTGGTTCTTTATGTAATGGACTGGGAAGTAGTGAGAGAAGCAGAGCAATCATAAACTCACCTTATGCTGGGTGGGGCAAGGGAGATATAAGTCACCACTGAGCTAGTGAGACATCCCCTCTATCCAAGGTGTGCTCAGGACAGGAAAGAAAAACATACTAGAAATAAATCCAAACTTTACAGACCCCTCCCCGCTAGTAACTCTGAAAACACCACCTGTGCCTACATTATCACAAACCATGCCAGCAATAACATGCATGGATGGATCTCAGTTATTCACAACAAATGGACATGCACACACTCAGCACTCTCTCTGTGACACCCAACATGCACAATGACACACTATTATCCCCACTCCAGCCAGCCTCAAAGGCTCAGGCAGCAGTGGTCTTCTACTACAGCCAGTTCCTAGGCATTTGTATAGATATGACTTCAGATTTGTTTATGGTCCTTACAAACACTGCTTGTGAGCACAACATGCAAAGAAGAGGTAATGTCCATGCAGCTCAGCACAGCAGCCATAATGTTTCTTGGACAAGGAGCCTGAATGAAGCACACACAGTCTTACTGAAAACAGTGATCAAAACTTAGGCCCTTTCTGCACCTCACCTTCTTCTGGTGCGGGGATCGCACGAGCAGCCTTTGGCGAGAAGCTCTCGCGTCTGGGGTCCTTTGGCTCCGCACGAGCTGCCTGCTTACGCGAGAGCCCCGCCTCTTCCTTCCGCAGGGCACCCTCGGAGTTTCCCAGGCTGCGCTGGGGCAGGAAGTGCAACCGGCACAGCTCCGGGGTAAGTGCACATGGGGCCTGGGAGCAATGTGCAATCATGCACCATTTTCGGCTTCTAGCTGAAAATGAAAAGGTGCATGATCAGCGCCTGCTGGCTCCTGGAGCGTCGTGCGATTGTGAGTGCGTCATGCAGACCGCTCCTCACAATTGCACAACGCTCCAGGTGCCTTTTCGCATGGAAAATGCCGTGCGAAAAGGGCCTTAGCTAGGAAAGAAGAGGCTCTTTTGCCAAGCAAACAGAGCTAAGTGCTGGGTACACAATAATGGCAATCACAGGCTTGCAGCAGCAGCAAATTCTAGGGGGCCACTGCCTAAGTTTTGTTTGGACAGACCAACATTTAAAGCAACCACAGTCTGTTCTGGTTGGATGACAGAACAAACTTTGGTTAATTTAAAATGGAACCAGATGGTATTGATCGCACAGCCAGAGTGGGGAGAGGACAGGTCCTGAATACGTATATTTAGTTATTTTCAAAATGACAATATTCTTTAGATATTGATCTTTCTGAGCTGATATTTAGCAAACAAATGTATCCTTTCTGCTATCTAGTAATGAAACTCCCTCAGAGACAAGATCAAATGAGCAAAGGCCCCTGTATTAAACCTGTATCCAATATTTTATGTCCAGATCCTCTTGAAATATCATTTTTCTGCTTTGTACACCTCCCATGTGATCTTTTAAAGTTTAGTTTTAAAAGTCTGTCCAAATCTTGAAAGGAGCTGTTAAGGCAAGAAAAGGAACAACAGGTATTTTACCTAAAAAAACCAAAAATGCTGATGGTATAATAAGAGACAGAAAATAAACCTTCTGATTTACCATAACCTGGCAAATACACTGTAAGGAAGGCAACATTGTTTAAAATATTTATCTTATCTGGAACTACTGGTCATAACCACAGTGCAACTGCTGAATAACATGCGGTTTATGAACTGCCCCATATTTGTTGTTTATACGACTATATTGCCTCAATCCGGTTTCAGAAACACCTCACACACCTACTATTCTCATTCACTATTTATAGAAGCACTCTTCTTGACTAGTTCAAAAAATCATGGGTCCATCAGGGTGCATGCAGGACAGGCCAGGAGGAGGAATGAAAACCTCCATCATGTAAGGATGAGGATGATGTGCACACACACACACAATGATGTCCACATCATTGCTGGAATAGAATTTTCAACTAGCCCTTTAGTTATGGGAACAACAGTTCTCTCTCTTCAAGAAGAGAACTCACATACACGGCCAGATGCCCTGTCTGGGCATTGCTGGTTTGGGAACTAGTGGGCCTGGTGTCCCTTCAGCCTTACCTTACTTGCACCAATAGTGAAGTGTGAATATAAATATTAATGTAGCTATAGCTAATTGCAGATTGTTATATTTTGTATTACCTCAGTTTCAGTTCAGCACCCATTGGAGCACTCTGTCTGCAGCTTAAATTATGGTGGAATGTTATCTGAAATGAATGAAAGCTACCTTGAGTTCCATAAACCAACTTGAGTCCCAGACTGGGAAAAAGGAGGGAGGGTAAGTAAGCAATATTGCCCAACAGACTTGAGGGATTTAAGCTGCTTCCTGATCTTCTTTGTGATCTCCTGATTCCATTTCCGATTTAACTGTAATTACAACTCATTGAATACAATATGTAACCAGTGAAATAATGGTTCATTGTTATCATTCTCTTTGATTAGTTCCCTGTGTACAGTGCTGAAGAAAACTGTAAAAAAATTAAAAATCTTCTATGAACATTTCTTAAACATTTGTCATTTTCACTGAATCTGCAATCTCTATCTAGGAAATGTTTGCCTGCAGACAACATAACCAATACATATGGACAGATTTTTTTTCTCTTTCTGTATTTTGACATTCACTTAATTTTATAATATCTGGAATGATAAGAATTTCAGAGAACTCTAAAGCTTGTTACAGTTGTGACATGTTACTGATGCTAATAAAAGTATTGCACAACTCTCAGTTTTACTTTTACAGATGCATTACACAACTGTCCTGTGTCCTGACCTCCTATTTGTGCAAGAATAAGGATTCATCTTTACCATACATCTTTCTAGGAACAAAGTAGAAAGGCAATTTTCAACAGTTGCAAAGGCTTTCAAAACCCTGGAATAGAACCTTTTTCATCCGTTACAATTTCCTCGTCTACTTTCTTTTACGGCCATTAGCTTCTCTGCACTAGTTCCTTCAGAGCTTACACTTTTATAATACTGATCATTTGTAATTCAGTCAATACTGTTCAGTTTCTACTCCACAGATTTCAGTTTCTAAAGTATTTAAAAAAATTGAATCCACTGTTTCATTGTTGCAATGTAGTTTTAAAGTAACTGCACCAAAATTTAACGGGTGAGGAGAGAAGCGGGAAAGCCTCAAAATAATACTGGAAAGTTACATTTATAAAAAAAAGTAAAATGGCTAACATTTTAGGAGATCCTTCAGGATTTCTAAAGGAGCACAAGAATGCAGTATTCTAAAAATGACGTTGCCTAAAGAAAACTATATTTTTGTTCTTCTAGATAAAGTATGCCAGAGCACATTTGGCATTTTATAAGGGTATTTTACAATATTTACAATATAAATTCAATTTTCTAATGCCATTTTAATGTTTTACTTCTAGTAAAGGGTAGTACATTTGAAATTAGATATTAATTACTTGCTGAAGAATAGTTTCTTACTCATGCAAAACGGAACATTTAGCAGAAAGTGTAAAAATTAGGAGGAAAGGGTCTTGCTTAAGAATGGATTCTTTTCCCTGATGATTGTAGGGCTTAAAAGCTGTGAGAGTTCAGGTGGATATCATACTGGTAGAGAAGTAGATATTGACCAGTATTATAGGAAAGGCCAAACATTTTCTTTGATGCATGCTTTAGAGACAGTGATATGTATTTTCTGTTGTTTTAAAAATATACAGTGAAACAAGTGGTTGTCATTGATTTGCAAATATCCTACTACAGCCATTGTAGCAGGTTTTGCCTTGACCATAGATGCACATACTCTTCAGGCATATCCAAGGATCCTGACACCTACATTCTGCCGTCTTACAAGATTTCCAAAATTAGGTTGATCTCAGGCATTCTAGTTGTTGTTACTTGATTGAACAAATCTCTACCTCTTCATGAAAGTAAGAGGAAGTTACCACAAGAAAAACAAGAAAACCACACCTTAGACAATACCCACCCACTATAGATCAAATGTGCTTTGGCATGCTCTTGCAACAATAGTGCTGAAGGCTCTTCAGTGAATCCTTGGTAAGAGCTGGACACTCAGTTGGCCACTAAAGCAGCAATGACAGAAAACTGGAACAAGAGCTTTGAAGCATACACCATTGACTACTATGGATCAGGATCTATGAATTATGATATCTGCCTCCTAGAAGAATGGACATTTGCTTATATCTTTATCCCTGCTCTCTACTTCCTTTGTTTCCTCATTGGTTTCTTTGGGAACCTATTTGTGATTCTGCTGATGGCACGAAAACAAGGTAGCAAAAGGCTTGTGGACACCTTCATCCTCAACCTGGCCATAGCTGACCTGGTCTTTGTATTTACTTTGCCTTTCTGGGCTTTGTCAGAAGCTGTTGGTTATTGGAGCTTTGGTGAAGAGCTATGTAAGCTCAGCAGCTATACAATCTCTGTCAACCGCTGCTCTAGTATCTTGTTCCTGGCAGGCATGAGTGTGGAACGTTTTCTTGTGATGACCAAGCGCTGGGATGCCAGAGCCATTGGAACCAGGAAGAACATCATCATGAGCTGTGGGTGCATCTGGATAATCTCACTACTGCTAGGAATACCATCACTGGTCTACAGAAAGCTGGTACCAAAAGCTGGAGATAACAAGTCTTCATGCCAGGGTGACCCCTCTGCTTCCTTCAGTTTGATTGTGCTTATCTTGACCTTCCTGTTACCTTTAGGAGTCATCATGTTCTGCTACTGCTCTATCTTCGCCAAGCTTCGGAGCCACGCCAGCTTAGGCAAAAGAAGAAACAATGCCCTTAAAATCATCTTTGCCATCATTGGGGCATTTGTCTGTTCTTGGCTGCCTTTCAACACCTTCAAGATACTCTTTGTCTTCGTTCAGAACATTGATCTCTCTTGCCAGGCCCTGAAAACAATCATCTGGGGGCTTAACATCACTGCTTGCCTGGCTTTCATAAACAGCTGTATCAACCCTATCATCTATGTCTTTATGGATCAGCATTTTCGACAGCAAGTCCTGATGTATTTCCCTGGATTTTGTAAGGCAAGGGGAAATATGCAAACCTCCACTATGTCCTTTTCATCTACAGAATCGAGCGTGCTCTTTGCTAGCAGAAAGAAGCTCCCACCAGCCACATCTGTTCAGATATGAGACACAAATAATAGAGGATAGGTAGGTTATAAGCCTTCAAGATTTGGTACATTTTTGGCTCAGACTGCTGAGAGTATCCACAGGATTTCTGAGTTATGTTTATTATGAAAAAGAGGGGAGAGAGATGGTCTGAACGTTGTATTAAGTATGGCTGGGAAATGGATATATTTTGATTATCTGATGTAAATTATAATATGAAAAGAATATATTTTATCATTATTCTTAATGTGTACACATAAAATCAACTCCCACTTATATAGTATGACCCCTGTTGCATGATAAGAATAGAGATTTAACATATGCTAGGCTTTATAAAGCTATTTCAGATGGCTAAAATTGAAGTATTCTAGAACTGAATAGGAGTGACTTGTAATTACAATTGTATCTGCCGCTGAAATATTAATTATTCTGCTTTATGTCCAGTTACATATGTTCTCCCTCCCATTTTTGGATTTTTGTGCAGTTTTTGTAGATTTGATGAATAGGTCTTGATTGTTGATTGAAAATGTTTAAATTAGTATGAAAGGAAAATAAATGATCATGTAATTCTATAGCAGATATTCTTTAAAGCAAGAAGACAAGTACAAAAAAAAGCTCTACCAAATCCTGTATGTTTAACTAAAGATGAATAGATAATTAAAAATTGTTCTATTTTTGTGAAATTGTTCAAAAATTCTTTACAGACAATTTCCTTTATATCTTATTTCCCTCATTATAACAATATGCTTTCTGAATTTCAATTAAAAATGTTAATCTAAAACTCTTTGTGTGTGTGTGTGTGTGTGTGTGTGTGTGTGAGAGAGAGAGAGAGAGAGAGAGAGAGAGAGAGAGAGAGATTTGATTTTTATGCCATAAACAAAACAATAAATCTGCAAACATAGTAACAGTGAATTCACAAATAACTCAGGTAATAAGTGAGATTGTAGTAGATGTACAGTTCCAGCCATTTTACATCTTCAGATCTAAATTGGTCATCGCTGACAAATGAACTTTTATCTATTCATTAAATCACAACATGTCAGTCTGATTGTATCTGTTCTTCTAGAGAAGCTGTAGGGAAGTTTTAAGCTTGAAGAGGTTTACTTTATTTATCTTAGAACCTTGAGGTCCATCAATGATATACAGGTGAAAATTAGTGGCTTAGGAAGGTGGACACAGAATTCCAGAAGAAGATGCATCTGAGCCCATATTCCTTGTTAAAGAATTCCAGGTACCTTGCCACATTTTGAACCCCAGGCTTCTGTATGGTCGAGCCATAACAGTTAAAGTGGAATCAAACTGCATTTATAATCCATTTTACAGTTTATCACAGTCGTTAAAAAGAATAATCAATGCTGTTTTGCTACAGACAAGATAAAGAGCATTGCTTTTTTTTAACTGATCCCACTGTCAAAGAAAAAAAAAAGGTGTGTCTGAAATATGACTAAGTAAAACCAGTGCTGAGTAATTATGAAAGGCAATCTGCTAAAAGTGGGACTTTAATTTACAGCCTTGTCTAAGTTTCGATGAACCTTGATAAATCTTGCCAAGAAGACCCTTTGATATGATTGCTATATGTCTGTGTCAACCTGAAAGCACAAGATCAAAAAAATTCAGTGCCCAGTAGTAGGTGTGCCAACAGGGTCAACAACAGTATCACAAAACAAAATTGGTCTGAAGACCAAAAGCATTACAATGTCTGTACCGTATGCATTTTAACTTCCCTGGAGACAAAATTACAGACCTCAGAGTAGCCTCTCCCACAGGGGATAAACAGAATACAAATAGCAGAGCAGGAACTCATATTAACATCTGATCCCATCTATGTGACTTTTAGTGGGAATTACAGGTTTGATGCACATCCGATGCATACTTTGTAGCTATCTTCCATTCTTGCTTGCTATATTTAATACTACGTATATTCTTTACCTGAAAATGGAATGTACAGTTTCCACTAGCCAGCTGCACCTTGCTTAAATCAGTGCCTCCATCCAATGGAGACTTTTATCTATGAAACTCACAGAAAATCAAAATTAAGCCATTCGTTCTCCTACTAATTTTGTTAGAAGTAGATGGAGCACATCTCACTCACTCACTCACACATACACACACACAGAACGCAGTGTTATCCAACCTGGCAGAAATTTTACACCAATATCATACATATATTTGCCATTACAAATATTCCCAGGCTTAGGGATACATGGGGAACAAAAGAAAGCGTTCCTTAAGAATCTGACGGGTAAGAAGAAGATATTCCTTTGGAAAAAATAGCTTTGAAGCCATCTCATTCTCCAGCCATCTCTGCCCATTCTGAAGTTTAAAACATCGTTTCTCCAACTTATTAATGTAAAAAATGCCATTACACTATTTTTCCTTCAGAAGCCTACCTCTGAAATGCATTTTGCACCCACTTTGTCTTTCTTCCCCATACATATTCTGGAGATGCTGCGCTGCGATCAGTTGTGACAAAGACTTTTATAACACTGGAACTTGCTTCATTGAAGATTTCTAGCACACAAAAGTACAGGCAAGATTTTTTTTAAAAATGTGTTTATTTGTTTTTTTTGTAACAGCATAAAAATTCCAGTGCAACCTAATTTATCACCATCTTCACTAATTGCCAAAGTAGCCACAACGCCGTTTAAAGATGCCAGGGCAAAAATCAGTGTAATTTGGCAGTCAAGACGTTGTTTTTTTAAAAAATTTGAGGACCAATAGAAAAATAATTTTTAAAATGAATCAACACCAATCCCTCCCAAATCCCAAACCTGCAAAATAAATTGGCTGTTATCCTGCACGAAGATGAGGAAGTCATCCTCAAAAACGGAGTCGCGATTTTGCCGTCAGTTCTAAAACGGCAGCACTGAGTTTTTTACCAACAAATCTCAGCACCCGCCCACCCAGAGAGGACCAGAGAATGTAAACATCCAAAGCTGACACCTCGGGTTAAACCTGTTCGTGATCCCATCCCTCCCCCGCCTTTATAGAGCTCTACGCGAAAAAACGGGACCCAAAACGCTCCTATGGAGTTGCGGGTAACTGCAGCGGCTCCTTCTCTCGCACGGAGCTGAGCTGTGGGGCAGCAACCACACAAACCAAGTCGCCAAAACAAAGCGGCGGGCGTTTTCTGAGTTACCCAAACGGTCAGAGAGCGAGCGCGGGACTGGGAAGCGAGGCCACTAAGCGAAAACGCTAGGAAGCGGCGAAGAGCCATGTAGGCTGAGGTACAGACTCCCCGCCTTTGTCCGCCTCCACATTGCCGCCCTGCGGCTCCCCCTCAGACTGGGCGAATTGCGCGCCAGCCGCGGGGAGGGGGGATAAGAAAGCAGGCCGCTCGACAGAGCAGCGCGAGAGCGTGGAGCGGCTCGCGTGGGCCCCTTGGAAGACTCGAGAGGCAGGCCCAGTGGCCGTCTTCCGCCCCTCCCCTCCACGCTCCGGGCTGAGGCGGCACGGCTTATGGCGCTTCCCCCGTAAACCGTCAAAGCCTAACTGTGTCAACGGTGAAACAAGTTCTCTCAGTAAAAACTTCCCGATGGCCAGGCGTGTCGGGCTCTGGATTATGCTGCCGAGTGTGGTGGAGTCTCCTTCTTTGGAGGTTTTCAAACAGAGGCTAGATGGCCATCTGTTGCCAGTGCTTTGATGTGGGTTCCTGCCTCGCAGGGGTTGGACTGGATGGCTCCTCCGGTCTCTTCCAGCTCTACCATGCTTTCCGCACTAGACTGTTAGAGTGCTATTATTCCACTTCCAACATCCTATGAAATCCTTGGGCCTCAAAGACCCTGCCCTAAACTGCAACGCCCAGGATTCCATAGGATGTTGGAAGTGGAATACTAGCGCTGGAACAGTCTAGTGCGGAGATGGCCTATGAAACAGGACTTAACTTCCGAGCCAAAGCCCGAGCTTGAGAGCTTTTCTGGTATTTTATTTTTTGAAAAACAGCAGTTAAGAAGCAATAATAGGAATAATAACAGTGAGTAAACACTGAAACAGGTAAAGGTGAATTTGGTTTACATCTCAGGTTCTCCTGTTTTTCATTTATTGTAATAGGCAGTGAAGGAGTGTGAAATCCCCCCTCTCCAACTTTCTTTTTGAAAGCAGGATGTTTTGTAAAAGAAATCAGGGCGGCAATGATTAAAAATGTGTGAGTTCGTCTTTTAAAATGCTAGTTTCAAAAGTCAACACAGCGAGACAGCCGGGTGCAGAACGAAAAGCCACAGAACACGTGATTCACTTTATTTATAAAGATGGTCACTGGCATGTAACAGTTCTTTCTGTTTCTGTTAATGAATTTTAAATAAGTTTAGATTATTTAATTGTTTCAAGAACCTTCTGATCTGGGAAACTAAGGATCAGCTGTGCTTAATACTTGGATGGGAGACCACCAACAAATACTGAGTGCTGTAGGCTGTATTTCAGAGAGAACTGTCATAACCACCTCTGAGTATTCCTTGCCAAGAAAACTATGAAATTCATGGGATCACCAAAAGAGGACAGGCGACTTGAGAGCACGTATATATACATACCTTGGATAACAAAGTAGGTGCATTCCTGGGCACTACTTCTTTAACATAAAATTTGGTACAAGAAGCAGAAGTAACATGGGGAAAAGATAGGAGTGTTCTGCATCACCGAAAGGAATTCAGCCATTTCCACACTACACAGTTGTAGTGCTATTATTCCACTTTCAACATTCTGTGGAATTCTAAAATTTGTAGTTTACTGAGGCTAAAGAGTTCTTTGTCTGAGAATTCTAAATGCCCTTCCCTAAAATGTAAACCCCAGGATTCCATAGGATATTCGAAGTGAAATAATAGCACTATAACAGTGTAGTGTGGAAATGGCTGAAGAGAAAAGTTCAACATGTTTCAGTAAACCTTTTATCCAAAACTGACAATATGCACATGCAAAATTAAGCAACCTGGCCAGAGAAGCTTTCTATAAGTAAACAAAATTGTTTTTAAACCTTCTACAAACTACTTGTATGCTTTTTCCTAAATGCATGCAAGAATTTTTTTTTCTTTGACCGTCTTCCACTTTTCTTATGATTTCCATTTTGCTGGCTAAACTTAGAGATCCATGCTTACTATGTTGGTTGGTAACTGATAAGGCAGGGTTACCTGCTTCCTCCTTTTCTCTCTGTTCTGGTATTCACTTGAGTTTAGCAAGAGATTCTGGAGACAGTTGCTCTCTACTTTGCCTTTTACAGGCAGGCAAACAGGGATATGATAGGATCAGCAAGAATAGAATCCCATTCTTTCCCAGGTCAAGCTTTTCTTGCATTGTTTACTGCAGTCCAACCTTGAAAGTGTGTGTTTGTTCAGCCTTCCTACACAAGTTTTGATGCTGCTAAAAAACTTTCAGCAAGACAAAGGACAAAGAGTAAAAAGGGGACTGATGAGTGAAGAAGACTTTATTAAAGGGACGCTTTGTTGTCAGAGGCTTTGTTAACTGTACGTATTTTTACTGAGGATTTGATATATTTTTAATCTGTACTGGTTTTAATCATTTCAATCGTAGTTTGAGTGTTGGACTGTGACCCTGGAGACCAGAGTTTGTGACCACTCACAGTCATTGAAACCCACTGAGTGACTTTGGGCATATCACATTCCCTCAGCCTCAGAGGAGGGCAGTGGCAACCCCCCCCCCCCCGCAACCAAATCACACCAAGACAACCCCGTGATAGGTTCACTTTATGGTTGCCATAAGTCAGAAATGACTTGAAGGCACACAACAACAGGCCACTGTAAGTCTTGGTGTTTGGAAGAAGTCGGGATATAAAATAATAATAAGAAGAAAATACAGATGAGACATTAACAAAGATTTATAGACCTATCTCATTACTAAATAACCACTATGAGATATTTACTACTGTTTTGGCAAGTAAATTGAGGAGACATGTTTTTCAAAATATCCATGAGTATCAGAATGATTTTTCCTGGAAAATAAGACAAGGAATAATGTGAAAACTGTTCTTAATATTATTGAATTTTTGGAACATCATAATAATAAAAAGACTTTATTTTTAGATGCAGAGAAAGCATTTGATAATATTTTTGGAATTACTTATTTCAAGTAACAAAAAGAATGGATTTTGGTGAAATTGTTGCTGTGGTTGTTGATGTGTGCCATCGAGTCGTTTCCAGCTTACAGCAATTGTATGGCAAGCCTATCATGTTGTTTCCTAGGGGCTGAGAGTGTGAGATGCTCCTAAGGTCACCCAGTGGGCTTCCATGGCTGAGTGGGGAATCAAACCCTGGTTTCCAGGGTCATAGTCAAATGCTCAAACCACTGTAGCACACTGGCTTTCTACTAAATCATAGGCTCAGTGAAAATATTGTCTAGGCAATAAAGATAATTTATTCAGTTCAAAGGGCTCATATCTTGTAAATGGCAATGCAACAAGATTGACTGAAATACAAAAGGGGACCAGGCAAGGTTGTCCTCTTTCACCTTTACTGTTCATTTTGGTGTTGGAGACCCACCTGAGAGTTACCAGAAAAGGTGACAGAATTTATGGAGTGAGGGTAAAAAAATAAACAGTACAAGCTGAGAGCTTATGTGGATGAT
The DNA here is from genome assembly GCA_030412105.1 of Cyclura pinguis. Lineage (NCBI taxonomy): Eukaryota > Metazoa > Chordata > Lepidosauria > Squamata > Iguanidae > Cyclura > Cyclura pinguis. Next base: position 67,872,490 of record CM059602.1, on the reverse strand, counting down.
CTTGTGATAATGACATAAACCCCACTGAATTTGGTGAAGGCTTTCCTGGAAAAAATTAAGATGTTTGGGACATGTTCTGCGTTTAAAATGAATTGTAGTAAAACAAAACTGCTGACTGAAAATATGACTTAGGAAGAGGAAAATGAATTACCTGTAGTTTCAAATTTTAAATTGAAAAAGAGAGGGGATTAAATGTTTGGGAGTTACAGCTAGGAAGAACGGCAGCTTATTATTCCAAAACAGGAGAGAAAAGACTTTTTAAAATGACAAAAGTTAAATTTATTCCTTCTGCGTAGAATTGCAGTAATAAAAGCAAATGTTTTGCCAAGGCTTTTGTTTCTCTTTCAAATGATCCCTGTAATAAGAAATGGAATACCTTTTGTGCAATGGCAGAAAGAGATTCCCAGATTTGTCTGTCAGCCAAAGAAACCCAGAATAAAATGTAAAACATTGTATGATACTAAAAAAGGGGCAGCTCAGAAGTTCCTAAAGTCAAATTGTATTACGAGACCTGTTGTTTTGTATGGTTGAAGGAATGGATATTGCTTAGAGATGAGAAACTTGGAACTTGAAGGTCGTGCTTTGATTTGAGTGGCACAGTTGTCCTTAGTATGACAAAGCTATGGTATGTGCTGAATTTAGAAATCATTGTATTAGAAAGGCTGTTCTACCATTTTGGTATACATATAAGCAGAGTTTTTCCGAAATAATATGAGCCACCTCACCGTAGGAAGCTTTCTTTAAAGAATGGGTTAAAAATTAGAAGTGGTTATTTTATGAAGATCTTGCATATTTTGAACAAGATAACAGGGAGTTCAAATCAAGAGAGATGATTTCTTGAGAAAGATAAAGATCTTAATTAGTTTGCTTATATGCAACTTAAGGACAGATTTGATCGAGTAAAGAGAAATATAGCTATAGAAGTTAAAGGAAATGAACTTTATGCAGAATTGTGCAAAGAGGATGTCCATGTAATTTTTAAAAAGTGTATAAATGATTTTTGAAATTAGAGACAAAAGATGAACTTATAAGAGAGTACATAATAAGGTGAGTCCAAAATTTTGGGCATTATGTTTATATGGATGTATGGGGAACATTTTCTAAAACAAGCAGCATTGATTCATCCCAGCATCAAGTATTATGATTTGAGTTGAAATTGTTCCAGGTTTTCTTACGTGTAGAGGGATGGAATGAAACACAGAGCAACATTAAATTGCCAATAACTGTACAGCCTCCCTCCCCTTCACCACACCAGGTTGTTACTTTGAAAGGACAAGGAACAATTACTTTGATCTCTTGCAAATCAACAAAATGCAATTAATAGTAAGAAATGTGCAAAATGACTCCGTGATAGCCAGGGAGATCCAAGTTAAGGTCTCAGCTGAACTGTGAAACTCAATGAGTAATCTTGGACATTCACTTTTTCTCAGTCAGTTACTCTCTTCTCCTTCACAGGGTTGTGAGAATAGAGTGAATTGAGCTCATTTGAGAGAAGGTGCGATATAAACTTAACAAATTGATCAATCAATAAAACACTCAGGGAAGTCCTGTTGAACTCAAGGTAACATTATAAAACACAGACACATAACAAAGGTAGCCACATCAGTCAGTATATTGGTTTGTTTGGGCAACTGGGCCCAAACAAATTGGGCAATGTCTTTTTTTTAGAACCAGCAAAATGTCACAAAAGCAGCAGTTCTTCAGAACTTTGCATAGAGCAAGGTGGTATGAAAAGCAGAGAATGGGGCAAGAAACAGAAGTACTTATGGTTAGGATTGTAGAATTACAGCCCAGTCCCAGTTCTGTTACTCAGAAATAATTCCCACTATGTTCAAGGAAGTCATAGCCGATTAAGCAACCATGTACAAGGTTGCAGTCTTACACTTTAGTCCCATAATGCCTATTTAGAATAAGTGTGACTGGGGTCATTGGTCAGGTACAGGACTGCAGGTTGAAGCTGACTGATTTTAAGAACTTGAGAACTGAAGGACTTCACAATTGTTTCTTGTCCTTTGCTCAGGTCTGCCTTTCATCTCACATTAAGCTGAAAAGGATCATCTTACCTTGCCATGCAGTTTTTAAACATATATTGGATTTCCCTAAGGTTGCTGTCTTCTATCTGTGCCAAACCTGATCTGTCTTTATCAGGTAAAACTTCCCTTGCTTGTGGTTGTAGTGAGAAAAGACACAGATAGTTCCTAACTGCTTGTCTTTGCTAAAGTTCTTGCAACTTTTCAATGTATATTGTGAAAACTCATGTAAAATGAGGCCAGAAAAAGTCACAAATCTACATCTTTGTGCCTGGGGGAATTGTCAGGCAGAGAGAGAGAGAGAGAGAGAGAGAGAGAGAGAGAGAGCTGTGGAAAAAGATCTTTTAACTCAGAACTGGTTACCACATCACTATTTTAAAGAGCATTTTTACAGAATTGTGCATGAACCCTGCATCTCTCAATGTACAAAAATATAATTTTGTATAATCTTCAAATATCACCCTTTCAGCAGATCCACAATGTGGATTGGTAATGCATGTATGTTAGAATAATACTTTGATCTGATCTTTAGATTTAGATTTAGGTTGAGGAAAAATTTTAGGTTTTCAAAATTACATTGTGTTCTTCTCTATCTGCATTTTAAAGGAAGAGTCAAATGTAGTGTTGAAATTGCATCCAACAATTTGGCAGTCACCTTGGCTAGTTGAATTATAAGTATTAGAATATGTTGCCACCTTGTGGTTGCATGAGAAGACCTAGTGCTGATTGCTGTTCTGTAATACCAAGACAGGCTCTCCCATGAGGCATAGTGAACTACACACACCAGGCAGCAGATTTTAGATGTGGTGACAGCAAAGTCTTAATTATTTAGTATGTTGTCATTATATTTTTAATGCTGTGGCTGAAGAGAAGGAGAGGACTTCTTAGATTTCTTAGATTTTCTGCTTCATGCATGAAATTAATTTTTGTGGATTTGGATACTGTGTGCCTTTACTTTGTGGTGAGGTAGGTTCTATTTGCAGTACCATCTCATGGACAAAATTTATTTGGCCAGCCCTGCATAATATAAATGTGTGGAGAGTGGAGGAATGTGTCCCCTACAAAGAATTCTGCTGCTGTGTTGATCTCAACATGATAGATTGTAAGCCTGAGGGCAGTGAAATGTTTTGTTGTTCCTTTACTGATAAAGCACCATGTACACTGATGGTGCTATATACATAAATAAGGGATGATGATGATGACCTATGGGACTCATGAAGCCAGATCTAATCTCATTGTCATTAGAGGGAAATGTGGCACATAGTATACACAAGAGAAGAGCTGAAAGAAATTCAGAAAAATGTGAGCGCTGAAGAGACAAGGACACATCATATTAAAACAGGATTTTTACATGTTCACTGGCCATACTTTATAAGCACACAGAGCCTTCTGGGCGTTTCATAACTGTTGGTGATGATACAGCATTGCTGTATCATGTACTGGGGACTTTGTAATTATGAGGCAAAATGTAGTATCACCTGGAGTTGCTGTGCTAATAATTTCCTTACATATATGGAAGTCTCCGGTCACTGACTCAGGCTTATGGTATCAGGAACTTGTGGAGTGCTCCATAGTGAACCATTTGAGGACTATTCTGGATGAAAGGTTAGCAACGCTGAAATATGAATGTGGAAAGTAGTATAGAAAAAAATGTTGGAACACTGTGGAATCTAGAGAGTCTTAGGACTCAACTGCTAACACACTTACTAGGCAGAAAGTTCTATCGAACAGAATGAAATTGAGCGGCAAAAATATATACAGTTGCACTGAAACCAATGTGGTAAGGAATTAAGTGATTCTCCCTGTTTTTACTGAGAAAGATAGATTACTTTTTCAAAATATCAGAATTCACCAAGATCCCCAAGATGGGATTCAAAAAGATCCCAGACCTGATCTTTTTCTTTCTCAGTTAGATTTACCAAAAATGCAGCACTTAATTGCAGAGATAGTGTACCTCACTGGCTGCTCAGTACAGTATTGGCAGTCTTAACCCATAGGTTGGCCATTTCTGAGAACAACCATGCATAGAAATAGTAATGAGAACTGATTTAGGCTCTCAGATGCTATGATGTTAACATATTAGCTACAATAAGCCACAGTTCTTTGTATAATAAGTTATAAGAAGAAAGCCTCTGAAACTTACCATCTTGCAATCAGGGTATACATCCTCTTTTTCCCTGGTTTCTTTCACTATAGAATTAATGTTGAAACAGCTGCAGAATGTTGCAGGTAGTCTTCATTAGTCTTCTGATTTGCAAGGGATGCGAGTCTGTTAAATTTGTGGCTTCAGTAACGGAACTGTGCTTACCCAGATGACCGAGAGAAAAGTTCTCTACTGCCTACTCTGCCAACCGTTCAAAGAGGATGTGGTCAGTAAAAGGTCACATTTGATTTGTGATTCATCTCAGGCACCTTGTGGGCACCCAGGAGAGCATTTTCTCATGGGGTATACAGACAGGGCAACCTAGATAAGTATTTTCTCATGGGGTATACAGACAGGGTGCCCTAGATGTGCCCTGATATCTCAGCCGCTTGCTATGTCTGCTGCTCAGAGTGAGAACAGCAAGTGCTTGATGTGGCTAACTTGAATCCAGCTGTGAACTTGCAGTTTGGGACTGAACAAGACGAGAATGTGGACATAATGGAACCTGGCTGATTCAGACCTTCCTGAGGAACTTTGAGAAGCATTGCCAGAAGTCATTCTATTAACAGAAGAAAGTCAATTAGAATTTGTGACATATGTGTGTACGTATGTGTGTGCATGTGCACATATAACTTCAGCATACTTCCCAGTGATATCTGAGGCCTACTGGGTCTGGTAGGGCACATGATGGGATCACTAGGGGTGTCACCAGCTACATTTAGGTAGCTGCCAACATTCTTACATGCAAGAACTCAGAATACCTAGGGCCTCAGGTATCCAAACAGTAGGGCCAACCCTGGTTCTGCCACAGTTTTGTAGAGTTGATCTACCATTTGCTGTTCTTAACAGTGGTGATCTGCAGGCAGCATCTAGAAAAGAGAAAGCAACTCCATATGGATATCATCTGAGTTTTGAACCAGGAATGGTCTGTATTCCTTTAATTGGCAACACGGTGAAGAAGGACAGTTATGCTCTCCCGGGTACCAGACTGACTTCCCTTGACCTTGCTCTAAATATTTCCAGAGCAGGCCTAATCAACACCCAGACTCTGGCCGTGCCTCTGATAGTCCCTCAAAAGCAGATTCCTCTGTTCTCTCACCTTCTCTTTCTTATGTTCATCAAGTTCCTTGTTTGCCCCACTGTCAGCTTACCTTTTCATTCCAGTCCCAACTATGGATGAGTTCTTGCTTCAAGCAAAGACTTGCAACTGACTATTATGCTTCTGTTTTGACCTTCATGTAGATCTGCACTTGCAGGCTGCTTTTGCCCAGTTCTTGCATTTGCCATTTACAACTTGCCCCTCCTCTGCTGTTCCACATCAGAGGCCTTTTCTAAGGGACCCTTGGCTTTTGGATGGAGCATAGAAGGAAGGATGGTTAGGGAATTCCTCTGATGCAAGTACTCCATTGAATATCCTTCTGTGTAGACAGTGCTGCACGCTCACCCTCTACTTTTGCTCCATGCTTTAATTCATGGGCTCTGTATAGAAAAACAATGTTGATAGATGGATTATCCAGAGATGATAGAAACTGGGGTATCTTTTGTAGCATCTTGCTTAAGGTCAACAAGAGAGAAAATGGGGTGAGTGCTGTATTTATGAGCAAACAAGTGGATATGGGGTTGGCCTTTGCACCCATTTCGCTCTGTTTAAAATGCATTAATTAAATGCACAGAATGCACAAGCAGAACAAAGTAAGTCTATTGCTGTGATAAGTCTGAATAGCTACTTTGCTGGCTTGACTTTTGGTTAAATATATAGAAGATTTAACTCAGCGTTTTAAAAGATAAGCTCAGTAAAAGGTTCGTCGTCCAAGTTAAAAGTTTAGAGTTTACAACCACATGAGATGAGCAGGCATATTATAGTGACCCAAACATGAGATAATCTTAGAGCTTAGAAATGCTCCTTCTCGAATGACAATTCCCAGAATCCCTCAGCCAGCTGGTTGGAGGATTCTGGGGGACGTATTCCAAGAAAGGAACTTTGCGAGGCATGGTTTAGCTATGCATTTCATTGTCGGAAGTAAAAGCTTGTAGTTTAAAACCATGTATCACAGTCTATGACATAACACTAATTTTTTCTTCAGCATTGCTCCCAACTTGCAGAGAAAGATGACTGAAGGGAAGCATGGAGGGTCCAGCACTGGTGACTTCCATGTTAGTGCAGCAGTTAATTTGTTCTGGGTTTTAGTTTGAAGTTCAAAGGAGTGATCCAAGATGCTGAACTCTAATTCCAAAATATTATTTACACCTTGGAAAACTCTTTTAAAGTTTGGACTGAAACTCAGATTGGATTCACCACCCAACTGAAATGGAAGCCATTGAGGGGTAATTATGGGCAAAGACAAAATGCGCAATACCATAGAACATGTCTGCTCAGTTGACTGCCCATAAGGGATGGAAGTTAAGACAGGGAACATAACATACAGTTCGTGTGTGTGTTTAGGGTGATTATCACATGACACTGTTACACCATTATAGCAGTGAATTAATCCTGCTTTTGCCTCATACTCATCGCATGACATAATGGCTGTCCTGGCATTCTTGTGCTATACAGTAATTGGAGATTCTATTGTTTTTCATGCCGGAAATAATCCATTAATGACCCCATTTCCCAATATAATTCAGTAATCAATTTGATAAGTCTCATTCTACTTCATAGCAAGAATGATTGTATAGTGAGCATGGTGTGGCTGTTTTCTATGCTCTTGAAGCTCTTTTTAGATTTCTTGTGGGAGAGAGAGAATGTGAGAGAGAGAGAGAGAGGGAGGGAGCACGAGCGAGAGAGTGAGTGAGTGAGTTTGGTGTTATAGTGCAAGAATATTGCAATCCTGACCTTAACTTTTGGAAACCACTGTTCAGACCCCTTTACTCTATATGAGATGTTTTTGAAAGATCTCTCCTCTGCTTTTCTGCAGTACCATGTACCATAGCATTACTCCTTAAAAAATTATTAATTATTATTAATTTGCAATATTCTAAGGCAGTGATATAATAATGCTATGACATCATGTCATAATCATGTTATTATAGCTTAATTTAAAAATAAGAGGAAAGCAATCATGATGCAGAGGGCAAGGCAAAACCAAGCAGTGTGAATAGCACTGTCAGTATTGAGGAGAAGAAAACAGTGGAAGCTACACTAATAAAGTGCCAGTGTGTTGAGGATACAATAAACACTCTCAGCGTTCAGTTATCTTCATGAGTACAGATGAAGCTGTTTTTGAGTGGAATGACCTAAAACAACTAACTAGTGTGATAGTCCTCTTCATTATGCATAGTAATTATTGCAGTAGTAGATGCAGTGGCATAGTGACTGGTGTTGAATTGGGACCTAGGAAATGCAGATTCCTGTGCCCAGTGAGTCATGAAACACACTGAGTGATCTTGAGCTGGTCAGTGCCTTTCAGCCTGACATACCTATCGCATAGGGTTGTTGTGAGAGTAATGTGGGGAGAATTATTCTCAACATCCAATTGGCCAGTCTCCTCTGGCAGCTTTAGTTAGCCAAGATAGATACTGGTCTAACAGACAAGTGATTGGGCTCACCTCTCCAAGCAACTTGTTCATACCCTCATGTTGAAAACCTGAAATTCATCTATCAGCATTCGACAAGGATGTGCCTCACTTTCTGTCCTGTCTCAATCCAGGCAGCCAGCCAAAGGTTTGTGGCTGCACAGAGACAGCACAGGCAAACTAGCAAACAATGAAGCAGAGCAGCTTAAGGTCCAACACTTACTTTACTTAGTAAGCAAAACACTGTAGTCACGGAGTTCAGCAGTATTGCCATCTGCTGGCAGCTGCCAAGGCTTCCCAACTGTGTAATCAGGCAGATAGCAGCAACTAGCAAACAGCATTTGTTAAAGCAATCCAAGTTCACGGCAAGCTTAGAGCAACCCAGTCTAAATTTACCAAGAGTCCAGAGAGGGAGTGTCCAACAGCAGAATCTATAGTCCAAGCAAGGTCTAAAGTACATGAGTAAAGAATGCAGGAGTCAGCAAGGCTGTCACCACTAATAGAATCAGTAGGTTCCCACAGCTTTGTGCATTCCTGACCTCTGGTTATATAGTCTCAACGTCCTACCCAGCTGTGGCCTAATTAACAAACTCTTCCTATATATACAAACTCTTCCTATATAAACACTACCAGAAACCTGGGATCTCCTTTTTCCACCTGCACTGACTGTCATAAGTACTGTCCCTCTCATGTCTCTAGGGTGTGGCTTTTGGGAAGAGTCCTGTCTGGGTGCTGGGGCATGGCAAGTATCCAAATCAGGGCAAATGAATCCAGAGTCAGTCAACACAATCCAGATCAAGGCACAGAGTTCAGAAATGCTCTAGGTAGACAGGTAGATCAGATAATCTCCAATAACTCCTGGAGTGAAGGGCTGTGTCTATATAGATCAGCAGCTAATGCAGCTGCTTCTTAACTAATTACTGCTTCCTATAAATCCTCTGGGACCTCCTCAAGCTCTCCCTTTGTTGTCTCTGCTTGGCAAAGGTAAGTACAGGTAAATTGTCTTCTGTATCTGAAGGGGCAAGGTTCCCTGTCAGTACTGGCACTGCACTCTGGTTTAATGTGCTTCCGACAGGCTTGTGGCTCTGTAACCTCCTCCTGTTTGGCCACAGGCCCAGGCATGCCACTTGCTTCCGTCTCTGAGTCAGAGTCCATTTCCAGGTTCTGGAAGCAGGGCATGATAGTTACCTTCTCAGATACTACCTTCAATGTGGATTCAAAGTCAGAAGATTCCAAGCAATTTTATTTGCAAAATATTTAGTATATTCATCACAGTGCTTTTCTGGTGGTTTCTCCTCAGCAGCCTGAAGTCTAGGATGTAATAGCCCTTTAACCATCCAGAACAGATGAATAGACAAGACTGAGCCAATGTAAAGTAGATTCTAAAATGGACCTTAACCATGCTTGATCAGAGTCATCCTGAGTGTTTCTCCACCATTGTTCCAGTTGTCTGCTGAAGCACTTCATTGCCCTGAGCTCCTCGGAAAACCAAGGAGCCTGTCCTCTGTCCAAGGAGCCTGTCTTCTGTCCAAGTAAAGGATGCTTGAATGCCACTGTCTCAGTTGCCCAGGTCATCTCTCTACTCCACATATCAACTAGGGCATCAACAGAATCACCAACCCTAGCAATTGGAAAATCTCCCAGAGCATCAGAAATCCTTTGGGACCCATTAGTCTCGGGGGGTGGTGGTGGTTGATTTTAATGGGTCCACCGCCCCTGCAGAGGTTAGGAGTCCCAGCAAATCTGAACCTTAGCAGGTAGTGATCTGTCCATGACAACAGGTTTTTTTTTTCAGACCCCGTATCTCCAGATCACTATCTTTTTGAACAGCAAAAACCTAATCAAAAGTGTGGCCTACTATATGTGTAGGGCCAGATATTAATGGAGTCAGGCCCACTGTTGTCATGGGAGCCATGAAATCCTGAGCTGGCTCTGGTGAAGGTGCTTCAGGATGGATGTTAAAATCCCCCAACGCAATAAAGTTTGGGGAGATTAACATCATTTCCAAGATCACCTTTAACAGCTGGGACAGGGGGACAGTTGGGCAGCAGGATGGGCAGTATACCAACAGGATACCTGTCCTGTTTCATTGCCCTGTTGCCAAGTATATACAATCATACCTTGGAGATTGTTGGGCCTAATTTCTATTGAGGCTCAGGCCTGGATTTTTACGTGCAATTATTGGATGAAACTCATGTTTATTCTTTGTGGGTTGGCCCCATGGACAATTGTAGATACTTTTCATTCTTCTTGAAAGCAGACAATAAACAAAAAACTACTGTTACGTGATTTTTCCCAGAATGCTTTATTACAAATGGGATACACAAGGGCCAAATCAGCCTTGAGGTAGCGTATTTGGGATATTGAATTGCAAAAAAACATCAGTTTAACTAGAAGTATCCTGATTCTGGGTAGTATGGAGTTATCATTTCATTGCCCTACCTATCTCACTAATTTCACAGTTCCCAAATTTAGAGCTGCTTTCACTATGGCACATTTTAACGTGCTTCCAACAGCCATTCTGGAAGGCAAGTATAAAAAAGATTCCCATTGAGAAGTGTGCTTGCCCATGTTCAAATGAATCAATAAAATCTCTTAATCATATTCTGCTGTATTGTCCATTTTACCAAGGTGCTCATTCTATTTTAATAGCCCCAGTTTTACAAAAATCCCCAGGGAGATCAGAAAAAAAATTATGTATTTCTCCTGCTTGCAGATTCAGACTCACAAATCACAGAGAAGGTGGCTAGGTTTTGTGCCTCTGCCATTATGAGCCGTCGACAAATAATACAGGGGCATGTATAATGTAGTCACTTTTTGTTTTATTAAATTTATAAAATTTTCCCTGTCTTAAATTTTATCTTTAGACTTTTGTTATAAATGTAATACACTTAATGCATTTGTATCCAGTCTAACTACGTATGATGTGAATTTCACCGCTAACTGTAATTGTGTATTACTGTTTTTTATTTTTTTATAGCAACTTTTTTATCTACTTTCATTTGGTCAATGACCGTAAATAAATGATTGATTGATTGATTCGAGATTGTCAGAGAGGGTATCCGAGTAGGGAAGTGGATTCACCAAACAATCCCTATAATAAATGGAATACCCTTTGTACAGTGGCAGCAAGAAATGTCCAGATTTTCTTGGCAGGTAAGAAAACCCAGAATAAAATTTAAAAATTTTCATGATGCTAAAGGGGTTATCTGGGAAATTTTAACATTAAATTGTATTATGAAGTGTGTTGTTTTGTATGGTTGAAGGAATGGATATTGCTTAGAGATGAGAAACGTTTGGAACTTGAAAGTCATGCTTTAAGATTTGAGTGGCATGATTAACTTCAGTATGATAAAAGTTAAAGCACATCGTGAATTTAAAAATCGTTGTATTAGAAAGGTTTTTCCACAAGTTTGGTATAAATACAAGTAGAGACTTTTTCCTAAGATAATATTAGCTACCTCATTGCAGGAAGTTTTCTTAAAGGAAAGAATGCGTTAGACATTGGAGACGATTGTTTTATGATGACCTCTTATACTTTGAAGAAGTTAGCAGGGAGTTAAGTGAAATGCTTCTTAAGGAAGGCAAAAATCTTAATTGCTTTGCTCATATGCAACACAGGGATAGATTTAATCAAGATTTAGCTGGAGAAAATGAGTTTTATTTAGAGTTCTGTAAAGATGATGATGAGGTAATTAAAAAAAATATACAAATACGTTTTGAAACTAGAGACAGAAAATGACCCTATAAAACAGTATATGATTAAAGCAGGTCAAACGTTGGGTACAATGTTCAAATGGATGTATGGGTAAAATGTGGTCTAAAGACATAACGTTTACTTTGGGTAGTAATTAGAACATGTACAAGATAATGTATAGATGGTGTCTAACCCTAAATAAGCTGTCAAAAATGTCTAAGAATGTTTCAAATCAGTGTTGGGAATGTGAAGATATGGAGGGCTCCTTTTTCCATATGTGGTGGCCTTGTAAGAAAGTGCAAAGTTATTGGTTTAATATTTACATGTTAATCCAAAAAATTTCAAGGTGGATTTGGTAACATCACCAGAAATGTTTTTGTTGGGTATCATGGATAAAGAATTGGATAGTAAATATGGATGACTTTTTTGATATATGATAATAACAACAAGAACATTGTCTGCTCAAATCTGGCAATGGACTGAAGCACTGACAATGGAAGAATAGATTTTCAAGGTTACTGAGTTAGCCTGAATTGCCAGACTAATGTGGGTTTTAAAGGATAAGTCATTTGAAGATTTTTTTGAAAGACTGGAAACGATTTATGGATTTTTTGAGCAATAAGAAATCTAACAAGGCAATAATTGCTGGCTGTGCTTTCTAGTAAATCTAGTGGATCTGTAATGGTAGAATGATATTTTATTTTTTCTCTTTCATTACAGTTTGGCTTGGGGGATCATAGCCTTTTTGTATTTCAGTTAATGATTAGTGTTTTTGTTTTAGTGTTCAGCATTTTAGTTTTAGTTTAATTTTAGTTATTTGTGAATGAGATTGTTTATATTTGTGTTGTTGTTGTTCTTGTTGTTGTTGTTATTATTTTTAAAAAAGGGGGAGTGGGCTCATGATAGATTACTGTGATTCCTACTCCCCACCCAACAGATCTTGCCTGCTGCTATACCCAGAAACCTGGCGGGCATAATTGGAACAAGTTGATACCCCTCCCTTGAGTTAACCAGGTTTCACTTATACACTAATCCCTTCACATTTGCTAGGGTTAGGGGCACACGACCCCTGTAAAAGTGGAAAAACTGTGAATAACTGTAGGTTCTCCCAAACCATATTTAACACACAAAAAGCATGATCACCATGTTCAACCCATCATGGATTCCTTTGAGGCATCAGGGTTCCTTCACGAGACAGAGGTGGGTGGCTGCTGGGGCTTTCTGCCACCTCCACTGCTGCTCTACACCATTTTTAATAGGGACTTACAAGCCTCGTTCACAGTTTCTCAGTCTCACAAGGCTTGCAGTCTCTATTAAAAATGGCATAGGGAGGCAGTAGAGATGACAGCAAATAATCCATGAATAATCAAATCAGCAAAAGTGAAACCCACAAATGTAGAGGGCTGACTATACATGCAAGGTCAGTTTGTTTGTCCAGGATCAAGTCCTGGATCATGCAGCTTTTCCCAGTCACTATCCAGCAGTACTAAAGCATCCTTGACAGATAGCCATCAAACTTCTCGTTAAACCTTCCGGTGTAGGAGAGTCCGTCATTTTCTGAGGCAGCCTGCTCCAGTGCTGAATAGCTATTACCATCAGGAACTTCTTGCTAATTAAATAGAATCTATCTTCTTGTAATCTGAATCTGTTGGTCATGTCCTAGTCCCTGGTGCAACCTCTCCTCTTCTTCTAACTGGAATCCCATCAGATATTTAATGATGACTATCATATCACCTCTCAGTTTTCTCTTCTCCAGGCTAAACATTCCTTACTCCCGAACTGTTCCTCACAGGGGCTTGGTTTTCAGATCTGATACCATCTTGATCATACTCCTCTGGATTTACTTCAGCTTCTTATCTTTCTTAATCCGTGCAGCTCAGAATAAGAATCCAGGTGAGGCATTTATCCTTATGCATAGCAATACCCAAATCCAGGCATATTATTTTGGCAGAAAATTGCGAACACACCTTCCTCATTCTTTGCAGCAAAATACAGGTATAACAAAGTAACTGAACAAAGTAAGTAACTTAGGAGAGCCAGCATGGTGCAGTGGTTTGAGAGTTGGACTGTGACTCTGGAGGCCAGGGTTCAAATCCCTGCTTGGCCATGTGATTTGCCTTGGGCAAATCACGCTCTCTGAGCGTCAGGGGAGGCCGAGGCAAAACTCACTCTGAACAAAGCTTGCTGAGAAAACTCTGTGATAACGTTTGCCTTAGGGTCACCATGTTAGAAATGACTTGAAGGCACATAACAACAAGTAGTAAATTAAGAATTTGCTACAGTTTCATGACATCCCAAATCTGCTGCCTGAATCAGAAACCTTTCTTTGCTTCAAGGTAGCTTTGGGTCTGACCTGTTGACCCCTATGGAATCTGTAACGACTGGCCATCTTGACCAGCGGTGGTGCACAAGACTGGGGGAGATGATGCTGGCCATTTGGTGTGGTTCTTAAACTTAGAGAAGTACAGTTTTGTTACAACTGAGGTTCCACCTTTTATTCAAGCAGGGCTCCTTTGTGGTTGGTAGGAACAGATGGGGGAACATTTCATCTGTTGAAATCTGCTTGTTGCATTGCTGTTCTGTGTCTGGTCCACAGTTAGATCTGTGATGTTTAAGCTGCACCCCAGAGAGCTTTGTTGCCACCAACACATGACTTGGCTGCTTGGAAAGTACTGAAGGTTATTCCATTCCAAGTGAAAAAGCTGCTTCTTACATTTATATCCTGCCTTTTTGCATAAGAGCTCAAGGAGGAGTACATGGTTTTTCTATTTCATCCTCACACACCCCTGTTAAGTAGGCTAGAGAGAGAATGGCTGGTAAAAGGTCACTTAAGTGAGTTTAGAACCCAGAGCTGAGAACTAGTCCATCACTACACTACTCCAACCAACACAGTACATTGCTAGCTTCACCTACATTTTTTCCTCTGTTTATCAAGATCTGAATTCTGTTATATCCTCACCATCTTTTCCAAATAACTTTGTAGCATGGAGGCATTCCTCACCCCTGCTGTCCACTAGCTTATTAGTTTTGCTATGGTACCTTTGGCCTATCTGGCAAAGAGCTCTGCTAATCCATCACTAATACGACATTAATAGCCAGCTGCCGTGCACACTTTCCTTCTGAGCTAATCTGAGAAAAAAACACCACCCTCTCTGTGATTCCATTCTTTCACACGCGGAAAAATGCCACAGGGTGGGGGGGCTTTGTATTGGCTGGTTGAAGTTCTTTGATTCAGCAAATGACTCTCTCCTACCATGAGGGCTGAAGCGAGCGAGGCTGGAAACAGAGATGGAAAGGGGAGGCTGTGATTCCCTTACAAACTGGAAAATAACATAAAGGAACAACATCCCTAAACAAAAAAGGGGAGAATCTGGTAAGATGAGGAGTTTTTACACCACATTTCACATGGAATTCTAGGAAATTTCCCATCCCTTTTTAAAACAAATTTTGGTAAGAGATTCCCCCGTTTTCTTTCAGGGAGTGGTATGCCCCAGGGACAGATGTCTTCAGATCTTTTAACATTTGGGATGTCGCTAATGCCCAAGTTAAATGAAATGCTTCAAGGGGGCTGGTGAAGAAAGTACCAAGAACAGGAGAAGCATGGAAGGAGGAGGAAGCAGCAGCAGCAAACTGCCCCTCCACCTCTCACTCCCTGGGGGTAGTTGAGGAATTCAAGTAAATGGAACGACTTACTTTTTAATAGGTAAGTGAAAAACAGGGCAGAACTTTGGCGTGTGTGAAATGAAATTTTCTAGCCATTCAGATGAAATATGTATAAGCACAGATGTAATAAAATCAAGGCATTCTTATGAAGCACGGAGCCCTTTTGAATTAGCTTGTTCCTAGAGGTTTTCTTTGATTATGAGCTGGCATTTCACCCTTAAATCCTTTGGTGAGCACCAAGAGTTAAAGGAAAGTGCAGACAAAAGCTGCATCTTCTTCCAGTAGTTCTGCTGCAGCAAATTAGTAGAGTCCCCCCTACTACCCGAGGTTTAAGATCTCAACAGATCGCTGAGCAGGAAACAGTGTTTTTAGATCACTGCTTCTTGAAGAAAGAGACTGGTGAGCAAAGTTTTGGAGAAGTTACTCTCGGAGTACAACTCCCAGAATCCCCCAGCAGTGGGTCTCAGAGTTGAGGTCTAAAAATGTTATTTCTCTAATCTCTGGTTATGAAGTATAAATGTAGGAAGCAATTTACTGGAAAAGATCTTTTCCCCTTAGTCCATCTATTCTGTTTCTCTTGTTCTGAACACAGAACCAGGAGGAGGGCATGGGCCAGCATCTACTTACTTCTTTGCTTGGATCATTTGTTTTAAGAATATGAACAGAGTAAATGTTTTGGACACAAACATCTTCACCAAGTTAATTCTTCTCAATTCTCATTGGTGAATATTTGTCATTTTCATTTTTTCCCAAATGAACTAAATTTCTTAGAGATAGATCTTTAGGTGGGCATCATTGAAAGAAACTTTGGGCTAATGGCAGCAAGTGCCCAGATTACGACCTGTGATAAGGAAGTATGAGTGGGGTCAATTTTGCTCCATAGCGGAATACCGGAACTGGAACAGATTTTGTACATGTATAATCACAATTTAAAATTGCTTGTAAGCCTGTGCAGAGTACTACTTTATTAACACAAAAGTTTTTGTCTACAAGAATATCCCAGTTAGTGACTATGTGCTGCTTGGGAAATTCTTGGACCTCTAGTAACTTTTCTGCTTCTAGCACAGAATCATCCCCCAAAGCCTTCACATATGTGGGAGCAGAGGTGAAAAAGCTTATCAGCAGGCATGAATTGTGAGAGCTCTCACAGTCATCACACACAGCATTTTTACGTCCTTATATGAAATGGACTCATTATATAGTTAGGCAGAGTAGAATCATTTGGAACTTTTACTACAAATGTAATGTACACCCCAAAATAAAATAGGAAATTGGCCATAAGACTGGTCAGTTGATCATAAAGCTGCTTTCCCTCCTGTATTGTGGTTTCAAGCCACAGTGTGAAAGGAAATGTGTTTATAGCTTCTTAATAGGTATGAAATAACCCAGAAATTTTGATTTGCAAGAGTTTACTGCTTCATTTACTGTAGACAAAGCACAGACCACATTAATGTAAACACAGCATAAGAAATAGTATATTTCTAATGCACCTGTTCATAAAAAGATTTGAGGAAACTAAACAGTAGATTCTAAGCATGTTCTGTTTTTATTTGCTATCAAATCAACTTCAACTTATGCTGTTGTTGTTGATCCTACAAATAAAGGACATCTAAGAGACCCAGTCCTCAGCTATTCTGTTCAGGTGTTGCGAACTCAGGGCTATGGTTTCCTTGATTGAATCAATCCTCCAGTGGCCGTGCCAGCTGGGGGATTCTGGAAGTTGTAATCCAAAAGGTAACATTTTCAAGGTCTGTTAAGATCCACCATCCAGTATCCTCTTCTCAGAGTCACCATCCCCTGTCACTTTTTACCATTTTCACAATCTATTGCAGCTTTTCTGGTGAGTACCAAGCATTCTAAAGCCTTTCTCTGCAGAACACTGGTACATCATTACTTGAGGGAAGTGTTGTGGCAGTATATGGTAGATCCTTTTAGAATGATCCATCCAATCATCAGTATACAGAGTGGGACTTTTCTCTCTTTGCTGGAAATTCCTCCTGTCATTTTTTAAAACGCATACACACACTTCAAGGCCCTGGAGCTTTGAAATTGACTTGGGTAGTAGTTGGAATGCATCAGGTTCCATATAGGCAGGGAAGTGGGGCAGATATAACAGCTGTGATAGGCTTTATCTTTCCGGAGCAAAGGAGTTGGCCTCTCCTCCTGGCCTTGATGGGATGATGGATGGCCTGCATGCAGGGGGCACTAAAAGGGCATTTTTCCTTCAGTGCTCTTTATTTACAGAGGGCATGTCTGGCAGCCAGTGGAGAGAGTGAGATGAATCCCTTCAGTGTTACGAATTTCCCTCCTGTGAGGCTGCCTGAGATGACAGAGCCTGGGAGAAGAGAGATAGGACGTGGTTCTTTGGGAGGGAAGCCAAATGGGATGATTGGAGTGTTTATGATATGCTTCCTCCTCATAGCAGGGCTGAGAAGGCTTTCCGGAGACACAGTGTGACACAAGTTATTTTGTACAGTGCTTCTATTGGCAAGGGGGCAGCTGAAAGAGGAGGGAGAAAGAGTTAACTGAGAAGCCAAACCAATTCCCAGAGGCAAGGATACAGTACTCAAAAGGCTGCTGTTTGTAGATCAACGGATTCTTTATCTGGCAGTGCCTTTCTGCAGTCCTCAAACCTGAATATCTCACATGCAGCATCCAATGCTCAGTTGTCTTTGCTCTGGAAAATCTCAGCAAAAAGGCAAGGAAGATCATAGCCATTCCATACCATTTTTATATTAATATTTCAGATATTCATCACCTGTGGCTATCCTACTGGTGATGAACCTTCAGTAACCTAGTTACTTAGTAGTTACTTAGTTATTTGGTAACAGAGAGGAGTCAGTGTGGTGTAATAGCCTGAGCTCTAACTAAGCCCACCAGTTCAAGTGTGATGGCATTATGTACATCTGACAGTGAGACCACAAGCCTGTGTGGTCTTTCAGAACAGGTAGACTGTCCATCAGAGTGGTGTAATGGTTTGAGTGCTAGACTTATGACTTTGGAGACCAGGGTTCAAATCTCTGCTCAGCCATGGAAATCCACTGAGTGACTTTGGGCAAGTCACGCTCTCCCGGCCTTAGAGACAATAATAAACTTCCTCTGAATAAATCTTTTCAAGAGAAACTTATTAATAGGCTCACTGTAAGTTTGAGTCAACTTGAAACCACATAATCACAACAATACATTTCAATGAACCTCTGTTAGTCTCATCCTCAAATGGCTGTCTTCTACCAAAGCTGAATCCTGATATGTCAATTCCATACCTTGGTGACAGACCAAGGCAGGACTTTGTGGACACAGCTAAAATTATTAAGTTCAGTTTCTATGTCTGTTAACTGTCCTGCCCAAAAACTGTCACAGAGGCCAAACTACACATTGTGTTAAATATGTGAGTACATTTGATCTAGTTGTTGGGGGTTTTGTATAGCTGCAGTGTGGAGGCTTGATCAGGAAGTGGACCATGACACATAGGAAGATTTAACATTCCAGCCACTTCCTCCAATGAAAATTATTTCTGGAGGAGGGAAGCTGCTAAGGAAGCACTAGTTGGGGGTGGGGATGATTGACCCTTCCCATGTTTTGTAATATTGATCTTGAATTGGGGCACCCTGAGACTGTTATTAAAACAAACACACGCTCACACATTTAACATAAGATGTAGTTTGGTCCACAGCTTACCAAGATTCTGCTCTCGTAATACAACAGGAATGAATATGCGATAAAAGTCTCCAGTTTTTGAATGGCTGTAGTTGCTCCCTCACTCAATTTTGACATTTTTTTTTTCAATTGTGGTGTTAACCATTTGCTCCAGGAAATTCCTTCTGTAGCAATAACAGTTGGAAAAAAAGATTTTTAAGACTGTAACTCACAGAATCCCCAGCTAGTATTTTTCACAGCTATGGAAACTCAAGTTGGTAATTGTAGCCTTTGCAGTCTTATCTTGTTGCCTCATCGTGGCATGCATTTTACCTTAGGCTGTCACAGGTAGTGCCAACAGAATCATTGTGGCACTGTGCTGTCCCTTCTCTTTATTTCCATTTGGTTAGCAGGAGCAGCAGCATTGTCAACATTTCCTGTTGTCTGTAAGTTAAGGAGCAAATAACCCCTCTTGCACTGCTTTCCTACTATGTTTCATGGGGGCTTATTGTGATACACTTAGAAACATCTGGCTTGTATCAGAAGGAACTGACCACCTGTCCAGGTATCAAAGTTTGGAAACATTACTTTTTTGGACTCCCAGACACTGGTCTGATTCTGGACGGTTGCAGTCCAAAGAATAACTTTTCCAATTTGTGAGATTAAACATATTTCCAGGAATAATAACTTTAAAAAGCATATAAGGCCTGTTCTCTTTTTGCTGTCTTCCAAAGGGGATACTAACACTGTGTAGAGAATGCCTTATACCAGCGCCCTCTGGTGACCACATCTTTTTTTATTAATTTTTTTGGTTAATTTTGCCTCTGGATATTTTTGACCCATGATTCCTAGAAGACCTCCTTCACTCAGCCAGTGTTGAGGCATTTTGGGAACTGTAGTGCAGTCCTCTGGAGGGCAAAAGTTCCCCACAGTTGCTATATGGTGTCCAGTAAAACCTCACTAACTTTCTTTAGGAAGCAGATTCTGTGAGAATATTATATAACTGCTACTGTAAAACCCCAGAGCTATAAGAAGAGTTTCACATATAGACTGTGGTTAGCTTGCCTGGGATGTCTGCACTGTGTATAAGATGTTTTCCAGATGGTCAAGATGTCAGTCACCAGGACTTGGGAAATGATCATTCTGGCTGGGGGTGATATATGGGGTTTGTAGTCGAAAAGGTAATTTTGCAAGCTCTGGACCTTGCTCCAGTTCTCAGCATCAAGAAATACAAGTTTTGAGAGAAACCTAGAAGAGCTGTAAATGGAATTCCTTTTTTTTTCTGTTCTTCTTCTTCTTACTCTTCTTCTTCCTCCTCCTCCTGTTCTTCTGTAGGGTACAAATTAAATTAAAAGCAAAGTTTAAAAAATAAGCAGAAGCAGATTAATTCATCACTACTAAGCACACTGGACTTCTGAATTGGTATTTGTCATGACTAAATATACTTCTCTGGCTTATTTGTTATGTAAACTATTGCTTTTCTTCTTGGACAAGGCACAAAGAAGAGTCCCTTTAGAGTAGAAGGTTATCTAAACCATTTTCAAAAGACCTTGACTTGCTTTCATCAGAAGGTAGGTTAGATCCCAGGCATTGTGCCTAAATATTCCATGAAGTACTTGGGAAGTGGGGAATTGTGAGAGTGGATAATCTTATCATGGATTATTAGACAAATATTTACTTTTGAGGCTCTAGCTTGCTTGTTCTTCCTGGCAAGACTATGCCTTTAAAACCTGCATTACTAGCAAACATTTTAACAGAGAGAAGTGTTTCTTATTGCTCCATACTGGAAATGCTTTGCAATACAGTCTGTCCTTTTTCTTGTCTTTTTTTCTGAACATCACCAGAAAGCGGTGGTGGAGCAGCTTGGCAGCATGTGAAAGAACTTGCTCATCTGTGTCCCCCTTTAATATTTTTATTGGCATTAAAGATCAAATACAAAGCAGTAGATCGAGGGCTATGAGTGCTGTTCTTGCTCTATGTTTATTAGGGTACTACTGCAGGGCCAGTTTGTGTAGCACTCCCAAAAACCAAACACACATGATCCAAAGTGGTTAATTTTAAACATTTTATCGGGCTAACAACATCTGCAAAGTGGCCAAGATTTCAAAATGCAGAGAATTATTTTTGAGAGGTAAATATGTGTTAAATCTGTTACACAATGCATATGATTCTCACCATAAAGCAATTGATAAAACAGCGCCTTGTGCTAGGAGAAAAACATTTGTGTGTACAAATTCTCTGCTCTTTGCTTCAGCAGCCTGTAAGTTTGTTAGACCCATTCCGTATCTTATGCAGAGGTAAGATTGGGTTTGACACAGTGACTAGGACATGGAGCAATGGCTTCAAATTTCAGGAAAAGAGATTCCACCCATACATTGGGAGGACCTTTCTGATGGTAAAATCAGTTCGACAGTGGAATGCACTGCCTCGGAGTGTATTGGAGTCTCCTTCTTTGGAGGCTTTTAAACAGAGGCTAGATGGCCATCTGTTGGGAGTGCTTTGATGGTGTATTCCTGTACGGCAGGGGGTTGGACTCGATGGCTCTTGTGGTCCCCCAACTCTATGAATCTATGATTTTGTTCATATAGCAGGAAGCTGTAAATGATTTTTGGGTAAGATTTGTGAACTTGGTTAAGGCAGAGATGGAATGACAGTAGCAGTTATCAAAAGAGAGGGGAAGATAAAGCACACCACTGAAGAAGTATTGCAGCACTTATTAACTTTCATCACTTCATCCTATAGAACCCTAGGATTTGTAGTTTGGGAAGGTACTTAGAATTCTCTGCTAAAGAACTCTACTCCAGTTACTTAAACTACTGCACTCATGCAGTCTAGCCACGAATACTAAGTCCCTAACCAAGCCAAAATCCCGGTATGCTGTGGGATGGAGATGTGACAGTTAAACGAATATTAGACAGCTATAACTGTATAGTATAAATGCTGTCCATATGTGGTTGATGTAGAGAGCCTTCACACTATGGCCTGAATGACCACAAGTCATCTGTCAGTCATGAGCTCTAAATGAAAAATCAATGCATTATTAGTTGTTAACTTTGAAGGGATATTAAGTGTTGCCACTAACTTGAGAGCACTCAGAAGGGATGGTTGGATGATATAGCAGATTTTTTTTTTATTGTCTGCTTCCCCCTTACCTCCCTTTTGTATACATTTTTGGTATATAATGTCAAAGTCTGCTTAGGCATGCAGGGTTTTCAAAACTATACATAGTTTTACATTAAGAAACATTATCAAGACTAGGAACAGAGCTATAATCTGCTGAAAAAAATAGACAGTGTTAAAGAAACCTTCCAAATACTCTCAGAAAGCAGTCTAAACAACAAATTTAGACTTTATTTGTAAGGAGGAATGGTCACTTGTGTTGTTCAGCTGATGACAAATAATCTCCCTCTAGTATACCTTTAGAATTGGTGGGTTAGAGCTGATGTGGGGACATGAGTGCTCTAGTTAGATAAGGCTAGAAGCCCTTTTAGGACTTAGGAGATGACATATCCAGCATGTATGCTGATAGAGGTGGGCCTGTGTCACTTTTCATCAATCCAGGAAAGCAAAATGTGAGAAAGAAGAAGAGAACGCTAATCTCTTCCTGGTAGATACAACCTGCTATATGAATAAAATTGGTGTTGTTGTTTTAGCTTGTCTGCATGAAGGATACTTGAAACATATTATGGCGATGCTATTGTGCAAAGGAAACTGAATTTTTATCCAGACTAGCATTTTGTTCTCAGATCTTTCTCTACAGCAGGCTTCTAGATATCCTAAGCTGTCAAGCAAGGTCAAAACTAGCCATTTGAACAGAGTCTGAACATGTGAAGATGGTATAATATTGATGTTATATGATAAAATATTGTATCTCCATTACACAGTTGTATCAATTTTGTACCATTGTAGCTGTCATGATTTCAGTTTATGGAATTCTGGGATTTGTAGTTTGGTGAGGCACTTAGAATTCTCTACTACAGAGTTCTGTTTGACTCTTCTGAACTATGTATTCCATCTCAAAGTATCCTTAAAAGAAAGGGACTGAGGATAAAAGCAGTTTATTTCTGTAGTTGTAGACACATACAAACACTCAGGGTCCTACCAGCTGTCTAACTGCTGCATTTTGAGCAATTAAAGTTTCTGGATGGATTTTGACAATAGAACCATGTAATGCGTATTTTAATAATCCTTTAGTCTTATTGTCACCAAGGGTTGTATAACTTTGGAAAGCTTTGTTTCCTCTAGGAATGTTGCCACAGGTACACTGCTACCATTGGCAGCAGATGATCCAGAAACAGTTTTCAATTTATGCACACTTTAATGTTTCAAACTTGCTTTTTATGAGGGAAATAAAGCCCAATTCAGAACCACTGGGTATTCAGACTGGCTCCTCCACCTCCAACTGGAACCACCATTTTGTCTAAATTAAATCTTGGTAAGTCTGCCCATGTTTTGAAATAAATTCTCCATCCTTATGAACAGAGTCCTCAAGCCTTATAATAATATCCAATGGGAAAAAGCCAGCTGCCTTAACCATATGACTACTTCCACAGCTGGGTGAGATAGCTAATTGGGAAGCCTGAATGTTGTCTGTAGCTTGTATTTTCTGCACATGACAGCAGAAGGGAAAATTACCACAAATCTGCTTTGGCATTTTACCTTGAACTGTTGTAAACAAGCCCTGAGGGCTTATTCGTCTGAATAAAAATCACATTTCAAATTTTCTTCGGTTCAACGTAGTAGACCAGAGCAACATCAGAGTGAATAAAATTCCCATGGTTAAGATTTTGTCTGTTCTGCACATATGGTGTTGCTGCCTAATTAAAGTGCAAATTATTTGTTCACATAAGAGCAGTTCTGATTGATAACCACAATTAAAATAATTTGTATGGTATTTTATGTTAAAAATATTTTGCAATTCCCTTCTTATTCATATCTTGGACAACATTACAAAGCAGGTTATTCCTGTTTCCCGCATGGGGAAATGGACTGAGTCATGATCTGCCCAAGAAGAACCAGTGAGTCCATCAATGAGCAGGTTGGACTTTGGTTTTCTGGGGTTCACATTCCACAGGTGGTCTTATCAGAGCTGGGCTGTGAGAAGCAAACAGAAGTGAGCCAGGGAATCAGGAGCTGTTGGTCAAAGTCAGTAAGGACCAAAATTGTAAGTCAGGATCAGGACATATTAAGAGGCAGGGTCAAAAAGCTAGTCAGAAGGAATGAACAGCAATTCAGGAATGAAAGACAAACCAAGAGGCAGGATTGAAAATCAAGCTAAAAAGTCAGGTCCAAAGAACAATGAAGGATACGCGAACATGCCAGAGCCAACAAGGCCTTTTTGCTTAAATAAGACTCAGTGGGAACAGAAAGCCCGCTTATACTTCTTTCTGTCTCAGATGTTTCAGTGGCCAGTCTGGATCAATGGAGTCAGTTCTGTCAGGGCCTGACATACTCCATGGTAAAACTGTCATCTTCTGTTCAATGGCCATTCACATTCACATTCGCATATCCTAACAAGTCTACAGAAGTGTTTAAACCCAGACTATCATGGAAACTGCAAAGGCAGGGTGGAGGAATTTATACCCATGTTTCTAATATTTCTGATATATGATGGGAAAAGAATGAGGAAACAGCTCATAAGGAGCAAGGTGATTGGATCTGTTGTCATACAGGAGAAAATGGATTTTACGGACCCTTTTCTGGCCACTTGATTACACTGTTGGCTCAGATGCCTTAAAACGTATACCTGTACAATGCCTCCACATTAGACATCTGTAAATATCTCAGTTTCTTTGTGATAGCATTGGTTATTGACAGCATCTACATACAGGTAGTTAGCCATTAAACGATATGGGGGAACAATGCAATGACGGGAGTTACCCCTTCTTTGTCATCATCTTTCCTTTCCCCTTTTCTGTTTTAGCAGATTAAAAATCAGTTTTGTTCCGTCTATATCTTTGATTTATCTGTATGGTATATACCAAACTAACTTATGAGATTTTGCTGCCCAAATGGGAATGAGGCTGATCTATATAAATTCCCATTCCAGTCCAAATGAGCAGGAAAAAAACATGTTTTCTTGGAATATAAATCCTTGGATGCCCTTGGGAACTGGTACTGCTAGTTGAAGGATTCTCAGTGTTGTGGGCTAGAATACCAAATTTCCTAAGCTATTACTCTGATTTTAGTGTTTGTAGTTAATAAGTACTGGTCACAGCAGCAGAAGCATGGCTGGTGGATGAGCAGCAGCAGCAGCAGAGAAGAGATGCATGGCAGCAATGGTTGTGATAAAGAGCAGTGGTAGGCAGACCTGTGGGTAGCAAAGGGGGGCATTTCACTGCTCCTTCCAGTCCATTGCCATCGTTTATGGTAGGGATGGCCTCGGTGATGGTGAAATGTAGTACATGTAGAAGGCCCCATGTTGGAGGGTGGCTTTCCACCTACAGATACAATTTGGGATAGATACTTAATAAGGAGCCTAAATGCCCTAAAGGCATCAGATCCCATCTAATATTGTAAATTAAGCAGAGTCAACCCTGATTACTACTTGGATGGGAGACTGCCAGTGGATACCAAGTGCTGTAGGCTATATTTTAAGAGGAAGGAACTGGTGAATATTTCTTGCCTAAGAAAACCTTGTGAAATTCATGGGGTCACTGTAAATCAGCAGGCAACTTGAAGGTACACACCCACACATCGAAGCAACAAGGACTGATAACACCCAATGAAAAGGATATAGAGAAGAGATGAAGTCTCAGGTTGTTGAATAAGATGATTTTATTTTTCCAATGAGCCTGAAATGATTGAAAAAATGAAACCATCTTTTTCTTCTTCTCTGTATTGCCTTCATGCGTGCGCTGTACCCCACCCACCCACGCACACACACATATACACAGTAAGGGGCACAACATTTTTAACAGATTGTCTTTGATATCATCCACCCTCCTTAATTTGCTCAGGAATTGGCATGCAAATCAGGGCTTTCACACTGTTGCTTCCTGGATTTGGTCTTCGGTATTCTATAGCACAGACAGTATTGTTCTGAGTCATTATAGTGGGCATGGCCACAGGGTTCAGACAACAGTAGGCACGCACATCAACCCTGCCCCACTGCACAGCATTTATTGCAAGACCTGGATTAAAGCTGACTGTGAAAATGTTTGCCTTGGTCTCCACACCCTTATGTCTGCAATCGTTTGAGTGAAGGAAACAACATTCCTGCTTTTGAATTATTTTTCTTGCCATTCTTTGCCTGATTTGTGTGTACTTTTTAACTCTCAGCCATCCCTGACCTGTGACTTTTTAATCACATAGGTTTCATAAAAGAAGGATTGCAGCCTTGATTTGATTTGATTTTGCACTTCTACTTATTTATTCATTAATATTCAAAAAAGGGATTGGACTTTTTTGATTTGAAGAGAGAATCTTTTGAAAAATCTATGGGTTTCCATGATTGAACAGGGATTTAAACCGTGGTCTCCAGAGTCATAGGCCATTTCCACACTAGACTGTTATAGTGCTATTATTCCACTTTCAACATCCTACGGAATCCTGGGGTTTGCAGTTTCGGGAGGGGCCCGCGTGGCCCCTCTCGAAACTGCAAACCCCAGGATTCCGTAGGATGTTGAAAGTGGAATAATAGCGCTATAACAGTCTAGTGCGGAAATGGCCATAGTCCAACACTAAAAGCACTACATCATGCTGGCTCTCAAAATAATGTTATAAAAAGTGCCCCTAAAGTGATTAGGGAGGACCTAACTACCCTAAAGGTACCAGGTCGCATCTGATCTTGGCAGCCCCATTTGATGGGAGATTACCAGTGAATACCAGGTGCTGTAGGCTATAATTTCGTAGGAGGAACTTGCAAAACCATCTTTGAGTATTCGTTTCCTTGGAAAACCATACAAAATTCATGACGTCACCATAAATTGACAGGTGACTTGAAGGCACATATACACACAACACAATTAGCTCACAGAGGTGAGTGTAGGAATGGTCTGGTGTTTAAGTGCTAGTGTCAGAGAAAGGGCTCAAAGCATATTTATTTCACAGGAAGTTCCAGTGAAAATACAGCTTCACTGCAAATATGCAAGATCCATTAATATCCTTACCTTGTCTGTGATCAAAATATTTCTGCTTTTTTCTGTTGATCAAGGATTGGTTGTGTGTGGATTCTCAGTTGCCTTTTGTAAGAGTTTTTTTGCATAGTCCCTCCCCTTGAATGCCATGTGTCGGCTTGTCCTTCTGTGCCTGGAAGGATTTGGCTGGGCTGATTCTATTGGGACTGAGAAGGTATTGCTCACCTGCCCCTCCCCTCTGTCTCAAGTCAAGACAAGTCACACAGTTTCTTTGGCATAGCCAGAGCAAAACAGCGCCTGGAAGAGAGAAAACACTCAAGGGATCGGAAGTGTGAACTTCATAGAAAATTCAGTACCACACTTGGATATTAGGCACTGGAATAAACCTGGCAGAGTTTCGCCTCACTGATTTTTCTCTCAGTACCAATTGCTGAATCAGACTCAGTCCAGCAGGTAAGGGAGTCTGGCTGCTTTCTTTCATTCTGAACAGAAGGGAGGACTGTTCTTTACTGAAGACCAGTATAATCAAATTTGTTAGAAAATACCATTCTAAACTTTTAAATGATGTGTATTTCCAGCTTCTTGATGTTCAAAAGAGAAAGAATGATATTTGCTGGTTACTTTCATAAATGTATTAATACTGTGATGAAGATTTATATTGGAACTCTGATTAAATTATCTGTTTCCTTTCCCTTGTTTCACACATAACAAATTCTGTACAGAGAAGTCATCACTATGACATAGTCTGCCATGTGTTATATGTGCAAAGTTTTTGCTCTGATCAGTTGTGGCTTTCAGATGTGTGTGATAGTCAGATGCCCATAAACTACATACAGGTTGCTTGCCATTTCCTGAGCAGATGTTATTTTTGCATAGGAAGGCTGTACTGGAAGCAGGAGTACTGAAGCTTTTCTGGTTGTTCAGCAATATGTTCCTCTGTTGTTGATTCAAATGGTATTTATTTCTGGGAAACAGGGAGCGTTCTTGGGCTGAGAATTGTATGGTGGGAAGACATCCAAATGAATGGAGGCAGGACTGAGAATAAACAAGGACAAATTTTCTTTCCACACTTATTTTGAACTTCTTGAATGACAAGGTGGAGAGAAGGAAGCATTTTAAGGTTTTTGACAGAATTAGAGAGCTTGAAATATTACTTCTGGACTACAGCTCCCAGAATCCTTCCAGCCAGCAGGGATGGACACTCAACATGCAGGTGTGGGGAGGCAGGATTCTGGGAGACAGAATGAAAAACAAAAAACTTTTCCCATCTCTGGAACTATATGGTTGTAGCAATGCAGCTGAGGTCTGTAACTTTGTGACGCTGTGATTGAAAAGTCCTTTCCTTCGCAGTACAAGACTGCCACTGCTGACTTGGACCTAAAAAGCAGGGCAGGTGAACCTGATACCTGTTCCAATGCCAAAACTGTTAAAGCATCTGCAGCGCAGTAGTGTGTGAAAATATGACTGCCAATTAACTAGTATCCCCAAACGTGGCTGCAGACCGTGATTATCAGTGGTCCACAATAGATCTTGCTCACCAGTCAGCAGTTGCACACAATGCTGGCTTTGAAATCCTCATTGCTTCCTCTACTGATTTGTAAATTGTGTCAGTAGGGGCCTCAGGTCCCTTGCCTTCTTGATTGCTTTTTACTGGCAGTGTCCGCTTATGTCTCAGGGTACTATTGCTCCAGCAACTGTTGCTGCTTCTAGCGTTTTACTAGCCTCTGGGCATCTGGCAGTGACATCTGCTGGCCACCCTAAAGGGCAGGGCATAGCCTTGCTACGGTTGGAAATAATGTCTTGCTTTGTATTAACAATTAAAGCTTAATGTTTAACTGAAGGAGTGGGGCTTTTGGGTAGTATCAAAAGTGGACACATGGCCACCAGTGGGGATGGGATGGAGGGGTGGAAAATCAGTAAAGCTTTGTCATTGAGATAGATGGTAGTTCAATATGACACTGTGACTGACCTTGTGGCTGTCAAAGGCCTGGTCCAGTTGGTACCCTTCGCTTTAGGTGTGCCCCCCAACCTTCTTTTTGCAGACCGAAGGGAACACAACAGTTATGTTTGTTGGATGTAGGCAAGACCAAGACAGCAGAGTGTAGTGCTTTGAATTTGAAGAGTTGTTACGTGCCTTCAGGTTGTTTTCAACTTATGGCAACTCCCAGGTGAATCTATCATGAGGTTTTCTGGGGGCTGAGGGTGTGTTACATGCCTAGGGTTTCTGTGGCTGAGCGGAGAAAAGAACCCTGGTCTCCAAGGTCATAGTCCAACACTATATCACATTCTCTAGGATTCTGGGGGACTAGGGTTGAAACCCCACTCAACCATGGAAAACTACTGGATGACTCTTGGGCATATACACTCTCTCAGTCTAAAAGGAAAGTAATGGCAAACTTCTTCTGAATAAATTTTAACCAGAAGATACTATAGTAGGGTCACCATAAATCAGAGGTGAGTTGAAGTCACAGGACAAGAACAGGCAAGATCTACATTTCCTAAGAATCAAGGTCAGTGTGGTTTTGCAACTGCAGTTTTCTGCAGCAGAAGCAATTGCTCAGATTTCAGAGCTGGGAAGAGTTGTTTTTGTGGACTATAACTCTCAGAATCCACCCAGGCAGCAAAACCATGCTAGTGGGGGATTCTGGGTGTCACAGCTGAAAAAAGTAATTTTTCCAAGCTTTTCTTGTCATCTTTGAGCCACAGCAGAAGTCCTTAATATTGTGCTGGCCAAATAGAAATATATTAAATATGTATATAAATATTTATTATTGACTACGTATTAACAGCCGTGGAGAATATAAAGCGAGTATAGCAAAGTTGGAAAATATAATGTTACAGGAGGTCCTTTTGGGAAGTGTGGAATCATTTGTTCTTCACTGGAGGAAAAATAGACTGGCAAATTTCCCAGGGTGTGGGGTATCTGGGAGGGTCCTAGCAAAAGGAGGTATAATTGTAATTTAGTATTAAGATGTTAATCTTATAATTGTTCAATTAGTCAATTAAAGTTGCACAGTTAATTAAATATACAATTCAGTCAGTTGGCAGACCTATTTCTGGCTCTGTGGGTAAAAGACAAATAAAAAAGCTCACTCAGCAGGAGTTACTTTTAAGACTGCTCAGGGGCTTGTTGAAACATCCTCTGACTTTGGTGGAGGGAAGGAATGGAGCTTTTGACTCACAGTCTGGAATTGGATGCCTGGAGGACTTTTTCAGAAGAACATTTTATTGTTGCACAATAAATTTGAATTTTTTAATCAGGAGTCATGGGCAGCAGGGGCAGAGGGATAGTATTTCCTGAAGGAGGGCTTATGCTTGGGTAATATTGTATTTCCTGAGCACATCATCCATAGTGACTTCTAATTGTAATGTTGTTGTTGTTGTTTTCATTCACTTCCCATTACTTTTACCATATCTTGGAGATCTGTGTAGACTGCATTTGCAGATGTGTCGTGATCATCTATTGGCTAATGTTTCTGACATCAATACAATTCCTCCTCCCCATGCTTGCACAATTATGTTATGAACAGTTATTATTTTATATTGCAGTTGTTTTACTTCTCCAGTGTGTATTATTATACACTCCTGTATTATTCTAGCACAGAATACCTTATTTATGCCTTCCTCACATTAATGTCCTATGTTTTTATTAACCCTTCCAACTATCAACCTTTTTTGTTTAGTTCTAGACTATGCATTTCTATAGTGTCCGCTGTGTTTGGGTGTGTTGTGTCTGTATTTTAGACCTTCTGCTCCACATTGTGCTCCCTTCCAAGATCCTATCCTTCAGGTGGATCCTTTCAAGATCCTGTTGTGGACACTAGTGGCCAAATTATGGATAGAAGGATAGCCCCGTCCTCTGAATCCTCCAGTTTTAGCTAAAAATATGCTTTCTATAGCCTTCAGAAAGTCTGATATAAGTCTTTCATGTCAGATATGGAAGAAAGGCCCCACTTTAATCATGGACTTTTGCATTAGGAGCCAGAGCTTGAAAAAGTTACTCCCAGCTGTGCTCAGCCAGCACGGCCGATGGGGAATTTCAAGCTCTGCTGCTAGCACTGAGTCCAGTTTATAGCACTTTCTTTTTCTTTCTAAAATCTTTTGTTGTTGTCACTCCTGGATTTGGAAAGTTCCTGAATGTATGTCGATAGGACAAATGACTGTGGGGCTGTAGACACATCCTGGAACGGGGACCTAGCTTTCCCAGAATCAGTAGCTGCACTAGAAATGCACAGAAGTGATTGCTTTTTCTGAATTGTGGCTGAGGTGTATTTTAGATATTTGGCTCCAATGCTTCATGATGATTTTGTTTCCTCCAAGTAGGCATGGCCCACTCCCCTTGTGTTCAAGTTGGGAAAGTAGGTGCAGAGAACCAGCAGGAATCTGGAAATCATTTACACAGCCACTTATTCCCTATGTGACTGAAATTGTTGCCTGTGTTTGAGCCAGTTGCTCACAGGTCACCTAATGGACTGGAAAAGTTTGTGGGATGCACACCCATATTGCATCTGCATGGGATCAAGCCACTATTGCTTTGTGGAAGCAGAGCTGGAGAGGGAAGCTTAGAGGCTAACTGTGTGTTAACCATGCAAATCTGCATATAAGAACACTGTTGGTGGCTTCTTTTCTTCTAATATGTGGGTTTGTAGGTAATGGCTAAGTATCCCCCTTGTCTTGCTGAGGTCTACCCTGAGTTTTCTCCTTCCTCAAAAGGAGTCATATGATTCCATTGCACGATGGTTGATGTTTTAATAGCCAGTTATGAAAACATCTTACTTTGGTTCATTGTGAGCTTAAAAAGTTTTGTGGCATGAGCATTCTCTGTGGGGACACTGAGGCTGACCTAAGGATGCTACTGGTATGTGACAGAGCATGAACCTTCCAGATGTTGATGGAACTCGTTTGCTTTTGTAACTTAAAAGTTGCTCTTGAAAGCTGGAAGAGAACTGTAAGGAACAGGGAACTGACCAGCTAATGGAAAATCCCACCAGCTCAAGAATGATAGCGTCTTGTCCTCCAGTTTTGTTCTTTAATCAGACTGGCATCGGCATATGCTTCCTAGACTGGTATCTGAGATATTATATACGTGACCAGAACTTAAATAAAAACTGGGCTCTGTGCCCAGGGAAACTAGTTGTTCCTTTGTAGAACGGATTATGCATCTTCTGATTGGCTGCCTATGGCAAACTTCTTTTTGCTAACAAACACGTAGTGTTATTTTAAGCCAAAGATGACAGACTTGTATGGAAATTTGCACCATCATATATCCAGACTTTTCTCTAAAACTATGAGAGCCAGAAACTTCTTGTTTAAAAAAAAAAGGGGGGGGGGAGGTTGGGAAATCTCAGGATTCCAGCGAGAGTCAGTAGGTTGTCTGAATAATGTTATTCTGCCCATCTTCTCCTCTAATCTTGAATACATTAGAAGCATTTGTGCAGCTTTGAGGAGGCTAGGCAACAAGAAATAGGCTGGAGGAAGTATGCAGAGAGAGCAAAAGGGAGGGTAAAGGCCGGGAATATGACATTGATAGGTTTGTCTTAGGGTCGCCATAAATCAGAAGCAACTCGAAGGTACCACAAGAGCAGCAGCAGCCACAACATGAAGTTCAGAGGAGCTTAATGCAGGGTTAGGAATTGAGGTGGGAGAAGTGCTGATCTCTTAGAATTGTACTTGCATACCGGTAGCTAATAGCATGTTTTATGCAAGCAAATTGTGAGTAACTTCCCTTAGAACTACGTGGATTCATGCTTGCTTAATGTCTTGAATCACAGTGCTTCCCGAGAGAGGGCTTCTAGTGATACTAGTCAAAAAGGAGCATCCATCTCCCCTTTCAACAGATTTCTGGTATAGGGAAAAGGACAGAAAAAGTGGTGGGAAAATATTATACATTACTAGCCTGGATCTCTTCAGTTTTAGAGTGCTTCCGGACCTAGCCCTAACAATCAAAAGGCATTCTGCAGCTATTATATCTCTTCTGTCCCCCACCATGGTTTTTTCCCCAGTGTGCAAAAGAAATGTAGGAATAATCATGAAGCTATTAAAACCCACAAAGTTTTGTGAGTGAAGTAGGGTGAGTGTATAGTAAATCTTTAACTGGAAGAAGGATTATTGGAATTGTTGTTGTTTCTAAATGTGATCAGACATATTTATTAGGTTGAGACTTAAGGCAGAAAGGATAAAGTAGGAAAGTGGAGATTTTTAATATTAAAAGTTGATAATATTTGTATTTGCTTTCAATTTTCAAACAAGAAGAGAACGCAGGAGAATTTGCATTCATGTTTCCTTTATAAATGTCATTGCTTGAAATCTGTTTTGGTGGCTGGATTGGGTACTTATCTCATCTAGGTGACAGCAGTAATTTTATTTTCTTTAGCCAAGAAGTCTGGGCACAGAGACAAATGCAGGTGGCATGATTTCCTATTATTGGTCAGGTGCTGTGACTCCCCTGCAGGAGTCATGGAATCTTCAATTGCTAGGTTTTTGTATTAGTGGCCTGCCAAGATTTCAGCGGGCAAAACTGTCAGCTGAGTGTCTGCAAACAACAAAGAGACTTTAGGCAGCTTAAGGACTAAATAATTTTATTAGGCATAAGCATTCAAGGACTGCAGCCCACTTTCTCAAATGAATGGATGTATCTGATGAAGCAGGCTACAAGTCACTAATATGCATGTGTACTAAAATTTGTTTGTCCTTAAAGCAAGAGTAGGCAAAGTGCAGCCCATGGGCCACAATTAGCTCTCAGGTCTCCCCCCTCTTTTTTTTAATACCTACGAGTCCCTACCCCTGACCTCAGGACAAAATAAAACAAAACACCACCCCTTTAGGTCTCCAAAAGCAGCAATTTAGGCATGGAGTCACCCCACCTCAATATTTGTTCAACTGACTTAAAAAAATTAGCCTGGAGTGGCTCATGGTGGGTACTGGGGCCCAAAATTTGGCCCTTTGTCACACCAAGGTTGCTCATCCTTTCTTTACGTTGTCACAAGGCTCTTCATTGTTTATGCTTCATAGCAACTAACACAGCTATTTACTCCATCTGGAAATTTGTGCAGGTGGATTTGCCTAAGGGATCCAATGTTTCCAGGTGTTTCCAAACTTGACTTTATTGTGAACTCACCCTGCCTCATTCACAGAATTTGCCGGGGGTCCAGATGTCATCACTGTCTTCCCTCTGTTATCCTGCCATCATTTTCCAGTTGCTTCAAGTGGAAAAAACCAAAATGGTTTCACAGTATCTTTTGACTGGTAGCCCTTAGAGCCATCCAGTTAGGGGTACCCTCCCTCTCTGATTATAGCTACCTGAAGGAGGAAAAATACAGAATTTCTAGAATGGCTAAGCCAGAAAGTAAAAAGCACATAACATTCTATAGTAGTGTGAAGCAATCTACATATCTTGGTTGGTTTGGTAGCTAATCATTAAAACATTTTATTAATCACACCACTGAGGCCAGGTTTCCTTGCTTCCTGTCCCACAGGAGCAAAGGAAGTATGCTTCCCTTGGTATCCACTGCCTAGCAAGGGTGATTGTAGCTGAGTTTCTGTTTTTCTGTTACAGAAGAGGACTGTGGGCTGGTGTACATGTTCATAGCAACCCCACTCCACCCTCCATTACACTGACATTACACTGTTCCAGCACAAAATTCAGCCAGGTGCCGTTTTGAAGGGGACACATTCTGTACTGCTGGTGGCTTCTGAAAAATGCATTTTACCTATGGTGGTAAAGAATTATACTGAAGGAATTAAGTGTATGGCCTGCCTGTATTTAGGGATACACAGGCCTGCCTGTGTAACAAAATCTTGTAACTCCTGGCTGTCAATACTAATCATCATGCTTCTTACTTGTTTCCTGACTTTTTTGAACATTTTGCTAAGCTTTGAACATTTCTCAAAGTTATCAAAATCAAAACTAGAGCTTGGAAAAAGTTATGGACTACAAACAGAATACCCCTTATCATGTTCACAAGGCCACTGGTGACAACACTTATGAAGAGAGGAAAGTCAGCGGTTATGCTGGCTAGGGGATTCTGGGAGTTGTAATCCAAAAACATAACTTTTCTAAACTCTGAGTGAAGTTAGTAAGGTTTCTCTTGAACTTGCTCAGTGCTGTTATCCTGCAAAGTTGGACAGCTTCTAAGATTCCAGGCTCCTTTGAAATGTTGCTGGATTTTGTTAGACATCGGCTTGTGTAATATCCATGCTTTGAAGTGAAAGCATGTCATGGGCAATCATTTCCTACACCTGAAAGCATATCAAGATTGTTGCTTGCCATCTGATGCTCTTGCACTTGGCACTGTCTCTTCAGGTTTGATTCACAGTGTGCACTACACACACATTTGCCTTGCATCTTCTGCTTAACTCATGATAAATGCTTGTTAGGTTTGAAAGAAAGACCCAGTGGTGTAATATTTCTTTCTAAAGGAAAATACTTCATAATCCACTTTTTCAGTTCTTCGAGAAAAAAAAAAGCTTTGGGGACAAAAGCAGGGAAAATGTTTTTAAAAAAATATTTCATTTTTCCCCCTGGGCCTCTGCTCTAATGAGCATGTGTTTGAAGTGCTCCAGTTATTTTGGAGGGAATATCAGGTTTGATCCGCATGAACTAGGAGGGTGTAGTAGCTTGAGCATTGTGCTATGACTCGAGACTAGGGTTCAAATTCCTGCTCAGCCATGGAAACCCCACTGGGTGATCTTGGGCAAGTCATACTTTTTCAGCCTCAGCAGAAGGCAAAAACAAGCCCCCTCTGAATAAATTTTGCCAAGAAAACCTTGTGATAGGTTTACCTTAGGGTCACCCAAAGTTGGAAATGACTTGAAGGCCCACAACAGTAGTCAAGCTTGAAATGGACAGTATAGGGTTCATAGTGTGGGAAAACAGCCAGCAGAGTTATTGTGCTGTCTTCCTGCCCTAACATGTCTTTGACTGTTATTGGAGCAACAGGCTTCTCTAGCTCCAGCAAAGCTGTACTTGTAACTACACCTAACAGACAGAAGCTCACACCCATTAAAAAAACCACCAAAAAAACCTGCAGTACTTGATTCAAAATCCAGACATATTCTGATGTCAACAGAGCAAAAATGTTTTGGAATATTCGGCTGTAAGAGGCTTCTTTTCACACTGTTTCCATGTTTAGGATGATTCTCGTATTCCATACTGTTCCTGTGTCCCCATATTCCCTAAAATGTTTGTGTTTGGTTTATCATCCATTCCTTTTAACGGAAAAGAAACAGAAAAGTATTAGTGTGGTAATGTTCATGAGAAGGGCATTATGTCTTTTCTGACTCTTATGTTATAAGCATTTCACATTTGGGCAAAGTTTGGGATGGAGTAGTCATGTGACTTCTTTCCTATACCTTCAGTTTATGATGCAAGTCATTTTTTTCACTCTGTTGCTCAGCCGGCATCTGATAGGGTAACATGGGAAATATAGATTATGTTATAGGCTGTCTGTGTGGTGGGCAAGAAATCAGAAAACTGCTTAGCGTCTTGCCAAGACAGATGAGATAGCTTGGGCTATGCAGTTGTCATGAATTGTGTGAATTGGATTTCAGAGAAAGCAGAAAGTTCATAGCACATTAAGTGTATCGTATCTTTGAC
Source organism: Cyclura pinguis (assembly GCA_030412105.1). Classification (NCBI taxonomy): domain Eukaryota; kingdom Metazoa; phylum Chordata; class Lepidosauria; order Squamata; family Iguanidae; genus Cyclura; species Cyclura pinguis. The sequence goes on along the minus strand of CM059602.1, from coordinate 67,836,135 downwards.
CGTTTCCGTACTAGCCTGTTATAGCGCTATGATTCCACTTGCAACATCCTATGGAATCCTGGGGTTTGCAAACCCTAGGATTCCATAGCATGTCGCAAGTGGAATCATAGCACTATAACAGGCTAGTGCGGAAATGGCCTTTGATTCAAGGAGCTGGCATAGGGTAATGGTTAAGGAAGTGTTCTGTGAACTGAGATTTGTCTGGTTAAAATCACAACTGTTTGTAAAGCACTTAAGAAAGTGTTATAAATGAATACTTAAGAGTCCCTGTACAAATACATTTATTTACATGCTGTATTTAAGTCTGAAACATATTTTTGCATCCTCCAACTTGAATTTTCTTTAGTTCGTGATGGTTTCCCTATATTGGTTGATGTCAGTGTAGTAAATGATACATGTACACTGTGGGAAAACTGGGGGTGGGAATATACATGTTGTATATTCTGGATTTTACACTGAGAAGAACTTAGAAATGTTGCTCTTTTGGACTAAAATTCCCTGAATAACCCTGTCAGCATGGCTGGGATTGTGGACTCCTCCTGCTCCTCCTCCTCCTCCTCTTCCTCCTCTCTGTTTATATGGTGCCTTGTTCCTAAAATTGAGACTCAAAACAGCTTAACAATACAAAAAAAAAAGTAACTAAGAACATACAAAAAGGTGAATATGAAAATAAGATTAAACTGTCAGAATGATTTAAAACTGCATTTAAAAAGATAAAATACTGTTAAAAAGATAAAAACCCTTTGAAACAATTCAGTCTAAAACAACATAGCACCCTCAATTTCCTGTTTTAAGAGCCTGTTGGAATAAAAAGGTCTTTGCTTGGTGAGGGAAGGTTAGCAGGGAAGGGGCTATTCTGACCTCCCTGGGAAAGGAGTTCCAGAGGCTAGGGGCGGCCATCAGGAAGGCCCTCTCTCACATTTCCACCAACCATGCTTGAGACAGTGGTGGGTCTGAGAGAAGAGCCTCTCCTGATGATCTTAGGGTCCAGGCAGGCTCATATAGGGAAACATGCCTTGCCAGATAGCCTGGACCTTAGGGCTTTATAAGTCATAGCCAGCACTTTGAACTGTGCCCAGAAACAAACTGGCAGCCAGTGGAGCTGTTTTAAGAGGAGAGCAGTATGGTTTCCTGTAGCCTGTACCAATTAACACCCTGGCTGCAGAGTGCCCTGGTTAACACCCTGGCTGAATATTCTGGCTGGAATTGCCTGCAGTCCTTTGCCTCTGTCAAGCAACCCTGGTAGCAGGGAGCCAATGCCTGATACAGAAGATTCCTGGCTTAAGACCTGAGTGGGTTAATACCACAATTGAGAGACTGTATAATTCTTCCACAGATTTGCCCCATAAATGGGCTTCCTGTAGCAAGCAGAATAGAGAAGTACACACATGCTTAGTCTCTTGTGCCAATGTGGTTTGAGCAATAATCTAGACAGGTCCCAATGACATTACTCCAGCTCATATAACACATCACTGACTTGATATCAGTGCCATGAACCTTGTCCATCCGGCTTCTTCCGCCTTTTGTTTCCTGGGGGACTGGTAGTCCCAGGATAAGCTCCAGACAGAAACTCAGCGTGACTTTCAGACTGACTCACTCAGGTAGGGGCGGGGAAGTGCTGTGCAAACAGAAGCATGGCTGTAAGCAGGAGGAAGGTTTGGAGCCACCTCCAACTGCAAGGAAAGCAAGAAGGATTGTACCTACTAAGTGATGCCACAATATCTGAGTGACACACCCTGGGAATGGGATCTTGAACAACTGTCACCTGTTCTTTTGATATCAGAGCTTGGGTGGGAGGAGTATTCTTGGCATGGATGAGCTTCTTTATAGCATTGCCAGCACCAGTGAGTTGCTTGCTTCATCCACCCTGCCAGTTTTATGGTGAAGTTCCTCGTGTCCTGTAAGATTAGCAAGGGAAAAAAATGGAATAGGAATGTCAAGCATATGATATTTTAACATGGTTAGAGACACATGTTGCAAAACCAGATTGGGGGGGGGATCTAAAATTGCATATCATATTGCCTTCTGAAAGCTCTGATAATTAATATTTAACTCTGACAGACAAGATGCTTATTTTCTTTAAGATCTGCATGGCAATAGTAAGACATGTTCTTAGGCAAAAGGATAGGTTTGTGTCGATCTCCCAGCCCCCCCAGCCCCATCAGCTATTTGCTTTGTGGCCTGGTAAAACATAAAACTGGTAAAGGCTAGTAGGCAATGGACCGACTGGGCTGTGAACTCAGCTAAGTTAGTTCATAGTTCAAAGTGAAAGGCAATGTGCTTTCACTCTGTCTCTCTCTCCACCCCATGCAAAATCACTTACACTGATGCTTTTGAAGCACTTTGAACACTGTAACAAGCTCTATATAAATGCTAAAGCAGTATTAGATTATAGAATTATTGTTCAGGTTCTGCTGTATGTGCAGCTACACTTGCCAGATTATTTAAACCTATATTCCAGGTGAATGAATGCCCCACTTTGTGTGCATCAGATAAACGTTACAGATCTGTGACTGTGCAGAGGGGTTCATATATGCAATGATCTGTTTTCTGTTTTTGTTTTTATGGTTTAGTACCCAGAGAGAGCCACTGTGGTGTAGTGGTTTGAGTGTTGGACTACAGCTCTGGAGACCAGGGTTTGAATCCCCACTCAGCCATGGAAACTTGTTGGATGATCTTGGGCAAGTCACATTTTCTCAACCTTAGAGGAAGGCAAGGGCAAACCCCCTCTAACTAAATTCTGCCAAGGAAAACCCATGATAGGTTCGCCTTAAGGTTGCCATAAGTCAGAAATGACTTGAAGGCACACAACCACCAAGACAGAATGACAGAAGCCATTTCTCCTCGCAAAGGAAGTGTGTTTTAGTGTGATCTAGGTTTGGGCTGTCATTTGCATCTTGGGTTGTGCAGGCAGTACAGCCTTTGCTGGCTCAACTGTTTTCCCTTTACTGAAAAGATAGATGGTTGATCAGCATGGAGTGTGGTAATTGGATTTGCTGCAGGCCTGGTTTACACAGGAGCTGTAAACAGAGCCTTCCCAGGGTCACATGCCTCAAGCTGACTGTTGCAGGTATTTCTGACAGCTGCTACACCAATGCAGGGACAGTCCCTTTCCAGTGTTCTTTCAGCACTGATGTTGTTCTTTGCCTGTCTGCTGGCAGCAGTGGGTTTCCTTTTGTGGCATAGAGGAGACAAGGAGCTCAATGCAGGACCTTTAGAACCAATGGCTCCTCCAGTGACCTTGAGGCTTCTGATCATGTGGGAGCAATTTTGGGGGACTGTTATGTGAGCTGGGGTGAAAGTGTCCTTGTAGAGTTAATGTGGGTGTGTAATGTACAGGCAAGTCTCAATTTACATGGGGGTTGCATCCCTAGACCAGCAGTGTAAATTGATAATCATGTAAGGGTGGGGGGAGCCAGCTTCATAGGGAACCATTGGAGACCAAGGAGCTTTGTTCTGATGGAGCTGAAGCAACCAGTTTTATTCAACCTGGACTAGAGAAATGTGCAAGTGCTCTCCAAAGGGACCAGAGGAGAAAGCAACTGCCGGTCTCAAGGCTGCTTGGTTGGGGTGAGCTGCTTCCCCATTAGACAATTGTTCCTCTTCAGAGGAGTACATAGACAGACAGCAACTGGTAAGAACTGTGTTCTTCTATGGTGTCTTCTCCATCAGGCTTCCCAGGTAGAAAAAAACACTTCAGGGGTGAGAGAGAGAAAGAGAGAGAGAGAGAGAGTGTGCGCATGCACGCAAGAGAGAGCACATCTATTGTGTCTTCTACAGCAGGTGTAGAGTGCACATCATTAGGAGATGCAGCATATCTCCTGTACAATAAGCAGCTGCACTAAAAAAAAAGCTCCCCCCATGTCCTTCCATGTAATACGTCCCTATTTTCTCTCTTTCTGTTCAGTCCTCACTGATAAACAGCTTGAAAATGCCACAAAGGTCTTTATCTCTTTTTACTGCAGCATTCTCATCAGAATTTCCCCTTTTGGCATTTTTATTGTTATCCACTTGCTCTCTTGCCATCAAAATTCCTCCATCTAACCAGGCAGAGAAAACCCTTCCCTCCAGCCACATCAAAACTCCAAGATTCCAGTCCCTTTCTTCCCCTCACACACCCCATTTTTAAATAGACAAAGGAAACTCCTTTCTTCTAGGACCAGCAAGACTAGCTGCTTTCTCCTCATCCCCACTCCCCTAACTAAGGCAGGTGGAAGAAATCCAGTCCAGTTAGGTTTTCTTATACCGGTACTCCAATAACAACACCCTCCTGCCCCTCCATATTCCTTAACTGCACAGGCTCACTGGAAGAGGTAGGCATTATGGATGAGGCTTTCATTTGTCCATTTATGTCTGAAGAAGCATGAGTTTAAAATGTTATAAATAGGTGTGATGTAAATTTGAGACTTGCCTATATGTGTATCTTTAAAGCACACCTTATTCTTTGTCTTGTTTTTATGTTAGCAGAAGAGATAATAGCACTTTCCAGGTGTGATCATTCTGTATCCCTCCAGCATCCAGACTTGGCCATGAAGAGTAGGAGTAAGGATGAGACTAGCGACACAGACAGTGGGATCATAGTACAGTCAGGTAAGTGAGTAATGGGGGAAATTCCTGCAATGCCACATCGTCTCCTGGATTTCTTCCTGTGTCAACAAGTTGAAGCAACAATGACTCCTCTGTGGGGTCTTCCTTCTGCAGCAGGACTTTGAGCTATTCTAGACTGTGGTCAGAAGACTAAGCTAGTAGATGTCAATGTAGCTGTCTGAACATTGTGGCCAGTGAGACAAAAGCGTAGATGTGAAGAGACCCCCCCTTCCACCTCTGCTTTATTAGTCATGGCAGCCCTTGTATTTTGTTTTCTCCCCACTGAGCTGTGACGTAAACCAAAATAATCAGGTGGGGGTGTGTAAGATTTCAAAGTAAGATTGTGGTCTTGCACACATAGCCAAAAGCAGGTAACATCAGCAGTGTGGAAAGATGGAGTCTGCTCTTTTGCTTGATGCTTTTAAATGCCCCCTTTATCTTGCAAGGTAGCTAGTAATCAGCAGAAAAATAGTTTCTTGGAAAAGGGATGGTCTTAAAAATCTAGGCAGGATCCTGTTGAAATGAGAAGTGAATCTCCTTTGTTTGAGTAGGTAGCTTTTAGGAGAATATTTCACTAAAAACCTAGGGTGGTGTTGTGTCTGGCGTTCTTTTCTACATGAGTGGTGCCCAGTGCTTCTATTTCTTTAGATATTTTATAAACTTTAGAAACTGCTTTTCTGTTAAAAAATGCTAAAAAGCTCTTTAAAAAAATACCAGTAGCAAAAGTAATTCAGCAAGTCAAAGGTCAAATTGGAAATGCATATATAGTTCAGTTCATATGTATGTAGGAGAAATGTTCATATGAAATGCTCCTTAATGGTTTTAATCATTCTTTCTCATAAGGTGGTTTATTCACTGAATTTGCTGCAATGTATAAGTGTTCCATGGGATCCATAATGCATGGCAGTTCTTCACAAGAGCTGAAATGGAGAGGGGTGAGAGTTTAGATGGTGGACTATAGCAGTCTGTGAAAGATGTGTGCTGGAGTCTCTCATGCATCAGTGGTCTTGTTTTGCAAGATGTAAAAAATTTGTTGGCCTTCCTTCTGTATTGAATTTAAGAACAGAAAGGCCAAACACAGTCTAAATGTGATTTGCTAGATTTATAAACTGTTCAGAACTCAAAAAGTTACTGTTTGACTACAACTCCCAAAATCCTAAGTGGCCATGGTGACTGGGGTATTTGGGGAATTGTAGTCTAATAACTAACTTTTCCAAGGCTGCTTAGGACCACAGAAATTAAGTGGCAAGGAAAGGAAAAAATGAGTTTTGGAAAGAAAAATTAGTACATTCTGCACTGGGAAGTTTTATGAAACATATTCCTGATATTGAAATTTGAAATTTGAAATTTCAGCCTCTGCTTCTGAAAGTCTCATTCCTTCTTTAGTCCCCAGTGTTTGTTTTGTTATCTTTGAGCACATCTGAATAGGAACTGCTTTCATTTCAGCCATTTAATGCTAAACTAGAGAAATTTCCTGGACTGTGGTATCAGAAAAACATCCTGTTCCACTCATCTTGAGTCATTTGTGTGGGGTAGCTTCCTGTTGGGTGATGAACCAATACAGGCTAAGATCAGACTTACATGTGACTGGTGAGAAGTCAACGAGTTAACTGAGTGCTTCTGATCCTTGGAAGAAGTCTGTGGCTGATGCCCCTTAAGTGAGGGCTAAAATCTTCTGGAAGTTCTATCTCAAGGCTTTGCAAAGATTAAAGCATTTCTGTCTTTTCCTGCCTCTTTTTCCAGTCTATGGGTAGAGCAGCAAATCTATTTGCTTAGTTTTCTAATAAACATAACACTTGGGAACATGGCCAGGTCTTTTTTTTTTTAATCTGATCTGCAGTGACCTTGAGCTGCCTACAGCCTATGAAGCAGGAGCTAATCAGTGCCTGGTGCTGTACACATTCCATACCCCACCTGATGAGCTGTCAGAATAGTCTCTCCTTTGAAGTTCCACACCAGTTTTATGATAACTGCTAATGACATCGGTCTTTAAGATGCATTCGCAAGACCTGCAGCTGGCTCCAGCAAGCTGCCAAAGGGCATCTTCATCTGGCTCATTAAACGTTGTTCCCTTTTCCCTTCCCTCTCACAGCAACTGGCTGACAAGTCTTTCTGTGTCTATCTTGCCTCATTCAGGACTAGACAGCCCCATGGCTCCCATGAAGGACCTCACTCAAGCCATGAGGAAGCAGCAGAAGGCTCTGGAGGAGAGGCTTGAGGCCTGTGTACAGGAGTTGAGAAGGCTGTGTGTGCGTGAGGCGGTAAGTGGCCAGCGAAGCTACAGGGTTTGACACAACCTGGGTAGGGAGATACATGGGAAGTACTGCTAAAGAGAAGAAGACACATTTTTGTTGTCCAAGGAAAAGGGAAGGGATCTCAACAAATATGAAATGGTTCCTCGAGCTAGGATGCACTTAGATAGGAAGAAAATAGAAGCAGCAGGTCTCAGGAGTGCCAGCTGAGATGTCAGGGAGTTGCAGTGCTTCCCCATGTTTCCAGGTGAGGAGATAAAGTATCAGGGCAAGCAATGCTAGAGAAGAAAGTTTTAGTTTTGTGTGTGACATGGATTCAAAACCTGGGCACTCATCTCTTCTCAATCTCAAATAGTGAGCCAGGGCTGTCTGGCTCAGCTAGAAAGTGTTGCTATGTGTTTTGTGCTTATGCAGCATTAGAGGACTGGGATAAAACTGATGGGCGCTTGTGCTTGGGCCCTCTGCAACATTTGAAGCTGGGCAGGAAATGGAGTGTCGGTGTTATGACTATTGGTTCCACATTGTCTCGTTAGCAGAATTTATCTGGATTCTCCTTGTGCCCATTTCCATAACCAGCTAGCCCTGCAGTAATTCTGCTCCACACCTGTGACATTACAAGGTCCTTCCCTCTGGTCTCAGTTTTTGACTGAGGAATGGGATGCTGTCAACTTGCCAACTTCAAGAGAAATGTAATCCAATGGCAACACTAGAGAAAATGTCTGGAGGCAAATAAAAGACAAAGTGGGCATCAGTACCAATTGCCCTGTTCAAGAAGTTTCTGTATTATTCTAGAAGTATCACTGTAAAGCCATGAAAGTCCCTTAATTGAGCCTAGTTACAGTACAAGAGTGGACAACAGATGCCCCTCTAGACATTAGACTGTGACTCCCATCATCTGTAAATATTGCCTGTTGGTTAAGGTTGATGGAAATTGCAGTCTAACAACATCTGGAACATCATGTGTTGTTCACCTGTGTTACAGTCAAAAAGCCCCCTGTTTTCAGATTTCCTAATGAATCTAAGATGTGGTTTCATCTCACCCAAGCTGAAATACAGCAACAATTATGTCAAATGTCAAACTTCAGTGCCAACATTTTTCTTGAAGAAAACATTTTTTAACCATTCTGGTACAAACCTATGTTTTTTTCTTCACAGGAGAAAATTCTATGGAACTCTAATAAAAACATAATTTATCCATCTTAACCTATTGTTGTCCCCCCGATTCTTTGTGATATAAGGTAGAAGCCAATGTCAAATCTTTACGAAATGACATTCCTAACTTCTGCAGTCTATTACAGAACATTCTGTTACCTCGGAAGAGAATCTATTTTATCTTCTTGACCAGTCCAAAACTAATTCTTCACATATCTGGGTCTCAGCTTGCAGAAGGCCACTGGAAATTGTTTTATGTCCCATCTTTTTCCTGGCGTGGGACTCAAGGTAGCTTACAAAAACACTAAAACAAGAAAAAGCTAAAACCTGATAATAACAATTAAGCAAGTGATTATATTAAATAACCGGCTGTGGAAATGTTTGAAGTGAACTCAGGCCTGCGTATTTTACATGGTACCTTCTATGTGCCTTTTATGAGGACCTTTTGTGCCAGAAGTTAACTCATGTTCATGAGATAACCAGGAAATAAGAAAAGCTGGAACATTAACTATGAAGTGTCCCATTGAAAGAAACAATAAGATACTATTTGTGTTTTTATTGATAAAGATTTTGTGAATGATTCTCAAGATAAAATAAAATAAATGATAAAATAAGCAGAGATGCTTTGCTACATGGACAAATTAAGTGTTGTTGCATGTCCCTTTTACCAGCTAGCTCCAGATACTTTCCTGCCTGAGGTAGAAGAGTGAATGCTCCCTCCTCCCATCAATCAAGATCTAGGGCCAATCAAATTATTTAGACTTCTCAGGAAGAAAAATCCTACAAATATCCCTCCTAGTCTGTCACAATAAAAATACAAAAGTAGCAAAAGCCATTTAAATAATGAATAACTAACAAGTAATGATACAATAACTGTATTGCTTAGCTTTTAAAAAGTCTTTTTAGAGTGAGTATTTTTAATATGGTTAAGAGTATAGTTTAGTTTTAATGTTGACTTTTTGTATGTTTGTAATGGTAATCTTTTTAACATGCAAGCTGCCTTGGCTGTCTGCCTTGGGAAAAAGGTGGCATATAAATAAAGTTAACAATAGTAACAACTTGCTACTCTTTCTTGGCACCCCAATCACATGCCCCTTTGCTCTGACTAATTGTATTTACTTAACATTAACCTCTATTTATTGATATCTTACCCTATATCATAAGATCTCAGGCTGGAGTACAGACAAACTTAGTTTTAAACCATTTAAATTTAAACTGGTATGGAATACCAGTGTGGTGTAGTGGTTGAGTGTTGGACCATGGCATTCGAGACCAGGTTTGAATCCCTGCTTGGCCGTGGAAATACGCTGGCTTTTCTCCTAGTTTCTATCTATCTATCTAAACCTTGGGCAGATCACACTGTTTCAGCCTCAAAGGCAAACTCGTTCTGAATAAATCCTGCCAAGAAAAGCCCATAATAGGTTCACACCTTAGGCTTACTGTGGGTTAGAAATGACTTGACAGCATACAGCAACAACAACAGTGACAATGGAATACTTTAACATCTTATTTAGCAATATAACAATTTAAAAAACATTTTAAAACAATTTTGAACCTTGTATCTATGAAGATTTGAATAAATAATTATCCCCCAAGGCTTTCATTAAAAAAAAGAAGTTTTTAACATGTCACCCAAATGAAACCAGTGTTCACACCAGCTGGATCTCCAAGAAGAGGGCATTCCACAATCAGTTAGGGTCATTTACCTCAATGGTGATCTCTGTTGTGAACTTTGACCTTCTCTTGGTCTTTTCGTGGCAGGAACTGACAGGATTGCTACCTTCAGAGTATCCTTTGAAACCAGGAGAGAAGCCTCCAAAGGTCCGCCGTCGAATTGGTGCTGCTTTCAGATTGGATGAAAAGGCCATTCTTTCAAGAGGAGTGGTAAGAAACTTTCTAGAACGGGAGGGGAAGAAATATGCTTTGCTACTCATTTCAGAGCTGTGTTGGCAATCATGGCTGACTGTGGTTCTGGCATATGAAAGGCTGTAATACAAATGCACCAGTCTTTCTGACCTTCTTCTGGTGGAGTCTGTTTACGCCATGGCTGAGGAAGCATATTAATGAATAGTATTCTCAGCATCTGCCATCACTGGTTGGGCTACATGGAGCTAATGATAATAGAATTTAACAATATCTAGAGAGATACTGCACTGGTTCCCCAGCATTGCCATATCCTATTAAATCATATCATCCCACCAGAGATCAAACTGGTGTTCGTTCAAACTGAAAAGGAATTACAGATATTCTCTGAAACAAAAAGAAGATTCCTTGTAGTCTAAACTATAAACCCACAGAACCTTCATCTGTTGTGTGGACTACTTCTTCATGCCAATGTAGAGGGTGAGAATCATATTGCCCTCTTGTGAAAGATTTTACACACTTTTGTAATTGTCTGTGAGTAATTCTTGTCAGAGGTTTCCCACTTAAACATGCAGTTTTTAACAGGTAGTTAATCTGTATAAAAATATTGGGGGGAGGGGGAGTGTTTTTGTTTTTAGCTGTCACCCCTTTGGAACCAAGTTAAAGCCAATCCAGAAAAAGCACAGCTTTTCTATGTAGGGAAGAAGTATCTTTCATGAAATCTTGCTAACTGTGAATTCCCATGAAATACAAGGTGCCAGAAGTGGTTGTCAGCACAAAGAGGGCTTCAGGTGTGCTTCTAGTTCATCACTTTGTTAGGTAAGGCAAAGGGATGTGGAAGCTTCAGGCTTTAAGCAAAGAATCATAGTAAAGCCTCATTACCATAAAGGTGTGGCATTAGTTGCTTCTTAAGTTGTGAAATTTCTTTCTCCCTCTCTCCTGTGGTCTGTTTTAATCAAAATCGTAGTAGGAGGCAGCCTGGGTGTGCCGTTGCTTATTCTTTTTCTTTGTGCTCACAGTGGGTGGCAAAGGATATGGGTGCTGAGTTGAATTGTTCGTTTGCTGACCATAGCTTATCTCACACATATGCACGAAGGAAAACTTTTTTTAAAAAAAGTTCATCTAGCTGACATATTGCTTACAACTCAAGAGCAATTTCAGTTATGGCTTTTATCTTACCATCATGTTGCCTCATTTACTGAATTTTAAAGAGGTTTAACACTGTGGCTGGTATCCTGCTAGTGATATACATATGCCCAAGTCATGCTATGCAAACCGGGTGAATAATTCACCGTAGTGCCACATATATATTCTGTTGACAGTGGTTGAAGCAAAGTTGCACATATAGTAATGTTGACCATTGCATTTGCGCATTACACAACAGCACTCAGTCATTAACATGTGTTGCACACTGTTGCTATTCCACATGAGGTTTGCATAGTGCTAACACAGCATATCTCCACATGCAGCTATCTGCACTGTGTTGAGGGAATGTTGGATTGCAGCCAGTGTCTCTCTCCATTTGTAACCGTCCCGTGTTTTTCCATTGCTGCTTCTGTCTTCTCCCCTACCAAACAAAATCTGTCAAGGAGAAAAAGATGGAATAACTGCACGGTGCCTTCTGATGGGTAGGTTGAGGAGCTTTCTGTCTGGAAACACCTAGCCAGAGCTTTCTTTGCCCCTTTCTTCCATTGTTAGGCACATTTCCTCTTTGAAGTCTTTCATTTGTAATTGTCCTGTGTTTTTCCATTGCTGCTGCTTTTTGTTACCACACACACAGATCTCTTAAGGAGAGAAAGATGGAATACCTGTGCAATACCTTTTGATCAGTAGGACTAGGGCTAGGAGTCTAGTGACACCCATAGTCTGTGAAGAATTTACTTCATCCAAACTGATGGGTTCATTGGACAGGTGGGAAATAAGCTAAGGACTTAAATCCTATGTTACCTACAAAGGAACACACTCTTTGAACTGCAGATTACTTAAATCCAGAATAATTACCACCTCTGGCTCATGACTTGCAAATCACTATTATTGGATTAGGATCCCTATTCCACTCCTAAGCATGCATCAGAAGAGTGAAAGGTCATCTTTCTATTCTTTAATCAACCTAACTGCAAGAGTGACAGGAAGACTAGAATTGCTTAAAGGAAGGATACCTATTCTGTAGTATGTTCAGAGTCCATATCTGGTGAAGTACCTTCACTGCCTGTGCTTCATTCCTCATAAACCCAAGAAATGATGATGTTATGGATCTGGGACCTTATCTTAAGCTGTTTGCATCTCTTGGGCTATTTCAGCAGATTTTTGCACACACTTTGACTGCGCTATATGGCTCTGCATAGTGTAGTTGTTATCCATGCAGAATTATACTAAGATGTGCCATTTAAAATCCATGATCTATCATATTGTTAATGAAGCTCCCTGCCATTCATACTTGGAGGAGAGTGAGGGTAATTACAGAAGCATCTGGTTGTGTCCCCTAACTAGACACAAAGGGATTACATCATCTACTGAGTTTCACTGGGGTGTTAGCAGCTGATGTAAACATTTTACATCTGACTGTGAGGGTATAACCTGACAGTTCTGCAAACTCTCATGCTCTTCTCCAGGCACAAATGGCTATGGGGCTTCAGAGGCTCTATGATAGTCAGGGAATGGGGATGGGAAGCTTTGATCACTGCAGAGAGAGAAAGGGAATACTGACCTCCACAGTGGCCCAAAGTAGATATATACAGGTGTAGGGTTACCTTATGTGTGCTTATGCCACTGATAGGATCCCAGGTCAGATGGGCAGAATTCAGATGTTGTGCTCCAAATTAGTACGTTATTACAAGGGAATTCAGACATCTTTCCTACAGCTGTTACTGTGAGTGGGGAAACGGCTTTCTTCCCAGCATTCAAACTACAGGTTGCTTCGAAAATTCAGTCCCATTATTAGCTTGTGAGGCACTTGTAATGTTGTTGCTTGCACATCAAAGACACATTTTATGGTGCCTGTAATATCACTGGTATGGAACAAGACAAACTTCCCACCTCTTATGTCGGCATCATTTCGTGCGTTATTTCTATGCTAGCATCTTGTGCCAGCATTTAGAACAGGATGGGCATAGGCAATGTAGTCTCCAAGACCTTTTTTTTTTTTTGCATTTCTCTCAGGCCCCCTTGCAAACCGTACCACTAAAATTTGGATGCAAACTTGAAGAATTGAATTTAAATCAAGTATTTTGTTTGCTTCTAATGGCTTGCAGTGGTTTGCTGCCAAATTTCAGCTGTGGGGCAATGGAAGGATGCAACCTGTAATGGTTGTAGGGGAGGAACATACCTCTGAACTCAGTGAAGTGACTGAACATGTTTCTCATCTCCCAAAGACATGAGTATCATCTATGTTATCTTTTCCCCTTTTTTCATTGCTTTGAGAACTCTTTTTCTTTATTTTGCATATAGCATGTATGTGTTTCCCCACCACTGTCTCTCCCAGAGTTAAAGCATCTGACCTACATTTAAAACAAAAAGTAAATTCATTTGTTTTCCCCATATAAGCAAGGGTTTATGCTATGTAGCAACTGTTACCCCGATCAAATTTCCAATATACAAAACATGGTTGGGAAGTTCGTTACGTCTTGGGTTCTGTGCTGGGAGAAAGGTGGGATATAAATTAAATAAATAATAAAATAAATAATAAAAATGACAAGTATGTGTGCTTCTTAACTGTGCATGGAATATAACTAGGAAGAGAAGATGATCAACACTAATTATCTAATTTGGTCTACCTTGAAAGGATATTGTGATTTGGAGGGTTGGAGCTGAGGATGGAATCTTGATGTTGGCATTTCCCCAGAATTCATTGTTTCCTGCATAGCTGTCACTTTGAAATCTATCACTTTGGTCCTCGTGTGCTCCCCTTAAGATGCTGAATCACTCCATCCTTTTTTAGACTTAGAAATGTCATAAAGTATTCTCTTCCCCACAGGATCCTCTGAGCACATTGGAGAGAGACCTGGCCCTCCAGCTGCAAATTGCTGAGGCTTCACGCTGTCTTTCCCGGGAAGAGAATCTCACCAAGCAGGTTCGGAAGCGCCGGAAAAGTGCTGTGCTGAAGGAGGAAAAGAAGCTGAAGGAGTTAGAGCAAGCCCTCATTGAGTATCACCTGTCAGCCAGGCATTCATCACAGCTAAGGGCCAGTGCTCCAGCTTTAGAAGGTGAGCTGAATCAATCTGGAGATTCAGTGCTGGGTTGAATGGTTCTGAGGTAGTTCACAAAGGGCTTGAAAAAAACACAAGAGCGTTAAGTGGTCTGAGAGGAGAAGGAAGGCCTGAAGGAGGAGAGAGGAATAATAACGAAAAATAAAATATATAAAGGTCAGAATGGTGAGATTGTTCTTTGTTGTCACTGTGAAATAGGACAACATTAACTATATCTGTAAACTGGGGTAGCAAATATCAGGAAGTATTTTCAAAGGCATAGTAGAAGGGAAAAAATTAAGTGTATACATACATACACACATATGTACATGCAATTTTGTGCCGTATTAAGGGATGGCACATTTGTTATAGTTTGTGAAAGTTTATATCATAATAGTATTGTTAGATGCCACAAGACACTTCACTGTTATCAGGAAGTGGGATTTGTAAATGTAACTTATCCGGAAATGAGAAAGAGGTTTGGATTAAATATCTGTTCTTGGAAATCATAAGAAGTAGGTCAAATGAATTTTTGGCAGGTGTGGTTTAGTTGGAATTCATCCCAAGTCAGGGCAGGAAACTGACCTTTTATGGCTTTTTCCTGGCTTAATAATCTACAGTCTGCAATTTTCTGTAAGCAGTTGCCAAAGAGATCTCATGAAAGAACAGGGAGAGCCAGCTGGAGAAGGAAGCATGTAGAAACCTGCAATGAATGACGCAAAGATGTGTAGTATTAAATTAACCCTTAGGAAGGTTTAGGAAGGAGAAAACTCTGGATTTCCGGTCTAAATCATTTTCTTTTATACAGGCAAAAATATGAAAAGGTATTGAGAAGTGAATCCCATTGATCACAGTGAGACTCACTTGCAAATAATGTAGAGTCATCCCTCCATATTCACTAGGGTTAGGAGCACAGGACCTCCGTGAATGTGGAAAAACCGTGAATAACTCTAGGCCGTCCCAAACCATATTTAACACACAAAAAAGTGTGATCGCTATATTCAACCCACCATGGATTCCTTTGAGGCATCAGGGTTCCTTTACAAGGCAGAAGTGGGTGGCTGGTGAGGCTTCTTGCGACCTCCACTGCTGCCCCACACCATTTTTAATAGGGACTTACAAGCCTCATTTGCAGTTTCTCAGTCTTTCAAGGCTTGCAGTCCCTGTTGAAAATGGCATAGAGAGGCAGCAGAGGTGACAGCAATAGTCCGTGAATAATTCAGTCAGCAAAAGTGAAACCCGCAAATGTGGAGGGCTGACTGTAATCACACATAGAATTCCATTGATGGAATCAACCCTCCCCCTCAACTGAGCTGTTATGTGCACATACTTCTAAGACTAGGAATAGTCCACCGATATGAATGAATGTTTCCTTATGTTCTCAGTTCATTCATTTCCTTGAAGAATGAACAAAATTCTATATTTCCACATAAGAAGCTGCTACTTTCCTCACATACTGCACCTGTGGGATATTCCATCTCTGAAGCATAGGCCAAAATCCTCTTGATGTCTTACATAGTTATAAGTTCCTCAACAGAAATGGTTGGACATTTCATCCAATGTGCCATAACATCCAATGGAGCTTGAAGGCAGGGAACAGACACATTCATTGCCTGTGAATTAGCATTCTTGTCCAATGCATATCCTCCTGACTGTACTGTAATTGACAGTAGCATTCTTACAGCTGTGTGTTTGGTTGTGCAGCATTGCCATTCAACAGAAGAGTTGCATAGCAACATCAGTGCCTAGATCTTCTTGTGGAGGTTTACTCTGTGCAACCCTGATGCAGGATTGCAGCCATAAAAACCTGCTTTATATCAAAGGAGAAGATTACTCTGGTATCATTGACCTGGTCTGACAATGGTTCTCCAGACATTCGGACAGAAGCCTTCTTCACCCCTACCAAGAGGTGCACAGAATAAAATCAGGGAACTTTTTTTGTGAAATACACGTTATGCTAAGGACCTTCTGCCAATGTTGATGGTTAGGAGGTCCATGCGCAAGATATCATCTGATGAACTTAGCTCCTCACTCAATTCCAGGGGTAACCTTTATGGATAGTAAAATAAATTCAGTATTTGCCTACCATGCTCCACTGCAGAGTTATGCATGCTTAACCCCTTTTAAATCAGTCAGCTTAAGGGCATTTAAATCCACATTGGATTACAGCCAAGATGTATCATCAATGCCTCATGTAAAGAAGGGGGAAAAATCATCATTACGTAATTTGGACGTGTGGGAAGAAGCTACCCCAAATGCAAATGCAAATCCCTTAGATCACTATTAATTCACTGTATCAGGGAATATTTCTTTGAGGTGTATGAATGCATGTGTATGAATGCAGTGCCTTCAGTGATGAGGTTTGAGGTTCTGGGAATCAGATTAGTATTAATAGTTGTGGGGTGGGGGAGAGCTTTTCTCCTACAGTTTGTAATTGTTCAGTGGCATTTATGAGTAGATTTCTAGGTGTGCCAGAGGGTTCTGCTTAAAAATCTACTTTAAGAGAGATCTGTGCTTGTTCTGTCATACCTGTTTAAGTAATGAGCATTATTCCTTAGGTAGCCAACATGGTATTGACCATAAAAAGCAGACATGGGAAACCCAAAGTTTAGGGAAGTACAATACATATATGGCAAAGCAGCTCATGGAAGACTGAACATGCTCATTGACTGCAGAATGTTGACCCACTGTTGGTGGAGAGGAATATCAAACAGGAAGTGTGGGATGGAATGAAATATTTGAAAGACTCAACAGGAGCACTTTGCATTGCAACATTTTGTTGCAAGTCCCACCTTTCAAGATCTGCTTCTATTTTTCCACCAGGGCTCAGTGCCTCAGATGAGAACCTCCTGTCAGATACTGCTCGCATAGAGAAAGGTAAGTTAGATGGTAATGATCTCAGTAGTAGTGTCACCTTAAATATGTGCCTTTCCCTCGCTTGCACAGACAGGCTTGAGAACAAAGTTATGGCAGTAGATTGCAGCAATTCCCAGTGCAAATCTTTTTTCCCATGCTGTGAAGGACTTGAGTAGTACATGCCCTCCATGACAGTGCTCCAGGTCAATCTTCCATGGTTAATGGCTTCCTTCCCAGAGACCAGCTTTCTGTGATATTGTGAGCAGTCACAGAACCCTGACTAGAATCCAAGTCTTTATTCATTCTATAGTTCCCAATAAACTGGGGGTGGACAACTGCAATGGTTCTGGGAGCCAATTTTCTGTCTCTCTCAGGTCCACATTGACTGACAAATATACCCAAAACAAAACACCGAATCAGAAATGACAGAAATTCAGCATTTGGAGTTGTAAAATGTTGAACAATGAAGGGAGGCTTTGCAGCCTATTAAAGATGCAAATAGCTCCTTCTGGGGGCCTCTTGGAGAGATGATTCACTTTTCTTTTTTACCAGAAGAAGTGCAGTCTGGGAAATCTGAAGGAGTCAAAGGTTTCAAAAATGGCCTAGGGGGCCACATGTGGCTCTAGGGCCACAGTGTGCCCTCCCTCCCATGAAATAAACTATATACTGGTATGTTTGGTATTTGGGAGCAAGTAGCAGCTTTTTGAAATATATATATGTAATTCATTATTGCCAAACTACAATGACTGAGATATGACATGTGACATGTAGCTGCAATGTTGTAGCTATGTGCTCCCTCTCCTGATCCCCCAGAAGTAATCTTAAAAGCCCGGCAGCCGTACTAGGGAAAGGAATTATGTGGTGCTGTTGAGTGGGACACTGAAGGATGACACATCTGGCCTCCTCCCTCCAGCAAGCTGAGGTGCAACAAGCCGAAGCAGGGACCCCTGTGGGGTCCTGTCACAACTCCTTGTTGCACTGCAGCTTGGTGGTGGGTTAGGCATGTCATCCTTCAGCTCCTCACTTGCTAGTGCTGCAAAACTCCTTCACTTGGTATACCAAGGGCACATTCAGAGTGATTAAAAAGACTAAAAAGTCCCAGATTTTACCTCTGTTCTTTCCAATTTTATTTTGGAGATCCATACAAATTTTGATTATACCTGCATATTTTCTGTCAGTTCCTGCTATGATCAGGGACTTTTTATAGTAGCTCTCCAGGTCAGTTTATTTAACCCACTATAAAATAGGAAAGAACAGGAACAAAATCTGGGACATTTCATTCAGTCTGGATGTGCTGCTAGCTGGCTTTTAAGGTGGGTTTTAGGGGCATTTGTGGTTGTAGCAATGGTGGCACAAATGCAAATGTGAATACAAAACAATTACGCCCAATGGGAGGCCAGCCAACAATTAGAAAATGGGACATTTCATTCAGTCTGGATGTGCTGCTAGCTGGCTTTTAAGGTGGGTTTTAGGGGCATTTGTGGTTGTAGCAATGGTGGCACAAATGCAAATGTGAATACAAAACAATTACGCCCAATGGGAGGCCAGCCAACAATTAGAAAAGCATACAACATAAGTTGAAGTTTGAAGAGGAGGATTTTCCTGTGGAAAACAGTGGTAGGAACAGGGAGGGTTAAAGTACTATGGTCCCAGTGCAATTTGGGCTTTATAAATTCATGCTTTTAGCACACCTTAAAAAAAAAAGGCAGTCTATAAAAGCAGTTCTGAGTATCACTTGCCTAGGAAAACCCTATGGAATTCACCATAATTTGAGAGGGGGCTTGAAGGCCCACTGTTATATGCCTTCGCGTCATTTCTGACTTATGGCAACCCCAAGGCAAGTCTGTCATGGGGTTTTCTGGGGCCGAGAGTATGTGATATGCCCAAGGTCACCCAGTGGGTTTCCATGACTGAGTGGAAAATTGAACTCTGGGCCATTTCTGCACTGGACTGTTATAGTACTATTATTCCACTTTCAACATCCTCTGGAATCCTGGGGTTTGCAGTTTTGGGAGGGGCCTCAGGCACTGGGACTGCAACCCCATTTAGGGCAGATCCCTTGCCCCAGAGCCAGACCTGAGAACCACCAGTCCACAGAGCGTCTATCTTACTGGGATTCACTTTGTTGGCCTTTATCCAGGTCATTTCAGCATTCAGATCCAGCTAACTCTCATGACATGGAAAAATAGATTACAGCTTCCCTAGGATCTTGAAGAGTTTGACCGTAATTCATACATATGATTGAAGAATTGGCCTCATCTTAATAAACTTGAAAATAAGCTGGATTTTGTCTAAATAGCTCTCCAACATCTTGTCAGGGCTGATACTGATTCATAAAACATGACTGAGGCTGCAGCACTCAATTCAGCTTGAAGATTGCAGAGTCATTTTTAATTAAACTTACATAAATTACCGAAGGATTCAGGAAGAAGGATAAAATATGAAGGTGCCCCACAAGGGGCTTTTGAATATATATACTGTATAACCACGGAAATCTGTTAAACAGAACATCCTGTTTTAGTTTACCATAATGATAATGATCTCTGGTGAGGAATTTGGTGGATTGTGAATGGAATCATAAAACTAAAATAACAGTCATTGATGATACCCTCTAGGTTCTAGTGTTGGCAAATTGTAATTCTTTCACATATTTCTTTAAGAACCCCAGGTGGTGAACCCTCACCTTCCATCCAAACTTACAGCTTCCACACATCACCAATCCTTGCAGAATTCTTCAGCTCAGTCTCCTCATCCTGGCTTGCTAGAAAGACAAACTCACAACCAAGCCCCCAGCGTGGAAAGCTCACCTATCCAAAACAGCCCGTGGAAAGAGACCAGTCTGGATAAACCCTATGAAAAGCCCAAGAAATCTTCAGAGCCTAGCAGTGTTCCGAGGTAAAGAATGTTAGCTAGTTTTTCTCTACCTTTGTTGTAGGACACTTTTGACTGATCTTTAAGACTAGGTTGAAATCACCGTAGCCTTAGAGCAAGCGATATGATAGCAAGTATCGTACAGTGCAGCTGTTGATAATGAAATGCATTACCTTGAGGCCATTGGATCAACTGTCCATTCATTCATGAACTCTTAGTAATCAGATTAGCCTGTCATACTGCAATAATACTCATCTACCTTAAAAGGTTGTTAGAAGAATTAAATTAAAATAAGGTATTTGCCAGGCTTTGAGCATTTAGGGAAAATGTGATAATTATATTAATTCCAGTGGTAAACATTAGGAAGAACTTCTTTACCATAAGAGCTGTTGAACAGTGGAACAGTTTGCCATGAAGTATGGTGGACTTTCCATCTTTAGAGGTCTTTAAGTTGGATAAGCATCCCTTAGGAGTGCTGTAAGTTAAGTATTTGGGCATGGCAGGGGCTGGACTAGATGACATTTGTTTCCAAGAAACTATGGTACAATGATCCTGTGATAGAAACTGAGCATATATTTATGATTAGTAGTGTTTGTAGGATTCACTTGTTTCTAAGATCTTATGTGGAAGAGAAACCAATGAAACATTAGAGGCCAGGTTGTTTGATTTGCAGTAAGCAGCTGCAGTACGTGGCACTTTGATCTTTTTGAGAAACAGTATATTGCTTTCAGGTTGAGTGTGGTAATGTTGAAAGGCAGTATTTCAGTCTTCCAGATAAAATAAAATAAAATGTGATTGATTGATTGATTGATTGACCAGCTAACGTATCTTTGCTTTTAAAAATATGCAAATATACAAAGCATTTTAATGTCCTGTGGGAAAAGGGTCTTTTCACAACCACTGAACTAGAGACTTAGCAGTTTCAACTGAGTAGTTAACTAAACCAGAATGGCTATCGGTCTTTGTAGATATACTTTAGTCTCTTAAAGAGAATGGCAAGTTCTAGGGGAGGAGGTCTGTACTCCTCACAAATTTGATGGCAAGCAAAAGCGATGGCAACTGGAAACTGAAGAAATAGGCTGCTTCTTAACTTGTCATTTCTCTGTGTATTCTTATAGCAGTCCAGGTGTGATGACCCAAGCTGTACCCAGCCCTGCTGCCCAGAGGAGAGCTGAGACTTCTACCTGCAACTTTGTTCCTATTAGGAAGCTGGAAGGGAGGATGCAGGCTGGTTCCAGTGCCCCACCAACACCAGAAATCATGGGAAGAAGAGCACAACCTCAACTGATAAGGTACTACGTGGTACTAGAAGAAATAGAGGACTTAGAAGGTACCATGCTTGTGTGGGTGATTTGCCCTCTTGTTGCCTAACCTCGCTTTGAATTTTGAACATAAGCAGACTCCTTGATGTTGCAGCACAAGATTGTGTGCATGTCATAATGCCATGCTTCCATGATGGCATTTCACAAATTTAGTATAGAACACAGCATTCAACACTAATAACCTTGAAGGGAAGTGAACAGTACTGATGAAATGTCAGAAGCCAGTGGAGAGGCAAATAAATATTAATTAATATTCAGTATTAATAAATATTGAAATAAAAACAAATGATACAAAATGAGTATACATTGTACCATTCTGGGTATTTTTCCTTCTTTCCTCTTTCTTTCTTCTTTGTCTTGGATAATTGGATTTAATAGCACAGAACTTTTGGGTGGGGTTAACCTCTGAAATTCGAGTTTTAGGCAGGAGGAACAGAACTCTGAGCATAAAACTTGTCTTACTTGAGCTCATAGATTTAGCTGTAAGAATTTTATGTTCAGCATGTTTGAGAAAGATTAGAATTACAATGCAGAGAAGGGTAGAGTGTGACCTGTATAGTAAGAGAGAAGAGAGATGGTTGGAGTAAAATAGCAGGGAATATGCCTTCCTTTGGTGCCACAACGTGTAACTTACCAAACATAAAGCCCACCAGCTGGGATCTGCCAGTTCTTGTCAACATTTTCCAAAATCATCCTGCCTCGTGCAGGCGTCAGTAATAGTTTAGGAAACCACAGAGCTGCTGGACTATGTCCCAGTCAGTCACTGTTTGTGCAAAAATGTTTTAGTGGTGAAGGACTGGCTACAGCTGGGCAGTTCTCCAAACAAAATATGAAGTACTTTGTATTGGCCCTAGCAATACGAATTATGGATTAGAGCACTGGGCAACAGGGGAAATTCTGATTTACCTTTTTCTTCATTTGTTTACAGCCTTTTGGTGACAAGGCCTTGGAAATAATTACTTTTTTTGGACAACAGGTCCTAGAATTGTGATTGTATGAGGAAGTGTGAGGGATCCTTCTTATAACAACCAAGGCCATGACCATGTTGGCTGGAGGATTTTGAGAACTATAATCCAAAAACAACAGCTTTTCTAAGCTCTGATTTTCACCCTCTTTTAGCTCCACATGTGGACTTTATTCATGATTAGATATTCATTTCCCGCAGCTAACATGAAAATGCCAGTTACATTTTTGTTGTTGTTGTATGCCTCCAAGTTGTTTCCAACTTATGATGACTCCAAGGCTATCATGGGGTTTTCTTGGCAAGATTTGTTCAGAGTGGGCTTATCAAGGCTTTCCTCAGATGCTGAAAGAGTGTGACTTGCCCAAGGTCACCCAGTGGGTATCTGTGGCTGAGCAGGGATTTGAACCCTGGTTTCCAGAGTTGTAGTCCAATGCTCAGACCCCACACAGTTACATAGCCATTCAATATTGTTCTGATCCTCATCATAATGCCCACTAGATTTTGCTTGATCAGATTTTGGTCAGTTGACCCCAAACTGCTAAGTTTCCAGAGAAAAGGCATTCGTATCAAACTTGTGTCAAATGAGGCACAAAGTCCTGGTCTTATTGAAGTAAGTAGAACAGTTGGCATAAATAAATTCATTATACCCTTTGAAACTTACGTTTCAGTATTCTGTATTCCTCTTAGCTGATTTTCAGATTTGGGATATAAGAGGGTGATATATTCTTGGTTGAGAACAAGAGCTGCTATAACATTTGGAGTTCTAACTATATTCTTATGCCATACAGGGTATGTTCATCCCGGGAGGCTGTGGAGTCCCACAGAAGAAGTGCTTTGCCAAGGCGACGGCCCACGTATTACACTGTCACTGTCCCTGAGTACTGCTTTTCTGCACCTAAGCCCAATCCAGCCATCAAACCACCCTTTCACTCTGCTTCGGAAGACAGCAATTCAGATGTTTCCAGCATTTCTTATACTACATCTGCAGGTAGCAGCAGTCCTGACATCTCTTTCTTGAAGCCAATGTCTTCAGTGCCCATAGAGGAGCCCTTCCAGACCCAGACCTGCAGGGGGCATGAAGCAGAACACCACTGTCAGTGTCCTCAGAAGCTGTTGTCATCTTCAGGTTGCTTCCCTCCTGTGGAGTATGTAGCTGATGGTCACCATCCTGCTGGGATAGAGTTCTGCCATGTTCGGCCATCTTTTCTGTCTGTCAGCTCTGCCCACTTGGCCTACAAGGAAGAGGTGGTGCCAGTTAGATTCCATAGGTCCATTGTTTCCCACAGTCGAGTGGTACGCACACCCTCTCTGAAGGACTGCCCCCCATTGGGCCCTCGAGCTCTCTCCAAGTCAGTGGTGACAGAAGAGCTAAAATCATGGCATGAACGGACCCGGTTGCGCAATGCACGGCCACAGTCACTGGACAGGCAAGGGGCTTTCCGCATGCGCAGTGGGCCAGGCAGAGAGGTCCACTCTGCACGTTCCATGGGACAGCAAGTTCAGGTAAGATTTAACTTTGGGGAAAGGAGAACCAGGTTCTTCCTTTCTGTTCACGATCCCATAGTTCCTTTAATAAACCAGCTCCCTTAGCTAAGAGTGAAAGCAAATGTGTTAATGCCAAACATGTTAACCTTTTCTCACAAATCAGGAGTGGGCAACTGTGGTCCTCCAGATGTTATCAGACATTTGCTGGCATCCTGTTGGTTAGTCCCAACTCGAGTAGGTTCATTCAATCAGTTATTGAATGGTGAGACAGTTTTTAAGTAAATATCAACTGTTTAGTGGTTCTACTCTAGTTAGTAAAAGGATTTAACCCAGTAAAGCCCAGAATCACTCAGCATTGGTGAACATGACTGATGGGACCTACAATCCAGCAATCTTTGGAAGGCTACCCTTGCTGACCCTGTCATAAGCAAATGAGTGTGTTAATCCCTTAAAACGTCTGTATAGCAGCTGGGTGCATTTTTCATGGTGGCTGAAGGCTATGGATTGAGTTTCGTGAGTACTCAACAACAGAACTGTAGGAACAACAGGACTGTAGGAACAAGCCACAGTGTTGTGTACTCATACTGCAGATGTCTTGAATATGAGATCCACATCATTGCTTACCTTACT
Source organism: Cyclura pinguis (assembly GCA_030412105.1). Taxonomy (NCBI): domain Eukaryota; kingdom Metazoa; phylum Chordata; class Lepidosauria; order Squamata; family Iguanidae; genus Cyclura; species Cyclura pinguis. The sequence continues at coordinate 67,811,969 of CM059602.1, read as the reverse complement.
GTACTTTTTAAAAAAAATCAGCCCATTTTGGCTTTCTTATTTATGACATACATACTACAGGCTTCCCAACTTATCTGACAGGTTAGAGACCAGAATAATGTCAGAAAGTGGAAATGGTCAAAAAGTGGAACCCATCTACTGTAGGGAATATGAAGATTTATGGAGGCTTGCTTGAAACCAACCACACTTTATGCTGCTTGTAAAGTCTCTCAGCTGGCTTGGTGCCTCCCCCCCCCCCGACTCTCTTTGCAAACATGAAGGAGCAGAGGAGCAGAGCCATGTCAGATTAATGGAATTTGTCCTTAATTTGGAAGTGTTGGAAGAATTATTTGCCAGATAATGAGAGTTGAAAGGCAGGGGCTTCCTGTATTTCATTTGTTTATGAGCAAAAGCTATTTATTTGTGCATCTCTACAGTGTGTGTTGGTTGAAGCAAGCTCGGCAGAAGAATACCCAGACACACAGCCTATTTCGCACAAGTGGGGACCCACAAGAAAGACTAGCTGCCACAACTGACTGTCTTCTCAGACAGAATTTCGCATGCCTGAATGCTGCTGCGAACAGCCTATAAAATAATACTGTGCTTTTCCTCTTCTCTCCTCATGGGCTTGATGACTGTAAGGGGAGTTGTTCACTCAGACATTCTCCCATGTAAAAAGAATGAACAAGGTCATGAAATCATATTGTGTAGCCCCCATCCAGCCTCAAACGTGCATGCCAGTCATGCACTGAGCAGCCCTTGGACACATACAGATACATGCGGCCACCACTCCTTAACTGGGATCGCAGGGATGTCAAGTAGCCCAGTCCTACCTATGTGCATCTGAGTATATGTACGCATGCAAGGCTCACATAGCTAACAAATGTGAAGCAGGTGGGCAGTACATATGTTAGTGGGGTGGTACATGTGTTAGCTGCATGTGACCCACCCCCCCATACTCTTTCAGTGTGTGAGGGTAAAGGAGTGATAAAGGAGTGAAGTTGCCTTATAGCTGGGCTGCAAGGGGTGCTTACAGGTGGCATTCCTGGTTTCTCTGACATTCTGCCACCATGTGACAGATTTAAGCTTGTTTACTTTTTTAAAAATGGAGATGCCATAGTCATTTTACATTTAAATAAAACCTAGTATAGTCACTGAGAGACTGAGGTGCCAGGGAGATGAGTATGATGAGGTTGTTACAAATGCTAAGCATTATTATGGAGTTTTCAAGGGATCTGCTTCTAAATATTTAAAGATAGGCTGGTTGATAGGGGTTCCTTTTTTGAAACATTTTTCTTTTCTGATTGCTCTCCTTTGTATCTGATGGGAGTTTTAAAAAGGCACAGAGGTTTTTGTGTATTCAGAGAGCAGTTTCATTTAAGAAATACTGCTGTTAATCTGAATGGGCTTTATTTCGTAGAATCATAGAATCATAGAGTTTGAAGAGACCACTGGAGCCATCCAGTCCAACCCTCTGCTATGCAGGAACATACGTCAAAGCACGTCCAGCCTCTGCTTAAAAACCTCCAAAGAAGGAGACTCTACCACACTCCGAGGCAGCATATTCCACTGTCAGACAGCTCTGACTGTCAGGAAGTTCTTCCGGAGGTTCAGGTGGAATCTCCTTTCCTGCAGCTTGGAATCCATTGCTCCTTGTCCTAGTCTCTGGAGCAGCAGAAAACAAGCCCACTCCCTCCTCGACATGACATCCCTTCAAATATTTAAACATGGCTATCATGTCCCCCCTTAACCTTCTCTTCTGCAGGCTAAACATCCCCAGCTCCCTAAGCTGTTCCTCATAGGGCATGGCTTCCAGACTCTTCATTATTTTGGTCGCCCTCCTCTGGACATATTCCAGCTTGTCAATATCCTTCTTGAATTGAGGTGCCCAGAACTGAACACAGTATTCCAAATGAGGCCTAACCAATGCAAAATAGAGTGGTACCATTACCTCCCTCGATCTAGACACCATGCTCCTATTGATGCAACCAAGAATTGCACTGGCTTTCTTGGCTGCTGCATCACACTGCTGACTCATGTTCAGCTTGTGATCTACCAAGACTCCTAGATCCCTTTCACATGTACTGCTATCCAGCCATGCGTTCCCACATCCTATATTTGTGCATTCCATTTTTTCTGCCTAAGTGTAGGACTTTACATTTGTCTCTGTTGAAATTCATTTTGTTAGCTTTGGCCAAACTCTCCAATCTGTCAAGGTCATTTTGAAATTTGATCCTGTCTTCTGAGGTGTTAGCAACCCCTTCCAGTTTGGTGTCATCTGCAATTTTGATCAGCATGCCCTCTACTCCTTCATCCAAGTCATTGATGAAGATGTTGAATAGCACTGGGCCCAGGACAGAACCTTGTGGCACCCCACTAGTCACTTCTCTCAAGGATGAAAAGCAGCCATTGGTGAGCACCCTTTGGGTTCAGTTGGTCAACCAATTACCAATCCACCTAACAGTAGCCCTGCCTAGCCTGCATTTTATAAGCTTCTTTGCAAGAATATCATGGGGGAACTTTGTCAAAGGCCTTATTGAAGTCAAGATATGTTACGTCTACAGGATTCCCTTCGTCTATCAAGCTCGTAACCCTATTGTAAAAAGAGATAAGATTAGTCTGGCATGACTTATTTCTGAGAAATCTATGTTGACTTTTAGTGATTACGGCATTGCTTTCCAAGTAATTACAAACTGACTGTTTAATGATCTGCTGTAGGATCTTTGCTGGTATTGATGTCAGGCTGACTGGGCAATAATTATTTGGGTCCTCTTTTTTTTTCCTTCTTGAAGATATGGATAACATTTGCCCTCCTCCAGTTTGCTGGGATTTCTCCTGTTCTCCGAGAGTTCTCAAAGATTATTGCGAGTGGTTCAGAAATGACTTCTGCCAGTTCTTTTAATATTCTTGGATGTAATTCATCTGGCCCTGGAGACTTGAATTCATCTAGTTTAGCCAGATATTCCTGTACTATTTCTCCACTTATTTTCCCTTACTGATACCGTCCCATAGCTACATTTCACTGATTATATGATAACATTAGTGTTTCCAGGAGGACAATATCCAAGTGAAAGAAAAAAAATAGAGCAACAAGTCCCTGTTCTTGCACTTTGGTTTGGAATTGGGCTTAGCCAGCCAATCTATTTCCCCCTCCAAACCAGGACAATTAGTTTATTCTGAGTCCAGTTCAGACCACATTGTTCTCCTGATGACATCATTGGGAGCATGACAGAATCTGATTATTATCCTCCCTGGGATGCTGAATTCCCACTTTCCCACTTTAGCTAAGCTGAATGTAGCAGCAATTACAAAAAAAAAACTAGCTCAAAATCCCCCACCTCCCATTTCCCCCTGTGGCAGCTGAGGGTGTCTTGCTGCCCCTCTCACTGGTGCCTTCTGGGCTGGTGCAGAAGCAGTATCTCAGTTGCCAACATCTTTGGAATATGGCCTATTTCCCCCAGGTGACTGGAAACCCAAGGTCTCTGACCTCTGGGCAGCCAGAGAGGGAGGGAGTCATTCAGTGAGAACCTTTTTCTGACATTTCTGCCAAGATAAGTAAGAGGGAAGGCAGGAGGGTGGTCAGAGGGGCTCAGAATGCTGCAGCTCAGGTCTCATATTGAAGAGGAACATTAAAGATCATTCATATTTGCATTCTAAACTTGGGACTCAGGCCTTTTCATGAAATCATTACAACAAAAGCAGGAGCCAATGGCCAGAGTCCTTTTGGTAACCTGGGAATAAGTGAGTATAAGTCCTTTTTTGGATGGTGTAGAAGGATATATTCAATACATTCTTACAAAACTTCTCTCCTGATCCTCCACTTCCCCAGAAGGCATATTGCAGTACTGTAGCTGGGGAAAGAGAGCTGTTGACACTTTCCCAGATGAAGGTCCAGGAGAGTGATCCCAACTCGCAGCTGCAGAACTGCTATCTAGGCACCTACCATCCTCCCTGGTCAGTGAATGACTGTTGTAGAGTGCTCCATCGCCTGGAAGCTGCCTTCTGGGCGGAGGCAGGTTGGTTGCAGAACTGTGTGGATAGAGCACTACTGTCTACCTGTAGGATGTAGGATCCTGCCAGTTGAAGAAACAAACCAGGCTATTAGTTGAGGGCAAGTTGCAAATAAGGCGGGGGGGAGTACATTTCCAGGCCCCTAAAAAAATAGTGTTTGTCGGTGAACATTTGACAGAAACTTAGGGCTAACTGATGATCATACCATAATGCCTGCAACAGTGCCCCTGTGCCACTTATTTTTTCTGAAAAAGCAGTGCTAGGAAAGAGGGATGTAGAGTAGAAATAGAGTGAAAGTAGAAGGATTGCTTAATATTTTTTCCCATCAGGCACTGGGCTGCTTAAAATAACCCTAAGTTCCATATATATGCATCTGCAGTGGAAAACTGTTTGAATATTCAAAATTATTCATGAACTGGAAATGTCTGAATCAAAGTCTAACAAGTTGCCTAACGTTCATGGTGAAGAGAAGGATTATTGTGTTCTCTTATCATATAGTTAACAAATATTATAAACCATAAATATTGTCCACTAGATTTCTTCCGAACTCCCTTCTTGTTAGTCTCAGCAAAATACAGCAAGCCACCAACCTGTGAACTCCTTGTTCACGTGCTTCTCGGAGAGGTTGTTAGACATAACATGTTTGTGTTGGTGATGCTCCATTTTTCTGAGGGTTGCTTCAAAGGCACAGTCTTCTGGGAATTTTGTACAGTGTACTTTCTATGTTGCTTGGGAAATATACTCAATGAGAGGTGCTCTGTGTGATATACTTCCTGGTTTTGGCTTCATGAATTATGTCCTCTACACGTATGAAACTGTTGCACAATGGAACACAGCTCCTTGGGCATCTCCCTAGCTTGAGGCACAGGGAAGGCGCCCAAGCCATGCAAGTGAGAGCTTGCCTCTTGGATTCCTCCCATCCTGTTCAGTGCTTACACCCCCTCTTCTAGACAGGAGTAATAAAATTTTAACCTAGCAAGTGTGAACTCCTTAAGGAACTCTCTGCATGAGCAAGAGACAAGTCTCTGAATTGCACATTTGTGTGGTTTGTCCACTTAATCCACTTTCATTTGAACTCAGAAGCTGCCTATCAATCAGATCAATTAACATAATGTACACCTGTGGCAAGACAATGATTAATGGTGACATTCCACCATTGAGGCGTATGTGCTTTTTTGGGTGGCTTGGCTTGGTGAGCCTTAGAGGTCAGAGATTGGCTTGGGGAGCCTTGGAGCCCAACAATCAGATCGGTCAACTTCAGATAAACCTGTGGCAAGGCAATGAGTAATGCTGATATTCTAATACTGAGGCATATGTGCTTTGTTGGACAGCTTGGCTTTGTGAGCCTTGGAGCTCAGAGTTTCAGGGGAAAGATTTGTCTGACTTCAAATCTTCTTTGCGTGATGAATTGAAGTGTATGGTCTTGATTCTGTAAAATGGAGAGAGGGGAACTCCCTTGTATCTAGTATAAACTATTATTGCTGATGCTGCTGTTTCTGTCCTGCCTTTTTCACAGATTAAGACTCAAAGCAGTTTAAAACAATTAAAAAGACATAATTAAAAACCTACCAGATAAAAAGTTAAAACCAGATTAAAACATACATGTTTAAAAACACAAACAAGCATAACAAATAGCAATATCCAGTGCATTGTGTAAGATGGGCTTTATATAGTCAACCATAAGAACTCTTATTCTTATGATTTTCTTGTATGATTGTCAAATGAGGTGGATTCAAGTCTGCTAATGCCACATTAGTCTTCCACAAGGCTCTTTATGGATGTTGTGGCAAAAGACTAATCTAGCAACTTTTCTAGAACTTATAGCAGCTGAATTCTACCTTTATAGGTACTGGGCATTTGGTTGTCATGCACATAAGAAGGAACATTGGAGGCTTCAATTTCAGTTGTGACACACTTCATATCTAGTTTTAGTAGCTCTTTGGCAGCAGGGGGAAATGTTTGTCTCCTTAAATGCCAATATTGATGTTTGTCTCCTTAATGCCAATATCGTGCTCTGGCAGAATACTTCTCTACTCCTGCTAAAATCAAAGAACTTTTAATCTGAGTTGATTAATTCTGTCCTGCTGTACTGAGTTACAACTTTTCTACATACTGTATAAGTTCTAAATGTTTGTTTGCTAACAGACATCCAGCTTTTTAAGTGAATTGCTTCAGGAATGTAACACTATTGAATATAAGGAAGAGCACAAAAACTATTTTTCCCCCTGGGTTCCTTATAGGAGTGGAACTGATTTTATAGGAAGAGCAAAAGAAATCACATTTTCCTAACACAATAAAGATAATAAGCAAATGTGAGCCGTAGCGTGTGTTTTAATATTTCCTTAATGAAGGCATTTCTCTCTAGTGGTAGTGGAGTTGTTACTGGTGGGCCCCCCTCATTAAAGGTCTTGTTATGATTCTTGCAGGTACCCCAAATCCATATCCTGAAACGCTCTCCGGATGGAGCCCCTGTGCAAGTCTACGTGCCAGAAAATGGTGAAATCATTACTCAGGTCTAGAGGCCACTGAATCTACCCACTTTGCAGAATTCGGCATTGTCAGCAGGCTGACTACCTAGTGCATCAGGTTGCAGAATGAGAAGGATTTGGACCAACTATGACCTTGAGTCTACAACTTTTGCTGTTTGAGAGAACATTAAATTCTCAGAAGCTTGAAGAAGAGAGTATACTTCAGGATTTCCCTTTGATTATCTGACATAATGGATTTGCCATTATGGATTTCTCACCCAACACTTGGGTTTCTTGTGCTGTGTAGAATGCAAAGGACATTAAGAACTTTCAACACTAACTGGTGTTTGCCTACATGCCTATTTATTCATTTCTGTCTGTGTGGAAACATCTGGGGGTATCTGTAGGTAATGACAGCAAGATTAATCTAGAGACCCTTTCATCGCTTCTAAGGGAAGAACCACCTCTTGCCTGCCTGATTTCTTTCTGTTCTGCAGAAGTGGATTGTACGTGTGTCCAAATCAGCTCTTCTAATTCTTAGATTTGAATCCCCTGGTCTCTTATTCTTACATAAAATGGTGTGGCACAGCAAACAGCCATGAGTTCAAGTAAGCCTTCCTGAATGTAGTTTAACTTGTACACTCCCAGTCTACCATTCTGTCTTGCTATGAAGGCTGCTGTAATTCAAAATTCTTTCTGTCTCTTCAGTCCTCTGTGTGAATTGCAAAGTCCTTATTTTCAGTTTTAATGGAAAATTGTGCTCAAAAAGAGCTCCATTTTCACAGGTGAAAGATAACATGTTGCTCTGCTTTTGTAGGTATTTAACCTTCATTGCTTCATGGAAGCAAAGATATCTTTCCTCAAAGTTTTTGTTATGAAATTTTTTTTTTAAAAGTCTAGTCATATTTTCCTTTTACTGACCAAACTAGAGGTTTGTCTTATTGGAAGACAGGAGAGCAGTCAATGTACAATAAAATAGGATTGTACTGAACTCTGGTGCAAAGATATTGGGCAGGTCCCTCACACAGAAACCAACTGAACATTGCAAAAGAGGTATATGTATGTGCCTTCAAGTAGCCTGTTGACTTATGGCAGCCCCGTGAATTTCATAGGGTTTTCTTAGGCAAGAAAAACTTGAGGTAGTTTTGCCAGTTCTTTCCTTTGAAATAGAGCCTACAGCACCTGGTGATCGTTGGCAGTATCCCATTCAAGGACTAACTAGGGCTGACCCTGCTTTGTTTCCAAGATCAGACAGGATCTGGTGTCTTTAGGGCATTTAGACCCCATTCCAAAGCATAGCAGGGATCATTTCTGACCAGGATCGAACTTCATAGGTTAACAATTTCAGCTATGGGCTCAGCATATCTTGATTCTGCCTCTCTGAGCATATGCCTGTCATTTTTGGCCACTCTAAGACTTGATTTACTACAGAGCTCTCATATTTTTGGTAGAGCCTTTTTTTTTAACATTAAAACAATTTAAACTTCACTATAGTCATTCAGTGGCTTTTTTTGGCCTCCACATTGTACTACTGAGAATTACCCATTTTGTGCTAACAGTTTCCCTTTGCTTTTATAACAGTTGTGTGACAGGAAACCCAGTTGGTGAATGTCTTATTGCATCTCCATTGTGGGAGAAAAGTCACACAAGTGATCTGCTGAATGTTTCATTGTCCTTCTGTTAAAGGCACAGGAATATCTTGCTAGAATGCTAACCCTCTATGTGCTGACCCATACTTGCAGTCTCATGATCCTGTGGGAGCAAAATGAGAAGAAGTCAACTTTTTCTGATACAAAAAAGTATCTTCCCATTCTCCAAGAGCGTGTCAGTGTATTAATATTGATTTCCCAGCCTCTCAAGCCCACTTCTCAAAAAAATTCCAAAATGTGCCCAACCTTGGTTGAAATAGTTATGGAAAAGCTCTCTTGCTACAATGTCATAGTGCTATTATCCCATTTAAATTGTGATGGCAATATCCTAGGGAACTCTTGAGATTTACAGTTTTTGAGGGGCATTTAGAATTCTCAGCCAAAGAGCTCTTGGTCCTCCTTAAACTACAAACCTCAGAATGCCACATAAATGTTGTTATGGCAGTTCAAATGGAATATAGCACTATAACAATGTAGTGGGATAGGGCAGTAGGTTAACTTTGTCATGGTTAAAGTGGTACTAAAACCACTGGATGTAGTCTCCTGCACCTGCTGCAGGTGCGGGTGAGCTCGCGCTGGCAGCAGGAAACTCCAGAGAGGGCAGTTGCCAACTCCCCGCACTCCTCCCGCCATTGTGGGTGCGGGTCCATGCCAGTGGCAGGAATGTCCAGGGAAGGCAATTGCCTGTTCCTTGCCTGCCTGCCCCCCACCTGGGTGGGTGTACCTACCAGGCAGAAGCCTGTAAGGAGGGTGCCCTATTCATGATTATTTGACATTCACTAGGGATTTGTGTCCCTATCCCTCATGAATGTGGAGGGCCTACTGTATTCCTTTGGATTCTGAAACTTAGTGAAATTCACCCTACCCATTTTTTAGCCCAACTTCCCCATCTTAAGCGCTAGAAACTTTGCTTTAAAAAAGAAAAGAAAAAAACAGAGTCTCAATGAAGGCATGCTTATGCAGTATTCCATCCGTTTATCTTTGGATGAATCATGCTTTAACTTCCTGCTGCTTACTATTGGGCCATTTCCAAACACCCAGCTCTCCATAATACTTGTCTTTGTTTCTGTGGTAAACTAGGGGTGCCAAACCACTAATAAAGGTACATGATCAGTGAGGATGTACAATGTCTGCAATGCACATTGTCCATGGTATTAACCAAGTTGTAGGAGTTTTGCCTCTGAAGTGCCTGTGTCTGTAACAGTTGTCTCTGACTCAGCAGTAAACAGTGTTAAATATGTTTTGACCCTTGGTCTTGAATAGAATACATTATTTAAACTTCATGTTCTGATTGACACTTCATTGTTTATTTGTCTTTGGAAACAGTCAGTGTTTTCTTTGAACCTCAGAGGCATATTCTAGTTTAAGTACGGAAGAAGTACTATTTGCTTATGAAGAAGATGTGGGTCTCAGGCTGCCTCTTAATTCTGCTTAGTTCATTTCTTTCTGGCTTTGTTTGACATTTTCTACTAAACTGAAGTCACTTGCTCAGACCCACATCAAAAAACAAATTATTCATCACTTTAATCTTCATAATATTCAGAGAACTTTTTGTTCTTACCTCATCACTAATGCCCCGTTCTTATTTTTTAAAAAAATGATTTTTCAGATTTCATTTTCATAAATTTATTTATTAAGAGGAGAAACAAACACGTTCATTGGAAAACCATGTACATCCAGAATCTTAAATAACTTACACTATTTACACAGAGGTATAAAATATTACATACCTTATCCTTTCATACATACACACACATACATACAAAAGACCATTATGCCAGATGATAACATCTCCTCACAGAATCCCCAAACAAGCACCAGCCTTTTGTTAAAAACACACACCAAAAAACAAAAACACAATCCTTTCAGGCCAAGAAAAGGCACATGCTTTTTGAAAGTAAGTCTTGTTCACAGAGACCAACTGGTGGAGCAAACCAAGTCTTAGGTTATTTATGTGCATAAGGATCTTTCCTACAGTCCCTCTTCTTGGGATGTAGGGAAATTGTACATTATTTTATCACCAGGAGGCCTCTCTTAATTGAAAAGTTGTGCCTTTGGGACACCACGTTAGTATGGCTGAAATCTCCTAGTGATGCTGGATGAACTAAGAAGATTATGTAAAGCCACCTTTGAGTCTCATTACAGTGTCCCATTGATGAAAATCAATAGGCCACTAGAAACAGATGAGATTTTCAGCTTTTGTTATTTTTAATCCTTTCCACCATGTGCTTCAAGTACTATCCCCAGGAGGGCAAACTCTACTTAACAATTCCAATAAAGCGGCTCCTCCAGACTGCACCCAATTTCAATTTCTAGAGATTTGCACTTTCTGCCACATCCATGGGAATAGGAGTAGAAGGAAAGAAAGAAAAAATGGCTGGAGGTTTCTTCAGTATGAGGAAATATGATCCTTTACCCTAAGTGCTAAAAATGGCACTGAGGATCATGAGACTATATGGCAATATGGTCAATAAATTAACAGGTAAGAAGAGTGCCCTCTGGCAGACTGTTTCAGTTAATATCAAGTATTATTTTACAGGACATTTCATATTCTTGGTTCTACACAAACTTCCTACAAAAATATAGGAAGGCTTTAGGTGAAATGTGTGCAGCTAATTCACAATCTATTCCTAATTTTTTTGCAGGCAAAAAAACATTCACAGGTGATTACAAGCTTCCCTAAATACCAGCTGAGTTAGCTTAGGTAGCTACGTGAGGGGAATGGGAATTGTGCCAATTTCTTTACCAATGGAAGATGGTACCTCTTCCAAGACTTGAACAAGTGCATCTTCTATCTCAGTCCAGAACGACAGGTCAAAAGACTAAAAAGACAACATGATTTAATAAAAATCCGGCTTAACATTGAAGAACAGCTTATTCAAATGGTGCAGCTGGTGGAAATACAGCAAACCTTGGACTTTAACATCACCAGCCAGCTGTGAAGACAAAGCACAGAGCCCAGCTGTTCTCAACATGCCTTCATTTTGAACTCTTTAATTCAGAAACCAGGGTCAGTGATAATGTGCATTCCCCAGACCAATTCAAGTTTCATTGACATTAAAAACAAACAAACAAAAAAGCCAAATACCTTAGACCATGAGGTAGGTTAACTCAAAACAAGTCCTCACCCTCTTCAAATCATCCACTCTCACACAAACCCCTCTCCTTCCTGCTATCCCCTCCCCCAAATAATGCACAAGACAATATGCAGAACCTTTTGAACACTCATACAAAATTACAGTACAACTTCCTACTCGGAAGGATCCGCAGCTTCAGCACATCGAAGTGGGGTTTTCACAATGCCTGTAAGTGGACAAAATTTACAGCCAGCCCAGTTTATTAGAGCAGAAGACTCCTACAAACCAGGGGCAATGCTGTCAAAGAACCTGAAGCATCCCGGAGGCAAGATCATTTCAGCCTTCTTGTCCACATTTGCCTACCAGTGCGCTGCTTTTCCAAAGTCTGCTGGCCATGAGATGAATTTAGTCTGATGTGGGATGAGAGTTCAAGTATGAAATATATTACCATCCAAGTGAGGGAAAAGAGAACTTGATAAACTCTCTGGTGAGGACTGGGCAGCTCTGCTATGTTCCACACTGGTGAAAACTGCTGTTTCTCTCACAGAGTAATTCTTACACCAAGTGCTTGAGCCAGTGTTAATCAAGTGGATTGAAAAATGTCCAGTGAAATTCAAGCTGAGTGAAGTACAGAGAGCCAAGCCTCTCCTGCTTATCTTCCTTATGATGACAAGAATATAAATATGAACAAGCCAATATCTCTGAACTCCAAATAGGTGTAAACAAAAAGAAGTGGTGTGGTAGTGAGAATAAGGACGCAGGCTCATTTTCTTCAAGGGAAAGTTTTGTCACCCCTCAAGATACAGGGATGTATTGCCATACCCTTCTACTAGAAAGTTTTAGTTTCTTACCCTGTTTGAAAGCTGAGGGGGAAACTCGCCACCATCACCATGACACACACACTTTTCTATTTCCAGATAAAGAGCCTTTTTGTCTGTAGTAACACCTATTTTGTGATTGGAAGAGAGCAAAGCAAGCAGCTCTATAGGCTAAAATGATTTTGAATTTGACAGGCAACTTGAGAAGAATTTTACTGAGAATCCAAAGTATATTCTTTTTGTTGCAATGGAAAAAGTGTCCTATATTATAATTCCTGTTTGAGGCTGAAATACAGAAACTAATTTTCCAAACTCAAAGAAATCCTGATGCCACAGAAGATAACTCACTAATTTTACAATTCTCATTGAAATAATGGGTTTGTGTTCTTTTAACGTGAGAAAGGCAATGTGGCAACCATCTGGTATTTCACAACAAAAACCTTTGGGCAATTCTACTTTTGGAATGAAAACTGAGCTATACCACATATGTGCTCAAATCAAGGTAGCTCTTCTTGATACCACTCCTTTCCACCCTTCCCCTATTTCAAAATAACAAGGGACAAAATACCTAACTAGAGCAAGAAATATGCTCTAAAATGTGACAATCAGCCAGGCAGGCAGCTGTCATGCTTATATTTCCTCTTGTCAGTTTCACTGTTAAACCATAAAGGCCTAAGCAGGAGACAGGCAGCTCCCTGGTAGTAGGAGACTGTAGGTATGGTTCTCGAAAGTGTGCAAGAATGAGGGAAAAATCTCTCACCTCTTTCCTTTAGAAAAAGCCCTGGCCTATAAATTGAAAAACCATCTGTTCTGCAGAGCTTGTCACCCATCTTGCAGAGGCCTATTTAGATGGCAAATGGATTCTGGTGACTTAAGAAACACTTTCAAATGCCTTAGCTTCACCTTTTTCCTTTGCTGGCAATTCCAGGTACAGTTTCATTTTATCCTTCAGTTAACATTGCAAAATCCTACCACACATGAAAATGGTAAAGGAAAAGAGATTCTTTCGCACCACCCAACCAAAGCACTTGCTGGTACACACAGTACTTAAAAACCAGGCTGCCATCTGTTCCTGAAGCTTTGAGAATGGGAAGCTAAATACTACATCTTAGTGCCAGAAAGCTAGGCTGAGCAAGGGCACTGCCTCTGCCTTCTTGTAATCCTTATTGTGGTCATCATGTCTAGTCTTTGCCCAGCTTCTAGGTGTTGCTCTTCAGTAGCTTCCTTGCACTCCAGAGCTTCACTGTCCAGTCACTGGAGAACAAAGGGGAAAAGGGTGAGAAATATGAAGCCTGTAAACCCAAAAGGGGAAAGGGAAGACAGAGGGCCAGACTAGACACTTGTAAAAGGCATGCTTACCTGGCCACATTCATTCTGAAACATAAAGCATATTGAAGAAAGTAACCACGGGGGTCCCCAGTCTAGTTTATGCCTTCTGCTGGTTTCCTATTCCAAATCCCTCAACAGTTGCTATTTGCCTCCTTCCCTCAGATTGTTTACTGCAAACAACACCACTGGAGGCAAAAAGCAGCTGGGGAGAAGGTTGGCAGGAAAAACAGCATGTCCCTGCCAAATCCAAGTCAAGATTCCTGTGCAACTGCCTTTGCCTTCAAACTAAAATGTGCCAGCATAGACGTGCTTTTTAAAGAGTGTGCTTAACGTTAACATGCCATTTAACAACAGTCTGTAACATCAGCTTTGGTTAATGCATCCAGAAGCAATAATAATAACAGAGGAAAAAGCCTTGGCCTCTCATCTTTTGCCCTTTTACAGTTCCCAAAGGCACTGGGGCTCCTCTACCGACAGAATCCCAACATCTCTGCTTACTGCAGAACAAGGGTGCAACAAGGGTGGCTTGGAGTGCCGCCTCAGGAAATCATGTGCCCCTTTCACTGGATAATACATCAAACCCAAAACGGTTTTACTGGAAGCAAGTTTCATGTATTTGGCAGATTGGGACAGCCTGCTAACTGAAGCATGCAGCCTTAGCAATGTGACCGTGATGGCAAATCAAGGAGCAAAGTGAGATCGGATTTTAATCTCTACTTTGGAGGTGGACTAGTAGGGGGTCATGCCTCCCATGGAAAACACCTTCACATGCTGCCCTAAAAGGAAAGAAAAGCAAGTAATCATTGCATACCGTTAGGAAGTAGCTGAGATCAGCTCGCAGAGAGAGGGGTAGGGTAGAGAAAGAAGTGGGGGAGGGAGAACAGAGTAAGAAAAAGTAAGCAGGAGAGAAGAGAAGAAGACAGGAGGAGGGTCAAGGCAGACTGGTAGCACGGCCCTTGATGGCAAGGACACGTCGCGGAAGGCAGGGGGTGAGCCCAGGCACGTAATTCCATAACTTTACCCGGCAGTCACTGTGGCACAGAGAAAGAGACAGAGAGAGAGAACAAGAGAAAGACAGAAAAGGAAAAAAGTGACATGGTCGGAAAAGAGGAGACCAGAGACTCCATAAGGAAGAAACTGAGTGATATGGCCTGGGTTGCCCTCCCAAGGGATGCCCACTTGCCAAGCTTTTGGTGCCTGTGTTGGACTCTCAGCAATACTGGAATCCCTCTGTGAAAATGGCACCATGGCTACCAAACGTCCCTCTATCTCTCCTCTTGGCTAGTGATTACTGAGATAAGCCACCTTACTGTCTCTTGGCCAAGAAAGTGACCATTAAAAAAAAAGTTGGCCAAGTACTAGTGACTGGCTATATCAAGGCATAATTTTGTAATGAGACATGCCCGAAATCTCTCCTAGGCATAATTATGTAAATAAGAGACCCGGACAGTACAAAATCGCCTTCCAGACATACAAGGAAGCTATGAGTAAAAGAAGTTTTACAGAGATTCTGTTCCTTGGTTTCAAGGACTCATAGTCATTGGCTCTGGCAGATTCCACAGCGTTGAGTGGACACTATAGAGGGCTTAATTAACAGCAATGGTTCACTATGGTTTGTCCTTCAATCAGGTACTCAGATTATTACCAGCTTATCTTTTAATTACATCTTGTATCTTGAACAGTCTAGCTAGAAGTACTGGGACTGAGTAGGCAAAGAATTTTGAGGATGTCTGTCCAGGGCAAAGAGCACTGCACCCCCAAACACGCACCTGGAAGCTGTGAATATGTGCTTGGAATTGGTGCAGATGGCGTTGATGGGGCTGTCATGTCCTTTGATGTCCCCAACGGGTGTGAAGTTATCAACATTCCAAACCTTCACTGTTCCACCACGGCAGGCGCTCAGCAGCATGGGCCGGCTGGGCACAAAGGCCAAAGCACAAACCCAGTCTTTGTGCGCATTAGGGATTTGCTAAAAGCAGAAATGACAAGGACTGTAAGTTAGCAAGAACTTGTTGTCATCATACCCAAGTCACTTTACTCACAAAGGCTACGGCAGCAGGTGAGAAGGTGGGGTTTAAAACCAAGCACAACAGAGAAAACTGGACATTCAACAAGAAGGGGAAATGAAACACTGAAGTTTATTTTGGCACCGTAACAGCAAGGACTTGCTGCTTGAACATACACCCCTAACAAATACAGAAGAATTCTTTCATAAGAGACTCATTCTCAATAGTTAAAACAGTCTTTTAAGAGATGGCAATATAGGAAAGGGTAAAAATGTATCCTCAGCTAGAGCTTGCAAGAGCCAGTGCAGCCTTTGTGTTGGGACTCAGGTGGGTCCTGCAAGCACTCACTAAGGGTGTGGCCCACTTAAGGAATCTCCACTGTTATTGCCAGTCAGCGACTGGAGATAACAATGGGAATTTCTGCCAGCCTCCAATGGACGGTGCTTGGGAGCATCCATAGATCAGACTGGACCATAGTCTGGAGGCTCCCCATCCCTGACTCCAAAGTGTACTCAAGCCTCTACATACCTGGATGAGCTCCTGCTGCTCTAGATCCCATTTCTTGATCCCATTGTCCCTGGAGCCACTAAAGAGAATGTCTCCCTGAATAGCTAGGCACTCAATGCCATCATAATGTGGAGGCTCAAAGTTATGAGTGGGGCTAACAGTCCCACCAACTCCTTCAGCAATCTCAAACATCTGCCAAAAACAAAACAGAAAAAAACTTGATTTCAGACAAACTACCAAACAAAATTCAGGCTCAGTTTGCAGCAAACCTTAGGCTTGGTGTCCTGCTTTACTTTTGAAAAACTAGTGCATTCTCCTGCTTTGCTGTCCAACTGACTCTTCTCCTAAAAAGCAGAGAGCCAATAAATGGTAGCTGTGGGAACCTGGCTTTTAGGACAGCTACATTCTTTTCCTTTCTTTGAAGACAAAAGTAGAATATGGGGTGGATTTCGGCTCCAAGGACCACTTAATTTATTTCATTTGTACACTCAGACTTAAGTCTGCACTCTGAAATACTTCATATTAGTTCCACAATGGCCTTGGAGTGTTGCTTCATTTTACGCAGGCAGAGAGCCTCTTTCGCAGACTAGGAGATGTATAGGATGCCAAGACAGCAAACATTAGTGACTTGTAATAAGTATGACAGTTGAGCTTGTGGGATGGTGGTGATAGGAAATGTTAGTTTTTCTCACCGATAAATAAATAAGAAGCATAGATGGAAAAAAGAGAGCCTGAACTGCCAAGCAAAAAGAGACAAGCAATGCACTGAAGAAGTGTTTCCACCAAGATATTACTAATGTCAAATACCTTGACATAGTGGTCTTTGGATCCTGTGATGACCAGGTCATGATTACTTGGAGTCCTGTTCACTGTGAGACACATCACAGGACCAATATGGCCTGTTAGCTTCCCAATGGGCTGGAACCTAGCCAAAAGAGGGGGACAGGGCAGAGAGGAAATAGCAGTGAGAGCTTAACAGGTAGATTCTCGTATGTGAACCCAGATATTCTTTCCCCACACAAAGGCCCCAAATGCAAAAGACCCTAAACATGAAGGAGTTGAACTTGGGAGTGTGCCCAGGAACCCCTCAGTCGGGCAAACTGAGGAATTTGGCACAGCAGCACTTTGTTGCCAATGGACTAGGTTCAGACTGGCATCTTTAGTTATGGCTGCCTATCAATCAATCAGTGGATTTATACTAAGTAAGAATAAGTCTGGAACCACCCCCAAATCTGGAACTGCAGGCAGCCCAAACTTTTCTGCCTACAAGACAGGGAAGTTACTCTTGGTGATCTCCACTCACCCTCTGTATCCCCATACAACATGCAGTGAGAAGCTCACAGGTACCCTAGTTCAGCCCTTACAATTAGGCACCCTCCAGAGGTGTTGGACTACAATTCCTATAATTTGTAGACAGTACATTTGTTGCAGTCAAACATGCTGGAGGGTGGTGGTGATGGTACCAGGTTAGAGAAGGCTACTTTAGATAATCCTGGAATCCAGTTTTCCCTCTGACCTGTTCAGCTCCCAGATCCGGACAGAATTGCCAGTGGCTGCATAAAGAGTGGTGCCCGTGGGGTTAAGTGCAATCTGGTTGATCTGATGCTCGCCTTGCACGCTGGTGATGGTGCGGGTAGCAGTTCCAGCACAAGCATCGCCAGAAATCACCTGGCCTGATGAACTGAGAGAGAGACAGACAGACAGAGGTGAAACTAAAATTGAAATAGACAATGAAAGGCAATGGAGAATCTACCATTAGTATGAATAGAGCTGTGCAGCAGTTGCTCGGTGGGGGCGGGGGTAGCGAAAGAGGGTGAGTCATGACTTGAACTTGATTTCTTCCTCCTCTCTTTCTCCACCAGAAAGGCTAAGAAAATCTAAGAAACACACAATCCTTTTTCCTTCTGGTTTGAAGAATAAGCCAAAAGGTCTAATAAGAGACAAGCTAGCCATGACACACAATGGTTTTAGGAAATATGCAGCCAGTGAGAGTGTGCAGAGAGGAGGAACGCAAGATCAGCCGTGGACATTCTGCTCTTGCCACCATCCCAAATGGAACTGGGAGTTCCTCCCACTCCAATTAGCAGGTGTGGGGCTGTGATTCCATTCAGGATAGCTGGAGGCAAAAGTTTAATGCTCCTTTCCCCACCATAGTTCTGATTCAGCTTCCCAATCTGGCTATTTTATTTTTTAAAGAAGTCATACCACATCTAGTTTGACCTGTAGACATTGGGAAGCAGTGAAAAGGATGCCATTTGGAAGGGATGCAGAGTGGGACTTCATGACAAAAAAGAGGCAGCGCACTGGAGAACAGCCAGTTCTGCCAAAAAAACAAATGGCATAGAAAAACTGCCACCAGACTAGAAGTTAGTCTGCACTAGAAGGTAGTGCAGACACAAGCCATATCCTGGTTAGAGCCAGCTAAGCATAAAACTCTATTCAGCTACAAACACAGATAATGGAAGCAACCAGCCCAGTAGCAGTGTGGTGGTGGCGATTAGGCTGGTGGCATCCCTGGCTTTAGGGCGCACAATCAGCAGCCACTCTGGTTATGAGAGGGACAAAGTTGCATCCATGCACTGAGTGGTTAGTAAGCCAGCCTACTGCACTGTGGGAGAATAGGGAACTGTTTAGGTAAGTGGGTTACTATCAGGAGTTGTTCTGGTAGTGCCCCAACAAGATGCCAGGCATCATGCTACCCAAGTATTAGCTACTGTTAGCAATGGGAAGGAAACAGAGGGATGACACAGTTTCGCTAGCCTTGTCATGTAAGGTAGGGAGGGGGAAGAAATTCATTTGAACCACATTTCACTGTGAATCAATCTAATTCATATACCCCAAACCACTGCATAAACTGAAACACTCTTACTGTTCAGTATTTACACTTATCTGAATTCTGCAGTTCTCTAATCAAAACATGCATACAAAATGGATGTTAGCAAAAACATGGGTCCAAAAATGGACATCTTAGTGAAAATAATACATAAAAATGCTTATAGTAGGGGAATGAGTTATAAAAATGTACACTTTAAGAGAGCTGTGCATAAATTTTGTGCATAAAATGTGTCTGAATTTTTGTGTGTGCTGTTTGAAAGCTAAGTAACATGGAAATGGGATTAAACTGTAATACTGGAAAAAAGATCCCTATTCTCAAAGTGTAAGAGATGATTTGGCATAATGCATGATTATTGCTGACTGTGGCTAAGAATGTTCTTACGCTCCAGTTTGTGACCTCCTAAATACCTACAACAGAGTTTGGAAGAATTCTAAAGCATGGAATGGAGATCTTCCAAGTACTCACGTGAGAGTGCGGATACATTTTGCAGAATCTCGAATGTCCCACACTTTGATGTAAGAGGTAGAGACCGTGAATACCAGGCCAGAATGGCTGCAGTATTTTATGGAGACAACATTGTTTGGGTGGCCTTTCAAAGAGGCAATTTCCTGGCCAGTCACCAAGTTCCACATTTTGCAGCTTCGATCTTTGGAAAAAAAGAACACTTTAGCTGTGACAGTCTTGACCTTGCTTTCAATCCAAGAGCAGAAACCACTGTCATCTATGAAAGCCAACATAGTTCACCCACGAAACTAATATGTATCTAACATTTTTTAAAAAATGTGTGTATATAGCCTGTAAAATGGGAAACATCTAGTTTTAATTCTAATATCAAATCTGAATGGTCCAGAATACATAAGTCTTCCTTTTTTTCATGAGATCTGTTTTTATAAGTTTACGCAAATATGCAACAGTTTATTTGTGCTAGAAAATGAATAGAATGTAGTATTTTTAAAAGACATTAAATACTCATGCCTATACCTATAGAGAGCCTGCTTGAAATTGTCTGCACTCAGAATTTCTCACCCAGAGTTTGTTAGTTCCAAGCCATTATAGGCAATCCCTGTCCTTCTGTAAACACACACACACCTTTGGATCCAGAAAATAACAATTCGTCAGTAGCATCCAGGCACAGAACAGGCTTGGTGTGTCCCTCTGCCACAGAGATACACTGCAATGGGGCTGTCCGGGAACTCCTGGAGCCTCCCACTGGGTTAATGATGCCCCTTGCATGGGAGAAAAGGAAAGTTACTCAGAGAGGGGCTTCTTGCAGCCAGAGTAAGCAGACATTTTAATAGCAATCAAGCATGCACCAGGAAATTCACATTGCTCAGAAGACACGGCCTGCTAAAAGGGCCAGATCCAGATCAAGCTCCAAGAATAAAGACAGGCAGGCACATGCAAAATTAAGCTGAGGAGCACACCATAAAATAGTGGGCAAAACCCTCTGCAACATTAAGAGAGATGAGATGTCTTTCAATGGTGTTAATACCACTTTATAAGCTGACACACCCACTCTAATGTGTATATTGGACACATGAAATTCATATACAGGCTGTCATTTGCCTTAGCAATGAAACATAGGAAGTTGTCTATCACAGCTCCATGTGAATGAAGAACATCTACACTGACTGGCAGTGACAAAGACAGGAGTCTTGCCAGTGATGCCTGGAGATGTTAGAGACTGAGCTAGGACTTTTTATGTTCTAACACTGAGCTACAGCTCCATCTTGATTAATAGTCCAAATTCAGTATAGTTTCATTTGCTATTTTCCTTCTAAAAGGTTTTTCCCAAATGGAATATAAAATTTTCTTTGTGCAACATCAGGTTGCAATTTAAGATAGCTTTGCCTTAACAGCAGTGCAGCCAAGGGCCCCTGGCCTCAGTGTGTACATAAAATCTATTTTGTTCTTGCTCGCAATGACTGTATGGATGCAGAAAATCAGTTATTTTAGACATCTACTTGATCTGGTAAATGTATCAAGTTAAGTGTTCAGATGCATACACCCAAAAGAAATGGTACAATAATAAGGGCCCTTTTACATTACACAGTTATAGCACTATGATTCCACTTTAACTGTCAGGGCTCCAGCCTATGGAATCCTGGGATTTGCAGTTTAGGAAGGTACACTGAAGAGTTTGCAGCTAGAGAGCGCTACTGCTTCACTCCCCACTCCTCACCCCCACCCCAAAAAACAGGACTCCATGAAGCACTGGTAGTTAAAGTGGAATCACAGTGCTGTAATTGTATTGTCTGATAAGGTACACTGTTGCCTTACCAAATCAGGACCTCTTACTGAAGAACACCACCACTTGAGTTGTGCATTAAATAACTGCATCACTCTCTGGCTAACGTGGAAATACTTTTATTTTGCCTCATAAGCTTGGCAACAATCTTTGCGGGGTGCAATGCATTTTCTGATAAGAATACACGGGACAACTAAACAGGAGACAATTGGCTAAAGGCCATATTGGGTGAAAGTCAGAGGAGGCATAGAATTTTCTTTCCTTGTTTTGTGCCTTTTTACACTGGATCAAATTCAGTCAGGCACCTGGAAAGCCTGAACCCTTGAATGCAAGACAAAGGGTGAGGGCTAAGAGGAGGAAAATGAAAAACCCAAGGAATGCCTGAATCTTCTCTTCATGCTGCAATGTTCATTTTCCTGTTGCTGTTGCCAGCTTGGAAACATCAGATCAATGCTAAAAAGCAGAAAGAGGTGCCACCTTCACAGTAGGCATAGGGGTCTCCTGCCACAATGCAGTCCTACTATCCCTATCCATGCCAGCTGTGTCAAGCAGAGGAGACAGTAGAGGAGGTCTTGGGAATAAAGGTTGTGGGTAAGTGTTAAAAATCTTGGATACAGCAGTCCCTCCCTATGAATGGTTTTGATGATTTCACAACTGGAACTGGAACACTTCTGCTTCCTACATGAGGCATGTGGAAGTTTCAAACCTTAACATTCAGTTTTGTGCTGGCCTTGTAAAAGACAGTTGCCAAACTGAACTCAAAACGTCTCTTCTTGTTGTGCGCCTTCAAGTCACTTTATGGTGACCCTTAGCAAAACTATCATTATTTTTTTTTTATAAGATTTATTCAGAGGTGGTTTGTCTTTGCCCTCCTCTTAGTCTGAGAGAGTGTGACTTGCTCAAGTGGGTTTCCATGGCTGAGCAGGGATTCAAAACCCGGTTTCTAGAGTCATAGTCTAACACTCCAACCATTACACCACACTGGCTCATCATAACTTCTCACCACCACAAAATTTCTGAATACAAAAAGTGAACGATAACAGCCACCTGGGAAGAACTGAAATACAAATATTTAAATCCAATAACAAGTTACTGTTATGGAATAAATAAATGGCTTGGCAGTCAACTACCTGTCAGGTGGGCTGTTAAGGACCACTACAAATGGAGGGTGTGACAGCTGGTATACAGTGTTCTTTTCCCCCCATCTCCAGTCCTATGGCTATCTCAGATACTTTCAAGAAGGAATTTCATCACCACCACATATTCCACAGATTTCCACACCTGTTGTTAGTGCTCCATCCCCAGACCTTAACATGATGCCTATCTATCAGTGGCCTCCTAGATGTGCACAGGATTGCAAAGGCCAGAAAGAAATTGCTCACATTGGGAGGTTCAGCTAATGCTACTTGAATGACGGGATTAGAGAAGGAAGTAAACTGAAGAACAAATACAATTTTCATAGTGAAAGTACAGGTGATTAGTAGCTAAGCAAAGGTTTCTGACCACCCAGTGGAAGCATTAGCCTGTATTACAGCTTAAATACTTAAGAGTTTTTTAAACAAATGTTTGATCAAATGTAAGTAATAGTATATAGTGTTTTTTTTACTTTTACATCGTAACATATTACGCCTGACAGTACCCACAATGTCAAGACAAAGGCTCACCAGGAGTCCTAGGCAACCCCTATACTTGCAAGTGATACAAAAGCAACAGCTGCCTCCAGCAAGCAAAGAAGATTCCAAAATTGCATTTTCAGTATCAAAATTTATGGATGGGAAATTTAATAATGTGCTTGAGTGTTCCTGGTGGTAAGAACTGAATTAACAGAACAGATTTTCTTCCCTTGCACGGGCCAAGATATACAAACACATCAATCTTCAATGGGATTGGCTAATGTCTAAATTGTGCTTTACATCTCAGGTATTTAAAAAGAATGGAAAACCATTGTTATCCTACCTGTTACTGCCTTAACACAAGACCTAGTGACCAGAATAACTGCTGTCTATTTTTCTGCACTCAGAACTTCTAAAATAATCACAATACATGTCTGGAATGCATTATGCAAGCTAGAAGAATATACCTATATTTAGCTTCTCTAACATAACAAAAGATTTTAAAAAATGGAGCTAGAATGCCACACTGAAAGGGAACGCTAGGATCAATAGCTTTATGGAAGGATGGGCTCTGAACCTTGAAGAAGAGTTGCCTGCACATTTCCCAAACATCTTTCTACCACCATAGGACCAGAAGCTACTCAGAAATCTACACAATTCCAACATTTAAAACCAGATTCATTAAAATCATGACACAGTGACAATGCATGCAATGGTCAGCAGCTACCCTGGGTTATCGCTACACACATGCACTATCTGAGGATGCATTTTGCTGGCCCAAATCCAAAGAAGTTGGCAACTCTTAAGCTTTGGGCAAACAGACTAAAGCTTTCAAATATAAGTGTACTGTGGTTTGGTGTTAACTATATCACGTGCCCTAATTATACAGGCAGCAGTTGTTGGCCTCAGTGTGACCAGAGCAGAAACAACTTACAAGATGGGGGAAAAAAACATGTTGCTCCAGGTAACCTATGAGGTTGGGCTGGCTTTCTATTAGACAGCTGGGAAGACAAATCTAGTGCTCAGAAAGCAGTAGCAGCACAAAAGAAGAAACACCACACAAGGTTCGGTTGCATGCAGGTTTTAAATGCAGGGAAGGGGAAAGTATGAAAAAAGAGAAAGGTTGGGAAGAGTTATGTAATAATAAACAGTAAGTTTTATACCTCAGCACCTCCGAGACAGAGGAGTCACTGTCATCAGACCTAGGGGACAGAAAATTAGCAGGATTATGGGTAGTAAAACCAGGAGAAGGAAAAGCAGCAGCAAGAAGTCAGAAAAGGGAAGGTTGTTATTGCATCCAAGCTAGCAGGGCAGAAAAAGGACAGCACACCACAGAGAGAAAGGGGCTCAGAAGCAGAGGAACATGAATAGAAACCATTTGAGATTTCACTAAGCATTTCATCACATACAAGCAAACCTACTGTTACAGCTACAAGAACTAGAAACGGGCTTTGAGAAAAAAGATTCCCAACAATTATCACGCATGTTTGATTCTTCCAGAACAAGAACCTGCATTTTAGGCACATGCCAGGAACACCTACCCAAAGCTCCTGGGCACAGACAGGTGGCCAGCTTCTGAGCTACATTTATTGTGGTTTCCATGCATGAGGTATGTGGTATCCTCTGCATGTGATTATGGACATTGTGTTTACAGGGGTCATTCTACAAGAAGACATGCTTCTGCTGGTTACCCCAAGGTAGGTCCCAACAGGTGCTTGTCTTTTATTTGAAAACAGCTTATGCTCTATATGACATAAGACATCCCATTACATTAAACTGTCCCTGTGTCAATGATGCCACAGCTGTCATTGAGAAGACCTTGCATAAACTACAACACACATCAGAAGAAAAGATAAGAGACTCAAAAGATTCAAAAGCAAACCCACTGGTACTTAGAAGACAGGACACTAATGACTCTATTCTGAGATCTTATTCTTCATTTTTAATGGAGTTATATTGCATAAGTAAAGGAAGCTGTGGTCAAAAGCAGTGATAACTAAGCTGTTAAAACCTGAAAACAAAGGCAGATGGCCCTGACAAGGTTGCATGTATGGTTGGAAAGAACTTCCACACTTCTCAGCACCAAACTTGTTTCAAAAGCAGGCGGAAGTGGAGCTAGTGTACAGCAATGAGGAAGATTTTCTAGTCTTCAATCAGGGGTATGAATCATGAGGCCCTCGAAATGTTGTTGGAATGCAACTCCCAGCATTCTTCACCATTGGTTATGCTAGTTATGGCTGCTGGAACTTGCAGTTCAAAAATATCTTAAATGTCGTATGATTCCCAGCCCTACTTTATGCACTAACAAAGATGTCTGGCCCTGGGGAGAGGACCTTGGCTCAGAGGCCTTCATATGATAGTGCCATTCAGGTTCCCTACTTTTTTGGGGAAGTTTCAAGGTAACCTTATGGCTATGGTGAGAGAGGAACTGGACTAAATACAGTAGAAATATGATAGCCACCAGGAAGCCAAAGAAAAACACTCAGTTCTTGATGATGGGTAGAGGGGGATGAGTAGAAAATATTCCTAATACCAACAGCTGCCAGTTTTTATATTCATTCTTGGGATAAGAGCCTCTCAAAGTCTCAGAGTTGATCTTACTTGTCTAGAGCTGATCCCTGGCTCTGGTTGCTGGTGAGGCGAGAGAAGACGTTGCGGTCATTGCGTGGCCTGCTAGGAGGGGATGAGGGAGGAGTGAATCCAACATCTGGGTTTCTAGGCAAGAAAGAAAGATGCAGTAATTTACACTGCTAAGAAATGCATTCCCTCTCTAGCCCCTTGCAGTCATCACCTTCTATCACCATCATTAGATCTTTCATCACAGAGTAATATAACTCCTGGATCATAAACAAAGCACACAAACTGCTCTCAACTGTACATGCATGTACATTCTTTCTCTCTCTCTTCCTCTCTTTCTTAAATGCACACACACACACACTCAGATGCTCACCTGATGGGCTGACCCCGATCATATGACTTCCTTCTCGTGAGGGGTGATGTGTCTGCACCACGGGACTGTCGGGGGCTAAAAAAAGGAAGTAGCCATGGTTAGCAAGTGGCCTTTCCAAAGCTGTGTTCTCCCAACTTGGAACTATGACTAAGATGCGTGATATCTAACTGGATGGTTCTCAGAGCGAACAGAACACGTTCTGGAAGCTGCACTGGGCACCCTGCATTTTGTGAAAGCGATCATTGGCTTGTGCAACTCCCTGGGATATAAAACACATCAGGGAAGCTGGGCAACATTCCTTCTATGCATGCATGCCTAGTATGAGCAGAAATAAAGAAATTATGACAGGGAGTCAAGTAAACCTGCATGTAGACAGTAAGATGACAGACTGGATGGAGGGCTGTATTGACTTAATTTTCAAACAGGGATTGGAAACTTCTGGCCTGCCAAATTTTGAAGGGCCATGAGAGCCAGTGCATTAGACTACGACTTTGGAGGCCAGGGTTTGAATCCCTGCTCAGTTATGGAAACATACTGGGGTGATCTTGGGCAGGTTCTGCTCTCTCATCCTCAGACTGAGGTAAATGCAAACACTCTCTGGACAAATCTTGCTACGAAAACCCTGTGACAGGTTGACCTTAGAGTTGTCATAAGTTGGAAATGACTTGAAGGGACACAACAACAACAGCATCCATGTCCATTAGCCATGTGCTCTCAATCCAATGGCAGTTCTAATTCAACGACATCTGGAGGTTCTCCACTCCATGCTAAATGTCTGAAGGGGCTTATTCTGGGAACTGGAAGTGCTATTTCAATTTTCAGTACATATCATGTCCAAAAGAGCATCCTATTTGCCCTCTGCTTGCCACTTGTCAGTTTATTATTGTTGGGGACTAACACAGGTTATATCACCCAGTCTTCTGAATTCGCAACAGCATTGGGAGTGGAGGAGGAAGTTCAATGTCTTTCCAAAGCGCACTACATTTGAAGGTGCTGGTTGTGTGAGGCCTGTGAGAAAACCTGGGGGGAAATTTCACAACATAAGGGATCTAATGAACCAGAATTCCCAAGTTGCTGCTACTTCTCATACAAGTTTTTGCCACCAACAGAAGAAGCTCACCCAAAAATAATTTAGGATGCACTGCTTTGGCCAACATTTCTTTGTCCTTAAATGTTCCCCACTCCCAAACCAAAGAAAAAAATGTCATCTGTCTAAATTTGACTCAGATATTGCCCACAGAAAGGGGAGAATGCAGATGTATTAGACTCCAAAACTCTATGCCAGCAGGTGGTCTAATCCATTTGCCCAAAAGGACTTGTACAAAGGTCAGTGTCCATAATGACCATGGCTTACAATGTGCTTCCTCGGATGGGGAGGCTGATGGTACGGGAAACCCTCTCTTTGTAGTAAGGATCACGGATAGAGAACCCAATGCCATCCTCTTTGATTTCCATGAGTGATGCCAATGACTTGGTGATGTTCTTGGTGGAGATGTCTAGTGTGGGCCCCAGGCACTCTGCAGACACAGCCTTCATCTGCCCAGAGAGCTTGGGTTCTCCCTAGAACAAAGCCCCAGAAGGCAGAAGTCAAAAAAGGAGCATCAGTCAGCATGACAGTAGAGAAGAAATTCCCTGGCTGCCATTGCAGATAGGACTTATATATAATCTAGGGAAAATCAGAACCAGAATGCTAGTGTCTCTTGGTCATCTTTCTCTCAGAAACCTCTCAGAGGCTGTACTAAAATGCTCTTAAAGATATTGCTACTTGACTCTAAGATTAGCATGGTCAGCAACAGAAAGCACCTCCCAAGACTGAGCGGCAACTGCTGTGTCACCAGAGCACTGATGAACCTGCTGTGACCACCACATAGCCTAGTCTAGTGCTACTCAACTGAGTGACTGCCCCAGATTGTGGGTGATGGTGTCTTCTCTTTATAAAAAGCCAGTTCAGCAAAGTCATGGCTGGGAGAGACAGAAAGAGACAATTTAGTCAGTCCAGGCTATTGATTACATTTCACTGCTCACTCACTGGAGCAGAATCAAAGCCCAGGCAGCCAGGAAACCCAGTCAGAAATAAAAGAGAAGCCAGAATTTTGGGCAGTTTGGGCCTTGTAACTGAGCATCCGAAAGTGTTTTGAGAAATTATTCTGTGCAGAAATACCTGTAACTTTTTTTTATCTTGCAAAAACGTATGTTTCTGAAAACAGCAGGTTCTCTTTGTGCATGTATTTTTGGTGCAAAAAAAATATCACTTTGCACCATAAAACACTTTGGAAACACATCTTTTTTATAACAAATTCTGAGGGAGGGGTTTTTGTACAAAAAATGCCATTCTGTAAAAAATGCTGTTACTAAAATATACCTTTTTTTTTGCAAAAATGGTGTGGCTTTTGTTTGTAAAAACACAATTTCTGCATAAAAACACTTTCCAGAAACAAGTATGAGATTTTTGTGCATAAATAATGTTTCTGGGAAATGGGGGGGGGGGGGGGTTGCACAAAAAAGGGTGGGGGGATTGACACAAAACCCAGTTTGCACAACAACATGAACCAGAAACATGGATGGAGGGTTTTGTGCAAAAACTTTGGGTTTTGTAGATAAAATGCAGATATTTCTGAAAAGTTTTTGTGCATGTGAAAATGGCTTTTTTGTGCAAAATCTGCATTTTTTCACAAAAGATACACGTAGTTCTTTGCAGATTAATTTCCTGAAATGCTTCGGATTGTGCAAATACCAGCCAAAAACTGTGCAGAAATATTTGTTTTCTTCTGCGGTGAGAAAAAGAAATTACAGGAATTATTTGTCCTTGTATGCAAGTACAAAGCAGTCTAAGATATACAAGTCTATATCTCATACACAAGATCCTCAAGACTAAAAGCTACAAAATAAAAACACAGTGAGTTTGACAGGTTTAAAGCTGCTGAAGAAACTTCTGGACTGGACCAAAATAGCAAAGGGACAGACATGAAAAATGATCTGAAACACAACATCACATAGGTGAAAATAAGTTACTTTCCTTTAATTATGCCTTCTTGTGCTGCCAATCTGCACAAGAAACCCAAACACAGACCATGTTTTGAGCACCTTGAAAAATAAGCTGCCTCAGAGATAGATAACTATAAGTCTGACCACATGAAGCACCTCTGCAAAAAAGACTAATGGTGCAGCATGGAAAATCTACAACATGGTGACACTTTAAATATACTTCAAAGCATCACACAGATGTTAAAAATGAAGCCTCTTTTCTGTTTGCAGCCTGGCTGCTTGTGATGTTGTGGTTTATATGCTGGCTCTACTCATCCATGATGGGGCTATATTGCCAGTCTGTACAAACAAGCAAGAAAACATGCCTACAGCTGTATTTCTAAAGATGTAACTTTCAACTTACCCTGCATTTGAAGTCATCCTGACTGGCAGAGCCCTTCATGGAGAAAGACTGGGAAAAACTGTACGATACATGAAGAGACAATGGAAACATGTACAGTTTTACATTAAAAACTACAAAGATCTGAACTGACAACCCATAAGAGAATTTCCTCCCACCTCCCAGAAGAGTTTCAGTCCCACACTCAGGAACAAAGTTTCTACACATTCCTGATATAGGGAACTTCCTTTCTCCCCCGCAAAATGCTCTATGTTCATTCTGTAATTCAAGAGAAAATTTACAAACTATAGGGTTTCCCTACTGCTGAAGTGACTTCCTGGGTGGTTTCTCTAGTCAACAGGTGGGATCTTCTACTTTTAAGGGTCAGCACAGTAGAAAGGGGAAATGGGGACACAATGTATTCTTTGTTCTTCTCTAGCTCTTTGGAATCACTCACCTCCCTTCTGAGGCCAAACTGAATTCGGAGAGTTCCTCATCTGTGCTGGCATAACCATTTTCTGTGTAAAAGAAAAAGCAAACATCTAGGCTGTATTCATTAGCATCTGAGCATTTTGCACAAATAACAAAAGCCGTCTCATTTGGGGAACCAGCAGCATCAATGTACTAGTGATCTTATCAAGGAAAATGTGACCAGGACATAGTCAAACAAAACCAAAACTAAAAACAGGATGGATTTTCTTAATTCTAAGGTGTCCAGAAAAACAGAGCTCATGCTGCCAAGTTACAGGTTTGGAAAACTAAGGAGTGAACTCAAGGAATGGCCACAACTTTAAAATAGCCTTTCCACTTGAATTGAATATAGGTTCAGATGGTCATGTCATGCAACCATGTGGTGGCTTCAGTCATCATGTAGTAATCCGGCTCTTCAAAGCTTTTACCATATGGTGACTCCTTAATTGTCTTTTCTTCACATACACCAATTGCCTATCTAGCAAAGCAAAACTCCTGGAAAGTTTTGGAAAGCTATGTGTGTGTACGAGGGATCATTTCCTCTGGTTTTTTTTTTTTGCAGAGGAGGCACACAAAAATTTTCACACACACACACACACACACACACACACACAAAAGCCATATTATCATCTTTTACAGATAGCAAGTCACTTTAGGACACAAAATGCACTATGAATAACTTGGCTTGGCACAGAAATATCATATTTAATATATTAGAGATACAGCTTATTGAAGAATTACTGTTTTTATGAACAGAGCTACAACATACCTGATTGCAACACTTGAACTATAAAGAAATTCTTTGCTTGTGCCAATTTATGGGAAGGAAAAAATTAATTAAAAACAGCAAAAGCATTCATAAAACAAAGAAAATGACTTTATCTCTTCTAGGGCTCCATAGGGCCAAGCAGACGTAAGGTACCAATTCCCATAAAAGAAACAGAGAAAAGGAAACCAAGTCCAAGAACTACAGTGATGTGAGATACTGTACACAGTTTTACATAAATGTCTACCTGCTACATCATCTTGAGAAAAAAGATGGGGGGGGTAGGGTTGTCTTAAATATTTTATTCCTCATTCTAAAAGAAAATATTTGCTAATTTTTTTAAAAAAAACCTTTTCATAAAAAAAGGTTTTAGGAAAAAGAGAGGAAAAAACACTTTTTCTGAATTTTCTGTTTTTTTGTTTTTCCCCTTGGGACTTTACATCTCTATTCCTATCAGTGGAAGAAAAGCTGAGGGGAAGGAAACTGGTGTGATATGCCATGAGAAGACTGCTAGCTGACGTGCAATTCCACCTAAAAGGTAAAAAAGGAATGCTGTGCTCCTACCTTGCTGCACATTGTGGATAAGTGCCTGCAGCTCAGGGTGGGATTCTGCTTTTTCCCGTAGGGCATCCAGGATATGATGGTTCTGAGAGGAGCCAGTTACATCTGTTTGTTTCAAGCGTCCTTCCAGAAGGCGGATTTGAGCTTCTTTCTGGGCTACTTGTAGGCTCTATTTTCAAATGTAAAAACACATATTAGTGAGAGTTTTCTAATTTTTGAGAAACAGAAACAGAGGATGTCAGGATGCCGTTCTGGATTCAGCCTCTCCAACAGAGCTAATATACTTAGCACGAACAGTGGACCAAAAATTGTGTTATTATTCATGCCAGTGGGGTACTGTGGGTCTCCATCCATGGATTCTGAAGCAAGAGTAGAATGAAGTGTTCACATCATCCAACCTTAATGGAATCTACTGGAGACGTTTTTACTTCTCAGTAAAACTGTAAAGGTTGGATAGATCACAGAGCCCCAAAACAGTCTTGGTCCAAATACAGAAATTTCAGTTTTTCAAAATACACTCCATTTTAAAGTTGGTTATCCTGAGTTCAGTATCCTTATCAACCAGAAAAACTCACTGCTTTATTTTGGGTCTTTTAATTAGACCTTAATAATAAACAAAAAAGCTGTGGCTGGCAGATTTCTGATTCCGTTTTGACCTACCTTATCTATGGATGCCTTAAGGAAATTGTCCAGCAAAAGCCGTGCCTCAGCCAAAGAGCAGGAACTGATTACCACGGAGGTGTCTGTAGAATCCAGTTCTTCCTAGGAAGAAGGACAGACCCACAGGGGTGAGACAGTAGAATGAGAAAGGCTGGGAATGGGGCAATTGCACTTTCCTGAGCAAAGAGTTAATTTGACTGGCCCCACATGCTCCGCAGTCCGGCACGCTCCTCAGGAGATTCACCCAGTAGACTAATGTATGAAGACAGTTACCATTTTCACACTACCCACTCATCCCCTAAGCACAAATAATATGTACTGTGAAACAATCAGGTGGCTTATTTCAAAAAACAAAGAAGTTCACTTCAGCATGGATTGGCACACTGGGGAACTTACTGTGAAGGTCCATTCTGGGCCAAGAAGAAGGAACCATCCATGAATGAGATAACTCCTGTTGCTGCCCAGGTGAGGCAAGGGATCACATGCTGTTTTAGAAAGTATTTCCTACAGGATCCCTGGCTCCTCCTCAGTTCATTCCCAAGCCAAGAAAAAGGGAAAAAGGAAAGACCTCCAGAAAAAAAGACAAAATGGTCTTGCCACCAAAGGGTGAGGCTGGATGGCTCGTCTTCCATGGATAGAATGGATCTTCATAATAAGTTCCCCAATGTGCCATTCTCAGCCAGCAGAGGAGGAGCCATCCATGAATGGCTGTTATCATAGCATAAATAGAACACTGGTGGAATGGTGGCAGGAAAATTAATTATTCTGACAGAATCTGCTGAAGCACCTGGATACCAAAACATGCCTTAGAGGAGGTGAATTTATCTAGTCTATAGTGCTTTGTAAAAGTAAAATTGCAGCTCTGCAAATTTCCTTCAGGTAAGCATTAGCTGAGAAGGCTGCTGAAGTGGCGACTGACCTGGTAAAGTGTGCTGTCACATTTTGTGGTTTAGGCAGATGAAGAGATTCATAGGCCAGGAAAACACATGCTCTAATCCACCAAGTTAGTGTAGACAGAGAGACCTTCTTGCCTACTAAAGTGGGCAAAAAGGAGAGAAAGAATGTTTCCAATATCCTAAAGGATATGTACAGTTTCAGAGCTTGCCTAAAATCCAGTCTGTGCCACTGTTTTTCTAGAGGGTGCACTGGACAGGGGCAGAAGGGCAGCAAGACAATGGCCTGTGAGTGGTGAAAAGCGCAATTTATTTTAGGTAGGCAACACAGATCAAGCCAGAGAGAGACTGTGTATCAAATATACAGCGACAGGGATCCACTAAAAGGACTGCCAGCTCTGAGACCCTCCTGGTTAAGGTGATAGCCACAAGGAGAAAAAATACTTTTATGGACAGGATTCAAAATGGAATTGTTTTTAGTGGTTCAAATGGTGGCCTGGAATGGGCTTTTAAAACCTTGTGGATATCCCAAGATGGGACTTGATTTGTTACTGATGGATTGAGCAGAGAAGCCCCATTTAAAAATCTCTTCCTGTGAAAATGGGAGGAAATAGATCATTTTTGGCTGGTTGATAAAATGGATGCCAAGGCTTAATATGTAATATGGATTTTAGACCTCGATCAAGGCCTGCTTGGAGAAAGTCCAAAACTTCCCTCAAATCTGCTGTATGAGGAAAGACTGATTTTCTTGAAGACTATCTGAGAAAGGCTTTCCAGGTGGTCTCATACTTCCTGAGGGTGGAATTATGTCTAGAAGCCAAGAGTGCACTTAGTATGCTTTCTACAATAGCCTGCTTTCAAATAAGAACTCTATTCAGTTTCCAGGTGGTTAGGTATAGCCAATCTGGGTCCAGGTGTAGAATGGGTGCTGACTGAGAAGGATGGGCAGGACTGGAAGTACTAAAGGTTCCTGGGTCACTAGAGCTAACAGGAAAACCAAGGCCTGCAGAGTCAGTGTGGAGCTATGAGAATGACTGTTACTCTTCCCAGCCAGATTTTCCTAAGTAGTCTAGATCTTAGGAGTGTTTGATGAAAGGCATATAGTAGCCATAGATGCCAGTTCATATGGAGGTCATCCTGGGTCTTTGCCCTGAGGGAATGGAACCTGGTGAGGTACCTAAGAAGTCTGTGGTTTGGGTCTGATGAGAAAAACTCAATCTGTAAGTCTCCAACGTGTGTCCATATTTGTTGAAAGACAGTTATGTCCAGGATTCATTCCCCTGGATCTAGAATGTGACAGCTCAAGAAGTCTACTACCGTGTTCACAAAACCCTGAATGTGTTTTGCTCAGATGGAGAGCACATTCTGCTCTGCCCAGGAAAGGAGCCAATGGGCTTCCTTGTGTAGGGAGAGCAAGTGAGCCCCTCCCTGCCTAATTAGGTATGATTTTGCTGTTTCATTGTCCCTTCAAATTAGAACATGTGATCCTCTGAGGGCTTGCTGGAAGCGAAGGAGTGCTAATCAGACGGCATGAAACTTCAGGCAAGTGATGCTGTGAGTCTGTTCTATTGGGGTCCAGACCCCTTGAGCCAAGACTCCAGAGATGAGTTCCCCAGCCCAGAAGTCTGGTTTCTGTTATGAGAACTACTCTTGGAAAGTCTTGCAAAAGAACTCCTAGAGAGAGGTTATGTGGGTTTGTCCACCATAGGAGTTGATATTTGGACTTCCCACATTAGACAGAGCCTGATGTGTTGACATTTTGTTATGGGTGTCTGAAATGGTCAGAAGACCCACTACAGGGGATGCGAGTGGAACCTTGCTCAACTGAGAAGTGAATACAGGAAACTATCAGACCTAATAGATGCGCCAATGACATTAGGTCTGCTGTCTTTGTTCTCACAGAGAGGAGAGCTTCCCTTTTGATTTTTGCTATTCTTGCTGGAGAGGGAGCAATGCAATCCTTTTTGGTGTTTACAAAGGCATACTAGCCTCTGGGTTGGGGAGAGATGACAATGAAACCGCGGATTTGAAGAACAGACAAGCTGGTTGCTAGAGCTTATGTGCCCTGGAAGTGAGATTTCTGAAGGATACCGTATTAAGATACGGATGTTCTGCAGTCTCAGGTGGAACACAGGGTCAATCATCACTCAAGGCCAACCCTAAGGGCCACTGAATTGATATTGGGCATTGAGGTAACAAAAATGAAGGTAAATGAGATATAGTATGAATAAGGATATGAAAATAAGCTTCTGGAAACTTTACTGAGAAGAGGTAATCCCCTGGGAAAATGTTCTTAAATTGTCTAAAGGCTTTCCATCCAGAAACACCGGCATTTTATGAACTTGTTGCCAAATCTGAGGTAGAGAATCAAGAAAACTCCACCCTCTCTCTTGGACACTGTGAAGACACCCTTGAATTTTTTGTTTGGTCAGATTTAGGCAAGCCATTCCAATCTCCTTCTTTGGTGTCAGATAAGTACCTGAGAGAAGTTGAATGAAGGAAAGCTACATCAACATCTCTAAAGGAAGGTTTACGGGAAAATAGGGCAGAAGCTCCTCTTCCTGAAAAGGAGGCTGATTCCTCATGCAAAGAATGAACTGGATTTACTTCTGAATTTGGTTGCATAGTTGCAATGTTGGCCCTACCCTTACCAAGCTTCCTAGGAGGAACTGGGCAGGGGCAGTGGAGGGGGTGGAAGAGGGCATTCTAGATCATTTGGCTGTAGTTCAGCCTTGGGAGCAGGGGTGACTCAACTGCTTAAACTTATCAGCAACTATGGAAGAAAGCTGCTTCACTCATGAATCCTAAAAGAAAAACAGCTACAGGAAATATTTGGTTTCTTTGCTCAAATAGGCTGGCTTCTACTCAGCACTCAAAACAGCTGCTACATTGTGAGAGTGCACACAAGTGTGATTTCTAAGATGTCTGTTTAGGTATTGTGCCCAACTGGGTTGCTTGCTTAGGTTTTCTGCATCCCAAGTGACTGCCTGAGAAACCTTCAGGAGAAGTAGCAAGCTCAGCCTGTTGAGAAGAGGTGGGCTGGGGAATTTAAAACAGCCTCCTTCTCTATTTCCACGACCTCCCTCTGTTTGTCAGCACTGGCCAGGTTAAGCAAGGCATTCAGGCTCTGCCAATTAGAGCACTGAAGTGAGTTCAGTAGCTTTAGTCTCTCTGAGGTGAGAGGCAGTACTAATCTCAGTTTCCAAGGGGTTAATATCAACCACCTGAACTGCAGCAGTGACTCCAGAGAAAGAAGATGCTGCAGTATGGGTTGCAGGTGAGTGTCCTTCTTTACAGCTCCCACTGGAGGCAGCTAAGAGCACTCACATGACCCAAACAATCCCTAACGTGCTCCTAGGGACCCAAGTGTCTTTAGCTTTTGTCTTACTTTTCCTCATCCCTGCTCCCACAGAAAAGCTACAACACAAAACAGAGGAAAGATGTGCAGAGAGGGAAAGCCAACAGCTGGAGGTAAGGAGGAGATGCACTTATCCTTTTTTCTTTTTCAGAAGGCAGAGAGAAAGACAGAGGAGGGAGGTACATGACCTTTCTTGGGCAAGGTAAAGAAAAAAAAACAGAGGTTGGGCCAGGGGTCCAATAGGAAATACTTTCTAAAACAGTAAGTGAAGGGTTGCAACAAGAGTTAACCTGTTCATGGATGGCTTCTTCTCTGCTTGCTGAGAAATCACATTCTCACAGCTCTGAAGAAGATACAGTTCTATAGTCTTTGCTCCCCTTACAAGGAAAGAATAGAGTTACAGGGCTTTCACAACTCTGTATCTTGAGGTGAGCAAAGTGTGGGCCATGGGCTGTACACAGCCCTTGGGACCCCCAAGTGCAGCCCCCGAAGCCCCTCGAAGTCCCTGGACTAATTTTTTTCAGAAAAAAATTCAGCCTGATTTCTGTGTGACCTTTTTGCACCAAAACTGCCTCAAATGTACCCAAACCAAAGTGATTTGCTACCCCTGAGTCTCCAAACTCGCCAAACTTCCTGAAAACACAAAACAATTCTAAAAATTCTCATATACAACAAAAAGCACAAATGCTACATCCCATTATCACCAATGGACACAATGTGCGCACACTTGAGCTACTGTGGGCGCATCCCTGGTGCATCCATTGATGATAATCGGACACGAAGCTTCCCAGGAGTGCACATTCATATCTGCTGAGGTTATGCCAGCAGAGGGCGCACTGCACGGAGCTTCTCGATACACTTACTACATCTGAGTGTCTAAATCAAGGGAGCCCAGCCAGCCTTGTCTCATCTCTAGGCCCACTTCCAGAATTACGGTATGCCCCCCACTGAAACTAGTTGCCCCCTATACAAGCGGAACAGACCTTGGTCTCTTCAATCTGCATGATGGTGGCCTGGCAGTCAGAAATGCTGTCATTAATGTAGTCAATGTTGGCTGCCAGCACTTCAATCTCCTCATTCAGCTCCTGAAGGCCCTTCTGCTCTTCAGGGTTTTCTGTCTGCAGTTTCTCTCTCTTCCCTAGGAGCATCTCCTGCATCAGTGACAGTTCTTCTCGTTTCTGAAAGGTAGAAAAGAAGGTGGAATCTTTCCTTTCAGCCAGTGCTCTGCAACCCTGTCCAACCTTTGTTTGATGCTCTGATGGGAAAATGGCTTCCTCACCTTGATGAGCCGCTCCATATCAGATTCCAGATTGATGACTGTCATCCTCTGCATGACAATATCAAAGACACGGCGCTCCAGTGACTGCCACTTCTGGCGGGCTGTTTTACTGAAGGTCTGATTGGCTCCTTTCTTTGGGAACTTCTTCCTGCAGAGGGAAATCGTGTCATAAGAGCTGAACAGCATGACCTTGCCATTGCTCTAAACTTTTTGGGCCAAGTCATTCCAGGCATGTCTACTCTGAGTGCTACTGATAAAAAGTGGCTCAGAGAAGTCAGTGTCTTTGATAGCAAGATTGTGCAGCAACCTATAAAAGATGTACTTTCTTTTTTTAAAAAAAAACTATCCCATTCCATACCCAGAAGAGAAGGATACAGTCAATCAAGGCAACTATAAAACAATAATTAAACAATTTAAAATAATTTTAAATAATTCAGTTGTAAGATATATTTCCTTGGTTAGTCTGATGCCAAAACTTACTCAAAATTTTAATTTGCCCAGTGTCTGACCTGATGGTTCGAGTCCCATTTGCAGAAGGAGGAGGGTCTCCCAGAAAGGTGTTGATTTTCCGATTCCACTGGCGCACAATACTGGAAACTGAACGAGAACCAGATTCTTGCTCTGAGGAGGTGGTGCTGGTGGAGACTTCAGCACCTGAGTCCACCATGGCTTGCTTCTGGTTCATCCTTCCAGCAACGCGGTCAGACATAGGTTTGGCCAGACGACGCAGAGCAGAGACCTGGTGGGTAAAACAAAAAAGTTAATCCTACCACTGGCTTTTGATAAAACTGACCAAGGTGGTCAATGTTATGCTGAGTTGGGATGTTAGAGCACTGTATTGCAGTGGGATTTTTTTCTCTAATATGGATAGTCAAATCCAGAAAGTTGTTCAGGGGATTACTGCTCTGGCACTTGTGCTCAGGTCTTTGTTTTATCCACTACACCTTTTAATATTTACATTAAACCACTGGGAGAGAGATATGGGCTTATGTATTACCAGTATACATAGATAGCAGCCAGCTCTATGGTTCTCCTTTATATAATTCAGATAGGTGATGTTCCGAGGCAGTGCCTGAACTGGATGACTGAATGAAGGCCAATAAACTGAGGCTCAATCTAGACAGGATGTAAATATTAATTGTGGTTGGTTTGTATGTCTGACTGAGTGGTTTTCTACCTATTCAAGAATATGTTGTACTCCCACAAAGGACCAAATCATAGTTTGAGGGGTCTCTTAGATGGAATGGAGAAAGTACAACCCACAGGCCTCTGAACCCTGCCTCTGCCGCTTTCAAAATCCCTTGCCAGTCCCCCAAGGCCCCCCAATTTAACTTACACCCATCCCTTCAAATAACTTTTCTGTTTCCGCACCAAAACTGTGACAGGATGTGAGGCAACATCACTTCCAGTTGCAATTTTGGAGGGCAAATGGGGGAAAATAACTTATTTTGGAAAGGTGGGGCCTATGGGATAGAGGAGGCCCACCATCCTCATGCATTTGCCCCTCACTGCATCACTGTTACTTGAGTCACAAATGGCCTCAGTAACTCACAGTGCCTTTTATCGACTTACGTTGGTAAATCTCTACCTGACAGAGACAGCCTTGTTATATGGACATATGTGGCAGAATGTCATACATGTCGTTAGACTTTGCATACTAACAAGCTCAAATGCTTGGGCAAGTAAAGAACCATCTCACAAACACACTAATCATGGCATAAAGTAGTAGGCATGACTGCATCTGCTTGTGGTGGCTTTGTTTGTGACGCCTCCAGTAATGAAACCTGTTGGATTACAACAAGGGGCAGGATTTCTTTAGCGGTGGCACTCCAGTTACCAAACTCTTCCATGTGAAATCAAGTTGTTCCTCACTCTTATCTCTCAGGCACCACTTAAAAGCATTTGTATGAGTCCTCATGGACTAAACAAGTGTTTTATCTGTCTTCTGCTAATGTTTGTATTGTTTTTAATGTACTTCGTCAGAAGTTTATAATTTACATGGCTGGTATTCTGCACTGCAGTTATGGATTTGAAACAGAGAGTTGTGGATCCATAACTGGTCTGCATTAAGTAAAACTACGTAGTCTTACTGGAAGTCTATGTAAACGCTACACCAGCACCTATTAAGAGCCAGCTGCTGGACTGAGCAAAGGGGGTCCAATTCAGCTTTTGATCAGGGCACATGGAGGATGAATTTCCATCCGAGTCCTGCCGGTGAGCAAGCCTTTAGCAATCAGAAATAGAGTCCTCCCTCCACATTTGCAGGTTTGACTTTCGCAAATTTGATTGTTTGTGAGGCCCGTGCTTGCCTTCCCCTGCCATTCTCCTCCTCCCATTCCCTTGCATTCCTCACCAGAGGCTTGTGAAGCTTGTGTTTAAAATGGATGTTTTTCCTTTTGTGTGGGTAAACCCCCTTCCCACTGCTGAAGCTGTGGCCTATGCTATATGGTTGCACATTCTGCTGTGTATTGGCTGCTGACTGGTCAGGTGCTCTCTTTGCTCCTACCCCTCCTTTCTCAAGATAGCCACCAGAAGTAATTAGAACTCCAGAACTCCCCTCTTCTCTGCCTGAGGGGAAAGTAAGCCTTTTATGTTGTCTTTTTTTCTCCCCACACAATGCCAGGGCCAGAGGAAAAGGAATGGGAGGGTGGAAGCTCTGGTGGGGAATGAGAGGGGAGTTATTTGCAGTTTTTCCACTTTTGCAAGGGTTTTGTGCCCCAAACTCTCGCGAATGTGGAGCGGCTACTGTACCGTCTTTTTCACTGGTGGGAGGAGGCTGGAAACGTCAACCCTCCTTGCAACCTAACTGGAAATGAATGAGCTTCCTTCACCTGACTAGCTCTGGGCGGGGATGTCAGGCCAGGAGATGTTATATAAGACAACTAAATATCCAATCTAGAATTCCAACATATATATGTAATTTGTGATTTTAGACTCCCGGATTTTGTGATTTTAATTGTGTGCTTTTCAGTAGATTGTTGGCCACCTGAACTCCCAAATAAATAAATCAAAATCAACAAATGACATCCAGCCCGTTGGTAAAGAACAATAGAGTTGGTTTAGATAAAGAGAAGCTAGGCAAGCTTTGGTATTACACCCAGATATTAAAAATAAAACAAAACCCTATGCTAACCACATTCCTTTCCCAGGTAAACCTCACTGGGTTCGCTTTGTACATTTATTCATGCTTGATCAAATCACCTCTACTTAAGGAACCTACAGGTGTTTTTTTGTGGGCTGTGCATTAGAGGAAAAAGCTGTTTGTTTAATCATTCAACTTGCAATTAACCTTGTAGATGAGGCTTTGAAAGTAATGTACACAACACAAAATAAAATACGATAACAATTAATACTATACAGTCAAAACCAAGAGAAGCCATACATACAGCTTTAATAGCAGAGATAAAAATATCAAAAACAATACTAAAAAAAGCTAAAATTAAGGTAAGATAAAAATAGCTCTAGGGTTTTCATTGACGCAAAAGACAAGAGAAAAGTATTTGGTGGGGCAGGATTAAGCATTTGTCACTTTTGAGGTCAGTAAGGCTTCTACTTACCTCTTGAGTTTTCCTGCGCAGTACAATCTCCTGCTGACGCTTCTGAGATTCTAGTGCTCGGATCTGAAACTACAGGCATGGTGAGAGAAAACAAAGTTTATTAACAAAACCTCAAGACAGACAGGATAAAATTTTGTACCACTCCCTTTAAGTACTCTCCAAATCAAAGCCAATCTTGATGGGGTCAATATCAGTCTGACTCTATTGAATTCCTCATGGAAAGAAGAATACCATTTTTGACATGGGATCCAGAAGATCCACAACACTCTCAATATGGCCAAGAAAGAGACCTAGTGTATCTTGTTCCATCACCTACAACTGAAACACCCCTGACAGCTGCCTGCTCAAACTTCTTCTCAAAAATCTCTTAAGAAACTTTCTATGATTTCCATAAACAGTGCATTCTAATACCAAACTGCCCATTCCATCAACAAGACTCGTCAACATGTTTTAACCTCATACTACCTTCCCATGATTTTATACATTTATTTCTTGATCTTTTCTTCAGTGCATGAGAATAACGAACAGCAAGTGACTCCCTCATTACAAATTTCTCAGTAACTTTGACAGAAAGCAAAATTGATAGATATCACCATCACTATCTTCATTCTCCCAATATCAAGGATTGCTCTTGTGGCATTGCCAGGTATCTCTACTCTCCTTTTAGCCAATTTACTTCACGGCTGTCAGAAATTACTGAAGCACAGGCTTCTGACACGATTCCTAGAGAAAGCCTGAGGCATGGTCTCTCCTTGCCTCTGACAGGCCGGAAATCAAACTAAGTAGTAGCTGAACTCATTTTATGCCCTTTAATTTTTCAGTGAGAGCCATTTGGTTATGATAGGTATGTTGGAGCAAATACCATTTATAGGGTATTTCATAAACATATCCTTAAATCTTGATTCTTTTTGGCCTCTTTTAAAAATGTGAAATTGTGAAAATGTAAAATTTATGTTAAATCACCTAGCTGTTAGGAATTGCATGCCAAAAATAAACAATAATACCCTTTTGGGTCCTCATCTGTTAAATTTGTATCATGATATATAATATAGTTATATCAACTCCATATCATAACAACACATAGTATTACATTAAAAATAACTCCATATTAGAATAAGGGACCATTATCAACTCCATTGGCCTGACCTTCCATTATGGCCTATTTCCTGAACTACCATGTATCCTCCTCAGAATGCCGTCACATTTCTATCAGGCTATTTATGGATATATGTACTACCAAAGTCCAATTCAGTCTCTCTGTGCATTCACCAATTAGATAAGGGAGGAGCAAAACACGAGCTAAATAGGATCCCCTTCCCCAACATTTATACACCCTAAGGTTATGCCTTCAATATTCACATATTCCAGCTGAATAAGTGAACAGAATCCATGATTTCATAGATTAAGCTTTGAGACCATGGCTCTGCAGCTGCAAAGGGTCTATGAAATGGGTTCAAACTTCTATTTTCCTTCCCTTCTATTTTTTTTCCTGGTAGTTTAAAAATTATATTTAAGTGCATTTTTCTGGGAAGGAGACCCATAGGTTCTCAAAAGGCTCCATGACTCTCCTCCCCACAAAGTTAAGAACTGCTGTCATACGTATTCAGTCACATTTGTGTAAGGACTTCCACAAGACTAGGCTCTGCCAGTGCTGACACCACAGGCAGCCAGCACAGACTCACTCTCACTCAGATGTTCACTGGATGCAGACAGAGTTCTTCCTCTAAGAAGAAGACCCAATGTGGATGGGTATGAAAAGCTTGCTTACCTGTAACTGTGGTTCTTCCAGTGGTCATCTGTGCCCTCACACAATTCCACCCTCCATTCCCTCTTTCAGATCCCTGGATCCTATGGGAGGACTTTGAAACTGAGGAACAGCATGGCAGGCTGGGACATGTGTGGTACATGGGAGAGGTGGAGCCTCCCCCAAGCCGCTCAGCTCTAGCACTTTCTGAGATGGGTCTCTGTGCAGGCACTAAAGCCGTATGAGTGAGGCAGAGACTACAACAAAGTAGAACAAGTTGCTTATCTGTAACTGTGGTTCTTTGAATGGTCAGCTGTGCTCCCACACAATGGGTTTAGCACCCATTTGTGTGAGGCACAGAAACCATGACGAAGAACCAGACTTTCACCTAGTGTGATTACCCTCACTTGTCCTTTGCTCTTCTCTCTTCCCTCAGTACTCTTCCCTCAATAAGGTGAACACTCAAGCATGTTGTAGATAGTGTTCCTGCCTACCTCCTGCCTGCGCTGCTCTTTCTTCAGCTGGGCAATCTCCCGGTTCCTCTTGGTCTCCGCCAGTCTCCGCCTCTGCTGCTCCTCACGCATTTGTTTCATCAGTGCCACCTAACGGTGAAATGGAACAGGGGGACTCAATACAAGGCATGATGGGAAAGATGGTTTTGCTTTAGTTGCTATGAACTCTGAGTATAGCTAACTGTATATGGGTGATATAAACAAAACAGTTTCATCTGAGTTAATGTAAGTGCAGTATAGCAGGTGGAGGAGCACTGGCTTTGGGAAGCAAATATCCAAGTTCACGTGCCTGCTACAGTACAAAGTATATTAAACAATCAAGGACAGGTCACTGTTTTTTGGCCTAATCAATCCTCACTGGGCTGGAATAAATAAGACACAATTGCCCTCTAGACCCCGGGAAAGGATAGGAGAGAGAGCATTTATACACTGCCATACCACATTATTCAACAAACATTATTTGTGATTGGCAGTGTCTCTGCTTCTAGCTTGAGTCCAGTGCAGTCCATGAAAGAAGAAGTGAAGAAGAACTGCTTGAACATATCCCCAAAATCATGACTTCTTCATCAGGTTACCTTGGCCTTCTTCATCTCTGCCACTTCTGCATGCAGCTTCTTCAACTCTCGCTCATATCGAGACTGGTTCTTGAGGAGGCGAGCATGTTCCTTTTGGGCTGCCTGCAACTTCTGCAGATCCCTATTCATCTCCCTCAGACGTTTCTCATAGTCTGCTTTGATCTTGTTGGCCTTCTCTTCTGTGTAACACTCCATAGTACCTGAGGGAAGAGCATTTCAGAGAGAAGAAATCTAGGCCAGCTGTCTCCCCACCACTATCATCAGGGAACTATTAAATGGGGAGAGCAGTTGGTAATGGTTCTAAATCTGTGTTCTGAAATGGAAGTCCTGGGAGGTGTATATAACTTGCTTTTTCTGAACATGTAACTCTTTAGTCAGTCACAAGAGAAACAACAACATATAGGAGAATAGTAACACACAGTGGGTCCTCCATATATGGGGAGGGGGGTTTCCATTCCAGGAACCCTTGCAAATAGTGTAAATTGTGAATGTTCACATCCCATTACATTCAATGGTGGTAACATGTGTGTGGATGCTTCAATGTGTCCATGTTCACGTCACCACTATTTTCTTCACGTGAACTGGGAGTCACAGGTGCAGAGGTTGTGGGTAAGAAGGGTCCACTGTATTTATTTTTATTATGGCATTTACAATATTTCTATACCATCTTTCAAGACAAAGCCTCTGATTCACAAATGTAAATGGCAGAATTACTGAAACTCATCTG
This sequence comes from Cyclura pinguis, assembly GCA_030412105.1. Classification (NCBI taxonomy): domain Eukaryota; kingdom Metazoa; phylum Chordata; class Lepidosauria; order Squamata; family Iguanidae; genus Cyclura; species Cyclura pinguis. The sequence continues at coordinate 67,768,011 of CM059602.1, read as the reverse complement.
CAGCTGATTATTCACAGAACTAATTAGCATATCACTATTCTGACACTGTATCTGCATGTAAGCCATATTGCCCCAAGTTTAGAGACCCCAGACTAATCTCTCCCGACCCAAAACACAGCCATCTTGGGAATCCAAATGCAAAGCCTCCTGCACTACCAAGGCATTGCACATAGGTACTGTTCAGTTTGTCAAAACCCAACTTTTCCCAATCAGCATGTCCTTACTGAGATTCTGCAGGACCCTGTCCCTCTCCAATTGGGTGTCACGGATCTTGTTCTGCAGCAGAATCAGCTTCTCCTCATATTGGTGCTTCAGTGTCTGTAGGCGCCTTTGGCTGTTCTCTAGCTCATCTATTAGCTTCTGTTTGATCTCAATCTCACAGGTCAGGTCAGCCAGATCAGCCTGGAAATTTGCTGCTAGATATATAAAGAAAGAAGCAGACTCAATATCTTGAGGTGAGTGGGATCCAGACTCATTCCAGCTTCCTTTTACTGCAGAAATGAGTATTCTCCTTGATGGAACTGCATGGGAAGAGAAAAGGCTTGATATAGCCTTCTCCACTCTGATGCCTGCTCAGTGTATTAAATTGCAACTACCATCACCTAGAGCCAATGTGGGCATGGCTAAATTAACACCGAGGCAAGTTTGTTTTGCCAAAAGGATGCTGGGAAGATTATCACTTGAGGGCTCCAGTGTCAGAGGAGTTTTGAACTCAAAAAGATATATCAAATGTACGGAACCTATTTTGGGTATAGGGTTCATTACCTTGGATAGTGCCCTTAAGATTCAGACAAAAATCTGAAGCAGATTCATCATCATCCTGAGATGGAATCCACCAACCACTACTGGTTGGGAATCACAGCAATGCTAGTTACACATGGACAGCTGGGTGTTGTGCATTCAGCATCTGCAACTAATGAAACGTTTTTGCCTCCATATGCACTCTGAAGACTGTGCATTGCTGCACATTCACCTGCATCTCTAGAGGGGCTGCATCAAACTGTATGGTCACAAGCACCTTTTGAAAGAGCCAGTCTCTCTATATCTGCTGCATGAGCCTACCCTTTTCTTCAGCATCTGAGTCAGAATCCACCAAGCTTTCTTCACTTCCTGAATCTTCTTCCTCTTCTTCCTCTTGACCACCTTCTTCCTCACAACCACTTTCATCTCGTTCTTCCTAAAAAGGGGGAGAGGCAGCACAGCAATGAGAGAGGAACAGCAGAGAGGCAGTTCATTCCAAGCTACTGTGGTTCCAACTCCTGTTCATATCTGGCAGGAATTTGCTGTCCATTTCCTCCTTGGTTCATTAGTTTGCCACTGTGGCAACAGTAAGCACAGGTGATATATGACCTGGTGAATTCTGGATTGTTTTCAAACTTACGATGTTACCTCCCATAGTTCATACTTTCCCCACCTGATTCTAACCTTTCACTTTTTCAGCTAATAGACCAGCAAAACACTGAGGGTTTACAGATCAGAGCAGCAGCCATGGACCAGCACAAGAAAGTCTTGCAGCACCTTAAAGACTAGCATGTTTATTATGACATAACCTTTCACAGACTACTGTCCAGTTCTTCAGCATCATAAAGTTCTTCCTGACTGGTGACTCAGGAAGGACTTTGTCTATCAGATACAGTGAGTGGACTGTAGGGCACAAGAGCTTATGCCAGGATGGGAATCATGGAGCCCTTCTGTTTTTTAGACCACAATTCCCAACATCATTCATTATTGACTATGCTTGCTGGGGCTACTGGGTGTCCAAAAACATCTGGCAGGCTGCATGTCTACCACCTGTGGTACGTGCATGCACACTCACATACACATATACACATGTTTTCATGCTGCCATAAGATTATATTTGCTGCAACAGACTAACATGGCTAGTCATCTGGCAACTGAGTAATTGCTTGGAAACCTAACATAATGATGTGAAATGTGGGGGAAGAGATCTAACACACATCTCCAACAACCGTCATCAAGCAATGGCTCTATTTTTCCTTGCACATGGATTCTAGTAACCTCACCTCTGTGGCTTTCAACTCTGTTCCTCAAAATGCAACCAAGAGCTGCTCTACTTTACAATATGGAGCCTGCAGTAAGTAGGCTTTCTATATCATCAGTGAAGACCTACCACCCCAGTTGCATTTTAAACTTTGCTATAAATCTCTTTTCAGAAACCAGTACTATATCCCATCTACACATAACATCACACCCTGGAGGACAGATAAATAGCCAAGATCCTATACATTTTTTATATAGCATACGCAGATAACCAGTGTAGTTATGCAGGATCCCAAGTTGTGTAACAGATAGTGCAATGAATGCCAAGGCCTTGAACTCCATCACTGTGTAATGTTCAATTGGCTCCCCACAATCAAGTCAACAGCGAGAGAGAGGGCTGGGTGTGTGTGTTGGTGAACTGATTGGCTGCACCTGGGACTGCACTTATGCAACCTCTAAAGAAGTGCAACTGCTTGCACTGCTATTTGTACACCAGCATAGTGCCCCCAGCAGGATTCTAGCCAATGTTGCTGAAAGAAGACAACCTTCACCTCATGAAAAAAAAAGAAAAGAAAAGAAAGAAAAAAGCACACCAGATATTCAAATGAGCACCTCAGAGTGGGAAATCTTTAACAAGCAAATAATGTTTTTAAGGAGGTTTAAAAGAGTGAAGCTTTGTTTTGGGAGAAAACAGCAGTCTTACTGCATTTCCCCACTTCTAACACCCACCTCCCATTTATGTGGTGGTACAACAAAAAGAATTCACATTCTATTTTTTTTTTGTCACAGCTTATAATTTTAATAATTCAAGACTGCCTACAAAGTCATCACATAAATGCTTTTTAAAATCTCTATGACTGGTCGTAAAGGCAGTAAAAGAACAGCAACTAAGCAGCTGAAGCAACATCAAGCGGCCTCCAATTATACACTAAAAACTCAGGCACTTAAGTCATTTTTATGAACAGTATTTGTGTTACTTTATATTCTACCCCATTGTTTCTCTTCTTCTATTTTATTACTCCCATACACAATTTTTATGGACTCTCCTTGGAAGACAGCCTAGCATTCTTCAGAGCTAAACAATATTTCACCCCATGGAGAAAGCATCAGACCAGGGCAGCGTCAAACAATGCAGTACAGCAAAATATAAGCCCCCTCTCCATGTGTTATTTTGGTGCTAACAGCCCAACCTTGACAATAACACTAAGAGATCATTCCAAATATGCATATATTCACATTCATATATTAGCAATGAACGTTGGTTTGCCTTTAAACAGGCAATTAGCAACCCTATGAAAGGAGATCTAGGTATCTGCATAGCTGTGATGGAATGGCAATGGATACCATATTTTTCTATCATAGGTTCTTTCACCATATTTCAAAAATTTCATCTTATATTATTACAACACCCCGCCCCCAAAATAGAAACAAAGGCTGTGCAGAGACACTCAAAACCAGACAACAGCTGGGAATCACTTTCTTCTTCTTCTTTAAATGTTGCTTTTTTCAACAATAAAAATCAAATCTTGGAATAAAGAAAATCAAATTGACTTTGATGTTACACCAACTGGTTAAAATTGGCAAACTTTTGGTGCATTTTGCAATGTATCATACTATCCCCTTATTAAAGCACATTTCACAGAGACATTTTTATTTTTAGGGAGATAAAACCAAATATAGATCAGCTGCACAGAACAGACCCAGCCTTCTCTGCTTCCTATATCCAAGAATCAGATTAAAGAGAAGCATGCAAATTTTTTAAGAATATGGCAGAAGACCTTTTACTGAGCCTCAAGAACTCCAGAAATAAGTTGACAATTGACATGGGTACGGAGTGCTTAGATATAGCAGTTAAATCTGGCTGATGGAAGAAGACTTGACAAATTGAACTCAAGTGCTCAGCATGGCTCATTTGACAGGATTTGAAGAACACAGAAACCACAGACATCTGAAGGCCAAGATCTCTTACCTCTTCGACCTCATTCTCATCTGTCTCATCTGCCTCATTTCCCTGCTGCAGCTTCAAACTTTTCTTAAACCCTTCCTTCTCTGGGCTGTAAGAAAGTAGGGCATTTTTACGTGAACACATGTACTTAAGCATTGTTTTTTCCTTCCATGTCTTTGACATAAAAATGGGCCAAATAAGTACTACTATAGTCAAACTGTACACTTTTTCATTTGTACCTATTGCAGAGAAACTAGGAAAAAGCAACCAATTTTGGTCTTTACCTTTTCCATCTCTTTGGGCCAAGCTCTTTATCCAAGGAAAGACACTCTTTATCCAAGGAAAGACACTCTCTCACAAGCTTCCACTGTTTTCTACCAACAGCCAGTGAAGTGTTAATACTAAACTGAAACTTAGGAGACCTGGGTTGAGCCATGAAATTCACTGCCTCGCAAAGTCATTACAAGCATAAAGCAGGAAGGCAGACAGCTACATACTCTGCCTTGAGCTCACTACAGAAAAGGCAGCATTGTTAGCATGACTAATAACAAGTTATATCTTTGCATTATGCATATGTAATGTTATGTGAGTATAAGCTTCCTTGAACTCTGTGATGAATAGTTGACTGCATAGAAACAACCTGTAAATACATGAAACTTTAACTAAGACTATATCCTTCACTCTTTAATCAAAAGTTAGCATTCATATAATGAAATATTATCATTTGAACTGAGAGAGTGAAGTAAGAACCCTCTTCTTTTTATTAAAAACAAAAACAAAGGAAAGCACTTTCTAAATTCTACTTGATTATTTTCCTCTTTCGTACATTCTATTTACTGATCTATCACAAAAATAAGTAATAAATTTAAAAGCTTTATTATTGCCTTATTTATTTGCCAGAGTGAGGAGAGCCTATTAATTACCCTGGAGTGCCAAAAAAAAAAGATACTTGTGCTGCTCTGAAAAATCACCCCGCTGTGTTTTGTTTCATTCCAACATCCCCTACTTTTATCATTGATTATGCAAAGAGAAAACGAAAGCCATAGGGAAGACATATCACAGTTATTTTCTCTCACTTGGTAACCTCCAGACATTTTGGACTCTGAACTCGCATCTGCTCCAGCCAGTATGACCACCAGCCAGGAATGTTAGAAATCATTGTCCAAAGAATCTGACCAGCAACAAGTTGTTGAAGGATATTCTAGACAATGACTGATATTTGAAAAAGAGTTGAGTGGACAGTGAGAAAGAGAGGGAGCCCAGATATTGTCTTCACTGAAGTTCTAACTAGCAAGACAGAAAAGCATGAGCCTTTCTGCACGACACTGTTATGGCACTGGCCCCTCCTGTAACTGCAAACCCCACGATTCCATAGGATGTTGAAAGTGGAATAATAGCGCTATAACAGTGTAGTGCGGAAAGGTTCCATGTCTTACCTTTTCCTTCGCTGCTTAGTTTCCCTCTTCAGCCGTTCTAAGTCTTGCTTCGCCCACTGGAGGACTTCGGAGACCTCTGCTTCCACAGAGGTGACAGGGCTATTTGATGTCCCCATTCCAGGCCCCGGAGACAGGCCCAGGGAATAGGGAAGCCTGGATGAAACCCGTGACAGATTGCGACGTAGTGATTCATTCATAGCTTCACTCTCTAAGAGTTTTGTTCTACAGAAATGACAAAGAAGGGAACAAGAGTTTCAGTCTGTCAAGATGCAAAGCCTCACTTATTTGCAAACTCTTTTTTTTTTTTCAGGGTCCAAAGTAGATGCAGTGAGCCACCATGGTGTAGTGATTTGAGAATTGGACTATGACTCTGGAGATCAGGGTTAGAATCCCTGCTCAGCCACAGAAATCCACTAGATGACCTTGGACAAATCATCCTCTCTCAACCTCAGAGAATGGCAAAAGCAATTCCCTCTTCTGAACAAATGCCAGATAGATTCACCATAAGGTCACCTTAAGTCAGAAAGAACTTGAAGGCACACAACAGCAACAACAACAATATAGATGTGATATGGAAGATCTGAGAAAATAGTTCTTAATAACGTATGGCTTAGACCTAAAATGCACACATACTGAACCAGAGTTGAACAACCATGAGGAATGCGCATGGTGTAGTGAGGGATGAGCAAAGTGAGGGACTCTCAATATTGTTGGACTGCAGCTCTTACAATCCCCAGCCAGTATAGCCAATGGTGGGAATGCCAGAAGCTGCAGTCCAAGGAGGGCTGTACTTTGTCCAACTGTGCTGCAAAGTGCAAGCAAACGTAACACGCTAGCTTGACAAAAGACTGCATTGACTGGATTCATTTCTAGGTCTACAATTTCTAGGCCTTTTGGTTCCTGTGCAAATTTTCATGTTTCTTACTTTTGTTTATAACAAAACAACTTTTTTTTCATCTCTCAACAATGTTCATCTAAAGCAGAGATAGGAAATATATTAGCCAAAGACAGCATTCAGTCAGCAGGAGTGCTTTGTGAAGCCGCCTCCCCACATAACTCAAAAAACATCTTCCGGTAAAAAGAATCTGTGGAAAATTCTGTGTGGGTGTGTGCAATTCTCCACTAAATGCTATCCCGTGTCTTTCAACTTTTGAGAACCCAAAGAGTTGTTTTTTTTGACAAACGACAGTTCTGAGAGTAATGTTCTGGAAGTGCTGCTAAAAGGGGATGGCGCTGCCTGTGTGGATTGCAGGGAGGAAAACGGTGACTGAAGCCTCTTTCCAAGAACCATCACAGTTATCTACTCCTGACTGGAAGATTATAAATCACAAAAAGCATGAAAGCATACAGATGCAAGGTACTGCCTGATAGACACCTGAATAGTCATCAATAAAGCTGATCTAAAAAGGAACCAACTCCAAAAGTTTTTTGGTTTCTTAAGCAGGTATGGCCACTTCCAAGATAGGAAAAATAAAGCAAACTCAGCTTTTAGTTACCTGAGCTCCTCAATTTCCCGAATGTAATTCTGGATCAGAGCACCAATAGCCTCATTGCCATCACCTGGAAGAACAGAATGAAGTAAAAAAATGAAAACAGCATTAAAATCAAAGCAATAAGCTAAGGAAGCAAGCTTAACAAGAACAAGCAAGATTTCAGTGTGTAATCTGAGATCCAACATTGAACTCAGTATTAATGTTTGCAGTAAACAAAATCTGCACCCACTAAAAGCAGCCAAAAAAAGAGTACCACTCAAACCTAGATCATGTTCTAGATGAGAGCACAAAGTTTGCTTTTCTCCCATATGAAAATATCTGGCATAAGCATACTTGTTTAAACACAGAACTAATTTTATATGTAGTTTGGCCCTTAGAGAAAACATCCCTGAGCTCTGTAAATATAAAGTTGTATTCTTATTTAGGAATCTCATACTCTTAACTATATGGTGGCTAATGAAACCATGTGTAAACTCAACCAGTTGCCCTCACAGCCTCACCTGCCTTGGCAAGAATCAGGTTCGCTTCCTGACTCATCAAGTGGGTAACCCGGACATTGATTGCATCAATAGCTTCTTGCATGGCTTTTACTCGCATACGCAAAGTGGTGTTCTCCTTCTGAAGCATGGCATTCTCATGGAACAGGTCGCTGTAGCCGTCTGAGCCATCCTCTCCAATGACACGCTTACCCTGTGAAGAGAAGATTGAAGAAAGAGAGTGGGAAAGGCTGTGGGTGTAAGCCAGTTGAGGTGGACAGCAGCTGTCTTGCAAATATGTCAACTAAGGAGCAAATATCTAATAATCATAGGACTGTCCTACATCAAGACTAGCATGTAATTTTGCATGTATCAGATTCTGAAGTTGTTGAACTTTAAAATATCTTCTGCTGTGCATTTCTGAATGAATTTTACAAATAGCAGAAAAGATAAATGTCTACATCTGTTGTTTCAGCTGTTGGCTATCAAAGTCACCAGAGCTTGTCACAGCATTTTAATACAAAATAAATTCAAACTATAATTTGAAGACATAGTAAGAAAGATTATGCACTACTATTAAAAACATCACAGGCAAGGAGAGCTAGCACAATCAGCTTAGAATTCAATAACCAGGCAAAATAAAAAAATTTTTACCGTCTTTCTCAGTGACCAATACAGTAGAGCTAGCAGATTGCTTTTGGGAGAGAATTTCCTCGCCAGTGCTACAGAGCAGAGTCATTATTTTCTCACTCTCTCACCTTACAGCAAACAGTTTAGTGGGAATGTAGCACGTGGTAGTCAATGAGAAGGGGAGTAAAAACTATACTTTCAAAAATATGGCCTAAATGCAACTGTTAGTCTCAACTAGGGTGCAGCCATCAAATCAACAGAAAACTGGTAGGTCAATATTTATGTATGATGGATTCAACAGGCCTACAGTTGGCAGGATGAGTCTTTTGATTTAAGCTTTTATTTATAGAGAAGCTTACAAACAGCAATTGTTTTTAGTCTCAATCTATTCTTGTTCCTCCTACCCAATACAGAAGACATGTGCACTGAGGATGCGTATGTGTGTGTGAGTATCCAAAACCAAAGCAAAGTCTGGGAGAGAACTTAGGCTTAGCTCAAAGCAGAGAAAGGATTTCAAAACTGGGGGACTTTGTTTCTAACCTTCTCAATTTCCAAAATTCCGGCTGACTGAAAGCATACTTTGGGGTTACATTCTTGAACAACACTCCAAAAAGACCACAGCAGCTTGTTGTCCCTACTATTTCAACCCATTTCACAAAGACTACCGTGTAAAACAGGTCTGACTGAATACGCATGTACTGTCTTTCTTAACACAAATTTCTGTTATTTGATTTAACAGTGTATAGCATTGATGAAACAGGGAATTGATTAGAAATAATAATGCATAGGAGTGGACAAAATCCAATTTTAACCCTAACTAGAATAGACCCATTGATTTAAATAGAAGGTACCTTAATACTTACTAACAAATAATATCCATTTCAATGGGTCTACTGTAGTTGTGAGTAAAAATAGTTTTAGCCCTGAAATGCAATTTTAAATTAAAAGAAAGAAATGAAGAAAGAAAGAAAGAAAGAAAGAAAGAAAGAAAGAAAGAACTAATATAAAGCTATTTCACTTATCAGATAGCACTGCTTTCCCATATTATTATTTACGCATCAGAGTCTACCGTTATCTCTTGTTTGAAGATGGAGAAACTGAAGCTGAGACAACCATCTTCTATCCATATAGGCTTCAGGAGTAAAACTACTCAACAGAGGTGAGTAAAGAGAAAAACAAAACACTGCATTTTAGCATGTTTTTCCCTCACATGATTTAACTGACTGTGATAAGGATGCAAATCTTCAAACAGTTCATCATCTCATGCAAGCATGAATAATTTCCATAATGTTGTCCCCAGTGTGGGAGAAAATGATATCTTAACACAGTTTTTGCCTAGTGTTTTGCCTGAAGTGTTTCAGGGAGTTGTTTTCCACAGAAATATATGTAGATTTTGCACATTATTTTTCCCCAGAAACATGTGAGGTTGTGCATAAAAAACATTATTTCGGCACAAAAAAGCATATTACAATAAACTGTTTTTTGTGCAAAGAACACAAAATTTCTGCACAAAAACTATTTCCTGAAACACTTCAGGATGTGTGAATACTGGGCAAAAACCGAGCCAAATTCTCATCTCTCTGCTATTCTTCCTGACCATGTTTCCCCGGTGTTGGGAACGTAATTTTTTGGGCTGGGAAACAAACAGCAACAAATACTTTTTCCATCTGTAGATTGCAGCACCTGAAATAATCAAAGATGGAAAAACATCAACACTGGAATCAAGTGATTGTAGTGCCGAAGGTCTGTGGTTCAACTTTAGCAGTAACTAAGGATACATCTGTGGCAGCCAAATATTCTGGACCTCTCCTTACCGCCTTGTACTCCATGAGCTCCATTTGGAGCCGAGCAATCTCAGCTCTTAGGGCACTGATCTGCTGACTTGTCTTATCCTGATTCACCACCACTTTGTTCTTGATGTTGCGAGCACGATTGGCATACTTAAGGGTGTTCAAGGTCTCCATAAAGTCCCGGTCTGAAGGGCTCACACAGGCAATCATTATGGTTTGGCTGCAGAGCAGGAAGAACAGGTGAAGCCAAACAAAAGAAAGTTGCTTGCCACCCTCGCACATCAGGTAGTGTGTAGCATGAGGGCAACAATACAGTGGTTAAGACATTCCCAATAACAGCTTCACATGCATAATGGAATTTAACAAATCAAGTCAATAAGCTGCTGTAGCATGCTCAGGTTCAGCAAATGGTACAAACAGAGTGAAGAGACACACAGGAAGAGTACAGAATCAGACATGTACCAAGATTTTGGCAAGAATTCTAACAACCTTGGCTCGCCTTGCCTTTCTGTCCAAAAGTAAACAAGAAACAGGGGATCTCAGATACAAAAAGAGACTTATCTAGATAGACCCACAGATCATGAGGAATAGAATGGGAGCTGTTAAAGGAAACAGGCTGGAAAAGGAGGTGTAGGAGAAGAGATTACAATGATCCCATGTTAGGAGGTTCTATTGCCAACATTTGGGATCAAAAACAGCCTAGGCATATTACATAAGCATCCATTCTGCAGAAGCCAATAATCACATTTGGAACTCAGGGGAAAATGAAGCTTGGGATGTCATGCATTGCTAATCATACTGCCTAGGCAGTCTTTTCATCTGCTGCCTCCAATGCCAGCAAATCTATATAGGCCTTTCCAAGATGTTTCATTTGGTACAATTAGGTGTCTAGTAACTCTTCTCATTACCTGTTCCCACCAAGGGAGTCTTGGAGGAGCCGTGTCAACTTTGAATCTCGGTAGGGCACATGCAGGGCTTTCTTGCTCTGATCCCCAAGAGCACTGATGACATTTCCCAGTGCTAACTGCCAAGGAAATGTACAGGTCAGCATTTAAGACTGGTGATTTCCCCTTGTCTCTTTATTTATAACCATTGCTTCACAAAATCCTCAACAAAAAGCCATCCAAAGCTCCAAACTGCAATACTCTTTTTGAAATTGATGTTAGGGCCTTTCCCACCAACCCACCCACTTGACTGAAAGTGAGTACTATTAGCTTAAAACAAGTTCAGACTGGTAAGAGTGAACAATTTTCCATTACAAGAACATAGTTTCTAAACTGTGCTACCAAATGGACAGAGGAAGAGACTTTCAACATCACAATACCAGTAATATACTCCACAGAATCTATCTTTAATTGAAGTATCTGTCCCCGTCCAAAAAATTTAAAAAATCAGGTTTCTAGTCTTTATGAGTATGAAGAAAATCTGAAGATAAAAAGGAGTATCTTCTAAAAATACTGAACAGTATTTTGCATGAGATTTCTGATGAACTGTATTTTATCCTTTATGGGTTCTTTTAACATCATGTAGACCTCAGCTGTAATGACTGTCAACCAACCTTTCATTCCTCTTAGATTTACAAGACACAAAATATCATCTACAATGTATGGGAGAGTAATAAATTCCTTCCATAATGGCTGATGCTGTCCATATATAGTACAGAGACAAATAGGGAACCACATCGGCACTGCACCATACTTCTGTGACACATGTTTGCAAATACCATTGTCATATTGACATTTTGGGAGGTACACTTCAGGTATGCATATGCCTAAAAAAAAGAAGATGTGAAGCATTCCTTCAGCTAAATGCCAAAGCCAGTGAATGGCAGCTGGGTTTCCACAGTTTCCCACAGAAATAAAATCATATTGCAAATTGTTAGCAACTGAATTTTATCTCTTCAAAGCAACACACAACACATTTCACACAAGCAATATCATTCCATGAGGTCTTCTTGCTTCAACAGATAGTTCTGCTCTTCAACACTAAGTTTATGCTAAATGTTAGTGCTGAAGCAAAAATAAAACAGGGTTAGGCAACTACCAGGGCTAAAGAGGCCACACTGGCTCCCTGTGAAGCCCCAGAAGCCAGGCTCTTCACATTTTAATCCCACCCATCCTTGCAAAAACCATGATTCAGAATTTTGACAAATTTTCAGGGGGCCAGCCTGTGCAAGTCTTTTATGGATGTTGTTTCCAAAACAGGAAGTGAGTGACTGGTCACTTCCAGTTTTGAAAAAAAAAGTTAAATCAAACGAGCAGAGCCTCAACCTGGAGAAGAACGAGTAACCACTCCCTCCTCCTAATACTTCAAGGGTACTATTATTCATTGTAGAGATTAAAATCATTTTGGGGAAAAATATGGGGAGAGAGGTGTACTGTGATCCTTGAGAAGCCACAACAATGGTTTTGTGGACTGCATTTAGTACATATTTCACTTATTCCTGCTGTAAAACAGGGATAACTGTGACTTTTTAGATGTTTCTGAACTAATATTCCCATAATTCTCACCACTGGCTATGCTGGGTAGGGCTGATGGGAGGTGTACACATATGGAAGGTGCTGAAGGCTGCAGGAATTGCTCATCCTTATTCTACCACACAAGCAGTAGCAGTTTGTTGCCAGACAACATCATGAAGCTGGTCACCCCTATTTGTCTTACTATGTAACAAAAGCCATACCAAACCACAGTTGATGGAGATCCCTTCTTTGGCTCTTTCGCCTGTAGCACCTGTCCGCTTCAACCTCTCTGAGCCAGCCAGGTCAACAAAATGAAATTTGGCTGTTCGCGTCTCATACTCATTGGCAGGTTGGGATCCCTCCAGAAGACTGTTTGTTTCTCCATTCACCTATGACCAAAAAAAGCCCCAGAATCAGAATTCAAGGAATAATGGTTTTTGTCAGCATACAACAGCACCATGAATATGAAGAAGAAGAAGAAAAGAAAGAAAGAAAGAAAGAAAGAAAAGAAAAGAAAAGAAAAGAAAAGAAAAGAAAAGAAAAGAAAAGAAAACAGGAAATATAGAGAAAGCATGGGACAAATACAAAAACCAAATAGTCCAGATACTTAATCTTAATTTATAAAACTGTACATAATTTTAATATATAAAGTTGTAAAGATAAAATAACCCTTTTCTTAAGTAAAGAAGCCAATTTGATTTCCTTACTTCCTGCTTTCCCCAAAGGAGAGAGTAAGGAATCTCCTCGCTTTGGGGAAATCTTTGGGGAATCTTGCTGAATCTCCATTTCCTGCACAACTATTCCAGTGACTCTCTCATTAACTACACGAAGGAATGCACAACTGGTGTTCCCACACTCTCCCTGCACTTACCATGTGTACAGGAGAGCAGACACGCATTTGGCAAAGGTAGATAGTGAAGATAGCATGAGAGCGTGAGCTCTGGACATTCATTTGGGTGCTGGCTGTGGTTCGGGACAGAGCTCCCTGTTTCAGGCACTGAATCAGCTGCAGTAAAAGAAAGTGTCTGTGTTTTACATTTTCCTCCACATCCTGCCCCTCCAAACATATAAAAGAAAACCATACGATTTTCCAACCCTGCTTAAAAACAGGCTGCATTTAAGTTTCCTGCAGGACATTTATTTCACCACTAGTACTTGTACAAGCCAATTCCTTAACATATTATAACAACCAAGACCAAATTAGACTTTATGTGCAGGGCTCTCAGTTTCTTTCTCCTAGCTAAAAGAAGCCTCTGAATGAAGAGTTGTGTTGAAGGAACAGAGTCGGAAGGGATGTTCAATCTTCCTTCCTTTCAATTTTGCTCCCTTCTAGGCACAGTTACATCACTGGAATTCAGGTAACTGTGCACAAGTAGAATGAATGAATTCAACTAGACTTCTGAATAGACGAGGAATGTGCAATATCAGTGGGTCTTGGGGAAAATCGTCTGTCTTTCAACCCTCCAGGGGCTTAATGGACTACCAAAATTGCCTCCAGAACAAACCCAACTAAACTAGAATAGTTTAGAATACAGAACTTCTTAATGATTCTCTGGTTGCAGAATATGTAGAACTTAGCTATTATGGAAAAATTTACAAACACCATTTGCACGAAGACAGAATGAGAGAAGTCAGAATACACAGGGATAAATTTACAAGTGTGCGACAAAATATTTATTTGTTCGTTTGTTTAGAGTATTTATACCCCATTATATCCCAGGTATGGGATATCTAACTTTTGCCTGGGGGGAGAAAAGCAGCTGATGGGTGTCCAATTTTGAATGGACAATTAACCAAAGGAACAGCCAAAGACTCCATTCCCTGTTGCAGCTGCTCTTCATGAAAAACAAGACACGGAACTTGTAACAATAGCATCTAGTTTGGTCCTTAAAACGTTTCAAAGGAACAAAGGGATATCTATCCAGGGCCATCATGATAAACTTTAACTGTAAAATTCACAGTGCTTTCCATCAGCCAATGCATATAGTATTTGTTAGAATTTAAAGAAGGAACAGGGTAACAATTTCAACTGAGGTAGAGTACAAAAAGAAGTAACAAAAACTTCAAGGAGGATGTTCTGCATCACTAAAGGCAAAATGCAGATAGATTTGAGAGCTGACTCATAGTTGAAACGCAGACTGTTTTATGGGCTGTGCTCAAATAAGGCATGTCAGCAACTGAGTAAGCCATATAAAATAGTAGCCTTTGCAATGAAATCAGAACACAATTAGGCAAGAGCGTGAAACATATTTAGGGAATTCTATAGTTTAAACTCTTCTCTGGAAACAGAAGACACTGGTAACTAATTCTTATAGCACATACTCAAGGTCACTTCATGCAAATAAGTTAATGCTAGTCGTAAAGAGAACTTACATATATGGCTAAAGCGGAGATCTTAACTTCTGGGAGTGCTTGTAAACATGGAATCAAGAGGAAGTGCTTACACAGACTAGCAAACATGGAATGCAAGAACAGGTTCTTGTGTATGAAGTGTTAGTTCACCCACCTCGTCCTGCGAGCCAATGAGACGCGATGTGACACCCGTAGTATAGATCCCACCACTGGCATCTTCATGGATTTTGATGTTTGACTTCCGGTGGCGGGAATCAAGATCACGTGTGCTATCAAAGAGATCCAAGATCTCCTCATTATATAACTAAATAAAGAAAGACAGAGGGAGATATTTAAAAACAATTGTTTTATTCTCAAAGGATTGCACAAGTATAAAGTTCAAGGGAAAGTACACAAATGGTTGAGGCTTTGGACATGACAATTGCCTTAGAGATCAACACAGGACTTCGTATTGGGGTAAAGCCTAGATTTGGCGTGTATATCAAAGGTTATATGAGATTCAACATGTCCAAAATTCCCTATCTGGAACAGTTTGTGCCAGTTGATTTATTTTCTTTGGTCACAAAATTTGACGATCTTCTTGTAACAGGAATTTGGTTCACACTTTTTTTAATTTTTTTATTCAGCAACAGTAAATAAAATAACATCTGTTCAGAAACCGATTTGTGTTGTTTTCATTACACGAATTCAATATGTACATTTTTTACATTTTGTTCTTTTAAATCCATAAATTATATTTGACATGGCTTCTTTTAATTATTTCAATCTCTTTTCTTCTCACTCCTTATTTCTATCTTATACCTCTATCCATTTAAATCCTCATTATTTACATTTGTTACTTCCTAACTTCACCTAGTACCAATTTTTTCTTGTTTCTCTTCATTACCATCCCCAACGGGGTTATCCCTCTATATTATATCATAAATTCTATTCTTTTTGCCTATTTAATGTCCCCTATTTTGTCGGCCGTCTCTGTTCTTTTCATCTTTTTCTGTTTCTCTCGTCATATTCATTACTTTTGAGAACCTTAATTTACTTTGCTTTTGTGTTTATATTTATATTAAGAAAGCATTTTTTCTACTTGATTCCATTCTTCTTCATTTAAGCTTTGATTCCTTCCTTGTATCATCATAGTCAATTTGTCCATTTCTCTGTACTCCATCACTTTTGCAGTCCATTCCTCTATTTTGGGAGTTTGACTATTTTTCCACATTCTAGCAAATGTTATTCTAGCTGCTGTAATCATATATAAGATTATTCTGAATTTGGTTCACACTTTGGTGTCTTCCAGGGAAGGAAGATGATGACAGGGGTAACAATGAGAGAAGATGGAGATTCAAAGAATCTCACAAGGCAAGATGGGTGAAGCCGTGATCATGGGGCAGGGAGAGGCAATGTGCTTTGAAAAACACTTCAATCACCACTGACAAGCCTACAAAAATCAGAGCAGAGAAATTTAGACCATTGGTTGCTTGGCTCTGCTTCAGTCCCATACAGAAACCTTAATGAAAGAACTAGTTCTACATCCCTGGTGGGATTCGTAGACTGACACATGAATCAACTGAACTTTTAGGGAAATCTTAACTTATTACCAAGAATACAGGATGTTTTTAATAGGGTTTCCTGGGCATGATAAAAAAAAATACTGCTGGATTACAACTGAATGCACTTGTGCCAGGACAGGTACATAAGGAAGCAACAGTCCACTCTGGCTCACGAACAAAATAGCAACAAGTCCTTCAGTAATTCCATATATTTGCACATATGCATTCTCTCTTTTAAGCCCCTACGCACACACAAACACCAATGTACCTACCTCCAAGAACTGTGCACTAACTTTGAACTCTGGTGCTGGCACACCTTGTTCCTGTGCTGCTCTCTTGCGGTCCTCTATGCCACTGAACAGATGGGAAATGGCTCGTGGAATTATGCCATTTTCCTCTTCTGAGATGTTCATATCAAAGCCAGTGCCCATAGTGTACGTCTTACCTGCACCTGTCTAAAAGAAAACAAGACAGGTGTTTTTATTAGTAACATGTCTCAGGGCCAAAGCTTCACTTTGATGTGGTGAGAGAGCATACACCCTTGGCCTCTCAACTATGCAGCTCCACTGATCTTTAAGCTACCCATACAGAATAACTGCAAGGTATACCCAAGGTACGTAAACATTCCTCCTTTTTTGACTGCTGTTCTTGAATCCCAAAGCCAGCAAAAAAATTGGACATGTTGTGAGAGAAATTCTGGGAACTGAAGCCCTAAAAGTGACTTCTCCAAGCACAGATGTACTGCTCTTTATAATTCCAATTCAGACATATCTTTCTTTATATTTCCTCTAATTATTCAAGCTATAGTGTCCACTTGCTCTATGCCTTACAGCAATGCAACAAACCTGCCCACAGGGGAGGGGAAGCCAAATTTCCAAAGAATAAACCAGTTTGAAAAGAAAGGTTAATATGCAGTCATTTTAACCTGTTTACTTGAGCAGCTTTTTCAACATTGAATTGAAAAGCATTTCCACCTAATTAACTCATCTCAAATTTTCTCCTGCCCTTTTCTGAGGGCTGGTGCAATAGCTAAAGCTGACTAGGCTGATATGTGAGAAATCCAGCTTCAAATCTTCACATAACTGTAAAGTCCCTTGGGCGGGCTTGATCAAGCAATTGCTATTCAGCTTTACTCTACCTACTCCAAAGGCCTTTCACAAAGCTAAAGTGCCATTCCTTGAGGCATATGCCTCTTGGGAAAAGGGTGCAAAAAACAAAAAACAAAAAAAAACAAATCAGCCATGTTCAGCCAAAAGGTTTAAAAAGAGTATGACAAAAACAGAATGTTAAAAGATACGTGACATGATATCCATCCATCCATCGCTTTATTTATATTCTGCCATTCTCATAGGTGGGGCTCAAAGTGGCTTAGAAAAAGACAGAATACAATAAAATACACATTGTTAAAAGCATGCAAAATCAAGATTAAAACAGTATTAAATAACAGAATTAAAACCAATTAAAATATTAAAACAGTTTAAAAACAGTACAGCATCATAAAAGTCACTTTTGTTAAGATCAGTTTCCAAATGCTTGCTGGAAAAGAAAGGTTTTAAACTGTCACTGAAAGGAAAAGGAAAGAAGGAGCCATCCTAACTTCCCTAGGGAGGAAGTTCCAAAGTGTGGCAGCAGACACAGAGGCCTTTTCCTTCGTTCCCATCAACCATGCCTGTGAAGGCAGTGGGCAGAAAGAAGTGCCTCCCCTGCAAAGCTTAGGCAAGATCACATGGAAAGATAACGTTCATCAAATAGCCTGGACCTGAGCCGTATATGAATTTAAAACAAGATGCGAGACAGAATGGAATGTAATTGTAGGACAAAAAACAGTCATGATAAAAACAGAATATGAAATACATTTAAGATACTTATATTACATCCTATTGATCAAACCTGTTGTGTAACTCCAGTCATTAAAAGCCAAACAAAAGAATCTTATAACACTCCCAGAAACGCCTCGACAATGGTAAACCTCTAGGAGAAAGGAGCTGCATTGCTGCAGAGCATCCTCCAAGAACACCACTCTAGGTGAACATGCTGCACGAATACTTCTGAGTGGGCTCAAGAGGTCACAGTGGAATGCTGGGAGGAGAACATGATTTCTAAGGGCACAAAAAGATCAGGGATTATAAGTCAAAACTATAAAAGTGAATTATGGACCTAAAAGAATTGAAACACTGATATAATGGGCTTGTCACATCCCAACCTTTTCAAAAGGCACACTGCCACATTCGGCACCAATTAAGGCTCCTTAAGCATCAATAGGAATACGGTAAACAATTATACTGTACATCACAATAAACCAGAATTCTGAAGAATTTTACTTTATTGGTACGAGGCAGAGCGTTTGGGCATTGCTGCCTCATAACTTCCACCAAAATGGGAATGATTAAACTAGGACTGATTTGATTTTAATCAAGCGATTCTACTTCTTCTCTGAAGGCCTCAGTTTTAATTATTTGAATCACAGCTTAAATCATTAGTGACAAAGATTCTACTCAGTCATCTCTTTAGTAGGAATACACAACTGTTTAATATAACCTTAAATATTCAGAGATGCATGTTTCACTTGCAGGCAGGACGCACTAAGCAATTATTCTTGTTTTCCAATTAATTTTCAGTTCATCAAAAAAATGGGATTCCTTGAATTTCCATCCAGAGTCCTCTTCCTGGTTCATATCTTAGAGTTAAGTATATGATATATATTGTATTATTATTGTAATACATATTGTTGGAATTAAGTATATGAATACACTTTAAACTTTATATGACGTGGATCTACTCTACTTTCCCAAATTCTCTATTTCTTTACCTTCTCTTATCTTTTCAATTAGAAAGAGGCAAAAGAAAAAGGAAGAGATTGAAAAAGTACAAAACTGTGTGCACTTCATGTATTCCACATGCAACTAGGACTGACCAGGATGACCACAGATGGACAATTCATGCTTTGCACAATACAATCAACTGGGCAAGGCTGTATCAACCTGTTGCTTGTAAACTATAGGCCACAACATGTGCAAGTTGTCAATGTCTAGTACAAGCAAACAGCTGTATAAAGAGGTACCCTACAGGACTGTTAGCCTATTTACTCTGACTTGCTCATGGCAGAGTCTGTGAAAAGGGCAGAGGAATCACATACCTGACCATATGCCAACACTGTGGCATTGTACCCTTCAAAACAGCCCTCAACAAGCTTGCTCACACAGGTTGTGTAGATCTGCTCCTGCCAAGTATCCAGGTCAAAGACAAAGTCATAGGTAAAGGCTTTGTCCTTTCCCAGGAGTACCTGGGGTTCTCCAGGTGTCACCGATGTGCAGATGTGACATCCTTCAATCTTCTCCTTTGGCATCTGAGGACGGATCCTTAAAAAGAAAGGAAAAAAAAATACAGATAATCTCCCTTTAATTCTACAACTATCCTAGAAGACTAATTATTAGGGAAGACGGGAGGATGGAAATGCTATTCCTAGCTGCTACTGCTGGACCCAAACACCACAGAGACCATAAGAGTTGGCCCGGAAATCAAATTCCTCAAAGGCTGATTTCAAGCACATCAGATTCCCATGATGCCTTGTATACACCTGTCACATAGCCAGAAAAGTAAAGACATACAAACATATTTCATTAAAAAACCCCAATACATTGGGCAAATACAATAGCCAAATCTGTAATTATGCAATGTTTCTTAAAAAGAAAATTGTGCACACCTAAATTTTTATCTGCTGCTTGGTAAAGGCATAGGGGGAAGGAGGAAGAAGAGCAAGCAGAGGGAAAGGCTGAATGAGCAGCATAGTGGACAGAGCAAAAAAGCAGCAAGAAAGAAGTGTGGAGAGAGAAAGAGAGAACAGAAAGAAAGAAAGGGAACACCAGGATGTTGATGGGACTACAAGGTTTCTGTAGTTCTCATCTGTTTGTAAACTAGAAAAGTAGACTGTACATTCTTTCAACAAAGTGTAAGATATATAAATAAATGACACTGAATTAATAATAACAAAGTAGCCAAATACAAGTAACACTCTGGTTATATTTAAAAATCGAAATAACAATATTGTGGCACATTCAAAACCAACAGGTGCCTTGGGGCATCAATCTTCATGGGGTAGATACATGAAAAGTTATTCCCAGTTGACAAATTATATACAAGTGTACATATAGGGAGGAGGGATTATTAACAATACAGCCAAAAGGGATGGAAACGCAAGAGATACAGTCTATGAACTTTTCTCTATAAAACTGAGACACACAGAACAGTTAAGGAGGCATTAGTGTTTCCCATATTAGACGCCAGGAATTTTTTCAAGGGTGAAATTATGATAAGCCATCCCTTTTCTATGTTGTTCATAGGAGCAAAAGGAAAAGAAACTGGCAAGTACAAAAACTACTGAGAGAAGGCATGGGGAACCTTTGACCTTGCAGAGATTGCTAGATGTCAGCTCCATCATACCTGACCACTGGCCATACTGGCTAGGGCTCATGGGAACTGAAGTCCTAAAATATTTTCAAGATGTGGATTAGAGGGACTATGACCAACCTTCTGACAACCAAATAGAAGTTGAGCAGCTCTTTGTACAAGCAGCTACTGCTTACAGAGATTTTGTTCAGCCTTGACCACATAGCATAACAAAGGCTTTGGAATTTGTTTTCTGAATATCAAACATGAATGCCATAGAACAAGCCATTTAGAATCTCAGAAGTGTTTTAAATATATATTTTACTTTGGTGTTTGGGGATCTGCTAAACCAAACGGTGGAGAGAGAAATACCATTAAGACCTAGAAAATGTTTGAGATACTTTATGCAGTTCTCTGGACTGTGGTTTTGCAAGCTTCAACGTGGAGGGTATGCCACTGCTATGAACCATCTTACTGGGCCGTCCACTCAAATGGCTTATTGCAAAAATCAGTAAAGATTGCACTCACTGGTGAGGAAGGAGTTGGGAGGCAAACATATCTAGTAGGATCAGGCTGTTTCACAGGATGGTTCATGACTGCCCACCCCATTTCTGGAATGTTCAGCCCCACATGAGCAGGTTGCCTGCATCTTGGAGAACCAACAGCTTTGCATTAAGGAGGTAGAAGTAGCTAAGCCCTTACTCTGTGTAAACCAGGGCTTAATGAGTCACAAGGTGACTGGTAAGAGCACTAACATGACCTGGCAGGTGTCACCCTTCTGAGCTGTTATGTCACAGTTTGGTGAACACTACAGCGCTACAGGCACAAAGGGCTTTATTCATTCAATACAAGGACCTCACAAATCCGTTGGAAAAGCCACACTGAAGGCTCATTCCTTTCCAAGCCCTTCAGACAAGCTGCTGCCTTATTTGCCCCCCTTTTTCTTGCAGGAGAACATTATCAACTGGTATTTCACCAACAGACTAGAGGAGGCTTAACCACCCTGCTGTGTGTGGGCTAGGAGTATTAGAAGACAATGGGGGTCACACCAGGACTTGTTTTTAATGCCCTCATGATGGAGCCATCTGTCATTACCTCTTCACTGAGAAACAGTGGGAACGAGTGGGGTTGTCTCTAAGTGCTGCCCACACAAGGAGGCTAGAGCATCCCCTCAAGCCCTGACACAAACCTCTATGGGGTTGTCTCAGCTTCATCATTTTGATACAAAAGGAACTGAAACACTTTTGTGTTTTCAAAGACTTCAACACCAATCATTAAGATTTTAAGGAAAATGAAGAACAGGTCAGAAATTAAACAGAAAAAAGTGACTGATAATATAAAGGTGAAAAGAAATAGGAAACAGCCTTATACTAAGAGATATAAAGGAATCCTGTAGCACCTTTGAGATTAACTGAGAAAAAGAAATTTCTAGCACAAATTTTATTGGTTAGTTTTAAAGATCCAACAGGATTCTCTAACATCTCTTTATGCTGCAACAGACTAACATGGCTTGGAATGGCTTTACACTAAGTCAGACTATTGGCTTGGTGTTGTCAGATTGTGACTGGCTCTCCTGTGCTTCAGAGTGGGGCCTTTCCCAGTCCTACGTGGAAACACCAGAGACCAAACCTGGGACTTTTCATATGTAAAGCATGCACTCTGCCACATAACTACAGTCCTTCTCTGCAGTGTTTCCCTTAGATTAAAAAAAAATGGAGAAAGTTCTTGCATGGAGCTTGGTCATCTTGCCTGTGGTATCTGGAAGTCTAGACCCAAGTACTTTCACACCATTCCTCTTAGTGACAAAAACAGACACTTGAAAAGAAGGACTGAGAAATATTCAGTTGCTCTGAGTGACATATGCAGATTACATGAGATAGAAAGGTAGTAGTATGAGGCTTATAGTACCAATTTAACACTGTACTCACCTTCCGTGATCATAGTCTGGTAATTAGAAGTTCACTTTCCAAGAACAGTGCACATCACACACACACACACACATCCCAAACACTACATACATTCTGCTTCAGAGGAGGAGAATTCTGGCAAAGTCATATTCCTGACCTAGAAAGCTATCAAGCATGAAACCAAAACTCAAATGAGCAATGGCTCCAAACAGCTTGTATGACCTTTTTTCCCCTCCAAATTATAAAGTGATGCGTCATCCCTTGATTTTGCTGACATTACCAACCCACTTCCTCTGTCCAGATTAGGCTGGGTTTTTTTTTAAGGTTTTATTTTCATTTCATTGATGGGAAGAAAAAGTGTCAGTGATGTACCAGCAACGTTCCATTTCCAAGTGTGTCTTCCTCCAATCTCCTCTTTTCAAAGGATGACCCCTCGAAACAACAGAAACAGAAGCAATGAAATTTGCTGCAGGAAGATGTTATCATCACAAGTGTGTGCTCGGCCTTCCTTTTTCTCCTTAGTGTGAGATCTACAGGATCTCAAGAAAACCAGACTTACACTTTTTCTGCAACAGGCATACCTTGTACCTGTAGCTCTAACTAAGTCTAAAATTGCAAGTATGATGACATTGTGCACATCTGACAGTGAGACTCTTCAAGACTGTGCGGCCTTTCGGAAGTGAGTCCACATCCATGAGCCCACATCCAGTTTGCAAAGCATCCACAGAACACTCTGCAGAAACAGAGAGGCTGCCACACTGGTAGCCTGCATATAAGTCTCTCTGTGTCGGCAAGACAGAAAAGCAGCAGCTCCCATGACAAGATTGCCTTGACAACCAAGCCTCTGCAGGAGAAGGAGGAGGGAAAGACAACCCAAAAAGGGAACACACTGACACACTATATAAAACACCACTCAGGCATTTTCTCCAGTGGCCCTGACACACACAATGGCCTGGCTGTTTAGCTCCATCAGCAAAAGCCAACATTTATAGAGAGGGGAACCAATTGGGCTGGCGTCCAAAGCACAAATGGGCTCTAGTCTTAAACTGAAAGCCATGGCCCCTGAGGCCAAGAAGGAGCTTTCTCTCTTCCCCACCCCCTTGGCAGCTTCACTATATAGAAAAGCTTAGTCCATGAAGGTCCCTACAGAAAGGATTCTGTCCTACGATTTCCCAGTCAACACTGATTCCATCCTAATCATGCTTTTGATAGCAGAATGCATCCTATAACCATCACTGTTATAAAAAGAGATTAAATTCTTCCTCACATAGAGATGGCACAATACTGTGCCTAGCAACTGACAGTCATTAAGAGTCTTAATTTAGTTTTTTTTTTTTAATGATCCACCACTCTCTGAAGGACTCTTTTCTTCCCCTACTCTTCATTCAGACCAGAGTGCCCTCTCACACTGGAAAGAACAGATAGCCTAAGCTGAGGCATCTTATACCTCTTTCAGCCTGCAACAATGAGGGGTAACAATCTTAGTGGGCATAGAAATACAGTCTGGAACAACTTCAGACTTAAGCGTTTAATTGATGCAGATAGAAAGCCCAGGTAACTGGAGAAAAGCCTAAGCCTGGGAGGTTCAATCAGCAAATGTGCCTCCTCACCCCACACCCCTGCCAGAGATTAAGAAAGGTCTTTAACTCTTTAATAAGAACATTAGCGTTTTCCCAAACTTGCCAGTATAAAACCACTTCTGACCAGGATGGAAGTCCAGATACATACAAAGTGCATGTGAACACTAAAACTCCTTTGCTAAGAGAATATATGATCAGCAAAGCATGAATGTGATCAAGCCAGAGGATAAACCCACGGAATATGGCTTGGTAAGCCGTGTGCTTCTTTCCTCCTCCATCACACCTAGTCTCTCACTATCACCACCACTACACACAGATACACATTTATTTATTTAAAGCATTTATACGTTGTATCTCAAATTAGCTTCTCCTACTCAGTTTTACAATACCAACCAACCTTACAGCATAATTTTCCTATGAAGCAACCTGACCTGCTTCTGACTCATTGAAGGTATTTCTACCAAGCTAGGGAAAGACAGTGCTTGATATGGATTTAGTATTTCAGTGTCCACAAGACACTGTAGTTAACAAATGTTTCCTGTTAGTGTAGGCTATAAAAGGTTGAGAAATTCTGAAGAAGCCATTCAGGGCAGGATATGTACTTATTGACTCCAAACCCCAGAGAAGAATGCCTAAGTGCTAAAGTCTTTTATCAAATACCTCCACCTTGTGCATCACATGAGTACCAGACTTGCATAAATCTATGAAAATCCAGACACCACTGAAAATTATTGTGGGTATACAACTGCTTTCAGGCACAGGCAAGTCCAGGTCCCGATGTTCCAATTCTACTTGTGGTTCTGTATGAGTAAGAACAACATCCCTGAGGGAAAATGTCACTCCTTCATATCATTCCGGTTGCAAATTTCACATGTCATCTCAAATATAAGAACACATCATGGTATTTATACCATGCCTAAGTCAATCCATCCAGCCTTCAACGTCTGGATGGTAGCTGCTTTCCAAGGTCTCAGATCAGACCTTTTAGAGCCCTGCTCTTGCCCACAGTCTTTTAACTAGAACTGAAATTACATTCAAGGTTAACAAACGAAGTATGTACTGACACTGAACATTTTTTTTAAAAAAATTTTTTTATTTACACTGACAAAAAACTACAACATATACAGGGGGAAAAAAACTCAGATGTAACTCACCAATCTGTCACAGAAAACATCAGCTAAGCAGTATCACAGCAAGGAAAGTACTGAGTAGGATGATTTCTCCACTGAAACCACTGACCACAAATTCTATGTCTCAACATGTTCTAAAACTATGGCTAGAAGCATTTGTGCACTTCCAAAGCCTTGATTAGATTAATCAAGAGTACAAAGTACTCCACAGGCAACTGAAACACAACTTGGAGAACAAGAGTGTATATTCTTTGCACCTTGTAAGAGAATCCACAGTGTACCTTAACAACTTGCCAGATCCTTTAAACAAGCTTCCGTAAGTGTAATTCAACATGTAAGAAGATCAAGGAAGAGGCATTTAAACCATAACATCCATGACCAGGGGACTATTACCATGAAATATAGATTAGATGAGGCACAAATGATGGGTCTTTAGGGTCCCATTTATCAAGGGAAGAGCTATTATCTTCCCAAATGGAGGCTGAGGATGCAAGAATGACAGATACGAGCATAATCTGAGCAGGGCACACAGAGAAACAGTTTCTGACTGCTTTCTCTATTTCTTATGCTAACCTTACAAACTCTGACCTGTCATTATCCAACAGATTTGGCTACATTATGCATTTTCCAAAACACTACTTCTGAGCAGTATTAAATCTAATCAGTGACTAGACCTAAAGCATTTGTACTGGCAACATTTAGAAATTGCTGTGGGCAACTCCAGAAATTGTATTTGCACAGGATAAGCTTTTAAGAGACTTAGCATTTCCTACATGACCCCAGATCCCAGTTAAATCCATATTCTTATAGCTGCCTTGAGTTGTTGTCCACCTATACCAGAACAGAGTAATGTCATATCCTTCTATATGATGTTGGACTACAATCCCTACTATCTCTAGCCAGTGGTAAGGAATGGTATAAATTACAGTCCAATTCATCTGGAGCGTCCCCCATTCTCTGGCCCTGCCATTCATACTCTCTTCTCTCTGATCACCACCTCTGTCCATTCTGCCTTGCAGCATAAAGCAACCATATGCTGGGCAAGCATATTTTCGGGTTTGTTTTGTGGGCATAACCAACAGTATCCAGGTGACCTATTCTCTTAGAATTCACATTGGGTTTTCATCCATTTGGGGTGTTTTTAATGCAACAGCTGAATTTTATCACACTTACACATTGTGCAAATTAAAACCACTTGTAAATATCTGAATTATTCACATAAATAATTCTGCTTGCCACTTGAAGGGAAACAGCAAAGAAGAGTACCATAGCTCTGTTTCCTGCCTAAAAAAACTCCTACAAAACTCCTACTAGGAGTTCACCATATACTGTCACGTATGTTCAAGCCTTCTGGGGGATGGGATGCATTTATTCTTTAAACAATAGGGTTAGGATTCTTAGGTTGGTAGAATTCTATATTAAGTACTCATTTAGGAATCCACACAATTCTGTGTCTTTCAATTTTTCCATGACTAAAGGGGGAATAGTGTAAAACATTGGACATATCTATTTCCAATACTCCTAATCTTTGCAATCATCTCAAAACAATCCTACTTGCAATCATCTCAGAACAAAAGGAAACATGGCTGTGGCTTCTAAAAGCAACATGAGCTTCCACTTTCACTTCTAGGGCTCTCACACCAAACTTATTTGTTCTCTAAGAGACAGCCCTACCACAAGGCACAGTTAGGTAGCCACTTCAGGGAGCAGGTGCTGGTGTGGTGACGGTAGAAGAAGACACACACCCCCGACCATTCTTCCTGCACCCCATCCCTCCACATAGAAAGAATCAACACATATAGATTCACAAAATACATTGTATCTTACAGCAAATATTTGTCTCTGGTATCACTTAAGCCAATCTGATATATGTTCAGAGGTGTTACATAATTTCACTGGGGGTGGGCATTTGCTCCTCTACCTCAGGCTACAAAATGGCTTCAGCTGGCCCTGTTTGTTTCTATCAGCTCAGAACATTGGCAGCATCAAGGCGCTAGTAGAAGAAAAGTGTACTAAGGAGCCCTTTCCTTCATAGGCAGGACTCGTGTAGTCCTTCAGATGTTGTCCAACTGCAGGTCCCAGCACCCGTAGCCAGTGGTGAGAAACACTAGAAGCTGCAGCGCAACAGTAGACTCCCATCTCTGCTTAATTCTGGGTTTCTCAAGCAAAGTTTCCTGGAACTCTAGGGTTCTGTGAGAGCCCACTAGGAGTTCCATGAGAGGGCGTGACTGGCAAAAACAAATAAAGCTGTAGATAAAATAATTTTTATCAAAGGGTTTCCAGTGACTTAAAAATTATTTCAAGGTTTCTTCCAGGGGAAAAAAAAAGGCTGAGAAACACTGGCTTAACTCTTAAATTATTGTTGTTGTGTGCCTTCAAGTTGTTTCTGACCTATGCGGTTCCTAAGGTGAACCTATCATGGGGTTTTCTGGGGGCTGAGAGTGTGCGACATGCCCAGTCAGCCAGTGGGTTTCCATGGCTAAGCGAGGAATCCAAACCTAGTCTCCAGGGTTGTAGTCAAACCATTACTTACATACATTTAATTGCTATGTACATGAGTGCTAGTGACTGCAAAGGAAAGTTAGATTTTAACAACACCAGCTGCCCAAATTCACATTCAGCAATGGGTGTGAGCTTCACTTCATTCTGTTTTTGATGAGAATTCACCAAAATACCCAAGCTACTTCATATTTGAATACTGCATATTTGGAATGGAAGGAACTTAAGAGTTAAAACCTTCAACTGCAGGAAGTGGGGTATCAAAAGTGGAAGATTTCTCCATCTCTAGTCACATCACTGTCTCAGGAGAGGGCATCTGGGTTAGATTTGCATGTAAGCTCCTCTTTACACACACCATGTCCCAAGCCTGTCTTCCATTTCATGTAACAACACAGCATATTTTGACAGTGTCTCATACAGGATACTCCCTCAGAGCCCAGAAGGTCAGCTCAACCAGGCGCAGTTAGGCAATAAATATTGACATTCATTTGTTCTCTCCAACCCTCAATGCTCTTGGTAGGAAACGTTTTTCTCTTCCGCAGATCATCACATTGATATGCAATTTTAGAAACCCAGAATCTTCCCCATCTCTTATAAATTTTCATCTGTCAAAGATTCTGCTACTGCTCTTCATGGGCAAACATCCTGTTCCTATAACCATTTCTGTATCCTGTACGATACTACTTAGAATGTTCAAACATTTTTCTATTTTATCCCAGGAATCTTTACTACGTATATTGTTAGATAATACAAAAATCATGATTTAAAGTACTTATCTGTCTGTCACACTTTTGGTGAGTCATCTAATGGGACCAAAAAAAAGACCATAAAGTCCTCCCTCCATATTTGTGGGTTTTTTTGCGGATTTGATTATTTGCAAGGCACTGCTCGAACCTCTCCATTTTCGCCCCCCAAATCCCTTGTCTTTTGTCCACGTGTGCAATGCCTTCCTTCTCCACACCTGAGCGAAAGGCAAGCAAATGGGAGGAGGGAACCCCATACATGAAGAAGAAAGGTGAGTGTGTCCCTTCCCACCCTATTCTCTACCTCTCATTTTCTTGCCTTTTGCCCAGGTGCCTGGAAGGAAGGCAGGTGCACCTGGCCAAAAGGCAAGAGAATAGGAGGGGAAGAATGGCGGGGGCATGCATGCATGCACCTTCTCCATGTGCAGGGCTGCCCCAGAAAAAAAATGCCACATTTCCCTATAGCTGAAGAACAATATATAAAAGGACAGATCCAGTTATGGATTGAGATGTGATATATATTTTGACTCCATCTACTTATTTTCAAAATACTGTATGGCAATTCTGTTTGAATGGATTGTTAACAAATAAACAGATAAAGTAAGGTTTATTGGCTAAGCACCAACTACATACTGCATTAGACTTCAGCTAGGCCAAACCCAAAGCCACTATAGTACTAAAACGTCAGAAATAAATTCCCTGGCATGGTGCCACAATACCAGAAAGAAAAGGCCATTCTGTGAGAAGAAACTCTACCATTTACAGCAAGCTAAAATTAACAGTCCCTTTAATGGGGCCATACTGTTCATGAAAATTGCTTTGAAGTTGCATACAACTCTAGAAGATTTCCTCTCTGCAGATAAAGATAACAAGAGGAGTAAACCAGAGAAAAGAACGATTGTAACTTTTCAACACTCCATGCCCTTTATTTGCTTCACGTGTTTAGAGCCTGCAAGGCAAGATTTAGCATAAAGAAAAGCAGAAGCTCAACACAGAGAAGGATTGACCTCCTAATACTCATAACAGGAGTTGCTCCTCCATTATACCAGACAGGCAAGAAGGAAAGATGAGGGTAAGTCTACCTAACTGTTTGTACAGTTACAAATAGCTAAGTTACACTCAGGGCCAGCCCTACTACTAGGCAACAGCAGGCAGCAGATATTGTGACTGCAAGTAGCAGCAGCAATCCCTTGGTTGATGGAGGAAAAAGTTATAAGAGTCACAACCTATCCTATTCCCATTAATGGGCCTCCTCAGGGTGGGGGAAGGATGCAGTGTCATTATCACTATTTAAGTGAAGAGTTTTGTCTGCTTTTGAATAAGGAATGGGGGAGTGGTGCCAGTTTATCC
Source organism: Cyclura pinguis (assembly GCA_030412105.1). NCBI lineage: Eukaryota > Metazoa > Chordata > Lepidosauria > Squamata > Iguanidae > Cyclura > Cyclura pinguis. The sequence continues at coordinate 67,738,290 of CM059602.1, read as the reverse complement.
TTTGCTTCAGACATCAAAATGGTTTAGGCTGCTCCTGTGGAGGCTCAGCAGCACAGTACACCACACCTGGGAGTGATTTGTAGAGAAATATTTCCACCCACCCTAAGCCTACTCTACTCCTTATGAAATAACATCTTTATTAAAAAGAGCAAATGAATTTCTCTTCTACTCCTACATGAAAATACTTCCCAGTGAAATCAACTAGACTGATTTCTAAATAAGCTTTTGAGTAGCATGCATCTTGTGCATTCTTTACTTTGAGAAAAAGAAAGTGTGTGATGTCAGGATGATGTCTGTAACCATAACCAAATTCATGTTATATATATTCTCTCTCTCTGTTATTTGCTTCCTCTCAGTGGCAACCCAATGGCCAATAAAACCTTCAATTTGGGTTGAAAAAGATTAATATATCACAGTTCCAGAGGAGACCACTTAAACAGGCTGTCTTTTTTCCTAGTTCCTATTGTGCAATTCTTACACTGACAGATTCAGTGATGCCAAATGAGATCTTATTGACATGACATCAGACCTTTCAAGAACCCTAGGAAGAAAGGCACCACTTGTGAAAATCATCAGTCAATAGCAGCCTGTATATCTTTTCCGGAGGGATACGTTTTAGATAACAGGATCCCACTGGCAGTGCATTATTATATTTTGGAGCTGACTGTCTATAACGTCAAAATAAAGGGAACTAATAAGTCTTTTACGGTAGAGAAACAGCTCATCCCAGAAACAACCATACCACAACAGATTCTTAGCCACTGAAGAATTTCATCCGTTGCAGATTTGGCATGCACACAAGCACATATACTACCCATATGCTGGCAGAGACATTAAATAAGTGGCATGGGAGAATTACAGCAGCAAGCCACAATGTCATTAAAAAAAATAGGGGGAACATTGGGAGCTTGCATAAAAAAATGCTTGGAAGATGCATGTGACCTGCAGGCTACATTTTATCCATACATGTAAACATACATGGGGAATTTGTACGAGTCCCTCCCATGCAATCATAGCTTCTGATTCAAACATGTCATGGACTGTATCCAGTCAGTTTATGTTGTGCCAGCCTTTTAAATGCTGCAACTGCTTCAATTTAGAATGCTGTGAAAAAAGTAGCTTTCATACCACTGTTGCAATGAATAAAGGGGTGCTTTTCATTTCTCATGAGATGTCTTCTTCAGAGCACTATAGTGCGGTAGTGATGCAATAATACCATAGTGCCACAGTTGAAACTCTGGCCATGTAGAAGTTCACAGTCTCACACCACATAGACATGCATGCAGGATTCTTGTCCATGCTGGGCATATGCACAGGCAGAGCCCACCTTCTACTTATGGACATCTGGTTCAGTTCAGCACCTGTTAACTCCTTTGCAATAGATCTGACCTCTGTGTGTCCCCCAGGGACGCTTTTGCAGCCTGAAGGCTTAAAAAAAATGCCCCCAAATGACCTCTGAGGGGGTGGAGGGCAATTTCACATTTCAAGTTTCCCTGGACCCTCAGGAGTCAAAACAATTTTTCAGAAAAATTTTTCAGAAAAATTTTTTTTTTGCCTCAAAACGACCCAAAATGCCCTTGAAGGGCCCAAAAAGCCCCCACAAGAAGCATGGTATGGATGCTCTCATGTCCCATAGAGGCCATTTGAGAGTGAACAAGTTTATGGGCTTTTTTTTTTGGCAAGAGGAAGTATGGTGGGTGGTACAGTCTTCCAGGAAGCTAAGTGGCCCCCAGATGTTGCCCATCCCTGCTCTGACACCATTTTTATGCTAAGGAAGTTCAATATCCACACAAGCAAGGTATAAATGCACATCTGAGACTCTTGTGCAATTTGACCCACATGTGAATTTTGTTAATGTAGGATACAGCACAAAAGTACACTATAAAAGCTGCACGGACTGTGATCGGTTTGCGACACTAGTTTAAATTAAGGATGACCAAATTTTCACATGTGGAACATCCCTCTTCCTCCTTCTGATCCACTTTTTTATTTTAGGCCTAAAACAGTTCCAGATACCGGACTGCAGCAGCTCCTACTACAACAAACGCCCTGTGCAAAAAAAATACAAAATAAAAAAATACACTGAGAGCACTGTTACTCGGAAATCAGCATTTTTAACTTCCTTCCCTGCCTTCCAAGTATACCCGCCAATTATATCCTGCACAGTCTTCCTTCTGCTTAGATGACATCAGAATAAATACTGACATCAAGAGGGCAGGGAGCAATGGGGCAGGGAGATATTCCTATTCTCTTCTACAAATCATAAACTCATCCACTACTCATCTAGCCAAAAGGTTACAATTGGCAGCCCATAATTTAAGACCCATTCCTCTGGGATAAACATGCTTTTGTCAAAAGTTGCTAGTGCTGAAACAAGATGCCATTTCATCCTCACAAAGGAGGAAAGGCACTTGGCATAGGCCAGAGCATGAAGGGGGATTAGCAGCAACAGAACCCCCACCCTCCTCTCTTTGAGAGATCAAGAGCATGGCATGTTGCAACAAGAATGTTTATAAGACTGGCTGAGGTCTGGAGGTTGCAAGGGTTTAAATAAACTTGAAATCTACTTCCTTTCCCGGTTTCACAAGCTCCATTTCCTGACCCTTTTCGGCTCTGACAAGAGCTCACAGACACTACAGGAAATACTCAGTGGAAGCTAATTTAAGTTTTAAATTAAAACAAATAACTCTTTAGTTCTTCGTTGTAAGCTCCCACTTAACTTTCTTTCTAATTAGTACTGTGAAGTCAACCCTCAATATCTGTGGTTTCTGTATCCACGGATTCAACCAACCATAGCTTGAAAATATTTTTTAAAAACCCAAAAAACAAACTTTGATTTTATCATTTTATTTAAGTGATGCTGTTTTACTACACCATTGTATACAATGGGACTTGAGTATCCACAAATTTTGGTATCCATGGGAGATCATGGAACCAAATCCTAGGGGATACCAAGGGCCCACTGTATTTCCACTTGGCAGTTCTAAACTTGGCCTATAAGATCCCTTCTTCAGACAAAGGAAAACACAGTCTCTGCAAAAGCAATGCTAGCATTCCTCCATTTTCTTTAACTGTCAAAGGTTATGACAGACTTATCCTTGGTCTGTATGCTCTGTGTGCCTCTTGATGCAACGTACCATGAGTGACTAGAGCTTGAGTTTCCACAGTTGCGGTTTGTAGAGGAAACACTTGGAGTAAAAACCTTGGGAGAACTAGCACACAAGCACACTAACATATTGAAGTGGGTGTGGATGATTTCTAAAGTAAGGCGGGGAAGAGTCTGCTAGATTATAGCTCAAGCAGGCAGGAAATCCACAAAGTGCTATAATCCGTTTTTCTGTTGCAAAACCACTGACAGCAGCTAGAGGCTGAGTTCTTCTATTAAGGAATTATTTCTACCTTCAAAACCAAAATGAGTTAACTTTATGACAGATTCAAAACAGGCTTCATTAATTTTGATCCCAAATGAAAGCCAGATATCAAAAATTTCATTGTGGTGAATCGGGACTGATTTGGAGTGCCCATTATGCCTTCTTCAAACTGAATGAAGTATATGTAAATGAATTTAAGCTAATCAGCTTTCAAGTCAATCCAGATACTAAATGAGTATGATTTCTGAGTCTGGGTATTCAAGGTCTCGTGGTCCTTCCCCTAGCTCCTGACTTCATTTTAGTGCGAACATCAGTGGGGAAATTTAATCAAGCAGTTAACACAGAAGGCTTTACTAACTAGTGTACCCCAGGGCTACTTAGCACCAGTCTACAAAACATGTGCATATGACATCATTTGTTAAACAATGCATTTCAGTACAAATGAGATTTTTTTTCCTTTTTAAAACATGTGCAAATGGGCGGGGAGGGGGACGCTTGACCAAGCGGCAGAGTGGTGTAGTGGTTTGAGCATTGGTCTACAATCCTGGAAACCAAGATTCAGTTCCCCACTCAGCCATGGAAACCCACTTGGTGACTAGCACACAAGCACACAAACATATTGAAGTGGGTGTGGATGATTTCTAAAGTAAGGCGGGGAAGAGTCACATACTCTCAGCCCAGAGAAAACTCCATGATAGGTTCACCTTAGGGTTGCCATAAGTTGGAAACAACTTGAAGGGAGATAACAATCCTTGACTAAGCACTGACTGCAACTGTTTAGAAAAGAAGAATGGCTTCACACATGTACTCTTTACAATTATCTGTGTATTTTACACACTGTGGAAAAAGCTGCCCCTAAATGTTGAGCTAAACTTCTTTATCAAAACTTTAGCACCTGACCGGCATGACAATTTGGATGACCAGAGCAATCCCCTTAGCAACTGATGCCACTATACAGCTTGATGGGTTTTCAAGAGTAAAGCAGGCCTCTGCAGGGATGCGCAGTTGTCAGGGGAGGTGCAAAGACACCGTCTGATCCCCCAGTCTTGTGTGTGACTTGACTGAAGCTTAAAAGACAAAAGCACCAACACACTGCATGCTCCCTGTCAACTGTCAACATATCCTTTGTATTCTATCCTGCTCAGCTCCAAATTGAACTTTTTGGGCTAATTTTAGTCTCACATTCTTTGCTTCTAGTTCTTCTAAGTGTTTTATGGCCAGTATATCCGTATATCCAGAGCCTGAAAACAGCTAGTTTAAAAAACTGATTTGTTATCCTGTGTTCATAAAAAAATTCAACTACATTTTTGAGGTTTGTTATTGAGATATTAAATAGTAGCAATATTATATTTTTGCAATGATTAACATTTCTTGTTAATGGCAATTAAACACTCTGTATCATCATTTTTAACATTAAGAAATTAGCTTTTGTTTATCCATTCAACATAAATACATAATCTGCAAGACTTTATCAGGGCTGTTGATGAAGGGTGATCTGGAGGTCTCTGATTCATAGAGCTGCCATAAATCGAAGTTGATTTGATAGCACTTAACAACAAAAAAACAATGCTAAGCAAATGCCTGCAACTCAGCCACATTCGTTAAATTTTTTAAAAAATTACAATTACTAGAAATTACCAATAAGAAGAAATGTCGTTACTCAAAAATAAGATTATTGATACCCACCTTTTCTAAATTAGAAAAAGTCTTCAAGTATAAAAAGATATTATTACATCAAAGTCAGAGGCCTCCAGGCCACGGTATCTCCTATATCTATGAACGGATCTGAAAATGGTGAACAAAGCTGTCAGGAAACAGGTCAACTCATTTTAAATGAGGTGCTCAAGAAATGTTCTACAGGGACCATGAGCTGCTAAAAAGACAAATTAATGGGTCCAAGAGCAGGAAAAAAAGGCTATCTTTCACTAGAAACCAAAATGACTAAACTGGGGCTGTCACATTTGGACATATCATGAGATGCTGTGACTCATCAGAAAAGGCAGTAATACTTGGTAAAATGGAAGGCAGTACAAAGGGAGGGAAATCACACTACCGGTGGATTGATTCAATCACAGAAGCCACGGCCCTGTTTGCAAAATCTGAGCAGGGTAGCTAAGGAGGATTGGAGACCATGGAGATCTCTCATTCATACGGTGGCCATAAGCTGACATTGACTCAATGGCAAATTACAATAACAACCATTTATTAAAAGTTTACCTTCCTATATATCTCTGAAATTTACTCACAAAATTGGTTCTGTTAGGAGATAGATTGTGAGCAGTTTTTTTCTCCTTGTAAAACCGAAATAAAGCTATTCAGGTTTGAAAATACAAGCTATAGAAGTAGAGAAATAAAACAAACAAATCTCTTCACTATCTTTCTGTTCCTTGGTTTAAAATGTCATTATTCTTTTATTTATTCATCCTACTTGTATACAATTTGATATCAAAGCTTTCCAAGTGATTCAACATTAAAAGTAGCTATTTTTAAAACTTATAAAAACCACTGTAAAGCAATTTTTTAAATAATTAAATGAATAAAAACAATGATAAAGCATTTCCTAAGAGATGTTGCATAACTTTAAGGGAAGCAGAGGACCACCCAAAATATAAAGAGACCTCTGCAAATTCTCTACATTTGAGAGTGCACATGTGTTTCCCAGCACTGTCCCACTTGTCCTTCATTTTGAACAGTTTAGTGGGCCCCTTTGGCCCTCCTGTTCTTAATTTTGAACAGTCTGGTGGGGTGGGTGGATCACTCAGGACAGAGTGGTTGGTGAGTACTTTTCTCCTGTAACTGCTAAATATATAATACAGTGCCCCCTCCACTTTTGGGAGGGTTTGGGGCACACAATCCTCACAAAAGTGGAAAAACCAAAAATAACTCACCCCTGCAACCCCCCCACTCCTTTCTGGGGCTCCCCCCTCCCATTCCCTCTTCTTTTGCCCTGGCATGCAAGCCTTCCTTTTCAGTGCCAGGGCCAAAGGCAAGGGAATGGGAGAGGGGAGAAAGAAGGTGCGTGCGTATTTCTGCCCCATTCCCTTACCTTTTGCCTTGGTGTACATTCTCAGCACTGGAGCCAAAGGCAAGGGATTGGGCGAGGGAGCTCCAGAGGAGAGAAAGAAGGTATGTGCATGCCTCCCCCCTCACCTCCTCTTGCCTTTTGCCTGGGTGTGCTTGCCTTCTTTCTCCACACCCAGAAAATTACACGGGAATGGGAAGAGGAGAATGAGCAGGAGGTACGTGTGCTTTTGTGAGTAATCAAATTCACAAAGATCAAACCCACAAATGTGGAGGGAGGACCGTATAGCCACACCTTGGTTAACAAAGCCTCTGAGAGAGAAGTTTTTTTAAATAAAGTCTTTTAATGCCTACCCAACCCCTCTTTCTTCCTTGTCTTATCTAGCAAGAAATTTTTTAGCAGCATCAGCAGGGGGAAGGTGGTAGAGGCCTGGAGAAAACACTTTTGGTATTGGGTTGCAGTACCATGTCTGCAGTACAAAATGCAATAAAGTTTGACCAGGAAAGAGCAGGATTCGACCCTAGGTTGATCCAAATGTAGCCATGTGTGCCTCCTTAGAACAGGCAAGATAAACAGCAATTGCCTTTCAAATCCTTTACTAAGCTTGTGTGGAGCAAAAGAGAGAGATGAGAGAGCAGATAAGCCTTAGCAGCTACTCCTAGCATGTTAAAAACCACATATCTGTTAGTCTGGGCATCAAAATGAAAATCATTAGAAAAGGGGAGGCTGACGAAAGAAAAAGACTATGTGGTCTCTAGAAGATTTCCAATGTTTTCACTTATTCTTGCAGTCCTTACCTGATCTGGCAGTTTCATTTCACATGAGCATATCTTTAGTTCTGAATTAAAAAGTCTGCTGAAACACGTTCAAGCTGTTCTTTCGTGTTGTACAGATACCAATTGCTCTTCTCTCCATGTTATTTTTGCCTCTAGTAGCAAAATTTCTGTTAAAAATGTACAGTGGTGCCTCTACTTTTGCAAGGGTTCAGGGCGCACAACCCTCAGGAAAGTCAAAGAACTGTGAATAACTCCCCCCTGCTCAAGTGAGCACTCCCCTCATATTCCCTTGCCTTTTGTCTGGGTGTGTGTCTTCTTTCTCTGCACCTGGGCAAAAGGCAAGGGAATGGGGAGGGGGTTGTGTACACAGAGAACGTGTACACAAACCTCCCCCATTCTCCCCCTCCCTATTCCCTTGCCTTTTGTCTGGGAGTGCTGCCTTCCTTCTCCACACCTGGGCAAAAGGCAAGGGAATGGCGGGGGGAGTGGGTTGGGGGAAGAGTCGCATGTGCCTTCCTTCTCCACATGTGGGGCTCCCTCTTTCCATTTGCTTGCCTTTTGGCCAGGAGTAGGAAGGCATGCACACCCAGGTGAAAGGAAAGGAAACGGGAGGGGAAGAAGGAGGGAAGACAAGCAGGCACGCTGCAAATAATCAAATTTGCAAAGGTCAAACCCATGAATGTGGGGAGAAGACTGTATGTCCAGTTACTTTGTTAACTGAAACATATCTGTATGATAGGATGATCTATCAGGGATTCAAACCTTAATTTTATGTGAGATTAGAGGACACAAGGGATGATGGCCCAGGCCCATCAGCTTTATGGAAAGGGCTAAAATAATAATGACAAGGAAGAAGAGAAGGAAACAGCCATGCAGGATAGCCAAATGAACTGAGAACTCTGCACAGAAAGCAGACAGAAGCGTGATGTGAGCAAAAGCACTGAGATCCAACCTTCTTCCAACTATACTGAGGAGGTATAAAGCATCCCAGCTCAAAAGTACGTACACTTGGTGTTTTTAGTGATGGTGCTATTTTTCTTTCCCCCTTCTATCTTTATAGGGCAATCTTACACATGTCTACTTAGAAGTATGAACAGAATTGCACAGAACTTGGAAAGTTACTTTTACAAAGCAGCTTTCTGCAACTGTAGTTCCAGAAATGAACCTCCAGCTATTAAACACTATCACAGTTACAATTTTTAAATAGTAACTTTCTTGTTGTGTTTCTCTAAAATACATGTTTTTAGTTACTTTTAAAAACTGCATCTGAATTGCTAGAAGCCACTAGTCTGTGGTAAGAAACACATTTGTCTAAGCTTGGTCTGTGCTGGCAGCCAGGAGAAGCTGGTAACAAGGGGGTCAGAAACTCAGCAGTAACTTAAGTGGTCAGTTTACTGAAGAAAGGAAACAGCTCTGCAAATGCGAAGCAATAAGGGTCCCAACAATGTCCATAAATCAGTGGCAGGCAAAAACAAACACAAGTCAAAGGCAAAAACACAGGCAAGGGAAGCAATCAGAAGCTTGCACGGGAGAAATAGTCAGTTGATTGCTGACAAAAGCTAGAGGAGAAAGGCTCAGTTCTTATAGGCTCCAGGGTCAGCGCAGCTGGTGCCTGATTAATTGGTGCTTGGCATAAATTCACTGGGAGCAACACAGGAGACCCTCTGGGTGTCTATGCTAGGCAAAGGTAGGTATGGCTAGATCATTCTCTGTGTCAGAGTGAGCAGGGCTGCCTGCTGGGGCTGACAGTGCAGGTTCTGCTGCAGCAGTCTCTGTATCAGGGCTCAGAGTAGGTTCTGCTGCCTCTGAGTCTGGGTCCTGGAAGCCCATAACAACATTCTCCACTCAACCACCTTTGTGTTGCAACACTGACAAGAACACATAAGAGAGCATGTGATATTTCTCCTCAATCATTTAGTGAGGTACAGTTCTGCTTTTCACCGTAAGTTATGAACAGATGTGCAGAAGGATGGTTTGGGGGAATATTGTGTGGCAGAACAGGAGAATATGAGTCCAAAGGAATGCTTTCTGGATTACTTCCTACCCACCTCTGCTTTGCAACATTCATGTTCATGTGCCTTAGTTTCCCACGCGGACATACAGGCTGATGAGAATTCAAATGATTGCTTTGCTTCTGATTATGTCTTGGCTCTGCTACCAATGGGCACTAGCCATTGCTGTACCCTATTTCACTGAACTCTATTAAAAAGAGACAACCATCATCCCATGACAAAGAGGAAAGAAAAAAAATGTAGAACGATACAGAAAAAAAGCTGCTCTCAAACATTTATTTTATTAAAGAAAAAATAAAAGAGACAAAGAAACCCAGACGTCTTCTACTTTTAAAGTATCTCTCAGACTTCTGCATAGATCTCTCTCTGTGCCTAAAAGTGCAGCATTATCAACTAAAATCAGGTTTGGTTTTTAAAAATATCATGTGAAAAGGATTAAAGTTAAAGAGACATCTGGGTAAACAGATCAGCTGGTAAGGCTAGCATTTCTGTTCAGAAGCCGGCTGGCAGGGAAAGGAAGCTGACCAAACAATTTTTTAAAAAATGAAAAAGGCATTCCCAACACATCTGGCATAGAGGTACTGTGGTTTCACCAAGTATTTTTTTTTTTAACAGTCTTGACTTTTGCATGCATGACACATTCTGCTGATAGTAAGCATAAATTCAGTGACAGATAAAAACAGCAGAAGAGTAATTACTGATGTGGAAAAAGAATATATGAGATACAAGGCAGCAAGGATTCACGAAAGGTAAACTGTGCCAGATGATGACAGTGCAACACCACAGTTCCAGGCTACGAGAGAGAGAGAGAGAGAGAGAGAGAGAGAGAGAGAGAGAGAATTTACCAGTCACATGGCATGTCACAACACATGAATGGAGTGGTGCCTTGAGCTCCAAAGAGCGTGTGTGCATGTTGTGCAGACTTATGCTAGACTAATCTGATATCCCTTTTAGGAAGATAATAGGTTTTCTGGACAAGGGAAATGCAGTAATGCATTCAATGCAGTATGGCATAAGCAATTATTAATGAAATTAGAGGAGATAAACATACAGTAAGATGTGGGGGGGGGGAAACCAAGCAAGCTACAGGGAAACAGAAATGGATTTGTTAAAAGGCAAACCTTCAAATTAAAGAAAAGTTAATGGATGGGAAATCCAGAGATTTATTTTTATTCAATATTTTCCTTAGTGGCCTTGAGATAAGAAGTATGTTGATAACACTGGCCACTGAGTTAGACAATGGTGCCAATACAGTGAGAACTAACACACAGTAGAATGCTCTTTAGAGCCAGCATGGTATAATAGTTTGAGTGCTGGACTATGAGCCTGGAGACCAGGATCTGACTCCCCATGCAGCCATAGAAACCTACTAGGTGACCTTGGGCACTTTATATACTCTCAGCCTCAGAAACCACATGATAGGTTCACCTTTGGGTCGCCATAAGTTAGAAATGACTTGAAGGAAAAGGATATAACTTCTCTACAGGAGATTATACTATTTTACTACTTGGAAACTTACAAGGAATTTAGTGTGCTTTCTTCTGGATTTTGGCCTTGGAGGGAATGCCTGCTTAATCAAGTAATGCATTGGAGGAAGAGGCAGTAGAAAATTAAGTATGGTGTAAGTAAATTTTTTACTATCTCCAGTTGCTCAAACATTATTGCAGTGACCTTCACTTTTTTGAATAATTTACATTCCCAGGAAATATTTAAATTTATAACCCTATTCAAAGTAGACATACAGTCTTCTGAGAGAGAAAGAACTTGAAGGCACACAACAAAAACAAGAAGGATGCCCTTTAGATCAGGGTTGGGTCAACAACTTGGGAGCCAGTGGTGCAACAACTACAAAGCATAGAATCCTACGGCTGGAGATACCTGGATGATTGTGGATCTTTAAATGTTAAAGCAGCACTAACCTGATGTTTGCTTGGTCCCTGTCTGGCCCCTTATCCTTTCCATTGCAAAAACCAAATCTTACCCTCAACACTACAGCTATGTAGCTGGTGGTGAAAATCACTAATTACATCCTATGAGCAGCTTAAATAATCATGAAGAAGCCAGTGAAAGTGGCATGCCTATGCAATATGCTTGTGACAGAGCAATAACATCTATGTCATCACACAGAATATTAACAGAAGCACCTGAAAGTGGTGAGGAAGCTGTCTGTGCGATGAGCTATTCCAGGCATAACAGTGCCAAACTCACCACGGGAAGGTAGCTTTCAAAAGCCTCCCTATGGCTACTGTAAGCTAGGCATCAGACTTTCCTCTACATGTTGAGCTTTGTTTAATGTGCTGTGATCTTTGGGAGGCAAAACACAACTCCTTTCTATTCCACATTTAAGGGTCTGACCCTCACTATCGTAAGAGTTAATTTTTGTTGAATGACACTTATAGAATGGAGAGGATAGACAGTACCAACCATCCAAGGCAGCATGGCCATTTAGATAGCCATCTTCTCTTTCCTATCTCACACTTATCACTGGCATTCAGTACTCAGTTCAAATGACTGCGTCTGCTGATTAGTAAGAGTTCTGGTGAAGTTAGCACATCACTCACTCACAGATGTGTGGCCTTCCAGTTACCCTATAATAATATTTTTGCTCTCTGGACATGTCTCTCCAAGCAAACCAGTCCTAAGTTCAGTCCAGGATACTGCTGAACTGCTTGAATGCTGTTAGTATATTAAGTTATTTCTGATATCTGCTTCTCTGACTAGTTTGTGCTTCTGAAAATCTATTCATCCATATGCAATGTCAGAAGACTGAGAACGTTAGGCCTTCATATGACCAATCTCAATGGGAGGCAGAGAAGCGGAGAAGGAGGTAGCAATGCCCATGTTTTCTCCATCTCTTAGGCAAAATGCAGTTTTCAGTTCCCCTTAAAATATATCTTGTCCTCTTCTTCTCCCCTTCCCTTTAGCATGAAATATGGCCATCAGCCAAAAAAAAAAAAAAGAAAGAAAGAAAAGAAAAAACCAGGTTCCATTGGTTGAATTTAGTCAATACTGACAGCTTGTACTGACAGGTTACCATCAAGCCAGAGATATACTCATAAAGTGTAACTGTTAACAAGGAGAACGGGTGTCAGCGAAAGGAACAGGTACACATCCCTCTGCATATTTGGGCAACTTATAGCCTTTCTCTTTAATTAGCCTTCTCACCTCACCATAGTCCCTTTCTACCTTGCAGTTTGCCAAAAGCTTTTCAATGAACCTTTAGCACCCTCCTCCACCCGCTGGCGCTCATAGCCAGCTCTAAGAACATGATGAATGGAATAACACATTTTCTTCTCCTCCTTGCTCTTTCTCAGGTCTCCCCTGTGACAAGTTATAAACTGTGTCAAAATTCTGTCTGAATTATGCATATTAAGTCATCTTGCATACATTTGCTTAATTTATTGTACTTTGGGGAGAAGAATTTAAAATCTAAGCTCAGGGAATCCTGTTCTGTCCCACTTGACCTGATAATAACCTAGGAAAACATCTAAAGTGCTTCTTTTTCTGAACTAAACACACACACACACACACACACACACACACACTTTTTTTCCTGAAAAAATAAAGGCTGAGATTCTTAGAGGGTGAATTATCTGCACCAAAAATCAGATCCTATACTTGTGTGATGGAAATGTAGACAGCACAAACAGGTACAGTCTGTTCTCTAAAGCAATAACTCCAGAACCAAATCCAAGGCCATTCTCTAGCAGCTCTTTACCTTTGGTAGGCAGACAAATCCTTGGTTTGATTTCAAAAGCCCTGTACAGTCAATCAGGCCTCTGTCAAAGGTGACAGGAAAAGAAAGAATGGGTGGTCCACCTGTGCTTGGTTGTAGCCCCACCAACCACCAGTTTTTAACCCAACAGATTTCCCATGGAGGAATGTAGCTCTTGACAGAACAATGAGGCTCCCTAGTCCCTAAGCCTGGAAGACAAAAGAACCTTCCTGGGAGTACAAGTCCACAAATATCGCAACCACCACAGCAACGTCTGACACTGCTGGGAGCTATAGTTAACAACCTTTCTGAGCTCTCCTACTCCTGCCCTTGAGTCTGCACAGAGAAAGGAAAGGTCATGTTTCAGCAGTGGAACAAGCGGATTTGAGGCAAGCACAATTTTAATTTTTCTATATATGTCCAGAGGCTGATTTGATTGGCTGTAGAACAGTTTCCCATATGCCTGACTAGCATGCAACATCCTACAGAACACCACAAGCTCAGAAGAGAGTGGGCTACTCTATAAATCAAACTGTCTCCTCCCGTCTTCCCTTTAACACCTGACTCTTGGGGTCTCTCAAGAGGCCAGCCGTACAACACAAAATTGCCTAAAGACAGAGAGCACGCAAGCCAGAAAAAAGAGGCAGGAAAACCAGCCTTGTTCTCTCAATCCCTCAGACAGACCACTGGATTGACTCATTTTGGCCAAGCCTAACTAGGTGGAAAGCACTGGCGTTGAGCAGTGGGTTAGCTTTTGCCTTGCAAGAAAGCTTCTGTATGACAATAGTAGCCTGCTACGTGATGGGCAAGCAATACAAGAATGCATTTCTTACGATGAAAGAGGGAGAGGAAAAGCCCTCTTCCAGCATCTTGGGTACAAAATGAGGAACGACAAAAGGAGGTCATATAAAGTCCAGCTGTGGCAGGAACTGCCCTCACCTGGCCTCAGTACAGCCACTTTTGTTCAATGTTTTGTACAGAGAGCGCCTCCTAGCCTGACAAAAGCATTGAAGCCTTGCCAAAATGGCAGCCCCTTAGTCCCTGTGCTCAATATATTCTAGTCTAACACTGGGGGACAAAGCCCCCCCACCCCCCCTCTGCATAACTCCAATTCAACAAAGACCTACTTGACCTCATAAGATGATGAGCTGCATTAAAATTTTTGAGCAATATCTGAGAAAGACAAGCTTAAACCTTCTTGATACAAAACACAGCCACAGCTCATGGTTACTACTAGTCTCCAGATTCTTATTAAAGATCATTCAGATACACAGACATACAAAAGGACTTGCATCCTCAGTGGCTAAAGCAGATACCAAAGAAAGAAACCTCAGATGGCATTAGCACTGAACGAGTACCACCCTTCTTTCCTGCAAGGGTGAAAAAAAAAAATGCCTGGCTTCAGGTGAACAGAGAAAGGAATGCTGTACCTGCAACACATTTACACCTGGCATTACTAACACACAGAGAATGGTCAAAGAGCTGCAGCATTTGGCAAAGGAAAGAGAGAAAAGGGTGTGAAGCAGGCACCGCATTAGACAGATTCGCCCCAAACCCCACCCTAAATGAAGGGAGGATGTTCAAAGGAGGATGTCATGCACCTGCATATGACAGATTATAGCACAAACACTGGCATGGGAAAAATTAAGTGCCAGCCAAAGAAAACAGATTTTCTGCTGGAGAGAGATAAGAGACTAACAAGGGGAAGGAACCAGCTAGCCCCTACGGAAACCTGACAGCAATGGATTTATCAGAAATATCAATAATGGAGAGAAAGGCAGCCCCCATGCAGTCACGCAGACATAACTGAAAGGAGAGGCAGCAAAACACAGGGCAAATGTGGGAAATACAGGATTTCCTTGTTTCTCTTGCTTATGCTGGCTGTGTAGAAAAAGAGAAGGGGGGGGGCAACCCTGGGTGTCTGCAAAAGACCAAAACACACACACACCCTTTTATGTAGCTATGGCAGTAGCAGAAAATTGGCTTTCATGAGAAAGAATTTTTTAAAAGGTTTCATAAGAAGGGATTTGCTCTTTTAATCACCGGAAGGCTGCTTATGAAGGGGGGAGGGAAACCGTGGGGGTAGAGGAAGACAGAAAGGAACTCGTGCGGCAAGCGATGGCCAAAATATTGATGCGGCTAATCGCATGCCCGCCGAGACAGACGCGGCCCTGCGACTGGACCGCGGAGCCTCCCGCTGTGTGAACCTCTGCAGAGGAAACAAAGAGGTGTACGACGGCTGGCCGTGCGCGTGTGTGCGCGCGCGCGCGCGCGCTCTCACAGACTCAGGCACAGCGGTCTGGATAGAATCACCACCACAAGCGGCAAGGCTTGCACGCCCCGCGCGTGCGGAAGAGACGCGCGCGCCTCTCCCCGAGGGCACCCAATTCTGCCCGCCTGCGTGAAACAAAACACGGCTCGGCAGTTAAAAAGGGAAGCGCTGGAGACGGTCAGCGCGGCCCCGTTCCAGAAAAAAAAGCCCCCAAGCCACCCGGCTAGCAAGCTGCGGACGCCGTAACTAGCCAAACCTGCCGCGAACCCTACCGCGAACCCACCCATCCCCGTCACACCGGCGGGGTGCACGCGTGCGTGTGAACGCGCAGCAGCGTAAGCGAGTCCCTTTGTCTCTGCCCGAGACACCCACCGCCACAAAATCCTTCGCTCCCACCCCCTCAGGAAGGATGCTCCCGCTCCTCACCTCACTGCCACCTTGACGCTGCAGCTGTCCCCCGGGGCGGCCATGCCCTCCTCCTCCTCCTCCTCGTCTTCCTCCTCTTTCTTCGCCGCCGCCGCCGCCTCCCTGCGCCGCAGCAGAGGGCTGCTCCTCAACCACCATGGAGCAGCGTGGGGCCGGGCAGGGCCAAGGCGAGGCTGCCGCTCAGCTACGAGCGCGAGGCTCGGAGGCCGCCTGAGGCGAGCGAGGAGGGCATGTCAGAGGGCGGCCGGGCGGCTCCTTCCCTGTCCCCGTCCCTCGCGCTCTTCCTGCCTGGGGCGCCCTGGCCGCGGTGGCGGGAGCGACGCCCGAGAAACTACTACGCAGCGCGCCCTCCCATTCCCGCCTGACCCGGCTCGCCGGCGGGACTGTCGAGGCTCGCCCGGTACCAGCGAGGCTCTGGAGTTGGTCCGCGCAGGAGGCGGGGGAGGAGGGAGGAGGAGGAGGAGGAGGAGGGGCGCCGGGAACGGGGGCCCACCCACTCACCCCCCGTCAAGGGGGAAAAAAAAGGTGGCAAACGGAATTCGGGTGGTAGGAGGAGGGAGGAAAGGGGCGTCCCGAATTGCCTCCGTTGGCACAAAAACGGGGGCAAGAATGGGCTTAAGAAGTTGCTTCCTGGCGTTCAGCCCTAGACCATGGAGCAGTAATAAAGGAAAGAACTTGGCCAGGCACGTGCAGAGTGCTCTCGCTGGCCGCAGTCACTCGCGGTGCATCTAGCGTAAAAGACCCGGAAGAGAGTGAGGAGCTGTCACGAAGCAGTATGCGTGTGAACATTAGGCGTCGTACTTTCCGCACAAATGAGATAAACAGTATGAGCAGGATACGGGGTGGAGGGAATGTAGAAGCGGGGGAGACGGGACTTGGGGGGCCCTTCTTTGACAACAGTGTAGAAAAGGTCATGATGATTCTTTCCGCCCTAGACTGTTATAGCGCTATTATTCCACTTTCAACATCCTATGGAATCTTGGGATTTGCAGTTTAGAGAGGGGCCGGAAGAGCTGCCTTCAGACCTCTCCCTAAACTGCAAACCCCAGGATTCCATAGGATGTTCAAAGTGGAATAATAGCACTATAACAGTCTAGTGCAGAAATGGCTTTAAACACGATTCAATATCGTGATTAAACTAAGGCTGCAGTCCTATATAAAGCTTGCCTGAGAAGGTGTAGTAACTCATTGCCTCTTTCTTAGAGTGTATATATTCGATTGCACAATTAAAAATAGGGAGCCCCTCTGTCTCACTGACTGGCCAGAGCTGTTAAATTTTAGCACCTAAAAGTCAGCTGAGAAATAGTGTGGTGTAGTTGGTATGAGTATCGGACCAAGACACTGGAAGAGCAGGATTTGAATTCCCACCTGGCCGTGGAAAACCCACTGGATGACCTTGAGCGAGTCATGGGCCATTTCCACTCTAACACTGTTATAGGGCTATTATTTCACTTTCAACATCCTGTGGAATTCTGGGGTTTGTAGTTTACTGAGGCCAAAGAGCTCTCTGGCTGAGAATTCTAAATGCCCCTCCCTAAACTGCAAACAGTAAGGCCATTTGTGCACTACAATGTTATAGCGCTGTTATTCCACTTTCAACATCCTATGGAATCCTGGGGTTTGCAGTTTAGGGAAGGGCATTTAGAATTCTCAGCCAGTGAGCTCTTGGGCCTCAGTAAACTACAAACCTCAGAATTCCACAGGATGTTGAAAGTGGAATAATAGCAGTATAACAGTGTAGTGGGGAAATGGCTATGGTCTCTCAACCTAAGAGTAAGGCAAGGGCAAACCCCCTCTCACCAAATTCTAGGTGACAGTGGGCAAGTCTCAGCCTCAGAAGAAGGCAAGGGCAACCCCCCTCCCCAGAACAAATTCTGCCAAGAAAACCCCATGATAAGTTTGCCCTTGTGTTGCTATAAGTCAGAAATGACTTGAAGGCACACTGGATCCAAGGTCAGTTAACTAGAGTGATATTTTCATGTGCCCCTACTGGGCATACTGTGTGTATTCAAATCTGGGTCTATTAAAAACCCTAAAAGCATCAGATCCATCTGATCTTACAAGCTTAGCAAGGTAGCTGTGATTAGTATTTGGATAGGAGACCACCAGTGGATACAAGGTGCTGTAGGTTATATTGCAGAGGAAGGAATTGGCTTCCATAAGTTGACGGGCAATTGGCACAGCCTGTCAACTTATGGTGACCCCATGAATTTCATAGGGTTTTCTTAGCCATGGAATACAGGATCTGGTGCCTTTAGGGTATTACCTTTGTTGAATTTCCATGTCTTCATAAGACAGAAATGGGAAGGCTTTGGTGCTCTAAGTGTTTTGAACTACAGCTCTCATAATTCCTTATCACTGTGACCCACAGCCACAAGTTCAAGGATTCTGTTCTTCAGCTCCCTGTGTCCAATAGAAGAGTCCTTCCACCATTCTATTCATTGGGAAGTTGTGGAGAAGAAATTAAATGGTACCTTGGTCAGGTAAATCATTAAAAAAAACCTAAAGAGTATTCTGCACAGACAGTTTTAATGAAGGAAATGTCCTGTTATGAGCACACACATCTCTGGATAACATGGAAAAGTCCTTAAGTTAATGCGTCCAGCATCACCATAAAGCGAAGATACATAGTAGCAAAAGCTGTTAAATTTGTGTGTAAGTAAGGGCAGAATGACATGAGATTAACAGGTGCTCTCCCACCCCTGGACATTTGAGGTGCTATGTCTGTTTAATTTATGTATGGTTCTGGATAGAGAGTCTACTTCTGTGACCATTGAGTGCATGCTTGCCTCCTTGTGGAAATGAAAGGTGTACACAGCAGAAATGGAATACTTACCCAAGAAGAATGGGGCCCTACAAATGATATGGAAGCATTGACTGATTTGCTTGCCTACTCTTCTCATTGAAATTGAATGACCTGCCAATTCAGAAACGTAACCCAACACATTAGGTCAAACTGTGGTTCCTCATAGACTGCAATGGAGTGTTAAGCGTTCAAGCCAACATACATATAAGAATTACCCAGGAGTTCCAGAGCACACTGTAGTCTGCTTAATGTATATGTGTGGGGCATGTTTTGGTTAAAATAACAGGGTAAATTAAATTTAAATTGAATTTTGTAAACATTTTGATTGTTTTCTTTTAACTTTACGTAACACCTTAAATACTGAGAAACAAACAAGTAAGAGTTTAAATACTGAGACCTCTGTGATAATAATAATTAGGTAGGCTGGGCCCACTCTGAATTCTGCTACTGATAGTGCTTGTATTTTGAAGCTGGGGCAGGCAGCTTCTGGATCTGGGTGCTTGTTGGATTATATTAGAAAGTTTTTATTGCCATGCATTTCTGAATATTTTCACAAGCTAAAGTTAACCCCACTGCCTTTTATATCCTGTCATATATGTGTGGCTAAGCTTAGTTGTTTCAGGATTAGGGTCAGTCCAAGTCCTTTTCTGCCTGAGAAAAAACAGTAAAAGGTGCCCAACCAAGTCAAGGTGCATAGTACTCCCAGCCAGGCAGATTATTTTGATGTGTAACAGAAAAACCACACAAGCATCTTAACTTTCCTTTCATCCAATAAAAACACACCAATAGCACATAATTTAAATTTTCTGCTGTTTCATGCTTACTGTCCAACTTTGCATAGACACACATGGCTGGGCAACATCAGAGTGTGGTAACAAGGGTGTGGCCAAGAAATAAGAGAACAAAAGTCTGAGGAAAGACCCCAAACTATTGTTATAACCAGAGAAATTGTGGCATTTGTGTACTGAGTTTCGAAAAAAAATGTTAAAAGGAAATACACAAATGAACCTACTGAGAAATCCCCCTTCCTCTGGCTTAGGTTAGCTGAGTGGAAACTATTTTTTCATTCTGAACTCAGTTTGCAGCAACTGAAATAAGCTGGAGATGAAGGAGAAAAACGAAAGAAGGAGTGAGAAGCTGGGACATCTTAAAGGAAACTGGGAAAGTGGGACTGCAAGGGATGAACCAGAACTGTTCCTGCTAAACTGAGACAGTGGGAGTGTATGTTCATGACACTCTAAAACTGTTGAGCTTTAGAAAATCACTCCAATCTGCCTAACAAAAGTGAGAATTGTTGGATAGGATAGATATAGTTGAATTGCAATTCCCAGCAGCTCCAGCCAGCGTAGGCCATGGTGAGGAATTCTGAGAATTGCAGTTCAGTAACTTCTGAAGGGCTGCACAGTTCCCATCCCTGGCTTTATAGTAGAGCCAGCCCTGCATTTGCTTATGTTAAGGGATGAGACAGTCAGGGCATCTCTTGCCCATTCTTCTTTGTCTTTGCCATGGCCCTCCCACACTACTTCTGTGGCACAGTTGGAGTCCTCCAATTAGCTGCAATAGGTGGGAGGAGTGGGCAGACAACAGGAGTAGGAAGTAATCCATGAGAGAACACAAAGAGTATTTCATATTTGCTACATCAGAGAGAAAGAGAGATGCATATTCTCTTGGCTAGGCCTTGGCAAATCTATTATAGTATATATGCCATATATCTTCTTCATTGTAGTATAGGATAAAAGAATATGATTGAAGAGTTCATTGTGAGTCAGATAATTAAAAGCTAAGGTCTCTGGGTGGAATACTTCTCTGTATATTGTTATAAATAATTTGTTTCATGAAGCTGTATTGGCCAGACTGGAAAAGCAGCCTTAGTCTGTCTTGTCATAAGCAAATGTTGCACTAGATGTGGAATTCTTAGTTTATGATGTCCATTAGCCAGCTGACCAAGGGGGCTCTGTTTCTTCCTCAAAGGAGTGATTGGTTCTGTTTTGCATTTAAATACTGAGGTTTTGTGATGGCCAACAAAAATTCCTGCTGAGTTGTGTTAGTCAGGGCCAGTATCTTTGGGGGATATGTTAATCAGGAACAGCATTTGGGCCACCTATTGATGCCCACTCTGCACAGCTGGTTTTGGATAAGGATGGGTAATTTCTAGTCCTTCAGAATGTTGTGGGATTGTAACTCCCATCATCATTCTCTATTTTCTAACTAGAGCTGATGAGAGCTACAGTGTCATGATATTGGGAGGGTCACAGGTTGCCCATCTAGGAGCTGACCTGTTCAGGCTTCACAGACACAGTGTGGTCTGCAACACAGAACATAGACCTTCCACTCTTCCTCACCCTTGCCCCGGTCAACCTACCAAAAGACCACTTGCTGAGGATTCTTAAAGATGGAATGGATAGTGATAAAAGCTTGGCCTCCTTTAGAGATGGTAAGGAGGGGGTACACTTATTTTAATACTGATTGTACTGACTGACAATAAAACTTTGTTTCTTTAGCTAAATATTTTCACTGTTCTTGCTCCAGTAAATAAGCTAATCATTTTAAAGCATAATGACTAAGTCCTTAAGTACTTATGTCCTCTGATTAGTCCAGAACAAAGATGGGGAGCATGTAACCCTCTAGATGTT
The DNA here is from genome assembly GCA_030412105.1 of Cyclura pinguis. Classification (NCBI taxonomy): domain Eukaryota; kingdom Metazoa; phylum Chordata; class Lepidosauria; order Squamata; family Iguanidae; genus Cyclura; species Cyclura pinguis. Next base: position 67,717,257 of record CM059602.1, on the reverse strand, counting down.
AGCCTGCAACTCCCATCATCCTGCATCCTACTGCATCATACCTGAGAGTAAGAAATGGTGGGCACTGAAGTACAGCAACGACTATGAGGCACATATTCCCCATCCCTGATCTTGATCCCTCTCCATATCAACCTATGCTCTATAAGTTGTCACTTGATAGCAATCATTCTACCAGGCTACCTTAACTGTTTCCATCTCAGCAAATTGTTATACCATTGGCTTTAAGAACTGGTGCCAGAGCTTGCTTTCACTTTCTTCCTCCCCATCCCCCTTGTTTATGTGTCCTGTCTTTTAGACTGGAAGCCTGTGGGCAGAGACTTTCTTATTGCTGATATTCAGGAGCAGCACACTGAGCCTCTTTGGCAAAAGAAAGCAAAATGCTTTCAACAAACACAGAAGTTGGAAAAAATCATTGTTTGTAATTAATGGTGCTTTTCAAATAATAGAGGAATAGCTACATTATATTTTGATTTGCAATTTAATGAGGGATACTTTCATACCTTTGGTGATGTTATTGTAATTTTTAAATTATGCTTATAGTTATGGTGGTATGCCTTCATTTAATGGCAGAGGAGGAATATCACATGGTTCCAGTGATGTAGACTTGAGTCGATAGACTCGGACTCAAGTCAGACTTAAATCACTTCAGTGACTCGTATCAGACTTGACTCGGCAAAAATTACACACTGACTTGACTTGACTTGAGACTTGCATATTTTTACTGCCTGATTTGCTGCACTTGGTTCAGTAACATAACACATTCATCCAGAAACCTTACAACTTACTGGTCACATGACAATCTGTCTCAAGCCCAAAGTGTGGACACATTTCTCAGAGGAAACAGCATATGGGTTAGGCAGTGGGCTTGAGGTGAGGTTGAGGTCTGCTCAGCAGCCTGTCCTCACTACATATAGGAGGAGCTTTCTAAAACTTTTCCTAAAAGCAGAAGGCAAGATTCATGCCCAGAGTGCAGGGTGGATATCACAGAGGGGAACAGAAAATGTGTTAGGCAGTGGTCTTGAGGAGGAAGAATCCTTCCTTCTAAAGTTCTTGAAGTAATGGGGAAGAAGAAGGATCCTATTGTCCACTTCTGAAAAAACTTCCAGCTTTGCAAATGGGAAGTAAGAAGGATCCTGTTCCTCATTTCCGAAGCTGCAGATGGCAAAATCACAAGCACAGAGGACCAACTCAGCTTAAATTGTTAAAACTGACTTTCAACTCTGTCCAGAAATTCTGGAATACAGGTTGGGGTATAAAGTTGGCTCCCAGACTTGAGACTTGACTTGAAAGTATCTTGCAAGGACTTGAGACTTGAAGGTAGCGACTTGAGACTTGGAGTAAAAGACTTAAAAATACATCACTGCATGGGTCAAGCGCTGGCTTATGCTGCAACTTAAGTTGCCTTTTCAACTGCATAGGTAAGTGAGGTTGGTACTACAGCTGCAACAAATTAGTTTATAATAGTAACATTCCAAGCCCTAAAATATGGGGGGAAATATATTTCCTGGGGAGAAGTGATGAGGAAGTGATTTATGGCCCTCTAGTCAAGTAACAAATGAGATGCAGATTTGTCTGACCAGTTCTGTCTTTAGTTAGGAAGTCATAGAGAAGTGATTAGTAATGGTAGCAGAGGTAAAGGGGTGAGAAGTAACTGATACTCAGCCTCCACTCCCTTCCCCATTGCTGATCTAATGCATATGGTTACCTGTCACTTTGGGATCTCATTCTGAGCACTTTTCAGACCAAACTGCAATACAGGCACACTTAATGGCATCTGTTGTCAGAGATTTGTTTGTCCATTTGATGGATGCCAGTATTATGTCCTTGGTTAACATGGATAGGCTGTTTGTTTTTTGTCAAGCTGAGACCAGTGTGAAAACCTTGTTACACCATTGCCATTGATTTCTAGCACTGCTTGTCTCATAGTCTGTATATACATATATATAACCTTGTTTCCAAACTGGCTTAATAATGGGTATTCAAATGTATATTGCTTAGTGCTATGTGATCTTAGCCACAGTGGCTATAATAATTAGACAACTTTTCTGCAGTTTTCAGAATCTCACTGTGCTGCTTATAGTAATCCTGGAAATCATTTAAGTTGCCCCTTTGGGATGAGATTCCAGTCTGATAGAGACATGAAATAAGGCTTAATGGCAAAGAAGATTTGCATAAATGTCAGGTTAACTGGCATTAGCTAGTCATACCATTCTGCACATAGAGCAATCAGGAATTGATAGTGGAGGAACTCTGCTTAGGAGTTTATGCTTTGTAACTCTTAATTACAAATTCAGTGCTTCAAGATTATTAACCTAAGTCAACATCTGAAATGAGTATTTTATTATTATAGTAAGTTACTATGATGAGTGAATGAGTGGTTTGTGAGTTACACACTGTGTGATGGGTAGAATTGGTAGATCCATCATATTTATTGCGGAGATTAAGTGCAAACCCCTTGTGGTTGTTGAAGACTGCTTTTTCTTGGGATGCTGAATTTTGGATGCTGAATAATAGCTGGCAAAGCATGCTAAAAGACAGCACAGTGGATCATTTTCATCTCTCTGGATAATAATTCATTGTCAACATGTATCTTCTCAGCAAAGATTCTAAATGGACTGTGTATTGGCTTGTCTTCCAGTTTCTGTCATGATGTTGGTTCTACACAGCTACATTAGAAGTCTGCTCTCTAAAGTGCTTGACCTTAAGAATCAGTTGAGAGGAAAACAACTTGGCAGCCTTTGGGGAAAGAATGACTTTGACAAGTGATAAGAGGAAATCTGATCATCATTTGCCTTGACATAAAAAGCATGATGGATTGATTAATCAATGGAGTTACTGAACAGTCAATTTTCAACCTTACCTTTGCCCTCCAAATGTAATTTGTTAATGTATATTTATTTTATAATCTTTCTTGAAAGCTTTCTTGTGCAAATGACTGGGACATTGATTCTTATATCTTATTTAAGATCCACCTCAATTGTATAAGTTTTTGTAGCTGTCTTTCCTTATGTAGCCAAACCAAATCCACTCATTTTGAAGAAGAGAGAGAATGAGCACACTTGGGAGAATATCTAGGTTTTCAGAAGTGCAAAAAATCTAAGCAGAACAATGTGGACTGCACATACTCAATAGGGATGGAATGCTGACTGCAGGGGTAGGCATGGAAAACTGAGCAGGAGGGGAGTAAAAGAATGGAATACAGTTGCTAGAATCCTGCACAGCAGTACTCCATACTCTCACATTTTGTTACAGGTTTCATTTATATTGTTAAAATTGTACGGGGTGAGTTCAGTGGAAGGAAGAGAACACCAGCAGATTTAAGTATGCAGCAAATATAAGATTTAAGGAGTAATGATGATACTAAGCCATAAGAATTTGAGTGGTACTGGTCTATGAGAAAAAAAGTGAATAAGATGCACTGTTTGGCTGTTTGCAAATGGATTGTTCAATTATTTTCTCAAGACTTGAAATTATGTTGATTGGACTTCCGGGTTTCATGGCGGACCGCGTGGTTGTGTAGAAGCTTGTCAGCTGGAACACAACCACCCAGCATGGACTAGCCGAAGAGAAAACGGGAAAATCGGAGCCGGCCAGAACCCCCCTGGTAAAGGGGGTCCGGAGGGTCTCGAAGGGGGCTCGATTGAACTCGTTGGATGGAAAGGCACAGTGATTATCGCTGTGCCGAAGGTACGGAGACGAGAGCAGAGCCAAAGAGAAACCACAGCCACGCCGGGCAGCCACTCTTAGAGGGGCAAAGGGACACCGAAACCTTTTTTAAAGAAGCGAGAAGAAGACAGCGGAAGAAATATTGAACATTAATACTTTCTTTTACGAGGGATCGTAAAGACCTCAACATGAATGGACTGAGCCTGTCATGAAGAGGAAGAGGAAGTAAATCGTACTTGAGGGATTGAAGCTACTAAGTATATGAACTACAAATAAAGAGAGGGAGATTAAAGATATTGTAGATTTATTAAATTCATTAATACATTAAGCAACGGAGTAGGATCATCAAATCGTGAACTGGACTATTATACTTGGGAAAGAACTGTTTTTGTGGAATAACACTGAATGAACTGTGGAATATAACTTGAACTGTAAGGTGTGACAACGGGAAGAGGGAGATCTAGAGAGCATAAAGCATTGCATAATAATCTGTTGGGAACTTGGGATAATAAGAAGGAGAGACTGAGTAAAAGAAGCACTTAAATGGACTATTCAAAAAATTTAATGAATTGACTCTATAGAAGTAAACTGGAACGAGAACTTGTAAGAATAAACTGGAGAATAGACTTTGCAGGATTGGATGGAAATTTTTTACATGGACTGCTTCCTCAAGGACACGGAGAGACGACAGAGAAGAAAAAGGAGATCTATATGGTTGGCGACAAAACCTGAAGAGATAAGACAGTGGAGATTCTATTGTTTCTGTTCTGCTGTTGTATGAATTAATTTGTGATTTAAAAGTGTGTAAAAACTGTCCGAGATAGTGTAAGAGAGGGGGGTTGAACAGAGAGATATTGAATTGGAGCTAAAGTGTAAGCACACGCAAAGTACATATTGGAAGGTTGGTAATACAGGGAATTATTACCAGCTGGAGAAGGTTGGGAAAGCAGAACGGAGGAGAAACCACACGATTATCAAGGAGTTAAGATCTGTAAACTGACCTTGACAGACTTTGATTAAGCTCATAACGCTGAGAGGAATCTAAACTGGGGAAGGAGCTCTGTCTCCTGGGGTAATAGAATATTACAAGACGTGTATATAATTAATTTCTGGAAATTATGTTTAATAAGTCGGTGTAAGCTGACAAATTTAATGTAAAAAATATAGAATTTGATTGTGATATATTGAAGAATTTCATTGAAATAGTTGTACATAATAAGAATAAGACTGTATAGAAAGTGGCTTAAAGATTGCTGATATAATAAGACTGCTGATATAATAAGTTAATACCCTATTGATTGATATTTATAGAAAATAGAAAAGAGACAAATAGATATTTATAAGAGTTTATAAGAAAATATTTATTAGAAATAGAAAAGAAGTCTATAGGAAATTTATATGAAAAGAGAAACATATATAAGTGAATAAGAACATAGAACTGTGGGTTTTTTTGTATAATACATTCTACTGTGTTGTACTTTCTGTGCTGTATTTGAATATATATCATGGCAACAAGGAAGAAAACAGTTACTTATATGCAATCTCAAATTGCTGTTGAGAGGAGACCTTCCTTGGAACAGCCTCAGCACTCAACTGAGATAGGAACAAAAATATTGGAGGAGTTAAGAAATTTCAAGCAGGAAATTAGACAAGAATTAAAAGAGACAAGAAATGAGATTAAAACTGATATAAAAAAGGAGATGGAAGCATTTAATAGGAAAATGGAGAAAATAAATAGAGAGGTCAAAACAATGCAGACAGAAATGAAAGAGATGGAGATAAGAATGAAGCAAAGAGAGGAAGATTGGAAAGATGTGAAAGACAATCAAAAAAGACAGGATATTGAAATAGAGGCCCATGAAATGAGATATCGGGATAGATGTCTGAAATTTCGAGGAATTGAAGAAAAGGCGGGTGAAGATTTATATGCGAGATTGATACCTGAACTAGCGGCATATATGGACTTGATGGAAGAGGAAATAGACAGGGAAATTGACCGGATATTTCGTATAAGTTCAAAAACAGCGAAAGAAAAGAACTGGTTAAGAGGTATCATCATTTGCTTTACAAGAATAAGGACGAAAGAGAAACTATTCCAGGGAAATTATGAAGAAAGACTGATGGTGGAAGGAAAAGAAGTGAAAGTTTTTAAAGATGTCCCTTATCAAATATTAAGGAGAAGGCAAGACTATAAAAATCTTACGATGACTTTACAGAGATATAACATCAGATACAAATGGGAGAGACCTGAAGGAGTTTCCTTTACCCTGAATTCCAGGAGATACAGATGTATGATGCCTTCACAAGCAAGTGAAGCTGTCAAAAAAGTAAGGGAAACATTTGAAAGTAAAAAGAGAGGTTCTAGAAAAAGAAAAGGAGAAAAAGAAAACGGGAAAGATAAGGATGAAGACAGACCAGAACAAGAAAGAGATGATGGCGAAATTGAAGGAGAGGAAGAGGAACAGGAAGAAGATATAGAAGAAGAACAGTGAAGTTTAGAAACAGTAGAGAAATCCATAGAAGAAGAAGAAGACTAAGAAATGAATGTAAAATGTATATCCTGGAATATAAAAGGGCTGAATTCTAATTACAAGTGCAGACAGGTCTTTCATTATTTGGAAAAAACTAAAGCGGATGTAATTTGTCTGCAAGAAACGAAGATCAGAGATCGGGATGTAAAGTATTTGAAAAACCCCAAATTAGGAAAATGTTACGTTTCGGCTTTCGAAAAGAAAAAGAGAGGGGTGGTGATATATGTTAACTCTAAATTTCCATCAGAAGAAGTATTCAGAGATAACGAGGGACATTATTTAGGAGTGCAAGTTCAGTTTCTAAACACAACATTATTGTTACTTGGAATATACTCCCCATTAGATAATAAGAGTAAATTCTATGAGAAGATTGGTGAAGAACTGCAAAAATACATAAAAGAGAAGAATCAGGAACAAATCTTCATAATGGGAGATATGAATGGAGTTTTGGCCCCAGAACAAGATAGAACGACAAATAAAAAGCAAAAAATGAAACAAGGGAAACTTCCAAGATCTTTCTTTAGAATAATGGAAGACTTGTCATTAATAGATATATGGCGATACAAAAAAGGAGATGAAAGAGGATATGCATTTTATTCCGACAGACATCAAACAATGTCTAGAATAGATCTATGCTTAATCTCGAAATCATTACATAAAATAGTGAAAGATATCGAGATTATACCTAGAATATTCTCGGATCATAACCCAATCCAAGTCAAAATAAGTATGAAGAAACAAAGTAGTTATTTTACATGGAGGATGAATGACTTATTGTTAAGGAATTAAGAATACTTGAAAAAAGCAAAATAAGAACTAAGAAATTATTTTAAAAAAAATGAAAAGGAGGGAATCGCAGCCAAGACTGTATGGGATGCTGGGAAAGCGGTTATGAGGGGGCTGTTGATAAAGTGGAATACAGAATGGAAGAAGAAGAGGATAGAGAAAATAACAAAATTGGAAACAGAGCTCAAACAGAAAGAGGAAGAATTAAGAAGAGACCCAGTTAATAAAAAACTGAGGAGGGCGATAAAAAGATTACAAGAAGAGATTCGTGAGGGGAACACGGTTGAAATGGAAAAGAAATTAAGAACAATGCATTTAAAACACTTTGAGAGTGCTGATAAGCCGGGAAGATGGTTAGTGTACAGATTGAGGAAAAGACGAGAGAGAAATTTAATACTTAGAGTGAAGAAAGAAGACATGGTATTTACAGACCAAAAGAAAATCATGGACATTTTTCGACAATACTACAAGACCTTATACAGTAAGGACAACAACAAGGATATGAAAGGGAAAATAGATAAATACTTATGGGAACAAGATATTCCAAAGCTGACGGAAGATCAAGAAAAGAACCTGAATGCAAACATAACAATGATGGAAGTTACAGAGGCAATAAAAAGAATGAAGATAGGCAAATCACCAGGACCGGACGGATTTTCGATGCTATATTATAAAGAGTTACAAGAAGAACTATCCTTGCCGATGCAGAAAAAGTTTAATGAGATCATAATAAATGGCAAACCAGAATCGTGGCGAGAAGCAAACATAACTCTGATATTAAAAGAGGACAAAGATCCGGAGGAACCAAAAAATTACAGACCTATATCATTACTGAATATTGATTATAAAATATTTACAAATATAATAGCAGAAAGATTGAAGAAGATCGCACAAGTAATAATTCATGCAGATCAAAGCAGTTTCCTTCTGGGAAGATATATCAGAGACAACGTGCACACAGTAATAAATATTCTGGAATACTATGAGAGACATAATGAGAAGGAAGGAGTGTTGGTATTTGTTGATGCCGAAAAAGCATTTGATAATTTGAATCGAGAATTCATGATAGAAGTATTGGACAGAATGGGATGTGGACATAAATTCGTAAATTGGATAAAACAGATATACAAAGGTAGCAAGGCACAACTAATTATTAATGGGGAAAAGACAGCACCAATGGAAATAAAAAAAGGAACACGTCAAGGATGTCCCTTATCACCTCTTCTTTTTATAATAACTGTTGAAGTACTTTTGAGAAAGATAAGGGCAAAAGACACAATAAAAGGAACGAAAATAAAAAGACAGGAATATAAGATGAAAGCTTACGCGGATGATTTAGTGCTGTTTCTTGAAGAGCCAAAAACAAGTATAAAGAAAATGATAGAAATAAGTAAAGAATTTGGGGAAGTTGCAGGCTTCAAAATAAACAATGAAAAATCGAAGATTTTGACTAAGAATATGAGAAAAGAGGAAATAGAGGACTTGATTCGGATGACAGGATTTAAAGAGGAAAAGAAGATTAGCTACTTGGGAATAACTATACAGAATAATAGACTATTTGAAAATAACTATGGTATAAAATGGAAAGAAGTTAAAAGAAATTTACAGATATGGACAAAACAGAATTTATCTCTATTAGGACGAATGGCGGCAATTAAAATGATGATATTTCCAAAGATAAATTATTTGTTCCAAAATTTACCAATAATTACTAATAACAAATGCTTTCAAGAGTGGAAAAAAGACCTTACGGACTTTATCTGGAGTGGAAAAAAGCCTAGGATAAAGTGGAAAACACTGATAGACAGGAAAGAGAAAGGAGGCTGCGGTGTACCAGACATGAAACTTTACTATTATGCGAATGGGATGACGTGGATAAAAGATAGGATTATGTTGAGAGAAGATAGGATGTTGAACTTGGAAGGCTCAGATCTCTGGTTCGGCTGGCATGGTTATTTGTGGTACAACAAGGCAAAGGTAGACAAAGAATTTATAAACCACTATATAAGAAGATCCTTGCTAGAGGTTTGGAAAAGAAAACTATATTCCAGAATACCGTTATGGGTTTCACCTCATGAAGCTTTATACGGTAAATGGAAAGGACCTTCAGATAGATGGATAACACACAGAGATCTAATGATGAATATTGGAAAAGAATCACAACGTATAAAGACCAGAGAAGAACTAATAAATGAAGGATGGAACTGCCAGTGGTTTTTGTACATCCAGCTTAAAGAAAGACAAAAAATGGATCAAAAATTAGAAGGACTACAAACTACCACCCAACTAAATGAGTTTGAAAAGATAATATTTGAGAGGAAAGATCATCTAGCATCACAATTATACAAATTCATGTTAGAGAGAGAGCTAGAAACTGAAATTATAAAAGATACAATGATAACTTGGGCGCGGAATATCGGCCATGAGATCAAGTTGGAATATTGGAAGAAAAGTTGGGAGGACACTGAGAAGTTTACCCTGGCACAGAGTTTAAAGGAAAATCATATTAAAATGTTGTACAGGTGGTATCTAGATCCGGAGAAATTAAGTAAGATCTATAAGATTAAAGAAAAATGTTGGAAGTGTGAAAGTGAATGCGGTACTTTTTATCATATGTGGTGGCAGTGTGAAAAAGCAAAAAAGTACTGGAAGAAGATTCATAAAATAATCATGGAGATTCTGCAAATAAGGATACCACTAACACCAGAGATCTTTCTACTGAATATGTTACATCAAGTTAACAAAGAACACTGCAAACATAAAAACAAGATACTTTATATGACCACGGCAGCCAGAATAACATATGCTAAATATTGGAAAAGAAATATAATAGCAGAATTGGAAGAATGGCTAATGAAAGTACAAGAGTATGTTTCTCTGGAAAGTCTATCACGAGCAATGAAAGGAGGAAGAAGGGGAGAAAAAGATAACAAAATGATGGAAGTTAAGAGATATATAGAGAATAATTGGGTAAAGATTTGCCAAGAAGAATAAATTGATTAAGATATGAAAGAGAGGAAGCCGAAAATGACATATAAGCTAAGAAGTGTATCGTTAGAGGCCAGTCAACAGTATCATTAGGTATAGAGGTAACAGATATAAGATAGAAAGAACAACCAAGTAAAAGAAAGTAGGAAGTGAAAGAGTGAAAGACGACAAAATGAATTATAGAGAAAATGGAGGATTGTATAATTAAGCATTATAAGTATTGATAGTATTTATAGTATTTATAAGTAAGTATTGATTGTATTTATAGTATTTATAAAAAAAAGGTTAATATAGAGATAATGAAATATAAGTCTTTTTTTCTTTTTATACAATAAAAAAAGGAATATGTCAAGTGCAAATATGTTGGTAAAAAGTGTGGATTTTAATAAAAAAAAAAAGGAATTATGTTGATTGCTTGATTATCAGAATCCTTACCAGTCTGCACTTATATCCAGTTTGGGAACAGCTTTCATTGCTTCTATAGATTATTCCAGGAGCAAAACAGGGTGAGTTTATCCCTGCTGGGTCAGCTGGACCTCTCACTGGCATTCAGTACCATCAGTCATGGTCCTTTTTTTGTAGTGTTTTCCTAGACCCTTTCTGTACCGTACCTGGATCCCACAACTTCCTAACATCATCCTGGCAGTGCCGTTGCTGAGATTGGAGCATGTCCTGAATGCTCCCCTCCACCAGTGGATGGCCAGATGCCAGTGGATGGGTAGCATTTGGGACATGCTCTTTCCGTCCACAGTGCAGTCAGCCTCTTCCAGCACTGCACTGAAGAAGGAAGCACTTGATATCACTTCCGGCCTTCCTGCACAGCTGCAACCGATGCGATCATCACATCAAAGGGGCCTATTACCAGATTTTTTCAGGTCATAGTAAACCACTTGATTGTGATGGTTGGGGACGCAACAGGAGCAGGACTGCAATGACATCATTGTGGACCTGCTTCAACACGTCTCCATGCCAAAATGGGGCCATAGTGTGGAAACATCCCTACTAAGGCACCTGGAGGCATTGTGTTATAGTGGTGCCAGTCCTGTTTGGATGAGCATTCCCAGAAAGTGATAGTGAGGAATGATGCCTTAGTCACTTGCCAGGTGGGTTCCTCCAAACTCTGTCCTCCCTGTATTTGAACCATATCAGTTTTCTCCAGCTGCCACCAAGAGGCTGTGAAAGTCCTGAACCAGTTTCCAGGTGCAATGAAGGCCTGAATGTGGAGAAGCAAAGTGGGACCCTTGTACAGCTAAGACAGGCCATGTTGGTCAATAGCAACCTACACAGGGATTCAGAATGCAGCTTGCTTTGGACAGACCTAGATTATTTTACTACTGTGATAGAGCAGCAAATGATGTCTACTCCCATTTAACTCAAGGTGTGTATTATTCAAAGCCTGCTAAATTATTTTGGCAATGGAAGCATCAGATCCCTGCAATACCTTTCCAGGTCTCCAGGAGTAACAACACAATAACAAAAGTTGAAATAACCAGCAAGTTGCTGCTCTTTCATGACATCAGAAAACTGCTACCAGAGGTGTCTTCCTCACTCTGTCTAATGGTACAGCAGTGTTGGATGGGGCTACACCCTCTCTGAAGGTGCATAGCTTGGGGTTTGCTCTTGGATCTGGCACTGTTCCTGAATGGTCTGATACCAGTGGTAGCCAGGAGTGCCACTGCCCACTTTTAGCTGGTGTGCCAGCTGTAACATTTCCCAGGGAAGGCATAAAGCACAGTGGCTCATGACTTAGTCACCAGGCACTCAGACTATGGAATAGAGCCAGCGTGGCGTAAAGGTTTGAGCATTCGACTACGACCCTGAAGACCAGGACTGGATTCCTGCTCAGCCACAGAAACCCACCGGGTGACCCTCTCAGCTACCAGAAAATGCCATGATAGGTTCACCTCAGGGTTGCCGTAAATTGGAAACAACTTGAAGGCACACAGCAACATCATCATCAACGACAACAACAACTCACTTTATACGGATTGTCCATGGAAACAGCAGCTGATAAAGAATGCAGTGGCCACTAGGGTTACCAAATTGAAAACTGGAGAAGGCTTCCATAACTTTAATGGTTGTACGGAAGGGGGAATTTCAGCAGGTGTTCTTCATTACCTCTGTAACAAGTAGCACCTGCTGAAACTCTTGTCTTCTACACAACCATTAAAAATATAGGAGCACTGTCCAGTTTGCAGTCTGCCACTTTTAGCAGCCACATTGCTATCAGGCATGCACCCTTATATACTGTATTAACAACAGTCCTAAAACAGTTACATTGATTTCCAATTTGTTTCCAAGCCCAACTCAAGGTGCTAATTCTTCCCTATATATTCCTGAATTTGCTGAGGCTAAGAAGTCTGAAAGACTGAATCCTTCATGTGAATCTTTGTATAATCTGTGATCATCATCTGAGGTGCTTTTGCATGTCTGAACTCCTTGAGAAAGGAAATCGGTGGGCATGTGAGAAAAATATTTTTGGACATCAGCACCTTGCCCGTGGAAGGGGAGCCTAGCCTCTTCCCTGTTGTCCTTTATGGTTTAGCAAGGTTTTAGATATTTTTCTTAAATAGAATTTGGTCTTTTAACAACAGGGTAACAAGCAAAATCCTACAGATAATGGTGTTTTTTGATACTGTATCTCATTTGTTGTTAAATATAGTTCTCCATTCACATTCGTAGGTTTGACCTTCACGAATTTGATTATCTGCGAGGTATGTGCTTGCTCTCCCCGCATTTGCCTCCTCCCATTCTCTTGCCTTCCTCACCCGAGACTTGTGTTTAATATGGATGTTTTCTTTTCCCCTTTTGGGTAAGCAAAGCCTCTCTCCTCACTGCCACAAGCATGTCCTCTCTGCCACAGGCCTCCACATTCTGCGGTGTAGTGGCAGCTGATTGGCAAGGTGCTGTCTTTGTTCCTACTCCTCTCCTCTGGGAAGAATCTCCTTTCTCAAGATGGCTACCATAAGTATTTAGAACGCTAGAACTCAGCGCTATGCTTTTCTCTGTCTGAGGGGAAAGTACTGGTAAGCTCTTTACCTTGTCTTTTTTCTTCCCCTGGGGCCAGAGGCAAAGGAATGGGAGGGGGGAGCTCCAGAGGGGAATGGGAGGGGGATTACGGTGGGGGGAGTTATTTGTACTTTTTCTACTTTTGTGAAGGTTCTGTGCCCCAAATCCTCAGAAATGTGGAGAGACCACTGTAATGTGAAACAGGAGCATTGCTAGGAGCAAATGTAGCAACCCTAAGTAATGTGTTTGAGAATAGCCATGTCAACTGGCTATGAGTTATATTCAAACATTTTGCCCAAAATAAGATTGGTGTATACAGCCGACGTAGGATAGATAATCACTTTAGAGAAGTGTTTCAATCTGTTTTGGTGTGCATTTATCCACCTTGCCTGGTATGATAACTCTTTTTGTCATGTATTAGATGAAGAGAGTTTGCTCTTTACTAACAAAGGCATCCAGTGGCAGAACAACGAAAGGGGAGGCTGGCAGTAATTCTGTGGCTGCAGGCCTTCTTGCTGGTCCCTATGTGTCCCATGATCCTAATGAGGCCTGATTAAAAAATGTCCTTGAAACCTTGCTGTTTGAAAGAGCAAGCTGGAGAGTGCTTGCCTATGAAAGATTCTCCTTGTGAGGAAGTACCCTAGCCTCTGTTCCTCATTATGCTTTCTGTTCCTAAATTATTCCCAGATTGTTCTTTACATGTGTGTATTATGTAAAGCAATATAGGAGAGACTACACAGGGGGAAAATGCAAAATTAAAAAGGACTGAGAGATAACAAGGAGCAGTAGCAATGTAGACACAGCAGAGAGGATCCTGAATTTCAAGGCTTAGCTATAAAAGACAACAAGAACAGCATCTCCTCTTACCACTTTCCTTCTGTAGCCATTTGCTTCTATTCCTAATACTAATTTATAATTAAATGCTTTGACGTGGAAACAATTCCTTGGACAGCTGGGCATGCAGCTACTCATTGCTCCTGGGCTTTCTATTGCTGAGACTGGCTTTAATAAGAATTTGGCCTCCAGAGAGATGGGGATTTCCTTTAACTACCAGAGAGAGAGAGAGAGAGAGAGAATCCTCCTACTCCATGTGCATTGCTTCCCAGCAGGCCCCCACCTCTTCTTTTTTTTTCAGCTTAATAAATAGAAGCGCTGAAATGAAAGCAGTTAGGCTCTGTTGATTGAGCAGCTCCCTAGGGATGCATAATTCCTCAATATTTTAATATCTATTAACGCTGAGGTGAAATCAGTTCTGGAAGGAGCTGGCTTCTATGATTCCTGGAAACACAGGATATTGGGAGGAGGTGGTATGCCATGATAGGGGATGTATACTGGACAGGAGAGGCACTGTGGAGCTTCTGGTACCTGCAAAGTGCCAACAGGATATAATTTTCTCCCCTCTCAACTGCTTTTGTCACAGAATAACTAAACCCCCAAGCCAGCATGGTGTAGTGGTTTGAGAGGTAGACTGTGACTCTGGAGACCAGGGTTTGATTCCCCACTTGGCCATGGAGACCCATTGGGTGTCCTTGGGCATGTCACACACTCTCAGCCCCAGAAACCCCGTGATAGGTTTATCCTAGAGTTGCCATGTCAGAAACTCCTTGAAAGCACACAACAACAACAAATGTTAGTATCTGATAGCGTTTGTTGATGTTTGTTGTTAAAGGCACAGGAGCAAAGACTGGGAAAAAGTTGACAACCCTGTAACATAAAGTCATAGGTAAGAGTCACTAAATCAGATACCCGTCCTTAAAACTGCTACATCTCACCTGTACTGAAGATCAGCTAGTCAAAATGGTAGAAATCACATGATCTTCCAGATGTTGTATAAGTACTTATGTATCTGTGCTGATTAGTGTTTAGATTTTATTGGTTTTGAAGGTGTTGCTGTGTAAATTGTATAAAGAGTGCTTCTTCCAAACATTTTTAAAAACAAGGTTAGATGTCTCATTGAATGTAATATATCATTGAAAACCAAAGTCAGAATTATTTAGGCCCTAGTATTTCCAATTTCGATATATGCTTGTGCAAGCTGGACAGTGAAAAAAGCTGACAGGAAGAGCACTGACTCATTTGAAATGTGCCGCTGAGGAGAATTTTGTGGATGCCTTGGACTGCCAAAAAGACAAATAAATTGGTGCAAGAGCAAATCAAGCCTGAACTCTCACTAGAAGCTACAATGACAAAACAAGGGTATTGTACTTTGGCTATATTATGAGATGACATGACTCATTCAAAAACATGATTGTGCTTGGTAGAGTTGAAGGCAGTAGTAAAAGAAGAATATAGTTTTACAGGTGGATAGATTCAATCAAGGAAACCACAGCTTTGAGTTTGCAAGACCTGAGTAGGACTGTTGATGATGGCCCTTTGAGTTCTCTCTTCAGTGGCTGCCATAAGCTGAAGCCGACCTGACAGTGATTAACACTAGCAACAGATAACACATAACTGCATGCAATGTACATTTAAATAAAGAAATCATCGTTCTTGGGTCTTTCAGTTTATTAAAAATGCTAGTTTTGAACCAAGATTACTTTTTGTTCAGAACAGTGTTATCAGAGAGCGTGTTTCAAAATATTTGTGAAGGTGCCAGAGGGGGCAAAAGACTAGGACAAGCTTTGATATGATGAAGGAGGAATATGTAAGGATACAGATCTCACAGAAGTGTTGAGACTGTGCTGAAAAATATCCCATTACCACCCATGTGAAACACCCTGGTTATCCCATTCCTAAAATCACCTTTCTGGACATTCAAGGGGGGAAAAAGTGTTCTCTCCCCCATCTCTTCCACTTGCTCATCATGTTGCAGAGAACAACCAGTCAGGAGTCAGGAGTGACATCTTTTCATGGTAACCACCCCAAAGCAGACAAACAGGTCACATTGTACAGTAGCACTGCTGGAGAAAAAAAGTCTGGGGGCAACATCTTACAATCTGGTATTTGCAATGGCCATAGTCTGGGACTTTTACAGAGATGTAGTTGAACTTTCTCTTCTCTTTAACAATGAAGCAGCCACCTCCTCTACCTCAGTCACCTCCACCTGGAAGGCAGCAGCCATCTCATCTCTTGCCACTTTCAGAAAGGAGTCATCTTTTGCTAGGGAGTGAAGTCCCCCAGAGGTCAGTGCCTAAAGAAAAGGGAATGGAACATGAACTGGGTGTGTGCTATAGAGAAAGAAACTTTCTCAGAAATTTACCATACAGCTAGATGCCCAGTTGCTCTGCTTGAACTCTTGAGAACAGTTAAATATTAGTGCTCTTTTGCTGTGTTTGTATAGTTTCACATCTTCTCAGACACTTCCATGTCTCTTCCTTTGTCAAACCTACCAGGGACATTGGAGCAGAGTTTTTAGCAAAATGGGTCCTCTTAAACAGTCCTTCATGTAGTGGCATACCATGACCACTAGCTCTGCCCTGGACAAAGAAATGACAGCAAAAGATAAATGGAAGTTTGCAGTATTTCATAACATACTCTAAGAAGGAATAGCAGAAAAAGAGTTGTGGAGGGGGGGGGGAATAAAAAGTTGCCCCAGTAAACCCCAGCACAGAAGATTGCATACATTCTGCAATGTAAACAAAACAAAAATTCAACAGAATGTGAAATATTTTTGCCTACCAATGAAAGTGGGACCTGAATAGGGTGGGGGAAGGAGGAATACCTATATCTGTATCCCTCAAATACAGAATAATAACATTCAAGAGCAAGGCCAGACTGTAACCCTTCTCTCTCATATGCTGGTTTTCTATGTGTAGAGAGGGTCTTTCTCTGTTTTCAGGTGTGAGTGGGTGTTTTTCACTCTCGTGCCCCAGTGATAAAGTCCTGGAAAATTGTGATTCTGCTGCTTGTAGATACTGGCCTTTTTCTTGTTTAGGGAAGGAATAAAAAAGAGCTCAAGTTGGTCTGGACAACCCTCTGTAGCTTCCTAAGGACAATTCCCTTTGCAAATTAAAACCTGTAGCACCAGCTCATTAAATAAGCACGTCCCTTGACAACTTCCCTATGATATCTCACCCCACACACTAATCTCCATAACTGATTTTTGTTCTCACTGCTGCTGATGTCCCACCTTTCACCTCTTGACTAACCTTAATCCTCAGCACATACTTCAAGCAAACAACATTCCAGGGTTGTGAGAAACAGAGAAATAATCAACATTTACAATTTAAAACTGTTCAACAGGGAGAAATGTAAGGTCCTACCCTTGGGCAGAAAGAACGAAATGCACAAATATAGGATGGGAGACACGTGGCTGGACAACAGTATACATGAAAGAAATCTAGGAGTCTTAGTGGACCAGAAGCTGAACATGAGTCAGCAATGTGATGTGGCAGCCAAGAAAGCCAAAGCTTCAACAGGAATATGGGGTCTAGATTGAGGAAGGTAATAGTACCATTCTATTCTGCTTTGATCAGACCTCATCTGGAATATTGTGTCCAGTTCTGGACACCTCATTTCAGGAAGGATATTGACAAGCTGGAACATGCCCAGAGCAGGGCAACCAAAATGGTGAAGGGTCTGGAAGCCATGCCCTCTGACAAGCAGCTTAGGGAGCTGGGTATGTTTAGTCTGCAGAAGAGAAGGTTAAGAGGAGACATGATAGCCGTGTTTAAATACTTGAACGAATGTCATATTGAAGAGGGATCAGGCTTGTTTCCCACTGCTCCAGAGACTAGGACAAGGAGCAATGGATTCAAACTACAGGAAAACAGATTCCACCTAAACCTCAGGACGAACTTCCTGATGGTCAGAGCTGTCCAGCAGTGGAATATGCTGCCCTGGAGTGTGGTGGAGTCTCCTTCTTTGAAGGTTTTTAAACAGAGGCTGGATGGCCATCTGTCGGGAGTGTTTTGATCTGTGTTTCTGCATGGCAGGGGGTTGGACTAGATGGCCCCATGGTCTCTTTCAATTCTATTCTGTGATTCTGTGCTTTATAGAACTGACTCAGCAATTTGAGCAGTTTTGTGAAGTAGATACTCACCTACTTTGTTTTGCTGAGTTATCTCACTCATTCTCCAGCATGTTTACTTGGAAGTAAATCCCACAGGATTGCACTGTAAATCTCTAGTTTCCATCCTCCAAAATATAATTTGGCATGTCAAGGGCCTTTTAAACATTGGTGCCGACATATAATAAAGCATCTTCAGGTGTCTGCAAGACACTTTTCAATTGCTTTGCCATCTCATTGAAAAAAACAATGAATCCAAACATTTGAGAGTGAAATTGTTGCAAAGTGACTATTGTCATTCTGAGTCCAGTGTGCACCATTCCATATTCCTCATATTTGTCTTAATGCTATTCCAGATTCAAAGCAGATCCAGTCAAGAAGCATGCACTACTTAATAGTGTACCTCTTGGATGAGCTGGATAGTGGCTGGAGTAGAGGCTTCTGTATCCCTTTGTGTTTTTCCCTCACTAGTGCTTGCAGACTGTGATAATTCATCATCACCTGCCTCTTGTGACACAGTGGGCTTCTCCTGGGGACACTGCAAAGAAAGAAGAAGAGATACATCTCAGAGGGAGCTCCTGGCACTGGTTGCCCATCTCTGTGACTCTAGGTACCATAATGGATTGGCTACCTGTGAGAATGCATGAGAGATGATGTGAAACCCAATTTTCTGCAATAGAAAACCCAAGTATGAATGCAGAGGAGTAGAACTTGATTTCATTATGTTTGGACAATGGGTTTTCAGTTCTCTAAACAGGCTGGACAAATATGGTTATGCAGAGCACCAAAGTGAGTGGCACTACTAAAAAAAGCTGCTTCTATACTATCCCCCTTCTTCGGAATTGCCATCCTTTTTTCACTTGCCTTTATGAACAATACAGATGACATCACATTTTATTTTTTTCTTCTTCTTGTTATTCTCCTTCCAATGCAATTTCTGCTATTTTTAACATTCAATGCAACTGAAGAGACAGTCTTTCTAATGTAAATAGGCCCAAGACTTCTGATAGTTTTCAGGACTCACGGCCCTTCAGTTAAAGGCTTCCTGTCTTCTTTTCTATGATTTGTTGTCTCCTGTTGAATGTGGTTGATGGATAACCCACAAATTGTCCATTGTCTCTGTCAAGTATTGCTTCCAGGAAGCCCTCACCTTTTGACATCTCATTGTCTGATGCCTCATACATGAATTCAACAGGAGTACTACTTTTCCATCAGTTCTTCTCTACAGAGGCTTTCTTGGAACTGCTTGCATGCACACACTGCTTGCAAAGCGAGCTGAGATTGGGGGAGGTGCTAAGGCATTGGAGATACTTTGCAAGCAGCATGCGTGTTGTCGGTCCCAAGTGAGCCTCCGAAAGTCCTTCACATTGCCTACAGTACATTACACAGGTTCCATTTCTCAATCAGTTCTGTTTTCTGACAGTGCTCCAGTCCCTAACCTGTCAGATAAGTGGGGAAAGCCTATATTCAGTTTTATTAGTGATTTCCTCTAATTAGTTCTTTTCATTTTAATATAATGACAATATTTCTATTTTGCTATATGTGTGCATGTGAGGGAGAGGGAGGGAGAGGGGGAGAGAAAAAGAGAAAAAAAATGTAAAATCAGTGAAGCCTTCCCCCTAGAAAGAGGAACTGAAAATACAATAAATCTTTGGCATCTGCTAGGGTTTACTTCTAGGACCTCCATAGGTACCAAAATTCATGGATGATCAAGTCTCCAGTATGTACAATGATGTAGTAAAATGGTGTCCCTTATATAAAACGGCAAATTCAAAGTTTGTTTTTTGGATTTTTTTTTTTTTTTGGCAGGGGGGAATATTTTCAAGCCATGGTTGGTTGAATCCATGTGTACAGAATCTGCGGATATGGAGGGCTGACTATAATGAGCAATTAAGAGAGGTAATTCAAAGGGCATATAACAAGCTAATCATTTCTGAACATGAAGCAATAAAGTGGGACTGAACCTGCAAGAAGCTTTTAAATTTGGGAGTGCATTTTGCTGAACAGGATCTGGTGGCCACAGGGAAGGGCACTGATAGACAGTATGGTGTTACATTAAGTGTGGTGTAGAATCTTCTTCCTAATTCCATTTCTACTTTGCATTATGGAAAAGTAGTTCTTCAGAAATGTTAAAAAGTTCTAGTGTGGAAGCAACACATAAATACATTGTGACCTTATTGTTTGAAAGAGCTGAAAGGGGATACTGAACACATATACTTTTAGAAGAGATCTCTTCTGGGACTTGTTTGGGTAAGCTAAAGCAATAATCCTGAATTCATATTTACCTGCATTATGGAAAGTTCTAGTTCTGAACGGCTATTGATACCATGTGCTGGCAACTCACTCATTTTTCCTTGATGCTCTTCAGGATGGACATAGGATTTGTTGGCTGAAGGAGAAGAAGAGAGACACGAGGAATCTCGATATATTTATGTTTTGCAAGTGTTACGTAATGATGTCATTGCTAGAACCCTAGCTGAACTACAAAATGGGAATGATGGTGATTTTAGTGGACCAATGTCTGTTGATGTATCAGTATAGAAGCATTTCAGTTACACAAATCTCTTTATCAAAGCAATAGTTAACGCCTCCATCCCACCTCCAAGTGCACCACCATGATCTGAACTGTTGTATCTATCTTGCACTGGTTGTTGGTCACTTTATGCCTTTTTCATAAAGAATAAGGGAAATAGGATTGGCAAGATTGGAATTCACCTGAGATAAATGACTGATGAGATGGTGGTAGTATCTTCTCTTCTCTTCTTTCATTTTTATACATCATCCTAAGGAGCAAAGTATGATTGTAAGTACTATATCTATATATGCTATTTGTATACTTCAAATTGAGACTGTGGTTTTCAGTGAAGAATAATTCTGTCCATACACCTCCGTAAATTTCTTTTTTTGTGTGTTCTTATGTATGTATTCATGTGTATATGCATGCACCAACACAGAAGTTGTTATTGGTTGACCCATATTTGGCTTTCCTATCTTTCCTACGTAATAGTGCCTTTCCTTTAGAAAATTCATGAAATCTGAATGCTATCAAAGTAACAACAACGAACATCCTGTGGCTATTGTAGACTAGTGAAGAGTATTATTTATTTATCTGATTACTATCCCACTTTCTTCCAAATGGAACTTAGAGAAGCTTACAATATAAATTAAAACAGAACCACTTAAAAATATGGAGTAGAGAAGTAAGAAAACATTAAACCATGCATCCAATTAAAACTATGAGTGCAGTTGAGATCATCCTCATCATAAACACTCTAGGCTCTAGGTTGTTCTTGTAACCCTCTCTGTACCCAATTGCTCAGGTTGCAACAACAGAAGTGTTTTTTTATCAGCTCCACCTGGAAACAAAGCACCACTTTCCTACTCAGACACACAACAGCCATCATGTGTGTAGCTGCATCTTCAAAACTGGCCTCCTGCTGTCTACTTTGTTGGGCTTCTCTTTATAATGGTTTAGACATTTTAGCTGGTGCAGAATTTTACTTCCTTTTCAGATGGGATGAGGTATTGAGGGCATGTCATGCTATGAAAACTGTGTGTACTGCTTCTCTATGCTTTTGGCCACATTCAAGGAGATGGCTCCAACCTTTAGCACTGTTCACAATGCAAGCACAAACTCCACCCTTATATTCCACAGCATCCCTAAAAGACACACTGGCATGCTAAGTTACAGCTATAGATCATGGAGTAAAATTTCTTGGTGCTCATCATTTCTGGTGCTCATCATTTATGGAATTTCTTCTCATAGAAGCTAAAGCTCAGCACTTTTCAGACGTGACTAAGTCCCCCCCCTCCCCAGAAACACCAGGAAGACTTCTGGTGGCTAGTGGAAGGGTGGCAGTGGGCAAAGAACTTACATTCAAGTCTCAACCAACCACAGCCTGCAAAGGTGGAGAGAGCATTTTTAGCAACATTCTTATACAGTAGGGACAGAGAAACCTTTTAAATTTAGGGAGAATGGGGGGCTTAGCAATAAGGGTGGATCTTCTTTAATGTTTTTCCCTTTCACATAAATTTGCCATGTTCTCCCATAATGTTCTCCCATAATGACTTGTTTGGAAAAACATCACAAGACATAGTGTTGTTCCAGATGCAAGGCTGGAAAAACGGCAACCTCCATTACTACTTTCTCTCCACCCTCCCATAATTTTCTGTGCTTTAGTACTATCTAATCATTCATGACCAAATCAATCCCTTGAAATTAATGTTCACACTATTTTCACTCCGCCCCTTCTTTTCTGCCTCCCACAATAGGTTTTACCAGGCTGTTGCATTGTTGTTGGCATTGCTGTTGCTGTTGTTCACATTGGTGCCTCCTCCTGGTGGGAAATCATCAAGGAACACAGGGGAATCTAGTTCTTCACTTCCCATCTCGGTGAATTGCAGAGGTCTCTGGCTAGCCACGTGGGGTGGAAGAGGGCTGCTGGGTTCCATGAAGGTGTCAACTTGGCCGAACAAACCACCTGTCCTCTTAGTTCAGGCAGAAAGACGGGAGCTGAGTCACTTTGCTGTTTCTTAAATGTTTCAGATCCCACATTGGGGGATGGATGGAGGACTAAAACTTCAAATATGCTTAAAGCCAGATTGAACATTATGTTGAAAGTGTTTCAGGCTACATGTTTAGAGCTGGCCATCTCTCTTTCTTTATAAAAAGTAGTGACAGATGGTCCTGCATAGCGCAGGCCTACAGCTACCATATGCAGGCCATAGCACAGTCCTCAGCTCATAGAATTTACCACCAAAAATAATAATAATTTTTTTCAAAGCTGTTGTTTGCTCAGAAAACCATCCTTTGTAACAAATAAAACAAGCAATAAAAAAAAAGAAAAAAAAAGAAAAAAGCATAGGAGATAGCATTTTTTTTGGTGGAAGAACAAGGGAAGGAGGAAAGTCCAGATCATTCCTGAAGCTGCCATCAGAAAGAGATGTAGTGAATTCTACTTGCATTAATTTAAAATTCTTTAAGTGGATAAGTAGATAGCATAGTTTTGCCCTTTGATTCACTGATTTTGTATAGCCAGGGGTGGATGGAGGAAAGTGGTCTCCATAGTACCTCCTTAGAATAAATGCAAGAAGGGTTGCAGTATTTGCCATGTTAATTTCCAAGACAAACAGTAGAAGTATTATAAGACCCACTAAAATGGAGGAACAAGTTACATACCATTCCCTGAATCATTTCAATTGTTATTGGTCCTTGTGAGAGTGAATGCGCTTTAATGACTAAGGCCATTTCCGCACCGGGCATTTAAAATGGTGCAGAGCGACCTCTGACGGAGGTCTTCTGCACCATAGAGTGGACTGGGGTGGACTACTTTTTGTAGTTCCACACCTCAGTCCAGTTCTGCACAACCAGAACTGGTCGCGCAGTGTGCTTTTTAAAAACCTCTTTTTTGAGGTTTTTAAAAAGCGCGGAACGGGCAACCCTGTCTAGCTCCGTCGCCACGCTCCGGAGCAGATTTGCAGGCGCGCAAGTGCGTGCCTGCAGATCTTCTGGGGGCAGGCTTTCAGCTGGCGAGCTTCTCCAGTTGGTGGGGAGCCTCCACCAGCCGGAAGCTGCCATTTTGGACGCCGGAGAACTGCAGAGCGGGGAACTCGCGCTGCTGCTCTTCGCGACGGACTCGCCCGGTCGCAGGAAAAATCCGGTGAGTCCCATTTCTGCCCATTTCTGCCCAATTCACACCCCACATGCGGAAAGGGCCTAAGATGATGATGATGATGATGATGATTTATAACACCCTTTTCACCAAAGGGCAGAACATCAACATATACAATCAGGGACAAAAACAATAAACTTAAGCCAGGTACTGGACTTAAGCCAGGGAGGTCCAAGTTCAAATATCCACTCAGCTGTGAAGTTCACTGAGGCAATTGCTTACACTCTCTCACCCTAACCTACCTCACAGAGCTGCTGTGAGGATAAAAGGATAAAATACCGGAGAGACCACGCACTCCATCCTTTCCTCCATGCATGTATTAACTAATTGACTGGTTAATTAATACACTGTTTGTCTGATTGTTTGTTAGTTTGATTAATATGGAACAGTGGGCAAGATCTCTTGCTGGTCTTCCAGACAGAAGGAACTCTGTCTATTCTTCCTTGATATATATACATATATTTTTAAAAATAGTTATCTGGTCTCCTCTCCTCTTCTAATAAAATTCTTTAAATAAGACAAGGCAGTTGCATGATAGAAGTCTTCAATGGAAGAACACAGTATCAATATAGTCATCACATGAAAGTTAGATCTATGATCCTATGAATCCTCTCCCAAATTTAAATATGTGATGACAGTGCTAGCCTTTCAATATCTGTATTAAGTCAGTTTCTGCGTTTGTCTCTTTGAGACAGCTTTGTTCCCAGCACCTCTCCTTTAGTTCTTTAGAGCAAATTGAAAAAGCTGCAAAGAAGATGTGTGCATGGGAGAGAAACTAAGGCTTTCTGTCACTGATAGCAATGTACTTTAATATTGCACAAAGAGATATGAATTTCACTCAGATCTATCCTTACAACGCAGAAATCTCTTTGCTCTGCCTTCCAAAATGAGGAGTACTGAATATAAAAGATTGCTAATGCTAGTTTAGAAACAAGCAGGAAGGGATAGGATCTTCTGATCTTTAATATTTTAGCTCATTACAATCAAGAAAACAGTGAGTGTTGTTGGTGATGGGAAATACTATGTTTCCATGTAGGGTGGGGACAACTCATTCTGTGAACAGGGACAGTAAGGTAGATGCAGGCATAGTGTATCCTGTAGTAGGGAACTGAGGGATATTTTAAGTGCCTATTAATGGAATATAATTTGCATGCTCTCACCCTATAGATGCCTTCCTCCATTGCGGCCTCCACCATTGCTCTTTCCAGCTCCTCTTCTGCTGTCAGATCCCCAGAGATTGCTCTTTTGATCTCAGGAGCAGCTTCTTCTTCAATGGTCCTCAGGCCAGCCTCATGAGAACAGGGGTGGAAATGATTACCATGGGCACGTGCCATTCACACTACAGTGAGAAACTGATGGTGCAGAAGAGTGGGAGCAAGAGTGTGACCCAAGTCACCTGTTCCTGAGGCATTCTTACTTTCTTTTTTCTCCATAAAATAAACTTGGGGATTAGACTCATGCACTATGTTTCCAAATCCTATACAGCCATCACCCAAATAACTTCCCACAGTAGATAATTCAGTGCTGATATTGACACCAGAGACAGGGAATGCTTCAAGACTGGGAGCTTTTAGAGCTGCCAAATCATGATCTCCTGCTCTAACTACAAGCAGAGGTTGGAAAAAATACTTTTTTGGACTACAGTTCTCTGAATCTGCTGACTAACATGGTCAAAAAAAAAAAAAAAAGAAAAGAAAAAGGAAATTTGACAAGCGCTAGAAGCACAACCGCTATTAATCTGGCATATATAAGAGGATCTACCTCTTTCTGTATGTGCAAATTTCATGATGTTCTAGTTACCATAGTGCCATAGCCATACCATTGTGCCATAGCTATATGGGTAGGGAACACATAAATGAAAACTATTCTTTTTTTTTTTTTTTAAATCACTTTTAAAATTTGTGCTGAAACGTTTTTTTCATTTAAATGCTATTGTAGGATACCTTACGGTATTTTTCAAAAAAATGTAGCTAAGCAAGTGTTTTGATTAAAAATTAAAAGAGCAGAGGAGAAAAAAAATTAGAGAAATAATATGGCTAAAGTATCAATATCCAAAAAGGTTATAATGAAAACATGCCAAAGGGGAGTAGTCAATAAGAAGATGAATGACAACATAACCAGTTTGCTGGTACTGTATATTCAAGACTTGTGTCAAAAACCATGGCTCTTCAAAACACAGAAGAATAGCACTAAGGTAGGCTACACCTGCAGAAACTAGGCTAGTTTTGATTCTTTCCAAAACACTTCAGTTTTGAGGACTCAAAAAAGAGAGAGAGAGAGAGAAGTATGATTTGATGAAAATGGCCACATTTGCAAGTTTGTAAGTCAAGCTTTAGCATTACATGAATAAGCCTCTGTCATTCTGAGTGAAGTCTTTTGCTGGGAGTGCTTCCATCTCTTTCTCCCATGTGGTCTAGAGGAGAAATACACTATGACTCAACTGCCATTTCCTTGATTCCTGGTTTGTTACGTGTGTGGAATAAGGAGTCCATGAGAATTTTCTCAAAGATTGAAATACTAGCTATTTACGCCAGTGGTTCTCAACTTGACACCCCCCCAGCCATTTTGGATTTCAATTTACAGAAGCCCCAGTCAGCTTGGCCAGTGATTGGGAATTCTGGAATCTAAAGACCAAAACTTCTAGAGGTTGTGAACTACTGATTTAGGGAACTCTAAAACAGGACTGTGAAAACTGAAATTATTGGCATGCTAGTATCATATCATGTACATAAAATAGTACTAACTGACTATATACCACAATATAAAACTTGGACAGGAATTTTTACTGTCTCAGTTTTCATCCTTTTATTCCATTGTGGACAAAAAATAATTTTCCATTTCTTAGGACCAAGAGGAAACATTCTGGATTCGTCAGCTCCATTTTCCACTTACTTGGATTTCAACAGCATTCTTCTTGGGTCGGTAGCCATAATACTCTTCCTGACGCTTCATGAATTTCCTGAAGTGCTCTTGGATGAGGAAGGTAGCATAGAACTTTCCCACAGTCACCTCATCATCTAGAGAAGCACACACCAATGAAGTCATTATGTTTAATCTGCTATAACACCTGGGCCAGTCTGCACATTCCAGAATGCATGGGAATATGCCAAAGAGATTCATGATAGGTAAACTACACAAGCACCAGAAAGAGCAGTGTGTGTAACAAATTCTTTCTTGATTGCCAGACTGAGGACTCACCTCCAATTGGAGGAATGACTTGATCCAAGAGCTTCATGCTGGTTCTCTTCCAGATCTTTTTGATAATCATCCTCAGCTCTTCATTGGCTTGTTCAAAGTTACCTACAAAATTATCAACTGGTCATTTCAACTGTCCTGTGCTGTGTTAGATCATTGACCCATCCCACTCACTATTGTCTGCTCCAGCAGCAGCAGCTACTGTTTCAACCATAGGGTTCTTTATTTGAAGAAGACAGGGATTGCACCTGGGATATTCATGTACAGCATTTAGTCCGGTAGTCTTTCCCTGACTCACTTTGCCAACAAGTCACCCACACTCACTTACTGCTTCCTTCTCCTTGTCTGTCACAATTTCATGACATTTCCACTACACAATGTCAGACTTGTTTGACATCGCAGGATGACTATTAACAGGTGTTACATTTTAGCCCAGCGATGGCTACATCTGAGGACATATGTAAGCATAGCAACAATCATATTGAGTCCACTGGACAGTACTTCCCTAAGTATGTATGTGCTCCAGTAAGATGTCACATTTAAAGAGCATTTATATATCACGTGGGCATGCACCATTCATTTTCATCAGAAGCTGTTAAGTGCAAATGCTGTCTGTGCACAGACAAATATTTAAGACATGAGTTTTTAGAATATAATACCAGCTTTATTGGTTGTGGGTGAGCTGTATTACATTATTTGTTGATATTTTTTTCCTAGGTTTTACTGCTTCAGCCAGATGTATGTTTATTTGTATTTATTTGTTTTGATGAGTTATTTTTCATCTTTCATGTGTGTGTGTTTTAAATAGTGTGCAATGCTGACTGCCTTGAGTTGTCTCCAGACAAGAGAAGACCAGATGTAATTACATTTATAACTGCTATGCCTAGATTGATAGGACTTTCTCCTGTATCAGCTGTCAGGTGGATGAAATTCTTTCCATTTGTCTCTTGTAAAGCTTAGGCTCTTGAAACTGCTCCAGGAGCTCCAGAAGCAGCATGTTGGCAGTGATCCATGCTGATGGTACTTATGCTAATTTACAACAGATGAGGACGTGATACTTTGAGGTCTTATGATTAAATGCACTAGAAAGGCATTAGTTACTATTGATTTATAGCATCTTCCGTTGGGCTTGTGTAATCGTGCAGTAATGGATTTTAAGGTCAGCAGAGCTTCTAGTAGGATATAAAGTGACTAATGTTCTTGAGCACTCACAAGATGAATAACAGCCACTATGAGAGAGC
This sequence comes from Cyclura pinguis, assembly GCA_030412105.1. Lineage (NCBI taxonomy): Eukaryota > Metazoa > Chordata > Lepidosauria > Squamata > Iguanidae > Cyclura > Cyclura pinguis. The sequence goes on along the minus strand of CM059602.1, from coordinate 67,689,221 downwards.
ACAGTGGCGTTATTCAGATTTAGCCATGGGTAGCTTTCATTACTCACCTTCTGTCTTGATCTTGAGGGCAGTTCTCACCAGAGCAAAGAGGGTAGCATTGAAAGTAACTGTACCATCACTATTCAGGGGCATATTCATGCCCACCAAGCGCTGCAAAAAGCAACCATACATACTAATAAATATGTGTGTAGCCACAGATGACAATGACATGTTATAGCCCTGTTCAGGTGTTGAAAGGAATAGAGACATGTTCTTGCCCTCTCTGCCAGCAGCCTCCCTGTGAGAAGGTTCCAAGGGAAACTATACTAGTGTTCACATGAATATGGTCATAATGCTGTATATGAATGGGAACCATGCTTTACTAGAGTTCTTGATCAGAAGGATATCTATAGCTCTGTTCCCTTGAATATGGCTCCATTTTCCCTTCAGAACTTTCCAGTAAACATAGGAAGATTGCAAGTGAAGAAGGTGAAGCTGCCACATACATATGTGGAGCTGCCACATACATTCAGAAGTTTGATAATTTTATCTGTGGAGATAAAGTTATCAAACTTCTGAATAAGGCTTCTATTTATCTTTCTCTTCACACACAGAGAGATAATTGTGGGTACATACTCCGTACACATCCAAGGTCCCAAGCTTTGACAGCTATTACAATGTCTTGACCTTAACACCAGATTGCAGAATTAAATACCAACCCTTTACTCTTATATGTTTCCAAGAACTGCTGTAGTCCAGTGTATGAGGGGTTATGATGTCATTTGGTATAGGAGACAGAAATAACATGAAGACTAAGACAACAATTCAGCCCTAGTTAGAGTTTATAAGGAAAGATTACCTTGCAAGCCACACGATGTGGACAAAACTTCCCAAAGCCCAGGGGAGGCTGGATTCGTCTCAACAGAGTCACCACATCTAGATGTTTGATCCGGCCCCTGTGAACAAGAGCAAGAGAAAACTGTGATTCTTCTGTTCCTAACTCTGGGAGCTGGAAATCACAATTTGGTTATTTGTTTGGCCCATTCATTCTCAGTGAATATACAGCCAACACCTGTTTATATGCACTTGATCTGGTGATATAGCATGTGGTCAAAAATATATTTCTGTGGGTCTCAGTTTCCTCCAAGCTTAGTGAATAGGTGAAGACCCACATGGGCTGATATTCTTTGTGAATTTGTGTGTGATAACTAATGCACTCTGTGAAGTGATATAGGCAGAACTAGAAGAGTCAGTCTTTCTCTCTGCTGGTTACATTGATCTATTCATTCAGCCATGGCCAATCCTGGATCTCTTGCATGTGCTACGCGCCTACGTGTTAAACATATGAAAATACAGATCTTTGTTTATGAGTTACATTGCACTCTGATGCACATCCAAGCTATGGAGTGCATCAGAGTGCAATGTAACTCATAAACAAAGATCTGTATTTTCATATGTTTAATACGTAGGTGCACAGATTCTTTTTTGTAGAAAACGAAAGCTTTACAAGAAATAGCTGTATGTATCTTCTGAAGCATATTGAACACTTATAAATCAGCCATTGGGTGCCAACTGTGAGTTCAGTTAAACATGCTAAGCCTTAGGAAGATCCTTCCCACACAGGATACAGCTATAGCTTCAGTATTCATCCAAGCTGCTCAATCTTAAGAATGTTAGCCATTCTAATTTTAATGTAAAGTCGAAGGCTTTCACGGCCAGAATCCATAGGTTGTTGTGGGTTTTCCAGGTTTTGAGGCCGTGTTCTATTAGTATTTTCTCTTGACGTTTTGCCTGCATCTGTGGCTGGCATCTTCAGAGGATATGGTGGCATGGAAGTGAAATGGGATATCCCCCAGGGTTGTATTGTTACAATACAACCCTGGGAGATATCCTATTTAACAATAGGCCAACTGGAACACATCCAAATTGCTCCCTCCCACCCAGGGGACTACACAAGTATATATACTCTGTTTCACTTCCATGCCACCGTATCCTCCAAAGATGCCAGCCACAGATGCAGGTGAAATGCCAGGAGAAAATACTAATAGAACACAGCCTCAAAACCCAGAAAACCCACAACAACCATTCTAAATTTGTCTTTACATTACTTGGGAACAGAATACTATTTGTTATTATTGTGTGCCTTCAAGTCATTTCTGACTTATGGTGACCCTAAGGTGAACCTATCATTTTTTAAAATTATTTTTTAATTAGAATGTGGATCTCTATTCCTTTTTAATGAGCCTACAGTAACCACAACAGGAGAAAGATTCAGGAAAATTAGCCCTGCCATATCCCAGTTATAAATGTACTTTCAGATAAATACATGTGAAGTCCAACTATCTTAGGATAAGACTTCTATTGTTACTGTGTGCCTTCAAGTCATTTCTGACTTATGATGACCCTAAGGCAACCCTATCACGGGGTTTTCTTGGCAGAATTTGTTCAGAGGAGGTTTGCCCTTGCCCTCCTCTAAGATTGAGAGAGTGTGACTTGCCCAAGGTCGCCCAGTGGGCTTCCATGGCTGAGCAGGAATTTGAACCCTGGTCTCTCGAGTTGTAGTCCAACATTCAAACCACTGCATCATGCCGGCTCTCATGGGTTCTGGATCAGGACTGAAACACCTGATAATTAAGGGAGACAGTGGGGAGGAGACAGCTCAAACTGTTGTTACCCATGTGTAGATCAAAGGTGGGAATCCTGAGGCCTGCATGCCACATGAGACCTTTGAGGCCTCAGGCCTCCTTCACAGAGTTCCCTTGAAATGTTTCTGAGAAAAAAAATTCAGCTGAATTCTCTGCCTGCATTTAGCTTCCTAAATGTGAAACATCATTTCTAAGTGAAACATCAGTTCTAGGCACCACTGGGTGCAGAGCTGCAGCTCTTGGACCCCTAGAATGTGTCCACCCCAGACTATATCGCCTGGCAGCAGCTCTTCAGAATCCAAGAGGGAAGAGAGTGTTTCCAATCCACCCCTATCTCAACTTTCTAACTTGACATGGGAATCACAGAGGCAGACCTGGTATGAGGCCCTTGGGATCCACACTGACCTTCCCAAGCCCCTTCTATCTTCCCCTCATTGTTTCAGCTGAAAAACACTTGCCCTTACTTAGCTTGTGAATGTATTAAAATGCTGTTTTGGCAGGAGACACCATGAAACAGAAAAAAAAATCCTTATGCAACCAAAATGAAATCGCAAATGATGCATCAGCACTTTTGTTTGCCCAGTGTATTGTGACCCCCCCCCCAAGCTTTGGAGGAGCCAAAATGGCATGGTGTTGCCCTCTGGGCTCCACAGGATGCCCATCCCAACTGTAGACTCACATAGCATGTACAGAAGTAGAAATAAGCAAAGCCTGTGCTACAAGTATATTCTTCCCCAAGATCATAGTCTGATTCTTAAAGTTTTTTTTCAAGCATTAACTAACTTCACATAATTTTTCTATGTGAGCTTTATTTTCATTGCCAATGGAATGATTAATTACAAGTTTAGGAACGGATTCTCACTTGGCCTCAGGATCATATTCTGCCCAGATTCGTTTGAACTCATCCAAATGATGTGGGCCTAAAATGGACCAATCCCGCGTGAGGTAGTCAAAGTTGTCCATGATGACAGCAACAAAAAGGTTGATAATCTAAGGAGAGATCAATTGACAAAACATAGGAGAAAGATGGCAGAGGGTAATGCTACTGAAGGACAGTGAAGTCAGCCAACAGGTTGTAGAGCGATCCTTATATAGCTGAAGGAAAATAATCAAGGTGATTGCTTGGCATCAGCATTTCAACTGCAGTAAATTGTTTTCTGTGCTTTAAAAAGCGGCAGGCTGCTGATATTTGGCAGAGCTTGGAAAAAGTACTTCCTCAAAATACAGTTTCCAGAACCTCCCAGCCAACATGCCAACAAATGGCTGGGTCGGAGCTTCCAGAAGGGTCAAGAGCTATCAGAAGAATAATGTCTATTCTTCCTTCAGTAAATAAGTGGAGAAAATTTTGGGAGGTAAAGCTGGTTAAAAACTCTTTCTGACTAGTAGGACAGGCAGAAGGAAGGCTTTACAAGTCTCTTTATGTTTTGTAACAACAACCTAGCTAGAAACAGAATACACTGAATACTTAACGCATGGCATGCAGGTGAATGTTACTTTGTTTACTTGGGGAGCATGGGGAGACCCAATCCAGACGAGACTCACTGCACACAAACAAAGGAAGTTTGATTCCCCCCACCTGCTGGCTTCCCTCCCCCTAGTTTCAGCCCATGGTGTGGAAGCTGAAAAAGGAGAGAGAAAAAAATCCTTTGACACCACTGAAAATCTTCCCCATTTGCAGCCCTCCCCCCATGGGATGAAGGGGAATTCATAGCAAGAAGGTTTAAAGCTTCCTTACCCACCTGTTATGGGCCTGATTCAGATCAGGCCCTACATGTTTACTTGTGAAGAAAGTAAGCTGCACACTACACATTTAGTACAGAACCATAAGTCTGTTTCAGTGGAGACAAATTTTCCTCTTTGCATTCAACTTTCTTGCTACTTCAGAATGGCTTCTGATTGTATTTGGTTTTCAAGGGCAATCTATTAATCCTGACACCTGTGCCTTAACGATACATGGTTCAATGGTCTGATAGAACTCCAGTCTCTTGATCCATGGGAAAGTTTTTTGCTTGGTAGATTTGAGGTAGCCAGACTTCACCTGGCTGAAATGTAGAGATTTAATATAAGCTATTACTAACACTAGTTTACAAAGTTATCTGAATAGCCTGCAGTCAGTGAGAAATGAAATGAGCTACAGCTAGCAGCAAGACTGGCACTGGGGAATGTGAGACAAGAAACAGTTCAACATGCTTCTCCTGAGTGTTCATTTTATTGTAAATGGGGTAAGAAACTAGACTTCTAGTTTAGCCAATGATGATGACGATGAAAGTATGTTTACCCACATGCCACAATTATATGTTAATAGTCAAGAAGTAAACATAACATAGGACAGCAAAATGAACATACCAGGAATGCACACAGCATGTAGAAGCTGATGAAGTAGAAATAAGCAAAGCCTGTGCCACAAGTATATTCTTCCCCTGGAGCATAGTCTGATTCAGGGTCACACAGCTTCCCATAGCTGGCAGCCAGTAAGATTTCCTGCCAGGCCTCACCTGTCGCACACCTGGTGAAAGGAATGAGGTGAGACACGACCACAGTTCCAGATTGCATTAACTGGACAAGAGGGCATATAATAGTTTGCAAACAGAATAGAGGTAAGCATTCCTGACGTCTAATTCCATATATTATAAAATCACAACTATTCTTTTGTCTCCATGTTTAAAACTCTGATTTCCAAGTTGCTGGAATTAAAAGGTGGAAAGTACCAAAAACCATGAACAAGGTAAAACCTTAAGTGCCAGTATTCCCTATTGACTGCTCCAAAGCCCAATTCTTTTTGATACAGATGGTGTGTCTCGGCACATACTCCAATTTGCCCTGCAAGTTGTAAGCCTCCAGGGCAGAGCCATTTAACACAGCTGTTTAACAATGAACAAGAAGTGAAAAGTTCCAAGACTGGAAACTAGTGTAGGATGGTTGTGGGCTTCCTTTACAGACCTGCATTTGAAGGTCTTTCAGAGAACAGTTTTGTATCTGAAGGTGTCCTCTGTCTGAAGAGTTGTTCAAATCCAAGATAAAAAAAAAATAAAGAAAAATGGAGGGAGAGTAGATGTCTTGATATTGCCCAACAACAATTAGCTCCTTGGCAGTAGACTAAGCGGACAAACAGGTCATCAGATCATAGTCTTTGCCATTGTTGTGAGTTCTACTGCACTACAGCAATTATTTTTAAATATGCATCTATACATATACATTAGCACGTGAAAATTTTATATAAATCAGTACCCTTTTCATGATGCAGTTCCTCTTTTTTGCAATCACGAAAGGCTTACCTGAACAGCAGCAATACTGCTTGTGGAAAGGTCTGAAAGTTGTTGTTCCGATTTATTTGGGTTCCATCAACCAGAGCAATTTTCCCAAACATCTGTAAATCAGAAGGTTTGCTCAACATTGTCAAGAATTTACTGCTGTGCTAGGCATCTATTCCTGTTGTGGGAATCTTTGATAAACCTGCATCTTTGTACCAATTATCTTGCTGATACTGTCAGTTTCTACCTCAGCTGTTTAGTTGGGTGCTTCTAGACAGATACTTCCTAATGTACCAACTCAAAAAACATAGTGCAACTCTTCCAACCTTCCTTAAAAGGTACAAAAAGCAGTAGGAAAACATGGGATGATTGGACCGTCTGTAAAATTCTATGTTTGAGTAGAGTATGTGTACAATAAATAATTTGGAATTGTCTAGAAGTATTAATTTTGTCCTCTAATTATTTAAATGTCCTTACTGTTCAGAGGAAGTTAAATGACTGTGGTTGCCATCTTTAACCTTAATAATGGTTAAATTCCATTCAGCTCATAACAACTGAACTGAAGGGGCTTGCACTCAATGGCCCTTGTAGTCTCTTCCAGCTCTATGAGTCTATGGTTCTATGAACCTAGGAATAACTCTGTTGAATCAGGGAGATATCTATTCCAATATTCTGTTTTCCACAATGGACAACTACCTGATTCTGGAACGTCCTCAAGCAAGACATGAAGGCAATGCCCATCGACTCCCTTTCTCCCAGCAGTTGGTATCCAGAGGCATTGAACCAGAGCTTTGAAAAGTTCCTTTTATTCACTAGAGCTCCCAGGACTCCCAGCCAGCATGGCTAGTTTTGCTGTCAACTTGGGTAATTTAGGTATTAGCTGATGACTGACCTGCTTTCCACTAGTTTGTCTAATCCTGGTTTTAAGCTGTTTAAGCTAGTGATCAATCTCACAGAACTCAAGTGAAACTTATTGTAGTCCTAGCATTAAAGCTACCAAGGATCACAGTGAGCCAGGAGACACACAGAAAAATCTTTTGGGTATAAAAATGGCACAGCTTTATTCATAACAGCTGTATAGTTTTGGTGTGACATGAGGAGATGATCCTGTGATCAGATAACTCACTTGTTATCCAGTTACCTCTTCTTCTAGCCTGATTGCCAGAGGGAAATCTTGGGGTAACAGGCACGGAATTAACATGGGCACACAGCTGCTGTGTGGTTCCCTGCCACCTAGTGGTGAGAGATGCCCACAGTCCCCAAGCTGGGTCTCACTGCCTGCACCCCAAGGAGCCCTTCTGTTCAGAGCATGGCCAATGTGGATTCAGTCGAGAACTCCTAAATCTGTGAAGGCCTCGTGGGATGCAGATCATTCTACAATTCTTGCTTTTTTCTGTCTGCATTGTGTGTATCTGTTTCTATGTGCCTGCAAGTTGCCTGTCAACTTATGGTGGCCACACAAATATCATAAGGTTTTCTTAGGCAAGGAAAATTCAGAGGTGGTTTTGCCAGTTCCTTTCTCTGAAATATAGCTGACAGCACATGGTATTCATTGGCAGTCTCCTATCCAAGTACTAGCCAGGGCTGATTCTTCTTAGCTTCCAATATGAGACAGGATCTGGTGTCTTTAGGGTATTTAGGCATTACAGGGTAAACACTGTGCTCACTTCTCAGAATGAAGGTTGCTCCTAGCAAGTGAGATCCAAACTACAATGCATTTAAAGACACACCTAGTAGCTTGGTCTCTTTTCTTTTGTTTTCTTTTTTAAAATTCAAGAATAAGTACAGGGGATCCAATCCACATTGGAACCTTAGCATGAAGGACTCAAGTGCCTGAATTTATATTGCCAAAAGTTACTTTTGTTAATACAGAAATGGTACCTTTAATGTGAAAGACATAATGCCCCCTATACCACAGTTCCAATCTGGGTTTGGTCTTCTGGGTTTACTTTAGAACAGGAGTGAAAGCCACATGCAGCCCCAAGGTGCCTATTTTATGGCCCCTGAAGCCCTCTTGGGAAACCCAATGAAGCCTCCAGCCCCTACCTCATTTTAAAAAAATTAGAAAAGGAAACAAACACTCAAACTGCCAATTGAATTCCTTCCCTTCCAATTGTGGAAACTGGGTGTGTTTCCAGCAGTTCCTGAAACTGGAAAGGAAATTACATCACCTCCAGTTGTGTGAGGAGCAGTAAGGTGGCTTATGGATGGGATACCCTACCCCACTGTTTGCTATGTCTGCTTTACAGTAAAAGGGAGACAGGAAGAGAGAAAAAAATATGATCTAGCCATTGACTATACCGTTAAAGTAACATGCAGTTTGGCTGTGGCCATATTTGCACTACATTGTTATAATGCTACTATTCCACTTTCAACATCCTATGGACTCCTGGGCTTTGCAATTTAGGGAGGGGCATTTAGAATTTTCAGCCAGAGAGGTCTTTGTTCTCAGTGTACTGCAAACTCCAGAATTCCACAGGATGTTGAAAGTGGAATAATAGCACCATAACAGTATAGTGCGGAAACGGCCTGTGAGAAAGACAAGGAGTCTGAGACAAAGCAAATCTTCCAAAGTAAGAAAGGAAAATATGATCTCTGACCCTGTCTCCCAGGATGATTTATAACTGGGATCTTGGCCACACTGCTCCAGGGACATGCAAGCACCTTCTCCCATCCTTACCTGCATCCCGATTACAGCATAGATAAAGAACAACATCACAATCAGCAGGGCCACATGAGGAAGTGCCTGTGGGGCAAAGCACAGAATAATCCAAGGATCATATACAGCCACTGCACAAAGCAATGGGATGGAAATTGTTGAATTGTAATGCTTGTTTCCACATCAACCAACTCTATTTCACTTCTAGAGCCCCTCTTTCACCTGGAAATGGGCACATACCCTTCCAGTCAAAGTGATGTTGTTACCTGGAAGGACTTGATAAAGGTCCAGAGTAAATTTCGAATGCCTTCACTTCGGTTTAGCAGTTTTACCAGGCGCAGGACTCGGAAAAGCCGGAAGAAAGTGATGGAGATCCGACCAGTTTCATCAGGATCTATGGGAGAAGTCTATAGAAAGAGCACATCCATGAGGCAGTGAGAAAAAACAAGCAGACAGAAGAAAAACAAAGGTTATCCACCAATAGGTCTGTTGTGTTCATCAGGAATGACCATGACAACATAGCTATTATCCATGATATAACTGTGGATGAGAAGGGGAACTGACATAGCATGAATTTTTGCAACTTATTGAGGAGATGCTAGAAGGTGTTGATTAGACTCACCACTGAACAGCTGAGTTTTCAGTACTGAACCAACACACAGTGTGGGTACACTATGTACTATAAAGGATTCCATCTCCCTCTCCAAGATTTCACTTCAGCAGAGTGCCATTATGGAGTCTTGATTGTATCTAGTATGCTTGCTAACCCTGTTTAACTTTTGCTGAAGATGGTCTCAGACATGTAATAATGCCTCCAGATTGTTCTGGGAAACCTCAACATCCACACCAAGGCTAGTTTGTCAGGGTTGGGGCAAGGCTTCATGGCCACCATGGTGCTATTCAAATCTGTCATTGATCTAGTACATGTGGCAGATCAGACCTTGACTTGATCTTTCCTTCTGAGAAGTAAGATGGTGATTTGGGATCTTTTCGGTGTCAAGCAAATATATCTTTATTCTCCTGGGCTTTTGAACTATATTTTAAATTTCTTTTTTAAACCATATTAAACTTTACTGTTGGAAAATTCTAGCATTCTCTCTCTCCCACTTTCTTGTTCAAGGGAAAGTGGGGCTCAGCTGGCTTAGAGTTTCTTTTTCCTTCGCATGTCAAAGCCTTTTGCCTTCCCACCTAAAGCCTCAACTCTTGCTCTTTGTGTTATTTAAATGTATATCTATGGTATCCAAGTAAACAGAACATGTGACCCAGGACAGACCCTGGGGTCATTTACCTTGCATCAAAGACCACACTTCTCTCTTTTTGCCCTCTTTACCATTTTGCTTTTACTTTCTTCCCTCTGACTATGCTTTACCTCTCCAACAAGAAGATGGTGAGTTAAGAATGAAGCTACTATCTTACCTAATATTTTTGTTAGTTAGGATATAGGCTCTCCAATGCATATATAATTGTAAAATTCATTAGTAAACTTTTTATAAGTTTGTAACCTGAAACTGCCTGCCTTGTTTTGCTTTCTAAGTCAGTCTCAATTCAGGGAAGCCACACAGAGATTGGGACATGCTTTTTCTGCAGCTCTGCTAAAGGAAAGCTGATTCCTAACAGTTTTAGCTTTCATAAAATTTATCCCAAAGGGCTAACACCTGGGAAACTCTAACTTCCAACAATTTGTGTATGATATCCACTGAAAGGCAGTATATGAATATTGTAAATAAATGAAGACATAAGTAAACAAATTTACCTGTGATGTGGCATCTCCAGTGTTGGTGGCCTCCTGGATCATCAGCGGTCGGGTCTGTGAACATATCCCATGGCAATAAGCACACCAATGGTTGCAATACACGTAGAACTAGGGCCTCAGGGCCAACAGCATGCTAAACTATGGGATGGGATAAAACTACATGGTCGACTGCATGCTGATGAAGAACACTGGGATACAGGAAGATTCATGCCATCATCATTATACAGGTTCCCAATAGTAGTTCCTTCCTGGACTAACACAATGCCATCTTTAGAACTCTTGGACTGCTGGCTTTTCTGAAACAAAGGATGAGTCTGAACCATCAGAACTTATAGGAACAACATGGCAGGATGGAAGTGAAAGGAAATGTCACAGGGCAAAGTATACGTGTTGTCAAGAAGAGGGTAACATTGGGTGATTTCATAGCATCTATGCTAAATGTGCAAACTGGAGTAATGCTATAACTGGAAATACATTTCCCAGTCTTAGGAACTGTAGCTTTGTGTGCGTATGAAGAATAACTCAAACAAAACTACAGTTAACAGAATCTATTTCATTGTAGTGAAACTATGGCAGTTAAAAAGGTTTAGACTTGTAGCACAAATATATCCTAACGCTGCAGGAACAGGTATGTCAGTGGCCATTCACTACACAGTTAATCTCATGCCATTTCTGCAGACTAGTTCATGTGGGTCAGTTGTGCAATAGAACACATTCAGTGCAAAACTGATCCACTGTAGAGTAGCAAAAACATCATCCATTGTTTAGTTTTATATCTAGTGCATAAGCTATAAGACATTCTGCTCTGACTGTGTCTTCTTCAATGATAAAGCTACACAGTACAGTTTGCAGGCTGGATCAGAAATGGACTGAGATTTTCTATATCTTAGCGACAAACTTGCTGGCTTTTGCTGTAGATCAGAAAGCAAGATTGACAATTGCACTGCCAGTGCTGTCACTGCCATCTGCTTTGCAGGACTGTTCTTTCAGTGAAATCATGAAGTATAATCAAAGCAGTGTTAGAAGTTTAACATAAAAAAGCAAAACACTAGAAGCTGTGAGCTTTGTGCAACAGTACATTTTACAGGTCCTAAAGAAAGCAGAAAGAATATTATAGATTCTTGCTAGCCATCTATGCATAATATGCCAATGTTTTATTTCTGAGCAAGCAACGAGAGGCAACTTTCTTATCTAAACTTCTGGCCTCACTGGATGTGTGGACAAGGGGGCCAACAAAGAAACACCAATTGATTGTCTCCAAGTATTTTTAAAAACACAATGAATTAATGGTCATTTGTTTTGAAGTGAGTGCTAAATTGATATTTGAAGATGTTGGCTGTGTTGCAGACAGATCTTTAGGCTTATCACCTCTCAAAACTAATGTAATCTCCAGAGACTGACAACTTTCTCTCCCGCCTCTATGGCAGTACTATTTGTAAAAATTCACATTTGTTATCAGTCTCATGCAATCCACACTAACACAGCAGGACACTGCAATAAGGAATGGTCTAGGAAGGGAAAGAAATGGATATATGAGCAAAAAAAGGTGGTCCACAACAAGCTCATGCAGCTGATATTTACAATGCCATTACAGCCACCACTTAGGCAGTACAATCCGCCACTGGAAGCAAGAATTGTCTGTCAAGAGAACAAAAGAGTCAGGAATCCCACAACTGCAATGCAAAGATGGAAGAATGGAAGTCAGAATGAGCTTGGAAGACAGGAACAGAAAGAAAGGCCATTTCCACCCTACACTTTTATAGTGCTATTATTCCACTTTCAACATCCTACGGAATCCTGGGGTTTGCAGTTTAGGGAGGGGCATTTAGAATTCTCAGCCAGAGAGCTCTTTGGCCTCAGAAAACTAAAAACCCCAAAATTCCACAGGATGTTGAAAGCAGAATAATAGCACTAGAACAGTGTATTGTGGAAATGGTCATACAAAGAAAGAAAGAAAGAAAGAAAGAAAGAAAGAAAGAAAGAAAGAAAGAAAGAAAGAAAGAAAGACGGAAAGAGACAGAAGAGGAGGGAGGGAGAAAGGGGGGGATGGAGGAGTGAGGGACATGTTTTACAGAGGGAGATAATGGAAGATGCTAACTATGACAGCTGGAACAAGGAAGACAGGTAGAAGGGAGGAAGGAATTAAAGAAGGGATAAAATAATGAATGAAACAAAGGGAATTAGATGAAACAAGGACTTGGGTCTTGGGCACTGACATAAGGAAAAGGGCACGAAATTGTAAACCAGAAAAGAGAACTACTGCAAACTGTTCAACAGCCCCAACCATGGAAAAGTCAAGAGATCCAGCTTATACAAACCTGGAATAACCCCTGGACACAGAGGCATCCTTGGTCATTTTTAAAAGATCCATACTTTCTTAGATTAGATGCCTACATCTGCCTATGTTCCACGTTCAGCTACAGCCAGACAAGTGAGATTTCAATATATGTCAGATGTTTTTAGACACCCCAAAAGAGATCAGGGCTCTCAACATCTCACTTCCTCATTTGGAGCATTACTGTGATACTTCATGGCAAGATCTTCAGTAGGGACTGCCTCTCAGGTTGCCTTCATTTTGCTACATCCTTCTGGGGGGAAAATGGCCCTTTCCTTTACCAATAGAAATAATTCCAAAATTGTACAGAATGACCTAAAAGAAGTAGTCTTACACAGTTGAACAAGCTGGCTTGTTTCCTGGTTGTGTATTTGTATTTACAATCATGGCCCTATTTATGACTTTTGTATATGGTCACATTGAATCCTACAGCAAAGAAATGAATGTATGTATTTGTTGGATTAGTGCTCTAATATGTTCTTCTCTTTTTCCTTGCTATCATTCCTATCTGGGCAATGTGTTTCTCATATGCAAACATATGATCTCTAGGGAAGTCTCATAAGTAATGCCAGTGGTACTTTAACATATCTGACGTTCTTTATTTTTGAACTATCCTAAAGAATATCTACATGCTCATCTGAGTGACTTACCTAGCAGGGACAGTGGCAGAGCTTGGAGTGCATGGAGGTGGGGCATGGCTATGGTGCGTGGAGGCGGGGCTACAGTGTGTGAGATGTGGCTACAACGGATGGGGCGTGGCTACGACAGATGGGGTGGGGCTATGGTGCATGCGGGAGGGCAAGCAAGGAGCTGGGGCACTCCCAAAACATGGCTGCCCGGGGCAAACCGCCCCCATTGCCCCCCCCCGTCTCTACGTGACTGAGCAGAGAATTTATGAAACCTCAATGTATAAATAAATTCAACAAATGGACTAGGAGAAAAGAGAGAGGAAGAAAACACAGGAAGCACAGAAAGGTACATAATAACTAAGTTTGCAAACTAGGAATATAATATCCTGAGATGAAAGAAACAGCAGCAGTGACAATGCCTTTCTGTTTTATGGAATCAAAAGAGGGCTATGCCTTTTTCCCAGCATCATGGGACAGGGAAAGGTTTTATGATAATCCTGGTCCAGGCATTATTCTTCTTAGATTTTCACAACCCGGAGCTGCTCAAGAGGAAGCACCACTCTAGTGTGACAGGTAAAAAGCCACATGAAGATGAAATTAGGGCAAGAACCAGTCCTCCTTCTGATGGTAAAGAAAATAAGAGGTTCTAAGACAAGGAGGAGAGAAAAATCAACAGACAACCCTCAGACACCCTGTTCCCAGTTTACATTCCTGAATGCCACTGAAATTAATTTTTGTTTCACTTTAATCCCTTTCCCTTTAAGATTTTTGGCCATCTAATGGGTAGGTTACACACAGTGAGTATTAATATTTCTGTAAATCTAGTGGACAGAATCCTGCAGGATCCTAAGTAGATCAAAAACGATAACTTCACCCCTCAGAAAGAAAAGCCCAACTGTCTACTGATAAGCTATAGCCTTGGAATAGTTCTTTGCACTTAAGCTTGGAAACAACTGCTCAGTCTTTATGCTATCGATTTCTACAACTTTGGCATCGGCTAGTAAGGTAAGTTTGGTCTTTAAAGAAGTGCAGTTTTTTTCTGGAAGCTGGAGTCCATAAAGGAAGATGGTGTTCAAAGTTTCAGTTAGGAATATGATGACCTCAGTATGACTTCTTAGTAATACGGAATTATTCATTAATACTACTGATGAATACAATTGGTCTAAAGCTATTTCTACAGCTAACTGAAAATACAAGCAACAGCAGTGCACTGAGCATAAGAAAGCACATGAAGGCGTTTTTAAACCAGTTAAGTTCTAGTTGGGTACTCTGTTCTTTATATGGACATATAGGGTATGGTACACAAATACCATTCCACATATGGTATTTTTATATATTCCAGGCTACATGATAGCAGTCATGCACAAGTATACATAAAAAAGGCTGTTTGTTATAAAAGACAGGCACACTGTACGCAAATATAGTAAGCAGATATTTGAAATATGGTTGCCATGGACAGCAAAGCAGAAATTATCTGTAGTTTCCATGAGGCAACCTGTTTCAAGCTTCATTTCATACTAAATTTGCCGGCTAAATATTATTTGACCAAGGGGATATACTGAGACTGGACACAGAGATTGCAGGACAGGTGACGTCTCCTAGATATAAGTCTGTGAACTAGGATCAAGGACAGGTCAACTGATGGTGCTTCTTGGCAGAGATGACTGGGGATCATAGCACATACTGAGCAAATCAAGTTGCGTGTGTGAGGTGACTATGCTTCCCTCAGTTCAAGGATCATATTTTCCCTTTAGAAGGAAGCTGTGAGTGATGGCTGTTGTGAATCAAAAGTTCTGTTTCAGCATGCAGACATTCACATCTCAGCCTTCCCCAGCTTGGCACCTCTGGATGTACTGGACTAAAACTCCTATTACTAACAGTGACGATAGCCAATGGAGTTGCAGTACGAGACATCTGGAATGCACCAAGTTGAGGAAAGTTGTCACATCTTCCATGGGGAGTTGGGAGGTTGGTGTTCCCATGGAGTGAGAGCCATTGTTCCTCAACATCTTCTTCAGTTTTACAGTTGTCCTTCTGAAACATTCCCAGTTCCTAAATCCCTGTAATATTGCTTGCCCTCATTATACTTACATCAATCTGGCTCAGGATGACATCAATGATGCTACCGATGACTATCAGGAAATCAAAGACATTCCAAGGGTCCCCGAAGTAGCCCTGGGAAAAACATAAAAGAGAAAGTGGACTCCAAAGAAGTGGAATGAGGCTGAAGCATAACAAAAGGTTGGACCTTTCAGTTTGTGCAATTTTTATTAGGACTATAAACTGACATGCAAACACACATTCATTCCACCGGCTAACAGTCTGGTAGGAATATCTCTACTAAATTTTCTTTGTTTAAATTATTTCTTAGCTAGTTTTCAGGATGTTTCCTAGCTAGTTTACAATCCAAAGCTGAAAATTAAAACATCTTTTTAATTTAAATAATTTTAAAATAAATCAGTTAAAATAAAATACAATTTGATATATATACAGTTACAGTGAATGGTATAAAACCTTATTCCACTGAAGAGCAGAATGTGTTCCTGTTGTTGCTGTGTACCTTCAAGTCATTTCTGACTTATGGCGACCCTAAGGCAAACCAATCACAGGGGTTTCTGGGGGCTGAGAGTGTGTGATGCACCTAAGGTCTCCCAGTGGGTTTCCATGACTGAGTGGGGAATCGAACCCTGGTCTCCAAGGTCATAGTCCAACACTCAAACGTGTTACTCTAAGCAAAATGTCAGACACACTGCATGCTGGGAGCCTTATACATCCACTCACCTTAGCCTTGAAGGCTATAAGTTTCAGGATCATCTCCACAGTAAAGAGAAGAGTGAAGACCACATTGAGAATATCCGAAATTTGGTTCATTGTCTCTGACTGATTATAATGCTGTAGAGATATTTGAAAAGTAGATGATCTGTAGAGCATGGATTCTTGTTAAGAACAAACTATTTAATAAAGGGAGAACTTGTTACATTTTACAGAGTTAGATCAGGGGAAGAACACTGATATGTTCATACAATATGCAGGCTCATGATAATGAGCAAGCTGATTTCTGTCTAGGGACCCCACTACAGGAGCCTCTAGGCAAGTTCAGTTAAATGAAGTTGGGTCTAACATTCAATGATGGATGAAAGAGCCATCCATACTAATGTTCTTCACAGGCCGACATGCTTCAGGATTCCACCGCCCCCCTCCATCCCTGATTCCACAGCTGGGAAGGAATTCAACTCATCCATACCTGCATGCCCAAGCAGATGGTGTTCAGTGTGATCAGGAAAAACATGAGGTACTCAAAGTAAGAAGAGGTCACCACATACCATATCTGGTACTGATAGGGGTTCTTGGGAATGTAGCATCTCAATGGGCGTGCTTTTAATGCATACTGGACACATTGGCGCTGGAATGAGAGGAAAAATAAGATATGAATAGAGCTAAGAAGGAGAGGCAATATCATCCCTGCTCGAGATACTATGTCTATAGCAATTATCCTTAGAATGTCCACTTAATGAGATATTATTGTTCATCAATCTCCTGAAATTTAGCAGCAATTGTGATTTTTTTTAAAAAAAATAGCCTGTTCATTGAATGAGAAGACTCCTTAAGTGAACTGCTTTCTCATCAGTTTGTTAGGAATCACTGACCATTAGCATTGTCTTCGCAACAGATCTTTCTTTGTAGCAGCAGGTTGGTGCAACTGTCTAAAACAAGCAGCAGCAGTACACAAGGAGCTGTTAACTCTCTGACTGGCAAAAGCTGAGCTAAATTATACACAAGCCATTATGTACACTGACTGTGCGTTTTAGGACTATCTTGATTAAAGCCAACCAATTAAAAAAAAAGAGGGATGAGTGTCATTCAGTCTTCCTTTCTACTCCAGCAGAAAAATGACTACATGACAGTCGTGTAGGGATGGGGGCGCAGGAGGCAGTTCACCCTGGGGGGCAATGTTTTTGGGGCGTCCCGGCCTATAGCCATCCCCCCGCACACCCTGGCCATGCCCCTGCATGCCCTGGCCACACCCCTATGCAAAGTGACCACGCTCCTTGTGCTGTAGCCCCTCCCCCTCTCACCCCCCTCCCCACACTCCAAGGTCTACCACTGCTACATGATTTAATGCTGCTAACTCAGATGCTGTAAATATGTCTCCTACTACTTTGAATGCCAGAGAGGTTTCCAAAGCTATTGTGTATAGTTAAAGCTTCCAAATTTGGATATGTTAACTATTCCAGGCTGAATGGTGTGGCTCCATCACAATTAGCATCTACAAAACACCTTGTTTTTGATCCCGGGCCCACTATCTTGGCTTAGAATCCAAGAGTGATCCCTTGTTCTTTTGATACAGTCCATAGCCCTCTTGCTCAGAATCTCAGTTTGCAAATACCTATAAGAAGTTAAGCTTATGCCCATTTGACAGATGTCCTATACCTGGTTCTTGTCCAGTTCACAGTTTTTGTACTCTGTTTCACCCTGCTCCTGGAAGGTTACAATGACAAAACCAACGAAGATGTTCATCATGAAAAAGGCTATGAGGATGAGATAGATGATGAAGAAAATGGCAATGCCCATGCGGTAGTTATATATGGGACCCATGTCCTCAGCGTGGGTATCAATTGCTCTGTACAGCAGCCTAGAAAGAATAACATAGCAGTCGAGATTAATTGGCATGGCTGAGAGGCTTTTGAAAAAGTGGACTGTGAAAGTGTTTTGTATTCATGGAGGGGTTGTCAGGGGGCCAGTGTCCATGCTTCCAACAATAGGCTGCCTGCTCTCAAAGCATTTCCCAAATAATCAGTTTATAACTGAATCAGTGCAGAGTTATAACCCATCTGCTGCATCAGTCCCCCATGGGAGTGTCATTTGTTTTTCACTAGACAAATCACAATATTTTGGTATGAGAGGAAATGGCAATTTTTAGCTCAATAACCTTATTTTGACATCAGGTGTTATGCTTGCAGGCATTTGTGAAGACTGTGTCTATTATCATTAATGAGATACCCACAAGCTGCCCTTGCAGTGCCATTTCACTTGTAGAGAACAGCTTGTCTAAAGTTGCTAATTTTGTTCTCTTGCAATGAGTAACTTTAACAATTTCTTCTGGCTGCACAGTTTTCAAAGACTATTCACAGGTCATGACTTATTCTGTGTAATACATGCATGTGGGAGAGGCTTACATAGAGAACAGCATTTTCCGTGCAAAAAATGCAGAAATATTTTCTGTTTGCTGCACAGAAAATGGTGTAGCTGGTGACATGTTCTGGGCAGTATTCACACATGCTTTCTTGCAAACGAAATAACATTTTCTGCACAGAAAATATTGTTTTCTAGGGGGAAAAGTGGTGTGTGTGTGTGAATTTTGTGCAGAATAAGTCCCAAGCTGCAAAGACTCTCGTCAATCCAGGATTCTTCTTGTCTGGGTTTCCCAACATGTTTCATCACCATTTTTTTTTAATATGTTTGAATAGTCTTTCCATCGCTACTAATACACAACAGGAGCATGCCAGCTAATTTCTCTGAAAACTCATAGCCTCCCAATTTTCTCCCTTTCTCATAGTAGATTCTGCACTCACTTGGGCCATCCTTCAAAGGTAGATACAGTGAAGAGAGACATCATGGCTGAAAAGACATTGTCGAAGTGAAACTCATTGTGGAGCCACAGCCGCTCCTTTACCACAACCTGTGTTGGATCCGCATCAACGTATGTAATGAAGTATCCTCTGGAATGTGAAAACTCATGTAAGTTAAAGATGAATAGCCTGCTCCTACATACTTCATTACAGTGCAATCTTATGTATATCTACAGGGAAGTAAGTTCTGTTTAGTTCCATGGACACTTATTCCAGTATGAAATCCAGTATAGCACTGCAGCCTTAATTTCATTACCTCTTCACTAAAATAAAATTGGATTTTGCTCATGCTGAGTTACTTAAGATGGACAAATACACAAATGTTTGCACTATTCTGTGTGTCTGGTGCTTTGTTACTGGAGATAATAGAAACAGCAGAATGAATATAGATCTTGTTAAGTGAAAATTTAGGAAACATTTCCAAAGTATCCCATTTTATTATGGGAAACAATTGTTCAGGGAAGCTACTGAACATTGCCTATAGGCGTCTAGTGGCAGAGAACTTAGAATCAAGGAAGAACTCCAAACAACTTCAAACTGTGGACCATATCCATTATGAAAAGTGCTATACCAGCTTGAGTAGGTCACCTCCCTAACTCCTGAACAGCATGTTCACATTCTGTGAGCCACAGATTCGTAGAATCTTCACCAGCTTCATATCGTTGACCCTGGCCCCGCCTATCACTTCCTCCATTCAGTAGTCTAGCCCCTGTACAGCTTCTTCTGATTCAGATAGAATGAGTATTATATCCATGTTATCTGTTATGAATAATTTGTTGTTGTGGTGTGCCCTCAAATCACTTCCAACTTATGGTGACCCTAAGGTGAACCTATCACAGGATTTTTGGGGGGCTGAAAGTATGTGATGGGACAGAGAGAGTGGAACCCTGCAGCACCTGACAACAAAAATTCCATGGAACCTAGCTATAGTCTCCCAAACTTGTTCTTTAAAAAAAAAATGATTGGAACCATTCCCTACATCTGATAGAACTCACGCTGGGAATGAGGGACACCATAACACAGTCCGTCCTCTCACTTTCAAGGTATGTTCAAGTAGATGTTATAGATGGGATGGGGAAACTAAATGTGTGGTTGCCATTTTTAGCAGGAGCCAAGCATTTAGTTTTATTTATACCCTATTGTGATTACAGTCAACCTTCCATATACACAGATTCTTCACCCCTGGATTCAACCAACCATGGCTTGAAAATATATATATATTAAAAAAAAAGCAAACCTTTTGAGTTGTTCACCATTTTATATATGGGACACCATTTTACTACATCACTGTATATAATGGTATCCTGACGAGACCCTGGGACTAAACCACAGTGGATACTGAGGGCCCACTACATACTGTTCTGAAAGCAGAAGAGTACTGTGATTTATAACCAGGGAGTGGCTTACTTGCATTCAGATTCAGTCATTTTGGTTGGATCTGTACAGCCAAAAAACTTCCCCTACAATTAAACAGAGTTGAAAAGAATTACTGATTTTATTGTTTAGTAGTTATGTGGTGGGTTAGTCATTTTTCTACTTAATTACAGTTTTGACAGTCTGACAAATCAACAAAGTTTGAGAAGGGAGTGTCTCTTTAGCTATAAAAAGGCCCTGTGGAGAAGTCCTTGCTACTGAAGAAAAAGAGATAGCAATTTCTAACATATATTAGAGCATCTTTGCCCTTGTGGCTGAAGTGAAGAACAGCAAGCACTGTAGGAATAGTAGAAGAAGCTAAGATATTGCCAGTTTGATTTACACACTGACTGAGGGAAAATATCCATTACAATGACACTGTTATGTCACCTCCCTGGAAGTACAGTTGGCCCTCCACATTTGTGGGTTCGATTTTCACAGATTTAATTATTTGCAAGTTTCTCCAATCCCTGCCCTCCGCCACTCCTTTTTCAGGGGAACCTTTCCTCTCAGAAGCTCCAGTTAGGCTGTGCACCCCTTTCAAAATCCACCTCTGGTCCTCCTCCACCAGCAGCAGCTGCTTGGCCAGCTAAGGATGGCTTGCAGCCTGATTTCTCAGCTTCACAATTCCTCTACCAATGCCCCCCCCCACACCCAAGGAAGGAGATGGGTGAGAGAGAGGAAGTATGTGGCCACCATGATCCTTTCCATCTCCTTTCCCTTACCTGGTTTGGACTCTGGCTGCCCGTTCTCCCTATCATGTCTCAGCCTCCTTCCCACAGACATACGCTCATTTTGATATTTGTGATATTTCCATTTTTGTGGGGGTCCTGCCCCCCTGACCCTAGTGAATGTGGAGGGCTGACTGTACACATTTTGCTGTCCATCATCAACTGTCCTTCATTGTTCAAGTTACTCTTTCCTATATAAACAGTGTACATGCCCTTTGAGGCAAGCAGAGACCTATGCTGAATTATGCCTACTCCAAAATAAAGCTATCCCTTCTATGCCAAAATATTACATTTTAAAAAACAGAGAGATCTAGTAACTATTACCTACAAAGCCATCTTGAAAACCGGAATCATAGAATATGAAGGCCACTGGTTCACACAGAAATAGAAAATGAAGTAATCTAGTAGGAGGAATTTCATATAGCCAGAGATAAGGAGAGGCTTCTGTTTCAGCCTTTATGATAGTGATGGTAGTGAAAGAACCACCCCATTTCTGTCTTCTCATCTTCCAGCAATAAAAAGTCCAAGTGCTAATTTGTACACTGAAGCAACTGACATGTATATTGAACAAAGATAATTCAAACCCATCCCAAGTCATTATACTATCTGAGGCAGATTAACAAATGGGACTCCTGAATTCCAGGGGTCTAGGGGCCTACAGTGGCTAATTTATTTGGTCACCTAGAACAGAAAATCCCATGAGCATTTCCACCCCAACCTCTCTGGCAGTAAAAATACAACAATAATATATTTTCTACCCATTTGTAACTCCTCCAGTAAGTTGCCTGGGGAAAATGTTTCACTCTTTCTCATGGTGAAGGTAGAGTTGAATTACTTTTATTCATTGTCCAGGAAGCATGGTCCAACTCTCTAGTCTGGTGAGTTGAACTGGAAAGCATTATATTAGGCCATCCTCTGCACAGCTCTTTATGACCTTCTGAACTTTTCAATCGGCAGATCTGATATTTGGGTAAGATTCTGATTGTAGCTTGAGTGCTATTGAACTGTCTCTTGAAGAATTACCATGCTCTGTTTTGTCCTTCTTAATGAGTTTCCTATTAAGAGTTCTTTACATGATGAAAACACTAACCTAACTAGTTGATGTTATTCAAAGGTGAGAAGATAATCAAGGATGAATTTTGTGTTTCACATAGTATAAGTTGTTGGGAGTGGCAACCTTTGCATGCTTAATTAACTGGCTAGTTTGTTTGCATGTTTATTGTGGGCATAGAGAGACAGTCTAGAGAAAACTTCCAGTTTGTTTTGTTCAACACCTCTTCCTCCAGCACGTACACATTCTTTGGTCTTAAAAAGGTTCTCTTGCCATTTACTCCTTCCTTTTGTCTTCGCCTTTTGTCCTGAAAGCATGCCCTGAGATCTCCTAACAGGGATTATTTTCAGCAAGCATGTGAGTGCTTAATTTTCTTCCTACCTTCTTCAAGAATTGAACCTGTGTAGACTATGCACAAGATTTTGTGAGTAAATTCTTTTATATTTTTAACCAAACTGTTTTTTGTGTTTATTTTGAGCTAGGTTAAGTGCGTTCGGGGTGGAGTGATAGAAGTGGGACTGGTAATCTGTTCAACTTCCGTTTTTGTGCAATTACTAAGATACTCTGCTGACTGAGAGTCTCATTACCAAAAATCTCTCAATTCCCCAACATAAGTAACTTTGCATATTGTCATGTTCAGGACAATAGTGTTGTCACAAGGCAAGCACTTGAGAGAGCTCCAGCTCAGCAACTTGCTCTGGCATGGACTTTTACTGAGACCTTTTATTCCTCCTGAGTAGACTATTCTTTACAGGTTCCACCTTTTTGCACAAAGTGGAAAATCTTAAATGGACACAGGCATTTGGCCTGTAGCCTGATATTCCTCTATTTCTCCGAGACCTCACGGCAGGCATGGTGCTGAAATTTGCACATTGGATCCAAGGATTATGGAGCTCTTGGGAAAAAGCGTGTTGTCCCAGTGCTCAGTCTAAAGGTCACCAATGCTTATTTAGATTCACTGGTCTTAGACTCTCTGACTGAAATCTTGGGCTTTGGGGGCATTCCCCTTGTTTTCTGATGTCCATTTGTTGGCACGTCTCTAGGCCCATGTTCAGATTACTGTGTAATTAGGGTCATCATATATACTAACAGAGTCCTTACTTTGGCCATGCAGATTATACAAGGACTTGAGACTGACTAAAGATATGGATTTTGGATTATAAGTATAAATATTTAAAATAGCAATAAATAAATGATCTCTGGAAACAAGCACAGCTATCCTGGTTTATGTAGAAGGTCTCTTGATTATAAACTTGTAGAATGGAAAAGAATGAAAAAATAGTGCAACAAGGAAAGATTTTCACCTTGAAAAGCTGGACCCCGATACAAGCAAACATGAACTGGAGCAAAAACATGACTAGCACAATATTGCCGATGGTCTTGATAGCCACAAAAACACACTGGACTACGTGCTAGAAAAAGAGAAAGAGAGAGGAAATAAATAGAGAGAGGCTGAAATTTGTCTGCCCATGATTTTCTAAATAATCTCAATAACAAGCAAGATATAGGAATAAGATTTTTTTGCACAATTCTTTGAAGTCTGCTCCAAGCTGAGAGACAGGAAGGCATCACAATTTCTTTGCCATTCCTTATTCCTAGGTTATTCAGTAAATGAAAACATTCCCACAATTACCCTTACCTTCAGTCCCTTTGCTCTGTTAATGGCTCTGAGTGGTCGCAGAACTCTGAGCACCCTGAGGATTTTCACCACTGAGATGGCACTGGACCTGTGGCAGGAAAATGAGGAGGTACTTCAGCATAATCTTAAACTTCTGTGCTTATGATATACAGTTCCCATTCTGTCCATAAAGGCATCATGTGCCTTTATAATATGGTCTTTAGGTGATAAGGCCTTTGGATTAGTTCCAGAATTGGAACAGGGCACATCATGGTTAGGAAAAATAGATGCCTAACTACTTGAGCACCTTGAAATAACTGTTCAAGAGACTATCATCTCTTTCCCAGTCTGACACTTTCAGTCTAAAACTGAACCATATTCTAATCCTCAGGTTCAAAAAGGAAATTTTACTTCAGAGCATATACATTCCATTAAATCCATGTAGTAAAACCACGACAATATGGGAGCCGGAACCTCTAAGGTCCAAATGCCACTTTCTGTGCTGACAGCTGGCAGATACTGCTAGGCTCTTCCAGATGGAGGGTTTGGATGGAATCAAAAGACACTATGTAACTATTTGATTTTTCTCCATAATTTTTTTCTAGCAAGAAAAAGCTAGAAGAAGCAATAAGAAACATGGGTTAAAAAGGTGTAAGATGTCATTGTTTGGACCTCTTGTAAAATATCATGAAAGAGGCTGAGCAACTGAATAATATAAGCCTCATTTGAATCCTCCCCTACAGAGAATGAAGTCTGAAAGAAACTAGGTAACCACTGTCACCTCTCTTGTGGCCACTAGCTGAAACAGCTAGCCAAAGTAAATAACAAAACCTAAGAACCTTTGGAGGAGTTTTGTGGGATTAACAGTGGAAGGAAAAGGCAAAACTATACAGCTACTAAAATCCTTACAGAGCTCCCCAGCAGTATCTAATTGTAGGAGCTGCTTGTACCTTCAGTTTCCATTTGGGAAGATAGTGATGGGGAATGATATATCACTTTCAGTATTTTGATTGATAGCACTGGCTGTAATTACTATCTTCTGCTTTGAAAGCTTCAGCCCTCCCCACTCTTTTTGCAGCTCTTAGTCTTCAGAGTCCAAAGTGCTGTTGTTACTTAACTTCCTTATATTTCTTCAGAAACAAATATATCCTCAATACATTTCAGAGTAAACCCTACTTTATAGGAAAATATGCACACTCCTCTTATAATAATATTCCACAGAACCTCTGTTGCTGCCAAAGAGAGGCAGCTAATGATCAGTGCCATTCTGTTCCTGAGAGAAATGACACTATTACAGATTGGCTACCACTGTACAAGCAATCCAGGAAACACCCACTGGAATTCCTGTCTCTCTGTTGCATACTTACTCAATGCCCATGGAGATAAGGGAGACAGCAACCACAAGCAAGTCCAGGATATTGAAATAGTTGCGGCAGAAGGACCCCTTGTGAAGGAAAGCACCATAAGCAGTCATCTGTTGGGGGAACAAAGCCTTGGTTAGTTTGTGGTTTCTGAGTTTCTGTTTGAGAGCACTAGATGGTGGGGAATGTACTATAAGCACAGACAGCTAACAACCCTTAATTTGGAGGCTACTGGATCTTTATACTGGTGGTAACAATCCAGGCAATCCATTCATCATCACAAGCAGTATCAGAGCAATGTCCATTTGACATTCCAAAACGATTCACTGCATTGACTCTGTAGGCCTCTGTCAGTGAAGCAGTCTTTATAGTTTCCTTTTTTTTCTGTATCTCTGTGTTCTATGTTTTTCTGGCTTTAATTAATATGTCAGCAATGTCTAATTTGAGTCCCAGCCCATCTGTATCCTTCATTCCCAGTTTTCTACATGAGTGTTTTTATATGTGAAAGTTAAAAAAAATGAAGAGCTTTTTATAAATGTACTTACTTAAAGCATGAATAAACCAAATGTTCACAGGGCAGCTTACAGCTTAAAGAAAATAAAATGTTAAAGGTTCAATGACAAGTGGTCATTGCAATAGTAGAAATTATCATGGACATCCATGTTGTTGATTGTGTGAGAGTATTAATACATTCTTTCTAACTTTGCTAACTGCAAACTTTGCTAACTTTGCTAACTGAATACTGCTTGCCAGAAAGATCTGATAAAGTGGGAACACCTGAGTCAGTGATTTAATGCCACATTTTAATGCCACAGAGGTTGCCTGAGAAAAAGTATTGCAGGAAAAGTCCTAGTTCAGCATTACACACTGGTTGTTGTTTGGTGAGGACCTCACACCTGATGCTATTTTCATCTTTATATGCTGTGTATGTGTTGGTGCAGATTCAGCTCTGGATACTCATGGGATGTGGGGACTTAGGGTGCTAAAAACCTAATCCAGTTCTGGAAAATGAGCACATCCAATGCTAAGAAGAGGCACTCTGTGAAAATGTATGTAATTTTATGTAACTCACCTTTAGAACAATTTCCACTGTGAACACAGAAGTGAAGCCAATGTCAAAATACCCTAGAATCTGTACAAAACACCCACAAAGGAAGATGATGTTAATTTTTGATTATAGAATTCAGTTGCAAGCATTCCTTAGCACTCATACAAAACCAAAGAAAGGAATGTGCATGTATGTTTACATACAAACACACACACCTCTTTAAAACCATTTTTTGGGTTCTGTAATGAGAAATAGGAGAAACAGCATTATCTGAATGCTGGTTAACTGAAACTCCTTGCCATTCATACATGTTGTACAGTCTTTTCTTTTCTTTTTTTTATTAGAATTCGCACTTTTTACCAACATATTTGCTCTTGACATATTCCATTTTTTTTGATTATATAAAAAGAAAACAGAAAGTCTTATATTTCATTATCTCTATATTAACCTTCTTTACAAATATCCTAAAAACTATCCATACTTAGACGCTTAAATTATACAATCCTCCATTTTATCTATAATTCATTTGTCATCTTTCACTTCCTACTTTCTTTTACTTGGTTGTTCTTTCTCTCTTATATCTGTTACCTCTATTCCTAATGTTACTGTTGACTGGCCTCTGACATTATATTTATGTTGCACAGTCTTTTCAAACCCCAATGAAATTGCCATAAACCTATATAAGTAGTATCCTAATTGCTAGAAAAGCTAAGATTACAACTGGTTTTGGTTGTCTTTAGGACACTAGGAAACAAATGATTGTATTGCACAAAAATGATCAAACAAAACTTTCATAATTTTTTTCTACATATGATTTTCATTTCTAATTAAATTTAAATATCTATTTATTATTAGTCCATACATTTATACTAGGAATTTCACTGTTGTGGGTGTCTTCTCCTGAAGAAGTAGAAGATCTAGCAATGCCTGGGCTGGGCTTTTCATTGGTGGCATTGATCTTGTTTGGTTGGCCTTCCACAAGAAGCCTGACAGGCAATCTTTTGCTGAGCGTTAGGCCTACTAGCTAAGCCTTTTTATTACTTGGATATTTAAAATCAGAATGTATTTCTGCTGGTGAATATATTTAACTTTTTAATCATTTTGTTGATTATTCCCTGCCTTTAAAATTACTGTTGCTAATTGGTTGTGGTATTGTACACCATCAGAATGTTCTTTTTAGGCAGAAAGATAATTAACACATTTTATAACTAAATTGAATCTGCCAAGAAAACATGATTATTGATATTTATAAAACTAATGTGAGACATGTAATTTTCAAAAGAACATACTGGAGGCTGTCTATTTATATTTGAATCTGATGTAATCTCAGTAGTTATCTAGCAGAGTAAGGTATGGTTCAGACATGCAGAACAATCACTTTCTTCTGTTGCCTCTTGTCATTGCTTTTAGCGTGTTCTTCCTACTCATACCATATAGATTTTACCAAGAAATGAGCAGTTATAATGTATGCTTTTCATGGGGCAGTCTGGAACATCCAGTGGCTGTAACATACTAGTAACACTGCCACTGCTCAGCTGCATAGGGACATGGGGGCGGAGGGGCAATTCACCCCAAATGGCAATGTTTCTGGGGCATTCCAGCCCATAGCCATGCCCCCACGCACCCTGGCCATGCCCCCTGGCGACGCCCCGATGCACAATGGCCACGCCCTTCATGCCGTAGCCCCCCTCCACACACTCCAAGCTCCGCCACCACCACTGCCACTGCTTTCTAGTCACCTTATTTCTGAAGGACTCAGGCCGTATTGGATCCTCAGCTGCCAGTGAGATACTGCTAAGCAGGATGAAAAGGAGGATGAAATTGGTGAACCAAGTGGCATTCACTATTCGGTGGCACAGTACACGGATCCTGAAAAGAAGCGTGAGGGAGAGAAAGGAGAGAGAGGCAAATTCTTACATGTGCCAAGTTGCTTATGCTACTTATTTATTACATTTGTACCTATTCTTCCTCTAAGAAGATTAGAGTGGTACACAGAGCTGGTGGTCACAAGTGCCGTTCTGATTTCTATTTTTTTTTTCCAGACTTGAGGTGGGGGAAAAGCAGTGCTGTAGAAATGAAAGTGTTTAACCCTGATAAACTACACCACTAGTAGTAAGTTAATGATTGCTGGCCAAACAGTTTCCATACTTCTCAGACACACACTTTTGCTACTTTGGGAAATGGTTTATCACACTTACGGTAAAACAGAATGGTGAGGATCAGGGCCAGATCAGGCTCATCACACCAAATCAGATTTAGGGGTAACCAAATTGAGACAAAACAAATCAGTACAAATGGGCTTTATTAATGTCAATGGATGCAGCAGGTGTTTCACAGTGGAAGAAGTGGAAGGTGTTTCACAGCTGGCCCCTCCCGAAACTGCAAACCCCAGGATTCCATAGGATGTTGAAAGTGGAATAGTAGCACTATAACAGTCTAGTGTGGAAATGGCCATAGTTAAGTTGTGAACAAAGTCTGTACCCCTCACCCCCACCCTGGTGTAAGTTTGGGGAACAGACATCTTCACAGATCTGAAGCAAAATCATTCCTATGCAGTTTTCTCAGCTAGGCTGAATATTCTCATACAAACCAGATATCTATTTCATTCCCTTATCTGTTGCAATGCTCCACCAGGATGAACATGAGGCCTAACTCTGCCATGTGCAAAATAATCCTTTCTGTACTGCTAGGCAGCTGTGTATGTGATGTCTGTATTGCTGGGAAGTACTCCAGATGCCATCTTCCTGGTAGCAAATGCCACATGCACCATAGAAACATCCACACTGAATAAACAGTTTGACTGTTTCACCACAAAGACTGGTTAGCACACCGTACTTCAACCCACTTGAGAATGTTTGCAACTGAGAACCAGTGACCTTTCTATCAGATAACAAATTCAGTAAGGACTGAGTGCTTGAATCCAGAACCTTAAACAAGTGACATGAAGGATATTAGGTAGGGATTCATTTGGTATGTCATCACCTATCTCTAGCTGGTGGGAAAAATTGCAAAGGAATTATCTGTAGTAGCAAGGAAACCTCTTTAGACCAACAGATCAGAGCTGGTCAAGTGGTACCACATGACCCTGAAACAAACAAAAAAATGTTCTGACATTACTAAGGTATCTTATTCTTTTAAAAAAAGGCAGAGAGGCTGTCTCATCAGGGCAGGGTTAAGAATATCTGGCTTCCAAATGTTGTTGAAGTACAGCTTCTGATCAACTCTCACATAGTGTTAATTATCCAAGGCTAGTGGGACTTCAGTCCAACTACATCTGAAGGTGCACTTGCATCCTGCCCCTGCATTCAGAATTCAAAACATGTCAGCACTGGTTCAGTTCTTTTCCTCAGTGTAACAATGTGATGAGATCTGTCCCATTTTTGTCTCCTGTAGAGCTTTATTACTGAGCCGTTTCAAATATGGGCAGTCTAGCAATTCTTTAACAGATATCCAAAGTTCTGAATAAAACCAAGATTATGAGAAAGAGAAGAAGGGGAAGAGGAAGAAGAGTGGGGCCTACTTGTTGGTTGGGCTGAAAATGAAGAATGCACTAGCTTCAGGCATGGGCACAGCCTTTTCCTTCAACTGCAGCTCTGCAAGAGGCCGTGGTCTAGGACTCAGTGGAATTTCAGGCTCCTCTTCTTCATCATCACCTGCAGGGCACATAATTAATCACAGGAAAACTTCATGCATGAATTTTTCAAACTGAAAGTCAGTTCACAGATGCTGCCGGCCCAGAAACTTTCTGAAGAAAGCCTCACACATTCTTGATAGGCCAGTGCTGCCGTGTTTAGCTTGCCAACAACTATTTGCGTCCTCAGATTAGTTTCAGCAGGGCTCATGAACACTTACCAGTAGCACTGCTAGCTTATATGATCAAGTAATGAGACAAATACCATCTTCCCTTTAGTATCACTTTTTTGAACTTTCCCTTTTGCCTATCTTGCAGGACAAACATTCCCTGACACTTCAGCCAGCTCTCTTGAGACTTGGTAACTCCAGCTATTCTCCTAATCCTGCTACTGCTTTAAAAAAAAATCAGGGACTATAAAAACAAAGTTAGCACAAACCACATTTTCAATAGGCACAGCTATTCCTGTCATGTAAAGGACCACATTGCATGTACTGCTCATATACGTATTAAAGACAAGGACCATCTAATGAGAAGAAAAGAGGCTCCTTGTCCAAACTCAGACTTACAAGAGTTAAGCACTCAAGATATAGGGCCCGATGGACAAATATATTAGTCTGGAATTTTCCCACATACAGCTTTTAAAATCTTAGGGTTTTTCCATCATAGATATGAATACATATATAAATGTTGGTAAACTCTTATAGAAATTACTGAAATCCAACTATCTGTTGGGGGATTCCAGGGGACATGCTGAACGCCAACATGACCCACAGAACGCTAGTGCTTCAAAACAGGCAGACGAAAAAACCAGCACAGGTCTAAAAAACCAGAGTTGAGGCCAAAAGTACACTAAACTAAACTTTATTGCAGCTTAAGTACATAAAAAAGGTAAAGCTAGGTGAAATCCATTTTCTGCATCTCTTATAGCGTGACAGAGAAGCAGACTGGGAAGACTGTGACAACGAGCAAGCGGGACAGGGAGTAAAACTAATTAAGGGTAAGCAAACTGTGGGAAAGTCCAGGCAGCAGATTTGTTTTCCAAACACCCCGTTAGATTCCCACAGGAACTGTGAGACATATCAGATACTTCTTATCACACCAGTTACCATGACTACGAGCACAGCAGAGGAATAAGACACTTAACCCTTTAGGCAGGGATCTGGCAGCGTAACACTAACACTATCACCTACCCTTATTCCAAGGTTTTTCACACAGCCCAAGTGGGTTAGAAGAACAGCTCCGAGCAACAGTATCCATGCTTATTTCTACATTCTCCAGCAAAAGGCAGTAAAGTACAACAGTTTAGCTTCCTACCTGAGCCATAGTCTTTTCTAGTCCTTTCTCTTTTCTCTGTTAATTCACTTCTACTTGAAAGCAACCACGGATTGCCATTACTGATGGCATAGCAGGGGACAGGACATAGCTGGTGATCTTCAGATTCTGAGCCTCACACCTTTCAAAGTATATGCATCTTAGAAGACAGGGTCTATAGCTTTTAGCAGTTTGATGCCATAAAGCAGTCACTGACCAAACTAGCAAGGTATAATGGGAGTTGCCATTGCACCTGGAGGGCACCAGCAGTGCTTGGAAAAGGAACTTTTGTGGAATTATGGCCATGCTGGCTGGATTATTCTGTGAGCTGTGAGCCAGAACAGTAACGCAGCAGCACAGCACTTGTCTTGTCTACATAGCCAGTTGCTTTGTTCTGTCCGGGACCCTGACGTCAGTTGAACATACAGTGGAACTCACCCAGTCAGAAAATAATACAGAGAATTGTATTGACTGATCCCAGTGCAAGTCACTTCAACCCAGATCTCTTTTTTTAATTTTTTGGTAGGCATGAAAGAGGCAAGTGGAGCTGAAACTTCCTTACCTGGGAAATCAGCAGAGGGGTAAGGATCCTTGATCTCATTGACATTTGATTCAAACTCATCCACTTTCAGCTGAGTAGAAGAGAGAGGGAAATGAAAGAAAACTCACTGGTATGATTCTGCCTTCACACACCAGCATTACTGCTGGATGGTGCTCTGGAGCAGGGAACGAAAGGGAATGGCCAATGAACTGAAAATATAAGGGCATGCGGTGGAAATGGCATACAGGGTCAGTTTTGGTGTGGAAAGCCCTTATATACATGCATGGAACAACATTTACAGTAATCCCTCCACATTCGTTACGGTTAGGGGCACAGGACCCCTGTGAAAGTGGAAAAAATGTGAATAACTCTAGGCCTCCCAAACCGTATTTAACACACAAAAAAAGTATGATCACTATATTCAACCCACCATGGATTCCCTTGAGGCATCAGGGTTCCTTCACAAGGCAGAAGTGAGTGGCTGGTGGTGCTTACTGCCACCTCAACTGCTGCGCCACACCATTTTTAATAGGGACTTACAAGCCTTATTCACAGTTCCTCAGTCTCACAAGGCTTGCAGTCCCTATTAAAAATGGCATAGGGCATTAGCAGACCTGACAGCAAATAATCTGTGAATAATCAAATCTACAAAAGTGAAACCCACAAATGTGGAGGGCTGACTGCATATACATGCATGGAACAACACAGTCAGCTTTGAAACAATGGCACATACTACCATGTATGTTCCTGTAAAATAAAAATGCATTTCCCATATATATTTATTTCTGGTTTTATAGACTACAATTACGTTGTAATGAATTATGAATTCTCAGTGGCTACAGTCTGCCTTGGAGGGTTAAACCTGAATAGCAGCATATAATGCTGAAATAAAAACAAAATTAAATACATAGGAAAACTTTCAGAGAGGAAAATGTACAGTGTGTGAAATTACTTTCAAATGGCTCTGATGTTTTTTATGTGTTAACTAAAATGTGTTTCTGAGGGTTAGGGTGAGGGCCTGGGGGCCTTTTGGAAATTTTGTGTTAACATGGGTGGTGCTCCCATTCAAGTTCAAGTTGTTCCTAAGGCCCTTTCGGCACCAGGCAATTAGAACAGGGCAGTGCGTCCTCGCACAGAGGTCGTCTGCACCTTGGAGTGGACTAGGAGCAGACTACTTACCAGAGATCCGCACCTCAGTCTGCTTCAAGACGACCCCAAGTGGTCTTCCAGCGTGTTTTAGAAAGACCGGAAAAAACAGATCTTTATTTTCCTGGAACGCGCCATTGCATTCCTGCTCTCTTGTGCAGATTTGCAGGCTCGCACCAATGCGAGCCTGCCATTTGCAGAGGGTGGGCTTTAGGCATGGCAGGCTTCAGCAGTTGGTCAGGACCCACGACCAGCCGGAAGTGGCCATTTTGGAAGCCGAAAGCAGCCATTTTGGAAGCCAGAGCAGTGCGGATGTACAGACCTCGCACTGCTCCGATTTGCCCTGGACGAAGGAGGAGCCCTGCAAAAGGGCTTCAGGGACAGTCCACATTGCTTCGGACCCCAGAAGAAGCGGTGAGTAAAGGCACGGAGCGATTCCCTCGTCTCGTGTGGAAAGGGCCTAAGTATCCATTCACAGGACTCAGGACTCAGGCCCTTTTCACATGTGGCGGGGGGGGTGAAACGGTGTAGAGCGACCTCTCACGGAGGTCGTCTACACCGTAGAGTGGACTGGCGTGGACTACTTTTCGTAGTTCCACACCAGAATCCACTCAGGACCAGCCGGACCTAGCCGGGCTGCGTGTTTTTTAAAAACCTCTTTTTAGAGGTTTTTAAAAAGCACGGAGCGCTCAGCCCCGTGCCGCTCCATCACCCGGCTCTAAAGTGGATCTGCAGGCGCGCGCAAGTGCGTGCCTGCAGATCTGCCGGGGGCGGGCTTCCGGCTGGCGAGCTTCTCCGGTTGGTGGAGAGCCTCCACCAACCGGAAGCTGCCATCTGCGACGCCGGAGGAGTGTGGAGCAGCGAGCTCGCGCTGCTCCACGCGGCGACGGACTTACCCGGCTGGAGGTAAGCTCCGTTTTTGGGCGTTTTCGCCCGTTTCCCCCCCGACATGTGAAAAGGGCCTCAGTCAGCTTCCTGGTTTACCTGTGACCTAGGAGTAGGAAGCTAGAGCACAGGTGGTGTAAAAACCAATAGGAATGTGACCAAGCAAGTGCTTTTCCTAGTGTTTAGGCATGATTATAGCTTTGCCCCTCTCTTGAATAATATTTGGGAGTGCTCAGTTGCATGCTGCATTCTAGTCATTTAAAGGGTAAAATTGTTCGTACATGCCATAGTTTCAGTGCTGAAAATTCTACAGCACAATCAGCTTATGTGTCTCATTATATTTTATAGGATGACTTTTGGTTATAGTAGCCTGAGGGAGAAGAGGCCCATATGCTGAGGAAGCTCTCATGCACACCACTGATGATGTTACAGGCAATGTGTACAAAGAGCAGTGCAAGACATACATGTAGGTATAACATCTGCTGTCAGATTTTTGTGGGTATAAAAATTGTTCCTTCAAGGCATAAAATATTGTGATGTGACAACTGGGAACAAAAGATATTGATGTGCAGTATTTTGCCAAAAACCAAAATGCAGACAGGCTGAATGGACTGTCATCACCAGAGCAGTGAAAGGGCAGTATGTACAGTGTGCTCTCTGTTTTTAATTACCCAGTATTACTATTGTTTAGAAGGGCAACTTGGAGAGCATCATCACCTGAGTACTCCCAGAGCTTGAAGAATTGGGATGCATCTAACAGTACTTTTTTTTCTTTGTTCTTTTAAAATATAGAAGCCCTGGGGTCCAGTGTTCTGCCCCAAGACCCTCCAAGGGCCACAGATGCCCTTGCCAAAAATGCCCCCCCCCCCATGGCAGTGGTCAGTAGTTTTTCAAAATTAGATATCTTTCATGTGAAACAGTGCAAATAGCGTTGGGAGTTTCAGGTCTCTCTCCATAGTACAAAATTCCTTGCTATTAGATTTCTTTTTCTCTGCTGCACTGCTTTAGCTGGGTTCTAGTTTTAAGCTGCTTGCCACCACATTTCATGTGGTATTAGTTACCACCCAGAATCACGCAGGAGTTACTAGACACAAAGAACTTTATTTGAACAAGTTTGCCTTCTGCTCCTAACATTCTCTACCCCTCCTGCTCTGAATCTCTACTGTTGTGGGCTGAGCCACTTCCTGGTACCTCTGGTCTTAGGCCATTTCCACACTAGACCGTTATAGTGCTATTATTCCACTTTCAACATCCTATGGAATCCTGGAGTTTGCAGTTTAGGGAGGGGCCTCAAAGGATTCCGTAGAATGTTGAAAGTGGAATAATAGCACTATAACAGTCTAGTGCAGAAATGGCCTTACTCTTAATCTTCCCTCTGAGACACAAGGTTTTTCTTCCTGCCAGCTGTCCTAATCTCCCTACTTAATTCCACATACAAAGTAGTTTACACTCGGTTAACCCAGGCAAAAGCAAACTGCTGCAGCCTCTCACAGCTTGTATGTGTGTGTGTTTCCTCATTATTAACTGTTGCTATCTTGACCATGCTCAGATGTCGCTTGGCCCCATGTATCCCTGTTTTTGTCTGTGAAATGTTGGAGGCCATGGCACTATATGCAGGCTTATGGCTATGTCTTGTCCACCCTTGTTTTTGAAATGTTTATTTTTACTGTTGTAATTGTACTGAAAACCATATTGTGAAGGACTTTGCCTTGAAAAGCTGAGTATAACTACCAAGACAAATGCAATAAATAAAGAATGACATCGGTAGCTGTCACCCTTGGCTGACCTTGGCTGTGGTGGGCATCCCTTCTCCCTTGGCTTTCTGTTCAAGCTTCTTAGCCAGCAATGTTTTTTCCTCTTCAGATTTCTCAGGATAACCTCTAGAGACAAAAAAAAAAAAAGAAAGAAAGAAAGGAGACTGAGGGGAAAGTGAAGAGTGCAATGTTGGGGCATGTAGAGAACATCTTACAGTTGCGCAAGCTAACCTGTCATGTTCCCTAGAGGAGCAGAGCCCTGAAGGAATTAGTGTTGTGGGGCCTTTTCACACTACAAAATTATGCAGCTATGATTCCACTTTAACTGTTATGGCTGCACCGTGTAGAATCCTGGGGTTTGTAGTCTGGTGAGGAATTAGAGTTCCTCTTCCCTAAACTACAAATCCTAGGACCCCACAGGATGGCACAATGGCAGTTAAAGTGGAATCATAGCAGTACAGTTTTATAGTGTGAAAGGGCCCATGGTCAGCAAAAGATAGAACAGACCTAGCCAGTTTCTTTCTCTTTCTCTCCTCAGCTTTGGCTTTCTGCGCAGAAGTCAATGTTTCAGCTTCAGCAAGATTGTCAACAGCGATAGCCAAGAAGACATTGAGCAAGATATCTGTGAGGTGAGAAGAAGAGCTAAGGAATTTTTACAGCATGAGTTTAGGTAACACAGAATTAGTGAATCAAGAGTTTTGGCCCTCGTCCTTGACAGTTTCATCTTAACTAAGATGTAAATCCTAAAACTACAGATCATTCAATTTGTCAGATAAGAGCAAAATCAGAGATGGGAGAAACAGAGAGAACAACAGCAGCCTGGGGGAAACAGGGCTTCTTTTCCACATGCCAGAAATGTGAAATCTGATGTGCAGATTTTAAAGCCAGTGCTGGTCCTTACAAAAACACACAGAATTTTGACAGATGAGAGTAGATTGAGCTGCTGGCATCTATACATGTGGGGCTGCAGAGTGCGAGAAAACACTAGATCCTCATCTGATGCTCCAATATGTCATGCAGAATAGGAATTTTGTTCAACAACTGAACCAACTGCATCTTTTATAAATGCAATGCCGTAGAGGAAAAATGGGCTATGAGTTCAGCAACAGCCCAGCTGCGTAGCCAGTACGGGATGCTGCAGCCTAGTGACAAACATTATGTCTCCCTCAGAGCCAAACTCTTAATTTTCTGCCATGACAACAGTATCTTTGCAGAACAGAGCAGATCTGATGATGCTGTGAGATGAATAAATCCAGCCTATTTTTTAAGGGCCAAAGTTGCTATTTACACAATCCTGTTTTATTACTTCTTTCATATTGCTTGGCTCTGAATGAAACTGGAGACAATACTCCAAATCTCAATGACTGTATGTGTGTGTGCGCGCGCGCGTGTGCGCATGCATGCATGCACATGAGCTTATGTGTATTAACACATATGCTTGAGGGGAGAAAAGGAAACATTCAGCAGTCAGAAAGAAGCACCAGATTGGACCAGTGACAATAGTACATACAAAACATAATCATGCAATAGAGATATTCTTTCCTTCAAATGTCTTGCCTAAATGTCATTCTCATCTGAAAAGCAGTAACCATACTGGACTGCATTCAGTCCTAAAATATTAAAATTATATGCTGTGCATCTAATTCATCCAGATGCCCATCCCGACACCAGACTGGATCACAAACTTATACAATACACCACTCTATTTTAACCTGGCCTACTGTTTGATTATTGTAACAAACTGCTCACAAAGTGGCCTTTGAAAAGTGTTCAGAAACTTTAGCTGGTCCAGAATGCTGCAGGAGCAGGCCATTAACCAGGGTTGGTTATAGGAAGCATACAGCTTCCTTGTTAGAATGGCTTAAGCCCCAGAATACCCTGCGATAGCTTAGCCTTAGGGTCACCGTAAGTCAAAAACAACTTAAAAGCATACAATAATACTGCTGCTTTGGAGGAAAAATTCAAAGTGTTGGTTATTATAATCTATAAAAAACCTATATTGTCTGGGACTAGACTGTTTCTTACTAGACAAACCTGCCCAAGTGATAAGATCTTCATGTGATGCCCTGTTCTTGGTCTTATCAACATTAAAGCCATGTTTGCTTAAGCCACAAGGATGGCTTTCTTGGTGGCTGCTCCCAGGCTCTGGAACTCCCTGCCAAGGAAGGCTGCACTTGCTCTCTCTGCTTTTCTTCCACTGATAGGCAAAGAACTTTTTATTCAGGCAGGTCTCTGACATTTAAGCTGGGCTGCTATTGAAGGGGTTTTAATTGGTTCAGTGATATTATTTCTTCTTTCTTTTTGTGTGTTTAACTGCATTTTAATTCTGTTTTTACGTTTTAACTGTATCATTTATTTGAATTGTATTACCTGCCTTGTGTACTGTTTTTCAGTAGGCAGACAGGATATAGGTTTAATCTAATATATAAAAGTCAGTGTTCAAGTTCAGCAATAAGATGGACCATTCTTGAATTGCCTCTCTTGGCAATCTTGCAAAATGAATACAAGCAGGATGTTGTGAAGAAGAGTTTTGCCTTAACAGGAGACTAGACTTAAACGGAGCAACAACACTCAAACAACAGTTAAGGGGAAGGATACAGTTCCCACAGACAAAAAGAACAATGAAGTAAATGCAGACTAGTATCCCAGGGTACGTTGGTCCTCCATAAGCCATAATCCCATTGTACATAATAGAAGTCCAATCTTCTCCAGTCAGGATCTAGAAACAGAGAGCATTCAGTGAGCACTGAACATAATCAATGCATTAAATCTTGAAATGAAGAAGAGAACCTAGAGGTCACAATCCCTTTCCTCAGGTACCAAAAATACCTGAGCTCAGAAAATATCCCAGAAGTCATGCCTTCTATTTCCTGTTGGTCACTCATTAATAAAGAAACTGAGTATAGTAGTGGCAAGGAAATGTCAAAAAGGAATACAAGGCCATGTAAAGTAGAGCTATGCTGAAAGAAACGTTAGTCATAGAAAATTTTAGAAGCTTTTAGGAATTTCAAATTAGGTTAAAATAAAATTTTACTGGACATTCCGACCCACATCCGCATAAATTTTGATGCATTTTGATGATAAGGATACCAGTTGGAACACCAGTTTGAGTTGCAAGGAACGAATTTGACATGCACAGTTTGGAAGTTGCGCTTGCTCAATATTAGTTGATTTATATTACTTTCACTGCCTCGATTGGTTAAATACTGTTGCTGTGTAGTTTTGCAAGAATGAGCTTGGTTTATTTGCCTGTTTGCTAGCAAGACCATTTTGCATTCTTCCTGACTTTCTAAATAAACTGGTGTTTCAGTCTGCTAAGCCTAAAGAAATACTTTCTTCAAAGAAGACAAGAGTTATTACTGCCACAGCCCTGCCTTAATTTGGTAACAAAACACCATGAGTTGTACCTGGAAGACACTGATGAGAGCCTGGGGGAAGTTGTCAAAGGTGCTGCGCCGTATCTCTACATCATCAAAGTCAAACTTTCCTCCAAAAAGCTGCATCCCTAATAGGGCAAAGATCACAATGAAGAGGAAGAGGAGGGTGAGGAGTGAGGCGATGGAACGCACTGAGTTCAAAAGAGATGCCACTAAGTTGTTCAGAGATGTCCAGTACCTAGAGAAAATGAATCAGATGATGAAGTACATGATATATGCTTAGCTTTGTAGAGATGTTGGAAGT
This sequence comes from Cyclura pinguis, assembly GCA_030412105.1. Lineage (NCBI taxonomy): Eukaryota > Metazoa > Chordata > Lepidosauria > Squamata > Iguanidae > Cyclura > Cyclura pinguis. The sequence continues at coordinate 67,650,166 of CM059602.1, read as the reverse complement.
CACACACAGAGACAGTCTTAAAGGTATCTCTCTCTCTCTCCATCCCCCCTCCCTCCCTCCCCTTATGCAATCTCAGGGTGGTTGAGAAATAAAATCAATGCAAGCAGTTTAAAAAGATTTAAAATTTAAAACAATAAAAGTTATTTAAATAGCCTAAAGGCATATCAAACAAAACATTAAAATAGATTTAAGTGATTTTAAAGCAGTTTAAAAACACGTACACATATGCTTCAGATTAAATCAGCTAGGCCTCAAAGGCTTTAACCTAAAAAAAAAAAGTGGGGGGGGGACTCAAAAACACGCTTTTACTTGGCACTGCAGTGAAGCCAACATTGGTCAAATTTGGCCTCCAGGGCGAGGGTAGTTCACGGCCAGATGCCACAGCTGAGAATGCTTTTTCCCATGTCTTCATGCTTGTATTATTCCCATCAGCAGAACACAAGGGTCCTTTTCGCATGGCGTTTTTAAAGCGTATTAGGCACCCTACTGTTGGGGATGATAGGAGTTTCAGCCCCACGGAAACGCAGCGGATCATTTTCCCGGGGTTCCCTGCCTGGAATCCCTGGGCTCCCTCCCCCCTTCACGAGTCACTGTACTGCGTGACGTTCTGGCAAACCAGGTGCTATCACAGCCATGGATAGTGCTGATAGCGCGTTTTTTTATTTTCGCCTGAAAGGCGAAAATAACCTCCCTTTCACGCATCGGTCGCGCGACCAGAGGGCCTGCGGAGCCGTCATCCGGTGTGCTTCTGGGAAGGACCCGGGAGTGGGTGGGGTGTGGGCAGTCCCTGCTGCCTGTCCCTCACGCAGCAGCTCCCAAGGGACGCTCCGCCCAGCAGCAGGCTGGCCGCTGCCCCCATCGCAGCAGGGAACACTGCACGACACGTCACTGCAAGAGGCCACCCCAGGGCTGCGTCGCAACTCACACTCGAGACGACAGCAGCCCCTGGGGTCTGGCCGACTGTTTTTTTTTTTTAAACCCGGCGCTATTGTTAGCACGTTACCAACGTAGTACAAAACCGCCTGTTGGCAGGATCTATCGTGCTAACGTTAGCACGATAGCCGGCAAAAAAAAAGAAAGAAAGAAAGAAACACCACCGCCCAATCGGGGTGGTGGGGCGGGGACAGGGTGGGACCTAAGCGTGGCCCAGGACGCCGACATGCGGACAAGCCACCGGGCGGGGACTGGTGCTCTCTCGCCAATGCCCTGCTGTATGCGGACTGCAAGGGGGTCTCTACCGAGCCTCTTGCGATATTAGCAATATCGTGAGGGCTCTGGTTCGTCGCGCTATCAAGGCAAGGTGCGGAAAGGGCCAAAGAAGGGAGGGCCCTTATAGCAGACTTCAGTCAGTGGGGAAGCTTATTCAAGGAGAAGTGTTCCTTCAAATATTAAGGTCCCACGCCATTTAGGGCTTTGAACACCATCACAAGCACCTTGAATTCATATTGGCAACTAATATAATTCCTTTAAGTCTGGTGTCATTTATTTGTTTACTTCTTAGAGGAAGGAAAATGGAAGGTGGATAGATGGCAGTGTCATACTTCAGAATATATAATGTTTGATGTTATATTAGAAAGAAGAATGGGATATATGGATCAGTCTAATAAAGATGATTGGCTAAGAAAACAGAACAAGCTAATAGAAACATAGAAAGGAAAGGGTACAGAATTATAAATGATACAATTAATACAATTCTCCACATTAGAGGAAAGAGATTTTAAATAAATATTAACTTTATTCCCGGGGGAGTGGGGAGGGAGGGGAATGTTAAAGCAGTATTGTATTTATTGGGGAAATTAATTTGTTGATTCTGGGTAGAACACTGATTGTTTTGTATTAATTGTTGGAATAATTTTTTTACATGTATATCAGTGTTAAATAAAAATTAAAAAATTTTTAAAAAATTAAAATATTTATATCCTGCCTTCTATCCAGCACCAAATTTAATGGGGTGTCAATGTGATACTCTGGTCAGGAATCTAGCTGCAACTGCAGCTTCTAGATAGCAGCTGTAGCTTCTGGGTCACTTCCAAGGGCAGCAGCTTGATAAATGCATAAAACATGAACTGTTCTGATGAGTAACTTACTATAACTTCAGCTGACACTAGGAAGTTGTTTTATTAATACAAGAAGTTCTCACTATCAAAGTTAATTCTTGTATTATGACTACAGTTTTGAATATAGCTAAGCAGGTAAAGCCACATCCAAGAGGGTAACAATATATTTTTTTTATTTCCTGTTTCTGTATTAACTTCTGTTAATAGTCACAAAGACAATGCATAACAAAACAATCATAAGATATACATTTAAAGCAAAAATAAAATAATTTTAAAAGATCAAATGCACAACATGACAAATAGCTTAAACGATCAGTTTAAAGAACTGTGTTTGATATCTTTCTAACAGCTTTGAGAATGTGGGGCCAATTATCACTCTAAAAGGAGAGCATTTCAGAAAAGAGGGTTAGCCAAAGTTCAGGATGAGTATAGTGGAGGGAGACAAAATGGATGAATATCAAATAAAGAAGCAACCATAAGCATATTTACCAGACTCAGGCCATTTTCACTTTAGACTGTTATAGTGCTATTATTCCACTTTCAACATCCTATGGAATCCTGGGGTTTGCAGTTTAGAGAGGGGCCTTTGAGGATGTTGAAAGTGGAATAATAGCACTATAACAGTCTAGTGTGGAGATGGCCTCAGTGAGTGAGTGTGCCAGTGTGGTGTAGTGGTTTGAGTGCTGGAACTAGGGTTCAATTCCCCACTTGGCATGGAAACTACTGGGTGACCTTGGGTGTGTCACACATTCTCAGCGCCTGAAAACCCCATGATAGGTTTGCCTTTGTGAACTTTGTGTCTTCTGAATTCAGACTGGTACTTGACTGACGGGAACAACACAGGGTTGGAAGTACAGGAATGTTGATACTGGTGACACCTTTTCAACCACAATTCTTTTTCTACCACAGGGATACTCACTTAGTGATCTTGAAGATTCTCAGCAGGCGAATGCACCGCAAAACAGAGATGCCCAGGGGCGTCATTGAGATAATCTCCACTAAAATGAGCTCTAGGATACCAGTGCACACCACAAGGCAGTCAAAACGATTGAAGATGGACATGAAGTACTGGCGAAAGCCTAGTGCATACATCTTCAGGATCATCTCAACTGTAAAAAGGGCCAGAAGAACCCGATTGGCAATATCTGAAAGTGGAAAAAACAGCTGGTGATGAATGGATTGACAATGAAGGGCTCAGTTGTTCCACACGCTGAGTGAGAAAGCATGAAAGAGTCCTGCATTGCTTATTTTGCTCTACCCAGTTCTTCCCTCCAAGGAATCAGCACTTCTACTTCTAGCCCTCAGTCAACAGTAGTCATTAAGTACGGAGCAAGAAACCTCTCATACATAGAAGTTGCACATTTCTTTCCCCTGACTTTTTCATTTAACTGAAAAACAGCCTGCAAGGGTGAAATATAGACTGGTAGACTGGTGGAAGGATGGGCCTTATTGCTGCTATTTATCTCAGAATTCTATTCCCCCCCCCCAGCTTTATAGAAAAATATCCCCATAACTTTCACTGGATAAATGGCAAGTGGGCACTGGCACTCCTATACCACACTCCAAGGCTGCTTTTCTATTTCTAAAGCAAATAAACAAACCAAGAAAACCTAGATGAGAAGCATGAGTTTGAATGCATGTAAGACAGTTTGGCCTGAAACTGAATAGACTGCATATAAGGTATGAAAAGTTTATTTTAAGACAGAAGTCAAGGGGAAATGGCAGTGGGAGATGAGAAATGAAGTAGATAGATATGGGATATAGTTAAAATGGGGGGAAATGGCGCTAGAATACTGAAGAGCAAAGAGAGGACATAACACATTCAAGCAGGGAAGTTTAAAACTGGTGGCATCAGAGCCCCCCATACTTTGTTAATCAGAACCTGGGAAAATCCCAGAAATACAATGCTCTACGCACCTTGGACAGAGGTCAGCCAGTTAGGTTGATTGTGATACTCAGAGGCGATTGAGATAGTATTCAAGGCAACAATCAAGATCACAAACCAATAGAAAAACTTGGACTTAACCACTTCACGGCATTTTCTGCGGAAAAGACGGTTCCATCGTCGCCAGTGCCGACTAGATGGAAGAAAGGGGACGAGGAGAGTTAAAATGTGGGCAGATCAGTTCCATAGCTCAGCTTGCAATCCTGCTGCCCTGCAAAGCCTTCAGAATCTCAACAGTTCTAGGGCTTCACCTTCCCTAGCACTTACGCTGTGACCCCGGAATTTCATAGCATTTTTGAAATTACTGTCATCGAAATGGTTTTGGTGATTTGATCAAATACCAGAAGTTAATGAATGGCTTTTAAAGTTTATGGAAATGAAAGAATGTGATAAATTGACTAAAGCTCTCAATGGAACTGTAAGAGATGAAAACGAGACAGAATGGGATCCAATAACAGTTTATTTAAAAGGGAAATTTGGAGACATTATATCTTAAAACAATCGATCAGTCAAACAAACAAACAAACAAAAAGGGATTGAAACCAGCAGTGACTTTCACAGAAGCAGAACACGTTTATTACCAACAGTACTCCTAGTATAGATGGAGGAATGTGGAAATGGTACAACAGTATATAGGTGGACAAACAAGTTGTTTAAACACATCTGCAAAGAAATTATATAAAACAATTATGATGTGTATAGAGGTATCTTTATTTTTCGTGGACTTAAGAGATAAACCCCAAAAAAGGAAGGCAGGAAGTACATTAGACAATTATATTGCAAATGATGCAAAGGAGTTATTTAGTTTATGGTAAACATGGAAATTAATGCCAAAGCAGGAGTTTGTACAAGTTACGCTATGATGGTAATTTAATAAAGTATAATTCTTAGACAAAAATATAGTAAAATATAATCAGTAGATATAATTATGAAATAATTTTTCAAAATTGCAACATCTGTAGATAATTCCATGTTTACACTTTGTTATTATACATACACGTATGTCAGCTTATCTTTTTTTCCTCTTTAATGGTATTTATTTACTGTTGTTTTTTTTTAACTTACAGAATTAAAAAAAATGAGAAATGGTTTTGGTGATGCCTAGTGATGCATGGAGGCAGGCCTGCAAAACGTTATGTCAGTAGAGCAATTGGAACCTCTTCCCTGACTATCTGCAACCTCCCAGGAAGGTTCTAAATACTAATTATTTGTGTCTATTCATGGGGAATATACTAGATTGGAGTTTTCAGTGATTGTGCTCCCTCACATCCTTGATGCCTATTACACCTCTTCTGATAGTCTTCTTTATTCCATTTGTTTTTAATTTTAAAACATTTTCTGAGACCAGGCATGCTACAAAGCAAAGGTTTTCAGTGCTGTCTTCATTGCCAAAGACTCCTCTAGGCCCTACCTAAGACCCAAAGACATTAATACAAAATAAAATGCACGTGTGTGTGTGAGTGAGAGAGAGAGAGAGAGAGAGAGAGAGAGAGACTGCAGCTTGCTGCTTTGTTTTCAAGCTTCTCCTTCCACCCTGAAAAATGAAAACGGTGTGGTCCTGGGGCTAGAGAAGGAAACTGGAGTCATCCTGGGAGAGTAAATGGGGCTGTAGGATAGGAGAGAGGTGTTTGCCTTTACAGGGGGTTGTATGGTTTATTTTTCAGGAAAGTTCAGCTGTGTGTTTCTCTGAGCGTAACCATTTTCCTTTCTGTACTTTTGTGCTTTGTGCAGGGCTCAGCCATATCCGTGCCTTGTGCCTAGCTTTCTGGTTAGGTGTCTCTCTGAGCATGCCTCTGGTCATTTCTGCACTACACTGTTATAATGCTATTATTCCACTTTCAACATCCTATGGAATTCTGGGATTTGCAGTTTAGGGAGGAGCATTTAGAATTCTCAGCCAGAGATCTTTGGTGTCAGTAAACTACAAATCCCAGAATTCCACAGGATATTGAAAGTGGAATAATAGCACTATAACAGTGTATTGCAGAAATGGCATCTGTGTGTGATCAGTTTGCCTTTTGCAAAATGGTTGCTGGAGGAAAAAAACCCTAGAGAGTCAAAGACACGGTTTTATATTCTAGAGTTCAGACCCAGGCTCCATCTTGTACATAGGTTCTTGGGCAATTTACTATACTTATAGCCTCACCAGACTGATATCTGGAATATTAGCATTTTGTGTCTAGTCTCACTCACCATGGCAACATTTTTATGAAAGTGCTTATGATACCCTCAAAATTCCAGATGAGCCCAAGTGACCCCAAATGGTTGCGATCTCATTAGCTAAGCCATTAACAGTGGAGATAGGAATGAAAGAATCCTATGTGTCTTTGTTTATGGTGCTGCTCCACCTTCTGTAGATTCAGAGATGCAAATGTGCAGTACCAGCTTTTATAGCCTGTTGCAGCCAGCCAGCTACGCTGCACATCCTACCTGCCTCTGCAGTTCCCTCAGTGTGTCATATTGTGGGGAGACTATTAATCATGTGTGCTGTTGCCTTTGATGGAAGACAGACCATTTCCGCGATACACGTTATAGTGCTATTATTCTACTTTCAACATCCTGTGGAATTCTGGGGTTTGCAGTTTACTGAGGCCAAAGAGCTCTCTAGCTAAACTGCAAACCCCAGGATTCCATAGGATGTTGAAAGTGGAATAATAGCACTATAACAGTGTAGTGGGGAAATGGCCAGAGATTTTTCTATGGGGTGCAGCAAGTAAAAAGTAGGAGGCAGACAGATCCAGTCAGGGATAGGGACATAAGAAAGTAAAGGAGTGGAAGAATGCAAGTTTTGAGAGATCTGTAATAATTCAGATAAAACAAGCAAGTATCTGGGGCAGAGAAGGAGAAAAAGGAGTTTTCTCAGAGAGAGGGAAAGAGAGATTCAGAATGATTTGTGGCAGTACAGGAAAACTGAAAAGAATGTGCTATCAGGTATAAGGAGAAAGATATAGATTTCATGATATATTTTTTCTAATTGAACATTTCCTGCAGATAAAGACCTTCTTTTTAAAAATGTAAAAATGATACTCAGAGTGATTTGATTTAAGCATTCCTGCACTACAGAACATGAGCAAGTTGGGAATGGCATGCAGGCAACTTACAAAAAAAGAATCCATTTATTCATGCCTTCAATTTCATACAAGCTCTCTGTCTCTGACCCACCTTCATCTGATGGCATCATTCCTGAGGAAAACAGGGAAGAGTTGTGAGAGAAAACTGTTATATTAGATAACTGGAGGCACAGAGAAATTTCTAACTAGGTTTATTTATAAAACTAGCAATATAAGCACTTGATATCACATTCTGCAACTCTGTCTCGTCTAGGCTCAGGTAGTTCTCCTTCTTACTAACTTTCTGTCCTTTCCCACTAAGATTATTTCTCTGATCAAGGAGTACTCTTAGCTCTGTTGATTCCTGCAACATTATACTTGCAAACACCATGAACCTCTAAAAATAATGAAAAACAACACTTCTGGTGGCTATTAGCCAATGTTCTATGATCAAGAGTTACTTCTTGAGAGCTGTATTTTCTAAACAGACTAACATTTCCAGAAACAAGGGTCTTTGTGACACCCTAAAACTAAGAGGGACCAAAAAAAAATTGTGGCATAAGCTTTCATGGACTAGATCCCACTTCATCAAATGTTTCCAAGAAACCAAATGTAAATCACCTGAATGAACAACATAAAAACTACAGATACAGGAAAAAGGAAGGCACCACACCATTAACTAATCAACTGTGGAAATCAGCTGAAACCACAAGATGCCCCTTAAGTACTTTTGGGTTGGACCACAGAAGACTTTGTGTCTCAAGCCTGCCTTCAGTTTCATAAGGCTTCTTGTCTCTGAGTCACCTTCATCTAACAGCGTCATCCCTCAGGAAGGTGAAGAACTGCCCTGGAACTAATTGGTGTGAGCTTATTTATTGAATTTGTGCAAAATTTTGAGTGCTGCCAGCCATGCTACAAGATAAAGGACAAAGGTAAGGGCTCCTTTTTCTTGCCACCCTTACAGACAGGCACAAATACTAGGCACCTGAGCAGTGGGGAGCCATAGTTTATTGAACAAATGCCCACCAGACAAGATTACAAGATCCATGCCATTAACAGTTGAATAAATAGAATTTTCAAAGTAAATTGGAGGTGTGGGCATCTAACCTGGACTGGAAACTTATGTATTTATTTACTTACTTATTTGTTTAAATACTTGTATCTTGCCCTATATCCAAGGCTCTAAAGTCTTACTTACTTACTTACTTTATTGCTTTTGGCCAATGGCTGTTGCAAAAACAACAATAAAACAATTGAACAATACAATAAAAAAAACCAATATCATTTAAAAATACAAAAATACAAGTTAACAAACTATACAATTTTACAGTTAAAAACCTTAACATAGGTGGTACACTTTGGATAAAATCACAAAAAGGGTCAGAAACTAAGCATTTTATATAAAATTGTCACCATTGCAAGATACAGCTATCTCTGCCAGATGTTTCTTTCTAATTTTTTTTGCAGCAGTGGCAAATAAAGCCACATGCCAAGTCACATATTTTTCTGTGTCCATTAGAAGGTAAAGAACCATTTCTTGAAAGTTCAAGAAAAATCTATTCTGAATTAACGGTGAAATGAATCGTTCCCTTGGACCACTGTACAAAGGACAACAGACTAAATAGTGGATTAAGTCTTCTGAGTAAGGGCAGCCAGCTAAACATCTGCGGAGGTTTTTTGGTATGTTATTAAGTCTCCCATCTCTTTCAGATGATTCAAACATATTTACTCTTAGTTCTGTGAACGCACAACGCAATTGAATAAAAGTTAAATTGTTAAAATAGTCAGAGTGGTCACCGAATTGTCTAAGTTTATAATATAGAGGAGCACACGGGGAACCTTGGAGAGTGTGCAAATCTGCAAGCATAGCAACCTCCCGTATTGTATTATTAATTAATTTCTTCCTTGCAAACTGATCAAGTCCTTTTAGGTCTTCAACTGAGAGCCCATATTTAATAATTAATTGGGCATGTACTCAATTTTTGACAGGTAACCCATTACTGAGTTCCAGCAAACATTTTTTGGGGAGTCTGGAAAGCGGCATCTCTTGAACCTTAAACCAGTAGCACAGAGACCTTTTATCTATTTGACTTTCTAAGGTCGGAACAGAGGTTTCTAAACGGATCATGGCAGTAGGGGTGCCCCTAGGAAGACCTAATAAAACCCTTAGAAAGTAGTTCTGAGCTGGTTCTAAGCCAGAAACCTTGGATGTGCCCCAGATCTCTGCCCCATAAAGAATCTGTGACAACGTTTTAGCTTTAAAAACTGTTAGAGCTGGATTTACAAGGTTCCCTCCCCTATTAGCAGCAAAGCTCAAAATTGCTTTGGCTGATCTATGTGCCTGCATTTTAACGTTTACCTGATGTTGTTTCCAAGAGGATGTCTCTGAGAAAGTCATGCCCAGATATTTAAAAGTCTTCACTTGTTTTATTATATACTCATCTAGGTGCCAGGTATGTATTTTAGGACACTTACCAAACACCATGACCTGAGTTTTATTATAATTTACTGTTAAGGCATTTCTCTTACAGTATGATGAGAGCTTGGCAAGTAAGCGTCTCAGGCCCACCTGGGTTCTAGATATACGAATGATATCATCTGCATACATTAACAAAGAAAGTTTTTGATCAAGAATAGTAACTGGGGTGAACTGTAGGCCCTCTAACTCTTTTACTATGTCATTGACGTAAACATTAAACAAAAAGGGCTCCAAAATACAGCCCTGTTTGACACCCACAGAAGTATTTATCTTCTGAGTGAGATGGCCTGCCAGGTCAACTTTGACCTGTATTGAGGTGTCAGTATACAGAGCCTTAACGAGATGTAAGAGATGACAATTAATGCCAGCGATTTCAAGTTTATGCCATAGCAAGTCCCTAGAAATTGAATCAAAAGCTGACTTTAGGTCTATAAAAGCAGCGTAAAGGATTTTTTTCATATTTAGAGTATATTTACAAATCAAAAAATTAAGTACAAAACACAGATCAATGGTAGATTTCCCTTTTTGAAAACCAGCCTGGGCTTCCGATATCAAATTTAACCTATCAGCCCAGTCCTCCAAATGTTCCAAAAGAAAACGCGCATACAATTTGGAGGGAATATCTAAAAGGCTAATTGGCCTATAATTAGCGGGATCTTTTTTATCTCCCTTTTTATGTATAGGAGCAATGATACTCAATCTCCAACCCTCAGGTATACGTCCGGATTTATTTATATATGTAAACAACTTGGCCAAAACAGGGACCCAGTATTCTTGTTTTACCTTGAGTAGTTCCATGGGGATCATATCCTCCCCAGGAGCTTTATTAGACGATTGTTTGGCCATAATTTTTTTAACCTGATCCGGAGTGACTTCTAACCAATCTGGAAGTTTAGATAAGTTAGGAAGGGGTATTTGAGGGAGTGAAATAAATTTACAACTATACATATTAGCAAAATATTTGTCCCATACATTAGCTTGAATAACTGCTTCCAGGGAGTAATCTACCCTTCTGGTCGCTTTTGCAATAATATGCCAGAATTTCTGTGAATCTTTTTGGGAGGCTGCATGGCCTAATTCTTTCCATTGCGTTACATAGTAATTATATCTCTTTTCCTTTAACAATATTTTATAATCACTTTTCAGCCGTGCTATATGTGACTGTGTTTTCGTAGCTTCCTTTGTGGACTTTGCTTTTAAATTGCTTAACTCTTTAGCTAATGCTTTCTTCGATTTACGACAATCTTCGTCAAACCACGTCCGCGGTTTGAACCTAAGAATTTTAGGAATAGAGGATGATGTCAGAATTGGCTTTCAAGAGGATAATAAGGTTTTGTATGATTCAATGACATTATCAGAATTATAGAGTACATTCCACTCTGAGATTAACGAATTCAGGAGATTCTAGGATATTAATAATGTTATCCTGAAGCTGTTCATTCCACCTCAATCGCTTGCTTCCCAGGACCAAATAATTAGACCCATCCTCTCTACCGGGGGTGATTAAGGGACCAGGTTTAACCAGAAGCAGTTCTAAAGGACGATGATCACTTTCAGCTCTAGGCGTTATTACAAATGAGTCACGAAGTATAGGAACGGGGCTGGTGGCTAAAAATAATCTAAAGTACTAGCATGTCCTTTAGGAGAAATAAATGTATAATAACCTTTTGGGTCTCCTAGGCCATGACCATTACAGAGTTGAAGATTGTATTTGATTATTATTTCACAAAAACGTTTCCCAGCGGTATTAACAGTTGTATCCAAAGCCACCCTGTGGGAAATTTCTGGCACATTATCCAAACATAATCCAAAAATTGTGTTATCAGGAGAAGCCAAGCCAATCCTGGCATTAAAATCTCCTCCTATAATCACCCAAGGATTAGGGGATAGAGTATCTAGTTCCTCCAGAATTTGACTCAGTTTATCCCAGGGCGAATATTCCTTAATGCCCGATTTACCTGGGGGGATATACACACAAATAATGTGCAATATTTCAGGGAGTATATTAGAGATTGTTAAGATTAAAAAATTAGAAGAACTTAATGAATGGGATTGAGAAATAACAGCATTAAGCGAGGTCGAAATCAAAATAGCAAGCTCTCCAGAGGGCGAGGCTCTAAAGTCAACATACAAGAAAATCAATTTAAAACATTAAGAATAATCTGGAAAGACCATGAAGCCAGGATAATTTAAAACCTGTTAAAGCAGTTTTAAGTATTTGAAACCATAACACATGTGCCAATTTGGATAAAATCAATTGAGCCCTAAAGGCTTTCATTTTTAAAAAAAGCTGTCTTTTGACCTATGCCCTTTCCACATGAGAGGGCTGTGCCACTGTGGGGCCAGGATGGCAGTGGTCAGCTTGTTGTGCTTCTGCACAATGTCACAAGGCCACCGCCATCTTGCCCCCAAGCAGCGCACACACGCAGTATTTGCACAATGGAAAACATCCATTTTACACCTATCATCATGCAGCGCTGTTGCCCTTCCAGGCTAGGCAGAAGGGCAGAAGCTTGCTGGTGATGCTTCCTTCCCCAGCACAGCAATGGCAAGTGCCTGCCTGTGCTGCAGAAGGGAAGAGGCGGGGCCAGTGGGCTCCCCTCCAAAATGACCCAGCGAGGTGCCGAGAGGAGCATTCCTGGCATGCTCCCCTCCCCACCGGGGGTGGCATGGAAGGACTTCGGCCCCATCATGCGGAAATGGCCTTAGTGCTAGAACGATACCAGCACTGGACCTGTAAGGGGAAGGTATTCCATATCTGAGGTGTTACAGCAGAGAAGGCTCTGTGTATTGTTCCCACCAGAGGAGGCTTTCTCCAGCAGATCTCAGTTCCCAGACAGGCATATGCTCCTTCAAGGACGCAGGTCCCAACCCATTTAGGGCTTTAAAGGTCATCACCAGCACTTTGAATTCAGACCAAGAGTGTATTGGGAGCTAAACCGAGTGCTTACATTATCAATAGAAAAGTGCACTAAAGCTACACCTGCAACAAAATCTTTTTTTAAATAAAGACAAAAGCCATATCCAGAGTGAGGCTGAAAGCTATTTGAAAACAATTTCCCCTCAAGGAATCTATTCTCCTTGTTCCACAGATCCTGTTGTAATCTGGATTGTGCAGCCTGGATCTTTTCCTTCCAGTGCTTAGTTCCAATATAAAGAGCCCAATCCACACAGTAGGAGAAGGGTTAAACCACTCCATGCCCTGGAGCCAGATAAGCCCAGGTAGCTGCAGTTTATCTTTTAAAAACCCATCTCAGGCAGTGGCTAATTTCATGATCAGCCACTCATCTCCTTAGATCCTTAACCAAACAGTACACCCTGGAGAACTCTTTCATCAGAATTTCCAGGACTTTCTACCCTATAGCACTTTCCCTGGAAGCCTATTTCCTTCAGCTAGTCAGGCCACACTGCCTGATGAGCTTTAGCACCTTCACCACGTGTCCGTTCACTGTCCATGACTTCTGCATGTACAATCCAGTCCATGTAGCCTTTCATGTCTTCCTCTAGTTGCTGTTTTTCCCTCAACTTCTGGAAAGTACCCCGCGATTTTGCTTTCTCACGCTCTTTGGTGAACTCCCTGAAATAAATTTAGATGAGAATGGGTATTACATAGTGGTTAATGCTCATGAATGGTTTTTCTCAGTTAGAGAGCTCAGCAATGTCTCTCAGTTTTGAACACACCTTCTATAAACTATTTTGTATCACAGGCCTGTTGAAAAGAGTACTGAAATAATGTACAAAAAAAATGCTTTGATCCCCAAATCAGAATAGACAAAAATGATTTTGTCTACAAAGTATTCCTTAAAATCATTTCTGTGGACTTGAAGATATTAGCACAAAATGAGATAGACTGACTTAACCTCACCACACATAAAAGTTTGGTGGGATTAGTATGCACAGTGCAGCTATTTCCAGAGGTTGTTAGTGTCATTATCCTTATATGACAGTAAATCTGAGTTTTCATCATTTCTTCCCTGATGACAATGGGTTTCCTGTTCTCCAAGTTAAATTTGTGTGTATGTGTATGGGAGAGGAGGGGAATCTTTGCACCCCACTCTCCAGATTGAGCCACTGTCTCCCAATGTTAGTTACTGCCAGGTAGATGAAGATGGAAAAGAGACTAAATGACTCCAGCCAGAAGGATACACTGGCAGATTGTTGTGTAACTTCAAGATCTTTAGAATATAATTAGTTGTGTAAGACCTCAACGTGTTGCATAAGGTTTGCTGTGCCAGTGATATGAAACTTGCGCAACTTTGTCTGCATTCCTAGCCAATCACCTGAATTTAGCAACATAGGTATAATTTCTTTGCACTGCACCCATGGGTTATTTATTTTATTATTTACTTATTTTATACCTTGCCTTTCTCCTGACACAGGAGACGGAGTGGGACCATTAAGGCATTAAGAAGAGACAGCAACATTAGAATACGGGTGCAAGAAAAGAAGTTTTCCTTGTCTGTTTCAGCAACATAACAAAGCACCTCAAACCAGCCCTTTGTTTTAAAGGGATGGATAATGTTACATCACATTTAGGACATACTCCCATCTCAGTGATAACATACAGAGAGTGGATAACATACTACATGCTCAGATGTGCTTACCCACTGAGCACACCCAGGATCAGGTTAAGGATAAAAAATGACCCAAGTAAGATGAGGCTAACAAAGTAGATCCAGGGCCACTCATTGCCAATTGCATCATTTACCTAAGGCAGAAAACAGAAATAAGACAATAAGGATTATGAGATCATTACTATGCATGGCACTCTGTGAAATTTCAAGCTCAGAAGGAGAGTATGGGGTGTGGGGAGCCAACCAAGGCAAAGCTGAGGGTTAACCATTATTCATCCATCAAACCTTCATGACCTCTATAACACTGGAAAGCCTGGTGGGTAACTGACTGTTAATCCATTCTAAATGTCCATCAATATCTGTTTTGAGGGACTGTTTTTAATTAGTTATTTCTAGCTTGAATCATTGCTGACATCAGGTTGGGCATGTTGCCTATATAAAGTAAATGTCATTGATGTGAGTTTCTATGCCTTTTGGGGCTCTTGGAAATGGAGTCCATGTCTCAAATGTCCTCTGGATGTGTACCCGTATAGACTGTTTCCCTCAGTAGTGGGATGTTCTTTTTGTGGAATGAGTCACAGGAACCCACAGAGTTATACTGTAGTGAGTGACCCTGTTCTACAATGACACTTCATGTGCAGCCTACCCAGTAGAGGACTTGAGTCCACCCCTCCATGGAGATACATTGGTAGACAGTCAGCATAGCAAACCCAAAGTTATCAAAGTGGGTGATCCCATTGTTGGGTCCTGGCCACTTCCCCCTGCACTCAGAACCAGGAATAGTGCATTGGCGCCCATGGCCTGCGCTTGTACATGGAGCTGGTTTTTCATTTTCCACAGTAGCCAAGATGTCTGAGGGAAGAAAGAAAGGGTCACATGTGAGACTTTGCAAAATGGGTAATGAGTACTTTTATCCAGATATCTTAGCATGTAGCCCAGCCTCCAGTTCTAAGTAAAGCAGAGTTTCAGAGAGTGCAACATCTGGTCCTAATTATAGTTTACACAAGAGTGCCAGAAGCAGATACTCTGATTCATGGACATGCCTCAAGTATCTGAGGCATCTATTGCCCCAAGTATCATTTGCATCTTTGTTGTTCTGACGAGACTGACCACAGCCCCTACCTGTCCCATTGTAATAGCAGGTCTTGTGCATCTTGCCCTTGAAGAGCTCCTGTCCCACAATGGCGTAGATAACAAGCATGAAGACAACAAGCACAGCAATATGGAACAGGGGCAGCACAGCCTGGACTATGGAGTTCAGCACCACTTGCAGACCTGCAACGGAGAGGAAGAGAGGCAGTTGTTCACACCATCATTATCCTTTACACTTCAGTTTCAAACATCACCACACACTATCATATGACCCCATCTTCAGTTTAATCTTTAAACTTCTTTCCTCTACATCTCACAAGGGAGAAGTGGTGACTAGTGTGTAAGACTAGTGAAAGGTCACACAATAAACCAAACAGTGGTACTATGGTCATAGCAACAGACAAAAACGACCTGAGGGGAGAAAAATCTCTTTTTACACCACAATAGGTCCTACCTGTGCCCCCACCCCCACATCATTGGACTACAAAACCCATAACCCCACCAGCACATGACACTATCTGGTATGTTGGGTACCACAGTCTGACACCATCAGAGAGCCCAAGGATAGTGTGTGTCTCATTGGTCCTGAGTGTACTGTACCTGAAGTCAAGGAAGGAGAGACCAGAATGCCTCAACATCCTCAGCCTCCCACTCACTTCTAGTTGAAATCAAATTATATGGACAAAGTCATCAGCAAACTGTAGCAGATATTCTTGGAAGACACAATGTTCCCAGTGGGTTAATGAAGCCACATTCTAATATTTGTCAAATCTTCAGATTCATCTTAAATAATCATAGTTTGCCTGATTATTGAAGATATCCAATTGCCCCTCCTTAAGTGTGTACTGTGATGATTTAATATGTTTAAAGTTATTTGAAAGTCCACCATGCAGATGTCTGATAGCTTTAGCTCACATCTCATTGAAACAGGACTTTTCCACATCGGTCCAAAGGACTGTGAGTTCTCATGATATAGTTCCTTGGGCTTTGCCAGATTTTGCCAGTTGTCATTGCCTCCACTTCTATACGAGGGCCATTTGTAGTGATTTCTTGGACCTGTGTTATGGCTTTTCCAAAGATTTTTTTTTAATGGGTTGTTTTGCTGAGGTGGTCTTATTATTAGAAGGGCAAATTTTCTCCTCTCTGATTTTTTTTAAGAGTTACAGAGTTATCCTGCAAAAGTGCCATTTCATTGATGTATTGATGCACTCTGTATGTGTGTGTGAAATAGAAGAAAACAAATTGTTGTGATATGTCTCAGAATTGAAAAGACACCCACTTGATTGCTGGAAAAATTTTTTGCAGCAACTGCCAGAGGTTGCCACATACTAGGTGAGCTTGAACTTGGCACACTCTCTCAGCCTCAGAAGAAGGCAATGGCAAAAGCCTTCTGATCAAAAGGTTTATTGGAATTGTGTCCAAACATCCCAGTTTAGCCTTCTGCATGCATCCAGTCATCAGATCCTAAGAATGTTTTACTCACTTGGTATTCCTGACACCAGCCGCAGGGGCCGCAGAACTCGAAAGGCTCTCAGAGCTTTGACATCAAAGCCTTGCCCACTGAGTAGCGCACTCTCCATTACACTGATTCTCTCCAAGATGACTGTGAAGACTCTAGAAGGAGATGATGAGTGAAAAGGGACAGGTGGGAACAACGTAGAAGTGGCGAGATGCAACTGGAGAATGAAAGCAAAGATGGATAGAATAGACACTTTTCTCCTTGTGTTATAAGGAAGAAATGAAGTTTGGCCCCTGTGGTTCTTTTGGGACCAGGGTAGGTGTTGTGGCTGCTGTATGGTGTGTATGTGTGTGTGTGTGTCCCTTCAAGTTGTCTGTTGACTTCTGGCAACCTCATGAATTTCATAGGGTTTTCTTAGGCAAGGACTCCACATAGTTTAAGCCATTTTATAACATCTTGTCCAACAAGAAAGATTTCTGCTAGAATGGCAAGATTTTCAGAGATAGGATGCTGCAGAATTTTGCAGTGTAAAACAACAGTTCATAGCATGGCAACTGCCCCCCGGTTGAGTGATTTAATGTGTCCCCCATGTGACAATCAAAAAGGGTGGCAAAGGCATCCATCTGTCACAGTTGGTGTTGTCACTATCTATTCTGTACCAGTTAATGCAGAAAATGACAACAGTTTGGGTACTTGGAATATTACAGGAAATATACATGGTGTGTGTGTGTGTGTGTGTGTGTGTGTGTGTATTTGAGTATCAGACTAGACCTCTAGAAGTCCTGGTTTTGAATTTTTGCTCAGCCATGGAAACATACTGGGTGAGCTTGGACTTGGCACACTCTCTCAGCATAAGAAGAAGGCAATGGCAAAAGCCCTCTGAACAAATCTTGTCAAAGAAACCCTGTGATAGGGTCTCTTTAGGGTTGCCATAAGTTGGAAGTGACTTAAAGGCACATAATAACAACATATATGTCGAGTGGCATTCTTGGGACACCAGCATCTTTGTTAAGTTGTTGTAATCACAAAGATATCTCTCTAAAGAGGTTCTCACAAATGTTTTCTCCAGGACATTGGGTACTCACACTTCTGACCACTTGGAGAAAATACACCCAGTTGAAGTTTATGCACCAAATACGTATACTAAAAGTTTGCTGTAACTCAGCACTCAGAAATACAACAGGCTGCAGCTTCTAGGTATATACGTTTACAAGAATTGCTTCTCTCTACATTTTACAATATTCATCAGAGCTAACACAGTGTATGTGCAGGAGACGCAATGGCTGTGTGACATCTTCAAAGGGCCTCCATGAAGATTATATATTTAAAGTTTAAACTGGCCCCTTGCTAGGTTTTAGGTTATCCTGTCTCTCAACACATTTAAACACAAAATTTTAAAAGTCTGTTTCACATATCTAGATGCATATGAGCATTTTGCTTTAAAGAATTTAAAGAATTTCTTATATTAATTCAACTTGAAGCAACAATAACAAACAAATGGTGAAAATGGCCAAGTTGCTTGAAAGTAAAATAATTTGGTGCTAGCAGACATAAGACAGAGCCAGCATGGTGTAGTGGTTTGACTGCAGAACTAGGACTCTGGAGAACAGGGTTCCAATCCCTGCTCAGCCATGAAAACCCAAGGCACACTTTTGCAAAGGCAAACCCCTTCAAATCAAATCAAACCAAAACAAAGCAAAACAAATCCTTCTGAGAAAACCATGGCCATTTCTGCACTAGACTGTTATAGCACTATTATTCCACTTGCAACATCCTATGGAATCCTGGGATTTGCAGTTTAGGGAGGGGCCTCCTGGCCCCTCCCTAAACTGCAAACCCCAGGATTCTGTAGGATGTTGAAGTGGAATAATAGCACTGTAACAGTCTAGTGTGGAAATGGCCATACTCCTAGGTATACAGGATTGCCATTTTCATGTACATGAACACTATTTTTCCAAGGAAATTCAGATATTTTTGGCACTTTCTGAGCCATTCTATTACACACAAAGCTAAATAAAATGGAGTGACTTTACCCCAGAAAGACTATTGTAAAATCCAACACATTCCAGCCATTTCGGAGGTAGGCATCTGGATGGAATAGAAATCCATAGGCAATGATCTTCATCGCTGCTTCAATGGCAAATACTATAAGAAAGAAGTATTCTAGCTTTTCCTGCAAAACACCAAGAGGAGAGGGTAAAGGTATGAAAAGTAATATAAATAAATATAAATAAAAGTCTTATTTATGAATATACACACGAACATGCACACACACATTATTTATTAATTTATATCCTGTTGTATATCACAAGATCTCAGACAGCATACAAGTCAAATCAATTTAATACAATTAAAATTTTAAATAGAAATATTTTAAGCATTCTAAAATCATATTAAAAATGCAATGGAAGAGTTAAAAAGTTTTAGACCATGTACCTGTGCACATTTGGACAAAATCATTACTCTCCAATGGCTTTGACACAAAAAAGACACCATGTACCTGTTTTAACCTTGTGTCAGAATGAAGGCTGTAGCAATGCCAATTAGGCCTCCAAGGGGAGGACATCCTACAACGGTGGAGTTAAAACAAAGAAAGTGTTCTCTCACTCACACAGTGTATTGTTCCCACTGACAGGGATCCTCTTGCAAATCTCAATCCATAGATAGATATATTTTGGGAAAGGCACTCCTTTAAGTATCAAAGTCCCAAGCCATTAGGGCTTTAAATGTCATTACAAGTGCCTTGCATTCAAACTGAAAATATACTGATAGGTAGTACAATTCCTTTATAACTAGTGTCATAAGTTTCTAGTAGAAGTTCCCATCAACAGTGTAGCTGCTATGTTTGGCACTAATGGTAGCTTCTGGAAACATCCAAAGACAAACCCATGTAAGGTACATTGCAGTAATCTGAAAAGTTGTTTGGGGATGTCTACAGCTGATAGTCAGATTGAAGCAGGCCCCAAGTACTATGAGTCTCAGAATCGACCTGCTTCTAGTGACAGAAATGCTCCTTTAGAGAGAGAGTGGAACCCTGAAGGAGCATTTCTGTCACTAGAAGCAGGTCCCTTACCTAGTTCCCAGATCCATGAACCACCAGCCCACAGAACCTTCAACTCACTGGTATTCAGCTTTAGTTTATTGGCCCTCATCCAGCACATTACAACATTCAGGCACTGGTCCAACATCTACATGGTGTTGTTGCGTGCCTTCAAGTTGTTACTGACTTATGGTGACCCTAAGGCAGACCAGGGCTGAGAGTGTGGGATGCACCCAAGGTCACCCAGTGGGTTTCCATGGCCAAGTGGGGAACTGAAACCTCACCTCCATGATTGTAGTTCAATGCTTACACCACTACACCACATTGTCTCTCTCCAACACTTACACAGTCCCAGCTGATTCCAGCAACAAGGAGAAGTAGAGCTGACTGTTTTCAGCCTGCTGATGGCACCCAAACCTCAAACTCCTCATTACCTCACTCAGCAGATTTATATAGCTATTAAACAGCACGTAAGATCAGAATGAACTGTGTGGCATCCCATAATTTAACTGCTCTGAGGTTAAACAGAATCGCTCCAATGTCACTTTTGGAACTGGCCCTGTGAATAGAGGCAGAACCATCCTAACACAATGCTTCCTATTCCCATCCTGCAGAGCCCATGGTCAAAAGTATCAAAAACCACTGAGAGATGTAAGAGGATAAATATTTCAGGCTTTTTCAGTTACACACCCTGGCTTGAAATCAGTCTGAAATTGTCCTCCAACAGTGTTGGAGCCTAGCCTCCTTATGCTCAAGTACCTTATGTTACCATCCTGTACCACCCCCCTCCCACCCCGAGATATGTGATTTTCAATAATTGGACTGTTATGCCCTGCTTCCAGAATATGGACTCTGACTCAGAGTCTGAAACAGGGTACATGCTACAGGCTGAAACAGCGGGCATGCCAGGACCTTCTGTACAGGAAGAAGTTACAGTGCCACAAACAGACCAGGGGTTGGTGCCAGCTCCAGCAGAGAGTCCTGCCCCCTTAGACACAAAAGATAACTTATCAGTACCTACCTTTGCTGAGCGCAGACAACATAAAGAGATCCTGTGCCAATCTCAGAGAATGTATAATCACCAACAATTAATCAGGCAACAGCTGCATTAGGCTTTTGACCTATATAGATGCTGCCCATCCCCTCCCAGAGTTGTCAGAGCTTATCTGACCTTTCACTATGCTGGATATTTGCTGAACTCTGTGCCTGACTCTGGATTAGCCTGACTGACTTAGGACTCACTTTGCCTTAGAATTCTGTTGGACTTTATTTATGACCTTGTACTTACTGCCTAAAAGTAAGTAATGAGCTGGGAGCTATTCAGTTTGTTTTTGTTTGAGTTATCAGCTGAGCTGCTCTGACTGAGACAGGACATGGACTTATTAGTAACCAGAGAACATGTTCAGGGTCATGCCAGCTGGAGAACATGTTTGGGGTTACACTGACTGGAGATGTGTTTGAGGTCATGAAAGTTCAGAAAACTCAACACTGATAGGTTTGTGCTAATCCCTTCACTGCTTCAGGCTTTTGGCATTTTTTAATACAATGAAAGATGAACTGCCTAGATAGCTGAGCAATCAGACATCATCCCTCAATCTCATCCTAAAGAAATTTTCCCTATACACCCTACCTGACTAGAGATTGTCATGAGTCCCATCAATGTTTTGTCACTCTGGAGTTAACTAATCAGCACATTCTAGAGCCCTTTGTCAATCCCGTGGGAAAGCCATTAGGGCTTTGTCAACATACTGCTTCAGGGTGTGAAATAGGGTATAAAACCCTAGCTGCAACCCCAGCCAATTATAGTGCATAGTACGTAGTGGCCCAGACTGCCATTTCTCCATGCTACCCTTAGATGCTGTCTGAGTCCCTCTGCTGTGACCCCTCTTCAGGACTGCTAACTATCACCCTTTCCTCCCAATGTCTTCTATCCAACCTTTCTTGACTCACTTTCTGATAGCCTTGTATGGTTCTTAAGAGTGATTTCTCACGTGTTTGTCAATTTGAATAAAATACTCTGTTAACCTTTAACTGGAGTCCTCTCTATAATTAGCACTGGTATACATAGGTGAAAAGATCCTGCTGTTAGCCTCCTCTCACAGGACTCCTTTGAGCTATAATTCCCTCAAATTCTATGGAGATGCTGGCATTGGGGGTGGACCTCAACATCTCCCACCTCTTGGGGTAACACTTGCTCAAAAGAGAAATATTAGCAATGAGGCAGTTGTTCTCAGACAGATCTGCGCTCATCTGAGGTCTGTTTCAGGAGAGGCTGCACTGAAGTTTCTTTCTAAGCAGCACGCGCCTCCTCCTGACTCAGTGGGGAACCCATTTCTACTGGATGTTATCGGTCAAAATCAGCAAGGGTGAAATTTATATGTTGTTGATGGATTCAAGTGTCATGTCCATATCATTAGGCCACAACTGAAAATGATCCCAAGAAACTTGGCTAGATGGGACATATTTATTTATTAATAAAAAAGATAAGTTACTGTAAGTTTCAGTGAGCAGATTCATTGAATCTATTGTTAAATAGTGTGTCAACACTTATGTAAATTCCATTGATTCAATGGGTCTATTGTTGTTAGGGCTAACAAGAGGATTTGGGTCTGATTTGGGTCTCTTATACATCCTAGTTTCACAGCAATGTTATTCAGAAAAATGAAGGTCATATACATTGTTCTTCTAATGGTTATTACTGCTAAATCTTTTGGGTTTCAACAAGTCCAGCCTTCTTAATCCTATGGCAACTTAACAGGTTGTTTGTCCATGTTCCAGCATACCCTTTGCTTTCTATTGTTTCCTTGGTGCCAAGTGAATGTAAGCATGCATGGTAAAGCACATATATTTCAACAACAAGTGTGCTATCTTAGATGCAACTCAGAACTCATGTAACTTCTGCAACTGAAAGACATCATTGCCCAGATGCTGTCTGAGCATAGCTGCATTAGAAGTGTTAGCGGGAAAATATTCACATTTAGCTTCAAACACTTTCCATTCTCTCATCTATGGATCTTTCTGTTCTACAATGTTGTTCTTATTTTCTATATAGGCAAATGGTATGTCTGTCTATCTTTAACCGTGGGAAAGAAGGCAGAGACAATCCCAATCCTTTCATTTACAATGAACAAATTTTTTGCAAATGAGCAGAAGCACTGTTACAAATTACTTTGCTAGATAGCAAGTCTCAGAATTCCCCAGCCAGCAGAAGTAGTGGCTGGGATATTGTGGGCATTGTTGTTGGGAAAAATAGTTTTTCTAAGTTCTGCTCAAATCAACTGGTGGCTTCCATGTCAGCAGTCTAGTGAAGTTATTTAGAAGCTGTCCAATGTCCTTTACCTATTTGGGGATAGGGTTCACTATCTTGGGTGCCTCACTTAAGGTTCAGATTAAAGCTCAAAGCAAATTTAAATGCCCTTACATGAAAGCTATGAGCCACTACTACCCGTTCACTTCCTCTGGGGTGAACCTATGGACTAGAACTTCCAAAACTTTCCTCAACCACAGCTGTTTATGACTGGTTGAACTGTGGCTGATGTTCCCAATGATTTGTTTGAAGCAAGCCAAATTCAAACCATGTTTTTTGCATCTGGCACTTTAATAGAAACCACAGTGAATATTAACGACTGTTTGAGGTTCAGAAGATGCTAAACAGATGAAGCAAACATTTCCGAACCCTTCCTTGAAGCCATGCTGGAGGAATAGATAGGAGAGGGAAGCTAGCAAGCCTAAATTGTGGTTAGATTTATTCATGTCAGTCTAAGTTATGGTCAATTATGACACCTACATGCAACAAGAGAGTTATGTTTAGTTAAAGCGGATCATACAAAATGTTCCCAGTTATAGAATTAGTCACAAAATAAGAGTATCATTTTAGATACACATACAAACACACACAGAGTAAAAAATTAATGAGCAACTGCACGTTTATAGCATTCTGGTAGTGTGTGTAAATCCTATCAGCAATGACACTGTTATTATATATCTACCTTAAATTAAATTCCCATAAGTTAAAGCTGAATAGGAGAAATTATCTACAGTTAATCTATCAGAACAAGGGTAATGAGTAGCAAATATTAAATACAACTACACAAGGCATTAGGTTTGTATGTAGTTTGATTAAAAGGTCCAGACATATGATAAGGCAGAGGTTCTCAAAGTATGGTCTGTGAGCTCCATTCTGGAGATCCACAGAAAAATTTTCAGAAGTTAGGAACATCTGTTCTTGGCCCTGCACTTCACAGATCCATTTTGCCCCTCACAATGACTAGAGAAGTTCTATTATGCTGGATTACTGAATAGTCTAAAAAGGCCCTGGCCTGTTGTCCATGATTTTCATAATATAGTACTAGGAGTTAAACAAAACATTCTCTGTGGGCTACATATGGTCCATGTTTTTTATAATATGGTGCTGAGTTTGGCAATAATGGCGACATTGAAAGATTTGTTATAAACATTAAAGTGTGAGTTTATAGATGTGTCCTGACTTCAACAACAAAGATATGTCTACAGATCTATCACTAGGTCAAAAGACTCCCCAATTTTATATTTATGCAGAGAAACCTTCCCCAGCCTGGCATCCTTCAGCTATTGTAGGAGAAGCAGTGGTCTCTATGGCCTTTTGAGTGAAATGTCCCTGCACCAGAATGATGTTTAACTATGGTGCATTTCTGTCAGTACTCTGAGGTATGGGAGACATCATTAGCAAGAGTAAAGAGAGAAGAAACTCTTTAAGCACTACTGATTTTTTCTTTTAAAGGACACTGACTAGACATAAGACTAGTCCATTCTCGATCACTTAGCGCCACAGCTAACTCGACTGTCAGCATGGCTGGCTACCTTTGGCAGTCACAGCTTAGAATAGTTACTGTGGTTGTACTTTTCTCTCCCCACACTGCCCGGGGTTCACATCAGAGGCGGCGGCTGCCTGCTTCTCAATCACAGCTGCAACTGTCCATAACCCTTAACTCCCTGTAGAATTTCCAGTGCCCCTTCTCTGCCAGGCTTTACATGTTTCAGTATGAAGCTGACTGAGGTTACCGATGTTTATCTTTATTTCAGTTACATGGGACAGAAAGGGCAGTCACTGTTTTTGAAGCCTTTAATGACTGTTTTTGAAAAGCCATGAGGCATGAGAGCCCCATGTTTACAACTGGGAAAAAAAGACTCAAAGGTGGAACTTGTGGGTTTTATTAAGGGCTTCCTCCCATCTTTTCCTTCATAGTAGGTGGTTTCTTCTATTGATTTTCCCTTCTTCTGTTTGGGATGGCTATCTAATAACCAGAGTTTCTAAATGCCGTCTAGTACTTGGCTCATGTTTCTATAGACAACACTGCCATTAACTCAGTAGGTCTTAATTTGGCTATCCTCGTTGGGTTACTGTGATGATAGTATCTTGCACAAGTCTTCTATGCCTTTAATAGCTTGCACACATAGGGAAGTTTGAGAGATGCAGCTCTGCTGTTCAATGGATCATAGCCAACTGAACTCAATTTATTTAGAAAGCTATTGCACTATGGAAATTCCTGTAGAATATTGTCCAGAAGAGACTGGATGTTTCTGGTACTACAAGCAGCATTAGAAAGCGTAAAGGCAGTTGCAATACCTCTCTTCCTGTTTCTCTTTGAATCTTGTTCTCCCTACTGAAAAATCATTCTTCCTTTCCCTGTCCCAAAATGTCACATCTGTACGTGTGCAATTATTTGGGATCCTACTTGATTTTTCCACTTTGCTTCTCTTTCCCTGTTCCATGTTTGCACGTTCTTCATGATAACTGTCACCATATAGTCTGCCTGTCACCATATAATTTAAGATGGCAGAAGCGCGATTCTCAGATTTTCTGCTATACTCTTCTGAAGGGCCTTTCTTCAAATTTCTTCTGTAAGGAAAGTGCATTTGTTAGCTACAAAAGGGATGACCTTCTTTATGTTGGCCTGCTGACATTGGAATGTCCTCCCACAGGATGCATTTGTAGTGTCGACATTGTTCTATTTTGCAGGGGAGGCAGGTTGAAACCTTTCTATTCTCTCAGGTGTTTTAATTTAAATTTGAATGCTTAAAGCTGGTTGGAATAGTGCTTGTGCATCTTATACATTGACTGTATGTGCTTTACTGTATTTATACACAGCACCTTAAAGTGCTGTTTGGGATGAAGTTGTGGTATACGCTGTACATGTTTAAATAAATATATGTGTACCCCAGTTAATGAAATGGATGTATTCCTGAACATTAGTTCTTTAACAGAAAATTTGGTACCACAGGCAGAAATAACATGAAAAGAATAGGGATAGGTATCAATAACTTTAAAAAGAACAGTTTGAACATGTTTTGGCAGGCTTTTTATTCAAAACTAAAGACATGTTCATATGATATGAAACAACCAGATTAGGTAAGTCTAAAAAACGTTTTGAATTGTTAAGAGATCACTTGAAATCTTCTTCCAAAATGTATCCTGGAATGATTTTTTTTTCTTTCACTAACCCCTGTTTTTCTTATTCTTTCCATTTTAATGGTCAGATCTACACATCTATGCCTCTTTCATATGTTGGAAGACAGCTGCTGTTTACTTTGCTTGTTGTAGGCAAGCACACAGCACTACAGTAGGATTGGACGAGTAGACTCAAGCTCTTTTCCAGCTCAGATTTATTGCATTCTTTATTACAGATACACTGCTGCAACCCAGTAGCAAAAGTCTGTGCTTTTTTGTCTGTCCTCCACCATTTTCCCAATGCCAATGGTGCTAAAATAATAATAAAAAAACCCCCTCCAGTTAAACAGAGGACAGGGAGGGGTTAGGTAAGACATTAAAAGACTTTGTAAAAAAAAGGCTTCTTTGTCAGAGGCTTTGGCCCTTTCTGCATGACAGCACTCTTCTGCATCGTGGCACTGCAAATCCAAGTTGGAAGGGAGCACCTCAGCAATGCTTCCCTCTGCACCTGCCTGATCCCTGCAGAAGCGAGTGGGATAATCCCTCCCCTTCCTTTCACAGCACAGCCGGGCACTTGCCATTGCTGTGCTGGGGCAGGAAGTGTCACAAACGCACGACCGTGGCTTCCGTGTGAGGGTTACTATGGGAACACCGTGGGAAGAGAGGTGTAAAATGCATGTTATCCATTTTTCAAACACCGCGCGAGTGCGTTGCTTTGCAACAGGATGACAGTGAGACAGCGACGACGTCGTGCAGAAGCATGACCTGCCAACTGCTGCCATCCCATGGCAGAAGTGGTTCAGCGATGTCATGAGGAAATGGCCTTTGTTAACTGAAGTGTGCCTGTTATGTTTATCTGTGCAAAATAACTGAGGCTTAGCTGTGTACAACTGCTCATTTCATGATATGCCAGCTTGATGTTTGAGGTTTCACATGACTTAATCAGCATAGCCAATGGCTCAGAATTATAGAAGTTATTAACCAGTGATATCTGAAGGGCCAGTGGTCCCAAACTTCTGCATTGGGGACTGGGCCCAGACTTCATAATGTGTCTTTGAGAATCTTCCAACAATTATTATAAAATTAGGTTAGGTTAGAGCATTGGTCCCTGTAAACAACCATTGGTTGAAGATGAGGATAATGATGTGGTAAGCATGCAGAGAAGAGGAAGAGGGGAATTTCTTACCAGTCTAGAATTCATTTTGTTGGTATCATCTTCAGGCATGGGCAGGTAGATAGCCAGTGCCACACAATTGGCAAGAATGGTTAGCAGGATAATAGTTTCAAAGGGTCTGACAGTGCATATTAAAGAAAAGGTTATTACATTATAGTATTTATGTCATCAGCCTCAGAATAGTTAGAAACCAATAATAAATATTACTTAAAGAAGATTGTGAAACATGAACTCTTATACTAGGAGACAAAGAGAGAAGACAGTAAAACTATAACCACACTTATAAAGGTGTTTTTAAAATCTTAAACCTCTTGTAAGTCTTTAATGCATACTGCAAACAACATCTATTAATAAATTACTCGGCCTTAAAAATTAATCTTTAAACTCTGATTGTGTTGTTGCTGTTGTTTTGCTTCTTCTTTAGCTGTGAAAACAGAATATTTTAGAGGTAGTTATTTGACTAAATATATGCAATTTTCCCTATGAAATACTTTCTCTGAAATGCAGTTTCAAGTTATTCCAAATGCAGTCCTCAATGAATGCTATAATAAAGTTCCATTTGAAATGTCATTACAACTGGGATCTTGTTGGCGACATAATGCACATGTAGTCAGAGATTCCATATAGGCACACATAGTTTAAGAGCTCCTCACATGAAACTCTGCTATGGCTTCTGTGTCACTTGACCCAGAACTTGCCACATTTCTTCAATAGCTACTTGCAACAACCATTCCATCACTGGCAGAGAGCAGAGGGAACCAGAGAGGTGTCTGGCTACATTCCCATAGCCAGATGCAGACTAAGGGCATCTTCCACCAAGATCCACTGGGCTGTCTGGACATCTCAGGAAATGGTGTCATTGGTCTGCATCTGACTATGGAAATATTGCCAGATGCTTCTCCAATCTCCTTCATTCTTCATCAGCAACAGAATGGGCATTGGGAGCATCTATTGCAGTGACACAGTGAATTGACAGGGTTGGTCATTGTGCAGGGAGAAGAGAAGAGTATATCAACATCTGCAAATGATCCAAAAATATGTGTGCAAGTTATGGTGGAATTACTCTTGCCTATGACCATAACGGGATGCTGGCCACAATGTTATAGTATGCATGCATATGTCTTTTTATGAGGACAGAGGTAAGGCATCCTCTTGGATATTCCAGGAGTCCTTTGAAGGTCCAAGCAGATGTCATTGTCTCATTGTGTCTGGCTGCTGAAACGCAGCCAGCTTCTGTGTTTTCCACACCGATTAAATGGCCGTGGGCAAAGGATCCCCTGGCACCTGATAGGTAGGTTGAGAGTGGCGGGGGGGAGCAAAGTTATATCTGATGGAATTTTACACTCCACAAATGCAATCCAGGATCTCAGTCTATGTATTTATGGCCAGTATCAGGTAGAAGACATCATCATTTTATTATACGTTAATTAAGCTTTTGTACAGAGACAAAAAGAAAGAGAGGTTTGAAACCCTTGCTGACTTATGGCAATAGGAGTGCTTTTCCAGAATCACTTCAAATTCTTTCGAACAGTACCAATGGCTATGTGAGGCAAAGAATGGCTACTTTTTCTTCAGCTGCTAAAATTTTTAGAGGGAATTAGATAAAACTGCTATAAATTGTCTTTGATATGTGAAATACTAATTGAGCTTGTTGATGCTAATTCTGAAATTTTTTCATATTTTCCATATATGTCATGTAATAGTTTGTACTTTTGTATACTTTTAAAGTATTTATTGTGTCCTTTGGGTAGCATGACAAATTCACTGAATCAAAACCAAAAATAATTAGACATATTTTGAATAAAAGAATCCTTTCCTTTGCCACTTGAACTCTAAAATTATGCATCATTTATGCTCAGTGCATTCCTCTTACACCTGAAAAGTGTGGGTATGCATTGCAACACAATAGTAAGATAATAGTAAGATAAAAATCTGGAAATGGACTTTCTCAGCTCTCCCAAAACCACTACTCAGCCATGTTAGGCTACTTTCTGGCTGCAACGCAGTTTACAAAGTACCCAGAGAGCTGGGGGCATGCAAGGTTGTTTGAGATGTATACCAATGTAATTTGATGCAAAGAACTCTCTCTCACACACACAAACATATGCACACACACATTTCTGCTCCCTGTTTGTAATGAGAGATCACTTGACCTTCACAATGATTAATGTAATTTCTCTTCACCCCACACATCGAAAGGCATTAAGAACTCTTTCACTGAAACAGTTCTTAACTTGCCCCAGCTTTAAGCACAATCCATGTATGCAATATGAAAAGTATAAAGTTGCTTCAGACCTATTTTTAAAATGTCATGTCACTCTTGACTAGGACAATGAGTTCTCGAGCTATGCTTTTCAGGGCACAATGCTTATAAAATTCATAAGGTAATAGCTTTTATCAAGCATTTGAATAAAGGTGAATACCTTTATTGGTAAAATTTTATATAAGCTACAGCGGTGCCCCGCCCCCAGGGGAATTCTGCTACAAAATTCTTCTTTTTCTGGGGTCATGGATTGCAGTCAAAAACCTGCCTATCAATACATTTCTGCCTGCTCCCATCTGTGCTGCAGTTTCTCTAACTAAGGGCTCATCCAGACTGATTGAAACATCCCAGATTTTATTCCTATTCTGATTTGATACTGGGTTAAAATAAACCAACCTGGGAAGCTGGTATAAAAAGTCTCTGATTGTATCAGTGTCAGAAAGTATTTTTAGATAAATAAATGTGTATGGAACACTAATAGAAAATCAAAAAGAATAGGAATAAATCTGGGACACTGTGGTCTTTTTAATCAGTTTGGAGGCATGAGCACTTGTGTGTTTTAATTTTGACTATGACCACATTATTATTTGGTTTTATTAGATACCTACAAAACTAATTCTCTAGGCATGGTGTATTAACAGAACTTGGAACATTAAATTTGAAATTAATTTGATAATGTTAACCATTAGAAATTGGGGAATATAATTCATTCCCACAGACATAGATGTTTGAATTCATCTGTTTTGTTGGGTTACTGTTGGTTAACACATTATTTGGACCACTAATTATTACAGATAATGGAAAGGAGTTTGTCACAATTGACCCTTTGGGGCACATTCTGTAGGCTCATTCAAAAGTGTTCCTTTTGATATTTTTAAAAATTGTATTCTTCATTCTATCTATTCCTTCTTTTATTTATGCCCTGGTTCCCCCACCTCTATCTGGGACTCGAAGTAGTTTATAAAATAGAGAGAATTACAATAAAAGCAATATGGTTAAAACATACAAAAAGTTGAGATTAAAACAGTATTAAGCTAACAACATAATTAAAATCATTTAAAGTGTTACTTTAAAAAAACAATTAAAAGCAGTACAGTACTATAAAAGGCTATTTTTTAAATAAAAGCAATCCATTCCCAAAAGCTTTCTGGAATAAAATTCTTCACCCACCACCAGAAAGAGAGCAAAGAAGAAACCATCCTAGCCTCCTTTGGAAGGAAGTTCCAGAGTCTGGGAGCAGATATCAAGAAGGTCTCTCCCACATTCCCGCCAACATGCCTGTGAAGGTGGTGGAACTAAAAGACGCTCTCTCCCAAAAGATCTTAAAGTGCAGACAGGCTCATATGGGAAGATACGGTCCTTCAAATAGCCTGGACCTGAGCCACATAGGGTTTAATAGGTCATAATAATACTTCAAGGCATGCAATAACAACAAACCATACTTTAAATTGTGCCGAGAAACAGACTGGCAGCCAGGGGAGCTCTTTCAACAAGGGACTTGCGTACTTCTTATAGCCAACCCCAGTTAGCAATGTGGTTGCAGTTCTTTGGAGCAGCTGAAGTTTCCAAACACTTTTCAATGGCAAGCCCCACATAGAGTGTCTTACATTAATCCAAAAAGTGTATAATTAAGGCATGTATTACTGTGACAAAGTCAGGCATCCTAAGGAACTGGCACAGTCGGCACACTAGTTTTAACTGTGAAAATTCACTCCTGGCCAGCACAGAAACCTGAGCATCCAGGTGAATCCAGGAGTACCCCCAAACTGCCAACTAGCATCTTCAAGAGGAGTGAAACATCATCCAGGAGAAGCTGATTTCCTTTCCCTTGATCTGTCTTTTAACTGACCAGGAGCACCACTGCTTTGTCTAGATTAAGACCCTTTCCACATGTGGGGGGGGCGAATGGGCGAAAATGCCTGAAAACAGAGCTTACCTGAAGCTGGGTAAGTCTGTCACCACGCGGAGCAGCGCGAGCTCGCTGCTCCGCAGTCCTCCGGCGTCCCAAATGGCGGCTTCCGGTTGGTGGAGAAGCTTGCCAGCTGGAAACCCGCCCCTGGCAGATCTGCAGGCACACACTTGCACGCGCCTGCAAATCTGCGTCAGAGCCCGGCAACGGAGCGAAAGAGGTTTTTAAAAAACATACCGCGCGGCTAGTTCCAGCCGCTCCTGAGTGGATTCTGGTGTGGAACTATAAAAAGTAGTCCACGCCAGTCCAATCTACGGTGCAGAAGACCTCCGTCAGAGGTCGCTCTGCACCATTTCAGAAGCCCGGTGCGGAAATGGCTTTAGTTTCAATTTGTTCACTCTCACTCAGTCAAATACTGCCAAAAGGCTCCAGTGTAGAACTGAAACAACTTCCTTGGAGCTACATTAAAAGGACAGAATTCAGTGTCATCAGCATACTGGTGGCACCAAACTCCAAACTCTACAGAACCTTTCCCAGTGGTTTCATGTGCATGTTAAATGCCACAGGGGATGAAACAGAACCCTGTGGGACCCCACAGGACAACGGCCAGCCTGGAATACAAAGTCCATAATACAACGGTTGCCTGGGAATGGGGGCATTTCACCATGTTTGGTAACTGTCAGATTGAGAAAGGCTGTTCTGATTTTACAGTCTGTTCAATTAAGCTTTGCCACTGATATTCATGTACTGTATTCGCTGGCATATGAGGCTCACTTTTTTCCTGAAAAATACTGTTTGAAAATGGGATGCATCTCATATGCCAGTGTGTCTTACACACTGGCAAACAGTATTTGCCAGTGTATAAATGGGGTGCGTCTTATACACACGTGCGTCTTATATGCCAGCAAATACGGTATCTTTTCTTTTCACCCACAACAACACATATATGTCATTCACCCTACAAATGCCTTGTTTGTTAGAGGTTAATAAGGAATGATGTACTTCACTTGGATGACCTAACCCATCACAAAAACAGCAATAAGTAGATAGCTTCAAAGATCAGTCAGTGAACGAAAGATGAAAAATTTTTAATCACAAATATTTTAAGAGTTGCTGACCATTTTCTGCACAACTGAACTACTACATCCTTTCTGTCTTCCCATTCTTAGGCCATTGCCGCACTAGCCTGTTATAGCACTACGATTCCACTTTCAACATCCTCTGGAATCCTGGGGTTTGCAGTTTCGGGAGGGGCCGGCTGGCCCCCCCCCCCGAAACTGCAAACCCCAGGATTATAGAGGATGTTGAAAGTGGAATCGCAGCGCTATAACAGGCTAGTGCGGAAATGGCCTCAGTCAAGAAAGATCAGAGCTGTGCATACAGGAGCCAGATTCCCAAATTCAATTTTTGACATTAGTTTAAATGATCAAATATGTAACAAATCCACTACTCTATGCTCCCGCGAGCGGCAGGCAGCAGCAGGGGAGGGGCAGGCAGAGGGGTTCTTCTTTTTTTGTGCCCCCCCAACATTGGTGCCTGGGGCACACATCCCAGTTGCCCCACTGGAGATACACCTCTGATTTGACTTCAGCATTAACTTGGAGAATCTTAGCAAGTATTAAGACACATCTAACAATAGGTTTGAAAATTAATTTGATAATATTAAATGTCAGAAATTGGGAAATTAATTAATCACTACCAACACTAATTATGTGTTTCATTTGATAAGTTATTGTTAATTAACTGAAAATTTTTTATCTGCAAGGCAGACCAGGGGGTTTTCAGAGAATAGCAGGGAGGTTATCACCATTGACCCAAGACACACTTTTCTTTATTGGCCCCCTTTTTACTTCTTTAAAGTTGCCTTCTTCCAACCTGGATTCCGTCATAAATTGTTGCCTGGGAATGGTGGGACTAGAACATGTCTGGAAATTGTCAGGTTTTTAAAAATGCTGTCCTAAACTAAGAGATTTTAGCTTACAACCTCTTTGAGTAAGTTTCCTCACCAAACTGAATCTCTTCTCTTTTTTCTAAGCTCTCACACCGTCACCAACATGTAGACTGTTCACTCCCCCTCAAAGACTTTTTTTCTTTAGATGTTTCTCCAGTCCTAATCATCTTTCTCCTTAGGTCTTCTCTTCCTAAATCTGCCGGAAGAAGAGCCACTCATGCTAATGAAGCTCAACATTATAATCTAATTAATTCCTTGTAGAATGGGATTTACTTCTGTTTTAATCAGTGGGTTTAGTGAGTTAAGATACAACACTAGGAAAACTAGCAAATTAACAGATTAATAGGCAGTAACTAATAAATAAAAAACAAAAAACAAATAACTTGATGAATTAATTAACTAGTTATTTCCAAAGGCTGTGAATAAGTCATTCTGTGTTGCTACGTACCTCCACATCTGCAGGTTTAACATTCACGGATTTGATTACAGTATTCATGAGTTTCTCCAACTTCTGCCCCCCCTCCCAGCACTTATTTTCTTGAGGAACCTTCTCTCTCAGAGGCTCTGATCAGGCTGTGCCTCCCTTTAAAAATCGCCCTCTGATCCTCCTCTTCCTCCAGCAGCCACTGCCTAGCCAGCTAAGGATGGCTTGCATCCCAATTTCTCTCCTCTGAGGCCCTCCACACACACTCAAGGAAGGAGATGACTGAAAAAAGAGAAACACAGGGCCATCATGTTGACCCACTCCTTTTCCTTCTCCTTTCGTTGACCTGGTTTGGACCTGCTCTCTCCACCATGCCTTGGCCCCCTCCCCCCACATATTTTGATATCTGTGGTTTTTCAGCCTTTGCGGGAGCCCTGAGCCCCTAAACCTAGCAAATGTGGAGGACAAACTGTACATTCTTTAGTGCATTCTTTGTGCTAACATTTGGTTTTAAGAAAATAAATGCCTCATTTAGTTTACTTTCGTTTAATTTAATTTACCTTTGTCTATTTAAATTATAAGCCAGGGCACACAGGTGCATGTAAATCCCAACTTTCTGAAAATGAAAAGCAGTTTTGAGAATTTGTATGACAGAGTGAGGGGAATGTACAGCTTAATTCTTAATTCTACATTTGTAGCTGCAAAACCCACTTGAAGCAACCATGCCTTTAAAAAAACCACAGTGGGAAAAGTTGCGTGAAAGCAATTTTGAATGGGAAAAGGTTAGCAGGAAAAAGTTGAACAATCTTGTCCCCTTCAATGTTTTGCTATATTTGAAATGCCTTTTTAAAAATGCCTGTATTTGTACATGCCTTTTTCTAAATAGTGCGGTTCTTGTCTCCGTGCATGCCATTTGTATATGCAAGAAACTGTGGGATCATAAAAGATGGTTTGATGTGGCCACATCATGTGCATAAGGGCATTTTACATTCAAGAGTGAGTAAGCAGATCTAGAGGAACCTAAAACAACTCAGTCTAATGGAGCTAGACTATAAAAACATCATGAGTGAGCTTTGAATGTGATTAGGTCGCCAGTCTATACAAAGATTTAACAAGGGGACATGTCTGAGTGATAACTCTTAAGTTAGGAAAGAGCTATTATACGATAACAATAAAAAAAAATATGTTTCATGACTTTGTGAGATTTCCCATTGGCTGAGCAGTCAGTGATAACAGGCCTCCAAGTTGGACCTACCCTGAATATACTTTACTTTATTGCTTTTGGCCAATGGCCGTTGCAAAAACAACAATAAAACAATTGAACAATACAATAAAACAAAACAAGAAAAAAACAACAATTACATTTAAAAATACAAAAATACAAATTAACAAACTATAAATTTTTACAATTAAAAACCTAAACGCAGGTGGTACACTTTGGGTAAAATCACAAAAAGGGTCGGAAACTAAGCACTTTATATAAAATTGTCACCATTGCAAGATACAGCTATCTCTGCCAGATGTTTCTTTCTAATTTTTTTTGCGGCAGTGGCAAATAAAGCCACACGCCAAGTCACATATTTTTCTGTGTCCATTAGAAGATAAAAAACCATTTCTTGAAAGTTCGAAAAAAATCTATTCTGAATTAACGGTGAAATGAATCATTCCCTTGGACCACTGTACAAAGGACAACAGACTAAATAGTGGATTAAGTCTTCTGAGTAAGGGCGGCCAGCTAAACATCTGCGGAGGTTTTTTGGTATGTTATTAAGCCTCCCATCTCTTTCAGATGACCCAAACATATTTAGCCTTAGTTCTGTGAACGCACGACGCAATTGAATAAAAGTTAAATTGTTAAAATAGTCAGGGTGGTCACCGAATTGTCTAAGTCTATAATATAGAGGAGCACACAAGGTACCTTGGAGAGTGTGCAAATCTGCAAGCATAGCAACCTCCCGTATTGTATTATTAATTAATTTCTTCCTTGCAAACTGATCGAGTCCTTTTAGATCTACAATTGACAGCCCATATTTAATAATTAATTGGGCTACCGCATGTACCCAATTTTTGACAGGTAACCCGTTATTGAGTTCCAGCAAACATTTTTTGGGGAGTCTGGAAAGCGGCATCTCTTGAACCTTAAACCAGTAGCACAGAGACCTTTTATCTATTTGACTTTCTAAGGTCGGAACAGAGGTTTCTAAACCGATCATGGCAGTAGGGGTATCCCTAGGAAGACCTAATAAAGCCCTTAAAAAGTAGTTCTGAGCTGGTTCTAAGCCAGAAACCTTGGATGTGCCCCAGATCTCTGCTCCATAAAGAATCTGTGACGTTTTAGCTTTAAAAACTGTTAGAGCTGGATTTACAAGATTCCCTCCCCTATTAGCAGCAAAGCTCAAAATTGCTTTGGCTGATCTATGTGCCTGCATTTTAATGTTTACCTGATGTTGTTTCCAAGACCTACCCTGAATATGTCACCCCCATGATCCTTAAATAAGATCCATAGAGTGGGGAAATGGGCACATTTTCCTCCGATATGGACCCAACCCACTGCCCAAATCACTATCCAAAAAGATGTGAATAAACATCCACATATCAAAATAAGCTTCCTATGACAAGACATAACTATATCGTATACCACATGGACAGCACAAGTCAAGTGAAGGAGGGACAGGAAGTCTGTTAAAGGAAGAGCAGCTGTAGTCACAACCAGGAGCACTTATTTGCTTCCATGATGGACTAGACAGAACGAAGACTTCCGCTTCTAAGCTCTGCACTGGGGAGTCCCGCCTTCTGTCAACCAACCAGCCTCAAGATTGGATAGCCTTTCCGGCCATTTGCAGCCAGCAACCCTATGCTTGGTGCAAGGATTCCTGGAAAGAAAATGCATTGCAGGCAGAAGAAAACAGCAGTCCTTCTTCATCCCTGCCCTCCTGTAGCCAGAAAAGAATCTCACAGTAAGTCAGGAGACCATGCTTTGCTGCTATTGTTATTGCTGCTGCTGCTGCTGCTGTTCTGTGACTTCAAGTAATTTCCAACTAATGGCAACCCTAAGGAGAACGTATCATGGAGTTTTCTGGGGGTTAAGAATGTGTGACACACCCATAGTCAACCAGTAGGTTTCCATGGCCAGATGGGGGCTTGAATCCTGCTTTCCAGCACTCAGACCACTACACCACACTGGCTCTTACTCATGCTTTAGGTAAGAATATATACAATTACCTCTTCAATCAAAAATGCAGAACAGTGTATTGACTGCTTCCTCTGCTTCAGCCACTATTTTAATTCCGACTATCAAAAGACCTCTGGCTAGCATGTTCAGCAGAGTATAAGTTATAAGGGCTTACAGTTGTCATTTCATGGAATATGCCAGGTTTTGATGCCTGCAAAATTGGATATTCCACAAGGAACACGCAAATTAGGAGGCAACAAATCATCCAAGGATAAGAGAACCACTGGTGTTCTAAAGATCCCTGAAAATATTGGATGACCACATGAAAGGGAAAAGATACCAAGGAAAGATTGGTGAAGAAAGGAAAAAGGAAGAGGAAGGAGGTAAGCATAAGGAAGAAAGAGCCACTATGTATGTCATGAGTGGGTTAGTAGATTATATTATTAAATTCAGTATATGGACTACAGATTAATCTTATATTCTCAGGTTTAGCTGCTTCACAGTTGTGATTGATGAGTTAAGTACCCTGTAACATGGAAAATAGCAAAAATGCATACTGAGTGAAATAAGGAAAAGCATCTACTTTAGTTCGTGACAATGAAGTAACCTTTTGTTGCATCAGTTGACTGAATGGATTGTAGGATCAACACATCAAAAAAAGAGAAGCCATTTCTATCCCTTCTTAGAGTGATGAAGAAATCCTAATACTGAAATAAATATTTCCATGCAATCCAGAACATATATCTTTCCCCATTTAAGAGACATCAGTTTATATACTGGAGTCCAACACACAATAAATTATCCCCAGTTTTAATTACCCAGCACGGCAACTTAGAGATCCATTTAGAACAAGTGATGCTATAGCTACCAGCAAGATAAAGATAGCAAGTGAGCTCTAATATTAGGAACCAAATTCAGAATGAGCCAGTTGCTGGTGGGATAAGGAAAAACAGGCGCTATACCCATCAAGAGGGTAACTAAGTTAGGAAATGCAATAAAGCAGAGCAACCAGTGGTGAGCAGCAAGTGAAAGCAAAGGGCAGCTGCACTGATGGGAGAAAATAAAGTGGTATGTATGTGCAAGTCACATGTATATGGGACTTGCGAGTGGGTGCATGCATGTATATGAGACACATTCATTGAGATGTTCTGGGCCACTCAGAGCAACTTCCTGCATTGTTATCTCGACTTCTCCTAAAAGTCCTCTCTCTTTATAACAGCCTCCAAACTAGCATTCCATTATCCTCAACATATTTCATGCTTCTGCTGCTACTACTAGAACTACTAACCTAGCTTATTAATCCATTATCTCAGTAACCTTTATAATTAACTTATTTGATAAATCAGTATTACTTAGCCAGTACCAGAGACTGCATGTGAGTTCATGGTAGAGGTGAAATTTGAGCCTCGAATTCCCCAGTTCTGAGTGAAGTCTTTTACTACTTTTTACACTTGCCTTCTAAGGACAAAAATCTAATTTCTCTCTCCTATGGAGTCAAGTGCTACTGTCCTCTTACCAGTCAAACTCCCCTGCTGCTAGCCTTGATGGGCTTAAGATCAGAGCTTGGAAATTTACTTATCAAAAGAATTCCTTCTGCTACTTATTACAACCTTTAAAAAGTGACTTGCTTCTGCTACTTATGATGATTATGGGAAAAGTTAACTCATTACATTACTTGTTGCTCTGTTCATTATGTTTCCATTAATATGTTGCTTTTTGAAGGATTGATAAGACAGTGGCATAAAACTCAAAAACTTCTTGTCAAAATGCCTCTTAAAGTGCCGTTTAAAAAAATTAATAATAGCAGCTGTTACACAGACATGTACTGTTGCTCATTCTTGTTATACTCTTTTTAAAATGAAACTTTGTTAAACACCCAGTACCCAAAAAGTAACCAGTTACAGACAACGATGTTGCTTCCAAATTCTGGCTGAAATCAATATATTCCTTCAGGGAGGAATTCGACAGTCTCCAACTGTGCATCATGCCTGAGCGATGGCATCACCTGGAATTTGTTTCCTTGATGTTCAAATTACAAGTGAGCCCAAAGACACAAGCCACTTTACAACTGTACACAGCCACAATACAATCATTTTATACTAACCAATTGGAAAAGGGGTAACATTTCATTTTCCTTCCTTCATCGTTTAAGCAATATTAAACAAACTACTGAATACACATTATAGTCTGTGAACCATAAAAGAACAATACTTTCCCTGACTTCAATGATGATTTGTTTTACACCACAAACTTTAGCATGGAATCATCAAGTTCTGAAAGACTTAAAGAAGACTATCTAGTCCAAAGCTCTAACCTTCTTCATCCATCATCAGCCCAATGTCCTTCAAAGTAGCTCTTTAGAGCAACTAATCCGTTTTCTCCAAGTTATAGTATGCAACAAACAGCAAGCAGGAGAGAATAAGAAACCACATAGGAGTCAGGGCTGCACCACTCCAGAAATAGCTCCTTTTCTAAAAAATCTGATTACTCCAGCAAGCAACACAAGTTTCATGCTATCAGGGTAGGATTATTTTGTTTTTTAAAAAAGAAAGAAATCCACATAAAATTAATAGCTGATTTGATTTGGAGAAAATGTATATCCTGACATCAAATATAGCAGTCTGTTGGATCTTGAGCCTGAAGCACAACTAAGCTACACAGAAGGACCCTGTGGGTCAACATTATTTGACTGCAGCCTTAAAGATACATAATAAGTTGGGAAGAGTTGTTTCTAAATTCAATGTACTTTCGTTGAGAAACCAGATGAAATAATCTGTATCCATTCATTCTGTAGAACTCATAACTTTTTTGAAATCCACACTTTTTTTATCCATTAGAATGGTAATGGATTCTAGAACTGATATTTCCAAGTGTTTCTCAATCTGTGAATGACCACAGAAGAATATAACTCCTCATATGGTAACTTCCAGTTCTCACCACCTGCCAAATCAGACTGGATCAACACAGCCTTCCTCTTGAATTCTTCCCTCCCCTCACTCCCCATCCTCCTCCTGTCAGTGACAGAGATAAATGCCAAAATCAGTGGCTTTCTAGCATTTCTGGAGAAGAGAAAAGCAGATCCAGAACTTATGTTTCACAAGAGAGCTTCATTGTTAACAGATATTTCCCAGCCCTTCCACACTGCCTTTCATTTCAGCTGTCTACATGTGGCTGCTGGTGTCCATACCACATACAACTCAGCCTAGCGGCAACCCCACAGTTTCCCCCAAAGGATACTTCCATTCCACAATAGCGATGCAGGCCTTGCGCACTGGGTTCTCGAGGGTAAGGCAGAACAGAGATCGGGGAGGCCTGGGGGGAAGTTCCAGAGCTGCTTTCTTGGCCTTTTCCTTCTGTTGCTTTTTCTTCAGGCTGTCATCTTGGACAGAAATGGACTCCATGATCACTTTCCCTCAGTTACCTACTCCAGGCAGACTTGTTTCTCCCTTCTTCTGTTCCCCTTGTCCTCCAAGCAACCTCCCTTCCCCAATAGAAGGGTGGCTGAAGCCCCCTCTGGCTCTGCTTTCTGCTAAGCCAAACTTATCAATGCAGGGTGGGCTCTGGGGCTAGAAATTACACTCCCACAGGCACAAATACACCCAGCATGAGTTTATAATTAGCCACCAGCCTGGCTCCCAGGGCTGTCAGATTTCCTGAGACAGCAAAAGGAACAGCTGTTCCTTCTTCATACTCAATTCATGGCCATTTTTGAGCTACCAATCCAGGTCAGGGAAAAGGATGTGGGTGGGGAGGTGGGCTTCACATATCAGCATTAGAAAAGGAACATTTTAATTCACTTTGATTCATGTTTGACAGATTTATAAAGGATTAGCTGCTGCCTTTATCATCAGGGCTGAAGGCACTTCAGTGTTAGCACTATATGTATTACTTACATTGGTGGGCTTCAAACAGGCAGGATTCTTCCACCCTACTCTCTTAACTGAGGAACTGAAGGTTATTTGTCTTATGCTTGTCAGGCTGTATCTAGCTAGAATTCTTCAGAGTTTACCATCTAAGCTCTCAAGTTTGTAAACAACAATGTTGTCCAGCAGGCAGATCAATATCAACATTCCCCTTAGAATCTCTTATGCTGTGGACTTTCAGGAAATTGTTATAACAAGGGAATATTAATGTACTTTCATAATATTCTGTATGTTTATTTAATAAAAATAGCTTATGCAGTTACATACTTCCAGTGAAAGTTCATCATATCACATAGACAATACAGTATTGGCACATTAGCTTTCATAGGCCCTTCTCGCTCGCCAGTCCTGTTGTGAAATGGCCTTGGGAGCTTTGCGCGATTGCGAGGACCGTTTCACATTACATCCTCACAATTGCGTGATGCTCCCAAGGCCAGTAGGCAGCAATCACGCATTTATATCATTTTTGGCTCATTGCCGAAAATGATGTGCGATCCTGTGTCCCCCCCAGGCCTCACACCACTTACCTTGTGTGCGGAGGCTCTGGACATGTGGCCGTTGTGCTTCCTCTCCCAGTGCAGCCTGGGAAAGTACCTGGCTGCGCTGTGGAAGGAAGGGGCAGAGTGCTCACACTTCCTTCTGGCCAGCACGGATCTGGTGTGGAGGGGAAGCAGAGGGGATGCAAGTGCTTCTCAGAAGAGGCTTCTCGCATGATCCCCTCGTGACACCAGCGGTACCAGGTAAGGTGCGAAAAGGGCCATAGTCAGGATGTAGGCCATTTCCACACTACACTGTTAAAGTGCTTTTATTCCATTTTCAACATCCTGTGGAATTCTGCGGTTTGGAGTTTACCAAGGCCAAAGAGCTCTCTGGCAGGAGAATTCTAAATGCCCCTCCCTAAATTGCAAACCCCAGGATTCCATTGGATATTGAAAGTGGAATAATAACACTATAACAGTATAGTGCGGAAATGGGCATGGTCAAGACACGTTGCTTCTGTGGACGTTTTATCTTGCAAGAAGCATTTCTCATGTTTCTAAGGAACAAAGTACTTATAATAGATTAGCCTGGTAAGGAACATCAACTTACAGAATATTTGTAATAAATGAACACCCACACATCTCATATTTCATCTGTTGAGGAATTTTCACACCTTACACAGAACATTTACATACATTGCAATATTTGCTAGATGATGAGGGAGTAGGAGGAGACATTTAGTCAGGAGCTCTGGAGCACAGGAGAAACTAGAGAATGTGAACAAGGTACTAGTGTAAGGGTAGGCAACTACACAAGGGCAAAGACCAGCATTTTCCCTTCCCCTGCAGATTAAACAGGCACTTCCCACTGCACCAGAAATGACATTGCATTTCTAGTCATTATTTGGGGCTAATGGGTGGTGATTTCTTTGTGGGGAAGGGACAACTGCCACATTCATGCATAGTTCCAGGCATTTTGGCATAGTTCTGAAGCAAAAACAACCAAAAAATGCACTAAAAAACTAGGGAGGCTCAGAAGGCTTTGGAAAATGGAGTGGATTCGGAGCCTATAAAAGCTGGGCTTGCAAACCATATCTTCCTCAGTCCTACACTAGAGAAAGAGAAGATGGGGCTAAATAATGAGAAATAAGATGTGTGTAGGCAAGGTGGAAGATGGAGCAAGCTTGTTTTCTGCTCCTAAGGAGACTAGTACCATTTCCACATGATATTGCTGTCCTGTGAGGGGGATGCCTTACTGGTGGTCTGACTGA
The DNA here is from genome assembly GCA_030412105.1 of Cyclura pinguis. Lineage (NCBI taxonomy): Eukaryota > Metazoa > Chordata > Lepidosauria > Squamata > Iguanidae > Cyclura > Cyclura pinguis. The sequence goes on along the minus strand of CM059602.1, from coordinate 67,607,477 downwards.
TTTGTCTCAACAGGGAGTCCTTTAGTGTTTAGCTCTGCCCTGCAATTTCTCTCTGTCCCCCACCATCTTTAAGAGGACATGGCAGGGCAGATACAACATGATCATCTCCACATTGGGACTTGGTATACTTATGGAATTTAGACAGTGCAAATGACTGAGAATTTTGTTTGGTTTACTTTAGATAATGCATGAGTCTCTTTGTAAATTTGACAGAAAAAAAAATTGTGATTTAAAAACTTCAGATATGATTCAAAGGAAAACTGAAGGTTTGTCCACTTCCCCTCTAGCTTAGACAATGCATACCTTCAAAAGAAACTCCTTCTCTCCCGTCATTTTCTCTATTGTAATGGCATGTACTTCTGAAATTAAGCTGGCACTAGCAATAAGATCATACTATAATATGAGGAAAATATTGCAAATATTATGGCTCCCACTTTGACTAATATTTTTTCTTATTATGAGATGCTTGCACATGCATGGAAATGTATTCAGGAGTAGCCATTTTGGCCATAGAGTAAAATACAGCAAAACCCCAAGTTGGAAAAAACATGATGCCTTTATTGGTCTAATTAAAAAGCACATCATGCAAGCTGTCGAAGCTTCACAGGCTGCTTCTTCAGGCAAAGATGTTAAAAATCATACAGAAGAAAAAAAAAGTGATAATGTTAACATCACAGGGCCTTTTGGATTTTGGCTTTTGCTGTATTTTGCTGCATCACCAACATGGTTACCCCTGAATATGTTTCTTGGATTTGGAGATATCAAATTTAGCCACAGTAGGGGAACAAATGGGAGCTAATGGACTAGAACTTAGTTAAGGTTTCTACCTCCAACAAAGGTAACACTCTTTCATTTGAACTACAGTTGGCAAGTTTTACCTATATAGTACCTAAAAGTTTTCCCAGATGTAACAGTACAGAGACTTCTGGAGAAATTCAACGTTCTCTACCTAAGAAAGGGGCAGTCAGCCTCACATAGCACAGATACAGCTTGTTGCCAATGGACTGGAAAAAATTATTGCCTTTCATTTACTGCCCTTTGTCCCTGGTCCCCACAAGGCCAAGAAGTAGAGTACCCTCTGCCAGCATTGACATCCCTCTAGATCGTTGTAACTGACAACAGAAAATAATATCTGAGACAAAATGTAGGCCTGTGACTCTGACATCATCACTTTCCTTCTGTGTGATTTTTAACATCTTTGATGAAGAAGCCAGTGGAATTTTGAAAACTTGCAGAATGTATTTTGTGTTTTGTAGTTGGCCCAGTAAAGATACCACTGTTTTGTTTGGATTTTGTTATATTTTGCACATACATATCACCCAAGAGCAATCTTGGAGACCTTTCACACTATACAAGTATAGTGTTATGCATCACTTTAAATTTTATGACAACATCCTATGGAATCTTGGGATTTGTAGTTTGGGGAAGGGCATTTAGAATTTTCAGACAGAGAGCTCAAGTGCCTCACCAAACTACAAACCCCTGGATTCCATAAGATATAACCGTGGCGGTTAAGTGGAATCATAATGCTATAACTGCTTTGTGTTGGAAGGGCTCAACACATAATATTTTTTCCCCCAACCTGTGTCAGAATTTCATTGGTCACAAGAAGCCTTTCCTTGGCATTTATCACTCATGTTTTGTTTACAACTGGAGTTGGTCAAAATGGAACCACTACAGGACAAGTAATAGCTGTAGAAGCAGCAGCAGCCAAACCTATGCTTGTTTATCACAGGACTTGCCACCTTGCTGATGCTGTTTCTTTAAAACATCCCAGTCTATATCACATTTTCCACAATGGTTAGAAATGCTAATTTGGTTGGTACACTTTTGCAATGGCTTGTATGGCCTCTGACTAAAATGTTTCTGGCAAATAAATAAATAAATACATCTGAACAAATAATAAAACAATAAGCAACTAAACCAATGCCAAATATTCATCAGAGGTTTTTTTGTTTTGTTCTTTAGGGAAGACAACATTTGGTCTTAGCCTAAGGCCTCTCATTTACATCTTGTCAAGGGTTCTATTGTTTTCACTGAAGTCCTGAGTAAGAACTGTGGAGTGCTTGGCAAAGCTCCTGATGCTTGTAATGGACCACGGATTACAGTTTATTTAAAAATAGCACCTACATAATAGCATCTGGGTAGTAATCATTTTGAGATGAATAGGACAGCTCTGATACACATTAGCGAGTTATTATTATAACACCAGGTTTATAAGAGCCATAGTGCCAAAAATTAACTTTTCTGAGCTTGGAATATATGTGTAGCTTTCATTGATTAAGAGGGCATAGTTGTCTGCAATATCACAAGCTAGCTGATTCCTTATCTTCTGTTAACATTGTTTTACAGTTTTCACAGTGGTGTCTGGTATTTGGTACAGCATAAAAAATGTAGGTTTGTTTTCAGATGTGATGGTGATGAATGGGGAGGGAGTGCCACTTACCCTTTGCTCTGTATGATGAAATAGCTTGAGGTGGCTCTAAAATAGGGTTAGTACTACTATACTACTCAGGATTGGGAAAATACTAACTTAGCAATGACCAGTTAAAGAGTTTGTTTTGACTGGAGTAAGGTTTGAGTGGGCAAGGAGAGACTTTCCAGCTAACAGGTGCTGGGCTGCACCAGCTCAGACAACCATCCTCTATGATCTCAGTGATCATTTTACACAGCAAACTTCTGCAATTTAATTTGCTTTTGGGAAAGTCTGATCTTTGCTGGTGACTTGCATATGTTGTGGTTATTACCTGTGATTTCTCACTTATTCTCAAGTCTTTCCCTGATGGTTGGCTTTCCCATTGCCAAGTCTAAGGGCAAGTTATAAGCATGCCAACAGAACTTCTGGGAACAGAACCAAGAAGTCCCCATATGGGTGCCTCTCTTAATCATGCTGCATTGCCCAGTGGCATGCATTGCTGGGCATATATGACCATTTCAACATTGCTAAACTGAGTGTGTGGGCAGTTTTCCAGTGAAAGCGCCAGCCACCCTCTGCTCCTGGGTCATGAGAAGAGGGGAATTTTTGATTAACAGCCAGCTGCATGAAGAAGAGATGGGATGGAAGACTCTGCAGCTGTTCCAATCCATCATTCTTCAATGTGATGGGAAGCCAAAGCTGTACTGTAAAGGCATAAAATTAATAGCAAAAACTCCAGTGTTGCCTTATGTGTGGTGCAAAGCTATAATCTCCCAGCCAGTGTGGCTGCTGTAGTCCAAAAAGTAACTTTCCCAAGCTCTGGAATGAAGTCATGGTACTGGAGCCTTTCTTTTGAATAGCAGGCATAGATCTCATAGGAATGCCAACTGGATTTTTTTTTTCTGAGACTGATACCAATTTGAAATATGCATCATAGCACCTGAACAACATGGTAAAAATCTATGAGCTTGTGATCTGAAAAAGGGTAACCTTCTTCACATTCTGGTGAATATGCTTGCATATTATTTCAAGCCATTAATTATGGCTTATTATTATTGCCTTTGAGCAATTAAGTAAAGAATCTGTCCAATCTAATTCACACTGTGTCACATGGAGAGAACAAATATATGGCAGATGTCACAAGGAGAGAACAGATGTATGTCATGGAATGGTAATAGCAGACCCAACTCCTCCAGGTTAAGCAAACATTGGGTGAAAGAACATCTTGTACCTCTCTCATTCCTTGTTTTTAATTCCATCAAAAATGAGGCTTGTGGGTTTATTGCTTTCCTGATTTTTGAATGATTGAAATACTCTGCAGATCCACTAGAGGATATCCCATTCATACCATGATGAAAAATAACACAAAAAATGCAGAACATGTTTACTACACACACACACACACACACACACACACACACACGCACAGAGTATGTAAGTGAGTAATGACACAGTTCTCTTTAAAGGCTTAGCAAAAATGGTGAGGAGTATAGAAAGAAGGTTTTAAAAAAATACATATCCTCAAGAAGAACCTAATTTATTTATTTCATAGAATAACACATGATTTGCAAAGTCGTTTGAACAGCCGTTATGGTTCTAAATGGGATGGAGAGATGATATTTAAATACCAGTCTCTGGAGACATCTAGTGGAATACTAGAACACAGCAGTTTTCAGAGTGAAAAAAAATGGGACAATTTTTTTAAAATGTACTAAAGAATAATCTTGGGGTTATGCTATATTCTTGCTAATGCTATTGTAATGTTACTGACAATGGTTTTTAAAACAATCTTCTGGTGAACTCTTGTCAATATCATATTGTCCAGCACCCAGGAAGATGCCAGAGGAACAATATTAAATATCATCCAATGGAGCAAAATAGCTTCAACTGGCCCTCAGGCACTCAGTTTGAATGATGCAATACTTGAGGTAATTACAGGCATAACGCAGTTAACAAAGCTTCTGAAAAAGAGCCTCTTTTTACAAAGTCTTTTAATGCCTGCCCAGCCCCCCTCCCTTTCTTCCTTATTCTCTGTCTAGCTTGAAGCTTTTAGCAGGATCAGTTTGGAAAGCTGGTGAAGGAGGGCGGGAGAAACACTAACCTTTGTGTAGGGTCCAAGAAGCATGTGTGTTATAAGCAGTGCAATAAAGCTTGAGCAGGGAAAGGACAGGATCCAACTGTAGCAGCATGCTTCTGTACGACAGGATAGGTAAACAGCAGCTGCCTTTGGAATTCCTCACTGCAGAGCTTTCCAAACTTTTCATGTTGGTGACACACTTTTTAGACATGCATCATTTCGCGACACAGTAATTCAGTTTTACTAGCAAACCAGAGGTTAAACTAACCCTTTATAAGAGATATAGACACATACATAAATTATAATAACAAAATATATGGGGACACAATGTATCCCATGAAAACTTTTCATATATTTTTAAAAATATTAGATTTATAAATAATAACACACATTTCCAAGATTGTAGGTGACACACCTACACACTTCAAGTGACACACTAATGCGTCACGACACACTGTTTGGAAAACCCTGTGTTACTGAGTGTGTGTGAACGGCAAAACAGAGAGACAAGGGGAGAGCAGATAAGCCTCACCAGCTACCCCCATGAAAAAAAACAAAGATCTATAAATCTGGCCTCCAAAATGGAAATTATTAGGTAAGGGATTCCAGAGAAAGAAAGAAAAAGTCTTCCATGGATGTGTTTTGGAAGAAGCCTTGAACTCATCTTAAAAGATTCCCTATGTTTTTGCTTACTCATGCAATACTTATCTGACCTGGTTGTTTCATTTCACGTGTGCACATCTTTATCTTTGAATAACAAGTCTGCTGAAACATGTTCAAGCGACTCTTCTTTCCATGTTATTTCTCTCTCTGCCACCAAAGTTTTTGTTAATGCCCAGGAATGCATCTACCTTGTTAACTGAAGTATACTTGTACTATTATTGATATTGGATTAAAGCCTATCCATCAAATGTCCCTACTTGACAGGGACCAGCCTAGTTAATCCTCCGTTGTCCCACTTTTTCATCTGCTTTTAGGATGTTTCCATTTCTCTCTCCTCTTTCCACTTTTTCCCTTTGTCCTCTGCTTATACCAGTTGCTGCAAACTGAATTTAAAAGGCAAAAGTAGTCTGCACACAGTTAACTCAGTGGGGGGTACTGCAGATCATTCAGTACTTGAAATTGATGTACATTTTATTAATCCTATTGACATTTATTGAGGAGGAGTCTTTACTGAATGAAAAGAGGTCTGCTCTGACAAGAATGAAATATTCTGTGTTGGCTAGGTTTGTGATTGAACGTCGCTTGGAGTGGCTTAACTGTTGTCATTTCTGCACTAGCCTGCTGTAGTGCTATTATTCCATTTTCAACACCCTATGGAATCCTGGGGTTTGCAGTTTAGGGAGGGGCTGGCCAGCCCCTCCCTAAACTGCAAACCCCAGGATTCCATAGGGTGTTGAAAATGGAATAATAGCACTACAGCAGGCTAGTGCAGAAATGGCCTGTGTTAGTATAACCGCAAATGGACCAGCTGCAATGACTCCTTGACATTAGGGATTAGTAAAATTAGTGAAAAAATGCAGTTCCCAATACTGTATCTTATCATTGTTTCACACACTGAGAAGCACTGATAGTCAAAGACTTAGGTGAAGTACTTCATGAGGTAACATCTCAATATGGCTTAGTCATGGACTTTTAAGAGAATTCAAGTTTTGGAGAGTTCAGATTTGGCAGGGAATAAGGGATATATTTCATGCTTGACAGAGTTTCTCATTTCCTTTGAGGATAAAGCCAACGAGATTAAAAGTAACATTAAGCAAACAATCATTGACTGTTTGGATTTATTACGTAGAAAATACATTCACTACGTTTATGAAGAAGAAACTGAGAAGTGTGGATGAGTGTAGAACCCATTTGCAACTGGTGAGACAAAGTTTTCTTTGTACAAAATGATCAACAGTTCATTGAACTGTCGTATGATAAAGCGTCAATAACAATTTTTTAAAGAAAAACTATTTGAAGCTTGACGTTCTGGCCACTGAGTATGCTGAGCTTGTAATGAAGCACTCAGTGCTGCTGTATCTCTTTATGAAAGACCTTTTCCAGCTATAACTGCAATGAAAATGAAACACAAAAGCTAGCTATATGCCCATAATGCTCCGAGATGTTTTACAACCATAAAGCCCTGCATTGACCTACTTCTTGGAAAACTGCAAGCTTAACTGTTACAGTGATCCTTGTGAAAACTGACTTTATTGTTTATTAAGAACATTCTTAGAATGCTATGTATAACCCCACTTGTGTAACTGTATACTTTTACAATAAAAAACCTGTATATTTTTTAAATTTATAGACAAATGAAGCAGCTGATCTGATCTTGAAACAAATCATCTGACCTTCAAATCAGATGGTTTGTGTTTTTACTTTCCCATAGACAAAATAGTGAGTAAGTTTGTACATATTACATAGGACAATAAATTGGTGGGTCACCATATCAAGCAACTTTGAATTTGTGGGTTACCATACAAAGAAAGTGGGAACTGCAGACCAATGTGATTGAAACCCAAGCAAGGCATCCATGAGGAACATGATGGGAGGTATCAGCATAAATCAGGATGCTGAACTATAAACAAGCTGGGGGAAGAAGGGACCCTCCCTGCAAAATCCCAGCTAATTGAGGACTAAACATACTCAGTGCCTTCAAGGAGTTACAGAACATTCTGTCAGTTGGGCAAGCAAAATGGAAAACCAGGGGAAGCGAAGTGGAATGGCCTGCTTGAATCTGTTGTAACTTACACAGCCTCTCAAAAGAATCCTGAGCTAGCTTTCCACATAGAAGAGGGGGCTAACTAGTCTTTGGACATCTGCTCTGCTCTCTTCCCCTTTTGCTGGTCAGGGGAGCATGGCCTCTTAAACAGGAACATTGCTATTAGGACACACAGATGCATTTCATTATTTTGTTGCAGATCGCTCTTCCTCTGGATAGATAGCATGATTAATTTACCTTCTACTCCATTTCCCCAGAAGTACTAAGTATTGTAGGAGATGTTCCAATCACTTGTAAACCAAGGCTTCCAGAAGACCTCTAGCAAAAAGCAATTAGGCTACATGACTAGAAGCTGTGAAACAACTTAGTGCAGCCCAAGCCTGGCTAAGGTCTGTTGTTATTATCAGTTAGCCGTCCATCACATCTACGGCCATTTCCGCCCTACACTATTAAAGTGCTATTATTCCACTGTCAACCTCCTGTGCAATCCTGGGGTTTGTAGATTAGGGAGGAGCATTTAGAGTTCTCAGCCAGAGAGCTCTTTGGCCTCAGGAAACTACAAATCCCAGAATTCCACAGGATGTTGAAAGTGGAATAATAGCACTATAATTGTGTAGGGCAGAAATGGCCTCAGTTAACAGGACCATATTATATTGATTCCAGTGGTGGCCAGAAGCCATGTCATGGATGGATGAATCTGCTCTGGGTTGTATTCTGAACTTTAAAGGAGCTATCCAAGAATTTGTTTATCTGTTTAGTTTGGATGTTTATTTCAGGTACTAAACCTTACCCATTTAAAAAGGAGTCTGTCTCCACCCCTATCTTTTATACTGAGGAACTGAGAGTTCTTGACAGCTACTTCTGGATTCTGGCTGGGGTCATATTGATCAACTTCTGGTCACCCAAGTTATGGTGCTCATTAAATCAAACAGACCAGGTTAACATCAACACTCTACTTAAATATTTTCAAGTTCCAGGATAATTGCATGTGAACAAACGGACCCCTCTGTAACTCTTTGAGGCTATTTATTATAAATATACATCAAGATAAATATACATATCCATTTCCCTCAGGGAGAAACACAGACATAGCTACGTCTGGGTACTTCAGCTTCATTACATTCTATAACATTAGCCATCAAGATGTTCATCAGGACATTTCATCTTAACGTGTAACATGACAAAATAAATGTAACATAACAAAATGCATAACATGACAAAATACCATTTCATTTATGGCATTTAAGGGTTAATCCCCTTAAGCAATTCTTGAACAAATCTTAACTATACCCACACACCTATTCTAGTCTTGCCATTATGAATCAGCCCTTTAGGGCAGCCTGAATTTTGTGGCTCTGACTTAGCTCTTTTATTCTCTCCTTTCATCCATGCAACACATTGACTATCCAATCAGAATTTATACTTTATGTTTGATATACTAGAGCTATTTGTCTTGTGCATACCACACTTTTAGAATTCTCTACAATTCATCAAGTGTCATCTAATGCACCAATTCACAGGGACCATTTCTACAGTAGACTATTATAGTGATATTATACGACTTTCAACATCCTATGTAATCCTGGGGTTTGCAGTTTAGGGAGCGGCTGGCCAGCCCCTCCATAAACTGCAAACCCCAGGATTCCATAGGATGTTGAAAGTCGTATAATAGTGCTATAGCAGTCTACTGAAGAAATGGCCAGGGTTACCTTTGTTACCTTGTGGTTGTTGCCAACTGAAATTTATCCAGTCTGTAACACCATAAAATAAAATCAACCTCTTGGATAAGTCCTTTGTAGTTTGGAAAAAAACCTGGATTAGATCCTCTGCAACCTGAATATGGAAGTCACCAGCTGCCTCTAATTGGTTCTCAAAGGGTTAGGCGGGCTATCTCCTAGCTGAAAAGCACAATTAAATCTTCTGGTGCCTGCTTCCAAAGCCTCAAACACTATGGGAGCCAAACACCTGAAGGGATGTGTTACTGCCCTGGCTAGTCCGAGCTTTGGGAATAGTAAAGATATCCTCTTGATATCATAATTCGGCTTCACTTCTCTATTCCTCTCCACGTGCTTGCGAGGCCACCGGACAAGCACGTAAACAAGCTCGGCCGTTAATTGCCGTAATATTCAAACAACAATACAGGCAGGCCAGAAATAGCTGACTCACTGCTTTAGGAGACCTCCAGGCAAGTACTCTAATTAGGTATGCACGCTACTTGCAAAAGAGCCTCTGCCCCACGATGGCAACTTGATGGGTTAATTATACAATACCCAAGTACTCTGCGTTTGCATACTGGCTACTCTATTGGGAACCGCTACGATAACTCAGTCATTCAGATTCTGACCTTTCGGAGGCTTTGTCTCCAACTCCAAATCTATTGTTTTTTCCCCAAGTACAGCATAGCCTGCAGTCACAATTCTCCTGATAAAAACCCTTGATTCCGAGACCTTCCTCGAATCACTCCCGAGTTTCATCCCGCTTTGCTGCCGCTTTGCTTGGCCAGCCTCCCCTCAGCTCCACGTGCTGAGTTACATCGCACCCCAGCCTCGCTCTCTATTTTTCTGGGCTTCAGGACAAGTGAAGTATCACCCAAACCAGCAATCCCTCTAAAAATCCCTCTATACCACTCCAACCTTTATCTTCTTTAGTTATCTTGTATGAGTGTGTCGCATACACTGTTTTGCTTGTGTTTAATAAACATCAGTTATTGTTTCAACTTTTGTGTGCTACTTGACTCGACCCGACCCCGCAGACATAGGGTTCAAGATATCGCTACGTTACCCTGCCTCTCGTAACACTAAGCAGTACTCTGAGCCAATTTTCCCCAACTTTAGTTGAGCACATTTTAGTGTCCCTCCCGGGACCCCCAGTATACAGGGTAACAGATGTCTTACCTCATATCAAACTGTGGGGGTCAAGATTGTTGGGTAAGCTCTTAGCTGGAGCTTATTATCAGGGAAAGCAATCTGTGTAGGAATTAAGTAGAGGGCCTTCTCTCTATGTGTGTTTCTATATGTTACTAGATTTTTATCCCATTTTTCTCTCCAAAAGTGAGATTCAAGGCAGGGAACAATCAAATAAATAAAACAATTATAGATCAACAAACAAACAATGTTAAATATAATTACATACATTTTTAAAGAAAGTCTGCACATGCACACATAGGTGTGGGTACAAACACACACACATTGACTAAAAGTTCCCCTTACACCAATTCAGGAAAACTGCCAAATGTTCCCTGATTAAAAAGATCTTTGCTTGCCATTGGAGGGGTAACAGGAGAGGGACTAGGCTTGGGAAAGGAATCCCTCATTTTTGGAAAATCCTCCCAATGCTGTTTTGATTGGTGCCAATCTTGTTATCATTTTGGCACCAGCTTAAAAGTTCTTTCTTTTAAATCCTCATCTGAATGTGTTACATTGACATCTGTTGTAGTATGTGCTGCTTTTTATGTCTCTGCTATGTTTTTGTTGTACATTTATTTTACATTTTTATTGTATTATATTCATGGCATATTTTGGTTTTATGCCTCTTATTCACTACCATGGAATCTAGGATGTAGGACAGGATTAAAAAATATTTTTGATTGGTAAAGGTACTGTTAAGATGAAGCTTTATGTGCACAGATGAACAAGATCAGCATTCATGTAGTTAGTTTTAAATAATGGACTACGAGGAAGGCCCTGGGGGTAGTAATTACCAGAACTTCAGTGTCTGAGGACAGGGGAGGTTTAAAAGTTTCCTCTCCTGCCACGGTTTTGAGGACACTCGCAAATGGCAGTCAGCCTTTGGGGGAAGTCCTTGACACAAGGCTTTTTCTTTCCTTTTCCCTAATGCTAATTGGCATGTGTGGACACAGTGAATTTCATTAAGAACCCATTTGAGCAGAAAAGAACTTAACCCCCCTCCCCACACTCCATATGCTTTGGTTCTATGATCAGTCACTTCCCCTTGCACATGCCTGCTGTCTGATTTTGCTAAATCCCACAACGTGATGGCTACTCATGTGATTAACATCATGTGTGTTAATCCCTTACGTGTGCTATTACTCCTTCCATGGAATTGCCACACGCACATAATGAAGTGCAAGATACTAAAGCCTGCTGTTACTGCTTTCAAAGTCATGCCAAGGATTTATTCCCACTGTCTTGACACTGTGCCATACCTAGAGAAGGTAGACAAGCTAGTATGAGGCTTAAAGTAGGAGAGTGGGAAGCATGTCCACTCGTTAACTATATAAGTGCCAGATTTACACACCAGTTTACACAAGTAAGCCACAGCTTATCCACAACCTAATTTTTTTTTAAAAATACAAATTACAATTTACTACATTTCTAGGTTTGCATAATTGTTAGGATAATCCACATTTTTGGTACTGCTTTAAGGACTCTTAAACATGGTATAGGCCTCAGGCCCTCGGTATTTGGCTTCTGATGGTGCTGTTCTCAATTTTTAGTGTTATCGTCTATGAGAGACAGAGAAAGCACATCCTTCATTTGAAGCCTGATCTAGATATTGCAAGTATGAAGTGAAACAGAGAGGCAATAATACATGATTTGACAACCACCTTTTTACCTGTGCCTGGAAAAATGCTGAAGTACTTAAACTGAAACCCTTCAAAAATTGCTGCTGAGAGACTAACTTTAGGCAAAACCCAGAATCATTTTGACTGTTTTCACTGAAGGAGCCAGAAACTGAGGAAATCTATGAAATGTTACAGGCTGCTTTCTGTTTCCATGGCAAACTGCTCTTAGAAACCTTATCACAGCATTGCGATGAGCATAGTTAAAGGAATCATAGCCATTGCTCATCATTTCTAGTTGTTAATAATGGACTACATGAGAAGACTTCATAGCGGCTGCTTCACATTGCTCCCTGTATTAATTATCATACAAATAATCGATATACATTGTACTTATATAAATTGATAATTAGTGATTCTGGCATAGCCTTCTCCAGTCTCCAGGGGTTGACTACAATATGCACAATTCCCAGCCATTAGGTCATTACTGGCTTTCTGTAGTGGTTTGAGTGTTGGATTATGACCCTGGTGATAATTCAATTCCAATTCAAGGTTCAATTCCCCGCCTGGCCATGGAAACCCACTGAGAGACCTTGGTTGTGTCACACTAAGCCATGGAAAACCCTGTGATAATGTTATCAGCCCACACACCTCTCAGATCTGATATGGTTTAATTGGCAAAGTATAATATAATTGGCAAATATATTAATTGGCTTTGATATAAAATGGACGCTGCTGTGACTGTAAGGCCAGAGTGGGCAGAGGAAAAACACTGGCTGAACGTGTGTGCTGCAAAGTAGGTGAGAAGATCCCTTCCGGGCATAGCCAGGTCATTATCAGGACAATCACCAGGTAACTCCAGAGATAATAGGTTTAAACCAAGCTGTAATGTCTCTATTGTCAGACAATAGTGATGGGAAGTTCCCACCAAACCACTGATTGTTTCAGACCTCCTTCCTATTACTTGAACATCTCCCTCATTGTTCCCACACCTGTCCACTGATGCAGAGCTATTACAACAGCCATTAACTCTTTGTCACCTAACACTAAGACAATTAACACATTCTGGACACCATTGTCCACGCCGCAATATCCATTGTTTCCTCAGCCAGAGAACCATTTACATCCTTGCCCTCCAGGCAGATTTTGGGTATAAAACTCCTCAGTTTGGGGCAGTCAGATGTGGTATCTTGCTTGCTGAATGCCACACTGTCACACTGATTCTCGAATGAGTACTGTCCTTTGGCACAAGTCTAAACCACATTGCTGCTTTCTTCGGTGCTCTCCAAATCAGTAATTATTGCCCATTCCCTTAACTTTGCTACCAATAACTTTCCTCCCTTTTCCTAGAGATAGTCTTGTGTGAGTGTGCAAGTGCTGGGCTTTTGTGCGTACATGACTGGACTCTCTTTAATAAACCACATTTTAGCTTATTTTGGAATCTCTTGCTGGTTCTTTCCTGCAGAGTCCCTGTAAACATTGGTGGAAGATCTCATTAGGTTACCCTCCTCTCGCAGGCATCCTAATTGAGCTAATTAATTCCCCATCATCACATGGTGGTACTGGCATCGCAGGTGGATCCCTGAGTCACCCATGTTTTGAGGTAACAATTGGCTCACCTTAGGGTTGCCATAAGTCCGAAATAACTTGAAAGCATACAACAATAATAAACACAAGTCCATTAGCATGCTGTAAAGAAAAAAGTACAATATCCTTAATAGTGCAGAAAGACAGCTACAATTCCACTTATAATGTAGAGAAAGGGAATGCTTTATTCACACACTGTTGTTGTTGTTCCTCCTCCTCCTCCTCCTCCTCCTCCTCCTCTTCTTCTTCTTCTTCCTCCTCCTCCTCCTCCTCCTCCTCTTCTTCTTCTTCTTCTTGTATGTCTTCATATTATTGTGCTCCTATCTTAGAGCTTTCCTGGCAAGATTTATTCAGAGGAGATTTCCCTTAGCTTTCCTCTTATGCCAGTAAAGTGTGACTTGCCCAGGGTCACCTGGGGTTTTTCTGACTGATCAGGTATTCCAGCCCTGAGACCTTTTCACAGCTTACCCTTTCACGGACCTGGGTTGCAGTCTTCACGCAAGAAGCCTGGGGAGGAAGGCTCTTGCAAGCCTCCCGCTTGGGGTCTGCAACAGCGTCTTGGTTGTGCGAGCGCCCCGCCTGCGCCCCGCCCCTTCCTTCCACAGTGCAGCCTGGGAGTTGTAGGCTGCACTGGGGCAGGAAGCATGACCGGCGCGGCTAAGGTGGCTTTGCACAGCAGGTAAGTGCCCGCGAGGTGCCCGACCCATGTGTGACCACATGCCATTTTCAGCTAAAAGCCGAAAATAAAAAAATGCGTATGCGCTGCGCATGAGGCTCTTGAGCATCGCGTAAATGGGAGTGCATCATGCAGACCACTCCTCACATTTATGAGACGCTCAAGGGGCCCTTTTGCTTAAGAAACACAGTGCGAAAATCCTCAAGTCCTTGTTCAGCATTTAAAGTACCATATCACACTAGCTGTCTTTTATTCACATTGGGAGCCCCTAAGCAGAAGGCAACCAAAATGTACTCAAGGTATGACAGGATGTTTTTAATACATGCAGGAACACCATGGGAGCATGCAGAGAGAACAGGTCATTTTGTACATGTCTTGCTACGGTTTTGAACAGTTTGTGGCATTATGCTGTGCCATAAACAGAGATCAGTCTACACACATGAGGTTCAGTATAATGTCATTTTCTTCTCATCCAAGCCAAGACCTATTCTTGTACCACAAACATGTGATGTAAAGAGTCCACAAAAGCTTATGTCAAATAAATTGGCTAGCCTTTAAGGTGCCACAAGGATTTTTGTTATTTTTGACACTGCAAATGAACATGGCTACCCTTTAAGAACTTCTTCTCCATACGTTCCCTTCTATACTTGTGGGAGAAATATATATCTCCACGCTTCATTTCATTTTTTGGCTGTAATTTTCAGATGCCTTAAACACAACATCCTTCTACGGGGTTTAGGAAGAATTTGAAATATTAGATGACTGTTTTCCATCCAGTTTGGTTCTTGGAAAGGGCTATAGGTCTATAGTCAGAGAGAGCACATGCTTTGCAGGCAGAATGTCCCAAGTTCAACTGACATTGCTAGATAGACCTGGGAATGACTCCTGTCTGAAATCTTGGAGTATATCACAACATAGTTACTTCAGTTTCATACCAGTTTAAGTCACGTGAGTGAATCCTGGGATCTGTAGTCTGGTGATAGAATTGTTTGTACACAGGCATTTAATACCTGCAGCAAAGAATACTAAATCTTTCAGCAAGTCCCAGGATTCTGTATTTGGGAGCCATGTCAGTTAAGGTGATATAAAGTGATGTAACTGGGTAGTGCTAATTTGTGTTTGAATAGCTGCTGCCAGGCGATAACTGAGCTAGATGCATCAGTGTTATGAATTAGCATAAGACAGTATCCTCTGTTTCTTCTCTGTTGCAGGTTATGGTCAAAACAATAATCGTGCTAGTTTTAACCAGGGACTTTGACAATCCCACAACATTTTTTATAGTAGGAATCAGCAGAAAGCAGATCGGGATCTACTCAAAGATCTCTGGGTGATTTGCAGCAGATTTCCAAGGGTTTCTGAGCACTTTAAATAGAGTAACACAGATCTCTCTTACTCCTGGCCTTGTGCTACTAGTTTATTTCTGAATCTCAGTGTTCTTCTTCTGTAAAATAGGTTACTTTTAGCCAGGACTTTGTTCAGATTTCCAAGGACTTAACAAAGTTGACAGTGTTATTTTAAAATTGCCTGCTTTGTTT
Organism: Cyclura pinguis; assembly: GCA_030412105.1. NCBI lineage: Eukaryota > Metazoa > Chordata > Lepidosauria > Squamata > Iguanidae > Cyclura > Cyclura pinguis. The sequence goes on along the minus strand of CM059602.1, from coordinate 67,591,957 downwards.
TTTTGAACTGATTATGGGGTGTTATGGTCATTATACATGCATTTTAAACTACCTAGATATTTTATTATTTCAAATAGTATAAAAAATATTATCATCTGTATTTGGCTTTGCGGGGGTGGAGGAGATGATGACTCTTAAGCTCACTGAGCTGGCTTTTGATTCTTCAAATGACTATCTGTTTTGTAGCCCCTGTGTTTTAGATTTCTTACATCTCTTGTCTCCTCAGAAACATAAATTGTCCAGAAATTCACCACAGGGCCATCAATGTCCTTGGCACCAGAGGACATCATCAATTAGCACACTGCATTTTTCATCCTAGGCCCTTTAAATTTTCTTATCAAAAAGGAGTACAAGCCCAGGATACCTTGCTGCTTGAAACAATGGCCCAATTCTGCTGCATTGTGGCCTTCCTGCACTTTTCAGCACCATTCAGTACCTTATGGTGCCACATGATGCATGGAGCTTCATCTGCTACTTGGCAGAATGAACCCTTCAAAAGAAGAGAGGTTGATGGAAACATGTAGGTCTTATTAATCAGTGGGCTGTGGTGTGTTACAGTCGCTGGTTGGGGATGAAGGAAAATGAGCTAGATGGAAATGGTTTTGTAAAGCAGGAGCAGTATCATTGCATCCTGTGCCTTCTCACCTCAATATTGAATCTACCTAACTTAGCTGCAGTCCAACATGCCTGAAAATTGTACCACATGGATGTATTGGAGGTGGATACATTCGATGTAAAATGGCAGAGCACTGCTTCATCTCGAATTCCTCCAAAATCTGGGTATAGTTCAAGTACACAGCATTTTCCTCTCCGCATGTTAACCCATGGGATGGAGGGGAGGTGCAGATGGTAACCTTTTTTTCCATGTTGAAATGCTGTCTGAAATATCAATATACCACATGGAAGTGTAGGTATGGTGGGGGGGAACAAAGGTACTGAAGCCCTCAAATGAAATCTCCCCCCCCCACACACACACACCAAATTTTTCCTTCAGTTCCAAAGTTTCTAGCATTGCAGAATGAGACACTGAAAATCATTCACGCCTAGAATTCTTGTACGTGCTGTGTTTGTATTCCTTTGGTAACTTTGCTTGTATCCTTTCTTCAGATACTTAAACTGTATTTTTAAGTGCTCAACTACTCAAAGGTTTTAAGTTACTGGATTGCTAGAAATTTGGGGACTGAAGGAAAATTTCTTGGGGGAGTAGAATTCTCAGGTAGGAGCAATGCCCTCCTTCTCCCCTCCCCTGTCATAGCCACACTCCTTACCCACATGATGACTTTGAACTAGCACAAAGTCCCTGCATTTATAAGGTTAAACTCATAATTTCTCTCTTTTAGGATTGGTCAAAAATTTATTGTCTTAAAAAGGATGCATTGTTCTAAGCAGTACTGGTCAAAAATATGTTGTCAGACTCTTGCCAAATTAGTTTAGGCCAGCCACCCTTTCTTTCAAGGTCAGGAACTAGCTTTGACGCTCTAGAAGGTCCCAGAGAACTAAACAATGACTTCATTTATTTCTTTTGTGTTCTGGGCTATCTGGCTTAACTGGAATAGATTAACAAACAGAAAGAGAAATCTAGCCACTTGTGAACTGGAATGACATCTTACGATAATTAATATCTGGAAGTGACAACTAGGATGACAAAAGTATGTGGATCATGAGGTACAGTTAAGGGTTACATGATGTAACAATAACAATTAATTAATAATACTCAAGCCCAATCATATGGATCATTCCAGGGACTCTATGAGAGCCATATAGGAGACAATTAAGACCTTAGCTATTGTCTGTGATAGAAAGAGACAGAAGAAAGAAAGCTGTGACAGAAGCATCTAATGTTTCATTGTTTTCTTTTAAAAAGTAACTCAGTGAAATTGGCACTCTCATATGGAAGACATCTTGTTAGTAACATATGCAAGTGTAATTTCACCTTATGCTTGCATATGTTTTGTAAATGGTTGAAGACCTTCCTCTTTGGCTCTCCACCTTAAGTCATTGAGATGTGTTTAAGATGTTGAGATGGGTAGCGACTGGTGGGGTGTTGGGGATTTTATGCCATGTATTGTTGTGGGTTTTTTTGTTTTAATGTCTTTGTCCCTGACTGTGTATGTTGTTGTTCCACCCTTTGGTGTAAAGGGTGTTATAAATAAATGTTATTTTTTTTATTGTTGTTGTTATATGTGTTTCTGTTGTTATGTTGTTGTTGTTGTTGTTACTGAGTTTGTTATTCCCTTCTTACCACAGCAACAACCAACAATCCCCCCGATGTACAGTTTACTGCAACAGCCCCTACCATCTGATAGCAATTCCATTGCTGGTGGAGAGCAGAGAGGATTAGAAAAGCATCTGGCTATAGCCAGAAGCAGACTGACGACATTAGCTTCTCAGATCTTTGGAGGACCCCAGCAGATCTTGGGGGAAAATGTCGTCAGTCTGTGTCTAGCTATGAGAATGAGTGAATTCCCCTTTCACTCCCTGCCAGCCACAGAAGAATGGCTCTGGGGAGAAGGGACATTAGAGCAACATGGTAAATGGAAAGAGTAACATAGCTCACATAACAGACTGTAACAGGAATAGTGTGCTGTTACAGAATCTTGACCATTGTTTCCTTATGTGCATAGAAATTTGTGGTTATTCACTGGTAAAGTAAATGAAGTCTGCTTTTGGAGCTTCTAACATAGTACAGTTCCTTCAGCCAGTCTCCATGTCACTAGCATAGCAGGCGTACAATTAGCCATCTTAAATTAAGTATGGTGGATTTTGTTTCTATCAGGTACCAGAGGAGTGAGCCAGCATGGTGTAGTAGTTTGAGCTTTGGACTACAACTTGAGGGATTGGAGTTTGATTCCAAACTCAGCCATGAAAACCCGCTGGGTGACTTGGGGGGTGTCACATACCCTCATTCCCCATGAGAGGTTTGCCTTAGGTTCTTTGTAAGTTGGAAATGATTTGAAGGCACACTAGAACAACAATAATCAAACAAACATTATACCATATGCTTCTCAAATTTAATTTTTATAACAAAACTATCAGCAGGTTAGGCGGAAGCTATGAGCTTTTTCCATTTGATATTCTTACCAGAGGGGTGTACAATTTTTTCCTATATCCTGGATTCTTCTCAGGCAAAGGTGTGCCAGCAAGTGTTTCCACTGTGACTGGAATTGCAGTATCCCAACATTTAACATACAACACTAAAGTTGCTGCAACCCATAACTTTCCTTGTTAAGGGTGCACACTGGCCATAATCTTACATAGTCGCACATGACATAGGAGTTCTGTATGCAGAACTGTGCTTCAGGTCCACTGTCACCAGTCCCATGATTCTCATGCAAGGAGATGGCAGTGGTAGCAGAAATGTGAGGAGAAGGCTGCTGGGCTAAAGTTGTCTATGCTTGAATGCCTAGCTTCCTGGAGGGGTCACAGAGCTAAAGTAGTGCTACAGGAGAGATGATTGTCCAAGCTACCTCTCCAATAATGTTTTGGCTTTATGAACTCCCATCCACCCCCAAGCCAGGCATTTGAGTAATGGGCTACTTAGAGCAAGTGGACTTGTCTTTCTGCTTCCTCTACCATCTTTTTATTTCCCTTCCATTCCATGGCTGTTTTTGTTACCTTTTTCTTCTTGCCATTATTATCAACACTGCCATCACCTCAACCATTGGTATAAGTACATTGGCAAAGGTTTAAGATCTCTGCTTATGTTTCTGGATCAAAAAAAAAAGTGATATCTAGACAAGCCTGGGCCCTTGCACTTTTTAAAAACTATGCATGGATTGAGCAAGAATGACTTGTAGAAAATAGATACATTTATCCAGTGTATTTTAAATTTGACACATTTCACATGCAGATGTGCTTTAAGAGTAATTATGTGCATGTACTGCAAAGTTGTTTTTGTATTTAATTTGCAGTCTACTTTGTCCCATGACTGGAACTTTGCTTTGTCCCATGACTGGGAGACAGGTCACAACGTGATTAAAAACATTTTTGTTAACTAAAAGCAAAAGGTCTGATATCCTACATTTAGCAAGCAAAGTGAGACACAATACCTACTCAGTTCTGTGTCCTTCCCACCCACCCACCCCTCACACAGGGCAGCTGCCAAACCTTGGGAGACACTACTGTTCCTGCTTACTGGTGGAGAAGCAAGAGAAAAAGCAATTCAGACAGTGGAGAAACAACTGACCTTAGCTCAGAGGGGAAAGAAATGAGGTTGCACTCACAGATGGAATGGCCCTCACAGTTTTCCTTCCCTTCAAAGCCCAGAACAGCTTCCATGTTCATTATCTGAATTGCTTATCTCCTCCAGCTGCTTCCCACTGATAAACAGCAACAACTGCCAGTGCTCCATGTAGGGCTTGACAGCTGCTCGAGGGTAGTTTTGCATAGAATGCAAGGAGCTAGAGAATAGCACTCTTTCTCTGTCAAAAAGAAACATATGTGCACATAAGCCACAGCTATGCACTTTAATGTGACTAACAGGGTGCAGCTCAGTAAGTTATAATACTAAACACAATTAAGCCGATCATCATATTAAAGCAACAGTTAAATTTAAAACAATTTGAAAGGATATTGGACACTCAGGAACATCAGGCAAAAATGCTTGTTGTACCATAGTTTCCTTCAGTGCACATAATCACCTCTTTGTTGATTCTTTTAGCTGTCACTCCTGTCAACAGGATGTGTTGGAAAGCACTGGTTATTTCCAAAGTGAATTCATGAGGCTGCATAACCGGCAAGTGAGGTATGATTCCTCTATCCTGACTGTGCCTTGACAGGGTGTAAAGAATGTTTGACTGCCCCAAATGTTTGTGTAATATTTATAACTCTGCAGATAATAACCAGAACTTTAACTAACGAGTGTCCCAAATTCAATTACTAGAAGGGACATGAGCAGAAGTCTCATGACCTGTGCTTGCTGTGGACAAAATCATACCAGTCCAGCACCAACATACCCAGCTATATATTCATTCTAAAGGTCTTCCTAGAGAGTGCACTGTTCACCAGTTGACTTCCTGCACAGCCTTTGTTACCATCTGCCCTCTGCATTTGGAAGAAAGATACCTCAGATCTTGACCATGCCGCATGCTCTGTCTTTTGCAGCTAGTGGCTTTCTGATGTATTACCAATTAGGAGTGGTCCAGGCCCTGAAGGAACTGGCACCTGAGATGATAAAATCATTATCCAGGATTTATGGTTCTTCTGGTGGAGCGCTTGTTGCTGCAGCAGTAACCTGTGACTGTGATTTAGGTAAGCCTTTGAGAGGTCTGGTTTATTCTGCAGAACAGGGGTAGTGGGCACATGTGGAGAGTTGAAGGACCATTTCAGAGTCCTGCCAAGCCTACATGGGTGGAAAGCAGACATGTTTCAAAAACTGGAAGTGACATCCCTCTCACTTCTGCTCACTGTTTTTGCTGTCGGGGTGATGTTATGGGGTAGAGGCATAGAAACAGTGATTGCCATCCAAACCTCACTCCTTCCATAGTTATTTTAGCTAAAAATTGTCTGAGACTGTAGCTGAATTTTTAAAAGTCTGAGATTTGTGGAGCAGTCCAGAGGGCCTGCAGGGCAGCTTGAGCGGCATTCAGGAGGCTCTAGGCTGCATGAATCGTGTGGGCTGTGTGATTCCCACTTCTGATGCAGACAGAGAAATAATCAGTGGATACTATTGCCCAGTGCATTTCCAGATTAGGGCTTTTGGATGGGTGGGTGGACTGGGTTTAATGCACACACACAGAATAACATGCATCCTACTTATGCAATATTTATAAGTCTACAGTAATCCCATATCTTTTAACACATACAGAGCTTTGTACTTAACCTCTTTCTCCCAAATAAAAAAATTTACATGCATTACTTCACAATGCTAACATAAACAGAAAAAATTTCATACCTTTGGTGACATAACTGTAAATTCCAGTTACTTTTATAGCTACGGTAATATGGCCTCACTAAAAGACAGAACAGGAATACCACATGATTCAAGCACTAATTACACTGTGCCTCAAGCTGCTACCTTGTGTTCTGTTCTAGGTGTTGATGTAACACTGAGCTTAAAGGAAGGAGATTGTCTGTTGTTCCAAAGAGCAGCAGCTTGTATTCACAGTTTTTTTCCTTTAAGTAGCTAAAAGTAATATTGTTGGAAAAAAATAGGTAACCATAATGGTAAGTAATTATCGGAGGTGGGAGCTTGGAATTAAAGTGAGTCATCCACTTTCATAGAGCTTAGGGGTGCAAAATCCTCATGAAAGTGGGAAAAAATGAATAAAAATAAAAATCATGAATTTTATTCTTTTTTTAACCTGAGAACACTTCTCTAGGATCTGTAGGTCCTCAGTTGCAATTCTACAATCAATTTCCAGTGGAAGTGGGCCATGGAGTCATGCTGGAAGACCTAGCAATGCCCAGAGAAGTGTTCTGTTTAGGAATCTTTAAGTCCTCCTCCACCTTTTCTTTTTTTCTGGCGGGGAGAAAAAGAGTAAGCTTTTTTAAAAAATAAATTAATTAAATAAGCAAAATAGTCCAGAAATAATGTCGGTGCTGAACTGTATAAATGTAGAATAACTTTTTTTCAAAAATAGTTAAAAAAAAACAGAAAGGAAAAAGGGAAAGAAAAAAAGAGGGAGAGTTCAACAACATCACATTTATTAACTGGCAACAAATATTCTTCCAAACTAAAGGAGAACATGAATCATGTGACAGTTATCCTCCATCATCCTACATACAGAAGTAACTAAAAGTTACAGTTACATTGTAACTGAAAAGAGTGGCATTTCCCCAGCTAAGTTGCAATTGCATTTCAACTTATTATCACTTTTATTGGTAGCAGGAATTAAATGCAGTTAGCTAGTTATTAGTGACTTATTAATGACTTTTTGGTACTTTTTTGGTGACTTTGACCATTTCTGCACCTTACCTTTTTCCATTGTCATCCCACTGTCATCCTGGCAGTGCCTTTGCCAGGATGGGAGCTTGTCCCCAACGCTCCCTCCACACCCAGCTGGCTGCCTGTGGATGAGAGCGTGAGTGACATGCTCCTTCCTTCCACAGTGCAGCCAGCCTCTCTCCCATGCTGCACTGGGGAAGAAAGCGCATAGATTGCTCTTCCTCCTGTTCTGCATGGCCGCCAGTGATGAAAGCGTTGCACGATCCTGGGCCATTAATGGGTTTTTTAAAAGTTAATGGTATATCCCACGATTGCAATGGTTGGGGATGTGTTGTCAGTGGAAATGCAACAATGTCGTTTGAAAGCACAACTCGTGGACCATTGCCAACACGCCCCCATCGCAGGACAGCAACACCATGTGGAAATGCTCCTAGTTATTGGTTACTTCTGAGCTCGTGGAGTATATCTGAGAAAGAAATATTGAAAGTTTGAAGCATATTACTGTCAAATCCTATTAATCGAATACGTTGCTTGGCCCACAGGTGTAGGAAAGTCACAGAGAGAACCCTTTTCCTTTTGCCTTGTTTGTAGGATCCAGAGAGAATCACCAACAAGAGCATTCTTGTCTGGTCACAGTAGGACACAGTTTTAAAAACAGATTCATAGATGCTTACCTGCTTAAGATGGAAAAACTATTTCTATTCATTTATCACATAAATAAGAGTGTATTTAAGCATTCCCTTGTAATTTTATATTTTTAGGAAAAAAATCAAAACAGATTCTTTGGGCAGTCTAAAAGATAACCTCTTGCCATATGTGTCTATTTGGGCCCTAAGATCAACAGCTGAGGCTCTGCTCTGACAATCTGGCTGGCCTCTCTGACATATTGAGCATGGCCACAATGCTTGCTTTAAAGAGCCATTCAAGATATGCACTTGGACATCTTTTCTACAAAATTTAGCATATTTGATCTATTTGTTTGATCATATTTAACTGTTTTTACACTACATTTCAGAGTGAGTGGTCATTCAGAACAGGATCTCCACAGATGAAATGTTTTTATCAGTATATGTTGCATATCATCTAGTGAAAAAAATCAGTGACATTGAAGTAATACTAATTTTTCTAGTTATGGAATACTTTAAACACACACTATACAGGAGACTGTAGTATTTCTGTACCAAGGATTGCTGAATTAACCTCTTGATTCTTCCCCCCCCAGATGTTTTTAAAGATTATCTCTTCAAAGCTGTGAAAAATTGCAGAAGGTCCTTTTTGGGTCCTTTTTCTCCATCTGCTGGGTTATTACAGATATTAAAGGATGTGTTGATCAAATTTCTGCCAGAGAATTCTCACCAGAAGGCTTCAGGGAAACTCTACATTTCTGTCACACGTGTGTCAAACATGCAAAATGTCATGATCTCAGAATACAGCTCAAAGGAAGACCTAATTGAGGTAAAATGTGGTAGGTTCTGGAGTGGAAATAACTATCCTTCCATTTCAGCTACACCAAAGTCATTGCAGGTATTAATGCATGGATTCTGGTGATACAAGCCAGAAACTATCAACATTCATTCTTTGCTGTAAGCATTTGATTAACCTTCACTGTAATGTAATGTTTGTATTCTGGTTTCAGGGTAGAAATCTTTTCATCAGAAAAAATATAACAGTTGTGGCTCAGTTGGAAAAATATCTCTCTAGTTTAACTCTAGCCGCTAAATTTATAGGTTAGAGAGAGTTTGAATAATGCAATTATACATTTCACAAGATCTGTTTGATTTAAATAGCTTATATTTACCCCCTGTTTTTCCCAGGCTCTCCTCTGCAGCTGTTTTATTCCAGGGTATGGTGGTTTTATTCCACCCACCTACCATGGTGTGGTGAGTGAGAGCTTTTCATGGACTATTTTGGGTATCAGAAAATGTAGATTCTGGCTAGATATACAGGGAGGGACAAATCTGTCAATCTTGGTTTCCCTCAGTTTTTCATTTTTCCACTCTTTAACTTCATTATGATTATTTGTGTGTGTGTGTGTGTGTGTGTGTCAGTTTGTGCAATTTAAAAAATGCTATGGAAATTCCTGTATATTTTTGTACAATTTTAAGATAATTTTTGCAAGTAGTTTCCCATAACATCATGCATTGTTGTACACCACTAAGATACATGTTTCTGTGCAGATTCCCCTAACATGTGAAGTTTTGTACATGTTGATTGGCGAACTGTATTGCAAAATTCAAAGAAATGCAAATACCGAATGTTAACCCTGCTTCTGTTGGGAGTGGCAACCTTTGCATGCTTAATTAACTGGCTAGTTTGTTTGCATGTTTATTGTAGGCATAGAGAGGCAGCCTACAGAAAACTTCCTGTTTGTTTTGGTCAACACCTCTTCCTCCAGCACGTACACATTCTTTGGTCTTAAAAAGGTTCTCTTGCCATTTACTCCTTCCTTTTGTCTTCGCCTTTTGTCCTGAAAGCATGCCCTGAGATCTCCTAACAGGGATTATTTTCAGCAAGCATGTGAGTGCTTAATTTTCTTCCTACCTTCTTCAAGAATTGAACCTGTGTAGACTATGCACAAGATTTTGTGAGTAAATTCTTTTATATTTTTAACCAAATTGTTTTTTGTGTTTATTTTGAGCTAGGTTAAGTGTGTTTGAGGTGGAGTGATAGAAGTGGGACTAGTAATCTGTTCAACTTCTGTTTTTGTGCAATTACTAAGATACTCTGCTGATTGAGAGTCTCATTACCAAAAATCTCTCAATTCCCCAACAGCTTCTATTCAGATATTGGTTCAGAAAATATGGATTAGGTAGGTTTGCATTAAAATTTTAAGTTCATGGGTTTCTCCCTTATCCCCACGAAGCCAAAATTTGTCAGAAGTGTGTTTGCTCCTCTCCGTCTAGACTGTTGGAGAACGTCTACCTTCTAAAGAATGTTAAGTGAACACACACACACACACACACAAGTCAACTTCATAGCTTATAAAATAGCATGGGGAATTTGCAGGGGTTATATAGCAATTTCCAGGTTGTAAAGAAATACTTGTGTACTGCTTTCCCTATTGCTCAATTTTTTTTTATCAAATGTTGGAGGTGGGGAGATGTTTGTGCAATGGCCACACATGTTTGGAGAGGTACAGATTTCCCACAAGGTAATCCTGCATAGAAAGCACTACAGTAATGTGGTCTGGTTTTTCCAGTGAGCATGGATAACAATCTGTCCAGGAGGGGTTACAGCAGTCTTAGCTAATGAAAGACACTTGATACCAGAGATGTCACTTGGATATTCACAGAGTTGGGCAAATCTTATAAAACAGATTGATTTGTATATTTCCCCTTTTTTGTGTGCTAGCGATACATGGATGGAGGCTTCACAAACATGCAACCCTGTCATGATGTAGAGGGAGTGATTTCAATATCCCCCTTTACAGGAGAGATTGACATTTGTCCCAGAGATTGCCCAGCTGTTTTCAACATGGCAAAAGTCTTTGGCACCACCTTCCAGCTTTCCATGGAGAATCTTACCAGGGGAATTGATGCATGCTTTCCACCAACAATCTCGGTAAGAAATTTTAGGTATAAAGTGTCTCAATGCAAGTCCTGGGAGTGTTAGAAGGGATCAAAAGTGATGACTAGGGAGGGAATTTTCCAGCAGTCTGGTAATCTACTGCCCACAGCTATTCCAGCAACATGTGCGAGGAGCCTTACAAAACAATGGAGAATAAAATCCATTAAAGGATATAAGTAGAGTTCCATTCCTTGAATTATTGAACCTTCTCTTTTCTACAGGTGATGGATCGGTACCATTCACTGGGCTATAAGAATGCTGTCTCCTTCTTACTCATGATTAGTAAGTATGTTCTGAACAATATTGCCGTGTAGCAGGAAGAATGCCATAGATTCACAGAGTCCACAGATCCCTCTGTAATTCAGGAGATCTTTCAGTGTCTTTCTCCTTTGCTCTGGACAGCAATTCTTTCTGTGGTGAATTGATCTTCTGACTACATCTCCATGGGCAGAAACAATAGCTTTGGTCATCATCTAAAAGTTTTTGCTTGTATCTTAAACCACCTGGGAAAAACTTCACCTTTGCTGAATAGGGCAGATAAACCATTTGTCCTGACCACAGAGACATCAGAAATTAAGGAAAATTTGGATTTGACCAAGTTTCATCTCAAAGTATCCTTCTTTTATTAGCCTGTTTTGCTATAGAGTTTGCTTCATCCTTGGGAGGGTGTGTGCCATGCCTCTCTTCCATCAAATGGAACAGATTCTCAATAGATGTCTGTTTTAATAGAAATTCACAATAAGAAGGACTGCATTTACTCCAGTGGAAGAAATGCTTGGGTATTATTGCATGAGAAGGCTTGACAAATCCTCAGCTCCTGGTCTGCATCATTACTATCTTTGTTATGCTCCATTTAGCTCAAAACCTTTTTAAATGCAGTATATTGTTAGCATGTGTAAATTTGTTAAGCATATTTGCAAAACTGTATAACCCTCTGGAGTCACAGAATGGATAGATACCATATAAATTCACCCTAGCTTGGAGATAGACATCAATGATAAGTGGCTTGAGAGTTCAGATAGTTATTCTAAACATGGAATTCTGGCTGCCCTTTCTGTCACTATCACATAACGACATCTGAAACATCAGTTACAATCCTAACACCATAACATTGTTTTCAGTGGATATCCAACAGAGCATAACCAGACCACATGAGAATCAGTTGCAGCTGTTCAACTCAACCAATCCAAAAGATATAAGATTCCTAGTAATTTGTTCCTATTCATTGTTTGCTGAATTCTACCGTTATACAACACGTCCTCCTTTGCACTGAATTCTGCACTCAGATATGTGTGTGTGTGTGTGTGTGTGTGTGAATTACTGACATTAACTTGATTTTTATAATTTTATGATAGCAGCACATTGGATTTTCAAGAACCACATAATTCAGTCTGTACTAAAACTAGCATGAGGCATATATTACTGTAACTTGTGGTTTCCTCCAAAGACTCCCGAGAACTGTAGAAAATGCTGAGAAATATTATCTGATTTCTGTGTCTGCATTCATTAGAAATTATAGATTTTATACTATGAGTGCTGTGTTTCACAAGAAACTGGATAATGTGGTAGCTTGTGTCTTGCACACATATACCTTCCTTATTCAATTTGGGGCAAGGTTCTGGAGTATGTGGTGGCCCCATAGCTCCAGGGATTTCTGGATGAAATGGATTATCTAGATCCATTTCAATCTGGCTTCAAGCCTGGCTATAGGACTGAGACAGCTTTAGTTGCTTTGGTGGATGAGCTACACAGGGAACTGGAGAGGGGGAGTATGTCCCTACCCTGGTTCTACTAGACCTCTCAGTTGCTTTTGATAACATCAACCATGGTATCCTTCTGGGATACCTCTCTGGAATGGGAATTTGGGGCACTGTTTTACAGTGGTTCTAGTCCTTGGTGGGGAGAACTCAGAGGGCAGTGCTGTGGGATTCCTGCTCTACCCAGGCTGCTGGCCTTCAGGGTTCACTTTTGTCCCTTGTGCTGTTTAACATCTACATGAAACTACTGGGGGATGTCATCCAGAGTTTTGGAGTTCAGTGTCACCAGTATATTTTTTTTTCTTTCTGTCTAACTCCAAAAAAGCTGTTTCAGTAGTAAATCAGTATATGTTGTCAAGAATAGACTGGATGAAGGCAAACAAATAGAAGGTGAGTCCAGGTAAGGGACAAGTGCCTCTGGTCAATCAGAAGGCAGAACAGGGAATAGATATCCAGCCTGTGCTGAATGGCGTTACACTCCCTGAAATTTCAGCTTCAAATTTCAAATGGGCGCCCTCTGATTTGAGCATGGAGGCCCAGGTTTCAGCAGTGGCTAGAAGAGCATTTGCACAGTTAACACTAGTGTGCCAGCGGTGGCCTTTCCTTGATGTGTCAGATCTGGCCAGAGTAACATATGCCTTGATTATGTCTTGATTGGATTACTGTAATGCGCTCTGTGTGGGTCTACCTTTGGAAACTTTTCAGAAACTTCAATAGATCTAAAATGCTATATCCAGACTATTCATGGGGCTGGTTACAGAAACGTGTAACTCCCTGTTGAAACAACTTCACTGGCTATCAGTCTCTTTCCAGGCAGAATTCAAAGCACTATCTCTTTGTACGAGCCTGATTGAGTTTTAAAATCTTCAGGGGAAGGCTTTCTCTCACTCCTACTACCATCTCAGGCGTGTTTGATGAGGATCTGGGAGAAAGTCTTCTCTGTGGCTGCTTCCAGATTGTGGAATTCCCTCCTGTGGGAAGTTTAGTTGACTCCCCCTCTCCTTTCCTGTTGCCAACAAGCTAAGATCTTAATCCAGCATGCCTTTGTTTTGAAATCTGTATAACAGAAAGTGTTTTGGTGGGGGTGTGGTTTTTTAAAATTTTTTTTTACTATGGTCTATGTTTTTATTTTGTTTTAATCTGCTTTTCACTGAAATGCTATTTATTATATACAGAATGTTTTAACTATATCCTGTGCTTTTAAATGTTGTAGGCTGCCTTGGATCCTGCATAGGTAGAAAAGCAGGATATAAATCAAATAAATCATTATCATCATCATCATCATGATATTTTTTGGGCAAATTTTGATTATGTTTTATTAAAAAGGGACATGATCTCAGACTACTACATGAGGGGCAGCTATATCTTTGAATACTGACACTGTTTTATCACCATAGGATTGAACTCATGACAGAAGATTGTGCGTGAACTTTGTCCTTCAGATTTGCAAAATTGATAGATGGAAAAAACTCTTCAGGATGTCTAGGACACACTGTTCAAGACTGCAGATATTCTTCACTTTCACTTTGGGGTCAAAAGAAACCATTATAAGAATGCCCACAGTGCAGAGAACAAGGTCTTACTACCAGTTTGAAAGCTGACTATCACTGATTTCTACAAGATTGCTGCTAAACAATATAGCGCTGGATGATCAACAGAGGGAGAGAATTTTGTTCAACTGTTTCTCCTCTGTGTTGCATGGTCAACTCTGGCAACATTTGAACAATAAGACCCAAACAACCAGCAGCTACATAAGTGCTCAGTATCATCCATGCCTCACTAGATGTATATATGACTATAGCTGCATAGTTTCTTGCATCTTTTCTCTGCTGTACCTGTAAATGAATTGTTTCACTCCTGTAGACACATGCAGAAATGAAGTCAAGTTTTCTAAACAGATCGTGTTTTGGAAATTTTGGATTGGTGTTGGCACCTTTGACCGTATTTTGATAGCGTCATCAATTCACCCAGAGGCTGACTTTGTGAATCAGAAAAGTTACTACTCAATTATCTTGAAAGGACTACTGATCTTTCTGGATGCTTAATTAATTCTGAGATGGGTTGGAGCAGCAAGAACCATAAGACCAGAATTCTGTCAGTGACACATATGCTTCACATGAGTATATGTGCTGTTCTGAATGGGACACAAGGGGCTATTCTCTTGTCTCTCTTGCACCCCATCCAAAAGCACACCTCCAGGCAGCCGCCAAGTGCCATGGGGCTGCTGTGAGAAGAGACAAAGGCAACTGGACAGCAGGGCTAGCTCTGTACCCTGCCTTGAGCCTTGGGGAGAGACGAGTAAGAACGGAAAAAAAATGGTAGTGGTGGTTATATCAGTTGCAGTTCACTACTGGAAAAAAAAGTGAGTTGTTGCTCTTTTTTTAAGGCAACTTCTTGTTACTCAGCAATGCATTGGTAACACACTAATAATATGTTACCTGTTGCTTCTCTGTTACTTTTTAAAAAGAAATTTACTTAAAAACATGCAAAAAGTTATCCCAAAATCATGAAACATTTCCTTCAAACAACTAGAAGCCCCAGCTATATTCAAAATAACAGGTAAATGCTACATTTTTAAAAGCCCAGCCTACTTCTGCTGGTTAGCCAAGAAGTGGAGGCTGCTCCTTCCTTTTGTTTCTTCCTCATGTTTGCAACTACAGTCAGGTGGCCCCTGGTGCAGTTCCAAGGCTCCAGTCCCTTATCTGTAAGGGTGCATCCAGATGCAGTCCAGGGTTCCTTGCACACTTGGGGAGAGAGAACAGTTTCCATCCCAGTGTAAGGCCCACTGGTCTTCTCCTCAAGTGCTCAAGATGGGCAGAATGTGTCCAGAAACACTCGTGCATGCAGCCAGTCAGTGAATGGTAGAGAGGAGAACAGAGCTGCACCAGAAAATTTCCCAGCTGCTGTTGAGCACCCAGTGTTCAAGAGTTGCGGAGGGAGGTACTGGATCCAACATCCCAAAAGCACATATGTTGGCATAACCATGATTTATATTACAATATGTCACCAGAAAGATTCTAGTCAAACTGGGTCTCTCTTCCAATAAATACTGGAAAGTTTATGGTTAGAAACACAGGCCCAGTTTCAATATGATCAACAAAGGGGACTTGGAGCATTTTGAAATCGTGTTTATTTATATGCACACTGCTTGAGCAGTTTTAATGAAATATAACAAGATGCATAATGCCATAATGGTTCCACAGGAAAGCCAGTTCAGTCCGCTTCCCCAAATCCCAACCAGTTCTGAGCACTTCAGTTCTACAAAGAGAGAATACAAAGCACAGTATTGTTTGCTCTTGGTTGTGTAAATACATTGAGCTTTGGTATATGGCTGGAAGTCTGGAATCCAGTAGGTGCACTATACTAGAATAACTATGCTCCTGTAGGCAGTGATGCCCTGCAGGCAATAGGAGGGAAAAAACCACAGGTATACCAGCCCTGTGGGAAGGCAGAGCCATCACTGTCACTCTTGGAAAGGATGATTGCCAGCTGCCTCTGAGCAGTCTGTTTCTCCGGTACCTGGCTCTTGGGTGGCCAAGGTGTTCTGGGAAGACTGGTTTGGAAAATCACCTGCCCCATGGCAGAGTTTTGTCATGAAATATTGCTCTGAATGTTTGAATACAACAGTTTTCCATATTTCCCATATGATTTGTCATTTTGATCTAAGTGAAAGATGTTGTGGTACACTCAAACGTATGAACATCCTTGTGAAATAATACATATATTTCTAACGCTGTTTGCATTATCAGAAATCAAAGAAGGGGGGGAAGGTCTTTCCATTTCAAATCTGATTTTTGCTCTAATTGTATTCTTTGTACTTTGATTTTTTTACAATGTACCACTTTGTAACCATTTGCCTCAAAGTAATTATTGTGATCAGTTCATAATGCACCGTTGATATTTTGCAACAATTCCTTATTTGTATACTAAAAAGCACAGCTTTTATTGGAAACCTTCAAAATACCTGCAGTAATACATAATTACTGTCACATGAATAGTTCTCTCTCAAAGTTTATTATATGCCCTGCTGAAAAGGTTTAAACCTGAAACGAACCAATCTGTCTTGTGACAAACTGTACAATATTCTCTCTCTCTTGCTCTCTCTCTCAATCTTATACGCATACACAAGCATTCTAGGTGCCGTACACGTCCTTCTCGGGATAAAGTATATTACAGCTGGAGCTGTTGTTGAAGGACAACGAAAGAAAACAAAAGGGGAGTGTTTAGGTATATAGACACAATTTAACATGTTTTCTGTAGTATTTACTGTCAAATATTGATATGTGCCAATACAAAGTTGTGATACTGTTAACTATGGAAAACAGATGTGAAACTGCTAGAGCAAAGCTACAATGTTATGCACGCTTACCTGGGAGAAGTGCCACTGAAGACTTATTTCTGAATAAACAGACATAGGGCTGCACCATCAGTTTGATTTCTTTGAACCTCTTGTAACCTTTATGCATAAAGGCCTCAACTTTGGCAACACAATTCTATGCATGTTTACCTGAAAGTAAGTATTACTAAATTCCATGTGGCTTGCTCCAGGTAAGTTGCACAGGTTTCAAGCCTCAGATTAGCTACAAACTTTAAGATGCAAAGGCATCTATAAGATGTGTATATGTTATCCTAATATCCTATAAAATATACCTTATAACAGCCTGCAAAGCATGCATCTACTAGCACAGTAACCATCATGGACAGAACTGTCAGTGGAGGATCCTGGCAAGAGAACTGCTATTATTTGCTGAAGGACTGCTGAAGAAGGAATATTTATTGCTTCATTACCATTCTGTGTAAAGGAGGAGAAAATCAGCTTTTGAGAGTTCCGTTAAGTATTTTGAAACAAGAAACAGCCCAAAGGCTTAACTTTGACCTGTCCTATAATAAGGGAAGCACAAGTACTGCGATAGCACAGGCTGGAATCCTACTGATGTTGTATGTAGGTATAACCTCCCTGTGTATATGTTTTTGTATTTGGTGCATAAAAAGGTAATCAGTACCTTTTTGTGCAATGAGCTCTCCCCCATGCAACCAATCTTTTCAACACTGGAGCATGCCACCACAGCTGATTAGTGGCCAGGAGAGCAAGGGCACCCATAGAGCATCTGGCTGTGGTTCTCCAGCCAGGTGAAGAGTATACTCACATTTTCATCTCTTCACTGGAGATGAAGCGTACTCATGTTTTCACTGAGTACTCTACACAGCTGGGCAGTTGCATAGGGATGTGGGGGCAGTTCACCCTGGGTGGCAATGTTCTTGGGGCGTCTCAGCCTGTAGCCACGCCCCTGAGTGCCCTGGCCACGCCCCCAAGCACCGCAGCCACGCCCCCACGCACAGTGGCCATGCCCCTCGCACTGTAGCCCTGCGCCCTCCCCCCCCCAAACTCCAGGCTCAGCCACTGCATCTGGGAGTATGCTGTCTTCTCCCAGCTGTAGAACTGCAGCTAGATACTGTCCAGGTGCAACCTGCCCTCTCCTAGATATTGCCAAGAGAGGTAGACTATCCGAATTGATCCATGATCCAAACCCTCATCCAGTAAACAGAAGATCAGGGATTCGTACATTGAAAATGAAATGCCTGGCCATGACAACAGTGACTTTGAACAGCATTTGATCTGTAAAGCAATGGCAGTATTACTAGACTTTATATTCCAGTGTATGTGTTCATAGCAGTTGCCCATATAAACAGAAAAATACTTCTTTTTTCTTCATACTTACCTTTCAGATATGAATGATTTAAATCAAGCAATGAAGATAAAAATTGCAAATGAGGGTAAAAAAAAATACTCTTGACTCTGAGCCCATTCATGGCCAAACACTTGTGATGTCAGATACTATTTGTAATAATTTGGGGAAGGGAAGAGGGAAACTCTCCAACATAATTTTGACAAGCAGCGCAGCTTTCATTGATGAAGACAGAATGGCTGAATACTCTTTTCAGGAGTTTCAGTTCCTTCTGTTCCTGAAATTTTTTTAGGTTTTTGTCTGCAACAATATGCGTTTCTTAACAGTTTGCCCTGGCAGTATTTGACAAAGAATCGCTTTTGGGCCTTCTGAATTGTCTTCCAGTCCAGATTATCTTTTCAAAAACTTCCACCGCTGTTCTAGTCTTTAGAGGAAAAAAACACAGGAAAAATCACAGATGCTATAGGCAAAGGAAAACTGAGAAATATAATATATTACAATCTTCAGAGACCGGACAAAAACATATATCTCATCCCATCTGAGTTTAAAAGGTCATATGTGTATCTGTATGATTCAAGGCAGTCTTTCTTAAAGCTTAAAAATGTCTGCATTCAGTAAATTTCAAAGAGATGGCCATGTTTTTCTGTATTGCAGCAAAGTAACAAGGGTCATGCAGCATCAAGACTCCAAGCATCTAAGTGCAGATTAACTCATTCAGACTGAACAAAATATTCCAGCCTCCACCCTTAAAAAACTACCAGCTTCCTTACTTAATGTCTACCTACTGTTACATTTTTAGTACATGAAGAATCTAATTCAGTTTAAGGAAGCTTGCTATGTAGACCTTTGTTTTTTAAAGGCAAGACTGCAGGTATTTTAATTCTGCAGCAGGCCATCACTATGTAATGGTTTCAAGTGTTGGTCTCAGACATTGGGAGACCAGGGTTTGAATCCTCACTCAGTCATGGAAATCTACTGGTAAGCCTGGGCAAATCACACTCTCTCAACCTCAGAGGAAGGCAAGGGCAAACCCCACTGAACAAATTCTGCCAAGAAATCCCCATCATAGGTTCCCCTTATGGTCTCCATAAGTCAGAAATGACTTGAAGGCACACAACAACCTCCAGGAAATAGTTACATTTCTTATCAATCCTGCTGCTAATTTATAGTTGAAGCCATGAGATACTACATCAAAAGAATCTCAGATTGAATGTTTTTACCTTTTATAGAAAGACCACGCCACTCGTGTTGGACTTGTCAAATGATGTAGTATGAATCCAACTACTGAGCTTAACAATCCACACCTTTTCTGCATTTTCAGGACAGCAGAAGCTACAAGCAGAATCCAGCAGAGGTGGAGAGAAAATAGTAAAATTAATCATTTTTTTAAAAAACCAATAGATTCACATCTCAACCCACCAAAAATAATATCCTACAAAATCTTCCTCTAGCTACAGCCTTGAAAAGGTCTAAGAAATCCCGCATTCCAACTCCTCTCATTCCAAATTGGGTTTGGTAGCTCTAAAACCAGCAAACTTCTCCCATATATATCAAGAAATATTAACACAGGAAAGGCAGGAGGAAACAATTAAGTCAGCTATGATTTTGTGGGCTCAGAATATTGGACATTCAATCCAGTTAGATTCATGGGAACAGAGCTGGAAAAGGACACAAAAATTTACAATGGCTCAGAACTTAAAAGAAAATTATTTTAAGCTGTTTCATAGATGGTACATGACACCAGATAAGTTAAAAAAGATTTACAATACAGGTACTGGTCTGTGTTGGAAATGTCAGAAAGAGGTCGGAACGATATTTCATATGTGGTGGACATGTCCTATGGCTAAGAAATATTGGAGTGAAATACATAACAAAATGTGTGTGGTATTGAAGATTCAATTTGCTAAGACACCTGAATTGTACTTGTTGAATATGACAAATATATTTGAAGGTACTGATGTAAAGAGACATTGGAGAATAATACTGTATATGATAACAACAGCTCGAATAGAATACGCAAAGCTTTGGAAAACTCAGCAAATACCCACAATTGAACAATGGTGGGAAACATTTGTTGAAAACAGAAATGCTGATATAGTCTCCCAGAGATTAAAGTGTGGTGGGGTCAGTCTAGATGACCTCTAGGTATGGGGAAAACAGTTATTTCTTTCTGAGTTTGTAAAGAACTGTGGGAATGCAATGGAACCTTGAGAGCTTGAAATGTTGGCAGCTCGCCTCTGATTGGCAAGCTCGTTTCTGCTAGACCTTGATACATTAAGAATTGCAACATTAGAGAATGGTCTATTGTGCCCGTAGGAACCTTTGTATGTATCTGTTTCTTTTCTTGAACATGTGAGGACTGTACTGGAGAATGTATAAATTGCTGTGAATATGAAGAGGGGGGGCTCGGTTTCTTTTGGGAGATATCCCAACCGAGGCTTGCCGGCAAAATAAAATCTTTTTTCCTAACCGAAAGGGTCTTATCTCTGGTCGCTGCTTCATTTGGGGGCTCGTCCGGGATATGGGGCCTTTTGCCCTCTTGAGCGGCCACCGCCCCCGGGTCTCTTTGCCCCACCGATTGGGGACCTTGGGCGCCCCCGATGTTTAATCGGACGGTCCTCCTCGTGGGGGTGTTGAACCAGGGGAACGGTTTTGCCAGCCAGGAACCCAGGAACGGTTTGGAAAATTGATACAGACACGGCCATAGGTAAGTGTGTTAGTGCCTCCCCCTAAAGTGTGGGACACTGGGGAGAAGAGGGGCCTGATCAACCCCTTTCAGCTTTGCCCTAGTACCCCACTGCTGTTGTGGGTGAAGCCGCAGAGCTTTTGGTTAATTTTGGTTGTGGTATTGGAAGTGGGAGCTTTTGGTTAATTTTGGTCGTGGTATTGAAGGTGGGAGGTTGTGTGTTGGTGTGAATGTGTGCAAGGACGGTCGTGTGACGCCGCAGTTTCCAAGTCATACCGTTGAGTTTCCGGATGCTTGGGTCGGCGTGATTGAGTGTAGTCTCTCCCCCTTTGTGTCGATCCGTGGGACCCCTTACCCACGGGTCAACTCCCCTTTTCCTTCTGTGTGTTTGTCCACTTGGGGAGGAAATGGGAGGGAGCAGCAGCCAACAGACACTGCTTCAATCAGACTCTGCTTCGATGTATGTAGGAAAAACCCCAAGAAAGGGTTAACTAGAGACGCACTTTTCAGCAGTTTCTCGCCTGGTTTGAGGTAACAGACAAACACTGCTTTAATGCTTCAATGTATGTAGGAACAAAAAAAAAAAATTCCAAGGTTTGTGTGTAAGCAAAGTGGCATTTCACCTAGTTTCTGGTTTCTTTCTTTTTTTCTGTTCCTCTCCTGTGCTCAGAGCCGCCTTATCCCCCCCCTTGCAGCCCCTCCTCCTCCTCAGGCTCTAAGATTCAGATTTAACCCTTGAAGGACCAACTCCCTAGCATTCAGTTCAATATTCAATAGGGGCTGGTGTTGGAGAAAAACTGGAGACAGTTCTACCCAGAAAAAAAAAGTAAAGATGAAAATTGCTGTTTTCAATGGACTAGCAAGCCCATTTAAGCCACGAGGCTTGGCTATAACAGGAATTAAGTCAGTATGTTAATGAGAAAACAAACCTTTTGACCAGGAAAAAAAAAAAAAAAAAAAGGAGGCTTGATCTTGAATAAGGGAGACATGCCTAAGGAACTGGAAAAGTTATAATGGACGTCTGGATGGTGCAAGAAGCAGCCCTTCAAAGAGCCCTTCAAAGGCATTGAAAAGGCACATCAGAGGAAGCATTAAATTATTAAAGAGCAGAAAATGCAAGATTAGGATCTTCCTACCTGGACACACGCATGTCTCCTCGAAAGCAAGTTTGATTTACTTGGCACATGTGCCTCCAAGTAAACCCCTCCCTGCTGGAGGGAGAAATAGGGGGAGAAAAAATCAAGTAAAACCTGAAAAATTCATTTTAGTATAGAGGGAGCAACTCATTTCAGCCTTCCTTGGCTGTCCTGCTGCCCCTAAGAGTAAAGGGGATCATGGCTTCTGGCAGCCCTCTCCTGCCTCCCTGTTCTGCCTGCCTCCACCCATTTCTCTGCTTGGGAGGGTGCATTTTATAAGAAGAACATGGATAACCCGAAGAAACAGCCCTTAAAGGATTCTGGTCAGTTCATACTGAGTAGAGAAGAGAAGGTGCCTCTGCCCCCCCCTTATGTGTATATTGTGCAACATCTGGAAAAAGGGTGAATCAGAGATACCCCATTCTGAGAAGCAGCCAGCAGCAGGAGCAGCGGAGACTACCAGAGACAGCGGTAGGAGCAGCAGACGAGATGGGGCTATAGATGGGTGAGGCAAAGGGGGGACAGGCAGCAGGGTTCCCCCCTTTTGATGACAGTAAGCTGCTCGAAACCCCGCAAAGCCACGGGCCCCAGCATGAGGGAGCTGCTAACCAAGACGGCAGAGACAAAGTGTGGCAGAGAAGAAGCAAGAAGGAAGAAAGCAATGTGTGGAAAGGAAATGCCCATAAATCGTGTTTTTCCAATCAGAGCCTGTGAGAGAGAACAGTCATTAACAATTGGAATGAGAACGAAACTACTTTTCCTGAAAATAGTAACAGTGTGTGATTCAAGATTTTCAAGCTTCTGTCCTGCAAGTATCTGATTCAGCATATGATGAACAGGTGGCTGCACAGATGCCAACTGTACATTATGAATTCCCCAGTGGTTACAACTGTGACTTTGGTGCTGAGCGGCTAAAAAAAAAAAAATTCCTGAAGGCTTGTTTGACCCTTCCAATGTAAAGGGTTTATCTGGCAACACAATGCTTGGTGTGAGCCACGTGGTCACAACGAGTGTTGGAATGTGTGATATAGACATCAGGCCAGGTATCTATGGTAGTGTGATTGTAGCAGGAGGCAATACGCTACTGCAGAGCTTCACGGACAGGCTGAATAGAGAACTCTCCCAGAAAACCCCTCCAAACATGCGACTGAAGCTGATAGCAAACAACACAACAGTGGAGCGAAGGTTTAGTTCCTGGATTGGAGGTTCCATTTTGGCTTCTCTGGGGACCTTCCAGCAGATGTGGATTTCCAAGCAAGGGTATGAAGAAGGAGGCGAAAGCAAAGCGGCTGGGAGGAAAGGAGAAGTGAGCCAGGGCGACTAGCCACAGGAAAGGCTGGCAAGGCAGCGCTGGAGATCCAGCTGCAAAGACCCCACCAATGAGCCCCGTGTGGAGGTCTCTGGTCTCCAAGAAGAGGCAGCCAGAGTCCAGGAGCTGGTAGGGGAAAGAGGGAGCCGGAGGAATTGCGCTTGAAGAATGACTCTAGCAGCGAAGAGCTGAGAGACCTGCAAAGACAGACTGTCAGCAAGCTGAGAGGGGAGCTGGCTTCTGTGAAGGCACTGAAGGAGAGAGAAGCAGAGCTGAGAGGATAGGTTCAGCGGAATCTGACTGTATTGGCTTTGCAAACCAAGGTGTCTGTGGCCAGCTGTCAAGTGAAGACTGAGGAAAAGGTTTTGTCCCTTATCCCACAGATAGAGAAGGGCAAGGGCTTGGAGCTGTGACATCCTGGAAGGAGAAGTTGGCAGCAAGAGCATGGAGAACAAAGGGAAAGGCAGAGTCCTAGATGCAAAGCAGTCCAAATTGCAAAGGGCCCCCCCACCAGTTCCCGATAGAACGGCAATTGGTAAGGCTCTCTGGCCCAGCCCCAGCAGGCTAAGGAGGTGATAGCGCACCTCTGAGCTGGGAGGAAGAGGTGATAGAGCACCTCTGAGAGGCGATAGAGCGCCTCTCCAGGTTGAAGTGGAACTGCGGCTGAAGGACTCTCTGACTGAGAAGGTGAGGAAAAAGGAGTGGCTGAGCTGAAGGCTGTGGGACAGCCAGGAGACCAACGCCAGCCCCAAAAGCCCACACCATATAGGCTCAAACAACAGACCTGCATTTGTCCACAAGATCATCAAAGATTGAACCACTGCTCTAGGAATCGTGGAAAGGATGAAACAAAATCCTGAAGACACAGTAGTTCAATGTGTATGGCCCAGACAACAGCCCTGGCTATGTCTTTGGACTGGATGCCAACACAGGGCAAGTGGCACGATACCACCTTCCTAGCCCTTTTTTACAGAGACTTCTCACTCTTATTCCATGTGCAGCCCACAACAGAGAAACCAGGAGTGTTTTTGTTCTTCCCATAGCCCCATTATGATAAGGCATAGGATAAGGTGCACACCTCACAGAACCATAAGGTTGTCCCCTTTTTAGCCAAAGTATGAAGCCATTTTGGGAGGATTAAGGAGAGACAGAAAGGAATTGGGAAATAAAACTCTACAGGAGGAGGTTAGTGCATTAGGAAAAGTTATGAGTAAAATAAGGAAGTATATGTTAGAATAGTGACTCCCCTTTCTACAGACACAGGCACACCCCTTCCAACCAGGAGATATGGTTGAAGGATTGGGGGCCACTTGGTCATGGGTGGAGGAGACCCTATCAGGTAGTAGTGACAACTCGCACTGTAGTCAAGGTAGCAGGACTGAAACCTTGGATACATTACACTAGGGTAAAAAGGGCATTTACTGATTGGACTGTAATCTCATCACAAGAAAACCTTCTGCAACAGAAATTGTCCAGACGAAAAGGGGGGAGAGAAGATTCAGACTAGACTCTGCTGTGGTCATACCAGGGAATTGACCACTCTACGCACAGTCAGATCTGCAACAGGTGAATGAAAAATCTAGGCTAGCCCCTACTGCTATCACACGTCTGGAAGCTGGTAGCTCTACGTACGGTCAGACCTAGCAACTGCAGAGGAAGAAGATTGGGACTGGGCCCTTTCATAGTCACTCCGGAGGCTGACTATTCTACGCACGGCCAGATCCCCTATGGAGGATGATGGTGAGCAATGAGTGTTAGTGAAATAGTAACAATAGTAGTGTGTATACTCTTTGGAATTTTATCTCTGGTGTATTTTCTGTACATGTATAGAAGGTACTGGTGTGGGATAAGTAGGTTTGGACCTCTGTTTGGCTCCGAGGATGAAGTGGATAATGGTGATAGGAGTGTGGGGCATGATGTGTGGAATGATTGAGGCCAACTGGTTTGAGCAACACGCCGCACATATGTTTCAACAACGTGGACCCAATGTCACTCTGATTTATGAACATCCGCAGACTGTGGCAGAATTTGGTTTTATGCCCTCCCTCATTAATGAACCGGGAGTGGTTGTAGGAGCCCTGCAGTCAACATTAAAGGGAAATCCCAATATGTTTGCAAGAGTTGATACGGGCCCTTCAGCAAGAAATTGAAGAGCTCAATCAGTTATTGTTACAACATCTGATGGCCTTGGATCACCTATTAGCTAGTAAAGGGGGGCTGGTCCTCCTTAAATAAGTTCCAGGAAGAAACCAGATTTCATAATGGTAAATGGATATATGGTCTACCTCCAGGGATGAGTTGGTTGTGTGGAAACTGGGGAGGGAAAGTATTTCCCTAGGTGTGAAACAGCACCTGTGCCTTTGAGAGTTTGGCCACTGTGGGTATCACCTTTCACCCAGTGCACCAACCAATGCAGGCATGGGATAGGTAGTTTGGCTGGACAAGAATGAAAAAGCTTATGATGAAAGCTATGGGTATGATCCTGACAACACGAATCTGAGAGGTTGGGAGTCATCATGTTCCCCATGGTGGGAGTTGTTTTTAATGTAAGGCAGATGCGTGTAGGCTGTCAGCCCAGCATGAAATAGCTTTAGACTATCTCCTCAGCCGTGACATGAGGAAGGTTTGGGTGTATGGCTATTATGTAAAAGAATCTGGATGTGAAAAAAAAAAGAAAAAGAAAAAATGCATTCTGAAGTATTCAATATTAGAAAGTCATTCTTGTAGTCTGCAAACACGTGAACATGATTATCTGGCTCCCTAATTAAGCATGGGTACAGGCACTGCTTGTGGAATTGCTTTGTGCATAAATAATGGCCTTCTTAAATCTGACTGTTAGTATGCTGCTTGTTAAAGTATTTTCAACCTGTAATGAATGAAATAATGGATGATAAAGACTGCTGTATATGCTCTGATGGCACATACTGAATAATTATGCTTGAATTGCAAAAGAATTCAGCATAAAAGGGGGGAAATGTGGTGGGGTCAGTCTAGATGACCTCTAGGTATGGGGAAAACAGTTATTTCTTTCTGAGTTTGTAAAGAACTGTGGGAATGCAATGGAACCTTGAGAGCTTGAAATGTTGGCAGCTCGCCTCTGATTGGCAAGCTCGTTTCTGCTAGACCTTGATACATTAAGAATTGCAACATTAGAGAATGGTCTATTGTGCCCGTAGGAACCTTTGTATGTATCTGTTTCTTTTCTTGAACATGTGAGGACTGTACTGGAGAATGTATAAATTGCTGTGAATATGAAGAGGGGGGGCTCGGTTTCTTTTGGGAGATATCCCAACCGAGGCTTGCCGGCAAAATAAAATCTTTTTTCCTAACCGAAAGGGTCTTATCTCTGGTCGCTGCTTCAAAAGGGGAAATCAGACGATGAGATAAAAACAGAATGGAAGATTGCAATGGGTAATTGCTGGATATTGCCAAATGGAAATGAGTAATTCATGGTTAAGGTAATATGTGAAGGGGCGACAGTTAATACACCATGGACCGGGAATCTGAAGAGGGAAATGTAAGAACTATCATGTAAGATAAACATTGTATTGTGGTACAGTAATGTAAATTGATAAAAGAAGTATAGAAAACGAAATCTAGATCAGTGTGGAAGATTGATAACAGTTCATGTAAAAGTACAACTATAAATGTTTGTTTTAATTATGAAAATGAATAAAATTGTAAAAAAAAAAAATAAAACCAGCAAACTTCTGTTTAGAGTTGACCTGGTGCCCATATTTCACTACTGCCCCCCACAAGGAACCAACAGCTCTGAACATTCTGTCCTAGCTCCATCCATGACAATCCACCAGGTTTTGCTCTTGGTCCATTCTAATTCAACGTCCTTCCAATCCACAACCAAAAATGGTGACCAGAATACATCAAAAAGCAAACAAGGCTTATGAAGTGCTATTACAAAGATCATCTCCACACTAGACTGTTATAGTGCTATTATTCCACTTTCAACATCCTATGGCCCCAGGATTCCATAGGATGTTGAAAGTGGAATAATAGCTCTATAACAGCCTAGTGCGGAGATGGCCAGAGCTATGTATTCATTAACTAGTAAAAAGACTAATGCACACTTTCTGAGCTCTTTCTTTGTCAATTACAGAGATCAGAAAATAACTTTCTAAAAGTAACTAATTTCTGTTATTTGTTACAATATTTGAGAAGTAATCCATTTCTGTAACTTGTTACAGGTAACTCATCACATTATTTGTTGTGCCACTCTCTGCTGTTCTATTACTTTCTGTTACTTTCCTAAGAGGGAAAAAAAATTAGAAGTGATCAGGACGTAAAACCTGAAACGTTATTGACAAAATCTTTTAAAAATGGCTTTAAAAGTAACATTTGAAAGTAACTAGAAGGCACTTTGAGCCTTTCTGCACTACACTGTTACAGTGCTATTATTCTACCTTCACCATCCTGTAGAATTCTGGGGATTGTAGTTTACAGAGCCAAAAGAGCTCTCTGGCTGAGAATTCTAAATGCCCCTTGCTAAACTGCAAACCTCTAGGATTCCATAGGATGTTGGAAGTGGAATAACAAAGCATTATAACAGTGTAGTGCAGAAAGGCCCTTTGTTAAAGCATTAAAATCTCTTCACTCTTACTTAGTGGCCAGAATCCTATGGTGACATATGTTTATGTAATGTGAGTGTGCGCTCTAGGGTCACTGCAGACAGAAGTATTCAGTACCTCCTTATGCAGGCAGCTTCAAAGGACTGCAGTACATTTTCCTGGCCATTTAAGGGCCAGGAGCTGAATGAGCAGCACTCTTTCTGCAGCCCTCCAATTGGGGAGGCAAGTTCAGCTTTCTTCTCTCTGCTCTCCAATTGCAGCCAGCTGCTGCCTGGGTGCCTCCTGCCCTCCCCCAGCCACTAAATGGGCAGGAGATCACATTCCAGAACTTTGAAGCTGCTTCCTGGCAGGAAGAAGAAGGGGCCGTATGCAACCATGCAAGCTGAGCATTACATCCCTCCCATACAGTGTATGTAGGATCATGCTTTTTGTATTGCTTTTGAAATAAAACCTTGTTCTACTCAAAAGGAACTATAGCCATTTCCACACTACACTGTCATAGTGTGCCATTATTTCACTTTGCAATTTCACAATTGCAATCCTATGCAATTCTGGGGGTTGCAGTTTAGGGAGGGGCATTTAGAATTCTCAGCCAGAGAGCTCTTTGGCCTCGGTAAACTACAAACCCCAGGATTCCACAGGATGCTGAAAATGGAATAACAACACTGTAATAGTGTAGTGAGGAAATGGCCCATGTTACATGTAATGTGTTATTTCCTAGCTCTGGTCAATCAGAATAATCAGATAACAATAATCAGGGGAAACAGCAATACAATCATTTGTGCATAGCAGAATGTGAAATTACCAGCATAGTGTCTCTATAGAATTCTTACCTCTCATTTCCCTTGAATGCACACGGCAACAAGAATATTATGCACAATTTCTTGCACAGTTTTCAGGCCTCTGAAAAGCCACCTTGATTTTAAAGAGTCTCAAAACTTTGTAGCTCACTTTGTAGTTCAAAATGTATGCTGTTGCTGTTCTTGTGTGTTTTCAAGGCAAATTTAATTTATGGTGGCCCTATCCAAAGGTTTTTGCAAGAATATTTATTCAGAGGAGGTTTGCCAGTTTGTTCCTCTGAGGCTGGGAGAGTGCAACTTGAACGTGTAAGTTAGATCTTATAAAAATAAAATGACTTCCTTATGCAGTTTTCTAGAGGTGCTGTCTGTTAGTCTATTACAGCAAAACTAGCAAATGTTTTTTGGCATCTTAAAGAGTAGCACATTTAATATGGCTTAAACCTTCAGGGATTCATTAGCAGTTCATGATGTAGAAGTCCCTCTCCATTTTGTCATTGTCCCATTTCTGACTGCTAATTGAAAAGAATGAAACCAGTTAGTCAGTGCTCCAGCTCCAACCTCTCCAGTGAATATCTAAAATTATTTGGATTGGGTTGGAGCTAAGACTAGATTGTTACCTCAAAACGTGGCTGCCACAAGGACCCACCAATAATGCCAATACCCCCATTCAAAAGTGGGGAATAATTAGCTCAAAAATGGGAGGCCTCTGAGAGGGGGGTAACTTAACAATATCTTTTCTACCAATGTTTACAGGGTCATGCAGGAAAGAACTAGCCAGAGATTTACAATATAAACTAAAAAAACAAGATTCACATAAGCATGCAAAAAGCTCAAACATTCACACACTTGCACAAAGACTACCTTAAGGAAAAAGGAAGAAAGTTGTGATAGAGGACTTTGAGGTATTTAAGAGATATTTACTGGTCCAGAGAGTAGTGAAAAGAAGTGGCGATCCGGCTTAGGTAGGCACCTAAGGACAGTTCTCATTCAGGAACTGGAAAATCAGTGTAGCATTCAGAATGGTGAAAGACTTCACTAGACAGTGTGAAATCAGAGGTATTTGTACCTGAAAAAAATCTTTCAGGTATGGGTGTGAATCGCTCTCCCAGCCAAGTAGACAATGGGAGTTGCAACACCAACAATGAAGTCTGGGCAGAGCTAATGGTCTTAGTGTTTGGATAACAAAAGGGTATTGGCTGTTGTAATAGCTGAGTATTGTGGAGTGGTGGGGAAGCAATAAGGAAACATCCAGGTGTGTGGGGACCAGAGTTGAAACAATCACAATTTGGTAGGAATTTCCTCATCTAACTCTGAGGAGTCTGGCTCATTAGCATAAGCCTATTGTCTCGAGAGCAGTCGTGCTATTACCCTGACAATGACTCAGTTCCTGCCTAAGAGGTCGATGCAGCTGACCTCTCTTGTAGTCTCACGTATTCAGTCAGTAATTTGCCTCTTCCAATGTGATCTTTCTGTCACCTCAGGTATTGTTTTATATCAACACCAATTAATATAGTGCCAATTAAACAATGTTTTGCCAGTTAAACTATGCCAATCATGGGGGGGAGGTGCCATAACAAGATATGTGCAAGCCCTTCTTCAAGCCTTCTGAAAATCCTACAGACCCAACTGAAAAAGGTAATCCGTACTGCGAAGAATGCAGAGCAACGATCCCCCAAAACTGAGCACAGGTATCTTCTGCACGCAGAGCCTTCTCATCCATGAAAGTCAGAACTTCCCAACCCTCTGTGTTCATTATTGTGTCTTTTTGGAAGGTTTCTTCACTGACACCCACAGCATTGCATCACACTTTCTCCCACAGGCATTCCAGCACAGGTGATCCATGAAAACTAAATGGACAACAAGACAGTTGAACTCCTTACCTTTTCGGCAATGCAGGGGTAGGCGTTGCAGTACTTTGGTGCCAACCCTGTGTAATCTACTAATCACAGAATGCCTTAAGAAGTCTTTAGTAGCTGTCCCATTAACTGTGTTGATGACTTCCATTTCTGTATTTTGGCAGGAAATCTCTTCACCAGCATGGAACAAATCTTTTTTACTGAACACACCAACAAATTCAAACGTCACTGTCTTGGCAAGATAGCCGATGTCAAAAATGTCTGTAAAGAAAGAATCAAACAAATTTGTAAACAATGGCATTAAAAGGAATTCAGAGGAAAGATCATAAGGCATGGGGTGAGTTTCTGCAGGCATGTTCTTATGAATCCACTGCAAATCACCCAAAGATTTACTCTTTTTTTTTTCAGATTCAGAAGATTCTGAATTAACTTCTGCCCACCCTTTCAGAGACCAAAGAAAGAGAGGATGTTAGAAGCTGGAATCTGATCACATTCTGAACCTAGAAACTGGCAACAGTCTGTCTGGCTCAAAATGAACCATATTATGTCAGTGGATTTGAATTCACTCACAGAGGTTTTGTAACAGAACTCAAGTCATTTGCAAGAGGCATTTGATGGACATATATATGGCTTCTTAACAGATATGACACCTCCATTAACTCCAGTACAAGCCCGTAAACAAAGCACTCCTAAAATGCACATCAGTTCTGTGAGAAACAATGAATTTGAGTCTTTCCAGCTCACTGTTAATAGGATGTGCATATTTTGGAGTTTTACTATCCTTTTAGAAGGATAGTTAGAATAGAATAGAATAGAATAGAATAGAATAGAATAGAATAGAATAGAAATCAGAGCTCAGAGACAGTTTTTTTGGACAACTCTGCAAATCCTTCAGTCACTTTGGTAACTGGAAATGTAGGCCATTTCCGCACTGCACTGTTATAGTTCTATTATTCCACTTTCAACATCCCATGGAATTCTGGGATTTGCAGTTTAGGGAGAGGCATTTAGAATTCTCAGCCAGAGAGCTCTTTGGCCTCAGTGAACTACAAACTCCAGAATTCCACAGGATGTTGAAAGTGGAATAATAGCATTACAACAGTGTAGTGTGGAAATGGCTGCAATTCAAGAAAGTAAGCTTTCTAAACTCTTTCTGTATGAGAGAAAGCAGTGCTGCTCATGGTGGTCCATGGACCAGTGCCAGTCCACAAGCCATCAGCTGCTGGTCCCTGAAGAATTTCCAGGAACGAAAGAAACAGTTGTAACCAATGGGCACAAATATGACACCAGTCACTGGCACTCTGGGGGAAAATTGCAGATACTCCACATCAGATAGTTTAAGAAGCACTGATGTAAAGAACAACACTTTGTCCTTTATGGTGCAGATAACACTTACTGTTTCTGTGTAAGAAGAAAATGGCATCTCGATAACCTTGTGAATAAAATTCATTCAAAACCTGTGGAAAGACCCACATGTCATCATAACAAGCAAACAGCATGTGTAGGTATGGGTGTGTTCATTCTTCAACAAAACCAAGTTTCTAGCCCCCATGACTATTAAAACATGTTTGACATGGCTGGGTGGACAATGCCTACAGAAATTTCACAGTTTAGTGGAGCAGTTCAATAAGATTTCCAGCAACTGAAAGGTGGGGTTTTAGTTTTCTTGTTGCACTTCCTACAGTTTTCAAAACACACACCCTCAGATGAAAACTGGGACATGAGTAGCTAAGTAACATCAAAGTGTGCTGAAGACAGCAAAAGTTATTAATACAGAAAGACACATTAAGCTAGGAGAGGCTACAGAAGTTTGCTTTTGCCTGAGCCTACTGGGAACGGCAAGATTCTGCCCCATCCTCACTTCTCCTTGCCGTTTGAACTCAGTTTTTAGCAAATGAAGTAAACTGAGGATTAGGAGGGAAAGGGAGGAGGAGAGAAAAACTGGGAAATTTTAAAAGCAGCTTGAAAACCTGGGATAGCAGAGGACAAATCCTGCCAAATTGGGACAGTTGGAGGGTATGAAAACCATGTAAAACCAAGATCACTGAAAATGAAATAGTTCATGATATGATGATGGAATGCATAATTGTTAATCATCCTCAAGGAATCTTAAAAGACAGCCTTCCCCTAACCTGTGGTCTAGATGTGTTGGATTACTAATCTCAAAATCCCTTCAGTCATAAATGCAAAAATAAACAAAATTAAAAGAAATTGTAAAGCCTAAGTTCAATTCTTAGTTCCAACTAAAGTAAACCCACTGAATCAATGAGAACTTGGTAAATCAACACTTATGTAATTGATTCAATGGATCCTCTCTAAATTAAAACTGACAGTTGAGTTTAGCAACCCCTCAAAAAAAAATTGGTGAACAAATCACAGAAAGTAAGAGAAATACTGAATAATCTATACAGCTTGTGGAAATTTTACAAGTTGATTGAGAATTTTCATTTTTTTCTTTTAAGTACAGGACACACGCAGGTCTTTTTATCATTAGCACTTGCTCCCTTTTAACATTCACAGTCTTTGAGTACTGATATCAAAAGGCAAATTAAACAAGTCTCAGTACAGTCCTCTTTGCTGCCCTACTGAAACAAGATCTTTAAAAGTTGTGGATTGAACTGCCCTTCTGGCTTAGCCAACGTAGACTAGGCCCAAATCCTGTTGTCCATGAATATTAGCATAATGTTATCATTATTATGCACAGAATAATGCTATGAACGCCAGCCACACATTGCACAGGCGAGGAAGCAAAGTGTGGGCCAAGCTGGGCACGTCAATGCTGTATCTGTGGTTAGTATTTTCTATTGTTTATGTTTTGGTCATCAGCTTGGAACACGGCTTTTAGAAGGCAAATTTGTGTAGAATAAGGTTATGCTCATGACTAGCTGTCTATCCTTGAGACTATCCTTATGACTAACTATTAATCATGATGGATATATATGCCTCTAAGTGGTCATAAGGACCTGGAGCAGCCTGTGTTCTCAGCAGGAGAGGACACTTCACTCACACACAAACACACACACACACACGTCAGACTGAGACACTTTCCTCCACCCTACTTGGATCGTGAGCTACCATGATCGTAACTAACTAACTTGTAAAAAGTACTTGCTGGGGAATACAACCATGAGTGTAGCTTTGGGTATATGAGATTATGTTCATGTCCTGCTTGTGGCTTCCCATAAGCATCTTCCCATTGGCCACTGGGCAGGCCTTTGGTCTGACCCAGCATAGCTCTTCTTATGTTCTTATAAAGTAGAGCTCTAAGAGAGACACTTAATACTTTCTGCCAGTGCCCTTTGCTTGATCTGCGTCACTCCTTCCAAAGCTGTTAGTAATTCCATAGCTAATTTGAAGCAGTAGAAGGCAAGATAGGAAAGAGAGGTATACAGTAGTCCAATGGCAGAGCAAAGGCTTTGTACACATAGGGTGCTTCCGACATTTTTAGGGAAAGACTGCGGCTTGAGAGTCTAGAGATATATTGTTAATCAGTGTAGTTGGCAAAACTGAACAAGATGGAGCAAAGTGCTGATTCAGCATAGGACTGTTTTGTATGTTTCTGTAAGGTAGGAGCAGGCAGTGTGCCCAGGGACCAATTTTCTGCCCCTGGGAGCCTCTGGGAGCTTCATGGACTGCTAAAATGGTTGAAAACAAAGAAACAAACAAACACAGAAACCAAAACAGAGGGCCACTTTTAGTTTTGAAATATAGGTTTTTGAAATGTTAAACAGTGGAGGTGGCAATCCTTCCTGTGACCAGAGGTAAAGCCAATTACATGTAATTTGCTACCCAGCCTCCTCCCTTTTAAAGTGTATATATACCCTGCATCCCTCTGTTACTTAGGAGGTGGTACTTAGAAGTTGGTGGGTGGTACCCTGCTCACCCAGACAACAGGACCATCCTGCTACTCACTATGCTGGCTGACCCCTCATCTCAGCTTGAAAACATGCTATTAGACAGCTACCTGAATGCGGTGGTCTTTAAACATGTTGAACTATAATGTTCATAACCATAGAGCCAACACAGACAGCTGTGGAGTTATGAGAATTATCTAGAAGGCAGCTGATTGGGGAAAGCTACCCTACACATCAATGCCATGCATTCCTTCACCTTTCTTTGTTTGGCACCCAATCATAAAACTAAGAGTTTGTCAGAGAGCTGCAGGTCTCTGGGAAGACTAAAACAGTCGCCTGACATAAGAATATGTAGGAGATCAAAATTTACATAAACCACTGCAAATAATTAAGTTACTCATGGAAGCCAAGAGCCAGCTGCAAGTACGTCACTTATTCATTTTTCTGTCAACCCCAAGATAGGTCTCAAGAAATGCATTGTGGACCAACTTGCTATGATTACTGTTCCAGGAACTAGGATCCAATACAGCCAGCTGCTGGACCTGAGCAATGACAATCACTTGGCAAGGAAGCATAGTTATGAACACCTCACTGAATGTTAGATGTTAAAGAACAGCTAACAGCGGTACATCCAAGACATATGGCTGTAGCAAGATCAGTCTGACAGTTTTTAAATATACTATTAAAACTGTGAAATAAACACTTAACTCCACCAAACTCTTATTGGCCTTCGCCTTTCTTTTGGATGTTCTCTCTCACTCATGTTTCTAAGTCCTTCATTAATTGCACTCTATTTGAATATTAAAAATAAAGGAAGGAAAGGAGGACTGACTCAGACTCAGAGCTTGGAAAAGTGAATCACTGCTGTTAGGTATGCCAGTTGCGGGATACTGAGAACTGTAGATCAGAAAGTTAAGACGCAACCTTACTGGCCCAATCCTTTTGGACAAACTGATGGATAAAGTAATCAGATTATTGGGACAACTTACCCGGTAGCTGGGTGGGAACAGAGCATAACCAATCCTGCACAAGTTCTCTATGGAGACCTGAATGCTGCCATGCACAATATGCAAGCTGTAAAAGATGGCTGGGCAGTCTCGAGGACAGATGTCAATCTCTCCTGTAAAAGGAGACACTGTGATGGCAGTCTCCAGGTCAGAACAAGGTTGCAAGTTAGTGAAGCCACCATCAACATACCGCTGTAGAAAAGCAACAAGAATATTTCAAAATGATCACAGATACTAAGTGGAATACAGATGAAGTAGAACTATTAAAAAGGCAAATATTTTGAATACAAATGTTACTGCTAGGACTTCATTCTGTTCCAAGTTTATCTTTTAGACATTTATCCTGTTTTATAGCTAGCTAGTCTCAGGGCTGTATATATGTCACATATTTCTGTCTCTACAAGACTGCCTGTAAAAAACTACATTTTGATACTGAACTCTGTGTTACTGATCCAGTAATAGATCCTTGCACTTAGGAGAGAATAAGTGGTCACCGAGCAACTGTGGTGTTCCTGAGATCACCTACGCTGATCCTCTTAGCCTAACAAAACAAAGTACAGGTCTCAACTAAGGCATATTCTGCTATGATTTATTGTCTTCTAAATGTCTGAGATTGGCTTTAAAAGACAGAACAACCAAGCTCCTCCTGGTTATTTGCTCGTGTAAACTCACCACACCTCGGAAGGAGGGAGGGATGAATCCAGCATAGATTGGCACAAAGCAGCTGCAAATCAATGCCTGGGGGAAGAGAAAAGATATTAAGAAGAGAGGAGACATGAGTGTTTCATTGAAGTACTGATGCATCATTTGGCCAGAAGAAGTAGTTGTGCTATGTTACTGATTTAATGTAACAATTTCCAAATAAGTTGTAATGTTAGTTTCTTGAAGCAAAATTACCAAAGGGTCTTGTGGCACTGTAGAGATGGATAAATTAATAACAAGAGTTTTCTTGGATTATAGCCCACTTCATCAAATGCATGACATGTTACCCTGAGTTGAGCGTGTCAATACAGAAAGTGAGATTAAGGGGAATTAAAATGCGTAAAGTACTGGCAATGGCAATTACACTATTAACACAAACCATTCTACATATAGAAGAGCAAAGATGCCAATTCATAAGAAAAATAATAAATAGTTAAGTATTTGACATCAGAAATAGTCATACTCAAAAACCAGAGGCCATTTCTGCCTTCTAGGACACTTGTCCTCAGCCAGCCAGATGAGACCAAAAAACTCTCCCATTGATTTCTGCCTTGCCCTGGAGTTAACTCATCCTTTATAATCTCTCCCTCCCCTCCCTCCTTCTCACCGAGATCTTTTTCCTGGCTGTACTTGATGTCCACACACACGGATCCAGAACAGAACTTCCTAATACACCCTGGTTGTGGACTGGAGTCCTGCTGAACCCAATTCAATTTCTCAACCAACCAGGTAGCAGTTCTTCCCTCACTTTGTAAGATACAGTGCAAGATGTTATACAAAACATGATTTGTGTCAAAAAAATATAATAAAGACCAAACCCTAGTTCCTGGCAATTAAGCTTTTTGTCGTTTTTATTTCCACACATGCACATTTCAAAGAACTATATTCTCTCTCTCTCTCTCTCTCTCTCTCATTTTCCCTTCCTCTCCTTTATTGCCTTACTGCCTCTTGTGTCTGGCATTGGGATCTTCCCCTCCTACAATTAATTCTTTTCCCATAGTGTCAGCAGTTGGATGCTCAATAGACAAATACATTCTTACTGATGTAGCCCCCAACAAGATTACTACAATCTGGATTGTAATTCTAGTTGTAAATTGGTCTTGCACCACCTCACCTCAGCACACCACACATCCTTTATGGATCTGCTTTTAGAATTATATGTGCAAAAATACCCACAAGACACTCAGAAATAGTCATGTATAATGCACAGGCATAAGACTGCCTGGCAGATGGCACGGCAGACAAGAGTACATATCCAGCCAAGACACGAACAGGAAAGACTAAGGATGATTTGTACATCTCTAGCAGTGAATGAGAGCAAAAGACATTGCTGAGTTCCATTTAATTAGGAAGTTGCAATCTGTCACCTGATAAAGGAATCTTAACACACTGGGGCTTACATCTTGTTGATTAGTCTCCACTATAGCATACCCACTGAGTCAATTGTTCAATGGTGAGTCAAAACATAAGTAAATCTCATTGTTTCAACAGGCCTACTCTAGTTGAGACTAACAATAGGATTTAGGACATCTAAGACATTTAGGCCATTTAGCACATTTAGGTCATACTGTGTTAATTAATTTGCCTAGTGATAGGACGGCTGTCTTGTCAGCAACAGTTATGAGAATTGCTTGTGTTAATAAGGTAACTGTCACTGCCAGTACTCTCTGCACACAACTTTGTTCAGACTTTACCAATTATAACCTCATCCTCATTCATATGATGTGTACTATGCCTCAGGATAACACTCCATCTGTCTGACGAGATGAGATATAGGCCCTTTCCAGAAGTGGAGGAGGAGCCGCGCGAAAACGCTACACACCGGACTTCTTCAGCGTCCGGGCGAGTCCGTCGGAACGAGGAGCAGTGCGAGCTTGTCGCTCCACACTGCTCCGGCATCCAAAATGGCGGCTTCCAGTTGGTGGAGGCTCTCCACCAACCAGAGAAGCTCGCCAGCCTAAAGCCCGCCCCCGGCAGATCTGCAGGCACGCACTGGTATGCGCCTGCAAATCTGCACCGGAGCGCAGCGACGGAGCGACACGGAGTGGCGCGCTCCATGCTTTTGAAAAACCTCTAAAAAGAGGTTTTTAAAAAGCACGCTGTGCGACCAGTTCCAGTCACTTCGGAGCGGACTGAGGTGCGGAACTACAAAAAGTAGTCTGCCCCAGTCCACTCTACGGTGCAGAAGACCTCCGTTGGAGGTCGCTCTGCACCGTTTCAATTGCCCCGTGTGGAAAGGACCATAGTTGATTAAAGTGTATGCTATAAGAAATGAACTATTTACTAACATGCTACAGGACTCTAGTCTGTTTTAATATATTAATTTAACCAATTTCATTGTTTTAATGATTGCGTGTCTAAAAGAACTGTCCTAAAGTGGGTGGGGGGAGCAAAGGAACAAATTATCCACTATTTCCAAACCCCAGATGGCTTTACAGTTGATGTAAAGAATATTCACACATTTTCCTGTCCTTAAGAAAGTATGTTGGGACACGTGGAAACAAAATCTGTCAATTTTTTTGTCCCTGAACAAGAGCAAAAACATTTTCTTAAAATCATCAACAGCAATAGCCGAAACCTCTTTGGTTGCACTTAGGCAAAAAATGGTTGCACTTTAGGCAAAGAAATGCTGTACTTTGTGTAAAAGCCACTGTATTTTCAGAAAAACAAACTTTTGCATTTTTTTTTAAAAAATGAGAAAAGCTCATCCAGTAGAAAGAAAAAGATTGATATTTTTCATTCTTGTGTGCGAAGATGAAATAAGAGATTTACATTTATAGCAGAAATATCACTGGCAGGTGGCCTGTGGAGCTTTGAGCAGGTAGAACTGCCTGAGCCTCTGGAGACAGCTAAGTAGGGTCAGCTACAATTAATATTTGGATGGGAGAAAACCAATTATCATCAGGGGCTGTAAGCTATATTTCAGAGGAAGACAATGGTAAAACCACTTCTGAGTATTCCTGGCCTAAGAAAACCATATGAAATTCATGGGGTTGCCTCTTAAGTTGGCAGACAAGTTGAAGGCACAAACACAACCCTTGTCATGTCCTTTCTTACTGTTGATGTTTATTTCCTTGGTAGTTATTTTTCAAATTATATCACCAGGACTTATATTATTTAGCTAAAACTGTGTTTTGTTTTATTTTTCACATAAGAGGTTTGAAAACAGAGAAAGAAACAAAAAGAGAGGAAAACTTCATCACCTGAATCAGCTCTTCTTTGGAATTGTACTCAGAAACCACAACATTCTGCCCATCTACTAAACGTGTGAGAGAAATATAAAGCCTTCCTGTGGCCATGCGATGAGAGTTCTCTGGCAGAATTTGGTACAGCCTCCTCTGCAGGATCCGTTGGATGCTGCAACCAGGGGAAAGGGGACCAAGAATGGTTCTCCGGGCATCTCTTGCAGCTCCATATAAACACTTTTTTACATCATCTAGCCAGGAAGAGGGAAAACAAAAACAAAAAAAACCAAGCCATGAGAGCACGCCAATCAGGATTGCTAGAACTACCTAATATGAAATTATGTGTTCATATGCATAGGATATTTAAATTATCGAGAAAAGAAGAAAAGCAAAAGGTGGTACAAGATTACCCTGAAGTTATGTTAGAGGGGGCAAAATTACCCCCAACAATAACTGAAAAACAACCATCAAGCCAGCAACTAAAACGAGCAGACAAACAAAAAACAGCTACACCAATATATTGCTTCTGGAGCATTTTGAGATGTGCCTCTTTATAAAGGGAAATTCTTCACATTTTCTGATACTACCCAAATTGTGACTCCAGGATCCCTCATTCATGGCATCAGGATCAACGTGCTAGTGCTTAGGAAAATGTATCACAGTAGTCTTTTTCGTTGTTTAATTGTTTCAGTAAAATAATCAGTCCTGGGAGAACTGCCTAACCAAAAGCATAATAGTTCAACAGATTGGAGTGGAATGCATATTTGGCCACTACATTTGAAGAATGGAGAATAGTCTTGCCTGAACTAGTGCCCTCCAGATATGTTAAACTGCAACTCACAGCATCCCTGATAGTTTACCCTGAGTGTGGGACTCTGGAAATTGCAGTCCAGCATATCAGAAAGATGCCAGGTTGGTGAAGGTCAGTAAAGTAAACAAATAAAGACAGGCTGTACAGACGTCTCTAGCATTCTGGCAGCAAGTGGAAAATCTTGTCAATCAACATGCAATCACTCAATTAATCCAAAGAACATTGTTCACCACTTGGCACTGAATAAGGTCCTGCATGCTATTTATCTGATTTGTCCCCATCACACCACTGCACAACTCACTGCTGGCCTCAATCATCCAGATTTATTCTAACACAAGGAAAAGAAAGCACTTCCCAAACAGGGCTTAATTTAGCCCTGCCTTGATCACTGGCATTCAATCCAATCCTTGGCAATTCTTGCTGGTAAATCAATGGCCTTTTCTGTAGTAGCTTCCCATCCCAGCATGGGGACAGGAGAGGAGCAGGACCATGACGATGCTTCTATATGACATCGTTGTGGTTATGCTTCTCCCTTGTACTCAGGTGGTGTGATTGCAGATTAAATCATTGACAGGTTTTCCCTGTCAATGACTGGCGATCACACCACCACCTTGCACTTACCTGTTCTGTGGAAGCCCCAGAAGCACAATCACAGTGCTTCCTGCCCAGCACAACCTGGGAAAGTAACTGGCTGCTCTGCATAAGGAAGCAGCATGTCCATTGCACTTCCTTCGGCAGGGAGCCAGTCCCGCATGGAGGGGAGTGCCCCATCATGCTTCCTTCCCAGCAGAGCTGCTGCCAGGATCACCACCGGAAGACCACGCAAAAAGGTAGGGTACGGAAAGGGCCGATGAGAGAGTAAACTAAGTTCACTTGACTTTGTTTATGAGGAATGATCTTTTCTCCATGCTTTCACCATCAGACTTTTTCCAGAAGTCAGTATTCCTATCTCCCATCTTGGATTCTGCTGAGTATGTCAGACTTACCTGGATGCCTCAGTTTAGGCAAAGGAATTAGCAATATAAGCCATCATCAGTCTTCCAAAAGTTTAATTATAGCTAAACCTAACATCAATTAACTTTAGCCAAGACAAAGCTTCAATAATAAGGTAAATCAGCACACAGCCTGTGTTTGCTGTGTAGAAAAGGAAAAGTTAGCAGATCTAGTTACTCCTCCTTTATTCTTCAGAATCTATTTTCACCACCAAAGTTCAGCACCAGAAATATCAGGAGTGGGTTAGGCATAAAGTTTCTTTACAGGTGTGCTTTCAGATTCCTAGCACTTGTTACTGCCCTGGCTAGTCCGAGCTTTGGGAATATTAAAGATATCCTCTTGATATCGTAATTCGGCTTCACTTCTCTATTCCTCTCCACGTGCTTGCGAGGCCACCGGACAAGCACGCAAACAAGCTCGGCCGTTAATTGCCGTAATATTCAAACAACAATACAGGCAGGCCAGAAATAGCTGACTCGCTGCTTTAGGAGACCTCCAGGCAAGTACTCTAATTAGGTATGCACGCAACCTACAAAAGAGCCTCTGCCCCGCGCTGGCAGCTTGATGGGTAACCTATACAATACTAAAGTACTCTGAATTTGCATACTGGCTACTCTATTGGGAACTGCTACGATAACTCAGTCATTCAGATTCTGACCTTTTGGAGGCTTTGACTCCAACTCCAAATCTATTGTTTTTCCCCAAGTACGGCATAGCCTGCAGTCACAATTCTCCTGATAAAAACCCTTGATTCCGAGACCTTCCTCGGATCGCTCCCGAGTTTCATCCCGCCTTGCTGCCGCTTTGCTTGGCGAGCCTCCCCTCAGCTCCACGTGCTGAGCTACATCGCACCCCAGCCTCGCTCTCTATTTTTCTGGGCTTCAGGACAAGTGAAGTATCACCCAAACCAGCAATCCCTCTAAAAATCCCTCTATACCACTCCAACCTTTATTTCCTTTAGTTATCTTGTGTGAGTGTGTCGCATACACTGTGTTGCTTGTATTTAATAAAACATCATTTATTATTTCAACTTCTGTGTGCTACTTGACTCGACCCGACCCCGTAGACATAGGGTTCAAGATCTCGCTACGTTACCCTGCCTCTCGTAACACTAAGCAGTGCTCTGAGCCAATTTTCCCCAACTTTAGTTGAGCACATTTTGGTGTCCCTCCCAGGAGCCCCAGTACACAGGGTAACAGACTACAAATCAAAATTCATTGTTCATATATTCCATCCTTTCTTCCTTCATTCATGCATGGATTGATGGATGGATTTATTTATTTATGGAAACAAAAGAAAGAAATGGAGAGGGATTGGGAAAGTACAAGAAGGTTACAAGTGGAATAAAACAATGTCTTGACCTCCATTCTGCCAAATATTCCATTCATGAGGTGAGCAGGGAGGCTATAGGATAAAAGTTCATTTGGTCTCCCTGCTTCTTAAGAAGTACCAGTTGATTTCTCCTGTTGGCTCCTCTTCCAGATACTTATTCTGTTAGGATTTACTGGTAATATTATCTTCTTTTAATTTTTCATATTGTGAACACTATTATGTCCTGTATACATTCAAAGACAACATTTGTCCTAATAAGTTTTATTACTAGCATGAGCTCCCTTTCCCTTTCCTGGACTCCTTGATGAACTTCATTTGGAGGAAATCTCAAGGCAGAATTAAGTTCCCAGTGCCATGTTCCCCTCATAGTGCTGCTGGGAGACAGGGGCAGGGAGACATTTGCAGAGAAGAATAGGAAAAGTGGTGGTACTTACATCTTCCATACCTACTGATTCTCCCCCTTCCACAGTCCCTCCCGCAGTTCTAAATTGTATTTTCCTCAGCTGTGGTCAAAACTAGAAGAAAACCTGGCTGCAGCCTTTGCTGACAGAAAAACCTACTTAGTTGGGCATTTGTAGGGGAGAATAGTTAGGCACTGGAGATGTTAAAGTCCACCCCACTGACATCTCCCTGCAAGTGGCCCTTCATTCTACTTGCAAATTCCTGTTGTCTTGGCAAATGCGGTGGTAAGACCATGAATTTGCAGGTTCAATTTCCAGTTTAAACTGCCATCTCGTATTCAACACCACATCTTGGTAGAAAAATCACCATTAAAAATTGTTGAATGTAGGCTATCTATGAAAATCCACATTATTTAAAATCAGATTATAGTATTTAATTTATTATGCTATGTCCATTTTGATACAGGTAGCGGGAAAGAGCAATTAGTTCATTCACATGGTACAGTAGCTAATTTCTATTCTATAAACAGGCAGTGCAACAG
Source organism: Cyclura pinguis (assembly GCA_030412105.1). Classification (NCBI taxonomy): domain Eukaryota; kingdom Metazoa; phylum Chordata; class Lepidosauria; order Squamata; family Iguanidae; genus Cyclura; species Cyclura pinguis. Next base: position 67,548,863 of record CM059602.1, on the reverse strand, counting down.
CCCTTTTATAGATCAACAATCATGAATTATCAACGTTAGCTATCTCCACAGTGGGGATAACAGCATTTGTTTAATATCTTGCCTAACTTTCCCTCTTCTATTGTGGGGAAAGGAGACCTAAAGTAAAATATGCCATAAGTTTACCCATGTGATTAATATTGTTGATATCAAATGAGCTACCATGTATAAACTTATGCCATTTTTTTTGCTGAGCTGAAGCCTAAGGTAACTAAATGAGCTCATTTGACGTGTTCTGTCTACCATCATGTAATGACCCTTAAGCCTGGTTTAGAAAGAAGGGACAGGCAGACAAGTAGACAGGCAGACAGATTAGATGGATCAGAAATATCACAGTGTCCTAAAGATACTGGATCTCTGTGAATTAGGGCTGATATAAATGTTTGAGCAGAAATAACAGAGGTTGCACAACAAGTTCAAGCAAGGTCATGATTTGGCTAAACATCAATGTTTGAACTATGCCTAGAAAGGCAAATTCTCACTGCTTGGTCTTTTACAACTATAAACTAAGGAGACATTGAACTTCTCGTGGCTTGGAGCCCAAATTAGCAAGAGGCCCTTGAACCTCTAAATCATAACAGAAGTTCCTTCAAATAGGATAGCTAACTCCGGTACAGAATGTTGAGATACCTTCCAGGTATAAACCTGCCGATTCTGACATGAAGATTCCAAGCATATTTATTCAAAGATGAATCCCATGGGTTCAAAGGGATTTATTGGGAAGCAAATGTGCTTAGGATGCAACTGAACTAAAACTGATGATATGCAAATTGTTTACTAAAAAAAAATCTCTCTACTTTCCTATCAATGACAACGGAAAATGAAATCCTCTCTGAAACAGTGGTGTTATTCAGGGCAAGAAAAAGGGCTAAGGTGATTCTAGACAAAGTTTTCACATATCCTGCTTTACTCACAGAGTTTTAGGGGGAAAGTTCAAATTATATCATTCTTTTTTCTTTCCACAAGAATATCTTGCAAGGTAAGGAAAAAGACGAAACAGCAGTATGATGCCTTTTGACTGATAGCACTAGGAGTTGTTTATCTGAAAGCATCTATTGCTGATATGTATCCACAGTGACCTGCAATATTTTCCCTTTTCTTCTTTTCATTGCACAACTTGATGCTATTTTTAGAAGGATGTTTATTAATAAGCCCTTTAAGGAACGATTTGCTCATTCTTCTCCCACTCAAACCCATGAAGGATTTTACTATTCATTTAAACGGGATCATGAGGACAGGCCTCTCAGTGGGGTCATCCGGTCTACTGATTGCAACCATCTAGGGCATTCCCAAACAACCCCAGCAAAGGAAACTAGCAAAATAATCACAGCTCTTCCAGTTCCCACAGATCCCTCAGGCAGAGGTGGGCAGAAGATCAGTCTAAGTCAGGAGTGGGAAAATTGTAGGGGCAGGGGCCAATTTCTCCCCTCTGGGACAGGGGAGACAGAGCACACATCATGTCTGCTGAGCACTGCTGAAATTTGGCAGTGGAAGTAACTAGAAGTCCACTGGAAGTACCCCCAACGCTTGTACACATTTTTTTTAAAAAACTAAGGTGCATGGGAAACATGTTATCTTGTGTAAGAGAAGAACTGTGTTTCTAAGCAGCTCAGTTCTCAGTGAAAGTAAACACAAATTGGCTGTACATATTATCACTACATGGCCAATTTCAGTGGCAGCAGAAGCTGTGGCAGGGACCAGAAAAATCAGCAGAGGGGTCATATGAACCTGGCATTTTAACATTTGATTTAAATCCACAAATACATAGGTACTAATTGTGTGGGTCACTATGTAGCTTGATAGTTTCTTATCAATAGTAGATGAAATTGGTTTCAGTGTCATTGATGCAGGTAATCTGAAGTTCAGCAAAATCTTCAGTGAAGCCAGAGCACTTACACAATGATTTTCTACCTGTTTTTCTATTCCCATAACACTTGGATATATAAACACTCTAAAATAAGAGACCGAGACCACAAAGCTAGTAAAAAAATGTCTTACTGAGTCATATTGGTAGCAAACAATTTATTGGACAAATATCTTGATGTTTAGTGATAACAAGACTTTCTTGAATAGGCATCCAGATATCTGGACTTCTCTTCCCTTGCGGAAGATACCACATTTGAAATGTGTCTGGATATGTGTTTGTCTAACACACCATTGGACTGTCAGCAACTTTACATGGTGATGACTTGACATTTTGATAACAGTTTTTATGACAGTTGGAAACTGAGCTACTATTACCATTTCACATAACAGTGAGCTCTCAACACTACCTCTCTATGCAAAACTGACAGAAGAACGAAAGTTTGAGGACTGGATTTGTGAAAGCAACCTCACTGTAACACCCCTTCCATGAAATTTTCCAATAAGTTCTCTTTTAATAGATACATATAAGGACATCAAGAATAATCCAAATCTACATTGCTTACCAAGACTAACTCCACACACCACAGCTGCTGCTATGATTGATCCGGATGATGCTCCATATACCTTTGGTGCAGATCTCAAAATTTCAGGTGCCTGTTCCAATAAACCCTGGATTACACCTATTTCATAAATTGCAAGAAAACCGCCACCTGAAAAAGAAAGAGAAAATGGAGTACCAGACATCCTTAAATCCCCTTCAGTCAGGCTCAGTAGAATGATGGCAGAGTTGTCAGCCTCTTCTTAAGTAAGGTTTCCATTCTGTTTAAACGTCAGCAATGCGGTTGGGATGGAAGCTGCTCAACATTTTCACTACCACTGTTTGCAAAAATGCATTTTTTAAGCTCCATATGTTTTCGATTCAGAGCTACAGCTGCTTCACGGGCTAAAAATAATGTTCTTGTCCCGCCAAAGTAGCTCTAGAAACATAAAGCAACATCGTTCTTTTTCTTTTTTGGCCAGAATGAGGCTTTGCTTTTGGGATAATAAATCCCCTAGTTTCAATATACAGCTGGGAAGCTGATTCTTGTATTATGGTGCCAATGCTTATCTGCTATTTGCATTTCTTTGCAATTTTTTCACGTTGCTTTTTCTTCGTAGGTCTTCCTCATGAGTGTTTTTCTAAATTGGATTTTCTTACAATCTCTTCTTAGAAACAGCTCAGCAGCACTGAATGAGGAGAGAGATTTGTGCAAGGAACACAGAAGCTCTTGTGCAATAGATTACACGGAAGGCAGGGCTATGTTGTATTAGAAACTTGATGAATTAGCTCAGTCCTGAGGCTGCTCCGGGGTAGATGTCTCCTAAAACAAGTAACTGCTGCTTTTCCACTGTATGGAACTAACAAAACTGCAATGGAATTTCTGTGTGATCTGGAATTTGCAGGGTATAAGTGGTCCATCTGCTATCTCCTCCTCCCTATATAATAAACTTCTCGTTGATCGGCAGCCACATCTTTAACATTTTAAAAAAACTGTTTCTTCAGCAACAGGTCTGATCATTCTTTGAGTGTACAAGCTTTTTAACTTAGCTGTGCTCAAAACTAGAAGACTTAGCACAGGATGTACACAGTTGTATCACACTGGAGAATACAAATCTGTGTTCACATAGAGGGGGGACTAGGGGGCTTTCCACTTCCCAGTGGTGCAGGTTCCTTATTTTAAAAAGTCCCCCCCCCCAAGAAAATAAAAATTCATTGTCTAGCCACCCTGTATATAAGTGGTTCTAACTCAACACCCTGCTGAAATAAGCACAGAGGCAATCAGTTAAGGTAACTGATACTTTCTTGCAGATCCCAACAGGGAATGTTCCACTCAGAGAAGTAAAATTTCCAAAAACTTTGAAGCCACGGGACAAAAGTTTTTCCCTTTTTTGGAGAGGAGGAATAGAATGGAAGGGAGTTTGCAAAATGTGATGATAGCATCCTTTACAGATTGAAAGGCATTTCGGGAATATAAAAAATGTTGTATACATATTGTAATGTTATTCCTGCTGCTGCTGCTGCGGCTGTTGTTGTTGTTATGTGCCTTCAAGTCATTTCTGACTTATGACAAACATACACGCGCACACACACACACACACACACTTCCACAGAAGAGGATGTAGGTGCTAAAACTCAGCGGAGGGTTCTAAGATCTATGAACCCTTTTTGCTCCCATCAAAAGCTTCAGAAGCCTGGAGAAACTCTTGAGATAATTTCCCCTGTATAACAACCTGAAAGAGAGCCAGTAGTTTTAGTTCTGGACTATGATTCTGGAGACCAGGGTTCGAATCCCTACTCAGTCATGGAAACCCACTGGGTGACTTTGGGGAAGTCAATCTCTCAGCTTCAGAGGAAGGCAAAGGCAAACCCCCTCTGAACAAATCTTACCAAGAAAATCTTACAATAGGCTCCCCTTAGGGTCAGAAACAACTTGAACAAGTACACTGTATACCGTGAACTTGCTGATTAAAGAGAGGAACACTTCCGTGTAGTGGGGGGTAGCTGCAGAGAGTGGGGAAGGCTGCCCTTCCTCTTTCCCCAGTGCTTCAGACATCTGTGGGCCTTTGTCACCCATTTTCAGAAAATGGGAAGTGATTTCCAGTTTTGAAATTAGATGTTTTCTCCCAATAGCTTTTGCTTCCCTGAGCATTTCTGGGGAAACAGTTCTCCATTCTGGAGGCCATTTTTTCAGTGACTTGGGGTACTGGAGGCTAGCCTGGGGACCTTGGCAGGCCACATACAGCCTATAGGTTGTAGAACTCCCATTCCTGTCACACTGGGATTGGTACCTGGAATTCTGGCTTTCTGTAAGAATATAGGTAAGAAAGGATTTGTCCTTCACAAAGCTTAGTTTGAATCCTTTTTACTGCATGGTTATTTTCAACTTTCCAAGTCCCACCGAACAGTTTTTAAACAGGAGACTTATAAATCTATTTAACACATTACAGAAATACATTTCCTTTGATTTAAAAACAAAACACTGTTGATTGAACTTTTAAAATTTTTTAAAAATTATCTTTGGTTGGTTGAAATTCTTTTTAATCCCGCTTTAACTAGTTTCACATATTATTGGTTTCAGATATGAAACCATGGCCAATTGGGGTTGCTTTTTATCTGTTTCCCTACAACCCAATGTCTTTGTTAGTTTTGTTTTGCAACTTGAAAAATGTGGAGGACATTGCACAGTCTAATTTGCTCATAACTATTTCTTTGCTTGAATAATTAGTAAATTAGGACATGAAGTCCTCATTCCAGAATGTGCCTCTCCAATCTGGACAACAGTTTGGATGAAAGCTCTAGTTGACCAGAAAGGTTATTTCTAGAATTTAAAACATTATCTGGTACCATTTATCCCAGACAGCTCCTTTAACTTGCTTTATAGATGGCTTTGTGTACAGGATTTTACATGTTTTCTCGGAGAGCCAAATGATCCTTTTGTAGTTGTCCCCCTTCCCTCCACCAAATCCTACGTTTTCTACAGGGCAAAAATCTATGACTATTTTTTAAAGTTGCAATGGTCCCCAGTTCAGTTGTAGTGCAGAATGTGATAACGTAAGTTGCAAAGAGATTCTGTGGGTGTGTTGCAGAGTTTTGAGATCTCAAAACTTAGCCCCCACTCTTGGCGCCTGGACCCTCTTCTCAAGATTTTGGGGAGGAATTTCAGGGTGAACATTCTGCCTTGAAAAACATGTGCTAATATATTTTCCCCGTTTGTTAAACTTGCAGTGTTTTGAGTGGCTATAATAGTATAACAGGAAAAGCAATGAGGGAGAGAAGAAGAAAAAAATGTTCCTGAAGAACTCTTGCACGAAAGGGTGTGAAGCAGCCTTGTGAATAACAGAGGGCACCAATCCCAGCATAGAGAACTCTTTGAGGGGAGTGAGGAGCTTCAGTGAGAGAGAGAAAGATTTAAGAAAAAAAACAACAACACAAGAGTTTGTTGGTGACAGGTGGAGGAAGACTTTTGAAAGACTGAGTTGTGCTCAGTGTTGTTGGGGAGTGAATGTGTACTGGGTGTCTGAACTGATTGAAAGAAAAGGTCTGCCGTAACTTAGCTTGAATATTATTATATGGTTGGAACTAAGTGCAGGAACCTGGTAAAGCAACCATTCTACGCACGCGCGCGTGTGTGTATGTATGTATGTATGTATGTATACGTACATATACATATCTCCAATGGGGACCTTTAGCAGGGACAACTGAGAGTGACAGGTATCCAAGCTTAGGAACTATGCGGCCAGCCTTGAAAGAGGATCCATTACATATATGGTGGCAAGCAGTGGATCCAGTGAAGGGATCAAATGATCCAGTGAGGAGACCTATTTGGTGGGGGAAAGCAAAAGAGAGTTCTTGCGTGTGGACAGTCAACAGAATTCTACCTGAAGTGATGTATTACAGAGAGACGATGGTAATCCCTGAGACAAAAGATTTGGTAAAGTAGGGGATTCCCAAGAAGCTGTGAAAAGAACACCTAAGAAGGTGGTACTACAAAATTAAAAAAGAAAAATGTAATCCCTGAGGTAAACATTGTGATAAAGTAGGGGATGATCAAGAAATTGTGAAAATACTGAATTTGAGTACTTACGAAACTGGTGCTACAATGGCATACTCTTTGCAACTGTGATTGAAACTTAATCTGTCATCACCAGGGGCTGTCTCTTGTAACATTGTGATGTCACAGGGAGGGGCTCTTCCCCTCCCTGTGACATCACAATGGGTCATCCATATCTCATGTCCTGGTTCTGAAATCTCAGGGTCTGGGATAGTCCAGACCTGGCAACACTATGGCCTTTTCTGCACTAGACTGTTATACTGCAATTATCCCACTTTCAACATCCTATGGAATCCTGGGGTTTGCAGTTTAGGGAGGGGCCTTTGAGGAATAATAGCACTATAACAGTCCAGTGCAGAAATGGCCTGTGACAACCTTTCTTTCTTTCCTTTTTTTAAAAATTGTTTTATTAATTTTAACACAAACAATCTAATTCACAATCAAAGCAATACACATTCAGAAAAAGAAAAAGGAGAAAGAAGAGAAGGAAAGAAAAGAAAAAAGTAAACTAGAACTAAAACACAAGACTAAAACGCTAAGCTAAAAATGTGAACAGTAACTAGAATATTGAATAATAATTTACTGAAATGCAAAAGGGCTCTGACCCCCTCCCCAGCCAAAATGTAATGAAAGGAAAAAAATTAAAGAGTAAAAATATTATTCTTTTATTATAGATCCAACTAAATAATCCTACTAGAATTACTAGCCACAGATTAATAATTCATTTTCTTATTTCTGAAAAAAAAAAAACATAAACAGTTTCTAGTCTTTCAAAAAAAAAAAAAGATCTTCAGTTGACTTATCCTTTGAAACCTACATTAGTTTGGCAATTTAGGCTAACTCAGCAAGTTTTACAATCCATTCTTCCATCGTCGGTGCTTCAGTCTGTTTTCAGATTCGAACAATGTTCCTGTTGCTATCATATATCAAAGAATTAATCCATATTTACTATCCAATTCTTTATCCATAATACTCAGCAAAAACATGTTTCGTAACATTGTAAAATCCACCTTTAAAATTTTTTTGGATTAACATGTAAATCTTAGATCAATAACTTTTTGCTTTCTTACAAGTCCACTACATATGGAAAAAAGTGTCCTCCTTATCTTGACAGCACCAACATTGTTCAGAAACATTCTTAGACATTTTCAACATATTATTTGGAGTTAGATATCATCTATACGTCATCCTACAAATGTTTTCTTTTAAATTACTACACAAAGTAAATTTTGTATCTTAAAACCACATTTTTCTCATACACCCATTTGAACATTGTGCCCAAAATTTTGGGCCCTCCTTATCATGTACTCTCTTACCTGTTCATCTTCTGTTTCAGCTTCAAAAGACATTTGTACACTTTATAAATTACATGCTCGTCATCTTTACACAATTCTACATAAATCTCATTTTCTCCAACATTTATGGCTAGATCTCTCTTGATTAAATCTATCCTTGAGCTGCATAGAAGCATATCAATTAAGATCTGCCTTCCTTAAGAAGGATCTCACTTGATTTATACTCCCAGCTATCTTGCTCAAAGTACAAAAGGTCATCAAAAAACAACCATCTCTACTTTTAACCCATTCTTTCATTTTTAAAAAAGCCAGACTTCATGCAGTCAGATGGCTAATATTATCTTAGGAAAAAATCTCCATATTTATGCCAGGCTCATAGAAGAGCCTTTCTAATACACTTCACCCTCCACATTCGCTAGGGTTAGGGACACAGGACCCTCACAAAAGTGAAAAATTCACACATAACAAAATTTACGTGTCTCTGAGAACGGGGTTGAGGCACAGATAGGGACAGTGGGCATCCAGGGTCTAAACCAGGTCAGGGAAAGGAGATGGTTGGCATGGTGGTCGTGTACTTCCTCTCTCTTGCCCATCTCCTTCCTTGGGTGTGCGTGAGGCATGGGCACAGAGTTTGTGGTGTTGAGAATTTGGGCAGAGAGCCATCCTTAGCTGGCCAGGCAGAGACTGGTAGAGGAAAAAGAGGACCAGAGGTGGGTTTTTAAAGGGCTATGAGGCCTGATTGGAGCCACCAAGGGGGAAGGTTCCCCCCAAAAAGAAGTACCTGAGATGAGAGGGCAGAGGTTGGAGAAACTCACAAATAATCAAATCTGTGAATGTCAAACCTGCACATCTGGAGGCTGACTGTACAATGATTTTTAAATTCAGCATGTGCCTTAACTTTAACATACCAAAGCTAACCATGCCACTCAAATCTCAAATCATGACCTTCAAGTTCCAAGAGTCACTCATCTCTAAGCAATATCTGACCCTTCAACCATATAAAACAACAGACCTCATAATACAATTTAATATTAGGAATTCCCAGACTGCTCCTTTCTTTAGCATCATGCAATGTTTTAAATTTTATTCTGGGTTTCCTTGCCTGCCAAACAAATCTGCAAGTTTCTTCCTGCCATTGTACAAAGGGTATTCCATTTCTTATGACTGGGATCACATGGAAGTAGAGCAAAAGTCCTAACAAAACATATGCTTTTATTACTGCAATTCCCCTCGAAAAGGATAAAATTAACTTTCCTCATTTTTCCAAGTCTTTTTTAATTGCTTTCCAGACCTTTTCATAATTGTTTTAAAATGACAGATTATTATTCTTCATAATTATAATTCTCTGATATTTAATCTTCCTTTTTTGCACTTTAAAATAGGAAAGAACAGTTAATTTATTTACCTCTTCCAAAGAAATATTTTTAGTCAACAGTTTTATCATAGCTCACTTTAGACCCAGAGCATGTCCTAAATGCCTTAACTTTTTCCAAAAGAGCCTTCACTGAGTCCAATGGATTTTGAGGCATTATCACAAGATCATCTGTATAAGTCCTCAGCTTATACTGTTCTTTTTTTAACCCTCACTCTCCAATGACAAGCTTTCTGCTGTTTGCTATGGGTGAATTGATCCACATCTATGGCTAGCCATTCCTGTCCAGGAGCCAGATTGTCTTCCTTGCCTCCTCAGTTCATCATACTCTTCAGTCAGAAGATGGATTTTCATTAAGTGTAGTAACAGCCATGTGCCTCTATTGCTCTGTCACAGATAATTTTGGGGAGTGTCTTCAGATTGGCCATGGAAAATATATTTATTTAGGTTTTTATTTTTGGGATGTATATTCACATTTCAGCATGTCATATTTATATTTAGGCATGGAGAAGAGAATCTGTATACTACCCCTTGTTCCTTGCTTCTCCATGTGAGTGCTTGTTATGGACTGTCCGTGCTTTTAGCAGGGTTCCTCCTACCTGGAGGTCGTGGTTAAGGAGAAGAGAATTACATACCTTCAGGACATTAGCCAGGTGTGGGAGATAAAGTTAATATTCTATCTCTTGTTCACTGCTTCCCTTCCACCAGTGGTTTTGTCATGGGATATGCATGTATTCCTGCTGCTTTTGCTTTTTGGGATGCTCTTAAACTTGTACACCTACCAACTGTTGTTCAAGTTCCTATGGAGGGTTAGGAAGAAGAGAATTGAGTGAGTTTAGCACACTATCCCTCTATTTTGCTGCTTCTGTTGCAGGCCTGGTTTTGGAGGATCTTGTGTTCATATGTGGACTTAGGTATTCCTGCTGTTCATGGGCAGATGCCACTGAGCAGCAACAACTTGGTGGGAAATTGGAGTTGTTCAGATTATTTCCCCTGCCTTTCTATTAAAAAAAAATAAAATGGGACTCATTGCATCTAACATCATCATTACATAAATAAAAAGGAACATCATTAAAGACAAATAACTTTATGGAGTCTGGGAATCCTTTCACACTATACAATTATGTTTTCACTTTAACTGCAACATTCTATTGGAATCCTATTGGGACTTGTGGTTTAGGGAAGATTCTATTATTCTAACCTAAAATCTTAAAATGGTGTGGAGTTGTTGGGCTGCAACTCTCAGGTGGTTAAAGCTGATGGAAGTTGCAATCCAACAGCATCTGGAAGGCTGCATGATTTCTACCTCTGCCTTAAAACATAACATAACTTTTGCTGTTGCATTAAAAAAAAGATATTCTGAAGGTGTTAGACTTTGTTGGATTTTTGGTTTGCCAAAATGCTGTAAATAGAATCTAATATCATCTTGCCTATAGCAATGAGCAACAAAGTAGCATTTCTGAAAATATTGTATCATACTGCTAAATCTCTGGTGCCTATAATATGGTGTTTTTAGACACTCAGAACATTTCCGTCAAACAGTACATGTATGTATGTATGTATGTATCTATGAGTAGGACTACTATAAACAGAGTTGCCAAGCCAGGACTCTCCCAAGCCCACAGATTTCCATACTAAAACCTGAGAGCTAGGGACAACCTCTTGTGATATCACAGGGGCTTGGCCCTAGTGATGTTACAGGGCTGGGGTTACAATGGGCAGCCCCTGGTGATATCATTAAGCATGGCAGATTAATTATCAACCATAGTTGCATACAGAGTGCCACTCAAATAAAAAGGACCAAGTTTAACAAATGAGAAAAACATATTAACACACACTTTCCAAGGCAGTATTCTCATCTGAGGACTGGAGCACAGGGGCCAACCCCTTGAGATCTGGGAACCCTCATATTAAAATGAAGAATGCAGTAGCTCAGTCACTGTTTTAGCTGATCACTTTCAAGATGTTTAATTCTATTAAGTTCTATTGGCATACCATGGGGAAATTGAGGAAAGAAAAATCCCTGATGATGGAGCAAGTTTTCCCTTATTTGTGTCCATCAATCTTGTTGTTACAGAAATGTCCAAAAACATCGGACACAATTGTTTCCCACTTTCAAATAATATGAACAGCAAAAATAAATCACACTTTGAAAAAGGGATTATAAAGACTAGGGTCATAGCAGAATGGCTCTGGGTTTATGATTTTCATGCTACCTTCATACTGAATTAATTTGGTAATACTGTGTGGCACAAAACATGAATGTCACCTTATATCTGTTGTTACTGTGCACAGTTTTATGCAACCAATGCAAGTGTGCTATGTTATTCCATTAATTCAGAAGAGCCTAAGTAAGGCCATTTTCAATTCATGCCATTCTACTGAGGAGTTCCATTACTTTGTTTAATACAGTATGGACTTTAACACAAATTATTCTTTCACTGTTGCATATGATTGATGGACCTTGTAATGTTTTGTTCAAAAAGGTATTTGCATTCCTGTTCAATCAGAAGAAATTCAGACAATTAAGACATGTAGGGCTTTAACTTACTTAGTAAGTGGGCTTCACACCATGCTTTAATTAAAAACTGTGATTTTGGTTGCTGTCCTCTAGGAGAATATGAGTTCTTGTCCTCTATCTAGTTATTTACTTAACATCACAATGGTGTGCATGAGTAAAAAGCTAAATAAATTGTGCATAAAGGGAAATTAGAACAAGAATACTCCTTCAAGTTTCAACTAGATATGTGATGCTATAGTGTTACCCCCTTGGCAGACTCCATCCCGGGGGGATATAAAATTAATATCAAAAATATGTGAGAGAGGTTGCCCGGGTGGGTGCATAGACAAATAGGTCAAGCAATTGGACATAGGTCAAGGCCAGGAAAATCCCTAGTCACGTTTCCCAAGGAGGCCTCAGGCAAGGCACATCTGCACAAACAAAGGGTCCTCAGACACAAAGCCAACTTGAGGGGATTACCTGGTTTTCCCCCTGTTGAGCAATGCTTACTTAGATGAATCCTACAAGGGCAAGGTCTATTTACATGAACCAATCATGTAAGCCATCAAGTTGCTAGTGTGTGGTATTTTTCCTTCTGTTTCGACCACTGTTCTGCCCAGGAAAGGGCTTGCCCCCAAAGTACATTCTGCCCTATAAGTAGTCCCCCTTTCCGAGACTCTCCTCGGAGAACTCCCCGCCACGTGAGCAGACCAGCACTTTGTTAGTCCAATGCTCCCCTCAGCTGCCTCTCTTCGCTGAGCTCCTTCTTTCCCGCCACTTCTCAGACCGAAGACTTCTGGACAGGTGCAATATTATTGCCCTTACACCCTCTCTGCCTTATCCTCTATAAGCTTTCACCTCTTTCCCTTCTTGACAGGCCTTGTGTGTGTGAGTGAGTGACTGCATTTGTGCGTGAGAACGTATTTGTTAACAACATTCATTCATTGATATGATTGTCTGATTTTTTGCTTGGTCTGACCCTGTAAAAATTGGGTTGAAGGTCTCACTGGGTTACCCTGCCCCTCATTCTGCTATAGCCAGTGCTCCGCTATGTTCCCTAGTCTTTGCATTTTTGGAGTGAATCAGGGTGTCCCCCAGGGGACCTCCGGAAGTCAGGGTAACAATGGCTCCTATGGAAACATCCAGCAAAGATTAAAAAAATGATTGAAGCCTACTTTGACGTTTCCCTGGATACCACTACAACTTTTACAATCAAAATAGCGTGAATTTTGAAATTGTTCTTTTGGTCCCCCCTTTCCCAAATTTAGAAAATTACATCCTCCTCCCCCTACTCACCCAAAAGTGTCTGCTACAGCTGCAAGTACCTTTCTGTCTGCTGTAGTGCCCTGTTTGGATGTTATGCAGATGGAGAAATGAAAATGCGACACTATTGAAAACTGACATTTTATTACATCAGCCTTGTATACTGTAAGTTCTGCATCTCTATGCAACTCAACCATTTACACATCAGAACATCCTCATAAACTGTTTTTTAAAACAGTATCTTTTCATTTCTGTTAACAAGAAATAACTAGTTTTAGCCCAAGCAACTTCTTTTCCTTAGCAGCTGAGCATGTAGAAATTTAACCAATACAATTTTCTCCAGCCTAAAGACACGGAGAAAAGGCAGATCCCTGTCTTTTGAATGAAAACCCTCTCTCTCCCCCCGCTCTCTGGTTGCTGTTAAGAACATTAACTGTAAAGGATTAGGGGGCACCATAAGACTGACAAACGTATTACGATTCAAACTTTTGTGAACAAATCAGAAGTCTTATCCTCAATTGACAGAGGAGAAAAAAAAAGATGAACTCAGAGACGAGTGTAACGAATAATGATGATGATACCACAGACAGCCGAAAACATACATGAGCCAGACCTATAAACTCTGGGTGCTCCAGAAGTTTCGAACTACAACTCCCATAATCCCTTGCTACGCACCACACTATATGGTGCTCGCGAGAGCTGAAGTACGAAAGCAGGGAGAGTCCGGGGTTCTCTCGCTCAGAGCTTCATGTATCAAAATCTTGGGTTGTGTCACCTCTGTGGATCGTCCGAATTAGCAGTTTAAAACTTTCCAGCTGCCCGAATCAAAGAAGGAGTTTACTAACTTCAGGTTATTAGTCTATAGAAAGCAATAAACACACCAGCACTTCCGCCTTCAACGTTTACCCAGGCTGCACTGCGCTTCATCGCTCTCGCTCTCTCCCCCTCCCCACTCTCCGTCAGCCCTGCGGACCTGCATACTCACGCGAGTAAACGTTACATCTCGCGAGACTTCCTTTACTAGTTCTGCCGGAAACGGGAATAGGCGTTCCTTTTCCTTGGTCCAACGAGGGGGCAAGATGAGGTCGGTGTCTGTGTGGTGGTGGGGCCTGTGGTGTGAATCCGGAGCCATCCGTGTTTCCAAGGGTCGCTTGAGCTTTGTTAAGAAAACACTGTTGTGCGGAAATGCGAGGGCGATGCGCAGGGACGACAATTAGAAGGATGGGCCCTGGGAGGAGAGTTGTAGGAGTAGGACAAGGTTACCCGGCGAGGAATTTTGAGGGGCCCGTTGCTGTCATTTTTTTGGGGTCGTTGCTTTGGGATTTCTTTGTCATTTCTTTTTGCTTTTTACTAAGAACTTAGTTGTCTCCCGAACGCACCTCCGTTTAAATGCTTTTAAAAATGGATTATTTTCCTGGCGTCCCCGATGCAACGTCCAGCCCCATTCTGAAGCCTTCATTTTGAATTGTTCGGTTGAGCTCCGTAGGAGTGATTATCAACTGGATCTGGGCCCAAGTGGAATTCCTTGTCCCAACTAGAGCAGGTTTATTCAAGCAGTTACTGAATGCAAATGGCAGCAAGTTGGTCCTGGATTAAGTGGTCTACTCTAGGGTCTACTCTAATTGCACTAAGCACTTGGGATTTAGGTGCTGCTTAGGATCAGGTTGGAGGTGATGGTAAATCTTTTGTAGACAATCTAGTTGTGGCTTTAAAAATCAATAGTCATTGCTGCTGCTGGCCTGATTGGATCCTTTGTATAGTTTGCAAAGCTCGTCTTGGAAAATATGGTTATCCTTGCCAGCCTGTTTCCTTAGTTAATAGCCAGTTTTTTCTCTGTAAACCATAGAGAGGTTTCATTTGTGTGATTCTGAGGGTCTTGAAGATGATAGAGAATGGGAATTTACTCTCCCTGTGGAGTAAGACATGCAAGCCACAGGTTGGTGGGACCCCAGGGGGAAGCAGCCAGTGACTTTCTGGGATCCTGGCTGGGTCTCTTTCAAGGGGCATCTATTTTCACTAATAGATAAGAGCCACAGATTGGGTAGCTGTTCTGGGCTGCAGTTTCCATAATCCCTAACCACTGGCCTTATCAACTGGGGCACCAGATCACATCTGATTTTAGAAGCTAGGCAGGGTCAGCTCTAGTTAGTACTTAGATGTGAGATGAATACCCAGCGAATACCAAGTGTTGTAGGGTGTATTGTGCCACATTTTCTTCAAACTTCTTGGGGACCTTTCAGCAATGCAATAGTAGTGTTCTTTAAAAGTTCTTTGAAACTTGTACTCATTGAGGTTGGATTGTCTGTCATTGTTTTGATCTTGTAGCAACCCATGATAAAAAGAGTTAGAAATGAGTGATGGGCAGGATTGTCACATCAAAGTGGGAAGAGCATCCTGTTTTCTCTTGGTTAAACCAAGGTGAAGAAACTATCCATCCTGTAGCCCTCGTTGAGCCTAGTGGTAAAGAAAATCTATGTTTTCAAGTACCTTGTCCCCTTTTGTCACAGTCCCTCCTTGGTGAAAGATGAGAGAAGGTTTGCCAAGCTTCAAGGGAAACTGGAGGACTGTATTCTTGGGGGCTTCTCTTCTTTTTAGAATTTTGTATATTCAAATCCTCTTATGATGTCTTAATAAACATGCCTTACATAAATACTGTGTTTCTTCATAACAGCAAGGTCTCCCGTGACACGCTGTACGAAGCAGTGAAGGAGGTCCTTCAGGGGAGCCAAGCAAAGCCACGCAAGTAAGAAGTTTATCTGTAATTCTGGTTCATGCCTCCTAATTTTGGATTAGAAATACTTTGAACTGTGGGAGCTCAAGGCAGAATAACAGCCTAATCTTATGCACAGTGTTAAGTGAAGGCATTACTAGGGTTCATTTCGCTACCAGTTCTAAAATTGGAACTCAGGCTGGAAGAAGGTGGCCACCTTGGGTTCAGCTCCTGTCCGTTAAGGAGTACGTGGAGTCCAGTGGAGGCAACCAGAGTACTGCCCCTCCATGCTGTCAGGGAAGCATAGCAGGTTATACTTTACTCATCTGACAGTGGAATGTAGTACTTGTGAACTGTCCTGCTTCCCCTTTCTTAAGAGATGAGGAAAAGTATGGCACTGGTGCGTGTAGCTGGCTGTGAAATCAGCAGGTAATATTTGAATGGCAGTGCTCTGCTGGCTCTGTGTTAGGTTTATAAAGTTAGAAGATGCCTCTCTGCACTATCTTTCCTTAATCTGATATTGTGGGGAAATACTGAGCAGATCCTGAGTGTCTGAACCATCCTTTTATCACAGATGAGTGGATTGTGTGTGTTGTTGTGTTATCAGGAGAGGGAAGATAAAGGAATGCTTGCTTGGCAAAGATTGCTTAGGCTAGCCCAGGGCACAGACAAACCAGGCCTGCTACCTTTTATCCCTCACTTGAGTAACAGCACTTCTTTTAATGTTATTATCACACCCCGGCTTCCTCACACTTAAAACACAATCCTGCTTCCCCTAAAACCCACAACCTTTGTGGAAAAGGGCAAAGCTTATTAATGGTTACTCCAAAAAGGAATGGATAACCTGCAGTACCGTGTTAATTAAGATAAAACTGAAGAAAACACTGTTGAGGCTGTACTTATAGAAAAATTGAAGGAAATCTTTATTAAAAGAACTAACAAGGGGAAAAGTATTGAGGATTCAGAAAGATTCAAACAAAATAACACTTTTTCACAGACACTGTCTTCAAAACACCTCAGTGTTTCCTCAACAGAGCTTTCACACACACTCCTTTGCTTCTCCCAGCGCAAAGGTCTGTTGCCCCACTCAAGGTTTGACTCTCTGACCCTTTCAGAGATTGCTTGGTTACTTCTCTGCCCCACACTAGACCTCTGAGAAACTAACCCTCTCCCAGGAAATCCTCCTTTGGTTTACTGGACAGTCTGATGTTCTCTCTTTGAAACTTAAGGACTACAACAGATTCTAACCCACACTACCAGTATATGTGCTGTCTGCTGTTCCCCCCGCCCCTCCCTCTGACTAGGGCTGGATTCTTCTCAGTCAGAGAGCCAATCTGATTTCACCACCCTTTGTTACTAGGGCTATTCTGCTAGCCACACTCCCAGGCTCTGTCACACCTTTTCTCTCGGCATTTTGTGGAGTGGGGTGTGGTGCCAGCTGCAGAGCAGAGAGTGGAACAGTTGGGTAGTTGTAAGCAAGAGAGAAAAAAAAGTTGGAATTAGCAAATCTTAGTCCCTCAGTTAACCACTCCAGCAGCCTGGTCCTAGTCCCTCTGGATGGGAAGCTTTAAGAACTTAATACAGTGCAGGGGTTTGTGCTTATCTCTCCCCATCCAAGGAGTTATATCTGTGGTTATTCCAGGGTAACTAATCTAGATTTTCTAGTTAGCAGTACAGTTTCTTTTTCTGATCCATTGTACTTAAGTATATTCTTCAGTCATTATTTTAATGTGTTTCAAGGCCATAATCTTCCCAAGCTGGCTGGTGGGAAACTGAGATTCTTGGTTATTCATTGTTTGGTCCTTAAATTGTAAAAGTGTGGACAACATAGGCTTCCCAGCCATTCCACAGTGTTGGTTATATAGCTTAATTTATTCCATTTGCTTTTAGGTATATTTTGTGTGTTGCTGAATTGCTTTTAAGCCAAATGTGTGTTTAACCTTTTTTCTTTCTTTCTTTCTTTCTTTTTTTTTAAGATTCTTGGAGACTGTGGAGTTGCAGATCAGTCTGAAAAACTATGACCCACAGAAGGACAAGCGTTTTTCTGGCACTGTCAGGTTTGGATTTGTTCCTGTTCCACCCAGCCTTCAGCCTGCGCCCTGCTCCTTATTACAAAGCTCTGAATTCAGGCTATCCATTGTGTAGTTGTAGCACATTGACTGCTAAAATGCATGGCAGCTGGGTGTAATGCTGAATTGCCCGGGTAGTTCAGATCCTCCCACTGTAAAATGGGTGTGACTGGACGGACCCCTACCCTGGGTCTTAAAATATGAGGGAAGGTGTGGTGAGGCTGTCCTGCTGATCCCACCGATCACTTTAAGAAGCCAGACTTAAACGCTGGTGGGTGAAGACTTGCCAGCTGATGGTGGTAAGGCTTTTCAGCTATGATTCTGAACATAACCTTTCACATTTTGTGCTGCTCTTCCAGGTGTATGAGATGGTTAATGGTAGTATCCTCTTCTCTGTCTCTCAGGCTCAAGTCTGCTCCACGGCCAAAGTTTTCAATCTGTGTGCTGGGAGATCAGCAGCATTGCGATGAGGCCAAAGCAGTTGACATCCCTCATATGGACATAGAGGCTTTGAAAAAACTTAATAAGAACAAGAAGCTAGTGAAGAAACTTGGTGAGGAAAATTCAAAAGGGATTTCTCAATCACTGATTAAACTATGCAAAAGTTATTTATGGACCTAGTAGTTAAATTTATATCCTACCAGTTCTTCAGTGGACTCGAGAACCACTGCCACTATCCTCAAAATAGTCCCTTGGAAATAGATCAGGCTGACTGGTCCATGGTCACCCACCCAGTTTAATGACTTATTAGAGATGAGCCTGGGTCTTTCAGATCCCACTTCAACATTAAACACTGCATCATATTGATTCTCACTACTGAGATGTAAGACTAGATCATAGCCTTTTGCAAAAAGCTAAATGTAGTAGGAAAAATCCATCCTCAAGTAAGAATTTCAAACCTCCACTGCATCTAGGCAAAACGTTAGTTGAGTGCCTTCTGCGTGTAGTATCAGCAATTTTTAATAAATTGTTTTGAAATTTATTTTATAAGCAGAGAAGAAAAAACCCCGCAGTACTTGCATTTAGATGCCATGACAGGCTGGAACTGAAAAGAATTCCAGCCTGTTGAGGACAAGCCAGTTTACTGGTGCATCCTGGTTTATTCTCCAACTTGCAGCAGAAGTGGCTAAACAAACCACAGACCAAAGGCTTCTCTAAAAAGGATGGCATCACCTTTACATAGGTTAACTCCCAGTCTTTGAGTACAGGTTTTGATGCTAAATTTAAATCTCTCTCTCCTTCGCCTCAAAAAAAGTACAAGTTGGTGCATAGCAAGTCTTCATAGGTGGCATTTGAAGATGCCTGTAACTCTTACACAGAAGATAGCTGTGTAAATTTTTGTGGTGAATCTCTGATAGTCTTAGCTTATTAATCTTTGGTGCTTTCTTTAAACAGCCAAGAAATACGATGCTTTTCTGGCCTCTGAGTCCCTGATCAAGCAGATTCCTCGAATCTTGGGGCCAGGACTAAACAAGGCTGGCAAGTTTCCTTCTCTTCTCACTCACAATGAGAACATGGTATCAAAGATTGATGAGGTTAAATCCACAATCAAATTTCAAATGAAAAAGGTGATTTTAAAAAACTGCTACAGATGTTGCTTTTTTGTTTAGATTGTATTGTTGCATTTCTCTTAAACTCTGTCTAGAAATAACAAATCTGGAAGGGGGGTAAGATTTACTTGTGTGGATTAACTTGAATCCTTTGGAAGGGAGAACTAGAATGGCTTGTGTGAAGGAGAATTGCAGACAGAGAACAAAAGATCTGTCTAAGATCCATTAATCTTTTTTTAATGTTGTACAAGTTAACTGTATTTCTTTGACAAGTTGCTTAAAATGCTCAGTTCTACATTAAAGAGTCTTTTGTTCTGATTCTTACAAATGAGATTGTTACTAGCTATCTCCCTAAAGCTGTTTGCATCCACATTCTATTTGTCAGATTTCCCATTTTATTGGAAATGCCTAATCTGATGTTGCAAAAATAGAAAAATGAGGCTTGATTATTCAGTGTAAATTAAAATTAACTCCAGTCCTTTTCAGCTTCGTGTCTAAAATATAATTGTCAGTGCGATCTGTGGCAATTAGTGTATGGAATTGCATGGCTTCATATCCTTTCATATTTGGTTTACATTTTGTTCCTGAACTTTGTCACTTTCAGTCCTGAGACAGCTAAATGCATGAATGTTTTAAATCCATTCTCCCAGGTGCTGTGTCTAGCTGTGGCTGTTGGCCATGTGAAGATGACTGAGGATGAATTGGTCTACAACATCCACCTGGCAATCAATTTCCTGGTATCTTTGTTGAAGAAAAACTGGCAAAATGTGCGAGCCTTGTACATCAAGAGCACCATGGGCAAACCCCAGCGCCTGTACTAATAACAATACAATTGTTTTTGACAAACTTACTGATGTGTGGCTTTTGAATTTATAAAGTTCTGGTACTTTGAATCTGAGAGTTAAAGTGAGATTCCTCTACATTATCACTACCAGCAGTTATAAACCAGTTGCCTTGTAGAAATAATAATACATCATGTTGGTAGAATGCTGAAGGATATTCAGAGCTTGGTCATCAGAGGTATAAGAAGCATATAGATAGGATTTTAATAAGATCTGTTGGTAGTCTAGTCAAAACAATGCAGTTCATTAACAAAAACAAAGTAATGACATGAATTGAATCCAGGGTTTACTTCTACCGCGTTCATTCCCTCAAATCACTTTTAACACTTGTAGCGTTTTGTATTGGATGCAAATGCAAGCAGATCACAAGTGGCAATGAGTCATTTATATTGAGGCCATTAGTTTGACTAGCCAGTATCTCAGCTTTTTTTAATGATAAAACTGGCAGAGCTTCTCCAGGATTTTGGTCAGAACTTTCCTTGTTATATCTGTAGATGCCAGCAACTGAACGTAGGGCTTCTGCGTTGAAATTGTCTGGTTTACCCCTAAACTTCACACTCCAGTATAGTGGTTTGAGTTACTAAGAGAAAACCCTATGAAATTCATGGGGTTGCCAGAAGTCAATTTGAAGGCATAGACATAACAGCAGCTTTTACGACACTGGTAAAATCAAGATGTGACAGATCCCTTCTCCAGGCTGGCCCTGCTGTTGTTGCTCACTTTGCTGGTCAAGATCCTCCCTCGATCAGGTACTTGCACCTGAAAGTGATCCCTATATGGAGCAGAATCTCTGTCAATCAGTGTGTTCACAGGTATGTGTGACCAGACTCACAATTTGGAGCAGGGAGGCACAGTTGCAAAACATAACCTAAAAGAAATTATTTAATCATTCGCAGCTCACTCAAAATCCTATTCAGTTCTTCCCCCTGAGTGATTGTCCTATCTGTATGCCACCTTTCCCCTCTTAGCCAACTGTCAAGAGACAAGCATTAGTGTTACCTCCTTTCTTCACTGACCTTCACAACATTTCCTGATCAGTGATTGGCTGGCTCTAACCAGGCTTGCTGAGCTTCTCCCTTCGCACAAGGGAAATTCTGTTCCTGGAAGGTGTGTGAAAACAGGTAGACACATACTGTGAAGAGATGTCCTGGCTTGTAGGAGGGTGTTTGAAGCATTGGATGGGTGGCTGAATAGGCAGTACAATAGAAGTGAAATGTATATCTTTGGGATACAAAGAGCAGGCGTACTAGAGTGGGAGCTCAGAAGGTGAGGCTAATGACTCAAGCATATAAGAAGTGGTGCGAGAACTTCCATGTATGCTGTGTATTTCAAGAAAATGATTTTCTTACTACTATGATAAAACAATGTGCCAATGTCCAGATCACTTTTTTTAAGAAGAGTAAAATTTTGCCCCAGTACATTAACTTCCAAAGATCACTCCATGAAAGTGCTCAGTTGTTTTGGGGAGGGGGGAAAAAACTAAATGAGAAGTGACAGGTCTAGCGGGCAGAGGCCAATGCTATATTATACACCAGGGGATGGTGTGGTCCTCCAGATCTCTAATTCCCATGAGATGCTGGGAGTTGCAGTCCAGAAATAACCTGCTGTATACATTTAGCATAGCCTAAATATTTACTTGTGTAGCTTCACTGGATCACAAAGTTGTACCATAGGCACCATGGCCCTGAGGACTTGCATTGTGCAGCAGTTCATTAGCTTTCCACTCCTCAAGTCAAAAGAGGATTTTGTGTGCTCTTGTGAAAAGATTGGCTGCATTTAGGCAACCACTGTGAATGTACAACTGCTTGTGCAACTCACTTTCCTACAATAGTGCCCCCAACTAGCTTTTGATCATTGTCATTTGCCTGCTGGTTGTGGTGATACCAAGAACAATAAAATGTATTTCTTACCCACCTCTTCCTATGAACTGAGGCAGGGAGCAACAGATTAAAATACAGCAACAGACACCTCACACAGTTAAAAACACAAGCACCAATTAAAAATACATAAACAATTAAAAGAGTATAACATCAGTTTAAAAAGAATATTTAAAAAGCATTAAAAATGTATATTGAAAACAATTCATAATTTAAAAAAAGGTAATTTAAAAACTATCCAGATAGGGTTACTGGAAGAGATTGCTCTTTAATGCTGTTTTAAATGCAGAAAAGAAAAGATCCAGTGGTTGGATCTTTTCCAGTAGGCCATACCACAATTTGGAGGCAGCTGATGAAAAAGTTCTCTGGTTAACAGTTGCCAACCTGTTTCTGACTGACTGAAGCATTCATCCCCCCAGAAGACCTGAGCGTACAGGTTAGATTATACTGGAAAAGGCAATCCTGGACCCAAACCATGTAGGACTTTAAAAGTAACAATCAACACTTTGTACTTTGCCCAGAAACTAACTGGCATTCAGTGGAGTGATTTTAATAACGGCTGTAATATGATCACTCCTAGACTCATCAGTAACTAATCTGGCTGCCGTGTTTTGGACTATTTGAAGTTTCCAAACTTGTCTTCAGTATGAGAGATGATCAAGGAGTCCGTGAAGAAGCTCTTTTCTAGCTAGTTATAACTGGTTGTCCTTATACACAGATAGACATCACAGCAGCTTATCACTGATCAAAAGCAACAAAGCTTCTTTCAAGAAGGATTGCGCTGGGAAGGGGAAAAGTTTTGTTGAAAAGAGTAGCTGTATTGTGGTTGTAGTTCAGTGTTAATGAAAAATAGGTCAGAAAGCAGGGCTACTCTTTGCCATTTTGTTGCCTGAGGCAACAGGGAAGTACCAGGAAAAAAGGTAGCCTGAATGCAATACCATTTGAATGGGAGCTATCCGTATATTCACAACGGAAGGCTTTTATGCCATTAATTCGTGTGTTGAACCTGCCTACTCCAAGGTGGCACCCTTTACATATGGTGACCTACAATTTCCATCATCCTGAACCAGCATGCCCCAATGTATTTGAAGGGTGCTGGGTTGGAGAAAGATGTATGGCCTTTGCATAAATTTGCATGAGACTGACGAGCCTTCTGAAGTGGGAGGGGGCATACTTTTGCTTTAGAATTATGCATGTGCTTATCATGGGAGCAGGCATTTAAAAAAAAAAGCATTCCTGTGTATGAATATGAAGGAGAGGAGTGTGTGGGTGTGGAGAGATTATGCCTCTTCAAGGATGGCACTTGGCAGTCATTTTTAAATGAATTCTATAATTTAAAAAAATACTTCTAAAACAAATCCACTTAGTTAATTGGGAGTAACCTTTTAGCTGATCAAATTTTTGTTATGTGGATCAGTCAAATACTGAAGCATTCACCCCACACATTCAGTGGTGTATGTGTGCATTGTACTTCCCCTCACCCCCGCATGTAAATACCTGCCTGCTTTATATGTTCTAGGGCTCAACCATGACATTTCAAATGCATCTTCTGTTGAGCCTTTACCATTTACTCAAATTAAGCCTTGATTGGGGTTACTGTGGAGACAACTGCTATTCAAATGCCGTAAATGATGCTGATGTGATTTCCTGAAATGATCTATTTTCTGGAAGCCATACAATTGACTTCCTCCTGGGCTCTCCCAGTTAGATCAGTATTCTTAGGTCAGTATTTGCAGCCTTTGCAATATATTCTCTTACCTTCCTAAACTGTACTATGGCATTCTCTTTCCAAGATGAGATGACAGAACCAAGAAAAGTCTTTCTGTTAGGGTTTAAGCTTCACTAACGTACAGTTAGAAAGACCAGCACAGAGTGTTTACAAGACAGTAGTCATCCGGTTTATAAACAAGGGGCTTCTCCTCCAGCAGTAAAAGTGCATTCCAAAGACAGCAAGTTTGGCAAGAGGAAAGTCTGCTTTCAAGGGGGCAGCAAGAGGAGCAGTGCTACAGCTTGGTCTTCATGACTTGACGGTTTTGTTCTGGGGCAGAGCACAGACCTGCGTCCCTATCTCTGTCCAACTTGGACTGCTAATGCTGCCTTCATTGCCACAGGAAAGAGAGCCCTCTTTGAGAAAGGGAATGCCTTTGGTGGTTATGCTTAGACAGTTATCTTGCAGCATGTGACAACTCTCACGTCCTTATCCAGGTATGTCATTTATTCCTATATTTGATGCGCAGATGGGGGAAGCTGAATGCAAAGGTGAGAGAGCACTGCTGTACCGAAGCAGAAGTATGTGAGAAATCTCTCTCCTCTCTCTTTGCTCCCTACTAGCATCTCAGATTTGCATACTTAACACTAGAAAATGTGAGCTTTGAGATGAGATTCAAGGGAGAACAGTGACGTTATAATGTAACATGTGGAAGAAGGAGGATTTCTAGACAAGAACAACAATACAGCAGAATTTCAGGCAAAAGGAGAAGCAAGGATAACTTTTCCTCAAAGTAAAAGAAAAGATGGTAGACAAATAAGATACACTGTTCTGATCTTTCATTCTCCTCCGTTTTTTTCTGTCTCTGCGTGTAGTATAAATGTTATTGTAGTTACATTATGTGGTATGGCTTCATATGAATCTGACTTTGGGAATCATGCAATAGAATTGTTTCAAATCAGAATGGGCAACTGTGGTGTGTCTAGAGGCCAATTTTCTGACCCTGGAATCCTGTGGAAGCCACAAGAACTGCCACAAGCCACAAGAACTGCCCAAAACGAAATCGGAAGTGGTTGAAAGTCCACTTCTGGTTTTGAAAGACAATTTTTTAAAAAAGTTAAACAGTGCAGGGAAGGCTCCAGTCTATTTGAAAAGCTGATTTGTTGTTCCTGGAGGCTTCTAAGAAAGGAAAATCATCGGGCTGGGGGCGGCAAAAAAGGGCAGCACAGGGAGTCTGGAGAGCTTGAAACCTGCAAGAACAGCCTTGGAAGTTACATATGACCACAGGGTTATACTTTCATACTCTCCAACATTTCTCACAGATGAATACTGAGACATATGTGGCCAAACAGCATCAGAGCGCAATCAAGATGGCAAAGGTTATTAGTGAGAAAGAACATACAAGATAGAAGAGGTTGCAGAAGCTTGCTTTTGCCTGAGCTTACTGGGAAGGTCAAGACTACCCCCTCCTTTCCTCTCCCCCCACTGAATTTACTGAGTGAAAACTACTTTTGCACTTTGAACTCAGTCTGCAGCAACTGAAGTAAGCTGAGGGTGGAGGAGAGAGAAACTGGGACATTTTTAGAGGAATTGAAAAAGTGTGACAGTAGAGGATTAATTGGGACTATCTCTCCCAAATCAGGACAGTTAGAGAGTATGCAATTTGCCCACTAGTATTATAAATAATAAACCTCCATTCCCAACCTCCCAGCATGTGAGAGAAATGTGTTATTTCAGTGGATGTGGAGAATATGATCATGAATGCAGCATATATTCAGTAGCCTGAAAAGAAGAAATGTCTATTTCTCCCTGAATCCATGTTCTCGAGGTTCATTCAGGTAGAGAAAGCCATGCTGTGAGAAGAATGGAAAGAACCATCTCTTGGACAAAAATGACACATTCCTGAATCCTTCCTTATCCTTCTCTCCCCTGTCCTTGCAAGGGTCTGGTAGTGTGAGTTTCTGATGTGGCTGAGGGCCCTTAGATCAGAA
Source organism: Cyclura pinguis (assembly GCA_030412105.1). Classification (NCBI taxonomy): domain Eukaryota; kingdom Metazoa; phylum Chordata; class Lepidosauria; order Squamata; family Iguanidae; genus Cyclura; species Cyclura pinguis. The sequence continues at coordinate 67,523,210 of CM059602.1, read as the reverse complement.
AGGGCTAAAGACTTTTTAAGTCAACCAATCCCTTCCTGCTTGTTGCTTTCCTGTCTCAGCTCTTTGCCCTTGGCCTGGATTATAGCTGCTTTTTCTGTGGGATAGGCTTAGGCGCAGGGAGCTCCCAACAGCTTCCTGTGCAATACAGTGATGATGAACAGGCTGTGAGAAAAGATCTGTCATAAACAGGTGCTCTCAGAAGAGAAGAATGTCCCACTGGGTGTGGTGGTGGTGGTTGTGGTGCAGCGGCAGCAGCAGCAGCAGCTATGAACTCTCCATAGCCTCCCCATCTCTCCTTCGCCTTTCCACTCGCTATCTCGAGACCCCTGGAAGGAAGACTAGTCTGAAGGTGAACCAAGGCAGTAGTAGCTAGTCATGCTGGTTAGTGTGCTCTTTTCCCTCTCTGCGTGGACAGCCTTGTTTGTAGTATGATGGAATCTCCCAACGAGTAAATAATATTTGCAGTGACCCTGGAGGCTTGCTTTAACTAAACAAGTGGAAATATTTCATGAAACACAGAGGTATGTATTTCGTGAGTGTGTTTATACGATGGGTTATTTGCAGTGCGTAATTGCTCTTATATGGTTGCTCCTTCTGTGAGTACAGGGCCGAGAGAAGATTGTATTCAGCTTCCCCACTGTGAACAGAAGCTCTGGGTTTTAAAGGATGTATCAGTACATCTTAAAGAAAGTATATTTTGAATGCACCCATTGTTAAGTGCATATAACAAATCTAAAAGTCAATTGGCTTCATTATCTCTGTTTTTCAGGGGCTAGGAAGAGAATTAATATGCTATTTGTCTCTTATGCCTTGTATTTTATGAATTATTAAACTGTGCAGCATATGGTAAGAGCAGGATAAAAATATCTTACTTTTATGAAGGAAAAAAGAAATTGCATCTTGAATTAAATTAATTCTTCCCTCATATGCTAGCCTTGGTGAATCTCAGATACTGTTTGTGTACATGCGTATACACACACACACACACACACATGAAATATATATATGTGTGTGTATGTGTGCCATTTTTAAAATAGTGTATTGTGGTCTATACTCTAGCCATTCTTTTATTTGTCACCTGCACTTATCATTTGCAAAATTGTTACTTATTTGTCACATTTCACAGATTTCAAACACAGCAGTGTTTGCAAACCTCTAAAATTGTGTGTCTCTCTGTGTGTATAGTGGTCTGATTCATATGACCAGTTTGTGAACTGTAATAACTTTCCACCTACAGGTAATTTGCCATCATGGTAAGCAATTCAAAACAAGATTCCATGTAATAGAAATTTTGTGCCCTGTCCTGAAAGTTCTGTCTACACTCCTTGGGCTAGTTGTTGTTGTTGTTGTTGTTGTTAATTGAATTTACATCCTGTCTTTCTGACAGGAGAGGATCCAAGGTATCTTCCATTAATTTAAAACAAGATTAAGTTAAAACCTTATTTCAGTTAAAAGTTAAAAAAGAAATAACGGTATCATTTAAAAATAGTTAAAAACAGTTAAAACACATATAATGCGCAACTACTAATAAAGGATAAGAAATACAGCACAGCACACATGCAACTGCTGAATAATTTAAATCTCACAGATGAACAGGAAGGTCTTCACCTTCTGGTAGAAAGAGAGCAGGGAGGGGACCCTGAATGCTATTAAATTAGTGCTGAATTAAATGTAATTTTGGGAGCAGCTAGTCTTCACTGCCTACACTGAATGTAGATGAAGCCATATTTGATCCATTCATGTTTCATCAGTTGAGGGAAGGTTATAGCAGACATGACCACACAGTTGTAACTCAAGCCAAAGAGCTGGTGAAACTAAAGCAACAAGTTATTGTATTTTACCATCATGGCTTGTCTTTCTGTATATTCTCATGTTTTATTTCCTGTGCCTTTGCCCTTTCAAATAAGCAAATATAAGAGTGAATCCATCTGATTTCTTTTTGTCACTTCTGTGGCAGAGTTTTCTTACTGCGTTTGATTGACTGGGAGCTGTACAACTACAAATTTGCTGCCTGTCCATGGGATCAGAAAATAAAACAATAACTTTTAAACAGAACAATTTCTGAGGTAGCAGCAGACAAAGAAAACCACTTTGGTGGGATAAGGATGGAAAATCATACTGACAATGACTTAAATCCTTAAGTCTCAATTAGATTAGACCCATTGAATCAATGGAGTTTACCTGTATGTTGACTCACCATTCAACAATTAATACAATGGGTTTTCTTTAGCTGGAATTAACCAATAAGATCTGAGCCCAAATCTGGTAGCAGATTTGGGGGGTTGAGGATACCTGGCACCTGTTTTTTGATAAGTACAAGTTTGTTGTTGTTGTCGTCTGCCTTGGGACTAGGGTCGATTCTCCACTCAGCCTTGGAAACCCATAGAGCATGTCACATGCTCTCAGCCCCAGAAAACCCAATGATAGTTTTGTCTTAGGGTCAGCATAGGTCCAAACAATTTGAAGGCACACAACAACAAACTATAAGTTCCAGGATTCCATAGGATGGATCCATGGCAGTTAGAGTGGAATATAACACTATAATTTTGCAGGGTGAAAGAGGCCAGTACTCAAATAAGATTTTACTGCCAATCCAATTAGCTTTCATATGTTAACTAGGAAGGGGATTGGGTAGCAGTCTTGGAAAATGGGTATTACAGGGCGTAGGGCTTTTGGTCCCCTGAGAATTTTCTGGATTAGGCCTTCAGATAGCTGTTCTAAGCTGCTGTAACTAACCTCCCTTTCAACAATAGGCAAATTTTATTCAGAGTCCATTTTCTTCCTCTGCAGTGAGAACAATTTCATGAAAAAAGCATACCTTTCAAAACTTCGCAGATTAAAAACTGGGATACATGCAGCCAAGCCACATCAGAGTGTGGTCAAAAGAGTGTGGCCAGACAACAAGAGGCAAAGGTTAGTAATGGAAAACAAAACACAAAACCATTATTTCAAGCAGAGAAACCATGGCACTTATGTACTGAATTTAGGAAAGGCAAGGCTCTGCCCCCTCCTTTCTGTCCTGCTGAGTTAATTGAATGCAAACTAGTACTATATTTTGAACATAGCAATTGAAGTAAGCAAGGACAAAGAGGAGAAGTGGGAAGAAGAAAGAGAAACTGGGACATTTTAAAGGTAGCTGAAAAAGTGGGACTACAGAGGATTAGCTGGGGCTATTGCTGTAAAATTAGGACAGTTAGAGGGTATGGCTTCTATAGTGCTGTGAGTCTGCTTTTTTGAGATTAACTAGAAAACCATGAGGAAGAAAAAAATTAATAGAATAGAATTCTGGTTTTAAAAACTGTAAAATAATATTGACACAGAATAATATTGACACAGAAATTTCTCTCATTTCCTGGTCTCTGTTGACAACAAAGATAACTTTGATGTAAAGTTGAAGGCTTTCACGGCCAGAATCCATAGATTGTTGTGGGTTTTCCAGGCTTTGAGGCCATGTTCTATTAGTATTTTCTCCTGACATTTCGTCTGCATCTGTGGCTGGCATCTTCGGAGGATCTGGTGGCGTGGAAGTGAGACAGAGTATATATACTTGTGTAGTCCCTGGGTGGGAGGAAGCAATTTGCATATGTGAATTTGGCAACTTCTATTTACTAATAGAACATGGCCTCAAAGCCCGGAAAACCCACAAGAACCTATAAAAATAACTTCTTTTCCGCTCCCTCTCATTCTGTAACAGAAACCAAGCAGATAAGAATCAACATCCCATTTCAGAGACCTGATGAGGTCCTAATCTGAAGACGCAGTTTCTCAGTGAGTGAAAGAGGGGTTTAAGAGCTAAGGCAGGCGTGCTCTGATTACCATCATCACCATTCAGACAGTTGACCTGCAGAATTAGGAAGAAACCAAGGTATTTCTGATTTCCAGACAGTTCAGGCATCCAAAGAAAAGAAACAGCTACAGTTACCAAGGGAATACAAACACAGCAACCGTAAGAATTCTAGCTGTGAACAATTTTCAGTGTCTCACTCTCTTCAATGTTAGAAATTTGGGAAATGAAGGGAAACTTCCTGGAGGGGACAAAATTCTTTATTGGGTAGTCAATGCATCATTTTGCCCCCACCCAGTAATTATACCCCTGGATAGCCCCCACTGTTTTCTAGCAACCAAGATTTTGCATCCGTGTGTGTGTGTATGTGCCTTCAGGTTGCCTGTAGACTTAACGGAGACCACATGAATTTCACAAGGTTTTAAAAGCAAGGAATATCCAGAAGTGGTTTTGCCGGTTCATTCCCACTATTCTGACTCCAGTGAGGTTGAAATACTACCTCTTCTCAGCAGAGGGCCCTCTTTCTCTATCTTTATCTTGTTTTCTTCTCTCCTAGATTAGCAGATACTTACTTAACAGCTAGCCGCCTGAAAAACTGCAGGGCCCATTTGGCAGGATAGTGGAAATGTGATGGATGGAAACCTTGCTGTGGGTTTGTGACTCAGTGTTTTGGGGAAATGCCTTTACAGGGAGCCTCTCTCTGTCCAGTTTACCAGGGAGGGAAAGGTTGTGGCAAGGACTCTGCAGCATTGGCTGCCAGCCGCCTGGGCTGGCATGGAGGATGGAGTGATGCCGCAGAGGTAAGGTTGCTGTGTCCATGCCAGGCAGCATCTGTGGAGCAGGTGATGCTTGGGAGGGAAGGAGCAGGGTGACTGCAAAGTGATGCCTGCAGCACCCCGTGGAAATGGATCGTGCTGCAGAAGGTGCTCCAAAATGAAGCAACTTCTATTTACAGACACATCCTGCTGAAAGATGTTCTGAGGGTCTCTCTGCAGGGACTGTAACACTGTGATAGGGTGGCTGGATAGAGGAAGTGTGTGCAAGTCTGCTTGGGCACAGTGTTCTTCTCTGTACTAGTGGAGCTCTATGATCATTAATCTAGCTTGTTATTTGTCCTTTTAGCAAAGAGAGGCTGATGCAGCAGCCAGTGGAGCTGGATGGACTTGTGCTATCACTGGACAGAGGTAAGGTCACAGAGCATCATGGGGAGGGTAGCTCTAAGCTAGACAGGGGTTGTTTCTCATTTCTATGGGGCACCTGCCTGATGTGGTTTGTTAGGATTGGCAGAAGCCTATTGCTGTTAGTAAGGTTTTTACTGCTTATCAGTTGTCTAGTCTTCTTGGGCTTTTGCTTCCTTAACCCAACAGGATGGTGTCAGTTGCTTTTCTGAAAGACAGTCCTCTGTGAGGGGACCTCTTCTGCTTGTTATCCAAATGGGATGCATTCTTCTCTGTGTATATGCCTTCAAGTCGACTTATGGCGAACCCATGAATTTCATAGGGTTTTCTTTAGGCAAGAAGTACACAGTTTTGCCAGTCCCTTCCTCTGAAATATAGCATACAGCATATGGTATTCATGAATGGTGTCCTGTCCAAGTACTCACCATGGCTAACCCTGTTCACCTTCCAGAATCAGATAGGATCTGGTGACTTTAAGGTATTTAGGCCTGCATTCTTCTGGCATGACTTAATTACTAACTGTGAAAAGCACCTGTCAGATCACTTACCTTAAGGACTTCGCAGGCTCCTATTTGTCAAGGCATAACACAACACAAACTCTCTCTCTCTCCCCCCTCCTTCCCTCTCTCCTTCCCTCTTTGCCTACCCTGATAGCACTTTACAGCCACTGCTGAGCCATTGCCCTGGTCTGATCTACACATGTGTATCTTGCATGTACTGGCTACTTGAAACAGCTCCTGCATATTTACTGTTGCTTCCACCATAACATTCAGCACTACTTTCCATTTTATCTTTCTGACTGCCATGGAAAGTTTCCACATCAGAGGCTTATTACTGCTGCTGAACAGTGCTACCTTGGAAAGTCTTTACACTAGGTGAAAGACTCACTGGGGAAGTTCTACTGGGGAAGTTACACCTCTGCTTGATGATAATAATTTGTGGACCAGGCCTACCATTAAATTACCTGGTTACTGTGGTTTGATCATGGCCAGTGATGTTATACCATCTTCTCATGCTTATGCAAATCTCAAATAAACATTGGCCATTTCTGCACGAGTCTGTTACAGCGCGATGATTCCACTTTCAACCTCCTGTGGAATCCTGGGGTTTGCAGTTTCTGAAACTGCAAACCCCAGGATTCCATAGGAGGTTGAAAGTGGAATCATCGCGCTGTAACAGACTCGTGCAGAAATGGCCATTAACTATTTATTTGTAAGTGAGACACTTAAGACAACCTTGCTTTGTACTCTGTAGCAGAAGTGAGCATGTTATAACCCTCCATATGTTGTTGGCCCACAACTGCCTTCAGCCCTAGCCAGCACAGATAAGTGAGAGACAGCAATACCTGGAGGATCCCAAATTGCCTGGCCCCGACTTGTAGTTAAATCAGGAGCACACTAACAAGTACAAAGCAATGCTACTCCCAATTCTCTTTAGAAGGGCCGATGTAGTTTGTATACTACAATAGCTCTCTTTTGCTCTTTCTGTTGTAAGTTACTTCTTGTCATTTGTGTCACCGAAATAGCACTAATGAACATCAGGACCTGCTTGCACTGCATGCACTGTTGAGAGACATGGCAGTCAACTGATGGCACTAATTCTCCTGCTAGCTTCTGATAATGGGAGAGAGAGAACTCTAGTCCGTACTGACTTGGCAGAAACAGCAACGTATCAGAATCTGAGATGAATAAAGTTCTTCCCACTTTTCCTTGGACTTGATTCATAGGAGTAATGGCCAGTTCGGAAGACAACTTAGAAAGGACAATGGATGACAGAAGGGGGAGTTCTGACAGCACAAAAAAGGTAAGATGGGTTAGGTCTCTTTTTCACTTGTTTTTAAAGAGGGGTTTCTATGGTGTTTGTTTCAGTTTAAGTGCTGATTGGGCCCATAAGTGCTTTGTTTTAGGCCATTTCTGCACTTGACTGTTATAGCACTATTATTCCACTTGCAACCTCCCGGCCCTTCCCGAAACTGTAAACCTAAGGATTCTGTAGGATGTTGCAAGTGGAATAATAGCGCTATAACAGTCTAGTGCAGAAATGGCCCTAATTCCAGCAGTGTATCTGTGGCACTTTCACAGTACATAGCTATAGCACTGTGAGTTCACTTTAACTACCATGGCCCCATCCTATGGAATCTTGAGTTTGTGGCTTGGTAAAGCAGTAGAACTCTGAGAATTTTTAAAATGCTTCCAAAAGCTGCAAATCCCAGGATTCTGTAGAATGGTGCCATGGCAGTTGAAGTGGAATCATAGTGCTAAAATTGTGTAGTGTGAACGGGCCCCAGGTTTCCTCGGAATATTTCCGGGGCCTTCTTTCTCTGATTGGAGTTGCTATTGCACTTACCATGTAGATCATTCTTTTGAGACGGAATATATAAATGGATAATCCCCTGGCTGTCTGGTAGGCCAGGGACCCACCTTCCTCTAATATACCAATATTTGGCCTTGTTCAAAAAAGTTCTTGGTTGGAAAAGAGAGGAAATCACAAAAAATGGTATACAGTACAGATTGCTTATTTGCTTGCATATTTGTAGGAACTGTTGTTATGTGCTTTTAAGTTGTTTCTGACTTATAGCAAGCCTAAGGTGAACCTTATCACGGGACTTTCTTGGCGAGTTTTAATCAGAAGGGGTATGCCATTGCCTGCTGAGAGAGTGTGACTCGGTGGCGTAACTAGAGCTTTTGCCACCCAGGGTGGTCCCTGAGTTGGCTGCCCCTCTCAATACACATCAAAAATACTACAAAAAGTCAAAATGACGTATAGGGAAATAAATTAGAACACATGGGAAGGTTCGAGACCTGTCCTCTCTACATCTGTGACTGACTCAAGATCCCTCAATGGTTTTCATGGCTAACAAGTGAGGTTTTAACCCTGATCCCTGGGATACTAATCCAACACTCTATGTGCTATATAACTCTGGCTTTCATACTGAATTATACAAATGAAAGTTCAGAAATTGTTTATTTAATTTAAATAGAAATCAAATTAAATAAAATTGCGGGGAAGACTGCGCTTTTTCAGTCTCCTATCCTGATTCTGAATGTCAATGGGCATCTTCAGGGTCCCTGCTCTCCTTTCTTTGGCTTCTTTTTCTTGAAAATGGATAATGCAGCCCATCCAATGGAGAACTACCCCCCAGCAGCAATGGAGATGTGGCTAACCTACATCTGGAAGGATGTTTTTTCCCCCTGCCTATTCAGCTACCTACAGCCCACTCTTCTGTGTAACACTGAGAGTCCCCCACCCAAGACTCTAATTCATACCATCATGTTTATATTTCCTGTAGACTGTGTTCTCTTTCTCTCTCTCTCTCTCTCTCTTTTTTCTCCAGCCTTCTGCTGGGAGTCCCCAAAAGCTAGAAAAGAGGGACAAGACTGGGAGCAGAGAACTTGGTGTGCAGTTTGAAGATAGTGGTGAGAGCGATGCAGGTTGGTGAGTGAGTCTTCGCCGTTGCTTTCATCATGTGCTCCCTTTCCTTAAAGTGTTTTTCTCTGTTTTAATCACCATCCTTGTCTTTTCTCCTTGTTTTATTTTAATTTTTTATATCTTCCAGAATCTCTCCCAACTCATTTCCTTTTGTTTTAATTATTATTTTTTTTATTTGGTTTTTTCCTTTTCTGCTTCCCCACTTTGAACTTTCCTTTCAAATGCTCTCTATCTCCAAAGGACCTGCATGTTCCTTTTTTAGCCTCATGGGGAATGGTTACTCCTGTGTAGGTCACTAGGCACAACTTTCAATGGGTTCTGCACAATTCTGGTGCTACCTTTCCCCAGCTCTTACCTGCCCTTGGTAAACCTGTTCCTCCCACTCATGTCCTTCTTCATCTTTGCTGTCCTTTAAATTCTGCTTTCATTGACTTCTTTTTTTGGCATTTCCAAATGAAAGCTTCAGGCCTGAAGCTCCAATTATAAGCCCCATTTTGAGTTATATTGTCGTGATAAGATGAAGCATGGCTGTTACGGATCTGCACTATACAGTTATATATGTTTCATACCGCCTTATCTCTTATGGCTGCATCCAACAAAATCCCATCATTTGTAGTTCACTGAAGTACTCAGAATTCTCAATAGATCATAGCAGAGATTTGTAAGTATTTCAGCAAACGGCAGATCCTGAAGTTCTGCGAGATGAGGCCATGACAGGCCCTTTCCACACGTGGGGAAGGAAATGCGTAGAAACGCTACTCACCAGCTTTTTCGTGGGTCCGATCGGGTCCGTTGGGACGAGGAGCAGTGTGAGCTTGTCGCTCCGCACTGCTCCGGCGTCCAAGATGCTGGCTTCCGGTTGGTGGAGGCTCTCCACCAACCGGAGAAGCTCGCCAGCCTAAAGCCCGCCCCCGGCAGATCTGCAGGCATGCACCAGTGTGCGCCTGCAAATCTGCACCGGAGTGTGGCGACAGAGCGACACGGAGTCACGCGCTCTGTGCTTTTGAAAAACCTCTTAAAAGAGGTTTTTAAAAAGCACGCTGCACGACCACTTCCAGTCGCTTCGGACTGTGGTGCGGAACTATGAATAGTAGTCCGACCCAGTCCACTCCATGGTGCAGACCTCCGTTGGAGGTCACTCTGCACCGTTTTAATTGCCCCGTGTGGAAAGGGCCACAGTTAAAGTGATGTCAGAGTACTATAAATCTGCAGGTACACCCTTAATTTTCTGTGCTTTTCACCACTGTAGCACTTGCTGTTGTGTTTGTTCCAGTTGTTTCTGCCTTATGATGACCCAAAGGGGTTTTCTGGGGCTGAGAGTGTGTGACATGCCCAAAGTCATCCAGGAGGTTTCCAGGGTTGAGTGAGGAATCCAACCCTGGTCTCCAGCATTGTAGTCCAGTACTCAAACCATTATACTTTGTTGGCTCTCCCTAGCACTTTTTTTTATCATTGCTTCTTTTAATGTTGTTTTATTTTTAAATGGACTATAAGAATCTGTATTTTGTAATTGTACCATCACTTTAAAAAAATGGTAAGAATTTGTACTTCCTAAAATAAACTTTTCAAGCAAGTACAATATAGCAAGACAATACAGCCTCCTAGTACCATGTTGTCATCAGCTTCTACACACTGTAGTTCAGATGAAAAGTTGCTGATGTGCATTAGAGGGTGTTTGTGGAAAAATGCATGTGCATTATTGCATGTGCAGTGAAGTAATCTCTTTTCTAAGTTTACAGAACAAACATGGCCTTAGGCTATTTAGTATAGCTAACTAATCTAGGAAAATAACACTCAGATCTGGTCCCGTACTATATAATAGACTGCTATATTGCTATTATAGTCTGTGCGGAAGGACATACTGAGTATGTGTATGTACAGCAGAGCTTTCCAAACTTTTCATGTTGGTGACACACCTTTTTAGATATGCATCATTTTGCAACACAGTAATTCAATTTTACTAGCAAACCGGAGGTTAAACTAACCCCTTATGAGATACATACACATACATAAATTGTAATAACAAAATGTATGAGGACACAACATATCTCATGAAAACCTTTCATATATTTTTTAAAAATATATGATTTATAAATAATAACATACATTTCCAAGATTATAGGCGACACAGCTAATGTGTCGTGGCACACCATTTGGAAAGCCCTGGTGTATAGTATTTCCATGAGGAAACAAAATATCTACAGATTATGAGAATGGCTGCAGAAGTCGTGTTTCAGAGATGCTTATTTGTAACATTTCAAAAACTAAGGACCTTTCTGCACTACACTGTTATAGTGCTATCATTCCACTTTCAACATCCTGTGGAATTCTAGGGTTTCTAGGTTACTGAGGCCAAAGAGCTCTCTGGCTGAGAATTCTAAATGCCCCTCCCTAAACTGCAAACCCCAGGATTCCATAGAATGTTGAAAGTGGAATAATAGCATTATAATAGTGTAACGTGGAAAGGCCCTAAGTTTCTAACCTTGCAGTTTTTGAAGATATGTTTGAAAGTGTGAGAGGAACGTCTGCCGAAATCTCTGAAGCCTGTAATTTGGTCGTGAATAAGATTTCCATTGGTTGGGGATTAGGTTTTGAGTATCCTACTCTTTCCCATGACTAGTAAACGTGTTATAAATATGTTGCACCTATTCTTTTTCACATTCTCAGGCCTTTTCTGTACCCTACCTTTTCATAAATCTGTCCTGTGGGGATCCTGACATCGTCCCTGCCAGGAGGGGAATGCGACAGGAGCGCTTCCCTCTGCACGGGCTGGTTCCGTGTTCAAGGAAGCGCAGCTGGGTACTTTCTCAGGCTGCGCTGGGCCTTCATTGCACTTCCAGAGCTTCTGCAGGGCAGACAAGTCCAGGACAATCGCACAATCACATGTCGTTGATGGGGAAAAAAATCAATAATTTACTCCACAATCGTGATAGTTGGTGACAGGATCATGACAGGATTGTGACGATGTCATGCGCTGCCATCGCAATCCCATCACCATTGCAGGATGGGAGCGTGTTGTGGAAAGGGCCTCAGTCTTTTTTCCAGTGCCAATTCAACTTTTGGGTTTGATGTATAAAACCCTACATGGCCTGATACCTTCTCGTGTGTCCCTTTCCACACTTTAAGATATTCATTGGAGACTCTTCGCCAAGTACCTCCTCAAACCAGAAGTTCAGAAGGAGAGGTTTATCTGTAGTGCATCATCCTTTAAGAAATGCTCTCCCCCTTGAGACTTGCCTGGCACCTTTGCTGAAATATTTCCAGCAACAAGGGAACATTTTTTATTCACTCAGATTTTTAATGGTTTTATTGTCTTAATGTTCTACATTTTAATCTTAATATTAGAGCACGGCAGATATTACTGGACTGTCAAGAAATAATTTTGTTTATGTTTGGGCTTGCTCTTGTGTTATGTTTAATTAACTAATACAAATAGAGATGTTTAAGTTGCTTCATTTGTTGACCTTAGTGTTTAATTTTAATCTGTAAATATTGAGATTTACTCTGAGAATTTTTGTTTTGAGTGAGTAATACATATAGTAAATACATACAAAATTAGAATGACACAGGCTCTGACTAAACTGTGGTAAGGAAAGTCAGTTTTTGCAGTGCAAAGTAAACACAGAAAAGGAAACTTCCCAAGTGATTTCTAAAAGACCTTGGCTTCTGTTACCCTCTTCTCTTTCTCAGTCTTTCATTCCTCTTTAGTCTGAGTAGTCCTTCTCCTGTTCTGCCTCCCTCAGTTGTCTGCTTCTCGCTTGCTGTTGCAACTATATGCAGCAACCTTGTTAGAGTCCAGGATGGACTCCAGGGGAAAGAAAACAACATTTGAAGATGATGATATTCTCTGTGTTATTTCGGGTGACTTATCCTCTCTGCTTATTTGTTGTCTGAAGAACAATGAACTTTGGTGAATTCTTTACCAGGAACTCTATTCTGAGGGGCAAAAAAGCTGGATTAGAGACAGCATTATCTTTATCGATTTGATATTGAGTCCTAACTATAAAGCCATAGCAGTTAACCGGTAACCTGCAAAACAAGCAGCGGCGGAGCTTGGAGTGTGTGGAGGGGAGGCAGGAGGGGCGGGGCTACAGCACGAGGGGCGTGGCCACTGTGGGGGTGTGTGGCCAGGACACGTGGGGGCGTGGCTACAGGCTAGGCTGCCCCAAAAACATTGCCAGCTGGGGCGAACGACACTCCCACCCACCCCCGTCCTTACATGGTAGAAAACAAGTGAATACAGCACAGTAAACAAAGTAGTTACTACTACCCTGTTGTACCCAGAGGTGTATCTAGTGTAAATAGCATTTAGGGCAAGCGATGAAGTTCTGCCCCTACCTCTGGGGCCACTTCCTACTTGCCCTACCCTAGACATACCTCTGCTTGCACCTTGCCATTTTCGTGCCAAATAGGATTACAGGGACAACAAAAAGTTTTTGATGTTTCCTTGTCTAATGCTGGCTTGTCAGTATGTTTCCTGATGATGCTTTTGTCTTTCTTTGTTTAGATACAGATCACTCTGAGGACTCACTGAGTTCTGCTTTGATGGAACTTTCTGTTCTGCAAAGGCTGGGCCTACATAGGTAGGAAACCTTCTGTGTGTCTACCCACTGCTTGTGGCACTTATTCTAATTAAGTGGTGTTAAAGTCCAGGTGGAAGTGAATAGCCACAGTTGGGATGATAGCAACCCTCACAAAAGAGTCTCAAAGAATATTGTAAAACTATAGCTCAGTGCCAGATCTATTGCCTTCCAAAATATACAGTGGAGACAAAGGGCAGTAAAATTTAAACTAATGGCTTTTAATTTTTACTGTCCGTTGTCTTAGTCCCCACATGGCCAAAAGGGGATTGGCCTCTGTCTGCATTGAGATGCCTCCAGACCAACAGGACAACAATGGAAACAGCATCTGATATAAAATATAGATCTGTGACTCCAACATTGTCGCTCTTCTTTTCTTGTCCTGTATGGGTTTTTAAAACATCTTTTGCCTGATGAAGAAGCCAGTGGAACTCTGAAAGCTTGCATGATGCGTTTTGTACATTTTGGTGAGCCAAAGGTATTGCTCTTTTGTGGATTTTGGTTTTTGTTTCATAGGCCTTTCCCCTTTCATATGTGGGGTTTAACTAAAATCGCTTGGAATTCTCCCCATCTGAATCTCCTTGCTCAGAATTTCTGGCAGTAAAAGGGTCGAGGATGCAACAGGTTGTCCCTAACCATGGAGATTCCCCCTCCCCCCACACACATGCAGCCATGGACATTAAACATCTGGCTCCCCTGAACTTCTGTTCAGCTTCATATCTTCATCTCTGCAGAAAGAGAAAAAAATGATTTGCCTAGGCAAATTTATTTGGCACCATAGCAACAACTCATTATTTGCACAGAATTGACAGTGGGGGAGGGAGATTGGCCTTTGTCCCAATGCCGCTTATGCAGTACTACTTGCATCTTATTGTCATTTCTGTGCCAGACAAATAGATTATTTTTCCCCTAAGCTTTTTAGATGCTATTTTAATTCTGCTGTTTCATACTGTTTTATGATTCAATGACTTATATTATGTTTTCATTGTTTTCCTCTTTTTTGATTGTTGGTAAACCACCTTCAGACTGGGTTTGAAGGGTATGATTTTAAAAAAATATTTTCATAAATCAATAAGGAGGTTACCCAAGTTGAAAACCACAAAGCCTCTTCCCTGCTTAACCTTGCGAAGACTCTGAGGTCTTGTCCTTCATAACTTTGCATGGTCTTCTTTGACAGGGTGGCTTTGAGTGAGCAAGATGTCGAGGTGAGTACTTCGGTCTTCATTTGGTTGGATGTAACCCTTTAGATGCATCCCTTTGAGTTGTTTCACAAAATATTCTGAGGCTTATCATTTACTTGTCATCAGATCTGTAGCAATGATGATAAGAATTGCCTGTAGTCTCACCAATGGCGGAGCTTGGCCCCAGCGGGATGGCACAGGGGTGGAGGGGTGTGGGCGGAGCTACGGCACACGTGGGCGGAGCAACGATGTATGTGGGCAGAGCGAAGACACATGTGGGCGGGGTGATGGTGCGGGGGGGGCAGGCAAGGAGCGGCACTGCCCCCAAAAATGTGCCACCCAGGGCACACTACCATCATACCCCCCGTGTCCCCCTGCCAGTGAGTCTCACAGCTGACTGGGGGCTGACTGGCTTTCATTTAGCCAGCCAGTCAGGCTTGTAAGGGCTAAATACCCTAGACACACCAGATTGTGTCTGATCTTGGAAGCTAAGCAAGGTCATCCCTGGTCAGTACTTGGATGGGAGACCGCCAATGTAAACCAGGTGCTGTAAGCTGTATTTCAGAGGAAGAACTGGCAAAACCACCTCTAGTATTCCTTGTCTAAGAAAACCCTGTGAAATTCATGGGGTCACCATAAGTCAACAGGCACCTTAAAGGCACATGCACACAGACAATGGGAGTGCTCAGCCTGACTAGTCTTCGGGCAAAATCTGGAACTGCTTCAAGTCAGTTTGCAAAGAGAGAGAGAGAACACTGCTTTGGTACCCCCCCCCTCTTTTTCTTCAGAAATCTAAAATATTTCAGCAAAACACAGTCACGCTTCCTCAGATGTCTTTCTTTTCTCATAGCCTAGTCCATAAACAACCCTTCCACTATTCTGATATTTAAATGGTGCGGGTGAAGGCTCTGCTTTCCCTATAGGAGGCTCTGCTTGAAAGCTCTGCCTGACTGCGGCATGAGCTTCCTCAGCGATATATATGGTTCGTTTGACCCACTACCTTCTTTGGCAGGCAGCTTTTGCACACTTGGCTCTGGCCTTCCGCTGCGACATGTTTACACTGAAGCGGCGGGTACAGGTAGAAGAACGGGCAAGGAACACAGCTGAGGAGAATATTCAGATGGAGTTGGCAGAGTGCCAGACAACACTGCAGGTCAGTGAAGCCATTTCTGGGCTCTTTTGACCATCTTGAGCATCTTGAGCATGTTGCATTCCCGGGAAGGCCCAAAACTAGTACCGCATATTCACAAACAACTGAAAATGGTGAGGGAGCAGCAGGGAATGGCTTGGTTCCCGACTGTTAGTTATGTTTCATTCCTGCTTAAATAAATGGGACCTAACTCACAACTTACCTATTCCATTCATTTCAATGGAGCCTCCATTCAATTAACATTTGAATTCAACCCAGTGTTTACAGTGCCATTGAATAAGTTAGGTTTAGGTGTTTCTGCAAGCATCTGGGTTTGTTGTATGTGGTTGATGTGTACATCCAATCCTGGTAATTTGTTCATCCAGTCCTGGAGATGAAATTCAACTAGGGATGCCTGGTTAATCTAATAATGACTTTCTTTTGTCAAATGATGGACATGTCCTGTGGTTACACCTTTTTGGTTGCATGTGCTTTAGTACATCAGTTTTGTATTGGAAAAAAATCTTTGATGTTTGTAGAGATACATGTTCTTTTAAATTACATGCTTAAGACATGGAATTTAACTAATGGCCAACATGGTCATTACTCTTACTCTTACTGTTGTCAAAAGACTTATATTCCAAGGGTGGAAAGATAGCCGTTCTCCATCTATTCTTGAAACAGACAAAAGATCTCATTGCTTTAGCTACTCATGAATGTGTATTTTATGATGCCAACTTCAACAAAATGGGCTTTTGAAAGTATGTTGAACTTATAGTAATATATATGCTTAGCCTATGCTCATATCCTGTGTGCTCTTTTTCACCTCTTTCTTTTTCTTTTCTTTTCTTCTCTTTCTTGTTTCCTTTCTTTGTAATGGTACTTTTAAAATTTGTGTGTGTGTGGATGTGTGTGTGTGTAAGTGAATATACACACTTGCAAGTGAATTAATGGCTTTCTTCTGTTCTAATTGCGCTCCTCCCCACCAGAAGCTGGACCAGGCCTGCCTGGACAGCAAGAGCAAAGAAATG
Source organism: Cyclura pinguis (assembly GCA_030412105.1). NCBI lineage: Eukaryota > Metazoa > Chordata > Lepidosauria > Squamata > Iguanidae > Cyclura > Cyclura pinguis. Next base: position 67,506,898 of record CM059602.1, on the reverse strand, counting down.
ATAGAAAACCTGAAGAGCAGTCTAACAGTCTTGGCAGGTGCGATTGAGAGAGCAACAGTTGCAGCAGAGAAATTAGGAGCTGTCCATCAGGTTAGTTTCTTTTGATAGGCTCATAATTTGTCAGTGGCAATTAAAAAATCGTTTTAAGGTCTTGTAGTATTTGTGCTATTTCTCAGTGCTGTTGCAGAAGAGAACATAAAAGAGAAATCAAACATGCATTCTTGCTGGTATAGATCTTGCATTTACATCACAGATGGATATAAAGGAAAACAGACTTGAGCCCCTTGTGTAAAAATGTCCTAAGCTGGGAAAGAAGTAGAATTGGGGAAGATGTCTGAGACTGCATTCTAGTAGCAGACAGGGGCTAAATACGTGGTGAGAATGCCCAGCAAAGTAGACAAGGTCATGCATAAATCTGCAAGATAGAGTGCAAAGCCCTCCCAGTCTGCAATATCCCCAGCCTGATAGGAGAGAAGGCGAAAGGAAGTTCTTCAGGCCAGAGGAGACATCTTTGTGGGCTGGAGGATCTCTCCACTGGAACAAAAGGTAGCTACTCCCCCAAGATGACACAGAATATGGCGTGGAGGCTGATGTCTCATGGCCTGTGCTTAGGTAATATGGAACCTGATAGGTCCTTCCTGATAATGTTTTTCTCTGCAGCTCGCTTAATATATTGCCCAGTATAGTACAATCAGAAAACAGTGGAGGTAAAATGTTTTGCAGCCATTCTTGCCATTCTCTCTAATTCTGAATTATTGAAATTATTGAAAAGGATAGTGGTGAGGAGCTGCTTTCTGACCGGACTTCTCATCTTATGTGGAGGGGCAGCTTCTAAGCCTCAACAGGTCTTATGTGGCCTCAGCTATAAAGTATTGTGTCCTGTGAGGGGTGATAATGGCTTATTGAGCATATCCAACATGCCTTTCAGCTGTCTCAAATCTTTCTTACCATCTCTTTCAACCACTCCAAAACCATCTTCAAATGTGAAAAAGCTGTCTTGTTTCTTATACTGGCCACACTGAGGGAGATGCCTCAATGCATTGATATTGTAATGACAGGAGAGGTGGCCTGACCTTGCACAGGGCCCAGACTATGCTGAGAGTTCTTAACATGCAACTACTAGTGTAGCACACCCACAGGATTCCACTGAAGTCTCCAAGGCACCATTTTAATTTTTCACAGTGCCTCTTATGTGTTGTTCCTGGGCATTGTGGTGACCTTACATGGACAGTCAATGTTCCTGTCACCAGGTATACCGACCAACATAGTATGAGGCTCACTTGTACTACACACTGTTGCACTGTACAAGGCACTGTTGTTGGGTGCCTTCAAGTCGTTTCTGACTTATGACCGCCCTAAGATGAATCTATCACAGGTTTTCTTTGGCAAGCTTTGCTCAGGGGAGGGGTTGCCTTTGCCCAGCTCTGAGACTGAGAGAGTGTGACTTGTCCACAGTCACTCTGTTGGTTTTCATGACTGAGTGGGGATTCAAACCCTAGTCTCCACAGTCACAGTCTAATGCTCAAACCACTACACCATGCTGGCTCCATTTGGTTTTGTGTAGCTGTAGGAATGCATGCGTTATTCATAGGCTCAATGAGCAATACTTTAAAATATTAGCATTTCAATGGCAGAAGCAAGCTGCAAAAATGTGTTTTGTTTTATTTTTATTCATAGTGGTTTGATTACTTGCTTTAGCATTGCCATTTAAAGTTCTTGTTTACAAAGTAGTACAGGGAGAGAGCTGCTGCTTAGCCTTGCTTTGGTTTTTTTCTGAACTAGAACTAAGAGCCTGGAGCCTGCTGTTAGTGCCAGCCTTTTGCTCATAATATATTTCATTCTAATCCAGTTATGTATAGGGCACTTGTTAATAAATCAGGATTCACAGTCTGTGCTGACTTGTTCTCTAGGGATCAGTCCAAAAGTATGAGGTAAACAGAATCAATTGATCCTAGAAGGTGGTCTTTTCAGTCTGGAGAATGTAGCAAAGCCTCTTGGTAGGTTTATATGACTTGGCTACATTTAAAACTAAAAAAAATGACGGAAGAATCAGTTCTGTGCTGAGGTCTTGAAGCAGCATAAATAGAAAGCCTATATGTTTATCTTGAGAGCTAATATAATGCAATAACTAAGTGGCAATTACTGAGTGTGGACAGGAAATCTCCTGTTCAGTTCTCATCCTGCTATTAGTTTTGTACAATGCATGGTCATACTATGAAATTTGTACCTCAAGAGGTAGAGATGGGTGCCAACTTTAAATAGATTTGGGGGGAAAAATCCATAGAAGTTGGAGCTATCAGTGCCTACTACCCATGACTGATATATTTTCTCTCTAGTACTGGAAAAATAATATGCACTTGTATGTGAGTTGCTTAAGAACACTGTGGTAGGTTATGTTATGCTCATGTCTTGCTTGCGGTTCTCCTGTATGCATCTTTTTCTTCATGGACAGAATGTTGGACTAGATTGGACTTTGGTTTGATCTAGCATGGCTGTTATGTTCCTAAGCAATTTATCATTCCTCATCTTCAGTCCCCTGCCCCCCAGTCTGTAATATGGACCAATTAGAGATGTACTTTAGATACTCTCCAAATGATACAAAAATGCAAAGTAGTACTGAGAATACTAGTGTAGAATACTAGAGAAAACTAGTCCATTAATCAATGCAACTTTCAGCTACCAGGAAAATCACATGTGAGCTCTATTGTAAGATCAAGGGATGAGGTTCTATAGTGACAACCTATATTTAGGCCTCCTCCAGGAAGGTTGCATTGATTTTTCTAGAACTGCCTTCCTGTGCCCAGTGCTTTGTTTTAAACTTCCCTTTCTGTCCATCCCACAGGAAGCCCGCATGAGTAGAGCCACGGAGGTGATGGTGCAGCATGTAGAGAACCTGAAAAGGCACCACCTGAGGGAGCACACGGAGCTGGAGGAGATGAAGAGACTGATCCAGCAGAACTCCCGCAACCGACAGCTGGCAGAAAACAGGGGTGAGGTGGGCCCAGCTTTTGTACAGAGGACTGTGGTTATTTCTGGGAGGGGAGACTGGGCTGGAAATGCAATAAAATAAGATGACTGATGTGTGGGCGGGGAGGCCCTTGGGCAAAAAAAAAGACACCTATCACTGGAGCAGATTCCTGAGACAGTTTGGGTGGACCTTGCTTTTGTCTGCTTGATGCCACACATCACAAAGACCTGTGTACCTCCCAATAGATGAAATGTACCTGAAATTTTTTGGATGAAACCATACCAGGGGAAACCGCACCAGGGGAAAGAAAGTCTCTGCTGTCCATCAATCCAGCTAAACTGTAAACGTGTTCCCAAAAGTAAGGGTTCTTTATATTTCCAGTGGCACAAAACCACCTCTTTCCTGCTGCTACTTCATAATCCACAACAGCATCCTTGATATCATTGGCTATCATTTTGCCAGTAAACTGACCTGGAACTTCATTTGGCATGGTGGTCTACCCTGTAGGAAAAGGCGGTTCTGAATTTTTCTTTTCAGCTTGTGCCACCCCCATTTAAATTGAATTGGGCCTTCTGAACAAGCATATACCTCAAGATCACTAAAAGCAGAGCCTGAAAATAATATTTTTGGTCTACAAATCCTGTATTACTTAGCCAACTGACTGGGGAATTCTGGATATCAGTAGTCCAAAAACAAGGTTTCCTGCTCTGATTAGAGTCCCTAGAGAGTTAATAAAGTGACCTCTGACAGCTGAAGCTTGTAGCAATTAATTAGCCCTTGGCAGGTACAAGCTCATTGGTTCCAGGATTACTAATGCTTAAGACCTGTCTATAGCCTATAGCAGGATAATAAGATGACCTGCCAATTCAAGATCTTGGATCTCTGCTGGAGGCCAGTAGCCTGGTCCAACTAGTTTTTAAAGATGCAAATTGCAACAACTTAAGAAAGCTTTTAATTAATGAGAAAAGACCAGACCTGAGGTTTTTAACCACTTCTTCCTTTAGAATACTCCATTAACCAAAATTTCAGAATTTGAGCAGGAGAATAAAGGGATATATCCCTTGCCATTGTCTTCCCTCATCTGTCCTCAACCCCCTCATCTTCCAAGCTACTTTATCCCCATCCCCCCCAGACCCCTCCATATCTGTTAAATGCAAAGACATTGCATTTAACGTCACGTATAGTTTGGTCACAAGTAAGAATTGCTTTGTTATTATATTGTTTCACTGTGATGAGTAAAGAAAACAACATCTGACTCTGGCTGGTGTCCCAACTCTAATTAGTGTTTTCATCACAATAAATTGTGTTATGAGCAATTTCATCATTTGAGATTTCACATCATTTTGTTGAGGTTTGGGTATCAAGCAGTGCCAAGGAGGAGAGGTCTTCTTAGGACTCAGAGGCAACATTTACACAAACTAGTCAGTCTGGTATTACATCATTGCCCTCTGTGAGGGATGATTCACACTTAATGCAGCTGTTCTGTTCACCTAAGCTGTTCACCTAAGCCCTATACTGAGCAGGGAGATGTAAAAGGACAGTCTGACCCCATTCAAACTGCAATTGTGATCTGTTGAGTATGGTTACAATCTGTTTTCAGACATTTCTGCTCAGTGTTTTAAGAATGTGGATGAAAGTAGAAGGGATGGGTGTACATGTCTTCATGCTTCCTCCACAGCTACAACTCACATGCTTTCTACACATAAATATTGTGCCACTTGGACACACACACACACACACTGTGAATAAACATCTCAAAATAACATCTTAAAATATTTAGGTATGTATAGTAGGCATGCTCCAGAAAGATATGATTTTTTTTTTCTAGGATGTTTCCACTGCATATTTTGGTGGCTTACAAGTTTGGTTAATATTTCCATTAATGGCCATATACTGGCTATGTAGCTTAATGCAAAACAAAGCTGTGGCAGCACGTAGGTTATCTTATGTCATCACGATAAATGAAGATGTGAATAAGCTTCTGCCTCTCACTCCTCACTTTATGTCAGGAAGTCCCTCTTTATCATCAGTTGTGCAAGTAAATCTTTTGTGCTGCTTTGAGAAGCAGCAGGAGAACTATGGTGAAAAGCTTTAGAAAAAGTCAGGATCTTAAAGCTTATTCTAAAGCTGGCTTATTCTAGAGGTATAACCGTTGTTTTCTGTTCTAACTGAAGTGACAAACCACAGTTTATTAGAATTGTTCTGTTTTTTAACCATAGCTTAAAGGGGGTGAAGGGTTTGTATGGGCTAGTGAAAGTCTGGTTAATATTTTGGCTTATTAAGTTGAGAGAGAGGAAATGGTTCAATAAAAATCAGCCGTGAACAAAATCCAATAAAGCCTTTCCGCTGCTTTCATTGGAACAATCAAGAGAATATTGAGTCATTGTATCCCCCGCATGTCCTCCAAGTCTCTTCAGGATGCTTGGAGGACCCTTTGGAGTAGCCTTTCGGAGGATACAGGGAATAGGAGAGAGGGACAAAGTCCTTTTGCACAAATGGACTTCTGCTTGCACAGCATTGGCAACATCAGCTCACAGTTTGTCTTTCACTGCCAGTAGCATGAAGTACATTCTAAGCGAGAAGTGGGCAGTGTGCAAATCTCCAGGTGTTATTAGACTGCAATTGCCATCACCCCAACCAGCACAGCCAGTGCTAATGAGTATGATGGCTGCAGTCCAGAGATATCTGGAGAGTGATAGTTGTCCACTGCTGTTCTAAGCACGTGCAAACAGATATATTCTTTGACTCAAATTCCCAGAATCTTTCAGTCAGTTTTTCTTAGATCTTCAGTAATTGTTCACATGAACATGGGACTCAGTAAACTTTTAACGTGACCCCCCCCCAAAAAAAAGAGGAGGAGGAAAGGAAAGGTTGACCTATATATGAACATGGTAGAACAATAAAGGCTAAGTAAGGTTAAACAAAGAGAAATAGGATGATTGTCTGTTATTTCAGAATGGTGATTAAGTGGCTAATCCTGAACTCTAGACCCTAGAGTTTCTACCACATTTTTCAGGATTTAAAATCTGAAAGCCACAGTTAATTTACTCCTCAGTTAATCCCAGCACATTACACTTAGTAATGGTATTTCTTTTAAAAATGATGGCAACTGACTTTAGAATGTTAGCATTTTTTACCTATCTTTCAAGACTTCAGTCTTCCCTAAATGCTTTACATTAGAAAACATACAATTCCATGTCAGTATAACAGTAAATCATAAAATCATGAAGTAATTTGGACCCATTTTAAAAATGAACCAGTGACAAAAACAGCATATATAACAGCAATGCTTCAATTAAAAATCAAACAAAATAAATAAGTTGTAAAAGCCTACTTAAACATGACAAGAGAGGGATTCAGTTGTATAGGTGTTGTGAAGGAATTCCACAGGACAAAAGCCACCTCTCAGAGGGATCTATCTGAGAAGGCCACGAAATTTACAAATCACAGCAGTAGGGCAGGAATTAGGGCCTCCAGCAATGATCTTAACACCAGGGCAGCTTCCTGAGATTGTAGGCAGTGTAATGAGAATCATATTCCCATACAAGGAACCAAGATACGGCCCAACTTGTGGCTTAGTGGTTCTTAACTTTTCATATCTTATGTCACATCATTAGCTCTATGAAAGAATCTCTCATAATAGAAACAAATCCCTGCATTTCTCAAGAAGGACATTTATAGTTACATTCTTTATCTGCCAGTCATTCGGCTATTATTCTCATCATTTACAGTAAACTTTAAGGACATTGAAAACCGCAGTACTATTCTTGTAAAAACAAACAAACAGATATAATAATATCTGTAGTTGAAAATTCCTATGGAAAGCCTATGTCACGCTTAGATGACTATTCTGTTCCACATACCAATGGTTGAGATTTCTTGTCTTAGATGATCACACTTTAGTATAAAACATTCTAACATGATTTAAATACTGCCTTAAGGAACACCAGATGTTGCCTTACATTTTGTCAGATCATAGCTTCATCTAGCATTTCAGCAGCAACCCTGGATTTCAGTCAGCAATGATTCCAACTTGTGACTTGTATGAAAACCACATGCTTTTAACGTTTGGGCTATGACTTTCCCATAAGGGTCTGCCTTTGTTTCCATAGATGATGGCGAGCAGAGACCAAAGCATCCTCCAATGCGAATGTTTCAGCAGGTAAGGAGATGTAGTTCAAGGATTATGCCCAGCTTTTGAGATGCTCCATGGAGTACAGAGTCAGCCTTGAAATTATGCCGTAATAGTAGAAAGCATATAAGCCAGTCATTTGACTTCATCCTCACCTTGGAGGAGCAGCCAGAAACATTCACTTTCATCAGATATAAATTTCTAACTTCAAGCACTGCCCTGTAGGCTATTGGTATTTATTTGGTGCAAACTGAAATAATTTCTTAAGCAGAAGCTTGTGTTGTTTTTGACATCTGATTCTTAATCCAAAGAAGGACCTACTAGTTGACAGTGGTTGCACGGTGATGCAAATTCCACTAGTGAGAAATAAATAATGGCCAAGAAATTGGTCAGGACTGCTGCAACTTCCCATGTGAACCACAGCACAACCCTAATCTTTCCCCTTATCATGCAGCTGGGCAACTTTCTCCCATACTGAGATCAATCAGAAGGTTCTTTGATTTCTTCCACCCTGGCTGAACAACTACTTCCCAATTATATATTTGCCTTGCCTTGTGGTGGGAAAACATAGCTGATAAGGGCAAATACTAGGACTGACTCTGTTTAACTTCCAAATAGGTGAGACTGAGCATATCAGAATTTTTGTTGGGAAGGAGCTTAAAGTGAGCACCAAAATGCATTTCAGGTCACAAGAATCTCAGTGCAGATGGCCCAATATATTACCTGTATTTAACATTAATCAAATAAGATCTGACTGAATAAAATATTTTAAAAGGCCTAGATCTCCTTTGCATTAATTGCTAAATATTGGAAAGCAGGAAGTTTTCTTTCTGCCTTATCAGCTGGAAAGAACAGTTCTTGCACATGTACCTTTATAAGTGCATACGCAAGTGGGACAGAGATCTCTTTTAATAAAAAAACCCACAATCGTAAGGAAAGGGGCCTGAACATCCCCCAAAAGGCCATATTGCTTCCCAGTCCCACTTTCTACCATCACCAGTATAGGCTGGCTAACCAGAATTCTTCTCCATTCTAGGGATCAGCTCGTCGTCGGGTCAGCATTGCAGTTATTCCCAGGCAGCTAATGGTAAAAAACAAAAATCTTCTGCTGCTATGAGCTTTTTTTGCAAGAAAAAATATCATAACCTCAAAATACAATCATAATCCATTTGCCAATCATGAATTCCACACTTTCTATCCAGAGGCATAGTTTTGATTTTGTCCAGGAGTTTATTAAATCTGAATTGACATCCTTTTTGTACTCTTTACACTAGAAAAGTCAATGTTCATGAAACCGTGTTTATTAAGGCTTATCAATACTAAATGCTTTGTAATGCCAAGATGCCATTGCAATACATGGTGGGAAATCTGTCCATCTCCGTGTCCAGTGTGTTCCATGCACCTTTAGTCCTGAGAGTGACAGGAGACAAACATGAACAATAGCATGCCCCTACCCATTTTATCACATTTCAAAGTCTCCCCCAGCAACACCTTTTTCAAAAAAGATGTGTAAGGCCTTCTTTCAAATCAGGAAGTTATCGTATTTCCCACTCTGGTTGCTTCCTGTTTTGAACAAAGTCCTGAAATAAGACCTCCAGAAGTTTGGAGGATGCAGTTAGCTATTTCGGGGCAAAAATCTCAGTCAAATGGGGACATTGAGACCTTTGGAGCCCGAGATGGGCTGGAGGTAGCCCATTAACCAGTTTGCCCATCCCTTCCATGAGTATCGCTAATACTACACAAGTAATCACTTTGTCAGAATTTTTCTTTTGACTGCAATCTTCCCTGATTCCTCTTACAGCAGTTTCACAGCTCTGAAAATGGACAAGTAGCTGAGGGAGAAGACGCTAAGCCAAACACAGCGGAGGAAGAAATCCCAAAAAGGTACAAATAAGTTGATAAAACAGTCAGAACTTTATCTGTTTGTGGAAAATGTTCTTCCTTGTTTCCTGGCATAACTGGTTATCTGTGTTTCCTCCAAACAGACAATCCCACTGCCCTCAGGAAGACTACACCAAAAATTACTTTGTTCCACCTACTGCAAAATGTTCCAGCATATCACATCAGAACCTGCATGGGCCCAAAAGTACTTCATGTAGTATAAGCAGAAACCACTGCGTAGCAGGGTAAGATTAACAGAGCAACCTTCCTGTTAAATGCATTCTTCACATCTTTGTGCTCCCCATCTATATGCTTTGGCTTTGCACTATGCAGTGAATGCTTTACCACCTATACATTTCTTGCAATGTATACATCGTGAGGGTCTTTAAATCCTCCCCCTTGCTGCAGGTCCCAGCATTTGTACTTGAGGATGCCACTCAGGCCATTTCCACACTAGACTGTTATAGGCCCTTTCCGCACAACACTCTTATAGCACAATTATTCCACTTTCAATTTGTATTTGAGGATGCCACTCAGGCCATTTCCACACTAGACTGTTATAGGCCCTTTCCACACGACACTCTTATAGCACAATTATTCCACTTTCAACCTCCTAAGGAATCCTGGGGTTTGCAGCTTTGGGAGGGGCCAGCCGGCCCCTCCCAAAGCTGCAAACCCCAGGATTCCCTAGGAGGTTGAAAGTGGAATAATCGTGCTATAAGAGTGTCGTGCGGAAAGGGCCATAGTGTTATTATTCCACTTTCAACATCCTACACACTCCTGGGGTTCGCAGTTTAGGGAGGGGCCTTTGAGGATCTTCCCTAAACTGCAAACTCCAGGAGTCCATAGGATGTTGAAAGTGGAATAATAGCACTATAACAGTCTAGTGCAGAAATGGCCTCAGTCGTTGACACTCTGAATGTCTCATTTGGGAAACACTGGTGTCTCTGTGTTTGTCATGCAAAAGAAAGCAGGCCTCTGATGCCATGTGGCAAGTGTGACAAAGTTCTGGGAGAAGTCACTTAGCCTTTCTCTGTTTTTTCTCCAAAATGGGACCCATGCTTGGGGTCTTAAGAGATGGGAGCTCTCAAGAAACTCCCTTCCTTTGTTCCACAAGGCATTACAAGCTATAAACTCCCATCTCAAGCAGAATTTAACACTCTTTTTCTGGGGTGTGAAATGAGTAGTAAGGAATCCCTACTCTTTTTCCTTCCAGGAGGGAATCTGAATTTAGGAGCCGAACCAACACAAGCCAAACTGTAGTGGAAGAGCCCAGTGAAGAATTGGGTGGTGAGGAGGTCAATGAAGAGTGTGAGGAACTGGAGACTGATGCTTTCCTGTGAGTGAATGCTCTCTTGCTATCCACAACACCATCTCTAGCAATTTTTAAATTATGTCACATACATTGTCCATTTGTGCCTTACAAGCTATTGGTGAGAAGAACAGTGGAAACCAGGGATGGCATGTGGACCCACTGCCACATTCACTACTTTGGAATTTATTATCTCTCCTCCTATATCTGCTCTGGTTTGAGTGGGGACTTTGTTGGTGCTGAGCCCTGGTTCTGTACTGATACAACTCCTGTTTAGTGCAAAATATATCTTTCTGGAGTGGATCCTCTTCAGGCAGTAGATCCATCCACCACCCCTGGTGAAAACTGGAGAACTGGGTTCACCAACCTTTTAACACATTGTAAACTTACTGCATTGTTCTAGTTCTAATTTTTGTTCTTCTTCGTGGTCTCTGTGCCTCACACACTAGGAGCTTTCGCGCATGCGCGGTAGCGTTCGGAAAATTCTAGAGCTTAGTAGCTTGGCGGGAACCCCTCCCCCATGCCAGTACTGAGCATGCTCAGCTCGCCAAGCAACAGTCTCTCCTCAGTTCTTTCTCGTCAGCCGTCGCGTATGGAAGGTTCTTTTGCTTAGTAGCGCCCTTTGGCTTTTTCGGATCGTTTCTTTCTGGTTTTGACTTGGACTCGACTATTGGACTTCGTTTTTGGATTTCGGACTTGGTGTTGGTGACTTTTCGGATCTTTTCAACCCCTCCTTTAGCTTCTCCTCCTGTTTTTCATCTTCTTCGACTTTGTCTTCACCGCCATCTTCTCCGCCACCCCTTGTGAGTCTTTCCTTCCTTGGACTTCTATGTCTTCTCTCTTTAAGCCTTGCAACACTTGTGGTCGCAAGGTTGCGCTGACAGACAGACACAGTGAGTGCCTCTTCTGCTTGGGAGAGACTCACAACGTTAAGGCTTGTCTTATCTGCTGCGACTTCACCGCCCAGACTCTGCGGAACCGCTTGGCCCACTTAAAATCTCACTGCTGGGAAGAGTCTCTTCGGGCGAGGGATCAGCCATCTGTTCAGCCCGCGATGCCTAACCATTGACATCGAGCCGACCTGTGACCACACCCTCGTCGGTACCGGCGGCTGCCGCTCCGACAACATCGACGGTACCGGGATTGGTACTGTCATCTCGGCCCCCGATATCGGCCTTGCCGAAAATTCTTAAGATCTCTTCGGTGGCGTCGACTTCGAGGGAGGCTCCTGCGGGCTCGCAGGCAGCCAAGTCATCTAGGCCTCTTACTGCTGCTCAGTGTAAGCGTCCTGCCCCTCAAGAAGCCGTTAAAGAGAAGGAAAAGGAGAAAAAGAAGAACAAGAAGAAGAGGTGGTGCTCTCCTCCCAAGAGGCCTTCCCCTCCAACACCTCCTCCGACCCAGCAGCCTGAAGACCCAGGCGAAGGCTCGGAACCCCAGGAAATTCTGGAGGTCTCCGATGAGGAGGTGACTGCTGGCTCGGCTGTACCTTCCGGCCCGCCTCTACTTAATGCCGCGGTGTCTCTACCCGGTCACCCTGAAGTGGTGGACCGCCCGGAGGATGTTCTGGCCTCGCCCCGCTGTCGGGAGTCTTCTGGCAGGAGCGAGTCATGCTCCCCAGAACGAAGGGTGAGACGTTGGTCCCCGCGCCGTCGGGAGACCTATCCGGAATGGGCCCTGTCTTGGTCCCCATTTGATTTGCCGTATTCCTCCGCGTCCCATATCGCGAGGTACGGTCGAGAACACACCTGGTGGGAGTATCCAGGATTGTACCGGTCCTATTCCCCCACGTATAGAGACTGGTACCACCCTGACTTGAGGCAGTGGTCGCCTTATCGCCGCTCGTGCTCTCCATCGCGCGCCGCATACCATCCACAATATCGGCGATCACCTTCCCGCTCCTTTTTGAGATCACCGCGCCATCGGAGATCCCGTGAGCGCTCACCCCGTTATCGGGCTGTCTCCCAACCACCAAGGGTCACCTCGACAGTGTCGCGTCCAACTTCAGAGTCTGCTCCTGTACAACCTTCGGCTCCCACCACTACAGTCACCCAGGCGATCCAGCGCCTGTGGCCTGCGGTGGTGCCGATTACTACGACTCCGCAACTCCAGACAACGGTTGCTCCTCCGACCATGACGACTGCACCCACGGTTACCCTGGCGCTGCCATTTCAACAGCCATCGAGAGAGAGGTCTCCTGAGAAATCTCCTTCTGAGTCTTCCCAGACCTACGAATCTGACTCGGAGTCCGACAAGTCGACACCCGCATCCCACAAGTCACCTCCCTTGGTTTTTGGAGATCCCGCACCAGAGTCAGCACCGGAGGACGTGAAACAGTTCTCTGATATCCTCCTCCGGATGGCGACGGCATTGGGATTAAAGGTCGCGGACCCGGCTCCGGCCGTGCAGGATCTGGTTTTCCACTACGTGGATACCCGTCCACCATCGACGGCACCGCTACCGTTCCTGCCGGCCTTGATGGAGGCCCTTAAACATCCATGGGCCCAGCTGGCGTCCGCCCAGCTGATCCCTCACCGGTTGGAACATCTATACCGGACCCAGAAGGAGGAGGCCAAGTTCTTGTTCACACACCCGGTACCGAACTCTATTGTGGTTGAATCCGCCCAGACTAAGGGTGGTAGGAGAGCGCACACCACCCCGCCGGACCGAGAGGGCCGCAGGCTGGACACCTTTGGCAGGAGATTTTACTCAACTTCATCTCTGATTGCCAGGGTGTCCTACACCCAAGTCTGCCTCGCGGCCTACCTGAGGAACCTGCTGGACGGATTCTGTCCTCTCCTGTCTAACCTCCCTGAGGAGAATCAGGCGAGTGTTACGCAGTTGTTTAACGAGGTGGTAGCACTCGCCCACCAGCAGATCGTCTCATCCAGGCACTCCGTGGAGGCGGTGGCATTGGTGATGGTGGGCTCCATAGCATTACGCCGCTACGCGTGGTTGCGCTCGTCGGGTCTCCAGGAGGACACCAGAAGGAGAATCAAAGACCTCCCTTTCGACGGCCAGGGTTTGTTCAACGCGACGACCGATGAGGTGATGGACCACATTGTCAAAGCCTGCGTGACGGCTAAGAAGATGGGCATACACCAACCCCCACAGTCTCGCCGCTTCACGGTCCTCGTGGCACAGGTCGTTATCGTCAACATTCCAGCCGCTATCGCCTCGTTCGGTCCTGTCCCGCCCGTCGACCTCATCCTCGGCACGGAGGCCTCTTCGGAGATGCCCGGCTTCCTCTTCAAAGAAGTCTTTGTCCGGGATGAAGTCTTGGTTTTGACCGTCTTCGCAGGACGCCACCACAGCCACTCTTCCACCTGCCAGCAGCCCTAGAAGACCATCTGAGCTTGGCCAGACATCTCGCCGAATGGTGCCACATCACCACAGACTCTTGGGTTCTCTCCATCGTCCGTCTTGGTTATGCCATCGAGTTTGCAAGTATACCTCCGCGAGGCATCTACTATTCCACCCCGGCCAGCTTGGCTTTGCTGGAAGAGATCCAGTCCCTGTTGGAAAAAGGAGCGATCAAAGAACTCCTGTCCTCAGCCAGTACCACTGGCTTCTTCTCCTGGTACTTCATGGTACCGAAATCGGACGGTACCCTGCGGCCAATCTTGGACCTCAGAGGGGTGAACGAGTACATCCGCCCCAAAAGGTTCAAGATGGTAACCTTGTCTTCGATCCTCCCCTTCCTTCAATGAGGGGACTGGTTCGCTTCCATAGATCTTCGGGATGCCTACTTCCACATCTCCATTCGCCCGCAGCACAGACGGTACCTTTGATTCGTGGTTGACGGCACCTGTTACCAATACAAGGTGCTGCCATTTGGACTCTCCACTGCTCCCAGGGTCTTTACCAAGTGCATGGCCCCTGTGGTATCCTACCTGCGGACGAAGGGCGTCTCCATCTAGCCTTACCTCGACGACTGGCTGTTGGTGGCTTCCTGCAGACAGAAACTCTACAAGGACATCCACCGGACTCTTTCCCTTCTGACCCGTCTTGGCCTTCGGGTCAATCCGAAGAAGTAGCACCTTGAGCCGGCGAGAGTCCTCGACTTCATCGGAGTGACCCTGAACTCAGTGTCTGCCAGGGCATATCTGCCCATGGAGTGTGCACGTACCCTTCATCGGGCCGCATCCGCCACTTTCGATGCCCTGACGGTATCAGCGAGGACGATTCAGCAGCTTCTCGGGTACATGGCCTCGACCACGTCAGTCACCTACCTGTCTCGACTCCGTGCGCGCCCGCTCCAGCACTGGTTCGTCAGGGTCTTCAACCTGCTCCTAGATGACCAGAGGCTCCACCTGCAGATTCCTCCACAGGTGCGTCGCTCTCTGCTATGGTGGCTGTCCTACCGTCACCTGCTGTCAGGGATGCCGTTCCGAGAGCCGACCTCCTGGCTCACAGGAACGACAGATGCCTCCCTGTTCGGGTGGGCAGCGCACTGCGGCAATCTCAGAGTCCAGGGACGCTGGATAGACGACGAGATCGGCCTTCACATCAACGCCCTCGAGCTGCTCGCCATCTGGAAGGCTCTGAGGGCATTTCGCAACCTGGTCGCCGGCCGCACAATTCTGATCTTAACAGACAACACAATGGCCGTCTGTTATGTCAACAGACAAGGGGGGACCCATTCGACCATCCTCCTCACCATCGCCCTTCAGCTGTGGGACTGGTGCATGTCACTTCGGGTCCACCCGATCGCCGTACACCTAGCGGGCCAAGAGAACACCACGGGAGACGCCCTCAGCAGGGACACCTCCTGCCACCACGAGTGGTCCCTTTCGAGGGCAGGGCGAGCCGACGACCGACCTCTTCGCCACCAGCCGGAACAGGAAGTGTCGCCGGTACTGCTTGAGAGCCGGCCGGAGTCAGGGCTCTCTCGGCGACGCCTTCCAGTTCGAGTGGAGCGACGGGCTCCTCTATGCATTCCCGCTGTTTCCTCTCCTGGATCGAGTGGTTGCCAAGATCCTTGCAGACCGAGCCAACATCGTCCTCGTAGCCCCGTACTGACCGAGGAAGCACTGCTTCGGGCCCCTGTTCGAGGCCGCTCGCGGTCAACTCCTCAGGTTCCCGATGGCGTCAGATCTCCTGTTGCACTCTGATGGTCTCGTTCTCCATCTGGACCTGCCCCTCCTGGCCCTCCACACGTGGAGGATAACACCTTAGAGGATCCAACCATTCAGGACGTCCTGACTGCGGCCAGGAAGGAGTCGACATGCCGCAACTACCATTACAAGTGGCAGAAGTTCGTTGCCTTTCCTGAGGTGCAAGGCGAGCCGGTATCGCCTGTTGGCCTGCGTACCATGCTCCATTTCCTTCTCCACCTTCGGCAGCAAGGACTTGTGTTCCCGTCCCTGAAGGTCTACCTTGCCGCTATCGTGGCCTACCAAACGCGAGGCTGTCCATCGGCAGCTCTCTTCCAGGACGCTACCATGAAGCAGCTCATGAAGGGCTTACAACATCTCTATCCACCGGTATCGCTGCTGCTACTGTCCTGGTCGCTGTCCCTGGTGCTATCGCAGCTGACGCAACCACCCTTCGAGCCCATGGCTACTGCAGATGACAGACTCCTGACCATCAAAACTGCTTTCCTGGTAGCTGTCACCTCAGCCAGGCGAGCGAGTGAGCTGACAGTGCTGCAGGCTGATGAGCCTTTCCTTATCTTCCATAGAGACAAGGTAGTCCTTCGCCCTAATACTTCCTTCCTGCCCAAGGTGGTCTCACACTTCCACTTCAGTCAGGACATCATTTTGCTGACCTTTTACCCGGACCCGACGACTCCCCTGGAGCGGTCCTTCCACTCCCTTAATGTTCGTCGGGCCTTGGCCTTTTACACAAACCAGACTGCGTCCTTTCGCCAGACCCCGCACCTGTTCGTGTGTTACGGCCGGCGTCGGAGAGGCCACAAGGTGTCCACCCAGAGGTTCTCCAAATGGGTGGCCCAGACCATCCTGCTGGCATATGAACTCGCCAAGCAGCCTCCACCAGCCTTGCTCCGGGCTCATTCCACCAGAGCTGTAGCGTCTTCAGCAGCTCTCCTGCGAGGTGTGGACCTGCAGGAACTCTGCCGTGTGGCGACCTGGTCCTGACCATCGACCTTCGTGTGCCACTACAGACTGAACTGCCGGTCCCGTAGAGATGCCCGTTTCGGACGAGCGGTGTTGGCTTCCGTACTCTAGGACCTGACCCACCGTCCTGCTGGTAAGCTACAAAATCTCCTAGTGTGTGAGGCACAGAGACCACGAAGAAGAAGAACGGGTTAGTTACCTGTAACTGTGGTTCGAGTGGTCATCTGTGCCCTCACACACACCCGCCCAGCCTCAGGTCCCTTATCGGCGGACTCTAGAACTGAGGAGAGACCGTTGCTTGGCGGGCTGAGCATGCTCAGTACGGGCATTGGGGAGGGGTTCCCGCCAAGCTACTAAGCTCTAGAATTTTCCGAATGCTACCACACATGTGCGAAAGCTCCTAGTGTGTGAGGGCACAGATGACTACTCGAAGAACCACAGTTACAGGTAAGTAAGCCGTTCTTAACATCTATTAAGACAACATTGCATGGTCCATACTTTTGGTTGCCACATTTTTTTTTAAAAAAAGAATTTTATGGAGCTGGAAAACATGCAGAAAAGGGCAGCACAAATGAACACGCAGTTAGCAAATAACTTCTGTGAAGGAACACTTACAGAATTGGGGCTTCTTAGTTCAGAAAAAAATAACATTATAAAGCAGACCTGGAGAACCTTTGGCCTTCCAGACAATTTGGATGTCCGTTCCCTAAAGACCGAGTCAGCAATGCCAATGATAAGGACAGGGGGAGTTGTAGTCCAAAATGAAGGTTTCCTGTCATTGTGACAAAAGTTAATAAAATGATGCATGGTGTGGATAAATATGGAAAAAAAATGTGTCCATAACACTACCGCATAGTTGGGGGGGGTTCATGCAATGAAATTGATGTGGGACAAAAGGATATGCTTGTCTAACCACCATTGTTTCATAGGATTTTCTACCATAGGATGTAGTAGTGTTGGCCACTAGCTCAAACAGATTTGAAAAAGGATAAGACAAATTTTATGGATAATATGGACACCAAATGCCTACTGCTGAGAGCAACAAAAGGAGAGGGATATTGTCCCACATGCAGTCTTCTCTGCCCCCATGAATTTGTGGAGAGACCCAGTATGGTGTAGTAGTCTGAGTGCTGGATTATGACTCTTAAGGCTAGGGTTCAAATCCCTGCTCAGCTGTGGAAACCCACTGTGTGACCTTTCGCAAGTCACACTCTTGCAGATTGATAGATGTCTAATTGCAATGGATAACAATTTCTTTATTTATTCTTGGCAGGTCCAAAGGGTCTAAAATGGAACTGTGCAGGGCTTGGTTTTCAATGCCCACCTACTACTGGGTTTTGTTGTGGCTGTTTTTTCTTGGAATTGCTTGCCTCATTTTGATCCGGATTCTGGAGCTGCAGAAACAATATCCATTTACAACCTCTGACTAATAGGCACAGGAAGAGCAGATGGACTGTGCCTGAATGTTGCACTGTCCAAATCACAAAACAGGTTGCATCAGGACAATAAAAATAAGAATAGGAAAGAGGTGCTGTTGAGCAGGTGTGAAACTAGGGAAGTATTGCCTAGGATGTGATGCTGGTGGCTGACTGCTGTGAAAATTCTGGAGAAGCCTGCAGATAGCTAACAACGTCATCTGAATCCAGGATGGTATTAACTGTCATGCCGTTGATGATTTCAGTGTAAGTCAAGTGAGTACATTTGCTGAGAGAAGTCTAGTTGGGATAATGCTTATACTTCTTCAGATACTACAATCAAGATATTTCCAGTGTGTCAAAAGGCTGGTTATTTGTGTGGATTACAGCTCCCAGAATCCCTAAGATAATTAAAGCCAATGGGGGGGGTCTGGGTGTTGTAGTCCAAAAAGTAACTTTTCCAAGTGCTGGGTATTTCTCCAACGTTTTGAAGTTAAATAGTCTTCCAGGTCTCTGTAAAACAGCAGCAACTCCATGTCCCTGACGGTAAATTTAGCACATTCAAGGCTTTCTCTGCAGCTGAGTCTTTGGCTTGTCTACTCAGACTTCCTTTGTATCTGGTCACTCACATTAATGCTGCTCAGTTTGGAAGTGAATCCCATCGTTATATAGTTATTAATGATTATCCTGCCTCTTATCAAAAAGGGTGTTCTCAGGTTTTATCAATGTTAATTTTATTTGTATTGCAACAGCATGGTAGAAATATATAATTGCACACCTTGCTCTATGAGTTTGGTTTTTTTTTAAATCTCAAAACAATTCATGGTATGAGGATGGTACTGATCCCAGGAACTGATGTTGTAGATGGGGTGATGTGCTATGCAACACTCTTCTTCACCAGAAGGTGGTGCTGATACACAAAGCCCCTGAAGGGCACTGAGATAATAAAACAGATACAGGGAACTAACTTCCTTCTTCCCCAAAGCAAGGATGGGAAAAGTACAGTCCTCTAGGTCAGGGATGGGACTTGTGTGGCCCTCCAGAAGTTGCTGGACTGCAGCTGCCAGCAGCTCTAGTCAGCACAGCCAATGATAAAGAATGCTGGGAGCTGTACTCCTCCCTGCCTGACGAGGCCCCAATAACGAAAAAAACTTTTCTCAGACAGTACGAGATAGGTCCTAAATACACTGAAGCTACCAGATCCCATCTGATCTTGGAAACTGAGCAGGGTCAGCCTTGGGTAGTATTTGAATGGGAGAGCACCAATGAATATTAGGTGCTGTATATAGGCTATATTTCTGAGGAAGGAACTGGCAACTCACCTCTTGAGTATTCCTTGCATAAGAAAAGTCTTTGAAATTCATGGGGTCATCAGAAAGCGACAGGTGATTTGGAGTCTCTCTCTCTCTCTCACACACACACACGGAATAGGCCCTACCTTTAGGCAGAGTGAAGCAGCTACCTCAGGCAGCAAATATTGTTGGGGCAGTGATGTGTTGAAAGACAGTACTGTGTGTGCCAGACATGCTGACTCTGCTTTCCTTAAGCTATCCTATTGCCTGCCAGTGCACTGGAAAACATTATCCTCTTCACTAGTATCAAAGTAAGAGTCTTCTACACACTAGAACGTGTGTGGGATGTATGCGACATTTTGTCCTTTACCTCAGGTAGCAAAAGTTCTTGAACAAGCCCTGAGAAAATAAACATGAATGGTCATCATTTGCAAAATGCATCTTAATATAGGGCCTGGCAATTGTGGAGGGTACAAGGGCCATTTTTCATCCCCACACCCACTCTGGAAGGCCACACTGTTGCCTTTCAGCATGCTGGAAATAATCTTACATCATTTCTAGCTGCCTTTGGATTGATATTTGGATATTTTCTGAGAAGGGGAGTGTTGGCTGTTGGTAGATCAGGGGAGTTATCATCACATTTGCAGCTGGTTTGGGGTACATTTGGCTGTTTTTTGTGGAAAGAAATTGCCTGAAAATTAGCATTTAAAAAAAGGGGGGTGTAGGGGCTTGGGGGAGGAATTATGGGGCTTGAGGGGCCACAGTTCGGGGTCCCCAGGACCATAGGCATCCCACTGCCCCCTCCTCCTTAAAATGCTCACCTTTTGTGAAGTACAGAAGGCAAAATGGGCCGGGATTTATTATTTTGGAACAAAGCATATATTGGTGGAGGGTGGGGGTGGCCAGGGAGAGAGAAGTAAGAAGGATTTAATCCCATGAAGTTATTCTGTGTGACAAATCATGTGGCTCCACACCCATAGTCCTTTGGATTTGGAAGTCGTATGTTGTTTACCTCAAGAAAGGATGCATGCATTAGGATGACAAGAAACTCCCGGGAGAGTCAACAAGGCCTTTGAAAGGCACACTGGCATGTCATCTGCAAACACACCATGTCGTCTGGAACCCGGGCCCAGGACAGCTCCTGGCTCTGAGGTTTGCTCAAATACATCACAGTGTTAATGTTACACAACCCCAGCCCCAACATTATTATAAACAAGTTGTTCAACATTTATCATGTTTTGTATGCAGAGGAAAGTTATCACTCCACCCAGAGAAGGCTAGTGCTTCACTTCAACAAGAAGCTGCATGTCTGTTTGGACAGCAACATTAACAGATTCAAAATCAAATTTAAATTAAAGAAAACAGGAAAGAGATTGAACAGATAGATAGAAAGGAAGTGAAGTAGCTAGTATGTGGGTGCAGCCACAGGGAGGGTGTTTCAGGTGTCAAGCGTGTTCTTTAGCACATGTGACACCAGCAAGTAGTGTGGGGATAAAGCTGATCCCTTTGCAGATTACTGACCGTTAGTCCAAATGGCAGATTGGGAGCTAGCAGGATTATTATTGCAGGTCAGTCTCATGACATAATTCAGCAAGGTAGGAACTCACACATATTTCCCACAAACCAGCTGAAACCTCTTCCCCCTTTCCCCTACCTTCCCTTCTCCTTTGAGTTTGGGTAGCATTGGATTACTAAATCAGCCACAAGGGAAGCTGCCACCTAGATCATAGAATCATAGAATCATAGAGTTGGAAGAGACCCCAGAGGCCATCGAGTCCAACCCCCTGCTATGCAGGAACACCCATCAAAGCATTCCCAACAGGTGGCCATCCAGCCGCTGCTTAAAAACCTCCAAAGAAGGAGACTCTACCACACTCCGAGGCAGCATATTCCACTGCTGGACAGCTCTGACCGTCAGGAAGTTCTTCCTGAGGTTCACGTGGAATCTCCTTTCCTGCAGCTTGAATCCATTGCTCCTTGTCCTAGTCTCTGGGGTGCTGGAGAACAAGCCCGCTCAGTCCTCAACATGACATCCCTTCAAATATTTAAACATGGCTATCATGTCCCCTTGAAGATGTAGCCTTCAAGTCAAATGATAGAGGTAATTAAGGGGAAGTTGCAGGTAGCAATATGGACAATGAAGTCAGCAGACAGTATAAAGGGAAAGTCACTAAAGAATACAATTTTTGTATTAAATAAAATTTCATGGGCTGATTTTAGCATGATGTACCACACTGAATACCAGTTCTAAGAGGTACAAAATTACCTATGACTGGGGGAACAACTGGAGAGGAGGGTGCCCTATCACACTCCCACATCATCTGCAGCAGTTGCCTCATTACCCAATGATAGAAGCAGTCTTGTAGCCAAACCTCAATTCATTTCTGCAAGCAGTGCTGTGGTGGCGACTTTAAACACAGGTAGCTAGAACATGAGTGGAAAACTTCACAGGTCTAGGGGCCAATTTTCTATATCTGTTCTCTGGGGCCAGTGTGGTATAGTAGTTTTGAGTGTTGAACTATGACCCTGGATACCCACCGGGTGTCCTCAAGCAAGTCACATTATTTCAGCCTCAGAGAAAGGCAAAGGCAACAAATCTTTCCAAGAAAATCCCCATGATAGATTTGCTTTACGGCTGCCATAAGTCAGGCCATTTCCGCACTAGAGTGTTATAGTGCTGTGATTCCACTTTCAACATCCTATGGAATCCAGGAGTTTGTAGTTTCGGGAGGGGCCAGTCACACAGTGTCTGAGCAGGGATTTGAATCCTAGTCTCCAGAAGTCTTAAATAAATGCATAAGTATTTGAATATTTAAATCTTGAGTTAAGTCTTGGGGGTCCTCAGCATCAAATTATATTTACGGTGGGGTGGTAAAGCTTAAGAGCCACTGGTTTAAAACATCAAAACCCAGAAGTAACTGAAAAGCTGTTTCCGGTGTAGGGAGGAAAAAGTATTTGTAATGCTAAATGGGGGGGGGGCAGGGAGCTCGGTGTTTTGCAATCCATTTAAAAGGTGAATTGCTGCTCCTGGAGATTTAAGGAGTGTCAGTTTATCCCTTTTTGGCCAGAAACAGGGAAATCTGGAGGAGTTGGGGCACATAAAAATATTAGGAAAACATCCCATAAATGCACACACTTATGGCCCCAGGACGATAGTTTGTCCACTACATGCGAGAAACAGTCTGATGTGGCAAAACATTCTGGAGAAGGACCTCCTCCTAGGTCCAGCTGTTCTCACTATGTCAGCATAAAGCACACGGAAAATCATAGAGGTAAATGGTACATGGCAGCTAAATACAGGTTTGCTGATTGCCACTTGATGCAAACAGAGCCTATCCTCTAGAGCAGACCACACGTGGTTGTATTTCCAGTTGGTCCTTTTGCTGTTTGTATATATGTGTGTGTATGTATCAAGCCTAAAAGCCTTTTTTTTTTTTTTTTTGCCTCTTGATCTTCTTTGGGATCACACCTGTAACAGACCATTAGTCTTGGAAATAATGTAAAGGCACACCAATGGGATCCGGTGTTCTTTTCTGATGAGTGTCTGGAGACTTTCTGAGAATCTTCTGTACATACTGGCTTCACTGCTATGGCAGAAAGGAAGGATATAAACCAAGGGTGGCTTTCTGGTTGTTTCGACTTACATTTCCCAGCAGCCCTACCCAGACAGGTCCCTGATAAGGGACTGAGGCAGTCCAGTCATGTGAAGGGCCAAGGGTTTTCCTATTCCTGATATGACCAATGCTTTACTGTAGCCAAGGAGTGAGGGGACTGATATGTTGGGATTTTTTAAATAACAGGTTATCATCTACCACTCACCCCATTCCCGAACGGATTTACTCAGTAATAGTATATTATGGTGAGCTATTCCAGTCGGAAGGTAGAATATTTAGGGATGGTTTGGTTTTCGGTGAACCATCAAGACCTCACGCTAGTACTTTTTAAAACATCCTGCCACCACTGGCTCCTTGCCCTGGACCTTACAGCTGCTTCGATCTTCTTGGGAGCGCAGGGCTATAACGAGGCGCAGTTTCACGGCCGAGTGTATAACTGCCTATACATTTTTAAAAACGCACGTTGGCTTTGGCATTGGGAGCTTTTGAGGCCTCGTTGTCCTCTTTCCGTGGGAGGCAGCAGGCAGGGAGGGCGGTCCGCATGTTCAGGAGCCAGCGGAAAGCCTTCGTCGTTTTCGCCGATTCCCACTTTTTGTGACTGTGGTTGATTCGGGATGATCTCCCCAGCCCGGTCTGAAATGTTTCCCCTCGGCGACCTACGCCTCTCCCGGGCGCCTGCAGCCTTCCAGCGCTCTCGCCGACGCTCGAGAAATACCTTTGCCGCAACGTCCGGGTTGCGCGGCGGCTTTTGAAAGCGCCCGGCCGGCAGCGGAGCTCCGCCCCCGGGCGAGGTGGCTGCGGCGTAATCTCCCCCAGCCGGAGCCGCGCCGCCGCCGTCCCCTTCGGCGATGCCCATCCCGGAGCGTCGGAGGGGGGATCTTGGCGGCCCGAGGGTTTCCTGAGGAGCTGCCGAGGAAGCCACTTCCAAGGGAGCGAAAGAGGGAGGAAGCCGGACCCGGGGCGCCTCGATCGCCTGCCAGGGTGTGGATGTTCTGGGGAGAAGAGGGGGGAAGAGAGGCGGCCCCGTCCGGCACTCGGCTCCTTCCCTCGCTCGGCGAAGCCACGGCGCAAAGGCGCGGAGGAAAGGCTAGCCGCCCAAGCCCTGCGCTCCTTGTGCTCCCCCAGGCACGACGGGGACGGAATTGAACGTAAGTCTTCTCCTTTCTTGGTCTACTTGGCCCGGGAAAGAGCTGGGTCTCCGCCTTCGGACGCGGGGACAGTTTAGCCGAGGGTGCTACCAAGCGTGTGCAGAGTGCACGACAGCTGTCCCCCCCCCCCAGTCCCAGCGATAGGAGGAAACCCCTGTAGAAAATAAGTTGCTCCGCAACGCTCAAGGAAGAAACCAGGGGGATGCGGGTCTGCCTTGTTCGCCTCTGGCGGATCTAGCCCTTCCGAGTCAGTTCCGCCTCTCCCCTTCCCCGAGCGAGGCGGGACCTGGTCGGCAAAGAGCTTCGGTAGCGAATGTAACTTTATCTCCTGACGTTGAGCCGGGAGGAGGAGATCCCTCTCCAGACTGTGGCCATTTCCGCACTCGCCTGTTATAGCGCGATGATTCCACTTTCACCATCCTCTGGAATCCTGGGGTTTGCAGTTTCGGGAGGGGCCGGCCGGCCCCTCCCGAAACTGCAAACCCCAGGATTCCAGAGGATGGTGAAAGTGGAATCATCGCGCTATAACAGGCGAGTGCGGAAATGGCTATGTATGTATGTGATTAATATCTCGCCTTCCTCCCGTGGCGGGGATGAAAGGCACCTTCTGACATCATCATCATCATCATCATCATCATTATTATTATTATAGCCATCAGTAAAGACATCATAAATTGAGCTCGTAGTTTCAAGCTAGGGAGAGCTCCCTCGACTTCCAGAAGGAGCCCGGGGTGAGCCGGGCAATCTGACGCACAGCCTGACGGGGGGCTTAACCTGTGCGCTCAGGCGCTGCTTTGGTCTCGGTCGGCAGAGGCGGTCCTCTTCTGCCCGACGGGTAGGGCGGTGTTGTAAGCAGCGCCCGGCAGAGGCTGCCACCCGAGAGCTGCGCCCCGGCGTTCTTTCTGCTCGGATCCCACTGCCCGTGCGTGGCCGATTTGGCGCGGCGAAGGGTTTTGGGTCAGCCCGGGCCGATTAGGTTCCGAGGCTTGGCTTTCTGGCCCCCGTTCCTAGCCGACGGTACTCCCCGCCTGGCTTGTTTGGAAAGTTGCGTGAAATGACTCCTGTTCCTTTCTCCTCAGAATAAATTTAGTGGGGGCTCAGTTCCCACTTCCCGGTTCCTCCAGCGTTTTCAATTAGAAAGTAAACAGGGACCATGAGTGTATATGAGCACGTGCAAAGTGCTCATTTGTTGGCACTGCTTACGTGGTATTGAAACATCGG
The DNA here is from genome assembly GCA_030412105.1 of Cyclura pinguis. Taxonomy (NCBI): domain Eukaryota; kingdom Metazoa; phylum Chordata; class Lepidosauria; order Squamata; family Iguanidae; genus Cyclura; species Cyclura pinguis. The sequence continues at coordinate 67,481,838 of CM059602.1, read as the reverse complement.
TTAGGTCAGAGGCAGGCTTTCGAAAGGTCCTACATGTTGGCTTTAGTTCCAGGAGGGATTCGTTATGCAAGTTCGTGTTTCCTTGCGACAAATGGAGAATACCAACATGTCACTTTTCCAGGCTGTGGGTCTTACTCAGAAAGGAAAAGGGGAGGGGGGCGATGAGGGCATCCTCCCTCCAAATAAAAATTCTATCTCCCAAAGAAATTTTCTTTCAATCCCCAAATCTCCAGCATTGCAGGAAGTGAGACACTGAAAATTATTATTAAGAATGATTAAGAACTGTTAGAACTCTTACAATTGCTGTGTACTCCTTCCCTTGGTAACTTTGCCTGCTCCTTTCTTTTTGAAGCCTAAGCTGTGTCTTTAAATGCTCAGCTGAAGTTCCAAGATATTGCAATGCCAGAAATATGGGGACTAAAGGAAGATTTAATGATAGGGCAGAATTCTTGTTTGGATGGCAATGCTTTCAGTTTAACCCTCCCCAGCCCCCAAAAGCTACATCGCTGGTGCTGTTACTTTAACCCAGACTAGAGTTCAGGAGGGCACCAGGAAATGCTCCCTGTTGCCTTCTACGCTGCATCTTATCTTATCTGGAAGAAAAGCAGGACTCATGGCCTTCTGTGCTCTTTAGTGGCAGAAGCCAGAGCTGGGTTTTGCTTTGCAATCTTGGTAACATTGCACCTGGGCAAAGGGAGTTGGCATTTCCCCATTCTCACTCTTACTTCCTCTAAGCCTCAGGCTGCTTGATTGCTGAACAGAAATAAAACCTATCTACTTTTTTTCCCCTTCTTATAAATAGCCCCAGGAGACAAGGGCCCTCGCTGACAACAGGAAATGCTGCAGGATGCCTTTTCCTCTTAGGCAGTAGAAGAAAGAGTGAGAGAAAGAAAAAAGAGAGTAGAATAGAGCAGAGCAGAGCAGAGTTGAATTATATGAGCTGATGAAACTCTTTGCAAAGTAGAATGGGGTTTCAGTTGCAAATTTCTTAGTTGTGTATGTATCCCTAGCTGTCTGCATTGTGATGTATGAAAATGGAAAGGGAGGTAATAGGCCCTAATGCCTTGGAGGGCCCAATATGCTGTAAACTTGCACAGCTTGGAAATTGAGTGTGCCTGTGGGTCTGCTTCATAATCCAGATGGGTCCCTTTCTGTTGAACTGCCAGGAGACATTAAGGCTTTTGACTCAACAGTTGTTGAAAAGAGTCAAAAGGCATGGCTGGAGGGCTCTCTTCAGTTTTTGTTCTTATCATACCTTCTAGTTCAGAGCTTTCTAAACTTTTCATCTTGATGACGTACTTTTTAGACATGCATCATTTCACAACACAGTAATTCAGTTTTACTAGCAGACCAGTGGTTAAACTAACCCCTTATAAGAGATACAGACACATACATAAATTGTAATAACAAAATGTATGGGGACACAACGTATCTCATGAAAACCTTTCATATGTATATTTTTATATATTTAAAAATATATGATTTATAAATAATAACATACATTTCCCAGATGGTAGGTGACACGCCTACACACTTCAGGCATGTCACGGCACACTGTAATGTGTCACGGCACACCGTTTGGAAAGCCCTGTTCTAAGTGGTAGCTATTTTGGCAGCCTGTAGAAAAGCACCTACATGCTTAAACAATAGAAAGCTTAATCCAGTTGTGTGTCTGTTGAGGCCTTGATGTTTGCAAACACCAGTTGCAGTGCAGACTTAAGAGCCTGTACCCATGGGAGCTTCATTGCCTAAACCTAGCCCCTGGTGCAAGCATTTTCCGGAGAGGCAGAGTATGCATTCGAGCAGACTCCTATCTTGTTCCTGGAGAGGAGGAGGAGGAGCAGAGGTTAGCAAAGTTATTTTTTTGGATTTGTTGCTGTTGTTAACTGCCATCAGGTTGATTTTGACTTAGGGTGATCCTCTGAATGAGAAATCTCCACATCACACTCTCCTCAACAGCCCTGCCCAGGCCTTGCAGACACAGGTCTGTGGCTTCCTCGATTGAGTCCATCCATCTGTAGTGGCGCCTTCCTCTTTTCCTACCACTGTCTACCTTGCCAAGCATTATTGTCTTTTCTAGTGAGTCATGTCATCTCATGATATCGCCAAAGTACAACAGTCTCAGTTTAGTCATCTTGGCTTCTAGGAAGAGTTTGACTTGCTCTAGCACCCACTTATTTGTCTCTTCAGCAGTCCAGGGTATCTGTAGAACTCTTCTTGAGTACCACATTTCAAAGGAGTTGATATTCTTCCTGTCACCTTTCTTCACTGTCCAGCTTTCACAACAATACATAGAAATTGGAAATATCATAACATGGACAATCCTAACTTCAGTATTCAATGATATATCTTGACACTTCAGGATTTTGTCTAGTTCCTTCCTAGCTGCCCTTCCAAGTCCTAGGCTTCTTCTGATGTTTTTGACTGCAGTCTCCATTCTAATTAATGACTGAGCAAAGATATGGAAACTCTCAAACTATTTCACTGTCTTCACTGTCTACTTTAAAGTTATGTATATCATCTGTGGTCATTATTTTTGTTTTCTTAATGTTCAGCTGTAAATCTCCCTTTGCACTTTCTTCATTGACTTTCTTCAGTAATAATTCCAAGACTTTTTTATTTTCTACCGGTAGTATGGTGTCATCTGTGTATCTTAAATTGTTAATGTTCCATCCTCCAATTTTAATGCCTCCTTCTGCTGAGTCTGATCCTGCTTTACGTATGATATGTTCAGCATACAAGTTTAAACAGATAAGATGATAAAATGCAGGCTTGCCTGATCCCTTTGCCAGTTGGAAACCATGTCATTTCTCCACATTCTGTCCTAACAGTAGCCTTTTGTCCTGAGTACAGGTTATGCAGCAGAACAATCAAATGTTGTGGCATACTCATTTCTTTAAGAGCAATCAACAGCTTTTCATGATCTACACAATCAAAGGCTTTGCTATGATCTCTGAAGCACAGGCTGAGTTTCTTCTGAAATTCTTTGGTGCGCTCCATTATCAAATGTTTGTTTGCAATATGATCCCTAGCGCCTCTTCCTCTCCTGAATCCAGCTTGGACCTCTGGCATTTATTGTTGTAGAGTTTTAAACATCACTTTGCTTGCATGGGAAATTAATGCAATGGTACTATGGTTACTCTAATCCCTGGGGATTAGGATGTATATTGAGCGTTTCCAGTCTGTGAGCCATTCTTTTGTTTTCCATATTTGTTGGCAGGTATTAGTTAGAACTACTGTAGATTTTGTCTCTGTAGCTTAAAGTAGCTCTATTGGTATGCCGTCTGTTCCTGATTATTTATTTTTCCCACGTGCCCTGAGTTCAGCCTCCACTTCACAATCTAAAATGATAGATTCATCTTCAAATGGTTCTTCATTGAATGAATCTGTCATCGTTTCATCTCTTTTATATGTTCTTTATGTTCTTCAGGTTGTATTTTGGCATGATAGTTGATTTAGTGTTCATTAGCTATACTCTAATTTTTGATATCAGGAATTCATGGTCTGTGCCACAATCTGCTCCTAGTCTTGTTTTTGCAGAAAGAATGGAGCTTCTGCTTCTGATTATGTGGTCTGTTTGATTTCTGTATTGGCCATCGAGTGATATCTAAATATATAGTCACTTCTTTGGCTGCTTAAAGAATGTGTTTGTGAGGAACACAAAATTGGTCTCACAAAATTCAATCAGTTGTTAACTTGCTTCATTTCTTGATTGTAGGTCAAATTTTCCTACAGTCTTTGATTCTGCTCTGTTTCCTGCTTTTGTATTCTAGTCACCTACGATTAACAAGAAGTTTGTTTTGGTGTGTGGGCAATATCCTCCTGAACTCCAGCATAGAATCTTTCAATTTCTTCTTCTTCTACTTCTGTAGCTGGAATATAAATTTGGATTATAGTTATGTTGATAGGTTTTCCCTGAAGGCTTATTGATATTATTTGGTCAGGCTTTGCAGAATATCCTTTGAGTGTTTTTGCTATATCACTCCTCATTATTAATGCCACCCCATTTCTTAGATTTTCATTCCTGAGTAAAATACTATGCAATTATCTGACTCAAAATATCCCATTCCTGTCTACTTTAGCTTGCGCACCCCAAGTACTGCAATGTTGGTATGTTCCATTTCTTGTTTTACTATGTCTAGCTTCCTAAAGTCATGCTTTTCACATACCATGTTCCTATATTATGTACTTTTCCACTTTAGACTTTCCTTTGAGCATGCCAACATCCTTTCTGCTTGAGTCCAGTTGCATCATTAGCCACAGAACTACTCACAGTTTTCTTCTGCCGTACCTCAGTAGCTCATTTAATGCTATCTGACTTGGGAATTTCGTCTTCTGGCACTATCTCTTGTTTTATTTTGGATTGTCTCATCATAGGGTTTTCATGGTAAAAGGGACTTACTATACCTCCTTCTGCATAGTACTAACAATTGTTAGCTATGGCTACCAGTGATGTATTTAAATCTTTTATTCCAAGTCTCAAGTCTCTACCTTCAAGTCTCAAGTTGAGTCTCAAGTCTTTGCAAGATACTTTTAAGTCAAGTCTCAAGTCTGGGAGCCCACTTTATACCCCAAATTATATTCCAGAATTTCTGAAGAGAGGTGAAGAAAGTCAGTTTTAATAATTTAAGTAGAGTCAGCCCTCCACATTTGCAAGTTTGCCATCTGCAGCTTTGGAAGTGGGGAATAGAATCCTTACTTCCCCTTCCTGAAGCTGGAGGCTTTTGTATCAGTTGGCTTAAAAGAGTCTGCAGCAGGGAATAAGATACTTCTTAGTCTCCATTGTTGAAGTTTCAAAAGCTTTAGAAGGAAGGATCCTTCCTCCTCAAGCCCATTGCCTAGCACATTGCTGTTCCCTTCTGAGATCCACACCCTCTGCTAAGGGGACAAGTCTTGCCTTCTGCCGGTAGGAAAAGTTTTAGAAGGCTCCTCCAATATGCAGCAGGGACAGGCAGCCAAGGAGACCTCAACCCTGCCTCAAGCCCATTGCCTAACATGTCTGCTATTCCCTCTCCAAGAAATGTGCCCACACTTTGAGCGTGAGACAGATCATCATGTGATCAGTAGGCAAAAAGAGAGAGAAGTGTTGTTCAAAGTTGTAAGGTTTCTGGATGAGTGTTTTAATGTTACTGAACCAAGGGCAGCAAGTCAGTCACTGAAAATATACAATCATGAGTCAAGTCAGTGTGCATCATTTACTGCTGAATCGAGTCTAAGTGAGGTCACTGAAGTCACTTAGGTCCGACTTGAGTCTGAGAGTCAGTTGACTCAGGTCTACATCACTGGGTGCCACTGTTGTTATCTCTGAGAGATCTTCCACCCGTGTCACCCCACACTACTGCTGCTGCCCAGTAGCTGTTCGGCACATTTAGTCTGGCTCCTCACCAAAAGCCTGTCTGACATGGGAGCCCCTACCAGCAGCATTGCTGCTGTCACCATAGTCTCTTGCCTCACAAGAGCACCCAATCTCACCATTGCAGAAAGGCAGTCCCATGGCAGCTCCAGTTCTTTGGATTACAAGTTCTAAAATTCCCCAGCTGATATTGATCATGCTGGTTGGAGGATTCTGGGAGTTACAGTCCAAACAAGTAACTTTTCCCTAAACTCTGTTTCCATCAATCAGCATGGCCAGTGTCTATGCTGACTGGGGGATTCTAGGAGTCGTAGTCCAGCAGTAATTTTTCTGAGCTTTGGGTGGGTGTTGCCAGTAGCAGGAATAAATGGCATCTGGGAGGAACATGCATGCTGTATACCTCTGTCTGTAGGTGAGAGCAAGCTCTAAAATGGGTGAGCATAATAAAAAGAAGCGAGAAAAACACCAAGAACTGATGACTAAACTTCAAGAGAAAGAAAAGGAATTTAGAGAAAACCCAATGAAGAAATCATTACAATTGGAGATCAAAAAAATACAAAAAGAGATAAAGATGACCACAATGGAGGAAATAGAAAAGAAAGTGAAACAGCTGAAACTTATTCAATTTGAACAAGCAAATAAAATTGGGAAGTGGCTAGCATATAAACTGAAGAAGAGGAGAGAGCGGAACATAATTGTCGAATTGAAAAATGGGAAGAAGCTGATTAATCAACATGAAAAGATAAAGCAGAAATTTGAAGAATATTTTGGAAAACTATTTTATGAAATAAAATCCCACCATCGAAGTGAAAAAAATCTAACTGAATTTCTTCAAAAGGTTAAAATTCCCAAAATATCGCAGGAAACACAAGAACAGTTAAATAAACCAATAACACTTACTGAAATAGAAGAGGCTGTAAAAAGTCAGAAAGTGGATAAGGCACCAGGACCGGATGGATTTACAGCATTATATCATAAAAGGTTTACAAAAGAATTGATCCACCCACTTCAAACAACACTGAAGGAAATAGAGACATATGGTGAACTGGAAACCTGGGGAGACTCTAATATTGTATTGATACCCAAAGAAGATAAAGACGAAAGAGAAGTTAACAATTACAGACCAATCTCCTTGCTGAATATAGATTATAAAATATTTGCGTCAGTGTTGGCAAAACGCTTGAGGCATGCACTGCAGGATGAGATTCAAGAGAGCCAAACAGGCTTTCTCCCGGGTAGATACATGAGAGATAACGTTAGAACAATGATAGATGTGATTGAATTTTATGATAAAAACCCGGGGAAGAAAGCAGCACTTATTTTTCTGGATGCTGAAAAAGCTTTTGATAATGTTTCTTGGGACTTTATGTTAAGAGTTTTGAAAGAATATGATTTGGAGGAAGATTTTTGCAAATGGATGGAGATGATTTACCAAGACCAATCAGTGAGGTTAATTATAAATGGAGATACCACGGCAAGCTTTGAAATAAATAAAGGTGTACGACAGGGGTGCCCGCTATCACCATTATTATTTGTAGCTGTTTTGGAAGTTCTGCTGATAACAATAATTGAAGTGCCATAGATAAGAGGTTTGAAAATAAGGAAAAAAGAATTGAAACTAAAAGTGTTTGCAGATGATGTAATCATAGTTTTGGAGGATCCACAAGAATCAATTCAGGTGCTGATGGAAACTTTACAAAGATATGGACTAAAAGCAGGTTATAAGATAAATAGAGAAAAGACAATGATGATGACTTTTAATATGACAAAAAAAAGAGCAAGCGGAACTGGAGAGAAGATCTGGATATCAACTGACCAAGAAAACAAAATATCTGGGGATAACTATGACGAAAAAGAACCAAGAACTGTTTGAAAACAATTATTCAAGAACATGGAAAGAAATTAAATGTGATATGGAGAAATGGAAAAATCTGAATTTATCCTTTTTGGGTAGGATAAATGCTTTTAAAATGTCTTTATTACCAAAGCTTATGTTCCTCTTTCAAAACCTACCAATAACAGGGAAAGAGAAGATATTTAAGGAATGGGAAAAGGCCCTACAAAAATGTATTTGGCAAGGGAAAAAAACCAAGAATTAGATTTAAAACACTTAAAGATGCAAAAGAGAGAGAAGGACTTGACTTACCATCATTAAAAATCTATTACCATGCATGTTGTTTAGATTGGATCAAAGACTGGATTCAATTAGAAAACATAATCACTAAAGAGTTAGAAGAAATAAATAATAGATTTGGATGGCATGGATATCTATGTTATGACAGATCTACAGTGAATAAAGAGTTTAAAAACCATTGCATCCGAAAGACATTGTTGAAGGTTTGGTCACAAATAAAGCTAAAATTTTATACAAAACTACCAGTATGGACCTCACCACAAGAAGCTTATAAAATCGCCCCAACAAAACAAGGAAATTTACTAACATATCAAGAGTTATTGAAATGAGAGGGCGACAAACCAAGAATGTGTACAGAAGAAGAATTAAAGGCTGAAGGGCATGAACTAAATTGGTTTCCATGGAGACAACTCACAGAAAGATTTAGAATGGACCAAAAACTATATGGATTTGAGAGAAAAAAGAATGAATTAGATGTACTGATGAAAGATAACCAAAAGAAAAGAATTTCCAAATTTTATAAATTATTTGCTGAAAAGAGAAATGGAATCAAAAGTAGTCAAAGATACAATGGTTAGATGGGCACAGAATTTGGGACATCCAACTGAATTAGAAACTTGGGAAAGGGTGTGGAAAATAGATACAAAATTTACACCAAACTTAGATTTAAGAGAAAACTTTTATAAAATGTTTCACAGATGGTACATGACCCCAGAAAGATTACAAAAAATAACGACAAATGGGAATTCAAATTGTTGGAAGTGTGGTGAAAAGATGGGGTCTTTTTTCCATATGTGGTGGACATGTAAGATAGCAAAAAAATTTTGGAAGGGGGTACATGACGAAATCCAAAGAATTTGTAAGCTGAATTTTGAAATGAAACTGGAACTTTATTTGTTAAATATGCTAGGGCAACAAAGGGAAATAAGAAGTCATCAGAAGATATTATTATATCTAATAACTGCAGCAAGGTTGACATATGCGCAGCACTGGAAAGAAAAGAAATATATTGATATAGAAGAATGGAAGTTAAAAGTTCTGGATATGATAGAGATGGAAAAGTTAGCATTTTCTTTGAAGAATAAATCTATCCAGAACTTTGAGAAAGAATGGAAAAGAGTATTGGATTGGGTAAGGATATAAAAATGTATAAGAAATCAAAGAAGAAATAATGTAACTGTTCTCTCTGTAAGATGAAAATTATGTTTGTAATGGAATCGAAATAAGCAATTTCAACTGGAAGATCTAAGCATGGAAGGGGGGGTATTTTCGAGACAAACTTTCAATAAAAATTACATTAAAAATAAAATAAAATAAAATGGGTGAGCAGAATGTGGCTTCCTTAGGTAGTTTTTGCAGTTCTTGATCCTACGGACTCCCTGGAGTGCTCTTTTTCTGGCCCCAAAGGGTAAATTATAGAGATGTGGCTATGGGCGGGGGGCAAAATCAGAGTATTGTCTCCCCAGTGAAATTTTCCTTCAGTCCCCAATTTTCTAGCATTGCAGTATCTCAAAGTTCCAGCAGAAATACAACAAATGCAAAAGTTCTAGAACTAAATTATTTTCAATGCAATGTGAAAAATTGGAAGACTTCAAGAAATTTCATGGAGGTGAGCAGAATTTTTATCAGGGTCAGCAGCACCTTCACTTTGCCCCGTACCCCCACCAAACTTAGCCCTTGTGAATTTGCTTCTCTTGGAAACCCCCATGAATGGAAATTCACCTTTTAAACTGGTTGATGGGACCCGTGTGTTGTTTAACATGAAGAAATACTTTTCCCTCCCAAAACCAGAAGTTGACCTTGTTTTCCTCTTTTGGTTCCAGGGGAAGAAAATGGGGTCTAGGACTAGCAGTAGTCACCTGTTCCTGCACTAAAGTGTTGGTGATGGATGAAAACTTTGAAACAATTATTTTGTAGTAAGTCAAATTTTATTTGCAACAAGCCAATAGTCGTTGCAGTTTTTCAAATTACTCTAAAATAGCAACAAAAATATATGCCTGGTACTGAAACAGATGTAAATTACATAACCAAAGGGCCTTGCCAACTGGATAAAAATCATTATCTTTTGTATCCACAGTACCAGTATTTTGGTTTATCTAATGGAGTTACAGCTGCTCTTCAGTTGAACTCTACTTCTAAACAGCTAAGCAGAACTACAGATGTTGCCTGGACTACTAGTATTATCCCTGATCCTTGCTTGCTCTTATGTTGAAGGTCAGTGAGCACAAAAGAGAATAGCAGTGCACGCATCTGTTCTGTTCTCCCCAACCCATTGTAGGGGCCTTTTCACGTTACACAGTTATAGGACTTGGGTTAACTACCATGATTTCATATTATGGAATCCTGGGCTGAGCAGTTTAGGGTTGGATACTTAGAACTCTCAGCAGAGAGCCCCAGTGCCTCACCAAACTACAAACCCCAGGATTCCATAGGATGGAGTCATAGTAGTTAAAGAGGAATCGTAGTGCTGTTTAGTTGCGCAGTGTGAAAGGGACCCAGGAGAGGACAACAAAATCTCAACAACTGAATCAGCTATTGATGAGGAAAGAGAATTATATGAGGAAAAAATGAAACTTCAGCAAAAGTTAATTTTCTCCACTCCTCCAGCTACTGGCCTTTTGACTCTAGCAGGTACAGGGCAAAAATCAGTTGCACAATTATCCTGAGCCTGGATAGGATCTATTATGACTGGTCCAATATTTTTTACTTTTAATTTGATGACTTTATTTTTTCTGAAAATGATGTGCTTCCAGAGTACACAAATCCAGCTTGGGATGCTTACTTGGGAGATTTTTTAAAAAGTGACAAATGACTTTCAGCAAAGCCCTGCGATTTCATTAACTGCTTTCCAACATGTGTAGAAAAGTACTATTTAGCATCTGCCCATTTTCCCCGGATATCTTCCTGCTTTAAAAAAAATGCACAGGATTTCACATTAAGGCTAAATTAAGTTGCTAAGATGCTTTCACAGATTGCATGGAAAAGACTTAATAATGAAGCCTTGCTTTCACGCAAGACGTGCTTATTGCATCTGCATTAACTTGCACAGTCAGCCCTCCACATTCCTTAGGGTTAAGAGCGCAGGACTCCCAAAAAAGTGCAAAAATCACAACTATCAAAATGTGTCTGTGAGAAAGAGACCAAGGCATGGTGGGAAGAACAGGCACCCAGGGTCCATACCAAATCAGGGAAAGCGGTTGGGTTGGCATGGTGGCCCCATACTTCCTCTCTGTTGCCCATCTCCTTCCTTGGGTGTGGGGAGGCAGCAGGAGAAGGTTTGCAGTGCTGAGAAATCAGGTTGCAATCCATCCTTAGCTGACCAGACAGCGACTGGTGGCAAAGAAGGAAGACTAGAGGTTGGTTTTTAAAGGACTGTGCAGCCTGATCAGAGGTGTTGAGAGGGAAGGTTCCCATGGAAAAGAAGAGCTTGTGGTGTGGGGAGAAGGGTTAGAGAAACTAAAATAATCAAATCCATGAAAGTTAAACCTGCAGACATGGAGGGCTGACTATATTGCAGTTATGTCATAATGTTAAACAAGTGGTGAGAAATGTATGGACCCTCCAGATCAACTCCCATAAGCTCTGACCAGCAAAGCCAATGAAGAAGACTGATAAGAGTTGCAGTCCAACAACAGAAGGACCACATGTTCCACATGCCTCTGCTGAAAATAGTTAGCATTACATGCATGTGCAGAAAACAGAATACTGTTCTCCTGCACCTTTTATATATACCCAATTGCTTCCTGCCTCTGTCTGTTGTTTCTTGGAGTAAATGGGGAGTATCTCAGTGCAGACATGTCAGTTATTGCTGTGTTGCTGATCAGTATGCTACAAAAATACTGTATAATACTTGTTAAAATGTATACAGCCACATTCCAATTTCACATGGTTATTTATAAACAGCAGTTTGTGAAATGTTAGTGTCTTCCTAAATACAAATTTAAAACATAGTTGGTTGAATGGAAGGGGAGTGTATCTTTTTACCAGAATATCCGTGACAGATAAGAAACAAATGCACTTTATTGCACCATAAGCTGTGCATGTGGCAAGTCTCTAAGGAAAGGAACCATCCTTTGTCATTTCTTCTGTTTTGGTTCTGTCACCTGATCAAAGTTTAGTAATTAAACATACCTCTTCTGTATTCTTTTAAATGCTTTACTGGGTAAATCCAGTAGGCTACTTTCTATGCAAATTGTTCAAAGTTCCTAAGGGCTTGTTTCAATGAAGAAATAACTTTGTACAAAAGTTCTGTCTTACTCCACAGTGGGGTTGTTTTGACATTTCTTAAGCTGTGAGCTGGTGAAATTATTCCAGGATATCCTGATGTCAATAAGAGTGATTCATAGTGACTTTGTTAGGGGCAATGGTGAATGTGCTATGCTTCCCCCCGTTACTCACCAAAGAAATGTATTGTGTGTATTACAATATCCAACCAAGGCAAGGAAAACAGTTAGAGATGAGCATGGCAGAACTTGGATATTTGCTTTTTCTTCTGACAAACCATCACATTTATGATGGAAGAGGAGGAGGTAGAAAATATTTCCATCTTCTAGTTAGGCCTGGTTGCCGGATGAATTGTTGTTTTGAGTTCCTAAGATCCCGAGAAAACTCTTCCAGAACAAGTTTGTAATCTGCAGATATGGTTCTTGGTGAATGAAACTTGGATGGCCTGGTAAACAAGTTTGGATAGGGAATTTGTAAGTGAGAAAGAGTATGGAGGTGGATTTGGGTTACTTGTTTTGCCAAGTATTAACTGATGAAAAATGAAGATATAGATAGAAGAGTGCTCTTTTTTTGACATTTTAAGCTCCTAACAGGTTGGGATCAGGTTCCTGAAGGACTGGCTCTCTTCATATATATCCACCTGGACCATGAGATCTTCAAAGGCCAGTTTTCCCTGCTTCCCATGGAGTAAGGTGTGGTGACAGGGTGGCTACAGAAAGAAGCACTTTCGTTCCTTAAGTGTGGAATGCCTCCTTTAGAAAAGTTCACCTTACAAAGTGGCCTTAAAAATGCATGAATAAATATGCTGTTGCTGAATCTCCCACACACTGTAACCTCATCAACAGCCGTTTTTGCCTGGCAACTTTCCATTCGTAGCTTACTATGTGATAGATGTCTTTCCATACATATCTGGCTGTGAGCAATTTACAGTGTCAATACCAGGCACTAAAAGGGACAACTATGAAGTAAACGAGATAAGCTACAGCCATTCAGTTTTACCACTGTAGATTCCTAAGGCCTTCAAAATAAATCAAGAGACAGCTGTATGATTTAGGCAAACTTATTGATATATTCTTGAAGAAAAGGGGCAGTATTGCTACTAATCTTTTACACTAGTAGAACAGATTTTGGTGTCTGCGGGAGATCCTGGAACCGCTGTGGATACTGAAGGCCTAATGTACTCCATGCACAAATAGTCTTGAGGTCACGTATAGTGTACATGGTCATTTGTTTTATGTCACTCACTTTCTGAACTATCCAGGGCAAAGTCAAAATTACTTTAGGTGCAGATGAGCTTTATATGTTTCTGTAATTCAAAGCATTTATTTAACAACCTCTTGACCTACCAGAGTCTCACCCCACCCAGGGTTGAAAAATCAACAAAAAACATTTTGGAACTGCCCTTAATTTTAAGAGCCAGAAGCTGTGCAAAACAGCACAGTCTTCACTGCCCTCTGGAAACTCGGAAGGGACAGTCTGACCTACCTCGTGAGGGAGTTCCACAGTTGCAGTGCTGCTGCAAAGAAGGCTGCCATGTGTACCCACCAGCCTAACATCAGAGGGTTAGGAATGTTAAGAAGTGGAGCTTCATATCATCTCCAGTGTAATCAAGGTTTACCCCTTGACATCAATTGTGTTGCCATACTGGGGCTAAAAAGCTTCCTTGTACTGCAAGCTAAGAACCCAGAATGTATGACTGAATGACTTAAGTCCTTGATATCTTTCCTCCACAACTATATCCTGCATGAATTACAGATAAGGAGGGCAGATTTGATTTGGTTGAGGTAGAATTGAATATGGGCCTGGACTGAGATTAACATTTTGTAGAATCATCCCAATGTTAGATCACCTGGTCTACTCATGAGTGAGGCACGGTTTTATTTTTGTGTTTATGGTAAATTGAATTTGAGCAAAGCCAAAGGACCAAGTTTAGGAAATGTGAGTCTTGACAGTTTAATGTGTGATCACAGGAGCTGTGTAACTCTCTTTCTTTGGCTTGCCACACATAGCTTTTCTGAGGAGAGCTGTATTGAGAAATATGTTGTCTGTATCTACTCCAGTGAGCCACTTCTTTGTATTGCGAACTCCTGATGGGGGTTTCTTAAACATAGCAATGTTTCATCCTTTTGAAATAAACAGGATTGAACTTAGGTTTCTGGGTAGAGCTGCTGGAGCTGAAATTTAACAGTATCTGTGGAGTTGTCATTTTGCCAACCCCAGGTTTTGCAGCACTTACTCATGATCAATTATCATAGAGTGCTTATTCCTTTAAGCTATCTCATCATATGCCCACAGGGTAGATTGAGGACTATACTGTCATGGTTTCTACCTCACCTGTTCAAAGCAGACTTATGGGTAAAGGGTATATCAATGATGTAGACTTCAGTCAATTGATTTTGTGGCCCTTTCCGCACCTTACCTTTTTTCGGCGCTGGGATCGCGTGAGCAGCCTCCAGCGAGAGGCTCTCGCGTCCCCACTGCTTCAGCTCCGCACAAGCTGCCTGCTCCTGAGCAGGTAGCGTGAGAGCCTCACCTCTTCCTTCTGCAGCGCAGCCTGGGAGTTTCCCAGGCTGCACTGGGGCAGGAAGCATGACCGCCGCAGCTCCGGAGGCTCCACACACACAGCAAGTGCACGTGGGGTCCTGGAGCAATATGTGATTGCGCTCCATTTTCGGCTGAAAGCTGAAAATGAAAAAGTGTGCAAGCGGTGCCTGGCACACCCTGGAGCGTCACGCTATTGTGAGTGCGTCATGCAGATCGCTCCTCACAATCGCGCGACACTCCAGGTGCCCTTTCGCATGGCAAATGCCGTGCGAAAAGGGCCAGACTCAAGTCAGACTTAAGTCACTTCAGTGACTTGACTCAGACTTGACTTGCTAAAAATTACACACTGACTCGACTTGACTTGAGACTCGCATATTTTTAGTGACTGACTTGTTGCCCTTGGTTCAATAACACACGTTCCTCCAGAACCCTTACAATTTACTGGTCACATGACAATCTCTCTCAAGCCCAAAGTGTGGACACATTTCTCAGAGGGAACAGCAAATAGGCTTGTGGTGGGGTTGAGGTCTGCTCAGCAGCCTGTTCTTGCTTCATATAGGAGGAGCTTTCTAAAATTTTTCGTAAGAGCAGAAGGCAAGCTTTGCAAATGGGAAATAAGAAGAATCCTATTCCCCACTTCTGAAGCTATAGATGGCAAAATCACAAAAGTGAAGGGGTGACTCTGCTTAAATTGTTAAAACTGACTTTATTTAACTCTGTCCAGAAATTCTGGAATACAGGTTGGGGTATAAAGTTGGCTCCTAGACTTGAGACTTAACTCAAGACTTGACTTGAAAGTACCTTGCAAGGATTTGAGACTCAGCTTGAGACTTGAAGGTAGAGACTTGAGCCTTGACTTGAAACTTGGAGTAAAAGACTTAAATACATCACTGGGGCATACTAGTCTGTAGTTTTGAGTCTGAGGTCAGGAACACAGTTTTTGAAGGTTACCTTTCGAATTTAGAACTCCCAGAATACCCCAACCAGCATAGCTCTGAAGTAGTTAATGCAGAACCGTTCCTGAGTCTCCAGTTTTCATGAGTTGTCTCCACCTAGGAGATGAGAGTTTCAATTTTCAAGTTGTTATGGGTTCAGCTCCAGGCAAGAAGAAAGGGCTGTGTGAAAATCTCCAGTTTAGCTGATAGAACAGCTTCTTTAGCTAAGATTTCTGTCTTAAGTTCCAAACAGGAGGATATGTATGTGTTTAAATGACAAATTGTGAGCAATTGTGCTTAACATTTAATCTCTATTGCTTAATAACATCACCAGGGGAGGTCTCTAGGTCTCAGATTTTGGTCCAAAAACTTCAGGCCCTGGGATAATATTGAACCGGCACCCTAATGACATTCCTATTTGGAAGGTTATAATGGTACATGTGTGACTTTCACAAGTGTTGAGTACCCATGAGTCCAAAAGAAAAACAAGTCCCCGGCACCTCTGGAAATCAGGCCACACACAGGTATCCTGAGGGTTTAGAGGCATTGCAGAAGAAGTTATGATCCAAGCAGATATCTGCAATAGTGTCAATGTCAGGCAGCGGCTAAGCAGACACAGAGGCAGGAGCTGAGTTTATGGCTTTAGTGATAAATAAATCAAGAGGTTACATCACCAAAACAAACATCCAAGTCCCAGGAGCAGCAAACTCAAACAGCAAGGTTTAGCCTGGAACAGAAAGCCCATGACACAGGATGTAGCTTCCCAGTTGGTAGACAGTTGTTGCCCCGTGCCCAACTCCAACGGCGTCTGTCTTAAATACACAGTCTTTAGCCCAGCTGGGGCTGATCAAATGTCTGTTGGCCCAGCTCACAGCTGGAGCCCCTCAAGACTTCAGGGCCGATTCATCAGACGCTTCTCCCACAGCCGCTGAGACCTCTGAACCGCCCCCTTCTCCAGCCGCCTCTGGAGGAACGTGGGGGGAGGGTCTGCTGCAAACTCCAAGCTGGAGTCAGAAACATCAACCTCTGTCGAGTCAGAAGCCCTAGCCTCTGCCTCTGGAGCACAAACATCTGCTGCAGGTACTGGCTCGGGATCTGTGCCCAGGACAGCTGTGGGGTCGCTGGCAGACTCCCCCCTAGACTCTGAAGGAGCCCCCTCTCCTGAAGGCCCCTCCAAGGGATCCTCCCCCGGCTGCGAGTCCGAGTCTAACTCGGAGTCCAAGTCTGAATCGGCAGCACGCTCAGCCTGGCTCATGACAAATAGCACTCTGACTCCTTATGTATGCAGTACTAACAGATGGATAGTTCTGAGGTCAAATTGCTTCCCACAGCTGTTCCAGCAGTCCTTTGCTCTGTCTAATGAATATTGTGAGCAGGCACAATGTGACAGAGACAAAGGGTATATTGGCACACTCTCTGCACATCCACTTGCTGCTGCAGAGTGTTTAACCAGCTCCGCCAAACCTGTCTATTTAATTATTATTGCAAGCATTTCTTCACTGGTTGTGGAAACAACTGGTTTAGGACATTTCATAGATAATGCTAGGGTGTAATAGGTTAACATTCTCTTCTTTCCTGATCTATACCTTTATCTTTAGAGGCAACTTTTTCACCTTTTGAATTTTTGAGATCTACTCAATACTTCTGAAGGACTTTATTTCAAACCCTGGTTATGTGTTTGATGAGCATATGGCTGGTGTCTAACATCTCCTTAGTGGATTCAAATATGTTGCTTAAGTTCCTGCACAATGCAAAGTACAGTGTGGAAACAACACCACATGGAATAAAAGAGAAGAGCCCTCCCTACCTCCAGGCTTCAAATCTAACTATACACAAGCATATAAGGAAACATGGAAGGAAGAGGAAGACCTTTGATACTGGTGTCACACTCAGTATTTCTCCACTTTGTTCTCCTTCATCAGCTGCTGTTTGTGAGAGTAGGCAAATGCCAAGCAGACGTGGGGTGATAGATTGATGCCATAAAAGCATTAAAGGTCTGCTCATTCCATTGTGTACACAGGGAACAGGGAGAGGAGTAGAATTGGGATCACCCTGACAACACATTAAGTGAATTGTCAGCGAGGAGGAGTGTGTCTGTAAAGCTATATTCCCAGAGGCCCACCACCTGGCCAGGAAGCCTGTGTGTCTGGGGCTTCAGTCTAATGAAGAGCCCAGAGTTTAGAGCAGAGGTTACCTGTACACTCATCCCTCCACATTCACAGGTTTGTTCTTCCCAAACTTGATTATTTGTGAGGCACCCGCTTGCCTCCTCCTACTCTTCCCCTGCCTTTTGCCTGGCCGTGCACATCTTCCTTCCACGGACTGGGCAAAAGGCAAATGAATGGCAAGGGGCAGCACCATGCACGTGCCTTCTCTTTTCGTGTGACTGCCCCCTCCCATTTGCTTGCCTATCACTCAGGTGCCTGAAAGGCAGTGTGCCCAGATGAAATGCAAGTGAGTGGGTGGGAGGAGGCACATGTGCATGCCTTTTCTGGGCGTGTGGCTGCCCTCCTGCCATTCACTTATCTATTGCATGAGCGCCTGGAAGGAAGGCAACATGCCCAGGTAAAATGCAAGCAAATGGGGGAGGGGGACTATCATGAGGGTTCTGTGCCCCAAACCCTTATGAAAGTCATGGGGCCACTGTATTTGTTTTAATTTCTTGTGATTCGCCTTGAGTCCCAGTTTTGGGGAAAAGTGAGGTTATAAATAAACAAATAAATGTTATTTCTTTTGTGCTGTAGCTCCCAAAATTCCTCATGCATGAGGTCTGTAGTCCAAGAATAATGTCTTCAAGCTACAGGAAAACCTCTGTGCATTCACTCTGTCTGCCTGCCGGCCTGCCGGCCTGCCTGTCTTTATCTATTGGTCTGTCTGTCTGTCTGTCTGTCTGTCTGTGCTCTCTTTTCCCTCTATATGTGTGGCTATCACCTTTGGGCCTCAAAAGGTGAATATGTGATATGCATTGTTTACTAGACTTTAAATTTCTTTGTACAATAAAATAGTGCATCTGTTCCAGCTTGGCAAATATTACCTGTGTTGTGCCTTCTGAGATCTTTGTATCTTTTACAAGGAAATGCTTTCAGTATGTATGCATCTCAGTTATTTTGCAGTTGAATCTTAGGGATGGAGCCTCTGTGAAAAGGCTCTGCTCTGCTGGAATTGCTGCTGTATCCCACTATAGCTATGCGTACAGATAATTTTCTTCAAATGTTCAAAGAACAGCTTCAATCAGTGGTGGCTGGTGGCTTTCATGTCAGAGGGACAGTGATTCCATGATAGGTTTTAGTCTGCACTTTGAAGGAATTATATAAGATGCTGAACCTACTAGTGAGCTAGTAGGTAGCTCCTTTAAAGTTTGAACTAATTTTTCACTGCCCCACTGGAATGGAAAATACAAGTCATAACTGGGTTGAATGTACATTTTGGTGAAGTGTTCACACGTCACAATATGGCAGAGGTTCACAAAATGTGTCCTTACGGTGCCACAGCATGTTTTTGCTGCAACCTAATGGCATAACAGCTTTCTCTGGCAATTGTTTTAAAATGTCAGAGGATATCTTGTGCCACAGTTGCAGAAATACATATCAAAACCTGGCCTACTTACCAGTCAAATTGTGAGATGCAAGCTTTCAAATTGTGCTAGTGAGAAGGTATTTTCTCTTTAAACTTCAAGGAGCAAAAGGAGGACCTTGAGGCATCCTTCTTATACCCCTTTGTGTAATGAGTCTCCTGGTTTGTATCCTGTTGGTTAATCCTTGCTTGTACTTTTGGTTCTTTCCATTTTTCTGTATAATTTATAACTCAGATGTAGCTGGGCAGCTTCCTGCCTTGTATTACTGCCTCTGTAAAGGGCTTGGGGGTGAGTAAGGCTTAATCATACATGGAGGGTTTACAGTGTTGTTTGTCTGGTGTGTTAAGAAAAATTTCCCTGCACTGGTTAAAAGCAGCCCAGACTGGTTTGTGCCAAACGTTTGAAGCATGGTTAGCATAAACACTGTACAAACCTTTTAACTGGTTTGCCTTCAGGGTTAGGCTCCAAACCCTGAAACACAGGCCCTTTTCACACCTTACCTTTTCGTGGCGCTGGGGTGCGGGGACCACGCGAGCAGCCTCTTGCGAGAGGCTCTCGTGTCCCTGCTGCTTCAGCTCCGCAGCTGCTGCCTGCTAGCAAGCAGGCAGCGTGAGGGCTCCTCTTCCTTCCACAGTGCAGCCTGGGATTTTCCCAGGCTGCACTGGGGCAGGAAGCACGAGCGCCGCGGCTCTGGAGGCTCCGCACACACGGTAAGTGCACACAGGGCCCTGGAACGATGTGCGATCGCGCACCATTTTCGGCTAGAAGTTGAAAATGAAATAGTGTGTGATCGGCGCCTGCTGGCCCCGGCAGCATCGTGCAATTGCGAGGACGTCATGGATGGCTCCTCGCAATTGCGTGACGCTCCAGATGCCCTTTCGCATGGCAAATCTCGTGCGAAAAGGGCCATATACAGGGCATTCCCCCATAACGTATATACCTAACAGCTGATAATTCTGAAATTTTTTATTTATTTATTTTTTTAAAAATGTATACACCCTTAACAGGATTAAAGTTCCAATAATAAAGAAGTGTCATGAAACGAGAAGAGAAGCTTTAAGTGAGGTTTACAGCTGTGTGCTTGACAATTCAAGCAGTGGATTGCTGTGCAGGGATGACAATTTGGACACCTTACCTAAAATTGTAAGTTAAGATGGAGTTTGTAACTCTAATTAAATAATTGTTGCTGTTAAATCATTGTTACTGTTAATCATTGCTGCTTTCAACATCCTATGGAATTCTGGTGTTTGTAGTTTACTGAGCCCAAAGAGCTCTCTGGCTGAGAATTCTAAATGCCCCTGCCTAAACTGCAAATCCCAGGATTCCATAGGATGTTGAAAGTGGAATGATAGCACTATAACAGT
This sequence comes from Cyclura pinguis, assembly GCA_030412105.1. Lineage (NCBI taxonomy): Eukaryota > Metazoa > Chordata > Lepidosauria > Squamata > Iguanidae > Cyclura > Cyclura pinguis. The sequence goes on along the minus strand of CM059602.1, from coordinate 67,461,710 downwards.
CTAGTGTGGAAATGGCCATAGAGTTTTCTGGGGCAGAGAGTGCATGACTTGCCTGCAGTCACCCTGTGGGTTTTCATGGCTGAACAGGGAACTGAACCCTGTCTCCAGAGTCATAGTCCAATGCTCAAACCACTACACCATGCTGGTTCTCAGATCATTATTATAGCATTTATTCTTCAATGTAAACATATTTACTTAGCCTTCAAATAATCACCATAGCTACCGTTAGCTGTTAAAGGGTGTACAGTGGGCTCTCCCTTCCTATGACCTCCAGATCCTTGTTTTTGAAGGACTGCAGAATGTCACGTCCTATACCTACAATGGTGGTGATGTGAAGCATGACGTGATGCAAAGCATGGGTATCACTGCCATTGAATATAATGGGACACAAGCACTCCTGATTTCTGGTATTTGCAGTGATTCCTGAAACAGAACCCCCACATTTTTTGGGACACCCCTTGGGTGGAACACACCTTGGGTGGAACATAGGGGCCTCCAGGTGTTGTTGGAGTACAGCTCTGATCAGCTCTAGTCTACACAGTTGATGCAGCGAGTTAATGAGAGTCGTGGTTCAGTAATGTTCAGAGTTCCATAAGTTGCTCACCCATGCTCTAAAGCACTTTCTAGTGTTTTATAGTTTTCCATACCACAAGGAAAAATATAACCAGAACAAAAATGTTGGCCCGCCCACGCATGTTGTGGCTCAGTGGCCTGCCAAATCTCTGCATGGTACACGTGGTTTGTGTTTCCTGTCTGTTTAATGCAGAGTGTTGCAGAAGAGGGCACACAAGCTGAAATGTGAAGGAAGGCAGGAATTAAATGGTTTTAGTTACTTTTGCTAGAGGGAATAGCCGCATGACACATGCAGTTCTCACAATAAGTAGTGCAGCAGAGTTTGTTACAATGTAATACTGAAAACAAAGCATGCAGAAATGCATTTTTTTTTGCATGTTTCCAGGGTAAAGCGTGGGAAGAGGGAACTTGAACATTTCCTCAGTGGCGAGAAGTGTGTGTGTGTGGTGCAGAGAGAACTGGAAGCTGAGTTCTAGTTGACTTCCAGTTTGTTTGTTTGTTTTTTCCCCAAGGCTTCTCCTGGACCTGTAATAGCTCAAGAGTCTCAAAATCGCGATGAAATTGCCCACGCAACCTCTAGGGGAGACCAACTGGGCCAATTTTTAAAAAGGTTTTTAAAATTGGGAGTCTGGGGCATGACAGAATGCAACTGGGGGCAAGCAGTTTATGGCCTTTGAAGATCCCAAGGAGAGGCAATATGGCCTCCTCACCCAGTGCCATCTGCTCACCTCTGCTTTATTGTGTGTGTATGTGTGTGCGTGTTACTTTTTTTTCTTATTCCATGTATCTGGGGAAAAAAAATCAGTTAAAATCAGGGTTAAAAATGCTCCTCAAATTTAATAGCAATCAAAATTAATAAATATTGGTCAAGATCCTATATTATTAGATGTAACTACAGTGATGGAAGTCTGTTGTCATGATTAAGTCTGATTATGCCATTCCTCCCCTTGCCAAAGCCCTGCCTTTTCAGCCTGGCAGTCCCAAAGCCCAAGGATTTCCAAGGCCCTGCAGCTCAAGGCACTGGAAATGATGTCTGCCACTCTCTCCCAGCCATGGCATATGTCATTCTGGAGAGACTTCTCAGGTTCCTGCTGCAACCACTTGTCTCAACGCACCCTACATCTGGGAGGCTGCTGCAGACATTCCCCAGTGCCCCAGTTTTCAGGGCCTCAGGAACCCTTCAGCTGGGACACTGCCAGGCTGAAAAGGTAGGTTTTTGGGGAGTCACATTCAGTCATTAACAGCCATAAATGTGACATCTCAGCAGTTACAAGACTACAAATCCAGCTTATGATCTCATAACTACCAAACTAGATGCTGCCATTATTATTATATTTACTTCATACTATTAAACATTGTTTTATTACTTATTGTAAGGGTACAAAGACTAGTTTATACAATGATTTGAAATTTGAAGGCAAAATGTACTTCTATATGAGTTATTCTTTACTGTTTAGATAATTTCCAACTGTAGATAGACTTTTCAGTCCCAAATAAAACTTTCTGTGTTCAGAAAGATGATTACATTCTTTAGCATTAAAAAAAAATAAAAAGCGTTAAAAACAGTTATTCTGTATGTTAAATCTCTGACTGGGTGAATAAGTGAATGAGATCAGAGTCAGTGTTTTGTCTTCAGTGATATTTGGGAAAAGTCAGAGCTCTGTATGGGAGCAAATCCCGGGCAAGAGTAGCTGGGGTAAAAAAAATTCACACCCATATGCACTGTTCTGCCAGGCATAGAAAAATAGCTGGAAAATAGCTTGAAGAAGAAATATGATTTCCCCTTCCTCTTAGTCCATTCACATGTTCATCCCCCTGTTCATCAAAGTCTAGAGTATACAATATGTGGGGAAATTCCTTCTTTTTTTGCCCACTTTATGTTAGCCAATTGATATGATACGAACAATATGTGTGTGTGTGTGTGTGTGTGTGTGTTTGAATATATAATATATAATAATGTGATATGATATGAATTATATGTATGTTAATATATAATAATGTATATGTTAATATATAATAATATATATGGTAGCCAATTGATATGATATGAATAATGTATATTAATATATATTGGTATATGAAGGCATATCATATAAAAGAAGGAGCAAGCTTGTTTTCTGCTGCCCCAAAGATTAAGACACAAACCCGTGTATTCAAATTTCAAGAAAAATTATTCTACATGAACATCAGGAAAAAACTTCTTGTTAGTTAGAACTATTTCACAGTGGAATGGACTGTTTCAAACAGTGGGGGACTTTCCGTCTTCAAAGGTTTTTAAACAGAGGCTGGATGTCCATCTTTCAAGAGTGCTTTAGTTGTACATTCCTGCATAGCAGGGAGTTGGTTTAGATGGCCCTTGTGTTCCATTCCAGATCTTTGATTCTACGATCGGTAGACAATTGGAGCCCATTCCGGATTGTTCTTTAGGTTAGATTTTCTCAACCAGTCTTATTTATGGAATACAAAGTTCCTGGACAGGAGCAGCCTTCGTAGAAGGAGTACTGTAAAAAATATAAAAGAATCTAGGATGTGAGAAAACATAGTAAACACTTAATATGTACACATGTGGCATGAATTTTAAGAGGGAGCTTCTGTGCTTGTGACTGTAGTCTTACATGGAGTGAATGTATTTGTCATAGATGGCTTATTTAAATTTAGGAGGAGCAGTGGCTTTATTCACAATGACACAAAAGCATAGGACAGATGGAAGCATTACAAAAGAGCTGTCTCATTTTTCTAACCACAGCCCCTCGGTTTCCTGAGTAACACTTCTTCTACATTCTGTACACATTTTTTCTCTACTCCATTATTAGGAACTTCTTGCTGTTTCACCAATTCGTCTTTTAAGAAGACGGGTAGATGTTTGGAACTTCTTTCACTATGCAGTTCTGTATATGCCCACTTAACATGTGCCTCAATAAGCTTAGGTTTCCAGAGATTATATACTCCTTCTTGTATGCAAAGGAATATACATATACTGTACTTGCTGATGTATAAGACTCACTTTCTCTTCTGAAAAATACTGTTTGAAAATGGAGTGTGTCTTATGCACCAGTGTGTCTTATACACTGGCAAACAGTATTTGACAGTGTATAAATGGGGTGCGTCTTATACACAGGTGCATCTTATACACTGGCAAATATGGTACATGATGCTTGTTCTCTTGTGTTTTATATGCATAAAACAACAACAACAGATAATAATGTGGATTGAGGAGTTTTTGATATGTTTGGCAAGGCATCCTGATGATACAGGGATTTACTTTATTACCAGACTTGCAATGTTCCCAAATCTTTTTTCTCCATGGAACAGATATTTAGGTTAATGAAACAGCATACGGATTAAAAGTTAAGTATCTCCATCTCTATACTGTTGAATTATTCAAGCAAAATAACAGTCCTATCCTTCATTATTTAATTAAAAAGTAAAAATTGAGAGGCCAGACTTCAGTTGCGAGGTAAAATATATAGTGTGATCCTTATTCTCTGTTATTTAATTAAGATGGTTCATATCTACTTTTGATTTCTTCCATGCTTGATCTGCCTCATCTCTCAGTACCATTAGTTTTGCCAGAGTTCAGCATGGAATATGCAGATTTAGAACACACAGGTTAGGAGAGGATGCCACAATTTGTTTTTGCCCACACCTACTAGGAAGGATAAGGCCCTTTCCACAGGATGGCATCCTTCCAGCATGGGCACACAGGAGGAGCAGGACCATGATGATGCTTTCGTATGACATCGTCATGGTCCCACCCTTCTTGTGTTGCCAGCCAGAACAATTGTGGGGTGCATCATTGATGGAAAAACTCCATCAATGACCCCTGATCATGCAAGCCTTCTGTTGCAGCCGGCCATGCAGAAGGGCCACACTGCAGCATGGGGAGAAGGCTGGCTGCAGTGTGGAAGGAAGGGGCACATCCCTTACACTCCCTTCTGCAGGCAGCCAACTGGATGCTGAGAGGAGCACTGGGACACCCTCCCATCCCAGCAGAAGGCTACCAGGATTGCAACAGGACGATGTGCAAGAGCGTTGTCCTGTGGAAAAGGCCTAAGATTCTACCCCACCTCTTCCCCTCCCTCAAATTAATTAAGCACAAACTACTTTTGCACTTTGAATTCGGTTTGCAGCAACAGAAGTAAGCAGAGGACAAAGGGGGGAAATGGGAGGAGAAGAAAGAAACTGGAACATCTTAAAAGCAGCTGAAGAAATGGGATGACACAGGGTTAATTGGGACTCCCCTTGCCAAAGGGAAGAGTTGGAGGGTATCGAGGTATTGTGCATGATTTTTAACATCCTTAACAAAGCACAGCATAAATCTTAAATATTATTTCTGTTATTAGTTAATAATCATTATTAAATAAAGATCAAATTATGCAGCTCTTTTGGTGACCAAAAGCAGCCAGGAGTAATTTTCAATAGAAAACTAGTGCAGGTCCCCAGTTTTCACTGGAAGCTCATTCCAGGTTGGTGTTACACAGTTTGCCTTCTGAAATAAAAAAGGCTAGGTTAAGTGTATCAGTTTAAATTCACAAATAACATCAAGTGAAGTTTGACACCACTGAGAAACCCCAAGCCAGCATGGTCACTGGGTTTTTTTTAAATTGCTCTGTAGTTTGGTAATATAGACAAAAGCACTCACTCTGTGTCATTTCAATCGTCTGAATGATCTGTTTGTCAGCTATCATATACCTTACTTTTTTACAGTGGTGGAATGAAAAGAATACTACTCCCATTATTGAGTTGTGCATCTGTGCTGTATTGGGAATCTTCTGAGCTGCTAGATGTTATTAGACTGCAGCTCCCATTATCCCTATCTATTATAGCTTATGGAGAGGAATGATGTAAAGTGAAGTCCAACAGTACCTGGAGGGCCACATTATTCCTATCCCTGATTTATGCTGTGCTTGCAACTGTTATTTATATTGTCAACTCTCAGAATTAGTAAGACAACTGAATTGCAGCTTTTGCTCTGGGTGAATTCAAAGTATTCTCTGCATGGCTTATCACAAAAGTTTGGGAAGTGCCATAAGACTCAGTTTTGCCCTGCTTAACCCTACCACTGAATTTGGAGGAAGGACAGCCACTTCTTTGGAAGGGCTTTTCTGGGAGCTCTGTGGGGACTACTATGGTAACTGAGTGCAGAGATGGAAGATTTTTCTGTGTGTACTTCTAGGGAACCATGTGTACTCCTGCACTTTTGTTAGGGCACTGGTGTGTTTCTCCTCTTCTCTTCCCTGATGCTGCCTGCATCCAAACACAATTAACATCATGTGAAGTTTGGTCCAGAGCTTGGAAAACTTACCTTTTTGGACTGCTGTTCCTGGAATTCCCAGTCAGCACTGGGGATTCTGGCAATTGCAGTACAAAAGGGAATTTTCTTGAGCTGTGGCAGAGAAGCTGCTTTTATTGTGGTTGTGCGTAATTGCATGATACAAGAGTGAGGGTGGTATTGTCTGTTGGACTAGGACATTGAGAAACTAGGGTTTCAATCTCTGCTCAGTCATGGAAACCCACTGGTTCACCATGAGAAAGTCACACACTCTCAGCCTAAGAGGAAGGCAATGGCAAACCTCGTCAGAATGAATCTTGATAAAAAATCCACAGGATAAGGTCAGGAAGCCACAGTATACTTGAGGGCACACAAGAACAACAAAATTGCATGACCAGAGCCGGTTGGAATACCAAGAAAAATAATGTGGTTCTTAACTAAGCTTAATGCACTGACCAGAGCATTTTGTCACTACCTGAACTTAAGCTCAGGGTAATTAGATCTCAGGTTCTTATCTCTGCACTGAAGCTTTTGTGTGCGCCTTTGCTTCAAGAGCTAACATCTTAGGCTAAGAGGCAGTAGACCACTGATTCCCCCTGGTGGCTGCTCTGCATGAACAGATGATGAATCGAAATCTAGTATATAACTAGTCCGTGGCTTCATTTTTTGAAACACTGCCATAGTGACTCTGATTCATAGGTCAGTCTGACAACCACCAGACTAAAATAGGCTACGTCATGAACAAAGAAAACAACACATGATCTTGTGTAATAGAAACAAGAATACAAGATGAACACTTAGTTGTGGAAGAGCTCTTCAGCTCAACCCAAAAGGCAAAAGAGAGGCACATGGGAGTCCAAAGACATTAATGGGCCTTGGCAAGCAGAGCCTCTTAGACAAAAGACCTTAGAATTTTAGCCATTTATGTGCCTACTAACAATAACAAGGTAGGAAGAAGTTCATTAGCTCCTGCATTATTGAAGAGGTACAAGTGCAGTGACCATCTACCTCAGAGAAAATGCAGCATAGCCCTCCTTGGAATATTCCAAGTGAAGGCAAGGCTTGTTTGCTTGAATGTTCTCCCATACATAACAGGAACACTACTCTTTGCATGTAAAACATGCACATCTGAGAAAAACTTGCTTAACACATTATTTTAATCTCTGGAGGTTCATGTTTGTGTGTGTTTAATTGCTACAATGTTAAACCCTGCAGTTTCCTCACCAGCATTCTAAATTGGTGTGTTCTGAAGGTGTCTGTATCATCTGCTTTTCCTGCATATGTAGATCAGAGGAATCAGAAATTTCTTAGATCATTCTTTCCAATCACTCATGTGCACCTAGGCAAGTCCTTCCCCTATATTGAGAATTGCTCTTATGCCTCTGTTGAAATGCATGTTGTGTTCAGATTCAGAGACCGTACTGAGCAAGGTCTACGTGTAACAGTACAAGGGTAAGAGCAAGGGAATTTGGGAGGTCCTATCTTAACCTTCTCTCAAATGCAAGACACAGTTGGTGGCAAGGATCTACCTCATGTGGTCCAGCCTGGTACCCCAGGTCAAAGTTCCTGATCTTCCCAAAGTGCAGGAGTTGCCGATGCTTTATCTGTTACCTCGTTCTTTATTTTCCAGGCACTGTTCTTGTCTCTGAATTCCCAGGAGGATGAATCAACAGGATGAAGAGCAATCCAATTTGTCTCACTCCCTCTTCGATGCCTTTCTCCATGCCAACCAGTGCAAAGAGGTTCTGGACAGTTTTGAAGCACTGTGTAGACATCTGGGACTGGAACACACTGGCCAGCTCCAATTCTATCACAAACTCAAGTCTTCTCTCAACTATTGGAGTGCCAAGGCTTTGTGGACCAAGCTAGACAAAAAAGCTGGACACAGAGACTATGATCAGGGGACAGCCTGTGCCAACACCAAGGTAAGGAGGCAGAATGTGGTTGCCATAACACCACCAGAGAAAGATTGTCTTCGGGGATGGGGAATGTCTAGCCTCTGAACAGCATGTGTGTCAATGGTGTACGCTTTGTGGATTCCGATTCTCTACATCCACCACACTCCCCCAATTTTTTTTGCTTCCAAATAGCTAATTTTGTCCTCTGCTGTTTCTTTTTCTTTTTTCTTATTCCTCTCTTACTGGAGAGTGGACATCATCATGGCTCAATTGTGTTTGAATGTAGCCACTCTAAATAAGGATAGATTTATTGTAGCCAAGCCATTCTCTGAGTTTTTTCAGCCAAGAAGTTCTTTCCACACTTATTTTCCCATTTCTTTTGCCCATTTATTTAACCAGCTGTTAAAATCTATCATTTTCATTTCTCATTACATGAGCAAAATTGGTTGGTTTTCTGTATCTTATATTTTATTACTTCTTCACTTGTATATATTCTTTGGTTGTTCCTAAATATCCTGAAGGCACCAGATCCTATCTGATCTTGGAAGCTAAGTAAGATCAGCCCAGGCTAGTACATAGATGGGAGACCACCAAGGAATACCAGGTGGTGTAGGCTCTCTATCAGAAGAAGATAATGGTAAATCACTTCTAGGTATTCCTTGTCTTAAACCCCCCTGTTAAATTCATGGAATTACCTTCATGTCAACTTCAAGGCACGCACACATTCCCTTTATAACTTCTTTCTTGATCACCCTTTCAGTCCAGAAAATTCTTAACAAATTCCTAGGATAAATCCATATTCCCAATGCTGCTGCCTTTTTTTTTTTTTTTTATGGTGGCATGTGTTTAGGTCCATGATTTTATGCAGTCCAATAAAACTGGGAATACATACAGTAACACAGTGCAATGTACTTTCAGACATTTGATGGTGGTAGGACTTAAGACAAGCCCTCCCCTGGGGGTCATAGGATTTAGGAAGGTTTATACAGAGCAGTGGTGGGCAACTGTGAGAGGCCTGAGGGCTGCATTAACCTGCTAGGAAACCTTGGGAGCGCATCCCCCACAGCAAAAAACAACAACAAAAAACTCAATTTGTTGACCCCAAATGCCCCCCAGCACCCTCTAGGCTGTGAGGGGCATTTTTGCTACGTTTTAGGTTCAGGAGAGACCTATTTTCAAGACAGGATGTGAGTAGAAGTCATTTCTGATTTATTTCCTGTTTTTTTAAAACAGGAAATTTTTTCTGGGTCTAAAGTGGCCTGGGGGATTCCAAAACATGGCAAAAATGCCCACATTCAGCCTAAGAAGGCATTTGGAGCAAAAAAAAAAATCCAATAAAAGATTCTTTGACCCTTGGGGGCCCTGACAGCCGCAGGAATGGCCCTGAGGCCCACAACCTGCACTTTTGCCCTCCTGATATAGAGAGATGCAGCCTTTAATATAGTCTGGACTGAAGCCATATAGAGCTTGATTGGTGATAATCAGCACTTTGAATTGTGCTTGGAAACAAATTAGTAGCTAGTGAAGCTGTTTCACAACAAAGGAGGTGCATGTTCTCCGTAACTAGCTACAGTCAGGTTGGTGCTGCTCTATTGCCTAGTTAATAACTTGTTCTGTTGCTGTAGAGCAAAACAAAATTAGTTCAGCTCAGTTCCTCCTATTCCAGTGTTTATTGCAGTAATGTTTTATTACTGCTTTCTGGTTCCTTGTTTACAGAAACCAACAGTTTTGCAGTCTTAAAAGGTACCCACATTGCTAATACTTAGGCCATTTCTGCACTAGACTGTTATAGTGCTATTATTCCACTTTCAACATCCTATAGAATCCTGGAGTTTGCAGTTTAGGGAGGCTGTACACTGATTTGCAAATATAATGATACTTGAAAAATATGTTTCCTCTTTATTGTTTTAAGGTTTTTATCCACTGTTCCCCTATGCTTCAGCTCCCTGCCAGAGCCTAAGAAAATTAATATTTGGACTACTGCTTCCAGATTCCCCAGCCCAATGGCTCTCTGAGTTCAAAAATGAACACTTTGAGCTCTGCCACCAGAAAAGGATGATCTTGCAGGCAATTTCTCCACTCTCTGGCTTCAAAATTTAAAGCCCAGCAAGATTGGGAGTGGAGGAAAGACAAGGATGATTTCACATGCCCTAAGGAGGTTTATTTGCTGTTGAGGGGAGGGTTAAACATCTCTCCCCAGCTGGGAAATTGTCTCTTGGAAATTTAGCTTTTGCATCAGCACTGTGGGGAAGATACTGAACTGTAAACCCTGTCTGACTGATGCCATTTCCGCACTACACTGTGTTATAGTGTAATTATTTCCACTTTCAACATCTTATGGAATTCTGGTGTTTGTAGTTTACTGAGCCCAAAGAGCTCTCTGGCTGAGAATTCTAAATGCCCCTGCCTAAACTGCAAATCCCAGGATTCCATAGGATGTTGAAAGTGGAATAATAGCACTATAACAGTGTAGTGCAGAAATGGTCTTAGTCAAAGCTTGAATAGTGAGTCGACAGTTTTGTGGATCCTACTGACTTGGTCAGTCTTCAACAGAATTCAAGCTGGAATGTATCATTCTGACCTTGGTTTGGCTCTTGGATGGAATGCTGCTGCCATGGGACTTCCACCTTGTTGGTCCATGGTTTTCTTGTCAGTGGGATAGTGAATCCATTCTGAGTTTTAGTCTGCATTTTAAGAGGCCTATTGTACAGTACTGGACCTGTTTTCAGAGTCGGGTTGGTTTTAACACATTGGATAGCCTTTAAAGTTTGAACTAAAACCCGACAGAGTCACTACCCTGTTACCATGAAAACCATGAGCCGCCTCTGTGCTTCCTTACACTCTTCCTTGAGACTAATCCGATAATTTACTTCCATGCTCATCTACAGTTCATCAGCTGAGCTCTCCTCCTCATGCACTCCAATCTGTTACTTTCATTTATTCAGTGTCATCAGTTTACATGGCTCTTCTGGCTGGGATGAAATAACCAGCCCCAATTTTGGAGATGTGAAAGGAGCTAATGTCACTGTGTTGAGGCAGGGAGGCACAGCTGAAGGAGGGTCAGAAAGGAAAACAATCTAGCACTTTTTATAAAGCAAGAGTGGTGGTGGAGAGCAACATCAGTCGGGGGCCCCCCCCCCACAAAATATGTAATGTAGCAAGTTTTAGGAGTTATCTCTTCCCTCCACATCTGGACTTGAATATAGTGCCTTTGGATATGAGATGACCAGGAGAATTATCACACATACGCTGGAATGCATATGGCTGTGCTTTGAAGTTATTGTCAAGATAAGCCTTAAATGTGTGTCTGCAAGCCCTGGGAACAGAACTCAGAAGTATGAAAACAGCTCTTGGAATGCCCTGTCAAAATGTCTCTTATTTGCCATGACTTGTTGGATGTAATATCAAGATGGGGAGCAAAGGCCTCAGCTTTTTAACCACTAGGTGCCTTGAAACATTAATGTTTGATCCGGCATGCAGGATGCTGGGTTATATGACTGGTGGTATCCACACTGATGATGAAAATAAATGAATAACACTAATTATACAGAGAAAGGAAACTAAACTGAAAGATGAAACAATTGAAAAAAGAAAGGGCATTTTAGTGTGGAGGAAACTCAAAATAATATTTAAAGAAATCTGAAAAAGGACATAAGGGGCTCATTCACACTACAGTATTACAGTGTTGTGATTCCACTTTAATAGCCATGGTTGTATTCTATGGAATCCTGGGATCTGCAATGTAGGGAGGGACATTTATCATTCTAGTCAGTGCCTCACCAAGCTACCAGTCCCAGGAAACCATAGAACAGAACCACGGCAGTTAAAGTGGAAACATACTGCTTTAATTCTATAGTGTGAATAGGCCCAAGAGCTTACCCTCCACCACCAAACCAAAAACAAAAACCTTTTGTGGGCCCTTGAAGTAGCTTTTCAAAGACTGAATGTGTAACAATGCTTGCTTCATATGCTGACTATCTACTTATACAAGTAAATGACTGTTTTACAGGAAGAAAATGCCGATATGGACAAGTCGTTTTGTGTGGGTTAGCCATATTTATGTTCTTTGCTCTGACAGTTTAAAAAAAACCAGAGGAAGCACACATTCATTACAGTGCTTTCAGAGGTCACTGCTTTAAAAACTATATTTAGAAAAAGAGAGGAAGGAGGAATAGTTTTAAAATAGCACCAAGTAATCAAGGCATGATGGAGAGGAGATGTTTCACTTGTCAGTAAGCTGTCACTTGTCATAAGCTGTATTCAGTAGAAATGGATGACATTCATGCAACACCTTTTTACAGGAGGCTCAAAATAGTAGAGTAATTGCATTTTCCCCCAAATAAAATATTTCATTTAGAGGTGGGGAACATTTGCACCTCCAGATGTTTTGGCCTGTACTTCCTACCCGTCTTAACAGAATATGGTGAATGGTAAGAGACTGTGGAATTTGTAGTCCAAAAAATCTGGAAAGGCAAATATTCTTCAATCCTGCCCTACAATAACAAAATTGCTAAATGTGCAATTACACACACACACACACACACACACACACAATCTGGGAAGGCCCGTTGTTAGAATTTGGGGTGGAGATCATGTGGTCCTCCAGATATGTAGTTGTAGTGCAGTTAACAACATTCCTTATCATTGTCTATGCTGGCCAGGGCTGATGGGAATTGTAGTCCAACATCCTCTGGGATTGCTGCGTGATTCCCACCTGTATTATAATTAGTGACGTTTCTAAAATGTTCTTGTTTCCCACAAAGAGAAAGCTGTTCAGTTGCAGAGAGACTCCTGGGCTTTCCTTTATCCCTCACCCCAGCCATATTCTGGCTCCTGTTTTGATGTAATGCTGCTTAGTCCTGCTTAAACTGACGGCTGACCTCAGTGGGGTCAACTGTGAACTAGATGTCTACAACCAGGGGCTGAAGTCACAACAGTTCCTGAATGTGTGTACTGTATCCTTTGGGACGTAGTTTCCAAAGTGACCACCCGGTTTACCAATTTTTCAGTGCCTGATCATTGGAGCAGGTCCCTGTGGTCTTCGCTCTGCAATTGAACTGGCCTTCCTGGGAGCCCAGGTGGTGGTGGTGGAGAAGAGAGACACATTTTCCCGTAACAACGTGCTGCACCTTTGGCCTTTCACAATCCAGGACCTGCGGACACTGGGAGCCAAGAAATTCTACGGCCGCTTCTGCACCGGCTCCTTGGATCACATCAGTAAGTATGATAGGAAGAACTGACAAAGGTACCAGCAGTGTCAGTGAGAGAACTTGAAAACAGTACTTTTTTGGATTAGAACTCCCAGAATCCCACAGTGGTCAGGCTGGCTGGGGGAAATCTGAGTTTGGTAATCCAAAAAAATAACTTTATGAAACTTTGCTTAGCAATAGCATGGAGAATATACTATTGATAGCAGACTAGCAATACCAAGTTCAAGGGACCTAGTAGTCATGATGAGGTTAGGGAATTCCCAGTTATGTATTTGACTAGGTGCAGAAACGTGGGAGAGGTTAGCAGTAAATGCCAGTGCATTTTAAAGACCAACAACCTTTCATTGTATTTGTTGCAAAGTGTAACATCCTGCTTTCTGAAGGATGTTATAAAGAATTTGTCCCACAAGGAGGGATGAACAGTCCTAAGGGGTTCCATTTTAGCATGTGGGTGCTACTTGAATGGGAGACCGCTGATGGATCCCAGGTGCTGGAAGCTATATTTCAGAGGAAGGGCTTCGCAAGCCACTTCTGAATATTCCTTGCCTAAGAAAAGCGTCTGAAATTCATGGGGTCGCCATAGATTCACAGGCGACTTGAAGGCACATATACACACAACTGTAATTATAGAGCAACTGTTTATTACTATGGATACCAGTTCAGAAAAAAGGACAATTGGTGAATGTTTCAAACAAACAAACAGTATAAGTAAACAAACAGACTAGCAAGCATAAAAGAGGTCTTGTTGTAAATAAGATACAGCCAGAATATTTTGTTGCCTGTTATTCCTGCTTTTTGGTGATGAGAGCAGCTTTGCTTTTAGGTTTTCATCTTTTACTTGTTATTGCTTCTTGCCTACCTGGGCTTTCCTTTTTACAAGGCACAACCCCAGCATGCTTTATTCAGTGATTCTTTGGTGCTCAGTATCCTCCTTGCTAAAACTGAGGGAACCCCAAGATTTCTAACACCATAGCAGGCATCTAGTTAGTGACATACACATGTGCAAGTTCAGTTTATGCATATATATATAAGTCCTTTTTTTGGACAAATTGCAGAGGACTATTTGCTCACCCTTGGGCTCCATCCAAAAACTTCACAGAGGGAGGAAAAGGGAGGGGAGAGGCCATTCAGACCATGGAGAACTGGCTGCTCTAAGTTCCTGGGGAAGGAGGAGGGTGCACTCCAACTGAGAGTGCACCTTCATTCCCCCCCACCAACTTTGCTGAGACCAACTGCTTCTCTGTCGTCTGAATCATCTCCTCCTTCCTCATCATTAGGAGAGAACAGCAGGGGACCCTCTTGGGATTTGACAGCTGTCAGGTGGGAGGAGGACATGGAACTGCACATGTGGAGCTATAGGAACATATGGGATCTCAGCCCATGTTTGTTACAGGGAAATCAAGATACAAAGGCTTCTCGAAACAGGTAAGTAGATGGCTGGAGGGGTGGAGCTGCCTTTAAAGGGTGAGGCTGTTGTTACACTGTTACTCCTATCACTGTTATTCCCGTCACTCCTGTGCTGGCTAGGGCTGATGGGAATTGTATTCCAACAACATCTGGAGGGCACAAGTTGCCCAACCTCTTCAAAGGCAATGATTGCTTAAAAGGAGCTTGAAAATGGGTGCAGGTGTGTGCGTCTGTGTGTCTTTGTTAACTGGTGCATCTCTGGTTACTTCCCCCGCCCCCACCCCGACTACAGGTATCCGTCAGTTGCAGCTGATCCTGCTGAAAGTTGCCTTACTCCTGGGGGTTCAGATTCACACCAATGTGCAGTTTAAGGGACTTGTGCCACCAGCAGCTGGTTCCAGTGGACAGGGTGAGATCTTCATGTGACCATTCCCTCCCCAAGTCCTTGAAGACCATGCATTTGTTCCACAACTCTTTCCTTATTACTTGTATATGCTGAAGGGAGGTGTTAATGGCTGTCTTCAAAATTAAGAGCTTCCTTCTAGGGCGTAGGGACCCCTGTTATAAGACCTAGGAAACACCCCCATCCTCACACATGAGTATTGGCTTCCCCTCTGTCTTGCTGAGAAGTTATTTATTTTGCTACCACTGGCATTTAACCTGCAGAAAGTGAATACTGTTGAAACAATTATGGCTACAGCTGGAATCAGAAAACTTACCATTATAACTACTGCAATGCTTTACCATTGGCCATGCTGGCAAAGTTGATGGGAGTTGTAGGCCGCTAAGCTAAGGTAAGTGTAACCTTTTAGATCTCAAATGTTGTTTTGGCCTGATGTCATTGCTCAGGGGCCAAATAAGCTTGGATTTACACATTTATACTGGGAAAAATCATTCAGAACTTCATAGTGAGAAGCTATTTCATGGAGGAATTTATTTTCTGTCCTTCCATGTCTGGTTTTTCTTTTTTGTGTCATAAAAGCAAAGCCAGAAGGAAGGAAGCTCCTGTCACCACCTCTGAAGTTCCTTATCTTTGACATACTTATTATTCACAGCACTTAAATTAAGGACTGTGGTATTTTCATTAATTTTCTGTTTTGATTGATGGATCTGAAAAGTCCCTCTGCAAGCAATGTCCAAGCTCAAGAGTTGTCTAGGCAGGCAGAGCAATCCCACTCTAGGATTTCAGAGCAAGACACTATGGTGTCCTCAGCAATAAGCAAAACAGGCTCTGATAGAGGCTTGATTGCTTGCTTGTCTGCCTGCCAGCCGGAAACCCATTTCCACTTGCTTTATAAACCTGCATGTTTGAAGGAGTGGATTTGGCAGTAGTTACAACAAGGCTCCTGCTTCCATCTTCTCATTGCAGTCAGTGGCTGGAGAGCTGTATTACATCCCAGCTCCTCTCCTCTGAGCCGGTATGAATTTGATGTCCTCATCTCTGCGGGCGGTGGCAGATTTGTGCCAGAAGGTGAGTTCTTGTTTAAAGCCTGTGGTTAAGGCAACCTTTGAAGATGCTTGAGAAGAATTCGAGGGAGAATTTTCTTAACAAGGTAATGGGGCAGGATTTGGGGAGCACTTTTTTCTTTTTTTCTTTTCTTTCCTTCTTCTTTTTTTCTTCTCCATTGTTTTTTTTTTCCTCAAGGTTTTTTTTTTAAGTAGAGCATAAAACAGTTCCAATTTTCTTCCCAAAGATACTGTAAGGCTAAAGTAAATGCACTCTCATTGGCCTGGGAGAAGCAAGTGCTGTGAGCCTTCATCTCTGGCCTTGTGATGATGTGGAACCTTTTTGGGGGCATAAACATTTGTCACAGCCCAAACTAAGGGTACATCTTATTATGAATCTTTAAGAGGCCTTGATGTAGGACAGCAGGAGCAATTGCTCAGCCTGGCTTTGCTCTACCCTGTCATTTTATAGCCTGCAACAGCAGCTGTTGATCTCAATAGCTTGGGTCCTAAAAGAAATCTGAAAGGCATCTTGCCTTGAGGCAAGGAGGGAATGGAAAGCAGGAGCAGGGGGAACCATCTGCAGGGCTGGCCTCGTTTAGATCATTTGCTGATGTTTATCCAGGCCATTTTCATTACCAGCCTGTGTGACTGCAGAAGCACCCACTCCCTCTCCGTCGTCTTTTGTTTGTCATGTTCTTAGAGTCAGACAAAATATTTTTCAGGCCTTCCCTACAATTCCTTAGATATGAGGGATGGGGCAACCCTTGTGTAATAAAGCATGCTAATCTCACTCTGCCAGAAGCTGATTTAAACAGACACAGAAAGTCACTTTCCTATCATGTTCTTGAGTTTTCTCCTAAAATTACTGTTTATAGCTGCTAACTTGCATGTGCTACATCATCATCATCATCATCGTCGTCACCACTACCACCATCCAGTAAACTTTTATCTCACTTTCCAGGATATATATCCTTGCAGCCTAGCTTACGTATACAATAACAAAATGCAACAATACCAGAATAAAGTTCCAGATTATTAAACTAGCATAAAACATCAGCAGTAGCACCAAAAATAGTGACAGCAGATTGATGCTTACTAAAACAGACTTTCATAAAACGATCCACATGCAAACCAAGGTCAGAACGTCTTTAAGGACCTCCTAAAAAGGAACAAGAAAAGACCACACATATCTCCCTGGGGAGGGCATTCCAGAGGTGCTGGGCAATCAAAGACAAGACGTGGCCCGGTGCAAATAAATCCCTTCAGAAGGATCTTGAAGTTCTGGGAACTGGGGGGGAGAGGGGAAGGCTTGAGGTTGGTTTCTCTGCTACTTAAAGTACAGTGTGGGTTGTTTTGAAGCATGTTGCTGCTGTTGGGGCAGCCCCCATTTTGGTTATATCCTCACCTTTATTTTCTCCACCGTTCTTACTGTGGCTTTTTCCTGAACTGTCAGTCTTCCCCTTTCCTTCAGGATTAATGGGAGATTCTTGTATGTGTTTTTTGTAGGCTTCAAGAGGAAGGAGACTCGTGGGAAGTTAGCCATAGGCATCACCACCAACTTTATTAACAATCACAGCCGAGCTGAGGTGGAGGTAGCTGAGATCAGTGGAGTAGCTCGCATCTACAACCAGAAATTCTTCCAAAACCTCTATAACAAAACAGGTATGAACCTAATGCTTCCCAGCCTACAGTTAATGATGACATTCTCTCTCTGTGCCTTCAAAGCTGTGTAATTTCATGATTTCTAACGAGAAAAAACACGGAGGCCCAGCCAACATATAGAAGAAAATCAGCCTGTCTCTGTTTCCTTTGAGCAGTTTCCATATTATCCTGGATGCTTTCCATTTTTATGAATTCTAACAGAAGTAGAATATATTGTTCTGTCCATGGCAAAATTTGCTTGTTTGAAGTGTATCAAACTGGGTCGGGTTTTCTGGACACAGCATTTGGACTGCTTTATCAGATACCCATTTTTAATCTAAAAATATAAGAATTGCTATGCTGGATTAGACAAAGGCTTATTTAATCCAGCATTCTGTTTCTTACCTGTTGTATCTTAGGAAGCCCACAAACAGGACATGAAGGCAACTGCCCTCTCCTCCTGTTGTTCCCCACTAACTGAGATGCATCTAGCTTCTGATTTTGGAGGCAGCATATAGCTGCCCTGACTAGTAGCTATGGATAGCCTTCTGTCATCTGATCCTCCGTTTGTCTTTCAACAATGCCAGATATTGACCTGGAAAACATTGTCTACTATAAGGATGACACCCACTACTTTGTTATGACAGCAAAAAAGCAGAGTCTGCTGAAGAAAGGAGTCATTATAAAGGTATGTGAGAGGATGGATGCTCCAGCAAGTATAAGTTCCACATGAAAGATGGGGAGACTCCACACTATCTTTTGAATTCACATGCTTTGGAGGTGAAATGTCCATTGAGGCTTAGAGTTGATTTCACAGGTTCTTTGGGGTGGCTGAGGTTCATTTGGTCTTTGCAGTGTTCTTAGAAATAGACATGCCAATGAGCTGCATTTTTTGCTGACTGACATACAAAAATAGCAACATGTGCTTCTGTGTTAACCTGATATTTAAGAGGGAAAATGGGAAGTTGTGTGAACTGAATTGTGCAACTGACAGAAAGTACACTATTCTTAACTGTATCTTTTAGACTGTTGCTTCTGGTTTTCAGTGTTTCCTCATGAGAGGGGCACAGTCTTCACATGGAAAATAGCATCCAGCAGAGAAGGTTATATCTTGAACCCTTTTCTCATGATAGCTCTCAGTGTACAGAAATTATTTCTGCAAGGGACTATTCATCTTTCTTTCTGTGTGTGTACATAACATTCTTTTTCCCCCTCCAGTCACAAATACAGACACAGAGCAACTTAGAGCACTATACTCCAAGAAAATCATATCCATCAGATCCTATTTATTGTACAAATTACTGCTAATAAAGGCATTCAGTTTACAGACTGGTGTAACAACTTAAAGTTCTCCAAGATCTAGCTGTGATGGAGGGATAACGTTTAGAACTTGGATGCTAAAAATTATCGCACTGAGGGTGGTGCTTGGACTGGAAAGCTATATGAGGAGGGACAAAACTGAAACCACAAAAATCAAGTTAGATGCACCAGAACTCTACAATGGGAAGGCCGGGATGTATTTCCTCTGGTCATGTGAGCAGTTGAATGCTTTTTACTAGTGAGTAGACATCAGAACCCCTGTTATAAGAAGGGTTCTGATGTTTATGATTCATTGTTTTTCTGAGTTTGAGCCCTCTGTGTCCCCAAATGTCCTGCGAGGGTAGTAGAACTGAACGAGTATAACCTCTCTCCCTGTTAACATCCCAGTGAAAATGTTACTACTATGGAAGATATCATCGTATCTCTTCATCTGTAGGATAAACTGGACATAGAGAGTTTGCTGTCTACAGAGAATGTGAATCAGGAAGCTCTTCTTGCCTATGCCAAGGAAGCTGCTAACTTCTCCACAAACTACCAGCTCCCTAATTTACAGTTTGCACTGAATCATCGCAACGAACCTGATGTTGACATGTTTGATTTCACCTGCATGAGCCGCTCAGACAACGCAGCTCTGGTGCGGGACATTAATGGCAAAAAGCTGCTCATTGGATTGGTAGGAGACTGCCTGGTGGAGGTAAATGCATTTTTAGTAATACCAGAATAAATGTATTAAAGATGGGGTCTTTTTTTCACAGTGGAAGCTGTGTATGTCTCCAGCATCCTTGACTGCAGCTCTTCTTCACATATCTTTCCATTTGAACTGAATTCTGTGTTCACCTGGGACACTTTTTTGAGACTGTATCACTATAGAGTACAGGTAAATACTGCATTACTGAACACAGTTGTCGTTGTCTGCCTTCAAATCATTTCTGACGTATGCTGACCCTAAGGTGAACCTGTCATAGTGTCTTCTTGGTAAGATTTGTTCAGAGGGAGGTTGCTATTGCCTTCTGAGTTTAAGAGGTATAACTTGCCCCCAGGATCAGCCAGTAGGTTTCCATGGCTGAGTCGGGATTTGAACCTTGGTCTCCAGAGTCATAGTCCAGTGGTCAAAGCACTACACCACAGTAGCTCTCTATTTGAACACAGACCTGTTATAAATTTACTACTGTTAAAGAAGCTTAAGTTATAACATTTTCAGTGTGTGAGGGAGGAACCTTCAAACGTGTGTTCTCCTCTGCAGTAGTACAGTCACAGGAACACAACTGTGGGCTTTTTGTAAGTGTTGCTCATATCTTGTTCTCGTAGTAAGGGTTTAGAGTATCATTTTGCTGAGAGATTGTATACCCAGTTATTTAGTCCTGCACTTCATTTAGCTTCAGTGATCATCCAGCAGCTGGGAAATGCATTGTGCCTTATCTGGAGTTTCATCTTTTGCACTCACATAGTACACCCTGTTGTCTTATTTGGCAAAGCTCAGCTTGCTAGCTGGTACCTGGAAGGAGATGGGTGCCTTTTAGTGTAAACATTTCCGAAAGGGACGGCCATAAAGAAAGTGCAACTGCCAGATTAATCCCAGAACTCCAGTTTCCAGGTGTTTTTTGCCTAATTTCATTGTCTGTGTAGCTCCAGGCCAGTACGTGCTATATCCAATAAGGCCACTTTTCTTCTTTTGTTATGTGCCTTCAAATTGATTCCTATTTATTGTGACCCTGTCCTAGGGCTTTCTTAGCAAGATTTCTTCAAATGAAGCTTGCCACTGCTTCTTCTTTAGGCTGAGAGAATGTAACTTGCCTGAGGTCACCCCGTGAGTTTCCATCACTGAGCAAGAATTCAAACCCTGGTATTGCGTACTCTTAACACTCAAACCATTACACCATGCTTTGTGGTAGAGCCATTTTCCTAACTGGCCACAAAGCTTCCCTCATCCTATGTTTCTTCTCTCCTTCAGCCATTTTGGCCCTTAGGCACCGGTGTGGGCAGAGGGTTCCTGGCCGCTTTTGATGCTGCCTGGATGGTAAAAAGGTGGGCCTCAGGAACACCCCCTCTGGTTGTGCTGGCTGAGAGGTAAGCGCCCTTGAGAAAGGGCATTCTCTGTCCACAGTGTTGGGTTTTTGCTGTGGTGGGATGGTTACATACCTTGAGTTATTAGTTAAGTGTGCTGGGCCAGTATTGCCTGCAGACTCACCACAAAGTGAAAAACTGCTGGAGGTAGATTGTTCAGAGTGAATAAATGAACAGAAAGAAGAGAAATGGTTAAGCATCCTTTTCTTCTGTGCCTCTGTCAAAACACATGGTCCTTGAAGTTCTCATCAGTGTGTAGCAGTGGCCAAGAGGGCCAGAAGATGGAAAGGAAGGGAGGCAAGATTGTCTGATGGAACTATGAGAAGGTGTATGCATGCAGTGTTGCTCCTTAGCTTCACCTCACAGAACCAGGCAAGATGGGAGGAGAACGACTTTTGGCAAGGAGCAAAAGGACTGGTGGTGGGTGGGAGTGATCTTACTATTTTACCTGGAGGCACCTAAATTATACAGGCTGTCTGTATTGGAATCTCAAGCACTGCTGGGGGACTAAGAAGGGAATATTCCTGCTTAATCTTCACCCAGAGAGAGTTTATATCAGCGGCTGTCGCAGACTTCACCAGACAATACCAACAAGAACATCAATCAATATAGCATTGACCCTACCACCCGGTACCCAAACATCAACCTTCAAGCTATCAAGGCTTCTCAGGTATTCAGGGGACCTACAATAAGGGAGGAGGAGGAAATAGAGGAAGAGAAGGCAAGAGCAGATCTGGCTTCCAAACAGTGCTCTTGTTCTCCTCTTTGCTTTGTAGCCTTGGCCTTCCATTTTGCAGCTTTTTAAACGTTAGCACCTCACTAATTCTGCACCTCCATGACCCATATTCTAGCAAGTAATAGAAATGTTTAAGAATCTTGGTGATAATGCCTATAGAACAATCTGTTCTGTAAGATGTTCTCATTCTGCTCCCAGCTAAGAAATGGGGTGAGGTGTATTTTCCAGGCTGAAAAGATGAGGGACACATCAATTGAGCCTCAAAGGAGTTGAGGTGTTTTCCTTGGTTTTATTCTGCACCCAAGCTGTGAGAAGCAATACAAATTAACTGAGTGCATCTTCTTTCAGGTTCGCAACCTGTATCTGACAGGAGAAATTGAAATGGACCAGAAGAAAAGAAGAAGTCGTGCTAGTCTGGAGATAAACTATAAAGGCAAGTATGGATGGCTTTCTTCTTGGCTAGTGGTTGCACAGATCTATCTGAAAGCAGACTTCCTATTCATTGGCACTCTGTGGTCTCCCCTTCCTTAGATATAATGGCTTCTTGATTTCTCTGTGCCCATGCAAATCCTTTATTGGACGCAGATCATAGAACTGTGGACTTGGAAGTACAGTTGGGCCTCCATATCCACAGATTCTGTATGCACAGATTCAACCAACCACGAAAATATAAAAAGATAGAAAGGTTTCAAATGGATGTAAAAACATATGGAATTGAACTAAAAGAGAAAAACGAAGTAATTAAATGGCTGTTCGAAAATCCGCCTCATTTACTTGCCCAAATGCATCAAGAAATACTGCATCAGGAGAGGCAAGAAGAAACAGTAAAGGCAACAATGATTTCATGGGCACAAAATATCGGACATTCAATACAATTAGAGTCTTGGGAGCAGAGCTAGAAAAAAACACAGAAATTTACAGTAGCGCAGAATTTGAAAGAGAACTGTTACAAGCTATTTCATAGATGGTACATGACACCAGATAAATTAAAAAAGATTTATAATACAGGTACTGGACAATGTTGGAAATGTCAGAATGAGGTCGGTACGATATATCATATGTGGTGGACATGTCCTAAAGCTAAGAAATATTGGACTGAAATACATAACAAAATATGTGCATTAACGAAAGTACAGTTTGCTAAGTTACCAGAATTGTATTTGCTAAATATGACTGATGTATTAGAAGGTACTGGTGTAAAGAAGTACTGGAGAATATTACTGTACATGATAACAACAGCTCGTATTGAATATGCAAAGATGTGGAAAACTCAGCAAATACCCACATTAGAACAATGGTGGGGTACACTGATTGAAAACAAAAATGCTGATATGGTCTCTCGGAGATTAAAAGGGAAATCAGACGAAGAGATACAAAAAGAATGGCAAATTGTAATGGGTAATTGCTAGGTACCATCAGATGGAAATCTGTTATTCATGATTTAAGATAAATTATGAGGGGGCTTCAGGATATATATACATCATGAAGCGGGAATATGGAGATGGCAATGCAAGAATCAACAAGTAATAATAGCACTAAAATGTAGTACAATATTTTAAGCATGTTAAGAAGTATTGACAATGAAATCTAGATGAGTGTGGAAGATCAGAAATATTTCAAATAAGTTGACAGTTATAACTGCTTGTTTTATATCTGAATTTGAATAAAATGACTATAAAAAAAAGAAAATATTAAAAGACAAAATTCAGAAATCAAACTGATCTTGCCATTTTATATAAGGGATGCCTTTTTACTACACCATTGTACATAATGGGACTTGAGTATCCACAAATTTTGGTATCCACAGGGGGTCCTGGAACGAAACCCTAGTGGATACTGAGTGCCCAGTATAACCTTGGAAGTCATCCAGTCCAACCTTCCCCTGCAATGCAGAGTGCAGCTTTAGCATTCCTGACAGATGGCTGTCCAGCCTCAGTGGAGAAGCCTTCTCTTCCTGAGACAATCTGTCTGCTATCAGACAGCCTGTACATTCCAAAGGTTCTTCTCATGTTCAGCTGAAATTTTCCTTGCAGTGTCCACCCACTGGTCCATTTACTCTCGCTGTCCATATTGCCACCCTCTCTACTACTGCTTCAGTGGGCCTCTGATTTACAGCTGAACAACAGATACATAGAGCCAGCTGCCTCTTTGACCACGGTGTGAAAATGCAAAAGAATAACTTAGTGATCTCTGCGTGCCACCATTAGATACTATGTTTATTTTATCTTTGTGTTTCTTGAAGAACTTTTTCTGAGAGAATTCAGAGACATAGCTCTGTTAGTCTTGATCATTATGCAAAGGGATCTTGTAGCACCTTTGAGACTGAGAGAACGAAGTTAATAGTATAAGCTTTTGTAGACTAGGTCTACTCTATGCATATGATAAAACAGTCTTTGTAATTTATGCTGCCAACTTCCTCCTCTCTGTTAGTCTCAAAGGTGCTACAAGATCCCTTTGCATGTTTTTATAGCGGTGGTTTTGAGTAGTACAAAGCTTGTGAAAGAGTTCCATGTCCTCAGCAAACAAGCTAGGTGAAACTTGTGGTTGAGCTGGATCTGCAATGCAACTGCTTATCCAGGGTTTGAAAAAGTTACCTTTTGGACTATAGTTCCCAGAGTCCCCCATACATCATGGTCATGGGCTGTATCGGCTGAAAGGTTCTGGGAAGTGTTAAAAAAAAAGGGATGCTCTGAGCCTATCCTAAGACTGTACCTTGTCTCTCTTGGTAATGATCCACCTTTTTTCTTCTGTTTGAGAAAAAAAAAAAAGGCAGATCAGATAATGAAATCCTAGTATACAGAAATCTTCAGACTGCAATGCAAAAATTGAAAGTCACCGTGTTGCAGTGATTAGTTCAAGGGCTGGAATTGTGTAGCTATCCAGATGTTGTTCAGCTGCAACATCCGCTACCCTAGCCAGCACAGCTAGTGGTTAGGAATGCTGGGAGGTGCAACATCTAGAGGGCTACTTTCCCTCCATCCTTGGATTAGCAAATTGGACTGAAACTTGGAAGACCTGGGTTCTAGTTCCCACTGTGAAACCTGCTGAATAGCCTTGGGCCAGTCAGTCTCTCCTGGCCTGACCTACCTCACAGGGGTTGCTCTGAAGGTAAAGCAGGGATGGAGAGAACCGTGCACATTGCATTGAGCTCAGTGAAAGAGCGAAGAAAGATAAATTTAACAAACATTAAATCCTGTGGTTGAAAATTTCCTGGGGTTGTGATATAAAGGCTGTCTTACTAATTTCCATATCTTATCATGCTCTTAGCTCTCTGCTCTTTTTTCAGTTCTTTCCATGAAATTTCCACCTTTCCCCCCGCAGATGCCAGCAGAGGCTATGAAGAGCTCCTTAGCTGGTGTCAAGTTAACACAGCAAGTTACCACGGCATCAAGGTAGAGGACTTCACACACTCCTGGAAGAGTGGCATGGCCCTGTGCGCCCTCATACACCGCTTCCGACCAGACCTTCTGTGAGTGTCCGTTATGGGGAGATTGAAGGGAAGGAGGCCTCACTAACAACAGGAAATGCTGCTTCCATGTTAAAGACAAACTCTATGAAAAAGTGGAAGAGAGCCTGAAGCACAAACAAGCCACCAGGGTGTTGTAATTGAGTCACCTTTGAAGGGCATGCATTTGTATGTCATAAGCATTTTGGCCAGAACTTAGAGAAGTTACTTTTTTTGGACCATGTCAGCCAGGTTCTCCCAGCTAGGGGGTATTCTGGCAATTGTAATCCAAAAATCAACTTTGTTCTTTTGATTTTGTTTAATAGCTATCCACGCTACATCTCAGCATAGCTTCTTCAGGGTATTAATTACACATTACTGAATGTCCGTTGCTGCAACTAAGTGTGACTTCTTAAGGGTATTAATTACATTTTGTGGGCTCTTCAGGTTAATAATTATGGTGAGCATTTGTGGAAAATATATTTAAAATTTGCTGAACAGCTCAGCTCCCCCCCCCATTTACACACACACACACACACACACACACACATGTTGTGTCTTGATCAGCAAAAGGGACTGAATCTCCTTCAGCAAATTGTTTGCATTCTAGAGGCCTAAACTAAGAACTAGTTTATACATGTCTGTATACTACCTGAATATGTGTTTTCTAAAAGGTGCACAAGGGGGCTATGTAACAAAATACAGGTTTTGTCAGTTGAGTTAGATCTGCAGCAAGTCATGCACAGATACAGATAACCATTTGATCCCTGAGTCATTGCCTGATGAATGTACATGTAGGCCTCAATCTAAAACCATTTCCACACTACATTGTTATAGTGCTATTATTCCACTTTCAACATCCTGTGGAATCCTGGGGTTTGCAGTTTGGGGAGGGCCATTTAGAATTCTCAGCGAGGGATCTCTTTGGCCTCTGTAAACTACAAACAGCAGAATTCCACAGGATGTCGACAGTGGAATAATAGCACTATAACAGTGTAGTATGGAAATAGCCTAAGAGGCTCAGAGCTTGCACCACAAACCTAGTAGGCTTAGCTGGTCTCTATGGCTGACCTGGTGTTTTGCTTAAGTTCTGAGATGCTCGGTCCTGATCAGCATTTTTGAGAAAGTACAACATGGTGCTACTGCTACTGTAGTCAGAATGGATCTTTTTCTATTGTATAGTTCCTACTTCAGAAGAGGGCCAGTAATGATGAATTCCCACCCTAGTCTTTCTGGAGGAGATTCCATGTGCCTCACACATCTGGGAGAAATTGGGGCAGATGTGGAAAACCTGCTTATGGTTTGCTTTCAGCTAGCTATCATAGGCATGTTTTTGTTTGTTGTTAACTCTATACACCGACATTACTCCAAAACTAGGACTCAAGGCAACATTATGCCACCGTGGCTCAGGGCTCTTGTCTCAGTCATATAGGACTTCCTACTAGTTATTGGGAATGAGAAGAATCTTGCAAAACTGATGTGTGAGCATGGACTTGAAATGTGCAACTTCTTGTCATGTTTATGTTACTTCAGTGCCTTCTCCTCTCAATCCCTGGGGCCAGGAATTCCACCAATATGGGATAGTTGCTTTGCAGTTTTGACTGCCAGATCTTGATAGGAGGATCACAGTATTTAATTTACTCATGTTTGGTGACCAAATGAGGCAGAATAATTTTCCTTTCCACCTCATCAAGTAAAATGGGACAGGAGCCAGGTCCTCTCAGGGAAAGGATTGCTGGCAGGTGCCCAGTTACTAAAAGCAGTGCTGTTTCGAAAAACAAAAAGTGAATTTGCGTAATTGCCTGCTGATGTCTTAAAGTGATGGCCAGTTTGCACAAATGATTTGTCACGTGTTAGGAGTTGCTGTACAATCCACTTAAAAAGCAGCTGTCATACAGTTCATCTTCTGGTTTATTTTTTTCTGTGGTTAAATAACACATGTTTATGTAAGGATGCTCACATATCTAAGCCAGAACAGAGGCAGTGTTTACAGGCAATTTTGGATGGCTTCCATGGCTACTGGAAGCATGGATCATCTGGAAACAGGCCTCCTTCCTGCTCATCCTCAGTGCATACATATATTATGTTATTTATATATCATGCCATTCCCACCCACTCATGGCGTGACAGGCAGAAGGACCGCTGCCACAATTCCTCCTTGCACTGGAGATTGTTCACATGGATGGGGGTAGAGAGTGAAAACAGCAGCCAGCTGCTTCCTGAGCAGTGGAGGACAGACCCCTGTTGATTGCAGTGACTGCTTCCTGGTAAGTGCAAATTGGGGGATGTAAATGGTCCTTATGAAACTCCTAAACTAGGGGCTACATGGAGATCATGAATACAAAACAGTCACAAGTGCATGCCTCTTGGTTATGCATTCATAACTGCCATAGAGGATTCTGGCTGATATCTCTATACTTGAGCTAAACATTGTCAATCAGTCTAATATGTAACTTTTCTCTCCAGGGACTTCAGCTCGCTAAACCAGAACGACCCCATTGGGAACAACCAGTTGGCTTTAGATGTGGCTGAACAGGAGCTAGGGATCTCTCCAGTCCTCTCCAGTGCTGAAATGGCTTCAATGTCTGGGCCTGAGCAACTGGGCTTGATCACCTACCTGAGCCAGTTTTATGATACTTTCAAGAACTCTCCAGGTAGCAACTCTCAAGGTATCTGGTTCTGGCTTTGGCCAGTTAACATTTAAATGTGGCACTGATGGTGTGCTAGATTTTTGGCAGCCAGTGCAGTAGATTGCTCACTGGCTCAAAGGACTCACAGTCCTTATTAGAGATACAGGTGAGGGATTAGGGGAAGGGAATGGAGATAAGGAGAGAAATCAAGGCCTTTGCAGATAAGCGTATGAGGTGTCTGGCTGGGTCAAACTGAAAACCTATCTAATCCTGCCTCCTTTTGTCCATGATGGCCTTCTGTTATTGACCAGTAACTAAGCATTGAGATGTATGCTGCCTCTGATCCTGGGTTATTATTAATGTTGATAGTCACCATAGCCCTTGATAGCCTTCCCATTTTTGAATTTTGTCTTAGTCCTATTTCAAAGCCAAATTTGGTGGCTATTGTGAATTAAGGTTTATCACACCAAAACAGATTTGTGGATGATCAAGTTGAGACAAAGCTAGTGGGTAAAAAGATTTATTCAATTATTAATGGATACTGTAGTTGTTTACATCAAAGGAAAGCATAGACAGTTCCTTCAGCTGTCAGAAGCCCATCTTCCTTTCAGCTGTATGTTAGGTTCCCTGAACAAGACCAGTCCCACTTCCCCCCATTTCCTCAGTAGGTCTGATTTCAACTTGTGCTGTAAATTCCTGGCTGCCACCACTTAACATGGGGGTAAATCATTCCATAACAGCCAACTTGAGGCAAGCAAGATCCAAACTCAGTAGGTCCTGGTACAGAAAGCAATGATTGCCTGTGTTAAATTTTTGGATTGCAGCACCCAGAATCTCCCATCCACCATGGTTGGTGGCCATGTTGGCTGGGTGACTGTGGGAGCCATATACCCAAAGAGTAACTTTTCTACACTTATCTGTGAAGTATAGTGGCACAGGTCCTCTATCTCCATTCCTTTGAAGACCTTTCCTGTCACATATTGCCTGTTATGGCCACTACGGTAGGAATGGGAGATCATCCTTTTCCCTGTTTACACTGGGGAAAGTGATAGAGAGATTAGGTTCAGATCCAAGAAATGTTATGTACTCTCTTGCAGAAGCTGAGGAAAAAACAGCTAAACCTTTGACACCCCGTGGTACAAAGGGAGCTATCCTGTTTCTTAGCAAGCTGCAGAAGAGCATGTCTCTCTCACGTAAAAGGAACCTGGTGAGTCTGCCCAACAGTCATTGCTAAATCCATTACTAGACTTTCCCAATGATGCTTTTCTTTTTATCTCGCATATTAAATTGTGGCCCTTTGGCACCTGATTGAGTCTCTTCCCAGCTTGTTCTAACCTCCTTCCCATTGGATATCCCAATGGGATATCCCTCAGTTTATTTTGAGAACCCAGGGCTCAAGGAGGTCAGTGTTTACTGCTGTACTAAAAAGATTTAACATTTGACTGTAGGAGGAGAATTCTATGTGGGATGAACAAACCAAGAAGAAAAAACAAGAGCCTGGGGTGAGTTTACCCGACATCTTCTGTGAAACAGATTTGGATAAAGCCAGTCATCTCTTTCATTCAAGGTTAGAGTTTCTTGAGCAGAGTCCAGAAATGCGTTCAGTGTTGGAATCTGCTGATGAGCAAGTATGTGTGTAGTGGCCCTTAGGGTAGGCAGCTGACAATTTGTCCAGGTCCAGAGGCTGAATAGGTATGTTGCCACTGAAAATTTGAAAAACAAGGGGAAATGTCTCTTTGTGACCCAGTACTTCTATCAGTTGCATTGATGGAAAATTCCTAAACCTTAAGATCTGAGCCTAAACACCCATTGCACAGAATTTATTGACTACAGTTGCTAGGATTTATATCCCACTTTTCTGTAAAAAACAATCAAAGTGATCTTCATTTAAAATGTTTTAAAAGTAAGTTTTTTAAAAATTAAAAGTTAAAAACAACAAAAGAGTAAGATTAGTCACAGAGCAGCATTTATGACATTAATAAGCAGTCACCCCCAAATTTAAAAACTGAAGCAGATAGCATTAAAAATTAAAAGTGCAAAACAAGAATTATAAATTACTTGGAATATAAAAATCTTTACTAATTGTCTAAAAATGAAGGAAAAGGGAGCTTGGCAGATTTCCCCTATGCAGGGATCCTACAGCATCAGCAGCACCACCGATCAGGACTTGTCTCTTAGACCAACCCACCCAACTTCATCTTAGTCTATCTGCCCTGGGCAGGAGAAAGTTAGCCAGAGAAACTCAAAACTCTTTGTAGAGACATTCCCCTGAAAAGTGACTGGGTGGGATATATTTGGAACAGAGGCATATGTCCTCAGAAAATCACCCACATAAAAGAACTGGGCTTACAAATCACAGTGTCTGGACCACCTTAAGACTCAGCTATTCTACTAACAAATCCCATTATCTGGGCTCTTAATTTTTCTACTAGATTTGCTGAAAGGTAACTCCTATAGAATGTCTGAACTGTAAATGGAGAGCAGCCATGCTTGTAGTTTTCCTAAATAACAGAACAGGGGAGAATGAACGGAGAGACAAGAGATGTGTTCTTCATGGTATCACCTACATCCAAGCTGTCCACTTAGCTGCCTGTTGAAGAGACTTCCTCTCATTCAACCTATGTGCATTTCCAAGGTTTTTGCTATCAATTGTACCTCTTGCATGGCCAAACTCTCAGCCCCTTGGTAAGCCTCTGGCTTGGTTAAGCCGTCTGAGATCTGATTTGGTGATCTGGGAGGGAGCTTACAGGTAACATAAGACTGCTTGGGATGCATGACCCTAAGGGAAAAAAACCTTGGTTTTCTGACAGAGCCCCCCTGTCTCTCCTGTGAGGAGCAGCGATGCCTGCTATATCTGTGGAAAGCATGTGTACATCGTAGAGCGGGTCAGCGCTGAGGGGCGTTTCTTCCACCGAGGCTGTTTCAAGTGTTACCGCTGTAAGACAACTCTGCGGCTGGGAGATTTTGCCTTCAATGAAGATGATGGTGAGTGGATGGAGTGGAGTGGTAGAGCACATGCTTTGCATGCAGAAGGTTCCAAGTTCAATCCCTAACATTGCCAGAAAGGGCTGGGAAAAAACGTACTGCCAGTCAGTGCTGACAATGCTGAGCTAGGTGTTTCCGTAGTGGGCAGCTTCACATGCTCCTGTGAAGAGCATAAACAGGGCTTTGTTTATGTGCTGTTGTTTTTTTGAACTGTGACAGGTTATGTTTCTTTGTGCTGTGTTTCTACTTCCTGACAGCACAGATTTAGCTACTGCACTCATCTCATCTCTTTTGCTTTCCTGTGAGTAGACTGAGTCTGTCCTAGCAGTCACACTTGCTTGCTGAGGCTCGGCCACAGGAGCAACATTCCTTCATCTGACTACAGCCGTCTTGTTTTATTCTTAGGTAATTTCTATTGCAGTCTCCACATTGCAGCCTCCACAGATACACCTGTGCCCAGCAGCAGACACTCTGTCAAAGTGGAGTATAAAGTAAGTGAGATTGTTGCCTTTTCAGAATTAAGAGGTGTTTGATGCAAACCAGCAAGATGGTCTAGAACTGTAAGTTAACCCTGTATCTTTGTTCTAAGTGCATCCCAGTCATGCAGTCACTGTGTCCTCTCAGAATCACGAGGGACTGATCTACTCACAGTGTGAGTGCTTGGAAAACTGATGGTTTCATGTGTGCTTTCTCTAGGATTCCTCTCAGGCCTGCAGTCCATCAGAGAAAGGCATTTTGGACTTGGTAGTTAAGGACGACAGAATAGAAATAGATTCAAGACAACAAGGCCCATCATCCTTTACAGATCAGCTGTCAGTAGGCCAGCTTAAGGAATCGCAGAAATTAGCTGGTGAAGGATCTGACCTGTCTCCATCCAAAGAAAAGGGAGGTGCTGCCATGATAAACCCATCTCAGAACCTGCATCAGCAGCCCTCTCTTGCAGAGGATGAGAAGCCTCCAAACTCTAATTCTGAAGCCAATTTAGCTTCACAGATTGGCGACCAAGGTCTAGATGTGGGCAAGACCTATCCTGAAGAAGCTGCACTTGACCCAAGAAGTTGGGTTGGCAATCAACTGCAGGAAGAGGCACATGGGGATCTGGTTGCAGTCATGCAAGGAGCCAGTATAGATCCTGCTGTTTCTAGAAAGGTGCTGACTGCTCCAAGCCCAGTACTAGAACAAGAGGAGTGTGGGAATAGCCAGAGGAGAATGATTCGCCTGTCAACCCTGGAAAAGCGTGAACTATCCCAACTGAGTCCAATTTCAGGTTCATTTAATTTTCCAGATGACAGTCTGGAAGAGTCCAGCATCAGCAAAGAGTCAGAAGGTAATTTTATGTTTTTACTAGCTGTAGCACATGAATTTTTCCAGGAGAATAATTAGCTATCATTAACTATCATTTAGTTTCGTTCAGATGTGTCTCTTTGGCTGCTTTTGTTCCTCATATTATACATCAGTTTCAGTTGCCCTTGTCGGGGAGGGGAGAGAAAGAGAGAGAGCATTCCTGTCCCAATCAGCCACCACACACCGTTCTGTGGGAATGAAAAAATAATTGAGTGATCCCACCCCCCACGGGGACCCCCAAAGAGATTGTTGTGTATTCTATGCAGGCCATTTGTGAAGTCAAAACATTCCAAACATCCCTGTCAACTCTGATAAAACTCCATCCTGCAGTTTGTGTGTGGTGTGGTAACAGACAGCAACCTACATTTTATTGTTACAGCTAGACTTCAGAGAAGATAGTTTTTTGAACTCAGCTTGCTGAAATCTTTCCAATAACGTGCTACACTACTCTGTATCAATGAAAAAAATTACACCCACTAAAAGTGCATTTCATGTATGCCACATAGCTTAGATTTTAAGTCAGTCTCCCAAACACATCCTCAAAATTTGATGAAAACATGCCCACATGTTGTCATATCATGCACCAACATATAGAAATTTAGTTTTATATATATATATAGATTTACAGTCTGCCCATTCCCAAAAGCTCAGAGTAGGTATTAACAAGGAAATGGAGTACAACAAAATAGAATTAAATGGACTTTGAGTTTATTGCAATGATCTTACTATTTTCCTTAACCTTAGCACTGAATGCCAAAGTCATTTATTGCCATGTGGCTTTTATAGCACAGGTACAAATTTAATTTCCAGATTCCCCCTTTATGTGGGGAGTGGTTTTGGTGGAGTAGGGTGGGGGGAATGCAAAGTGATAAATAGGTAATGTTTCTATTGTTAGATACAACTATACCAGCCTAGGAGGAAAAGGTGTTGCAGTGGTGCAACATTGGTGTATGGCCATAGTATAGCAATGATGAAAGGAAAGCCATCTCTGTTGGGAGAAATGTCCTGCTGGTTCCCAAGAAGCTTGGGAGGATAATTTTCCTGACTGAGATGACTTCTGTTGCCATCCTCCTGCCATTGCTATACTCCACTTGAGAAAGTGCTTACATCAATGTAACAGTTATGCTAGCATAAGTAACTGACAAGTTCCTGACCATAAGCTGCTGCTTTTCTTGCTCACATGAGATTTTAGCAGTATGTAATTCTAACTTTGGAAGTGGATGGGTTATGATGTTAAACATGTAGGCTTCACCTGTTGCTGCTTAAATAGAAATGTTGAGCTTCTCCTTGTAAAGCAAACTTGCATGGCCCATACAGAGAAGCTGTTCATTCTGGTCCCTCCCTCTGGTGAACTCTCCATCTCCTCTAAAGTTACAAGAAAGGTTGGACTACTTCCAGCTCGTCTGCTTGGATCAGCTTCGGGTAGCTTACCAGATCCTTTCCTTTGAGAGTGGTTAACATTCACAACAGCCAGCCCTGTGTAGTGGATTGACTGCTGGACTAGGAGTCTGGGAAACCTGTTTGAATTCCTCGCTCAGCCATGGAAACCCACTAGGTGACCTTGGACAGGTTCCAGTCTCTCAGCCTAAAAGGAAGGCAACAGGAAACCCCCTCTGAATGAATCTTGCCAGCAAAACCCTATGATAGGGTTTCCATAAGTCAGAATTGAAGGCACATAACAGTGATGTATTGAAGTGTTTTACTCCAAGTCTCAAGTCGAGTCTCAAGTCCTTGCAAGATAAATCAAGTCAAGTCTTCAGTCACATCTCAAATCTGGGAGCCAACTTTAACAGAAAAAAAAGGAGGTGCTGGTGGGGTATGTGTATGTGAGAGGGTTAAGTTTCAATAATTAGAATATCAAAGCCCCATCCTGTCACTCCCTTTCTCATCTTGCCTCATCAGTGCTTCAGCCAGACTTTAATTGACTTGAGTCTGTACCACTGGCACATAATAACGTGAACATACACATCTCGTATTTGCCACCATTTTCTTCCTTAACCATCTTTTTCAAGAGTCAAAGCTAAATGTTATGCTTATTACATAGCATGGAAGTACACGTTCCTTTTTTTTTTATAAATGCATTACAGTCTTGTGTGATGGGAAGTATTACTTATAAGGCAGTACTTGCCAAGAGAAAGTTTCTTTCTTTCTCTTTCTGTCTCTCTGTTAATCCTCACTTGCATTCCAATCAAAAAAATCACCACTACCCCACCCCTACACACACCCATCTTGAAGATATAGGGAAAAAGATCCTGCTAATGCTAAAGGCAGCATGTTTCTTAAGCCTCCAAGCCCACACAGATGAAATGCTCTGTCAAAGCACAACTGAAGAACAATTGCCTGCCTCCATTAGCGCTTTTGTAATTAAATAAAAAATGAAGACTTAGTGACATGCTGTATGAAACCCCCTATCATGTAATTAGACACTTAGACATAGGGCCAGAATCCTCTTGGTGACTTAGGCCAGCTTAATGATCTGGCTTTTGGAGCTGCACATATCGGTGGCAGGGAGACAGAATTGAAAACCATCTTTGTTGCCATAGAAAGCTGCCCCGAAATTATTTCCTAAGCCATCCAACTACATTGCTGAGATGGCCATGGCCATTTCCCTCTGCTTTCACATTGCCACTTACACAGCCACTGCCATCTATGCCAGTGGAGTTACATTGCCCAGCAGGGTTGTCGCCTTTTATCATACAACAGCTTCCCAACCTGCAGAATGGGGCCTACATCCATGCAACAACTTCTCTGACTTTAAAAAGCAACTTGTCTCTTATTCCTGATCAGTGATTGGAGGTAACAGCAGAAGAAGCTTGCAGGCTTGATAAGGAGCTCCCACAGCCCTCATCAAGACTGTGAATCCATGGTTCCTTATCCCTTCCCACAAAAATCCACCTGGTCTTTTCAGTTGATATACTGTTAAATGATTCATGGATGTTTCAAGTGAATTATAGTACCATAGTCTCTGTGAAATAGTTGTTTTGGATTTCAGACCAGCAAAGAAACATGCATGCTTCAAATGCAATAAGTCTTTCCTGTTATCAGCCTCAGGTCCAAATTTTGAATGATACAATAGTGAATGTGTCTTTAGTGCCATAGGCATAGAATGAATGTGGTGCCCAGGCCCTTGCCTTTCTACAGGATTTTTCTTGGACGTACAGCTTTAAAACATGGGGCAACTTTACCTGCAAACTCACCCTTTAATCTAGGGAGTCCCAACAGTGCTGTCTAGGTAAGGGTCAGTGTTCAGGTAAAATAGTTCTAAAAACTAGGAGTCACAATAAATGCTCTTCTTTGGGTAGATTTTCTGGAGATTGGCAGTGAAAGTGAAGAAGAGGAGGAGGAGGATGAAGAATATGAACCAGGATGCCGCAACCTTGAAACAGAGATTGTGAGTCTAAATTTGAATTCCCCTAGAGCAGGATCTTAAAATCACTCTCAGGGCTAAAAAGGCTATATGATAACTGTATCAACAGCCAAAAATGCTTCTTTCCATACATTTTTTTTAAAAAAATCAAAGTCAGTGGAATCCTAAAGTTACACACTCATGCCTGTTATGTGTTAACAATGCCAACATAGCCCCTAGTTGAGGGAATGCATAGTGATAGTGAAAACCTCCCTACTTACCAAGCAGCAGCCACTGTGTGTGATGGAGTCCTGTTCCCATGTTGGTCAGGAAGTAGCTGGCTTCTCACCCACCCCCTGAGTGAGTGATCTGTAGCATTGTGGGGGTGGTGTGTGACAAGGGTCCTCCTTCTGCTTGTCACACCAGAGTTCGCTCATGGGAGGAGGGTGGACTGCCAGTTAGCTGCTTCCTGGTTGACAGGAGACTCACTCCCTTTGATCGCAGCAATTGCTGCCTGGTAAGTGGAGATTGAGGGGGATTGAGAGAGGAGTCGTTGTGTAGCGCTGTAACTATAGTCTTATGCATTTGTAGCTCCTCAACAGGATTCTGACCATCATTTGTAACCATTCTTTGTAAACAACCCATACTACTTCTTTTTCTTCTTTGCATTGCTATCGGCATCTCTGAACCCCTCTGTTAACCCCTTTCAGTTTTTTCTCCTCTCCCATTCTCTCTGCAGCATCCTTCTTTTTTAGGTTTCCCCATCCATAATCTCACCTGTGGCCTTTATCCGCCTGTTGCCTGCAGCTGTTTTTGTTACTGTTAAAAACATCTTTGCACTCTCCTCCATTCCCACCACCATTTTTTTTTCTGTTTTGCGCCCTCATCGGGTTCCTGCTTCTTTTCTTCTTCTAGATATTAATTTCTCTTTTCCCTCCCATGCCTCACCTTTGGCCAAATTCACTTCAGTTAAGAAGCCTGGCAGGCCAGTGGGCCATGCAGTGTGGCTAGCTGGAAGCTGACACCCATCCCTTTTGGCATCTCTGACTCCACCAAGAGTAGGAGCAATGAGGACAACAGGAGTGCTGGAGTCTGCCCTTTCCACAACCCTTTCCCTCACTTTTGGTGGACACTTTTTGGCTCTTCATTTCCCACAAGGATCTGACAGAACAAAAATGAGGAATGTTAGGAATTCTCCGGTGGGGATGGGGGGAGCCGAAAATAAGGCAGAAAAGGAAACCCGCAGTGGCCATGTGGGGCCAGAGGAACAGCAGAAGCATTTGAGTATCGAAAGGTGACTAACAAGCAAAGCCTTACACACAGCTATCTCCATTGTAAATACTAGGAACACTTTGTCTGCAGTACAAATTGGAGGGTGAGTCAATCCCTTAAGGCTCTCACAGCTGCAAGGTAGTCTAGGTCTAGGCTGCCCTCAGCAGTCAATCTTGATTTCTTACCATCCTCATCATTTTCCCAGTGTTCCAATGTTGTGCTGAGCACCTTAGTCTTGGATATCTGCTTCAAAGGGACTAGGGGATGGAGGGGAAGGACACTAAGGGCTATAGCTGTATGGCAAACCGCAAGGCTATAGCCTGAGCCGGACACAAAATTTGCTGCATTTAGAAGGTTTTAGTGCACATTTTATTATGGTCTTCTTATGGTTGCAGCAGTTCTTGAGCTTGGCTGAAGAAGGTCAGTATCCAACATGGAAAAAGACGTTGATGCGACGAGCCAGAGATGCACAAATGAAGAGGTTTTGCAAAGCTCAGGTAATATTTAAAGTTGCACCAGTACAGGGGTATTTTCACTTCCACAGTGGTCTTCCCCAATCCTGGCATACTCTAGATGTGCTGGAATACAACTGACTATACCCAGCTATAAGACAGGCATATCTAGTATTTTTTTTAAATGTAGCATCTTTCACTTTCGGTGTCATGAAATATCCAGTTCCCATTGTCTTGACAGTACCTGCTTCTGGCTTTAATGTCACATATCCACCCTGCCCTCTTTCCCTTGTTTTGGAACCGTGAAAGGATCCTCTGTAGCAGGCATGGTCCATGGGCTGCATGCAGTCCTTGGTATCCCAAAATACATGCCTTGAAGCTTCCCAAAGCCCCCAGATCCATTTTTTTTAAAAAAAATTATACTGATTTTTAGCTGATTGACATCTGAAAATTGGCCAAATCAACCTCCAAAAGGCTGCAAGTGGGCTAGTTTACTTCTCCCACCCTCTCAGAGCCCCCTGAAATCCAGAGAAGGGGCTAAAATTTGGCCAAAATGACGGCCAGAAATGAGCTAACAGCACTTCTGGTGCACTGAACTACCATGGTGCCCACCCGCATGCAGTGAATGTTGAGGGGAAATTACTTCTGCCCCCTCTACACAGTTGTATACTCCTGCCAAACATGTTACCTTCCATATGGTTTCCCACATAGCCTCTTCCCATTCCTCTGGGCCACCACAGATTTTCCCTACCTTTCCCTCACAATTGCTGTTATTTCTTTATTTTACCACCAGTGACATGGAATTCTAAAATGTAGTAGCAGTCATAGCTTCATGGGTGCTTTGATCACTTCCCTCCCTTTTTTTAGCTAAATATGTAGCCAACCGATTACTGGCGTAGCCCCTACAAGTACCCTCGCCCCATCAACAGTCATTCCTCCATTGCAGCCGTAGCGTGGGTTGTAGCGTCCACCTTCAACATCCTTTCTTGCTTTGACTAACTCTTGATCTCTTGGGCACTGCAGTCAATCCAGAGGCGGCTTGAAGAAATTGAAGTGACTTTCCGAGAGCTTGAGAAACAGGGGGTGAAGGTGGAGAGGTGCCTACGGGAAGTGGAAGGTGAGAATCTGGGGCACCTCCAAGCCGGATAGGAATGAGGCGATAGCAAGCAGAGAATAGCTGCCAAGAACGTAAAATTGGTTTGTATGTCGGCTGTGCTGTTAGGATAACTTTTCACTTCCTTTATCCTCTAGGAGCAGAGGCTGAACTAAAGAGAGAATGGATGAGTCAGTTACTCTCACTGGTCCAAAAGAAGAACAGCCTGATGTGTGAGGAGTCTGACCTCATGATTGCGTAAGAAGCCTGCAGATCCTACCAGTTTAGACCTGGCACTCAGAAAAGGAATTGGTCCGGCCCTGCAGCAACGTCCTGGGCTAGAGGGCAATTCTCAGAAACCCTGTGGGGGAGGCAAAGTGCACCCCATAGACCGAACGTGGCTCCCTAGGGCCATTTTTGTGCCCCTTGGGGCTCATTTTGTTTCAAATTGCCCCCATGTGCCCTGTCGGGGACAGCGTGTGGGGATTTTTGCCACGATATTTGCTTCCCGGGGCTGAGCAAGAGCCACGAGAGGCCCTTTTTAAAAACAGGGAAGTGTTTCCTGATCACTTTCTGTTAAAAAAGAAAGGCCCATGTCTAAAATTGCCTGCCCACCCCCCACTCAAAAAATAAAACGTGGTGAAAATGCCATCCCAACCCCGAGAGAGAGTCTGAGGGGACTAGGGAGTATGGTGGGCCAGTACGGCCCTTCAGCATCTCCTGGGGCCTCCTTGCCTTTCACAGTGGCCAACTCCTGCCCTGGATCAAAGAGAGAGGCTATATAACGGCTCCTACTTGTGCCAGCAATGGCTCTCTGGAAACTGGGCTAATGCTGTGTGTGGATGAGCCTTGAGATGGTGCCTTTCTATATTGGAGTCTTCAGCTTCTCTACACCAACCCATGAGACTAGGTTCTTCTTTAGGCCATAATGATATTTCAAGACAATTCTTTTCCTAAACCAGAAAAGGCAGTCTGGCAAATAGAGCATGAACACACCCACTGTGCTGGACAGCAGTGGGAGAGGGAGAAGGTTGAGGTTACTAGTGATTTATAATTCCTACATTTCAGTATGTTGCTTTCATTCCCTTCCTTTAATCAGTTTTAGACAGCTATGTTGCTTAAAATGAAATTGTGAATCCACTGCTGCCATGTAGACCTGAGTACCAGGTCTAAACTGGAAGTTCAAAAGGTTACTATAATTTTCTATTAGTGTTAGTATTCAGAGGCAGCATGTACCAGCTTATATTAACAATGAACTCAATGAATTAACCCATGGCAGCCTGTGGATATGTAATTATCACTGGAGCAACACCTAATGGCTGGAATCCTGTTGGTTTGTCCCGAAGAGAGTAGACCCACTGAATCAATGTTGAATGGTGAGTCAACACACAGGTAAATCCCACTGATTCCGTGGCTCTGCTCTAATTGTGAATAACACTAGGATTTAGGCCAGTGTTGAAAATCTCATATATGGCTGTAGAAGAAATCTTCTTCCTTTTGTATCCTATAGTTAGTAAAGATTCACTAAATTGTGCAAGTATCTGTTACCACAAGCAATGCATGCTGTCTCCCTGAGAAACTAGAGTCCGGTAGAGTACACATATCTAATTCATGACTGCTGTCACTCTTGCTTTCTCATTAAGCTTTAGCATATATAGCTACCTGAGCTAATGAGGTAGAGAGAAACACTAGTAACAAAAGGAAATGAACAGAGAGACTTCACAGGGGAGGGAATTGCTTGGGCTTCCATGAGCTTGAGGAGTTCTCAGCTCTCATTTCTTTTGCCCCCTAGGGTGCAAGAGCTGAAGCTAGAGGAGCAGCAGTGCCAGCTGGACCAAGAGCTGCGCCGGTACTACAATATGGATGGTAAGAAGGAACATCATGGGTCCTCAGTTCCTACCAAGGCTGCAGGTGTAAATAAATGCTAGGTGTGGTGAAGGGCATGTGAAAAATTGCAGGCTATTTTTGTGTGCAAATTGAATTAAGGTCAGAAGCCTATTGGTTGTTTACGCTGGCATAATCCCCAGTTTGACAGCAAATCAAGCTGAAACTCTTGCTAGAACCCAAAATGACTAAACAGGCTATCATACTATGGAGATATAAATTAAAGATGATAATGCTGGGCAAGGTGGAAGGCAGTGGGAAAAAAGGAAAGCTGCATTGCACATGGACAGATTCAGTCAAGAAAGCCACATCCCTGAATGTGCAAGACCTTAGCAGGGCTGTCAGTAATAGGGTGTCTTAGAATTGCCTCATTCATATGAGTCACTGTTAAGTCAAAGTCAACTTGACAGCAATTAACAACAATGCCACTGTATTTTCTAGGCATTGCAGGAGACATCAAGCCCTTCCTTGTGCATTGCCTTTGTGGAGAGTGCACAGGTGCTGTTGAGTGCAGTTGTGTGCTCCTTCCCAGCCATTGCCTGGCTGCAGAAGTGGGCCCAGATCCCATCTAGTTGCGGTTATGCATCTGGGGAACAGGCAGCAGCCTTCAACATTGTCTCTGGAGGCAGAAAAAAGTTCAGTTCTTCTTCTCCAGATGCTCAAGGGCAGCTGCATGGCAGCCAAACACTCCCAAAGTGCATCAGTGACTGCGAGAGCAGAGCTGCATCCTGAAGCCTCCAGCTGCCCTTGAGTACCCAAGAAGGAGCAGTCTTGGCACCCCTGGACCATGAGATTTACACTTCATCAGTGGTCCTGTTAGCAACCATGGCACTTCCATTCTATTGTGGTGGGGCTGAATGCTTCCATGAGGCAAGAAGATATGCTAATGGTAACATTACTACTGGTGGGGCCTCCCAGGCCAGAGAAACTTTTACCTTACCAGACTAAGGTCACAATCCTTTATGGTCCAACCACAGAAGTTCTGCATGTGGAATTACACTACAGCTGGCCATTCATCAACTGCTACTGCAAAGTTGGTGCAGCCCTTGCCGCCCCCTCCGCCCCCGAATTCTTTGCCTGGTGAAAGTGGTGAAGGATTGGGGAACTGTCTGGCTGTGTCCTCACTAGACATGAAATAACTGCATCCTTCACTGGGGTCTCCCAGAGGTCTCAGCAGATGATGTAATCTTTTTGCATCTGGCTACAGGGACTTAGCCAGGTACTTCTCTGACCCCCCACCCCCAACATGGATTGCTGCAGCAACTCTCCAGGGGAGTTTTGGTCAGTGTGGAGGAAGAGAATGCCCACGTGTGCAGGCATAAGGTTAACCTAACTCCTGTATATACTACTAACAGAATACTAGTCTAAATGTACCAAACACCTCAATATGGTGAGGTAAAGCTAGTGGGCAGCAGCACAAGCCTAGAGGGGCAGTGACACCAGTGGATACAAAGGCATTTGCAGTGCTAAGTGGGGACTGGAGGGGTCAGCCGGCAGTAGTTGCAGTGATTATGCATTCATAACTGCCCAAGAGGATCCCAACCAGAGTTGGTAAGCACTCAATTATAGTTTGTTCTAGTCAGTCACTTTTACTCATTCATCAAATAAATGAACATTGGCAGCATTGATGTATCATGTATGCCTGCTTTAAATAGAAAATTTTGTGAGAAGTCCCATTGCA
Source organism: Cyclura pinguis (assembly GCA_030412105.1). Classification (NCBI taxonomy): domain Eukaryota; kingdom Metazoa; phylum Chordata; class Lepidosauria; order Squamata; family Iguanidae; genus Cyclura; species Cyclura pinguis. The sequence goes on along the minus strand of CM059602.1, from coordinate 67,420,008 downwards.
GGTAGCCAGGAAGAGCTTTAACAAACAGTGACATAAGCAGTACATGTTACTCCCCATGTACTCCCCACATTGTGAAACTGCTACCCAACTCTTTTGTTCTCCGAACAGTTGGTAGATTTTTCCCACTGGCTGTCTGGAATGACAACTGAGATGTCTGTTTTAGCTAGCTGAAATTAATTTGATCAGAACGCAAGGGTGCAATTCTGGAAAGCCTGTTTTAGAGAGAAGTTAGCCTGCCTTGGCTGATCTTCTTTGACTTTACAGAAGTGAACGCTGCTCATGTGTTTGGCAAAGCATGATGGAAACACGCTTGGCATCTTTGCTTCCATCCTGCCCGTATTTATGGGTGAATCCCAGGCAGCACTTTTAAGAGCATTCACCCAAAGATGCTAAAGCTTCTCTTCAAAACTGTCCTATTGAAACCAAGGTGGGGATGCAGAATCAGGTAAAAGTGGAGAGTGCCCACAGATCCATCTCCCCCTCCATGTTTTGATTTGTTGAATACTTGGGCTATAATAGGTATTTGAATCATCAACCTATTAATAGCAATGGTAGTGAATGGCTAGCTCTCCAAAGCCTGCTGGACTCCAGTTACCATCAGCCCCAGCCACCATAGTAGTCCAAAACATCTGGAGAGCTGTTAGTTGTTTACCTCTGTGCCATAGTATTGTTTCACTGCATCCCACTCTGAGCTGTGTTGTGAATATCTTTTTTAAAAACAGAATCTTTAAAAAGCCCCAAGGACAAGCACGCAGAAAAGAAGATCCTGTCTCAACTGCTGGAGGTTGTGAATCAACGCAATGCCCTAATCGAAATGCAGGAGAAGAAACGTCTCAGTGAGCTCTCTGAGCAAGTTCCAATGACAGGAGACCTCTGAAAGATTCAAGAGTGAGCTGGATTGAAGCCACTGAGACAAGGGGCCTTTCTCTTTGTGCTGAAGTTCCATTTTGGCACAGACAAGAACAGGCAAGCAAGCGGCTCTTTAGCAAAAAGCTGTCTTTAAGACCAGCAGCAGTAACTTGGCTGCCACAGGAACAGAAGAACTATACAGATGCTGTTCAAACTGTCACTGAAGGCAGGCCCAAGATGTAATGGTGCTGCAGTGTGCCGTCAACAGCACTTCTACCTGATATATCTGTTGCATTCAGTTATTACCCCAGATCACAAGGGGGAGGTCCTGCCCAAGGTGTGGTCTGTACCCCAGAACGGGGGCTTATGCAGGGTGTATTTTATTTATTGCGTACCACTTACTACCTGAATCTTTCTGGGAAGATAGGAAAACGCACCAGAATTTAAAGCCATGAAAGTGAACATATTTCCTTATCCTTAGGTCAATGCTTAACAGCCACTCCCTGGCATGAGAAGAGCAAGCTGTGATGCTGCTCCAGCTATGAAGCAGTGCATGTTTTATGGTGCAGTAAGACAAGAAATATTATGCCAATAAAATTTTTTATTATATTGGGTCTTAAGACTGCAACCAGTGTCATGAGACATTCAGAAGACAATTACAGTGGAGAAGTGAAGGGAACATCTTATGCGCTATAGTTTTAGCCTCCATGGCCTACTCAGCCACCCAGATTCTCCTTCATGCCACAGCATGAAGCTACAATGTTTGTGACCCCTGTATGTAAAACGACTGCTGTTGTCCTGTACCTTAGAAAAAGGCAGAAGGGGCTGCAGTGCAGAAACTGGTAATACAGTAATAATCTCAGCTTCCTGTTTGTCAGAACTCCTCCCAGAACGCACTGCTACCACTCTCCATAGCAGGCGAGGGGGTTTCTTTTTAAGAGTACTGCTGCTTGCCCTCCCTCTACGCTACTCAGAGATGCATTCCAGCAGAAAACCGGAGAGGGCAATAACACTCAAACAGCATACAATTTAATGTTTTTGAAATAAAGGAGGCATAGACTACAGCTCCCAGAATATGCAAGCCAACATGGCTGTGTGGGCTGGTGTGTGTGTGGAGGGGGAATGTAATTCCAAAATGTTAACTTTTAAAACTTCTGTGTAGTTAGTGAGGTCTTCTTGTTGGGTGAGCTAGATGAAATAGTTTTCCCCAAATTAACATTTAAAATGGCACAAGCCTGGGAGTAAGAAAAGGTCCTCTTATTGTGCAACTCCCAAACATTTCACATTGTGTATAATTGTAATAGATGGTAATTAACTCCCAGCTATAAAGCCATGCGCACGTGGCTTAAATGTGATATCCCTGTAACAGTAGCACAGCCTTAAGAGAAGACTGTATTAACTATGCAGAAGTGTGCATTTACTTCACAATGAATGGCTCCTGCAGGGAAGCTCTCAGGCAACAGATGCTGGTTTGTTACATAACCAGACACAGGCTTTCCTCCAAATTAAAAAGAAACTGCTTTCTGTTACAATCAGAAGGTGCCTCAATTGGTGTAAGCAGCTGTTCTTTTAACACACAGTTCCTGTATTAATAAAGGTGCATCGAGTAAACAGAAAACACTTTTCTGTCTTTCCTTATTCAAGTTAATTTCACAATAAAGGAACTAGCCCCACAAATTGTCTTCTTAGTCTCTGCAAAGTTTCTGAGAAGCCTACCGCCTGTGATGCCTACCTCACAGACTTGGGCAAAGTGAGCCTCAGGCTGATTGGGCAGCTCTGTACTCCACCAGATTCTCTGGACTGATCTTCTGACAGGAAGGGGTGAACTGCACCCGCAGGAGTGGCAATTCATGCTTTGAAAAGGTTGTAAACCTTTATACTATTTAGCATAACCCCCCCCCCACCATATTATAAAAACAAGTTCTGCTCACTTTGACTAGGGAGCGTTTTCAGGGCGGGCACTTTTTAGGCAACTCATGCAACCCCGATGGTCCCAGAGGCAGGAAATTAGCCCCTAAAGCCATTGCAGTTGCTTGCCCCTGCTACAGCTTTAATGAAATTAGCCTTCAAGGAATATGACGCATTTCTGCCAAAAGGTTTTAACTACATAAGAGGACATGGATGGGAGATAGGCCAGGAAATATTTTATTATCTGTTCTAACCATCTGTAAAAAAGAATAAAAGTTTAAAAGATAAAGGAGAGGGGGACAAACTGCAGCACGCTTCACAGACCATTTTTTAAACTTTTGAACATTTACTGGTCACCTAGGGTAGTTGCAGGGGATGGAAATTTCACTTCCAGCCCCACCAAAGGTAACCGCCCCATGTGTGAACAAAGATGTAGTTTTACATAGGGTAGGAGTGGGCAAATCTGGTAAATGGTAGATGTCACCTCTCTTCCCTGCCAGTAGTTCTCAGTACCTCCAAACCATCTGTAAACCTGACCTGGGAAATCAGTTCTTATTTCCATTTCAGTCCCCCCCCCCGAGATGCAGGGGTTAAATTAAGTAATCCATTACAACTGTTCGTGGAAGCCTCTGATTGTTCGCTGCATTTTTTTAAAAAAAGTTTTGAGGGTTCTGTGAACTTTCAGTGGGATCAATAGGGGCTAAAGGAGCACAAAAAGGGGATCGGGGACACATGGAGCCTGTGGATTGTATTTTCCTTGCTCCAAACAGAGAGTATTATGACCTAAACTATTTCAGTGGCCTGCATGCCTGCTGAGCAAGAATATCAGCATCCAGCTTCTCTGTGCATTCTCAGTTACACTGTGTTTGACCAGTCATTGCAAGATGTAACATTATACAGTTCAACACAGCACACTTTTACTCAAAACTACTCCTGCCATGGAAAGGAATGGAGGAGGAGAAAAAAGTCCTCTTTCACTAGTGCATGCTGATCTCCTTCCACTCCTCACACTTTTTTTTTTAATGAGACAAATTCATCTGAAAGGGTAGGAGTTCTCTTCTCACTCACATACCTAGATGATCATTTGTCTTTTTGTCCAGGATGCTTTAAGAAACAAGCAGCATGAAAATCAACCTGGAGTGTGCTAATCCCAGCTCAAGAGGCAGCCACTGGGATCAGGGTGGGAGGTAATCTGTTGACAACAGAAGGATTCACAATATTATGTGAAGAAAAAAAATGATTTGCAACTGTATAGCAGGCTACTATGAACTGTTCTATGAAGGTTCTGCTGCATACAGTACTGGAGGCCAGGCATGCACGAATGTAAGAAATCACAATGGCAAAATACCAGGCTCAGTCATTGGCATCTCACATTAAAGGACCTCAGATAAAGAGGGCTGGGAAATATCTTCTTATCTGAGAACCCGCAAAGCTACTGCCATTCAACGTAGCTGCACCATAACAGCTAAAGCAGGGTGGTCTCTGAGCTCTTCCAGATACTTTTCAGCCCATAATTCTCAGCACTGCTAATGGTAGTATTAAGGGAGTTGCAGTCCAAAAAATCTGGAGGATCACAGTGTGTACTCCTGAACTAGAATAATGATTTTACTTGTTCCAAGAAAGTTTCACATAATTTTATCAAACTTGGACTGGGCTAAGTCCTTCAGTACTCTCCTTGCTGGAAAAGGAGTCACTGCAATATATTTTACAAGAGTATTGCAAGGAAAAGTAGGATACTGATGAGAAGAACTCTGTACATTGAAGTGATAGCCAACAATTGTTTCAAGAACAAGGTAATTATTTCTGCTTAGTTACAAAGGAAGATAGATTTATTCCAGTCATCATAATCTCAAAAAAGTATCTGTGTCAGAACCAGGGATAGCATTTATTTTAATTTATATCAACTTGCATTTTATGCTGTTAGAACAGTGTAGCTGTTTTGTTAAAAATATAAAAGAAAATGCTGGTTTTTCTATAGTTCAGTTGCATGTCATTCCTCTGTTTTAGTTTCAAAATGTAGTTTCAAAATGCCTTTTTCTACAACTGCATGGATTTTTTTTATTATTATAATGTCTTCAATGGAAGAACAAACCCACTCACAGAAAGTGTAACTGTCCTAAAAATTCAGCTAAAAAAATCCTTTACAATATCAAATGCTATTTATTGCCATGTATTTTACTACTTCTGTTTAGAACATAGCAGCGGAGAGAGGATGTGCTGCTCACACCTTTGCCAAAAGTTTTTTTGGTCCCTATCACAGCTTTAGGAACAGAAGATTTCATCCAGAGCTCAGCTTGTCTTGGAGTGTCTGTAGCCCCAGCCGCATTTGTTCCTCTGTCCCCTGCAGCATCTTCACTTCTATGGTGTGAAAGAGGTACAGTACAGCTGAGATGAGCAAGACCAACACAGCCAGCAGGCTAAGCAGAGAGAAAGAGAACTTGGGGAAGGGCTGCTGTAGGGTTCCACCAAAGATGGAAGTGACACCAATGGCTCCTTGCATGAACAGCAGCAACACAGCCAGGACAGCCATGCGACCGCAGGAATACTGCTGGCGTTCTGCTGAATGGAGACCCACTCGTACCTCCATTCGCGCTTCGTTCAAGACGTCCACCAGTGCTGGCTCTAAACAAAATAAGAAGAGCAAGAGAAGAAGTTGGAACTCAACCACAATGTGTACTGAAGTCAGCCAACAGCTAATCATACCCATTTGGAAGCACAGATGTGAATACCTAGACTCAAATGTTGGTGTCAGGAACTTAAAGAGGCAGGTTATTTTATTCAAAGAGAGTTTAAGCAGGAAAGAGTCATGGAACTGGCACTTTCCACTCTCAAGGGGTGGAGGTGAACAACTGTGGAAGGCTAGGGGATTGCATTAGGCCCTAGGAGGCCTTGAAGAGCTTCATTCCCCCCATTGCACCTCTTCCAACCAAAATCCATCCATCCATACATACATACATAGCAACCCCCGAATCCCCACAGGGGACATGGGCACATTCTCATCCCATTTTGAGGCCCTCCTGGGCCATTTTAGCTCCAGAAGTGTTTTTCAACAACAGGAAATGAGCAGAAGCCACTTTCTGTTTTAAAAAAAGGCCTCTCATGGCCATAAATTGGCCGAAGGGGGACCCAAAACATGTTGAAAATAGCTCCCAAAACCCCTAGAGGGCATTTTGGGCGAACATTTTTTTTAAAAAAAATTTAACCCTTAGGGGGGGCCTAGTGGGCCTCCCAAATGTGGTGGAACTGCCCTCCACAACCACTAGAGGTAATTTTAGGGCATTCTGGAGCAAAAAATATTTTCTGGGGAAAAAATGGCAATTTTTTTTGATCCCTGGAGGGCTGCATGTAGCCCATAGGGCACATTTTGCCCACTCTGCTCTAAGGAAAGAAGGAAATAGGCCCTGAAGTAGTGTGTTGAATGGATAAAAAACACCCTACAGGCACTCAAGCCAGGTACCAATGCCCAATTCCTCTTGTACCAAATCACTGAAACTTGGGCACTCACCAACTGCAGGATGGTTTAGTTCTTCATCTGATTGTTTTTTAGCCACAGACAGAGTGACCATGACAGCTTCATGGTCAGAGTAAGGAATGTCCTTGTTGGGAGCTGTCCCAGTAGTCGTTTCATGGCTGTTGCATCTTACTTCATACTGAGACAAACCCTACAAGAAGGCAGGCAGGATAGAAAATTGCTCCTTGGTTGATGGTTTGTGAAAACAAAGAGAACTGCTTAGAGAATTCTTACATTTAGATGGTGAACTGTATGTGAAAAATGTGGGAGGGCAAAAGTGGAGTCCATTGTCAATGAATACATCCAGACACATGGGACATTGTTTGGGAGATAAATGTATAAAGAAGCCACCAACAAGAACAGAATGTTTTATCTCTCCGTTCTAAGCTGAGGATACTGAGCCAGGAGGACTTGTTCGGTGTTTAGAGCCTTTATTGTTCCCCTGTTTCCTTGACTGTGCATACTACTTAGTCCAGTCTATTTTATCAATGGCTAGAACTTGCACATACCTTATAAAGAATGTAGTCAATACGAATTCCCTGGGGATAACAATGTAGTTCCTTCTTGCTTGTGAAACAGTTGGCTGGCACCAGAGTAGAGCCATCTTCACAACCCTGACAGCAAAAGCAGAGATTCATTTCTTTTTATCTTTAACACAAATTCAGAGCACAGACAGCAGGCTGTCATGTGAAAGAAGCCTGCACCTGGGCTTGGCTGAGACTACAGGGATTGTAGTTTTTAAGCTTGTAAAGGAAGAAAGACACGTGGACAAAACAAGTCACATCAGATGTATTAAGGATGCCAAGCTCCTGAATGAATAAAACTAAGGTCACAGTTTCTAGGTCCCAAAAGTAACTTTTTCACAGGGAAGTATTCAGGTACTCATTAATTTTTATCAGAGAGGGACAGCAAGAACCAGCATCCCCTTCCCTATCTCACTCATGTCATAAGATGACACTTAGGTACTCACCGCAACCTTCTCTGCAGCGATGAAAGAGTCCTGCAGCCCAGCCCAACCTCGCAACAGCCGAACACCAACATCTTCTGGGTGCATATTGAGATCTCCACCAAGCAGCACCACATCAGCTCCTTTGGAAGTATGCCTGGGAAAACAGGACAGTGTCACAGAAAAAGGAGGGAACAAATAGCCCCCTTGCTAGGATGTTTTCTTCTGGAAGCAATATACATTGTGTTAGACAGGAATTCTTCCACTCCCAAGGAGAAGCAGGCAGTAGACGAACTGAGCTTCCTCCAACCCGGAATTCTTGGCCACTGCCTATGAATGATCTAGCTAAGATGGAAAATTATGAGGGACATAGTGCATTTCCACTACAACACAAATCTGCAAAGGTTTTTTTTTAAGTCCCCTACCATTACTTACTTGGCCTAAATACCCAAAGGTACCAGATCCCATTTGATCTTGGAAGCTAAGCTGGGTCAGGTCTGAATGGGACATTACCAACAAATGCCAGATGCTGAGGGCTATATTTTGGGAGAAGGAAGTGGCAAACCACCTCTGCATATTCCTTGTCTTAGAAAACCCTATGAAATTCATGGCATCATCATAAGTCAACAGGCCACCTGAAGGCACATAAATACATGTTGTTACTTACTGTATAAACTGGCCAAGTTCCCACGCCTGAACTACTCGATGGGGCAGGTACGCATCCTTCTCCCGACAGTACTCTGCATGAAGCTGGGTTTGAAGCAGAGGACACATGAAATTTGCACCTATAGATTTTAGGTGGAACCACAAGACAAGAGCCTCTGGGCCCATTTTAGTCATTTTTTGTAACTGCTTTGGAGCCTTGTCTTCAAGTTCAAACCAGGGTAATAAGATAAAAAGAGACAATGGCTCTTAAGTATCTCAAGACAAAAAAAGAGAAACAATACAAGACATATTTAGCAAGTGATGGGGTTCACTATTTGAGAGTATCGAAGACTGTCAACAATGACAGTGATCTGCTTCAGGCCCAACACTAAACTATAGCTCTACCCAGGCACCCAGACCCACCCAGGAGTGAGTACCCAGGTAAATCTGTGATATCCTCCTCAAAGTCATGCTGAGGGAAGAGAAGGGAGCCTACCTGATAACCCCTTCACAGTATACAAGTATGACACTATGATTCCACTTTAACTGCCATGGTAACATCCACAGGGATCTTGGGATTAGCAGTTTAGGGAGGGGAATTTAGAATTCGCAGCCAGAGTGCTCCATTGCCTTACCAAACAACAAACCATAGGATTCCATAGGATGCAGCCGCAATGGTTAAAGTGGAATCACAGAGATGTAACTGTATAGAGCAGAAGGGCTGTTATGTTTATTTATGGACTGTTAAACCATTATTTAGCAGTATGCCTGGTATTCATAGTTGAAATAACCTAGAGTAGTTCTTCATGTAGCCAGGGGGGTTTATCTCAACCAACATATCCTGAATTGATAATAGCTTCTGACTTCCCGCCCCCAAAAAAGAATACTTCCATATGTAGCTTTTAAGTTGAGGTAAACCAGGTATGGCCAAACTTCCTATTTATGATCAAAACAAGTTATCATTCAAGCTATCTACTCTACTAGTTTGCCTAACACTTTCATATTGCAGGTTGTCTGTTCCTTCATGAAGCTAAAGATTACTTAGTTGCTTATAAATCTCTGGGACTGAATTCAGAGTCTCTGGAGGCTGTTACGTGAGACACTGGCCCAAGTGGTTACTGCCTAGCCTATTCAGCTATCCAGTGTGGCCTGCACTTACGGTAACAATCAAAGGCAGACTGATACATCCATAGCAGTGTGGATGAAAACAAACAGTAGCCACTAATGACACCTAGATTAGTAAGGGAGGGGAAACAAGAGAGAAAAGCAAAAAAGATTTGCTTTTGTTGTTGTTCAAATACTTTTTTTTTTTTTTGAGCAGGCATCAACAAACTACATAAAAAGCCTTGGCCTGCTAACATGCACCCTCTGCTGGCAAGCAGTTAGCAAAAACAACCGACTACAATGTGCCTTCCAACAGGAAAATGAAAGCAATCAATAATCACTGGATACATTTAGCCATTTCAAAAGGAACTTCTGCCCTCCATTTAACATAATACTCTCCACATCTAGACACTCCACCATGCTGTATAATTTTTAGATATCACTGTATCATTCTGAGCACCTAATCTGGGGACTGGAAAACTCATGCACGTTTAAATCCAAAGGAATAAATAGACTTACATGTGTCACATAGATGTTGAAAACAATTCCCTGGATCTTTACCACCACAAGCCCCACAGACTTGCCACCGAACCAGTCTCCATGTTGGAACTGTCGACAGGAGAGGGAGGAGCATATAAGACACTGAAGTATATCTAGTCACAAAGCATCACCACAAAATGGTCCTCCAGGTTTTCTTCCTCAAGTAAGGCATTGCTTACCATGTAGGGGTAGCCATTCACAGAGTATTGGTACAGGAAAGTGTCCAGGATTTGGTATTTGGAGAAGACACAGAGCCCACTGCCAATTACTCCACTAGGAAATAGAAAGACACCACAGTCATCACCTAGATTTGGGGCACTACCAGTATCATCACTAAAACCCTTGCCATCTCACCATTCAGCTTCTACCCACCATTGGAAAACACAGCTGAACTTTCTGAATTATATTCCAGTGTCCAACACCTGTGGGCAAGTGTTCACGGAACAAAACTAACATTCAGTGTCCTTTGGAATGACTCTTGGGACTAAGACAGGAGTATAAACCACTAGAGATTAAGGACTAGAACGAACTCCTGCCAAACCAATTATCTGTGTAACAGCACAGTGGAGTCAAGGACTATGTGTCCATCAAATATTAATGTAGGAATAGTTCACAACAGCCATTGCCATTATGGTGCCCTCCAGATGTATGCCAATATTTCACACTGGCTATTTAGTTATGCAAGCATAACTAAGTAATACCTCCTGGTCCACCACCCACTCTGCATTAGGCAGAGGAATCTGTTCAGCTGATGATTGGGGTGAAAGGAGAATGACATTTCCACCTCCCTTCTACAGTGAGTGAGGCTGCAACAAGGACTTGTGACAAGCACCCTGCTGCTGATTGTTGTAGCCTCACTTGCTGCTGGGCAGGAGGTAGAAATGTTGTCACCCTCCTTGCATCCTTAATGGACCTCCTTTGCCAGATCTGGCTGTTGGTTCTTAAGGTGGCCTGTGGTGGCATTTACAGAGTTTTACAGTAAAAATGATTAATCTTACTGAACACAGAGTGGTTATGCATCCATAATTCTAGTTACAAATCCATAACTGCAATACTGAATGCCAGACACTGATTGATCTCACAGTTGAAAGGTAGGACCAAGGGTCATCTAGTCCAACTACCTACCAGCATAGTAATCAACAGCTAATGTATTCTCAACACATAGCCACCAAAATTTCTGGTTTAAAGCCTCAAACAAAGCAGAGTCCACCATGTTCCAAGCACTGGCCTTTTTGCCCCATCACATTACAGTATTTAGCTTGTGATCTAATATGACCTCTAGGTCTTATTCATGTGTACTGCTGTCAAGTCGGCTGTCACCTATGCTGTATTTGTATATCTGATCTTTTTCTGCCTAAACATGGCACTTCCCATGCATTCCGTTAAAATTCATTTTATCAGCTTTGGCCCATTTCTCCAACCTGTTGACATTATCTTAGCAGATCCGAAAATATAAGATATAACTTAATTATCCCTCCTGTTATATGTGTAGAAAAGCTGGGGGCTTATCAGTGGATATAGAATAGGGCTAGGGCTAGAACTGGAAGTGGAAACTCAGATATTTTTCTAAATTTGATGCAAGCACTCTGATACATCTGCTGACAAGAGATATCTATTGCCTCAGGAACTTGCTGAACTTTCATATACATTTGCCTCATGGCTGGAGTCAATTAGCATAAAAGCTTCCAGTATATAAGGATGTATTCCTTTAAAACATATTTTCACGTTGCTCAACCTGGAAAGTAAAAATTATGAAGCAAGTGGCTTGAAAGCAATCAGTGAAGGCACAAACTTTACAAAAAGCCTTCTGATCAGCCAAAGGCTTAACACTTTGCAAGGCTCAGCTGTCCTCTACCCCAACTTGTCTGTTTATAAATTCTGAAAAAACAGAATTGACAGGGGATTCCCACCAGCCCCCTTTGACTTCATAAAGTGGTAATCAGAATGGTATTCATCCATTGTCACCGAGAGGTCACAAGCCCACTGCACTTAAGACACCATCTAAGCTCCTTTTTTTTTACCTTTTGAAGTAGTGAGAAGATGGATAGCGTGTACACAGTTTCTTCTTCAGCTCCCAATAATCTTTCTCACTCCACACCTAGAAAAAAAAAAGAGGCTGTGATCATAATGACTGATAACAAAAGGACAGGAGTAACCAGTTGATCTGAAGGTAAACCTTGGACCCTAGTTTCAGCTAACCCTCCTTCTTAATAACACTATCTTACTGAACTTTTTCTACAGCACTCTTCAATGTGCACAGTGCTCCAAGACTGAATAACAGCTCCCTGAAGCAGACCACTGCTCTACACTGGGCTAGAGATTTGCCCGTAGCCATTCAAGAGATCAATGGCTGAACAAGGATTTGGACTCCCAGTTTCAAGTCTAACAAAACCCGTTGTAGCTGCCTAAGTCCTCCTCACCTCCTGCAAAAGTGCCAAGTCAAATCCTTCCCGGTTGAGGACATCACCAATCAGTTCAACACGCTCCTGCCGTAATTTACTCAAGTAGCGAATAGCCCTGGAAAGGATAGAAAGAAAGGGAATGGAGTGAAACTGAGGTCTCCCAAGAGCATCACTGCCTACTGTAATTCTGACTTTTAATTCTCTAAAGATGGTAAAGAAACGGCATCAGACCAAAGGCCAAACTGAGCATGAATGGGAGACTTCCTCTCAGTGCAAGGAGCACCTTCCAAGGAGTACTGCTAGTCATGCCACAACTGAGCCTGGAAAAGTTACTTTTGGGAGTACAACACCTAGAATATCACAGCCAGCATGGCCAGTGCGGTGAGGTGAAATCCAAACAGTAACATTTCCAAGCTTTGGGCTGCAGTGTAGAGGGTTAAAGTTCTCATCTGCTTTAATGTCATGACTAGTTATCATCCCCAGCAGCTACTTCCATTTAAACATGCAAACACAGACATATGGCAAATCCAAATTTATATGTAACATCAGGTACAGTCTAGCTGGGAGGCACACCAAACAAGTAGAGGCTATCTCTGTGAACACGGCAAAGGGTTGGTTGCCTGAAGGCAAAACTTCCAAACATGGTACTACAAGAGACAAAAATATTTGACCCACTTCACGGAATCTCTGGAAGAGGCTCTGAATAGTCAAAACCTGCCCCCCGCAAATACAAATGTATACTCTGACAGAGATTATAGAGGACACAAATTTGTATTCCATCACGGGTTCTCTCAATCTATATTTTTCCCTGCTCACTGCTGAGGACATTTACAGTGGTCCTTAACTTTTACGAGGCTTAAAAACTCAGGATCCCTGCGAAACTGGAAAAACCGCAAACTTCTGCAGGCCCTCCGCAAATGACCATGCTGTAGACTCTGCTGCTGGAAAAATCTCCTTCAGTGTTGTCATTCTGCTTAAAGAGAAGGGAGAGAAGGACAACAACACTGAAGACGACTTTTGCAGCAGCCCCTGTTGGCATCACAATGCCTCCGCCTCGCTCTGAGACTGCCTTTCCCAAATTGATATCACCTCCACTGGTTTCCAAGGCTTCCCTTAGAAAAGGCCTTCCATCTTTCCTGAGACAGGAGGTCAGGTCAGTGGCAGCTTGTTCTCTTAGCCCTCCTCCTCCTCCTCTCCATCTTCTATCCCACCAAAAGTGAATATGTTACATAAGAAGTCCCTTTTTGGACAGTTATTTAGCAGAGTTATTTGACATCCATGTGCACATGTCCCTTTTAGGCTGTGCTTCATGATCCCTGCTTCCAAGAAGCAGAGTTATTGGCTTCCATGTGTGCCCTTTTTTGGACAGTGCTTCCTGATCCCTGTCTCAAAGGCCTCTGCCTAAACCGCAAACCCCAGGATTCCATACGATGTTGAAAGTGGGATAATAGCACTATAACAGTCTAGTGCTGAAATGGCCATTGACTTCCATCACACAAATCCCCTTCCTCCAGGGAGCAGACCACAGAGAGGCAGGTGCCAGGTGCCAGCAAAAATCTCCTTCAGTTTTGTGGGGGAGGAGATGGCTTGGGGAGGGGGGAAGGTTTGGAAACCCATCAGAGTGGGGGAACAGCAGCAACAGAAGGAGAAAGAGGGAGGAATGCAGAGCCTACAACCCCTAGGAGCTGCTCCCTGTCATTACAGTACAGTATTATCACTACCTACAATACACCTAATAACTACATTACTAATGAAGCAAAAGCTTCAAACTGGCAAATAATCAAATTTGCAAAAGTTAAATCCGTGAAAGTTGAGAGCCAACTGTAGACAGATCTGAAACCAGGAAGGGGCCTGCTGTGGAGCATTTGGGCCAGACTGGAATCTCCTCTCCAGGATCACACTCAAGCGAACACAGTTCTACTAGTTTGCTGTACACAGCAAGGATTGCCTGGTGCCCATGATGCTTCCAAGAAGCACTGCCTGTACATGCCTGTACAATTCCCCCAACTTTAAAACAGAGTGTTTGGTTCTCTCCCTGACATCCAGAAATAAGGCACTAAGTGCTGAAGCCTGAGGCCTGGCAGGATATCACATGCAGCAGAATAAGTCAGCACTGGAACTGGAAAAAAGAATGGCTGTCATTTGCAGGAAGAGGACAAGGGGAAATTAGGCTTGTCCTGCAGAAAAAAAAGAACTACCTCTCTTTCACAATATGTCCAAATTCAGCCCGAATCGTTCTTTCTTGTTTTGTGCATATCAGAAAGAGGAAGTAGGAATCAGAAGCTGTGTCTTCTCACATCAGCTGACTCATCTCTTCCCTCTCATTCGCCTCCCCAACATATTGACTTGTCCTTGCATATAACACAGAAATTATGTTAGCCTACATAAGGCAGGCAGGAAAGGGGAGGCAGGGCAGGGCAGAGCAGAGCATGGTGCTTTGTTGCACTTGATCTCACACTAAAAGTGGAAAGCAGGGTCTGGGAGAATATAGAAAGGTCCAAGAGCTAACTATGCTTTATGGACAAGTCATTCTTTTAGCATCATAGAGTCCTGCAGGAATCCCAAAACGAACCTGAACCAGCACTAATTTAATACACATTCAAGTTGATTATCCCAAATGCAACAGAAGGTCTTACCCCACTGTTGAGTTTGTTTTTATAGACTAACACGGCTACCTGTGTTTTTGTGGATCAACATGGCTACCTTTTTAATAATGAGCTTAGCAGAATAATTACATTTCCCTCAAAAGATCAGAAAGTTGTATTTGAAGACTCTTTCAATGTGTATTACTGTAGCATGCTACTAAACAATACCTACAGTACTGTGATTGGTGCCATAGTGTGCATTCAACCAGCGCCCTCAGTGGCCCAGGCCAAAACTGAACAAGAGAGATCTGACCGTTCAACAGCACTATAAATAACACTACAAGGTTCCCATATTGTAAAGAAATTGCAGTCTTACAGCCCTGCTGGGATATGAAATATTTCAAGAGAGTGAGATATAAAGAGGAATGAAATACTTGCTTAAGTATTTCTGAACCAGAAACAAAAATCCACCAGTTTCAATAATGTCTTCGTAATAAACCATCACTGGACTTCTTAAGAAAATACTATCCCCTCCCTGTGCTACATATTACATGCAGCTCACAGCACACCTCACAGGCCTCAAAATTAAAGCAAAAGGTTACATTCACCAGCAATTGAGATCAAAGATACGCAGCTGCTGCAGAGATGCCTTCTCCATCACCGCCGAGATGGGTTCAAATAGAAGCTCCACTGGACTCAAAACATGGACGAGTTCTCTCTGTCTCTCCAACAAACAGGAAGGTGTCTGACTTTGCCTTTCTCCCTCTGCCAAGAGAACAGGGATTATGACTGCTGTACTGTAAGTAAGACCTGTGCGCTGGCAGTTGTGAGCAAGGAAGGATGAAGGAGGTGGGGCAGTTAGTGGCACTGATTTAACCAACAGTGTGTGCTCTTATGTACAAGGATAGTAGATAACTTCTCTCAGCTTAAATCCCATGTGGCAGCATATGGAAATCCTTGATAGCAGGAAGAGGTGCAAGGATGACCTGCAGCTTAGCAGGGTTACGTGGCATTAAAGCAACATCCGCAGGTCAAACGAGGTGTGTCTTTTGCACTGTTCCTTACCAGCAGCAAGTGCCTTTCTCAGCAGTGATGAAGCTTTTGCTATCATTGTCACCTTAACAATAAGCATAAAGAGACATCCTGAAAAGATCACCCTCCCAAAAAAACTTGGATGGTTAAGGCTAACTTGTAGTTATTTTCCCAAGGTACAGTATGTTCTTTTTTAAAAAAAATTCCAGTGGTTCCATACACACACTCACTTAACTCCCGTTTAATTTTGAGACTCAAGTGTGGTGCAGTGTTGGCCTGGGACTTGGGGAGAGATAACATGCCCAAGGTCATCCAGTGAGTTTCTATGGCTGAACAAGGAAAGAAACCCTGATCTCCAGGGTCACAGCCCAAAGCTCAGACCACTATACTACACTGGCTCTTAACATATCAGTGTTGATCCTAATTAGTAGCACAGAGATGTCGTATGGGAAGCATGGAAATTAAACATATTTCAGATTAATTAGAAACACTCTCAACATTCAGTTTCATATTTGTTCTGCTTAATTTAATTTCTTTAAATTTCAATTATAAATTACTTCATATACACAAATTAATAAAAATACAGTTATAAAAGAAACATGTCACCTGTCATCCAACTTGCTCTGAATAACTGAAGGCTCTTTAAATTAAGTCTAGAGACCTATAATTTTAAGCATGTTCTCTAGGAAACAAGTCCAATGAACTCACTGTTAAGTCTTTGTCACAGACATGTATGAAGGTTCACTAGATGAAAGTCTTTAAACATCAGTCATATGATGAAAAGGCATTTGACTGAAAATCATTAGGACAGGAGTTCTGATTAATGGCCTTAAACCTGCTAAAGTGAATCATGAGTAAGGTTACAATCATTTGTGCACATACTTCAGTATAAGCCACATGAAACACTTTCATGTATACTAGGCAGCAATCAAATGCAATGCTTATTTGGGGTAGTATCTCATTTAACTGAAGAAGATTTACTTCTAAGTAAGTATTTCTAGAACTGGACTTCACCTCCTATTGAAAGAAATGAGAGTTAAGTTACCCATGATTAACTTATTCCACTGATTGGAATAAAGCTAATACCACAGACCTATACAGGTATGCCTCAGTTAACGAACTAGATGTGTTCCTGGGCATTATTTCTTTAACACACTCTAGTACTTTAACAAAAAAGTACTAGAGGTAGAAATAACATGCAAAGAAAAACAGCTCAATATGTTTCAGCAAACTTTTTATTTGAAGCTAATGATAACGCACATGAAATGACACAACTCAAGCAAGTCTTGCAAAAGAAAAGAAAAACATCCTGAACCTTCTAGAGATCACTTGAAAGCTTCTTCCAAAATGCATCTAAGGATGACTTTTTCTTTCACCAGCCTTCATTTTCGTTATGATTTCCATTTTAGTGGCCAAACTTACAGGTCTATGTCTCGTTTTTTTAACATGCTGGGCACAGCTGGTGAAGTAGATTTATCTGTCCTTCCCCCTTCTCTGTTTCGCTGGTCAAGCATGCTCAGCAAGGGACTCCAGAGCTACCCGTCGTTTACCTTGCCTGTTGTAGGCAGACACACACGGCTACAGTTATACCAGCTGAAACGGAATCCCATTCTTTCCCAGCTCAAGCTTGATTGCATTGTCTACTGCAGTAGACACGGTGCTGTAATCTAATACTGAAAATCTGAGTTTCTCCACCCTCCTTCAGCATCTTCCTAAAGTCAATGCTGCTCAAACAACTTCCAGCTAGACTGAGAATGAGGAAGAAAGGGGCTGCTGGGCTGTAAAAAGAAGATTCTTTGTCAGAGGCTTTGTTAACTGACGGATTCCTCTACCTGCACCCTACACAAGACACTGATGCAAGACTAACAATGGATAATTTAGAAGTAAGTTAGGAACTAAATTCAATGAGATTTACTTCCAGGTATTAACGTACATGATTGCCCTCTGTCACACTCAAACTAACTTTAGCTATATTGCATCACACGATAGGGTATTGATACACATGTGCGATAAGAAATGATGACCTAATTGCAGTTACTCCAACTAAGGTCCAGGGATATCAAATGTGAAAGCTCATGCTCACTTTAAAACCATCTTCATCAAAAAAAAAAAAGCCCACAAAAGTAAATATTCAAAAACATTAATTCCAATTTCCTTCTGCAGAAGAATCCAGAATACATCTAAAGAGCGGTTAAAAAAAATAAAAATAATAATTAAACAAAATTGAATTTATAATAAACCTTTGCTCAAATCACACTGATTAAAGTACGACACCTTCAAATCAATTTACTGCGCTGTAGTCCCATTCCCATTTAGCTTTTTAAGGACCTGTCAGCTACGATTAAATGGGTTCGGTATTATGCCTCATGGGAAAGGACGGTAATTAAGCTCGTCTTCCGGGCTTCGATCCCAATCGATTTGGAAAGACTTGCAGGCATGCCAAGATGCCACTTTGCACAGATATCGATCCGCTGTTTCAAACCACTGATTACTCGTACGGGAGAATTAAGAGAAAAGGGTGGATGCCGTCGGGCACACACGCTTCTTAGTCCATTTCCGCACGGCACGCTTATAGCGCGATGATTCCACTTTCAACCTCCTATGGAATCCTGGGGTTTGCAGTTCCGGGAGGGGCCAGTCGGCCCCTCCCGGAACTGCAAACCCCAGGATTCCATAGGAGGTTGAAAGTGGAATCATCGCGCTATAAACGTGCCGTGCAGAAATGCTAGAGGAGTACGCCAGTTAGGCTATTTCCACACTAGACTCTTTTAGCGCTATTATTCCACTTTCAACATCCTGTGGAATCCTGGGGTTTGCAGTTTAGGGAGGGGCCCTCCAGGATTCCATAGAATGTTGCAAGTGAAATAACTGCGCTATAACTGTCTAGTGCGGAAATGGTGTTAGTCCGCGGTAGCGAAAGAGTAGAGTCCTGTGACACCCCAAAGGCGAAGATATTTAGTACAGCAAACTCAGCCCAAGGCAAACTAGGCTGGTTGGAAGAAGAAGACGGAAGCCAGAGATTTTGCGGTGCTTACAAGGAAGTACTCCGGTGGCGTACCTGCGAGGGGACAACACACCCCAGGCCAAGCCAAGACCGGCCAGCCGAGTCTCACAGTTCACTCTCCTCCTTTCATGATTTCCACGGAAACTGCCTCACCCGGCAAAAGGCGCCCATCCGCCATAGTGGGCGAGCAGCGCCTAACCGCAAGGCTCGCGATGCATGTTGGGGTTTGTAGGCCGTCAACGAAACTGAAGTGCATTTCCTCCCCCCCATCCTCTGCGGGATGTGCCACTAGGTGTCGCTGTCAGCTAGAAAAACAAAGCCTCCAAGCTCGGCGAGAGGCGCCTCTCGTCAGACGCGCAGCGAACTACAAGTACGGAAGCCGTTTGTGTTAGGCAGTGACGTCCTATCTATGGACCACTCCGGAACACCCGCTTTTGAGAACCTTTTGCAAACAAACGTTGATGCTGCGGAAGCGGTGTTAAAGCATTTTTAAACTCCTTCTCGCAGACCTGAACAATCTTGTTCTAAAGTTTTGTAGGCGCCTTCCCTCTTCTCAGGCCATTTCTGCACTACACTGTTAGGAGCCCTGTTGTTCCGCTTTCAACATCCCATGGAATCCTGGGGTTTGTAGTTTAGGGAGGGGCATTTAGAATTCCCAGCTAGAGCGCTCTGTGGCCGCAGTAAACTACAAACCCCAGGATTCCACAGGATGTTGAAAGTGAAATAATAGCGCTGTAACAGTGTAGTGTGGAAAAGGCCTCACTAGTTAGTATCTTACTGAGGTTCTGTTTTTAGAGCTAAGTTAGAATTAAACTCACCATTCACCATTTTAATTTTTGTTACTAGGCTGGGGAAGACACTGCTTGTGGTTATACATATATATATATAATGTGTGTGTGTGTGTGTGTTTTACCAGGGCAATATTTTTCATACATAACATTCCATGCAATGACATTACAGTCATTGAAGGAGTGTGAAGGAAATGTGGTGCCTAATCAGTGTTTTCTGGAACAAGAATTTATATTTTTCAACTGTGAAGGATTGAAGAAATCTTTGCCAAAGATTTTTCTGCTATATTGAAGCACTAAAAAACAAGGCAAGATGAGTGGTAGTGGGGATTATGGTGGGGATAGTGATGATAATTAACTGTTAACTGAAAAATGCCCCCTCCTCCTTGGGAGTAACAGTGGTACCTACTCTTTCACAAGCAACATAGCAGATACTGCCTTCAGTAAAAATTACTTTGCCATAGGTGTGGTGAAACATATTCTTTAAATGTTGCTCTGAGTTAAGATCTATATAAGCCTCACCAGTCTTCCACTTTTTAGAAAGTGTTCCCTCTTCTCAAGGCCTTTTTTGATTCAGACCCACTAGGTGACCTTGGGCATCACACACTAAGCCTCAGAAAGCCCTGTCAAATTTTTACTTTTTTAAATTCAAAACAACTCTCTGTTGTGTTTTTCTTTTCATTAAAAAAACCAGGAAGCCATAATTGTGAAACTGTGCCAATTAAGTTGTAGAACAACCACCATTCACTTTCCAGATCAGGAAGCTGAGTGCACACTGCATCACTTCCAAAAGCATTTTTCTGTGCTGTGCCTGCAAACTAACACTTGCCTGGTTCTGTTTTTGTACATTTACTTTTTAAATTTCGGTATATTTACTATCTAAACTTTTCCTGAACCCTGTGCTCTTTCTAGGCGTTAATCCTCTTTGAGACTACATCCGAATTGCACTATCATGCTACTCCGTTAAAAAAAAAATTAAAAAATGTTGGAGAGCAATACACAGCAATATTCCTGGGAACTCTTGGAATCCTGGTCTCCTGCCAGCCCAATCACCTTAAATAGTTGGGAGTTTCCCTGTTGGAGATCTCTGAGGAATGCCTAAGGAAGGATCAATGAAACCACATCCGCTATACTCCCAATAGCACAAAGAGGTGGAATGAGACATTTGAACTCAAACTGGCTACTAACCCATAGTGAGATGGGGCGGGGGGTCATTACTCCAGTAATTTCAAATGGGAAAAGAAGCAATTTGAAATGAACCAACAGTGGTACAGAATGGTACAGCACTGGGAGAGCTATGACATTGTGTGATCAGTTCCAGGAAAAGATGGAACTAAAAGAGTGTGAATGCAGTATAACAGTGTCATGTCAAAAGCTGCTTAGTGATGACAAAAACAGTTGCTCTCAAGTTCTACAAGATGACTGCTCAGGAAGGCAATGTACTACATCATAATCACAGACACTTGCATTTTTACAAATTGAAAAAAAGTTACAGTACAGTATCTCACAGTAGCTGCCAGAATCTGAGTTTTTCTTTGATGACAACTTCAAGGATTGGAAGAAATCTAAAAAATCAGATCCAGATAAAAGTGCCAAATGGGCAAGAAGATGTACAGTTCTGACAAGAAACTCATATGGCAATCAATCATGCAACTAATAGTGTCCATAGTAAAGATCTGATGCTGTTCAGGGAAAATATTTACAACTCTGGCCTTGGGTGGGAGGGTGTTGTAAAAGGATAAAGGAATCAAACCATTTACATGTTATTGTTCTAGCAGTTACAAAAAACAAGAAAGAGGTACTATGATTTATGGAACTACTAAAGAGACACCTGTTGATAAGTTTAGCTCATTTTTATAAAAGATTTTCCTCAGACGGTGAAAGATCTGTCATTGTATATGCTTTTCCTCAGCTCTGTATCTTGCATGTTCTATTTTTGGAGACTAGTAATTAGAATGTAAACATGAGCTTAGTTTTCAAATCTGAATTCTGCAGAACCTACCTCTAAAGGAACCCTATTGTGGGAGGGAAAATGGGTCACTCAGAAGGGATGCACATTTGCCGCAATGTCTACTTTGAACCTGGACAAGAAAGAGAAGAGGAAATGTGATAGGACATCTGAGGAAGGGTCTATTGCAGCTTTCCAAGAGTAGACTTATGTGAGCACAGCTAAAATTGAATCAAGTCTGCAAGTATTCCATCGTTATTAAACATGAGAGGCTCCTCCATCAAGCTACAGCACAAACAGGGAAGGAAAACAGTGCCACCATCCGCTCTGTTGAAAAATAAGTTGCATTAGGCTTTGCCTATCCCATAGTTGACTCTAATGGAGGGAGAGATGCTAAGCAGGGCCATTCCCTTCGCTCAGTTAGGACCCTGCAAATTTTTGGCTCCTCTCTTTGTGCTGTTTCCATTCCAGCTGGTTATGATAAGGCCAATAACATCTGGCTGCATTAGAGCATCACTATCTGCTTTGCAGCTGGCAATTATGAAATCTATCTCATTAATAATTGTGCTTGAGTATTCTTTTCCTTTTCCCCACCCATCTTTTCTCCCTTTTTTTTTTTGGTTTGTAAAATTAAAGGCAGAGAATACCCTGTTTGAATCTGTAAAGTACTCTAGGAATATTTGTAGCTAAAGATGAGGGTGTAAATGATTAAATCTAATATATAAAAGCCAAAGTTGATGAGTATCTGTGTCAGGCAGCCAAAGACTTCATGTGATTGGCTGCCTGTGAAGATTCTATGAAATCCTGGGGTTGGCAGTTTAGGGAGGGACCTGTAAAATTCTCAGCTGGAGACCTCTTGGGCCTCAGACCAGTTGCTATGGAGATGAGGTCTAGCAGGAGGGAGGAGGAGGCCAGTGTATTCCCTCAGAAACTGAACCTCTGTATGCTGAATCTAAATACAGATTGGATTGGGGAATATGGGGAAGAGTTACAGGTATTGGACAAGGCAATTTGGGGAATTAGAGACACAGGATCTCAAATCATAGAAATGTAGAGTTGGAAGAGACCACACGGGCCATCCAGTCCAACCCCCTACCTTGCAGGAATACCCTCAAAGCACTTATACACAATCTGTGTATTTAAACTGCATCTAACTGCTAATGTAAGGTAAGGTAATTCCTAAGGTATTTCTAACAGGTATTACCTACGAGAAAATAAAATCCCAGGCAACGCTGGGTAAATATGCTAGTAAATAAATAAATAGCATGGTTTGACAGTTAGGAAGTCCTGTTAAAGCCAAAGAACTCTCAAAGACAAAGAAGATGCCTCTGGGACAGGCACCTTTTGATGCCCCATTATCTGATGACTCGGTCTTTTGAGACTTCCAAATTAAGGACAAGTTCCATCAATTTCTGCTCTTTAATAAGTTCTTCTTGCCTATGGAGGTTCACTTGGAACGACTTACATGTGCATGGCTTGAAAAGTTAGCTGAGGGGGGAAAAAGCACTAATCTGGCTAAGAGACTTTGCAGGTAGCATGTGCACAGTGGTCCCAAGTGAACCTCTGTAAGCTCTTTGTGCTCGCTACTGTTCAGTACATGGGTTCCGCTTTTGAACCAATTTTGTTTTCTGACAGTATTCTGGTCCCTAACCTGTCAGATAAGTAGGGTAAGCCTCTATTTGCCAAGGGTGTCCAATGCTTGGCTGGTGATGTTGGCTTTTAGGAGTCTTAAGAAAAAGAAGAGTGAAGTGTATCTGCAACAGGGACATTGCTGCAGTTTCTTTGATAAGCACATACATGTTAACACTGCACATTAACTGGGTAGTTTTGTTACCCTAAGAGGTGGGGCACACTGAGGTCCAACGGCCATGCCAGTATTTGGGAGAATTATAGCTCAAAGGAGGCCTGCAAAAGGAGGGTAACGGCAGGATCTTTTCGCTCATGTACAGTAGGCTCTTCACATTCGTGGGGGATACGTGCAGAGAACCCCTGCGAAAGTGAAAGAATCGCGAATAAGTCCCCCCCCAACACCCCTCCTTCCCTGCGCACATGCCCATGACAGCCATCGCCAGCAGCGGGCAGAAGATGGGAGAGGGAGGAAAAAATCTTTCCTCCCTTTTGCCCCCCCCCCGGGGCAATCACTCCCGGAGCTGCTGGCAGGAAGATGACAAGCAGGAGGAAAAGATCTTTTCTTCCCCCTTCACCATCTGCACCCCTGCTGCTGGGGCGATCCCACTGGAGCTGCAGGCAGGCAGATGGCGAGCCTGATTGCACTGGCGGTGGCTGAGGGCATGCAGAGATCAGGCGATTACTCACTCTGCATGCCCCTGCCGGCTGCTACCAGCTCGCCCGCATGGTTGGCAGCGGCGGGTGTGCAGAGAAAGGGCAATTGCCCACTCTGCACACCCCTGCCGGCTGCTGCCAGAACGCCTACATGGCGGCCATGCAGAGAACGGGCGATCTCCCACTCTGCATGTCTCTGCAGGCTGCTTCTGGAGCTCCTGCAGCAGCCGTGGCAGAGCGCATCTAGAGAAGAGGCGATGATCTTTCCCCTTCTCTGCTCCTGGGCAAAAGGCCAGGGAATGGGAAGGGGAGATGGGGGGAGGCAAGCCCACCCCGCGAATAATCAAATCCACAAAAGTGAAACCCATGAACGTGTAGGGAAAACTGTATACCAGTACTAAGCGTAGAGAGGACTTCAGTTAATGGTTAATACAGTATTTTATTTGAACTGGCAAACATATGAGAATCAGACACTCTTAAGAACCACACAAGGAAATGAGAAAGTGAGACAGAAGAGGTTGGAGAGAGAGAGAGATTGGGGTAAAAAGGGTTGACAAAGGTGTAATAGCTTTCCCACGGGACTGACAAAGGCGTTCAGAATGGGCTGATTGCTTTAACTCTAGCATGGCAAAACATTGATGGGACTCATGGCAGTCTCCTAATGTTCAGTCAGGTAAGGTGTATAGTGTTTTATAGGAAAGATCTCTGTAGGATAAGATCAAGGGATGGTCTCTGATTGCTTTATCTGGGCAGTTTGTCTTCCATTGTGTTTGAAAATGCAAAGAGCCTGAAGCGGTGAAGGGATTAGCACATCAGTGTAATGGTTTCCCACATAATCTTATCTGGATTTTACCACCATCATGACTCTGAATGTATCTCTGATCAGCATGGCCCCGATCATGTTCTCTGATCACTAGTAAGTCCAATTTATGAAAAGCACGTATCTCATAGGAGGGGTGGTAGGGTATGGTAACAGTTTTGCATAAGGGGACAGTGGGCATTGTGTTGGTGATGTCTGGCTCCAGCTGAACAGCAAATCCTTGGAGTGTTTCTGATGGTTTTATCAGGCCTTTCCATCTGACGTGGTTTACAAGATAATAAGTGGGTAAACTCTGTGATCTATGATGTTGTTGCTTTCACAGTCTAACAGATATCACTGACTGGAATTTTTGACCATTTAGGATTCAGATTCTATCCAAGAATCTATGAATCACTGACATATCAATTGATAATGTGGCACATTCCAAGTAGTACTTTTTGCAACTATGCTATTATGATCCTATCTAGAACATTTCATTCCAATGTTTTGTCTTTTCATTTGGAACTGCTTTTAGACCACCTATCATTGGTTGTTTTCTTTCCCCAGAGGCACTGAATTCTGTGTGTTATGTCTTGTTATCCTCTGCCTTCAAGTCATTTCTGATATGGCAACCCTATCATGAAGAGTTTTTTGGCAAGATTTGTTTGCGAGGGGTTGCTTTTGCATTCCTCTAAGGCTGGGAGAGTGTGACTTACTTAAGGTTGCCCAGTGGGTTTCCTTGACCAAGCAAGGATTTGAACCCTGTTCTCCACAGATCTAGTCCAATGCTCAAACCACTACATCACACTGGCTCTTTGTATGTCTCAAAATTTCATAATCTTTTCCCTCTCTTATCTTAAATTCTGCTGTACCTGAGAGATTTCCACATTTAAAACCCCAATGTTCTTTTTCTCTACCATAGTTATGTTTGGCATATTATTTTCTAATTGTTTATCAGCTATTTAAGATTTTTACATCACAATCTTCAATAAATTTTTGAAACTTCCATTCCTACCAGTTCTTTGTAGATGAGTAAATTGTAGTTTTTATATAGATTCTTCTGTCTCGTTGTAGCCACTTTATCATGATGTTTCTTATTTTAAGTCTACAGATTTTTGCTAAATGAATTAATCAGTTTGATCTTTTTCTTTACATAGATAACATTTGCCATCCTTACTTATTGTTTCAATATTCACTTTAATGCTATTGATCTGGAAGCTTTGTTTTTGAGCCATAAATAGAAGTCCTTCAGTTTCTTTTTTCAGTGTCCTGATCTGTAACCATTTCCTGATGTTTCCCTTCTCAACTTTTCCTTCTGTGCTCTTTACTGACCATTTAGTATGAAAAGGCATCCAGTAACAGAGACTAAGAGAAAGAAATTCGCAGCATAAACTTTCATAGACGGTAGGTAGCGTAAGCTTTCATTGACTTCGTGCATCTGATGAAGGAGGCCCGCTCTACAAAACAAACTGCTTTGAGTTAGTCTAAAGATCCCTTTGCATACTGATACAGACTGACACAGCTATGTCTTCAAATACTGGCCATGTGAGTTACTTATCTTGCCTGCTTCACAGTGATCTTTCATCAGTTTTGTTTCTATAGCAGAAGGGAGCAAAGGGCAGCCCACAGTCTGTGGTCACGGGGGTGCTGCGGGTTAATCTTTTTTTGGCAATGTTTTTCCAAAAAGCTTTTTTGCTCTAGAATGACCCCCAAAAGCATTCTAGGGGGTATGGAGAGCATTTCTGCCACGTTTGGGCCCCTGAAGCCTCACAGGAGTAAAAAACAATTTTTGCCAAAAATGTTCCAAAAATATTTTTGCCCCCAAATCCTTCAAAATGTTCACTGGCGATGTGGCACGTGGGGTGCATTTCCCTCACATATTGCACATCCCTTGGGACCATTTAGGCCCAGGACAGGCCTTTATTGAAACCCAAAGAATGATGAAAGTGCCCCTATACCCCGAGAGGTGTTTGGGGGCTATGTATATGATGTATCTAGGGGGATGGATGGATGGATGGATGGATGGATGGATGGACGGACGGACGGACAGGTAGAAAGATATTTTGCAAGAGCAGGACATTTTCTCTTTACTTTCTTTGATGTATTTGTTAAAAGATCTTTTTATTTAACAGTTTTTCTTCTATAAGAATCCCTGGCCTACTATGTGGTAGATACTGCTGATGAATATCACTTTGAGGATGTAAAGCATAGTTTATTATCATAAGTTTCTGGGTTTAAAAAAAATATCCTGGGTCAAAAAATCCCCAATAAAAGTAGTGGTAGTAGTAGTAGCAGCAGTATGTGTGCATGTATGCGCCTTCAAGTCATCTGTCAATTTATGGTGAACCCATGAATTTCATAAGGTTTTGTTAGGCAAAGGATACCCAGAGGTGGCTTTGCCAATTCCTTCCTCTGAAATACAGCCTACAGCACCTAGAGTATTCATTGGTGCTCTCCCCTCCAAGTACTAACCAGACCTGACCCTGCGTAGCTTCCAAGATTAGATGGGATCTGGAGCGTTTAGGAAATTTAGGGCCCTAGTTTTTTGTTCTTGTGTACCTTTCGGTCATTTCTGACTTAAGGCAACCCTAAAACGAACCTATCACGGGGCTGAGAGTGTGTGATGCACCCACGGTCTCCCATGCATTCCATGGCTGAGGGGGAGCTGAACCCTGGCTCCTAGTAGTGGTCACCTTTTCCCATCGCTGGTACTCAAGGCGACTTATTCAGGAGCAGTTCTTCATGTACTGGCCATGAAGTGGTTTCTTTTGTCAGGCTTCAAAGTGATCGTTTGGAAGATGTAAAGCGTGGTTTGCAGTCATGATTTTCCAACTTTTTAAATTTACTGCATCTAGATCTGCTCGGGTCTAACCAATATTTCTAGCACCATATCAAATAATTGGTATGGTCCAGGAGTTCATGACATTGATTATATTTTTCCTATTCAGTTTTGATTTTAAGATTTTGCATACTCTTTTTATATACACAATCCTAGTATTCTCTTTCACAGTCTTACGTTGGAGATCCTCGGTTTGCAATTTTTCCAAATGTTTGTAATTTCCATCCTGAATGAGTCTTCTAATGATATTTCCATCCCGGAGTTGACAGAGGAATTTTATTTTTAATTCTTGATCATGTAAAGCATTTATCAATTCCAAATTCCACTAAGATGTCTTGACTAAATATTCTTATAGTATTATAGAGTTTTAAATCATCCATATAGAATAGGTGTTATATTTTGCCAGCTTGTTTTGACTTTTTTTCTATGTCACTGATTTGTTTTCTGCAGAATATGAAAGTGGAATTTTTGCAACAGCAAAGAACAAAGGTGACAGTGAATCACTGTACTGAGTGGTTGTTCATTTATTTTAATAAGGTGCTCCATGATTTCACTACAGTCAAGAGGAATTTTCTGATGTTTTTGCTGATTTCCAAAATTTCAAGATACTTCTCAATTCATGTGTGTGGTGAAGAATCAAATGCTTTTAAAAAAATAGTTGATTCACAGTAATTTTTTTTGTCTTTTTCAGTTTGTCATAATTCTACCAGTTAATAGTTTATCTTTTGTACAATGGGACTGGATTGAGTTACCTGTTATTCTGTTCTATATTCTTCTGTATTCATCTTCTGTTATGAATAATTTACAGTATATGAAATTCTGTAATATGTTTTTTTAATTAATTTTATTGAATTTCACAAAATAAAAAAAAAAGGATTCTTTAAATTGTAATTTTACATGCATTGGTTCTGATCTTCCACTCTGGTCTGGTCTTCACTTCTCGCAAATCACTCTACTTGTTACATTAGAATCACAAGACAATGATTATCTCAACTGTTTGAGCATGCATTTCCCTCTACTACACACTCAAAATACTGCCATTTCATCTTGTCAGTTCCCAGCTTTCACTTCATTCTGCTTTCTCAAGTCGACATATTCCAATATGTTTTCTTTCCTCTGCTTATCTCTTATGAACTTCTACTATCCTCTCATATTTTCTTCCAACTCTCCATTACTTAACTAAAATCTTACTGTTATAAAAAAAAGTCTGTCAGTGTATATCTGGAAGTCTGAACTATTATTACTGTAACAGTCACTCAACTTCTTTCCCTGGATTCCATTATATTAAAATATCTTGTTTCCCACCTCTACTCTTAAATCCTATTCAACCCCCTTCTGCCCTTCAACAATATCATAGTGTTCATTTTCATAGAAATATATCGATATACCAATCATTTGTAAGCTTAATTGACATTGCCAAAGTACAATTCTAACACACATAATTCAAAACCCAGTGATTGACTCCAATTCCCATCCCCTCTCTCATCAAGGACTTTGCAGCCCGGAAATACATTCTGAAAGCTCTCCGTATTCTCATAGTCGCTTATACTCCAAGCTGCTCTGTCCCAGAGAGTGAGGGTATTTTACTTGAATAATTTCCCTCACAAACCCCCTCCCATCTTAATCTTTGCTGCCCGGCGTTTTCCTGAAGATTTACTGTATTCTCAAAGTCGCTTTAATTCCAGGTTGCTCCAACCGTAGGTGTGAGGGTATTTGCTTGAATAACTTCCATCGTAGACTTGCCCATCTCAATACTCCTTTCCTCCCATCTTGGACTTTGCTGCCTGAAGTTAATTCCTGAAGATTCTTTGTATTCTTATAGACGCTTAAATTCCAAGCTGCACAGTCCATGGGTATAAGGGTATTTGCTTAAATAACTTCCATCACAGACTTACCAATCTCATTACCCCTTTCAACCCTTTGACAATATCACAATATTTAACTTAATGGAAATATATCAATCACATACATATGCTTAATTGACATTGCTGAAATACATTCACTTGTCATATTTAGAACCCTGTGCCAAAATTCACCTTCTGTCCCCCCCCCCCCTTCTTGGACTTCGCTGCCCGGAGTTTGTTTTTGAAGATTCATTGTATTCGCATTGTCGCTTGAATTCCAGGCTGCTTCATCCATGGGAATGAGGATGTTTTGTTTAAATAACCTTCCAGCACA
This sequence comes from Cyclura pinguis, assembly GCA_030412105.1. Lineage (NCBI taxonomy): Eukaryota > Metazoa > Chordata > Lepidosauria > Squamata > Iguanidae > Cyclura > Cyclura pinguis. The sequence continues at coordinate 67,390,647 of CM059602.1, read as the reverse complement.
GTCTCAGTAGTCTCAACAATCACAATATCCGAATAGAAGTCAGGAAACAAGAGTCCCAAAACAGGAGTTAAAAAAAAGAAACATAAAAAAAGAAATCGCAGAACTCCGTAATTTTTACTCCCCAGGTATTCTTCAAAAGTCCAAAATCCATAGCAAAAGAACCAATAATCCGCTTGTCTCAGTTAAACCAGAATATTAAAATAACGAATCATAGAAAGTTCAGTGTCCAAATGAAGAGTATTAAATTTTATAAAGTCCAATTTTTTCCCTTAGGGCAATACCAACTGCTCATTTATTTGACATTTTAGACTGTAAGTCCATATTACAAGCCAAAAGTCTCTTACCAGTAATCAATCATCGTAAGAAAGCAGATACACCATCATAGCCTTTTCTTTAAATTCAGCTGCCCCTTTAAGATGAAAGCACAGCACTTCGCACTCACATTCCTGGGTCCCTCCATACTTCGCTCCTGCACAGCGTTGCAAGCCAGCTCTGTTATGATAATCCCCAAGTGAAGACCAGAACAAGTTATGTTATCTTATTCTTTTCTGCTTGAAACTTGATTTCTTAATTAAAAGTCGATGGCGGCGCTTGTGCCGCTCAAGCGATGATCCCGCTGGCTCCGTCATGGTCCTTCGACTCCCTGACGCTTCCCGCTCCCCCAGCCGGGTAGAGCCACGCGCCAGTTGTGGGGTCGCCTTTGGACCCTTTCCGCACCACTAGTACCGAAGGGGTGTTTTGCTGCTTCCGGGTCTCAAAAGAAGCGGCTGGAATCCAGCGGGTGACTGCTCGGAGCCGCGCCATTGCGCAGCTTCTTTCCGAGCAGCCGCTCGCGCCCGCCATGCGACCGGAAGCGAAATTCTGTAATATGTTTTCAGTACCATGATTAAGCAGAACCTCTTGTCTTTCCCACAAATATCTATTTCTAGTTACCCCAAGTTTTCTTCAACTCAGCCATATAATTTAATTACAGCCCATACTTTTCAAAATAAAGCCTACACTATTTGCAAGAAAAAGTAAGATAGTACAGTGTATAAATACAAATCTGTGTGTTTCTTCATAGCATTGAAAGAGTTTCTTAAGAAAAAAAAATTACTACATGGGTTTTCTAGACAAGCCATTCCCGACTGGGTTTTTTTGGTCATGTCCCCCTCTTCGGAGCTCTTCTCAGGTTCTAGGGCCCTCCTGTCAAACAGGGATACAACATGAACAGATAGCCAGAAATCTTCAACATTCTGACATACTGGGAAAAAAAAAAATTAAAAAAAAAGACTGTGAAATTCAACATCTGTCAGGCCTAATGCATTCCTTGAGCTTGGTGCTTTTCTGCGGGTTTCACGATTTCAGGCTCCGAATTAGACAATGACGGCCAGAGGTCAATTCTTGTCACTGTATCAATTCTGTTGTTTTATTTTGTCAAGGAAATTACCTTGCTCAATCCACCAGGGCTCCCACAAACCCCTACTCTCAGTTTTCAGTCTGTGTCCCCCTTCAAAGGTGCCAGGGCTGCTCTAAACTGCACTAACCCTTAGAAATATTATTACATGTTAAAAATCCGATGCCACCAACTGCACATAAGATCCCTGTTGAGAATTGTGCAATCCCAGAGCTTGGAAAGGTACTTTTTAAAATTAATTCATTGTATCATTCCAGAAGGATTCCTCCCCATTCCCTCCAAGGAGACTTGTTAATGTTAGCATTGAATGTTAGCATTGTGTATTCATGCATACAGGGACACACATGCACACTCAAATGAAATAGATTACTTGTTACCTTTTTTATTTTTAGGAGCGAAAAATCTGAAATATAAGAAATTAGTCAAAAATACCCCCTCAAAATGCTCCCAAAGCATTGTTAACTCTCAATAGAAATGAGTATTTGGTGTTTATCATTAACATGCAAAATTTCCTTTATTCATGTAAAGGCCTCAGGAGTCTTAGGTTTTCCTTCTCCTCCCTTAATGCAATTTTGCTTATTACCTTCTTAATGTTTTCTGCTCTTCTATGTCAACAGTTCTTTGAACAACAAAAGGCTTATCTTTAACCCAAGGTCACATCTAAATATGGGTATATCTCAATCAACAAAGTAGTTATATTCCTTGCCATTACTTCTTTAACAGAAAATTCAGTACCAGAGGCAGAAATAACATGGAAAAAATACGAATAGATTTCTGCACCACAGAAAAGAAAAGCTGAAACTTTGTTTCAGCAGTTTTTATTTAAAACTAACAAATCGCAAATGTGAAATGAGACAACCAGGTCAAGTAAGCCTTGTAGAAATAAACCAAAATATAACCTCCTAGAGACCACTAGGAAGCTTCTTTCAAAGTACATCTGGAGATGATGTTTTCTTCTACCAGCCTCCATTTTTCCTATGATTTCCATTTAAGTGGCCAGACTTACAGATCTGTGCTTCTTTAACATGCCAGGGGGAGCTGATGAAGCAGACTTACCATACTTGCTGGCATATAAGATGCACCCATTTATAAGATGCACCCCATTTATACACTGGCAAATACTATTTCCTGACATTTAAGACACACCAGCATATAAGATACACCCCATTTTCAAACAGTATATTTTAGGGAAAAAGTGAGTCTTAAATGCCAGCAAATAAACTGTAAACATACTGCTACAACCCAGCACCAAAAAGTCTGCGTTTTTCCAGCACTTGTTCACCACCATGCCAATGCTGATGTTGCTTAAAACAAAAAAATCACCAGTTAAAAAGAGAACAAGGAGGAAATGGGGTGTAAAAAGACTTTGGAAAAAGGGAATTTCTTTGTCAGAATATTTGAAGCTGATGTGTGCCTGTATCAACGATGGGTGAGAAGGACTTGAGTTGCTTTATATAAAATTGCAAAAAAATCACCCTCTACCAATGGGTGCTTGCAACCTGGACCATTTCCTATTATATTTATCTTCACTCCCCCCTTCAGTTTGGGAACCTAGATAGGACATTAATTTATGTTTTCTTCTGGCCTATCATCCTGTGGAATTCCATTCCATTCCATTCCATTCCATTCCATTCCATTCCATTCCATTCTATGACAAAAGAAGAACATACAGGAAAATACAACTTGATCACCAAGCAAATAAGGGCACTTGTTGATTACAGTTTATCATATCATACCATATCATAACATATCATAGGGCTGTTTGTTATCACCCAACTGCTCTGACTTACCCACAGGCATGCAGTACAAGCTAGGGCCCAGCCTTCCTCAGATTCACTGAAGTGCTTCTAGTCATCTTTATGGAACTATCATTTTGCAATTCCTTTGCCTACTCTATGATGATAGATGGTAGACCAAACAAACTGCTGTGGGGGACCTTATTTTAATACATGCATGCATCCTCTAAATAAATAAATAGCACAACAGGAAAATATGTCTAAAAGTTCTTGGGTGTGTTCACAATTTGTTTTTATACAGAATATTTTTTTTTACAAGTTTCTTTTCCCAGCTGTAGTCTGAAGTGATACAGGCCCTTCTACCATCTTAGCATACTGTAGGGATAAGATCAGAATTTAATCATTATTAATTCTAGTATTCCCTTGCAGTTTTCCTCCATTCTAAATGTGATATATTGTAAATTTTACAATAGCTGGATAGTTATTCCTGATTAATGACATGGCATATGACGCTCTCATCATATGTAGTTTATATTCCCAAATTCCCTTCATCCACAATTTGCCCCTTGCATACTCCAAGCTTCAATTATCTCATATGCTTTCAAGATGCCATTACAAATCTGGGTGGAGACCTCTTCACCTGGAGATCTGCTTACCCCTTGAGGCAGCTTTTCAGTAGCTTCTTTGAAATACAGGCATCTCTTGCTTTGGATGACTCATTTTTTGACATTCTGTTCTTTCAACCATCGTAAATTATAGACATGTACTGTTCTTTTGATGTGAGGTCCGCTCTTTGGTCAGTTCTTCTCCTCTTATCTTTTTCCTGTAGGGAGCATGAGAAAATTACGAAGGCCAAGCAAGCCTCCATAATTCCTTCACGTTCCCTACAGGAAGAAGGCAAGAGGAGAACTGACCAAAGACTGGGTTCCATTTTTCATCCAAATATACTTTCTGACTGTGCTCTGGTCCCTAACCCAACAGATAAGCATGGGATGCCTATAACTGCTTTCAGCTCCTGAACATCTGCCAGTAATTGGAAAAATCTGAAGGTACCCTACTATGTATCTGAAATGCTAGATACCATTATGCAAGTGAAGCTGGCTTTTGAAGCTGAATTGATCTGCCATATGGGAAGCAATCTCACCCATAATCAAATACCTAAAAATAATGAAGCCATAAACTGTCTCCAGAAACTGTGTACCCTTGACATATGGTCTATCACCTAGTCTTCATTGAAAGGCAAGCTTCAATAAGTTCCCCATGTATAAAGATTTATCCGCGGGTGTATAAGAAAAAGGAGTCTATCTTTATACTGGTATCAAGCTTCTATGGACTTGTCCTTAGTATCTTGTCTTTATTTTGCCAGCTTTGTGCCAATTTTTATGTCTTACTTTCATATTTTTCTGGGATTTAGACACAGAATAGATCTGCGATACAAGCTGAAATGGGAGAATCAACCCATCATGAATTTTGATGGGGTAGTGTTTAGTTGAGCACTTTACTTGCTCCAATTACAGAAACAGCATTCATTTGGGTAATCTGTTAGATTAATTGTTTTAAAAACATTTTCATCAATTGAAGTTGCCCGTGATTAATTAAGTTGCCCTGATTAATTGAACAGCAGCACATTGTAACAAACTTTAGTTTTAAATACAAGTAGTTAAAAAGCTGGAAAGCAGGCAGCATTTTCACCCTCACCCAGGTGGAACGATTTCAATAAACTAGAAAGCAGCATCAGTTCTGACGTGTCACTAATGGGTGGTAACTTTATGAGGCAAAGTGTGAACTCCATGTGCTGAGTTGGAAGGAGGCGGGGGAACCATCGTCCTGTGTCTATAGCACAAGTGACTTGTCACAGCATTCAGGCTAAGAGCCACACACTCATAAACACATGTATGGTGGCTTCACCACTATTGTTCATTTGGGGCCATCAACGTTCTTTCTGGGCCACATATTTTACAAGAGATGCCTTACAACACCACCTTCCCTTGTCTATTCCTAGACTCCATTTTTACTGAAAGACAGAGCATCCAGAAGAATCTTTCTGGAAGCTTACTTCAATACAATACTTTTCCTAAAGCAAAGTAACAAAACATGGAGCAAAATCTATACCGGGCTGTGCATTCAGTATTCTATCACATACATGTGTAGAGTCCTTTTCATACTGTCCAAAGAGTAAACATTTGTATTATGAGTGGTAGCCATAATGAGAATCAGCAGCAGTGCTAGTCCACATATGTAATTTCACAGTCCTGCAACACTCTTCCCACTGAGTGCAAAAAGTGGTGGGGATGAAATTAAAAAAGCACAGAGAAAACATGACTCCCCAAAAGAACAAAAATGGAAATTTAAGGGAACATTGAAAAATACCTATGAAAGGTATATATATTTAGAATGGGTGAATTCTAGAATGAGGGAAGGAGTATGACAAAAGAGCACTAGAGAGTAAAACATGGTATATATGCTTTATATCAGTGCATTTCATGCTACTTGATGAACCAGCAATTCTTCTTCCGGTATGCCAGGGATCAGTACCATACCGGTGTCCTTTGGCTACAATGCTTTTCTCTCTCACAGAAGCTTGCCAAAGGACCAACAGCCAATGGTTTTGATGATCTGTGGACTAGCACTGGTCTTTTGCTGTAGAGTTCAACATTTTCAGTGTTAATACTATATAATGAAACTTCAGATCCAAATATTGTTAGTCCTAAATACAGTCACTGCTGTTTCTGTTTGAAATAATACTGTTTCTAGCGTATATACCCGGCGTTCCTCAGGATTTTAGTTTCCTCTTAAGAACTCACCCAATTGTCTTCTCCAGTACCTGTAACTTTTCCCCATATTTTGCAATGCAGTATGTATTCAGTTATTTACATACAGAGTTCGGGTTCCTGAGGGAATACACTGTCCTCCTCCTTTCTGCTAAGCCTTGTCTCCATAGTAACCAGCCTATTCCAGTACCTATAACTTTTCCCCCTATTCCCCAATCCAGTCTGTATTCAGAGTTGTTTACATACAGAGTTTGGGTTCCTGAGGGGAATACATTGCCCCCCTTCTTGCTGGTAGGCCTGGTCTCTGTAGCAACCAATCTGAGCTCTCTGGCTGAGAATTCTAAAGGCCCCTCCCTGAACTGCCAACCCCAGGATTCCATGAAATCTTCACAGCCAGCCAATCATATGAGGTCTTCTTGCCTCACACAGCCAATCATATGAGGTCTTCGCTTGCCTGACACAGACAAACTCACAGACAAACTTTGACTTTTATATAGTAGATTTATGGATTCTATGTTCAATTTTATTTCTTATTTCACGATGCCTAAAAACTGAGACATATGTGTTCAGATAGGATAGCATGAGGCAGTTTGCAGCTCTTCTTGATTTTGGGTGTATTTACAATTTGCTCATACAAAACCTGTCAGTAAGTCTGATTGAACCTAGAGAGGTTTCCCTTCTGAGTAGATGCGTATAGGATTACGTTGCATTGTGCTTTTAAAACAGCAAGCTTACATGTCTTTACTTAGGAGTAAACTTACATTATATAATATCCATAACTGCTGAACGAGCATCCATAAGTTACATAACTCACTTTGGGAAAGTTTCTTCTGATACCCAAGAATACCCTAAAATATTTAAATATTTTAAATTGCTCTGTAAACATTTTAATAAGTTAACTAATAACTACTCAATAAGTAAGTAGTAAATTATTATGTCCTATGTTGCAATTTATGTTAGTGTAAACAAATAAGGCTGGGCTCAATAACAAAGTGAATATTGCATCATTTTAATTTTCTCCAAAATTTTCATTCCTCTCTTGAAAAAAAAAATTCTGGAAATTTTCTGTCTCTATTCCACAATATCCTTTCAGTGTGTGAATGGTAAGTGAATTTTGGGTGAACCTACCCACTATGGTTTGCAATCTGGTTTTGAGGGCTTGCTCAAACCATGATATCTCCTTCAACATAAATGGTAAAATATGGTTGTAACAATTCATGTGCAGAGCAGATTGGGAAAGGAGAGGAGCATTTGAACCCATGGAGAATCATCTGCACACAGCCACTCTGAGGGACATTTCAGCTTCCCAGGACATTCTGGCACTGACTTTAAAAGTGGTTATGCTTGAATAAATCCACTTAAGGCTGATTGCAACATGTAGCTACTGACCTATAATTTAATGACTTAACAGTTTTATTTTCATATTAATTTACCAGTGCCAGAATGTGTCTACTTTCAACAACATATCGTTATCAAGCAACATGTTCACTGTTAAGCTTTAAAGTAATTACACTTCTGGTATTTAATTCTGATTTGATTGCTTACAATTCCATTCAACCACATCCTACAACACACACAACGCACATATACCTATAACTGAGGATTGCACTTTACAAATCTTATAAATTCACCTCCAATTCACAAATGTTTACAGTGTAATACATGTGTTGATTTTAAAGGCACCACAAGACTTCTTTGCAATTTCTGTTACAACAGGCTAACACAATTACTATCCTAGAACATTTGTCAGTTAATCCAATACCAGTTCAGTTTAATTTGCTATTCTTCCTCCCTTGCTTCCGGCAGATACCCATTTTTATCCTTTTTTAAAATACAGTATGTCCACTTATTGTCTTATTAATAAAATATATGCACATGTACATGTTCTTTAACACCACAAAGTGTATGAGGGATTGGGGAAGTTTCCTGATGACATTATGGGGTGCCAGCCAACTAGCACTATACTGCCTTCTGCTGCAAACCCACAAAACTTGTTTCCTCAGAACAGTTTTTGGAAAGTAAAAAGGTTGAGAAAGTTGTGGGGAATAATATTATGGACATATAGTTGGATCGAGATTTAGTTGTACTCGGCATAGTGCTGACCTAAATCTCCATATGACCAAGGCCCTTTCTGCAGGAGCTTCCCATCCAGGCATGGGGATGGGAGAGGATCGGGACCATGACGATGCTTCTGCACAATGTCATTGTGATCCCATCCTCCCATTGCCAGGCAGTGTGATCGCAAATTAAATCATTGACAAGTTTTCCTTGTCAATGACCCATGATTGTGCCACCATCCAGCACTTGCCTGGCCTGTGGAAGCCCCGGAAGTGTGATGGAGGTACTTCCTGCCCCAGCACAGCCTGGGAAAGTGCCTGGCTGCACTGCGGAAGGAAGAGGTGCGTCCATCGTGCTTCCTTCAGCAGGGAGCCAACCAATGTGGAGGGGACGCTCCCATCACACTCCCTTCCTCGTGGAGCTGTTGCCAGAATCACCACTGGAGAACGATGATATAAGGTAGGGTGTGGAAAGGGCCCCAGTCTGGATCCAATCTCTGTAGCCAACTTACAAGTCCTTATTGCTGGTATAGTAATTCATGAGCAAGAGAAAATGAAAGTATAGACACAAGAAGGTTTTCGAGCCAACCCATGAACAAATAAGTTTAATAGTATTCAGCAGACCATAGCTTTCTAGAAGCTTCACTGTCTCATCTACATGAAGATGGACATACAGTAAACACAACAATATATGATACAACCCATCACAGCTGGATTAAAAAAATACACAAAATATAATACATAAAAATGGTTTTACACTGTGGACTGACAGAGCTCTAAAAAAAGGTGACCATAACCCTGGTAAGCTTTACAAAGTCTTTAAAAAAATAAAACAGTACTTCATGTGAAATTCATAAATACACGGGATGTGGGAGGAGTTGGTTATTGAGTTTTGTGTACCTGTATTATGTTCACCTAAGAGGATTCATGAAGCCAGTATTTTCCTTAGCCTTGCTGCCATTCTCCTAGGGACACCAAATGGGGAGTGGTTTGTGCCCCCACAAGCTTAAGGTGAAAAGGTGCAAAGATTTTCCAACAGGAAGGCTGGGGATGGGCTCTAACTTCATGTTGCACAGATACAAGGAGTAGTATGGCACAGAAGGACCAAAAAGGAAAGGATGAGAAATGTAACATAGTCCAGTTTAAGTGGAGGTTCATTCTAAAAGCTCTAGCCAGGTTGAAGATTGTGGATAAAATGCAAAAAACAAGCTCTTAACTACAGAAATTTGGGGTTAGGCAAGGCTAAGGCCCTGTTCCACTCTCCACACACGTACACTGAAGTCTTCTGCATCTTTACTTAAAAGGTATTTTAGTAGATAATGGGTATTTTATTGTACATGGGCTAAGGAGAACAGGGGAAAAATTTAACCTTAGTTCTCAGAATTTTTGACCTAGGAATGAAAATAAACATGCTACATATAAATTAGCCAGAATTCCTGTCCTTACAGAGGCAGAGATTCTGGCAATAATCATAAGGTATTCAACATCCTACCCCCTTTTGACAACATCTCCTGTTCTACTGTTGTTTGATTCCGAAGATGCTGTACCTCTCCCCAAACGCTCAGGGGTTTGAAAACGTACCTGAACTTCAAGCTGCCTTTTACTGGGCAGCCTGTTTATCTTAAGAATAATCCTTAGGAGAGAAGGTTGTGGCTTGAGAGAGAGAGAGACTGATTTGTCCAAAACGTCACATACAGTCATGTCAAAGTTGCCAAGAAGGATGGTGCACTAAGGTTAAAATGTTGATGGCAAGAAGCAAAGAAGATACCCCTCTGAGTATAAGTAACTGATTCCTTTTTGGACTTGTAGAACTTATTGCTCATCCCCAAAGAGTGCACTGAGTGTACTGCTCCTGAGCAATTTGTGACTTGCATGCTCAACCAATCCAGTCTCCACGTACCATTCCCATTAGTTTGAGCACCTCAGGGTCTTAACATGACAAGAGAGGAGTGTTCATTTCAACATTGTAATGGAGTTTTTCAAAAGTCCTTGGGTGGCATCAATTAAAAACACTTCACAGGTAAAATTCTTAGCATTAATTTAAAATGTCCTTCAAAATTTTGAAAAACTATTTTGTCAGTTGTCTTTGTAGTGTCACTTCATAGCTACATGTTCCACTGAAACAACAGTCCAAAGGCCCCTACAACCATTCATAATCTGCTGATCAGTTTGAGTTATCCTCTGCCTTTGTACCTGGCCCTTCAGGGAAAAAGTAACTGTCATTTTAATCACAACATGGGTGATAAGTCAACAACGCAGTGGTGATATAGGCCCAAACTGAAAGCGAGGCCCAAGTCAGTTGTGAAAAGCAGAGCATCAAGACTTTATGAGGCTTCCATGACTTCACCTCCTACCTCAATAAGGCAGACAATTCAGAAAAGTTAAGGCAAAAACAAAACAAAAGCACCAAAGCAAAGCAAAACGTGTGAAGGGAGGATCTTTCGAATTTAACCGGAACCTTATGTTAAAATGATAGAACTCAAACTTTCTGCCTCTGTACAGTCACAATCCATCTGTTGTTAATAATCTTTCTTTTCAGCACAACCCAGCTCTTTCTGTTTTTCTCTTTGGTGAGGGGGGCATTCCACACATCTTGATGTCAAAATTAAAATGAATCTGGTGATGAAACCTCTCTTTATAACACTTTAGAGCAGGTTCTATTTAAAGACAGATTTTCAAGCAGCAGAATTTTCGGTTTAAGTCTCTGCATTCCAGTGGCAGCCTCCTATTCTCCTTCCACAGCAATGTTTTTCTTAGATTATATTGCACCCCGCCCCCCGCCAGCAGATGCTTTGGGGCTTCTCCATAAGAATCACTCTAGTGTCTAAGACAGCAAAGCATGGGGATCATTAGCCTGAGTGGATTCAGAAAAGGTCAGACTACTGGAAGAGGGAAACAGAAGAAAAGGAGGGGAAGAAAGAGAAAGAGAGAAAAGGAAGTACCCTTGCAGTACATACTTTTGATTCTGGCCCTGCCCAACATCAGCAGGTTAGAAAGGCTGCATTACCTACAAAGGAGGAGAGCTTTCAACAGAAAAAAAGAATTGCTCATCCCTGGACTGAGAAAAAGGATAGTGTAAGAGGAAATTTCTACTGAAAAACAACCAGCTAAAACACAGTGTACCGAAAGAAAAAGCTGGAAGACAAGATGAGAAAAGCTCAATGGTACAAAAAGGCACAAAGTTTACATTCAGTTAGTTCCTCTATTTTTTGTATAGTGACAAGTTAGCATTTAGACAAATTATAATTCAAAACAATGGGCTCGAGCCCTGGAAGAGCCATGGAGCGAGGGTACTGAGATCTTGACAGTATTCATGTAACAGGATTCCTAAAAGCACCAATCTAAATTATAAAACCCAAACTGTTAGACTTGATATTTGACATATAGGGGCTTGTTATTACTCTTAACCCATATACAGAAACCTTTCCAGCATTTCCAACAGCAAACCATACAGCTTCCAAATGACAAACGATTCTTTATACCAAGTTGTACTGTATCCCATCTTTTAGCACCTCCTTAAGTTTGGACTGCCAGACTATTCGATTTTCATTTTGGTTCTAGCAGTCTCCACAAGGGCATGTGGTATAATACAGGGAAAAGACTTGTGTCCCGATGTTTATATCCTGACCATCACAAATGAAGAGAAAAGCAGAAAGAAAACTAACACCTTATCAAAACAATGCCCAGGCAGCAAAAACTTTGGTCTAAGCTTTTCCCATATTGTTTTTGACATGGCAGATATTTAAAAAATGCTTCCCTAAGAGCTTGTTAAAATTCCCTACAGGTTTAGAGGGAAAAAAAATCCAAGCTACATGACCTAAGCCAGTGAAAATATTGCTCCAGACAGACTTCTCATAGGCCACCTAATGTCAGCCTGCTAATCAGCAGGTTGCATCACTCAGGATTTTGAGAACTGCTATCCTCCAGCTCACCTCCCACTCCCTTTCTCCCAATACATACTCAGACCTCTTATTTCAAACAGAAACTTTTAAATCCATTCTTTTCTTGTGGCGGTATACACAGAGATACACAGACTCCTGTAGCATACTCCCATCTCTTATCCAAACATCCAAGACATGGATGCAACATTACCACACTACTGCCATAATCAACACTTGTTGCCCTTCCACCAGCACCATAGCTTGGGGTAATGCAGTAAATACTGCAATTGAAAATGCCCAGGTTATTGTGGGATCCAAATCACTTGTATTTAACCAATGGGTAGGTGCCACAAAAAGACACAATCTGCTAATTCCCTGTGTTGTTTCTGCGCACTGGTTGTAGCAAGTGACCAAAAGAAAAAAAATTATCTTTGTCAGTGTTTAAAACAGAATAGGATGTGTTACAAGGCAGCATCTACTTTCCCATACTGTTCTCAGAAGACATCTTCAGTAGCCTCATGTAACTCTCTCATGCAGATGAAAGGCACCAGGTAAAGGCTGGTTTCAAGACAAAATCCTGATCTTGACATAGAAAATACAGGCACATCCAGAGATTAAGAGGCTGGCTGTTTCATGTCACCAGATTCTTTTATAGTACTGTGTGCTGTGAAAGGCATCAAGAGGTACTGGGCTTTGGCACTGATGTCTCCTGATATACTGATGATCTAGTCCCAACAAACAGTCTGCCCTCTACCTCCAGGATAATTCTCCATCCATGTTATGCTTTTCTGTAATGCTTTTTTCTGATTGTTCTTTAAAAATTGTTCCTAAGTAGAAAACATTTCTGATTGTGAAACAGGTTTTTTTTTTTGGCATTGCTTTTTTGTTGTTCATTTTAAAAAGACTTTCATCAAGGCATCCTATACTGGTGCTTCTCTGACAAGGCTTCTTTTTCTCTCTTCCTTAAATTTTTCGTTCACCCCAGAGGAGCCTCTAGTCTTTGACCAACTTGTACACATGATGCTGGGCCCCGTGCTCACTGGTGGACACCTCAAAAACAAAGGCTATGCAGAGCAATGTTTCCTGGGTATCTCTGTTTGTAACAACCTGAGATAAGAGAAAAAAACACAGAGAGATTAGGGAAGACTGAAGGTGAAAGTCGAATTTCTGAGACCAAATAAATTACGTAATTCTTAGTCTTGCATTTTAAACAAAAACAGACTGCAGAAATTTACCAGCTATTCCAACATCAAAACTATTACAGTCAGCTCTCCACATTCACTAGTGTTAGGGGCAAAAGTGGAAAAATCAGAAAATCAAAATGTGGGTGGGGGGGTGAAAGGGAGCCAAGAGTACCCAAGGTTCCAAACCAAGTCAGAGAAAGGAGAGGAAAAGGGCGTGGGTCAGCATGCTGGCCCTATCATTCCTCTCTCTTGCCTATATCCTTCCTTAGGTGTGTGGGGGGCAGTGGGAGTAGGTTTGCAGAAGTGGCCTTAAGCTGGCCAGGCAGCAGTTGCTGAAAATAAAGAGGAGCAGTGACAGGTTTTTAAAGACCTGTGTGGCATAGTTGGAGCTGCTGAGAGGGAAAGTAAAACCTGCAAATGTGGAGGGACGACTGTAGTTACAAATTAATTTATATAATACTATATAATAACATACAATAATATAAAACAATATAATAATTTATTAGGCTCTCTCAAGACCTTTTAATGCCTTAGGCAGAACAGCAGTTGATATAACCATAGTAAAAGGACACAGTATCTAAAGCTAGCTGTGCAAGGTGGAAATCCCACAAGCTCTTCACCACCAGTCCAGCAGAAATATTCACCAATAACAATAAAAATGTAAATAACCAACAATCTTATGCCCTTTACTGATATCCAAAATCTGCTGCCTAATCTGACCATCTCACTCTGCCTAATGGTAGGACCAGCCCAACCAATGCATTAGGAAGCTATTTTTTAAGTAACTTCTCATGCTACTTTGAGTACTCTGGCACAGAATCTAGAGTACAACAGACATGCATACTGTGACAACTGACAAGAGCATATGCTTATATAAATCATATCTAGACCTGGAACAGTGATTCTTTTCCAGCTGCCACTTCTCCCTCCCTCTCCTCTCTCTTTCAAAAGGGTAAAGGGTGCAAATTATGTATTTACATCACAATCCATCAACATAACATACACAGAGAATCTTCACCTCATGCAGAAGTAGAAAACTAGGATGAGATTTTATTTTAATTTACTTTACTTTATTAAGCTTCTAAGCTGCCCAACAGCTGAAGCTCTTCTGGAAGTTCACAGATACACGAATCAGAATAAAATGAATCTGAGATAGAAAAACTGAAAATTAAGGAGTGCTGCTCTTAAAATGGAATGCTTCTTTCTCCAAAATAAACGAGATGAACTTACCAGTTAGTCTCATGATTTATATTTAAACAAATTCCACCTCCCCCGTAAAAGGTGACATAACTTGACAATTATTAAGTTGTTTTTCTTAGGAAAGAAAAATAAATGTTGAGTACAGCAGTGAAAAAAAGGAAGAAAAAACTGCAAGGAGAGGGATGAAATGTTACCAATTTGAAGTCCGTAAAATCCCACCATGATTCTTAAAACCAAGCCAATGTCAAATAGCGTAAACTTGAATGAAAGTACTGGTAGGTCTAAATAAGATACATAAGATATATAGGCTGGAGGTAGGGCAAGGGAGAGGATACAGAATAGAAATACAAGAAGCAGATTATTTACCTGCAAGATGGTGAAATTCTCCAGGACACTGTTCATCATGTACTTTTCTGGGAGGTGTTTCAGTTTATGGATGAAGTTGATCATATATTCACACATAGGGGATCGATGGATTCGGTACACACACCTTCCATTCTCCATCCGTGCAAATTCAGTCTGCAGAAAGACACACAGAGAGATCTTTAACAAAAACCTGCTCAAAATTGTCCATGGAATCTGTGGGGAACTAAGGATGAAAGAAGATATGCATTTATTTGTAATATTTAGATTAGCATGTGAGATGGACCAAAGAGAAACAGGGAAATGAAGCATCCCATGGAATAAAGCAGCCCATTACTCTCAGACAGAAAGAAGAAAAGAAAGGAAAAGAAAAGAAAAGAAATAGAGGATCAGAGCCCAGAAATGTGAAATATAACTCCTAAACCCCCAAACCAGCACGGACATTATCCTGCTGACTGGGGGATTCTGGGAACCATAGTTCAAAAAGGTAGCACCGCATACAGTATTATTGAACATGTGTATTTATAGCAATCAAAAATTTGAATGCATCTTTTCTTTAGAACTGTAAGTTCCACTAGATCTGTAAAATAACCCAGTCCATCCAATCTCACATTAACCAGAATGGGTTCACCCTCTCTCCCTCCTTCCAGTACCACACAAGAAGGAAGGATAGGACTCACCTCCACCTTTTCCACTACTTGCTTCCCAAAGGAGCACACCTTAGTGGAGACTGTTATGGTCATGTTTTCTGCACTGCTATATTGACTGCTCACACCATAAAAAGCACCAGGGCCATCCTGAATGGTACTGTTCAGATCCGCCTACAGCAAGGGCAGGAAAGAGATGGTGTTACACATAACATATAGATTAAACAGATCTATTGGTTCTTTTGCTTCAGGATAAGCAAATCACTGTGATGCATTCACTGAAAAACAGGACTGATGCCAATGTGAAAACTTGTGTCCACTGTGATGTTGTTGACCAGTTATATAAACATCCAACAATAATAGGGTGTTTTATAATCCGTTTATCATTAATTCTCACAAGCTGCAAGCTGTGGATATGCCCATTTTGGAGATGGAAAAGGGAAGCTCAGTGTACATGAAGCCTAAGGCCTCCTCCCTCGAGTCCCCAGCTGAAAATTTGAAACAAACTCTCAGAAGCAGTTAGGCATTATTACTTAGACTGTACAGCAATTCACTTACTTTTAGTCAAGAGCTGAGAAGATGAGCTAAAGTTGTTCAGGGTACATTCCACAGTGAAACCACAGTGCTCTTATACTTATGGGGAGAAACCAACAACTGCTTGGCAGCATTAACCATAGTACTAAAGTTCAAACCAGGTCATATAATACTCTATGACACTAAGTATGCAGAAAGTGCTACAAAACTAATAAAATGTTTACCATTATTGCAGTATGCATTTTTATAGAACCAGAACACCAACAAGAAAATACAATGTTTTTGCATAGGTCTGAAAAACATTTAATGAATTTATGCTCTTCTTGTTGTTGTTATTATTTCACAACATTTTCTCTACAGATACTGAGCCAAATCTACTTTACTATACCAAAGTGGGTAGAAAGACATCCAACAGAAAATTTCCAGGAAGGCCTGTGTCAGATAGCATTCTCCATCTCTACCATCTGCTACATTCATATTAGAGAAGAACAGAGGGAAAAAACACAGGAAGATCCTTCTGCCTAACTGCCTGGTGCAGAAGTGCCCATCAAGGGATTTTCAGACACTTCAGCCTGCATGGTTCTTACCCAGAATTTGACAAGGAAAAAGGAGTTCTGCGGTCCCCTCTCATAAAGCTCCTTCAGTCCACCTTTCTTCTCAGGGAACTTGTCATAGATCTGGCGGATGTCCACTGCTTCCAGCAATGGGTCGCTGTACGAGGGATTTGTCTGTCCGATATGCACAAAGAGGTGCTTGCTATACTGTAATGGGGTGGGGAAGAGAACATGAAGTGCAAACATGTGGGAGCACATGGTAGCAGTTTCTACAACCAAGATCAAGCCATCACAGAAAGAATCAGACATAGCTGCAATTCTGCAGTAGGAAATTCAAGAACTGGCTTGAATTTATTGGGTTTATTTGAATTTATTTATTGCTAATCACCACCATATGGACATGAGCACTTCAAAAGGAAGCTATATTGCAAAAAGAAGCAAGGTGGCAATAGTCTGAACTAATGTCCTAGGCACTTTTTTTTCTTTAAAGAGACAGTTGGTAAGTGGGAAGTTCAGTCTTTATACAATTGCAAAGATACTAATAAACCCAAATCACTTTACAAAAGCAAGGAAATGTCACCACACATACATCCACATAGCCCATGAGAAGAGCTGCAACAAACATTCTTTCTTAAGAGTTACCGTTTCAGGGTCACGCTGCACTTCCATGAATGCTGAATACTCAAGGAGCCGCAGCTTGGTAGAGGCAATGGTGCGGTCCTGCCAGACTGGCACAGCCGAGGCAGCAGGTGGGAGAGGAGCCAAAGGCTCATAGCCTGGAAGAAGAAAGTGTTGCAACATTTCTGAGGATTCTAAGGAGCGAAGCAGCTTCAGAGCCAAGGGGAAACCAATTAGACTCCCATCTAGACCAGGTGCCCATCTTTTCAAGTAATCAAGGACTGTATTCTTTATTATTGATTAGGGGGTAATTGCAATATAACCAGCCTCTCTCAGATTATATAGCTTGAATTTATTTCTTCTCTGCAAAATGTTCTGGGCTTTCTGGTAATTCAGCCAGCAGCAAAAGTGAAATGAATTAGACTCATCTGTACTATAAATCTACTTGCAAGTACTATAAATCTACTTGCAAGCAAACTAAGGCTACTTGCAAGCAAACAGGTGGGATTGAGAAGCAATTGCAAATTCCTGATGAACCAGAAGGACGAAACATACTACCCACCCTAGGTAACACATGCCTTAAATTTCCATGAACTACAACTGAAGCAGTCACCATCCTACCCCTGTAGAAAGTTCTTCGGCCAAATAGTATCAGGAAAATCACTGCATAAGACAAATAAGCCTCCTGATGAACTGTGTAATTTCCTGCCACCAACCAGGTCTTCCACCCACATCCTATCTCTCTGATAATGACACTCTCTTTGCTGGCTATGAAACAGGAGACAAGCACAGTCCAACTCACAGGGCATGTAGATTGTAGGATATTTGGACTCCACACAATTTCATGCATATATATCCAAGGCAATGCAAAGCTGGTAACCATGCAGTTAAAAGTAAGCAAGATGATGGGAAGTTCTTTCCTCATGCCACTCTTTTTTTGAGTAATGCTTAAGAACAGCAGTGGGGGAATCAGAAGAGTGCAGCAGAGTGAGGGACAGTTCCTCTTCCCCTCTACCATTTTCCCATCTGAAGTGTACCCCTAAAGCTGCTAAGGGGAGAAAATGTAAAGAAACAAATTGCTATTTGGAGCCGATTAAGAAGAACTAATCTTTTGGGGTGCAGCAC
This sequence comes from Cyclura pinguis, assembly GCA_030412105.1. Lineage (NCBI taxonomy): Eukaryota > Metazoa > Chordata > Lepidosauria > Squamata > Iguanidae > Cyclura > Cyclura pinguis. The sequence goes on along the minus strand of CM059602.1, from coordinate 67,372,581 downwards.
TGGATTATTCTATTTCTATGGCTGAAACAAGAAAAGACCAATATTCTGGTTGGATCAAGAAAAAAGTTTAGTTTAGCAGAAGTGCTCAGTAATGATATAAAAGAGCTAGAGCTGTATATATATGAGTAAATGGGATCAGATACTGAGGCAGCAACAAAACTTTGTTTCGTGCTGAGACGGAGCAGGAGTTAGTTGGAAAAAACAGGTGAGTCCAACCACTTACTGGCTAGTGATGGAGGCATGGGTGGCTGGATGGGGTAGGCTGGTTGTGCAAAAGGTTTAATGCTGAAAAACAAAATAGTGTTAAACAGGTTAGTTAGAATCTCATTGGACAAACTTTCCTTGAATCTATCCGTGCCCCACATCAAGTCAAAGTTTATGTCTACTAGAAACTGTGAAGATAAATCTGTGGTAGCTGCTCATGCACCTGGAGTCCTTCTACCCCCACCTGTCTTCTCTACCATTTCAGAAGCAAGAATTGCTCCCTTCACATCTTCTTGGGACAACCACTTCAGGGCTAACTGGCCAACATATGCAGCAACCCCTATGGTCACTGATGTTCCTACATATGACATTTGGGAAGCTGCTGGATCACTAGAAGCAAGCAACACTTCACCAGGATTTTCTGTACTGCAATTTTTAGTGTATTAATGCTACAGTAACAGTGAAACATTCATAATAGAAATGCTGATTTAGAGCCAATTTAGGGAAGGTTCATAGCTTAGCAGTAGAGCCAATGCTCTGCATGGAGAATTTCCCAATTTCTATACTTGGCATCTTCTGTTTGAGAAGTGTTGCAATCAAGTATAGACCAAGCTAAACTAGGCTGGCAAGTAGTAAACTAGTTTCTTTACCATTATGAAGACTAAATAACCAAGTAACCAAGAGGATCAGCACATTTTCATTTCTCTTAGATCAAGAAAATCCATCTCAGGGAACAGTAGAGGAATTCACAGTAGGCCACTTTATTGCAAGAAATACTTCGGAAGACCATATTCAGAATTATAAAAAGTGGTGGTAGAAATATATACCACACAGGGCTATAAATATTTATGATAATCTAATGTTTCTCCATCCACACAGCATTTTGCTAGCACGTCTGAGAAAGTCTGTAACTGTCTTACTTGTTTTCAAACAGACATATTTCAAAAAATGCAAGTATTGGGACATGGAGTCTCATTTCAACTGGCAAGCAGAACTAGTATGCATATTTTTTTTAAAAAAATCCAAGAATATATTGCTGATCTGTACCATTATGTATCTCTCTCCCAGCTTCCACTAGCGCCTACACACTATGTGGCCATGCACACTTAAGGAGAAACCCAAGCCTCTGTAACTCAGAGGTTGTATGGCTCAGAATACCAGTTTGCCAGGGAATGCCAGGAGGTGGACGCTACTGCATTCATGTCCTGTTTGTGGACTTCCTACAATGTATTATCCCACTGGGGTTTTTTTTTTTTTTACTGGTCCCTACACTTTCCTCAGATTCCCTCAAAGCATCTTCCTCCTCTAAATCTGACTTTTTCCTAGGTTTTTTTTTTGCCTTAAAATTGGGAATTTCTGCTCCTGATTGCATTGATAGTCTTTAAAACCCACCCCTCCAAGTCTTCTCAACGACCAACAAACAAAAACAACAAACAAAACAAACAACAAACAAAAAATATGATTTCTGGTTGATACACTGAGCTGAAGGTGGTGCCAAAATGGGGTGGTGCAGCCCACTGAGAGGACAGAGATTGGCTCCTGCACCTACTGCAGATCCCTACCCTCAACATAGGCATCTGGTGATCACCGTTAGAACAAAATGCTAGACTACACTGGTGTTTGATCCATTTCAATACAACTCTTATCAGAACAGTTGCGGAACCACGCGTTTGAAAACATAACCATTTGATGGTGAATAATGTGCTATGTCAAAAGCTTACCATATCACAGAAGAACACTGTCACTAAGTGTCTCTCTTTACATGAATTTTGAAAGTGGAATGCCATGTTTACATGGAGATATTTTCAAACAAACATGAAACTTGAGTTGGAACAATCCCCACAGGCAATTATGCCTTCCGGGTTAGGCAAAGTGTGGCCTTCCAGTCTTTCTGGAGTCTCACACTTTGCTCAACCTTCTTCCCCTTGCATTAATGCTTACTTCAGAAAACTTGGACCACAGCATTTTAGAAAAGTGGGCAGAAAAGAGCACCTTGCTCAAAGGCAGAGCATAATTTGGCATCAGTTTCTATAAAAAGATTCAAAAACACAATGCTAGTATCATCCTCCAACTGCTCTGCCATGTAACTCCATATTGCAAGCACTTACTCTTGACAATTCATGGTCAAGACCAACCTAAGTCTTTACTTACTCCTGAGAAGGTCCAGACTGTCCTGGGATAGGCCCACTCCAAAACTGAGGAAATATAACCAACACAAAAAAATAAAAAACAAAACAGTGTCAAGAATATTCCTAACAAATTCACTACATAGTCTCTTCTGCTCAAAACAAGGCACCTTGAAGGTTTTGTTCTTGTTGCTATACGAAGTGACAGCTAGCATATTTTATGAAGTTTCTGTAGAAAAGCTTGCAAATCTTTCCTCTACAAGGCTAAGATGAGCTAGGAACAGATCACCTGTAGTTTCACACCAAGTCACTACACTTCCCCATTATCCTGTGAACTACTAAGGGAAAGAGCTGGGTCAGATTTGCCACAACCCAGTGGTGGGGGCAGTGTATAAGAAAGGTAAGAAGGATTAGATGAGGGTTTGCATACAGAGCTACTGGAAGAAACTCTCGTACGTGGGTTAAAAGAAATACAAGTCAGAGGGAAAAATGCTAGTTTGTAAACAATAAACGTGTATGTCGGTTTAAAGAGATTCGTGAGGGTGACAGAGTTGATGAGTGTGGAACACACAATGAGAAGGTACATTTAAATTGTTCTACACTGAGCTAATTTGTTAAGATTAAACTGTCAAACAAATAAATAGATGTTGCTTTGGAACAATGTCTGCTTGAGCCACACTCAGCAATGCTTTCTATGACAGAAACAGCCAACATTGTGACAGGAGCATCTCTTACCCTGGGAGTAGCAGAAAAGACAGCCTGAGGGAGTGGAGGAGGGGGGCTGAGCTTGTTCTGCAAGACACTGGCAGATACAATCTGTGCTGATGACATGGAAGCCATGCTCTGCAGAGCCTTGTCCTTCGAGACCTGATCCTTCAATACAGAACGGAAGAGAAACAGAAAAAGGAGAGTTACCAACTGAGTTCTTGGGAGTCTACAGAAGTAGTAATCATCTGGTTACAGAACATCGTTAGTGGGTTCAGACTACACTAGCAACGGACCATTCACACAACCTGTTTCTGAAAAGGGATTAGAGTTTGCTACTGTTATGTCTAAAGCTCAGTTTCTACAGATTCTTGGAGAATCATTATTTTCAGAGGTGTACAACAAATCTGGAGCTCAGAAGAACAGAATGCCAGCACTTGTGTTGATGTTTAGGCTAATTAGTGCCCGATCACTCCAGAAAATATTTCACAACTCTTAATCTGGCAGTTCCAGCAGCCCTGCTCCTCATTTTAGTCCTCCGGGGACAAAAGTATTTGTGCCCAATAGATCTTTTCCATGGTGATACCCTACTCAGAGAATTAATGGAAGAGAGAAAAAACTGAATTGTACTTACCAAGTTCATAGCCTGTGTAAAATGGGGAGAAAAAAGAAAAAAAATTGTTAGTACTTCTGCTGTTACATTGAGCACTAGGGTGAAGAGGGTGGAGTCTGTGCAATTTATAACAGCTTTCAACATAATAGGTCTTCAGCACATCAAGGAATATCAAGTTTCCTTTACCATATATAGGGTATCTGAGGACAGACCAATCTGTTTTGTGGTTTACATTTCTGGTTCAGTACTGGCTATGGATGATTTTTTTTATGACACTACTGCACTATTGTGAACAATGCACACTCTATGTACTGGTATAACTATACAGAACAATAACAACATATTGTGGCACATGAACAAATGTAGGGTTTGGGGCTGTGTGCAAGTAACTATCAGAGTAGTCAGACAAGGCAAGAGGAGTACCTGTGTAATTAGCTTACTCTTTGGTATTTGTGGAGAGCTAATTTGTACAGGTCTAAGCCTGCATGGATTAAAATGCTTGGGCCAACAGAGCTTTTACATTCTTTTCATTTTATCTTTAGCTCTCCCTTTAAAGACTAAGGTGGTCCTAAGGTGGTCCTCTGTTTAGAGTCAGATTTTGTTAAAAAACGTTGGGCTAAATGATGTTTAGGAATACAGGATGCGGGCAGGGGGCTTTTAGAAAGAACAGTGCAGAATTTATGGACATATAAGTAAAAGGTCCTCTGACAATAACAGAGTGTGGTAAGAAATAGGGAGCTGATTTTTTTGAGCATTGTCTCCAATACGTCATCCTAACAGTGGTGTCTATAACTGAGCTGGATAATATGGGATAGCAACAGCCATATACATGCCTTTTCAGGTTGGCTTCTTTGAGTGATCCTCCTCACCTTTCCTTGCTTCTGTGTCTCATCCTTAATCAGACTGTACATTTGCTAGCAGGGCCTCTGTTTTATTTCTATTCAGTATATAGTGGCTTTAAGTTTCAGTTTTAATAACTTCTAGAAATGTAGCAGAATTGGCAAATGTGTCAATAAAGAGGCTGTGAAATCCAGTCTTTCAACACAACACAGCAAAATTATAGCTGGGGACATATAGATACAACATACATGAACAAAATACCCCAATCAATGTGATTAGATTAAGCAAATATAACTGCTGCACACTTAAATCCAAATATTTTCTCTGCAGGGTACCTGCTGCACTGAAGCATAAGGCAGCAGATGCAATATGAATAATTCTGGGCTTGGACTGAGTATCTTCTATGTACTGTCAAATATGGTTAAGTACTTTTAAAGCAGTAATATTATTAAAGAGAAGTTTTGAGGGGCAGTTTGCAACTAGTTTAGGTATCAAACCTTTTGGTACAAACGATGTCTTGATACACTAATTTTAAAAAGACATTTAGATTACTGTTACACAGTAACAGCTAAACTTTAAAAAACAGTAATGAATTACATCTTTTGTGACATTTTTATTCCACACTTCCTCCAAAGAGCTCAGAGTAGCCTAAATATATTTCCTGTTTTATTGTCTCAACAGTCTTGTAAGATAGGTTAGACTGAATGCAAGAGGGTACAAGAATTTAACATGAGTAAAGTCAGTGGGTTTTCCTGATGCTGACTCCTGCTTCTCTCTTGTTTTTTCCCCCCTCCCCTTTTGGATATGCCTGGAGTTACAAGAAGTAGTGGGTGAGAGAGCTTTTGTTATGCTTCAGTGCTGCATACAGCGCTAAGGGGCAACTTACTATCACCCCACCCTTCCTAAGAAATGATTTGTTGTTACATGCTTTGACTCTGACTTACAGTAACCCTGTCCTAGGTTTTTCTTTGCAAGATTCATTCAGAGGGGTTTACCATCGCCTCCCTCTAAGGCTGAGAGAGGGTGGCTTGCTGGGCTCCTGTGTCTGAGTAGGCATTTATAGGCAGGTCTCCTGGAGTTCTAGCCCAATACTCAAACTACTACATCATTCTGGCTGACAAATAATGCTATAATAAAATAAAAAAAGTAAACCACCATATAAACAGTGGCATTCTTGGAGCACTAAACAAAAAGCTAACCATAGCATCAACTGACTGGCATGGCAACCCTAGGATGATGTATTTGGTGTGTTTCCTAAAAGAAGTGCTACAGACCAGACTAAAAATCAACATTTCTGCAGTTCCACCTACTCACCATATACAATTTAATACTGGCTAGGGCCCTTTATAAGCCTTTTCCTGCCTGAATTGCTCAGTGCAATTCTGTGTTGCTCCCTGAGTCGAAGAGATCTGATTAAGTTGCACTGAATTTTGAAGCTTTGGCCAATACCTGTAGGCAATTTAATCTGCTTGTGGGTTGGCCAATACTCTCTTTATTTACAGCAGAGAATGGGGAAACACTCTAGCCTATGGAGTGTTTACTGCAGCTCCAACCTGTTTACTGCAGCTGCTGCCTTGTGAAGTCAAAAAAGGAAGGGCATTTTTGTCTGAACAGTATGCATACAGTGTTGGGATATTTAGGTACTTTCCAATGCATATATCAGATCGCAACAACAAAGAGATAATCAATGCTAAGTTTGAAATACCTTCACCATGTAACCCTCCCTTAAGACCCCCACTCCCTGTGTGTACCTTCTACACACAATTCACAAGCACACAGGGGAAAGGGTTATAGGAAAGGTTAGCCAATCTCCAGTTACAGAGGAAAGAAGAAAAAGAAAGCCAAATACAGAAAAATAGAAAGGCAATCATAGGATAAAAGCTCTCAAGTTTTTATCCCTGCTCAACTTCCTTGGCTCCTGGTCCCATTAACTTGCACCAAGTAACCTGAATCTGGAAGAGGATATCTATGACAAAGGATGTTCACCTTAGGTTCTACATCTGCATCCTAACAAGCTTATTCCATTCAATGGGCCTTCTTGGCCAAATGTCCTTAGTAGACTAAGAACTACCATATTTTTACTTCATAAGACCCACAAGAGACCCTGATCTCACTTTTGCTACACCTGATGAGATAAAGTTAAACCATCTTAGGTACACAGGGACAACCTTTGCATTCTGAAACCTTGCCTACTAACAAAACACTGCCTGGCAATTGGAATATGTATATATACAAGTTTGGAGTTTTGTGTATTCAAATGCTTTCCAGAAGAACAGATACTTTTTTTTTTTACTTTTATGGTGGTTTGGGTCTGTTACCCCGCTTTGCAACTGCAGTCCTGATGTACTGATTAACCCAGTACCACCATGAAAATCTTAATCCTGCAAGCACAGTGGCAGTCACTGAGATGGTGCTGCAGTAGTAAATTTAACTTTTTCAACTTTGCACAAACTTTGCCTCAAAATGTGTAGCACTAGTAGCAGCAGCAATCACCACCACCATCATCATATGCTAAGTTAGGAGATGAAGAAGAAGAGTGCTCCATTCCCCTCTCTGGAGTTACCTTCCCACTCAGTAGTGGTGGAAGTTTTTACTACTGTCCCATTGTCTCATGGGCCACTGGTAATCTGGCACAGCTTCCCTTGTTATGGTAAGTTGCCAATTCCTATGGCTAAGGTGGAGCACTTGCACAGAGGGAAATACCAAAGACTGACAGGTGGGATGAGGAGTAGCAGTAGACACTTATGGAGAAATCTAAAGCTGTCATTTGCTGTCCACCAACCTGAGGACTCCAGATGTTACTGGCAATGCACTCTCCCATCCTCCTCAGTGCAATTATGTCCTGAACTGGGATGGCTTCACTGTCTTGGAGCAGATGCACTGGACTGTTTTGAGGTGGCAGTCCTACAAAGATTCTGCCAAGCAGAGGTGCTCTATGACATTTTTTTCCTTCCAGCTCTCTCTTCCCTCAGCAGGACTTTGAAAGTGTCTGGTCCCAGGAACAAAGGGAGGGGGCAAAGACATTAAAGGAAAAGAGCGGCAACCACAGAGCGCAGCGTGTTAGTCACCAGCATGGCCATGGCTCAAAAGTGGGAAAGCTGGGGAAGCGCGTACCTTTAGCTTGGACTGAATCTCACGAGATTTCCGTCTGGCTAGAACCTGCAAGTGGCTAGAGACCTGCAGAGAGAAAAGCAGAAGGAGAGGGGAAAAACAGCAGAGCCGTCAACCAGAGGAAAGGAAAGGAAGGAGAGGGGGCTGCCCATGCTCACACACCACGGACGCATGGGCAGGGGCTCCAACGTACCTTAATGCCAACCTGGTACTCTCGCACCTTCTTCCGAGCTAGAACCTGTATGTGGCTGGACACCTAGGCCCCGCCAAGCCATTCAAAAAGGAAAACACAAACAGAATGAAGACATGATCCCACACTCCTCTGTGTGACAACAGTGCTTCCCAGGTGACTTACACTGGTCACCTAAGCCAGCTGGGGTTCCAGGAATAGTAGTATGAACTCCAAAAGCAAACAGCATTTTGTGCTGATAAACCAGACCAACTGGAAGAAAACTGCTACTGTCCGAGTGCAGGAGGCAAATCTAAGCTTAGTATGTAACATTTGGGGATGTTATTTCTGAGAAAGAGTGTTACTGTCTTTTGGGATCTTCAACACACTTCTGATCATTTGAGATTCAGGAACCTCTCATACCTTGAACTCCAGGCTACTTTCAATATAAACTGTTGCAGCTTAAGGATTGTACCATTCTCCACAGTTATACAAATCCAGATGTGTTTATTTAGTTCCAGACAGAACTAAATAACTAGACAGTTGAGTTTATGCCCTTCACACAACTCAGACAATAAATGCTGAAAACTGTTTCCATCCAGACGTTCAATAATCTTTGCCCCCTGGTTCCCATACATCTATACTGGAACCTAGGAAGCTATTTCAGCCCTTTACAAAACTGTCTTCAGATGTGAAGACAGGGATAAATACTGCAGCAGAGTTATAACCACCATCAGTACTTCACATATCTATTCCAACCACAAAACCATAACTGTGTCTACTCCAACCACAGAAGTTGTTAAATACTGAGGAATCCAGCTTTAAACAGACAAGCTTGAAATTTCTTTAGAGAGAATTCTTTATCATAAACCCCTCTAGCTCAAGGCACTGTAATATTTACACAGGTGCTTTTTACCATTAACCACTAAGTTCAAATATATGATGGACTTTTTACATTTAAAGTCTTGACCCACTTCTGCAGAGCAAACTGTCTATTAGCTACAACAAGACTATGGCTTTGAAAAAACCAATGAATATTTTGAATAGAAACACTGTATATATTTGGTTTAAAACCACCTCCTGAAAGAAGCTTTGCAGGAATCATAAAGTACTGCATTATGAAAATACAATTCAAATCTTTTACGTGCTCCACAAAAAGTGGCTCCTTTTCAAATCTCTGGACATATATAAGAAGACCTGCACCAATTTTGGTCTGTGTTAGAGACAGGCAATAGAGAGTTTTCCCCTCAATAAGTAAACAGTCATCTACTGTAATTAATTCTTTCTGCTTCTGTGTGGCCTTAGTTCATACATTTCCAAGGACTGGAACTGCTAATGAAATAAGGTAAACCAGGCAATAGCAAAAGACTACTCAAGTCTGCTGCCTTTCACAGTGAAGGCTGTACTTTACTATCAGTCATAAAGATTTCTACTGCTTGCCACAGGTTGCAAGCCAATTAAAAGTATTCAGCACTTTATTATAAGCATATTCATTACGTAGAACATAAAGTTTTGCCAGAAAGTTGTAGGGAATGCAAAACTTAAAGTGGTATATTTTGGCAGGAAGAATAACTGTGGAGATATGTAAAACTCCTTCAAGCCTGAATCTGCAAGATCCTCTTTCACCCCGCACAGTGCTAGTGCCTACAGAACCAACACTGATACGGTCTTGCTGTTCCAAACTTCTCTGTGCCAAGGAAGGAAACAATCCAGACACAAAGAAGGGGGAGCTGATGAGATCTTTGTAAATGAATGCTTAGAATGTTTCACTTCTTCCAACACAATACAACTTTCATTAAAATGTCATACAACTCAAGGTAATATAACTAATGAGAATTGAAGTTCTTACAGTTCCCCAGTATGAAAGCCTAAACATCGTGAATTTCTCTTGCATAATCAGGTAGAGCAGAAATGCCAAGAATAATTCTCTTGCCATGCCCTTTGTTGGGGGTCAATTACCCATGTCAGATTTCTCCCTATTTTTCCCAAGCCATCACAGCATACAGAATAAATACCCGCTAAGGATATAAGGCAGTCCAGAAACTATATGAAAGCCTTGACCATATTTTCCATACATCTTTGAGAGGGAAAGTGCAGATTGGGTTTTTGTCTGACCTTCTGCCAACTGTTCCACATGTTCCAAGATCACTAAAAAATGATTTCAGAGTGTATAGACTGCACAGCAAGAATATGTTGAACGTATAAGAAGTACACAAACCATTAGTATCTTGAAACCTGAATGCCTGAGGGTTTTTCTAGGATTCAGATGAAATTAATTCACTGGAGCCAATCCCTGTGGCCAAGCAGGGAATCATACAATGGATGAATGCAGTACATCATCCATCCATATTCTACCCATGGTTTTGTTTCCTATGCTTTTGGTTGTTCGCTGAGGCTGAATTAGAAGCATGAGGGGGGGGTGCTATACAAATAGATATACTCAAAAGCAAAACAAAACGAAGAAGCTCCAAAATCCGATATTCACCTACACATGTTTTTTGTGCATCAGTTACCACCATTCACAGAAGGAGGTGGTACAGCCCACACTATAGCTCATGATTTATTACTGGTTTATACTTCATTTCTTCCTGACATAAAATCTTAGAATAGAAACCTCATGTTGGTTCTCCACCTGGCTGTTGTCCCACCTCTTTTACTGCAAGAGCCTTTCTCATTTTATTGGTGCCTGTGAATTTGAATCAATGAACCCATGTTAATTTCATCTGCTATCAGGAACTAAATCCCTGTCTGCTTCATGATCCAGCATCTGGCTAATCAGATCCCTTTTCTTTTACTTCTGGGCATGTGGTATCCAAGTCAATTAGTGAGGAAGAGTGAAGCTGTTTAAATGTAATAATCATTAAGGATTTAAACCCCCACCCATAGAAGAAAGAAGGGGGTGTAGGGTGAATAATACACAATCAATTCCAAAACAGAGAAGGATAAAAAAGAAATGTAATTATGACAGAAGTGCTCATGCAGGACACATATCCTTAGCCTCTCTACATTCAAGCTACATCTACTGCAGAGAAGAGATAAGGATGCAGCAATTAACGCCGAATGGCTTTCCCTGTTGGCCATTCCACCTTCAAAATCTATACTTTGATTAGGCAACCCTTAACATGCTCTACCTATGATTCTGGTTTACCATCCTTCCAAGTCAACTGCTGGCATCAAAATGGTACTAGCTGGTCCTAGTTTGTCCAGAAATTCTGGGCAAGGGCTTAGACAGAATGAGCAATAAATAAACCAGCAAGTTGGCTCTGGGGAAACAATGCAAAATCTGTGGGACTCCTGCAATTCCATCTAACATATCAAGTAGGGTTTTGATATATGTGACATTTCTGAATACTTGCAATGCAACAAGGAGTTTGGGAAAGATAGTTTTCACTACAGACTCCTTGGCTTTATGCAGTAGCTTCCAACAAAGTTCCAAAAATATTAATATCAAACAGGAGACGAGATTTTCATAACAACACGTCATCTTTGTTTGGAATAACTACGTCAAGGAAAGTGAAACATGGAATTAACATCATTCTAGTGATCGAGCCAGAAAAAAATAACTTAAAGGCTGGAACCCTTTGTGCATAATTCCAGTTGTTCATCGTGCCCATGATCCACTTCAAGAGTGGATCAAATTATGATAAGGGAGCATGCAGGCCCACAGAAACAAGCATGCATTTGCACGAACTCACATGGATGACTTCAAAAAGACCTTAAAAGGTACCATTTCCTCATTCTTTAGTACCAAACTTTAATAAAGAGGAAGAGCACCAAACATATTTTACCTGCTTTCTTGTTCTTGTCTTCCCTGTCCGCAGTTTTATGTACCTCGCTATCAATTCATTGCGACCTAAAGTAAAGAAAGCAAATAGAAAACATGAAGAACGTTAAGTGCTTTGCCCCACATTTGCTAGCGTATCAAAGACCAACCTCTGAGAAGTCAGAAACTTCTCTCCACAGTCTACATCCTCAAGGTGAAAAACAGCCAACGTATGATTCCAAGATCAATGACATTTTACCAGAAGATGGCGCTAATGCAACAGTTGTCCAAACGGACCAGGCCAAGGCAGCCCAAACAGGCTATGCCAGGGCCCTTGCTCCTTATGCATTAAACAAGATACATCTGATGTGGCAGACTGGCAGGTTTTTTTCCTCATGTACCAGGAACATATTTGTGTCATATCATTAGTGCATTAATATAATTTCCTGAAAACTCAACCTGGACCAGCAGCCAGTGACTTGCAAACAGACACTGGTCCAAGGACCAGCCCTTTCAGTAACTATGCTATTGTGTGCCTTCCAATAGTTTCTGACTGATGGCAAAGGAACATGACACTGAACCATGCACTCAGGATTCAGAACACAGAGCTTGAGACACTCTGAAACATAACATGGAATTGACAACTCCTATTTTGTCAGTCCCACTATGCTGAGACCCTTGTTGGCCACGATGAAGGCCAACCTGGAAACCTAGAATGCTTCTTGACTAGTCTCATGGCAGTCCACCAAAGCTCTTCTGCATGAGCACTGTGTGCATTATTCCTGATTTTCCAAGGAACATCTGCCTTCCCAATGCAACTCCCAATAAAATATTATACCACATCGGGATTGTGCATGTATTTGTATGTGCATATGTGATGAAACTTTTCAAAACAAAGACACTGAGCTTCCCTCAAGAGTACAGGGGTTTGATTTTGTGACATTGGCCATGCAACCTCATGGGATATTTTAAGCAGCTCTGGATTTTTAAAACAGCACTTCCTAACGTCCTCAACTTAATTTGAAGCAGAAGAGCTGTTGCTCCACATTTTACAGGCCAGCTGTGGCCAATCTAAATTCAAACGTCAGAGCAGCTGGGAGCTCTCTTTTCTCTCATCCCTCCCCTCTGAACACGATGGGGGTGGGGTGGGGGAGAATGGGTGGAGAAGCACGCCAGACTTATTTTAACAGACCAGATGGTGGTGGCTGGAGCTAGCTGAAATGGCCTTGCAGCCAACTCAGAAGATCTCTTTTTTAAAAAAAGAAAAAAGGGGAAAGAAAGGAAAGCTAAAGCAACTGTGTTGTTCTGACAATGCCAACGGCTGATATTCTTTTTAAGGCAGGCAGTGGATGTCAGACTGAAGAACAAGCCTCTCTCTGTAAATGAAGATGTACCACAATCCCTCCAGACTCCCCCTCCCCATTCCTAGTCTTCAACAGACAAGGCCAGGTGCTTTACAGGGTCAAGCAACACCATGTGAGTGGGAATGAGAGGGATGTTACTATATACTGGAGTAACAATGCCATCAGCATACAAGCCAGCTGGCTCACTGCACGTCTTTTCATATGCACAGCTCCTGACATGGGTGGAAAAAAAAAACAAGCCCCAGAAGACTTGCTATCTCGTATTGGTGTGTATGGAAAGAATTACCTCCATAAACCACTTATGGGTTGGTGTTCCCTTCAGAACTGCTCACTAGCATAGTAAAGCCTTCTATTTTGTGAAGACAAGTAGCTGTATTTGCGACAGACTGTTCAACTGTTCTAAGCCACCTTTCTACAGCCTGGCACCCTCCAGATGTTTTGGAATACAAATTCAGTCATCCACAGCCAACATGGTCTAGAACCAAATGCAGATTTCAAGTATTTTATTGACATTTTCGCTATTAACTCTCTCAGCCTTCCCCCCACATAAATTCACAGTTGAGGAAAAGGCAGCAAAAAGCCCCAAGAACCCCCTATGAAAACGTACACTTGAGCATCCTGACTGACAGTATAACTCCACTTAGTTCTCACTTCCTGTCTCTTATACATTTTGAACTTTTAAAAAAATAATTTGGGAAAGCAGGCCCTTATCTTATATGTGAAGGCAATGGTGTTTCTTTGATTATGCAGCATAGCAGTTCTGCAGCCATTTTAACTATTAAAAGTGCCTGTGATTAGCCTGTCAGCTATTTATTAATTTAAAGAGTTGTTGCTGTTATGTGCCTTCAGGCCGACTGCAATTTATGGCAACCCCATAGGGTTTTCTTGCCAAGATTTATTAAAAGGAGGTTTGCTATTGTGTCCTCTAAGTCCGAGAGTGTGTGGCTTGCCCAAGGTCCCCCTGTGGGTTTCCATGGCTGAGCGGGGATTTGAAGCCTGGCATTCTGGAGCCTTAGTCCAGCATTCAAACCACTATGCCACACTAATTAGACTATCCTTTGTATTTTGAAGTAATACAGTGGTTAAGAGGAATTTAAGTATATGAAAACAATATTCAGGAGTAATTGTGCTGGCTCTGCAGCAAAATACAACAAAATCCCAAATCCACAAGCAGTATGCCCTTTTCAGGACAACTCTAAAGCATAAAATGCATTATGCAAGCTTTCAAAGCTTCGCTGGCTTTTTAAGTATATGACATGTATCGCTGCCATGTGCGCTACGGTACACATACAGGCCCTCAGTCTATACATAGTTGGGTCTCTAGCTTACAGCGGCAAAGGAGGCAGCAAGGCACCACGGGGGACCAGGTAGGCAGTCTGGTCTACAGTCAGCTCTCCATATTTGCATGTTTCACTTCCATGGATTTATTTGTGAGTTTCTCTGTCTGCCCACCCCCCCCCCACCTCAAGTGCTTCTTTTTCAGGGGAACTCTGCCTCTCCTCTGATCCAGCTAAGGATGGATCACAGCTTGATTTGTCAGCATCACAAACCCTCTCCCAACACCCTCAAGGAAGGAACCGGGCAAAAGAGAAAACCAGCATAGAGCCACCATGCCCACTCTCCCCCTTTCCTTCTACTCTCCCTGACTTGGTTTGGACCCGGGGTGCCCACTCTCTCCACCATGATTCAGCCCCTTTCCCAGAAACACACATACACACACACATTTTGATATCTGCGGTTTCCCCACTTTTGAGGGATCCTGTGCCCCAACCCTAGCAAATGTGGAGGGCCAACTGTAATTCTGTGTCATCACCACAAGTATATGGTGACCTTCTGCTTTTTTCTAGTTATTATTATAACACCTTGATACTTGTGATAGAGGCTGGCCACCCCAGACCTCTGAGGCCATTCTGAAACAACTGTGTAAAATAACCTGGAGATGCAGCTAATTTTGCTAAGCAACATCCAGATAGTCTTTTTCTTACTCTGTCTCCCTGTATTTCATATGCCTGTTCATTAGCTGATATTTAACTAGAACACTAGGAACAATTGCTTGTGACTGGCTCTCTCTAACATGGGTTCTGACATCACACTAGATCAAAGAGACACTTCTTTTCAGAGTCTGAAGTGCTTTAATTGACTCAGGATGTCCAGTTCCTGTGCTGTGTGAATCACTGTTTCCATGGGTGCAAACTGCATGCTTACCGCTTCTGAGAAAAGAAAAAAAACTTAACTTTTGGAAACACTCTTCCTATGGACTTTTGTAGAGAGCCAGTGTGGTGTAGTGGTTTGATGTTGGGACTACAGCTCTGGAGACGGGTTCAAATCCTTGCCCAACCATGGAAACCCACTGGGTGACCTTAGGCAAGTCATACTCTTTCAGCCTCAGAGAAAGGTAAAGGCAAGCCCCATCTGAACAAGTGTTGCCAAGAAAATCCCATGATAGGCTCACTTTCAGGTTGCTGTAAGTCAGAAAAGACTTGAACACACACACACACACACAATAACAATGAACTTTTGTAACTCCATACTTCCTTATGGAAACACTACATTCTGTCTCATTGTATTCAGCATTTTATAGTCAAGCCATGATAGCTGAATTTGTAAGCCACCTTGAGTACATAAGCAGTACATACATACATAAAGAAAGAAAGAAGAACTAGTAGTAGTAGTAGTAGTAGTGGTGGTAGTAATTCCATTTTTGCCTATGTGCATATGATATTTTTCAGTTTTCTTACAACGGCTGAATTCTTATTCAGTCATTCTATAGAAATGTTACTTTTACTATAACAGAGACAACTGGCAAACATAATGGCTAGAAAGCCATTTCATTTTTTTTAAAAAGAATGATAATGTTCAGGGAGCAGAGTTTGCCTTCGTTCTTTGAAAGAGGAGCTATTCCCTTGATTTCTTCCATAGGCCATATTTACTTCATCATAGAACTATTCATTTTCCTTTCAGCTCTATTAGAGGGTGAAAAGTAGGCAACATCTCTATCTGCAGAATTTCTCTGGGCCTGCTGGGGGCTGGACTTCCTGGCACAGAACTTATTTAACTGCTGTAAGTGCTTGCAGTGGTACTGTCAGCATAAGCTGCCATGTGCATATTTGACATGCAAGAGATGTCCATGGGAGATATCACTAATTCCCAAATGGACAATGATAAAGGAGTTGACCAGGTCATCACTGACAGTGAGACCGGGTATTCAGCAGACATGTAAACAAAAGTTGCACCTTTTTCTTGGCTATGTAACTGATTTTCTAGATTGATATAGTAACAGAAGTAGAAGCAAGTAACGAATGCTACTTGACAGTTTTTCAAAAAATATTGTGCTAACAATTAATTACTTTTTAATTACTTCAGTAGTTGATTTATGAATTTAGACTAATGTTTTTGTTTTGTTGCTAAATGGATTACTTGTCACAATGTAGATACACAGTTGTAGCCTTAGTATATCAATTGATTATTTCAGTTTGGATGGATTATAATATTGGCAGAGATTCTTCGTTCTGTACTGCATTCTTGTAAGTGCCACATCTGTTCAGATACTGTGCTGCTGGATGGTAGAATGGAAAGGAGAAATGAGACCAATCCTTCTATAACAGGAATGGCACTTTGTTATATTTTTATCCTGTTAATGTGAGATTATAAACATATTTTTATTACTCACAACTAAATTGAAAAGTACAATATTGGCCTGTGTTAGATGCTTCCATCTTCCCAGTCAAATTTATATGCTGACATACTCCCCGAATATAGGCAACATGAGTCTTATTAATCTCAGAGGCAAAAATACCTTAAATGTTCCTCCGGACTCAGTATTTTGATGGTGTACTGGTACAGGCAAATTAAGTCACTGAGAAGAGATGCCAGCATATTCTCAATTTCTAGCCATAAAGATAACTTTATTAAGACAGTAGAGCAAAGGTCAGCAGCAGAAAAGAAAAGGTAGAATGTGCTAAAACGCTTGGCCTAATTATACAGAGGTGGACTGATTAACTTATGAGACTGGCAAGATCAGTTTCATGTAGCAACCCTCCATTACAGGCAAACCAGAAGTGATAATACTGATCTTATCAGTTCCCTGACTGAGCAAGAGGAGCTTTAGCTTCTGGGTAATCTTCAGTAAACAAAAGAGAAACCTTGTAGGCTAAAGCAGTGACAACTTTTTACTTAAGACGTGGTTTATATCTACCATCTAAAGAGTCGTATATCCTCAACAAGAGTAAAGTAGAATTAGATTCTACTTGCCTATATGTAATATGCAGTGAGGGACTCGTACCAAAAACAGCAACCATGAAGGGGTGGAAACAAAATTATTACGGAAAGGTATGCCTGATGAGTATAAGGAAATCCTACAACTGGGATCCTGAAAAGCAAAGCTATAGGCAGCATACAGAGAGCAGGAGGCAGCAGTGTGAGCCAGGCTAGCTGTGTGACTCAGATTGCTTCTATCCTGCCTTCCAGCTCCCCTACTCTCAGTCCACAGAACTCTCTGCTCTTATTGCAAAGCAAAGGAACAAACGTCACACTTCTCAGGTAGATCTGGAAAGTAACATCATTCTGTGCTTGTTCACATGCATACTACTTTTAACCTGTTACTTCAAAGCTGAGCAATGCAAATATTACAGTGCTTGGAACAAAACTGTTTTAACAAAGGAAGTAAATTAACAAAGAAAGTACAGTTTTGTTACTTTAAGTAATAGTTTCTTTGGGAAATAGCGAGGTCACTTTGGAAATGACTCCAAAGACACCACTGACTCTGGAAAGGTTGCCTGATAAGGGAATATCAACAACAGGTGGAAATCTTTAAGATTCTGGATGCAGAACAGAATTGTTGGTGGCGCTGAAGTAAAACGGCGGGAGGAGGGGAGATTTGAAGGTGAAGGATAAACCAAATTAAATAATTAATTAAAATTTTTAGCACTTTTAATCTAGAAAAAAGGGAGAGCTATATAAAAAGGTTTACAAAGTGCATTAGCATAAAATTCTTAGGACACATTTACAAGAAGCTGCAAGCAGCAGCACAGACGACCCCCTGCCCCACACACAACCAGAACTAATTGCCAGCAAATAAAACTAAAGCAACAGAGTTGAATGCTTGTTTAAGTAAAAATATCTTAAACTGCTGGTGGAACACAGATAAAAAAAGAAGACAAACTAGGTCCTTGGGATAAGAAGTTCCATATACTGGGCACTGATACCTCCTGAGGCACAAAGACCTACAAATATGCATAAACACTCCTTCCTCTCTCTTTCTGCACACAACTCACATCACACAACCCAAGCCTAGATGTCAATACACTTCCTGTCTGAATTCAAGGTGCCCAAAATGACTTTCAAAGCTCTAAATGGCTTGGGAACTCAAAATTTGGAGGAGTGCATCCTCCTATTGAGGTCTGCTACAAGGGTTCTTGAGAGCCTTGAAAACCAGTGTGGAGCGATGGTTTGAGTTTTGGACTATGACCCAGGAGATGAAAGTTTGATTCCCTACTTGGCCATGGAAACCCATTGGATGTCACATACTCTTGGCCCCAAGAAAACCCCCATAACAGGATTGACTTATGATCACCATAAATCTGAAACAACTTCAAGGCACACAAGAACAACAACAACAACAGCATTACAATCCTACGTACACAGACTTCAGCATAAGCCATGCTGAATACTTACTTCCATGTATACTATGCAGGAAGGCAGCAATCCTTTGCAATGCTTATTTGGGGTCACCCTAAGGTCACCATAAGTTGGAAATGATGTGAAAGCAAACAGTAACTACAAGGGCTCTCTTTCATGCTACACCAATGGGAAACAGCTTTCTCAGCTGTGTCACACTGACTGTGGAGTGGCCTTCCCTCTTGAGACCTGACTGGCGCTGGCTCAGTCTACATTCCAGTACCAAGCTAAACATGGTATTTTATTAGAGCCTTTGGAAACCTACTGATCTATTGAAAATGTATGGCCGCATGATTTTAAACTTTTTAATCTTATGTAACCTGTTAAATTGTTCAATATGCTTTTAGTCTGTTTTAATTATTTTTATACTTTTACACTCTAAATTGCTTAAACTACTTTTAGTTGAACACTACAGTAAAATCCCATGATATAAGTCAGGATATAAATGTTTAAATAAATAAACAAACCTATCTTAGTGGCGCTCCTGATTCTGATGGGAAGCAGAGTGTGTGGGGATGAATGTCCTCATAACCCCTTTCCCCAAAAGAATGAGGCTGTCAGAAACCCAATTCTGTTGGGAAAGAGGGTACATAAAGAGAACCACCCTTTGTCATTGTCACCATCCCTGATAGTCACCAGTCCTCTAGTTAAGCACACTATTCCTTAAACAAGGCAGAAAGTTTGGTCCTAGAATTTGTAGCCATGGAAAAGGGAAATAATGAAAACAAAAAAGAGTTTAGCACAGTAAAAACCTATTTCACTGCAAACCTGCAATCTTATGCACATTCATGAGCTTAAGCCCCCTAAACCATCTGGGACTTACTTCTGAACAAATTGTACAGAATTGCAAAAAAATACTAGGAAGAAGGTAATCCAACAAGAACCAAGGATGGTCAGAGGGCACAGAATGTTAACACTGTCTGATCGGTGGGGTCCAGAATATGTTATCTTGAAAAAAAGGCATGCATGGCTTGGTGGAAAGAGAAGTACTCTAGTCTACAACAATTTGTTGTACGGCTCACCTGTCACAGATTGAAGAGTTAGGGTTCAACAGAAATCCAATTCACAGAGGCAAATTAATGCAAGAAGTTTCTCTCTTTCTTTTAACTAATCCACAAAAGAGCACAATTGTTCCTTACTTTCCCAGGTGGTCAACAGTTGCCCCATTTCCTTTATCTCTTATATTTATAATTTTACTTTGCCTTACAACCATAAGACCATGGCAGCTAAACGACATTTGAAATGTCTCAGGCCTTTTAATGAACGTATGTTTTTAAAAAAATAATCTCTGCTTTCACTGTATTTTCTCTTGTTTTTGAAAAGACCTTAGAAACTCTCATGAAACATTATAGAGAAACCTTTTAAATCAATTGATTAATTCATAAAAAGCACACAGACCTCATGGAAAAATATCAAGATCAACCATAATCTGCTCATAGAGTAAAAGCTTTTTGGTAGAAAGTCAGGATATAAATTTAACAGATAAATAAGTTATATTAAGCTGTGTTAGAGATGCAAATCTGCAACCACCATGTAAAATTTCTCATTCTCCTGCCAGCTAATCAGATTTGCAGCCAGTCTGAGTATGAAAAGCTGTTCATGTGTGTGCATACAATTACATGCGTAGTTTGTGCAACATACCAATCTCTACTAATCAATGTGATCACGTGGACAACAGGATTTAAACATGCGAAATCCTGTAACTGCACTCGATTCTTTGTAGATGTGTGGGCAAGTAAAAAAACACACTCTGTGCCTTAGCTTGTTCCTGTGCAAGACACAAAATACAAGTTACATAGGAGAGGAATGTATTGATATCACTTGTAAAAATGAGTAATTGCCTGAAACTGAGAGCAGAGATACAGTGGCAGGGGGTGCTTAAGGATGTGTGGGTATATGTGCCTTTAAGTCATGTGTCGATTGACGGCAACCTCATGAATTTCATACGGTTTTCTTAGGCAAGGAATATTCAGAGGTGGTTTTGCCAGTTCCTTCCTCTTAAGTATAGTCAACAGCATCTGATTGCAGGTACCTTTATTGTTCTAGTGGGCAGAAAAAAATGTTTTGGTGGCATGATTTATGGAGGTGGGGAATAGCCAGAGAGAAAAGATTAAGCAAAGATTTTCCCTGTCTCCCCCAATCAACCTATCAGCCACCCAAGACTGCTCTTCAATGAAATAACACCAGCAGCTGCTGCCACTGCCACTCTGAAAAGGCAGCGATCCATGTCTCCTTATTAACATTAAATTTGGTCCTAAAATAAAATAGCAACCTACTTCACAAGGTCATTGCATATCATACAAAGTACTATGAAACATTGCAAGTTAGTGACAATATAAAAATGTGCTTTTTTAAAAAAGCAAAACAAAAGGTTGCAGCAGTGGTACGTGTGCACACTCAGCAGGAAATCTTTTTGCAAACCCCCCCCCCGCCCCATGTCTCTTTTCATGCCATTTGTTCCTGATTGTGCCCCGAATGTACAGCCAATTGAGAAGCTCTACACGTGGTCCCTTCCCCCTCTGGGGCACCTGCCATGGCTAACTGTCTCTCTCTGGTACCGGCAGGCACTGCAGACCTGCCTCTGCTCAGCTGTCCCAGTCCCGTGATTCACCAGAGGCTGTGCCATTCCCTCTCGGAGGGCATGTCCTCCTCCAAATTACTACATTCCCCAAATTCCTCTTCCCTGACACCACCACGTGAACCAGTTGGACAGCTCTGTTAAAAATAACCTAGTGGGGCAACCTTCCAGCCAATCAGTGTTCAGCAGCATACCAGCCCTGACAGAGTGCAACTCAAGTTACACCTGCTGTCTGGGGCAAGTGCTCAGCCTCCTGTGTGCCTGGCTAAGTTCCCTAACCCACCGGAGGAGAAAGAAATGCCCCTTGCCATACAGGGACCAGACTCTCTGCTGTCCCTCCGCTCTTGCACACTGGCCATCATTCAAGTGTTATAGGTTATCACAGGTCACAACTCTTTCTCCTTCCCCTCAGCCGCTCTCTGCAGCAGCTGGGAAATCAGTCCCCATGACAGTAACTGGTTCACCCTTTAGCCAAGTATGACCCATTCATCGTAGGCGTTCGGCTCGCCTAGTCAGTGTTCCGGGATTCCTGAGGCATCCTACTTTTAGCACCTGCCCCAAAATGAAGCTATCTTTGACCTCCCAGAAGCCCCCGTGCTCTTACTCACTACTGACCCATCCAAGGTTGGAAAGTTATGAAAGGAATGTCTCACCAAGTTCAATCTAGAGAAGAAACACCTACAGCTAAAGAGCACTCTTCCTATTAGAATGCCAAAAATAATGCCTTTGTGAATCAATTGCTAGGTTTTTCACACAGAACATGGTGTATTTATATGCAAACAGAGGTAAGGCCAGACTGTATTCACAGAACACCAAACAGTATATTAGGTAGGCTTTGAATTATTTTTCTGGATGATGAATCAAACTTCTGTATTGCTTGTGCACTATTTATGTGTGAATGTACATTCCTTGCACAAATGAATTTCCTTAGTGATGACACAGAAGTGATGATGTTCCACAGCATCCTTTCTATTATTTGGATAGAAAGCACACATCTCTAGTATATATAAACACCCTCCCACAGAAAGGAGTGAACTGCCCTACAATTGGTTTGCTTATGTCAGAACAGTGTGCCAGAGTAGATTATGTACTCCTGTTGAAGGAGTTTTCCCTATTGCTGCCACTTCTTCATTACAGTTCTCTCCTCAGGTTCAGTTAGCTCAACTCTTTAGCTCATTTAAATGATTAGCTTTCATTTAGACTTATGTCTTTACCAAAAACACTGCAGTGAGCTGCCTTGCGTCCCATGTTGGGAAAATTTAATAAATATTATAAAAATAAAAATAAGAATTTAACCTGTGAATCTGGTTCAAGATCCAATTGAGGGACTGTGTAGCAAGTGTTGATTCAGTACAGGTGAGGCAATGCACAACTCATCACACCAATCCACCTTCTGATTGTACAGCGGTCAACAGGCTGCTGAAGCATGCTGGGGGACACATGTATGCAACACCTTAAAAAATGCCACTGCTTGTGCACTGCTTGTGCAGCGATCACACCACTGCTTGCACAATGTTTGCACAGTGATAATGATGATGCAATCACCACGCAATATCCTAAAAATCCAACGACCTGCATAAGGATATGTTACCAATGGGATTCTACCCCTAAAGTTCTTTAGTATACCTAACAGGAATACCAATGACTGAGGTAGCACACTTCAATGTACTGGTACTCAACAGTATATGTACTACATTTCTCCATATGGGCAGGTCTAAGAAAAGCTGGGGATGATTGACTATGAATGGGGGTGAGGAAGTTAATATGTTAATAGGGTTTCATATGCAAATAAAATAAAAATGTAAATACATTAAAGATTTGTGAAACTGAACTTGCTACTTGCAAGAATATGATCACAGCATTACAATAACAATAGATATTGACTGCTGCTTCCTATTTATTTACAGGAGTAAATAACATGCACATTGAACAAGCAAGAGGCCAAGAATACAGAACTCTATAACATATGGTCCATTAAGCACACAGCTGTGACATGCACATGGCAAACTGATCACTCTGAAATTAAATGGACTCCTTTTCTTGTCAAAATTGCCTGTCATTGGCTATTTAAATTTATTTTCTTAAAATGTGTGAAACAACTACTGGTTGCACTAAATACCCAACAAGACCCTGGCCCTGTCTGATCTGGGAAGCTAAGCAGGGTCAGCCCTGGTTAGTACTTTGATGGGAGACTGCCAGTGAACTGCCAATACTAGGTAATGTAGTGTAGACTACTGTATTTGCTGGCATATAAGACTCACTTTTTCCCACGAAAAATACTGCTTGGAAATGGGGTGCATCTTATATGCCGGTATGTCTTATACGCCAGCAAATACAGTATATTTCAGAGAAAGAAACCGGCAAAACCATCTCTGAGCATTCTTTGCCTAAGAAAACCCTATGAATTTCACAGGATTGTCATAAAGTTGACAGGTGACTTGAAGGCACGTGTGTGCATGTGCACACGTGCACATGCGCGCACACACACACACACACAGATGGTTTATCTCACAATAGGGATGAAGGGTGCTTCTGGGTTGTACTGCCAAATACTACCACTCAGAAGACATCTTGTCTTCCTTGAGGATTGGTTTTTTTTCTGCTAAGAAAGCAACAGGAGAGGTTGTAGGGAAATATGGAAGGGTTGCATATTGTGGATAATTTCTGAGCCACCTATAAAAATACTGTGTTTAGGCAGGGAATTTGCAGGGTAACAGGCTTGTCTGGAAGCACTATATGACTCTACAAGAGAAAAGTAGGAAAATATGGCCCTGCAGAGGTGTTGGATTGCAGCTCCCATCAACTTTAGTCAAAACAGTGAGAAAGGTTAATGGAAGCTGCAGCCCAGCAAGATCTGGAGAGCTGCACATTCCCCAACTATGCTTTAAGAAAAAGCAAGACCTTCCTTTTGAAGATTCAAAACATACTTAACTCAAATTATCTGATATACCATGGAACTGTGAAGGATCAAAAGATTAAGATTACAAGTATACAACTTCATTACACAGAAAGATTTGTAAGGCAAATTGTTGGCTTGTGATTTTTTTTAACTTGTTGCTGTTGTTGTGTGCCTTCAAGTCATTTCCAACTTATGACTCCAAGATGAACCTATCATGGGGTTTTGTGATGTGTCCAAGGTCACCTAGTGGATTTCCATGATTGAGCAGGGAATCAAATCCTGACCTCCTGGGTTGAAGTCTAACACTCAAACCACTATACCACGCTGGTTCTCTTTTTTTTCCTTCCAAGATATCAACGGGCCAGCCCTGGCTCAGAGATCATATGGATAGCACACGTAAATTAAAGTTGAGAACAGAACAGACTGTGTTGCACATATAAATTAGAGAACAAAGCTATGGTAGGATGAGAGCCACAGGACTCTCTCCAGCTAGCATCTCAATCCAAGAATTCCACTGCTGTTGCAGCCCATGTGCGTTTCCTGCAAACAGCCTTGCAAAGTCTACTGAACACAGGAGAAAAGGATATAACTGAGATCAATGGCAGAGCATTGGTTTGTTTTCAATTAGGGATTAGAGATGAGCATAAGTGAACTCTGGAGTTTCAGTGGACCCCTCCAAGCCAGCCTCCACCTCACCAAGACAGCTCTTGAACCAAGAAGTCAGTTTGCACTGCAGGTTTGGGGAAGTAGTCAATTAGAAAACTCCACACTGCTCTTAATCAAGATACAGTCTAGGACAGACTGCTGAAAAGTGAAGAAAAGCAGAGGTGGGGCAAAATATTAAGGTAGGTAAAAATGAGTTTCTGCACTGAAAAGTGGCTGAACTAAAAAGGGAGAAGCACAACAGGGCTGCTGTTTCCTTAAGCAACTGCCAGATGTCTCCAAGTGACTAGAAAAACCAGTTTGTACACTTGGGCTTGATGAACAAAGGCCAAGCTCCAGCTATTTCTGCAGAAATCCAAAAAATGTGCCTCTTCAGAAACCTTCCATTTTTGCCTTCATTGCAGAGACTCTGTGCTGTGGGGATTGCTATTAAAGTTGCCTATATCTGGTGAAGGATAAAGGGAGGTGGGTGCAATGTACCACCTTCTCGTTGGGTAACACCTTTCCCTGGGATTTAGAAATGGGGACAAGAGCCAGTGTCCATTTCTGCACTAGCCTGTTATAGTGCTATTATTTCACTTTCAACATCCTATGGAATCCTGGGGTTTGCAGTTTAGGAAGAGGCCTTTGAATCCTGGAATCCCAGGTGTGGTGGTTTGAGCACTGGATTACATTGCTGTACACCAGGGATCGACTCCCCACTTAACCATGGAAACCCACTTGGTGACCTTGGGCACATCATACACTCTCAGCCCCGGAAAACCTTGTGATAGATTTGCCTTAGGAAATGGAATAACTTGAAGGCACAGATCAACAATCTCTGAACAGGAGCAGTTTCCTCACCACAGATGACCACAGTCCACATACCTATGTCTAGGACTAGGAGAAGGTTTTCCAGGGCAGAGGATATAGATTACTTGAGGTCTCCCAATTTTTGGAAATTAATTCAGGGAACTACTAATGCGCACAACACAGTTTGGATGATGCAGTAGGAAAGCAAGGAAGACTCTCCTAACTAATTCCAGCCAAGTGTTTTCAGCAGACATACACAATATGTAATATGTATGACCATTATCCTAGTCGGTTGGGTGTTTCTTATTCCTGAGCAGCTCCCATGCACTGTGAAAATATTACTGATTCCATTCACACCTGTCTTCCCCATGCAACTGGCAAATACCCCTTTTGTCATGGTGACAACTTAATGGGCAAGATGTTGGCTATTGGGCCCCAACTACAGGATTGGAACCATTTAGTTATTCAGCTGTGCTCACAGGACAGGTTAATAGATAATTAGATAATAATAGATAAAATACCCATCACACAGTTGTCAAAGTCTAAAGCTGGGATGGAAATCATGCAGCCCTTCAGAACTTGTTGAAATGAAAAACCTGCTTTATCATCATTGACTTTGCTAGCTAAGTCTGGTGGATCTAACAGTCTAACAACATTTGGAAGACTGCATGATTCCTATGCGCAGTCTAAAAGGTACCAAATTAAACCAAGAGCAGGGTAGTGCCACCAGGCGAAAAGGAGAGCACTATTACACTCTGGAGGCTAAAACAATGACTTAAACTTTAACTAACTTTGACCAAAAAAAGAAAAAGGTTTTATACTTAAAGCAGACATGAGTGACTGCCAGGCACTGGAGTCTACAGTAGCTCCCTCATGGGACCTTGAAAGGCTCCACCCTCACTACACCCCTCACCCCTGAATTTTTAAAACTTTTTTTTTTCTTTTTGTGAGTGTGCAAAACGTTCCAATTGCCAAAATGGGTGGGGGCAATTTCACCACATTCTGGAGGTAGGAGCAGGCTGCTCTAGACCCAGGAGAGGACTTTTTCTAACCTGCAGGCCGCAGCCTGAAGGCTGAACTTCCCCACCCCTGACTTAAAGCAACAGGCAATATTATCTTCTCAATTCTGACTTGTCCAACATAGTCATTAATGCAGTGTTTGTTACGAAGGCAATACATTTCCATGGAGATAGTTCTCTGAGGTCACAAACAGAGGATGACATCACAAAAGGAACTCATGAATAGGAAGCAGCAACACAATGCCTGTTTACACTACTTACTTTGCAACAACAAGATACAGTTCGGATTAACTAAATAATTTATTATTTTTTAAAAAATCTGGGGCAACAGCACACAGGAAGACTAGCTCATTCAGAATCTGTTTAGATAAACCATTTATGATGACACCTGGATTTTTTATATTTAAGACAAACTAGATTAGAGATGGGCTTCATCTCCCTGCCCCCTGCGCTGCACCTTACTTTTTAAACATTTCTAGGGACACATTAGGTGTCAGAGGTTGTCCAAGAACAACAGCATTGCAATCAATCAATCAATCAATCAATCAATCAATCAATCCCCTACTCCATGTGTCTGTCTGTCTGTGTATGTGCCTTATAGTTGCCTGTTGATTTATGGTGACCTCATGAACTTCATAGGATTTTCTTAAGGGATACTCAGAACTGGCTTCACCAATTCCTTCCTCTGAAATATAGGCTACAGCACCTGGTATACGTTGATGGTCTTCCATCCAAGTACTTACCAGGGCTGACCTGGCTTACCTTCCAAGATCAGACAATATCTGGTGCCTTTAGGGTAGCCTTACCTTGAAAAAATATATCCAAGACAGCTGAGGTTCTAAAACTCATTCTTTCCCAAGATCTCTCTGTTGTACAATCTTATGGGATTTTTTTCTCTCTTACCTTTTAATGAAAACCATGCTCAGTGCCAGCATGTCACAACAACTGACAAAACATCCCCTCTTCTTCTCCTTTCTCCCTACTGCAGGAGGTGAAGCAATATAGAACAAATGGTGGTGCCAGGAATATGCCAGGGGTCCATTTAAACAAATTCTGTGTGATTGACTCATCTGAGGAATGTGGCATTGGAACTATGATCTTGTGCAAGTTTGTGGCTCCCATGTAATGTACTACACAGGTGGAGTACACGGTATTAAGATTCTTAATCGTGATGTGGGGTGGGGATGTCAAGATAGTCATTGCCATATTATTGGACTGTTGTTGTTGCTGTTGTGTATGCCTTAAGTTGCTTCCAACTTATAACAACCTTAAAGTGAACCTATCATGGAGTTTTCTTGGCAAGATTTTTCAGAGGGGGTTGCCTTTGCCTTCCTTTGAGGCTAAGAAAGTGTAACTTGTCCAAAGTCACCCAGTGGGTTTCCATGGCTAAGCGAGGATTTGTTCCCTGGTCTACAGAGATATAGTCCAATGTCCAAACCACTACACCATGTTGGTTGCCCCATATTATTGGAACCAACTGGCATATGCATTTTGTTACTTCAAGGCTCATAAAAACTACGACAATTAAAATCTACAACATAACAACTTCATAAAAGTGGAAAAGAACATGTCGTTCAATCAATTAACATCCCACAGTAAGTCTTCTTCAGTGAATGAATAGGCAAAGCATTTCACTAGGGCAAAGTATCAACATCCCACTTTAGAAGATAAGCAAAGGATATAATTGGTGATTTCATGGACTTAATAAGGCCACATACAATATGCAGAGATGAGAGATGCTATCCAATGGAAACTATTTTACAGCACAATCCCACACATATTTTGCAAAATGAAGACAGATTTAGGGGCTTATTCTCAAGGAGAATGAATACAAGACAGATAACTTAGCTGCTCTCAAGAGGTAGTTCTACAACAGCAAACAAGAAAACTATAGATACAGGTCACATTCTGGCATTTAATAAAACTGAACACAAGAAAGGTGGTAATGAGCAAACTTTGAAAAGAGACTGGAGTGTTTTGTTTATGACCTGTATGAGAGGCCAGATATACCACCTTTAATGCCTGAAGGCAGGCATGTGGGATCCTCAAGCAGACAAAAATCCATCTCTCTTTGACAGGAATGAACTTACCAAACCAGTCAGTCAAGCCAAGCAGAGAGAAGAGTGGGAGGGAAGGGAGAGGTGAGACATAAAGGGAGTGGGAGGGATATACAGAGTGAGGGAAGTATGAAGGAAATCTGAGTCACCCATCTAAGGAAGAAGAGTTCAACACTACGCTAGAGTTCTTAATTCACTTCAAGATGGACAACCTCAAACACTGCATCTCCCATTAGTGTCACCAGTTTCAGATAGTCCATCTACTTCACTATACCCCTCAGTGATCAGGGAGATAAAATACATCAGCGCTCCACATCCTCAGATTTAACTTTCAGAGATTTGATTATTTGCTAGTTTCTCCAACTTCTGCCCCCACACCTCAATCGTTTCTTTTCCAGGGGAATCCTCCCTCTTGTTAGCTGTGATCAGGCTGCATCCTCCTCCTCCTCTACCAGCCACCACCTGGCAAGCTAAGCATGGCTCAGACCCCAATTTCTCAGCACCACAAACAATTTCCCAATGCCTTCCCCACAGCCAAGAAAGAAGCTGGGCAAGAGAAAGGAAATATAGGGCCAACCATGCTGACCCATCCCTTTTCCCTCTCCTTTCCCTGATCTAATTTGGACCATGAGTGTACCATGCCTCCGGCCCTCTTGTCACTGACATATAACATTTTGATATTTGTGGCTTTTCCACTTTTGCAGGGTTCCTGTGCCCCTAATCCTAGTGAATGTGGAGGGACAACTATACATCTAAGAGCTAAGCTACTAGTGCAGACTGGAAAGCAACAGGCAGAGGTGCCAGGAGCAATCTGTTTTTAGCCTGTCATGACTGATGCTTCAGAAGTACATATTTTAAACTTCAAAATGTTGTTTATGAAAAATAAATTCTTACTCCTCCACCTGGATCTCATTAGCCAACAGCTGCAGAGATTTAGTATGTTAAAAATGTACAAGCATGTTAAATGGATGGCTATTTTTATCAACATTTTTAGCACTGCAGACAGGTAAAAAAACAACCCCAAATCCAATCCTCAGACACAGAAAGGAGATGATCATATATCATCATGTTTACAGTAAACTTCACAAATACATTGGCAAGATTTGCCCACAGCCACAAGCTTCAGTGTAAAACTATAATTTTGTACCTTATTCTCCCATTTGTACAAAAATATCCAACCTCAGCAATCTAACTACCATATTGGACCGTGTCTCCCTATTCAGCTAGGGCTATGCAAAATGCTGAGTTTCACAGACCAGGATACATCAAACCATCTCCCTTCCATTAAACAATAAAAGAAATGTGAAACAGTGAGCTTTAGTGGTTAGAGCATTAGCCTAGGACTAGGGAAACCAAGCATCAGATCCTCACTCTGCCATAAATTTAACTGCAGGAGCTTGAAATAGTTACACAATCTCAGCTTAACTCACCTTTCACAGGTACTGAAAAGTAAATGGGAAAAATGAGAAAGTACTAGGTACGTCACGATAAATGACTTCAAGGAAAATATGATATTATTATGCATTAAATAATAAATATATTTTCTAATCTGTCAAGACTGGAAAATTCAGTGCATCATCATCATCGAGTCATGTCTGGAACCTGGTTGAAGTCATGTAAATGTAGTAACATGGTTTGGTCTCACTCACCATACATTTTGCCCTCGTCTGAGAGGATAATCTTTCGCCGGCCACAGGGCGGATATATCGCCAGCGCCTCCTGGAAGCTCTGTTCAATATCTGGACTCCACACTCCTTCGGCATCATTGTCCAGACTCTTGTCCATCCCGTCCTGTCCATCTTCTCGCCCCTCCCCGGGGCTGCCGCTGGCGTTCCAGCTGTTGGACGCTATTGTGATGGCTGCCCTGGGCTCTGACCCTGAGCCCCAAATGGCAACTTGTTAACCTAAAAGCAAGCAAAAAATGACTAATTAATCAAACTGCCACTGACTGTATCCTAACTCTAGAGCAATAGTTCTTAACCTTTTTTTTTTTTTTACTAGGGACCCCCTGTAAATATAATTTGTTGCCAGGGAACACCCAAGACTTAACTCAAGATTTAAATATTTTAATTTAGAGTTAAATATTCAAATGTTTATTTTTTAAAGGTTTCTGGAGACTAGGATTCAAATCGTCACTCAAATACTGGGTAACCTTGGACAAGTTTCTGTTGCTGTTGCAAGTTGTTAGTATCTAGCAGCGGGCCTTTGCAGACCCGCTGTGAGAGCTTCGCAAACCTCCAGGGGTCCCAGAACCCCAGGTTAAGAGCCACTGCTCTAGAACACACAACCTTATTCTTTTGAATACAAAGGTAAATGGAGAATCATGACAAAGGGAGTCATTCATAAAGAAGCCTAGAAAAGGCAGAACCGCCTGCAATATGCGTTTGGTATGAAAAAGATAGGAAGGCACAGTTGAAGGAGGAGAAAAGGTCTCCTTCATGTACCAAGATGGGGCATGGTTCAGATATACTTTTTCTGCCAGAATGTAGAGTATACGAACATAAACCTACAAGGTAGTCTCTTTGGGAAAACAGTGGAGGAAGTATGCCTGTGTGTTGCATGTGGCCCTCCAAGGGGAATCTCAAAGTTCCTAGACTTTAAAAAAAATGGCCAATTTTTGTTCCACCTCCAGGCAAATGTGATAGTTGTACTACCTGGGATTGAGGGGAGGAAGGCTGAAAATGAAAGTGAAGTCACACCACTTCTGGTTTGAGAAAACATTACTGTGGCCTGCCAGGATAGTGTGTAGGTAAAAATTAGCCCCTACCCTCAGTGCACTTTTCCACCACTGATCTAGACACTGTCACCTACACAGATTTCAGTTACTTGCCATTTACAGTTTTCTTCCTATACACAAAAGACACCTGGTGTAGAAATACAGAGAGATACAGATGTGCACATACATATACCTATGTACCCCAAAAATCCATTTGATTGTTGCCATTTGGTCCAAAACAATGTAATACACTGACACCTAAAAAACGTCCCATGGCTTTTTGGAGGCAAACCATAATGCAGAGAAGCTGAAGTGAAGTATTCTTGTTGTCAGTAGGCTGGACTCAATGGGGGAAGGCTGCAGTTTTTTCATGGGTTGGAATTTATTGAGGCAGGGTTTTCACAGACTTATTTGTGAGTTTCTCCAACCTCTGCTCTCCTCCACCTCAAGTGCTTCTTTTTAGGGGGAACATTCCCATTCACCAGCTCCAATCAGGCTGCACAGCCCTTTAAAAACCCACCTCTGGTCTTCTTCCTCTTCCACCAGCTGTTCTCTGGCCAGCTAAGGATGGCTCATAGTCTAATTTCTTAGCAACACAAACCCCTTCCTGATGCCACCCCCACACTGAAGGCACGAGATGGCTGTGAGAGAGGAACTATAGGGCCACTATGCCAACCCACACCCTTCCCCTCTCCTTTCCCTGACCTGGTTTGGACCCTGGGTGTATGTTCCCACCACCTCTTCCCACAGACACACAGTTTTTCTACTTTTGTGGTGGTCCTGCAACTCTAACCCTAGCAAATGTGGAGGGCCAACTGTACACTTCTTGTAATTTTATTATGCTCCTAGCATTTAGTGTCATTTACTTATGTTTTCTTGCTCTGAACATACCCTACAATACAGTGGAATTTTCGTTAGGGTTGGAAAATATCTCATGGTACAAACAGTGAAGAGAGAGAGAGAGAGAGAGAGAGAGAGAGAGATAAAACTACTGCATTAGCCTAAATGCTTCAGATGTACAGAGACTTCTCTCATAGCAGCAATTTTATAAGCATAAACTATAGTCAAGAGACTGTCTTCTCTATGCCCTGTTTACAATCTCAGATTTACCAAGAACACCTTTCTGCTCTATAGATCAAGTTCAGAAAGAATGATGCCTAGAAAGGTGACTGACCAGTATACACATATACTGGGGAGGGGTCTTTTTAATAGCTAGAGAAAAAAGATACTTTGTTGTAGTGTTTGTCACTGTGCAACCCTTTTAAGTTTAAACATTTTATACCTGTGTATGTTCTCCTAGCCACAGAACGTGAGTTTCAGTTCAACTTAAACCCTTTCACTTAAGCCCAAGGCTAGCATGATTACACCCCACATGACTGAAAGTATACCACATGGCATCAAATAGGTTTAGAATCTGGTAGTTAGTAAGGAACCCGGATAATACAAACTCTGATGGTTGCTGTTTTTAAAGCAATTTTCTAGCTTTTGCAGTCCTGCACAGAAGACTGAAACATTAAAGCAGTTTGGTTAATGCTTAGTCCAGTGTGTTCAGGAGGAGTAAACTTTACAATAGCCAAGGTGTATTGCTTCTCATCTTAGCACAGCTTCTAATCTTTCTCAGTAAAACCTTTAACCTTCATGCTTATTTAGACACTACTTCCTGCCTCCCAAGGCATTTTTAAAGTAACAGTTGTGTGTCCAAATGGACATCCAATCTGGTTTTTGGACACTCAATAGAAACAAAAGGTCACACTCAATTTAATCAGTGGACTTCATGATTCCCATCCTGTTTTAATGCCTTGTGCAAGTTACTGCAAACTGAAATTAAACATAATCCCCAAATATATGTGTTTTGCAATCCTAGATCAAATTGTGTTTTTAACAAGTTTTTCTCAACTTTGGGCAAGATAATAGAAATTGTTCAGATACTGATGTGAGTAAATGTATTTTGCAGCTCTGCATTAACTTCCTTTAAGAAAAAAATACATTCTATACAATGTGTATGTAAAGGAAAAGTTTCCATTTATGAACATTTTGAATGGAAGAATGGTCACCCAGTAACAATTTATTTAGAAATGCCCCACTGCCTTGTAATGCCACTTCTACTCATGGTAAAGCTTCATATCCTTCTTCCCTATTGGTTCGCTGTTTTCCTTAATCCACAATGAAGCTAATGATAAGAGAGAGAAATCCTTGGTTATTTGGATGAGGAAGAGCCTTTTTTATTCTGATTACTGAACCTACTATGGTTCAATACAAATTATTATAGACATTCCTCTCATCAAATTCTCTGTCCAAGCACTACAGGTGTCATTTAGACATTACAACAAACCATGGTTTATACTGAACTCAGTAGTGGAGTTATGCCCTATCCTCTCAAAACTCTGCCACCAAATTTCAGCATCAAACAGGGAATATCCCTTTAAGCAAGCACATTTCCCCAGTTTTAAAAGGATTTTTGCACTACTACCATAGCAAGTTTTTTTTTTCAATTTGCTGCTGAATTTTGACATTGTGGCAATGGAAATGTAACCCACGGCAGCTTATTAGGGATGGAAATAGGCCCCCAGAGCTATAAAAGTTGCTCCTACATGTTGTAAGAGAATGAGATGAAGTAACATTCAGGGTCTCCTCATCTCTCCAGCACAGCCATCAGACATTTTCAGAAGCTTTCATTTCCATTTTTTAAATTAAAAAGTACATTCTACTTGCTGTCATGCTTTATGGTATTTACACATATTCCAAAGATAAAGAGTTTACATGTGAAGTTTTCAGTCCGAACATGTTTAAAGCACACTAATAATGCACTTCTGTATTGTTGTTGTTAATTCTGTTAATGAATCAGTGACCCTATAAATGAGAGGCCTCTTAGTCACACTGTTACCAACAGCCCTGTACAGGTCTTGCAAACTTGCAGTCTTTTCTAAGGAGTCAGGACAACACATGATATGTCCAAATCACAATGGCCTCAATTTAGTCATTTTGGCTTCTATTCACCTACTGAAAAGTAAAACCCACTGAGTTCAGTTAAGGCAAGTGGGTACTGTAGCACTAACGCAAATTATGCATTTTTTCTTAATCAAATATGTTTCAGTTCTATGCTTAGTTATAAGAAAGTGTTTTGAAATATGTATACAGCACGTTTTAATGTTAGACAATACAAGGCAGTCTCATAACTTATTTAAAAGGTGAACTGCTGCTCCTGGAGGTGTCAGAAGAAGCATTTCATTCCTTTTCTGACTAGAAAAAGGGCAGTCTAAGGCCACAAAAACAGTGCTGGGGGGTGCCATTTGGAGTCAAGGTGGTACCTTTCCTATTCCTGTTTTGGCAAATCAATGGGATTAATAGATTCTTACCTCTGGTATAATACTTCAGTCTGCAAGGTCTTTGTAATACAAGGGATTCATCAAATGCCCCTAAAAGAAAAATGAAAGCCTACTACTCACATTTTAGAGAACGGTATAAAGAAGCCCAGACACATTGGCCTATTTCATGAATGTCTTTCTCTCACCTGATGACTGGAACATCAAGTGCAAATATTAATACAGATCAAGCACACCACAGGCAAAATTTTAAGTGGCATCAATTCACACATTCAGCTGTGAGTTACTGAGTAGGCAAACAATGAGGAATCAAGTGACGCACATGTGAACTTACTTGTGGAGTCACTATGGTGCTCACTGCCATTTTTCAGTACTATTCGTAATTGATTGTGATGCCATTAACTCTCCCATGTCTCAAAGAGGGCTAGGCGGAAACAGTTTTAATCTTTATTACTCTTGAGATAGAAAGGCTCAACCTTAAATTAGCCCCACATGCATTGAAGAACGAAGATTGTCTCAAAATCCACAGGAAAAACTGGGTGGGCACACTGCATCTGGTTATGCAACTGAAGTTGCCCAATTCCTAATCCATTTTAGGAAAGGATTTAACTACTGACTATTAGAGAAAGCAAAATAGATAGAAGACGATTGTATCCTTCCACCACATGTAAAACAATAAGCCCACTGGTTCTAATCAGATTTTCTATTTTCAAGTGTCCTAAAAGGTTTAAAATTACATTCTAATTTAATATCAATATATTACTTTGTAAACGCTTAATAAGGAATCACAAGCATCACTCAAACACACTGACTTGGATAACGTGCAGTGCTCAGAAAAAAATTGGAAGGGTAAGAGGGACTTTTCTTATCTCTCCTCTCTCCTGCAATTGGACAAGTACCCTGAAAAGCTTCTCCTGATAGTCAAGAGACCCTCTTGAATAGAGTAGACTGAAGTAGCAAGGGGGAACTGTTCCAAATCCACATGGTACCTACATTCAGTTTTCAGCACCCCAACGGCCACTGCCCAACCAACCCTATAAGATTCAGAGACCCTCAGGAGAGATTTTCTGGACAGCTCAGGAGACTGTAGATTGAGGAACAATGGGTGCTTCTTAGGATCCATGCCAAAGGAGAGCTTGTAAGACCACCACTTTCGTGATACTTGGCCAGTCTTAATAAAAGCTATTATCAACTTGAACAAATCAGAAGAACTTCTCAACAATAAGAATTTTTTAACAGCAGAATAGGTTGCCTTAGAAGATGGCAGAATGCCCTATATTAGAGGTTTTTAAATAGATGTTATATAGCCATCTCTCAGGAATGATTTAGAAGTGGATATTTGTATGATGGAGGTTGGTCTAGATGTAGTCCCTTCCAACTCTATGATTCTGGATGACCCAAGTATTCTCTGAGGTTTCAAAAACACTCCTTGATATATGCAGGAGTCAAATCCCTCTCTGCAGCTGAGTTGTATAAGCAGGCCTGGAAACAGTGCCTGCCAGTATTTCCTTCTCCCTCTCCCCTTCGCTCCCCCAGAGCAGCTGAGTGTTTTGCAACAACATGTTCGGCAGCAGCACCACCAGCTGCTCATGCGGAGCTGAGAACAGAGAGGTGTCTCCTTCGGCTGAGAAGCTTCCCGGACGGAGCACAACAAAGGTCTCCAGTACAGACATCTCCTTTTAAAGAAACTGCCGACAACAAGCTGGCTCAAGGGTTTCACAACTTTTTTTTTGAAAGTAACTTCTTGTCTCTTGCTCCCTGAGCTGTGTGATGTCACACAGCCTCTTTTGCTCCCCCCTCCCCTTTCACCCACCCCACCCCTTCTTTGGGAATCATGTCGCCAAATAAGGAGATCAGAACCACAGCAGCTAGCCAAAGGAAAGGGGAGGGATGAAGGGAGGGGGGCACTGCTGTCCGCACATGGCTCCCAACACTCTCTTATTCATCGGCTCTCGCTGGCTTGCTCTCCTCCGCACGCACACAAGCAAACACACACACACCTACAAGAGGGTGCCTAGGGATCAAGCTGCCAGGGAACATTCAGGCGGCACAGGCTATGCCAGGAAGTTCAAGAGGAGGCAAACATGTGTAAAGATGTGTTTGCAGAGTAAAACTGTAGGAGACACTGGGAACACAGTGAGGTTGTGAGTGGGTGGCTCTGGCTCAAGGAGTCTCGTTAATAGCTCTGGTGGTAAAGTTGCTTTTGTTGAACTTCAGCCAAAGCAAGAGATTGGGAGGGCGGAGGAGAGGGAGAGAGAAAGAGAGAGGGGGCAGAGGGAGACAGGATAGGCATGTTTGTTCTACACTGACACCTCCCTACAAAAGTCCTAGGAGAAAGCAACACTAAGTTTCAACATCCCATTACAACCATAAGATAAAACTAATGAACTGCATAGGTTCTAGATTTTTGGAACCCCTCCATGTAAGAAATCATCTGCATGCCCAAATCACCTCTGCTTGCTTGCCTTCCTTCTCCGAGTACAGACCTTGTTATTGAAGAAAGAGAAGGAAGGCAGATGAGCTAGTGGGCAGTGGTGGAAGCAGTTAGACCAGTTCACTTGCTTCTGCTACTAAAGGGTCACTCATACTGAAAGAAGAAAGAAAGTGGAAGGAAAAGGACTTTTTTTTTTCAGAAGCTCTGCTCCGACTGATGGAACCCATGCACGCAAACCTGGAACAAACAAGTGTTATGAGCAGTTATGGCTGCGAGAGGTGTATTGGTGAGAGTGACTGAGAGGAACTGGAACCACGGCTGTTCTGTCGAATGCCATCCAAATAACTGTAATTAATGCTAAATCATCAACTTGAAGGCACATACAAGCATATACTTCTCTTTGCTCTCAGATTCCTCATTCCTCCGATACAAGGGCTCCAGTCAGATATGGTATTCAAGATCCCAAATGCTGAGCATGTAAATACATAGACTTTGTTGTTGTTGTGTGCCTTCAAGTCTTTTCTGACTTATGGAGACCCTAAGGCGAACTTGAGATTGGTTAAACTAAGTAACTCCAATTAGGAGTGTTTTCTTTCCCCACAACTGCTTTGAAGTTTTTAAGTTCAAAAGATCACAGTCTAATCAGCATCAAATTATCATTATGCTACAATATGCATCATCATTTGTTCTACCTTCCCATTCGGTTAAAAAAAAAAAGTTCAGTGCTCACAGGAAGAACACAGTGAGGAAACAAATACCAGAAAACATTTCCCATGGAGCTGGCTAGCTCATCGGTATATCTACTCTGATTCCTTTTCAGGGCTGCAACCCAAGATTCTTTTATAGGAGGTTGCCAAGAATTAAAACTAGGACCTTCTGCATGTAAAGCATGTCTTTCACTACTGAAGTGCAACCCTTTTACACCCTACCCCACCACACCGTTTATATAGCAAGTGAAAGGAATATTGCACTGACTTATCAGTTTGGGGCTGAGAGGAAAGAGCCTGCCTGAATTGCTTATCTTTACAACAGATACCGAAATGCAAGGCGCTAGTCCTGTAATGTCTAGCCCCTTTCTAGTCCAAAATTTCAATTTCAAAAACCAAGACAGAAGCTAGCAGTGTGGGTGGAATTTTTTTTCAAGCAGATAGTGCTGCCACATCTAAATAAGCACAAGGGAGAGAGACTGTAGCCTTCTCCGAAGGCATCAAGATCAGCAATCTTGCTGTACTTTGCTTCATCTCACAGGGCCTCTTCACACTACACAATTATACTGCTATGATTCAACTTTAACTGTCATGGTAACAACCTATGGAATCCTGGGATTTGTAGTTTAGGGCGGGCCATTTAGAATTCTCAGCCAGAGTGCTTTAGTGCCTCACCAAATTGCAAAACTCAGGAATTCACAAGATGCAGCCATAGCAGTTACAGTGCGATCACAGCTCTGTAACTGTGTAATGTAAAAGATCCCATAGTTACATCTTACTATTCAGACAAATCTTTTGCATTTCCTTCACTGGAAGCTGAAGATTTAAGAAGGTCTTCTGATAAGGTACAGCCATGTTCTATTACTTGATAAACATTTGTAACAACAAAGAACAACAACATGATTTTCTGTCCCACCATTTCCTTTCCAAACAGAGGAGGGACCCTCAGATGGATTGTGACGGATCCAAGTTTATTTTTTATTAAATAAATTTAGCAGAATAAAATTATGCAGATGTCTAGATGAAGGAAGACTGGAATTCTGCTTTATACACATTCCCAGTTGAAGGAAAACACACTTCTTGTAATGAAAGGAGAAAGATATGACAATAGGCAAAAACTGAGGGAGCAGCAATCTGATCAGACCAAATCCATTACACAGAGCTTTACACTTTTCTGAGGCGTGTGTAGTAGAACAGAAAAAGTGATGGACACAGATTGAAACATGGTCTAAACCAGTGTTACTCCAAAAGTGGTGGTTCTTGGTTCAGTGTCAGTCCCTGAGCCATCTGCTACAGTCCCTGGAGAACTTCCAGGAAATAAAGAAACAACTGTAGCCAATTGGCATGCATATGGTACCAGTCCTTGGCATACAGGGGAAAACAAATGCCAGCTCCCCACATCAGATAGCCTGAGAAGCACTGGTCTATACCTTTTTCCTTCTGAAAACTCCTACACTTGTCTCAACATATTTACTAATTTATTTACGTCTCACTTTTCTCTCAATATGGCACCAAAGGTAACTCACAAAATAGATTAAAGCAAAATACAATTAAAAACTGGCCATAAATGCATAAATTAACAAACTATCCTATCGTAATACCAGTACAAACTTAAAATAATTTAGAAGCATGTAAAAAATAACAATGAAGATAAAAGTACGGCACCCTCAGTAGGAGATCCTTCCTCAGCAACCAGTCTGAACCAGCAAAAAACCTGTTTAAATAAAAAGGTCTTTGCCTGACAGTGGACCAGAAAATATCAAGTACATTCTTACTTTAATTCCTGATTTCCTATCTGCTCTTCTCTGAATTTTATGTAGGTTTCTATTAAGTCAGTCTGCTCTTGCTAGATACTACTACTTCAAAACAGTCACCAGCGATTATAAAACACAGCTTCATTCTGTTAACATATCATCCTTTCAAGTCTTAATGAGGAGATCAGATAGTAGGGTGAACTCTGCCTGCAGTAGTTAAGTGAGCTAACTAATACCATAGAACTGGAAGAAAGTTCCTTCCTGTCCTACACACTTTTTGATTTGAGGCTTATGAAACTATAAAAACCAACTGTCTACTTTGAAAGACAAAATCTTTTTCCAGGAACAACAGGATCATAAAACATTAGGGTATTAGCACTGGTTTGCAACCACACTAACAGTAGTAACTGCATTTTTTAACTGGATTTCCAAATTACTTCTGACTGTTTCATATACAGATAAAACACAAGACTAATGATGTTTAACAGGTATAAAAACAGCAGTAAGAGTAAACAACTGCCTTGAAAACATAATACTAAGACACAAAATTATCTCATTTAATTTTACGGAGCACCATAAACAACCAAGATCATTGGCAGCCCTACCAATGCTGGTTACATAGAATTGTTTTGGTGATGGTAGTCAGGTAAAAGTCTCAAATATATTTTTTTCTAAATAGGATGTTTCCTTTTCCTTCAACCATTTACACTGGGTTTTGTGGAGTTCTTAGTTGGGCTTTATGAATGGCAAAAGACACAGTTTTACCTTCCGTAGGCAATACATCTGCATAGCTTTAAAAAAGACTTTCCAAACTTGAACATTTAGAGACTTGAACACGACTTTAAATATCATTTTTTCTGAGGGTATGCTAGACTCATCAACAGCTTTTCTTGGAAGTAACAAAACAAATGCTGCTACTGAAGGTTTGTCCGACAAAGAGCATTTTCAAATAACCCGCCATGAACCCCCAAGTTATGTCACTGATTCTATTCTACTTCCTGGGCTTTTTGGTTTATTCAATAAAGAACACCAAGCCTTGTCTTCCTTGCAGGGATGCATGAAATTGGGTTACGCTGAGTCCAACAGCTCTGGTCCATCCAGCTCAGCACAATCTACAATGACTGGAAGCAGCTCTCTGGCATTTCAGACATCATTCTTTCCTAGACTTACCTAGAAACATCAGAGATTTATTCCAGAGCCCTTTGTATGGACTGCATGCGGCCCTTTCACTGTGCCTGTGATCCTCTTCTTAGTGACAGAAAAGTACAAATTTTTGGCTGTTGGTTTTAGTTCATGGGTCAGTCACAATGGTCACAAATCAGGTATTGTAGCTGCCATACAACTCAGAGAACTCATTACTATTTCACATGAAATCCCTTTGTATAAATGATTAGAAATTACAAACTGGAATCAAGACCATAAATTGTAGCATGAACTGAAATCCATTTCAGTCAAACTGAAGCCATAACTATGCGTCTTTTTTAGTCGCTTCTGGAAAAGTCATTTCAAAATGGCTTCATACTGACCATATCAGTAGGGAAATTTTCCCACCTAACACAGCAAAATGTGAAACAGATTTTTAAGGATGCAGAGGAGAAACAGCAGCAAGATTAAGAACAAGTAGATAACACACGTTAATGCTTACATGCTCATAACTTAAAAGCAAAAAATAATTTAAAAAACTTAAAATGTTTCATACTCACTGCTTGGAAATTCTCAATCATCTTGGCCACAAAAATGCACACAAACCTCTCCTCTTAAAAACACACTAACAACACATCTCTAGAGCCACATTCTTTTGATTTTAATCATCCCATGCTTACAAAATCTTTTATCTGCAACAGCTAACAATAACCAGGTGTAGCATAGCTGTCAGGAGTTCATGGGAATGTCGGTAACATTTGCTAAAGCAATGCAGAAGGACAAGGCCACTGTTACCGGATCTCTCCTGTACATTCTGCATGAAAAAGGAGGAGCACCAAACAGCCAGCTGACATCAAGAACGTGGAAGCCAAGGACTGAACAACACAGTGAAAGGCTGAAGATACAGATTAGGATAAGATCAGAGAAGACACATTTACTATTTGGATGAGTAGACATACAGGTACGGCAAGGCAATCCCCTTCTTCCTATATGCCAGGCAAGTCAGTTTCATTAGTTGTGCCTGATACAAAGGCTATAACTTAAATAGCAAGCAGGTCTGCTGATCAGATTTGATAGGGTTCAAAGGAGCATCCTCTCCAAGCTAGAACAGTATACTGAAGTGCTGAGACCCAAGCTATCAAATCTTGTTTTTATCAATAGGAACAATGTATACCAGTTTAACAGCTAGCCAGTTTATCAGTGTGCTCAAAGAAAAGCAGAAAGGTAAGGAAGCAGCTCTTAACAAGTATGTAGGTTAGGTAGGTCAACTCTCAAACAATCCTTCCTTTTAACTTGCTAAAGCCAAAGAAAAGCTAGAAAGGGTCAGAATGGTGATGGTTTGACAGCAATTCAGGGATAAATTCCTATTCCTCAAGAGATTTTAACTCCTCTTTTTTCAAGGTTTTTCCAAAGCCAAGTTACCATTAAAAAATGTAGATTACAGTAGACATGCATTACAGCCAAGATGAGATTCTCAGCTTTTTGGCAAACTTTGCCAAAGTTCAGTCTTCCCTTTCTACAGTCCCTTACTGTTTCGGGAAGCTGCCTTGGGTTCCACTCTGGAAGAAAGGCAGCATTAAAGTGAAACAAACAAACAACAAACAAACAAATGAAGTCCTCTGAGAATACAATAAGCAACTAAATAGTTGGAGCAACAGAGGAGGGGAATGTCTGCAAGTACATTATCTGAGGGGGCTGCAGCAGCTTGTAGCTTTTGTATAGAACTAATGTGGTAGCAGAAGATGTCACTGTAGGAGTTCTAGCTTTGTACCTGAAACTGCACAAAGACACAAATAGCATCACAATAGACAGACGATTCTTTACCAGTTTTTTGGCCCATCAGAAGATTTTGGTGGACAGTCTCACTAGACCACAGCACAACCTACCCTCACTCACGCCATGGCCAGACCAGAACACCAAGTGTGTCATGCAAGACCGTCTTGTGTCATATGAGGAGAGGGTAAAAACAGTCCTTAAGCTGACATTACCACATATGCATGAAGCAGATATAGATTTCTCATCACCCATCAGCATAGAATAAAATACACAGTAACAGGAATTTATGGATAGATTGAAAGTTTGAGTGTATCATCTTTCTGCCGATTTTCAAATGCCTACTTATAGGACTGATGCTTCACAATCATTACCATCTCTTTTTGTAGTCTTTCAGATACCCACTGAAAAAAATTCTCAGGTCACTTTTTTGAGGTCTTAAGCATACTGCTGTTTTAATCTCTTCATCTAATCAACTGCAATGACCGTGCATATAAAAGACTTTATTTATAAAGGAATGCCTGAAAGGCATCTGCTGAACCAAGACAATATGGCAGTGATCGACATACAGACACCACCTACCAGAAAAAAAGCCAGAAGTATTTGCTTCCTGAGAATGAGTCCTTAGCTTCAGTCAACAGACAACAGCTGCTATGATTAGGATCTTTTTCCAGATCACATTGACTACACAGAAAATTTTCCAACGAAATACTTACATTGGCTGCAGAAAGATGACAAAGAAATTTGCAAAGATGACTGAAGTAAAAGCAATAAACAGAATGTCTGACAGATGCTTCAAGTGGATGGATATCATCAATAAAAGAAGCAAGATGAAGTCACGCAGTGACTATTCTGTTGCTCTTCAGTGCCTCAGGAGCCAGCCTGTGAGAGTGGCAGGAGCTGGGTCAGTTTTTCTGGGCCTCACACAGGAACTGGTCTTTCTCCTCCCTCCCCCAAATCTTTATTTGAAAAAGGATAAAAGTTCACTCACAACAAGCCCAGACAAGAGGCTGCTGCCTTGGAGCGAAAGCAATAAGCTGTGCCTCTCCACCTGAAAAGCCAAAAAGTTTCAGCTTACAGCTTGGGTGTGATCTTCCCCACACAGAATTTTGTCCTCTAGACAAGCCAGGAGGAGGGAGAAGAAAAATCAAGACTATGAATTGTTATTTGCAGAAAAACTTCAATACAATGGCACTAGAAACTTCTGGTACCTTCCCAAGCAACACAGCTATCTCCTCCATCTTTCCAATCTTGGGGGGCTTTGGGCTGGGTACTCTGGGCTGGAATTTGAATGCTGCAGAACAGCAATGGGGAGGTAACAGAGAGGAGCAGCCTTGTACACATACTCTATAGATGCTTGACATATTAGTTTAAGCCTGGAGTAAAGCTTATGAACAACTTCTTCAACTCCAGCTTTTCTCTTACAATACAGTTATCCTGATAGGACTTGGTACATGTCTGAGGAGATGGTGCAAAAGAATTATCTGTGAAACTGTCAACAACACTCACAAATGCCTACTATTGTGTAATGTTTAGCTTTCCAATGTATCCCCTGTATATCACTGGAAAAGAAAAGGAGTTCAGGCATGAATCGAAATGGAGTAAGAGCCAGGAGTCAAAACAAAAGTCCTGCAACTTTCCCTCTACGCATACACATTCTCTCTATGTAAACATATGGCAAAAGCGCATG
The DNA here is from genome assembly GCA_030412105.1 of Cyclura pinguis. NCBI lineage: Eukaryota > Metazoa > Chordata > Lepidosauria > Squamata > Iguanidae > Cyclura > Cyclura pinguis. Next base: position 67,328,462 of record CM059602.1, on the reverse strand, counting down.
ACTCAAGTATTATTTGGTTTCTTTTTAAATGTTCCAGTATATTTTCTATCGTTTTCAGCTACCTGTGAACAACTTTGGCTGGTGTTCTAGTGAAAAGGTGGAAGAAAAATGTCTAAAAACAAGGAAGTGCTGAAAGGAAAGCCATAGGCTTTGAAAGTAATTGCCAGACTGCCTTTTGTGCAGGTGATTTTTGAGTATTCTTCTGCAGAACATAATTGAGCCGCAAGCTCAAGTTTGGCATCAGATGCATACTGTGAAAGGTGGAACGCTAAAATCAAGAGCTCGATCATAGCATACTACATGCTGACATATAAGGGACAAGAAGGTAACTGTGACTGTCAAAGAAAAGTGGATATTCCTTTCCCAACTTGATCTGGTCTGAGTCCCAGAGAAAAACAAAAGTGTTCAGAACAACACAAAGTGTTCAGAACAATTATTCTAGCAGAAGACTTGAGACCCCAACAACAGTTCCCGTTTCATAATTTTCAGGGAACCTCTACTGTGGGTATTTATAGCACAAGTGAACTGATGAAAATCTGTTGCCAAGTCCCTGCTTTCCAGTGAATTTCAACGGCCAGGAGGCCTGGCAGCGCTCACAGTCACCCAGGGAAGATAGTGAAAGGCTGTCTACAAGCAGAACACGGTCCTCTCTGGCCTGAGGAGGAGTTAGAGGAGGACAAGACACAACCTTGGCTGTAATTCTTTTCCTTCTAAGAGGTATTAATGAACGGCCCACAGTGAGAATAAATGCACTTAAAATTCAGAAGCAGAGGTTTATAAAATTATTATGTTTCAAAGACAAAAAGCTGGTTACAAGCAGAAGGTTTGCACAAGAAATTCAAAGAGAATACCTCTAAATCTGGTACAGTCAGCTGTCCATCAACAACAGAAACTACACAGTGGTTGAAATTAATCTAGTTTCACAGTCACATCAGTCCTGCGCATGAGAACTTAAACAAATGGCTGGGCACTAGCGTTTCTGTGCAAGTGAAGACTGCCAGTGGAAGAGTTTCAAAAATAGCACAAGGAAAGATGAGCTGGGTAAGCAAGCCAGCGAGTCCATCTATCAACCTTGGGTTGGAATGAAGTACATACTTCCACAGGAACTTTGGGGAATGTTGCTGAAAACTGCCTCTTCCCTCCTACCCACACATAAAAGTAGCAGCCAAATAGCACAAAGCAGAACACGTAGAAATCTGTACAGTCAGTTTAAGGTCCCAACAAGCAAGATACTCTTGGGGCCTATCCTGGGATCTGTTCCACAATCCTAAAAGCAATCAAAGCCTTTCAGAGCATACAATTCTCATTAACTCACAATTGAATTTCAACTTTTCCTTCACCCAGCCCTGCAGACTAGCAACAAGCATTTCAGTCAAGCACACATGTGCCAAAACATGTACACTTTGCATAACATGTTTGAAAGCTTTTTTTCTGTATCACTGTAACATTGCAGTCTATCTCCATTTGTAAATGGTCAGTTGAGACAAATAGCAATGTATTCAAGACCACTCAAAAGTCACAAAGCTGAAGTAAGATCTGAAAATGAGTCCCTTAAATTCAGCTCTTGGTTCAGTGCTTGAATGAATGAATTCAACTATATTGCATTTTGGTCTTCTCCTACTAGGTTGACTTCAGTGCTGATATGCATAAATGAGCCCACATGAAATCATCAAACAGTGTTCCTTGCCTCTTTTTGTTCTTTGAACTGCAGTTTGACAGGTGTATTTCATAGCCTACAATCAGTGTTGTGGAGTTCTACTGCACAGAGACTTCACAGACATGAATCACAGAGGTTTTTATAGTGTGACTTATGTATATTTGTGTGAAAAAGCATGCCGTACCTCCCCTTCTGAGACAACTGTGGCACAATGGTTCTAAGGATTTTCAAAAGGCAAATCTCTTCCACATCCAGTTAGGCAAGAAAATGTATAGTCTTGAAAGAAGGCTGTGGACTTCAACAGGAGGAAACGATTTGCAGGCATGCAGAGGCCTTCGTGAATGTGCTTCTAATTTTGAGAAGAAGAGAGTTTGCCGGGGGCATTCTCCATGACTCCTCTATGTTTACCCGCCTTTGCTCCCAGCTTCTGCGTAGTTGTTTTGTCTGTGTTCTAATGTGTTTTATTCAGCCATATACATGGAAAAAGGGGAAAGACAAGAGAACAGAAGGTGAAAAGGAAATGGGTTTAGATAGCACCTGCAAAGGTAGCACAAGTCAAACATACTGTGGGCTTATAGGCATTTCTTCCTATAGGGATTGCCAAATGCAACCTTTCCGGTAGACCAACATCATGACAGACAAGATGAATTCACCAGCTAGACAGAATCTTTCCCAAAGACAAAGAGCAATGAATCAGCAGTTTTATTTTCTTCTAGAAAACGGAGTGAGATTTAGCAGCTTAACTGTGGCCATTTCCGCACTATACTCTTATAGCGCTGTTATTCCACTTTCAACATCCTATGGAATTCTGGGGTTTGTAGTTTACTAAGGCCAAAGAGCTCTCTGACTGGGCATTCTAAATGCCCCTCCCTAAACTGCAAACCCCAGGATTCCATAGGATGTTGAAAGTAGAATAATAGCACTACAACAGTGTAGTGAGGAAATGGCCTGCATTTCAAGTTCCATGGATTTGGCACAACCAATATTAAGCATGCAGCAGCTTCGGAAGCTGTCAGCAAGATGAGGTTCTAGATGGAACATGTGCCCTTTTAGGAAATCAGGCAAACACATTTGCGGAAGGCCCTATACAGTGGCATAGTGGAATGCCCCACATAATGGCATAGTGGAAGTTGTTCGCTGAAAACAGGACACAAGATACAAAGATGCTTACCTTTGCACACAGTATCTGAACCACGTGTGATTGGCAACTTCTTAGATTTTACATCTTCAACATGCCATGGTCAAGAGTACCAATTTGATTATTCAAGCAGGATGAATGAATATAAAGATACAAAGCTTGTCAGGTAGATAATGATTTAAACTTGGCTTTTCAGCCCTAAGAAAACAATAATTGATAGTAATAATCCCGTTTGCAGTCTGATTACTTATCATCAAAATGGAAACTTAGATGGACAACACTGAGTATGACTTCATTGCTGAATTCTTGTCATACTTAATGTTCAAGCTTGTTTAAGTACCCTTCTGATGAAAAGGAAACATTATCAATCAAAATGTCTCCAAATCTGCTTTCCAGCATCCCATCAAACTGCCTCCATAAACTCTTTCCATGTACCTTGCTTTATAATGCCTTGCTTCCATAGATCAGATCACTTATGACAAAATGGGAAAATAGGCAACCTTTCCTCCCTCAAGGGCTTCACTTGTGTGTGGGGAAATTGCCAGCAATGGACACAGCCAGAGCTACCCCATATTACTACTTTTACCATTTTTCTCTTTTTTATATAACACCACCCAACACTATTTGTATTTCTCCCCCCACCCTGATGATCATGCCCCTTTTTGCCATTCCATTCAATCCCTGCAGTCAGATAGGTTTTTGAAATGCAGAAACCAACAAAGAGTTAGGAATAAAATGAAGTGTAACTTATAAGAAAATAAATTTATATCTAAATATTATTGTCTAAGATAAATTTTATACAGTCACTGTTCACTTGGTGAATTATATATAAAGTCATCAATAATTAAATAGTTAAAACCAAAATAGACAAACAGAAATTACATAGAGAGAAACCTTTTGATTTCTACAGGCAGGGCTGATGCAATGAATCATAAAGTCATTACACAGCAACTTCCAATGGGAGGAAGAACAGTGTTGGCTACTCAGGGTTGGTAGTCCGTAACCATGGTCAAATAGCCATAGTCCTGTGGATAATCCAATGCTTGTAAAGCACTAGTGAAACATCTCCTGAAAGGAGGAAAGAAACTTGATGGTTCCTGTTGAATGATATGGCACCTGAATAGTCTAGACAGCCAGACGCGTTTCGACGTAACAGACTTCTTCAGTGGCTGTTTTTTCCTTCAAATCACTTATGCCTCCCACAAATAATTTGTATTTCTCCCCCTGCCCTTATGATCATGCCTCGTTTTGCCATTCTATTCAATCCGTGCAGTCAGATAGGTTTTTGAAATGCAGAGCCAGCAGACAGAGAAGGCTTCTGGAAGTACGTTCCTATGGATTCTCAAAGTTTGTGTTCTCTTCCTGCTCCCCCTGAGCCATAAAAGTAGGAAAGCCCTTTGAAAAAGGGCATAGTACCAGAGATGGCACAGAAACACTCAACTTTGATCAGTGAACTGCTTGTGGTATCATGGTACCATCCCATCTCTGTACAACCTAGAACAGCGTATGCTACAACCTCTCACAAAATCCAAATATTAGAGTGGGAACGTGGTTGTAAGAATCACTAGACCTAGTACATTCCAGGAGCAGCCCAGAAAGCACTAAATCAGGAGAAGGCAACCATGTGGGTGGATAATAGCCATTTTTCTATTCCACACTCACCTGCAAGACTGCACTGGTGCATTTTGGTGAGTCCAAAGTGACATGACATGACTTCCATCTGCCCATCTTTTAGATGTGTGTTTTAGAGATATTTGGGGGGCTTTGAAGGGACAGGGAAAACAAAGTATTTTAGTTTGGACACATTTGGGGCAGTTGGGGGGCAAAAAATTACATGAAAATCGACATTTTTTTTAAAAAAAGAAATTGATCTGGGAGCTTTATGGATCAGCACACAGCCCTTGGACTGCACTTTGTCCAACCCTGCACTAAATGAACAAGATTCCTTTATCATCTTCCTTTACCATCTTCCTCAGACAAATGCCTGTCTTTAAATACCATTTGCCCCTGCCCAAAAATGTTTAACTCAATTCTACTTTCCCTTGCCTCTTGTTTCATTCTTCTCATAATGCAAAAGAGAAGAAATCTGCTTCATCTACTGCATGATAGTCTTTACAATCCATGTGGAATACCAACCTAATATATTTTACAATTACATACCCTTCTCCAAGATGAGAATACCTGTTCTTTTAACCTTTCTTTATATTCTCCGAATCTTTATATTCTCTGAACTTGCATCTAACTTCCTTAAAATCTAGCATCAAACAGCACTATTGCAGAAGACTGCACCATCTCACAACTTGGTATGTCAAATTTATCTTAAATGGGTTGGTTCTCATAAACAAAACTAATGTTAGCTACTTTGAAGACTTCCATAGAAGTGGGATAAATTTTCTCACAAGCAAAAGCAGCAAATAAACAGTGGGTCTCCAAGCCTGTACAGACCTAATCATATTGCTCAACTAGGAATTTAGCTGTCATGATACAAAGTATGATTGTGTAGAAAAGTAACAAATTTGTAAAGTTGCAAATGAAAGTGAAGATCATATAGTCCAATTCAGTGTTCAATCTGCAATACACAGTGGAACTAGAGAAAGGATGGGCAAGACCTGAAAGTCTTGCCCATCCTTACCCAGTGTGGACTGTACTAGCTTTCTATATGAAAAAAAGTGGGGAAATCAAAATTAGAATGCTCTTCCAGTTTAAGAAATCCTCCTTTTGGGGTGAGACACAACGGAGGCCCCATGTCTTTTTTTTTTTAAATGCAAAAATCACCATTCTTGGATTTTCAATTTTAACTTTTTTTTTCTTAGAGGAGCGTGAGGGTCAACAAAAGGTTTACAAAATGGTTTGTAGGGTCCACATCCCACCTACTGGCTGTACTTCACCTACCTCAGACTACAGGCTCACTGACAGGTAGCTTTGCTTATAGATCTCCATGAAAGGACAACCCATCATGTCCTGCTGCAGTCTGTTCAACTGTCAAACAATCTCTACTATTACACTTTTTCCTTAATCTTCAGTCAAAATCATGGTCCAAGAAATTTCCACCAATTCGTTCTGAGTCCTGCCCTCTGAAGCAACAGAGAACAAGCCTGTTCCATCTTTTAGCTATTTGAAGACTGCTGTCTTATATCTCCTTAATTTTATCTTCTCCTGCTAACATACCATTATTTTTGCCATTTCCTTTCATCCTATTGCTTAGGATTGCTCTTATATATAGTTCGCATTTGACTTACTTAAGAGAATTTTGCATTTCAAATTCACTATAAAGGCCTCTCCTACATCATCTGCCAAAGCACACTCCTACCACTTTCCTCCTTACATCATAATCCCACAAGCCCATGTATAACTATAATGCCATACTGCTGTATGCCCCAGACTGAGAATGGAGGTAAGTGGAAGTTTAGCTAAATGACAGCCTTAAGTCAAGACAAAGGTATGCCATCAGGGGGGCTATGCAGCTGTTCTCCCCCTTTTTAATTGCAGGGCTGACACGCCTTTCAATTGACCGGTCAAATATTGTTAACCGACCATCTATTATGTGACCACAGTCAAATATTTCACAAAGGCATGCCACTGATAATGCTTGAAGAATTGGCACGTTGCCCATGTAACATAAGTACCTACAGAAATAAATATTTGCTTTTTAATATTTGCTACTATTTTGCATTACTTCTGTTTTAATGTCTATCTTTTTTAAAAAGTGTAACTGTAGACTGATGCTGGTGTTCCAAGACAAAAAGCTCTTCAGTGAATTATTTATATGACAGAAACCTTATTTCCCAGAAATTCAGGGGTACAGCTGTCTTGATTGCATGTCTTCTAAACAGCTTGAAAAATACCATGACTTCAAGCAATAAGGAGATGTTTATATATGTTGGAGCTTTTCCTATGAAAAGCAAGTGTATTTTACTTAGAGTAGTGGTCTGCTCACTGCTGAAGGGACTTCAGTATTTATGCAAGATTACTGACATATAACCTATGCTTATTGAATTCTTGGGAATCAACTTGGGAACCAGCAGTGATTCAGAAAGAGATATTCAATTCCTCCCCCCCCCCTTCTTTTCACAGATTTGTGAAAAAGTATTTTCAGCATTTCTGCAGTCATCTTCGCTATGCTCCCAAGAGCAACAGTCAGCATGAAGGTATACCCCTAGAAAGGTATGAACCATTAAAGTAAGATCATTAAAAGACCCTGCCATGAGGTTTAAAGTGAATGGAGATCAATGTACTGAAATGCAGCAGAGACCACTACAGAAGATCATAGAAATCACAGAAATGTAGAGTTGGAAGAGACCACAGGGGCCATCCAGTCCAACCCCCTGCTATGCAGGAACACCCTCAAAGCACTCCTGACAGATGGCCATCCAGCCTCTGCTTAAAAACCTCCAAAGAAGGAGACTCCACCACACTCCGAGGCAGCATATTCCACTGCTGGACAGCCCTGACCGTCAGGAAGTTCTTCCTGAGGTTCAGGTGGAATCTCCTTTCCTGCAGCTTGAATCCATTGCTCCTTGTCCTGGTCTCTGGAGCAGCAGAAAACAAGCCCTTTCCCTCCTCTACATGGCATCCCTTCAGACATTTAAACATGGCTATCATGTCCCCTCTTAACCTTCTCTTCTGCAGACTGAACATACCCAGCTCTCTAAGTCCATCCTCATAGGGCATGGCTTCCAGGCCCCTCACCATTTTGGTCGCCCTCCTCTGGACTTGCTCCAGCTTGACCATGTCCTTCTTGAATTGGGGTGCCCAGAACTGGACACAGGATTCAAGATGAGGTCTAACCAAAGCAAAGTAGAGTGGTACCAGTACCTCCCTCGATCTAGACACCATACTCCTATTGATGCAGCCGAGAATTGCGTTGGCTTTCTTGGCTGCCGCATCACACTGCTGACTCATGTTCAGCTTGTGGTCTATCAAGACTCCTAGATCCCTTTCACACGTACTGCTATCCAGCCATGTGTCCCTCATCCTATATTTCTGTATTCCATTTTTTCTACCCAAGTGTAGGACCTTACACTTCTCTCTGTTGAATTTCATTTTGTTAGTTTTGGCCCAGCTCTCCAATCTGTCCAGGGTCCAATCTGTCCAAGATTTCTATCCCTGCTGCAATACATGCATCCAAATGAATGTTTGGTCCAAATTGAGCACAGCAACTAATAAATTGCTCAGGCTCATCCAAAGGGCAAGCAATGATCACCATTAAACAGACCCCTTGTTTACCATAAAAGTAAAAAGTGTTCCAAGCTAATTCTCATAAAGGAAGAAGTAAATCCTGTTCATAAAGCATCTACCTGCAAGTCACTGGGTGCCTTATACATTTCTGCTTTTCACCATGCTATCCAAATCTTAGACTGAAGAGAGACTGTTGAAGAGCAAAGGTGAAATCTGCAACATCCTTCACTTTGTCCAGCTTCTTGTTCCCCTTTGAGAAGCCCTGATTTAATTTCATCTTCCTCTATCACTTCCTGTTCTTTCCGGCCTGGCACAAAGCTCAGGAAACAATCTGAATAAGAAACCACAAGAAGCCACGTGGCTGTGAGGCCACAAGGGACACACAACACCAGATGGTAGGTAGCCATAAAAGGGCTATGAAGCTGCAGCAACCCAGAGAAAAAGACCTAGACTGAATAGGGGTCTCAACCCCACCCATTCCTGCTTTGGCTACTAGTAAACTAGATGAATCGTTTCCACCCACTAGCTATAGACCAAGGTGTAAAGGTTCATTTCAGGGAATGATCTGCAACAAGTTTATAAGACATAGAGGATGATAAGTCATGGTAGGACTAAGGTACTTTGTTTCAGAACTGAGCAAATTATAATACTTAATTGAAGGCAAGAGGGGCACTAACCCTCTCTTATGTTCCACTTCTTTCATTACAACATAGAGTCTACAGTACATGAGGACGAACAGCAGCCAGTGCTCTCTTCCTTAGTTTCTAAAGCAGATTCCAATTTCGCACCTTCCCTCTGCTTAGGGTGATAGTCCCTATCAGTTCCACCCGGCATAACCAATGCTAAGGAATGGTGGGAACTACAACACAGAACATCAGAAGGGTGCCAGATTAAATAACACCATACTTGCCTCTTCTTCCAGCCAGGGCAGTTGACCAGGGGAGGGCCACTGATGGTGGAAACATGTGTACACTCAATTGTTTGGCAGTCAGTCATTCATTTTGCTCAGGCTCCTAAGTATATGTCTTCCTACTATAGCCATTCATTAGTAAATGGGTATTGAAGAGAAACATCCTTGCTCCTGAAGGAGGTTGAGTAATAACTTTGCTCCTGAAGCAGTCCGCTCTCTAGGAGTCACAGGTCTGATCTGAATAACTAATGAAGGGAGGTGTGGATGTATTCATAAAATATACATAACTCGTGTAATATCAGCGTTGCAAAAGCAAAGGAACCAATATGGAAAATCAGAAATGGGGAGGGGAGGAACCACACACACTTAAGGAATGTTCTTTTGTTTTACAACAATCAGTAAAATTACAATATTAGCAGCCATACAATCTAATTTTTGTCCCCTTCAAGATGATCTCCTCTATTTCTGTCATAAAATGTTGACCTATACACAATTGCTAAGTCTCAAATAGCATAAGCTTCCCTTTTAAAATTAAAAAGCCAAATACCATTTTAACTCCTTCACCCATCCTTAAGAAAATATTCTTCGGTAACTACTTCAGTAGTACCAGCCACCAGATCTTAAAACTAAGTATAGCTGAAATCATCGTTGCAACAAAAGCTGAAGGACAGATGCCAGCTTGTTTGATAATAGTATTTTATATTATACCTGCAAAGCTGCACATAATACAACTCATGTTCTTAAAGGAAAATAAGGTTTAGTTTTGAGAATTATTATTACCTTTCAGCATTCCTCAAGTTTTCCCCTTCTTTTCTCTTTTAAATGAAAAAGGACTCATTCATCTGTGGTTTCAAATTGTTCAAAAATGTTGCAGCTGGACAGCATTCACACTATATCAGCGTTTTCTGGGAACAGTGACAACTACCAGGACTTAATGAACTTTATAGGGTGTGGGGTGCCAGATGACAGAAGGGATTTTAACCTTCCAGTTGGGCACTGAAATCTCACCCTAGAAATATCAGCAGTCAATCTGATCATATCCATATCAAATAAGGGGTAGAGGGAAGATGGTATAAGATAATTTCTTATCTTCATCCACAGTGAATATCACAGAGTGTTTACAAAAAGAATGTTTCTCCTAATTCTGTTAAAGGAAGAAGTGAAGCAATGGAAAAGTTAGACCACAATGTTCTTTTCTGCTAAGGAAACTGGAGTTTAGCAGGACTACAGCATGCAAAAAAACATAAGTGAAAAATGGGCAAACTTCACACCTGAGGTAGGAAATGTTTTTTGGTCCAAAGACCAGCTTGCCACCTGGAAAGGTCTGTGGGCATGACACTAGTGGGAGCATGGCATTGAGAACCTACTCCTTCATACCCCATTAATAAAGGCAGGCACATCATTCTCTCTCCATACATATATACATATCATGCACACCAGCCACACGCATGCCCTTCATATATGTGTGATGTCAGCTTCCCCAAACCAGCTCTGCAGCTGATCCATCAGCTATGAGGTGGTGGAATTTTCTTGGTTTGTTTTGTTTTACATGGTAGCATTTCTACTTCACTCTGAATTCACTGCATGTATACTTATAAAAAACAAGTTTCTATCCCTAATGTTTGCAAAGAGCATTTGGAAAGTATGTGGGAAAAGGTAACCTTTTTGCAACCACAGAGGTAGCAGAATAGGATTTCCAGTGATCAGAGGGACAGCTTCAGTGTCAATTATAGCTCCCTACACTATTATTCCGTTCTCCATTATTTACAGAAAAAGAATGACACAAAATAAACATCCAATCTAATTTATACAACTTACATGAAAGTTTAATCAACCGAAAATCTTCCTTTCCTTGGTTGGAACTTCAGACATATATTAAGACCAGGATACCCACCATCCTGCCCTACTGATGCTTCCACGTTCACTACACCCCTTTTGAGCAATTATCTCACACTGACCAGTTTCTCACCAAGATGCAGTAAGAAACACATTGAACCACAGTCTCTAAAAGTCAGTGTCTGTATTAGACAGTTTGGCTTTATACTCTTATTTCAAACTCTTCTTAGGTTTATATCTAACGTATTTAGTTTTGCATAAGCTTCCATAGAACACAGTTCACATCACCAGACACCTGAAATGCTGCCTCAGTTGACAGATTACTAAAGACATACTTGCTTTAAGTGGAGGGGAGTTGTAATTAGTGGAATGAGAAGGAAATGAAATGCAAAAAGTACTGTGATCACCACTTTGACTGTGCCCATTAACAACTGATAAGCTGACTGACACACGTAGCAGGATTTTAAAAAACACTTTGCCCACACAAGTCACAGGAGATTTTTGTTCAGCTGTTTCCTCAAATCTGTCTTTGACTGTCTGGTGGTTGGGAGAGAGAATTCACTCAGAGAGTCTGAACTAATCACCTGTAGAGCACTTTTTAAATTAGGCTAAGGGAAGTAGGTTGCCCACGCCAGCCATAAACAGCCAGGGACAGGATATCTAAAAAGGACTCGATTCTGCCCACTCACGGAAGTCACCTGGAATGGTCCTTTTCTAGTTTCTCTTCCAGTCCAAAGCATGACTGGCAGAAACATGGGAAATGGTCTTCCTGGGTTTGGTGCCCAGTCTTGAAACGCTGTACCCTGGGTAGTTTTTTTGATCCCCTCCTTGTTGGGGCTCCATTATCTCCTTTATTTTGCCGAGCTTTTGCCTGATTTGTCTCACTTAGCTGACACATCTTCTTTACTACCATTGGTTGAAGTTTTATTGGCTGTTCTATTTGTGGCTTTTTAATTAAGTCTCATTATTATGTTCCAAATTTACTTCACTAGTTGATTCTAGTGATTCAAATTGAACAGCAAAGCTACAAAAAAGTACTTTTAATAAACAAAACGAAACTATAGTGCATTGAATATCAGAACAAATAAGCACTACACATACATCCACTGCTTTCTGGGTGTTTAAAGTGCTTTGCACAGATGATTACAGAAAATAATCCCAGAGAATAAATCTTTAGAAACAAAGTACACTTGAGGCCAGTCTGACTTACTCTCAGGAAAGTGTGTTTAGAATCACAGAGCCAGATCTCCTTATGCCAACCTTACGAAGGTCAAACATCATTTATCTCTTTACTGTGGATGCTTAAACATGTCACAGATGACTTAGACTGAGAAAATGTGGCTTGCCTAAGGGTGACAAGCCAGTTCAACTTGAGTGGTAAAATTTGAATATGGGACTCTCAACACAAAACTGTTATCCACTACAATTACACTAGCTTTTAAGACATGAAGAGCTTGTTTTATGTGAAGATTGAAGCAGGAACGCTGATTGACCTAGTTGTTCCTACCTGAACTCACTCTAGAGAGACATAACAGGTGTAGACTCCCAAATCAATGAATCATCTTCAGTATTTTATATTTTAAAAAGTTAGCATGTGTCACTTATTTCTAGTGCTGGCATCTAACTGGGGAAAAGACTGGAGGAGGTTCGAATGAAATGATGCCATCTTATTATAGCTATTGAAAGGCAACCGAGCTCCGGGTCCTTCTAGTCCTGGTACTCAGTTAAATGTGCTAAAACCTACTGATTTCAGTGGAACTCATCATACATAAGTCCATATATTTCTGCAGCACAGATACTTTGAAAATTTAATACTCTATACACATCTTCCCAAAATTTAAACATTGCACATATATCTTCTCTACTGGCACAGCAACTGCTTCTAAAAGCAGAGCTTTACTTATATTTCACTCTTAAACTTAAAGTGTGATAGTTTTTTCCCCCTCCAGAATCAGGCCTTTGCAATGATAGCCCAATATTGAGCTTTTTCAGACAAAACCATATTCTCTGATCCAAGCTCCAGGGTGGAAAAATCTATGCCAATAAGCATAAACACTAAAAGCAATCTGGTTGGAGTAAAACCCTATAGGACCATGTTATCAACATTGCCAAAGCCTTCCCTCGGGTTCTAGAATACAAGCAAGCCTATTAGGACCAAACCACACTGCACAAAGTTTCACGGTAATTTTCCCTGACATTGTTTCTTGTTTTTGTTTTTGTTTTAAAAAATAAAAAGCAGGCACTAGAGACTGCAATGAGAAGATGGGCTGACTGGCAGGAAAGGGCCTGTTGACCACTTTACCACCATCAATATTTTTTCCCCCCGTTTTCTCCTCTGAAAAGAAAAGTAGTTTTAGGGGATGACTGTTTCATGACAGTTACAAAGAACTCTATGAAGGATATAAGACAGTACTATGGGTATCGTAGTTCATTAAAACAGTGGGTTTTTTCTTGTGGGGAGGCTGACATTTACAGACTCTAGCATTGCATTGTGCAGCCATTAGAGACTATCATACTTTTGATATATCATGACATAACACAATTCACTGGAAAAGATGATAATACGCTGTAAAGTAGAAGGTCAGACGAGAGGAGGAAGACTGCATCACGGGTGGATAGACTCCATCAAGGAAACCACAGCTTGAGTTTCAAGATCCAAGCACGGCTGTCCACAACAGAGTCTGTTCGAGGTCTCTCACTGAAGCTAACTTGATGGCAAATAACAACCTGGTCAAAGTACTGAGAGAGCCTATGTGGTGAAGTGGTTTCAGCATTTGGACTACAGCTCTGGTGAACAGGCTTCAAATCCCCGCTCAGTCACAGAAATCCACTAGGGGACCTTGGCCAAATCACACTCTCTTAGCCTCAGACGAAGGCAAAGAAAACCTCCATCTGAACACATCTTGCCAAGAAAACCTCATGACATGTTTGTCTTAGGGTCACTGTAAGTTGTAAATGACTTGAAGGCACACAACAACAATAAAGTATTGACTGGAATTTGGGAGACCCAGTTTCAAATCACTGAGCCATGAAACTCACTGGGTGATTGTGGGCAAGTAACTGCCTCTCAGCCTGACCTGCCTCACAGAACTGGTGAGCTGAAAAAACACAGAAAGAAAGCCACACTTTAAGCTAAGGCAGAGTAAGACGTATACCATGTTTCCCCTTGACATTCACCAATTTATCCAAACAGAACGTACCACAAGGCCACAATCACTATTATTCATTCATTCATTGTTCACTTTTTTTCCAATTTTTTTCAACTTGAGGAGGCTTATGAAAATGAAAACAAATACAGCTAAAAGCACTTACACAGAAGTAAGTAGAAACATACAAAAGGTTATTGTTAAAATGCAAATGAACTATACATACATTTAAAACTGTTTTAAAGCAAATCCATTAAAATACAAAAGATGAAAGTCAGCAGAATCGTATGCTGTTAAAAGTCCTTGCAGTTAGTTTCTAAAAGCCTGTTAGAACAGTAAAGTTTTTGCTGAGAGCTGGAAGGAGGGAGACATCCTGGCCTTCCTAGAGAGGGAGCTCAAAAACCTGGCAGTTACCACCAAGAAAGTGACTACCATGTTCCCACCAAACATGCCTGGAAGGGTGGCAGGACCAAGATAAGAGATCCTGGAGCCCAGGCAACATCATACAGTAAAATATGGTAGTTCAGGTGGCCTGAACCCAACATACTGAAGATTTTATAGGTCATAACCAGCATTTTGATTTGTGCCCAGAATTGTTCTAAGGTTATTTTTTTCTAAGGTTATTTTGTTCCTCTAACCAAACTCACACTTAATATCCTAAACAGGAGGTATAACCTGGAAAATCTTGTCCAATTCTAAGCAAGCATATATGTTTGAAACAACCCAATCATTAACATTGATGGGAATGGGAATTACATGGGAGAAAACCCCATTCAACTTTGTGAAACTTACTTTTGAGTAAACAGAAAATAGATCAGACTATAAAACATTTATTTGAAAAATAATGCTAGAGATCTGCCAAAGTGTGCCTGCTTTTGCCAGGCAAATTTACACTTCCAGGGACTTAGTAATTCCTAAACTAAACTGCCATAGGACTAGCTTAACTTTATTTATATCCCACTATTTATTGCAAAATCCTAAGAAGGAAGCTTACAACAATTAATGCAATAACAAACAGTAATGTAATTTAAACAAAACCAAGTAACCTACCAACTAAAATAGCAGTAAAACAGCCATTAACAAAAAAACTAAGCAGAAAATCTTTTAAAATTCACTTGTAAGTCATCTATAAGGGGGCTCAAGGGAAAAAATTCTGAAGAGGGGGGTCCACCACCAAAATACAGTACTTTTGTACCCACTCTGTCTGAGAATTAAACAAAGAACTTAAAAAAAAGGTTATGACATCTGTCAGATATTTAGAAATTCCCCTTTCTGAAAAAAAAAAATGGGAATATTAGTCCTTTGAAAATTTTCTAGGAACATCTCACACATTATCAACCACATTCTTAGGAGAAAGCATGAGATACACTTAATAATTAGAATGAATACAAAGCCTCTGATTTAGGCCCAGCAATCAGAAACATGCAACAAAAACTGCTGCTCCAATTTTTATAAAAACTGTTGCTCCAAACTTTTATTTTCATACCAGCTCCTGTGCATGGTTAGAGTTGTCATTATTCATCGGTAGTAAATCAACCTAAATTGTCTTCGCAGTCATCAACGTAGTTCAAATCAGTCATCACACATGCTGTAGGCTACATTTCAGAGGAAACAACTGGCAAAACCATCTCTGAGTATCCTATGTCTAAGAAAACCCTATGAAATTCATGGGGTTGCCATAAGTTGACAGGCAATTATAGAAAACCTTAGCCTGTTGCCTCACACTGCCTCACACTTTACTTGTATCCTCAGTATTTATTTATTATTTATACACTACTTGTTTTATTTTAAAAACCAACCAAGACAATGCTCAATAGGTTTAAATAAAATTAAAAAGCATAAAAATAATTAAAAACAAATTAAAATTATCACAATAAATTTAAAAATGCAAGTTAGGAAAATATAACTTTTATTTTTCCCCCCGAACACTAAAGAAGGGGGAGGTCTTCTTATCCCAGAGGAAGCATATTCCAATATAAACAATACTGTAGTCCAGTAACAAACTCTGTACAGAAATCTGCGCAGACCCTGGAATCATTTGTCCTTTAAATCAGTACAGCTTTCAAGCACAAGATCACCACCTAAATAAGATAAAGTAAAACTCAATGCTCCTTGCCTAGCTGTATAAAAAACTAACTGAAGACTGGTAAAGGAGTGGAATTTCTCTGCCTTTTGAAATCTATTGTTTTTAACTTTCTGTATGTGTCTCTTTCTGGATTCTTAGTTATAATATGAAGCCAGTATTGGTTATTTTGGATGAATTAAAATAAAGACAAAATGGGTGTAATATTTTAGAGCAAAGAACTGGCAAAACCACCTCTGACTATTCCTTGCCTAAGAAAACCCTATGAAATTCATGGGGTTGCCATAAATCAACAGGCAACCTGAAGGCACTTATACATACATGCATGTATATGCAGTAGACCTGGAACAAGCACATGTATTTTCACACAGAAGAGCCCACTGCCAGCAAGGAAGGCAGTTTGAGTATAAACTCACTCCTTCACTTCCCACAGTCTGTTTTTCAGCTCCCAAAGGAAGACAGAAACAAGAGCTTAATCTCTGAAACTGCTGCACCATTCATGCCAGATATGGCTTCCTAGTGTCAGAATAACGCGCATTCATTTTAGAACTTAAAATTAGCTTCAGGACAGATAAATGTGGAGTATCTTGCAAAATGCCTCATACAGGGAACACCGATAACATAGTGGAGATGAACACATAGCACTTAAAAAGCAATTCTCCAAGTATCTCCACACAAAAGTAAAGG
Source organism: Cyclura pinguis (assembly GCA_030412105.1). Classification (NCBI taxonomy): domain Eukaryota; kingdom Metazoa; phylum Chordata; class Lepidosauria; order Squamata; family Iguanidae; genus Cyclura; species Cyclura pinguis. Next base: position 67,311,827 of record CM059602.1, on the reverse strand, counting down.
CCTTTTGCCTTGGGCTGCCTGCCCTTCCGCCCTTCTTAATACAAAGAAGCTAGAAGATAAGTATTGTTTCAGAAGCAGGTTTTTGCAAGCCCCATTCATGCTTTATGACCAGGCCCTGGGGGAATCCAAACCAGCCAGAACATTCAAGCAAATGAGATTTCAAAAGCCTATCCCAACAAAAGCCTATCCTTACCTCAAAAAGATACCTTTTCTGAAGGCATACCTCCTCAGCAAAACCAAGACATTTATCTACCTGGATTACACACACACACACACACACCTCCCTCGAACACCAGGGCTGCTTTTCACAGGGCCTCAGCTACATTACAATTCCTTCAATTTATGCCAGAGTATTTCATGAACTAAACACAAGAACGAACCCTTAGGTGGACATGCCATGTACTGGTAATTGTGCAAATTATATCTAAGTTTACTCATATCCAGCTCATACCAAATACTTTACAGTATGGCCATATGTACAAAGTTTTATGTCTACCTGGAGAAAACTAATGTGGGAAAGAAATTCCAAAAGAGCTCATGTCTTTCTTCCTAGTCTCTGAAGTGAATCCAGACACTAAACAGAGGGACTGACGTAATTATCTGTATATTTCCACAGTATTAAATTTCTATTTCCAAAAGGGGGACTGTTTTGAACAGCTCTCTTTAGAACAAGAACCCTAAACCCAGTGGGACTAGCATCGCCTTTTCAGACAGTCCCCGGATTATCCTATCCAATAAGAATGAGACCACTGGGTGAGAAAGATGCAGTTAGATGCCATCAGGTAGATAGCAATGGGTTCTTTCTCTTCTTCATCTGACCCACTTCCAGTCATATCATGATTTACCCAGAAGCTGGCAATGGTGAAGGGGTTTAAGAGAGGTGTATCAACTGAACAAATAACGACAAAATTAAAGTAATAATTTTGAGAGGGCCAATAGCATGAGGAAGAAATTGGCATGGATTTCTCTGAAGATTAGATTCTCTCCTCATTCACAGGACTGCCATAAACTGATGCCAACCTGACAACAACTAACAGAAGCAGATATCCTCAGCTGGCCACTGCCATACAGTAGGGCTAAGAAGTTGACCAGGAGGCCTTTTTGTCACTGTCAGCTGTGAAAAGGCTGCAAGAGATTCAACCATAACAGCTTTTGAAAGTTCAAGGTCAGATTGCTGTAAGGAGCTCTCCATTTGGCCTCACCCAAGGAGTTTCTAAAAACATCAGCTAGAGCAGAAGGAGGAACCTTGTTCCAGTATCTTCCCTGGTTCCCTACTATCCTTTGGACACAATGCAAGGTGAAATAGTTCTAGGAACAAACATTTGAAAATTAATAAGAAAGGGTTTACACTGGAGAGGCAATGTTGATTTAATTTCTTTTAAATGCTTGCTAATTTTATCTTCATAATGCATTCCACCGATTTATCTGGAAGAGATAGTAATCTAACAAGCTGTAATTTCCTGGATTCCATTTGGAACCCTTTGAAAAACTTTGCTAAATTGGCCTCTGGTACTAGGTACAATCTCAAGGGCTTATTACTTTGGGGTGTATGGAGAGATAAGCAATTTCACATTTGAATTTGAAGAAGTGGGTAGATCCCCCTCCCAGATCTGGTGATTTGTTAATTTTTATTTCTCAAAAGACCTAGGATTTTACCTCTTTACATTAGTATGTGTCTGAGTCCTTGAAATTCTCTTCCTGAAAAGACAGTTTCCTCTTGTTATTCAGTGGTATCCTAAGCTGATTTTTTTTGTTTCTTTGTATATTTCTAAGAGTTCATGGCTAGTGCTAGCATTTTTAGCACTGTGCTTATTTTTTTTTTTTTGCCCCTCTTATCATCTGTTTTCATTGTTTAGAACTTGTGTTCTCTCTGCATTCTGCCTTTAACTAGGATTTCTACTTTCTGAAGGAAGCTTTCCCTAGCTTCCTTGGTTTAGTTTGTTAAGTATGCTGCCATCCTCTTGAACTTGGCAGTACTTTTCCTGATCTGCAGTATATATTCTTGGTGAACTTCTATTGTTGTGGTTTTGAATAGCAACTAAACTTTTGTGATATCCTTTTTTCCAGCTCCTTACTTTATGCAAGTTTCCTCACTGGAAGTCAAATATAACTCTGTTGGACTTTCCTGGCAATTGGCCACTGTCTTTGTATGTTGATTTTGACAATATTGTGGGTTCCTGTTTCCTAAAGAGTCAATTATACTTGGCTTCTTGCAATGAGGTTCTAGGATACAGTTATTTAGGATAACTAGAAAGGTTACCAATTTGTCATGTCCTGAACACACATTTATACACACTACATGAGAATAACTGGAGTTAGGTGTTAACATTTTTTTGTTTGTTTGTTTGGATGTCTCCCCAATTTCATTCTTCACCACAGTATCAGGGACGGGGGAAGAAACAATGTGTTTCTTACAAGAAGTTATTTTTGCAGGGGCAATACTGCCACCCACCCACAATGTTTCTCTACCGGAGTCTGTCTTATTTGAGATTCCTAATTTGTTTGACTCCTATTCCTTTCCTGCTTCTGGGAGGTGGGGAGAAGTGGTTAGATGAGTTGGCACACAAATTAGGGCCCATCCTCCACTAACTGGAACTCATTCTAAGCTTGTGAACTCCTAGCATCTTCTCTGGAAGTTAGTAACTATAGCGAACAGCTGGATCTAATTTAGGAGGAGATGGGAGGAGACAGTCATCAAGCAACAATAACATATCTCAAAGCTTTTCACAAACTTCTGTAATTCAAATCATTCCCCCCCCCCCCCAGTGTTGCTGGGACTTTAAACAGCCCCACCACCAGCCCTAGAGAAAATTAAATAGAAAAAGCTGGCAAACATTCTCAGTCTGGATTATACAATACAGATTAATACATTTAAGATATATTGAAAATTAATAATAACTTATGCTGTTTTTTTATCTTCCTTAAATTAAAACATGCTAATGAAAATTCAGAGCATCTGTTAGCAAGCATAGTTTGTTACATCAATGTGACCAGAGATTAAAACAAAATGCAGCCAAACTTGAGTGCGTTGTCCCAGTTTCCCTGCTCCCATGCCTATAAAAAGTGCTTCACTGTTACTGTTGTGCGCCTTCAAGTTGTTTTCAATTTATGGCAACTCTAAGGTGAACCTTATCACAAAGTTTTCTGGGGCTGAGAGTGTGTGATGTGCCCAAGGTCACCCAGTGGGTTTCCATGGCTGAGCAGGGTATCAAACCCTGGTCTGCACAGTTATAGTCCAAAGCTCAAACCACTATAACCTACTGGCTCTCAAAGAGTGCTTTGCCTCTCCTAAAAGGAAGCAGAGCAACTGGAATGGATCTGCAACTGCACAGTAAAAAACAGACTGGGTTTACGTAGCAGCCCTTGTTCCTTTCATGTAATTACAGAGCAGTCTCCAAAGACTGAACTTTTATTGCTCTGACACTGGTACCTTTTCTATTAAATCTACCTCCCCTTAGACTCTTGGTGAAAGAATAATGACAAGCTTCTGCATTCAGCAAGAAATTAAAGTCTTATGTTGTATGTGCAGCTTTCACATTTTTTATATTCACATTTTTAAATACAACACTCCATGATAAACTAATAACCGGATTAAAAAATCTGAGATGCAAAAAGATATATACAGGCATTAAACTGAGATATTTTAATTGCAGACAAGAGGTTTTGCTGACACTTGATCAGGCCCAACAAAAACTTAAAAGTACATGATAGAACACAAATGAAGCTAACTGATCAGATGGATACACATTCTTTTATATATAAACAGCCAATTGTATACATTTTAAACATCTTATTTTAATACAATTTATTTATTTACAGTAATTGACAGAAGAGAGCATACATTCTGTTTCTTAATAGGAGTATACAGCATGCCTTTGACTCTTGAAAACATGCTCCAACATACACATAATCCAGTGTCTAGAAATGGGATGCATACCCTTTCTGCCTGCCACTCCACCACATATATGGTAGATGAACATTTATCCTTAAAAGAAGCTTGTGCTCCTAACTGTTCCACAATGAAAACACCAGAAAAGACAAATAACCCACAATATCTACATTGCGATTAACAGCATTAAGCTAATTATTCTACAATGAACTAAAAGCTACCTACATTAAAGTGGTTCTATTCAGACAATTCATCAAGAACAATCGGTTTATCAAAAGGGCCTCATTAGAACTGAGAGACCAAAAATCATTTTTTTAAAAAAACAGATTCACAAACTAGTTACCCAAGACCAACAATGCTTAGTTATTTAGAAAACTGTGATGTACAGTCTTCCACTAAATCTCCTCGTCACAACATTTGAGATTCTGGCGGTAAGGCAGACCTGGAAACTAACCAATAAAAAATGGCATCTATTGAATAGGGACTGTTTCACACATTACAATATTCCTACAGAGGCCACTCTGCAGAAAAAAAAACAAGAGTTTCATAATGCATTAAGCGTTACACAATAAGCTCTTATTTTCCTAGACCAAAATATCTCTGTGCTAGAAACTGCCATGTGTAAAAATGTCCTGAAGTTCCAAGACCAGTTCTAGAACATGTAGACACTCATCAAGCTAGATTTCCTTGGGGAAAAAAAGATAACCAAACTGTTTATGGCACAGTAGCCCCTAATCTGGATCCTTTGATATAGCATTTTATATTAAGCATATAAGCACATTTGAAGCTCGGGGACATGTTCTTAGTTTTGCCTTCTGCATTCAGTACAATTGTTTGAGACCAACTAAAGCTAATGCATGGTGAAGTCAGATGTAGCAAGCAGGTTGTAATGTGTGCTGATTTACTGACTTGATTGTATGAAAAGGTATTGTCCACATTCCACGGTTGAGTCTTGAACATTAAATCACAGTGGACAGCGTGTGGCCCTCTATTTGTCTAGATTAGACTGGTGTAAAATATTTAGAATGTTTTCTTTCCAAATATGTACACAGGCCTTCCCCAACCCAGTGCTCTCCAGAGGTGTTTCACTACAAATTCCATAATTCCTAATTCTATATTGCAGGTGGGGTGTGGGGAACATAAAAAGAGAGTGGTTAACAACAATCTTACAATGAAGTCCAGTGTTATCACCTCCATTTAGCAGGCAAGCCAAGGGATAGGGATAAACTGATGCACAACGGCTTAAAACAATTTTCCAATAAAGGCTTTAAAGCACTATGATCTTTACTGTAAAATACAGATGTGGGCAATTTGTGGCTCCCAGATGTTGTTAGGACTGCAACTACCCTGATAAATCTGTGATCTCCAACATGAAATGAGATCCCAAATGAGGATTAGAAGCTAGGAGAACTCTGTTATTCTAATCTCTGTCTCTATGGTTTAAGGGACAGTCATTTCCTGTTTTTCCTCAGTTCTAACAGGAACATAAAGTACTTTTAATTGATGGTGACTGGAAGTCTTTAAGATATTAGAAGACGCTTATTAAATGTCTCTGAGTTCCTTTAGGCAAGGAATGGAAGAATCCAGACTAAAATGGGCTCTTTCTTTATGTCTACATGTATATATTTCTTTATTATTGCACTCTGGAGCAACCAATAACCAGAGTTCTTAAGGTGGTGTACAATACATTAAAATATAAAACAAAAACAATGAAATAATTAATAAGAATGGTACATGATAAAATCAAAATAAAACTAGCAACAAAGAGTAAAAACACTGCAAACAAAAATCAAACTAAAACTAGCAGCAACACAGAAGAGTACAAAGATGTAAAAGCACTGTGCTGGTCTTCAATTGTAATAAAATTTAACTTACTTACTTAAAACAGCCCTATTTCAGTGTAATTCACAAAAACTGGCAAATCAGAAGTATGAGCAAGAGCCAAATCTACTTCACACCTCTGCCCTGCCTTCCCTTTGCAGAAGCATGGATTTCCACTGCAATGAGACATCAAGCCCCAAAAGCTGCCTAGGATCTCACTGTGGCTGACATCCAGGGGTCCCACTTCATATGTTAAAGAAGAAAGTACAAATCAATCCTTTAAAAGAGTGACTTGCCAAGTTCTGAAAATTAAAAATCTTCCCAGTGAGACAAAGGGTAAATTTCAAAAGGCCAATAAAGGCCAGTTGCCTGGTGTTGATACACATTCAGACTGAAGTAATACCACACCATTACAATGCAATGCATCCAAATTTATGGCATATGGGCTTTAAGGTATGCCTTAATGTTCATACATGTGCACATACAGAGAGTTACAGGGAAAGAAAAAACCTCTGAAATATTGATTACTGGTGCGTAATTTCTCAAAATGATAGAAATTATACATTCTTTTTTTACAGTTAATATATGACTGGAAAGAGCAGTTATGCTAGCAAGGCATGCTTCATCAAATCCTTCTTTGCACATATCTGAGCTAAGTATATCCTAGAAGCTCTGAAAAACAATCATTTGGGAAGGGTAAAAGTCTTGAATTTTTGAAAGGTGGAAAACAAGAATATATTTCAGAACACAGAAAAGATATGTATAGAAATGTTCTCTCTGCATCAGCATCGCATTCATCCTATGTTTCATCTACTATTCAATAAATGTTTTAGAAAATGAAAGAAGAAAAGGAAATGAAGATTTATTCTTAAAAGATTTAACAGCTCTGTAGCCTACTAGTGGAAGACTTCTCATTACTCCTTACATAAATCAGGGTGGAATATAGGACACAGCCTGATATTGAGCTAGGTACAGCGACTTAGTACCTATGCCAACTGGCAGCAATTCTACAGTATCAGACAAGAGTCTCTCCCAGTCCTACCTGGAGATACCAGAAGTGAATCTGGATTGTTTCCAAGACAACTTGCAAGGTTCCTACTACTAAGTTCCAGCTCTTTTCAAAATTAAATATGCAAGCTCCAATGCTGAGAAAGATAAACACATTCTGGTAAAACAAAACAAAGTCCCAATATACTGACAGTTGCTGCTGCACGGGACAAATGAGCCTCCTCCCTGTTAGATAAGAGTGGCAGGCCCTTCAGTAAATGGTATACCTGGCTGAGGCAAGGAAGCTTAATTAGCTAGAACTAGGCATCAGTGGTTTTGACATCAGAGAGGATTTTGGAGGCCAAGCTGTGGCACTTGTAAAGTGAGCTAAGATAGTGGTGAAGAACTACAGCCTGTAAGTGAACAGCCAGGCCTGGGTATGAAACTGGTAATGGTCAGGGGTGGGGGGAGTGATGCTGGTAAAGAGAGAGGGCAGCCACGATAGAGAAGGACAACATGTTGGGGTTGGAAAGCAAAAGGATTTTTAAAAATACAATTTACCTAGTAGTCCTACAGCTTCCTTCCTATTAAAATTTGTGAGGTGAGGCAGGGGAGAAAATTATGAAACTAGCAACTGGGTAGAGCTTGACCCAATAAACTCAACTAATTTGTATTAAACATGCGTAATTTTTTTTCTGGTTTGTCAAGGGAGAAAGAAGACAGATTCTACCAGATTTAGATCACACAATCATAGACCAAAGTGGTCTTGTTCAGCCCCTCCCACTGCAAGCAGGATTCACTGAGCAGCGTATCCCAGCTTAGGGCTTGTGACACGCAAGTCAGGGTTCCCTGGCTTTTACGTCTGAACAGGGCCCTTGTGTACAACTAGGGAGAATTAAAAACTACCTAAAATGTCCCCATCCTTCCTCCCCGACTCTCATACACATTAATAATGTATAAAGGCTATCACCCAACTGAAATCTTTACTAATTGATTCTGTCTACATATATTTGCATACAAACACAAGGCTGCTGAAGAGGATTTATTTTTTTAAAAAAGTTACCATATTCTTTACACAGGTGCTGCAAAAAGCTAAATTTCCAGAAAAACTACTGTAGCAAAGACTTTGATCTATGGTAGCTTGCAACACATAACAAGCAATATTTGGGGCCTAATGATTACTACAGTGGACATAGATTCTAGACTTCTGGATCAAAATCAGACCCCTAATGTAGCCTCCTTTATATAATCCAAAGAGGGAAATCTAAATATCTCTGCACTGACCTCACCTTGCTCTAGCTGAACTACACCACTCACTTGTGTGGGGGTGGATTTAGATTACTACCAGGTGTTTGTGGAAATCCTAGCCTTAGTTCAGTTTTTGCAGAGAGGAATTAAAAAAATCTCTGCAAGCACTTCACTTTAACTATTTCCATTGGAGTGTGCTATAAATTCTGGCTCAAGTGGCTGGGATTTCCAGGTAGCAACCATAGTGATTTCATTTTCCTCATAATCCACTTCAACACAACATGTCACAGAAACATGGAACAATTATGAAGCTTCTTTGCTTGGTTTCTGTCTACCACAGAGCTATTTAATTGTTACTCTGTCCACTAGTTTTAGATCAGGAGGCAGTAATATTATTGACACTTGCTCCACTGAAGTCAGCAGGACTTATTTCTGCAGAAATATGTATAAATCAGACAGCTAATCATATTATTGTTCTGATTCCACTCACTGTATTCCACTCTATGATCATACAGGGTTGTATTGATATAAACATACAGTATTATATTTTCAAAGCAGTGAACATGAACCCATGCAAAATTCTTCAGTTCTGTACTTCTTATTATAGAATAAGTAGGGTGTATATTATGATTGATCAATACGATCAATAAACTGCACAACAAGAAAGTATAGTTCAAAAGGTTCACAATCAAAACTGTAGGACACATCAAAAGCATGACATTTGAAACATGTTAAGAGACACCAAAAGACCTAAATCAACATCAACATATCATTTCACTCATTTCCCAAAAAGATAAGAGCAAATAATGAGATTATCTGTGATGCATTACTCTGGGAGGTAACAAAGACAAAACAACATTCCTTTGCCAAAATAGCATAACTAGAAATGTTGGTACTTTTGGAGGGTAACAAGTAATGTTTACCTGCTACTTCTGTAACCTCCACCAGGAAGTGGTGTTCCTTTCAGGGTACTGGAAGCATTTTTTATTTTAAGCTCTCTCCACAGTGTAAAATCTTTACTAAAAGTAATACTAATGTGTTAACTTTTTAAAATCAAAGAGAGGAGATTAATGTCAAACTCAGTCATGACAGTTAGAACAGTGTTATTCAAAGTGGTGGTCCATGGACTGGTGCCATTCCACAGATCCTTAGGTGCTGGGCCCTGGAGAGGTTCCAAAAAAGAAACAATGATCGCCAAAGGGAAAAAACCATGGTATCAGTTCCTGATATACAGCAGGAAAAAAAAACCCTGCCAGTCTCCCCACATCAGATAACTGTTTATCTCTCAAGACTATCTCAGAACTGGAAACATCCACACTGCAATGATCGGTTAAGAGACAGGAAAAATAAGAGTATTTTTAAAAAGTCTGCATGCCTTATCTTCTTCTTCTTTTTTTTAAGAACTACAAGTTGACGTTCAGTTCTTTTATTGGTGTTTTAATTTATTGTTTTGTACTGTACTGTATTGTAATTATTGTTCTGAAAAGTGGCATATAAATTTAACTAATAACAGCAAGTTTTATGAAACTGTAAGACCATCAAATGCATCTTATGCATTAGAAACGTACTTCTGATATTTACTACAAAATGTGTTTGGCCATTTTTCTTAAATTAAATACAAGAACTTTAAAATCCCAGCAAAGATGCAAAAAGAAACCAGACATAATGGACAAGGATACTGCCATGTGCCATGGAAGAGACAATTGTAAAATTACAATCAGGAGTCCCTTTAAGGCACAGTACTAGCTTTCTCACATACAAATGACTCACATCTGTGCTTCAGACTACACGCGTCTTGTACCAGTCAGGACAGAACATACTTTCATACTGGCAAAGAAATTTTGGCTTTAATTAATCTGGTTGACGCCTGTCTATCATTTTCATACCACTGAAACCATGGACCAGGTCAAGGCCGTGCTGTACATACTACAAAACTTATATCCGTTGAGGGCCTCATTTCATTGGGGGGTACAGAATGCCCCCACCTTTTGTCACCCTGTTATCTGATGGCTCGCTCTTTTGATGCTTCCAAATTAAGGACACGTTCCATTAATTCAATGGGGATTCTGCTCTTTCATAAGTTCTTCTTGCCTATGGTGGCTTGCTTGGAATCACTTGTATGTATACACTGCTCGCAAAGCCAGTGAGGGGTGGGGGGAAGATGCTAAGCTGACTGAGAGACTGTGCAAGCAGCATGCACACAGTCAGTAACAAGTCATCATCCATATGTCCTTCCTGCTCCCTACACTATACGGGTACCACTTTTCAACCAATTCTGTTTTCTGGCAGTGCTCCAGTCTCTAACCTGTCAGATAAGTGGGGGAAGCCTGTAATCAGTTGGTGCTCATGTGCTGGCAGTAGGCAGAGATAAAGCCAACAAAGCAATCCCCTTTCCCTCCTCTCTGATCCCTTCTCTCTCTCCCTCTGACTCGCTGCTTAGTAGGCTCCCAGGGGAAGGACAGATCACTCTTGCCAGAATTGAAAACTTGCAAAGAGCTTTTCAAATTAAAGCTGAAGGCTGCAGACTGCACACCCTAAACTAATGTATTAGGAAGCTGCCTTATATGATCAGATCTTTATGGTTGATTCTGACTAGCAACAGCTCTCTATCATTTCTTTCCTAGTTCCACCTGGAGACACCAGAGGTTAAACCCAAAGCCTTTTACGTGCAAAGTATATATGTAATTTGCCAATGAGTTACAGCCCTTCACAACATCAGGAGTAGAACAAAATGTCTTTGGACCATTCACCAGGGTTAGGAAATTTAGTACTGTATTTCCAGACACAGAAGCTACAACATGAGCTAATGCAGCTGTCATAGGTGTAAGTAGTCAATGAATTCTTCCAAATATCCTATTATTACTTATTATAAAGTTTGAAGAAAACTGCATGCTGTGTGGTTTCACTTCTGTGGAGTTATCATTTTTGAATTATTCTAATACTTTTACAGTTAAATATGTACTATTTGATTTTTTGTATAATATATAACATATAGTAGCCAATGATCAAAAAATTTGCCAGCAGGATTAGCCTCCACTCCTCTACTTTTGAGAACAATATGTTCATAGACTAAATGATAACACCACCTACAGCCATATCTCTATGTCATGAAAAGTTTCAACTGCTAATTTCTGCAGGACAGAAATTAAATGTACAGCATCAGATTAGGCCACGCTTTCTTTGTCCATTAGTAATCCAACATCTACCTTAACACGTACAACGTGGCTAAATGAAGGATACATAAAGTTGCAACATGTATTTCATTAGTTTTTTTTTAAAGAGAGGCCTCCTGTTTTTATATTGTTCATAATCTCAGCCAAGTGCTAAATCTTTCATATAATGCAGCTCAATGAGAAAGCCAGCAATAAAAGAAAAATTAAGACTAAAACAGAGTGGGGAAAAATTGTACATATTTTCATTACTCAGCCCTCTTGCTAAGTACCGATGAGAAGACCTGGGTGCCAACTCCACTTCTGAATATGTTCAACCTCACCTAACTGATAGACATATACTCTCCTACAACCTGATGAAAATGCACCATTTATCTAGTCATTAGTATGCAGATCTCTCTCTCACACACACACTCACACATACACACACAGACGGCAGCTACTGCGTTCCCCATAATACGAGAGAGATACAACTAGATCTTCAAAATCATTTTTACTTTAGAACTTAACATGCTTCACTGAAGAAAGTGTACCAACTACAAACTTCTTATGACTGTACTGCATTCAGAAAGAGATGCCACTTCTCAAAGATGATTACCAATAGAAGGATCATAGCACTCTGAATGTTGTGGAAATATCATTGATACCACAGTGTGTCCCTAAACAAACACATGAACATCAATAACTATGGTTAAACAGGACATGCAAAATTTGCCTGAGACTATAACAACATATGCTAACAGGTACCCTATCAACTGCATTCAAGCAAGATCAATTTATTACGCATCCCAGTTAGTATTTACTCACGAAACAACCAAACAATTGATGAAACAGATCAATTTACAAAACATGTAGAAAGAAGGGGGTACTTCTTGTCTAGCACTTCCATATTACCAAAGCCATAAAATTACGGAGGCAAATGCAATCTTACGGTGCAGCTAGTCTGCACTCTCTTCTGAAACTGCAAACAAGGAACTCCAGTTACTGTCAATAGGGATGATGGTTTCTGCAAGACAAGGACAGGTCCCATAAAGAAACTGGACCAAGAGCTGTCAAACTTGTTTCACAAAACATATCAGACTGTGACAGCTGCCATTACTTGCACCTCAATCTGAAGTCAATTCAGACTCCAAAGTAAAAACTTGTACCACCCCTCTTCCTCATGTTCACTATCAGTTTAAAACTGTACAGGCTATTTGTGAGAATATACATTAAATTCCTGAAATGTGGTAAGGATAGAATTGCAATCCTAAACCCATTTGCCTGAAATAAACCGCAGTGAGCATAACTTCCAATAGCAATGCTTTGCACAGATGATTTCAAAAAAACTGTAGAAATTTGTTTTTATCTGAAGCACTGACAGCCCCTGAAACTGTCTGACATTCATAACTTCCACAAGTAGCATGTTTTATTTTGAGAAGCTCTGCCTGCAGCAGGAAAGGTTTATGAGCAGGCATGGCATCACCATGAATGACACAATGCCACACTGTGGCATTTGTCAAATCCTTAGAAATAGTTACACAATGTTTAGATTCTGTTTCTTCTGCAAGAACTACATCAGTATGTATCATTTCTAGAAATCTTTGCTCTTTCTTGGGAAAACACCTCAAACTGGACGGAAATTTTAAGAAGAGTTATTTCGGAGAGTTACTTTCTTGGTTATAAACTTTACTAGGATCAACTTAAAGTAATAAGCAAGGATTTGAGCTCCCTGAACCTTTCTTCTGGACAGATATTCAGCCAAAAAAAGGAGGGCAGGAGAGAAAGTTGTTTCTGGGCATGGCTAGGGGAAAAAACGCAGCCTACACTTTGTACAATGCAGTCATGGAATGGGCTGTCATTGCAAAACCCTATACATCTTTACTGCAGAGGAAATCCTAGGCAGGATATATGAGTGAACACTTAATTAGAATGGGATGCAAAATATCTCCGCAGGCTGCATCAAAGGCTACTGAAATAAATATTTCATGAATTTCTTATATTTCTACCTCAGCTTTCCTTTGAAGAGCTCAAAGCTCTTCATTCTCCTTTATTTTCACAACAACTCTGGCAGGTAGGTTAGGCAGAGAGAAAGAAATTAGCTTAATGTTACACAGTGAACTTCACAGCTAAGTAAAATTCAACATGAGCCTCCTGAGTCCAACTCACTCCAACCATGACATAACACTACAGAGGAAAAAAAAAACAGACATGCCCCCTAACCCTAAAGCTGTGGTGGCGGAAGAGGTATTTGGGACATTCTATAGAAAAAAATGGGATATTAGCAAAACTAAAATCATATTTATATGGTAAACTATATATACAACCTGTCATCTCATCTAACAAAATATTTAATAGTTTGTCTACAGAAGCATTTAATCACAGTTTAGCTATCAACTTTAAAGATAACATTTCCACATGTAAAACTGTTCATGCTGAAACTATATTATCTTCTCATGTGAAAGCCAATGTGGATGTTCAGTGCCTTCAAATTAAAACAGTACGGTGAAAGCAGATTTCACAACCAACAGTTTCACAACTTCAAAACCTGAGTTTCGTTCTCAAAACTTATAAAGTCTGTGAAATCAATGGAACTTAGGCACAATTATTCCTACCAGTTTCAACATTGGGTTTGAAACTTGTTAATGTGGGAAGTTAGTTGGATTTGAAATAGCTATGACAAACACTTTCAATCAGTGTTAACCATTTATCGAACTTTTTTGGAAATGTAGAGACCCACAGGCATGCATACTATTATAAAGTATGCTACTCTGACAAGATTTTCAGCTTTGTATACATGTGGCAATCTGGTGAATCTACAAGTGACCAGCAATCACCATCTTGATTTAAATGTTTACAGAGAGGTATTCTTAAAGCTGTGCCTAAAAGGTACCAGATCCCATCTTATCTTGGATGCTGAGCAGGGTTAGCTCTGGATAGTACTTGGATGGGAAGCCGCCAATGAAATACCAGGTGCTGCAAGCTATATTTCAGAGGAAGGAAGTGGCAGTATTCTTTGCCTAGGTAAACCCTAAGAAATTCATGGGGTCACCATAAGTTGAAAGGTACATACAAACACATTCATAAAGCTTAACAGAAGTGCTATACAGACAGCATGCAAGAGTGGCTTTGCATTAAATACAATTTAAATTATCACACAGAAATGAAAGCAACAGAGAAGTGGACATCAATTTTACTCTTCCAGAGACAGAAAGTTTGAGGTGGCAAGCATCCCACTCAAACCACTGCTTTTTTCCTGTACCTATAATATAGATGCACAAATTAAGACATATCTAGTTTTCTCCTTAAATAAAGCCTTAAAACTTCTAGCACTTGTTTCATAGCTTTCTAGAAGTGAAATAGCACATCAGGAAAAAAAACTGCTTGTCCCCCACATCACATAGCTCTAGAGAAGTGCTTCTCAGAGTATGATTGCCATCATTAGCACTCATCCACATGTAACAGTGCACCCCTAAACCTAATTTAGTCCTATTGAGCACATAAATGGTTTACTCCCTAGTAGCCATACAATCTTCTACATGCCTTCTCAGAAATAAGACTTGCTGTTTTCAACGCAGTTTACTCTCAGATCATTGTATAGGGGGTCCATGAAACCCTGCTGCTGGACACCAACATCAGCGGCAGCAACAGGCACATGGCAGTGGGGAGGGGGGAGGGGGGATGCCAAAACTGTAAACAAGGGGGAAGTTTGGGCACACGCACATGCCTGCCACCATATCCCTTTCATCAGGGACGAGGCAGCAGGGGGTGTGGATGCCAAGAGACAAGGGAGCACACGGGCTCAGGTGAAACTGCTCTCTTATTTGCAAATGAAAGAGCAGTTTCAGCCCCTGCACCCCCCTCGGCCCTGACAAAAAGGACATGTCTCGAGACGAGGGTTTGAATTCCCACTCGGTCATGGAAATTCACTGGGTGACCTCAGGCAAGTCACATTCTCTCAGCCTCAGAGAAAGGAAAAGGTAACAAATCTTGCGAAGAAAACCCCCATGTTAGGTTTGTCTTGGTGTTGCCGTAAGTCAGTTTACAAAGATGACAGCCACATCTACTAGAAAGAACCTCCCCCTGTCAGTGGCACTTTGTTGTTGTGTGCCTTCAAGTCACTTCATGGCAACCTCAAGGTGAACCTACCCAAGGGGTTTTTTTTGGGGTAAGATTTGTTCAGAGAGGGTTTGGCTTTGTCTTCCTCTGAGGCTGAGAGAATGTGACCTGCCCAAAGTCACCCAGTGTTTGAGCGAGGCTTTGAATCCTAATTCCCAGAAGCCTTTAATAAATAAAGAAATAGTTGAACATTTAAAGAAATATTTAAATCTAAACCTAAACATTTAAATCTTGCATTACGTCTTGGGAGTGCCCGGCAACAAATTATATTTACAGGGGTCCCCAGTAAAGAAAAGGTTAAGAACCACAGGTATAGGGGGGTGCAGCCTATACTATAATATCTGACCTGAATTATGGGAAAGTTAAGGCACTTTAAATTATACTTATCCTCTTAATTTCAGCTGTTCTATGTGCCTCACTGAAAAAACCAGCAAACTGAAATGTAGTTCATCACCTCCTACCACAGTTCCTTCATATGAAAATAAGGGAAGTTAAGTTTATCACCTACCTGAAGGCCAAGTAAGGGCCCTATTATTTTTCTCTTTTATTTTTTTTACATCTGATCATAACACAAATTTAACGTACTTAAAAAGCTCTCGAAGGCACTGCCTAAAGGCGATGAACCTTTCCAAAGCAGGAGGTCTCCATTTAGAAGCTCCAATTCTGCTCAGAGACACAAAGTGCTACTTGGGTGCTATTTTTTCAAGATAGTTTTGTTCGCTTGATTGGCACAAGCTCTGACATGTTTGGATCCATGTGACAAACCACATATCCAACCTTCCGGGGCTGTGACCAAAGAGTAACTAACCTGCCTGTGAGCTCTCTCCACGAAACAGTGGTATCCAGTAAAAAGCACCCTCCCTCTTTAAAAAAAATGAAACCCTTAAATAACGCCTTGTCATTTGCAAAAGGATGTACCAACCAGAACTGACTCCCTCAGTAACCCCTTCCTAGCTCTTTCCTATGTAAGTCCATACAAAATAGGCAAACGCTTACCTCTTAAGTGTTGTGGAAACTATTCAACTGACACAGGCCATTTCTGCACTGGACTGTTATAGTGTTATTATTCCACTTTCAACATCCTATGGAATCCTGGGGTTTGCAGTTTAGGGAGGGGCCGGCCGGCCACTCCCTA
The DNA here is from genome assembly GCA_030412105.1 of Cyclura pinguis. NCBI lineage: Eukaryota > Metazoa > Chordata > Lepidosauria > Squamata > Iguanidae > Cyclura > Cyclura pinguis. The sequence goes on along the minus strand of CM059602.1, from coordinate 67,295,479 downwards.
AACTGCAAACCCCGGGATGCCACAGGATGTTGAAAGTGGAATAATAGCACTATAACAGTCCAGTGTGGAAACGGCCTTAGACGGGAGAACAGTAGTCTCTCTCATGTGGATGCCAACATCCTAACAGAAGTCTCTCCCAGACCATGTATTTTGCCCAGCTGGAAAGTAGCGCTGGTTGACCTTGACCACACTCATACCAATACTATGCCATTTTCAAATGTAACTTTCTTATATAAATTTTTTACACTTTTTGCACACAATGAATCCACAATGGCATTTGTTTTTTTCATCCACGTGACCATGGAATGAGAAACACAGCATTACGCAAAAACTCACACACAAAGGTAATTAATTGAGGAAATGTGTTTGTGCAATCCACGAGTTGTCAACACCACTGTGGCCCTGTGGCCTAGGTAAAAGCTGTCAGTAAACACAGAGAAAAGGAAAATCTTTTTTTTTTAAAAAGTATCCCCTCCTATTTTAATAACAACAGAAATCTCTTTCTAAGAACCATCTAAGGTTTGTGGAGCAAAGTCTTAAAACTTCGGAAGAAGAAAGGGGAAAAAATTATAACTATCTTTATAGAAAGACACACACTGCAGAAAGTTCGGATTAACACCCCAAAGCCTTCCTGACTGAAGGACAGGCTGCGACCACAGTTAACAACCAAACGGATAGACAAAGTAGAAGTTAAAAAAAAAAATTAATCCAAATCAGTTACAGGCCACTGGCTTCGAAACTTAAAACCAAGAAGGCTGAGAGTGAGGCAGAAACCATTACTTCCTTTTTAACATATCTCTGGATGAATTCCAAGTGGAAACTATATAGTTTTATTATTATTATTATTATTATTGTAAAGACCTTGGGCTTCTCCTCAAAGCCCGGCGAAAGGAGAGAAGCTTGTTCCCCAAAAGAAGGGTTACCCCAAGAACCTTCATGGAGACGGCGTCCTTCTCCCGAGGAACACCCGCAACAAGGCACGGCCAAGGAGCGAGACGGGGCGGGGGCGGGGGGCAAAAGATTCGTCCCCCCCCCGTGTCTAGCATTACCAACTACACGGGCGGGAGCGAGGGAGAGGCTGCGGTTCTGGTCCGGGGGAGGCAAAATGTGTGAGGCGACAGGGGGCGGGGAAACGGCGTCGTGCGCTCCCCCTCCTCTTCGCTCCGCACCGGACAACTGTGTAAAAAGTGGGGAGGAGGGGGGGGTGCGGAGTGCGCAGCACAGACCAAGCTTCTCCTTCCCTCTTCGTGAGAAAAAGAGTTTCCAGGGCCGGGCTGGAAGCCGGGCTTGCTGGGTTGCTTACTTACTCCGTCCTCCGTCCGGGGAAGGGTGGGTACTGGCGGTCTCGCCGGTGGAGGCTCCGGTTCGGTTCGGGGGAGAGGGTGACAGGGCAGGAGGAAAGGAGCGGGCGGGCGGGCGGGCGGGCGGCCGTCGAGGGAATGAGGCGCTGCTGACTGGCTTGTTGTCTCCGGAACCCGCGGCGCGCTGAGAGGAGTTAGCCGGGAACCGACCGAGAGCGACGGGAAAGTTTGCGCGAAGGAGGGAGGAGCAGAAACTTGGAGAGAGAGAGAGAGAGAGAGAGAGAGAGAGAGAGAGAAGGAGGGAGGGGAGGCGAGCAGGAGCCAGCGCCCGCCCTTCCCGCGCGGAGGGACAGCCTCCTTCTGCTCCACCATCGCTGGGGGAGGAGACCACCTCCAGGACAGGAGGAGTGGGTCTCTCTCTCTCTCTCTCTCTCCCTCTCGCACACATGCACACATACGCGTGCATTGAGGGGGAGTCTTTATGCCGCAGGCAGGACGGGGCGGGGGAGAGACTGGGAGGAAACGGGATGCATTTACTGGAAAAGGCTCGGTCATTAAGCCCAAACTGTTTCGTCTAATGAAGGGGGGAGGGGGGGTGGGTAGGAGGAAAGCGTGCGTTATGTGGAACAATTGCAGGACTTAATTAACTATTAAGTGGGGTCCAGAGCGAGGTCGTTCTTTCCCGAAGGAGTAACCCCTCAGCAATGTGTGCATAGAGGCTTAGAACGGGGAGTACCGGATTCAAATGCTGCCTCGTCCCCACCCCCATCTTCACTGTGTGACCTTCGGGCAATTAATCACCCTCACGGGGCTGTAAGGAAAATAGGAGAGACCAGGCACGACGCTCAGGGTTTCTTTTTTGTTTTGGATTAAGGCGCACTTTTTAAAAAAAGTGCGGGATTCAAAGGCTGAGAGCCTCTGCGTGCTTAGATTGAACTCGGACAGATTTACCTTCTTGCAAACGCACGTCGGACGGGGCAGTGATGTGGAACATAACGTGAACTTTCTTTTGTTCCTGGGGGGGAAGGGGGGATATGGCATAAATTCGTTTGGGTTACAACAGCGCCCTTCCAAAAGGGATGGGCTTTTGGAGGAGCTGCCGTCTAAAAGTGGCTCCTGGGCAGGCACAACCTGTCTGTAACAGGTTGGACGGGCGGCGATCGTCTCCAGCCCCGAGGGAAGGGAGAGAGGGGGGCTCAAGATCTCCGCCTGCGCGTTTGGAGGTGGGGGCGAAACAGGCAAACTGGAGGCGCATTGTCGGCGCTCCACGGCCGACCATCAATCACAGCCTCTGCACTCCGCTGGTGACGTCACACTCGAAGGAGCGGCTCCTCCCGGTTCCAGCTTGGCTCCCAGGCAGGATCTGCTCAGACATTCCAGCCCTTGTGCCGAGCCTCCCGCTGCAGCGCCCCCTAGAGGTCGTGGCCGCAGCGCGCGGTTTCCGCAGAGCCGCTTGATTGTAATCAGCGAGGCCGCGGTCAAGAATAGAGGAAGTCGGTCAGACGTTTGAAATCTTATTTTCTTCCACTCCTCGCCGAAGGGCGGGCTGCAGGAAAGGGGGGCGGCGACTCGGAAGATCGCTCCCAGCCGCCTTTAGTGCGAATATTTGCCAGACTGTTTTAAGTTAAATAAAGTGCGTGTCTACTTTTATTCTCCAGTGGCTCTCTCGACAGTTCGTTCGTCAAAATCCCCTGTTCTGAATAATCCAGTTTCTCGAAAGCAAGAACAAACTCCGATGTTGCTTAAGTGGGATTCAGGAAAATGTTCAAGCTTAGATAAGGTTCTAATTAAAATGTCACCGGGCTTCCTCTGAATGTGAAAAAAGAAAGATATCTATCTTTGTTGTGAGCCTTAAAGTCGTTTTGCAGTTACGGTAACCCAAAAGCGACCCTATCACGAGGTTTTCTTTGCAAGATTTGTTCAGAGGGGGTTTGCCTTTGCTTTCTACTGAGACTTTGACATTTCTGCACTACACTGTTACAGTGCTATTATTCCACTTTGAACATCATGTGGAATTCTGGGCTTTGTAGTTTAATGAGGCCAAAGAGCTCTCTGGCTGAGAATTCTAAAGGCCCCTCCCTGAACTGCAAACGCCAGGATTCCATAGGTTGTTGAAAGTGGAATAATAATATAGTGTGGAAAAGGCCTGAGAGAGTGTGTTGTTCCCAGGGTCACCCAGTGGGTTTCCATGGCTCAGAAGATTCAAACGGTGATGTCTGGAGTCATAGGGTTTGAATCCCCACTCAGACTGGCTCCCATTCTCCCTTATTTCCTATTATATTACTGCCCGAAGGTTAGTATCATATAGTTTACAAAGAACCAAGAATGGTTCACAATTTAGCAATTGCAATCATTATGCTGCAACTACACATAGGATGACAGGACTTTAGAGCTGCAAGAGCCCTCTAGTACAAACCCACTGCCATGCTGGAATACACAATCAGAGTACTCTTGAAAGATGCCTGTCCAACCTCTGTACATGCATAATAAAATGTCAATAAAAGTAACAACACAAGTACTCCCCAAGCGCTTCACCATTAAACATTCCAAATCCCCTCTCTTAACAGGGCTCTGCCCATTATTGTCTATCTCCTGTGCCTAATATCCCGTCAACCCACATGTGGCCCTTCTTTCTAATCTCAAAGTTACTTATAACCTTTGTGTATTTCACAGCATTAGAACTTCTCCAAGGATATTCCACACACCTTTCCTAAATAATCTGCTTTCATTAAAAATATTTTTATGCATTTTCCCAAGCCCTTTTATTTGTGGAGCTAAAGGGAAAATGGAGCAAGTAGCCAGTCTGGTCCAGTGGTTTGAGCACTGGACTGAATCTGTGGGAGACAAAAGTTCAAATCCCAACTCTGATGTGGAAGCCCACTGGGTAACCTGGGGCAAGATACATACTGTCAGCGTAAGAGGAAGACAAGCTACTTATCACAACATTTCTGATTATAGATCTGACTCTAGGATTTATATACCAAAGAAGGGAGACTTTTTTTGACCCAAGAGCCAGAAGATGGAAATTTTCTTCTTTCCTTCCCACTACAACAGGGTTAATCTGTTTTCTTCTCATGAATTACAGTGGGGCTTATTTTCATATGGTAGCTCCAACAGGTTTGTCAGTCTGGTCAGGCACCTTCTCAAGGGAATGGATCCACACATGCCGCGAAATACCCCTTTTCATGTGAGAAAATTGGGAATGTGAGCATTCTGCCCACAGACTTCTCCACTAGGACATAGAAGACTGTTTGTTCCACCAGCAATAGAGGCCAGTAACCAGATTCTACCCTCCTCCAGCAATCAATGTTGCGGGGAGGTTGTAGGATTGTACCCCCTTACTACATTCAATTTTAGGTCCTTTCAGTCAATAGCATGTACATCTCAGCTGGAAAACCAAATTGTCATTTCTTAAATGGAATTATTAGGCCAACAACAGCTCGGATTAAGCCTTCAGACGCTAAGTCCAGGCCCCTGTGTTCAGTGGATCAGACCCTTTCAGGGGCAGGTTTTGATGCTGCTTTGTGCACATCTGTATTTTCAGAGGTCCATTTAATGGGTTGCTGACATTCTTTTCCCTTGCAGTGGCACGATCAGTAGTTACTGTTTCCAAATTATAATATGAAAGACCTGTGTTTAATAGAGCTATAAATAATGTTTCCTTATGGCTGTTATAGCCAAGCCTAAGCAAAAATAGCTACGGCTCTGTAAAACGAAGTACTTTCCCCAAAATAGTTCAAAAGAATTCCTTAAAAATATTTACTAGATGTGAAAATAAAAGGGCCCTCCAAATTCATAATGGCAAAATTCATATTCAGGTGCCGAAAAATATCCCTCTTTCCTATTTAGAAAAAAAAAAGGCAGTCCAAATGTTGAAGCTGGTTATTTCACAGCCTGTTTGAAATTGTGCTTAGTTAAATAGGTGATATAGTTAGTGCAACATGATTTAATCACTTTTGTCCATGAATCTGATCTCTGCTTAATGCAGAACATGAATTGTAGGCATTTTCTCAATCTGACACTTTACTAAGGATCAAAATGAGCATCTAATAGAATGTAGTTGAGTTTTCTTACACATTTTCACACACTAAAATCATAATCTTCCTTTTCACTAAAACACACATTAGAGTTAAACATGGCTCTATTCTGCTTACTATATTGCATTATAACATTACCACCCACATAATAATAATATAAACGAGAATCTAAGAGTTCAGTCCTATACACTACTAGTCTGAGTTAACCTTCATTGAGTTTAATGGGTCTTACTTCCAGGTAAGCACATTTCCTAAAATTACTCTGTACAGTGATTATAGTATTATGTGTCAGAATGCCTATGTTTTGCTCCATAATGAGAAGATAAACCGGAATTTTACAAAAATCCCATTAATATTCAGTTTAGTTAACTAACCCTCTGTTGTCATTAAATAAATGGGGTTACCCTAAATCTTACCCAACTACAGTTCTGTGTTACACAGTTTTCCCCTAGTTCCACATCCTACAACCTGTGGACTTCCAGATGTGTTACAAGTCATTCTCATCATTGCCAGCCATCATGGACAGCCATGTACTTCTATAAAATACTCCTACCTCCATTAAGATAGTAAACCGATTTTAATTCATCATGTTAGCTGCAATGCAAATTGCATGGTTTTGTTAATCACTAATGCAGACTCTAGATCTTTGCTGCTGGAAATCCTTTCTAGACCTACAGATAGGATACAGAGGGAACAGAAAAAGGAGTTAGTAGTTTGTTAGCTTCCTTCCTCCACAGTCTATGAACTTGTGAAATATGTGTCTGAGAGCCGGAATTGTGAACCAGTAAACATCTTCTTCAAAATTTGCCTTGGCCACGCATTGTCTTCAGCAAGTCTGTATCTCTAGTTTTAGTCTGTTTACAACAAAGGGATTTATCTGACCTATCTTCCAAAACTGTTGTAAAAATTACTGAGGTACTGCATGTAAATGGAAATATTAAGTACAATCATTGTCATTTGATTCAAGATAAACATTAGTTTATGGCCACTGAATGGTTCAACTGGATGCTGTCATTATGCTACTTTCCCCAAGTCCTGATTCAAAGGCAGTTGCAAATTTCTGTTTGTCCTCTTTATTTTTCTTAAAGAGGACAAACAGAAATTTGCAGTTGTCTTTGTGCTCTATCTCTAAACAGACAGACTATACAGTCTTTAAAGAAATTATCTGAAGTGAAATTGCTCATAGAACAGCAGAGCGCTGATGTGCCAGGAGAAGAAATGTTACATTCACCAGTTATATTTTATGGCTAGATTTATGTTCTTGGAGTTGTACATCAGGGATCACTCAATTTCTGAAGCAATAAATAAAATGAACCTAAATGGCAGAGGCCAGGGTGGGGAAGTTATGTCACTGATCACCATTCACAAAGTAAGCAACAGAATATTTAAAAGTCAGTAGGTACTCATCCAGAGTTACATCCCAAATGGTAGTCACCTCCATCCAAAACTGCTGAATTATTTGGAAAAGGATCATTATTTTTTCAAGCACTGAATCTTCTGTTTTACATACTTAGAAAAATGCACTGTCCTAGGACTGAGGAAAAGGAGGGAAATGAATAAATGAACAAATCAAATTGTTTGCCCATTTGAATTAGTTGTTTTAAAGCTTTTTTGTAAAAGTGGAGGCAAGAAATATGAACAAGACTGAAAAGGCTGAGTTCCTTGGGTTCATCCCACATTTTCTAAGTATTAACTCAAGCTCTTGAGAAAAAGTGGGCTGGAAATGGCCTAATAAAAGACCTTCCAGTGACAGTTCTGGAAATCGTCACTTTCTCCTTGATTCATAAGCACCACCTCAAAATCTTCTTCCTTCTGCCTCCACAGAAGCAGGTTGAGAGTAGGGGCATGGAGAACACAACTTTTTGAACCTTTAGCAGATGTCAGTTGAAATTCTTTTAACATTTTTTTCAAATAACAAAATGGACAATTAAAGTTGATTTTTCCCATCTAAGTTATTTTGAACCCCTTTCACTAAGTTTTTTTCACATGTTAGTAATTTACTCATCATAAGCCCTTAAAAGATATCTAAGCTGTTAATACAACACAATGGTCAAATATAAATGCTTGTGTTATGTGAGAATATAGACATGAAAATTCACACAATTCTCTCTGTTGGAGAGGCATAAATGTATCAAATTCATCTTGCATAAAACAATCCAAAGACAACATTTCATGTGAGTTTGACTTCATGAAAGTAATTCTGTTCATTTTTTCTCCAGATTAATAGACATATAAATGCTCTGGGGATGGAAGAAGGTACAAGATTTGGGACAAAGTTGACTGAGTTGAGAACTTCATTTTGTAAATACCTAAACATAGCCTTTTAAGTTTAAAATGATGCTATATGGAAACAACTTTTAAAAGTTTGTGAAGCTGACATGATACTGTGCAGACTCTAATATAGTTTAGTCAGATTACAACAGAGGTCACAACACTTTTGTTACAAAGACAATAAGTGACACTAACCTGTGGCTGAGGGCAGAACTTGTGAGTCTGAAGCTCTCAGAATCCCTTAATCTAGCATCCTGTTGGTAAATTACAATGGCTTAAATCAGAAGTACACCACAGCAACTCACTTTTTTGGTTGTTGTGGAGGCTAGAATTCTGTTCCGAACACATAATGGCCAAATTCCTTCCAAGTCCACCTTCTAAGAGGTGTAGACCACCCCAAAGAATTTCCATCCTGTCAACAAGAGGACATGCACAGCTGTTTTCTTGTAACCATCTACAGGAAGGACAATATCTGCAGGGACCTCCTGCAGATGCTTGTCACAGTGCACCTAGCTATAGGAGAATATCTGGATGCATTGCTACTGATCCCCTTGCTCTCTGACAACGTGGTAAGTGCTGTGTTGGAGAAATTTGTGCTGCTTATAAGGTGGGTTTTGGGGGGGGGGTACCATCTAGAGATGCAACTATGAAGACATGGGTATATGAGGCACATGCATCTCCTAATGCAGAATCTCAACCATTGTTTCCAAATCACTACACTGAATAATCAGAATGCATTATTATAAAAAAGTAACTTTCCAAGCTCTAGTCTTCATTGCCATGGTTAGGTTCTGAACCAGTTTAGCATCCCTGTTCCAGCAGTGGATGTGGCCAGAGTAAATGTGAACGATGAACAAGTCACACTGAATGCACATAATAACAGTACATGCATACACATACAATGTATACAAACATACACAGACTATGGCAGCCAGCGCTCTCTAGCTGCTACCTTTCATGGTCAGCTTTCCAAGCAATAGTCCAGCCACTGTGCTCCATGGCTGCACATGTGCTTACCTGCTTCCTAGTCACCATCTCTCTCTCTCTCTCTCTCTCTCTCTCCCACCCCGTCTCTCATTCCCTGAGAGAGACAGAGAAGCTGATTATGAGGCAGATAGGTGCTCAGACAACATGGAGTGTGATGATTTGAAGTCTAGTTTCTGCATACCATGATCACTATTTTATGTTTCTATGCTTGTCAACACCTATATGAAATCAATGGCTGAAATCATCCAAGGAACAGGACTTAGATCTTCGGTCTGCAACTGATTTTTTGTTATAGCTCTTCTTGTCATCTGAAACAGGTGAGGCTGGAAAAGCAGTCTGATTGAAAGGCAATAAGCTGAATCCAGTTGTGATAGGAAGTGCCATTGGTTCTCATGTATGGGAAACTGACTTGCAACCCTTTCTGTGTGGAATTACACTCTCCTTGAGAGAACAGGATCCCGGCTTGTATGTCCAGATCCAGCATGGTAAATAAAGGCCCAAGTGGTCTTAATGGCACGGAGTGCTTTTCACCAGCCTTTCTGTTACTTTGCAGACTCTTTTGACCATGACCAATAAAAATGGGGTTTGAAAATGTAGGAGAAGGCAACCACTGCCTTCCCCACTTCTGATGGACCCTCAATGTTTCAGACAACTGAGAGAGTCAAAACTGACATCAGTTCAGAAGAGCATTCATGCATTTGTATTCTGTTCACATGTGGACAGAAAAATCCCCCAAAGCAAATGGGACTTTAGTCCAGAGTTTGGAAAGGTAAGGCTAAGAAGTTCTGAGAGTTAATAGTTTTAAAAAAAAAAACTTTTCCAAGTTACTCTTTAGCCATAATAGTTCATCATACACTGTGATAAAACTTTAGACTGAGTGTAATGGATGTTTCTTTACAAATTAACCAAATACTGTCTGATTTTCCATCAGAAAAAGTATTAAATTATGCGTCACAGACACTGTAATTTATTACGTCAATGGCTTCTTATTAAAGAACACAGAATGGGAGAGCGAGAGAAACCAGAAAGCTTCAGGACTCTGCTGGTTTGGTATCTTCCCTTAGACAATTAATAAGAATAACAATAGCAATTAATTACAGCTCACATGTACAAAACATTTTCCAGCCTTCCTTCCACACCTACATGTCTGATTCATCATGACTAGGGAGGCATTTAACATCTTACAGCAATAACACACAGAAGCATTCGGATAGGAGGAGAAGACTCAAGCTTTATCCAATTGAAACCCAGAAGAAAAAAGAGTTGTAGCTACTTAAGCAACATCCGTGTCCTAACCAAATTTATGTACACCTACATAAAACCACCACATTAACCCACATGAGGACAAGTGTCCTCCCAGTGTCTTCTGAAAATGGATCATCCTACCCTTCATCGATACTCTTGCAAAGTGTTGCACCATGACTCACAAAGAAGAGCACCACACCTTTTGAGTCATTGTCACTAAGCACTTCCTGCAACACTTTGCCTGTCACATCAATGCTTTCTTCCCTTGATGACCTTCTCCTGCGGCCAAGAAATGGCTCACTCTAATCCTGTTTAGAACATAGCCATGCTAAGGATGGTTCATACTACAGGAGGATAGATAATGAGAGAGGTCCCAGCTGCCTCAGCCACAGCTCAGAACAATTTTTTTTTTTTTGGATAGCTGCCAGAATCCCCAGTTAGTATGGCCACTGGTCAATGAGTAAAAGTTGGGGTATAGCCAGCAGGACAGGGGACAATCTACTATCTGTTTGCTGCTTATTCCTGCTTCATTCATTCTTTAAAAGCAGAAGAGAATAACTTCTGAAGGTATAACTTACAGTACTCTTAGCAGCATTTGCTAGCATTCATCCTTTGTTATCCTTGGATCTTTCCCTCTTCCCCTAAACCACATTAAGACTTAAAGCTCCTGGGGTACTGACATTTTGTTCTATTTCATCATTATCATTGTCATTTCCATCAGTAGCATTACCTCTAGCAAACAGCATCTTTAGCTTGGCCCTACTGTGGTGAAAGTACAGTAATGACATAACATTGAAATCAACAGGAGAGCTGAGACTGATAGTTTATCCAGGCAGATGAGAACACTCTGGACTAATAACATAAGGAAATAATATTGAGAACATGGAATATGTATAGGAGATTCTCCTTGATGACTGTTTTGTCTGATATTGGCTAGGCTCCTTGATGGCTGAATTACTCCTCTTCCTAGGTATAAATCTCAGTAATGAATGTCTGAATATCCTGTGCATCTAATTGTAAGTGGTGAGTGAACCAGCATGGTATTGTGGTTTGAACGTAGGACTATGACCTTGGAGACCAGGATTTAATTCCCCACTTGGCCATGGAAACCCACTGGGTGGCCTTAGGCTCCTCACATATTCTCAGCTCCAGAAAACTCCATGATGGGATCGCCTTAGGGTCATCATAAAGAAATGACTTGAAGGCACACAACAAGTGTGAATATCCAGAGTAGAATATTGCTGTATGATTGTGTGTCAGAACTGAATGATCCCTTCGGTTCTATTTGCTGGTTCTTAACTGTAAGAAAAAGGGTGGAGCTGAAACCTACCAGATGACTATGGCTGAGGCATATCATTTGGGCAGACACATTCTTTTGTTAAGTAAACTATACTGATAGGTTGCCAGAGAGATTAATTCTTGGGCCATCATCTTTGGGATGATAAGGAAATAAGCAGAAGTTTTCCTGGAAAGGGGAGCCATTTTAGAGAAAGAAGATATGTCTAGGACAAAAAAGATAATCAGAGACAGAGATAGAACTACATTTCTATGTAGGAGCGCTTTAACGTAGTCTCTTGCCTAGGTGCAACAACATGCATATGTGTAAACAAACACCTGTGTCACAAACTAGCTGTAAGTCTCCAATGACCTTATTTCAAACCTGGGGAAACCCTGTTCCCTTGAAACTTTTCAATGCTCGAAGAATTAGAGTGTGCATAATAATATATAGATGTTTCTTTATACTGTCCCTTCATTGGTAGTTGTCACTATTTAGAATATACCATCCAAATGTCATTTCTCAATCCAGCTTTAAATTTTTTAGACACCACAACAAGCAATTAATGCATTTGAAGCAACTAGACGAACCTTTAGAAGACTCCAATGCATGACTGGAAAATCTATGTTCAAGAGGCCAGATATGGTAGAGTTGAGATTTGGCCTGCCAGTGTCATGCTGATCTAATCTCTTGTTTCTCATGTTACAGTGCAACTTTAAGGAAGTTTCCATTGGTGTCGACACAAGCTTTTAAAAACTTAATTGCATCGGGCCTGGCAGGAGAATGGGGTCGCTATTGGCAAGGAAAACCCCCACCTACCACTGCAGTAAAAGCCACCATCAGTAACAATTTAGTGACAGCCTGAGCAGGTCATATTTTTTAAACCAATAACTGGAATTTGTATGATCAATTGTTCTTTTATTGATGATTATCAGTACAGAAAAAATGTAAATTAGAGATTACCAAACAAAACCACCTACCCACTCTGCAAATAATCTAAAAAAAATAAAAGAAAAAGAAAGAAAGAATAGGAAAGAAAAGTTCTGGGATTCAAACAACAGTTAGTCTTGATCATTAGGTATATACATACAGGAAGTGACTATTTGATAGCCCAAGACAGTTAGCTGGTTCCAGATCCACTGAGAATGAGAAAATTAACAGAGAATACCGAACACATTTCCTAGAGTCACAGTCCAAAACACTTCATTTCAAAGCAGCTTTTTGCTGGGTTTGAGCATTATTTCTTCCACGAGGCAAATGCCAAGGACATGTGTGTGCATATGGTGTTGATGTGCTAAACATACTCTATAAATAACAAATTTGTATGTATTAATTCAGTACTTTTTTTCCCCTCAGTTGTGCATTGGCAGTATGTAGCAATATCAGCTGAACTGTTATTCCTGTTTACATCATCTCAGTTGCCTTATATTGTCAAGCAAATTCTTTTCTGCCATAGCTAGACCATAGAGATAGGAGTTTTCCTTTCTGGCCCAAATGCAGTACAATGAAATCTGAAGTGTGCTATTCACAGGCCAGTTTCCCATCAAAGCTAGATAGGGCAATGGCAAAGGCTTGCACAGCACAAAGTGGGTAGTTGTAGTCCATGGTAAAAGCGTCATCAGCTACACGGCCAAACTGCAAGACAATATAGTCAGCTGTAGAAAAAGAAATAAGGTACCATCAGTTCAGTACGTGGCCCAGAAGCAAGTCTTCCTACAATGCTAAATAAAAAAGGGAAAGGTAAGAACATCTTTTGGCTCTGTATTCCTGGCACAGCAGAATTAAGCAATGGTTGATAAAAGTGCATAAGGTGCCAGTAAGGTGCCAAAGAGGGCTTCTGTACAGAAGCTATGCCATACTCTTGATTTAACTTTTAAGTAATAATCATTCTGGAATGAACATTTCAACACCAGCAGGGATATCAAGGACTGATGTGGCATGGGATGTTTGTAAGCTGATATGGGTAGAGATTGCATGACCTCTCTGTAGATTTTGCAGATAACTCCTATCTACAGCACAGATTGGTTGTGGACCAGCATGAGCCCAAGCACGGATGCTGCTTATTTTTCAAAGCCATGTTGGTCTGCTCCAGTAGAATAATAAAGAGTCTTGTGACATCTTTAAGATGAACAGATTTGTTTCAGCATGAGTTCTTTAGATACATGGACATGCAGATGATAGTACGTCTGAGGAACTAGATTGTAATTTTCCAAAATTTATGTTATAACAAATCTGTTAAGGATAAATCCAAGAGGTGTGCTAGTCTGAATGCTGGACTAGGACATTGGGAGACTAGGGTTTGAATTCCCACTTAGCAATGGAAACCTACTGGGTGACCTTGGGCAAGTTACATACTCTCAGCCTCAGAGGAAGGCAAAGGCAAACCTCCTCTGACCAAATCTTGCCTAGAAAACCTTGTGATAAGTTTGCCTTAGGGTCACCATAAGTCAGAAACAATTTTAAGGTACTCAACAGCACAGTAAGCCTACTGAACTGAATGGAAATTATTAGTTACCACTCATATAAATTCCAATTATTTTTTTTCAACGGGTCTTCCTTAGTTTAGATTAAAATTGGATTTAACTTTTTTGATCTTAAAGATGCTAAAAGACTTTTTGTTATGGTGATATATACTTCCCCCAGCAGTCATTTGTCCTGAAAGTGACAGACCATTTTCTGATTTTCCAGAAAGAATGTGGGAAAATATCCCTTAGCTTTCATTCAGTCTATCCTCCAAGTTAATGACCATCTATCACAACAGGAGCAGGTTGCAGGAGAAGAGCTATTCAGGGAAAAGCTGAAAGGAACTATGCTTATGCCACGTCACCATCCCTTACTGCATTGCAGTTTTGGTCAGAAAATTCAATTCAAATAACGTTATTATTGTGACACTGCCCTCCAGGCATGGGCATTCAACCTCCAAGGATATTTTTGCACTCCATGACCCTCTCCTGATTCTCTAAACCACCCATTTTCTAGCTTAAATCATCTTGCCATGAGGCTCTAGAAGCAGTAGTTCATCTTTTAAATAGGATTCACTTGTATCCTGTACTGCTTTTAAAAACAAGAAGTGGGCTATTGGCCACCTCCAGTTTTTGATTTCATCTTTTTCTGGAAATTTTAGCACTTTGTGTGGCCTCCAGAGAATCTCACAGGCAGAAAATTACCCCTTCTCAGATGCATGGATGTCGGCCAACCCTGTTCTACATGTCTGAATGGAACCTGGGTGTTGCTGAGATATGATCACCCTCAAAGATGGCTTTCCAATCAAAGTCTGGTGGGACTAGGTTTTTCTGTACAGTTAGTATCACTTATATACAGCTGAAGAAAACTATATTGTTGAGGATGCCTTCGCTCAAATGCTAAGAGGATGACAGCATGATGGGACAGAGGGGAGGAAGAGCACAACAGAGTTCAGGAGTTGACTGGCCACCTGCTGGGCAACGCATGGATGTTTCTTCAACAGAGCAACCAAGCGAGTACTGTACATTTCTTTTTCCAGCTGAGGGCAGAGAGCAGAAGAACCAGTGCATACTGCCTCCCCCAGAAGGGCTGCCCCCTCACCAGAATTCCTAACCAAGACATTTGTGGCATTCTGGAGGTCTGTCTGATTCACTGCCTTTGGTCATGACTCCCTTTGTTACTAGTGAGGGTAAGAAAAAAATCTGTAAAAATAACTGGGGGGCCCCAAGCAGGTTCTTTCTGTCTTGTAATCCTACACCCCAGACAGTAACACCCCCTGATTGGGCTGGACAGGTGACAAGCAGACAAGTCACACACAATCTGTAAATATTGCTCGGCTGCTTCTGTTTACTGCTCAGAGGTGGATTCCACAGAATGGCCATGACCCCAGCATTCGTGGGCAAAGGAGGTGCCAGAGGTACAATATTTTCATAGAATCACAGAGCTGAAAGAGACCACAAGGGCCATTTAGTCCAATCCCCTATAACGCAGGAATACACCACCAAAGCATTCCCAACAGATGGCCATCCAGTTTCTGTTTAAAAACCTCCAAAAAAGGAGACTCCACCATACTCCAAGGCTACAGATTCCATAACTGGATTGCTCTTACTGTCAGGAAGTCCTTCCTAATGTTTAGATGGAATCTCTTTTCCTGAAGTTTGAAGCCATTGCTCCATGTCCTAGTCAACTTAGTCCTCATTTTGTATCAGAACAACTGCTCTGGGCATCAAATAGAATGAACAAAGAACTCCCAAGAGGCTTTTGCCCAGATTCTCACAGGCACACAGATTTCCAAAGAGTATGGATCTCACTTACACAAACACCCTACTGTGCAGAGGAACTCCGTTATGCATTCTGCGTCCTGGGTCTGTAGTGGGTAGGTATCTTTTGAATCTACTGGAAAAGCACAATCTGAGACCTGTGACTGATCAGTGTATCCACATTTATGTTTTCACTGCTGCCTATTCACATCTCACTCCTGCCAATTCACATGGCTGCCCATTCATACAATTGGCAGCTATGTGAATTTTGTAAATGGCAGATGGAAGTCCCCTGATTTGAGTGTGGTGAGGGAACATAAAAGCTTTCAATCCTTTGTCTGGTGTCCCAGTTGTAGTCATAATCTGGACTGAGCCCTGTTACCAGCTATCTGAAATGGAAGAAAAGGTCCCATCAGTCCTAATGGGAGATTTCACCTCAAAACAAGTAGCAGGAAGAGAGTGTTTTGTACTGGAACTTCAGTGGTAGACAACAGATTAAAATACCTCTCCCTTCTTCAGATCCTGATTTGGAATGGGTGAGGCTCCCACTATTTACCTTTTAAAAGTTGTTCGCACAATTAATACAACAAACCAAAGCAGTTGGCTATTTGGCCTTGCATCTCATTCTACTTTATTGGATATCAAGGTGCAGTTGTAGTAAACAAGGATATCTCTTTCTCTCCATAATCAATTATTCTGACACGAGAATCCCTAAATAAGTTTCAGCTCTGATCTGCACATTCAGGGAATGGAGATGGAAATGATTCAGCACCTCCAGTCAGGACCAGAGGCTCTCTGCTCCGTTCCTTGTCACCCTGGAATTAGCGATCACATTAACCAACCTTTCCCAATCTGGTGCCTTCCAAATGTGTTGGAGTACAACTCCCACCATTTTCACCAACATGCAATCCACAACCAAAAGGTACCAGGTCAGGGAGGTCTGAGGTAAACAATGCTAATATTGTCATTTTCAGAGGAAAGAGAATCCCATGAGCTGTGTGAGTGACTCATATAAGTGAGCAATAGCACATCCTGGCATTCTTATTTACATAATCAGGTGTTTTGCTAAATCTAAATAACAACCTCACGATAAACTGTACAGATTTTAATTATGTAAACAAGTCTATACGCACATGTCTCTGACAACTTGAATACCAGGTGGGAAATTAGAGCCATTCTCTTGAGTTGAAGGCTTAATGGGACCCTTTCACACTACACAGTTATAGTACTATGATTCCAGTTGTAACTGCCATGGCTTTATCCTATGGAATGGAGGGTTGTAGTTTGATGAGGCACTAGAGCTCTCTGACTAAGAATTCTAAATGCCTTTCCCTGAACTGCAAATTCCAGAATCCCATAGGCTGTTGTCATGGTAGTTCAAGTAGAATCATAGTGATATAATTTTATAGTATGAAAGGACCCCCTCTAAGAAGTATATATTACTGGCCGTTTTAGATGTAGCTTGATCTAAAACTGGATTACTTATCTTGAGTTACTGGGGAAACTTTGTTATTTCTTCAGAGTTTACAAGGGCCTCATAAATGTATGTCCCACATTGTGAAATGAATGCCCTGGAAGGAGTCAAGTCTCAAACAAAGGAACAAAACAAAACCTAATTTGCCTTTTTGGCAATCCAAGACGCCTAGCAAACAACTCCAAATTTTATTCTAGGCTGCCTACTCTCATGCACCCTCTAGTGGATCATTTGTCACACGCCTTGCTGACTATGAACAGTTTCCTGTTGGTTCAGGTCTGGCTGTAAAGAAAACCAGAACATTTCTTTCCAAGGATTAAAGTTAACATATTTTTGGAAGGATTTTCAAACTGCAAATAAGTCAAGTAGCCCAACTGTCTGCAAACTGGAGATTCTAATCCAACAGAAGCAAGCATCCCAGACAGCTTCTAGCTTCCCTAATGTTTTTTTTTTCTGCTCCAAAAAGTGTCACCAGAAAGATGGTGCTTATTCTATAGAAATTCTCAGGTCTAAATTACACTGAGAACGTGTGTGCTTCTTTTGAAGACGGTCTAGATTAGGTTTAGCTCACCTCTTTGGCACAACTGCCAATTGAAAACACAGCCTCATACAGATGCAACTCTCATGTGGCAAGCCATTCAACTGAAAAAAAAATGCCTGTGTGATCACAGCCATTATTGTGCCATTGAAATGTCCTCCTTGCCATCTGGCCCTTCTGGAAGCTGGTTTCACACAGCTGCAGATTTAATCTAGATCACAGATTGCATGTATGGGCCAACTGTTTACTGGTTGTTACACACCTGGATCCCCATTTACTAAGTTCTGACAATAAATCCCTTTGAACCTTTTGTGAGGATCCAATAACTCATGAGACAACTCTGTTCAATCTCCACTGTCATGCGCCATGAGTTCTGTGGGACTTACGGTCATTACTGTGCACAATCTGGAAGTTCTTGACGGAGGCATGAGTGACTCTGCCATGGAAGTTCAGCACATAGGACTGGGTCTCATCATTCCACACGGGGGCTTTGTTATGCAGTTCAATTAAGTTGTCCATGATTTTACTCTGCCACCTCATAAGCAGGCCATCATTGTCCTTGGAAAAAGTGAGAAAAGCATTAGAGATAGTCATCTAAAGGCACTCCTTGGTACCTCCAGAAGTCCTAACATCTCACTGTGTATGGTTGGGAAGCGGCTATATCAAGAAATAACACATGCACATACATTACACCCTCCATGTCTGTGGGGATTCTGTTCTAGGACCCCTTTGAAATAGGAACAATTGCAAATGCTTATCATCTTGTATTATTAAATGGCAGTGACATGTATGTGGACACTTCAGTGCATCCATATACACATCGCTGCCATTTTAGGTATAGGACACGACACTCCACGATTGCTTAAATTTGAAGATCCAGAGGTTGCTTATATGGAGGATCCACTGTACATACATACATACCATACACACACACTCTCACACATCCTGCCATTAGCTCAAGGCATAACCTATGGTAAGATCTTCTGTCTCCTAGATCTGATTCTTCTATATATTTCAAATGTGGATAGTATTTTACTCTTGCCCTCATTAGGGATATTTGTGCAGCAAATGGTTAGTATTATGAGAAATGCATTGATATTATGGTACAAAGATAGCGAGTATGTGTATACTGGTTCATTTGGACCCTGAGAAAGGTATTTGGAAGCTCCTGGAAAACAATACTCTTGATCACTGTACGTCACAGTCTGCAAGCTTTAGCTTATAAAGACCGCCACTCAAAAAATCAGCCCCCCCACCCCCAAAGGTAGACTGCAGTTTCTGAAAGCCTTTAGGAGCAGCAATTATCCTTTTAAACAAAGTGTACCTTTTAAATGAGATGCACAAACCTTTTTCTTTAACAACTGGAACCGTGGTGGAGCTTGGAGTGCAGGGGGGTGGGAAGGGGCGTGGCCACGGTGCATGAGGGTGTGACCATGGTGCACGGGGACGTGACTACGAGCCAGGGCACCTCAAAAACATTGCTGCTGGGGGTGAACCGCCCCCCGTCACTATGCGACTGAACTGGAATTGGTCTTCCATCCACTTCTGGTTTAGATTTCCCCCCAGGTTTTTTCATGGGGGTTGTGCAGATCCTAGTGGGTCATACGGGCAGAAAATTCGACCCCCAAATTCCTAGAGCTTGCTCAGCCCTGTCTAGAGTAATGTATCGTTGTACCTTGTCTTTTTACTATAGGGCTCAGGATAATATTCTGATACTAAAACATTCTGATTTACCTTCAGAAAGTCCATGAGGTTTGCTGGTCAGAAAGATGGCCAGATATGACTAGAATTCATATCTTGCCTGTTTTTAACTAATAAAGGACTAAATATATTTTAGTATTTTATAATTATTATTTAATGTTTTAAAGCGATGTTATAGTAAGCCACCTTGACATCTTTGGATATAGTGCTGGACATAAATATTTAAATAAATAAATGCACGCACATGCATACCCACACGTACACAGAGATTACTCTGATTTGATTTTGTCTTGTGTGAAGGCTCTCTTAGCCACTTACGTTTCGAGGTCGGATTGGCACTCTCTCATTGTCGGAATTCATTCCAGGTATGACCACTGTCATTTTTCGAGGTCCCTTGAATCCTAATACATTTGTGTCCTGAAACAGGAACCCCAGAAGTCTCATAACTGAGTCAATATCCTCTGTCCCCCCAAACACATCTGCTTCATTTTTGTTCCCAAAGCAAGCTGGACCTCAATAACTTCAAGTAGCTATTCTGTCAGCCACAAGCTTCTGCTATGCCTGCAGCACAGCAGTTGTGAATCCCAGCACAATATTTTTTAAAAAATGTTATAACTTGAGAAGGGGTTAGCATACTGCTACTTATGGGAGGGATGGGAAACGTGTCGTCCTCCAGAGCTTGTTGGATTGTAACACCTACTGCCCCATCCACTGGTTATGTTGCTAGAGCTTCTAGACTCTGTCCCAGAGGATATGGAATGTAAAATAAATAAGTAAACACCACGTTTGATTGGACTAAGATCTGGTGGGATTGTGAAAGAACTACACAGGCTTGACTGGGATCTAGCCAACATAGAGTGTGGGAACACTCTGTACATTCTGTGTAAGAAAAGTAATGCAAAGCATAAGCCCACCTCAGTTTTGGACTAGACCTGGCTACTCACTACATGTGGAATAGACACCGTATATTTTCTTTGCCCTGGATTACATTGTGATCAATTGTTGGCATAAGCCTTATGGTTCTGTTCACCCAGGAACAGTTTTTGCAGTAGATGGAAAGTTCTCAACATTCTCTTGGTACAAAGACCCACATGCATGAAAACCTGACATGTGCTGGCTGTTGTAAGCAGCTGCCAGAGAACAGTAGCTAAATGGGAAAGAGCACAACACACACACACACACACACACACACACACACACACACACAGAGTGGTTACTTACATAAATGACAGCTGCAAGCTCTTGGCGCACATTTGACCAATCTGCATTTGCCCTATCAGGGTTCACACCATTGTCAAATACCGAAAACCGAGTGCCCATCAAATTGGACCTAACAGGGAAGACAGAAATCAGGCTGGTGGGATGAGGGCCCTGGGAAAGAACACAAGGGGTGTAGCTATTGGGTGAGGGAATGAGGGCTTTGTTTCCCAATCAAAAATTCTGTCCCCTAAAATTAAATTTTCCTTCAGTCTGCACATTTCTAGCATTGCAGAGAGAGACACTGTAAAGTATCCACACCTAGAATTCTTACATTTGCTGCATTTGCATTCTCTTGGTAACTTTTCCTGCCCCTTTTCTTTGGGTGTCTAAATTGTGTTTCTAAGTGCTCAACTGAAGTTTTAAGTTACTGCAATACTAGAAATTTTGGGACTGAA
The DNA here is from genome assembly GCA_030412105.1 of Cyclura pinguis. Classification (NCBI taxonomy): domain Eukaryota; kingdom Metazoa; phylum Chordata; class Lepidosauria; order Squamata; family Iguanidae; genus Cyclura; species Cyclura pinguis. The sequence goes on along the minus strand of CM059602.1, from coordinate 67,274,771 downwards.
GGAAAATTTTATTTAGAAGTGGTAGAATTTATGGTGGGATTCCTTAGAGACACCATCTGTATAATCACCACTTTTCTGGCCATTTCCACATTAGACTGTTATAGTGCTATTACTCCACTTTCAACATCGTATGGAATCCTGGGGTCTGCAGTTTAGGGAGGGGCCTAAACTGCAAAACTCGGGATTCCATAGGATGTTGAAAGTGGAGTAATAACACTATAATAGTCTACTGCAGAAATCGCCACTGTCTCAAGAACCACCACCATTCCTTTGAATTGCCTTGTTACGCCCCATAGTGAAGTATTCTGTATAGATATATAGGTAGGTTTTAGGTGGGAGGGAAGGAATATAAGAAAATGGGTTGAATAAGAAGGAACAGAAAGGTCAATCAGGGCATCTGCAGTATTTCCAAACACTCAGGGTAAATTACAAGATGCCTCTCCTCTTCCTTGGCTAGAACCAGCCAAGCCACTTCTTTGCTCCCTGCCCCCAGGGACAATCTCCATATCACAACTGATAACAGATTAGGAGGATGTGTCTGGCTAGCTAGTGGGGAGGGGCAGGAATCTTCCTGGGTGCTGTATCCAGGCAAAGTGCTGCAGCAAGGGAAAGAATGGGCCATATACTAAGGGGGGGATATAATTCAGGCATACATAAACACATGCCCTGATGAAGTAAACTGGAGTCCATGAAAACTTTTGCTAAAATAAAACAATTAGTCTCAAAGGTGCTGCTAGATCCTTCCTCTCCTGCTTTCATTCTTCCTTTGCATACAAAGAGTCCCAGGTTCAGTCCCTGCCATCTCCAGGGAGGTCTGGCAACTGCTGAAAACCCAGACAGGAGTCACCAGTCAGTTGTAGTGATATTACAAATTACAGGTTAGGGCAGAGACAAGACCAAGACTGGGACTGAAGCTTCTTATATACTGAACTACAGCTAGCTCCTAAATTTTAGAGTTGTGGTCCAGAAAAGTAACTTTTTAGAATCTGATCAGGATCCTGGTGTGGATGGTAGTGGAGTTTTAACTCTTGGTCCTTTACTATGATTCCAACCCAGACTATGGGCTCCATGTCTGCAGTCTGCATTGGCAAAAATAGAGCTCTTTTCAGACTACACTGTTATAACACTACTATTCCACTTTAACTGCCCTGGCAACATTCTATAGAATTCTGGGGTTTGTAGTTTAGTGAGGGCTGAGAGCTTGCTGGCTGAGAATTCTAAATGACCCTATCTAAAGTTCCAGCCATTCTCTACCTTTGATCTTCGAACTGTTCAGGACTTCAGCTCCCAGAAGCCTCCATCAGCCTGCCCAGCGATGACAGATTCTGGGTGATGAAGTCCTAAATAACTAGAAGACCATAGGTTGAGAATGACTGATTTAAACTGCAAATCCCAGGATTCCATGTGATGTTGCCACAGTAGTTAAAGTGGAGTAGTAGTGATATAACAACGCAGTGTGATAGAGCCCTTGGTTTCAGTAGTTTCTTTTTTGCAATGCAGACTATGACTGCAGAGCTTCTAGTCTGGACCAGGAATACATTGAGTGCAATAGGGCTTAAAGTCCCATACTCTCCCTCCTACACCAGGATCCTGTGCTGGATTGGGTTTCCTGTATCTGTTATTGAGAGAGCCAGTGTGATATACTGGTTTGCGCATTGCACTAAGACTCCAGAGCCCAGGGTACGAAGCCTTGCTCAGCTATGGAAATCCACTAGGTCACCTTGGGCAAGTCACATTCTCTCAACCTCAGAGGGGAGCAAAGGCAAATCTTGCCAAGAAAACCTGTGATAGATTCACTTTAGGGTTGCCATAAGTTGGAAACAACTTGAAGGCACATCGTGACAACAGCCAGTTATTTGCTGTTTTTGCATATTTGTTGGAGAAGAGCTTCTCCTTTCATACTCAGCAAAGTAGCTGAGGAGGACAGGCTCCATGGACTAGATAAAGAGCCTTTGTGGGAGGTTCCCCATCCACTGGGGGTGGCGAACATTTGGCCTTTCAGATGTTTTGAACTTCAACTCGCAGAAGTTCTAGCTAGCAAACCGGAGGTCTCACTCATGATAAGGAGCTTCCTACATTCTGATTCCACTCAGTGTGAACTCCTGATATCTACATTAGATCAGTTGAACTATGCATGCCACAGGGGAAAAGAGGGAGACATATGGGCTGACTTCATTTTATGATTCTAGCAGCTGGTGAAGTTTTGGTGAGCTGTCCCTATCCATGTCTGAATTAGTGATGTAAACCAGATGAAGCTCTAACCTCAGTTTTCCAATGAAGTTTTCTCCATCACGAGACAAATCAGTGGCATCAATAGAAATTAAGTAATTGGAGGTCTTGCTCTTTTTGCGCTTTCGTCCAGCTAATAGGAAGACCTATAACAGAGAGGAGGAAATGGCTTCAGATGTTGATGTCACCATAGTATTTTATTTTACTTTATTTTATTTATATCCTGCTTTTCTCCTGAATGGGTCTCAAAATGGCTTTCACTGTATCTGACTGCATAGTGCATGCGAGCATTCTTAGGCACCACATTTTGCCACAATCTGATGCTAAATCAGTGTTTGCTGTCAATAATGGTCTGGATGAGCGTGAACAAAGTGAGACTTAATCCAGACAAGACAGAGATCCTGGTTAGTCAAAATGCATATCAAGGAATAGGGATTCATTCTGTGCTGGATGGGGCTCAGCATGAAATTTAAAGTTTGTAGTAGTTCAGGTTTACTCCTAGACTCAGGCCTGAGCCCAGATGCCCAGTATTGGCAGTAGTCACAAATGCGTTTGCACAGTTAAAATTAGTGTGCCAACTGTGCCCATTTCTGGAGATGTCACATGCAGCTATGGTGGCACATGCCTTGATTACACCTCATTTGGACTACTGCACGACACATTCTATATGGGGCTGCCTTTAGAAACTGTTTAGAAACTTCCCTGGGTCCAAAATGCCATGGTCAGAGTGCTAACCAGGGCTAGTTAAAGAGTACAGATAACTCTTTTTGAAATAGCTTCACTGATTACCAGTTAATTTCTGCCAGAATTCAAAGACCTAGAATCCCTAATCAGTTTAGGTCCAGAGAATCTGAAAGACTATATCCTGTATCTCCCTATAGTAGGTTGCCCAAGTCTTGAGAGTGGGATGATATTCTCATGGTTCTGCCACTGTCTCAAGTCCGCCTGGTGAGGACATGGGAGAGAGCCTTCTTGGTGGCTGCTCTTGGGCTGTGGAACTTCCTCCCCTGGGAGGCTAGGACGCCCTGCTCTGTTCTCCTTCCATCCACAGGTAAAGCTCTTTTTGTTTAACTAACATTTGGAGAGTAATTGAGCAAAGGGTTTTTTTAAAAAATGGTATGTGTGTGTATGTTGCATTTTTATCTTTATTGTTATGTCTTTTAAATAATATTCTATTGTTGATTATTGATATTTCTGAACCTAAACATTGATTATTTATGGTTTATTTATTGAATTATCATCTTTTCCATGAGCCAGAGTTATAAGCCATGGTTTGTTCTTGGCCTATATTTCTGGCTTATTGTGGATGAGGCAGTTCAGAATGTTAGGCTGAAACATCACATCAAACAAATTATGGAGATAACATCCCATATTTGTTTCACTCCTCTTGCTTTCAGTGGGAATGAACAGGCAGCAGCCACAGTGCACTGACCTATTTTGATCTCTGAATGGGCACTTTCCTCTCACTATGCACATGAGAGGGGATCTCTGTGTACACCTTGTATGTGTACACCTTGTATGTGTACATTCTGGCTGATCACCAGAAGAAACTTCTCCCCACCCTGCTGATCCTAAATAGAAAAAGTTGCTCAACCTTTGCATGCTTGATTAACTGGCTAGTTAATTTGCATGTCTATTGTAGGCATAGAGGGGACTGCCTAGAGTAAACTTCCTGTTGTTTGGTCAACACCCACTTCCCCTTGCATGTTCTCTCCCCTTTTGTTCTTTGGCTTCCCTGCAAGCATGTGGTCTTCGATCCTCCAGCAAGCATGCTTTCTTGTAAACATGTGAGTTCTTATTTCTGTCTTACCTTTCTTCAAGAATTTGAACCTGTGTAAACTATGCACAAGATTATGTGAGTAAATCCTTTTTACATATTTTTAACCAAACTGTATGGATTTGTTTTGAGCTAGATTAAGTGTGTCTGAGGTGGAGATGATGAAGTGGCACTGGTGATTTGTTCAGCTTCTGTCTGTGCATTACAGAATACTCTGCTGATTGGGAGACTTATTACTAAAAATCTCTCAATTCTCCAACAGCTCACAGGTAAGTCTCAGTAAATGCTACGGGTTTGGGGTTGGTCTGAATTACCTGTACAGTCCTTCTTCCACATTCACAAGTCTGACCTTCACAAATTTGATTATTTGTAAGGTGCTCGCTTGCATCCCACCCACTTTCCCCTCCCATTCCTTTATCTTTTGCCCAGGCACACTGTGCCTTCCTTCTCTATGCCGAGGCAAAAGTCAAGCAAATGGGAGGGTGGTGTGTGTGAGCCTTCCATCCCCATTCTTCCACTCCCATTCCCTTGTCTTTTGCCCAGGCATGTGGAAGAAAGGCATGCACCTGGTCAAAAGGCAAGACAATGGGGGAAAGACTCACATATACCTTCTCTGTGTGCAGGGCTTCTCTCTCTCATTTGTTTGCCTTTTTTCAGGGTGCATGGAAGACGGTACACACTACCTGGGCAAAAGGCAAGGGAATGGGAGGGGAGGCACATGCATGCCTTCTCTGTGCACAGACCTTTCTCCTCCCACCCTCTTGCCTTTTGCTCAGGCATGTGGAAGGAAAGCACAGACACACACAGCAAAAGGCAAGGGAATGTTGGGAAAGCACACATGTACCTTCCTTGTGCATGGGGCTGACCCTCCCATTCAGTTGCCCAGAGATGTGGAAGGAAGGCGCAAGAAAATGGGGTGGAGCTCTGGAATGGGAGAGGGAGTGCTCACTTGGGGGGAGTTATTCACTTTTTTTTTTACTTTCGTGAGGGTTCTGCTGTATTAAAATTGTGGTGTATTAAAATTGTGGACACTTATTTTATGCTTAGACTACATATAGTTATTTCTTAAGGGTATCCAGACAATTAACATTCCAAGGGAAGTTCCTTAGCAACAATGGAGACTTCCCTTGAAATTCAAATAGCAATTCCCAGATGGAATTTATGTTGGGATAACAATAGAGAGAGCAGCCCCTCCCCAGCTGCTACAAAACCATTCATGTTAATTATATTCATCAAATTTAAGTCAGGTCTAAGTCGGCCAGAATCCCTTCAAGCTGCAACAAAAATCTGCCAACAAATATGGAAAACAAAACAAAGGCTCACAGACTGGAAACACTCAAAGTACATTTCAGTTGGATACGATGGATTGTCAAACAAAAGCGTGTGTGTGTGTGTGTGTCTGAGAGTAAATCAAGCTTGAACTTGTCTTAGAAACCAAAATGACTAAACTAAAGCCATCATAGTTTGGACATATCATGAGATTACATAACTCATTAGGAAAAGATGATAATGCTCTGTAAACTTGCAGACAGTATGAAAAGAGGAAGACTGCGTTAAGAGCTTGATAGACTCAACCAAGGAAGTTGTGGCCCTGAGTTTGCAAGACCTGAACAAGAGTGTTAATAAAAGGGTCTCTTGGAGATTGCTCATTGATGGAGTTGCCATAAATCAAAGCTGAACTGACAACAGTTAACAACAGCAAATTAGAAGGAACCCTAAGAAAAAAGCTGTCACATGATCTCTTCCTAAAGGCTTTCATTTAACAAAGGTGATAAATTAATCTTCTGTAATTCCTTTCTCTGTAAGGCAATCTTTGTTTCTTCACAAAATGGTAGACTCCCCTTTAGCTACTCACTTTTTTGTCATTATCTAGGTGAAGGTAGTATGTAGGGTAGAGGCCCCTATCCATCCCTTTCTTGTCCCGAGTGACCCGACACTTGATGGTCACCCCTTGAGGAGCTGGCTGCAGCACAAAATCCTCCAGGTTGTCCACTTCAATGACTGGGGAAGGTGGTCTTTCTTCCTTCTGCAGTTCAGCACCAAAAAAAGTGAAGAAAGATCTGTTTTATAAACACATTGCCCAAGGAATTTTGACAAGATGACCACAAACTAGCACCATTTCAAGATCTGATGCTTATCTCCCTTGTTCCTGATTAGACATTAGTGCTGCTAAACCTATTTGATGTGGAGGATAGGCACCTTTTCTTCCAGTGTACCACAACCAGTAATGCACTTGTGCCCATAGGCTACAATTGTTTTGTTTTTTTTCTTTTCTGGAAACTCTTCAGGGATGGGCAGTTGGTGGGGCAGTCCATAGATCACCACTTTCAGTAGCACTGATATATATGACCGTCCCATCTTAGCCGTCTCTTGTTGGTGCCTTGGTAGGCCTGATCTCCCTGATTAGGTTTAGGGAGCCCCTCCCCCAACCTGGTCCCACCCAGATGGGTTCATCTGCAACTCCTTTGATCTCCAGCCAGCATAGTGATTGGCCATGTGGGCTGTGGATGATGGGAGTTGTAGTCAACACATCTCAAGAGTGCCACCTTGGGGAGAGGTTGTGCTACCATAGAAGATAGGCAGAACACTATGCTCTAGTAGGTCTTTCTGTATTCCAGACTGTTAAAATCCATGGTGTAGCCCCCTGGAGTCTCTCATGCACAAAGTATCCTGAGAGAATATTAAGATTAATAGTCAGGTTTATCATTTCATGTATGTATAAAAATTTATGTTGCACCCATTTTTTCTAAAATGATCTGGGATGGTATGGGTAGGTCTACTGGGATGGGCACAAGAAAGGATGGCTGCCATGTGATGTATGACTAGGACCCTTTCCTATTCAATAAGACCACCTGAGATTCTTGGATCAGGAATGGACTGCTACATATTAGGAACGGAGGCAGAGAAACCAAATCTATGTATTTGTTGTTCATTTGTTTGTTATAATTATATCCCACCTTTCTTCCAAAAACAAAAAAAAGGCACTCAGGGTGACAATAACAGTGACTAGGGATGCTAACCACTTGGCTGGAAAACTGCTGGTCCAGCTTTAATTTTAGTGTCTATTCTAGAAGTTTGACCCTGTGTTTAAAAAAAGGAAGAAAAATGAACTGGAGAAGTAGGCGGTATGAATGCCTGGTGATCTCATTCCTACTCTGTCTCTGTTCTAATGCAGAGTTGGCTGGCACTTATATTCTGAAGAAAAAGAAGAAGAAAAGGAAGAGAATGAAGATGATGTTGATCAGTGGCAGAGCTTGGAGTGTGTGGAGGGGAGGCGAGGGGGCTACGGCACGGGGGGGCATGACCACTGTGCTTGGGGGTGTGGCTGCGGTGTGTGGGGGCATGGCCAGGGCATGCAGGGGCGTGCCTACAAGCTGGGACACCCCAAAAACATTGCCACCGGGAGCGGAGTGCCCCCATCGCCCCCCCCCCGTGCCTACACCACTGATGGTGATGACGACTGAAAAAATCCAATCAAGCTCAAAGAAGAGAGGCAAAATCTCAAGGTGGTTCTGTTTCATTGGATACTATTTACAATCAGAGGTGGACAACTGCGGCACATTGGAGGGTCATTTTTCCACCTCTGCGATCCTCAGGGACTACAAAGTTGGCCAAAAGAGCCAAAAACAAGCACCAGAAATAGCTGGAAATCCAGTTATATTTTTGAAGAAAAAACTATACATATATTTTTTTAATAAAGGGTGTAACAGGTCCCTCCCAACCTATTTAAAATATGAATCCCTGCTCCTGGAGATTTCTAGGGCTTTTTCACACTATCCAATTATAGTGCCAAGATCCCACTTTTAATTGCCATGGCAACATCCTATGGAATTTTAGGTAAGGGTATTTAGAATTCTCTGCCAAATACCTCTAGTTCCTAGCTAGATTACAGATTACAGGATTCCATAAAATGCATCCATGACAATTAAAGTGGAATCATAATGCTATAATTATGTAGTGTGAAGGTACCCCAAGAATAGCAGTTTACCTCCTTCTTTGGCCAGCCTGAGGACTCTGGAGAGGTTGAGAGCTGCAAAAACAGCCTAGTAGAGCTACCTTCGTCCCAGGGTCACCCTTTGGCCATGCTTTAATTGTATCCTGAATTTTCACTCCTGACTTAGGTGGTATGTAGTACAGTCATCCCCCCACATTAGCTAGGATTAGGGGCACAGGACCCCTGTGAGAGTGAAAAATCATGAATAACTCTAGGCCCTCCCAAACCGTATTTGACACAGAAAAAAGTATGATCACCAGATTCAACCCACCATAAATTGCTTTGAGGCATTAGGGTTCTTTCATAAGGCGGAAGTGGGTGGCTGGTGGGGCTTACTGCTACCTCCACTCCTGCCCCACACCATTTTTAAGAGGGATTTACTAGCCTTGTTCGCAGTTTCTCAGTCTCACGAGGCTTGCAGTCCCTGTTAAAAATGGCATAGGGAGGCAGCAGAGGTGACAGCAAATAATTTGTGAATAATCAAATCCGCAAAAGTGAAACCTGCAAATGTGGAGGGCTGACTGTAGTTTGACATAGGTATAGGTTTCATTTTTTAAAAGGGAAGTAAATCTACTCTTAATTTCCCAGCTGTCATAGAGCACCTTGGTTGCAAGGACTTTTGGAATCCCTCCATTGCCCTGTGAGCATCCCCACCTTCTTGGACTTCTTTGCTTTTCCTTTCTTGTTGGTGTTCTTCTGAACTGCTTCCTCTTCTTCACTTTCATTTTCAGTGGCTTTTGGGGTAGCTGTGGGCAAAAGAATTACACAATGACCCAGTGAGTATGTAATCTCTAGGAGGCTCCAGCGGGGCATTTGTCATGCAATGAGAACATGGCTCACAATGCCTCTGATGATTTGCCACACCCTTATCCTCATCCATATCCCACAACGAATGGAAGAGCTGCTATCTTAGCATAATATTTCTGACATTGATCTGGGTGACAGGCTTCTGTTTTGCTTTATTTTACCACCTCCCCCTCCTCCTCCTCTTTATATCCTACTTTTTACCAACGTTTGACCACAAAGCAGCTTACATATTAAAATACAATTTAAAAACATATGAAGAGTATATATTAAAGCAGAATTAAACTATAAAAGAATTAAAACAGCTGAAAAGAAGTTAAAAAATTAAAATCAAAACAGTACAGCATTCCCTAGCCCATTCTTTAAAGGTTTTCTGTATTCAGATGCCAGCCTGAATAAAAAGGTCTTTGCCTGCTGCTAGAAGGACAATAAGGAAGGGGCCATTCTTGTCTCCATGGGAAGCAAGTTCCAGAGTTTAGATGCAGCCCTGAGGAGGCCCTCTCTTGCGTCCCCACCAGCTGTGCTTGTGATAGTGGTGGAACTGAGAGAAGTGCCTTTTGGGATGATATTAGAGCCTGGGCCAGCTCATACAGGGAGACATGATCTTGAACCATATTGGGCTTTACAGATCATAACAAGCACTTTGAATTGTGCCCAGAAACTTTATAGACTTCCACAATATTCTCTAAAATAGAAAGTGAACCATGAAATCCCGTGGGAAGCTGATTCTCTGCCCCCTTGCTCTCTGCAGGCTGAGTGATGTTATAGAGTCTGGCCATGCCCCGCAATGTCAGATGTCCAGCCAGGGTAGAACTTTTCCACTTGACACTTCAGCTGGGATGTGACTTCATTCTCCCTCCTTCTTGTTGCAAGAGAATTTCTGCCACCTTTGATCACTGATCAGAAATATTGGGATTTCCTTGATGTCAGGGAACTTCTAGGGGCACGACTTGAGGAAGAAGCTGAGGGGGAGGGATTTTGCAAAGATTTCTGCGGATTGGTCAGGGAATGCCTCTCTACAGCCCACATCCCACTAGTGTTGTAGCTTCTACGTTATGTATCAGCAATAGTTTTTGGACTGCTTTCAAGGGCTGTGCCATGTAAAGGACATTACAGTAGTCAAGCCTGCATGTACCCAGAATATGTGTTATGGTAGCAAGGTTAGTTTTCTATAGACTCATCTCCAGCTACTGAATTGGTTAAAGCTAATGAAAAGAATTCATACCTACTAGTGCCACCTACACCTCCATGATAAATGTCAGCTCCAGGAGAACCAAATGGCAGAAGCTTGTGCTGCCTCTTCCCAACTAGTCTCTCACCCCACCTCCACGATCAAATCTTTTCTTTTTTGTTAAATCATGATTTTGCATCTCATATCCATATAATTTCTGATAATTTCTTTTAAGAGGAAGCCGAGCCTGTTTCCACACTACACTGTTATAATGCTATTATTCCACCTTCAAGATCCTGTGGAATTCTGGGGTTTGTAGCTTACTGAGGCCAAAGAGCTCTCTGGCTGAGAATTCTAAATGCTTTTCCCTAAACTGCAAACCTCAGGATTCCATAGGATGCTGAAAGTGGAATAATAGCACTATAACAGTGCAGTGCAGAAATGGCCTGAATCTGTTCCGATTTTTGAGAAACTGTCCTCATTAATCCTCTGCTGTCCCACTTTCTCAGCTGCAACGGTTGTAAACTGAGTTCACTGTGCAAAAGTACTTTGCACTCAACTCGATGGGTGGAGAGTAAAGAAGGAGGTGGAGTCTTGCCCTTCCCAGTAGGTTCAGGCAAAAGCAAAGTGCTGCAGTCTCTCCTTCTAAGTTTTTCCTCCTTGATAACTTTTTATCTTGGCCACACTCTGATCTTGCTTGGCTACATGTGTCCCAGTTTTAATCTGTGAAATGTTGGTTGGTATGTGAATGTGGCCAGTTTGTCATGTGTGTATTCGGTCTGTACCAGAAAAAAGGAGGGTTGCCAGGAAAAAACAAAATCCCCCAAAGCCAAATGCAAGACCAGTGTAAGGAGATTGGGGCTCTGCAGCAGTTCCTCTGAAGGGTCCCGTTTGTGTGCATGTGTGAGGTGTTCTAGAAGTGGTGATATAAAAATTAAATGAATGAGTGAATGAATTATAAGTTAAAAAAATGCAAAGCAGATAGCAGCACAAAAATCTTCATTTATAAACTCATTTTTAGCCCAGCAATTTCAGCAAGTTGAAGTAATTCAGGAAAGGTCTCTCTGACTCCTGAGTTAGTCAATTAGCACACAAAGTATTGTTGACAAAAGAAACATGAGACTCAAGACGTAACTGAGGAAGAAGAGGAAGCAAACTATGCCTTTTCCCTTCCTCACTGGGCCCCTAGCCAGTGAGGGGCCTGGAGCAATTTCACCAAGTGAACCATTGATAATATGGCCTTGGGCACATGCATTAGTTTGGTCTGGCCTTCGGATGAATGTAGGTTGAGTTAGACTGCTATGAACAGGATAAGGCATTCTTCTAGAGAAGGATAAACAACAAAGAAGCTCATACATTCAGATCTAGCAAGTTTCAGAATTGCATAGGATTATGGGAAATTGTGGGTTGAAGCAACAGTACTGGAGGATAATGCAATGAGAAAGTGCCAACATACAAAGGGGCTTTAAGACTGGCTTTAAGACAGCACTTTGCATTTTCTTTTCATTTTGTCTCCCAGTCTTTCAGTATTCATGTATTATGAGCATTTTTTAAAAAAAATCTTGATAAATGCCGATTTTGCTCATTTGTGACCAAACAAAGAATGTCAATTCATTCTGCATTGTCTCCAAGTGAATTCCTTTCCTCTAAGACTGAGAGAGTGTGACTTGCCCAAGGTCACCTAGTGGGTTTACACAGCCCATGGAGAGATCAACTCCGGTCTCCTAGAGTCTTAGGTTATTTCTGCCCTACACTGTTATAGTGCTATTATTCCACTTTCAACATCCTGTGGAATCCTGGGCTTTGCAGTTTAGGGGGGAGCATTTAGAATTCTCAGCCAGAGAGCTCTTTGGCCTCAGTAAACTACAAACCCCAGAATTCCAAAGGACGTTGAGAGAAAATAATAGCACTATAACAGTGTAGTGCAGAAATGGCCTTAGACTGCAATAGAAATGCATCTTCTGGGAAGCCAACCCGGCCTCCATGTAGCATGGAAAGAACATTTTGTAAAGGCTCATAAGGGATGCAGAGGTTCATGGGATGAGACTTTCCTTCAGATTGCCACAATCCCAGGCATTTAGAGCTTTAAAAGGAAAACTGGCATTGGATCTGGAAAGGAGCTGAGAGCCAGTACAAATGTCATACCCTCCAACATTTCAGTGATCAAAATCAGGACACATGTGGCTAAGCAACATCAGACTATGGTCAACATGGCAAAAGTTATTAACCAGCAAGAACAGACAAACTAGGGCAGTCCGCAGCAGTCCGGCTGAGCCTACTGGAGGGGGTAGGCTTTTGGCCTTTTCTCTCTCCTCCCCTTCTGCTGAGTTAAGTGACTGCACACGACTTTTGCACTTTGAACTCAGTTTGCAGTGACTGAAATAAGCAGAGGACAAAGGGGGAAAGTGGAAAGAGGAGTGAAACTGGAACATTTTGAAAATAGGTGAAAAGGTGGGACAACAGAGGATTAATCTGGACTGTCCCTGCTAAATCAGGACAGTTGCGAGCTGGGGAATGAGTGAATGTACACTCTTGCTCAATCTCCTTCCAGTGTCTGTCACAGCAAAGAGTGGCTGCTGCACTTACCTTTCTTTTTTGTTTTCTTCTCCTTGGGGGCTTCTCCTCCAGCCTGAAATAGGGAAGCAGTGCTCTTCTTTTTCTCGCTTTTTATTGGCTTGGTGCTGGAATCAGAATCATCTTCTGCCTCACTGCTTTTTAGTTCTGCTGTTATTGAGCGAGAATTTTTTATGTAGAAGGAAACCAGTCAGGTTGTATTTTCACTAGCCATTGTGTTTTGTACCAATTTCCTAACTGCTATCAGCAAATTTCCCTGAATGCTGAATAACAGAATAGTGTTTCTCAACATGGCTTCTGGACAATGGAAGATCAAAATACTAGGAGAAGCAAATGACATCATACCCGAATGCTAGGGCTTGCAGAACACTTGTTTTCTCACTTACAGTTCTGGATGCATCTCACACACTTCATGCTAATTGGGACAAGAATCAAAAATATGCACTTAAGATTGGATAGGGGAACATCACTAAGGCCATTTCCGCACTAGATTGTTATAGTGCTATTATTCCACTTTCAACATCCTATGGAATCCTGGGGTTTGCAGTTTAGGGAGGGGCTGCCTGGAAATGGCCTACGGTGGGCACAGTCAATATTTTGGGGATGGCTATGGCAATATGGGTTGTGGCTAAGGAGCTACATGATTTGGGGCATGGCTGGAGCTGATGGTGGACAGGACTAGGAGCAGCCTTCCTGTCACCTACTTAATGAAACACTATTATTGTCTGCTGCCATTTCACCACTCAAAATGATGCACAAAACAAATTTACTAAGCAAACTATACTTAGGAAACCTACTCTGTAGACTGTAATTCTCGGAATCCCCCAGCCAGCATAGTCATCAGTGAGGGGATTCTGAGAGTTGTCATCTGAAAAGTAATAACTCTGAATATTGAGCCAACACAGCTGGTGGCTTCATCTGTTACTAACATAAAAACATTTCTAGTGTAATCCTCAGTAATCCAAATTATCCTGTAGAATTTTTTTTCATAAACAAGCAAGTCAATTACTCCACAGAACTACTTTAGTGTAACACGAACAGCTAATTTGAATCTGTGTCTCTCCTTTGGAGAATGGGACTGCAGGAACTAGGCATAAAGTCCATCACCTTTCTTTTTGATCTTTTTGTCTTTCTTGTCACCATTCACTTGGAACACAGAGGCTGTCTCCTTCTTCAAAGTCTTTGTGGTTCGTGCCTTTACCTCAGGTTCAGCTTTCTCTCCTGTGGAAAGGAAAATAATTAAAGTTTTACATGAATACAGGGTATGAGTGGAGAAGGCAATGATGGAAAAGAGGGTGACAAGAAGAGTGGCCATCAAGGAGGCCGGAAAAGAAAACGGGCTAGCAAAAGGAAGGACATACATGAAAATTCAGGCTCAAGGAGTAAGAACAAGACAAATGGAAAAAAGCTACTAGATGGATGAATGTTGTGAGGAGATGTTCAAATGATATGATGGTGCTGTCATTGTGTGTGGTCAATAAGGATTTGCAAATTTTTGCAGAACAAAAAATCACTGCAAACACTGATTGAAAGACATTTGACAGTAATATTTAATATCTGATATATTTGACAGAAAGAAGGGAAAAGGAAATGCATGTTTACCACCACAGCCGATGTTGATAGCTATCCTATACATTGTTGCAGGCATCCATTTTAGTGTAGAATGATCAAAGGCAAACCAGGAAAGAAAAAATTAAGGATGTGGAAATAGGGAAGGAAGTACTGGTATATGCATAATGAGAAGAATGGCAGGCTTCCACCATAACCAATCTTCTTCCCTTGGAATAGGTATATTTGATCTTAGTTGCCTTTCCTCAGCCATAAATAACTTAGGTGTCTTCATACCACAACTGCCACTTTGGCCCAGTCCCTCTTTGACCACTCCTGCTCCATAATACATGTGGGGGCTCCACCTTTAGCCCTAAATACGTTGGCTCAATGCAAGAGCTGTGTTACTGCCCTGGCTAGCCCGAGCTTTGGGGGATATAAAAAGATATCTTTTGATATCAATAATTCGGCTTCACATACCCATTCCCCTCCACATGCTTGTGAGGCCCCCTGACAAGCACGCATACAGGCTCGGCCGATAATCGCAGTAATATTCCAAAACAATACAGGCAGGCCAGAAATAGCCGACTCGCAGCTTTAGGAGACCTCAAGGCAAGTACCTTCATTAGGTATGCACGCAACCTTCAAAAGATCCTCTGCCCGGTGCTGGCAGCTTGATGATCTGACTATACAATGCTCAAGTACTCCACATTTGCATACCGGCTATCTGATTGACAATTTGGCTATAACTCAATTATTCAAATTCTGACCTTTCAGAGGCTTTGTCTCCAGCCCCAAATCTATTGTTTTCCCCAAGTCCGACCTAGCCTGCGGTCACAATTCTCCTTATAAAAAACCCTGACTTTGAGCGCTGCCTTGGATCGCTCTCGGCTTCCATTCCGCCTTGCTGTTGCTTGGTCCAGTGAGCCTTCCCCTTAGCTCCACGTGCTGAGATCCACGCTCCCCATCTTCTCCGCTTCCAACCGGGCTTCAGGACAGGTGAAGTATCACCCAAACCAGCAACTCCTCTAAAATCTCCTCTATCCCACTCCAGCCTTTATTTCTTTAGTTATCTTGTGTGAGTGTGCCGCATACACTGTTTTGATTGTGTTTTTAATAAAACCACATTTATTATTTCAACTTCTGTGTGCTTCTTGACTCGGCCTGACCCCGTAGACATAGGGTTCAAGATCCTGCTAAGTTACCCTGCCTCTCGTATCGCTAAAGCAGTGCTCAGAGCTAATCTTCCCCACCTATTGTTGAGCACATTTTGGTATCCCTCACGGGACCCCAGTAAACAGGGTAACAGCTGCCTCCGCTATTTTTTTATTTTAAGTCACAACATATATTAAAGAAATACAAAATTGATTATGACAATACAAACCAGGGCTGTTGGATACATAAATAATGTATAATATTCTTTCTATTATCTGTTATTCTTAACACAACCACACCTACAGTGCAATGCTATGCATCTCTACTTAGATGTTGTTGTTGCATGCCTTCAAATCATTTCTGACTTATGGCAACCCTAAGCTGAAGGCAAACTCATCATGGGTTTTCCAGGGCTGAGAGTATATGATGTGCCCAAGGTCATCTAGTGGGTTTCCATGGCTGAGCAGGGAAAATCAGTCAACGTTCAGGCCATTTCCGCACTAGACTGTTAAAGTGCTATTATTCCACTTTCAACCTCCTACGGAATCCTGGAGTTTGCAGTTTCAAGAGGGGCCGGCTAGCCCCTCCCAAAACTGCAAACCTCAGGATTCCATAGAAGGTTGAAAGTAGAATAATAGCACTATAACAGTCTAGTGCAGAAATGTCTCCAGTGTGGTCGTAGCTGTAGTGCTCATGTAAGAAGCCACCTCTCTGGTTTATTTTTAGTGTTTGCCAGGAGGAACAATAAAAGATCTAGTTGAACCACTGTCTCCACTCTTATTAGGCCTTGTCAGATCTGGGGACTTTTTTGTAGCCTTTATGTCTACCTCTTCTTCCTCCTCATACATACTTCTATTTTTAAAACAGGTGGAGTTCACTTCCATTTTATGAGCTCCAGTCAAAGCCACTGGGTTGTATTCAGTGCTAGCTTTGAGATAACAGAAAAAAAAAATTCTGTTCTTGCTAGGCAAGACACACAATGTTTTATGAATCTAAGATTTACAACAGCCAAACTGCATTCTTGGAAAGCTCTTCCTGAAAGCTGAGAGAAGACCAGAAAAAGGTAATTTTCTTCACTAGAACTCCTAGAATCCTTCAGTTGATTTTGTCTGGCCAGTGACAAATAATTCAGTGGTGAGGTATGCCACAAGGAGGCAAGCTGGTTCCATTTCTAGCCATTCAAAGAGCCCAGCTACTCCTTCTCAAGGAGTAGTGTAATATGTTTTTCATCGTGATGAAGAGCAAGATAGAGATTCCTTTCTTCATATCCTCCTAAAGCAATGATTGTGAAGCTCTTCATATGACGTATGACATGCAGTCGTGATCTCAGGCTGAAAGGTATCACATTGCATCATTGTTGTTGTGTGCCCTCAAGTCTTTTCTGACTTATGGTGACCCTAACGGGAACTTATCACTGGGTTTTCTGGCCAAGATTTGTTCCAAGGCGGGGTTGTGTTTGCCTTGAGTCTGAGACAGCGTGACTTGCTCAAGGTCACCTGCTAGGTTTTCATGGCCAAGCAGGGATACGAACTATGGTATCCAGAATCATAGTGCAATGCTAAATCACTACAACATACTAGCTCTCATATTGTCCAGTATTTTAGGGACGAAAACTGGGATGCATATAGCCAGGCAACATCAGAGTGCGTCAAGATGGCAAGTTACTAATGAGGATGAATACCCAAGCTAGGAGAGGCTGCAGCAGTTTGCTTTTGCCTAGCGCAACTGCCTAGCTCAAAACTCCCCTTGCTCTTCTTTCCTCCCAGCTGAATTAACTGAGCGCAAACTATTTTTGCGCTTTGAATTCCAGTGTCCAGCAATTGAAATAAGCTGAGGACAAAGGGGGAAAGTGGGAAGAGGAGAGAGAAACTGGCCCATTTTAAAAGCAGCTGAAAAAGACGGACAACAGAGGAATAATTGGGATTGTCCCTGCCAAGCTGGGACAGTTGGAGAGTATGATATTGAGTTATAATAATGAAGAAGTGGAAGTGTAGGATTACAAACTACAAAACAGAATCAAAAACAGCTGATGCTCTTTTAAAACATAAATGTTCCAGAGTAAACACCTTTTACTTTGGAAAAGAGAAACAGTGAGGCCTTTTACTACCCATGTTAATAATGTGAACTCTATTGTTTTATATTCCAAAAAGATTTCTGGGGACTGTAGTTTAATGACAGTGCTGAAAATTCTGTATATGGAGATTTCTAGCCATAGATTAAAGCACCCAAAGGTCCCGAGGGAGAAGAAATTACTGTACCGTACAAAGATGGCACATGAAACTGAAGTCACTGACCTTTACTTTTGGGCTTCTTTTCCTTAATTTCACCAGATGGAGTCTCTTTGTGAATCTTTCTTTTTGGCTTTTTTGGTGGATCTTCAGGTTCTGCCTCTTCCTCTTCATCTTCTTCAGAGTCTTCATCTTCAGAGTTTTCTAGAAATTAACACAATTAACAAATGAAAACAATAACAAATAAGCACTTAGGAAGAGAAACGGGAAAAATACCAAAGAAAATAGCAAAGTGTTGCATTTGCACAGTTAAGACTGGTGTGCTACCTCTGCCTATTGCTGAAGATGTTGGATTTGATATGCCTTAGTTACATCCCATCTGAAAGTCACTGTGGTGTAGTGTTTTGAGCATTGGACTATGCACACTCAGTTCAGATGTACATTAAAGCATTTCTGGGATTGTTTCACCATACAGCAATGTCTCACCTTTTCAATACATGATGATGTTTTCTCATATTATTATAAGCCAACCCAAAGAAAAGAAATGTGTTGGCCTGATGGTAAACAGATGTGTGCAAGGAGTGAAAATTTGTTTCCATTTCTGAAAGTTTTATTTACCTTTGTTTCTAAAAGTATGATTTGTTTTGCCTTACATTCATTGCACTGCATTTGCTCATTTGTCCATTCATCCATTTGTCCATTTAGAAGCAGTTTTAAAATGATTCATAGCCAGTAACTCTACTAGTGCTTTCAGTACTAGGTCCAGCTGCATTTCTTCCTCTTGTACTTTCAGAGATCTTACATGGATATAGTGATGTGTATATCTCTACTGGACCAAACTTTACTTCTTCCCCCTCTCTCTGAATGCAGAAACCACTTCTCTCCTGTGGACCCCTACAGCCATTTGGTGGCAGGTAGCATCAAGCTACACTACTGTAACTGGATGCACAAAGTCAGCATCATCCTTCTGAGTGGTCCTGCAGAATGCCTTCATTTTCAAGCCACTGGCCATAGGAACTCTTGGAAGCAAAGAGGCATCAACACTTATATAAAGCGATTACTGAGAGAGGGACGCCTAGATAATGCCTGCCCTTTGTTTTCATTCTTCTCTGTCTTTCTTTGGTCTATGTACTCAAGCCTTTTGCTTGCTTC
This sequence comes from Cyclura pinguis, assembly GCA_030412105.1. Classification (NCBI taxonomy): domain Eukaryota; kingdom Metazoa; phylum Chordata; class Lepidosauria; order Squamata; family Iguanidae; genus Cyclura; species Cyclura pinguis. Next base: position 67,256,139 of record CM059602.1, on the reverse strand, counting down.
TTACCTGCAGATGTCAGTTCTCCCTTCTTTCAAGAAGTTAAGACTCTTTGTTTCCTTTGTCTTGAAGGAGCATCCGTGAGTCTCCAACCCTAAAGATGGATACTAGCTTACACCCACAGATGAGGGCCAGCTTTTAGGGGTCTTGTAACAAAGTACAGGTCAACTTCTTTTGTCTGTTTCCATACTATCCTAAGATGGACTCCTGAGACAATAAACATAACTTTTCTTTATTGCTTCATGAGTGTACCCAGAGTCATTTTGTATTTGTACTACAAATCCACGTTACACTAGCTGCACTAGAGTCTGCTTAATATAGATTGATATTCTTCCAATAATACAGCTGGATTCTGCCTGGCTATCCCTTTCCCTGCACCAGCCACTAAATGGTCATGAAGAAGAGACAAAAGGAGAGAGGTGGGTTCTGTAGGTAGGAGGCAGTGGATACCTCCTTCCTCATTGACCACTAAAGGAGATACACAGCATAATTTGACATTACGTCCACATACGTTGCCAACAGGATCCCAGGAGCTACAGTATTTTTGATTCCATCTGAACCTCAGGAAGAACTTCCTGATGATCAGAGCTGTCCAGCAGTGGAATATGTTGCCTCGGAGTGTGGTGAGATCCCTTAAAAACCTTTGGAGGTTTTTAAGCAGAGGCTGGATGGCCATCTGTTGGGAATGCTTTGGTGTGTGCTCCTGCATAGCAGGGGGTTGGACTGGATGGCCCCTGTGTTCTCTTCCAGCTCTATGATTCTATGATTCTATGATCCTATTAACATGAATTGTTCAGGCATTACACAATTGCCACCTGAGGGCATCAGGCTTGTCAAAAAGGGCCCCTGTTTTATAGTCAGTTTTAAAAGATGATCACGGACCTTGCGATGACAAAATAGAGCTTCCTGTTCTGCCAGTTTCACTGGCTTCCCCCTGCCTCCCCTCTTTTTCTTATCCTTTTTTGTGAAGTGTAGACAGAGTCGCTGCCTGCCTGTTTGTTCAATATAGAACAATGTAGCCAGCAAAGAAGTAAAACTATACAAATTAGTTAACAAAGCAACACATTTACATTTAATTTTAATATTTGCAAATTCCCATTCATTCTTACTATAAAAATGAATGAAGAAACTGGGAATACATTTATTTCATCCTCCCTGCAATCTATTTTTTTAAATAAATGCACACTCTTAATTGGTGAAGGGCAGGTTGCATTGAACAACTGGAGCTAGGCTATGGAGCTAGACTTTTCCACTCTGGTAGGCTTTTGATATGATAACCTCCACCTACTACCTGAACCTACTTATCTCTCTGCTTTTAGCAGCAGACATGGGAAGTGGGGATTGGAGGGAGGAATCTGCAGTACCCTCTGAAGACTGCAGCTTGAACTGTCCCTTCACAGTATTGCCATTTCAGATTGGAGCATCAAAGCAACCTACCTTGTTTCTTCTTTGGTGGTTTGGTCACATTGAAGTGGGAAGCTGGTTTATCCTTCTTTTTTCTGGGGTCTTTAATGAATTTGGCATATGGATCCTTCTCACTTTCATCCTCTGTCTTCTCTTCTTTCTTTCTTCTCACTTTTTTAACAGTAGCTTATGACAAAAAATACCAGAGTCAGGACGGATAAAAGAGGCAGCTAGGGGTGTGCATATGACAACAGACAGACAAAGAGGGATGAGATTCTGAGGAGCTGGTTCGCTGATGAGAGAGTCATTCCCTAAGATGTTTTCAAAGAAGCTGTCATGTTATTCTCTTGCAGCATAAATAGGAGGAAGGGAGGAGGAGAATATAAAGGATTGTGGCAGCACCTTTAATACTAATTGGTTCTTATTTTTGGCATGAGCTTTCTTGAAAGTGGGTTTAAATCAACAAAAACCATGCTAAAAAACCCCCACCAAAATAAATAAAAACCAGATAGTCTTAAAGGCACTGCCAAATCCCCCCTTTTTCCCCCACTCCCTTTTTCCTTTTTATTCCTAAGATGTGTGAGGCGGAACATCTTATGAGATGTAAGTAACACACACAATTTGGATAGAAGAAGAGAGTCTGCCAGTCTTTGAGAATTAGGAAAGCCCTTTGCCTCTGTGAAGGCAGAAAGCACTGTTTTCTGCTTCTCTTGTGAAGGGAATCTGTACTAGGTAGCACTGGCCATACATGAATTTTTTTAAACAAGGGGTGATAATGACACCCACTGGGTATTAAGGGCTATATGCAGTCTGGGTTTCCTATGCCGAGGGTGTGCCTGCCCTCTCCTGGCAGAACCCAGTTAGAACACTGCAACTACAAGATGGCTATAAGATCAGGGCACAGGCTCAAATAGTACAAAGTTTGGAAATTTTGGACTATAGTCATGTTGCTGTCTAGAACTTAAAAAGTTACTATTTTGACTGCAGCTTCCAGAATCCCCACACCAGCATGGCTACTGACCATGTTGAGTGTGGGATTCTGGAAGCTGCAGCCAAAATAGTAACTTTTTAAGTTCTAGACAGCAACATGACCTAACCTGACAACAACATGACCCAACTTGTTGTTTGCTTTCAAATCATTTCTGACTTATGGCGACCCTAAGGTGAAGCTATCACAGGATTTTCTGGGGCTGAGAGTACATGATGTGCCCAAGGTCACCCAGTCGGTTTCCATGGCCAAGAGGGGAATCAAACTGTGGTTTTCAGGATCATAGTCCAGTACTCAAACAACTATACCACACTGGCTATGGGCTTTATCTCTAGTCTCACAGCCTTGCTGGAGGAAAAGCACTAACTTCATCAAGAGTCCTGGTAAAAGTATCATACCCTCTAATCCTTCACAAATAAAAACTGGGATGTGTGTAGCTGAGCAGTATCAGTGTACGGTCAATATGGCAACAGTTATTAATGAGGAGGAACATGTAAGCAAGAAGATGGTGCTGCAGTTTGTTTTGTCTAAATCTACAGGGAAAGGCAAGATTCTACCCATGTTTTTTCTTCTCTCCACCCCATTGTGTTGAGTGCAAGCTGCTTTTGCACATTGAACTCAGTGTGCAGTAACTGAAGTAAGCTGAGGACAAAAGGCAGAAAGTGGGAGGAGGAGAGGGCAACTGGGATATTCTGAAAGCAGCTAGAGAAAGTGGGACAACAGAGGATTAAAATGGGACTCTTCCTTCCAAACAGGGACAGTTGGAGGGTATGAAGTATAAATGCTTCGGTTTGCTTCTTACATCTCAGCTACCCTGCTTGCCCTTTGAATTACTTCCTTCCTATTTATTAGGGATATAGTGGCAGCCCAGTTCTGAAGTGTCTGTCTTCCACTGTCATTTGTGCTTTGGCCCAAAGGCTCATGTTCCCATTTGTTGTTATGTGCCATCCAGTCAACATTGACCTATTTTGACCCTATAAATGAGGAACCTCCAACAGTAATTGGCCCTTTCCACATGAGGTATTTACTGCAGAGTACTGCGAGTTATCCTGGTGCTGTTCTGCATGTGGGCGTGAAGTAACCTCACGTTATTTTTTGTTGTTCTGAAAGGAATTCCATGATAATGCGCCTCCATGTGGTAGGAAAGCACAGCATTTAAAAACTGGAAAAAATCCAATTCACATTCTGACATCAAAGCAGATTTGGGTTTTCTCGGTATGCGAAAAGGTACAATCTGAGCCAATGCGAATTGGTAGGTAGCGGAGGGCGGGCTGTAAGGCCGGAAGTAGGTACATAGTAGGTATGTAGGTATGCACAAATGGAAGCACCCAACACAAAACAAAACAAAACAAAAACAATCCAACCAATCACGGCCGCCAGGGCAGAGTGAGGGAAGCCAAGGGAGTTCCCAGCGACGGGGTAGTGCGGATGCATGAAGTCGCACTCCTTTGCATGACATTCCTTGCAATCGGGGACTGTGCAGAACGCCACAAAAGTAAGCCATGTTATTTATATCCGACTTGAGACGCAGCAAACCGCTTCTTGCACCTGGTGTGGAAAAGGCCATTGTCAACAACTGGTTCAGGTCTTGCAAGCTCAGGCTCAGGGCCATGACTCATTTGATTGAGTCAACCTATCTGTGAAAGCTTACACCTGCCTATAACATGAATGTAAAGCATATCTGGCTGCAAAATGCATTTGACTATAGAGTGTTGTTTTAATTCTATGCCATCCTGAGATCTCATGATAAAGGACAAGATAGAAATATTTCTATCAGACAGACAGACAGATAGATAGATAGATTTTTCTTCTGAATTCTACCACATATTGACAACATTCACACTGGCACAATGAACACAAGAGAGGGCTCTTAAAAAACCTCAACATGTGTGAACGTGATCAACTGTTGTAGCTTTCAAGGTATCGACAGTACTTCCAGGCCACCTAAAGCGTGAATGCACAGAACTCGGTTCAGGGATCAATTACCTTCCCTTTGGACATATATTCTTTTTTCCCCCCCATGAACTGCATTCATAACCTTTTTTAAAAATCTGGCACCACAAGGTGGTTTACAATTAAAAAATAAAATACATAATGAAAGAAAATCTAAAACTGTAAACTACTGTTAAAAACAATTGTTGCTTCAGTAGTCCAGCAGCTAAAAACTTTAATCCTTTGAATGTCTTACTGAAAAGATAAATAGTGGCCATGCAGTAAATGTTAACAGAAAAGAAGCATGGGAATGAGAGCCAAAGGATCAAGCATACTTCCCTGAATGTCTCTAAAATTTGGACTCTAAGTCATCTTTCCTCTATCCAGTTCAAGCAAACTATTGGCACACTGAGCTCAGACAGACCACAATGACTCTTTGCCTGTCTGTTGTCAGATGTATAAGGTGGCAGAACATGAAGGAATCCTGTCATTTACCAATGTTAGAGGTTATGCTTCCATATTTTGGGTTTGGTATTGCAATGGGAGAAGGATACAGGTCTTTAGGAAGACACCCGGAAAAGGGAGGACCCTTTGTCCAGCTGGAGATCACATGCTTTGTATGTGTAAGATCATGAGCTTCATCCCCGTTGTGTCCCGTTCGATCTTTCTCAATCAGAATGATTGGGAAAGATTGCTTGTGAGAGACGGAGTGTCACAGTCTGTCAGCATGGACAATACAGGGACCATAGGTCTGATTCAGTATAAGACAGCTTCATGTGTTAGTTTATTGTAGCTCCTGGAAGACTGGTCATGTCCCTCACCTTGTGTTAGGGCAGCTGGATCCTCTGTGGGGCTTGACTCCTCTTGCTTTTTTACTCTGGATTTTTTTGGCTTGGCTTCCAGTGTACCTTCTGGCCGTTTCTTCTTTAGCTTCTGCTCCAACAAGTGTGGCTGCATGAGGAAATACGGGTTGTGAGAATCAAGAGGAATGCAAATTTTCTTCTCTGAGATGGTTGCCAAATAATAAAATGATTTGCCATCAAAGGTAACTGAAGGTGACATGATACCTCATTCTTGGGCATTACAGGCAGGAAGCAGAACTTGGAAAAGACTAGAACTCTCAGAATCTCCTGGCCAGCATGACTCCAACTGGCTGGAGAGTTTGGGGATTTGTAGTCTTTTCAAAAGCAACCCTTCTGACCCCTGGGAGGAAGGCTGTGAGAAATCAATGGTCCAAAAGCTACACAGTGAATATAGTCCACAAGTTTCTATGAACATGATGTCTCATTTTAATAATACCAAGTGATAGCTCAGGTTAATAATCTCCTAATAATTCTTCTTAGGAAGGGAGCCCAATAATGAGAGCAAGACGCAAATCCTGATGACAGTTCACATATCTGTTGGGATGCTTTGCAGGATCTTTTCCACCCTCACTGAAGCTTAGGAGAAATGAGATAATTCCCTACTGCGTGCTCAGAACTGAGATGGATATGTTTTGCAATCATTGATGAACCACCAGTCAGAAACCAGATGAAGGTTAGATCACAGGATGAGTCCTCTGCACATTATCCTCCATCATGGTAGCTATTATTATTCTCCTAGCTATCTATTCTGCATCTTCATGTCTGCCTTCCTGCATTTTCCGTTGCTGTCTTTTTACCATAAACTCTCTAGGTTCCTTGAAAATGATATTCAAAAGACAAGATAAAGAAATTACTAATTTACTCTGGATACTAAATAAATATGATCGTTTGGGGTGGTTTTTTTTTGTGTGTGTGGGGGAGCATTTTTGATGACTGCTTGTGAAAACATACCCCATGGTATGGATGTATGTGGATGTCTACAAAAAAACAAAACAAAACAAAAAATGCACAAAAAACAGGGAGATGTGAGAGATGGCCAAGAATTGAAACCTAGAGGTAAACAAATCATTCCCGTATTGTTTGAAAGGTATGAAAAGAAGATGTAGCAATCCAAGCCTACTCACAAATGAACAATACAGGGAGGAGTAGATGAGAAAGAGGTCGTCATTTAGGAGCGCCTTATAGCCAACAGGATAGTAACTGGGTGTGTTTCAAAATAAACCAACAACTCCGCATTGCCAAAATGTAGAACCAATCTGCCACTGCCAATCGCACATGCTTACAACTCATGAATCATGGCTTCAAAATGAAGAGGTTGGTGAAAAAGAAATATTTTGGGTGTTTTTATGCAGCTTCTGGCTTCCAAAAATTCAAGGCATAAACTGTTACCGTGTTATCATGGTTTCTTTGTAACCATCAGCATTAGAACATTTAAGAAAAAAGTGGGAGGAGAATCATGATAATTTGTTTTGCCTTCATCTTCAATCAGTAGGCTGGATTCTGACTTAGTCGTGATTAGAGTACACCCACTGAAATCAAAGGAGCTTAATCAATCATGACTAACGTGTCTCATTTATTTCAGTTGGCATGACTAAGTCCGGATCCAACTGCTATCAGATAACAGAAGTTAACAAATGTACTTCTGTCATCCCAATACTACTGGCCATTTTTGTTTCAAAACAAAATGTGTCAAAACCAAATTGTTACTGAACAATGCTGAAACGAGCAGAACCAGCTACACCCGCTGTGCATGAGCTCCGTATTATTTAGAATTTATACTACAATTAGCACCATTAGACTGCTCAGCAATTTAAAAAGTAACTAAACTAGCCAGCCTATATGTAGGACTACAATGAACAAGGAAGAACGCTATTCATCCCTGTTGAATCAACTGGAATATTGCCATAGACTGATAGAAGTGTATCACTCCTGAAATATATGTTGCAAAAACATAAAAGGTGTGTGACAATCTGCCAGGTACTTTGGTACATAATTACATGATCAAGTCAATGTTATCATATGCTCCACTTGTGTGTTTGTTGTTCTCTAATATCCATAACAGATCTTAGAAAGTTAATTTTTCAAAGTAATTTCCTCCTGCTATTTGTTATAGCGATTGACAATTTGTTTTTCTATTAGTCATTGTAATGTTCAGATGATAATTCCTTGCGCTACTCACTGCATTACAAGTTACTTAAGAAAACTTCAGGATTAGTAAGTGAATGGTATAAAACATGAAAAATCCTGTCTAATTGCCTCTAGAATGCCAAAAATTACCTTTTAAACTAAGGTAACTAGAAAACATTGCTTATTTTGCTAGTACAGAACTTCTATTCCAGTTTGTTGGGTTATTTCTGAAATGTAACTGCATTACACTCTAGTTATTAACAAGAAGAGTAATCAATTACTGGAAACTACACTGTTTGCAGTGTGCTATTTCCAGGCTCTAATTGTGCCAGTGTAAATCTATGATTTCACTTAGAACTGGTTGTATAACCAAGTCCTAAGATCTGGACCGTACAGAAGAATGCAGCTGTTTTGTCAGTGGTTGCATGGATTGGAAAAAGGGGTCGTGTTGTGCCATGCCATATCACTGTTAGCTAAAGAGGCACAAAATACCTGCTCCCATTTTGTAAGGGCACATGACTGGCAGCATTAGAGCAATGCAGAAAGGGATGATGCCAATATTGTGGCAGAAAAGCAAGCAGCTTGCTACAGACACGGTAAAGAGTCGCTTTGCTCAAAATGGCTTGATGGCTAACTAGACCTGGCATGGCTGCATTCTTCGACACCCGTCTCTCATAATGCCCTGTCCTTCTGTATCTGGCTTTACTGTGGGTATCTCAGACTTGTTGAACAATAATAAACCTACGGTACCTCTCTGACGTGATGATTATTAGAGCCATAATCAAAGATGTATTATTAAATCAACTGTGGTTTCCGAAGTTGAAAGGCCACTGAATATTCAGCATGCAATACTCAGTAGCAATACTTGACATACAGTATTTGATACATGATAGCACTTGACATTTGGCAGACTGTGGAGTCTGAGGAATGAAAAATCTTGGTGACTTCTTATAGGTAATATTCTTACATGCAAATGACACAAAAAGAAGCACAACCGTGTTCCCGATTTTTTTAAAAAAGGCTCACTCTAATAAACACATCACAGAGGTAATATCTACGATCTCTCAATGTCTCAAAAAATGTAATTTTGAATGGTGTACAAATGACTGAAAGGTATTTATAGTGTTTGACCTTCATTTATTGAATATGTTAATTACCACTTTGGTTCCATTTGTTTTCCAAAGTCATAAACCTCTAGTATGATGTGCTGTCCTATTGTATTTTGATCAATGGAATTGACTCTAATTTCTATGTTTTAATTTTCTTTTTGAGAATATATATACTGTCCAAGCTTTTGTTGTTATCGTCACTAGTTTTTAAAGTGTAATGCGATGCACTCTTTGTGTGCTTATATTATCTAAACAATATTTTAAAGCATATAAAATGTTGATGGTGGGAGGATTAACCTTGTAATTGTTAGTGTAGAGGAAGGCTTAAACGACCATCAGACATACCTCCTTGAACTTAACTAGCAGACTTTACACAACCATAATCTTATTATGAGGGGCTAGAATCCTGCATCACAGTTACGACTGCGTAACCTTCAGTTATGCACTCATGATTGTTATGTATTCAAAGTCCCTATGTAGCCCTTGTGGGACCCTGGAAGTCCCCCAGTCTCCACTTGCTGGGAAGCAGCTGCTGTGGTCAATGGAGGTCTGTTCCCCTGTCACCTGGGAAGTAGCTGGTTGCTGTTCCTACCCCACCCCTTTACTTGGCATGAGGGGGAATTGTGCCTGTTGCAATGACAATTTCTCATTTGAGATGGTGGGTGGGAATGGCAGCTAGCTGCTTCCTGAATCATAGGCAGACACACCGTTGTTAACTGCAGCAACTTCGGCCCAGTAAGTGTGGATTCAAGGAATCACATCCAAAATTCAGTGCTCACACATATGTAAAGACTGTATAGGATCTGGCCATTGTTATTGGTTTAAAAACTAGTTTTCAGCCATCAAGGACAGAAAATTGCACTCTGAATTCAAGGCTTTCCAACTCTGAGAGTTTCAGTTAAAACCAAAGTTTGTTACAGAAATATCACACTTTGATAAAAATAACAATAATTGATGCAACTTACCCGTCAAAGTCCCAAAGGATAGCAAACAGGGAAACAAATGTCAAGATATTTATTAGGATACTAATAACTTGATTTAGTATGTTATTTATCTCAGGTAGAGAGGTAAAACAACAATCAGCCGGCTGGGATGGGGATAGAACACTGTGTTCCAGCTTTCCCTTCTCACAAGACATTTCTACCATCCTCATTTCTTTTCTTTTTCTTTTTTGACGTAATGAGAGGGTTTACATCCCTAGTCCAAATGCGATATTCAACAACTGATCCTACCTGTACTACATCCTGGAAAATAAGCTTTTTTGTACTACAACTCCCAGTGGTCATGATGGCTGGAAGAGTCTGGAAGTTGTAGTCCAAAGGACACTTTTCCAAGCTTGGATATACACACAATTTCAAATGGAATAAAAGTGTTACAGCAATCAGAGATGCAAGGAAGCTATGGCCAAAGCCAACATGGTGTAATGATTTGAGTGGCAAACTAGGACCCTGGGGGACCAGGATCTGAATTCCTGCTTGGCCATGGAAATCTGCTAGGTGATCTTGGGCAAATCACACTCTCTTATCCTAAAAGAAAGTCAACGGCAAACCTTCTCTGAACAAATCTTGTGAAGAAAACCATGTGATAGTTTCATCTTATGGTTATTATAAGATGAAAACAACTGAAGCAACTAATACATTTGCTATGGCATGCTGTGCTAAAGCAGAAACAACCAAATCTACTTTTATTTTCATTTTCATGGGCTATAGGAGCATTCATGTGCTCAGACTGTGCCACTGTTACTCAAAGTAGGCATCTCCCTCAGGCATCAGTTTGTAGTGGTAAAAAGGGTTGCAACTTGTCATTTAATTTGTTATCATTGGCTCTGTACAGCCAGGGAGAGGTCCTGCCTCATGTGCTAAAGTAACTTGGCTAGCTCTGGGTATTATTCACCTTGATTATGAGGAGGGCCACTTGTTCTACATCAGACTGGATAGTGTCTTTGGCCGTCTTTGCACGTGGTGTCATGAGGTGATCCATTCTTTCAGTGTCTCTTGGCAGCAGTTTTGTACTTCCTTTATATCTCTTAGGAGATAACATCTCTACCCAGATCGGGCCACCTTATCTGTCTATTAAGATTATTTAATAAGTAGGCTCAGGCAAAAGCAAACTGCTACAGCCTCCTCCAGCTTCACCACATGTGTCCAGTTTTCTTCTGTGAAATGGTGGAGGATAAATAGCATTACCACAAAATCTCCATATTCTTTAGTACTCTTCAGTGTGTTAGAGACCTTTTATAATCTCAGGCCCTAAATAAGGGATGGGAAAAGTATAATCCATGGCTGCACATGGGCCTCAAGGACATTTTTTCAGCCTCCAAGGGCACCCTGTAGTGATTTGTGGTTACTTTTTGTTTTGGAAAAAAAAAAGTCTGCCCTGCATCTAAATTAACCTCCCCCCCCCCAAAAAAATGGCAAATTGTGCCCATGTGTTCAAGAGGGCACAGAGGGGCATTTTGAATACAACAAATTGGAGATGAAGGTATTAATGGTGCAGCCTGCCAACGGGCAATGAGGAACATGTTTCGTTTCTGGATCTGAGAGAGCTACCTATCCACTAACCTAGTGGTAGGGATGGTAAAGACCAGGAAGAACTCCGGAAGCTAAAAGGGCCAGTGTATGTGGCAGGAGTTAACTGGAGAAAGAGGCCTGTAAAAAGAGTCAGAGGACTGCCCGTGGATAATCAGGGCTTGACAACTAAAACATTGGCTGTTTTCTTGAACTAGATCATTGTCTTCTCTGGAATATATAGCCTGGGTGAACTGCCAGAGCAGGTTATCAGCCTATGTGATGGGCAGACATAAAGAATATGGTGAGAGAATGTCACTCCAACTCCTACTTTTCTTTCCTCACACTGTGGACGCAATGGCTGTATTGGGAGACACGTGCCATTTCTGCACTGAACTGTTATAGCGCTATTATTCTACTTTCAACATCCTATGGAATCCAGCTGGCCCCTCCCTAAACTGTAAACCCTAGGATTCCATAGGATGTTGAAAGTGGAATAATAGCACTATAACAGTCCAGTGTGGAAATGGCCATACATGTATCACATAGTTACATCAGTGTGCCTCCAAAGCCCATTTTATAAGTAGCATAGCTTCCTCCTTTGCAACATTGCCATTCATCTGTTGTTGTTGAGGGTTCATCCAGTGATTTTCTTTTCCGAGGTGGCTTGGGGGAGGGTTTGGTTGTTCTGTGGTCAGAACAGAATTCTGACTTCTACAACCACCAAAAAAGTGAGTTGTGGTGGCATACGTCTGACTTATGCCATTGTAACTCACTAACAGGATGCCAGCCATAATCAAGCAGTAGTTTATATATAGAATCATGCACACATGATCACTGCACCCTCCAACATTTCACAAATGCAAGTTGGGACACATGTGGCCAAACAACAGCAGTGTACTCAAGTTCGCAAAAGTTATTTATGAGAAGGAACACATCACCTAGGAGAGGCAGTGTGGCAGCAGTTTGATTTTGCCTGACTGTACAGGGAAGGGCAAGATTCTGCTCCCCCCTCTCGCTCCTGCTGCTTTTGCACTTTGAACTCAGTTTCTAGCAACTGAAGTAAGCCAAAAACAAAGGAGGAATGTTGGAGGAAGAGAGAGAAACCAGGACATTTAAAACACAACTGTAAAAGTGTGATGACAGAGGATTAATCAGGACTGTCTCTGCCAAATCAGGACGTTTGAAGGATATGGTACACCTGTACTTAAATCTGTGTGTCCTGAATAGCATTGCTTAGAAACATCTAAGTTTAGTCCACCATGGTGCCATCTCACAGACACACAGAGAAGACCAGGCTACCTATGATTCTGAATTTTCAGAATACCAGTATGAAAACAGACTGAAGGAACACCATGATCCTAGCAGGTGCTCATAAATAGCCTGCAATGGCACAGTTCCTCTGAGATTGAGGTCACACAGAGTGACTATGTGGAGGAAGCAGATGGATCAAGATTAGGTGCCTTGTCTCTAATCCCATTCTGCAAAGGCTATAAATAAGCATGGTTGATCACATGCGAGTCATGTGGCTTGGGCAATGTGGGCTTGTGAAACAGGTGCTAGTATAGAGGCTGCCACCTGGAACATGGGGATGCAAGGGACAGTCTCAGCATACTGGATTATTGATAAATGGGTTAACTAGGTCAGACTAACATACTCAGCCCCTACTCTGAAGCAAAAAGACAATACATTACCCTAATCTGGGCCAGATTTGGCCAAGGAATGTCACAGTGCGTAGTGGAAAGGAGTAGTAACAGGGAGATTTGAGTTTGAGTGTTCATTTAGTCATAAAGAATGTTGGCTACTTTTGAGCAAGTCACCATCTGTCAGGCTCAGTGTAAAACTGACAGGGCTGTCCTGAGAAGCAAAAGGGACACCCATAAATATGTCATCATGCTGCAAACCAACTGGAGGAAGTATAGAACACAACTACAGCTCGCTCCACATACAGAGGTTGGAGGTTGGTCACTCTGACCTCGAGAAGGCTACAGCCATCAAACAAATCCAAACTAGTATTTTCAAGATAGTCAAACCAAATGTGGTTTCAGAATTTTCTCTTATATCTTACAGGGGCAATCTGAGGCATTACCAATGCCTTTGTCAGATTTTATTACTAATTTGGGCACAGGCCAGTGCTTTTGGAGTACAGCTCCCAGAATCCCCAAGCTATGCTGGCTATGCTGGCTGGAGGATTCTGGGAGTTGTAGTCCCCAAAGGTATTCTCCCCCAGCTCTGGCCCACCTTTAATTATTATGTAGCAACTACAGTTTTCCTTCTATGTTTGTGGGTTTGATGTTTGCAAATTTGATTATTTGTGAGAGCACAGGTCTCCCCCTGCATTCTCTTCCTCCCATTCTTATGCATTTTGCCCCAGCCAAAGGACTCACATGAGGCAAAATGGAAAGGAAAGAAGGGTGAGGAAAAGATCATGTGAGCCTTCCTTTCACCCTCTGGAGCTCCATCCTTCTCCTTCCCATGCAAAAAGGAAGAGAAAGGGGTGGGGGTGGAGGAAAGCTTGTGTGAACCTTCATTTCCTTCCTCCAGAGCTCCCCCTGCCATTCCTATGCATTTTGCCCAGGTGCGGAGAACTCATGAGGAAGCAAAACAGAAAGGAATGTGGGGAGGAGGGCTCACGTGAGTTCTCAGCACCAAGGCAAAATGCATAGGAATGGCAGGGAATGCTCTGGAGAGGCCTTCCTCCACCCCACATTCCAAGGGGGAGCCCTGGAAGGGAATGAGAGGGAGACTGGGGGGAATTATTTGTGTTTTTTCCACTTTTGCAAGGGTTCTGCAACCCAAACCCTTGCAAAAGTAGAGGGACAACTGTACTTCCTTGCAGGCCTTTTTGTTTTCAGTTGCCTCAAAGCACTGTTTCCTCAGTCTAGTTAACTGGGAAACATGGACAGATTCTCCATACCTTCTTCAATAGGTAATATCTGGCGCTGCTGCAATAGAAGCTCCTTAGAGCTGCCAGCGCACATTTATGAGGCTCCAGAATCTTAGTACATGGATAAAGGAGTAAAGGGGTGGATGTGAAGGGTTTTCCTACCTGCTTATTGAGTCTCTGCTGCTGAGGGCTTCCAGGTTCCTCATTCACACTAATGGAAGGGGAAACAAAGCATTATGAACATGTTTGTGAAGCATCCCACTGATCTCAATTGAAAGTACACAAACACAAATGGTCATGATGATGTCCAATAAGCTATGTGTGATTGTGTCTCAGGCCATAGGTGGCACTGCAGACTATTGTGTTGTGGATGCTTATTACCCATTTTGCCATATCCTGGTTTATTTGTATAGAATGCATACGGGTCCCTATTCCAACAAGAATGATTATGATCATCCCATATACCAACAATCACCCACCTTCACTGTGTATGACGTCAGGCAAGACACAAAGGTGGGCAAGCCCTCTTTGGTTTCTATGATGGGAGAGGTACACTGCATTCCACCATAGGGCAATGAATCCATACCTCAGACACATCCACATTAGATTGCTACAACCTATTCTATATGAGACTGCCCTTGAAAAATGCTAGGAAAGCTTCAGTTGAGAAGAATTATTTCTGTTATTTGCTCTTCTAAACATATACATTCAAATCTATTTTAGCATCTGGTTCATTTTCAGGTCGATTTGAATTGCTGCTTACTATGAATAAAGTTCTTCATTATTTTGGGGGAGAATACTCCAAGGACTGCTACTTCTCACATGGATGTGTCTGCTTGTGTCCAAGTTACCAGTGGCAGTAGAACTGCAGTTGGCTGGGGCACTGGTTATGTATTGTTAGTTGTGGGTTACGTATGGTAGAATTCCTTTTCCTAGATAAGTCTGCTTGGTTTCCTCACCGTCACTGATGATTTTTAGCCAGGCAGATAAATCCCCTTTTAAGGATAAAATAAAGGTTTTAAATTCCTGATTTTTGGGAGTGACAAGTGGGGTTCTGCTTTAAAGCTTTCTGCTTTTGTAGAGATACTATCATAGGCTAGTGGTTCTCAAGCTTTGACATGCTCTATGTTTTGAACTCCATTTCCTAGAATTTCAGACCATTGGCCATGCTAGTTGAGGCTCCTGGGAGTTGAAGTCCAAAAAATCTGGAGAACCAAAGATTGTAAACCACTGGCATAGCTCCCCCCCCCCGGAGTCTTTCTATCTATCTATCTATCTATCTATCTATCTATCTATCTATCTATCTATCTATCTGTCTATCTATCTATGTCAAAACAGTTGATGCAAAGATGAGTGGGGCTGTAGATGGGAGTTCATTGCATGGCAGAACCTTTGGACTTAGACATCCTGAACAATCAAGGATCTAGAAGTGTGTCTGGGTGAAGAGAGTGTTCAATAGAAAGCAGACTGGGGGCGGGGGACATTTTTACAATAGCTATTTAAGTTGAGATATGTACCCTTGCAGTGAAGGTAGAAATAGTGAGATAATGCCATCATAATCAATTGATCAGTAGTACTAGCAACCATAATAATTATTAGTGGCCATGTAGTACACATCAGTGTGGCAGCAAATACACTGCATTGCCATGTAATAATAATAGCGTAGATTTCTAGACGGAAGGTGCAGGAACCTATCAGAATGAGGAAATCTATGTGGTGTTCTTCAGTATTCAGGAGAGCTTCTCACTAGTTACCGCTGCTGGGTCCCATGTCAGATGGTTATGAATCCACTCCAGTTTTAGTTCAGACTTTAAAGGAGTTATCCAAAGCGCTGAACCACGGCCCCAAGACAGATTCAGAACCTTGGACAGCACTTTCAAAGCTATCCAAAACCTGTTACAGTCCCACTATCCCACTGACATGGGATCCACCAGCTGTCATAGATTCAAACCTATTAAATTTTTTTACAGTCCTTACACAAACCCTGTAAATTGGGTGAGTATTACTATGCCCATATTGCAAGTGGGAGGTTTAATCTGAGAGATTATAGCGTGCCTTTGGGTAGCTGGACAGGTCACAGTAGGAGCAAGATTCCAACCAGGTATTTATCATGTTGTTCTTTAGTCTGTTATACCATCCTTCCCCAACCTGGTGCCCTCCAGAGGAGTTCAGACTTCAGATCCCATCATCTTTAGCCAGCATGCCCAATAGCCATACTGGGATATGATGGGGGTTGTAGTGTTACACAGATTTATCTTAGCCACTGCACTAGGTTGAGGAGGCTATCTTAGCCCCCACACTATAATGAGCACCTGTCAAAAGTTGTTTCTCACATAACAGCAAATTTTTGACTGGTGAATTTTGGCCTCAGCTACTGTGAACCTCTACACTTTTAAACAATTTCAGTAAAAGGACGATGTAACACAGAATTCTCCCTAAGAACATTTTCCTAGAACCTGATGGAAGTGTAAGATGAAGATGTTAAATCTCCAACATATTACAAATTACAACATGCAGAAACTTTCTGGGTGGCATTTTTTTTTTTATAATATCCTAATTATATTGTTAAGTTACCTGGTCTGGTATATGCCTTCCAAGTATTACTGTGCTCTAAAATTGGGTAAGATATTTCTCCTACTAGCACCTTTTCTGAGAAATCAATACATACCAAAGAAATCTGCAAGCACCCATAAGTACAAGTTCTTACTGAACTTGAGTCTCACTTATTCTTGTTAACATTGAATAAGTGCCTGTAGCCTGTGAAGGCTGCAGACTGACAAAATCCTGATTCTACCAAACAATATGCACAGTTTTTGTGTGCTGGCTATAAACTGCATTGAACAAGAACAAAAGCACAGGAACACTCTATTAAAAACAAAAGGGGGGAAATAGCTTATAGCTTGATAGTACTG
The DNA here is from genome assembly GCA_030412105.1 of Cyclura pinguis. Lineage (NCBI taxonomy): Eukaryota > Metazoa > Chordata > Lepidosauria > Squamata > Iguanidae > Cyclura > Cyclura pinguis. The sequence continues at coordinate 67,239,415 of CM059602.1, read as the reverse complement.
GCATAATTAGATTCCCTTGGCACATGTAATTTGACAAAATGAGGTGCAATGTAGTGGTGAGGTCTGATTCACTGAAAATAGCTTATTGAAACCTTATTTTGAAAGATTCCATATAATTCAAGCCTAAAAGGTAAGTGTGGAGACTTTAAGCAGTTCTTGTTCACTCAGTTTAGAATCGGAACAGAGGCCAATCGGACACTAGTAATTTGGACAGAGACAGATTGGTGACTTAACCCGGAAATGCACAGACTTCAGGTCTATAGGATTAGCCTTTTCAAAAAATTAGAGCTCAGAGGTCCATTTTCTGGAGCCAGGGGTAATATACAAGTGTGATCTACCAGTAGATCCTGATCAATTTCCTGTCCACCTCTGATTTTATCTATTGCCATTCCACCTAAGTGACAAAGTTGATATAGTTCCAAAATGAAGGTGCCCAATGTACCATAAATACAGAAAATGTATACTTTTCCTGATGATCAAACCTTTTTGCCTATCCTGGAACAGTATTTATCAGCTGTCCCAAGAAGAAACCTGACAGAGGCCTTCCAAGGTGAGGTGGAAAGGGCTTTGTAGCTTGTGTTGGCATCAGCACTGATGGACAACTGTTGAAGCCCACACCCTTGGAGAAAACCCACTGTTGACCGTAGGAACCTTCTGGCCCAGATTGTCATTTTTGTTTCTGTAACTGCCTACAGTGATCATTTGTCCTCACTTCTACGCGTGCCACCAGTGACAAAAGAGAATGGAGAGGGAACAGCATTCTCTGCTTGCTGTGTGTTCACCCTTTGGGTGTTTATGTGGATTAAACCCAGAGGAAGAAGACAAGCAAATATGTGGAGAAGCTGAGCCTACTGAAGCTTTATTTTTTTACTAAGACTATCCCTACATCCAGAATGCCATGGAGGTAGGACTGGTAAAGAGGTCAGCTGATAAAATACATTGTTCACTCGTGTGGTCACTCTAGTGCAGAGACTGAAGACATTACTTGAGGGGACAATAGCTCTCTAAATCTGCTAGCCAGCATGGCCATGTCTAAACAAGCAACATTTTCCACCTCTGTTCCAGTGACAATCTATCCTTGCCTATGAGTAGAGGACATTTAGACTTATTTAGACTTACCCATCAGATGTCCACACCTCACGGAGGATGTCTGACTGCAGGGGCATTGCAGGCAGTCCAACTCTCTAACTCAGAGGAAAAGAGGGAACAAACAGGATAGATGTCTGAAAAGAATGCTTGCTTGCGCGCTCCTTCCTTCCTTCCTTCCTTCCTTCCTTCCTTCCTTCCTTCCTTCCTTGCTGATGTTGGTTTATAAACCAGGAAATGTATATGAACAAATTTGCCTGATTTCAGGACTGTGTAAATCAAGTGGGAGACTTCAGTCCATCCACCCTGGGGGAGCTGGGAGTGCTCTTCTTTGGCTTTCTCATCACTCTGTTCTTGCAAGGCAGCTCTAGAGTGTCCTTTTGACAATGTCTGCTAGAGATGGAATGTAATTCCTTGATTGATATGCAGCCAGGACAGCAGCACAACGAGAGACTCCAGCACTGGCTTCTTTGGCTACCCAAACAAAGTTGGTGGTTCCATAAGGAAGCAGATGAAGAGAGGGAGGCGCAAAGCCAGGAAGATGATGAACTTTTTCATCAAATCAGGTAATAGGATTTCAAGGGCTGATAGACTTCCAACGGGCCTCCTAGGAGATTCGGAAGAATGGAACATCTGTCGCTCTAATTCGTCTAACAGGGCCAAAAGAAGATTATTGTGGCTCTGGAAGTGTCTGCTCTGATGATCAGTGTCGAGTGCAGAATGTGTGAAACGGTGGACCCTGTGTGGAATGTTTTGTGCCTGTGTAGATATACTGGAGCTTTCCCTGCTTTTCTTGACCTGCTAATGGGAAGAACAGCTTCAGGAATCAATCAGCTGTCAAGGAGAATTTAAAGAAAACCTATGCATTGTGTCTCAGCCAGGATTGGAACAGTCTTTTACAGAGTAAAAGACAGAAAGAGCATCAGTTGTATATTATGTATTTGATGCACCATCATGCTTGAGCCTTGGTGTTCTGTTTGCCAGTGTCCATAGCAAAAAGGTTAGATTTTCATCATCAAGAGGCAGATGCAGTAGCATGTGTGGGAGAAACTCTAAGAGATACAGTAAATGTGCAAAATCTCATGAAAACAACTCATCTGTGGAAAGCATATAAAATGCCAGACAAGTAGTTTTATATCAGCGATGCAAAGGTATCAAGATTCATCACGTTGCTTCCTGACAACTTCATACAGATGATACCCCTTTTAAATCAGTGACATAATTAATCCCAGTTTCACAGGGATGACCTAGAATTCACAGACCACAGTCTGACTCATGACTTCTTAAGTTTTCTTTAAGAAACTAAGCCGTTATATGCACAGCAGAACATATAAACAGGCTTGCCAAAACTGACAATGTTTTATTGGTCCCATCAGTAAAGCTATTTCCTGCCAAGTAATCAGAAATGGGGGCTGAAAATCTGGTGAATGCCTGATTTAGTGAGCCACCAGATTCTACATTAGTGCTACTATGATTAGCCTGGCTGGCTCCGCGCCTGACCTAGTGGATTCTTCTGCCTTGATCCCTCTTGTCTGATTTGCCATCCTAATATCAGTCTTTTTATAGGGTTTGATCCTACCTTCAGAATTTCCATCCCATCTGGGGTATTTTTTATTCTGGAAATAAGTTACTATCTTTTTCTTCCAGTAGAGAGAGAGTGTATCTCTCTCAGACCAAACCCTGTGGCATGAACCAATGGGTGCTGAGACTGACTCGGTCTCTCTGTGGTCTTGGACTCAGTATTGGACTCAGCAAGGTACTTTTCCACATCAGTTAAGGCAGTCTTTCCCGAATGGAGCCATTTCCTCACTAGACTGTTATAGTGCTATTATTCCAGTTTCAACATCCTATGGAATCCTGGGCTTTGCAGTTTAGGGAGAGGCCTCAAAACTGCAAACCGTTCCCCAAACTGCAAACCCCAGGATTCTATAGGATGTTGAAAGTGGAATAATAGCACTGTAACAGGCTAGAATGACCGAGGTGCCCTCCAGATATTTCAAACTGTAAATTACAGCATTCATGCTCCCTAGGAATGATGGGAGTGAGAGTAACATTCCAGTATATCAATACATGTTCACCACTGGGCTGAAGAAGACTGAGAAGAGGTCCAGGAATGGAGAGTGGATTAATGGGTGGGGGGTAGGGGCTGGTAAGGAGAAAAGAAAAGCTTGTGAACAGAAGTTATACTAATTGTGCAGGCAGAGGAATACAATTAAAATAAATAGAACAAAATAAAATAAAAGGAACTTTGATTTCCCCTCCAGCTGATTATAGAAGAGCAATGTCTTAAGAACTCTAGTGCGGAAGCAATCCAACCTTACGTTATTTATGCTGGAAGAACTGGTGTTTGCATGAGGTCTCAAATGCAAAGGGAAGCTGTTCACCAAACCCTCTTCTCAATGGAGCCCAGTGGGGGTTTAGCAGAACCAAGATTCAGGGTCAGCCCTCTGACTGGGACTTTATCAATGACATCATCTGCCACCACCCCTGCCCTTAAATGCCCCTGAGCTTAGTTGCAATCTTTTCAATAGCTGGGGAGGGGGGATAACCCCCCACAACAACACATTGTTGTAAGTTGTTCCTATTGTTACAGAAAGTATTGAGGGGTGGCATGCTCTTGAATGGGGCAGTTAGGCCCCATTGTCTGTTGTAATTCTTGGCAGAACCAAAAACAGCAAGAATTGGCTTATCAATATGGAGCAACACAGCAGCTTGAAATTTTGGAGTTTCCTTGTAGACGTGACTACTCATGAAAAGCATCTGTACTTTTAACATTTACAGTGATGGAGATTAGAGCTTGTTCCTCTTTCCAAGGGCTCTATCATTCTACACTGTTGTAGTGCTATTATTCCACTTTAACTGCCATGGCAACATTCTGTGGAATTCTGGGGGTTTTAGTTTAGTGAGGTCCAAGAGCTCTCATGGCTGAGAATTCTAAATACTCCTCCTTAAACTTTCAGTCCCAGAATTCCATAGGATGGCACCATGGCAGTTAAAGTGGAATGATAATGCTATAAATGTGTAGTGTGATAGGGCTTCAAGTCTGTAACTTGAATCTTTCTGCCCTGTTTCTGGATTCTCAGAGTTGGCAAGAATGTACCTAATTCTGCTAAGCATTTTTGCTGAATGAGCTCCATCTGTAGTCATGGAAAGGAGATTAGGAAGCTATTCTGAGACCTTCACAGAAGCTGTGCGGAGCCTCTCTAGTGAGAGGTTTCAGCTTTGATCACCTTAAGGTAGAGACTGTCTGATAACCAAGGGCTACAGCATAATGCAGCTTCCTCAGCATATTAACTCCCTCCATACCAGTTTTTCTGAGTCAGAAATATGATACAGCAGACTACTATGTGCTCATTAATCTTATCCTAGTTTTAACAACAGATTGAAAACAAATATTTACTATATTTGAATTTATTTCTTTCAAATTAGGAATGAAAAATTCAGAATTTGAAAGCTGGGAAAAAATGTGTGCCTTTCAGTTCAAATGCTTTAAGCCTGGTATCCCTTTATTTTGATTTTGGCAAGATTCAGATAAAAAGCACGGGAAAGCCTCCTGGAGACCAGGGTTTGATTCCCCACTCAGCTGTGGAAACCTACTGTGTGACCTTGGGCACGTCACACACCCTTAGCCCCCGGATAGGGTTGCCATAAGTCAGAAATGACTTGAAGGCACAAAACAACAAACAAGAACAGCAGCGCCTCGTAAAGTTGATATCCCAAAATGTTATTTATCAAACCTCATTTCAGTTTTTGGAATCAGTTGCAAATCCCTCTTGTTCTGCCCTTACTTCATGGATCAGCTGATGTTGGACTGCCACTCTCATCAGCATACCCAGTGAAGCAAGAGAGTGGGAGTTGCAATACAACAGCAACTCCCATTCCTTCTCAACATGAAAACATGCTTGGCATATTATTGTTAGCCCCCATGCAATCTAGGCTACAGCATTCGACATGCAAAGACTGTACATGGGGGAAAGAACCTGGGGCCGGCTTTGTCTTTAGGCAGAGTGAAGTGGTGGACTAAAGCAACAGATCTGGGGTGCCACAAAAGGACAGAAAATTGTTTGTTAATGTGTTATTGTTGTAGTTTTACTCTGCGGAAGAGGTACTTTGGGGATCTTCTCTCTCAGGACCAAAGTAAACCTGCCCAGCTTTGGATGTTGTACAACAAATTGCATGGGGTGGGGTACCATTTGCTACTTTACTTCAAGCAGTAAAATGGTTTGAGCTGAAGGTTTAAAGGACAAAGTGTTTTGTTGGCATGAAAGCTACAGCCATGAAAACTACAGGAAACCAGGATCCATTTACTTCCCCCGCCCCACAGTTTATTCACAGTTCAGTCCATAGGATGAAAATGTCTTTTTCCATTTCCCATTGGTGGGGTAGAATAAAGCATTTGTTAGCGAAAAGTAGACAAGAGTTCCAACCCCACCGTTACACAATATGTCTGCACAGAGTGTCAAAGAGACTGAACAGTCATTCCTTCTCCCCAGAGGATCCTGTGGATGTTGTTTTATGAGGGCATACAGGTCATGCTGCTTCCTCTCTTAGGCCATTTCTGCACTAGACTGTTATAGTGTTATTATTCCACTTTCAACATCCTACGGAATCCTGAGGTTTGTAGTTTTGGGAGGGACCTTTGAGGCCCCTCCCTAAACTGCAGACCCCAGGATTCCATAGGATGTAGAAAGTGGAATAATAGCACTATAACAGTCTAGTGTGGAAATGGCCTTAGTCTACATAACAGTACATACTATATTTGCTGGTGTATAAGACTCACTTTTTTCCCTGAAAAATACTGTTTGAAAATGGGGTACATCTTCTGTGTCGGTGTGTCTTACACACCTGCAAATTGTACTTTCTGGTGTGTACATGGGGTGTGTCTTATACACCAGTGCATCTTATACGCTGGCAAATACAGTACATCTGTGGGAGATAAAACTGAGCACTTTCTTTATTCAGCAAGGGGCTACCATGATGTTACGCCACAGAGGAGTCGGTGAAGTGACCAATGTTGATTGGGATCGTTGTGCATTAGGACACCAACTAAGGAGGGTCAGTGTGCATTGGTAGAGCCAGATGTGCACCAGGAAAATGGCTGGGGAGTGCTGGTGTGCACTGGGAGAGCCAGATGTGCATCAGGACACTCTTGCTGATGCCCTAATACGGAACTCACTAGGAGGGTTCCATAGTGCCTCTGCTACATAGTTCAGTATGTGTAACGTTATGCAACATATGATACAGAATAGCAGCCAACGTGGTTACTCATAACCACAGGGCCAGTCCTATCATGAGGCAGAGGGAGACAACCATCTCATGCGGCAGATGCTGAAGGCAGGGTTCTCCAGGGCATTCCTCCTCACCTCCAGGGGGTTTCTCCTTCATCTCCACAGTGTTCCCCTCTGTTGGCAAGTGGAGCTAGCTATTGTGTGCCACACAACTGGTCAGAAGTCCTGGAAACTATTCTGTTGTCTCAGCTGTGGTGGAAGATAGCATCTTAGAACTCGGAAAACTTACTTTGTGGACTACAACTCTCAGTCAGAATGGCCACTGACCATGTTGGCTGGAGGATTCTGGGTGTCCTAGTTTACAAATTAACTTTTTTCAAGATTCATCCCATCTTATCAGTCCATTCAGACTCTGGAATGGAGCAACCATATTGTTAATTGCCTCAGGCTACAAAGTATCTTGGTCTGGTACTGCTTGGCCAGCTGTAAGCTCTTCACTTATCTGCTCCGTTAGTAGAATTCTGATGCAATAGGGTTTGAAGGCAAACATGGAAGGAAAAAAATCCCAAGACATCCTGTCTCTGATTCACAGCTTTATTCGCATGATTCTCATTTGGGGAGAATGTGATTACATCTTCTCTTTCCCTCCAACTTTTCCTGCCCAGTTAACTTGCAGCACCCTACGTTCCACCATATTTCAGTGCATTTTGTTCCACTAGGTGGCATCTTACTACCATGTATAGTCCATATCAATTTCAAAAGAATTAGCTGCTCGCAGGAAAGAAAAATGGAGTTAGGTGGGCAGAGATGATAAGGAAGACAAAGGATTACTACTCCCTCTTACAGAGTGACAGTACTGTCTGTACTTTCAGGTTATAACTAGGGTGCATGTGGGCTGCATTTCCCCCATCCACCCTGGCTGTTTTTCTGCTCTCCTTTAGCTGCCACCATTGAGTTTGTGCTGCTGGAAATTGCCACAGGCAGCACCACAGAAAAAACAAACAGAAGAATGGAACCAATTCCGCCCCCCCTCATCTTTTCTCTTCTCTTCTGGAAGGGAAGGCGATGTTCTCCTTTGCACAGAACAACGTTAAGCTTATTAATTGATTCTGAACTGTGTCAGTATACTTCTGTTAGACCACAAGGCTTAAAATCTTGGTTATGTACAGTTTATTCAGTTTGTATTGCTGAACGGTCAACACTGTCTGGAACAGCAAAGTGTTCCAATGGCAGTGAACCAGGGTTGGTGTCCTTTGGAGGAGTGTACCCTGGATACCTAGTCTGGCATCCTGTTAGTTGTATATGCATATGTAAATCCATCTTATGTCCGTATGTCTGTTTTTGGTTAATGCAGATGGAGGCATTCCTTTCCTCCCTCTGCACTGACCAAAACCTCACCTATCCAACTATTGTAGTGTCACTACAGTGGTCACTCCATGCCTAGTGGAAAGCAAGGAAGGCATGGAGCAGCATCTGGCTTCCTCTGGAGCCAGATGCAGTGAATATATCACCCATGAGACCTCTAGAGGACCACAGTGCAGCATGTATTTATTTTGCATCTGCTTATGGGGACATAGACAGAAGCTTCTCTGATCCTTCACTGCTCTCTTCAAGGAAAGAACAGCCACGGGACTGGGGTCGGGGAGGGGGTTTCTACAGTATGTTCAGGGACTGGGGAATTGCCAGCTGTGCTGGACACTGTGCTGGACCATACAGAATTGTGGTGTGTGAGTGTGAGGTACTTCCAGGTGAGGCATTTCTTGGACAATTGCCCTGACACATTAATGGCATTTTAGAAGGAGTTGTCCAGATGATGTCGTCTTCCATTTTGTAACCCCACCTGTTTTTCCCCATTGTCATCTTCCATCATTTTTAAATTTAGGAATAACAAAAACACACACACACCCCAGCAAGACTTTTCAGTAGGAAAATTATAGTTGCACAAAGTTACTTGACTGGTAGCTGTAGGAGCTTTCCTTCTGTCTTTGTTAGATCTTTCAGTGCTGGATTCTGAAAGCAAAGTAGTAATAAGGGACTGTAGCAAAGTATGCAGAACTATAAATGGGAGGGAGAGAGGGAAGGAAGGAAGGAGGAAGGAATAATGATGATGATGAGATGATGATGTTATTATTGTTGTTGTTGTCTCATGAAGGAAGCATGAGAGCCGTCATGGTGCAGTGATTTGAGCATTGGACTACATCTCTGGAGACCAGGGTACAAATCCTCATTCAGCCATGGAAACTCACTGGGTAACCTTAGGCAAGTCACACTCTCTCAAGTTCAGAGGAAGGCAAAGATACCCCCCACCTCTGAATAAATCTTGCTAAGAAAACCCCATGATGAGTTTGTGTCTTAGGGCTGCTCTAAGCTGGAAACAACTTGAAGGCAAACAGTATGAAGGAAGCAAAGCAAGTAAATGGGATCCAACTCAGCAGAGTAAAATTTACTGGAAGCACTGGAATGGGGCTAAACTGTGGCTAATTATAGTTGGATTGTAAATATCAGAATAACTTCTATTCATTTCCAGATCATTGTTTTTAGCTGGAAAAAAAGTGCAGCCTTCATTATCCTGCTGTGCCAGGGGTCTCAAATACCTTTTCTCAAAAATTTACTTGCATGCAAATAAGATGGTAATCAAAATACAGCTTTTCCTTCTGGGGAGAACTGCATCTCTAACCAACTCAAATGGCAAAACCTTGAGGACAGCAAAATGTTATCCTCTCCCTAACTCTGTTACACATTCTTATGGCTCTGTCCATCTGCAGTACAACTTCTCTCCAGCTCCATGATACCCTTACTCTTTTGTGTGCAGTTTCCCTTAGTCTTCATTCTTTAGAGAATATATGGGGTATAGCTTAGCAGCGCACTCAAGCACTTTCTACCACTTTTTAAAGGTGTCATCTGCAGCTCATTCTGCTTCCACATGTGTACTATCACCATTTTACAGATACACAAACCCTTGAAATCCATTGGGGGCTCCAAATTTGCAGCCACCAGAGTTCCTTTTAATATCTTGCAGCAGCTAAGTTCTTTCTCTATGATGCAAAGAAGTGCTAGAGTATCCTTCTAAAGTGACTTTGTGAAACAATGGAACAGAGCATCTCATGTTCTGAAACTATGGAGCAGAGCATCTCACAAGGAAGACGGCACAGTTTTCAAGGGGCTAGCAGTACTGATGTTTTGCCAGGAGAACATAGCAGACCATTGCTGCACTTCTGGAATGGGCAGAGGAGCAGTTTTTATGTGGTTTGAATAGCAGCACCAATGATTTTCAGCAGGATTGTTTTGGCAACAGCTGGGCAATGCAGCATGGAATGCAAAGATACTTCAGGGACTTGCATATGCCACCTGCAGGCAGTGTCTTGCCCACCCCTGTTGTAAGATTTGAGAACAGAGATATGAAAAGACACAAACCATGACATGGCGAGGGAAAAATCAGATTTTATTGTTGTTTATGGATTGACAGAAGTAGGGATTAAAACACTTCCCGTAACATTGATAAGTACTTTAAATCATTGTAACAAGTGTTTTGAGAAGGCCTTACCCTTCAAAGATAAAAAGATCCTTGGAATAATCCACCTCTGCATCACCCCAGCAACTTACTATCTTAACCAGCATAGAATCACCCTCCCTACTCAGTGTATTCCATGTAATAAAAATGGCTCTGTTTTCCATAAGTCTATAAACTATTACTTTCCACTCCACAGAGCCATGCCACACTAAAACTGTATTATTTTGTTGTGCTATGTTTTAGTGGGAGGCTTAGGTTCCTGCTGCCAGGCTGCTCTTTGTAATTTAAAATTTTTTTGGAGACATTTCTTCACAAACCAAGACCCAGACACTGGACAGAAAAATAACAGAACTGGCAAGGTTGACTTAAGTGATGCATAATGGCTTGTGCTGTACATGTACTACAACAGACCGTAATTGCTGTGGAGCTGTTCCATCAGAAAATTGAATTAAAATGTTCTTATTCCTTTTATTTTGATTTGGCAAAACTGAAAGGGATAATTACGGGGAAAGTGGAACCCAGGTAGATTCTCTTTACCACATGATTTCTAGTTTCTGCCTGTTCCATGAGGTAATCACACCTGGACATATAAAATTACCAGACCCCAAGGATTCCCTCCAACTACGTATAATGAAAAGAGCCAAGTAGCCAGAAGGAAGATACAGTATTTTAAAACCAGACATGACAGGCATACAGGTCAGCAATTTGAGTACTGCTTCAGTTGTTAGTCTTGCCCTTCCTCTCATGCTTCCTCAGAGGTCCACTTGAAAAACAAAGTGGCACACACTGAAGTTGTCATTCTTCCTTATCTTGTTAAAAATGCAAATATTTAATATTAGATGCAAAATTGTTCTGGAGAATCATATGAGTGTCTGTAAATGCACATGCAACCATAGGCAAAAAGACAACCAGCATATTCTACAACTGGTTTTCCCTTGCTTCATGTCTATGATACTGTAGACTGGCAGAGTCACTTCAGAGCTTGCCCTGAAGAGGAAAATCTATCCCTGTCCTGAATATGGTGAGGGTACTACCACATTGCCTTCTGGCCTCTGAGAATGGTCTGTATCTTCATCCTCAAAATAGACAACGCATGCACCCTTCCCAAGATTTAAGGCTCTCACTAGTTTTTTTTTCAAAATCAGTTACTAAAAAAAGACAACAAATCTTATTTGTGGTGATAAACATGTTTTGCTTCTAGCTGCATGGAAGAGAGAGGATTCAGATACCAGCCTGAGCATCTTAACCTCAAAGCTAGTTATATGGGGAAAAAATGGACTCAGAAAAACCTTCAGCTTTAGGAAAAAGTCTGAATGAAGAGAACGAAAAAAAAGTTTGAATGAATGTCACCCTTATGGCCCATGGTGTCTAGGTTTTGTTGCATTAACAGCATGTTTTCAGGACACTTCAGAGTATTATCATTCCCCACCTCTGTTCCTTTATGTGCTGAGCTAGGCTAAAAGTATGTTGTAAGAAGATATTTGGTAGCACTGCCCTTGCATCACTGGAACAAGGCATTCTCCTTGCACCCCTTGCCAAAGAAGGGTGGCTCAGAGTCTCTAGCCCTGAGGTAGATGGCCTGCTCTCCTCTTCTTTCCTCTCTCTTTCAAGGACACTCTGTGCCATTTTCTCCTAACAGAGAAACAAATATTCAGACAAGAAAAGTGCATTATAAAGTAGCGCATGAATGGGCCACATTTCTGTTTCACTTTGAGATTGACAAGCAGTGTGGTTCAATGGAGAGGCTGGATCAGAGATGCAGAGATACTCATAGATTCATTGTGCGGCCTTAGCAATTTCAAGGTAAGGTAAACCAAGAGTACAACAAATGCAATACATAAGGACATAATTGCAGGAATAGATTTCATGGCTTTCTAAAACATGTATATACTGTTTTCCCCTAATACCAGACTTCTAATTTGCTATTTGCCTATTCAAATGGGATAAGCAGTATCTGTTCCTCAGCAAGTATTTAGATGATGGACTAATCCTGTGCTATAGCTGCCATAATGTTATGCTGTGTTTAGCACAGACTTGTTCCAGGAAGGCTGAATGTGTAGCTCTCCTTCCTCACAGGTTATAGTTCTTTCAGTTTAATGGCAAAGACTACACAAGGCCTGCAGCTCCAGTATCATGGTTCTTTCTGTAGGAGACAGCTAAATTATGGAGCAAATGTACAATTCATGCAGCCCTCTATATGCTGTTGTACTCCAAGTTCCAAGATAAAGAGTTGCAGTTCAACACTATCTAGAGGGCACATGTTCTCCTCACCTGCCGCAGAAATGGTATCTGAATACCTCTATCTCTCCATCTCACAGACCCCAGCACAATTCAGCTCTTATTGCTCACACTGTGCCAGCAATAGCAGAACTGCAGGCACACGTTTTGCTATTTTCCCACATGGGCAATAGGCAGGATTGATCTTATTTACACATACTGACTAGTACCAAGGCCATTCAAACTGATGGACCTTTTGTTATTGGCATCACAGCAGCAAAATCAAGTGGCAAGTGGAAATATTAAGCCAGGCTAAATTACTTACATATTCTAGCTGTTGAATTAAGGCTTTCAAAAAAATAGATTAATATAACATTTTGCAAAACGTCTAGATTTTCATAGTTGCAGAATAAGCAGCATTTGAAGGGAAGAAAAATCCAAAAGGAATCATCACACAAATCTGACTATTTGGCATTCTCTGTACATGAGAGGTGTCACAACTGGACATTGAAGTCTCTCTGTAAGACAATTTATTGTTGGCGACAAATGTGAAATTTTGAAACTGACTTAATAAGGAACCTTGACTGGACATTCAGTCCATTGGTACAACACAGATAGGATGGATTTTTATTTCCTTCTCTGATTCAGCAAAGTAAAAAGACCACCTGAGTCAGCTGACATCAAAATAGAGAACAAGATGACACTAACTGGTGAAGAACCCATCTCTATTGCATCCTACAACCCAAACACATTAAGTAATAGCCGATTAATGGGTGAGTAGGCAGTGATGTGGGCCAGCTTCCTTCTAGTGAAAGCACCCTAGCTTTCTGCTTATAAGGGTCCACAGGTAATAGGTAAGTGATCCCATCTAGGCACAATTTACAAGAACTAAGGAGAGAGCATGAAAAGGCAGTATGGTGACAGAAAAAGTTCTCTTCTCAATAGGCGATGCCAAGAAGGCAACTTTGAAGTGCCATATTAACAACTACATGTGGCACTCCCTGGGTCAAATAGTCCCTACAAATAATAAGCATTTAGCAGGCAACAATAAGGGAGTGTGCAATTAGTTTTTCTGAGAGAGAGATTTATCACTTTAGACTGAAGCAACTCCTACAACAAGGAGGGTTCAGTGGCTGAGCCAAGATGCTTCACTTTCCTCTTACAAAAATATCCTCTGCACAGTCTAATCCAGGAACCAAGAATTCTGGTAGCGAAAATAGTCTGGAGCAATTACAAGAGATTCTGCTCAGCATGAAACAAATTTCTGAGAAAGCCAATTCAGCTTAGACCAAGTAAGTGAACATCAAATGGCTGTGTTCAAGAACAAAAAAAAAAAAGAGAAGTCACTTGTTACTGAGGTAGATGCAGTTATCTTGATGTTCCAGCTGACATAAATCTTAAAAAAAAAAAGCTAGAAATTTACAGGATTCAAAGACAGGAAGTTGCTTAAATATGCACCTGTAGAAGTTCAAATTTCCAACCACAACAACCACATCACACACAACAGACATCCTCACCAACGTTCTATGATCAGTGGGCAAAGTGATGGGAAATGAAGAGTAACAGAGTGGAGTTATCGGAAGAAGGGGAAGGAAATAGCCAAGACAAAGATTTCTTGAGGGAATGACACATCCACCACATAGCATAATAAACTGGGAACACAGTTGTATTGAATGCTGGGACACATAAATGAGGCTAAGTAGATACTTAGTGCCAGACACAAAATTTAAGAGTAAAAGGGAGTTTAAAATACATGATGGAACTGGACTATCTACAAGACTTGGAGGCCTGCCAGGCCTAGCAGAAGAGCCATGATGGTGTTTGGAGGTGCCCAGGGCTCTGTGTGGCCATTGACTGTGTTGTGGGCATTGAGGTGGAAGGCAACTGCACTTCTGCCACTTCAGACTTGTCCAGGAAGATGCTCCCTGGACCTTATCCAGAGGAAACGGATGCCAGAGTAAAGGGATGCCAGAGTAAAGGACAGTTGCTGCAAAAAAGTACACCACATGAGGTTGGAGGACTATAAGCCATATCCAGACAACGGCATGGTTTATGGTGATTATCTCAAACTCCCTGACCTATTCAAACAAGAATGAGATCCATGGTATTATTAGGACCATCTTGATCTGAGACATAACTGTGAGGAGACAATGCATTGAAATACAACACTCGGAACACATTTTGGACACTATATGACCTTTGGAGGACATTAACAGAGAAGGATGTTACTGATCCTCCTCCACTAGAGAGAAGCTTTCATACACCAAAGCACTATGAAAAATGTTTCTGAAACTGAAACTTAGCTATTTTTACAAATTGTCATCATTTGAAAAATCATAGGGAGAGCCCCTGAAAATCCTTTGTTTAAGCAACACAGACATAAAATCATATTCATTTATAATCTGCAGGATGACAATATGCACTTTCCTTCAAAACAAACAGAATTCAATACACAGGCAACAGGAGCTTTGAGTGCTGTAGCAACTGTGTTTTTCAACTGATGCCAGCACCGTAGTATTCCAGTATGAGATACACCATCTTTGCTTTATTAATATGATTCATATAAAAAGCAGTTTTAACCTTCATTTCATTTATTAGGAATAAATTTAAGACTTTCACACAATTAATGTGGATTATGCTGTTACTAACCCAAAAACCAAAAATAAAGAGGATGGCTTGCAATCTGAATTACTTCCTCCCTACTTTGTCAATTTGGCTTGTATCATATTTAAACTTATGATAAGGGTAATAGGAGCACAATATACTTGGCTATGTAGCAAATAAACACTCTGCTACATGTCCAAAATGTAACTCAGTTTATGTCTAATGTAACATTATCCCTACATCTCACAGTACCCTGTAGCAATCTGTACTGTGTAGTAATGCTCAACTCTTCACTGTTCACAATATTTTTAGGGCCAGGATTGGTTGTGACAACTTCTCTAACAACAACTCAAATTTCAAATGTAAAGTCCCCTAATTAAAGTATCTGCCTATGGCTGCTGGTTTCCCAGTTGATGATTGTTTGTAAATATTCCCATATTGTTGGGACAAATGGTGCTGTATTGTACCTTCAATGTGAATACATTACCAGTAAGGCTTTTATCTCTTCTTTGCTTCTTATGATTGTACATAACTGAACAGTGGAGTGAAAAGGAGAGATACAAAGAACTATGCTGTCAGTAGAAGCACAAATAAGAAAAAAGAAATGTATTTCAACAGCAAAGAAAATCAACAGGAAAAATGTTGAATATTCATTAATTCCCTTTTGAAAATTAGAATAAAAAATTAAATTGGTTTAACAGTATAGTACTGTGGCCCTTCTGACATACAGGAAAACAAAATGCCCTAGAATGTAATGGAGCTATAGCTGCTTATGCTATGTATGTGTTTGAGTTCCATCACAGATCAGTAAACATACTAACCTAAACCAGGAGGAAAATTAGGCCCATAGATCCCAGTAAAATCATTGGAACAAATTCACTGCCACTTCAATGCAACTTAAAATCGAACTATCTTGTTCTGGAAGTGAGTACCCAATGTATTTCAGTACTGTTGTTGGTTTTGAGATATAAGGCAGATTGACAGGATTTATCTGCTGTGAAAGTCCTCTGTGCTATATATATTTGAGTTAGAATTGATCCTCTCTGCTATATAAAGCAATGAAATCAAGATGACAACACAGGAGAAAATCCAAACAAGAATTTGAGGTGTGAATCCTAAAATGATCAAGAAATTTTATGGCCAAATTATAAACTCAACTTCTAAAAACATTTTTACTGTGGTGGGAAAACACTTAGCTGCATTGCTATTTGGGCTAATTGTAATAATTTCCTCAGATTTCAATATCCTGGTTATTTGCTGTAACATAATTTTAGAAAAGGCCTCCCAACAGTCCTTAAAAAGGACTGCAAAATCCAAATCCATCACTCTCTATATTTTCCCCAACTCCTCAAGACAAAAGCATAAAAAGAAACACGCTGCTTGAGTATTGAGTGTCCCTGTGACCTCATTTAACAGAGGCTCGAGAAAGTTACAAGAGAATAACTAATGCCAGTGCCCCTCTCCTGCAGCAGTTTGTTGGTGCTGGTAACTTTTTACAGACCAGTGAGCATGGGGATATAAAAGATGCTCACACAAAGCTGGCATGTGCACTTCAGGTGTATGGAATCATCACTCCATCAGGGACCTGCCAGCAAGCAACCCTTTGAGATCAATGTGATTTGGACTACTCAGCTCCCTGAGATACCAGATTGTGCTACAGGAAAAAAAATACACATCATCAGATATACAAAACAGACAGAACAAGATCCCGATTCTGGATTCAAACTGGCTTTCACTTGGTTCTAGTAGTGCTAGAGTGATGCCTTGAGTTGGCTGCACTTGGGGCCTTTTTTCTTCTTTTTTTTTTAACGACAGACAACATACACCCATGTGGTGCTACTACAGTACAATCAAATGCAATGCCAAAATTATACAGCCAACTGCTCCTATACGCTAACTCATTTTATAGAACCCCATTCACTGCCTTTAAAACTGATGCAAACTGAAATGAGTTCTACTTTTGCCATCTCAGTAAAAATCTTCTATAGTCAAGAACCATTGTGTGTGTTTGTTGTTTAACCATTTGTTCCACTTAGAGTGGTCCTGTACTGTCCCTCTGCTCATGTTCCACTGCTGAGCATGCTCATAGCAGTGGTGATGATTTTATAGTTTCTTGTGAAGCTGCTGTATAGGCTTTTTGCTTCCACAATAACGCCTACTGTAACAAGCTTTACAATAAACACTGTTGAATTCTGAGTTCTTCAGAAACCTGTTTAAGTGGAGGCCAAATTCAGAAGGATTCTATCTCTGCTGCACAGTCATACATGACCCTCTGATTCTTTGCCTTCTGTCGCTGTCTTCATATGACCAATTTCAGATGATGTCTTTTCTTCCTGCTCTTCTGTGGTTTTACTGGCCTCCTCCTGTAACCGATAGCAAATATTCCACATGTACAGATTATTGCTGAGTTACATGTCCACAAAATATGAATTTCAGATTCTCTTATCTTTTAGTCCAAAAATGATAATACAAAGGAAATGGTTTGCTGGCAATATTTTACAAATGTCATTACCTACTTGTGGGCAGCAAAGCTGAATATATGTATAGCTGACAAAATGAAAACTGGAGAAGGTTCCTACAACTATATGGTGGTGTGGAAGAGAGGTTTTTAGCAAGTGTTCTGCATTACTTGGGAACAAGCAATACCTGCTGAAATTCCCTCTTAAAGGTACAGGAGCCTTCCTCAGTTTTCTATCTGGCAACACTAGGTGCATAAGACTTTAACTGTGGCCATTTCCACATGATGTCACTATAATGCCATAGCAGTGAATTGTTACTGGTCCAGGAGCCATGCTTCCACATGACATCATTGGTATCCAGCTGCTATCCCATCCCCAAGCATCACCAAATCACCATATTCTATTTCCAGAAAAAAAATCTGTCAAGAGCCTCCTACAGTGCTTCAATCCCATCAGCCATTGTAGTGTGGTACTGTTATAGTGCTTGATAATGCTTCCTGTTATCGTGGATCCAGCAGTGGGTGGGCTGCGGGCGTGCCCAGCTCGTCCCTCCCTCAGTGACTCCCATGGTTTGGAATAACTTTCTATCACCTATCCCTGTTCATTTTAAACGTCTCCTTTGAGTCAAAACTTTTGAATTTTTAAATACATTTTTAAACAGTATAGGCAAAAGTGCAATAGTGTACTGGCATGTCATGCTGTTACAACACTGCTGCCTTAGTACAGCTTCTAAAAAAAAATCACCACCCAATCAGGGGTGGTAGGCCAGGGTGAAGGTGGGGCACAGGCGTCGCCAAGGAGTAATGTGGAAGGAGCGCTAGTGGCAAAATAGCTACCCATCCACTTCAGGGGGGAGGGTGCAGAAAAGAGTGTCCCTAGCCCGACAGCACTGCACGAATGGCAATACTACCATTATAATGGTATAACATGTTGATGGCCTCTAGTCTGGAAAGAGCCTGTAATTAACACAGTGCCTGAACTTTGTAGATGAATTAAGAGTTGCCAGGTGAAGAACAGGGCAGTGCTCCTGCTCCTTTAATGGTTTTGCAGATGAGGGAATTTTAGCAGATGGTGTTTGCGTGAAACTCCTTCTTCTATACAACTGTTAAAGGTACGGGAAACCCTGTTCTCTTTTTCATTTGGCAACCATAAGATGAATGTAGAAAAGAGTTGGAAAGATACAAGGAACTTGCATATAGCATTATCTTGAGATTACGAGGAACTGTGAAATGATAGGGTGCTTATTACTCCCTGTGTACAAAAATTTAGCTTTCATCGGAAGTCATCTCGTAAGACTAACAGATTAGGAAACACTGTCAGTTACAAAATGAATGCATCTGAGGCTTGCACTATGTTATGCGTCTACATCCTGGCTCTGACTCGGAGGCCTGTACCTGTGCAGAATTCCTGTTGCTATGACACATGTAGTTCTGTAATGGCACAGATCATTTTCCCTTGCTGTTGCTGATTATAAACAAGCCCCATTTCACATCTGATCCCACTATACAGCTGAAGAGCCCTTTATTATCACTGAAACCAGTGGGAAAGGCTCACTGACTTTAATTCATTCTATCCTTGTTTGTAAAATATCTTGTACTGTGTCATTTTGTGACAAAAAGGAGTTTATTGTATGAATGAATGCCCCTTTATACAAAAGAAAAATCCTTCTCTGGTGAGGTGTTGGAAGCTATCTTCCTATGCTATTACAAGGGTACATGTGAACATTCTTCCACAGGTGAAGCCTGATAACCCTCTAACACAGCCCAAAAGAAAAGAAATAATGCTTTCCAATATTTTTGTCTAATACTGTATAAAGCCTCTCATTACTTGGTACTGTTTGACAATAGTTGGAAGGTAGCCATATTAGCATGGTGCAAACCTTTGCATCTCTCTCTGCAAACTTCTTGAACATGTTGGCATATATCTTTCGGTCACGCTCATTGTGTTCCTTTGTTTTCTTCTGACACACATTGATTTGTGATTTGGCTGCCTTGTTTTCTGGATTCACTTCTAGCACTCTCTGAAAGTCACATTTTGCCAGCTCAAATTCATTCATGAGTAGCCGTGCTTCTCCTCTTCTGTACAAGCCTTTTTCATTGGCCTGATCCAGAGCTAATGCCTGAAAAACATTCCTACAATTAACATAACTATGATTAACATAACATAGCAGGAGAACACAAGAATGGGGAAAACCTGAGTCATGAAGAAAATGTGGGTAGAAAGAACATTTATCAAGGGGAATACTTGACATGGAAGGGCAGTGGTGAGGTGTATCTTTATTTTGTTTTGTTTTCTTAAGGATAGAAGTCATAGAATAATGCGTGCACGCGTCTGTTGACTTACAACAACCTCATGAATTTCATGAGGTTTTCTTTAGCCAAGGAATACTCAGAGAGGGTTTTGCCAGTTCCTTCCCCTACAGCACCTGGTATTCATTGGCAGTCTCCCATCCAAATACTAATCAGGGCTAACCCTGCTTAGCTTCCAAGATCAGATGGGATCTGGTATTTTTAGGGTATTTAGGCCCTCACAGAAAAACGCCCATGGCTAAAATATATTGATTATATAGGTATAAGCAGAACTGCCATATAGAGGGCACAATATGGAATTAGCTATAGATTCTATACATATCCTAACTTTCATTTAAGGAGGGGTTGGGATTGGGCCCCTTTTTGCACGGCATGCGAAAGGGCCCCTCGAGCATCGCGTAAATGTGAGGAGCGGTCCACATGATGCACTTACATTTGTGTGACACTCCAGGGCCTGGCAGGCACCACTCACGCACTTTTTCATTTTTGGCTTTAAGCCAAAAATGGTGCGTGGTCACGCATCGCTCCAGGGCCCCGTGCGCACTTGCTGTGTGTGTGGAGCCTTGGGAGCTGGGCTGGTCACGCTTTCTGTCTCAGTGCAGCCTAAGAAGGTCCCAGGCTGCACTGCAAAAGGAAGAGGTGGGGCTCTCGTGTGAGCAGGCACCTCGTGCGGAGCCGAAGGACCCAGATGCGAGAGCCTCTCTCCAGAGGCTGCTTGCGCGAGCACCACACCCCAGCACCGAGAAAAGGTGAGTTGTGGAAAGGATCTGGGTAACATGCGTTGTCAGACTGCAGCTCTCATAACCCCCTACCATCGGCTTTGCTTCCTAGGGCTATCCTGGGAAGCTTTTCACCATGGATTTATATAATAATGAGGCAGAAGATTTTCAGCCCCATAGTTTTCTAATCCATTTCCGCCAAATGCACAGCATGAAACATTGCCTTAAAATGCTTAATAGGTAGCCAATGTGTAACTCAGTACTAGTGCAGATATGTAGAGGAACAGCTCTCTCCACATCCTATGCATAAAAAATGCAAGCAACACATGGCCTACACATTTATTTTAATCATCACCCTTTCATCAGAAGGTTGGATTTAAGGATTACTGGATATGAATGGAGAGCACTGCTGTGCACATTGTGTGTATGTGTGTGGGTACAATGTGTGTATATATTCCACTACTACCTATAGCTTTTCATTGCCCCTGAAAAGTTTGGTTCTGGAAAGGCAAAATGGCTAGAGAGTTGGACTGAGAGTTAAGAGATCCAGGGTCTCATCTCCACTGAGCCATGAAAATCATGGTGTGATCTTGGGCTAGTTGCCCTCTGTCAGACTAATCTATCTTTCAGGATTGTTGTAAGAAGTGGGGAGGAAAAGAATCATATATGCTATCTTGAACTCAACAGAGCAAAGAAGAGATATAAATTTAACTAATAACGACACATTCCCTAGAGGACTGAGAGATCCTCTAATGAAGCATATAATGCTCTGTGCATATGTAAGAGTGGAGGAGCACTAGCAGACAGAGGCGCCACTTTGGCGCCACTCCAAATAAGTGAATTCCTAAACATACTGTGTATCTATTAACATCAGTAACAAAACTCTAGTTCTCAGCTGTTTTTAAAATGGAAAAGTGGCACACAGAGCCCACAGTTTGCTTCTGCTGTATACCTTAAAATTTACAATGTAAAGAGCATCTGAATATTAAAACTAGAAAATCCTGAAGTCATATGTTTTTATCAGATCTTTCTGTAATCCTAGGAGTACTTTTAATATATTTATATGGTATATGGATATATCTCAGTACGTATCTCAAACACCTTGGTACTAAGATGGTACAAATCTGTATATTTGTCTACGAAATGCATTTAGTCTCCAAAACTAATTGGAAATTTATATATCCTAGAGGACTAGCTATCTATAGCTATAAACAGAACATTCCCTAAAGAGTAATATGATACAGTGACTAAATGCAAACGGATATTATGCTTAAAGCTTCCAAAGAGAGGCCTAGAAGAAAACCTATGGGTAATGTTTTGATGATGACTCACAAACCCCAGATATTTATAGTTCTATCCATAAGCACATGCCTTAGTCTTTGCATATTTATCTCACTAATGTAAATGTTCTGTTGCAGTTTTAACACTTTGTTCTGGCTCTGCTAAATTCAGAGGCCTGAATCTTGAACAAATATAGGTAACCACATTCTGCATACTTCTCTTGAAGCCCAGATTGTGGTCCGCTGTATAATAATACAGCTATGCATGATTAACTGATGGAAAATAGTGGGCAATCCGCATAAAACTCCATTGCAACAACATACTAGGAGACAAAAACATGAAAGCCATAGCTATTACATCTCTTTTATGAAAAGAGAAGACTTCCACATCACGGTCCCTTACAAAGTGTTTTCATGAGATGTTAAGTAACAATATACACATGCCATATAATTTCAAAGGCATTACCTATGAAAGCTCTTGCAACAAAAGAATGTTCATGTAAATAGACTGATTGTACTGATTCTTTATTGTATGTACATTTTTTTTAAAGCATGATGACTCCCATGGACTTTCAAGAACACCATGTGCTGTGCAATCATTTGGGGCTGTCCTAGAGTTCTCTTCAGCTCAGTTTTCTACTGTGCATGTAGCCATACTTTCTGTAGCTCAGAAGAATATCCAGGGAACAGCAGCCCTACTCCTGCAATATTTGTATGAACAAGTAGTGCAGCAGTCAGGATCTTTAATGAGAAATTCTGATACTCATTTTCACTCCCTTCAGATAAAAGGAACATGAACTAAACTGCAATGAAGGCATCTAATGGATTTGTTGAGCTTAAGTAACTGTATATGCAAACTCACCCTTAGTTTCCAAGATCACACAGAAGTGTTCATGTTCTGAAGGTAATTATAGCAATAATCCATCAGCACCTCAGTATTAGGAAATGATTTATTTCTAAATCTATTAGACAGTAGTTTTACTGCCTTTCTGAGCATTTATCTATGGTATTTTGTCACCTGCTTCTGATATGTTAGAAACTGGAGTCAACAGTTTGGCTGAAAGAGAGGTAAATGGGACAGGACATGATCACTGCCCACCATCAATGGCCTCCTCAATTTTATATGGAAAAATGTGGTTTTACCTTATTGCAGTACTCAATGGCTTTAGCATACTCCCGCAGCTTCAAGTAGCACATGGCAAGATTGAGGAAGGCTGCCAGCAACAAGGATTCTGAAGCTTTAGATTCCCTTTCTGATAAACCATATTCCATTTCTAACCAGGATACAATCTTCCCGTACTGAATCACTGCCTGCAGGTACTTGCCCTCCTAAGAAAAGAGGAAAGAAAGTCAGACTATGCAAGGCATTTGGCAAAGCAGAACACATTTACTTCTGAAACATGATTTGAAAGCTAACAGATTTAAAATGAGGAAATGGAAGAATTTTTAAAAGGCAAGAATATAAAATGAATGGGAGTCATATGCGTGGGAGTCAGGACATGAAGGAAGGAGAATACCAGAAAGATTGGTGTCAAATGTTGGGATAATTCTCTCAAGACCACCACCTACCTGGGGTGATGGTGGTGGTGGTAAAACCATCTAGAAAACCTCTAAACCAACTCTAAATCTCATGCCAGCTCTATCTCAGCCTCATTACAACTTACACGCAGCTCCAGGTGTTAAAAAGCCAAGTTAAATGGGACAGTAAACCAGAAACGGGAATGATTAGGGTTGCTTGAGAAGCATAGTGCATAATCAATGTTATTTCTTGATTGTTGTCATTTATAAACATGTTGGCACTGACCTTGAAATAAACAGTCCCTTTCTCTTTGACGATGGCAGCCTGTTCGAGTTTCTCTTTGGTGTTCATCTCCCAGGATTCTTTGGCCTGTAAGCAAAAATTTTTAGCAATTGTTTGATAATGGTAAGGAGATGAATGCCAGTAAATCAGAACAGCTCTCTGGCAACTGTGTTTATACCCCAAAACACAATCTGCTTCATAGAATCTTGCTGTTTTCAGTATCAACATTGCTTGAACATATCATTTGTTATCAAGGAGCCATGGTTTTTTTCACTGTAGCAACAAGAAGAACGGGCAGCAAGCAACATAAAACATTATTTTATATAAAATATACTCTGTTAAGCTACATCTGGCTTTAGAAATTAAATAAGATCAAGACATGGAGTACCCAAAGCTCCATGGCACTGAAACAAAATCTTAGAATTCCCCACCTCCCAATTTAGTATCACTCCACTTAAAACCTTCTTGAAAGTACAGTCCTCAAGAACCATGTTAGGGTGAGAAAGTGATGAAAGGAAGTCTCTATAAATTTCTCTTAGGGTATAAAGGGTGGGGAAGAAACCAATCACCCAAGCTTCCTTCCTGAAAACATTTCCCATTATAGACTTAGCAGCACTGCTCCACCTCATGTACATCTTGTTCCTTCACTGTACTGTACTGTACAGAGATGGGCACATTCTTCAACACCCCAAAGAGGGCACAGCCTGTTCAGCAATTCTGCCCTGCCCTCCTTTCAGTACTGCTTGGCAGGACATGAATTTTTTTGTCTGCAGCTCAAGGAAAACAAACAAACAAAAGGAACAAGCCCAGAACAAGTCTTGGACCCCACCCAAAACAATAAAACAAACTAACACACAAGAACACTGTGATCTTAGTTGACGTATCTGCTTTACTAAGCTTTGTCACAAACGTACTGGAGGGAGGGATGAAGGGAGAAATGGAACATCCTAAATGTTTTCATTGCAAAGAGTTACTATGGGTAAATGTCAAATATGTATGTGTCTGTTTAAAGAAATTTAAAGAAATTCCATTCTCACCTTTTCAAAACTCTTCAGTATAACTTCATATACGAGGTCAGCATTTGGCCCTATACCAAATGCAAGCTTCCCTGCTTCACCAAACCCATATCTGAAACAAAGCAGAGAAACAGAACGCTAACAGAAATAGCATAAGCTCAGATATTTTATACAGCATTCTGCATATTTACACTTATGTGGAGATAACAGTGATAGCTACACATCAGGCCCCAAAGACTAAACAGATGTTGCCTAGGAAACAAGTGGCTAAGTGACTCACGTGCGTCAAAACACAGATTTTACATAGTGTACTGACCTCCTCTTTATGACTTCTACGATTTCTATTGAATGTGATTATACACTGTGTATTCTATTAAGGTCTCTTAAATGGATCACACATTTTATTTTTCATTAATGACATTTTTCATGAGAATCTTGGAAACTCTGATGATCACTGTAAACATTATTTCTGTCTCCACATTTTAAATATGCCTTTTGAAAAATGTTTATGGCTCAAGTAACTGCCTAATGCATGACAGCCAGAAAGTGCAGTTTGGGTGCTACTTTTTGCAAGAGCTGTGTTAAGGCAGAAAATAATTCAAATACAGTTCATATGCAGAACAGGCTTCCCTTGACAGAGGCCCTTTCTGCACCTTACCTTTTCGTGGCGCTGGGGCACAGGGATTGCGTGAGCAGCCTCTTGCAAGAGGCTCTCATGTCCCTGCTGCCTCGTATCCGCAGCCGCTGCCTGCTGGTGAGCAGGCAGCTTGAGGTCTCCTCCTCTTCCTTCCGCAGCACAGCCTGGGATTTTCCCAGGCTGCGCTGGGGCAGGAAGCACAAGTGCCACGCCTCTGGAGGCTCCACATGCATGGTAAGTGTGCATGGGGCCCTGGAGTGATGCGTGATCATGCACCATTTTCAGCTACAAGCCGAAAATGAAATAGTGCGCAATCAGCGCCTGCCGGCCCCGGCAGTGTCGTGCAATTGCAAGGATGTCATGTGGACCGCTCCTTGCAATTGCACGATGCTCCAGAGGCCCTTTTGCATGGCGAATGCCGTGCGAAAAGGGACAGAGATTAATGGTCTCATCTGAAACATAAGTTTAGAAAGGAACTATGACAAAATAGTTCTGTAAATACATCTTCGTTTAGAGCTGTATATTACGGAATTCGTATACCATGTGTGTATATAAAAGGGAGCGGGAAAGCAACAGACTCCTAAGTTTCTTACTGAGGTGCGATATGCAGAATACAGTGTTCTCCCCTTTGCATCTTCTCCAGGGCTTTGTCAATTCCAATGGGAATGTCATGGTCTTCTCCTTCTCCCACAGTGAAGGATACATCTCTGCAATCAAACATTCTGCCATCACAGAATCCTTTCAGATGGACTATATGAGAGAAAAAAAAATTAATACGCTGCAAAGCGCTATCTACTCAAAACATTTTGAGAAGTACTAATGTATTTTTGTTAGCATTTGTACACCATAATGACTGGTAAGCATGATGGCTGCCAAAATAAATCTCAAAGCCACAATGCTTCTAACATTCTCCATTTCTAAAATGTGACCACTATCATTGACTTAAGAATGCATGAATGAACTGGCAGCAATAGGCCTTGAATTCTCTTTATCAAGGTCTATAACATATTTTAAGAAACCAATCTACTCACATTGTGGTCTGGTTCTATGAGCCACTACATAGACACAGCTGCTCTTAATATTGGGCAGTAGGGTCCTGACAGAGGCGTGAGTCTACTGCTGGTGGGTCTGAGCAGAAACTGGGACGCAGTGTTGCAACAGCCACTGGCATCCTGCCCTAAAATAAAATACTGGGGCATCTGCAGGGAGTTACAGGGATAAAGATTTCCTCCGTGTGGGGCCACAAAAGGATTTGGAAAGAATAAGGGGTTGGGGAATGCTTTGAAGAAGGGCCAGTGCACTCTACCATAACTACTTCATAACAAGTCACCACTTGCATCAATATAAGTACTGTAGATTAAAGCTTTCAGTTTTGAAATCTCAAGAGTTTCCGGTTTTGAATAAACCACATTGTGGTGGGCAGACAAACGACAAGGTTGCAGTGATATTCCTAAACAAGAGGAATATTACTCAGATTAGCAAAGTTATGTGGGGGTTCTCTCTGAACATCTACCTATAAAGTCAGCACCTCACAGAAAAAAAATGCATGCAAGAAGAAGTGCTATATACAAATGCTGTGTTCATACAAAAGTTAATGTGTCTGTGGAACAAGGACAACACATAGTCTAATGGTTAGTCATATCCCTTCTTCTAAGCTGCTCTTCTCGATCTGGACATTGTGTCTTCACATGCTGAGTTGTAAATTTAACATTGATTATTGTAAAGCATTCACATTTTGGTACAATACTATCAGCTAGTAACACGCAACAATAGCCATGGGTGCTTTTCGTTAAAGCAAGGGTAGGCAATGTGAGGGAGGCATATTACCACCCCATAATCCACTAGGAGCTGCACTCTGCCAACACAGGTGAAAGTGAAGAAAGCCCCCCTTTTCCCTTTAGAAAAGCCACTTCCACGTTCAGACAAAGGTGAGCAGTGAGCCTACATATTATTTGAGAGCCAATTAGCACTTCCAAGAGAATTCTAGGAAGGCAGACAACTCGATGCTTAGTGAGAAAACACTATTAGAATAAAACACCATATAAATACAATCAAATAAAACTGATCTGAATTATACGGAGCAAACAATCTTCTGGTATATTAAAAACCACCAAAATTTATGATAGCATATGTTTTTGTAATGTATGAAGTATCACACTAAACCAAGAGGTATAGAAAAATAGATTAAATGGAAGCAGTAGAATCAGAGGGAAGTGAAATGGAACAGAATGACAACAAAACAGACAGTATTTTGCCAATATATTTACTGCCTTCATGCAGCTAACAGAAGAAGATTCAAGGCCAGAAAAACTTATGCTAAAACAAATTTCCTTGTCTTTAAGGCAACCAAATAACATAGCTAATCCTTTGCAAATTGGTAAAAGATATAGGGTGAAATTCATGATTGAAGTTAGGAATAAGAAACCTAAAGCCTTTCCGCACTACACTGTTATAGTGCTATTATTCCACTTTCAACATCCTATGGAATCCCGGGGGTTGCAGTTTAGGCAAGGGCCAGCAGTGGAATAATAGTGCTATAACAGTATAGTATGGAAAGGCTCTTAGAGTTACGCATTCATAACTGATTCATATTCATGACCCCTAAATATTCATGATTGTGGCAATAGTGTACAGAATATGCAGGGACTGTAAAAGTTCTCCGATCCTGCCTTACCAGATAGCAGCCGCTGGGAGTGCTGGAGGTCTATTCTTCTGTCAACTGGGAGGCAGCAGATATAACATTTCCATCTCCCTCAGCAATTTCCAGTGGGAAAAGAAATTGCAACAGGGATCCTGCTTCTGATTGCTGTAGCAGAGATGACTGGTGGGAGGAGGTGTTAATGTCAGTCTCTTTGTTGTTGCTGCTGTTGTGTGCCTTCAAGTTGTCTCTGACTTATGGTGACCCTAAGAAGCTACCATGGGGTTTTCTGGAGCTAAGAATGCCATTCAGTGGATTTCCATGGCTAAGTTGGGAATCAAACCCTGGTCTCCGGGGTCTTAGTCCAACACTCAAACCACTGCACTATACTGGCTCTCTGATTCATCTCAATTGACAGAAGAACAGGTCTCCTTTGCTCAAACTGGCTGCCGCCTGGTTAGGCAGAACAGGGGGACCAGGACAGGAGACACCACTTAGTTAAGTATACATAACTAAGTAGGTGATCTACAATCTCATCCATAGTAAGAGACAGAGCAATATTTCACTGGAATGCTATCCAGCAGTAACTGCTTTCCTGTGATGTGGCATCTTAAGGTAAAAGACATCACTGACATCACCATGTATCTCTGTTTGTGTTTATAGGTTTTTGTTTATTGAGGGGTAAGTATTTTGGATGCATGCTTTGTGCCCTTTTGTTTATATGTATCTTTTTGTTGTGCATGTGTTTACATGGAGGGGGTTACCTTTATGTTTGTGGAAGTTTTTGTGGGGTATCTATTTGTGAGGCTTGGAGTGGGAAGTCTGATCTCGGAGGTTATGGTTTGTTTTGGGTTTTTTTTGTGGATTCTGGGTTTTGCCTGAATTTTCCTCACGTGGGCCCTGACAGATGTCCCAGGAGAACCATTTGCGCTCTTTGCAGGCGGTTTCTTCAAAGGAGCTTTGCGGGTGTTGTGCTGTCTGAGCTCTCCCACCTCCTCTTCATGTATTTTGTTCCGTAACAGTTTTGACTAGCTAACGGGGATCTAAACATGCCTGTAATGATACTAGAGACTTGAAGCACTGGGCTATGGAACTGAGGGTAATACATTATGAGTTGTGATGCTTTTTGTGCACTGGGGACATGTCCCTATTGTTGTGTTCATTAGCTTCCACAGAGAGAGAGCAGCACGTTGCCAATTTAGCCCCTAATAGGTGGTGGCTGTGCTAGAGTTTCCAGGAATGTTGAGGGAATTATTGTCATTTTAACACTATATTTGTATTTACTGGTTGTGAGTTCTTCCTCTTCTACCCAAGATTTGGGGAAATGGCAGGTCATTCTGTGAGTGTGTTCTGCTCAAAATTTATGTGGCAGCCATTCTTTTATAACATACAAGGTGGTTCTTCCCCCCTTTTCTTTTTCTTTATTACTGTCAGATAGATGTGACAGCTACCTGTACAAAACAATCGACAAATTAAAGTATACCCTGTAGCTATGATTAGGCAGCAGATTGTCTCCCCAACACAAAAAACGCCAGCAAAACACAGGAGTTTCTTCTCTGGGCAATACGGTGAGTTACTCTGATATTCTTTTATCTCTATATATTCAGTTCTTGAATGTCCACCTTGAGATATGGTGTGTGTGTGTGTGTGTGTGTGTGTGTATGTCAAAATCCTCTTTCTTTATTTAATTTATCAGCTTCTGTACTTGTGCAGAGCTTGGAAGTGACCTGACTAGAAGTCATTCCTTTTCATGGGGATAGCACAACTTTACTTTCAAACTGATAGACTGTTATCACACCATACACCCCCACCCTGCGGGATGTGCTATTTTCATACTGGACATTTACGGTCAAAATACATGTTTGAAAGAGCACTGGTTGGAAGCATATGCCAGGTCAGGATGACCTCAGACACGATCAGGTCACAAGTTCAGAGAGGATTAGGCAGGAAAACCCAATACTAATGGGCTTGTGACAATCCTTTCAAAAACTGCAAGCTACGAACACTCCCAAAAACAATAGAGGGTGAAACTGCCCAGGTGAAGCAATCATGGACCCTACTGTGTGCATATCCTACGGAGATCTTCCTTTTACACACTACCTGACCAAAACATTAAGGGATTGTCAGGACCTCCATCAATGTTTTGTCACCTAGAGTTAAGACAATCAGTCCATTCCGGACTCCTTCGTCAACCCTGTGAGAAAGCCGTTACTGCTCTGTCCACCCACTATTCTTCAGAGCAGGAAATATGGTATTAAAAAAACAGCTCCAGCCCCAGCAAACTGTAGTACTTGGATGTAATACATGGTGTTTAGACCTCTGTTCATTCTTGCTACCCTCAGACATGCTGAGTCACTCCACTTTGACCTTCTGCTTCAGGATTGGTAACTGTAACTCTTTCCAACCAATCTCCTTCTATTCAACCTTTCTTGCCTCACATTCTGATAGCCTTGTATGGTTCTTAAGAGTGTCTCATTTCTTGTGTGTTTGTAATTCCAAATAAAATACTCTGTGTTTAACTTTTAACTGGAGCCTTCTTTACAGTTACTACTGGTATACACAGGTGAAAAGATCCTGCTGTTACCCTCCTCTCATAGGCTTCCTTTGAGCAATAATTCCCCAAATTCTAAGGAGATACTGGCATTGCGGAAGGACTTCATAATTCCTTACCTCTTAGGGAAACAAGGCATTTGATGACTGGAATTATTAGAAGAAATGATTCCACATGAATTATAAATGTAACAGAGGAGAAAAATCTACAACCTGATTATCAAAGTTTACTTAACTGCTATCTGAAAGAGATCATTTGGATAGCATTACATTTGGATTATAGAGTAAGAAACCCCAGCCAGACTAGGGAACATCACTTCAGCTGCTGAGCTGACTTATTGTTCTCTCAGTGCCTAGAGCGATTTTGTTTTGAAGAGCTCAGAACACTGTGTTCTGAATGTGGCTGGCACATGAACTCTGTGAACTGACAGCAATTTGTACTCTGATTAAAACAGCAGAGGGGCTGTAACACAACTTGGACTGCAAATATTCAACTGTGTTGTGTTTTAGGAAGTAGAGATGTGAATTATGCCCTATCACTCAACCTAATAACACTGTCTACAATAATATAGAGCAGAGACTTTACTTCTGGTACATGCATATTTTCTCCCATTCTAATTATAGCAGTGCTCTTATGAATCTTTTTTTAATTAGCTCCCAAGTTAATACTGGGTTTTACTAGAACTCAGCAGAAACACTATCTGTCAATTCACCACTGCTGAGGTTTTACCACCTGCTTGCCTTTAAAATACAATCATAACTACTCTGATTTTTTTCTTTAAAAAACCAACCTACTCTGTTCATGTTAATGTTCATGTTAAATCATCCACACATTTCTACTTCACTGTTGTTGACAAGGAATGTGAAATGGAGCTTTCAAGCCAAACACTTTAATCTCCCAGAACAAGGGATAATGGTTGTAACCATATGTTTAACTTTTTCAAAGCAACTTATCTTCTTGCCACCCACTCTTGACTTCTGGTACCTTATCACACTTACTAACAAAACAATAATCCATAAAGTACTTTGGAGCACAACTTCCTAATAATTTACAGTCCAACATAACCATCACTACACAGAAGTTAAACCCATAACAGTGAAGAAATCCTAATTCATAGATGAGCTACACGTAGTCCATGGACCACATGTGGCCCTTGGCCTAACTGCACGTGGCCCTCTGGCTAATTCCAAAAGCCCATTGTAGGAAATAGGTCCAATAGTACTTTGCCCCTACCCCATTAAGAAAAGGCAAGAGAGAAAAGGCAATGGCAGAAAGAGAGGGTAGCTCCACTTACTGCCGGCTTCAACACCCCAAGCTGTTAGCCTCTACCCCGGAAAGATTATTCTCAGAGAATGACACATTAAAGTTCCTTATCTCCTCTCCAATTCACTGAAGTCCCATTTAACTCAATGTGAAGTAAGTAAAGATGGGAAAATATTTTTATCTTCCCATACTAGCACACAATTTGTTCATTTCCGGGTCAGTTATCAGTTTCATACTAACTCATAATACTTTTATTAGCATATAAAAAGCAACTGTTTATAAAAAAGTTGTCTATAGCTTATTTAAGGATGTTTTGTTGTTTGTTTTTCTCATGTGGGAGCTGTAGGCTAGCATCTACCTACTAAGAGGAAGGAAGACACTTGGAAACCTGCAGTTGCTTGAAAAAAATGTTTCTCAAATAATTTTGTCCAGCTATGTTATTGTGTCTTGACTCCTCTGCCAGAAATATTTTTACAACTGAAATAAACCAATGACTTCAGCAACTCTTTCCTGTAAAGCTCTGTCATTTAAGCAATGGAAGTAATCAGTGAAAAAAGTAAGATACAGATGGAGGAGAATAGCAGCCCTATTCCTTAAGGGCAGAAAAGACTGTGAGACAGCATACAAACAACAATGCTAAAAACCACTACAACCAGCAACAAACAAGGGCCAAAAGCCTGATATATTTAGGGCACAACTCGGTGTTGGAGAGGAAACTATTAAAAAGCATTACAATGCATGAAATCCTGAAACAGAAATTACCAGAACTTTTGGACAGTCTGGAAAAGCATCAGCCCAGAGTAAAAGTAATCCTAGGGACTTTCCAGTATCCCAGGCTGAGATAGGTTTGGATTCAGTGTAGTTTCATCTGCCCTGCTGTTAGCTCCCCTAGCTCTTGGCCATTTTGGCCACTTAGGATTGCACTGTGCCCCTGAAATTAAATATTAGCAGGAATAGTAATGAAAGGATAGATTATGAAGTTGAGTTTGCCAGGGCAGCTAATGTGCTTAAGTAAGAACAGTGGCTTTAGTTGCAAAGTTTTACTGTTTTGGATGACATATGTAAGCATGGCACTAGATGATTTGCCAAAAGGGAAAAATCCATCCATTTTACTAGACTGCAGCTAGCTCTCCCACATAACCTCTCAATCCTCCTCAGAGGGGAAGCTTATAAAAACACAGACAAAGTATTAGACTGGCAATCTCTGTGTCTGGAGACTGGACTTCCTGATTACTTTTGATGCCACGGATTGTCTTGTGTTGCAGGGGCAAAAGTTAAAGCTTCTTATAGGAGACAATGGAAAAATCAGCACTATAATAGCTGTGATTTGGCAATAGTTATACACCCTTCCTCCTGCCAGTAGAAGCAAAACTAGAAGTTCACATTGTTTCAAATGCAGTGTGTGTAAGGAAAATGTGAACTGTTGTGAGTTTTTAATAGTTT
This sequence comes from Cyclura pinguis, assembly GCA_030412105.1. Taxonomy (NCBI): domain Eukaryota; kingdom Metazoa; phylum Chordata; class Lepidosauria; order Squamata; family Iguanidae; genus Cyclura; species Cyclura pinguis. The sequence continues at coordinate 67,206,653 of CM059602.1, read as the reverse complement.
AGAAAGAACAGGTTGCTTACCTATAACTGTGGTTCTTCGAGTGGTCATCTGTGCCCTCACACACTAGGAGCTTTTGCGCATGTGCGGTACTGTTCGGAAAATTCTAGAGCTTAGTAGTTTGGCGGGAACCCCTCCCCCCTGCCTGTACTGAGCATGCTCAGCCCGCCGAGCAACGGTCTCCCTTCAGTTCTAGAGTCCGTCAATAAGGGACCTGAGAAAGAGGGGACAGCTGGGCGGGTGTGTGTGAGGAAACAGGTGACCACTCGAAGAACCACAGTTACAGGTAAGCAACCTGTTCTTCTTCTTCGTGGTCTCTGTGCCTCACACACTAGGAGATTTTGTAGCTTACCAGCAGGACGGTGGGTCAGGTGCTAGAGTACGGAGGCCAGCACCGCTCGTCCGAAACGGGCATCTCCACGGGACCGGCAGTCCAGTTGATAGCGGCACACGAAGGTCGATGGTCTGGACCAGGTCGCCACCCAACAGAGTTCTTGCAGGTCCACGCCTCAAAGGAAGGCTGCTGAGGACGCCACGGCTCTGGTGGAATGAGGCCGGAGCAGGGCTGGCGGAGGCTGCTTGGCGAGCTCATACGCCAGCAGGATGGTCTGGGCCACCCATTCAGAAAACCTCTGTGTGGACACCCTGTGGCCTCTGCAATGCTGACCACAGCACACGAACAAGTGTGGGGTCTGGCGAAAGGACGCAGTCCAGTTGGTATAGAATGCCAAGGCCCGACGAACATCAAGAGAGTGTAGGGACCGCTCCAGAGGTGTCGCCGGGTTTGGATAAAAGGTTGGCAGAATGATGTCCTGGTTGAGGTGGAAGTGTGACACCACCTTGGGCAGGAAAGAGATGTCAGGTCGAAGGACTACCTTGTCTCTGTGGAAAACAAGGAAGGGCTCGTCGGCCCGCAACGCTGTCAGCTCACTGGCCCGCCTGGCTGACGTGACAGCTACCAAGAAAGCAGTCTTGATGGTCAGGAGCCTGTCATCCGCAGTGGCCATGGGCTCAAAGGGCGGTCGCGTCAGCTGCGATAGTGCCAGGGACAGCGACCAGGGCGGTAGCGGCGGCGATACCGGCGGGTAAAGATGTTGTAAGCCCTTCATGAACTGCTTCATGGTAGCGTCCCGGAAGAGAGCTGCCGATGGAGAGCCCCGAGGTTGGTAGGCCACGACAGCGGCAAGGTAGACCTTCAGAGATGAGAACGTAAGTCCCTGCTGCCGAAGGTGGAGCAGGAAATGGAGCACAGTAGACAGGCCGACAGGCGATACCGGCTCACCCCGTGCCTCAGCAAAGGCGACGAACTTCCGCCACTTGTAATTGTAGTTACGGCGCGTCGACTCCTTCCTGACCGCAGTCAGGATGTTCTGGATGGCTGGATCGTCTAAGACGTTATCCGCTAGGCGTGGAGGGCCAGGTGCGGCAGGTCGGGATGGAGAACGAGACCATCAGAGTGTGACAGAAGATCTGGCGTTGCCCGGAACCTGAGGAGTCAACCTCGAGGGGCCTCGAACAGTGGCCCGAACCAGTGCTGTCTCAGCCAGTACGGGGCTACAAGGATGACGTCGGCTCTGTCCGCAAGGATCTTCGCGACCACGCAACCCAGGAGGGGAAATGGTGGGAACGCATAGAGGAGCCCGCTGCTCCACTCGAACTGGAAGGCGTCGCCGAGAGAGTCCAGGCCTCAGCCGGCTCTTGAGCAGTACCGGCGACACTTCGCGTTCGCTGTGGTGGCAAAGAGGTCGACCGTGGGCTCGCTCCAGCGGTCCCGTATCATCCGGAATGCTTCCCTTGAAAGGGACCACTCATGATGGGAGGAGGTGTCCCTGCTGAGGGCGTCTGCTGTGGTGTTCTCTTGGCCTGCTAGGTGCATGGCTATCGGGTGGACCTGAATCAACACACACCAGTCCTACAGCTGGAGGGCGATGGTGAGGAGCGTGGTCGAATGGGTCTCCCCTTGTCTGTTGACATAGCAGACGGCCGTCGTGTTGTCCGTTAAGATCAGGACTGTGCGGCCAGCGACCAGATTGCGAAATGCCCTCAGAGCCTTCCAGATGGCGAGCAGCTCGAGGGCGTTGATATGAAGGTCGGTCTCATCGTCGATCCAGCGTCCCCGGACTCTGAGATTGCCGCAGTACGCTCCCCATCCGAACAGGGAGGCATCTGTCATTACCGTGAGTCGAGGAGTCGGTTCCTGGAACGGCATCCCTGAAAGAAGGTGACGGTAGGAGAGCCACCACAGCAGGGAGCGGCGCACCTGCAGAGGAATCCGGAGGCCGCATCACTGGTCGTCTTGGAGCGGATTGAAGACCCTGACGAACCAGTGCTGGAGCGGGTGCGCGTGGAGTCGAGAGAGGTAGGTGACTGCCGTGGTGGGGGCCATGTACCCAAGAAGCTGCTGGATCCCCCTTGCTGGTACCGTCGGTGCATCGAAAATGGCAGATGCTGCCCGACGAAGGGTACACGCACGCTCCGTAGGTAGATAAGCCCTGGCAGAGACCGAGTCCAGGGTCACCCCGATAAAGTCGAGCACCCTCACCGGCTCGAGATGGGACTTCTTCGGATTGACCCGGAGGCCAAGACGAGTCAGGAGAGACAGAGTCCTGTGGATGTCCCTGTAGAGTTTCTGTCTGCAGGACGTGACCAACAGCCAGTCGTCGAGGTAAGGGTAGATGGAGACGCCCTTCGTCCGCAAGTGAGATACCACCGGGGCCATGCACTTGGTGAAGACCCTTGGGAGCGGTGGACCGTCCGAACGGCAGCACCCTGTATTGGTAACAGGTGCCGTCGATCGCGAACCGGAGGTATCGTCTGTGCTGCGGGTGAATGGCGATGTGGAAGTATGCATCCCGAAGATCGATGGAGGCGAACCAGTCTCCTCGTCGAAGGAAAGGTAGGATCGAAGACAGGGTGACCATCTTGAACCTTTTGGGGCGGATGTATTCGTTTACCCCTCTGAGGTCCAAGATGGGCCGTAGGGTACCGTCCAACTTCAGTACTGTGAAGTACCGGGAGAAGAAGCCGGTGGTAGTGGCAGAGGATGGAAGTTTTTTGATCGCTCCCTTTTGCAGGAGGGACTGGATCTCTTCCAGCAAAGCCGAGCTGGCCAGGGTGGAATAGTAGATGCCTCGCGGTGGAATACTTGCAAATTCGATGGCGTAACCAAGACGGACGATGGAGAGAACCCAAGAGTCCGTGGTGATACAGCGCCATTCGGCGAGGTGCCTGGCCAGGCTGGAATGATCTTGTAGGGCTGCTGGCAGTTGGAAGAGTGGCTGTGGAGGCGACCTGCGCAACACATCAAAAATGGGACTTCGTCCCAGACGAAGACTTCTTCGAAGAAGGTTGGCGTCTCCGAAGAGGTCTCCGTGAGGAAGACGAGGTCGACGGACGTGACGGTGCCGATCGAGGTGAGTGAGGTTGGAAGGTGGAAGACGACGACCTACGCCAGGAGGGTCGCGAGCCAAAGCTGCAGCGCGACTGTGGGGGTTGGTGGATCCCCATCTTCTTGGCGGTCAATCGGGCCTTGACGATGTGGTCCATGGCCTCATCAGTCGTCGCACTGAAGAGTCCCTTGCCGTCGAAGGGGAGATCTTTGATCCTCCTCCTGGTGTCTTCTTGGAGACCTGAGGAGCGCAACCATGCCTAGCGACGCAACGCTATGGAGCCCACCATCACCCACGCGGCCACCTTGACCGAATGCCTCGAGGAGATGATTTGTTGGTTGGTGAGTGCTACCGCTTCACTGAAAAACTGGTTAGCACTCGCCCGGTTCTCCTCTGGGACGCTGGACAGGAGAGGGTGGAATCTGTCCAACAAGCTCCTCAGGTAAGCCGCTAGGCAGGCCTGGTTGTTGGACACCCTAGCTATCAAGGACGAGGCCGAATAGAACCTCCTTCCAAAGGTGTCAAGCCTCCGGCCTTCCCTGTCCGGTGGGGTGGTATGCGCTCTGGTCCCTCCCTTGGTTTGGGCAGATTCGACAACCACAGAGTTCGGCAGCGGATGTGTGAACAGGAACTCGGCCTCCTCTTTTTGGGTCCGGTACAAGTGTTCCAGCCGGTGTGGAATTGGCTGGGTGGAAGCTGGCTGGGCCCATGGCTGTTTCGGGGCCTCCATCAGGGCGGGCAGGAACGGTAACGGAGCCGTCGATGGTGGACGGGTATCCACATAATGGAAGACCGGATCCTGCACGGCCGGGGCCGGCTCCGCAACCTTCAGACCGAGGGCTGCTGACATCCGGAGGAGGATGTCCGAGAAATGTGTCACATCCTCCGGTGCCGACTCTGGTGCGGGATCTCCAAACGCCAAGGGAGGAGACTCGTGCGACGCCGGTGTAGACTCGTTGGAGTCGGACTCATAGGTCTGGGAGGACCTGGACGAGGACTTGTCCGGTGATCTCTCCCTCGACGGCTGACAAGACGGTACCGTCAAAGTCACAGCAGGGACAGTAGCAGTGGTTGGCCTCGTGGACGGAAGAGTCGTGGCCGTTGGCTGGGGCTGAGTGGTCTTCGTGATCGGTACCACTGCAGGCCGCAGGCGCTGAATCATCTGGGTGACCGTAGTGGCAGCGGCAGTTGAGGGTTGTGCCAGGACAGACTCCGAGGATGGACGGGAGACTGTGGAGGTAACCCTCGGCGGAGGAGAAACCGCCCGATAGTGAAGCGAGCGCTCATGGGACCGATGATGACGCGGCGATCTGGAGTACGAGCGTGGTGACCGCCGATACCGTGGATGGTGAGCTCCACGCGATGGAGAGCGGGAGCGACGATATGGCGATCACTGTCTCACGCTGGGGTGATACTGGTCCCTATACGCTGGGGAATAGGAACGGTACGATCCCGGATACTCTCTCCAAGTGTGCTCCCGACCGTACCTGGTGATACGGAACGCTGAGGAATACGGTGAGTCGAAGGCGGGTCGAGACCATTCTGTATAGGTCTCCCGGCAGTGTGGAGACCGTTGTCTGATCCTCCGTTCCGGCGTGCGAGATGTACTCCTACCCGAGGACCCTCGGTGGCGAGGCGAGGCCTGGGGTGAGACTGGAACACGCTCCGGGCGGGCCGCCATTTCAGGGCGTCCGGGCGGAGACACTGCGGCAGTTAGTATAGGCGGGCCCAAAGGCACCGTGAAGCCAGCGGTTTCCTCTCCATCAGAGACCTCCAGGACCTCCTGGGGTTCTGATTCCTCCTCTGGTTCCTGGAGGAGTTGAGTCGGAGGAGGCGTGGGAGGAGCAGGCCTCTTGGACAGAGAACCATGCTTCTCCTTCCTGATCTTTTTCTTCCTCTTCTCCTTTTCCTTCGCAGACTCTGGAGGGGCAGGCCGCTTGCGCTGGGCGACAGTCAGCGGCTTGGAAGGTTCAGGTGCCTGCGAGCCCGCACGAGACTCCCCCGAAGTCGACGCCGAGGAGATCCTCGGGATCTTCGGCAGGGCCGATATCGGCGCCCGAGGCGACGGTACCGAGCCCGGTACCGCTGACGTAGTCGGATCGGCAGCCGCCCACACTGACGATGGTATGGTCGCAGGTCAGCCCGACGGCGATGGTTTGGACATCATTGGCGTAACTGACGGTTGGTCTTGTGCCTGTAGAGACTGCTCCCAGCAATAGGACTTGAGGCGGGCCAAACGGTTCCGAAGAGTCTGGGAGGTAAAGTCTCGGCAAATTAGGCAGGCCCTGGTGTTATGGGCCTCACCCAAGCAAAAAAGGCACTCGCTATGACCGTCAGTTAGCGCAACCTTGCGACCACATGATTTACAAGGCTTAAAGAGAGCCGACATAGAAGTCCAAAGAAGAAGAGTGAGGAAGAAAAAATGGCGGAGACGGCAAGGTGAAGACGAAGCTGACAAAGAGGAAGAGAGCAGGGGGGGCAGAAAGGGATTAGAAGTCCCGAAAAAGGGGTCCAAGTATCACCAAATCCAGTCCGATATCCAAGAAGCAAAGTCCAAAATCCAAAAACTGAGTCAAAGCCAGAAAAAACACACTTGAAGACAAGCCAATAGCGCTACTAAACTCCGAACCTCCGTACGCGACGGCGGACAAGAAAGAACTGAAGGGAGACCGTTGCTCGGCGGGCTGAGCAAGCTCAGTACAAGCAGGGGGGAGGGGTTCCCGCCAAGCTACTAAGCTCTAGAATTTTCCGAACAGTACCACTCATGCGCGAAAGCTCCCAGTGTGTGAGGCACAGAGACCACGAAGAAGAAGTTATTCTTCCTGCCAATACTTCCTATAACGGGCAGTGAGTAATAGAGTACAAAATCTTATTCCCTCTGCCCCCCATGACAGATTAGGGCAAACAAGTCAGAAATATCCATATATGACAGATATACAGCAAATGGGGACGTGGGAGAAGATAGAAGGGGACTTTCATAGTCCTGAAATATAATCCATCTAATGTTACCACATACTATAGACTGAGGTGGTCACAATGAGGGCTCTGTATTATACTTGTGGGCTGACGCTATAACAAGCATACAACAATTGTAACAAGTATAATAAAATACTGTCACCTTTGTGCACTTTACTGGTGAGATAGAATGCCACAAAAGCATGTTTCCACTGCAGTACTACAGGTTAGAGTACTGACAAGAGATGAAGATATACAGAACAATTATATAACAGGATACAAAGTCATTTTGATTGAATTCATTTTGTTAATAGCAACAGACTAGCTAAAGCATCTGAAATCACCACACATAACACATTTTCAGAAAACATACAGAGCAGCAAAATACATGCCCCTACATAGAGAGAAACTATGGCCCTTTCCGCACCTTACCTTCTTCTGGCGCTGGGGTGCGGGGATCGCACGAGCAGCCTCCGGCGAGAGGTTCTCGCATTCAGGGTCCTTCGGCTCCGCACGAGCTGCCTGCTCGCGCGAGAGCCCTGCCTCTTCCTTCTGCAGCACAGCCTCGGAATTTCCCAGGCTGCACTGGGGCAGGAAGCATGACCGGTGCAGCTCCGGAGGCTCTGCACGCCAGGTAAGTGCGCGGGGCCCGGGCGCAATGTGCGATCGCGCACCATTTTCAGCTTCCAGCTGAAAATGAAAAGGTGCACGATCGGCACCTGCCAGCCCCTGGAGCATCGTGTGATTGTGAGTGCATCATGCAGATTGCTCCTCACAATTGCGTGATGCTCAAGGCGCCCTTTCGCATGGAAAATGCCGTGCGAAAAGGGCCTATCTCTGACAGCAGTACCATCTGATTTTGTTTGATCTAGTCAGCCCCATCTAACCCCAAAGCTAGCATTCACAGAGATGTACTCTGTTTCCATTACTCCTAACTATATAAATGAAGAAGTCAAATAAAAGTGAAGAGCTGGTAACAAGCAGAGACAACAAAATCCCCCTCTGATTTCAATTGCTCCAACACCCATCCATTAGCAGCCAGCTACTGTGCTATGGTTCTGCATCTACATCAGCACTTACTTTGTACAGCTGCTCCTTCATTAGGGTTGGAGTATCCTTCACCTTTCTGTTTGATTCTACGGATAATGCCTCCATTCTCAAATAAATCCTCTCCTTTGAAATCAAGCAGCTCAATCTGAAAAAAAAAGATCAAACTTCAAAGTAATGGTGTTACCTAAACTGGAATAACGTAATCACCATATTTTGAACAAAATGACAAAGGAAGAAAGCATGAGATCTTAGGATTGACTGATCCACATGGCCATTCTTCTAATAAGTTCTCTTGTTCACCACAAAAAGGCTAAATAAATTATTCAGTCTAATGGTGGCACACCCTCAATGTGAATAATTCAGACACATTTGCCATGAACAATATAATACAATGCCATGAGCAAACAGAGGGCTCATCATCACCATCACCACACAACAGCTTATTAAATCAGTGATGGTCAAACTATCCCTGGTATAAGTACAGCAAAACAATGAGAAAGTAGTAATTCTAAGTACAACAAAGTAATGAGAAAGTTCCACAGTATGATATATGCTTTTCCATATCTACATTGGGCCCAATAGAGAAAGAAACAAGCCACAGAAATGTGATCCAAAAACTATGCTTTCCCAGGGTTTCTAATAGCCCTACTATGGAATATCTCCTGGTAGCCTAACCTGACCAAAGAAGCAGAAGAGAGGCTCTAGACTCCATTGCTATTCTCTTGCTTCATTGCATCCTAAATCTTGGAATGTACCCAACATTCAGATTCTCATATAATAAAAGGAAAATCCCTAATCCTTTTCCCTATCAGTTTTTAAAATGATCACTGTCAACATAGGGATACTCGGACAAAGGAAAGGTGGGTGTGATCTCTCACTGTGTCCTTTGACAGAGCAGAGAAACTGATGACAGCACCACACAGAATGAAGAAAGTGTTATAACTGCCATTCTCAGGTCGCTCTCAAGCTACAACAGCCACTGCATGACAAACATGTCCATCTGCAGTGAAGCAGCTGGTTCCATGTTCACACTTACACAAAATTAGGTTTACCTACAGTGGGAAACTTTAATTCCCAGAAGGGAAAAAACAACAACAACAGGAAGACCACTTAGTTAGTTATGCTGGGCGCACAGATCCCAGACTCTAGAACTCCTTCCCAAGAAAGGTCTGTTTAACTCTTTCTCTGATGCCTTTCTGTTATCTGTTTCTGTTATCATGTATGCCTGTTTTTATTAACCATTTCCACACTAGACATCATTAGTGCATTGTAGCATTACAATCCCAGCATGGCCATTTGTGCAATGCTGTTGGGTTAGAAACACTCACTTCTGCACCCGTTCACTTTAAGCAGATGAGTAGTGGTATTGCCACCAGTGTTCCTTCCATACTACAGTGTCCTTGGGCATTCCCTTGCCCTGCTTTCACCCAGCCCCCAGTGCTCCTGATTGGGCGTTTTTTCTTCTTTCTTTCTTGTTTTATTTTGAAGCCGTATTAGCACAGCAATGTTATAATGGCATGACATGGCACACTATTGCACTTTAAAAGTTTTAACTCAAAGGAGAAATGTAAAATAAACACAGAGAGATGGAAAACTCGAACTTGCCAGGCCATGGGAATCACTGAGGGAGGGTCAAGCTGGGCACACCCACACCCCGCCCACTCCTGGATCCGCGACAACAGGAAATGCTATCAAGCACTATAATGGTACCACACTATGACGGTTGATGGGATTGAAGTGCTAAAGGAGGCTCTTAACAGATTTTTTCTGGAAATAGAATACAGTAGTTTAGCAACGCTTGGGGATGAGATAGCAGCTGCATAGTGATGATGTCATGCAGTAGCATGGCTCCTGGACTGGAAACAACCCGCTGCTTGTTGCGTTACAGTGACGTTGTGTGAAAATGGCCATTGAGACAGGTCTTTGGCTTCATAAACTGATATGTTATGGTCACTAAGTATGTTGAAACTTGTCCAACAGGTTGTTGTTTTTCTTGATTTTTACCTGCATGTACCTACTTGTTTTTCACTTTGTATATTATTGCTGTTCTCTACCTTGAACATTTGTGGGAAAGGTAGGATATAAATGTAACAAGTAAGATCAGTAAATAAAAACACATACCTCAAAGAAGAGTGTTGCATTTGAAGGGATCTTTGGAACACTACCAGCAGAACCATATGCATATTCGGGTTTACACAGCAAGTGGCAGATTTCCCCTTTCTTCATGGTGGCAACCCCAATGTCCCATGCCTTGATGACCTGGCCTAGTAAAAAATTTCAATTAAACAGTAAGCTTACAAAACCAAAACACAACTGTATTTTCTTTCCTATTTAAAGTTATACATTTACTACCTCATGATAATTTGGAAATGTTCATTTTAATGCTCAACCATCTAAATTCTTACGCAAAACCCATCAAATGTATCTATAAGTCTCAACTGTTTCTTCATTAACCAGCTGTTAAGTAAGTTGTGGGCAGATTTTCTGGGCTACAACTTCCATTCATTTTGTTAGGGTGCACAACTTTTGACCATGGATCTACATGCAGCCATTGTCGAACACTGGTGTTGTCAGGGAGCTGATGGGATGCTACCCAATTACCCCAAAGTACAGCTGAACAAATAGAGTTTGAGTGAAAAATACTGTTCTCTCACACTAGTAGGTAACAGCAAGAGAGGACCAGTGAATTCAGCGGTGGTCTCAGTGATGAGTGGTGTAGGACGGGAAAGAATGACACTTCTACCAACCTGCAATGATCTCTAGATTTCAGTATGGAGAGTTGGGAGATGTAATCACCACTCTCATCTCTATTACACTGAAGCCCTTGGGACTGAAAAAGAAGTTGCGCAACTTGGTTTATATAAGAGCCCAAATCAGACACAATATTAAACCACAGTTTAATATTGTGTCTGATTTGGGCTCTTATGTAAGTGAGGGTTGCCCAACTTCTTTAATATCATAAGCTAAAACTGTCTTTGGCCTGGCATGCTTCCCCCTTCCCTGCTCCATTGTACATGAGGAAAAGAGATGTGAGTTTTTTAGCATTGTTTTATGTGAAACCTGGTAGCAAATTTATAACAAACTTAGACAGCAAATGAATCTGAGGCAAGGCATGCTACACCATGGTTTCTGTTTAAATCAGGATAATACTTCTATTGTTTAAGAACTGCTATAAGCTTAAGGAAAGGATAAAGGCCAAATATCAAATGGAAAGGAGCACAGATGAAGCACATATTGGTATAAAGATGGTTGTATGAACAAGGACTTATAACAGCGTTAGAGTTCTATGAAGCTGGAGATATTCATTTAGGATTATAATTCACCCACCCCTAAACACTCACAAAACATAGCAAAACTGGTAAAATCAAAACCAGACAAGTACTTTCCCCAACATGTTATATGTTTGCCAAAAAACCAACTCTCTCACTGTTAGAAGATACTCAGATTCATTCTTTTATACATCTTGTGAGGAAAAATCTTCACAGCTGAGACACAGCTATAGAAAACACCTCTTGATGTCACCATATAAAACCAACTAGTAAACCTTGCTATCAGGAGGTTGCCCTAAGGATACCTTGCTGAATGACTGGGTAAGGTGAATGCCATCAGTGACAGACATTCGCATTCCTTCCAGTTTACAGAACTACCAATCATTATTTTTATTGTTGTATGGATTCAGATATAGAAGATGAGCTTAGAGTACAAAATCTCTAGATTCTGCAGGCCAAAATAATCATCATTACTAAGGCTTTTGTGAATTATCAACACAAATTCATGAAAGTTTGTTTCATAATAAATCTTTCCATTTTCAAGTTGCAACCCATCCTCTTACCAAGTAAGACAACTACCTCTTTGGGAGCTATTGTCAATGAAAACAAATTCAAAAAGTTTTTGCTGTTGTATATTTCTACAGTTAAAGTTCCTGTTTTCTTAGACGACATTTAACAGAAATACTTTATTTTAAAACAACCAACTTAGGTCCCAATTAATATATACATTCTCTGAGTACTTTCATTCTTTTAATGCAACTGTGTCCTGAGAACACTGAAGGAAATTCCAGTTAATACCTTAACAGCAATTACAGACCTTGACTATGACTCTTTCCGCACAGCATTTTCCATGCGAAAGGGTGCCTGGAGCATGGTGCGATTGTGAGGAGAGACCTGCACAACGCATTCACAATTGTGCGACACTCCAGGGGCCAGTAGGTACCGATCGTGCACCTTTTCATTTTCGGCTAGAAGCTGAAAATGGTGCGCGATTGCGCATTGTTCCCAGGCCCCACGCACACTTACCTGGCGTGCGGAGTCTCCAGAGCTGCGCCAGTCATGCTTCCTGCCCCAGCACAGCCTGGGAAACTCCCAGGGTGCACTGCAGAAGGAAGAGGCGGGGCTCTCATGCAAGCAGGCAGCTCGTGCAGAGCTGAAGCAACAGGGACGCAAGAGCGAGGCTGCTTGCGTGACCCCCGCACCCCAGCACCGGAAGAAGGTAAGGTGCAGAAAGGTCTTGAGTATGCCACCCTGCCGAAAGTGCCTTGGCTCTCAGGACTGTCCTGGAAGACAGGTGCTCTAGACCTAAGTGGCACGGACCTCCTGCCTCCTTCTCCCATCACCACTACTGACAGCTCTTTCTTTTCCTCCCCACCAGTGGTGGTTTTTATTTTTTTTCTGTTGCCACCAGCGTTGACTTTGCAACTGCCAAAGGCATAACCACACTGGTGGATCCAGTAGGATACAGGTCATGACAAGTATGTGCATATAATGTATGTTTTCCTTGATTGTATCAGTTACTATTGTAGGTTTGGGTGGAAATAGATATTTTTCTGTTTTCCTATAAAGGAGGTGTATATACAGAACTAATATGTTTCAAAGAAAGTTGAATCAAGAGAGTTAAAAAACATGTAGCCTTAAACACACATTTATATTGAGATAAATATATCACAGATTCAACATTATATAGATAGATGGATAGATAGTATGAATATTTTATAAATAATAAGTGTTATAACCAGAACATTCAATTCTTACAAGACCATAAATATGATCAAGAATGGAACAATAAGTACCGTCCCACTCTACACTGTTACAGTGCTATTCTTCTACTTTCAACATCCTATGGAATCCTGGGACTTGCAGTTTAGGGAGGGGCATTTAGAATTCTGTGCCAGAGAGCTCTTTGGCCTCAGTGAACTACAAACCTCAGAATTTCACAGGATGTTGAAAGTGGAATAATAACACTATAACAGTGTAAGGCGGAAAGGCCCCAAGACTCCCATATAATGTCTTTCATAAGCAAGCTTCTTGAGCTCCCACAGCAGTTTCACAATACAGTATTTTGTCCACACAGAATGGGCAGACAGAATTCATTCAGACATCTAGGGTAAAAAACAGTTCATGGCCAAAATTATGAACTACAAGTAGGGCTCTTCTTGGTAACACTGCCCATGGGCATTTTTTTCACACTTGCTAGGTGGAATGAATGCTGTCTATACATTCTTTGAGGCACTGTTGTATTGATGATTTGTTACGTTAGTATCAATGAAAACAGGAATTGGTTATAAGTGTGTTCGGGGATATAGGCTTTCTAGTGCCTACAACTGGTTCTTGATGCATTCTATTAGGAAGAAGTTTTGACCATTTGGTCATTCCAAAAAGCAATATATATTATACAAGGCTGCTGAACATATGAGGTTTCTTCCCAGATGCAAACATCTTTAGATTTGCTTTACAAAGAGCTGTACATGCGCAGAAAGACAGCAACCAGACTAAGGCCATTTCCACACTACATTGTTATAGTGCTATGATTCCACTTTCAACATCCTGCGGAATTCTGGGGCTTATAGTTTACTAAGGCCAAAGAGCTCTCTGGCTGAGAATTATGAAGGCCCCTTCCTAAACCACAAAGCCCATAGGATGTTGAAAGTGGAATAACAGCACTATAACAGTGTAGCGTGTAGTGTATAACAGTATAGTATAGTATAGTACAGTATAGTGTATAACAGTGTAGTGTGTGTAGACGAAGCCAGCTTTTTCCATCTCATCTCCACCTTACTTAATACCTTACTCAGGAATAAGCCAGCATTCCTGTGGTTCCCTAGATTATTATGTTGGAGCAGAAATAGCCAAACGAACCATGGAGTACGATTTTGTAGTTTGTTATGTTCTGTAAAACCAAATGCAACTGTCATTTTGATTTGTTTCTCTTTCAATAAATAAGAATAAACAAAACATGGATTCCATCTCTGGTTTATTGGGAAAGAAAAAAACCAGAGTGGAAGCTGCACCTGGGTTTGCACCTGCTGCACACCACTTGTTCATGAATAACCCAGGGTTTTTGTAGATTCCTGGCTTGCTCTGTAATAGTTGACCTTCAATGCTTGCCAAAGAAATATACACAAAACCATCATATATCACCCTGGATGTTCAATTAGAAGCCTAATTTCAGCCTGGGTAAGTGAGGGAATGGATATGCACATTTAGAACAAACATACAAATAAACTGTTTCAAAGTGTCCATGCTTATATACAGATTTTAGAGGACATATTATTTGCCAGAAAATATATTTGTATCCAGACATTTTGGTTGATAAAATTGTTGATTCAGTAATACTTCCCATTTTTTAACAGGTGCCTCTGAGGGGTAATCGATGCTAAAAATCTAAACTGTTCTTAAACTGGCACGGGTGCCTTTAATGAACAACAGGACTTGAAACTTTGTGAGAAATCTCTTTCAGAGATTCCTAGCTTATTGACAGAAGCATTAATTTTGAAGTTTCCTAGACTATATTGGGAAAGCTTAATAGTTTAGTCAACTTCAGTTTGTCATGTTCGAGGATCTGTATCTTCGACATGACCAACAATAACAACATTTGACATAACCTTTCACAATAGATAAGGAAATAAAATGGCTGACTTGTATACCACTAACAGAACCACACATCTGCCAGTTCCTAACCCTTCCTGTATTTGCTTTTACTCATAGTCTCACAATCTTTCTGAAAACAGGATTATATACAAATAAACTGTCATTTAATTGACAAGAACTCACACTATATCCCTAAAGCTCTCTTTACCTTTCTCCACCTTTTCCACTCTTTACCTTTGCCCAGGCTGAAGATAAATGGTTCATTCCTGTCACGGCTGGAATCAAACTTTTTCCCATTGGCTAGCTTTCCTTTGTAGTGGACATAAACCTTGTCTCCAATCATTGGAGATTCATCTTTATTCCCTGGCCTCTTCACAATCTAGAATGAAGATATGAAAAGTGAATTAGATAGGATCTCATGTGCACTGCCAGAACACTTCCAAAGGGTTTCCCCATTAATCAAGCACATGGATTTGTAAACTCAGGCTCAATATCCAGATATAAGAAGACAGGCCAGCTGAAAAGTAACCACTAGGATGTAAGAGAGGGACTATATATGCACAATATCCCAGAAGGCTATACTACTTCCAATCTGATTGTCCTTAACATTCATTAAGACTCAATTTGATGTACCGTTTTTTTTTTAATTGCAAGGTTTATTCACACAATCAAAAATGTATCAAAAAGGAATCATCAATAACCATTATGAGGGCTGATGAGTATAAATAAAATCCTAGTATGTAAAAGAAACAAAATAGAATATATGTTGCTATATATATAGCAAAGACCATATAAAAGAAAGAACAAAAATGGATAGTAAATATGCAGATATTGTACAAACCAGACACAGAAGAGTTTCATTATATACTCATATCTCTGCATAGCATGTGATGAATTCTGTAAGTCTATAAATACTGCAAAATGAATTGTACCAACTTTGAGGAGGGGCATGTAGTTTAAAGCTCCCCTAAATACAACTGCTATGCAAGTAAAAAATCACTACATCAGAGTAGTCCAGGTCAGAACTCCAAAACAGTCTAGAATCAAAGGAGCCAATTACTCCCACACGAAGTGCCAAACCGACTAACACATTTGTTGGAAAACAAGGGTAAAATGTTTCCTTCATCTGAGCTAAGGTGGGTAAAAGATACAGATGGAGGCTTTTTTTGTTGTAGCACTTTACTTGTGACAACACCCTTTTTCTGTCCATTCATCTGACTGCCTCTTTACCATATTCAGATGCTAGCAAAAGTAAATGTTGTTCAATCAGCTTCTTATGAGATTTTGGGGGTTTTAAGAAATCTTCATGCAGTTTAAGAATGGATCATTTGCTAGATTTTTGAAAAAATATCTCAATTGTAACAGCCATCAATTGTTGTGATTGTGTTTTAATCAAGAAAATATTGCTATCTTAATTTTGTTGTGTCACCTCAGAAACAATAAGGGTACAAATAACTTAAAAGATATCCTTCTTTTTTGGTTTTGAGTTTTTACATAGGACAGAGCTTTCCGCTCTGCCACTTCATTCCACTGCACACTAGGCTAAAATGATAGAATAAAAGATTAGTCAGTCTCTACACAGCTCACTAAAACATGTGAAGCAACAGAAGGTTAACATGCATGAGGCCACTGGACTAGAAAGACTGCTTGGAGAGATGGAAAATGTCACTGAAACTACTCTTTACCCTTGGCTAGGTTTTGTTGTCCTGGTATACTGATAATGGACAAGAGTGAGCTGACCGAAACAAAATTGTAGAATAAGGCTGAAGTAACGACGCTGGTCCTCTGACTTGGACATAGTGTAATCCATCCTCTATTTAGATCCTCAGGCATATGGCTCTGGTGTGCTCTTAAATTCATTGCAGTGTCTGGATGGAATAGTAAAAAGGCTATAGCCTGCTAATAAAGTTGCAATTTTGCATCTAGGTCAGGGTCAGCAATTTTAATGGCTCCAGAGACTAATCTTACCCTGGGACTCTCCAACATCAACATGGACTGCCAAAAAACACAAACAGAAGTGAACTGAAGTCCATTTCTGGTTTTGAAAAACTGGCATTTTTAATGCTAAAAGGTGCAAAGAGGATCATGTAAGCTTTTTAAAAGGTGAATTGCCACTACTGGACATCTCCGTGAATGGCAAGTCACCTTTTTGATCAGGGAAGTAAAAAAACATTCTAGGGAATCTGGAGGATCTCAAAAACAGCCCTTGGAGTCTCACAAGACACCAGGGCCACACTTTGCCTTTTCCTAATCTAGATTATTTGTTCCTTCTTTTTCCTCTCCACTTTGAAGACAGATTATTGTTAATATACATTATATGGAATTGCCCTTGGTGATGATTTGGAAGTCTGAGCTCATGTCATGCAATGTTGCAATCTACATCTTATTGTGCTTTGGTCACAAAGAGCTCTAGCATCTATACCAGCTCCTTTTTTTTTATGTTGCTAATGTTCTAAAAAGTCCAAAGTGGATTCATTCTAGTCCATTTTCAAAGAGTCATCTGCAGTCCTCTCTGTCATTGTTCTTATCTCGCTACAGGACTCAGGACAATTACATACTTGTTCCATCTACTCAGGGGCTCTGAAAGAAATGGTGTTACTCTCATCCTTATTCCTTCTCCTTGACTCTAGGTTTTCTTTACCTCTGAGAAAGTCTGCAGAACTTTCACCCTCTCTCCATTTTCTTTCATCTTGCTCTTATAAGTGACTTTCAGAGATATTCTAATATCTTGTTATCTGCTAAGTCCACCTGCTGGCAAGGTCATGGTGCAAATCCAGTAAAACAAAATAAAATGAGAAACAGTAATTTTAGAAATGGATGGTACACTCATACACCTTTTCTAAGGCATGGTGAACTGATACCATATACTGGATTTAATACACACTGAAGAATTATTTTTATTTATTTTCAATACACTTTTATCATGGATTGAGAATCTCCAATTTATTGCAATGGAAATACAGTAATTTAAAAGGTAAGGAATTGGTGTTTGACTAGATGTATTTCAGACATTTTTTCCTCCTTTTTTAATTTTGACAAGCACTTAATTCTTTGCAGCTTCAATTTTTAAAGAGCTAACTGAAGTATTAAAAATTGAAATAGTGAATTAAAATTCCATTTCTATGTCCTCATACTTTTAAGGTGAATACTCTGGACAGGAGCAGCCTAAATACCCTAAAGGCACCAGATCCTTTCTGATCTTGGTAACTAAGCAGGGGAACCTCTGGTTAGTACTTGGATGGAAGACCACCAACAAATATGAGGTGCTGTAGGCTATATTTCAGAGGAATGCAGTGGGAAACAACCTCTGAGTATTTCTTAACTAAGAAAGCGCTATGAAATTCACGTAGTTACCCTAAGCTGGCAGGTGACGTGAAGGAATGTACATATATTCTGGACAGGAAATATTAAATGTTTAATTAAACATATTATCATTTGGATGAAATGTTTGCTTTAGTAAGGAAATAAAAATGGACAAAGTCTACACAGTTGTTTCTAATGTGAACTAATACATGTATTTGTTCATCCATACCCTAAACAAGCAGCCTTAAAAAATGTCACCAAAGCATATTTGAGATGCTACTGGTTTGCTGTTGGTGCTTTCAAGTCAATTCCAATTTACTGTGACACTATCCTGGGGTTTTCTTGGCAAGATTTATTCTGAGGAGATTTGCCACTGCCTTCCTTTGAGGCTGAGGCCCTTTCCACAACTTACCTTTTGCTGAAGCCATCCCTTGGGGATCCTGGGGTTGGCTCTCCCCGGAGGAGAGTGCAACAGAAGTGCTCCCCTACACACCAGCTGCCTGCTGGAAGGGAGGAAGTGTAATGGCCCCACCCCTCCCTTCCACAGTGCAGCCCAGCCCTTTTCCAGGCCGTGCTAGAGAAAGAAGCACAGCCATTGTGCTTCCTGACCCTCTGCACAGCATGTAATTGCGGGAGGGTGGCAAGAGGACTACGCAGTTGCCATTCATTGACGGGATAAACCTGTCAATGATTTACTCCACAACTGCAATGGATGGCCACGGGGTTGTGATGGGATCGCAACGATGTCATGCAGAACCATTGTTGTGGTCCTGTTGCGATCCCATTGCCATTGCGGGTTGGGAGCAGGGTGCAGAAAGGGCCTGAGAGTATGCAATTTGCCCAAGCTCAAACAATGGGTTTCTATGGCTTAGTGGGGATTCAAACCCCAGTCTCTCAAACTCCTAGTCCAACACTCAAACCATTAGACTACATTGGCTTTCCCGAAATAAGCAATGAATTGATACCTCCAAAATAAGTTCAAATGAGTAGTAAATGAGGAAATAATAATTTTAATATAAAATAGACACTAAAACACATACAACTAGAAAGATACAATGCCAGGCCAGCATGCATGCAGGGTTAGAAAATGTAAATGTTAAACATGTGTAGAATGTTGTTGTTGTTGTTATTGTTGTTGTTCTGTGCCTTCAAGTTATTTCTGAGTTATGGCGACTCTAATGAGTCTGGAATTTTGCTAGCAAACAGGGCTGTATTTATACATAAAGAGAGAAGTACATGCATTTTGAAACATGAAGTATTGTTACTATTAAACTGAATTAAATGGAATGCACGTAAGATTTCAAGACCACTGTTTTTACAACAGGGGGTGCGGACTGATATGAAAGGAAGGTAGTGAGATCGCTTACTGTGTCCTTTGATGGGCTGCAAAGATTGGTGGCTGCACCTCACATGAAATGAAGAGTTGTCTAATGGACAGTTTTCAGGTTTGCTGGGGTATATTTCAAATTTGTTGGGATGCAGAAAGAATCTTTAGATCAGTTCTTCCCACAGCCTCACCTTCAAAACTCCTCGATCTTTGTTTGGTGTGATATCCTCGCCTTGTTCAGCAAGAGTTGCTGTCGGGACATCTCCTTCCTTCTTTGTAGCCTCATCAGTTGTCATGTTCTCATTTCACAGGCACTGCCTTTGCAAAGGAACACAGACACCAATGCTGAATGAATATCGATCACTTGTCCTATCGAAAATCAAAACAACACAGTGAAATACTGTTATCTGTCATGTCGACATGATAACTCAGTACTGTAATAATGAAGCAATTATACTATCTTGTCCCCTGTGAATGGTATAACACAATGTAACTCCTTATTGTAGAGGCAGGGAACTTTTTGTTGTTGCTGAGGGACCTATCCTCTTAAAAGTTATACTTAGGGTTGCATGCTCTCAGTTTTCAAGAGATCCATCTCTTCTTTCCCCAGCTTTCTCTCTCCTTTTTCTGGTACCCAGGCAGGAACACTCTTTGAAAGCAGACTAGCCATATCCATAGCTACATATTCTGAGTGCTTGGAACCTTTGGGGGAAAGAACTGGAATGCCAGAAGCACATGTGGCCCATATAAGATTGTTTTCCACTTCAGAGATGCTGGAATAATCTAGACATTTCAACAGAATAATTTAGATGCAAATAGGATCATACAAAGAAAAGTGCTCATTAATTTCATTTTAAAAATTTCTACATTGCACATGATGGACAAGAGCAAAGGTTTACGTAAGCTCAGTTCAGCTGTTCACATATCTCAGCCATAAACACAATGTCACATTATAGTGTGTATATCATATCATAAAAGAAATAAATTACCTACACATTTTACAGCAGTTATACATTTGGTACCAAGGGTGCCAACCAGCTGGACCTCTGACACTGCAGAACGTTCTCATGTTTCTGCTCCTGTCACTTGGTGTGCATACTTAATACTCAGTCTTTGCTTTCTCTAGCACACAAATGCAACAAAGATATATGTGCTTCAAGGAACCATGACTGACCACGGCACGCTGAAAGAAATGGTGGGAGGAGGCAGAAGGTGGACTGGAATCTGTTAATTGTATAAGTGATTAGCAGATCAATAAGAATGTCTGAATCCTGATAGTTTAAGTAAAATTGCACATTAAAAAATTTAAAAATTATTTGCTATGGCTGTCCTTGTGTTAATTACTTCTCTTTAAGCTTCAGTATTCCTTGCCTGTAAATGGGAGGATTAATTGTTTGTCACCAAGTCTTTATCAAACTCTGTTGCCTCGTTTTGGAGTGGTGTTAGAATTTCATCTGCAGTAACAACTCAAATATTTTAAATATATAAGTAAAGTAGGTGGCTGAATGATGTAGCAGGTATAGAAGCTTGCTTGATTACACCTAAACTAGATATAACTAGATGTGAAACTGGATGTGACAGAAGATTTTAGTAAGCCTGGGTCTGGTGAGGGGGAAAACATCATAAAGACTGTGGAATAAATTAAGCTTTTAAAAACTCTTTCCTAGCAATGTGTAATCAGGAGTTGCATGACAGAACCAAAAAGCAAAACTTACACATAGCAGAAATTTCAACTAATACGATGAAATTGCCCACAGCTATTGAAAATAACATAGCCAGGAGGAAAATGCTTTAACAGCAACAGCACTGTATGTATAAACTGAGTGAAAAGGCATTTTATTTTCAAAAATAATGGCTTACCCACAGAGCCATAATTATTAGATTGTACGTTTGAGAAGTCAATGACAAAGTTAGCTGTTCTGCATTCTTCTTTTCCTGTTTGACAGTACTTGAAATGAGGTGAAAAATTTTATTTTGTCTTAATTCAGAGCAAGGCTTGTTATAAACCGCTTCCTAGTTATATAGAATTTTTTACACAAGATGGAAAGAGTCAAACTATTTAAACTCATTAAGACTGAAAGCTAATGTAAGAGTTACAACCTTCTTGTTAGGACTTTTAAAACATGCATTTCCACGATGGAGCACCCTATGTGGCCCCTAAATGCATCCCTACATAAGGGACATGGAGTTCTTGTGTGCTCCATATTTGGGTTGATAAATGTGAAAAAGGCATTTAAATGTTATGCTTGCTGTGCGAGAAGTGCTTTTCCAAGGGGGCAGCACTTAAGCCGATTTCTCCTAACAGGCCTGCAATTTTTTAAATAAAATTGCAAAGGAAAAAATTGCAGATGTCACAAAAGAAGTAAATGTGCTAGAGTACCACTCATTACTTTGTCCATCCAATATGGGGATATGCTCCTAAAACAAGCTCCTAATCAAGTGAGAATTCTTTTCGTAAATTATTGTCTGAAAATGGCCTCCCTGTTTTTTCCAGGTTTTAATGCCTTACTGATGATTATCTTTCAATTATTTCTTCCTCAAGTTTTCAAGACCTTTGAAAGCCCAATGGAAGACAAAGTTTACTGCCTTTCCTTCAGAATAGAGGTTATGTGCTTGGTACTTCTGATATTGCTGGTCCTGAACCACATTAAAACCTGCTCATGTCCTGTTCCTCAACCAGTTCTGTCTGTCCACTACTGTCCGCAATAAAACAGTTCTGAATGTTTCCGCAAATAAAGATGGGAGAGGGATAGATGGCAGGAACAAAGAAAGAACAGGGGCTGCTGCATGCTATTTCACAGCTCTAAGGCTATTTAAAAAACACCACCAACAACAGAAATAACAACGGGATGATTCTCAGGCTTGTTGTCTAGCAAAGGTAGTAGCAGTATGAGGTTGGATGAAACAGAAAACCTGAGTTTTTAATAATCACAAGGTTCAAGTTTTATTTCTGGCCAATGTGATGTACCTCTAATATCATATTCTGTTGATGGATTTTGTCCTGTTATTCTCATATCATCAAGTTCTTGAGGAAATTGCTTTCTGTTGATTACATACAAACAATATTTAATATCAATGCTCTCACAGCCAGACATTTCATTCAAAGAGCTGCTATGCACATAATAAGGAAACAGGTTGACATTTATTTGGCACTACAGATGATCTAAAAATTTAACACGTCTGTATGTGCTAAAAACTACAGTCCTCTCTCCACATTCATGAGTTTGACCTTTGCGAACTTGATTATTCATGAGGTGCCCACTTGCCTCCCCTCCATTCTCCCCCTCCAATTTCCCTACCTTTTGCCCAGGCACACGTCTTCCTTCCATGGACCTGGCAAAAGGCATGTGAACAGCAGGGGGCAACCCCCTAGGCATGCCTTCTCTGGTCATGTTGTTCCCCCTCCCATTGTTTGCTTATTGCTTGAATGCCTGGAAGGCAGTGCGCCCAGGTGAAATGCAAGCGAAAGCGGGGGGGGGGGGAGTGCGCACATGGTTGCCCCTTTCCATTCGTCTATCACCCAGGCGCCTGGAAGGTAGCGTGTCCAGGCAAAACGCAAGTGAATGGGGAGTAATGCACGCGTGTCTGTGGTTTCCCCCTCCCACTCACTTGCCTATTGCCTGGGTGCCTAGAAGGAAGCGTGCCTGGGCGAAGCACAAGCAAATAGGGGGGAACCCTGGAAGGGAAAGGGAAGGGGAGCACTCACTTGGGCAGGGGGGGAGTTATTTGTGTTTTTTTTACTTTTATGAGGGTTCTGTGTGCCAAACCCTCACAAGTTTGAGGGGTCACTGTAGTTTTAAAAAAAAATCTATCAGTTTTGCAGCTTATACATATAGATCTAATCTACCTTCAAAGTGTAGCTATGGATAAATAATATTAACTGAAAAACCAGTAAGAGACTTGTTTAACTGGCAGCTAAAGAAAGTGGAAATATCAAAGCCTGTCGTATTCTAGAAAGCAACATCTGATAATCTTTGAACAAAGTACTATGTTTGATCATTAACTAGAAAGCCACACAAATGCCTTGGCACAGTGTATTACTGACACAGAAGGGATACTATATAATTTACCATTCTCATTTTAAATCCAACTAATGAAATTCTATCATTTTTATTCTTTCATGTCTGTTATTTCCCAAACACAACCCAGCACATTAGTGCAAGTAACTGAAAATATTGGCGCTCATTTAACACTTCTTTTTCTCCAGATTGAGATGGTTTGTAATCAACGCATTCTAGTAAAAGAAAGCACCCATCTGTGCTAATATGATTACTGTCTGGAATATGCAAGCATAATTAAAAATAATTTTGAGAATCAAATTAAGATTCTCTTTTTCCAGAGAGAAAAAGAGAATCTCTTTTTCCAGAAAAAGAAAATCTATTTAAGAACAGTACGTATCAAACAGAAAGTCACAGATGCATAATGTTCCTTTTCAACAGTATTACAAGATTTCTTTCAATATCTATCACAATAAACCATACAATCTTTAAAAGAAGCTTGTAGAACATTTAGTCTCACAACCCCACCTTGGCATGAAGACGCTTTTAGGAGTCTCTTTGATAAGGGACCCTAAAATCTCACAAAATTTAGTGTGAGTTACTTTGGACATATCACACACTCTCAGCCCCAGAAAACCCTGTTAATATGTTTGCCTTAGGAATGCCATAAGATGGCAACAACTTTAAGGCATGTAACAAGAGTAACAAAGGTTTGAGCCCCCAAGAGGACTGCAATGGAACAGTCTAGTATCCCCACCAATACACAGATGGATTCATTTGAGTCTCTTGGGTAAAATTTTGTGCAGTTTTATTTCTGTACTTGCTATATACAGTTGTCCTTCTCTGAGGTAATAAAAAAGAGTCTGATGTGCTGAGTGCCGATGACAGGAATCTTCAGGATCTGGAGTGAATGATCTACGTCAGAAGCTACTCAAAGAAAATCTATTACATATATAAATCATTGCGTGATCAGAGGCGACTGGTGCAGCACAGAACACACAGACACAGCAATGTATGGATGAACAAGGCCACAACTTTACTGGTTACAGAGCATACAGGGTTGGCGTACGCATGAGTAGGGATCCAGGCAACAGCCAACCCGCCTCTTGGTCAATGAGTCCATTTGTCCGGCCCAGGGGCGGAAAAGACCCCTCCAGACGTGGCGCTCCTGCCACCAGGGGGTGCATGCTACTTGCCCACCCGAGCCATTGACACGCACTGCACCCCCTGACCCCCAGTTGGGAACCCACCTGTTTCCTTCCATGTGCCAGAAGCACCAACTATCCCGGATCCCTTGGCCATGCGACTGCCAGAAAGGCAGGCCCCTGCCTGCCTACCGCCAACTCTAGATGCTCCCAGCCAACAAAGTACCACCGGACTTACACTCCGATCTCACGGCCGCAGCTTCCATGCCGCCTGCACCTGCAAAACGCTATACCTCGCCGAGCCCAAGGGCCGGGCGAACATACCCGGCATACGCTCTGGATTTCAACCTCCCAATTCTCTTAATGTCCTTTGCATTCAAGCCATATGCCGCCGCCTTGGTGGCCGCCCCAATACGAAAGGAGTGGCTCCCGAAGTCAGCTTCTGGGAGCCCGAGCTTCCCCAGCTCCTACGCATGATGGCCATGAACTGGAACCTGGAAAGTGGAGACCCACTGCTGTGCATGAGCAAGGGACCCGGACCCGGAGGCCGCTTATTCAAGTACCTGTGAAGAATTCTGACCGGGCACAGGTCTTCACCTGGCAGGGGGTAGAGGTAGATGGTGGCACCCTTACCCAGCTGGTCACACTTGAATCTCTGCAACCGGATTCTGCTGCTCTGCCCACAAAGGATATGTCCTCCATACAAAGGGCCTTGCCAGACTGATCCTTGGAGGAACCTGCAACCAGCTCCCCTATCCTCAGTGCTCTGAAGAAAGCCACCACGAATGGGGTGCTGAACAGTCTGGCCTCGTACCTGGAACTGCATATGACCTGGAGTTGGCTGACCAGTTTTTTCAATAGCCTGTAGGATACCGGCGTCCTGCTGTCCTTGTCCCTCAGCCGCAGACACCTCCAAGCCTTCAACTGGTTTCCTGATGAGGAAGCCAGTGCAAGGGTCCGGGAGGACCCTAACCTTGCTGAAGAAGGTGATACCTGCCAGGTGGACCGACATGGAACAGGGGGAAAACCCAAGGTCCCGTAGGTGTGCTATGAACTGGAGTATCTGGGACTGGGGAACAGGCCAATCTTGCTGCAGTCCTGACATAGCCCGGAATTCCCAGAACTCGCCCACAGCCCTGGAGTATGCCTTGAAGGTCGCTGGTGCCATGGAACGCACGACTCCTAAGATTATGGAGTGCTCCCAAGCTGCCACAGGTCCTCTGGGAATGGAGTTGGCAAAGGGTCCGCATCCTGCGTCAGCGAGCGAAATCTGTCCTGCTGGAATCAAGATAGAGAGTCTGCAATTCTGTTATCCAAGCCCGGTACAAAACGGGTTGAGAAAGGGATATTAGCATACAAGCACTCCAGAACAAAACGCCTGACGAGGCGCATGACCCGGCTCGATTTGGAAGATTGACAGCTGATGACAGCCACTACCGCCTGGTTGTCACACCAGAAACAGACCCTCCTGTCATGAAACTGGTCCACCCACAGCACAACTGCAACCAGGATGGGAAACAACTCCAAGAATGTGAGATCCCGCAGTATCCCACTCTGCTCCCACTGTTGCGGCCACCTGGCCGAGCACCACCGCCCCTGAAAGTACATGCCGAACCCCAGACTACCCACTGCATCCGAATGGACCTGGAGATCCGCACCTGGTGCAAACGCTTCCTGCCAAACAGTGACCCCACTGAACCTCTCCAGGAAGCAGAGCCACAGCCTCAAATCATCTTTTATACCCTGAGAAATGTGGATGTGATGGTGAGGAGCCCGAACCCCCACAGTGACCCAGGCAATCGAGTGCAGAAGGCCCGACCTGGTGAGACCACCCTGCAAGTGAAGTTAAGGAGGCCCAGTAATGACTGGACCTCCTTAACCGTGGCCTTCTCATAGCCTAACATCCTGGACACACATTCCTTGAGGTTTTCTAATTTGTCTGCCGATAAACAAGATACCCCTCTCACAGAGTCTGTTAATATCCCCAGATAAACTAAGGATGTGGAGGGACCCTCCGTCTTGTTCTGCGCTACAGGGATGCCCAGCTCCAGAGCAAGGGTCTGGAACTGGCACAGCAGCCCGCGGCAAACACCTATCATGAGGAAGTCATCCAAGTAATGAGTGATGAAAGATGACCCAGACCTAAACCTAACAGCCCACTCAATAAAAGTACTGAATATCTCAAAAGCTGCACAGCTTACAGAGCATCCCATGGGCATGGTTTTGTCATAATACCAGGCCCCGTTGAACTTGAACCCAAGCAAGCAGTGGTCGTCAGGGTGAACGGGGAGGAGTCGGAAGGACGACTGAATGTCGCACTTGGCCATCAGGTATCCTTGGCCGCAGGCCCAGACCTGCATGACTGCATGATTGAAAGAGGCATAGCAGACAGATGAGAGCTCACGGGGAATGGTGTCATTCACAGGTGCCCCTCTAGGATATGACAGGTGGTGGATAAGGCGGAATTCACCTGGGGTCTTTTTTGGAACCACCCCAAGAGGGGAGACTATGAGGTTGGAAAAGGGGGGTTCTGTGAAGGCGCCCGCCATCCTGCCTGCCTGGCACTCCTAGCTTGATTGTCCGCCAGCAACCCGGGCAGCTCACGAGCAGACTAAGATTCCCTGATTCGAATGGCAGCCAGGGGCCCACCGTTGGAATCCTGAAACCTGCCGCAAATCCATTGTGGATGAAGTTGGCGGCCCACCTGTCCGGGTAAACTTCCAATAGGGTGAGGGGAGCTGACAGGTGGATAGGAGCACGGGCCAGCGAAATATCATTGCCTTGCAACCCCCACACCACCGTTGCCGCCCTCACACTTTTCCCTGGCAGAAGTGGAGGCCCTCCCGGATTGGGTACCCTGCTGTCCCATACCCGGCTGTGGGCAAGAGAGTCTGGGGTGAGCCCCAAGGCAAGATTCACAGGAGTGATCAAACCTGCAGCAGACTCTCTGGCACTTACCCTGGTTAAATTCCCAACAGACCAACTTGCGAGTGTCCTTTTTCCCTGCCCAGCGAAAGGACTGTGGCTTATCAGGCCTGGCCTTGATATGCGGTCCCACTAGCACAAGCCAGAGTTTGTCATTTATGAGGTCCCAACAAGATTACTCGTTATGGGAAGCCCTCTTGCAGAAGGTGGCATCATACTCGACGGCTGCCAAGTCGCCCACCAAGGCCCAAGCTTGGAGCACGTTCCCCAGGTGGTTGGAGCAGTGCCAACCTCTGTCGGGATAAGCCACTTGCACCACCCCCATGAACACTGAATAGCCTGCCAACCAATTGTCAAAGGTGTGTTCGACATTGGCTGCCCTGTCCTCCTTCCTTGACTTGCGAGCAGATTTGTGGATACGCCCCTCCTCCCCGACTGGCCTAAGTAAGGAAAAAACATCCACAAAAAAACCGCCAAGGATGCATTCCCTGGTTTTTCTATCCAAGTGAATGCCAGGTGGGTCCTCATGGTTGCTATATGCAGCCTGGACCGTGAGGCCTCCCCCTGCCCTTGGCCTTCCCACGTGTTGCTGGGAGTGATGGAACGAGACGGGCACCTGCTCCGCCTCCTTACAGCCCCCCCCAGGGAGCCCAAGGATGTGAGCAGCCGCTAACCAGTAGTCTTTGACCTGCTCTCTGTCGCTCCCAGACTCACCTACGGTTCCTTCGCTGTCTGACGCCTCTCTGCTCTGCCTCCTTCGCCTTTTGTTCCCGCCCCTTCCACCCTTGGCCTTCCAGTTCTCCCTGTGGGCACTGACCTCGGACTTGAAATTGCTGGAAATGCTGCTGATGGATGATGAAGGTGCCCTTCTTCATCTGGTGCTGCCCGCTGCTCACTGCTGAGGAGCACCACCTGCATCTTCCTGTGCTGAGGCTTCTGTTCTGGATTCCAGGCATCCCATCCTCTCAGCCAGCATCTTGAGCGTGTGAGCAGTACCAGCTAGGGCCGCATTGCCAGTAGGCTCCTGTGCCTGCTCAGGTGCTCCAGCAGCAGCCCTGCCGGACATGCTGCGGCTGCCTGCCTGACCCAGGGCTGCCCAGGATTTTTGAGGCTGCCCAATCTGTGCCCTTGTGCCAGGCAGCAGCTCGCAAGGAGCTGGAGCTTGCTTCTTGGGAGGCATGGGAGGGCCAGAGAGTGTGTGGGTGGCAAGGGAGGGTTGGAAGACAGCCTAACCACCCCTGTGCTGGCCCAGCTGGGCAGGCAAGGGCCGGCCCTGATCAGTGCACTTGTGCTGGTGATTTCAGCTGTTAGCCCTGAAAAGGGATGTTAAAGTGATCAGCTCGCAGCTCTGCCACTGCTGAAATAACACCGCCACTGCCACCCGTTGCTACCCTTACCCGCCACTGCCTATGGCCGCTGCTGACTCCCAACAACGACTTAAGCCACTGCCGCTGCTTGTTTCTGCTAAGAGCGCCCACTGACGAGAGACTGGTTGGCCGCCGCACCAGCTCCACGTAAATACCCCCGGAGCGGATCTGAGTGAAGTCTGCATACCTTCACTCGCGCCCGCTCCGACAGCCAATGAGCTCAAGGCGAGGCGCCTTGACCTCATTGGCTGGGTGCATGTCTGGAGATCCGTACATGCGCAGTTGCGCAATCCCGTCTGAAACATGGCTGCTACCATGCAACGGAGCCCTGCCACGAGGAGCTGCAGCCAAGTGCCCCGCTTCGCAAAGGCACTGAGAGGTGAGTCTCTTTGCGCAATTCTGCATTGAGATGCCCAGTCGTGCAACTCCCTGACCTCCCTGAGATTTGCTTAGTATTACATGGGCCTTTCAAGTGTTATCTGAAAATTCCTATTTCAGAGTACATTTGAATTAACTCTGGAGTTTATCTTAATTCATCTTTATGTTGAATATGGTCTCTTGTTGATATTATTGCTTGTTCTGTTTCACTTTTCAAGTTTAGCTTAAGCTTTGCCAGTGAGTGGAACAATAATATGGTACATATGGTACCAAGGGGAAAAAGAACTCCATTGAATCCACACACTTGTACCATTGTTACCCTGTTTTCTGGGGGTCCCGGGAGGGACACCAAATTGCTCTCAAAGTTATACAAGTTGGGAAAATTAGTCAAAGAGCACAAGTTAGCACTGCGAGAGGCAGGATAACGTAGTGAGATCTTGAACCCAATATCTACAGGGTCAAGCCGAGTCAAGGAGCACACGGGAGTGAAATAACAAATGTGAATTTTATTAAAAATACAATCAATCGGTGTATGCAACACAAACACACAGAGGAACTATAGAAATAAAGGTTGGAGTGGGATAGAGGGATTTTTAGAGGAGTTGTTGGTTTGGGTAATACTACACCTGTCCTGAAGCCCAGTCGGAAACGGAGAAGCTGGGGAGCGTGGATCTCAGCACGTGGAGCTGAGGGGAAGGCTCGCTGGACAAAGCGACAGCAAGGCGGGATGGAAGCCAAGAGCGATCCAAGGAAGCGCTCAAAATCAGGGGTTTTTATAAGGAGAATTGTGACCGCAGGCTAGTTCGTACTTGGGGAAAACAATGGATTTGGGGCTGGAGACAAAGCCTCCGAAAGGTCATAATTTGAATGATTGAATTATAGCCAAATTGTCAATACAATAGCCAGTATGCAAACGCGAAGTACTTGAGCGTTGTATAGTCAGATCATCAAGCTGCCGGCGTGGGGCAGAGGATCTTTTGAAAGTTGCGTGCATACATAATTGAGTACTTGCCTTTGAGGTCTCCTAAAGCTGCGAGTCGGCTATTTCTGGCCTGCCTGTATTGTGTTGTAATATTACGGTGATTATCGGCCGAGCCTGTATGCGTGCTTGTCCGGGGCCTCGCAAGCATGTGGAGGGGCATGGGTATGTGAAGCCGAATTAGTGATATCAAGAGATATCTTTTTAATATCCTCCAAGCTCAGGCTAGCCAGTGCAGTAACACCATGTACACATTTTTTTTTCTTGGCATTGAAAATATCTTGGTATTGGAAAATCTCATAGGTTCTGTTGCTCAGCAAAGCTAGCTTCAATAAAGCCAATTTTTCATATTTTGTTCTTCCCAGCCAGATCATTCATTTACTAATCAAACACAATTTGAAAGGAAAATTCCTCAGAGCTTCTTATATATACACAAAGTGCTGCGCACAGCTCAATAGAGTAACTTTAGAACACACATATATTGACTTTTAAAAGTTCCTGGTTTATCATCTTTGGCATTTGGACAAGTATACACACAACTCTCAACCACAGGCGGAAAAATGTAACGATGCCAAAATTCAGCAAGGTGAGGTGGAAAAGTCTCTATATCTATATTTTTCTGTAGACCCCCCCCATTTTTGAGAAATTTATTGTTTTATAAAATTAATTAGTAACATGATGATTAGAATAGTCATACTAGAGTGGATGCAATACTAGCCACAACATAAACCTAAAATCAAGTTGTGTCTATTTTTTAGGTGACTGTTGCTAGAAATGACATTTATGAATATTATATACACTTCAATTGTGGTAAAATTATTACATTAACAATTTCCAGTGCCTTTATTGTTTTTTTTCCCCTTAAGATATAAATAACACATGGAGCACATATGTTACTGAACAGAGATAGCCTGTTCAGATAGACGTAGGAAGGGTATCTTATTCCTGCTGCTGTTTGTGTCAGTCCACTGGTGCTACTGAGGAGCTATATCTTTAAAATATTCCAATAAAAATAATTTTTAAACAAAGGTTTCAATATGTATACTTCATTGACTCTCCCCTGGAAACATTTTACTTCAACCACTTTGGGCTATCAGGAAGACATTTCACAGCTTATACCATATAAACTTAATGTTGAATACTTATTTAGTTTCATTTGCTAAATATGTCACAGAAATAATGCCGAATCAGATCACCATTGATTTAGGGCAGTAGGAAATTTTCTGGAAAATTTACATCACTGCTGAACTTCAGAAGTGATAGCAGTTGATTTATCAGCAGGGTAGGGAATAAGTAACTCTGTTGAGGGTGGTATAAGTGAACATCTTTAACACAGAATCCATATCACAACACAGGAGACTGTGAAAGTATTTTCTACTTCAACTGTTCTACTGAGTTTACACAGAGATATTTAGGCTGCAATCATAAGGTCCTTGGGATCTCCAATGCTGATGCAGATCATAAACTGATAGGCTGGGGTAGCACACCATATCAGGATCAGGAGAGGTTCTGGATATGCAATATTCTGTCTTCGCCCAGCCTTACATCCCTTATGATGGGAATAGAGCTTAGCCTAACCCAAAGGGTGATGAGTGTTTCCCCCTTACTGCTCAAAGGAAGAGGGAAATAGCTTTTTAAAGAAAATTGAGAGGAAAATTGTGGCAAACACAGCTCTTCCCTTCCATTCTGATAGCAGGAACATAGTGAGACTAAGCAAATAACAAAACACTTAACCACACAGTATTCATGAATTTAATAACAAAGAATTAACTTTATTAATTTCAGTTATTTTAACCTATTTTACAGATATGTACCTAGTATTTATGTAATTTTAACTTTTAAAAACCTGTAATATTTCCTCAAACATGCACATTTTTTAAAAAAGAGGCAATACATACTATGCACTTTTCCAACTACATCCAGCTAGATGAACATCATCCATGTTGCACGCCTGTTTCCATAACTGTATCATACTGGATCAGCTGTATGTGTTAAATCCAGAGCACTGTGCCACTTTCAATATTTACTTTGTTAATAAAATTTCCACTACTGGAAGTTCCAGCGTTAAAATAATCCAAAATCAACACTGATTTGTTCCTTATACATTCCCCTTACTTGTACATCTTCCATGCAATGTTGACACTAAATACATAAATGATTGCTACTAGCCAATTGCACTATGTAGATTTTCCTATGATACCGTGCAATTAAAAACAACAACAGCAACAGCAACAGCAACAGAGCACTGTCCGCCAAGATACACAGCCACAGATCTGGAACTACATCTGTTGGTATCTGTTGTTCACAGATATTAACAATCAGAATAACTATCACTGAATTGATACATGGTCTAATAAATCTCTGTTGCAATCATTTCAGGAGTAAAATAATTTGTCACATAAGAATAAGTTTGCTTAGCCAAACACCACCACATTAATTGTTACATAACATTCCGACAAATCCTAATCTCTGCCTTGAAGAGCAGTTCTATTTCTCTGTGGCAGAAAAAAACTACAAACAAACGGATGTGAATTTCACAGAAAGCCAGTCATCTGAAATCTGTATTAAAATTAAAGGCACACTATAACTGGTGTTGTTTTTTTCTCCCCAAACTAACAGTTAAGAGAAATAACGGAGATGGGAAAAGTTCAAACTGAAGCAAGTAAAGTATGCTGTAACTTTGGAAGTAATTTTTGAAGCTGCAGAGGCTTTCATCACAACCAGTCAGAAACACCAACCAATCTGAGTGTGGGAAGTGGAAATACTATTTGTTCTTTTTTCCTTGATGGGACTCACATTTTTTTTAAAAAAGGTTTAGATACTGAAAGCCTCTGTGGAAAGTAAAACATATACACACTCCTTTGCATCAGATTTCTTCTTAAGATTTGACCTCCTCTAATTCAAAAGGCAGGCTATAATATAAAAATCCCACAGCCATACTACCCAAAACACTTTTAAACCATGTAGCTAAAACAAGAAGATCCCAGTTAAATTCAGAACACATGGCTTTACAATACCAAGCAATACTATTTTGAAAATGCATCCTGCAATTTTCTCTCAATTTAATAAATGTATATAATTTAGTTGCTTGCTTCACACATCAAGACCAACAACCAACCTAACTGTGGGATTGTGGAAATAGCCCAGGATCCAAGGCCTACTTTAGGCACACCTAAGGACTAAATCATGCTTTGTGGGATCACTCTTTTCTTTTAAATTAGCATCTCCCAAACCATTTCTCATGGGCTACTTTTGGAGGTTTCCTCATTATACAAAGCAATTTACCAAGTGGCATTAGCTTGCTGCTGTTTAAGAAACAGACGACCAAATCTGAAGAGCATGTGAACAGTTACCTAGTTCTTTCCACACCAACAATAAATATAGGAAAATATTGAAAAACTGAAATTTATGGTTCCACAAAACATACACGCAAAAAGGATGAGCAAACCGATCAATCAACTTTACATGCTACTCCCAAAAAACTGAATTAGATATTTAGCTCAAGTCACAAATCTTCTGAATTATTCACTTAAGACAATGGGTATATAAACATGGTAATAAAACGAATACTGCAGATCAAAGTCTGAGGCTACTTCACACATTTCCTGCTCTGAAGTAATTTCTATATTTAAAAAAACAAAAAACTAAGTACTGTACTTGGCCTTTTGTGATATCTGTAAATTTATTCACTTTTACTACGTACAAAGGAGAGAGAACCCACTCTTTTTCCTAATCAGTCACACTGGCTTCACATAGGTTTCTGTTTACATTCCTGCACACACAGCAATACCTATTCAAATCACAGGAACCAAAGAGCTTACAATTTTATGCAGATATACGTTTAGATAGATAGATAGATAGATAGATAGATAGATAGACAGACAGACAGACAGACAGACAGACAGATAGATACAGATATGTGTATAGATAGATATGTATAGCGCTATACTTCCTTTTCTGACACAGTTCTGAGATACAGAAATACAGCCAATATGAGTTCATTCAATTAGGCATATCCATCTCTCTCCACAAAACAATCCTAATGGACTGCATATACTGTTTATGGCTCTTGCAGGTTAAAAACCTCAATTAAGCACTGGAAAAATGAGAAAGTTTTATAGAAATGTTTCTGGTACTTGGTAAAATGTTTATAAACATTCTTCCCACACTCCAGCAAGAGTAATTCATACGTAAAACAGATTTCTAGCCATATATGCAAAAAATGCCATCCGGGGGAAAACCTATTTAGTTTTCAGACATGTGTACTAACCGGTCAGGGCCCTGATCACTGAAAGTGGGGAGAAACAGATACCATTCTCCTTCTCAAAAGAATGATCAGTACTTTGAAATCCCGTTTGGCTTCTTTGCGGTATATATTCAGTGATTGATTGTTTTTCATATTACTGTATGCCAGGATATTCCCGGCCAATTTGATGGTCTATTTCAGGAGTGGGAAATATTTCGTTTTCCAGATGCTACTGGACTGCAGCTCCCAGAATTCCTCACTATTGCCTACAGTGGCTAGGGCTGCTAGGAGTTGAAGCCGAAAATGGTGCATGATCGTGCATTGCTCCCGGGCCCCGCCCACACTTACCTGGTGTGCGGAGCCTCTGGAGACATGCCGGTCGCACTTCCTGCCCAGTGCAGCCTGGGAAACTCCCAGGCTGCACTGTGGAAGGAAGACGCAGGGCTGTCGCGCAAGCAGGCAGCTTGTGCGGCGCCGAAGCAACAGGGACGTGAGAGCCTCTCGCTGGAGATTGCTGGCGTGATCCCCGCACCCCAGCGTCGGAAAAAGGTAAGGTGAGGAAAAGGCCAGTTATTTTGATACCTCACTCACTACCAAAGAAGGCAAATTGTGCTCTTCATGGAAAATCTTCAGAGTTAGAAATACACTCAAACACTATTAAATTCTATTCCTATATGTATATTACCCCAAATATTGACTTTATGGGCTTAAATCTTTAACATTTTATACTTCTTAACTGAATATCAGATAAAAACATTTGTGACTATAAATAGTTTCAGATATCTGTGATTAAATGTATTGCTTGAGTATGTTATACCATTGTTTAGTCTTATGTTTAGATTCAAACTTTTTTATAATCAACATTTTAAACATTATTAACTGCTTCTATGAAAATTTGATCCTGCTTATCTTCTATTTCAGATGTTACAGAAAATGCCAGTGTAACCTCTATGTATATTGGTTTGGCCCAATGGATGGGGAAACCCTAATGCCCTTTCCACACCTTACCTTTTTTTGGCACTGGGGTGTGGGCATCGTGCGAGCAGCCTCCGGTGAGAGGTTCTTGTGTCCGAGTTCCTTCAGCTCTGCACAAGCTGCCTGCTCGCGCAAGAGCCCCACCTCTTCCTTCCGCAGTGCAGCCTGGGAGTTTCCCAGGCTGTGCTGGGGCAGGAAGTGCGACCAGAGGGGCTCCAGAGGCTCCGTATGCCAGGTAAATGCGCGCAGGGCCCTGGAAAAATGCGCAATTGCACACCATTTTTGGCTTCCAGCTGAAAATGAAAAGGTGCACGATCGGCACCTGCTAGCCCCTGGAGTGTCGCACAATTGTGAGTGTGTCGTGCAGATCGCTCCTCACAATTGCGCGACGCTCCAGGGGCCCTTTCACATGGCAAATGCTGTGAGAAAAGCTGCAGTAAGTAAGCTGCAATAAATAGGTTACAGTAAGGCTAAAGAGTAGGCCCTTTTAACTTGGGGGAACAAAAGAGTAAATTCTTTGTAGTGTAATTTCTGTACTGCAGTTGCTTCTATTTTACATTTTTTATTTAGGTCTTTAAGATAGCACCAAATATTGCAGAAATACTGAGCTGCACAGTCAGAAGACTCCTGCACTGGCATCTCACAGGATGCATGGAACTTTTGGGACAATACATATGTGTTAAATTTATGTATAATTTCCATTATTGTTAAATATAGAGAGAGAGAGGAAGGAAGGGAGGAGAGATTGAAAGCACAGTTGT
The DNA here is from genome assembly GCA_030412105.1 of Cyclura pinguis. Classification (NCBI taxonomy): domain Eukaryota; kingdom Metazoa; phylum Chordata; class Lepidosauria; order Squamata; family Iguanidae; genus Cyclura; species Cyclura pinguis. The sequence goes on along the minus strand of CM059602.1, from coordinate 67,170,995 downwards.
GTTTGAAATATTCAGTTATATTTGGCCCCAGAGAACAAGAGAAGAGGTACACCAGGAAATGGGAATATACAGAAAAGTCTCATAGAGGGTTTTTTTTTCTCTCCACTAAACAAACTTATCAGCTAAATGTAGTATGTGAATCCAAAAATAAGACTGTAGTTCCTACACACTTGGGGATACCATATGTACGCAGAACTATTTAGGTTTCTGAATTAAAAATAAAGGAGAAAAATTAGAACACAGCTCAGCAAAGACTGAGCATGCCCAACAGCGTCCAAGTATCAATACAGTAGTCAGGAAAGAAAAACTATAAAGATATGAGAAAGGAAAAAGTGAATGCTCTGCTTGAGCTCCTTTTACAACTTAAAGTGTTCAGATCATTTCCACAGGTAGACAATAACTCTACTCCACACCTTTGGACAGTTTCCAAAAACAAAACTCCTGTAGGTTAAATAGTAGTCTACGGCTGGCTTTAAATGGTTGTATCTGGAAAAGAATTTTCATATGCACATACCTTAAATTACTAGCACTTTCGAACAGGTGTGCATTTAATTGAAATTTCCCACAACATGTAGATAAGCAACTATAGGAAATGATTGCGCACCCCAAATACTCTTCAAGGTATGCTGTAGGGAAAGTTAGGCATTCAATTAGTTGATGACTTGAATATGCATGCTGTCACTTCAGTTTAAGTACTTTTTTGCAAGATCAAAAAGTAAAGTGTGACTCCCTTCCCCTGTAGGCACATGAACATAAACAATGCATGAGTCAGCAAACCTATTATGTCACATGGTGCATTACTGTGGCTAGATGGAAATACAACTACAAGAGAATGGCTTCAGATTTCAATTGGATTCCATCTCATCATCCCACCTGAATGGCTTCTGCAAATTCTGAGATAAGATAGGGTTCTCCTCCCCCCAATCTGTACTTGAAAAAAGGTTATAAGTGTTATATTATATAACAAGTTTAATGAATCATTACTGTGGAACCTGCTATTTTACTTTTATATATTTTAGATGTGCCATTTTATCTGATGCTATTTTATCTAATACTATTGAAAAGGAGCAAAAACATTTTTTTGAATTTTATTCTGGCAGATACCATATTCCTTTTAGGTTTAATGCTCCAGAGTAGACAGAGGCATCTTTTATAGATCCAAGGGCTAATTTTCTGCTTTTGTGAGCTAGGAACTGCACAGACTGTCAAAAATGCAAAAATAAATAATAACCTCACCGACCCAGACATGACTATGGTCCACTTCTAGTTTTGAAAAATAGGGGTTTGGGGGCGGGTATTAAAGAAGAAGAAACAGAAAAGGAGAAGAAACAGAAAAACGTGGTCTATGGGAACCAGTTTGGTATAGTTGTAGCAGTTAACTTAAAAGACCATTGTCTAGTAGTGGAATTTCTCTTTTCCAAAGTTTCTCTTTCAGCATATACTATACCTGTTCTAGCAGGACAGGGAAACTGTTTTAGCAGTACACTGATTGTACCTGTCAACTGCGTAATTATTTGCAGATGTAGTCACTATTACAGATATTTATATTTTGAGGGGTGATCTATGTGTGTATCGGCATGCCAAGCTAGGAAAAGGGTGGGGACATTCTGGAGGAGGCAGTGGCAGGCAGTCCTAAGTGCTATGTTTGTGTTAAGCTTTTAGTACAAATGAATGCTGTGATCCCAAAATGGTTCCAAAGGTGTGAAACCAAACAGACCAATCCAGATTCAATAGCATTTTTATACTACTCTTTTAGCGAAGAAGAGTTTGGTTTGATAAAGCCCTGTGTGTGTCCTTCAAATTGCCTGTCAACTTTTGGGCACCCCATGAAAACCATAGGGTTTTCTTAGCCAACCATTCAGAAGTAGTTCTGCCATTATTTCCTGTTAAATACAGGCCACAGCATCTGGTTGGCAGTCTCCTACAAAAATACTGGCTAGAAAATGTCCAAGCATTCTAATCTCACTGCATCCTTTGTCTGCTGGCAGGTAACCTCATGAGAAGTACTTGAAAAACAGGGACTGAATTCAGACTTTCCAGCCCATGGATCTACTCATAAGGAAAAGTGGGCCATGAAGCAAGGCAAGGAAGCAAGTCTCTCATTAAAAAACTTAACATTTCCTGCAATAAAACCTAGAAGTGGAGCACTAATCATCAACTCCCCCTTGGGCAGTTGCATGAACTGCACCAGATTTCCCTGGTTTGAAAGCAGCTGGTGTTTCCAGCTGCCAAAATATAAAAAAAAATCATGCTATAAATCAGGACTTGTAAAAATAGAAAGTTGATTTGAATGTGCAAGGTTTGTTTGTGACAGGAGAGGTATTTCAGAGCTTGGAAAGCCATCAGAACACATGACTCATAGAAAGCACCTTGGTAGTATTAAAGAAAGAGTGAAAGTTCATTACATAGTATATTAAATAAAAATTCTATAGTCATTAAATTAATTTGTTCAAACAGTAGCAAATTATAAATCCATACCCAAATAGCTACCATTCCATTATTATGGTTATGATTATGATTATGTGATCTTTCAGTTTGTCTGATCTCAAGCTGTAGAGTTCATGATAGATCATAACCAGCACTTTGAACTGTGCTGGAAACGAATCGATAGCCACTGCTATCATTAAGTCAAGATACAAATCAACAAGGAGGCCAACAGTATTCCCCCCCAAGCAGTCTTTACAATCACTCCTGACTCTTTAGCATCACAAAGATGACCTAGCATTATGAACTGGCATAGACAAACCAAATTATTCTAGAGATAACTTTAAACTTTAAGTTGCTGCAGGCTTTTGCAAATCTTACATGTTGGTAAAAACTATCATTATATTGGCTTACCCCTATAAAAATACCAGATCTGATTGACAATTCACTAGCCAAAACCACACTATCAGAAATTATAACAAAATCAGTCACCCCATTATACAGCAGTTCTTCCAGGACATACACATTGCCAAAAACAAAAAACAAACAGAAAATCTATCCCCTTGGTTATATAGATATATGAGAAATTGTATTTCAGTTATATCTGTGGCTAGAACCATTTTGTATTCTCTTTTATAAACATGCGGGAGATTAAAATTTCTAGACCTAACGAAGACTAATTTTTTTAATTGTTAAGATGCTTACTAAAATGGCTTATCATTTATAAAATAAACTTTACCAACAGCAAGCTGCACTCTCTGATTTCTACAAATTCCAGACATTATCCTTGACATTGTAATGTGCTAGAAATGTTAACTAAGGTATTGTTCTCATTATTATTTTCGTGTTTCCCCATCAAGTTTTATGAGATTCAGTAACAATTTGGAATTTTAAACTGTCCTAGCTCCCCCAAGTGGCAGTATCAATTATTCAAAAATTTCTGGAGTACAAGATCAACATTATTTAAGCTTTAAGCAGACCAAGCTGGTTCTTACATTTTAACCAGTGTTTCTCACTATTAATGCATCATTGCAGATTGTGTATCAACTGTCGCTAGAAATAATGTAGGTGTGGAAGAGAGGAGAGATGAGGGCAGAATGAACGCTGTCACAGCATTTTTGGCAAGGTGGTGGGAGGCTGTTATTACAACACAAGTAGATTCATTTGTCCTTAAACTGAAAGTGTTTCTGCTTTAACTTGTTGCACATAATTAAAAGATAGTACATTCTATGGTCATAATTTTATGCACATTTTAAACCAACATTAGGTTGATCGCATTCAGGTTGAAAATAAGTCATTTCCTTTTCCCTCCACCCCTCAAATAACCACCAGCACACTCTTCTGCTGCAAATGCATGACATTGCCATGTTATGCATATTTACTCAGCAGCAAATCCTGCTCTGTTCAGTGGCACCATATTATGTATGTATAAGATTGCACCACAATCTCCATGGGGCCAAAGGAGTAGTAGAAGACAAACTAAGATTCTTCTTAGAATCCAAAATCTGTACTTTATATTCTAGTAGTGAAAAGCTACGTAAAGCTAATATATGAACATGGTTGGATATATGACATGACTGTTGACTAAGACAACTTTTACCACACTTTTCCTGATTCCCACTTCAGAGCAAATCAAGCACGTATGGGAGGGGACACTCGGATTTGTAAGATAGTTTAATTTCCTGACAAAATGCTCAGAAATTTCTGTCAGCACAGTTGGTACTTAACAGATAGAACACTGTATTTATCTGAAGTAGGAAATATATTTCCTTGTTGAGTAACAAATATTCATGAAATGATATCTAAGCAAATTGCAGAGTTTAGTTTAGTTAAAGAACATGGAATACATATGTGAAATCATCCAGGAGGGCTGTAAGCCATTGTGATCAAGGAAAATTTTAAATAACAAAGTACAATGAATAGCTAGGATTCAAAGTGCTATGAACACTTTGCAATATACACATAGATGCTTTTTACCATCCCCAACAGAAATTTCACACCAGCTGCCTTCCAACAATACTATAGGTAACCTCTCATTTACACACCTACCAAAATCCTGTGTGAATGGTGGGTTACCCATTTTACTTCCAAATGTACAAAGGAGCTTTGCATAGTCTCCCTCTCTATGTTTTGTGTGCTATACATAATTAACATATTTTAATGTATTAAAAAATTGAATATGTATAATTAAAATGAATTCTACTGAGCAGAAAGTTCTAAATCAACCTGCGCCAATAACCGCCTCAATCAGTTAACGTGCAGTTTAAGTTATATTAAGTGAGAAATCTGATTTTCATGTTCTTTTTTTCTTGAAGGATCAAATGAGGAATGGAAAACTTGTGGCCCTGCAGACGTTCTTGGAGCACATCTACCATCATCCTTCATAATTAGCTATGCATGCTACAGTTAATGGAAGGCCACAGATTGTCCACCTATTTAAAATAAGTCTGTTCTGGGAATAATATATAAAGAATTTAACCTTGTACTTTAATACAGTGGCCTCTATATCGCTTTAAGTCCGAATCTTGAAAATGTCCATATCTGTCAAGCTGTCCTTTTTCAGATATATTTTATTTGCTTTCCTGCCTACTGGGGAACACCGGAATGTTGGGACTTTAACTTTGTCCTAAAACAATGGCTGACCCTCTCTTTACATTTAGCTTACCATAATGACTAACATTTGCTACCAATCAATCAGTGACAACCTGTGCAGCTAGAAAAAGTATCATTTGTAGGCTTATAGATTAAAGAGTCCAATAGAACCATTTGATGTACACTAAACCACTCCCTCACATTAAAAATGGCAGAGCAGACAAAGAGGATCTCTGTCAATACCAAAGGTAAATACATGAACAAGCCCTCTAAGCTTTCGCCTCTCTTTCTGACTCATAAGGGACTTAGGCAACCTTATCATTAAAACTCACTCCGTTATATAGGATAAAGCTGATATTCATCAACACTATCATTTGATTTATTACTCTTCTTCTATTAACTTGATTGCCAGGGATTTATCATTTAGCTATTATTACTGATCTATTATTGAGAGTAAATAATTATTTTATTTTGAGGTGCTGAAACCTTGAAGAAAGGTTAAATGTATTAAATATATGCTTAAATGTATGCTTTTCTCCACTTCCATAAATAGAATTTTTTAAAAACACAAAATGTTTAAATTAATTTGACTCCCGTAAGTGAAATCTCGAAGACACATAAAAGTCTGATTTTTCCATTTTATAGAGGGGGAATTAGAATCAGAAAGATCACTTTCAAAGTCAAATTGATTCAAACTGATCACACATTCAGAAAGCTATCTCCTTTGCACATTCATTGTTGTCATTCCACCTCGTCTAAGAATAAATATTAATTTATTCGAATAGGTATCCTGCCCTAATCAAAAAGCTTAGGACAGGTAATAATATATTTAAAACAGATATACGCTTCCAATTAAGTAAGTGACAGATGGAAATAATTCTGAAACTCCAAATTTCTACCAAATTAACAATTGGTTCTGAAAACCAGTCCAAACAAATGACACTACAACACAAAATTAGATGCAGACTTTCACAAACTTCTGAAAGAACAGAACTTGAAAAGTTATGGGACAGTCACTGATAATGCATTTCTACACAGTGCCTCAGTTCACACATTTTGAGATTCTCGTTTATTGTGACTGAGCAATAATGCAGTGCAAGCTGCCCAGTAACTCGTGCTTGATTTCTCCTGCCAGAGACATTAGCTAAGCAAACCATGGACCCTCAGTTTGCTAGGATATCAGAACTAGTAGAAGAAAGAGCCAAACACAAGCAAACAAGCACTTTATTTGATCCCCAGAAGCAAATGCTAGAGCCAGTCTCTCAGTGTAGCTACCTAGTTAGCCTGTAATTATATGAGGCACAAAGTAAACTTGCAGAGAAATCCCAAAGAGGTTATTTTAAGACTCTTTGAGTTCAATAGGAACCTTAATACCTCTACATGAATAGGTGTGTATAGGACTCTCACCCCAACATATCCTCTTTGAAATATTACCTCATTATTTCAAAAGAGTATATATCTGTGTGTTCGTAAAATCAAAAAATGGTGGAGGAACTGTCCTACTCATCCTGATTCATAACTCACATTGCATCTATAGTCACATCTGTATTCCATTCCGGGTAGAATTCTGGAACCTGATGCAGTTTTGTTGAAGAAGTTTCCCATTTGCAGGTAGCCTTGTGTAAAAGCCTCTGAAGCATCACACCAAATGTATACACGTATACCTCAGTTAACGAAGTAGATGTCTTCCTGGGCTTTACTTCCATTTCTGGGCAGAATTCAAAGTATAGGTTATCACTTTTAAAGTCCTATACAGCTTGGATTTAGACTGTCCAATATATTGTATCGCCATTGAGACTGTCTAACTTTAAACAACTTTTTTAAACAACTTTTCAAACAACTTTTAACAACTTTTTAACAAACAGCTTTCTCTCTCTCCCACCACCACCATGGGCACATTTGGTGAACACATGAGAAAGAGTCTTCTCAGTGGTTGTTCCCAAGCTGTGGAACTCCTTTCTACAAGAGGTTCAATTGGCCCCTTTTCTGTTGTTTTTCTGCCAGCAAGCAAAGATATTTTTATTTAGGTAGGCCCTTTTAACTTATTGTAGTAGATGGACCTTATATGGGTGTGCGTGTATATTGTGTCCATATTTGTTATACTTCAAAAGTGTTCAAAGCTGTTTTTGTTTTGTTTTTTTTAAACAGAATTACAGTTTAATTGTCTTTTAACTTATGTATTAATAGTTTTTAGTTGCACTTTTTTTTAAATGGTTGTAAGCTGACTTAAATCCTGTGCTGGGAGAAAGGGGGAATATAAACTGAATAAATAAAAAATTTCTTTAACAGAAATTTGGTACTAGAGAGAGATAATATGGAAAGAATAGAGGTGGGTTCCTATACAACAAAAAGAGCTGCTCAACATATTTCAGCAAACTTTTTGTTCAAGAGTAAAATATACACATGTGAAATTAAATAAACAGGGCAGACAAGCCTCATATAAGTAAAGAAAAACATTTTGAACCCTCTAGAAACCATCTAAAGGCTCCTTCCAAAAGGCATGTAGGGATGAGCTTTTCTTTTTAACAGTTTCCACTTTCCTTATGTTTTCTATTTTGGAGACCAAACTTTTAGTTCTCGCCTTTTTTTTTTTAACATTTTACAGGCAACTGATGAGGCAGCTTGTCTGCTGTCCCCCTTTTCTCACTGTTTTGCTGTTCATACATGGTTTCCAAGGGATTTGGGAATCAGCAGCTGTTTACCTTGCCTGTGTAGACAGGCACACACAGTGGCCTTAGGAACAGCTACAATACGATCCCATTGTTTCCACTTCAAGCCATACAACACCAAAAGTCTGTGTTCTCCAGTTCGTTTTCACCATCCTCCCAATGTCAATGCTGCTAAAAAGCCTTCCAACAAGACAGAGGTTGAGGAGGAAAAGGGAGAAAGGAGGTTGAAGAAAGACTTTGTGAAAAGGAACTTCACTGTCAGAGGCTTTGTTAATTAAGGTATGCCTGCACAGTATGTGAAAAACTTGTTCTATCAAAAAAAATCTTTGCAGAATGTTTCAATGCACACTTAGCAATCTGCAGTAGTCCATAATACTTGTACATTAACACTCATACAGTAAATGCAATAGCTGTGTTATTTGAGGAGGCGGCAACATTTTATTTAATATCAAATATTATTTTTCCAGTATTTGGAAAATACCACATCCCCAAAGAGAAGTACTACCACAAGGTTCTCCAAAAAACTGTACATTTACTGCAAATTGATAAATCTCATTATACCACTATCACCATCATCATCATCATCATCATCACTAGAGACCATTAGAATCCCAGCATATGCCTGTCAGAAACAGTTACTTTCACAAAGAGGATTGCCTTACTCACCAATATTCATCATTTATCTACCAAAAAGAAAGAAGAAGAAAAAAAGGGCCTGCTTCCATTAAATTATCCATGCAACAGCATTAAAAATTCCACAGTGAGACAAGTCCCTTGCCTTCTTTGTCCATTCACTTTAGACCTTATTTTGACATCTTTCATCTACACATCTATGAAGGATGTGACTTGAGACAGATTTTCCCATGCATCAAGATTTTCCCCTCTGTTTTTGGTTATACACAGGCATAGCTCCCAAATGGTCCTTTTCTGTTTGAACACATACACAACAACAGCATGAGACATAGGCACATGTGCTTTTTAAAGTATTATATACAGTGAAAAACAGTCATTTACATCCAGTACTCTAAGAATAACATACGTTATTTACCATGTGGATTCCATACAATAAAAGCAGAGCAAAACCCTGTTTTACCTTTTTTAATCTTTTGCTCTAAATATTTCTAAATACTAGAAACTTCAAATTCCATAGAAATAGTCATGTTTGTTTTTTTCTGCAGTGGAAGGAATCATACAGATTCTTGGGCAAAGTTTGTATAAGACTTCACAGACCAGATGCATGGTGTGATTACGTTTTCTGCATTTAACAAAACAGGAATGGAGAAGAGAAACAAAGCAGTAGAATTGTGATTGGGAAAAATGGAAACAGCCCTAGACTAAACCACATGGGGCTATAGGGAGAAGAGTAACAACAGCATTTGGAGCAAGACTGGCCCAAGACATTTTGTTACCTGAAGCAGAGATAATTAAAAAACAAACAAAACACCATTCCAAATCAAGGTGCATAATATCTAAATCAGCGTAGCTGCTTTAGCATAGGAGACAGAAATCTCACCACATTTTATACTCTCCTGGGTAGAAAATAAAATAATAATAAAAAAGAATACATTGAAAAACAATTTGCTGCTCTCTTCTGTGATTTAAAAAAAATGGACTTCTTGAAGTGGCCACATTGCTGTCTCTCCTAGTGAGGCAGCCCCTGATGGTTCCAACAAGACAGCTCCTAGGCAGTGAGAAACTAAGCATTATCATCTAAACAGGCATAGGATGATTGTGTGGGGAACCAAGGGTGACATACATATTGTGTTCTTCCTTTGGGGCTTGCTTCATAAAAGCACAGCATCAAGGTCACCACACTTCCATTTCCAGAAGAGTAAACTTAATGTTGCTACCAGGCAGTCTAAGTTATGGTACTGGTCTGTTTTAAGAATACCAGCAAAAATGACCCAGCAGTCATTTCTGAACTTCACTACTTGGGAGAAGCAACACTGATTTCTACTGGTTCTTCTTTCACTTTAGCTGAAATCACAGGCTGGTCTCCTTCACTGTAGCTCTGTGGTAGATCTAGGACATGATAAAAACATGGATGGTTGTTACTGTATTCATAGTGCTGGGGTGAGATTCATACGGCCCTCCAGATGTTGCCGGATTGCAACTTCCAACATTCCTCCTCACTTATTATACTATCTAAGGCTGCTGGGATCTGCAGTCCAACAACATCTGGAGGGCCACATGATTCCCACCCCTATCACAGTGGAACCAGGTCAGCTGTTGTAGCCCCATGTACAATTTAGATCTCTTAAGAACTATCAAACATATGAGCTTTTCCATCTAGCTTTTCCATCTAAAGACTAGCTCAAAGAGTTCTATCATTAATAAGATCACAAGTGGGACGTTGAACAAAACAGAAGCAAATACAAAATTCAATTTCATATAAAATGCCAGAACCGGAAAACAGCAACCAATTAAACTTCTATAAAGCAAGATTAAAAAACAATCAGAGAAAGTTCTGTGCTACACACTGTTTATTGACTGATTGAACGAACTCTCTAATGTTTCAAGTTGCCATGCCTGTTAGTATACCAGTGTTCAAAAGCAGACTATACAGTTTAGTTGAAGTTGCAGACAAACCACTACACCTTTTCTTACAACTGTAGGTTTCTCTTATTCCTTACCACACAACCACATACGTCATTAGGGCATCCTTAGAAAAAGACATTTTGTCACACATAGAAACTGCAGGGAGGAGGGAAATCACACCAATTCAGTTTAACCTCAAAATCCTCTCTACCAATCTTTAACCTTTCAATTGCACACAAATTACTGAAGAGTAACCTAACATAACACAGTATTCTCTTGAGTACGACTCTTGTCCCTGTGAAGTTTGCCACAAAACTTTTGGGAATTTAATTAATGATGAAATGTATTCTTCTTTATCTGTATTTAGTACTACTGCCTCAATCATGGGCATTTGATTATTGTCAGAGAAAGCTTGTTGAACATCTTTTTTACTCAATATAATTATATTAAAACTGTACATTTAATTCTATCTTTCTCAAAGAATAAGAGCACTTGCATGGGGAAGCAAACTCAAAAGGACATAAGATGACTTATCAAACACTAAGATCTCAATTCAGTGAAATGCTAAGGATCTATGACATTTTCTAGGACACTTTTTGTTCAAAATAATTAATATGGCTGACTAGAAGGCTCTCTGAAAAGACGTTTCAAAGAAGGATTCATATGAAGTTGTGATCTGACGTAGATTTTAAAATAACACATCATACAGAATTTACTTCAGTTTTACGTTACAAAGCAATTACAGACCCTGAGTAAACAACATTATCAATACATGTGCTGGTTTTATAGTATATCCGCCAAATGAATGATGAGAATAAACATAAACAAACAGAAAGAGCAAGAACCTAGCTGTTAAAACTTACTTTTGGCAATGTGCCATTTGTGACCAATATAATCCACAGGTTTGTTTTCACATTTCAGGCACAATTCAGTGGGAATTTCTCCTGCGTAGGTCTCAGTAAAATAAATAAGAGCTGCATAAGAGAACTAATGTGCTCTCACCCACCACCTTGCCTGCTACAATATTCTCTTCTTGGTAGTAATTTTAGTGGGGCTTCTGCAGGAAAACTTTCCAATGGATTAAGAGTTTCCTCTTTTTCTAGGGAGGTTCCAGTGACTCTTTTGGCAAATGTAAAATGTTCAGAAAGTATTGGGCTTTCCCCCCTGTCTTTTCTAGATATAAAATACTAACATAATACGGCTTCTGTAAACTAAACCACTCGTTCTGTACTATTTTAAAGAACAATAAATGCAAGGTTTGAAAAGGCAATATTCAGCCTATATATATATCTATATAGCGAGCGAGCGAGCGTGAGCGCGTGCACATTTCTTTATAAACTGTATGCGGAAAAATGCCCCTATATGTATACTAAAGATGGAGACATGTATTTCTGTTAAAAATAAAGCTAGAGCTATATAATTTTGGCTATCTTTTCATTAAGTAAGAAAGAACAATAGGACCTAAATACCATAAATATCTCAGGTGCCATCTGATCTTGGAAGTTAAGCAGGGTCAGCTCTGGTTAGTACTTAGATGGGAGACTGCCAATGAATACCAGGTGCTGTAAGCTATAATTCAGAGGAAGGAACTGGCAAAACCACCTCTGAGTATTCCCTATCTAAGAAAACCCTATGGAATTTTTGGGGTCACCATAAATTTACAGGCGACTGAGGGCACATACACACACAGAAGAAAGAACAATGATAATCTATTCAGGGTTACCACTACAATTTTTTTTTTTTTTTAAAAAGAAACTGACTCAGAAGCTTTACAGTGACTGGAGATCCACAAACTATGAAAGATGTTGAGACAACCGTTCTGCTTGGGAACTCTGAAACATATCGTTTAAGCAGAGGGCAGGTCTGAATGATATATGAAATGCTGCTTATTTTCTCCTTAAAAGTCGTTCCTCAAATCTTTATTCTTTTTTTAAAAAAAGCTCTGGTTATTTCGCCCCTATGTCAGCTATCTTTCAATTTTATGATAATGTGAAAAAGGGAAGTAATATGAGATCCTAATTCCGCCCCCCCCATTCTCTATTCTCCACCTTCTCCTTACATAATGAAGACGAGACACTGGAAGGGAGGGAGGCTAAGAACAACATCATTACTTTCTCTCCGTAGTTCCGCGTAATTACAATTACTCAGACAACAGAGGTTGTAATAAAACAGTAAACACACGCAGGGCACATCCGCCGGATAAAGCAGGTATGCGAACCTCGTGAGAAACGCTGCTGAATCTTTAAAAAAATAAAGGATCTTTATTCTTGCCCCCTTTCCAAACCTCCTATGGTCTTTTAAAATCATTCACTTCCTATCCACCCCCCCCCCCGCTCAATACACTGGCAACGTATCTTTGCAGTACTTCCTACGCTGCCTTGCCTCTCAGGCAGTGTCCTCTGTTCCCTTTTGCCAACTTACGGTTTTAAAAAAACTGGACAGATTATTTTACTCAAGAGTCTTTGGAGCCAACGCCCGCACGGGGAACTGGAGCTAAAAAGGGGGCTGAGGTGGGGCGAGGGAAATACGCGGGGGTTGCATTAGGAGAGGGAATCAGGAGGGCTGCTGTCTCGGGACGAGAGCGAGGCGCGCAGCGGCGGTTAATCGCCGGCAGGGCAGCCGGGAATATTTCCCCTCACGAGGGAGGATGAAGGGGGCCTCTCGCGGGCAGCAGGGAGGAGATACAGGGGGCCGTGAGGGAGGCTGAGGCGCCCCTTTAAGCGGAATGAGACGAAGCTAGAGGTCGCGCTGAAGCTAGACGTGTCCCCCTTCCCTCTCAGGGGCCGAGCAAGCGCGCCTCTTTCTCTTTACAAAGCCGGGAAGCCCCCAACCGCTCAGCCAATGCCGGCCGCCGCCGAGTACCTGCTCTTCCCGCCGCCGCCGCCGCCGCCTACTACTTCTGATTCCGCCGCCGCCGCGTTACCCGACCGAGAATGACATGAGCTACCGGCGCTGGCCGCGAGTCCCCCCTTGGTGAAGCCCCTCCTTCTCATGCCTACTGGCCCTGGCGCTTGCCCGTCTGGAATCTCGGTCGCCATGGCGCCCCGTGATTGGCCGCTTCTCCCCTCCCGTGTGCAAACAGCGCCGCCCTCCCGACAACAATCCGTTGCCTGAGGGGAGTCCGAAGTCTCGAGTTCGCCGTCTCCCGCCCTCCGCCGAAAGGGGAAAGAAGACGACGAAGAAGAAGACCGGAGGGACGGGCGGCTCGCGCGGAGCGAGGAACAAAGCCCCACGCGTCCCGTTCCCGGGTCTTCCCGGCTTCGCGGGCCGGGGCACGCACGGAAGCCTCCTCCCGCCCCGCGCATGACTCCAGGCAGCCCTCGGGGGCGCCCCGCCGAGCGGGGAGCATCTGTTATTCACCAGGCGTCCCACGTCGAGGGGCTCTCGCCTCACGCAGCCCGCTTTCCCGGCGCGCAGAACAGCCTTCCCAACACCCGCCCGCTTCGGGAATGCGTGTTTTGCCGCTCACAACCCTGCACTAATTAACCGACTTAACCTAATCAGGCCCATTCATGCGATCTTTAGCGATGACTCCGGAGGCAGGTGGGGAGGCAGGGAGGGAACGGTCTTGGCGGTAAGGCTCAAACGCCTCCCTGGATCGGTGCATGGTTTGATCCGCGCGTCGCCTTTCCAACTTTCTGACAAAACCTTCGCGAATGCCAAAGGGAGAGGGACTCTTCCTCTTTCCCTCGCCGGGAACTAAAGAGAGGCTGGCTGCCAAACATTGGGACTCAAGGCCATTTCCGCACTAGACTGGTATAGCGCTATCATTCCACTTTCAGCATTCTATGGAATCCTGGGGTTTGCAGTTCAGGGAGGGGCCGGCCGGCCCCTCCCTGAACTGCAAACCCCAGGATTCCATAGAATGCTGAAAGTGGAATGATAGCGCTATAACAGTCTAGTGTGGAAATGGCCTGGTGCCGCCTGGTTTGCACCCGGTTACACGAAGTGCCTTAAGCCAACATCGTTCAGCGACCGTTTGTGGGGTGGAAAAAGTGGCCCTTCTCTCCTACCTGAATGGTTGACAATCGCAGAAAGCCAGATGAGTCTCAGTCCACATGGATGTAGGTAACATGCATCCAAGCGCAAGCAAATCGCCACGGAACGCACGCCGGCTTAATCTGAATATTTCATGAACTCTGGAGCCCGTGGCTGCAAAAGTAACCCAGATGGGTTTCCCTCCCCGGTGCTTTTCGGGCGGTTCGCACCCTTTTTCCTGGAGGCATTCGAGCGCCGCAGCTCGATGGATTCTCCCCTTGCTCTCAGCCCAGCGGCTCCGACTGTTTATGTTTTTTTGTTTTTCCGGGAACGTCCATCATGTTACGAAACCTTGATCTTTTCTCCTGGCCAAAATTCCTTTAGCGAGGAGACCACTTCAATCGCGCTGCTCTTCTCGCCCTGCGAATGTTTACGAGCAGACTCTTTAAAACACACACACAGGGAAAGAAAAGAAAAAGAAAACACGAGAGGTCACGTAGAGTAGCTCGTTTTCGCCTGGAAACGAGGCTCTGGTGGGACTAAGGCGTGGATGGTGGCGCCGAGATCTTCTAAGGAAGGAGGAAAAAGATCGCTGGCAACGGCAGTGCGTGAGTAGCTGTGGCCAAGGATCCTAGAAAGCTACGGGATCAGAGGTGAGCAGGAGCAGACCCTGCGCGCCAGCGGTAATGCTGGCTTTGGAAGACCTCCTTCTTCGTTTTGACCCACGCGTGTATCCACATGTTTAGAGAACTAAAGTTTTTTTTTTATTAAAAAAATCGCCTCCTCCTAGCCACTCCTTTTAATAAGACGTTAGCTCCGTGTGCCTATCTATGCCATCCCCGGGTTACCCAAAGACACCCCTTCCAAACAACAAAACAACACCCTGTCCTTAGGTCACCCGTGTTTTTAGCGTGTGTGGTTAATGGCCTTTGCATATCTGGTAGGTCACTTAGCACAAAAAAACAACGGGTGAGGATGGAGTTAAATGCTCACTGGACGCCTATTTTCCTGGGTTTCGTGGACTTAATATTAGACTGGCAGCATTATCTGAACACACAATTCTTTCCTATTTTTTCTCAGTGTGTATGGCTGTGTGTGTGAGAGAGAGATATACCCTAAGGAGAGAAGGTAGGAAAGAATTATATGTTCAGAGATAATATATATTATTTGGGACAGGGGTGGGGGAGAGCCTTCAGAAGTGATAGAAATCAGTACCAGTTTAGTGATGGAAATATCCTTGATTTCCTTTTCCAAAAAAGAGGCTGCCACCCAATTTGTGGTGGGGGGGAGAAAGAGCAGAATCATTCTTTGATTTGTTAGTCAGTTGATTTAATATGTATACATTTGCATAAGATTAAAGGAAACATTCTCTATTAGAGGATACATGAAAGGCAGCATTCAGCTTTCTTTGACCTGTCTCCTCCCAGATCTTTTCAGAACAACTCCTTTCCTTCCTAACTCTTGTCCATGATGGCTTGAAGAGATGGGAGGTGCTGTCCATTGCATGCATAGGTTGTAACAAGCACCATTTTAGAAGAAGTATTCCATCTTGAGGAAAAAGAGATGATGACCAAAGAAAAAAGTGAAAGGCAGGTTTCAGAAATTCCTAGTAGAGACAAAGATGTTGTCTAACATGGCCTCTGTAAACTTTTCATCCCCTCCTCCCCATTTTTAATGATAGACTTTACAAAAATGCCTATCTGTTTCTGGGCACAAATCAAAGGGCTAGTTATGGCTTGTAAAGCCATATGGCTCAGATCTGGGCTATCTGAAGGACATTATCTCTCCATATGAGCCTGCTTGGCCTCTAAGATCTTCCAGGGAGACCCATTTCTTGGAGACCCGTCTCTTTGCTCTTTGAATGGGAGCAAAGGAGAGGCCCTTCTTGATGGCTGCTCCCCAGACTTGGGTGGATCCCTTCTTGTTGTCATTACATCAGCAAGTGAAAACTTTTCTGTGCCCACAGGGTTTCCAGGAATTGACTGAGAGGACTTTTAATGGTATATTGTTTTATGATGTGCTAGTTTTTTTTCCTGATTTTTATCTTTTGTCTTTCAATGGATTTGTTTTAAAGGGTTTCAATCATATGTATTTTGAACTGTATTTTAATAACAACTTTTTATAGATTTAATGTCTTTTTGTAACTGTTTTTAATTGTATTTGTTTTACCTGTGTAAGTTGTTTTGGCTCCCAATATTGATAATTCAGATGCCATTATAAATAGTGAAGATAGGTTTTGCTTAGTGAAAGGTAAAACTTTTTAACTGATATAAGGATTATTCCAATCTCTATATCTACCTTTACAATGCAAAAGAACTTAGTCTCACTGAGTCTAAGGATCTATTCTAAGTATGACTAAGTTTGAATCAAATCCACTCTGCTTCTTTTTCAATTCGTTGTACAACCTGGACATTGAGACTATGCTTTCAATTATATTTCAAAATGTGAGTTGAGTAGATCAGAAATGAAGTGTGTTCTCAACTGTGAAGCTTAAATTGACATTAGCTGCTTTCATAGTATGAGTATACAACCTTCACCATTTCAATTTCTTTCTTAGTTACATTACTATCCCACATTTCACCCAGCAAGTTCAAGGTAGAACTCATGACTCTCCTCCTCTACACTTTATGCTCACAATAACTCTATGAGCTCTGACAGGTTCAGATCTATAGCTAGGCTGGTCCGAAGCGGGCAAGGATCTGGGGCTTGCTGGGCACTGCCTGGCATCCTTGACCCTGCCCCTCCAATGCAAAGTGGGAGGGGAGTTAACATACCTGCAATATTTGACAATTAAAAAGTGGAACAAATGTGGCCAAGCAACATCAGGTCAATATAGCATCAGCTATTAGCGAAGAAGAACAAACAAGTTAGGATTGACTACAAACAGCTTGCTTTTGCCTGAACCTATTGGGATGGGCAAGATTCCACTCCTTCTTCTCCTTTCTCCATTGCTGAGTTAACTAAGTGCAAACCACTTTTGTACTTTAAACTCAGTTTGCAGCAAATGAAGTAAACTAAATTTGAAGGGGAAAAGTAGGTGGGGGAGAAAGAAACAGGGACATTTGAAAAGCATCTGAGAAAGTATGATAACAAAGAATTAGTCAGGTCTGTCTCTGTCAAAACAGGATAGATGGAGGGTAGGGAATAATGAGGTACACGATGGCGGATCTAGCAGTCCATTTCACATACTGTCAATAGAGCAAAAGAGAAGGGTGATGTAGAGCCAAGTATTTTTTTAACACCTGTTGGAGCAAAGGCACTGAGGGAGGATGGGGTGGGAAAATTGCCTGAGCTCCAGCACAGGTGATTCCCCCACACTGCTCCAGCAGGAATGGGGAGAGAGAGAGAGAGACTCTACATTGCCCCACATCTTTCCTTCTCAGTAGCATGTGGGGGAGGCTGCCACAGCTACTGCTGATATTACCATCTTCCCCTCACACCCGCCTCCTTCCATGGCAGGGAGGAGGCAGGGGAAGTGTGTTTGTGCATGTATGACCAGCACTGGGAAGCAGGCATCATGACTGCTCTTTAAAGAGAAAAGGCTTGGAGTAGTGGTGACAGTAGGAGAGGGCACAATGGGATTTTTTTACGTTTTGCCCCATGCCACGAGCCGCAAAATTGCTCCACTGGGTCAGGATGAAACACAGTGAATGGCCCAAGATCACTCAGTGAGTTTCATGGCTCACTGAGGACTAGAGCTTGGATCTCCCAAGCCCTAATCCTTTTGAAACCACTGCCTTCTGTGTATTATTTCTCATGAACATTTCCACATGTGCACCACTGATGCATGAATCACAGGGCTCATTTATTAGCATTGTCTGAAAAAGCCTGCATTTGGTATGTGGTGAAATGATTGAGAGATTGCTTTGCCACCACTCAGCTTGCAACTGAATCTGTGCATTTGTGTCATTGCAATACAGTGTAAAGTCAGCTTGCAACTAAGGTATGTGGTAAAGTCTCACATGGATCTGCTCAAGCCACATTCCTAGCACATCAGGTTGAATGTGAAAGCCTCCTCCCTCCAGTATCAATGGATTGATGCAACTGTTGTCTCTTGCTGCCAAGAGGAGTAAGAGGAGTGAGGCTATGTTCTGGATTGCCTGGGGACTTTGTGATACTAGGAATATGTCATACAAATAAAGAATTTTGGACCATGTACCTTGTCTGGCGCCCAGAGAATATTAGATTTCAACATTCAACATGCAAATTTGAATATGGATATGGGCACTGTCTAGTGAAATTTCAAACAATGGGTGAAGATTTGGGGTGAAAATAGTGCTCAGCAGGCTTTCCAAAGCCAGGACTCGGCTCCTGTGCATGTGTAGCACTAAATTTTGTGTTTGAATGGTACAATTCTGGCACCACACTACATATAACTTGATTCTACTTTTTTTCCTGTTATCTCTATCAAAATCACAAACTACCACATACAATCAACTAGTCTGTGTAAATCTTTTTAATTTGCATAGTGTATAAAGACTGGAGTATGCTTTGTTTCTTGGGGTAAAATGTGACTTTAGCATGGAACACCAGAGATCTAAAAAGATATTTGCAAAGCAACAGTGTAGGAACTGCAAAACACTGTGCAGTCCTTCTAATTCTTGTTTCCACAGTTTTTCTGGTCCAGCTTTGCTCTCTTTGGATTTGCCTGCCCTGATGTGCTGATAACACATTAATATGGTGTCCTGTACAAATAAATATACCATAAGGAATGTGGCACAACTGCAGCTTGAAGATCTGGCAGCTTTATCAGAAACCTCATAAGATATGGCTGCAAGGACACCGTCAGTGTGCTGGGTCATCACTCATTTCCTTTTTCTTTTTTGTGTGTGTGTGGGGAATATTAAGGCTCTCAGTCATAATCTCTTCTCCCACTTTCTGCTGTGGGACGGCTGAGTAAACAGGCAAAACTGCTAGAAGCAGACCTTGGTTCCATCTCATATGGAGAAACCCATAACTGTTATTTATGCATGGTTATGTGGTCTGTGTGTGATCTAAACCAACCTTTCCCAACCCAGCACTTTCCAGACTTTTTGGACTATATATGCTATCCACTCCAGCTAGCTAGGTGGGAGCTGTAGTCCCAAAACAACTTGAAGGCACCAGGTTGCAGATGAACAGCACATTTAATTCCATAGATCTGTGGGCTATAAATCCTACCAAGAGTACCTGTTTCCACTGTTTGCTTGAGAACAGCCACCAAGAAAGTTTTCTCTCTGGCCCCTATCAAATTGGCTTGGGCATATGTATGGTAGAAAGCCACTGTGATGTAGTGGTTTGAGCCTTGTACTACAACCCTGAAGACCATTGCTTGATTCCCTGCTTGGCTGTGGAAGTACCCTTGAGGACCTTGAGCATGTCACACATTTTCAGCCCCAGAAAACCCCATGATAGCTTCATCTTAGGATCATCGTAAGTTGGAAATGACTTGAAGGAACACAACAACAGCAACAGAAGCAGCAACGCGTATGACATGACTGAGAGAAAGGCCTCCCACAAAGATCTCAGAGACTGGGCAGGGTGGAAGTTATGGTCTTTTAGATAGCTTGGACCCAAGTCATATAGGACTTTATAGGTCATAATTATTTGTGGTTGGAAACAGAGTGGTAGCCTATAAAGCTGTCATAACAAGGAAGTTGTACACTCCCTCTAATAGGCTTCAGTCAACAACAGTCCTTAAGAACAGGGCTTTCCTTTCCAATCACAGTGTTTCGGGGAGGGGTACAGAAGGAACTTATCGGAGCAGCTGCTTCTTCATTTTCACTGCATTTTGTGTCTGTCTGCTAGAGGTGATGCTCCCCTGAAGCTTATAACAAGCGGTACTGTTGTGTTCCAAGCAACCACAGAGTACAACAATGGCAGTCTCCATGGTAGTAAGGCAGTGAACTCACTCTGGGTTTTAGTAAGAGCTTTATAGAGGAGCTGTCCAAGGTGCTGTACCCACTCCCTCAAACAGGTCCAGCACCATGGAATTCCCCTCTTAGTTTGGACTAAAAGTCAGAGCAGTTACCCTGCCCAACTGACATGAAAGCCACCAGCTGCCAGTGGAGCACAGCGGTAGGAAGGCAGGAAGGAAAGAACAAGTCTTGCCATCATTCTTACTTCCTTTCCCTGACTGTGAGTGCAATGTTGGAGTCATACAACAAACACACAGGACAAGGGAATGTCTTTTTAAAACCACACTCCCCTTTGAAGGATCCTCTTGCACTGTAGAAAATAGCATTATTAACATATTTTTATGCATCTTCTCCATAAAACGATTTCTGCTTATTCCACCAAGGACAAAACATTTAAAGTTTCTGTGAGTTTGATTCTGTCAACTGAGCAGAAAACAAAATTAAACATACACATTTATGTTAAGTCCCTAACTCTTCTGGTTATCTTTCTGAATTTTTACAGATTAAGTATTCTGGGCACTTCTGAATACAGGCAAGCACATTTTCCACAAAATGGCAAGGGAGATCTATTTTAAGTACCCTTAAAATCAATTTAAAGGTTCCTAGCACAACCCCATCTGAACCCATCCTTCTGAAGTGATGGAGGTTTCTTTCATCATGGCACCTCTGTGGGGTATGTCATTTTTATACTATCATTGTCATTATATTTATTTATATTGCAACCTTTTTTCCAGCCTTCAGAGTCAATGTGGCTTCCAAAAGTATGTAAAACAGACACAGCTACAAGTACGTATCATACAAAGTTAATATACAATTAAACTATCTATAGTATTAAAAGCAATCAAATGTATGTCCATTAAAAAGAACAACAACAAACATAGACAAAACACCATGTTATGAAAGGTGCTTTCCTCACAGGCAATCAGTCCTCAAAGGTCTTCACCAATAGGTCTTTCATATAACACACTTGTAGCATTTTTATTGCTCTGAGTACATCCTATGGAATCCTGGAGTCTGTAGTTTGGCGAGGCACTAGAGTTCTCTGGCTGAGAATTGTAAATTTAAGGAGGGCAATTGCCAGTCCCAGGATTTCACAGGATGTTGCTGTGGCAGTTAAAGGGGAATCATAAAACCATGACTGCGTAGCATGAAAGAGCGGCTGCTTATAGAAAGATAACAAGGAGAGTGCCAGTCCCTCTGGGAAAGGAGTTCTGGAGTCTATGGGGAGCTGAAAAGAAACATCTTTCCTGTGTTCCCACCAGATGTACCTATGAGAGTGTTGTGGCAGAGAGAATGTCCTCCCCCAAAATTACATAATTACAAAAATTATACTGACAAAACAGTGGTGGTCATGGCAAGTAAATTCTGACCGAAAACATCATACTATAAAGGCTGCTCTAACTCCCTTCCCCACCCTTTGTTAAGTTTCCTCCACTCAAAAAATGTTGACTATGCCTACAAATTTCAACTCTGCAATGATATTAAAGGTTATTGGCAATTTCCTTTCATAATAAATTGAATTTAAGGGTTACTTGCATAACACTTTCTACATGTATTTTTCTGAAATCTATCAGTCTCTCAGAAAGGACTACTACACCTAGAATCATCATCAGGTTCTATCAGATAGTAAACATGTCTATGGTGCTAACATGCAAATTGGATTTACTATGACGACTCTTGTTTTGCAGTTTGTATAAAATTGTTGACATACATCTGCAGTGACCATCAATGGGGAGTCTCAAAGCATCAGAGTTTTGTAAGTGGAATCCAGATCCAAACTTGAGTCAAACTGGACAACTTCCAAAATGGCCTGGGTGAAACTGGACTCTTTCCATATTGCCCAGTTGGGGGTTGAATCAAATCTTGTGGTTGACAAGTTGTCCACAGGACATATTCAGGCGGCCCCTGAGATCATGTTGTAAATAAGAAGAAAACAGCCAAAGCTTTTTTCCAGAGCAAACAGCAATGAATGCCAAATTAAAACGCTACTCCTTGAGCCCTCTGAGTTTAATCAATCATAAACTGGGTCTGAGTCTCAGCTGACAAATATTTTCAGAGGCACTGAGGAGCCACAGGTCTAACAAAACCTACATCGCCCATCCTTAACCTGGCGTCATCCAGATGTATTCAAACACAACTCTTATGCTGGCTGGGGATGATAGGAGTTGCAGTTCAACACATCTGAAGGGCACTATGCTGGGACAAAGCTGACTTACAGGATAATTTATATTTCTCCATGTATCCAG
The DNA here is from genome assembly GCA_030412105.1 of Cyclura pinguis. Taxonomy (NCBI): domain Eukaryota; kingdom Metazoa; phylum Chordata; class Lepidosauria; order Squamata; family Iguanidae; genus Cyclura; species Cyclura pinguis. The sequence goes on along the minus strand of CM059602.1, from coordinate 67,148,651 downwards.
TAGAAGAGCAACATCAGAGGGCAGAAGGAAGTGGACTTATTTCAGAAGACTTTCAAATAAGTAACTGCCACTTATGTTGCCCCACACAAAGGAAACAAACCAGAATAGTGATCTGCAGTACAACAAAGATCATTGATTCAGTCCAACTCTTGCTCTAGGACAGAACAGCCTTGTGGCTTTTTATGAGTCAGAAGGCAGAAAATCTGCCTTTTCTAATGGAACAATGGCTTCTAAAACTTGGATGAATAGTCGGCATCTATGATTTCCATATAAATCTCTCCCACCTTCTACCTAACCCAGTGTTCTATATATGTTCAAGAGGAGCATCCCAGTTCCTATGGTAATCCATAGAAACAGGAAAACAGTGACAGGAAACATAGAAAAGGCCAGTTGGTTTAGTGAGGGGATACCAGGGGTCACGCATCCGGTACAATAAGTACGCCCCTGGCTAGGGCCTCCTTCCTCTGTCTTCTTTCAACTGCAAATGTACCAAACTTTCTAGCTTGTTTCCCTAGTGAATAATTACTGCAGGGATTCAGGCTTTGGTTTATGTAGTATCAATTGTCTGACAGAACTGGAAGAGAAGTTTCATAAATGATAGAGTCTAATAATTATACTTTTGCTTGCTTTGAACTTTCATTGCTTTTTCAAGTTATTTATGTTTCTTTACTTCTTGACAGATTTTTTTTAAAGCGTTTAAATGTTCTCTTGTCTTCAGTTCCCATGATCTAAATCACAGGTAAAACTGAGTAAAACTCAGTGAGTAAATCTATTGCCTTATTATGTGTTTCTGCCAGTGCCCCAAAATATTTCGGACAGTTCCTGTATCAGCCCCACCACAGCTGCATGGAGAAGTGTATGGGAGGCAGGGGAAGGAGTGCATAGTGGTCAGAGCAGTGTAGCATCTTTCAAAGAGAACGTGTATGTACTTCCATGTAGCACTGGAGAGATGAACTCTGGGGGAATGTGACACCTAACTGAACAAAATTTTTCCACTTGTATTCTTAGCCAGAGATGGGAATCATGCGGGAATTTAGATGTTTGACGGTAACACCCAGCAGTCCTAGGCAACACAGCCAATAATGAGGAATGCCTTGTAATAACATCCAGGGTGTGCATATGTGTATGAGAGCACAACTTACCCCATTCTAAATTGTTAAAAATTAAGCTGCAAAATAAATACCTGGAAAGGCCTTTGTATTTAAAATTCATAATTTTTGTGGGGAGGTATTTCAGAAGAAGGAACTGACAAAACTGCCTCTGAGTATTCCTTGCCTAAGAAAACTCTATGAAATTCATGGGGTTGCTATAAGTCAACAGGAGACTTGAAGGCATATACACGTACCCTATAGAAGGAGATTGACCATTGTTTTTAATTTCTTTTCACGTTTCTGATACTGGCAGCCTATGATGCTCTCCCTTTCATTGACCATTTCTATGATCAATCTTTCACCTTTCTCATATCAGTCCAGTCTTGTCTACCTGGCACAGGCTGTATATTCTCTTGGCAGAAATTATTTTATATCTATGTTTTGTACATTGCCTAACCTGCCGTTGGCACTAAACAAATGTTTCTTAGTAGAACGATGTACTGTAAACAGGATACAATGTGCAAAGCTCACAAAGCATGTTGCACAGAAACTCTAAGAACAATGCAGAAACAAAAAGTTAACAGTAGAACTAACATTAACGTTTAAAAGTTTATGATTAAAGACAGCTTGGTGGTGGTGTGAATTGGGACCTTGATATTTATTTGTTACTTCTTTGACCTGTTTGTGTGCATCAGGGATGTAGCTGCAGAGGGAATGAAATCATTGCCCTCCCCCCCCATAAGGTTTCTGTTCCCCCAAATGAAATATCCCTTCAGTCCCCAAATTTCTAGCATTTCAGTAACTTAAATCTTCAGCTGAGCACTTAGAAACACAGTTTAGACATCTAAAGAAAGGGAGTAGACAGAGTTACCAAGAGATGAAGACACAGCAAAATATAAAGTGTGAATTATTTTCATCATCTCACTCTCTGCAATTTGAGGACTGCAGGGAAATTTCACAGGGGAGGGGGCAGAATTCTTATTTAAGGGGACAATGTCCTCATTTGCCCCTCCCCTCATAGCTACCTATCTGCACCATGTGTGTATCATGCCAGATATTTTCACTACCCAGACAAAGAGTAAGCTGACTGAGCTTCCACACAAGTGGCCACAAAAATGATGATTGGTTTTCTCCTTAAAGCTTCTCCATGTGTTATGGACGTTAAAAAACAAAAACACAAACCAGGCTTTGCCACCCAGACAGCCCAGTGTGTCTTAAAAGATATAGGTATGCACGTTTCATTCTTACATAGACCTAAACTGGTGCTAGGAAAGAAAATGGCAAAACCCACATTCAAATAATAGTGGCATTGACATAAACTGACAAAAGCCAGGAAATTCTCTGTTAAGGCAGCAACACTATCCTTGACTAACCCTGTTGTGCTTTGTGTATTGCAGCAGTACATATGTTATGTAAGACCACCTCATTCTGACAACTTGGTAATGCTTATGCTAAAGCAGTTGAGTGCTGATCAAAATACATGCCTCAGAACTGTCCTCTTTCCCCACCCTCCAGCTGAATAGGGAGCAGATGCAAAAAAGTAAAGCAGCCATTACTCACATTCTAATTTGTTGCACTTGGGCAGGCTTTTCTAGCCTCTTTGGTTTTGAGTGTCTCTCCTCCTCCTCAGTGTTCATTACCATCCTTCAGCACTGGAGTTTGGAAGTAACTTTTCAAAAAGAATGAGTTTCTTGTAGTTATTTTACTATAACTACCCCAATAATGGATGAAAGAAATAATTTCATTCTAATTGTTGTATAGCTGCAACTTTTTAGTTACTTTTATAGTTATGGGGTTATGGCCAAACTAAATGGTGAAGGAACATCAGATGGTTGTGCTTCACCTTGTTCTGCTCTGTTGCAAGTGTTGAGGTCGCACCGAAGTAGACAAGGGAGGAATCTCTTTTCTACCACAGGCCAGTGGCTTTTGGATGTTTTCAAAGAAGTCACTCGAACTTATTATTTGTGTTGGTTTTCGGAAACAGGAAAGCAGAACTGTACAGCTTTAGCACTGTAACTATAAAGGTAACTAACTATCCTTAGGGTCTTTTAATGACACTTCTAACTGATCAGTTTTGAAAATAACTTTCCAGGCTGTGCTGAATGTTCTCAGTCTTCTGTACACCAGGCTGTGTTCTTGTATCTTCTGTCAGTCAAGAGTCCACCTGGTGTGTCTCAAGATATTTGTATTTGCTAAAGATAACAGCTTCTTAAATCACTCCATCCCTGAGTCTGTGTCAGTGGCATGACATCCCATTCAACAAAATGAAAGGAGATACCCATAGGGGGATGAGATAACCTTAGGCAGAATAGAAATCATTCATAATTTTTTAGGGAGAAGAGAAATCAAAAACCCAATTGAACTCTGGTAGTAGAATGGGGGAAGCACACGGCTTTCGAATTACTAAAAAAAAAACATTCTGAAAAAAAATAAAAGGGTGAAATATGAAATGGTAATACTTTCTTGATTCATGGGGAAAGCATTGCCTTGTTGATACTGGCCGCTTTCCACATTCCTATTTCATCTTTTTGTCCTCCACCCCCATAGTACAGGAGAGAATTTCCACAGGACAACAGTGAGCAGTCCCATTCCAGCCTCTCTTCCAGCAAGCCCTCGTGTAGATACAAGTCATGATTACAACATCTCAGGCAGTACAGTGAATGGGAGGCCCATCTGTAAAAAATATAGTATTACTAGAGTCAACAAAATAGTCAGATAAGATGGGCCCATCTCTAAGGGGGCAGGCACAAATATAGTATGATACATAAGCCACCTAGAAGGTTTAGGTAGCCAAGTGTTGTTTCCAGTGCTTGACATGTACTTAAGTCATAAAGTGCAGAGAATATGCTCTTTTAGATAAAGATTCTTGGGACTTATATGAAATGCCAGCAGTTTTATCTGCAAGAAGGCAGCAAATGAATAAATACTACTGCTTCCCACCACACTCTCGGAGGCATGTCTTATGATAATATGAGAGTGGATTTTTTCAGTGGTTGCTCTCAGGCTTTGGAAATGGCTACAGGGGAAACCAGCCTGGCCACTCCCCAGTTGTCCTTCTGCTGGTGGTATCTAAACACCTTTTTGTTCAGGAATGCTTTTAGCAGCTGGTTGATTACTGAAGAAGAGCCTTAAGGGGGGAAAAAAACATAGGTGCCTTGTTTGCCTTCTCAGTATGTTTTACCTTCTCAGATTGCTTTAAATTCTATGTTATTCCAATTGGGTTTTCATATTTTTATTTATGTTTTTATTCTATCATATTGAAACTTGCTGTAAGCCACTTTGAGGCTCACTTTGAGACAAACAAGGCAGAATAAAAACAAAGAGACAGCAGCTGTCTTGAATCTCATCCTGGGAGAAAGGTGGGGTATAAATCCAATAAATAAATAAATATAAAAATAAAATACTTAGTGGTCAGTAGGTAATCACCTAGCTAAGAAAGGAATCTTAATATTATTGGTATTCCACTGGTCAAAGAGAAACTTTAATGAAGAGTGAAGTAATTAGGATTACTAATTTAACTACAGTCAGAATGTTTGACTCCTCCATGGTCCCCACAGAGCTATGAAATTCATTGGCTGACCTTGAATCAGTCATTCTGTCTTGTAGCCTGACCCACCTCATAGCATTGTTGTGAATCTGAATGGGATAATATATCTGACTGGAGGAAAGGTGGGATACAAATGTAGCAAACAAGCAAAATAAATAATTAATCTGCTCCAAGCCTGTAAATATATCTTATCTCCAAACTGAAGATTGCACCTTTAAATGGCAATACCTTTCTTCAAAACCAGCAGGCAGACTAATAACAGGATAAGCATCATAAGGCTATTTTAGTCTCTGAAGCTTTTTCAGAATTTCCTGTGAAGACCTTTGTTAAAAACTGGTGTTATATTATCTACCTTTCAGTATTCAGGTACCAAGGCTGAATTGAACGGTGGTGTTACCATGGTTATTTCACAACTGTGTTGCTCCGGAACACTTAGAGCTGATTCAAATGCTTAGGAAAGGCACGTAATACACTTCTCTTGGGACTATACCATCTCGGAATGCACATGAAAATCACATGGTTGCAATCATCATCATGTCCCTATGCTAACTGTTTTCCTACAAATCTGAAGCTAGCGTGTTATTGTTTCCCATGAGGTGCTTGTTCCTTATTTCCTGAGCTTTTGTATTTACAAGGAATTTTTTGATACTGAAGTTTAGTACAATGTTTCAGCCCACTGTGAGAGAACATCTGCATTGCAGGTTTGAAACAGAATTCAGTGTACATTACATTAACTGTAGTCAATGGGTGATGCTTGATTTCAATACAGGCTGTGGCTAATAGTTCTCAGATATTTTGCATGAACTGGGGAAAGCACACTGACAAATCTTTGTGTAGAGTATTTCAGATCCAAGTAACCAGTTGGCTTTCATGGAGGTCCTTCAAGTCTCTTCAGACTTGTAGCACTATCCTTAAGTCCCATCCACACACCCAAGGAAGAAAAGGAAACATAGTAAAGTCTCAGAATTAGGATATAAGGATTTGTCTATTTTGTTTTGATTGATTTGGGCTTGGCTGACTTTGTGTGGAATGATAAGAAGCTATTAGTGTAATATAAAGAGATAACTAAGCACATTACTACTTACCTAGTGTGGTTTGGACAAATTAAATCCTCTCTTTGTTATTCTCAAGGTTAATAGCTTTCACAGAAACAACTAGGTTGCCTTTCTATATGTGTGGGCACAGGATAACAGGTGGACATTCCTCAAGTTATCAGCAGCTGAACTCTAACTTGTATAGGGTGAGATGTTACAAAGCTCTTTATGTGTGCACACTTTCAATTCCCCCTTCTCTGGAAATTAATTATGTACCCTGAAGGGAAAAAGAAAAAATACAGCATGCTTTTCTGTGTTGAGAAGTGTTTACCCAAATGAGCATCTCTTCAGCCATTTCCTCCTCAGCATGCAAATACTGCTGTAGCATGGCAGGAGGCATACCAGGGGGGGAGAGGGTTCGAGTTGATCGAGTGTTTCTTCCACTCTTAGGGGAAGGCAGGGCTGTGGATATGGCTACACAGTTCCAAAGAAACAGCAACCAAAGTATGTATCCCATATCTAACATTCCCCAATCTGGTTCGCTTCAGAGGGTTTGAACGACAATTCGCATTGGAAAGATTTCTGACCTTCATGGAAGTTGTCATCCAAGGCCACTTCACCAGGAAATGGATCTGTGAAAAGTGTGTGGCTTTTTAGCTCCAGATCTCTCTCTCTCTCTCTCTCTCTCTCTTTTTTTTTTTTGCAAAGGGGGGGAGTCATGACAGGTGAACTAAAGGTAGTGTAGCCCTTTAGTAAACATGCTAAATATATTCTCCTTCTGTCCTACAGTGGTCTTTCATGGATCTGGTTTTGCAAGTTTCTGTAGCAATGCAAACTATACCTGGGGAAGAACCTGAAGCAGTGGAAATATGTTCATTTAGTGATGCCATAGGCATTTTATAGCCCTCTGACATGTGACATGGTAGTGCTAAGGTGAACATTTCTCTCAAAGCAATATATCCTGAGACTTGGGATAGGTTGCTTTGGGTTTGAGTTTCAGGGTGACCAAAAAATGTCATGGAAAAGTGAAATTTGAGTTCTAGTTACCAAAATGACTGAGAGACAGTATTTTTTGGCTGAAACACTGTAAATACCACAGATGCTTGTCCTTCCAAAAACTGGGACCCACCTGTGCAGCCATGACAACTTTGCCCTTTACTTGCTTCCACCCTTGGCAAATGTCTTCAAACTGTTCCATTTGACCTCTGTCCCCAGAACCCTTCCTATAAGCCACGGTAGCTAAGTAGAACACGTGTTTTCACAGTAGTCCATCCAAATGGCCCACTTAACAGAAGCCGGTCCTTAAGAGTGGGAAACATCTTTCAGGCTGAAGGCCAAATTCAATTTCAAATAAATTCTTGGGGCTACATTCAAGCAGTGAGTAGGGCCAAAGGCCAAAAGGTGGGATCAAATATTCCAACATATTTCAGCTTAAAGGTCTTGCTGGCTGTAACTAAACCTTAGAAAAGACGTTTCAACCTTTCGCAATGGTGGGGCGAGGTGGAGTACGGTTATTGAGGAATCACCCAATAGTATGACAGTAAAAGGAACAAGAGTACATGAGAAACACACAGGACTGGATTGGGAACCTAGAACATCTGGATTCGTTTCCAGAGCCTGGAGTACCCCACACCTGCTCTGTATGGAGGACCTCAAAGGGCTGCCTTCTGTTTTAAGGGCTGTCCAGCACTCTGTGATGCACCACCATCATGTGTGCTATAGTTTGTTATGACACTCTAAGGTGATCTCATCACAGGGATTTCTAGGGCTGAGAGTGTGTGACATGCCTGTGGTCACTTATAGTAGAAGGTGTTATGTTTCTATTCATATTACAATTATTTTTATTTTGCTAATGGTATACATTAGCATATCCTCTATATTGCTTTTCAGTGACCTGTTTCCTCCTCTGACAATGCATAAGTGGCCAGGCTAGTTCAGAGGCAATATGCTTCAGAATACAAGATGCTGAGGATAGGCAACAGGGGAATGCTGTTCCTCACTTTACTGCTGAGTTTCTCATTTGGCTGGTCACTGCTGGACACAAAGTGCTGCTAAATGGAGCCAAATGACTTGGCCAAGACAAGATACTGAGTACAAATAAGAGATAGAGTAATACAGTATAAATATTACTTCCTCCCAATTATTTCCCCCTTCCAAAACTACCAGTCCTAACCAAATGTTTGCTGCAATGGAATGCTCTGATTCCAGAGCTCACAAGTGTTATTTTTGGGCTACACTCACAGAATCCCCCAGCCAGCATCATCATTAGTTGTACTGGTTTGGGATATTCTGGGAACTGCAGGCAGCAAAACTACATTTTCAAATTTCTTTTGCTTCTACCTGCTTATCCAATCTGCCAGTTGATTTCTAGTTTTTGCAGGGGCTCTCACCCTCTCTCTCTGTGCATCTTTAAACTGCCTGTCAACTGCCTCAGTTTGGCAGGCACAGTTCCAATTAATCCTTTGCTGTCCCACTTTTTCAGCTGCTTTTAAAGAGTCCCAGGCCCTTTTCACATGTGGGGGGGGGGACGGGTGAAAACGCCCAAAAACGGAGCTTACCTCCAGCCGGGTAAGTCTGTCACCACGTGGAGCAGTGTGAGCTCACTGCTCCGCACTCCTCCGGCGTCGCAGATGGCAGCTTCCGGTTGGTGGAGGCTCTCCACCAACCGGAGAAGCTCGCCAGCCGGAAGCCCGCCCCCGGCAGATCTGCAGGCACGCACTTGCGCGCGCCTGCAGATCCACTTTAGAGCCGGGCGACGGAACGGCACGGGGCTGCGCGCTCCGTGCTTTTTAAAAACCTCTAAAAAGAGGTTTTTAAAAAACATGCAGCCCGGCTAGTTCCGGCCGCTCCTGAGTGGATTCTGGTGTGGAACTACGAAAAGTAGTCCACGCCAGTCCACTCTACGGTGTAGACGACCTCCGTGAGAGGTCGCTCTACACCGTTCCCCTCCCCACATGTGAAAAGGGCCCCAGTTTCTCTCTCCTCCTTTCATTTTCCCTCTTTGTCCTCAACTTAATTCAGTTGGTGCAAACTGAGTTCAAAGTGCAAAAGTAGTTTGTACTCAGTTAATTGGGGGTAGAAGAAGGGGAAAAAAGGGCAGAATCTTGCCCTTTCCAGTAGGCCCAAGCAAAAGCTAATTTCTGCAGCCTCTCCTAGCTTGTGTGTTCTTCCTCTTTAATAGTTTTTGTCTTATTGACCGCACTTCTACGTTCCTTGGCAGCACATCTCCAAGTATTCTTCTGTGAAATGCTGGAGGGTACGCATGAATTTCATAGGGTTTTCTTAGGCAAGGAATACTCAGATGTGGTTTGCCATTGCCTTCCTCTAAATATAGCTTATACCACCTTGGTGATTCATCATCTAAGTACTAACCAGGGCTGACCCTGCCTAGCTTCCAGACGGGGTCTGGTGTCTTCAGGATATTTAGGCTTACTGGAACAGCATTTTTTACCTTGCAGTCTTCTCGGATAAATTCAGGCAGTCATGCATGGAATGTTGCTTGTATTACTTTGTCATGCAATACCCAATTTTTCTTTGGACCCACTTCTAGAAGATATGGTGATGTCCACTAGATTTTAAAGAAGGATGAGAGACCTATATTGGGGTAAAAAAATAACTCAGTAGTTGCTCTCCCAGATGGCAAACAAATGAACTGTAAGGCAGTATATCTATGCTTCTTTCTTTCTTTCTTTCTTTCTTTCTTTCTTTCTTTCTTTCTTTCTTTCTTTCTTATTTATTATTATAAAGAAAAAGGAACAATACATAACAAAATAAAACAAAAACACCATGTGAATAACATAAACGTGAAAAACAGAAAAATTGCAATACAAATAGCTTACATTACTATTTCTCTCCAGATTTTTATCATCATATACTTATTCGATGTATTATATATCATATTGATTATATATTTTTATTTCATGTATCTAAATCTCATTCTCCTTGTACTCATTATTGCTATAGTAGTTTCGTTCTTAAATCTATTCTTTTCAACTATATTTAACCAGTTGCTAATACTATATATGATCCTGTTGTTATCCATAAACCCTAACCCTAAATGTGAACCCACTCCCAGAGCCAATTATATTCCAGCTTATTCTGCTTTCCAAAATTGTAATTCTTCTTGTGGAGGTGTGACACTTCCCTCTTTTGTTAAAGCCTTTTCCACAAATATTTTCCATATTGCTTCAAAGTCATTCCTTTTCATATATCTATGCTTCTATAGCAGATGCTAGGGATATATATGCCTACCATGGATGATGTTGGAACCACTTCAGACCAATCAACCAACCAAAAACCACCACAACCAACCTACTTTAAAGTCCTTTCACTGAGTGGGGAAGCACCCACCCTCCAAATGCCTAGGGGCCCTGCCCAACTTCGTGTCTTTTTGCAGTGCTATGTCAGGACTCTGAAGGCCTTTGATAGAAATATTGGGCAGAAAGTAGAACTTGTAGAAAAAGATTGAACTATATCTCTCAGGATCCACTAGACAACATTGTCATGCCCCCATTTAAGAGTTCATCTTCATCAGAAGACAAATCAAACTTACTAGCGGTGGTGTCATGGTAGATACCTATTAGTTAGCCAAGTCCTCCTTCTGTTCAGCAGGTCAGGTTGGGTTCAGAACAAGAAGAAGAGCTGGAGGAGAGGCCTCCCAGTTCCAGAGAAAAGTAGAGGCTCAGGCTTCTAGCCCAGACCATTCTACATAGACAAAGTGGGGGGACTGCAATCAAGGCATCAGGAGGAACATAGCTGTGGAATACTCTCCCTAAATATTGCTTGGAATCTGGGCATTGGCTGAACTAGCTGCCTATATTTGGAAGTTACAACTACCAGTTACCTGGCTGATTTCAGTCCTCCTCTCAACAGATCAGCTTGTGAAAGTGTGTTTATTGGATTTACAATCCCTTGTCATGCTCTGCTTCCATAACATTGATTCTGACTCAGAATCTGAAACAGAAGGCATGCCAGAGGCTGAAACAGGGGGCATGCCAGGACTTGCTGTACAGGAAGAGAACAGGGGGCAGTGCAAGCTCCAGCAGACAGTCCTGCCTCTTCAGACATAGAAGAGCACTTACCTGTACCCAGCTTTGCAAAGCGCAGACAGCAAAGAGAGACCTGGCATCACTCTCTCAGAATTTATAACTGGCAACAATTAATCAAGCCACAGCTGCGCCAGGCTTCAGACTTATATAGCTGATGTCCTTCCCCTCCAGGAATTGTCAGAGCTTATCTGACCTTCTACTCTGCTGGATACCTTGATGAATACTCGGACTGACCTTGGAGACTCCCTTGCCTTGGAACCCTGTTGAACTTTGTTTATGACTCTGTGCTTACTGCCTGGAAGTAAGGCCCTTTTCACATGGCATTTTCCATGTGAAAGGGCGCCTGGAACATTGCACGATTGTGAGGAGCGATCTGCACAACGCACTCACAATCACATGAAGCTCCAGGGTAGGGCAGGTGCCGATCGTGCACCTTTTCATTTTCAGCTAGAAGCCGAAAATGATGCATGATCGCGCATTGCTCCCAGGCCCTTACTTACTTACCTGGTGTGCGGAGCCTCTGGAGCCACGCCGGTTGCGTTTCCTGCCCCAGCGCGGCCTGGGAAACTACCAGGTTGTGCTGCAGAAGGAAGAGGTGGGGCTCTTGCATGAACAGGCAGCTTGTGCGGAGCCGAAGGACCCTGGACGTGAGAGCCTCTTGCCGGAGGCTGCTTGTGCGATCCCCGCACCCCAGCGCCAGAAGAAGGTAAGGTGCAGAAAGGGCCTCAAGTAAGTAAGGAGCTGGGAGTTATTCAGTTTGTCTTGTTTGTTTTATCAGCTGTGCCTGGACTGGGATAGGACACCCCTGGACTGTTTAAAGACCTGGCTCCTGGGACTCCCTGACTGTGATTTATGGTTTTCTTGACCCTGGACTGTTTGACACCAGATACTTCTTGCTTCCACAACTTTCTGACTTGGGAACTCTGAACCTTGTTTGAGACTGAGAGCAGCACAAGCATAGCCAATGCCTATGTTGTCTGGAAGATTAGGGTTGTAGTTGTTTTTTTTAATTCCAATGTCTGAAGAAAATGAGAGGGGATGGGTGCAGTATGCAAAATGCAGAAAGCTGCTTTATATGGAGTCATACCATTGGTCCATGTTGCCTAGTACTGTCAACCCTGAATGTGGCATTACCTCTTTAAAGTTTTGACAGGATTCTTTTCTAGTCTTATCTGGAGATCCCGAGTGGTCTCCCAGGCAAGTACTAACCAGACTTGACTCTGCCCCATTTTCAAAATCAGGCACAGTTCAGAATGTCCGGGTAGCATTGCTGGCACTGCATCCTCCTGCTCAGTAAATTTGCTTATAGGAGAAGGTATTGAAGTGGCAACACACAGGCCATTTCCGCACGACACTCTCCTAGCGCAATGATTCCACTTTCAACCTTCTATGGAATCCTGGGGTTTGCAGTTCTGGGAGGGGCCGGCTGGCGTCTCCCGGAACTGCATACTCCAGGATTCCATAGGAGGTTGAAAGTGGAATCATCGTGCTAGAAGAGTGTTGTGCGGAAATGTTCACAGACAGTCAACAACAGTGATATTCCCACTCCAGTTAAAGTTGGGCCCAGCACTAAGTGAAGTGCTCAGGCTCAAGTCAGGATATTTGAAGGACTGTATTCTCCCTTATGAATCTGCCTACGTTTTGAAATCTGCAGGGGAGGTCCTTCTCTTTGTCCCACACCATCACAGTTACATCTGGTGGGAACACAGAAAAGGGCTTTTTCAGTGGCTGCTCAGGAACTGTCTTTCCAGGCTCCCTCTCTACTCTTGTTCTACAGACAGGTGAAGCCCTTTCTGTTTTGAAAGGGTTTCTTGGACAGAGTGTACAAGGCCCATTCCACCTAAACAATGTGCTGGGTTTTTTATCTATTATTTTTGTTGTGATTTGTGTGTTGTTGTTTTTTTAAAAAAATGGTTTATCTTTTGAACTCATTTTAAATTTTTGGTAGTTTAAGTGATAGAGTCACCATAAGTTACAAACAACTTGAAAGCACACAACAAAAAATAACAAAATTATCTTTTAAATTTTTATTTTGTGAATTTTAATTATGTGTTTTTTAATTTGTTGTAAGCTGCCTTGAATCTCAAATGGGGGAAAAGGTGGTATAATGAGAAGAATGAGAAGAAGAGGTGGTGGTAGTAATAGTTATAGTACTAGTGCTAGGTCCAGTGCCTACAGCAGTCACTGCACCTGTGCCTCTATACTAGAAGTGCTGCCTGAGCCCTAATGTAGCACCAGAAAGGAATGCTACAGAGGGGTCAGAGGAATGGCAGAGGGAAAAGCAACTGCTATAGATGGCCAATCTGACACCTCAGCACCAGGTTTCCAAAATATACTTTTTAAAAGCACATTATCACTGCCTCCTAACCTTTGTTAAGCTTAAGTGAGGTTGCTTGGAAGGGAACAGAGGGCACCTGATGTCATGACTTCAGAGTCCAGCAGTGACCCAGACACAGAAGCTGAGAGAGTAGCAATGCTGATAGAGGTGAATTTCCGGAATGTCAGAGTACTATAAACAAGCAGAACTGTTAGGTCTTGAAATCGAGCCAGAAATACAGGACTGGTCCCATACATTTTGATGCCTAAGGCAGAATACAAGATGGTACCTTCATTCCACTTCCAGAAATTGACTCAACTTGCAGTTGAATATACACTGGAGATGTGCAAGAGTCTCTTTCACTCCACCTGGAAGTAGCAGCCTAGCACAGAGTTATAGGGAAGGCGAGCTGTGTTGGAGATACAGTTTGGACCTCAGACATTTCACTTCATTTCCCCATCCCGTGGCATCTCTTGATTGAGTTAGCTGTTTCAGTTTACCTAAGGGCAGGGCAAGTGAAACCTGATATGCAACCACAAAACTAATACCAACCAAAGTTACATTAAAGCTGAGCCAGAGCATAGCCTGTAAACCTGTTTTCAGGTTTACAGGCTATTTGTAGGGACATGAGAAATAATGTTAAAGAAGAGCCTGCCTTTAAACATGTGTGGCTAGAGGCTATTCATCATTTCCATCCTAGTGACACATTGCACCTCCACTAAGAAGTTCTGCATTTGTTAGGTCTGTATATCAGGGTGTGTATCATGTATTCTGTCAGAACCACAGCCATAAACTGCATGTGCAATCAGATATGTGTTGGGCTACGCATACCAGTGTAGATGGCTGTTGCCCCACATTTCTTCTGACACTTCTTCTGAGTGCCAGAATGTGCATCCTCCTCAGCCATATTCTGGTACAACTAATCACATATAAATACACATTTTACTGAAGTGTGTTGGGTTCTGAGTAACTTTAATTCTTTTTTTTTAGTGCAATTCAATGTGTTGGCCGTTACCTTTAAAACCCTACATGGTTTGCAGTCAGAGTATCCTGATTCTTTTTTTCTCCCATGCTTTTTGTGGCCACTGAAAGATACAGCTAGCATGGTGTAGTGGTCTGAGCTTTGGACTGCAACTCTGGAGACCAGGGTTTGAATCCCCACTTTGCCATGGAAACCCACTGGGTGACCACATGCAAATCATACTCTCTCAGCCTCAGAGGAAGACAAGGGTTAACCCTCTTGGAACAAATCTTGTCAAGAAAACCTTGTAATAGGTCCACCTTAAGCTCTCCATTTATCAGAAATGACTTGAAGACATACAACAACAACAACAGATGAATAAATAGGTAGGTCTGACAGTGACTCAGGATTGGTGTCTTTGTGAATGGTTGGTGGTACATAAATACCCTAAAGGTGACAGCACCTGTCTGATCTTGAAAGCTAAGCAGAGTCAGCTTTGGTTAGTAGTTGGAGGGGAGAGTGCTAATGAATGCCAAGTATGGTAAGCTGTATTTCAGAAGAAAAACCTGGCAAAAATCATCTGAGAATACCAGATCGCAATTTTTTAAAAAGTAAATGTTATTTTAATCTACTGGGACTTTTATCCATAAACCCCAGTATTTTTTTTTTTAAATCTGAGATACTCTACTTTTTCTTGTGTTTTTATTCAGCATGTTTTGAAGAGATATTATTTCATAGCTGCTTTTGGATCTAATTCCTTTGTAAAGTGCTTTGAAGACCTGGGAAGTGAGTCTATAAACAAACGAAACAACCCTCTGTATGCCTGAAAGTAAACTCACAAGCTTTCAGGACAACACTTATGCTTTCACGTAGATATGAGCCTTGGTCAATTCTCCATTTATAAGATCAGCACTTGCGTAGCCATTTCACAGTTGGGGGTTGACTATTGCAGCTGCTAAGCAAAGTAAAACAACAACAGGCATGCTATCCATTATATCAAAGCATACTTTTTGTGTAAAATGTACCTACTAAATAAGGGGTAGGAAGCCTATTTCTATGTCAATGAGTTCCATTATGGATAATCTGTCATGGCTTGCATGGTGGGCAAATCTGAAGCCAGCAACCATAGCCAAAAGTAATTAAGCTCACCCCTTCTCTCTGCGTATATCAGTTCTTTCTCTTCCTTTCTCTCTGCAAGTAACTGTTGGCTTGAGAACGGACAGACCACTCTTCAGATGCCACAACCAATCAATTTCATATAGCTTTTCATTAGGGTTGCCAACTCTTAGGGCATGGCTTGTCTTCTTCCATCTGCAGAGTGAGGAGGAAGAATCTGAGAGCAAAAGAGCTGCCTTGAAAACTGTGTATATATATACATTTTCCTCATTCATTAGACTTGGCGTTTGTTAATTTGAATAGCATATTTAGTGCAATGATGGCTGATGCTTAAGGCGTTACGCTTAATGACATCACCCTTACAACATCACCAGGGCTTGTTCTCTGTGACATCATAAAGGGCCATCCCTAGGTCCCACGATCTGGCCCTGAAATTTCAGGGTCTGTGATAGTCCTGACTTTGCAATCTTATTTTTCACATTAGGGTGAGATTTACTGAAGAAGTGGCTGAGGGCCCCATTTGGCTTTAGGGCCACTCTTACGTTAGTACAGTTAGAAGGCATGGATCACATTCACTTCTAAAGCAGGTACCTAGCACTCAGGCAAAACATCAACTGTTTCAAAAGGCCACAGTTGCTGGTGGCTCACATAGCTATCTGTGCCTGAACATTTAAAATATAGCATGCCGTCGTAAATGGATCAAGAGAATTCATCCCACGAAAGTGTGTCTCATGATTTTTTTTTTTTACTTCAAACATTTTCCAGTGGTGTGTGTTTAATAAATACATACACACACACACTCATCAAGTCAGTCTCAGTGAATATATATGTATATATATATATATACACACACACACATACATACATAAAATATACTGAGGCTGAGTAGATGCCTCTTGCATATGCTGGCTAAACTATTGCCTCATTCAGGCACACCAATGTTGTTTTTTTCTCTCCTTGTACATTTTTCTAAAAATATTTGTTCTGAGGCTGGTATCTCAGTGTGCCAAGTTTTAACCCAAAGGAGGAGGGGGGAAGAGTATGTTCTAGTTTGCGCAAGAATCCTTTATGTTTTGGAAGTTTACAATGGGGAGTGGCTTAGGCAGCCTGAACTGTGCAGCAGCAGCAGTGGCGGCCGCAGGAGCAGCACTGCCCTCCACGGCTCAATGGAACCTAGGCCTACATACGTCAGTGGGTATAGGCTGTGTTTACAGCTAGCTGGGGCCTCCGAATTACACAATAGCCTGCCTACTCTTAGCACATTCTGTACCAGTTGTAAGCACTGGGCGCAGCAGCTGCTCCAGATGACAATTTAAGTGTTACAATAGATAGATCTAAACAATTCTCTATTACCTTCCTTGCATTAGGGGATCTTTGCAATCTTAATCATGGTGTAGCCCCATTGCTAGTACTTACATTACACCCCGTCAGTAAAAAAAAGCAAAAAACAGGGACAGGATGTTCTAACGTACAAGGGATTAACAGAACAAACTAAAATGACTTGCAGCCGCCTAAGCCTGCATTCTTTCTCCCCTGAAGACTTATTTTAAAGGAGTCAGGAGGATTCGCGGTATTTCATTTCCCAAATGAGTGGGCTGCATTTATAATAAGAGATGTTTTTAGCTGTGTGGCGCGAGCTTTCAGAAGGAAACTTGAGTGACGAGTTTGTTCCGGCTTCCTCTATCCCAAATATTTACTGGTGACAATGTAAAGAGTACTTTATGTGCTGTTGCCTGAAGTGAATCAGTATGGATAATTTGTGTCATCATAAGGCCCTGTGCTCCCAATGAATGATTTTTATTTCACACTCTGTAAACTGACTTCATTTTGAATCAAGTGGACTAAAGGAAAGTTGCAGTTGTTACAAAACCACAGAACTGATAACATGTCCTTGTTTTTGTACTATTGCTTTGGTTATTGTAGGGGTAACATTCCAAATATTGAAAAAGATAACAAATACAAGTGACTCTAGGTGGGTGGGTGTTGCAATTAAACTTTGTTATTCAAATGTTGCTGGGATTTCTTATCACATCCTTGAATGTCTCCTGATATATTCTGCAGCCTTTGTTCAGAACTGTACATACTGTGTTCCAGTTCTAAGCAACTCTTCCCAAGCACAATTTGATGCATGCACAAAAAACACAAGGGGAAACCAGATTCTGCATTTAGAATTAATTACATACGTCAAGGACACTAGCATAATTTCACAAATTATTGTGCATTGCAATCTTTGTGCTTTTCATTTGTTTGAGATTCTATGGTTTAATGAATCAGACTGTAAAGCTATGACTGGTTTATACAGATGGTATTTACCTT
This sequence comes from Cyclura pinguis, assembly GCA_030412105.1. Taxonomy (NCBI): domain Eukaryota; kingdom Metazoa; phylum Chordata; class Lepidosauria; order Squamata; family Iguanidae; genus Cyclura; species Cyclura pinguis. The sequence goes on along the minus strand of CM059602.1, from coordinate 67,131,221 downwards.
AGCCATGCACTCATTTTTAAGGAATAATTATTTACCAGCACTTAAACCATTACTCCAAACTTTCTAAATCTTGGATCTGCACAATTTGTTGGATTATAGTTCCTATCATTCCCAGCCAACATGGCCAGTAACTTGAAAAGTTCTAGACAGAACTACTTTCTGGCTCTGGCAAAATTATGGTGTCTGTGTTTGAGTGGGTAAAGCAATTGCAGATAAAACAACTTTATCTGCAAAATATTATGCAAACTAGTCACAGTAAGCATTGAATAGTTGGTTTTCTGGACCTATTTGCATCAGGCATATGAGCCCTCACAAAAGCCCTACCGGGTAACAATGCAGCTTAAGACAAAAATGTAAACTCTCTGTTTATGAAGTAGTCCATGATCTGCTCTAGATTGTATTTAAGGTCTTCTGCCAGTTCAGTACTACTTGCTGACCTTGCCAGTTCCTTGCCTTCAAGGTATTCTGATACTATTTATCTGGGGAGGATAAGAATTGTGTACTGTGACAAATCTGCTGGGCATTAGGTTAGGGAATGTTCAGCAGGGCCATTGACCATGTCTGTGAGAAAGTCCCCCAGAGACCCTCGGAAACCATCAGCATCCAGTACTCTTCAGGGAAGTATATTGTAATCAACTCCCCAGCATGCATGTGGAAGCTGGCAGCAACATGCAGAACAAACTTGACAGAGAGTTAGTGGTGGCTGATGGCATCCATACCAGAGAGGCAGTGAACCTACTCTAGGTTTTATTCCAGACATTACAACAGTTATCAAGAGAGATGGACCTATTTTATGAGAAGAGTTCAGTGTCTTGAACAGTTCATTTAAAGTCTGGAGTAAAACCCAGAGTGGATCTATTACATCCCTGGCTGCTACTGCAAGACCTATCCTTTATAACCAACAGTCATAGGAGGCTCTCTTCTCCCACTTATCACTTTATACCTGATCCAAGTGTGCAAAATGAATCTCCTCAGACTTTCTTGGCCTGTCACTCTCATCAGTCTTTGCTCACGTGTCAGCTTGAACTTTAGGGGAAGCATTTCCCTAACAGTAAGTGGTGGGGGGAGGATGTGATGATTTTGATAGGCCACAAAAAGGTGATTGAGGGGGCCATGGGTGGCCCATGGGTAGTACTTTCTCCACTCCTGATGTAGGCCATTATAAGCTAGATGGACCAGTGGTCTGACGTGATAGAAGGAGGCTCCAGGGCATCTTAAGCTGTCCAAGGTAAAAGACCACATGGTGCCCACTCCCGTCCAATTCAATGGACATACCCAACTGAATTGCTGGTTAATTTTTTCTTCAACACTGCTGCGATGGACCAGTGTCTTCTACCAAACCTGAGGGCAGCGAACTAACTTGGGGGTGTGAAACAGGCTGGCTGGCACCCATACCTCTGTCTTCCAACATTTTACCACATTTTACCATCATCTGCTACTTGAAGTGCCTGTCTCACTCTGCCTTTTGGAAACTTCCTGTGTTCCCACATGATGAAAGTAGTCCTATGTGTGTCAAACAACTATGGATCATTATACGTAGCATTAGGATTACAAACACAATTCTCTCCTTAGAGCCATTGCCATTTTATTTATTTATTTATTTTAACAAGAAAGAACAAAACCAAAATCCTTTTGAGGCCAAGTGCCCCAATATATAGGTCCTTTGCAACAAGGCTTCTGCCTCCCAAGACGGCCTCCTAACAGGTAGTATGAGCTGATAGCATGCTGGGAGTGCTGAACTGCATTTCCTTCCATCTTTTGGGCTGGAAAGCCCACACACCAAGCACTCTAGAGAAGCTTACTCCAGAGCCAGGCTGACCCCATGTGGCTGCTCCGAGGGGGTCATCATACCCTTCAACTGTCCCAGTTTGGCAGGGACAGTTCCAACTAATCCTCTGTCATTCCATTTTTTTCTGCTGCTTTTAAAATATCTCAGTTTCTGTCTGTTCCTCCTCTCACTTGTCCCCTTCATCTTCACCTTCCTTGCATTGAGCCAAACTGAGTTCATAGCACAAAAGTAGTTTGCATTCAATTAAATCGGCAGGGCAGAGAGGAAGGGGTGGAATCTTGTCTTTCTCTGTAAACTCAGGCAAAAGCAAACCGCCACATACTTTTCTAGCTAATTTGTTCTTCCTCATTAATAACTTTTGCCATCTTGATCACAATATGATACTGCTTGGCCTCACCTGTCTTGGATTTCACCTGTGAAATATTGGAGGGTATGGAGAATCCACGTAGTGTAGTGGTTTGAATGTTGGACTATGATTCTGGAGACCAGGGTTTGATTCGCTGTTTGGCCACAGAAACCCACTGGGTGACCTTGGGCATGTCACACACTTTTAGCCCCAGAAAACCCCAGGATAGGTTCACTTTAGAGTCACCATAAGTCAGAAATGACTTGAAGGCACACAGCAACAACAATAGGGCCATTGTGAGAAGTCGAAAGGGAAGCTGGGAGATAGCTTGTGGGCCATGATACCTGGTTAACTCACAATGTACCCCATGTATGCTGCCACAATGCTGGACTCTGAAGGGCCTCTCAGAGCCATACCTTTCAGCCTGGCCAACTCTGTGGACAACACAGAACATTTTCCACATAATCTGCTTGCCCTTTGTAGCAACAGAAGATGGTGACAGTGATAATGGCAAGAGGTGGCAGCAATAGAGAGTGGCGCTTCTTCCACCTCAGATGACAGAGCCTTAACACTTTTGACAACAATACTCTGTCATTTCATGGCCTTTCCCCTTTCTTTCCATGTGGTCATATGTGCTTATCACCCTCCAGCACTTCAACATATCGTTTTACAGACATTTTTTTAAAAAGACGAGAAGAGCAGGTTATTTCACATAATGCAACAGGGCAGCCCCACTCATTATGTTGACCTGGTTGCAGGCAGGAATGGACAAAGTCAACAAAGGACAACACAAGGATGAAATCATGGGCAAATACACAGCTACTGCAAGTGTTGAGTATGAACCAGATTTGTCTAGATGTGGAGAAGGAACTCCATGAATAAATGTCTGGCTTCTTGAAACTTTTGCAAAGAGCATCTGCTTTGATGGTGGGCAATGACTGGACTAGGACTGCAGTGGATTTTGTTTTAAACTTTTTCTCTCTGGTGTTTTTCTGATGCGAGTTGCCCCCTCCCCTTACTGTTGTTTGTCCTGTTAAGTAAAGGATACAGGAGAAATAGCTGCTTTGGAGGAGGGAGTTTTCATTGCAAACAAAGCATGGGAGAAATGTTAACATCTTGTCTCCTGTGGAATCGCCCCAATCACTTCCAATTATCATTTGTAAATATTTTACAGTAGAGATTATTCACACATCTGTAATTCATCTCCAGTCTGAACTAAGAAGTTCGTTTGTTTCTGTTTTATTAAGTTTTCAAATGCCTCTCTCTAAAACTGAAATCTGAACCATGCAAGCACAAATGTCATTGCATACATGGAATCCTCCCCACCCTGCTTTTTCCCAGTCTAGACCAGTGATGGACAGCTGGGACCCTCCAGAAATTTTTGGCTTGCAGCTCCCATCAGCCTCATCAGCCCTAGCTATGGTAGCCAATGGAGAGCCATAGATGCTCATCACTGGTATAGAAACTGAAGGCAAGCTACTGGTTCATTATTAACCAATGATACATGCATCCTTGACTGAAGCAACATAATTGGAGAACTTTAAGTCTGTATAACCATGAACACATGCATGGCTAAGTAGTCATTTTTAAAAATCATATCTATAACCTTTCTAATATCGCAGCAATATATAGATTACCAAGGAAACTGTACTGCCAGCCAAGTCAACAACTTGTGAGGAACAGTCTTTTGCTTCCCTCTGTACCTTTGGGGGCTTATTAGAAGGTTCAAATAGGAGCTAAGCCATAAATTTTTAATTTTCTTATTCCATTACTTCTCCTACGAAGCTGTCATCTAGGTGTCTAATAACAATAACTTCTATCATCCTTGTCCACTAGTCATGCTGACTGGGGATGATGACAGTTGTAGCCCAAAACATCTGCAGGTCACTATATTGGTGAAGGGGCTTGTTCTTTAGCCCTGTGACAGTTGTTTCTGGGCTATGTATAGTGTTTAGACCAAAACAGCCCAGTATCAATAATGTGCAAGAAATCCCCTTGAGAATTCTTTAAATATATAGGCAGTATAACTGACCAACATCCCTGATTCCCAGTACGTTAAGGGCATATCACACTGGTTTTAAACCCCTATTCTGTGTCCTTAGAGAACCCTACTGTGATTCTGTTGAAGTCCAACAGAATTTGCAGCACACTCATAGAACTACAATTTCCATGGTTGAGAAAAGCCTTGGGAGTTAAAATGGCATAATATCAATAGGCTTGTCAGAAAGATATGCCTTAATATTAATGTCAGGGAAAAGGTAAACACATTAGCCAGGACCCTGTTCATTAGTTGCATAGCACATGCCAGTGTAGCTACACCAGAATTATGCTATGCCAGAGTTATGCAGGAATGTACTGTTGTGCAACCAGTCGCATAATGGAGTAGGAGTACCTCATACTTACCTACTGTGCAATGAGATAGTTGCTGTACAATTGCCAAGTAAAATGGAGAAATCTGGCATCCTCCTCAAAAGCGCAACCACTTCTGCAGCATTTACCTCAACATAACACTGCTTGTGCAAACTGGAATATTAGAACTAATAATAAACTAGAATATTATGTGTATATAATCTCCCAGAAAGTGCAACCACTTGCTATGGTATTTATGCAAGTGTAGGGCACCAAGAGGATTCCAGCCATAAAGTGTTGTGACTGTGAACATGTTTCTTCCCTGTTCAGTCTAAGGGTCAAGAAGCTGGTATAAACAGTAGCTTACCTATGCATACACTAAGACCTGTTATCATTTAATAGCCCTTTACATTTATGCAGTGATGTACATTTTAAATTCGCTTTCCCTTTCTAAGAATTCCACAAGACAAGGTATTTCTTCCTTCTATGGTGGGAGGGGAGGACTGAAGATGAAAGGTAGTAATAAATTGCTTGGGGTCATATGTGCGTATTCTTTAATATTTCACAGATGAAAACAAGGATATGTCTGGCCAACCAACATCAGAGCTTGGTCAAGATGGCAAAAGTTATTGAGGTGGAAGAACATACAAGCTAAGGCTAAAGATTTCTATGACCTGAAGAGAAACCAGAACACACAAGAAGAGAATGCAGCAGTTTGCTTTTACCTGAACCTACTGGTAAGGACAAGATTCTGCTCTTATCTTCTTTCTTCTCTTCTATCCTCCCAAGTTAACTGAGTGCAAACTCTGTTTGCATTTTGAACTCATCTTGCAGGAACTGAAGTGTGCCAAGGGTGAAGAGAGGAAGTGGGAAGAGAAGAAAGAAATTGGAATATGTTGAAAGCAGCTGAGGAGTGGGACTGTCTATCTCAAATTGGCCCAGTTAGAGGATATGGACATAATATGTCTCCATGTCAATTAGGTACTTGAGTTCGTGCTTTCAAAGACTTCAACCATTGTATCACATTGTCTGAGTCCAAAGTTAGCCTTACGACAATCCTCCCCTAAAGCTGACCCTCTGAGGTCATTTGCTTTCTCTAATTGAGAGCCTGCAAAGTCATTCCAGGTGTTTTCCAGGACTGCCTGGTATCTCTGTGCTTAATGAGGAAACGATGCACAAAGGGTTTTTTTTTCCTCTGGCTTGCCAAGGTTACTCTGAGCCAACAGCAGCCTGGGGCCCACTCTTCCCCAAACTGACTGCCCTCTAGCAAGTATGTATTCCTTTCTCAGCCCAGATACCAGCACTAAAATAATGGATATCACTCCCATAACACACACAAGATTATATCACCTGTTGCTAAATCTAAATTAATTGAGGGTTTGTACAGTGGAGGGAAAAGCAGGCAGCGAGTGTTCCATTTGGTTTTTGCTGTTTCAAAGATCTGAATCATTTTTTTTAAGGCCAGGTCATCCTTCTCACAGATAGAAGCAAGCAGGCAGACATACATAACTGACAGCAGGATGTAATTGAGCCTGGAGCAGGGAAGTATAAATAAAGTCCAGCTTCTGAGTCCTGGACCAGAGCCACTTGTAACACAAAGTACATTCCGGCCTGAATGTAACAAACCGTACCAATCTCCTCCCAGGCTGCGCGACTTGGGGATTGAGAGTGGGGATCCGGGGGGAAAAGCTTCCTGCTGAGGAAGTTACAGGATATAGAACGAGACAGTGCCATGCACCGTACAGTGTACTGATGGGAACAAAGTAATCAGTTTGGAAAAGCTGCTTTTGAGGACTATAACTCCCACAATTCCCCAGATAGCCAGTTTGCTACTGAAAGCCCTCTGGCCAAACTTTGAGCTCCTTTCTCCAAATAGCATCCTTTCTTTTAAGATGGATTATTCAGTAGATCCCAGAGACAGACAATGATGGACTTTTCTCCTCCCTCCCCATTCTTCACCCCTTTCCGCACGGCACTCTTATAGCGCAATTATTCCACTTTCGACCTCCTATGGAATCCTGGGGTTTGCAGTGCCCCTCCCGAAACTGCAAACCCTATGATTCCATAGGAGATTGAAAGCGGAATAATCGTGCTATAACAGTGCCGTGTGGAAATGGTCCCCTTCTTGACTGAAGTGGTCATCTTCCCTCAGCTTCCTTTGCTGCTTGTGAACCATGTTCACATACTCTCAATAGTCTATTGGACTGTTTTATCTGTTCATGTTGTTGTCGTTATTGTTGTTGTGTGCCTTCAAGTCATTTTCGACTTATGAGAACCCCAAGGTGAACCTAGCACAGGGTTTTTCTGGGACTGAAAGTGTTGACATACCCAAAGTTACCCAGTGGGTTTCCATGGCTAAGCAGTGAATCAAATCCTGGTTTCTAGAGTCGTAGTCCAACGTGCAAACCACTGCAATGTTCAAACCACCATGCTGCCTCTCTGTCCATGTTACCTGGTCCCAAAACACAACTTGGAAATGACTAACTTGGGCTGTTAAACTTGGTTGTGGCTAAGGCATTCAGCAACAAGACACTGTCTCCACAATTTGCCTTTGTGAAACATCATTGTATGGCAGTGTCATCATCTGAAAAATCATGCTAGCTCAACATTATAGCATGCTTTCACTCCTTTCTTAGGCAGAGCTCACCTCCCACACCACATTATCTGAATGGGTCAGTTCAGTGTGAACAAGTGGTTCACAAATAGCTGGCAGAACAGGAACCAAAATATGTTTGTAATATTGGCTTGTAACAAAGATCCAGTAAAACCAGGAATGCTAAGTACTTTTCATTTCAAGAAACTGAAAAATGTATGACTGTGCTCCCAGAGTATCTTTCTCTTTTTTAAAAAAATATTTCGATATAGATACAAATGGGCCTTAGTAGTATACTTTCTCCTTAGTAATACAGGTCCCTTTAGGTGAGGGCAAGTGAAGTGCAGCTCTGAGGCTGCAGGTGGTCTCAAAGAAAGTTTTGTGGCCTTCACCCTTTCTAGACTCCCAAATCACCTCTCTTTTTGCCAAAGATAAGTTGCTTCTCCTAGAAGCCTCCAGGAGTAATAATTCAACTTTTAAACAGGCAACAGGGCTCTCCTGCATGTCCCAATGTTCAAAAATATCTATTTTTCAAATCTGGAAGTGGGGTTCTAGTTTTGGATAATTTTTTTGGCAGTCCATGTGGCCTCCAGAGGGTCCAGAGCATAGATAATTGGCCCCAGACCCACTGCAGATGCCTTCCCCTGATTTAGAATGAAAGTAGTATACTGTTTGATGGGGGGGGGGGAGGCATGGGCAGTTCAGAAAGATTTTTGTCAGTGGCTGCCTGGTCTTCTTGAAGAACCACAAAACATTCTGATAGCAAGGAAGTAGAATGAGTTATGATAACAGAATGATAGAGCTAGTTTTTATCATAGTGGTGTGAACAAAGTGGAACTTCAAGGCATAATGGGGGGGACTGAGTTTTCTGCAAAGAGGAACCATGCAGTCAAAATTTTCAGATGATTCAGACTGATTCCATATAATAATAATAATAATAATAATAATAATAATAATAATAATAATAATAATAATATTTATTTCTATCCTGCCTCTCCACAAGGATCGAGGCAGTGAACAACATAAAATACATTAAATACATTAAAAGAGATTAAAAACATACCCAATCCTCACCATCCACCAACCCACCTAAACCAACCCCTTAACACACACAACAATTAACAAGCAGTTGACTATTAACAAAACAAGAAGACAATTGATGGGAGGCGATGAAAATGCTAGTCTTGGAAGGCCTGTCGGAAGAGATCAGTTGTGACCGCTTTTTTAAAGGAGTCCAGACTGGTAATATGCCGGGTCTCCTCCAGCAGGCCATTCCATAACTTGGGAGCGATAGAAGAAAAGGTTCTCTGGGTAACCGCAGCCACCCTAGTTCTAACTGGCTGCAGTAAGTTTCTCCCAGAGGACCTTAATGTGCGGGGCGGATTATATGGGAGAAGGCGATCCCACAGGTAGGCTGGCCCCAAGCCATGAAGGGCTTTAAAGGTAATAACCAACACCTTGTACTGTGCCCGGAAACTAATATGAGCCTGATGAGGACCCAGCCTGCTGAGGCAACCTCCTGTGGGGGCAGATACTAAAGGGGCAGACACTGGTGGTGAGATACTGGTGGATAGAGTTGTGTGTGCCACATGGTCTGCCCTTAAACTTCCTTCATAAGACTGTTGCTCCCAGGAAGCTGCTGATCCAATGCAAATATCAAGATTCACCTGCCAGTCTGATGAGCTTCTAAACGTGTTATCAGAAGAGCAGCATCTTGTTCTTTGCCTCTGGTGGCAAACTATCTTGGGCTAATTTTGCTGAAGGTGAAGGTAAAGACAGCCTAGAGAGCCAGAGTGATGTAGTGGTTTGAGTGCTGGACCTTGAAGACTACGCTTCAATTTCCTGCTTGGCCATGGAAACCCGCTGAGTGACTCTGGGTGCGTCACACACACTCAGCCCCAGTATTGCTATAACTTGAAATGACTTGAAGGTACACAACAACAAAGGCAATCATGCTCTTATTTCACAAGGAATTTCTTCATGGACTGTTTGACTAATGTGTGGCCAGCATACTGGTCAATGCAGTATCAACAACTGGCTGCATACTGCCTCCCTCTCACACTGGCTTGTACTTAAGGGTCACTTAGGCCATTTGTGCACTACGTTGCTATAGTGCTATTATTCCACTTTGAACACCTTCTTTACTCTCCACCCATCGAATTGAGTGCAAAGTACTTTTGCACAGTGAACTCAGTTTACAACAGTTGCAGTAAGCCAAGGACAAAGGGAGAAAGTGGGAGGAATAGAGAAAGAATCTGGGACATTTTAAAAGCAGCTGAGAAAGTGGGACAGCAGAGGATTAATCAGGACAGTTTCTCAAAAATTGGAACAGATTCAGGCCATTTCTGCACTGCACTGTTATAGTGCTATTATTCCACTTTCAGCATCCTATGGAATCCTGGGGTTTGCAGTTTAGGGAGAAGCATTTAGAATTCTCAGCCAGAGAGTTCTTTGGCCTCAGTAAACTACAAATGCCAGAATTCCACAGGATGTTGAAAGTGGAATAATAGCACTATAACAGCGTAGCGTGGAAATGGCCTCAGTTTTTTTCACAGATACAACTTAACAGATATAGTCCATGCAATAGACATAAGATGGTATACATGCACCCAGAGACCACATGTAGGCTAAAAACAGGGCCAGTGTCTAAATCAATAGCCCTGCTGGCCAGTGGATTCTGAAAGTTGTAGCTCAAAAAAGCAACTTTTCCAAATGTCACTTTCCCAAGCAACCAGGGTGTGTCTGTATGTGTATATGTACTGGTGTGTGTTTACATACTCCACAGGTAGAAGAAAAGATGTGATAACAGAGAGAAAAGGCTTTATTCTCAGAAATCACTAACAAGTATCACTGTAAGTGTGTGACAAACATGTATCTCCCAGGAGACGGTGCTGTAGCCATGCATGTCAGCTCCGTACAGGGTCTCGTGTCATTGAACTTGTTTGCCTCCCTCGATCTGTAGGGAGGTGGTGATGATTTACATTCAGAAATAACAGACAAGCAGCAAGGGGGAGATGACCTGAGTTAATCTCTTATGAAACTAGTGGTTTGCCACTTCCACACCCCACTTCAGCCATCCCTGGCCTGCCCCATCTTTATGCAAGGGCTTCCTCCTGGCTTAGAATCCCAGCTCCCCCACCCCCACCCCCCCACCCCTGTAAAGCTGAGGAAGGGGGTGGGGAGGGGAGGGTGGCTGAGCTGCAAACCAGCCCTCAGTGCAAGTTGAGAACACAAACAAGAGTGAGAAGCTGATGTGAGCTGGGCTACGTGCCAGCGAGGCAGAGCTGGAACACAATGTACAGAGCGCGAGGCAGCAAAGGGAACAGCCTGACTCAGCAGCCGGGGGAAGTGGGTGTGCTGTGTCGCTAGATAAACCACTCCTGCGGGCTTGTGGTCAGCAGCATCAGTCCTCCTGACACACAGCACCAGGCTTCTAAGAAGACTGCAAAGGCATAAAGGGAGACATTCATAAAGGCCAGCTGTCTGTCTGTCTTTTGCCGTCTAGCCTGCCATTCCCAAGTGAAACATGCACACACACATACACACACATCCATAGGCCAGAAGTACACAAGATCACATTGCTGCATCTTATATTCCTCTGACTCTGGTTTCTGTCCAAAGACCATTAAGAGCTCTAAAAGGGTGTCATTTTACCCAGCTCTAAAATGGGTGGGTTCACACTTAGAAGGATGATGCAGCAATTGGAAATTCATGAATGGCACAAATATTACACAGTAAATGTTCAGCAGTACTATCACATCTCCTCATTTCCACTTCTTGGGCACTCTGAAGTACCAGAGGTGAGTTTATTTAAATGTACTATTCATGATGTGTAGTTATGACTAATCATTTACTGTTATAGTCTGGAATGGGCAAAATCCTCACAGTGTGCATTCCTTAATTTAATCTTTCATTTACAGCCTAAAACCTTAGTACCAAATCAATACTTTAGCACCCATTTATTGTCATCTGGAAAAAAAGTAGCCAGATTACAGACTTACAGGATTAGCTAAAAACAAAGAAACAAACCTAAAATCCCAAGATCCACCTATTGTGCAGTTCCCCAGATCTTGTTGAATTACAGATCCCAGCATCCCTCACTACTACGCTGGCTCTATGCTGGTTAGACTTGCTAAGAATTGCAATTCAACAACATCTGGAGGACAACTGCAGAGCTATTGGATTAGAACCAAATCTAAATTAATGGCCGAGGTCTAGAAGTAATAACCTATCGTACTCTGTAAACCATGCACAGGGTGAGCTATGACCATGCTGGTTCACTGGAAAATCTTGGACCCTGAAGTCCAAAAAAGTAACATTCCCAAGCCTGAATATTCCTTTACTACAGACCAATTTTACTTGTGACTAAGAATGGAAAGAATATTTCTTTCTTCTTGTTTCCTGGCAAAATAATGGCTTTCCTAACACTCAGAAAATCCCCACTGAGAAGAATAGTTCCCTGGGAAAATTCTTCACACTCTATGAAATCTCTGAGATTTATTCTGTGCCAAAGTAAATGTGTTTTTTTTTCTGTGCACAAAAATGTGGTTTTTCTGCAGAAAAAAATGTGTATTTCTGTGCACCATCATTCCCCAAGAGACTTTGCAAAGTGCAAATATCTATGGTGTACAGAAATCTTTGTTTTTTCCCTCAGTGAGGAGAAAATTAAGGAGACTATCTACGCTGTGTGCCAGCATAAAAAAAATGCAAATATTTATTTCTGTAGACAAGAAAACAACTGGATGAGAGAAACTCTTGTTGCAAATCCAGTATATCTCAGTCACTTTCTCCCTACCCCCTTTCCAGGGCATACAAAAGATCTGTACATTGAATAATGGAAGACAGTGTTGCTGGGAGTGGCGTGGAGATTTTACCTAAAGGATTCAGTGATCCTTCCTCACTTACATGGGATCATAGGCTAATCTCAAATTAATCTAGATTACTTTTAATGTGCAGCATGAAAATGGCTATGTTTGTATTACTCATGAAGTGAGTCTTAAACTTGAGATGCTCACTCCTGGATTGGTCAAAGGTTCAAATACTCTATAGTATTGTAGGTCCAATGGGGCTTGATTGCTTGAATATCTTTCCTTTATGCATTCATGAACCAAATGCTGAAAAAAAGAAGACAAGACTATTTGTAGCTCATTGTTAGCACACACATACACAGTAAACCTAGCAATTCTTTTCATATACTAAATATTCCAAGGTTCTTGCATGAGACAATTCTCAACATGCAGAGCTTATCAGTATCCTTGGCATGCCTCCTGTGAGACAAACCAAGTACTCGAGAACAATAGACAGTTGAAATGGTGGCACCCTCTAGGTTTTAGGGAATCTCAGACCTATATTGAAACATTGGTGCCAATCGTGGTCTCAATAAAACCTATCTCCATGTGGTTCCTGGATAAACTGATGGCTTTTAGTCTGGGGAAACCCATTTGTTTCAAATGTTGAAAAGATTTGAAATAAATAGTCTTGGCTGACAGCAGTGTGAAGAAAGTGAAAAAAGAGCACATTTGTGGGTGAAATGGCTCCCTTCCCAGTCTAGCAAATAAACCCCCCATTTTTAAAAATTTATTTTCTTCACTGTTGTCCTAATTATCTCTCTTTTCCATTAGCAATTCTTCATCTTTTTTTTTTTAATGAACCACTTGAAAATACTTGGAGATCTCAGCCTTGTAGTTAATAAAACATTTTGGCTCCATGATTCAAAACCTGTGCATAAAACATTGAGTAACACTTATTTTTCTTCTGCAGTGTTTGATTCAACATCAAAACTAATACTGCATTATAAAGCCATGGCCCCTAAGCCTGTTAGTTTGTTTGATTGCTCAGCCGTCATCAAAATGGCCTTAGTCTTCATGGTCAGAAGGAACAAGAGCTGCATCAAGCACAAGGCCTGGTACAGATACTTGTGCCTGTTTCTCTGAAACTTCCCACAGATCATCTGAAGAAAGCTTGCAGACTCACAATGGCTTGTAGGCCACACTTAGAGAGCCTCTGTCCTTCAAGATATTCATAGATCCTAGCCAATGCTGTAATAAAGATATTCATTTTTGTTTGCGGATAGGAACTCCCTCATACAAACCAAGTGATATCAAACCTTTTACCAGCAGTGTTGTTCATGTGTTACAGAAGTAATTGGCTTCCCCATGGTGCAAAACGTTTTAACCATTCACAACCATCACATATGGATTCCTGCATGGAAGGGGGTTGGATTTGATGGCCCTTGTGATCTCTTCTAGCTCTACGATTCTATGACAGATTTCTAGGAGGTTTAAACCATGCTTCTTTCCCTACCAAACCAGAACATGGGAAAAATTAACTTATGGGGTATAGTTCCCTGAGTCTCACAACCAGAGTTTATGGGACATATAGTACCAAAAAATAACTTTTCCATGCTGTGTCAGGAACTGCTATAAACCAACGTGTGAGTGAAAAAGAAGTAATCTAAATGACACATGTGAACAGCACACCTATGGATTGCCGTTATTTGGGCTTTGATTGTTCAAAGGGTGACTGATATGTAATTGTCTTAAGAAGACATGACAGGTTCTTGGCATAATTTTTTTTTATGTGTATAAACCAATGAAGGTATTTCTGAGAGAGCACAAATAAAGAATCCATATGTCTGACAGATAAAAAGGAAGGGGGGGAAAAAAGGAAACAGGGAGAAAGGTGGACTGAAAAAAAAGGAAGTGATAAAGGATAGATAACTGGAGGGCTGGCTGGGGAGAGAGAACATGATGTCTTGAGTGAGTCTGAGTGGCATGAAGGGGACTCAGGACAGGAAAGGGGAAGGCAAAAGGTTAAGAAACCTCCAGACGGCAAATGTAAATGACACTACGAAGGCTGGGAAAGGAGGGAGGAAAGGGGAATGAGTGTCCAAGGATGGAAAGAGAAAGGGTTTGTTAAGAGCAGTCTTTTCCAAACTGGCCCCATCTGGGTGTGCTTGACTACAGGTTTTCGATGGACCTTCAACTCTGATCACTCAACCAGCCCAGTCAGTATGTCAAGTGACTGCTCTCACCATCCAATGCATATACCGGCTGGGAAGAAGTAGGTAGCAATCCCAGTCATAGGAATGCCAAGCTGCCCGGCCAAGGAAAGCTGTGCTAGAAGGTGAAAATGCATGAAAAAAAAAATTTTTTTTTTTTTGGATGTGGCAGCTACATAAGAAACAAATCCTGCAGGGGAAGCTTTTTCTCACTATGTGAATGCAGCAATGGGATTTCTTTGCCTGCTGGATATCTGCCTGTTCTGTAGTATTAAGAATAAACTTTAACACGACATGAGAAACTCTTTGGGTTTAAAGAGCGGAGGATGGTCACTCTAAATGTCAGTGATCTTTTCTCAAGAATCAGTGCACATGTCCATACTTTGCTTGTGATAAGCAGGAATTCAAAGAGAGTTTATTCCTGGAGATTTAATACACACACATACCCCTTCCCTTTTGTTTCAAGAGCAAGTGAATCATTCAGGATTGCTAGGGGAAAATAATAAGATTAGAATGTCCTGGCCTGAGTCTTGCTTGGTATATGCTAAAACAATGCTAATGACAATACTTTTTTCTGAGCATCCATAAATGAGAAAGCACATCACAAGACATTTCCACACCTTATCCATTTCCGTGGTCATCCTGTCGCAATCCTGGCAGTGGGACTGCCGGGATGGGGGCGCAACGCAAATGCTCCCCTCTGCACCTGGCCAGCTTCCTGAAGGAGGCTGGTATTTCCCTCTGAAGTGCAGACAGCCACTTCCCATGCTGCACTGGGGAAGGAAGTGCCTAAATTGCGCTTCCTCCCTTTCTGCATGGCTGCTGGCGATGGGAGTGTTGCATGACCGGGGGCCATTAGTGGATTTTTTTCTGGTGATGGAATATCCTACAATTGTGATGGATGGGGACACATTGGCAGCAGGACTGTAATGACATGGTGAGAAAACATGACTTGCAAACTGGCAGCAATGCATCGCCATCATGGACAGCCATGTTATGCAGAAACGGCCACAGAGAAAGCAAATGTAAGTAAGTCCATTGTACAGCTAGGAGATGAAGGTGGAGAGGAATTGCACAGCTAAGGAAATGGAATGATTGGACAGATGTAGAGGAGCCTTGGCAGCCTAATACAATGCCCTCTACGTGTTTTGGATTACACCTTCCATTGTCCTTGACCATGGCCCATACCAACTGAGAGCTTATGGAAACTGTATTTCAAAGTATCTGAAAGACAACAACATCATGGTGAAACCAACAACATACCAATACCCAGCAATCACGTCTGCCAAAGAACCACAGTGTCCTGCCTTGTAATGTTTCAAAGAAGCAGATCAAACCCATATTCTCCAACATTTCACAGGTGAAAATTGGGACATGGGTGGCCGAGCAAAATCAGAATGTGGACAATATAGAAAAAGTTATTAATGAGGAAGAACACACAAGCTGGGTAAGGCTGCAGCATCTCTTTTGCCTGAGTCTACTGGGAAAGGCAAGATTCTACCCCCTTCTCTCCCCCTCCCCCCGCTAAACTAATTGAGTGCAAAAGCACCGTTACATTTTGCAGTAATTGAATCAAATTGCTGCAAACTGTTTAAGTAAGCTGAGCACAATGGAAGAAAATGGGTAGAGAAATTCAAACATTTTAAAACCAATATAAAAGGTGAGACAATAGAGGATGAATTGGTACTGTCCTTGCCAAATTTGGGACAGGTGAAGGTTATGTACACCATGCCACTGCTAGACAACTATGCTTGCCACAGAATCACAAAGCCCCTGAAGCATTTGAACAAGACTCTGTCTGGTTCAGTTACAGAGCCTATGGCTTCACTTTCATGCTGTGTGAAGCCTGGAATGTGCACTAAAGGCAGTGGCTGGAAAAGCTGATTCATCTAAAGGACCCCCTCACCCCTTTTTTTAAAAAGGGAAATTCCTTCCACCGATAGCTGGGATGCTCTTTTTCTTCTCTACCAAGGCTAAGCTGTGGTGCTTCATGTTCTTTCCCATGGCCCTGGCGAGCACTCTCTGTCCACAGGAATGTGCCAGAGATGGGGAATTATCCTCCCCTGCAGAGCAGTAGGAATGGCTGCCAGAGTCATTTCTGTTGGAGACGCCAGATTTCAAGGTGGGAGAAGAGCTGCCAGTATAGGTACTAGCGAAAGACCTAGCAGTCCTTTCTGAGATGCTGTTCCTAAGACCTATGTAGTCCTCGCAGAGTTTGGACATGGGATCATTTGGGAGGAACAGGAAGTGGATTCCTGCCTGTGTAAACAGCAGGGTCCTCAAACACTGATTTTGGTGACAAGAGTCAGATCCCTTGAAGGAATATCTTGGGCTTCGTTTATTTATGTATTATTTCAGGTTACATTAGGCTCTTATTCTACAAAGCCCTCTAATTATTCCTAACAACTGTACCAAGAGTTGGCTTACAGGCTACTGTGAAAGATGAGAAGTTGATACAGAAGGTATACATGAGTATAAATGAGAGGCGTGTCCCCTTCCTTCCCCATTTGAAGCTATACTAAACATTAGGCCCCATTTACCTCCACCTAGAACATTTCTACCTACTAAAAAACTGCAGAAATGACCCATAGAATTTCAGGCTTGGCCCTTTCTCCCATCTTTTTAGGATAGTTGTAAAAGCCATATAATATTGCAGATCATCATTATAACTTATTTATTAAATGTATTAAATGTACATCTTTCCTGTTAGGTGCTGCGATGATGTATAATAAAAAAAATATCATAGGAACTTTCCATAAAACCAAGAAATGCAAGAGCAAAATAATACCAAACAATAATTTATGGGCAGTATTAACGACTAAAGTGGAAGAGAGATACAAAACATAAGCACCGCATTAAAATCTTATGGGACAGAACAGCCTTCACTGCCCATCTAAAATGAAAAAGAAGCCAATCCCATCTCCCACAATAGTTCTATATTAAGTATGTGCTAATGAAAAGACCTTGTTTCAAGTAGCTACCAACCTGGGTATCTAATAGTGGAACACACGGCAGGCCTATGATGATGACTATAAATTATGGGTAGACTCATTTATATGGTTACTCTTTCTCCTGGTGCCCTTTCATACTTCACCATTATAGCACTGTGATTTCACTTTAATTGCCATAGCTCCATCCTATGGAATTGTGGGATTTGTAGTTTAGGGAGAGGCATTTAGAATACTCAGTCAGAGAATTCCAGTGCCTCACCAAACTACAAAACCTAGGATTCCACAGGATGCAGCCATGACAGTTAAAAGTGGAACTGTAGTGCTATAATTGTGCAGTATGAACAGGAAGAGGCAAATTGTAGATCTAGGACCACATGCAACCCCTATATGTATTTGGTCACCTTTGACCTTTCCAGAGTCAATAGGCTACACTTTTTGTGCCACCCCCAAATTACCTCTCACTGAGGCCTCTAAAAGTGGCAAAGGACCACTTAAATAAGGTTTCAGGAACCTCCACCAGAATTGTTTAACATAAAAAAAAAGCCACCTTTTTATAAATCTAGATATGTATTTCTGACCACTTCTAGTTAGGGTTGGGAGTTGTTTTTGGCAGCCCACACAGTTTCCAGTGCAGCAGTGACTAGTGGCTCTTACTGTGCATGGGAATCTACTGAGGTTTAGTCTGAACTTTAGAGAAACTATCCAAAGTGCTGAAACTATTCTAGGGACAGGGTTCAGTTTCTTGGCTAGCTTCTGTAAAGTTCAGATTAAAACCCAGAGCAGGTTGCCCCTCTGACATGAGAGCTCAGAAGAGGCCCAGGAGCAGAAAAATGTCCCTCGGACCTGCTGTAGTTGCCCACCCCGTCATAGGGCATAAGTATTAAAAACAACAGTGCCCACAAAAGAGATGGCACTCTGCATGAATGCCAACCCCTTCTAGTTGGAGCAGAGGAAGCTGTGGACCACTTTGGTCACTCTGATCATGTCTGTGTAAGATTAATATCCTGCCATTCTCCCTTGACTGGAATGCAAGGTGACTTCCAACATAATTTTTTTTAAAAAAAACACATTAAAAAATACAATATTTTGTGCATATTAAAATACAAATCAAACTGGTCACACTATCATAACACAAATTAAGTTAAAACAGATTTAAACTCCTTAGTTAAATAATTAACTTTTAATAAGCCCAGCTCATCCATTTAAAACTTCTGTCCCTGTCAGTTAGCTAGCTGTAGGCTTGCTTGAACAGAGAAGTCTTTGCCTGCAGGCAGAAGGACACCAGGGAGGAAGAAGGCCCAGTTTCTCTTGGAAGGAAGTCACCTAGGCTGGAAGCTTTAGCAACATTTTGTAGGCTTTGCGGTATTATACCAGAGCAGCACATGAGAACATAGAGCTAGGTCTAGCAAGCGAAGATTGCAGCACCAATCATTCATGCTTTATAACAAGGTGACTTGAAGATGTGAGGGAGTCATGATGTCCTATTGACTTATAACACACATTACACTGCACTTATAATGCATATTACATGCAATAATGTAATTCATGTATGTTTTTACACAGGGGTGGGGATTGTACATTACGTACATGGGGAGAAAAATACTTTTTTGGACTAGAACTTCTGGAACCTTCAGTTTTAGTATGGCCAGGGGTAAAGGGTCACACAACCAGAGGAGTGTATTTAAAGAGGCAAGCTTCCTCCTCTAAAAAAAACAAAAAACAAACAAAAACCAACAATTTGGTTGCCCCCTCCAGCTGTTCCACTTCTGCAACCCTAAATTTGGTTATCTAAAAATTAACTCCATCAAAAGAAATAGGAAATTGAAGAAAAAAATGTTTAAAACATGAACACGAATGCAATACACACATTGCTTCCCACTGGTACAGTATATTTTGCCCTTTATAGGCCCTTTCCACACGGGGCAATTGAAACGGTGCAGAGCGACCTCCAACGGAGGTCTTCTGCACCGTAGAGTGGACTGGGGCAGACTACTTTTTGTAGTTCCGCACCTCAGTCCGCTCCGAAGCGACCGGAACTGGTCGCGCAGCGTGCTTTTTAAAAACCTCTTTTTAGAGGTTTTTAAAAAGCACGGAGTGCGCGACTCCGTGTCGCTCCGTCGCTGCGCTCCGGTGCAGATTTGCAGGCGCGCGCTAGCGCGTGCCTGCAGATCTGCCGGGGGCAGGCTTTAGGCTGGCGAGCTTCTCGGGTTGGTGGAGAGCCTCCACCGACCGGAAGCCGCCATTTTGGATGCCGGAGCAGTGCGGAGCGACGAGCTCGCACTGCTCCTCGTCCCGACGGACTCGCCCGGACGCTGAAGAAGCCCGGTGAGTAGCGTTTTCACGAGGGTCCTCCCCCACGCCTGGTTTTCAGTGGTCAAATTTAGATAAATCAAGGCAGTTTGATTTCCTGAGAAGGGACTATTTTTGCTCTATGAACTTGGGGGTGGGGGATGGCAAGACAGAGGCTCAGCGAGACTCCTGCTAGGGTATGTATGTATAAATAAATAAATAAATAAATATATAAATAAAGAAAAGAAAATGTCAGCATTTCCCTTAAAAATGAAGCCAGCTGTTACCAGATGGCTCTGTTTATCCCTGTGTGCTATCAGTGAATCCACGTCATCTTCTTCACAGCTTTGTTACCCAGGAACAACCAACCTGTGGAGAAAAACCAGGGTCAGAAGGAGGGGCAAAAAGAGAAGAAGAGACTGTGTGAGCCACGGGGGCCAAGAAAAATGGAGGCTCATCTCTTTTTTCAGTGACACTCAAGAGGGGAAGATGGAGGGCGGGTGGCGGGGGGGCAGAGAGAGAAAAAGACAGTCAGAAAAAAAAAAGAGTGGCGCTCTGTAAGCCACCTAAATAAACCACATACTGGTGACTGCCCAGGTGCCTCTCCTGCCAGGCTGCCAGCCAGCCCTCTTCAGGAAACCCCCTTGTAAAAATAGGCCGAGTTTCTGGTTTACGATGATGAGAGGCCAGCGAGTTTGCTTTCCACTGCTGAGACGATGAGCAACGTGCAGTCTGCAGAGGGGAGTGGGGGAGGTGGCTCAGCAGTGGCTTGGTATTGTCTGAGCATTGAGCTGCGCGGGAGTGGTGGCGCAGGGGTTAAAAAGGTGAAGGCCACAAGCCTGCCTGAGAGAGAACAGAAAGAGATGTGTGTGTGTGTGTGCATGAGAGAGAACAGAACATCCTGTACCCTTGAGCATTTAAAAAAAGGGAAGGAGGGAGTAGAGGAAGGAAGACAGGAGCTGTCTATGGGGAGTAGTTGCACAGAAGGAGCGTGAGGTCTTGGTGTGTGTTTTCTCAAGAGGAAGATTGTCTGGGGCCGCTTTACACGCTGCGAGAGCAAGCAAGCTAGAAACAGTAGACAGGGCAATGGCCCACACAGTGTCAAGCACCCAGTTGCATTCTACCACTTACTCTCAGCCTACAATTAGAGAGTGAGCAGATGGAGTTCCAGAAATGAAAGCCTGGCTTGGAAGTTGAGAGGGGGCATACATGTTGGTTTACAGAGGAATCATTAGTATCTGTCTGCACAGATCAAAGGGGGATCAAAAGAGAAGCAACCAAGAGAGGATATTGCAATGAAGGATGAGTGCATCTTTCAGTTCTGATCCCTTCTCCACTGGAGTTTTGTGAAATTTTGATTTAAAAATGAACTGGATTGAAATTCTCCCCCCATTCCTAATTGGGACAAACTGCTATTCACTAGGGCTGACCTCCAACTAAAGACACCTTGGTTAATTTACCAAATGAGATTAATAACTCTGCATCAGTCTGCATGTGGCTAAGGGCCCTTTCATATACTACTCAATTGTAGCAGTATGATTCTACTTTAAATCCCATGTCCTCATCCCATGGGATCTTGGGATATGTATTTTGGCAAGGCAGCAGGGCTCTCGAACAGAGAATTCTAAATGCCTTCTCCCTAAACTACAAATCTCAGGATTCCATAGGATGGAACAATGGCAGTTCAAGTGGAATCATAAGGCCATAATAGTATAGTGTAAAAGAGATCAGAGAAACCAGTTTTGAAAATGGGAAGAGAACATAAGCAGCTTGTGGTCTGAGTGTGTGGGGGGACTCATCCTGCCATTTTGGAGTGAGTCCCCTCAGCTCCAATCATGGGTTACCTCTGAAAAAAGACACATGTTTTCTATTTCTAGATGTTGTATAATTATGTTACCACAGTCAGTATGTTAAAAGAGGCAAGCCCTCCCCATGGGAACAAAAGCAGAATGCCTCCTTCTTCTAAGATGGCATTATTTGCAGCTTTTAGCAGAACTGAGATGAAAACAATGGGCTGAGACAAACAAACAAGAAGAATCTGTGTTGCCTAATTAACGAAGGATCATTTTTCTTTTAGTAATTAAAACTATTTAAATCATGAAACTAATTAATCCATATTAACCAAACAGCCACATTAATCACTATCAACAACCAGAGAAAGGCCATCCTAAGAACTTTACATCATATCCTGCTATCAAGCCAGAAAGGCTGGAGTCCAGTCAGCTAAATGAGCAGAACTGCCTTCGTATCTTCCAATATTTCATGTGGGAAAACTAGTACACATATGACTAGGCAATGAAAGAACGTGGGCAAGATGGCAAAAGTTATTAGTGAGAAAGAACAGATAAGTTAGGAGAGGATGCAGCAGTTTGGTTTTGCCTGAGCCTACTGGGAAGGACAAAATTCTGTCCTTCTCTCTTCTCTCCCTTCTGTGCTTTGAACTCAAGTTTCCGGCAACTGAAATAAGCCGAGGTCACAGAAGGAAAGTGGGAGGAGGAGAGAGAAACTGGTAGATTTTAAACACAGCTGAAAAAGTACAATAGAAGAGGATTAATGAGGATTGCCCCTGCTATACTGGGGCCATTTAAGCATGGCGTCACAATGCCATTGATGGGGACGTGATGGCAACGGTCTGGGAGTCATGCTTATTTGCATGACTTTGTTGCAATCCCACTGCCAGCCTGTCCCCAACCATCATGATCGTGGGATATTTGCTTAATGGAAAAAATCTGTTAAGCAATCGCACAACAATCCTGTCACCCCTGGCCATGCGGAAGTGGCGGAAGTGTGATTGTGTGCTTCCTTCTCCAGCACAGCACGGGAAAGAGGTTGGCTGTGCTGCAGAATGAAGGAGCATGTTGCTTGCGCTCCCCTCCACAGGGAGCTGGCCAGATGTGGAAGGGAGAGTCCTGTTGCACTCCCTTCCTGGCAGAGGTGCTGCCAGGACTGTGATGGGAGTCAGCAGGAACAAGTAAGGTGCAGAAATGGCCTGGGAGAGTTCAAGGGCATGAGTCTTCTCTCAGACTTTACAGATTACTCATCTAAAGAGTACCTCCCTAGGATAACCATTAATTCCAAAGTATAATATGGAGCTGGGGAAATGTTTTTGGCCTACAAGTCCCATTAGCCCTAGCCAGCATGCTTAATAATTATGGGATTATGGGAGCTGCAGTCTGAAAACATCTGAAAGGTCACAGTTTCACAGTTACTCACCTGTGGTATAAAATCACCTAATAGGACCATTGCTTATCATACATCTCTCTGTAGTCCTAAGCACAATTTCACAGGGATGCTAGTGCCTGCTAGCAAGTGTGGCATATCCCTTATACAGCCAGCTATTCAGGGCCTATGAAATGCAGTGAAGAAATGTGTACAACATACAGTAGAGGGCAGGAGGGTGTATTCTGCCAAAAGTGGTTATTAAGCCAAGTGCACACAGAGACAGTCAGTGACTGCCCTTGCAATAGCTGCATTAGGAAAGACGTAGAAATTTGAGGAGGAATGTCATGACACCGTCAGATAAATAACCCTGGACAAAATGTTGCAAGAGATCCAGAGGTGTTACTGAGAACAATAATAAAGATTAAAGTACAGTCCTGCAACGACAATATGATAGTGGACACAGAAAAATGAACGGCAGCTAACAAGTGGATTTTGGAAGTTAAAATTACATGCCAGTAGAATTTTATGGGCAGAGGCTATTTTTATGCTTAGTAAGATGTTCTGGATCAGGAAGGGTCAAGTTGCATAGGTCACAGAGTTGTGTTTTCATGTTCTGAATCATGTCACTTATTAGCTCCTACACAACTCTCTGCAAAGCTGTCTGCATCGTTAGAATTGAGGACTTGCACATATGTTAAATAGCTCCCAAGGGCCATGTCACAGGTTGCACTTCTTGGTTCTGGAAAGCAAGGCAGGGCTCGGAAAAGGTGTATCAACCACGCGTCTCACATTTTCACATTTACCACAGCTTTGTGGACGGTTTCCCCTCTAAATGATTTTAGAATGTTCCAGAAAATCACTTCTGTGCCTAAAAATAATGAATTAATTTACAAATGGCTTCCTCAGAGAAGGTCTGGCAACATAAGAGGCTTTATTGCCAAAAAGCTTAAGTCGTGGTACTGTTTTGCAAGTAGGTTCTTTAACAAAATGTTACAGCATGGAGTGCTGTTTTTCAGCATTCTAGACATTCCACTCCATTCCCCCTCTTCTAAGTTTTTTCCATTTCTACTAGCCAGTATCCATTGTCACTGGAGCATGCTCAGACCTCAGTGGGCATTTAAAAAAAACAAAACAAAACCTCTTCCCCTTTAGGTTTTCCCCCTCCCCTTTAATTTGTTTTAGTTCTGCAAACTTTGGGATTTCCTTCAGCCAGCTGGTCCATCACTGCATAGATGGTGCCAGTTTGGCTACAAAGGCAATAGCCAGTGATGCATTCAGAGATGAATCTCAGGGCCAAAGTCCAGATCGCAACAGAACAAGCCTGTCTCCCAAATACGCGGCCTGAGAGTGGCAGGTGATGAAGGCACTGGCAAACCAGGCTGACACTGATCAACACAACATTCTTTCTATTTAAAAAAAAATTGTTGAAGGAGAAGAGAACCAGCCAGGCATGAACGTCTTATAGATGTTCCTTTTATGTTTTTAACTGTAAAAATATGTCATCCTTTTCTACAACAAAATGAAGCTTATTTCCAAGTGACGTGCTTAGCATCAAGAGGAAGCAGAAGATGCAAACTCCATTTTATACTTGTAATCAAGAGGGTGATGTAACTGAGTTTAAAATGTGAAAATGTGCTTAGCGAGACTATTTTAAAAAATAGTTGATGATTATTGAGTGTTTGCTCTGTTTTTGCTGTTTTGTTCTAATATATCTGGAATGTAAAACAGCTTGTAAAGCATGGAATATGAACTGGGGGAGGAAGTAATCTTAGGCCATTTCCACACTACAGTGTTATAGTGCTATGATTCCACTTTCAACATCCTGTGCAATTCTGGGGTTTAGTTTACTGAGTCCCAAGAGCTCTCCGGTTGAGAATTTTAAATGCCCCTCCCTAAACTGCAAATCCCAGGATTCCATAGGAGGTTGAAAGTGGAATCATAGCACTATAACAGTGTAGTGTGGAAATGGCCTTAGTTGTGTGCTTCACACAAGT
Source organism: Cyclura pinguis (assembly GCA_030412105.1). Classification (NCBI taxonomy): domain Eukaryota; kingdom Metazoa; phylum Chordata; class Lepidosauria; order Squamata; family Iguanidae; genus Cyclura; species Cyclura pinguis. The sequence goes on along the minus strand of CM059602.1, from coordinate 67,106,748 downwards.
AATATCCACGATCCAGGTTTACTTGAAGGACCATGTTGCTCCATGTGAACCTACCTGTGTTTTGAGATCTTCTGGGGAGGTTCTTCTCTTTGTCCCACTACCTTCATAACTACAGGGAGGGCCTTCTCCATAGCTGCTCCCGGGCTCTGGGACTCCATTTTCAGAGGCTAACCTGGCACCTTCCTATCTTTCCACGAGCAAGTGAAGACTTTGTTCCACCCGGCTTCTAAGAACTGATTTTTTTCTAAAGGGAGAAACAAGCCTTGGATAAACATATTGAAATTGTTATTTGTTGTTTTCCTTTAATTTTTACTGTTTTTAATTGGCTTTAATTTTTTTCATAATTTTTTTTTAAACTTTTCTATGCTGTGAATTTTTAATTTTGTTTATTTTTACTGTTGTAAGCCACCTTGAGTGCCAAACTGGGCAAAAGGCAGGATATAAATGAATGCAATCATCATCATCATCCAACAAGACCAGGATTTAGAATTACCTAGCTACATCCCTGGCAACAGCACTTGCAGCTTAAAAGTTGGAAGTAGAGGCAATAATTCCTTTCTTTTTCCTCTACTGTGTTTTGATAGAGGAGATCTCACCACCATTATATCATCACCTATGTTGTTGGGATATTTTGCCTTCTTCCGTTTGAGCTTCAGAGGCTCTTCCTTCTCATGAAACATACAACAGGACCTAGCAACAAAGGAGTTTGCCACTGTCCTCATATTCCATACAGAGTTATCCATTATATATTGCTATACCCTCCAACATTTCAAGATGAAATCTGAGAAATGTGGCCAAGCAACATCAGAGTTGTTAAAGATGGCCAAAGTTATTAATGAGGAAGGACAAGCTAGGAGAAGCCGCAACAGTGTGATTTTGCCTGTTCTTGTTGGGAAGGACAGGATTCCTCGCCGGCGTCACTTCTCTCTCCTGCTGAGTTAAGGGCAAACTTTGCACTTTGAACTTAGTTTGCATCAACTGAAGGAAGCTGAGGGAAAAAGGAGGAAAGTGAAAGGAGAGAGAAGCTAGGACATTTTAAAAGCAGATGAAAAGGTAGGATGGCAGAGAATTAATTGAGATTGTTCCTACCAAACCGGGACATTTGGAGGGTATATATTGCCTCAGGACCCCCAGTAAGTTAAGTTAAGTGACAGTTAAATGCTATAAATGCTATAGATAAAATCAAAGTGTGCAGTTTCTATATACAATTCCTCATTTTCTCTTTTACATTGTCAATAGTAAGACAGGTAGTGGATATGATCCAAATGATTACATACCATGGTTTTACAGAGACAGAAGGAAAGCCACAGGGATGGGTATTAGGGGAAGAGAAGTCCAGGCTGTGCAGGACAAAAATGATGACAGGAATTGAAGAATAGTATATGTTAAAACCTATTCAAGAGTACTGCAGGTCATGTGGGGAGGTAAAATGTGGGCCTGAGATGTATGTATTTCAGAGGCAGAACGTACTCATCATACCCAATCTTCCTAAGCGCCAAGGCTTCATGTCATGCCAGTTCAATACCAATCTAAACAGCCAGGTTATGATTCCCAGATCTCAGGGTCTAGTCTGTCTTCACCAGGCCTGAGGACAAGGGGAAGAATCTCAGGGTGAGAGCACTGTCCTGAAAAATAAAAAAAATTTTTTTAAATGCTGATGGCCCCTTTGGTTGCGGATCATTTTGAAGCAGCTACTGTATACTCTCCAGAGACTTAATTTTCATCCCTTCCTCCTTTGTCTCATTTGTTAGGCTTTAAAAAAAAAAAAAAAACTAATGACATGCTCTGAGCAACCATAGCTGATGCTTAATGTATCGTATTTAATGACATCACCAGGCATGGGCCCCATCTCCCAGATTTTGGCCATGAAATCTTAGGGTTTGGGATGCCCCTGGCCTAGCAAGCCAAAACTGGGAGGAATGACCAAATTCAGCATAGATTTTACCATCTCTGCACATTTGGCTTCCCTTATGAATGCAAGAGTAGCTTAGAGATGGGTGTCTGTTTTTCGTGATAAACTGCAGCCTAAACCAACTGCTAACTCCAATTAGAGTAGACTCAGTAAATAGTTTGGAACCTGTGCTTAGAATTGCCACTTCATGTTTTCATGTCAAATCTGAGATGGCAGGATGGCCCCTGATAGTGTCATTGAGCATTATGCATTAAGTACCATCCACAGCTGCTCACAGCTTGTCATTCAAATACACTCAGACACACAGAGAAATAACAGATTTTCCTATAAGAAGGAAATCTTTGCTAAATGTGCTATTCCCAGATCAAGATGGATTTGTTCCTTCTCACTTACTCAGGGAGATGGGATAAGGAAAATCTAATCAAGCTTCCTTGCTTCAACCCAGAAAGTGGATGTAGAGCAGAATGGAGGGTGAGTCCTGGTGCCACAGTGTCTGGGAGGGAAGGAGGAAGCTAAGTAATCTAAGTAATTAAGTACATGGTTTCATGGAGAATTTTTGTAAGTTGAAACAACAAGTCCACCAGATGAGCTGGAGATTTGCACATAGCCCTTTCCTCTTGCCTGGAACTCAGCCCAGCAAAATTGGAGAATTTGCACCCTCAGCTCCCAGCTGGACATGATCCATGAAAACTGGAGACTCAGACCCAGGCCCTGAGATCTGGCAACCCTAAACTTGGTGAATTATTAGTTATGTAAATTACACAGCTTCAGTGCGTCTGCTCTAGGGGCACTAGCAATTTGGTTTAAATTTCCAGATGGAATAAACAAAACCAAAATATGCAGAGTTTAGGAAAGTAGCCACACTAGCTTGGGTACTGTGAGAGTTACAATTCAAAACAAAACAACAACAAAAAACACCCCTTTTCCAAATACATAAGCGTTTAGGCACTTGCCACCAAGCAAACCTATGCAAACTTTAGCAGCTGAACTCTGGGCTATTTGGAGCTTCTGAACATTACCCAAAGGTAGCCCCATGTATAATGCATAACAGCGGTCTAGCTGAGCCTGAAATGTTTATTTTGGATCCAAGAACACACGACACCATGTAGCTGTTCCTCCAAAGAAATTACAACCTGATCCTGAAGAAGTACTATTCCCAGACTTGTGAACCATTCAAACCAGTGTAGTCCATCCTTCAAGGATTTAGCTTCAGTGTATTGACTTTATGAAATTCTGATTCCAGATACCTGCTGAATACTTTCAAAGCCTTGCTTAACTCCAATAACAAGGAGAAATAGAGCTACAGATCCCTAAGTGAGTTCACACAGCAGCTTCGCACAGATCATGTGTGGGAACCAGGTGGTCTTTGTGCCTTGGGGATCTTTCCAAACTTGGAAAACTGCAATTTGGGTGGAAAATACCTTGGGGGAGGCACAGTTTTGCATTTGTTTTCTGTTGCCCCAGACTTCTAATATATCCATCTTACTTTTATTGTAAAGTTCTGCTAACTAATGAATCTTCACTCTCTGTCATCAGGTTTTATTCACTGGCATAAGCAGATCTCCTCCAGAGCTATGCTGACTCCAGTTTTCCGAGTGATGTGTGTGTCTTCTAATCAGTCACTTAGTGATGGGGGGGCAATGAGGACAGTTTGCCCTGGGCAGTAATTTTTTTGGGGGGGCATCCTAGCTCATAGCCACGCCCCTGCATGCCGTAGCCCCACCCCTTGCACTGTGGCCATGCCCCACTGTGGCCACGCCCCCACACACTGTAGTCCCGCCCCCTACATCTTAGCCCCGCCCCCGCCCACCTCCCCTCCGTGCACTGTAAACTCTACCACTGCTTCTAATTCCCTTTTTACCTAATCCTACATTTTTTTTAATCCACATTTACATTCAACCTTTCATTCTGTTCTTCTACATTTACGTATTCTTCTTTTTTTAAAGTAATTGTTAATGTTATTGAATACAGCTGAAAATTCCCAGAACTTGGCTGTGGGATTCTGGGAATTGCAGCCTCCCCCCGCCCCCCCAACCAACATTTCCAAGGTCTGTATTACCTCAGAAGATGGTTGCTTGTGGGTTTGGTGAGATACACACCAAGCATTGTGTGTCCAGGGCAGAATAAATTCTACCTTCTGTCCTCTCATCTAGATAATCCATTTCATGACAGGGCTTGGAGATGGTCAATACAGCATACAATGTATAGAAGTGTGGGATTCTTCATTCAGACAGCTAGAAGTTTCCTGCCCAACTCAAGAGTTTTACTGCCCTCTTCTGGGGTTTGCTAAATGTTCTGCAAGCTAGTATCTGATATTTGCTCTGAGATCCTATCTCGAGCAATCGCACTGCCTATAAACAGACATTTATTTAGAATGCAGTTATATATACATTTATTGTAGTGTAAATTCCAAGGACTGAATTCAGTGACCTGGCTTGTGCATGAACATACTATATACTACACAAATGTGCATATGTGTTTCATGGGCTATTCATTTCATTCCTGCAGAAGTGTTAAATGGAACATCTACCCTTGCTATATTTTATTACTTAATACACTCCTTATTCAGACACAAAGGGAGAGGGAGGTAAGAGCTGAATTCCACAATGCTTCCAGGACTGATCAAAACAGGTATCAGAGCAAACAACACCTGTTCTGACAAAAGCATGCACATGCACACAGACACACATGGAAATCTACATCTTACTTTTAGTCCCAACTACAGTACAGCCATTTAATCAACTGGATTTCCCTGTGTGTTAAATTACCCTTCAACAACTGATTCAATGAATCTACTGTAGTTGAGACTAACCAGTGAGGATCCTAGCCACAGACTCCTTTCACATACAGAAACCAACTGAACTGGCAATTTATTATAACAGCATTTATTCCATCCAACAAGCACACTCTTCGGACCATTTTATGAAGTATGAAGTAGTTTGTATGAAGCATTGCAATAAAAAAACCCAGCATGATGAAAGTTTCAAATTTTCAGCAGCACAGAGCAAAGCATTAAAGAGAAATGCACAGCATCACTGAAAGTACACAACAGAATCCAATGTCTCCCAAAAGTCACAGTTCAAAAGCCTGGAAAAACTAAGACATCTTTACTTGGTTTCAAGAAGACTACAAGGAGGCCTACACTTGTCCACCACTTGGGAAAAGGCATTGCATACCCAAGAGACCACCATTAAGGACCCTGTCCCCAGCAGCTGTCCATTGCCACTGCTCTTGTTTCATGAGAAAGACAAAAAGAAAGGCTGTTCCAGATGAACTGAAGATATGGATAGATACCTTAGAGAGGAGTTCCATTCCAAGCATTTAGTACTTTGAATTCTATTGATTAATTCCAACTAGAGAAGAGCAATTGAACCCATTGTTGAATTGTGAATGCTTAAGTAAATCCTATTTATTCACTGGGTCTGTTCTCATTGGAACTAACCAATAGGATTCAGTTTATGACTTTTTCCAACTTTTGATTGGGTTGGAAAAAGCCAAGAAACCAATACAGATTCCAAAGCACTGGTGTAATATGAATAACTGGGACAGTGTGTTGTAGTGGTTTGGATGAAGAACTGGACTCTAGAAACCAGGGTTCAAATCCCCACTCAGCCATGGAAACCCACTGGATGATCTTGGGCAAGTCACAGACTCCCAACTTCAGAGGAAAGCAATAAAAAAAGAACACCTCCGAACAAATCTTACCAAGAAAACCACATGAGAGCTTTGCCTTAGGGACATCATAAATTGAACATGACTTGAAGGCAAACAACAACAACAACATAATATGAACAAATCCTTCTGACTCCATTAACTGTTATTCCTTTCTGTTCTGGACTGGCAGGACACATTCACATCATTTTCCAAGGCAGACTTACGGGTAACACATTTCATTATATCTTACTATGGTACTGGTGACAGGAAAATGAACTTCAAAATGAACTTGATGATGGCAAGGGTTTTAAAGGCAGGCTGCACAGGATGCATGCAACACTTTGCTGTCACATACTAACTGCTAGCTGTTTGTTGCCAACTCACACAGATGCTGACACTTTATTTCATTTACTTATTTATTCCATTTGCATGCCTCCCTGTAACAAAGTTCTCTGGACAACTTGCAATAAATAAACATAAAAACAAGCTGAATATAACACGGAACAGGAAACCATACAGTCAAAAGCAATGTGAAATGCAACAACAAACCCACACAACACCTCAAAATTAAAATACATTTTTTTTTAAGCTTAAGCTATCTAAAAGGCTTAACTGAACAGGAGGATATATACCTGGCACCAAAAGTACCATAGGAATGGTGTCATGGAAACCTCTCCACAACCAGTGTGCCCATAACCAAAAGTGTCCTCTCCAGGGTAGTTAGTCATCTTGTTCAGAGAGAAATGCCACAGAAAAACCAGGCATGTCTGTTAAAGTATAGGGCCTTATTAGGCTGATTGTCTCTTTCCCTTCCTGCCTAAATAGAGGGCTTTACCAATGGTGCCATTTGTGATGTATTCAGAGAAAGTGACTATCTGAGACAGCCAGCCTATGGCCTAAAGCAACTTACAGAGTGGCCCTGGACAACTGGGAGCTGTAGTTTAAAAAATAGTAAGTTTTCCAACCTCTGGAAAGCAACAATGGCTGCCACTATGACACTGACTCAGAAGGGTAGAAATAGTCAGGATTCTCAGAGGAAACACCTATATATGCATAACCATTGACCCACTCCTAATATCAACTGCCTGAGATGAGCATTGCACTCTGGCTAGTATGGCAACTCAGCTCAATACAGGAATGACCCATATGTTCCTGCCATTTCCTAATACAAATCTAGGGATTACATGCATAGCTCTGAGCTGTCTTAAAGATGCTTCTTCCTGCTGGAGATAATAGTAGTAGTAGTAATAGTAGTAGTAGCAGTCATCATCATCATCAACAGTAACTATTATAATTAATTTCTTACCCACTTCTCCCCAAGGCTTGAGGCAGGGTACTGTCCTATCTCAGTCCTGGCACAGCTGATAAATCAAACAAACAAACTGAATATCTCCCCAGCTTGTTACTTACTTCCAGACAGTAAGCAAAGAGTCATAAATAAAGTCCAACATAAACAAAGTCCAGCAGGGTTTTATGGCAAAGGAGTGTCCAAGATCAATCCAAGCATTTGTAAAGGCATCCAGCAAGATAGCAGGTCAGATAAGCTCTGACAACTCCTGGAGGGGAAGGCCGCCAGCTAAATAGACTTGAAGCCTAGTGCAGCTATGCCTTGATTAATTGTTGCTGGTTATAAATTCTGAGAAAGCGATGCTGAGTCTGTCTTTGCTGCCTGTGCTGTGTGAAGCTGGGTCTAGATAAGTGGTCCTCTATATTTGAAGAGGCAGGACTCTTTGGCCATTTCCGCACAGGGCGAGGGAATCGCCCCATGCCGGTACTTACCGGACTTCTTGGCTCCACCCTTGGGTCCAGGCTGGTCTGGAGCAGTGCGTGGCTGCCGCTCCACACTGCTCCGGGGACGAAAATGGCGGCTTCTGGTTGGTCGAGGCTCTCCACCAACGGCTGAAGCTCGCCAGCCTAAGACCCACCCCCGGCAGATCGCAGGCTCGCACTGGTGCGAGCCTGCAAATCTGCACCGGAGCGCGGACACGGAGTGGCGCACTCTGTGCTTTTGAAAGACCTGTTTCAAGCGGTCTTTCAAAAGCCCGCTGGATGACCACTTCGGGTCATTCCGGAATGGGCTGAGGTGCGGAACTACACTAAGTAGGTCCAACCCAGTCCACTCCCAGGTGCAGACGTCCTCCCTGGAGGACGCTCTGCACCATTTCTTTAAGCCCGTGCGGAAATGGCCTTTGTTGTAGCTGGTACCATCCTCTGTTCTGTTTCTGGCACTGTAACCTCTCCCTGTACCAGCAGGACCTGGCATGCCTTCTGTTTTAGTCTCTGGCATGCTCTCTGCTTCAGACTCTGAGTCAGAGTCCATGCTCTGGAAGCAGGGCATGACAGGTACAGCATAAATTAAAATATGATTAAAAACACACCATAGATTAAAATATCCTAAAAACACATAAAACCATTTAAAATATACCAGTTTAAAATTCATAGTTAAAAAGTGATTGGGTAGGCCTGCCAGAAGAGATAGGTCATTAGTAATTTTTAAAATTCGGACAGCGTATTTTGCTGTTGAAACACATTCCACAGTCTAAGGACAGCTGATGAAAAGGTCCTCTGGCTGACCGTTGCCAGTCTAGTTCTGGCTGATTTAAGTAAATGGTCCCCAGAGGACCTGAGTGTATGGGGTAGATTGTATGGGAAAAGGCGATCCTGCAAGTAACTTGGACCCAAACCATATAGGGCTTCAAAGGTAATTACCAGCACTTTGTACTTTGCTGAGAAACTAATCGGCAGCCAGTGAAGAATCCCATTTTGGCCGTGAAAATGGAAGTCATAAGAAAATCAGAGGCTGGTGAAACTTTAAAGAACTATTTCTGGATGAATTTTGGAAGAAGCCTTCAAGTGGTTTCTAGAAGGCTCAAAATGGTTTTGTTTACGTATGCAAGGCTTACCTGATTTGGTTCATTCATTTCACCTGTGCATGTTGTTTGCTTTGAATAAAAGAGTTTGCTGATACATGTTGATCAGCACTCATTTTTTTGTGCTGTAGGAACCTATCCCTATTCTCTTCATGTTATTTCTGCCTATGGTAATAAATGTTCTGTTAAAGAAGTAATACCCAGGAACAGACTTGCTTCATTAACTGAGGTATACCTGTACCAAGCAACACTGTTTGCCTGCCTAAGCTGATATTTTCTATTTCAGTGATGGTGAGCAATTTCTGAAGGCTAAGGGTCTACATTGGTACTTTGTACCCACTGAGAGCTGCTGTGCCCTTACCCCTGTTAGATTTACCACAGTGGTAAGTAAAAAACAACTATTTCTCTTTTAACAAGATGTATGCTGCCCTTGCTCCTAACATACAGGTAGAAGTGTGCTTCCATGACGTTTCGGTAGTAAGATTCCTTTTGTAAACAAGGTATACAGGGAACACACATTATTCTGAAAGAAAATTAGTGATTTTTCTTAGGTCTGTGCTAGATAATTCAACACAAGCAAGGGCAGCAGGAACCTTGGGAAGTCACAACAGTGACCAGGCAATGAGTGCTGCTCATGATCCCTGTATTGTCCACTTCATCTTGTTCTGATTGGCTGTAGCTCTTTTAGGTCCCAGAGCAGACTGGAGTCTTTTACAGGATCTGCTACCATTGAGATGCCAGGAATTTATCCTGGGATCCTGGCATGTGTTCTACTTACCACTGAGCTATGATTTCTCCCATATCTTACAGCTCAAAATTACCTTAAGAAATAATCAGGAGAGGGGATTCAGAAGTCTTATCTCTCATATGCTTTTATGGTGATGTGCAATAGCTGACATGTTGGTCTTAGGTGACATCACAAACCATGTGCAATGAATGGTCTGGCATTTTCATGGGTGGGAGGCTTGCCTGTGGCCAGAGCTCAAGCAGATACCCTGGAAGTTCTTGGCAGGATGATGAAATACTATGAGCTCCTAACTAGAAAAAATGTGGTAACAGGAGCTACAGGAGCTACAGCCATCTATCTGGTATCCAAGACTCTCCTAGCAATGCTCAGAAGTCCACCCTACAATCCAGAGTCATTCATCTTAGCCAGTGAGTCCTATGGGCTACCGAGAGATGGTAAAGCATTCTCACTGTATCTTTTTTCTATTGTTCTTCCAGAAGGGAAGAACCATTCAATTTAATAACTAGACTTTGTCAAGGTTACTTTTATGGACTGTAACTCTCAGAATTCCCCAGCCAACTTGGCTATGCTGGCTGGAGGATTCTAGGAGCCTTGGAAAAGTTCTGAGGAACTTTTTCAGTCTCTGTCAGGATCCATGTCTTGTAGCGATATTGGCTTAGTCCTGAACTATTGATTCAGTTGTTGCGTAATTTAATGACAACATACGTTTGTTTTTCTGCAATCCTTGTGCCCCCCCCCCCCACTCCAGCCTTCTTTTGTCTAGATTCCTAAAAGCTTGCCTTGACTGGCTCCTTAAAGTGGTCTTGGTCTTCCATATTTATGGTGCTTTCTGCCTTATCTGAACCAACATCAAAAAAGGCAAAGTGAAATGAAAAAGGAAGCTGAAGAATCCAAAAGGAGCTAGTTGGCTTGTGTCATTTTTTACGCCAAGGGGTTTTTGGGTGAAAGAGCCCTGCTGAGATTTGGTGAGCCTTATGGCCCTAATGGGATGTGTACATCAGAGTGCCTATAAGAAATGTTAGGGGTGGGACAGGGATGCCAAAATGCTGCAGGCCAATATTTCTAATACAAGAGAAGTGAGTCTTGCCTTACATTGTGTTCGTGCTCCTGGATTCACAATGTAAACTGAGACTCATGTTAATAGGAGGGAGCCAGTTGCATAGGGTGAATTTGAGAGTAAGGGTGAATTCTGTTGAAGTAGCCATGAGGTTAACTATTTCACTCAATACCAGTTTTTAAAATGTTTAAACCACAGGACATCAGAACTTACCTCTTCCAGGCTAGAAAAATAATCCCCTTCCAGATGATGAGATTTCAGTTGCTCATCCTTCACCTGAGCAAATAGAGGAAACTCCTTTGAACCACACCAAAATGCCAAGATTTCAGTTTCTTCCTCCCACTCATGCCCTCTCTTCTAAGCAAGCAAAGGAAGTCCCTTCAACTCATGGGCCCCTATGAATGAGCAACTTCCAAGAGCCTCAGTCACCAGTCACCCTGCTCAGGTCTTTCAAATGCAGGGACGTGGCTTTCTTGATTGAATCCATCCACCTGTGGCTTGTTCTTCCTCTTTTCCTACTGCCTTCCATTTTAGTAAGTATTATAATCTTTTCCAGTGATCTCATGATATGTCTGAGGTACAACAACCTCAGTTAAAATCCACCAGCCAACATGGCCATTGGCTATGTTGGCAGAGGAATTCTGAGAGTTATAACTCAAAAAGTAATTTTCCCAGAAACAGCCTATGGGATAGAGTAAGGCTCCCATCTACAGGAATTTACCATACTTCCTCTTGCTCTAATGCTGAAATGAAAGGTATTTCAGTAAAAAAATGTTTCTTAGTGGTTTCTGGGCTGCTTTGATCCGAGCAGTGCAATGTTTCACTTCTGGATGATTGCTTCTAGGACTTTGTGTTGAGTACTATCCAATTCCATCTGCAAGAATGAACGTTCCTGGAGACCTTAGGAAGCTCCTGCAGGCCCTTGGTCCTAACCTTGATGATGACGCCAAGAGGGCAACACTTCATAACATCACTCAGTATATCTATCTGAAGGAATCAGAGGTGAAAGTCACGGAACATAGAATCCAGTATTGAAGACCAAGCCCCAAGCAGGCCTCTTCTGCAGCTCAAATCCACTTTGTCTCTTGGGGCTCCTCATAATCTGGGTTATATTGCACTAGGGATCAATGGCACTCAGTCCCCAAGGTCTTACACTTGTTCTGGAAAAGGGAAGGTTGAAAAGGCAAGCCACATGCTTCTGCTGGAAAGGATTTCAGGTGTCATTTTATACTGAGAAACACTAGGCAGGAGTTTTAGGAGAAATTAACATATGCCTACAAGAGGCAGGGGGTGGTAGAAGTTGGGCAGGTACTTGGGTGATTCAGATTCTAGACTCCCTTGAGCCATCTGACTCATAAGGTAACCTCAGACCAATTTAATTTTTCTTATTTATGTTCTTTATATCTCACTTTTGTTCCAAATGGGATTAAAGTAGTTTACAGTATAAATAGAAACAGAGCAATTAAAACAGTATGAAGTACAAAAGTTTAAAAAGCATTAAATAGTATGTTTTTAAAACATTACAAAACTTTAAAAATTAAAACACTTAAAATACACAATATATATTAAAACAGCACACACATCACTCCACCTTGGTCAGCCGAGGCTGAAGACTGGTTTAAACAGGAAGGTCTTTGCCAATGAAAAGACAACAGAGAGGGTACAGACTGAACCTCCTTTGGAAGGGAGTGCCAAAGTTTAGGACCAGACACCAAGAAGGCTCTCTCCCGTGTTCCTGTCAACCAAACCTGGGAGTGTAATCCTGGAATTCTTAATTCTCTGGTAGAGAATTCTAAATAGCCCTCCCTAAAATCCAAATCTCAGGTTTCCATAGGATGAGATGATGGCAGTTTAAGTGGAATCATAGTGCTATAGTGCTACACCTTGGATCTCATATTGGGAGAAAGGCAAGATATAAATTAAACAAATAAGTACATACGTATATGCTGTATTAAAGAGTCCAGGGTGAAGTTTTGAGCATTCCTGCTATGCATAACACAGGGGACTTGGCAGTTCAACTGCTTCTTCCCTCTCCTATTTATACTCAGAAGTTAACTTTGGCTGTGATCCTGTATGGCACTGTAGCTGGTGGCTACACAGTGAATTCTGCGTGGGCTTTCCCAGTCCACACTTAACAGACAGCAGGCACTGCAGTTGATGAGGGTTCTGTTCTCCTGTTGCGCAGGAAGCAGCTGGCTGTCATTTCCACTCCATCCTATGAATGAGCCCCACTGTGGCAGGCAGAAACAGGGTCCCTGTCACAATTCCCTCTTGTGCCACAGATCACTTGTGTGTGGGGTGAGTGGGAACAGCAGCCAGCTGCTTCCTCATCGACAGGAGAATGGTCCCCCATTGATGGCAGTGGCTGCTGCAGTTAAGCATAGGTTGGGAGATTCTTATGATCCCTACCTAGCCCCTAGTTTGGTTCCAGTGCAAAAAGAAAAGCCAAGACACTCCAGGGAGGAGTAAAGGGGGAGGCAATTAACCCTTTCCTTGACCTACCATTTCCCTGCTCAACACTGCCCTTTCCAGTGGCTTCTTACCCTGTGTGGTTTCAATATGTGCTTGCTAATGTACTAGTAAACAACAAAGTTGTTTTCCACAGTGGTGCCATCCCCACAAGGGATAGAATCTATTAGAAAAGCTGACTCTACTCTGAGGCAAAATTAGACAGATGCCTCAGGCAAGTGATTTTGGGTTTCATGAAGGGACAGCAAATGAGTAATTATTCATTATTTTTATTATGGTATGTTTACTCCTTTCTGCGTCAAGCAGTCAATTAGTTGAGTCATCTCTGTCCATTAGTGCTTCCACATGAGACTTCTGTCACACAATCACCCTGGTCCATTTTCTCTTTACATATACATTGCATATATGCTCCCATGTCATGGCTGAGAACTTGTTCTTTGCATTTGGGGAGTTGAACCTTCAAGAATCAGAGGTTGGCAGGAGTGTAGGTTTGTAAAGTTCTATCTTCTGCCTGGCATTTATCATGGGTGAAATTCCATGTGAAATTCCACTGTGAAGTATAATGGCCACTAGTGTTTCTGCTGGTGAAAAGTCTGTTACGTATCTTGGAAGTTCCATACACATATGTGAAGTGTTCAAAGATATAGCTGTGTCAGTCTGTATCAGCATAGAATATATACAGGAACCTTGTAGCACCTTTCAGACTAACTGTGAAAAAAAAATTCTAGCATCAACTTACATGGACATCAGTCCATTTCATCTCATGCATTTAATGAAGCGGACTACAGTCCATGCATGTTTGAACAAGATTTTTTTTCCCCTCAGTTAATCTCAAAAGTGTTCCAAGACTCCTTTGCATATTCTTAGGCACATTTGTGAAGTTCAGCAACTTGATACCTGCGGAAAGGATCTCAAATGGTTAAAGGAATGTGAAAAATATTTTGCATGCTAATTCAGGTTGATATATGTTTTCATTCAGCCACATTCCTGTTTGATAACCTTTTTTTCTTGCTTTCCAGGCCAATGCCTGTACCAACGATGATCTAAAACTGATAGCATCATTTCTGGATGATGCAGATAAAGTCACCAAAACGGAAGCACTAAATGCCCTCAAAGCTTTCACTGTCGTCTGGAGGTTTAAAATCAAAATCCAGGTAACCATTTGCATACGCTATTCCAACCTGTTAGGTGGTTGCAATAGCTCCTTGTTTAAATAATTCTTTAATAAAACAGGTAAAGCAAGAAAAGAAAAATTCTATAAGCAAATGGTACATTAGGACAAAATGACACGCAGAGAGCAAAGCCACAGATACCCGGAAAGATTCTGGAGCAGATCATTAAGCAGTCAGTTTCTAATCACTTAGAAAGCAACGCGGTAATCATGAGAAGTCAACATGGATTTCTCAAAAATAAGTCATGCCAGACTAATCTTATCTCTTTTTATGACAGAGTTACTAACTTGATAGATGAAGGGAATGCTGTGGATGTAGCATTTCTTGATTTCAGTAAGGCCTTTGACAAAGTTCCATATGACATTCTTGCAAAGAAGCTAGTAAAATGCGGGCTGGACAGCGCTACTGTTAGTTGGATTTGTAATTGGTTGACCGACCGAACCCAAAGGGTGATCACGAATGGCTGCTTTTCATCCTGGAGAGAAGTGACTAGCGGGGTGCCACAGGGTTCTGTCCTGGGCCCAGTGCTCTTCAATATCTTCATCAACAACTTGGATGAAGGAATAGAGGGCATGCTCATCAAATTTGCAGATGACACCAAATTGGGAGGGATTGCTAATATGCCAGAGGACAGGATCAAAATTCAAAATGACCTGGATAGATTGGAGAGCTGGGCCAAAGCTAACAAAATGAAATTCAACAGAGAGAAGTGTAAGGTCCTACACTTAGGTAGAAAAAATGGAATACAGAAATATAGGATGGGGGACACGTGGCTGGATAGCAGTACGTGTGAAAGGGATCTAGGAGTCTTAATAGACCACAAGCTGAACATGAGTCAGCAGTGTGATGCGGCAGCCAAGAAAGCCAATGCAATTCTCGGCTGCATCAATAGGAGTATGGTGTCTAGATCGAGGGAGGTACCGGTATCACTCTACTCTGCTTTGGTTAGACCTCATCTTGAATACTGTGTCCAGTTCTGGGCACCCCAATTCAAGAAGAACATGGTCAGGTTGGAGCAGGTCCAGAGGAGGGCAACCAAAATGGTGAGAGGCCTGGAAGCCATGCCCTATGAGGATAGACTTAGAGAGCTGGGTATGTTTAGTCTGCAGAAGAGAAGGTTAAGAGGGGACATGATAGCCATGTTTAAATATTTGAAGGGATGCCATGTAGAGGAAGGAGAGGGCTTGTTTTCTGCCGCTCCAGAGACCAGGACAAGGAGCAATGGATTCAAGCTGCAGGAAAGGAGATTCCACTTGAACCTCAGGAAGAACTTCCTGACAGTCAGGGCTGTCCAACAGTGGAATATGCTGCCTCGGAGTGTGGTGGAGTCTCCTTCTTTGGAGGTTTTTAAGCAGAGGCTGGATGGCCATCTGTCGGGAGTGCTTTGAGGGTGTTCCTGCATGGCAGGGGGTTGGACTGGATGGCCTGTGTGGTCTCTTCCAACTCTACATTTCTATGATTCTATGATAGCATAAAATTAATCACAGATCAATTGTTAACAGTTTTCCCTCTTCCTCAAACCAAATCAAAGGAGCACTTAAGGATTTTGTCAGCTGTTGCAGCATCCATTGTGTTCTTTCTGAGGTAGCATGCTTTTAATTTTAATTTTACCTCTGCTGAGGTAATTTTCGTTTTACCTCTTTAGCTCTGCTGTTGATTTTATCCTGTTGATGGCTTTCCTTTGTGTGTGTCATTTTGCTGTGTTTACCCATTTGCTTACAGAATGTTTCTTTCATTGATTTTTCTCTTTTCATGTATTCTGCTTTTGTAAGATGCACTAGGAATTTACTTGGTTGGATGGGGGCACAAACAACAATATTATAATAAATGAAAGAAATAAATATTGGGAGGAAAAAAGTCTTGGTTCTGTATGGTTGTTGTTGTCACACGCCTTCAAGTTGTTTCCAACTTACAGCAACCCTAAGGCAAACCTATCAGGGGGTTTTCTGGGGTGGAGAGTATATGATGTGCCCAAGGTCACCCAGTGGGTTTCAATGGCCAAGTGGGGTCTCCAAGGTCATAATCCAGTGCTCAAACCACTACACCACACTTGGACCATTTCCGCACTAGCCTGTTATAACGCGATGATTCCACTTTCAACATCTTCTGGAATCCTGGGGTTTGCAGTTTTGGGAGGGGCTGGCCGGTCCCTTCCGAAACTGCAAACCCCAGGATTCCAGAGGATGTTGAAAGCGGAATCATCGCGCTATAACAGGCTAGTGCGGAAATGGCCTTGGTCTTGCTGTTTTTCCTCACAGAGCAAATAGCCTGGGGAGTAGACTTAAACAGGGAAAATCACATGAGGAAAAGGTTAAATAGTCATTCATCAATCCACACCCACCCAAGGCCGCTTTTCCTTTTAAATCTCCCTGATCTTGTCTAGCTTGGAGTAGGGCTAGGCAACTTGCAGCCCTTTGCATCTTGTTGGAATGCAGGCACCATCATTCCTCATGATAGGCTTGGGTAGTTAGGCCTGAGGGGAGGTGCAGTCCTACAGCACCGGAAGGCCCACATGTTGCTTTAGGCCAGGAGTGGGCATCGCGAAACCCTCCACTCATTGGAAGAAAGCGAACTTCCAGCATTCTTCATTATTCACTCTGCTGACTAGAGCTGCTGGGACTTGTGGTCTAAGAACATTTGGAAGGCGCTGTGGTCCCCACCTAGGGATGTAAATTCTTCATTATTTCATCCTCAAATGCAAGGATGAATAATTACTGTTGTTTTATCTCTTGTGCAGGAGAAATTTGATATTTCTGTACAGTAGTTTCCTCATATTTGAGTACCCCAAAGTGTTATGGAGAATTTTCCAGTGCAGAAAAACATTTGAATATTTTCTGTGCAGAAAATATTTTTGTAGAAAAAAATGTATTTCTATATAGAAAAATTCTCAGGATCATTTTGGGATATTTGTATACCGGGAGAAAACTGTGTGAAAGTCTCCCTGCTCTATTGTTCTTCCCAATTCTTCCAGACTACGATTGGTTCTCAGTATCTGCTAAGGTTTCATTCCAGAACCTTCCATGGATACCAAAATTTGTGGATACTCAAGTCCCATTATGTACAATGGTATGGTAAAAGTATGTCCTTTATATAGAATTTTGCAAAATCAGAGTTTACTTTTTGGACTTTTTTTGGGGGTGGTGGTGGTGGTATTTTTAAGCCATGGGTGGTTGAATCTGTGAATATAGAATCTGTGGATATGGAGGGCCAACTGTATTGAGGAACACACTTTTTGATTAAGGAACAAATAATAGAGAATATTCTTTCTATCTTTATTTTCACCCCTGTTTTAGACTAGGGCCCTTTCTGAACGTTACCGGACCCCAGTGTTACTGGATCCCACAAGGATCCTGGTAAAGCCTCTTCTGGGAGGGGAGTACAACAGGAGCGCTCCCCTCTGCACTAGCTGCCTGCAGGAATGGAGGAGGCGCGATAGCCATGCCTCCTCCTCTGCAGCGCAGCCGGGCACTGTCCCAGGCTGCATTGGGGCAGGAAGCATTTCCTGGCCCTCTGCAGCTCAGATAAGTGCAGAAGGGTGGCGGGAAGACTGCAGCCCTTTCCGCAGCTTATCTGCTCACGCTGCTGGAGTGTAGGCCTTGCGTGAAAGGCCTGGGCAGGCAGGCTTTTGCAAGCCTCCTGCTTCCCTGTTGCTTGGGCTCCGCAGCTCCTTTCTGCTCACGCGAGAACCCGGCCCGCTCCCCGCCCCTTCCTTCTACAGTGCAGCCTGGGAGTTATAGGCTGCACTGAGGAGAGGAAGTGCAACAGGCCCGGCTCCAGAGGCTCCGCACTGCAGGTGAGTGCGGCCCAGGCCCGTGAGCCTTGCGTAAATGCAGCTTATTTTCAGCTAAAAGTCAAAAATAAGAAAATGCGCATTTGCTGTGCTTGCAGGCCTTGAGCGTGACGGAAATGGGAGTGCATCATGCAGACCAGTCCTGACATTTACGCGACGCTCAAGGGGCCCTTTCGCTTTAGAAACAGCTTGCGGAAAGGTCTTGCGTGATCACCGGTCATTGACAGATAAAACCTGTCAACGATTTGTGGTGTAATTGCACCACCTGGGGATGGGAGAACAATGGGACATGGACAACACAAGCATAAGCATTGTCCAGGTGCCATCTTTCTTCTGTCCCCAATGCGGGATGGCAATGTCGTGCAGAAAGGGCCTTTGAGTTGAGACAGAATGGTTATTGCTGTAGCTATTCTTTCCATCACCACCAGAGGGCACAGTGCCCACACTGGTACAGTTTTTGACTTTGCTTTCAATTTATTCAGTTTCTGAATGTTGAATTAAGAGGGGCTGCAGTTAGGACAGAGGCTATCCTCAGCAGCTCAGAATAAAGATTCTATGACAAATGGAACAGAAGACTTAGGTCAGAGCATTGTTGGACATTTTGGTATTTTTGCCTCCTTAATGAAATTTATTCAGCTTGCAGTACTATCTCTTCCTGCAGAATTTGGCACATTTTAAAACTATTAGGACAACGGAATGAGGAAGGAAGGAAGGAAGGAAGGAGGGAGGGAGGGAGGGAGGGAAGGAAGGAAGGAAGGAAGGAAGGAAGGAAGGAAGGAAGGAAGGAAATGGAAAAGCAGAGTGGGGAATATTAATCATGCTATAAGGACCAGCTAGGATAGAATCTTCAGTGTGACCACTGAAAACTGAGCTGTTTTGTTGCATTTGGAGCATCAAACTTGGACCTGGAAGTTCCCAATCACTTCCAGCTTTGGGGGGTGGGGTTGAGTATGGGTGAAGCCCACTGGGTGGGGTGGGGGTTAAAATTGGCCTCCAGCAGAGTTACCTACCCCTTCCTTAGAGCCCTTTCACACTACACAATTATAGTGCTATGATGCTACGTCAACTGCCATTCCTGTATTGTATGGAATTCTGGGATTTGTAATTTGTGGAGGCACTAGAGCTCTCTGGCTCAGAATTCTAAATATCCTCCATGGAACAGCAAATCCTAGAATTTTATAGGATGTTACCATGGCAGTGAAAGTGGAATGGCAGTGAAAGTGCTGTAATCGTCTAATGTGAAAGAGTCCTTAGAGTGATGCATTTTGCCATCACTGCCCCTCAAAGGGGAACATTAATACAGTTAGGCTGGTAGCAATATGGGGAGCAAGGTGGTTATGGAGGAACAGGGGCACACATTCCTCCCTGGTCCAGTAGCAGGACATAGGGTAACACACTGCTTCCCAAATAGACAATATTCTCCTGAAGGACAGGATGTTAATTTAGAAAATGCTGTTTTTATTTGCTGTGCAGGAATATGTCCCTAAGATTGTTGAGATGGTAACAAGCCACTGGGACACCAATCTGCAGGTGGCGGGGTTGAGGCTGCTGAATGGACTGCACATACCAGATAACACTCACTCGTTGATGAGAAGGCTGCTACCAAATTTCATGGATATTCTACTCATGGCAAACACTTTGGCTAAGGTACAAAATCACACAGGCATCTCCTTTTCTTCATCAACACTGCCTGGTATAGAAAAGTTAATTGCCTTTAAAAAAATCACAAATGTAATTCAACAACATATTTTTGGTAAGTGAATCATGCTTCTTATGGGTTTCCAGGAACATGATACAACACCTTTGTTCACATAGCCACACTCACACAACATCAGTGGTGGTGGGAGTTCTCAGAGCTTGGAGGATCAGGAAAACTAGTATAGACCTTATGTAGTCCATGGGCCACAGATTTCCCACCCCTGCCCATCCTAGCTCACCATGTTTTTCTAGGTTATCCTCAATACTCAGGCAACATTTTTTGGCCACTCAGTATGCTCAGTCCTTATTGGGCAGTGTTCCTCCCCCCCAAAATATTATTTTTGCACTTCTATAAATCTTGGGGATGCTTCAAGCTAACTAATACCTCTCTTCCTATTTGTATTGTGCCATTTTGGCTACCTATGAAATATCACCTGAAGAGCCCTAGGAATTTCTCTCACTGATAGTTTCAAAGGGCTCTTCCAGACTGGCCTAAAGAAGTATGAGTTCTTAACAATAACTGCTTAGGTTTCACATGAACTGAGGTTTGGGTGGCATGGCTACATATGATATGATAAAACTAAAGTGAGTACAGACTTTAATAATAATTTTGTGAGGCGTGCCTTGTTAAGAATATGAGATAGATACAAATCCTAGCTTATGCCTTGAGACGCCTTTGTGGGTCTTATCGTAAGAAGCCTTGTATAAGAAGGAGTCAACATCAAAGGAAAAATGGGCAACTTACCCAGATCTTTTGGAATTTGATTAAAAACGCCATAGAAGTAAGTCAAATGAAGAACTACTGACACAGAATTGCAGTTTTCAGTGGTGTTCTTATAGACAAATATTTGAAAGTTTTAAAATGGAAAAAATATTGTATGAGAATTTGAGAAGGAGTTGACTGCAGATGATGAACATTTGATTGATAAGATGTATAAATTTCAGCCAAAAATAGAGACGGAACAGGAACAGGTGAAAGACTGTATGATACAGTGGGAGCAAAATTTTGGATATAATATCTAGATGGAACAATGGGAGAAAATGTGGTTGAAGGGAATGAAATTCACATTATGTTGTGATCTTAAGGAGAAGTTTTATATAATGAATCATTGATATATGACACCAGAAAAATTAGCCAAATTGCATAAAAATATTTCTAGTGTATGTCGGAAATGTGAGCAATGGGTAGGATCTTTTTATCATATATGGTGGACTTGTATTTGATGGAGTCAAATACATAATATGATGCAAAAAAATAAAAATAATAAAATTGAAAGCTAATTGAAACCTGAACTATATCTGCTGGGACTTGTGCATGGTCACTTGGAGAAGTATGAAAAATTGCTATGATATACAGCCCTGCAGCAAGATTATTGTATGTACAGAAGTGTGAAAATACATTAATACCAATGAGTGAAGACTGGTTGCTGAAATTGACAGTTTAAAAACACTGGTCAGAGAAAAATCACTGATGACATCTTTGAAAGTCTGGGAAACTTTAATTGGCAAGGAACAAGGAACAAGGAAAAAGGAATAACATGTTAATTATAGATTTTGATAACTGGTAGATTTGGTAAAGCAGTAGAAGCATATGAATGGTAATTAAAATTGGATAAATTATTTTGTAGTTATGTATAGTCATTGTTCGTTTTTAATCCTATGCTGGTTTTTTGCGTTTGAGACTGCTTTTTCTGCAGCCCAGACGTTCCGTAGGTCATGTTGGCGTACAGCATGTCCCCTAGAATCTGCCAACAGCACTACAGTACTATCACTCTGAATG
This sequence comes from Cyclura pinguis, assembly GCA_030412105.1. Taxonomy (NCBI): domain Eukaryota; kingdom Metazoa; phylum Chordata; class Lepidosauria; order Squamata; family Iguanidae; genus Cyclura; species Cyclura pinguis. Next base: position 67,085,598 of record CM059602.1, on the reverse strand, counting down.
TTTTCCTTTGTTTTTTAAGAAAAGAAAAGAAGGAGAAAATGGGAATGTATTGTTCCCTAAATGTCTTGGAATTAAAAAGAATGCCATTAGACTGAAGGATGGTAGTAAAATATTCCAGCCGGTGCCAGGAATTTCCAGAAAATAATCTAGGACAACGGAAACATTGTATGGGCATTTTAAACATCCTGAGAAGTGAAGCAACAAATATCATAATCTTCCAATACATTTGCCTTACCTGAATGAGCCCTAAGAGAGAGATTTTCTGTTTTGCTCAGGTGCAGGTTCTGAAGTTTCTTAGCACATTAGCCCAGGAGGAAGACCTGCTATATGACATCATGAATTGCCGGGTAAGGGCCACAACTTTATAGTGGGATGAAAGATGAAAATGATCTTAGGAAAACTCTTCCTTGGGGGAAAGATGAAATAGAAATGCAATAAATTAATATGCAAACAGAGACTCAGTACTGCCACAAAAGAGTTATCCTTAGCATCATCTGCATGGTGGTGAAGAGGGAGGGAGGGAGGGAGAAATTTTTTACTAAACTCAGTTGTGATCTCTCTTTCCAAGGCTCCCCCTGAATTCCTGAGCCTCTTCCTGCCTTCTCTGCCTGGGAACCTACTTTGCGAGTTGTTAATCTTTGTGGAGCGGCTTAGTGCAGGTCGCCTGTCCCCCCAGTACCAGTCAGTGCAGTGGCAGTACAAGGACAACTCTCTTCATGAAGTCATCTTTGGGGACAGCTCTCGTCTCTCTGACCGCTTGCTGGCCCTCATCATTCACCCAGAGGAAGAGGTGCAGGCCCAGGCCTGCAAGGTCATCCTCAGCCTCCGGCTCAACAGGGAAGAGAGCCGAGTTGTCAGCGGACTCCCGTTTGGGGCCAACATCAGTGTCTACCCCCTGGAATCGACGAGAATTAACCAGGCCGACAACTCCAGCCTTAGCAACCACCCTCTTGTTCCCAGTGCCCAGTCCCCTGATGTCGGGGGGAATGACGGCGCTGTTGGTGGCCTCCATGATGAGAGTGGCCGCAGCTTTCGCCCCCTTCAGGGCACAGACGAGACCGGTCACAGCTTCTATCCCCTCGAGAGAGCTGACCACAGCTTCCACCCCCTGGAAATGGTCAGCGTCCGCAGTAGTGGACGGATCCTTGAGGATGATGCCAGGGGTAGCTTTCATCCAATTGCTAACTTGGATGACAGTAACAGCAGCAGCATTTAAGGACTCAGTTTATAGAGGGGAAAAGAGAGTAATAAAAGGATTGGAGAAAAGATGACAGAACTATTTTTTGCTGGTCTCCATGTCAGGGAAAAGTCTAATTTCATCTAACTGTGGCAAAGTTCAGAATCTTTGCTTCTGCCTAGGCAGAAGAGCTCTTGACCCATGGGGTTTTAGAGTTTGATTTCTCCCTTAACCTTATTGCTCACTCATCTGATACACACTTGCCAGTGCCAGTTTTATCCTCAGGCTAAATACACAAAAGTTTGAACTCTCAAATTATGATAGGTACATTATGATGTACTTTGTTATTAAGCTGCCGGCACGGAGTATTCTCAGTGTTAATGAACAGGGTAAAATGCATGACTTTTAAAATGCATCTTTGATGAATTTTACTGACAGCTCTGCTTCCCACCTCAAAAGCTTTTTCCTGAATCAACCCGAAATTGCTTTTAGCTCCCACTACTACTATCTCTGCTATCTTTGCAGGCAAATGCAACTTCAAATTGATTGGGGGAAACCAATCAACAGTGTAAGCAGAGGGATTAAACTGACCTAACAAATCATGCTGACCTGTGTCATATTGAACTGACTGAGAAGACAGTAGAGTACAGTACACAAAAGACCATGACATCTCTTGCAGTGTCCACAAATCTTTAATGAGAATGTTAGTAAATACAAACTAAGGAGGAGCATCCTCTTGTATATGCACACCTAGTGTGATGGTCAAGAAGGACAAAAAGCATGACATTAGAATGAATGATAGGCTACAGTTTGAATCAGGGAAAAGAAACCTAATGATTTCTAATGCTTTTGCCGTGGGTCAGCTGAAAAGCCTGTATCTCAGACACAGGATAGAATAGTGGAAGGCTAGAGAGAGGAAAGCATTAGTTTCTCTTCTTTTGCCTGTGAATTCCCTTTCTAGCAAAGCTGAGACAAGGGAAGAGGCAGTCCGGATCAGCATTTCCAAACCCAATGTCTTCCAGATTTGTTGGACTAAAGTACTCACTGTCCCTAGCAGCAAACTATTCCAGATGCAGGGTGATAGAAGTAGTAGTTCAATACATCTGGACAAGTGAGGGTTACCAGCAGATTGAATGAGGAGTATGTTTGAATATATTTTCAGCTTAAGCAAATACATGTGTGGGGTAGGGATAGGGGTAGGGGGTGATGGTTCATTATTTTGTTTGGAAAACTCTGTATGCATATCAAAATGCTTTTTGGAGTGGAAGCAAAAAGCCACAAAGGTGATGGAAGGAGTTGACCATAGACATCTTTAATATTTTTCTTCACTTTTTCTCTGCTGGGTCCTGGCAGATGCCATAGTCAGTGTTGGTGATAGTCCCCACAATTGTCCAGTCTGCCTCACAAGTTAAGCCACTCTCACAGGGACACCTGTAATAAATTCCATAAAAACTCTGCAAGAGATACAGAAATGCAGATCAGAATACTTAGCTTTACGAGACCAAAACTTGGAAAACTTCCTTTTTTGGGAAGGTATCAACTCCCAGAATCCTTCACAACTGGCTGTGCTGGCTGGGGAATTCTGGAAGTTGCCCAAAAAAAAAAAAACTATGGGGGGGGGAAGAGTTTTCCAAGCTGAATGCCAGAGTTTAGAGCTATACATGCCATGTCACCTTTATTCTATCAATCTACCCAAGCTCAGATGCCAACTTCCACGCATAATTTCTCCAGAGCTTGAAAAAACCCAAATCTCTAGTGAGCACAACCCACTGCCCATGCAAGCTGAGGTTGAAACTTTTCCAGGTTTTGCCCTTTTCATCCTACTTAAGATCAATCTCATGCCATTATTACATATGAAGCTGCTTTACAGTGAGATCAGATCACTGGACAAGGTTATGAGAAAGGAGATTCTTTTCCACTCACCTCCATGAGATCCTTAGGATATATCATCCTGGGAGAATCTTGGAATAAATTATGAGACTGTTTCTCCAACATGGTTACCTTCATATACTGACATCATATTAGCATTTTCTCTTTCTTTCCCTCTTCTTCTTAACATCTGCACCCTTTCACACTACATAATTATAGTGTTACAGCTCCACTTTGACTGCCATGGCAACATTCTATGGAAACCTGGGATTTGCAATTTGGGGAAAGGTATTTAGAATCCTGAGCCAGAGAGCTCTACTGTCTCACCAAACTACAATGCACAGGGTTTGATAGCATGCAGTCATTGGCAGTTAAAGCAGAATTACAGTGCTATAATTGTGTGGTGTGAAATAATTGTTTCATCTTCTCTAATATCACAACATTCTAGTTCCTTTTAAAAACTTTCTTGTCTTTGTCATCCTCTTACAGCACAATCCCATGCGTGTATATTCTCAAATCTCATTACATTCACTAGTGCTTATGCCCGTGAAAGAGATGATAAGATTGCAGCCTTAAATTTATTATCTGTTACCACCAAGTCTGCTTCACATTTAACCATCCATCTCCAGCATTTTGATCATATTACAGGTTGAGTCTCCCTTATTGGGAAATCCAAACTCTGAAAACCTCCAAAAACTGAAACTTTTTGCTGTCACTTCCGCTTTCGAGGCAGCGGCTGCAGCATTCCTGTTCGTCTCTTAGATTTTGGGAGTGCCACAGCCTCAAAGGCAGATGGAAGCAACTGGCAGCAAAAAGCGAGAGACTAAAGATCTGAGAGATGGCTTGAGGCATGGATATGTGTTGGGCACTACATCTGGAGTCCAGCTGTTTCACAGATCCTCAGTCTGTCTCCAGCCTTGCATCTCATACACAAGTAGTGACAGTGGCGGACCTTGAAGTGTGTCGAGGGGGAGCGGGAGGGGGAGGGGCTACAGTGCCTGGGGGTGTGGTCGCAGTGCATGAGGCCATGGCTAGGGCTTCCGGGGGTAGGGTTATTAGCTGGGACAACCCCAAAATATTGCCACCCAGGGCGAAGCACCCCCCTGCCCCCCCTATTCCTATGCCACTGAGTTGTGAACAAACAAGAAGCAAGGCTATTCCAAAATGGTGCTGTATTCCAAGATCTGGAGGAAAAACAAATATGGCACCTATCTGGTCTCAAACACTTCAGATAAGGGAGGTTCAATGTGTATTTCTCTCTCTCCTACCTCCATTGGCTTCTTCTTTCTTGACAAACACCCTCCACAATCTCTACCAACTTTATCAACTGTTTTACAATATGTGGCTATAAAGAAACATATCTTAGGACAGTTACATTTTGGACTACACCTCCCAGTATCACCCGGCCACATCCATGCTGGCTGGGGATTCTGGAAGTTGTAGTTCAGAAAAGCAACTTTTCCAGGCTCCATGTAAAGGTTACTTTCCCAAGCAACAAGTTTTTCATGCAAAGGAATATGGTGATCAGCAAAAGGAGCACAGAAAAAGCAAGAGACGCATCACAAGATCCTCCAAAGATGTTGTTTATTGGTAGGAATTCCCAATGTCTTTCATCCTATCTGTGCTTTTAAGGCCCTTTTCAAGGGACTACTTGAAATCAAACTTCAGAAAATTCTGAACCAGAAACTCTTGGACCATTTACTGGACAAATGAAAACCCACAAATGGTTCAAGAGCAACATAGTGGAGAGAGAGGGAAGGTTAAATAAGAGAACACACAGGTCAAAAACATGCCAGATTTTTCAACCAATGAGAAACCATATTTGGAGGATCTCAAGATATGTCTCACATCCCACCAGTTTTTGCTTCCTTAACAGAAGGATCAGACAATTATTATCAACAAAACTGTAAGCAATGCCAGTTACCTTCCGAGAACATTCCTGGTTTTCAGCTGCTCTGTCCGCACAACGTGCCAGACTTAATCCACTTGTTCTGTGACAGCATTGGCTTTTGCACTGGATACTTTGCAAACATAGCTCCCTATTGTCCTAAAAAGGAAAGAGAATCAGACCAAATCAACCAACAGGATAGATTTCCATGTCCCCTCCTTGTCCTCTCATGCTCAGGCAGAGGTATGTGATCATCTTTTTTTATATGATAAAAAAAGCCACAGGTAATTTTTAAATTTTGGATGAAATGGTCAGATCTACAAACATCTCCCATGTCTCATAACATCATTTGTTGATATTAGGACAACAGTATCCTAATATTACTATTGATATCTCCTAGTTTCTGTCCGCTGAATTGACGATATACTGATTCTTACAAGTCTGGCATGTAACTGACATAAGGTTAATTCAGCCACTCTCATGTATATCCAAGCCAGCATTCTCATTAAGACCTTTTTCCAAGTATCTCCACACTAATTTGTGGATGAATTCAACAACAGATTGATTTAATGGTGGCAGCAAACATTTATAGGTTCAATTTATTTTGACAAGTAATGGGATCAAATCTCCTGGTATATAAGGTTCCTACCCAACTTTTACTCACTCCACAAATACTTTGTCTCCCCCATGCCATCTTGATCTGTGATTATGCTACCTACTGGACTGTAAAAGATGAAAGGAATGGTTGGACATGTGCATGAGAAACCCTAAGATCCACCAACCAGAGGCTGCTGCAAAGCTGTGCTATTTAGGCCCCCCCCCCAAGTTGCAAACCCAGGATTCCACAGGATGTTGAAAGTGGAAAAATAGCACTCTAAAAGTCTAATGCGGGAATGGCCTCTGTTTTGAGTTTGAATTTGTTTTGAGTACCAAAACTGAACAGAACTCACAGCCCTTATCTGTGACAGTCCACTCCTGGTTACCCCCAGCTGTTATTCATTTTGGCAGCATAATTTGTCTGTTGCAGTTGCTAAAGAAGTAATAATCAGAATTCCTTGCTGATCTACTGCGAATTCCCCAGACGTCTATCTATAGGTCCAGACCTACTTTCTGCCTGCTTTTGAATAGAGTGACTGAAGCCTCTTTGAAACAAATCCTGAACTGGATCAGATGCTGAAAAGAAAAGAAGAATTGCTTGTCAGATCCTTTGCCTATAACGGAATCAGGGAATATTTGAAACATTAGAAAAAATTATATGAGTCCCTGGTAGGAAATCTCCTTCACTATGAAGAAAAGGTTGCTCTTAGAAAAGATACAAAAATATTACCCAGTGTTTCCTTACCAGATTGAAGATGAGTCCTCTTGGACTGGCAAAGGACTCTGCCAAAATACAGGTGAACAGCAGCAAGACCCAAGCTCTCTCCATTGATTCTTATAAGTAACCAGCGAGTTGATCTGATGCTCTTCTGTTGAAAATCAAGAACTGCTGGGATGGTGGCAACTTATAAAGAATGTTCTCAAAGTCACGTGAAAATTCCTTCCAATAAAATATGAATACGTATCCTTGAGGTAACAAAGAAACCACAGAGGCCACCGAAAACAGAAATGGTAGATAAGCTGAAAACTTTGACTATAAATCCGTGCAATCAGTGAGATTTATTTCTGAGTAAATATACATACGATCAGAGTTCTTCCTCATATCAATGTAGCAGTGAAAGCAGGTTTAGTGGAATTGCCAAGGGCTAAACTAAGCACATGGTGCAGTAGCTGTTGGACTTCTTCTCCTGCATAGAATGTGTATTGTTGAAACTAAGAAAAAGTTGACTTGGGTAGCCTAATGAGGACATTGTGAAGCATAACCTGTTTCTTTCATACACATAGTATCAGAGAAACAGCACTAATAATGTGATTTTCCCCTAAGAACTTCTGTTAGTCCAAGATTTTCCCATAAGAGTCAGAATTTTGTAACATTTTAAACTACGCTTCCTTTGAAAGGAATATTCCAGAGACTGAATTGTTGAAAGTGGTCTAAATATGCTGGATTTTCAAACCCCTGCAGAGATGTCTGTCAGTTGCAAGGTGGAAAGTATCTTTTAGTGGCTATTGCATATCACATCGAAAATGAGATCCTAGCAGTATTAGCAAAGATATTTCTGAAAAGACATTAGTAATGATATTTGTGAAAAAATGCAAGAGCAATGTAGACACTATCCGATCTCTTTTCTAGCCAACTAAATTCCTACCACCCAAGATGTCATAGAATTTAGAAAAACTATTATACTTTGGACCACAGTTCCAAGACTCCTCAAATCAACATGACTATTCTAGTGCCAGGTTTTGTGGCAATTCAATAGTTTTATCAGGCAGAAGGACTAGCAAGTCAGTGATTTTTCTGCTCTGTTTCATAATATAAACTGAAATTTCATATTGTGGTGGTAGAATGTCTCGTATTCTTTTGTATGATTTGTATCTTTGTATTGTTACTGCCCTGGCTGGCCCGAGCTTGTGGGATATAAAGATATCTTCTGATATCAATAATTCGGCCTCACATACCCATTCCCCTCCACATGCTTGCGAGGTCCCCCGGACAAGCTCGCAGACAGGCACGGCCGATAATCACCGTAATATTCCAAAACAATACAGGCAGGCCAGAAATAGCCGACTCGCAGCTTCAGGAGACCTCAAGGCAAATACCTCAATTATGTATGCACGCACCTTTCAAAAGATCCTCTGCCCCGCGCTGGTAGCTTGATGATCAGACTATACAGCGCTAAAGCACTCCGCGTTTGCATACTGGCTACCCTATTGACAATTTGGCTATAACTCAATCATTCAAATTCTGACCTTTCGGAGGCTTTCTCTCCAGCCCCAAATCCATTGTTTTCCCCAAGTACGAACTAGCCTGCGGTCACAATTTTCCCTATAAGCACCCCTGACTTTGAGCGCTTCCTCGGATCACTCTTGGCTTCCATCCTGCCTTGCTGTTGCTTGGTCCAGCGAGCCTTCCCCTCAGCTCCACGTGCTGAGATCCACACTCCCCAGCTTCTCCGCTTCCAACCGGGCTTCAGGACAGGTGTAGTATTACGCAAACCAACAACTCCTCTAAAATCCCTCTATCCCACTCCAACCTTTATTTCTTTAGTTGTCTGTGTGATTGTGCTGCATACACTGTTTGATTGTGTTTTTAATAAAACAACATTTATTATTTCAACTTCTGTGTGCTCCTTGACTCGGCCTGACCCCATAAACATAGGGTTCAAAATCTCGCTACGTTACCCTGCCTCTCGTATTGCTAGGCTGTGCTCTTGGCTAATTTCCCCAACTTATATAATTGAGAGCACATTTAGGTGTCCCTCTCGGGACCCCCAGAAATCAGGGTAACAGTATTCTAGAAAATGTTGGCATGTTCATGCAGATGTTTCAATAAAGCAGAAATCATTGCACTCAGGACGAACAGTTCTCGGGACGAACAGTTTACACAGTTTCTCCATAGCTTGCAAGACGAGCTTGAATACCAGGAGAAGAAATCCTTCTTTGGCTTAGGTAAAACTAGCAGAGAGGCCTGGTAGTTCAAGAATCCTATTTATGAAGGCTTTGTTCCTTTCATGGTGCTTTTATCTGGAGTACCAAACAGAGCTGTCAGCCTAATGAAAAATCGCCTGAATTCAATAGCAAGTATGAAAAGTTTGCTGTTTCCCACAGAGGTTATTCAAACAGGCTGAGATATGAAACTATCTTGAGCTAGTAACAGGTGCACCTGCTGGACCTTTCACAGGAGACAAGGACGTATGTGTAATACATTGGGTGAACAAGGCCAGACTTAAGAGAGGCAATGGGGTGGTTTGTACAATGTATTTAGCTGGTTTCAGTTTGGACACTCTACAGTAGAACTTAGAAGGACAGGTTGCTTACCTGTAACTGGAGTTCTTTGAGTGGGCATCTGTGCACTCACACAAATGGGTTGTCTTTGCCTGCACAGAGCAGTCTTCAGAACCTTCTGGAGCTCTAGGCATAGGTGAGAACCCTGCCCCTTTCCCCTGAGGCTATATAAGACCCTTTGTGCCACTGCCACTTGTTCTTTGGACCACTGTGGCATCCTTGGAAGAATGGACATGACATGAAGTGGGGAGGAAGGGCGGGGTTGTGTGAGTGCACAGATGACCGCTTGAAGAATTCCAGTTACAAGTAAGCAACCTGTCCTTCTTCTTTGTGGTCTCTGTGACTCACACAAATGGGAGACTTGCAAGCTGTGCATCAGGAGAAGGGAATGCCATGCACATGAAAACAGAATCTAGTATAAATCTCACAAAGTGATTCAAGAACACAAGCTAGGCAGGGGTGCAAAGAACATATTAGTTTACTGCACATAAGTCCAACTGGTTATACAATAAATCAGGTGTGGCAATTCACTGAACCGGAGAAAAAAGTACACCTCTGCCAAACTTTGTCTTGTTAGAAAACTTTTGGTCAACTCTGTAATGAGATATAAGTATGGTGGGCTGTGACCAAATAGCAGCTCTACAAATGTCCTGAAGGGGAACTCCCCTAAGAAACACTGCAGAACCTGATAGAGCTCTGGTGGCATGGCTTCTTAACTGAACTGGGGGATTCCTTCCAGCAAGTTCATAACAAAGTCTTATCGTAGAAGCCACCCACTTGAGAAGAAACAGGAAGTCCTTTCTTAGCCGAAGAACAACAAGGGAACAGTCTCTGAAAGTTCCTGTATTCAGCAGGAGCTGAACATAGAAAGAAAGTACATGCCTGACATCTAGGGCATGCAAAGTTCATTCCAAGTCTGAAGTAGGGTCTTGAAAAAAGGCAGGGAGAACAATGTCCTGGTTGAGATGAAAGGCTGACACAACCTTAGGTATGAAGGAAATGTCAGGCTGGAGAACCACTTGATCTCGATGAAAACGCAGGTAGGGATGGTCCACTTGAAGAGCACAAAGCTCTGAGGCCCTCCTGGCTGACGTTGTGGCAACCAGGAATGCAGTCTTCCAGGAAAGCAGTCTGAGATCACAGTCAGCCATGAGTTTGAATGGGTGCTTGAATAACTGGTACAAAACAAGAGGAAAGTTCCAGCCTGGCATCAGTGGGTAGATGGGAGGATGGAGATGTTTATACCCTTGCAGGTACCTGTGGTGGATCTGTGAAGCATGATGGTCTTCCCTTACACTGAAGTCAGGGGGAGATTGCTGCCAGGTAACATCAGATCAAAGCCAGAGAAAGGCTGATGTCGGAAAGAGAGGAACTCGAGCAGGTGGATGGTATTGAAGGAGTCAATGTCGAGACCACAATGCCAAAGAAAGTCCAAGAATTTTCTATACTTGTAATTATATGATCGAATCGTCGAAGGTTTATAGGCAGCATCAATCACATGTTGGACAGAAGGTGCAAAGAAGCTATCAAAATAGATTCCATGCTGTTAGTCGGAGACAGTCGGTGTTGTTCAAGGTCAAGAGGGTCAGTTTGTGTGGCAGTCTCAGATACCGGTACCTTGACATTATCAACAATGGGGCGAACCATGGCTGCCAAGGCCATCATGATGTTATTAAGAATCTTGGAGGCCCTGTCCTGTTGCATCTTCTTGAGAACCCTGGTGATCATCAGAAATGGTGGGAACAGATAGAGATTTGGTCCTGTCCCACTGACAGAGAGCATTTCTTGGTTGGGTCTCTTGCGCAAAATGTACGACATTGTCTGTTTGATGTTGATGTGAACATATCTGTTGTTGGTGTTGTCCAGGTGGCAAAGATTGTCTGCAGGACTTTCTTGTCTAATTACCATTTGTGGCACAACAGTGGAGTTCTGCTCAGGGCATCTGCTACTATGTTCTGTTTTCCTGGCAGGTGAAGGGCAATTGGGGTTATGCTGCAAGACAGGCACCAATTCCACAGCTGAAGAGTCAGATCCAAGAGAGTCCTCGATTTCATACCCCCTTGCTGGTTGATGTAATATGCAACAATGGTATTGTCCATGAGGATCTGGATGGTGTGACCTGTCAAGGCATCTTTGAAGGCTCGAAGGGCTTTGATGACTGCTAGGAGCTCCAAGACACTTATGTGAAGCAGCTTCTCCATCCTCGAGCAAGTGCCGCTGACTGAGAGGTGTTGAGTGTGAGTTCCCCAGTGAAGCATCCATTGCTACTAACAGGGAAGGGACAGGTTGATGTAATGGCAAACCTGCCAGTAGATGCTGAATTTCCTTCCACCATGATAAGGCTTGAAGGATTCATCTTGGTATTGAGAGCTGATGTTGCCGGCTGTTGACAAACGGGTTGAAAGAATTCAGGAACCTATGCTGAAGTGGTCTCATACGGAGGAGAACACTGCTGTTCTCAAGGTCATCAACCCCAGAAGCACCTGGATCGACCAGGCAGAAGTCCTGCAGTTCCTCTGCAGTGATGTAACTGTCCTTCGAATGCAAAGTGCCCTGTCCTTGAGCAGGAAGGCCTTCTGATAGATGGAATCTAGAACCACTCCAATGAACTGGAGTCTTTGGACAGATAAGAGATGAGATTTGTTGAAGTTGACTGTGAGGCCCAGGTCTTGAAGGAGACGCAAAATGATATTAGCATTTTGAAGAAGTTGGCGATGGGATCAGGCAACAATCAGCTAGTTGCTGATGCAGGGGAAGAGGATGATTCCGCATTGTTGAAGGGCCAGTGTGACAACCATCATGCATTTGGTGAAGCCTTGGGAGGCTGTGCTGAGGCCAAAGGGAAGAACGCGAAATTGGTATGCACAATTCCCAATGGCAAAGGCAAGGAAGCATCTGTAATCTGGGCAAATCGCCACATGGAAATATGCATCTTTCAGATCGAGATTCACAAACAATGTCCTTTCTATAGGAATGGGAGAATAGATTTCAGGGTGATCATCTGGAATCAACACGGTCGAATGTAGCAATTGATGCATTGAAGGTCCAGAATGGGTCAGACACCTCTATCTTTCTTGGATACCAGAAAGTAACGGGATGAGAAACTGTTGCGTAGAGCTCAGAATGGAATTTGCTGTATCTCACGTTTGTCGAGAAGAAAGTGTATTTCCTTATGAAGGGGACTTGATGGTCAAGTCATACACAACCTGCCCAGCGGTGGAAGTTTGGCAAACTCGATTGCCTAGTCCCTCGCCACAATGCCAAGTGCCCACAAGTCCATCGTTATCAAGGCCCAAGAGCTCAGATGATCTTTTGGCTTTGAGTCAAAGAAAGGGCTTGGTGATGGTATTCTCTCCGACATCGACACTGGGGGCTGGTTGGCCACCTTGACGTTGATGTTGAAGTTGTGTTGGTGTCAATGTCAATGTCAATGTCAATGTCAATGATGGCAGGCATGGTGTTGACAACATCATTTTAATGAAATGGAGACGATCTTGTAGCAGTGTTGAGCGAGGTCACAGAATCGTCCTGGAAGGAGTCAAACTTGCTGTTTGGATGAATCAAGCTTCTTTTTTGAATTGGGCCTTGGACTGTCACATGGTTAACCTCCACGACTGCTGGTGGGAGAAAGAAGCCTGAGATGACCTTTGTGATGCATAGAGTCTGTATTGCCATTGAGGAGTGGAGCGATATCGACGATATTTGTGCTTGTATGCAGGTTGCTGAGGTTGCATTCCATATTTCTTCACACTGGATCACATTTTATGAGTATGCTCCAGTTTCTCATCAGTGGAAGTGCTGAAGGGTCCAACAGAATCAAAGGGTAAATCCTTGACCAGGGATTGAGAGGACTGTGAAAGACCCGATGAGTGCAGCCAAGGATACCGACAAAGTGCCATAGCAGAGGCGAAAGCTTTCGACATGCAGTTGACAATGTGCCTGACTGTTGTAATCTGTTGATTGATCAGACTCTTAACCTCTTGAAGGAAAACCTTGGCCACTCTCCTCTGGTTGTCAGGTAACTTGCCAACAAAGACTCTTATCTTGTCCCACAAGAATTGATCATATGCTGCCATCCATGTGGCATAGTTGCAGCGTTTGAGTAACTCTTCCTCCTGATGGAATCAAGCTTCTTCCCCTCTTTGTCTGATGTACTGATATGAAGGCCCTGTGAGGTTTTGGATTGGGTGGCATCGACTATCATGGAGTTAGGCTTCAGGTGGCTTTGAAGCCATTCCTCCTTACTGTCAAATACCTTATACAGGGAGTCCAGTTTTTTAGTAGTGGCTGGTGCTGAAGATGGAGAAGCCCAAGCCTTCTTGAAGACATGGGGGAGATAAGGGAGAAGTAGGTGCGGGCCGAGGTGGTTTTCTCTGAGACTTAAGTGGTGAAGAAGGACGAATGGCTGGAGAAGCTAGTTGTTCAGAGGTGACCTCCACAGTTGTAGCTTGAGGGGGAAGCCTCTGGCTGAACTGGTGTGGCTTCAAGGATTTCTCCCTCCAAAATAGCAGGAGAGGCAGACCTCAACGGAGAGTTCCTCAGTTGATCAAAGGAGGCTGCATCTAATGGTGACTCTTGCTGAGTCAAGACTATAGATGAGGGAAGAGATGGAACAGGAATCGTTACCACTGAATAATGTTGAATGGTGGTAGATTCTCCTGAACTGGGATCCTTCGACTTTTTATTCCGTCTTGCTCTTGTGAGCTCCTTCTCTAATGAGCAACCTAGTATAGGAGGTACCGGCTTGGAGGTTGAAGTCAGAGGCCCTGTTAGTGCTGAGGCCTGGTCTTTAGCCAGGAGAGTTGAAGCTCTCCAGTCACGATGTTTCTGTTTCAACAATTTAGTCATCAATTTCTTTGAGGAGGCAGTCTCCATCAAATGTTTTAGTGACCTCTTCAGTGATAGTTTTGACGAAGTTGGGTCAGACTGTGAAGTTCCCTTAGATGTCGAAGGTGAGGTGGAGGGCTGGAGGGCACCAAAGTCTTGCCTGCCAATTCCATCTTGTCTGCAGGGTGAAGGCCTGACAGTGGGCACAGGCTGAGAAGTTATGCCCCTCACCTAGACAGACCAGGCACCTCAAGTGACTGTTGCAGTTGGGAATCTTCACAATGCAAGTTTGACAGCACTTAAAGAAAGCTGTCAATGCCATAAATCAAAGGCAGATCCAGAAGCAAAGTCAAATATCGTAGCCAAAGTTGAACAACCGAGAAAACAAAAGTAGCAAACTCTTCAAAGGCTCCGAAAGCATGCTGACATACCGGAAAGGAAAAGAAGAAGTGGTAGTGGCACAAGGGGCCTTATACAGCCTCAGGGGAATGTTACCCTGAAAATTGGGAGTATCTCGAGGACACCCAAACTGACTTCAAATTAAGGGAATTAACAGAGACACTCAAAGCTTGCAAGAGGTCAGGGCAAGGGATCTTTAACCCTATGTCTACGGGGTCAGAACCATGCAAGAGTCAGAGGAACAGTCTAAAGTAAATTTATTAAAACTAACAAAGAAAATCACAACACACGATAACAAATAATCCTACAATCACACAAGGGCTATAGAAATAAAGTTGGAAATGAGAGGCAGTTGGGGAGAGAGGGCATACGGACCTTGGTCTAGGCGTCCTGGAAAGGAGAAGATTAGCAAAGGCTCGGTGTAAAGCACCAAGGGGAGGCTGGAGCCCAGGGCTGGAAGGCTAGAAGCAGCTGGGTTTTGTGGCGAGTCGGATATGCGAGTCGCGTTTAGCTCTCCGTAGCGTCTGAGAGACTTAAGTGGGAGACCTCGATAGCAGCAAAATGGGCCCTTGTCCGGTCTGGGAGGGTCTCCGAAGAGGCTCAAAAAGAGAGGATTTTTATAGCCAATTTCTGTCCTCAGGCTGTGTATAGGCTAGCAAAGTGGCTTTAATGGGCGATGATTGCGGAATATAATGTTAGGCAAATATTACGACCTCTCCTTGGTATTGTTTCTCCCAGGAAAGTCCAGGTACATGATAGGATTATCATTCCAAACTGATAGACTTTGATTGTCTATCCTCGCAAAGTTCAGCAGCATGGCTAGGGGCTGAGGCAACCTTTTTGTTAATCAAAGAGAGAGTCTATAGTGGCTGCCTAGAGATACATGACTGAGAACAATAGGTCGTTGTCCCTTAGCCTAAGGGGCTCTGTCTACGTTCCCATACAGCAGCAAAGGCGTTGTTGGTCTTGAGAATTGAATTCAAAATCAATTTTACTTCCAACTGACCTTTGCTAGCCAATATCCAATATGGGGGAAGTCATGCCAATTCAGGGGCCCTCTCTTAGGGTTACTTTGGGGTGTAACAGGAAGGGGATGGGGTTCCCTCCCTAAAGCTAGACCTAGAGCTCTAGAATGTTCTGAAGGCTGCTCTGTACAGGCTCAGACAACCCATTTGTGTGACTCACAGGCCATTTCCACATGCGGCGAGGGAATCGCTCCCTGCTGCTACTCACTGGATCTTCTGTCGGTCCGGTCCGGTCTGGGGTGAGGAGAAGCAGTGCATGGTTGTAGATCCATGCTGCTTTGGCATCTAAAATGGCAGCTTCCGGTTGGTTGTGGGTCTTGACCAACCGCTGAAGCTCGCCAGCCTAAAGCCCGCCCTCCGCAGATCGCAGGCTCACATTAGTGCGAGCCTGCGAATCTGCATCAGACAGCAGGCACGCAATGGCGCGCGCCGGCATTTTGAAAGACCGAAAAAATCAGGTCTTTCAAAAACACACCAGAGGACCACTTGGGGTCGTTCCGGAGCGGACTGAGGTGCAGATCTACGGTAAGTAGTCCGGACCCAGTCCACTCCAAGGTGCAGACGTCCTCTGTGGAGGACGCACTGCACCGTTTTATTTACCCCATGTGGAAATGACCACAGAGACCATGAAGAAGAAACTTGACTTTTCTTGGGCTATGGCTCTCAGAATCCCAGGGAGTTGTAGTCCAATTTATGTTGTTTCCAAACTCTACACTACAGCAGCTTTCCTCAACATAGTGTTTCCTAGATGTGTTGTACTATAACGCTCAAAGCAAGACTTAAAGTCCAGCACATTTGGAGGACATCAGATGGGGAAGGCTATGTGTTGTCCCTTGAGGCTGTTCATAAGCAATCTTTCACATACGTTTTTTAAAACTGGGCTTTCAGCAGCAAATGGCCTGAAAAGTGCTCTGCTCCTGTGAAATTCAGTTCATAGAATCTCAACATTCGTGTTTTAGAACTCTGAAGATTTTCTAGAAGCCAAAGGCTATCTAAGAAATCAACCCTTTAAGTTCTCCAGAAGGAAAGAATATGGAGAAAATTAAGAAACTGGCTTCATAGTCCTGAGATCTGGGTCCAATTCAATGATATCATTATGGACACGTAGAATCATAGAATCATACAGTTGGAAAGTACCTCATGGGCCACTGAGTCCAACCCCCTCCTCAGTGCAGGATCTCCAAACAAGGCATCTCCAGCAGGTAGCTGTCCTCCAGAGGTGACCCTGCCACTTTTCTTGGAAATTGGTTCCATTACCAAGCCACTCTTATTGTCAAGAAGTTCCTTGTAATGCTCAATCAAAATTTCCTCTCCTTTAACTTCAAACCATTAGGCCTGATTCTATCATCTGGGGGCAGCAGAGACCTGTCCTCTCCTCTCTATGACAGCCCTTGAGGTATTTAAGAGTGTGATCATGTCACCTCTCAGTCATTTCTTTATCAAGCTGAACATGCCCAGCTGCTTCAAGCTCTCCTCATATTATTTATTTCTTATCATCCTTGTTGCCTTTCTCTGAATTTACTCCAGCTTGTTTATATCCTTCTTAAAATGCAGCACCCAGAACTGAATTGCAGTACTCCAGATGAGGCCTGACCAGTGCAGAATATAGTAGGGTTATTATATCCCTTGACTTGGAAACAATGGTTTTATTAATGCAGGCTAAAATAGCATTCATCTTCTTTGCTGCAGCATCACACTTCTGTCTCATATTCACCTTATGATCGACAATAATCCGAAGGTCCTTTTTGTATGTAATACTACTGATTCATGTATCCTCCATCCTATACCTGTGCTTTTAGTTTTTCTGGCCTAAGTGTATAATTTTGCATTTGTCTCTTTTGAATATCATTTTTATTAATGACTGCCCAACTTCCTAGTTTATCTAGGTCCTTTTGAATTCTGTTCCTATCTTTCAGTGTGTTAGCCACGCCTCTCAGTTTTGTATCATCTGCAAACTTGATAAGAATTCTCTGTACCCTGTCATCTAAATTATTGATAAAAATATTGAAGAGTAATGGCCTCAGGACTTAACCTTGAGATATTCTGCTTGAAACTTCCTTTCAACTGGGCAGTGGATCTCCAATTGCTTGATCCCACATATGTAATAATTTGTTTTAATTGTTGTATCAGCTGCAGGGAATCCTGTACTAGAAATAGGTTATTTGGTATTTGTAATGTATTTTGATTTTAATGGTGAGCTATCTTCAGAGATTTGTATCATGAAAGACAGAGTATAAACAAGTGTAATAGCTAACAAAGTAAGGAACAAAACAATATGTATTTATTTATTGCATTTATATACTGCTTTTCTCCCAGTGGATGCTTGATACCCCCGTTAGAACTGCAATGTTTATGTTGTGAATATAGGGAACAGCCTTTACTGAGATGTTGTTACAGCAGTTTCTAGCCTGAGCTCGTGGGATGTTAGATATCATTTGATATCAATAATTTGGCCTTCTTTACCCATTCCTCTCCATGTGCTTGAGAGTCCCCCGGACAAGCACGCACACAGGTGCGGCTGAAAATAGCTGAACCATTCAAATCCCAATCCAGGCAGGCCAGTCATTGCTGAATGCAGCTTTAGGAGACCTCAAGCCAAGTACCACAATATGTATGCACGCTGCTGACAAAAGATCCCCTGCCCTGAGCAGGCAGCTTGATGAGCGGACTATCCAGCTCTCAACCACTCCGCGTTTGCATACTGGCTACTGTATTGACAACTCTGTCATAATTCAATCATTTAAAGTACTGACCTTTCGGAGGCTTTGTCTCCAGCCCAAAACTCATTGTTATCCCCAAGAATGGACTAGCCTGGGGCCACATTTTCCCCTATAAGAACCCCTGACTTTGAGCGTCTCGTTCGATCGCTCTTGGCTTCCATCCCGCCTTGCTGTCGCTTTGTCCAGCAAGCCTTCCCCTCAGCTCCTCATGCTGAGAATCCTTACTTCCACGGACTTCGTCTTCAGACTTCAGGACAGGTGTAGTATTTCCCATACAAAACCTCCTCTTAAAATCCCTCTATCCAACTCCTACCTTTATTTCTATAGTTCTTTGTGTGAGTGTGTTGCATACACATGTTCGATTGTATCTCAATAAAACAACTATTATTACTTACTTCTGATTGCTCATTGACTTGGCCTGACCCCGTAGACATTGGGTTCAAGATCTCACTACGTTGCCCTGCCTCTCGCATTGCTAACTAGTGCTCTAGCTAATTCCCATTCCCCATTATTTTGAGCACATTGCGGTGTCCCTCCCGGGACCCCCAGAAATCAGGGTAACAATGTGAAGAAAGAGATAGAGTCTTAGAGTATGTAAAAGGAGATTTTATTTTTCAAAGTAGCCCAGAGTATTTCATCTTGAAAATATTTGTGTTGCATTGTTTAGAGACTACTAAAGAAAAATGGGGAGAGAATATATATTTAATAATAAATATAAATGAGACATAAACCAAAATTTATTTGATGTTTCCATTCTTTTCTGGTTTTTCCTTCTTCTTTTTACAGCCTATACTGAGGCAGATCTTTGGTCATCTAGCTCAATAGAGAGTGTGTAATAACTTCATTGGACCAAAACTGTTTGAATTTCCTAGTCAGCATGGCCACTGATTTTGCACTGACTGGTGGATACTGGGTATTACAGCCCAACAAGGTAAGTAAGTATTCCAGTCTCTGGCCTAGTATAGCTATTCCTCTTGACTGTCAGCAGCTCTCTGGCCTTTGAGGCAACACTCTCTCACACTTCTGCTAACTGAGATACTTTCTGAAATGGGAGGTTCCAGTGACTCAACAACAATACATATAAAGCACATGTTCTACCTTTGTGCAGTGGTTGATCCTGAAATACACCTGAATATTGTGACTGGCCATCAGACCTAAAATTTTCACATGTGTGTGTTGGGGGGAGGCAGGAATGCAAAGATAACTGTTACACCTGTTTTGTTCCAGTTCAAACTACATATTTATTATGTCTGCCTCTGTGTGGAAATGCTTTTCACAATGGCTAAGGAGTGTTTAAAAATAAAACATTCTGTACAAAAAAACTCCATACATGGCATGAACAGACATTATATATACAGAAACATAAAGCAATCTCGTAGTCCCTTTGAGAGTAACTGGGAAGAATAAATTTCTGTTGATTTTGGTAAAACAGATTAACATGGCTAACACTTTGACAACATTAAATGTATTGTCTGCTGGAATCTGACAAGTTCTCCTTTTGTGAACAATGTTGTTGTTGCTGTATACTTTCAAGTTGTTTCCAACTTATGGCGATTCTGAGGTGATCCTGTTATGGGGGCTTTTCCCACCAAGATCTGTTTAGTGGGGGATTGTCTTCTTCTGAGGCTGAGAGAATGCCACCCAATGGGTTTCCACAGCTGAGTGGGGATTTGAACCCAGGTTTCCCAGAATCCTAGCCCAGCACTCAAACTACTACACCATGCTGGCTCCGCCTATGAGCAATATGTGTGTATTGCCTTCAGGTCACTTGTCAACTTACAGTGACCCTATGAATTTCATACGGTATGTCATTGTTTAGACAATAGTAATCTCACCAGATGTTTTTAATTCAGAAAGTAAACTTACTTTCCTTTAGAAGTTATTTTATGAAAAGAGGAGTTTCATTGTTTCTGAATCAGACCATTTGTTCCTATGATCATTCTTTGGCTCAGAATAACCAGAAAATTTGCTGCACAGGTGAGGAATTTCCCAGTTCATACAGATATTAAAGTGGAGGAAGGCTTTGATCTTCATCTTTTTAAATCAACAAACTAACCCTAGTAAGTCTCTCTGTTAAAACTGTCAAAGGGCCAGGACACAAATCAGTGTGCGCGCGTGTGTGTATGCATGCACGTGTGTGCGTGCGTGCGCACGCACACACACGTGTGTGTGTGTGTGTGTGTATGCAAGACAGCTAGATTGCATTAGAGAGGTATTGTCCAGGAGAAGGAGGATTTGAATGTGGGAGGCTGGTGAAGTTGGATCGAGAGATAAATTCCTTCCTTGGAGGATCTGGCTTATGTTGCATTATCAAATAGACACAGTGATGGATATGGACTAAGTGGATATTTCCCTCTGTGCATATGTTTGAGTGCTCACTCAGATCCAGTTGTTTTATGGTGCACAGTTGGTTGGATTAAGTTTATACAACTCTGGGTTGGCTGAACTATGCTTTCCTGTCCCAGTCCCTCCATAAGAAACGGAGGGTCATGGGGCCCTACTAAATGGAATGGGTTGTGGTATGAGGGACAGGGGAATCTACCCCACATCAAGCACAGGCACTTTCTGCAAGTAGAGTCCTTACATCCAGAGAAGATAGATCCTGGATCCAATCTTTAATCTTCATATGGCACCTCTAAGCTTCTGAAAGCAGTTTTTAATACTGAGCTAGTAAATATGAGATCCTTGTTGCAAGCTGGACATCCCACAAAGCAATCAGGATAACCAAATATTCAAGAACAGACTACAGCTAATATAAGTTAGTGGCTGACAGATCAGTCCTATGAATGTTTACTCAGAAATAAATCTGTCAGTTTCATGCAATCTAGAAAGCATGTTGATGCATGAAGTCTATAAGCAGGATTGAAAAATTTCCCAATTCATACATTGGTTCAGCCATTAAGGGAGTCTTAGGCAAGCCATGATCTCTTTATCTCAGTGTTTCCCTCACCCAGTCCCATATGCAGTATGGGATAAAAACAGTGATCTGTTAGTTCCCTTGTTAGTGGTATGTGTGTGAGAGAGTGACTCTTCCCTGGCTTTTAGTCTGAACTTTAAAGGGATGATCCAATGTGCTCAATCTATTGAGAGCAATAGGATTCAGCACATTGGTCAGTTTCCTTAATGTTCTGACTAAAACCCGGGGTGCATTTATCACCCCACTGTCCTGAAGTGGCCTTTTACTTAGAGGGTCCTTGTGAACACACAAAAAGTAGGATGAAAAACTGCCTCTGCTACCTTTTGCGAACCAACCAGCCTTTCGGTCTAGGGCCATTTCCGCACTAGACGGTTATAGTGCTGTTATTCCACTTTCAACATCCTATGGAATCCCGGGGTTTGCAGTTCAGGGAGGGGATGGCTGGCCCCTCCCTAAACTGCAAACCCCAGGATTCCATAGGATGTTGAAAGTGGAATAATAGCGCTATAACCGTCTAGTGTGGAAATGGCCTAGGTGGAGGAGTCCTGGAGTGTATTATTTTCCCAACTAAGCTTTGACGGGAAAGAACCCACATCGCGCCGGCGGTGCTCCTCGCCCGCCCGGGCAACCCTCGAAGCGAAGCCGACTCCGCCAGCGCTCCCGGGTCTCCCCTTTCCCACGCCGCTCCTCTTTTCCGCCCCGGATTTTCTTCTCTAACCAGCCGCTGTCCGTGGTACTGAAGGAAAGGGCGGCGGCGGAGGGGAAGGAAGACGCAGCGGCAGGAAGTTATTCCTCCCTGACCCCACCGATGGCAGCAGAGCAGGTGGGCGTGGGGTGGATTATAACCCCCGAAGGGGAGGCGGTGAAGTCGGCAGCCGCCCGGGAAGCGTCACGTCTGAGGACAAGAAGACGAGGGGCGGCGGCGGCGGCGGCGGCGGGCAGAGTTACGCACCCTTCGGGATCCAGCAGCCTCTCGCTGAGCCGATCCGGAAAGAAGGGGGCCGGCGAGCCTGGCGCCTGAACGCCGCGGCGGGGACTCAGAGGGCTGCGAGGAAGCTGGGCCTGCCCCCGCCAAGGGCACGGAGCCCGAATCCTCCACCTGTCGCTTCCCATCGCGTTTTCCGGGAAAGATCGGTCCACCGATCGCCCTTCTTCTGACCCTCCGAGTTCTGATCTCCCTCCGCCCTACACTCAATTCTGATCCTCTCACCACCTCTATTTCTAGAAGAGCCAACCCACTCCACCGCCGAGCGTCACCATGGCGAAGATGCTGCCTGCCCAAGAGGCGGCCAAAATCTACCACACCAACTATGTGAGGAACGCCCGAGCCATGGGAGTCCTGTGGGCGCTGTTCACGCTCTGCTTTGCTGTGATCATGGTGGTGACTTTCATCCAGCCCTACTGGATCGGGGACAGTATCGACACACCGCAGGCTGGCTATTTTGGCCTCTACTCCTACTGCATTGGCAATGCCCTCACAGGTGAACTCATCTGCAAGGGCAGCCCGCTGGACTTTGGCACCATCCCCTCGAGTGCCTTCAAAACAGCCATGTTTTTTGTGGGCATCTCTACCTTCCTCATCATTGGCTGTATCCTCTGCTTCAGTCTCTTCTTCTTCTGCAATGCAGCCACTGTTTACAAGGTGTGCGCGTGGATGCAGCTGGCGGCATGTAAGTTGGGCACAGGGAAGCTGGGAGAGAGGTGGCAGGTAAGACACCCATCCAAGTGTCACACCTGTGTGCTAATATCTTCAGACCCTGGGGACGTTGCGTTGAGGGAAGACATAGTTCCTTGCCTCAGTTCCTCCAAACTTGTTATGTGAAGGCCACCTGTGAAGAGAGTACATATCTGCTAGGAGCCATTTGGATTAAAAGGGCATTGCCATCTACAAAGCCATGTTCCATGTCATTAACTGTTCTGCTGACACTCCCAATACATAGTGCCAAAGCAAAAATGTTATAGCAGAGTTTTCAGTATAAATACCAGTTTCTTGGAAAATAACCATCCACCTTGTTAGGCATCCTACTGAATGTTTTATTATATGCTGACAAACCAAAGTTTGTCACTCAGACTTCCAAAAGGATCTGGACTTCACTATGGTTCCATGCTCAGCATTCTTATAGGGCACATAAGTTTGCAAATTCAATTTTTTACAATTCACAATTTACATTTTTTCATGCATACTTAAAATTTGTAATACATTAAGTAGTCTGTGACATCTTTTTGTTTTCAGTGTCCTATCCTGGAGTAGGCAATAGCATAAACTGGCACTTCATGCCTAAACATTTAGCAGCAGCCGCCTTCCAGCCCAAATGTTGCTTTGTACATTAACAGCTAACTCATTAGCGCAAACACAAGCAAATTCAAGATTCTGATGACCATGTTGTGTTATACTGGACTCATTGTAAGATCACCTAGCTCTCAGAAATAGAACCAAGATCTGAAATCAAAGGGTTTTGCTCAGATCCTAATGTTGATAGTGCTGTGTAATATAACTTTAAGGATTTTCAAGTCCCATTTGGATGCATGTATTCTTTCTGAAAACTTGACTAAGCTCATTCTCTCAGTAACTTTTTCATATGATCACAGAATGAGAGAGTTAGAAGGTATCCCAAGGGCTATCTAGCCCAACTCCCTGCAAGTGGAGGAATCCATCACTAAAATATTCCTGAGAACTGACTTTCTAATCCAGAGATTTCCAAACTGTGTGTTACAACACATTAGTGTGTCAGCTGCAATATGTAGGTGTGTTGTGCAAACATAATGGGCAGAGAGCCTGCCTGTCCCACCTCCACAGCGGGCCAGGCCTGGGTGAAGGTGCTACCTCTCCTCCCACTGTCATCCCAGGCCAAGGAAGACCCCGGTGAGGGAGGTGGTGGGCCAGGCCTGGGTGGAGGGGCTCCCTCTTTCACCGCCACCGCCTTCGGCTGAGGAAGACCATGGTGAGGGCAGCAGTGGGCCAGGCTTGGTGGAGAGGCTGCTTCAACTTACTGAATTACTGTGTCGCAAAATGATGCATGTCTAAAAAGTGTGTCACCAACATAAAAAATTTGGAAAGCTCTGATCTAATCTCTGTTTAAAAACCTCCAGTAAAGGACAGTCCATCACTATTAACATTTTCTAACAAAGTTACTATTACTACTACCTAGAGAGATAATGTTGTGTAGTGATTTGACTGTTGGACTAGGACTCTGGGAAACCAGGGTTTGAATCCCTGCTTTGCCATGGAAACACACTGGGTGGCCTTGAGCAAGCCACAGCCTCTCAGCCTCAGAGAAAGGCAATGGCAAACTCCCTCTGAGCAAACCCTGAGATTGCTGAGAAAACCCTGGGATAAGCTCACCTTAGGATCACCATAGGTCAGAAACATCTTGAAGGTACACACCATCAACAAAGCTATCTCTGGATTAAGTAGACAGGGAATAGAAGAAAGAAGACATGAGAATAAGGGGGAAAATAGTGATATATGCAAAGAACAATAAACGACCTCTCACTATTTTTTACACTTAGAATACTATTCAATATGGGTATTCATTTTTTTTAAAATGGCCCTTTTATTCAACAACAAATCCCTACATCATTTCAGCAAATGAAAAAGACAATAAGCTGGCACAAAAAATGGTGGGTTCCTTCTAAATTATTTTAAAATAGAACTAGATAGAAGAGATGAGGGAGACATACAATGAAGATCCTAAAAGTCCTGCTAGATGGCCACTGTTTCTTCACATCCAGCATCTTGGTTCCTACAGTAGCCAAGGAAAGCTTCTGGGAACCTCACAAGCATGACAGGTTGTTCTGGGGAAAAAAAATTGGTTGAAGGAGTTTTATTAATTTTTTTAAAATAAGAATGTGTACAACTAGAGCACCTGCGGCAATGGAGAAGATTTTTAATTTGTTGGAAAGGAGACAAACTGAGCAAAGTATCTATGTGCTATAATGAAAGTAGTGCTTTGCAGTAGATTAGGGCAGGCTGCTAAAGGTTTTAAAAGCAGAGAGAAGCAAAAAATTGAAAAGATAATAAAGTAATGGTGGACAGTAAAAGAATGTCTAGAGTAACCAGATAATGTGAGTAGCAGAATTCTGGAGAGAATTTAGAAGCTCGAGAATTAATTTTGTTCACATTTAGCATAAGATTTCTCTAGTTTAGGCAAGCAGAAACCACTGAAAAATAGTCTCCTTTATCCTTTCACTTTAAGGTGCCCAGTTCTGTCAAGTAATTTCCACGTATTTACTCTAAGTATGATTAAGTCTGAATTTATTTGCTTTAAACATTCAAATTCTGTTAGATGACAACTTTCCACTCTATCTGGAACCTCCTGCTTAATCCCAGTGTTTATGTGATTAACAAGACTAAACTCTGACAGCAATGGCAGTGTTTGGAATAAGGGACGGCAAGCATTCTAAGTGGTTGTTATCTGCCTCAAAAGTCCTGGGGAGAGCTGTGTGAGTCTACCATGCAATGATGCTGAAAAGCAGTAAAGACATGCAAACCCATCTGAAATATTCATGTCAAGGAGAAAGGTGGCATTCTTTTGTTACATTATCTGCAGAGATCAGCTTCAGCAGATCAAAATACATTTGGGTGAAGTCACTGGCAGAATACAATAAAATGAACAACACTGTGGCAGGGTCATTGCTGGCATTTTAAATATGCAATAGGAAGACCTAGAGCATTAAAGAAAGGTCTAATTCCTACTTGGCCCAAAGCATAAATAGCTTAAGAATAAGAAGCTTGAAAAGACCTCCAAATAGCTCATAGTGTCCACATACGAGAGGAAAATAAGTGCGCAGATGACACCAGCATGGGTAAGGCTGTGCGTGCTTC
Organism: Cyclura pinguis; assembly: GCA_030412105.1. NCBI lineage: Eukaryota > Metazoa > Chordata > Lepidosauria > Squamata > Iguanidae > Cyclura > Cyclura pinguis. The sequence continues at coordinate 67,060,072 of CM059602.1, read as the reverse complement.
ATCATTATAAGTTGACAGAGAAAAGTCACACAGTTTGGTTCTGAGCACAGAATCCATCATCCTGGGAATTGCAGTGTTCATTCACACAAGTTCTCAGAAGTGCCATCAGGGCAGGAGTTGTTGGGGGCAGAATTCTAGGGACACACTCAGTAGAATGTGCAGTGGTCCTTCCCCCATAAACACCTTAAGTTTAGTTTACCATGTTTCAAAGAAAGTCAAAGAATAGATACTATCATGTACAAGTATGTGTGTGTGTGTGCTCGCGCGCATGTGTGTGAGAGAGGGAAAGAGCAGCAAAACTAGCCCCTTCACAGACTCTTAGTTTTTGTAAGGTAGTGAAAATTCTGGAGACAAAAGAACAAAAGATAACCCCTCCCCAATCTCCAATTTGTAAAAATAAGAGAAGTGTGATTCACCCCGCCCTTTGAAGCACAGCCTCCCACTCCCAAGGGGAGCAAAATGAAGACATTGACTCCACCCAAATAAAATTCTGTCCCCACAAATGAAATTTTCCTTCAGTGCCCCAATTTTCAGCATTGCAGAGAATGAGGTATTGAAAATCATTCATATCTAGAATTCTTAGGTGTGCCCTGGTGTGCCCTTAGCAAGTTCACCTGACTCTTTTCTTTGGAAGCCTAAACTGTATTTCTAAATGCTCAAATGCAGTTTTAAGTTATTGCCATCCTAGAAATTTGGAGAATGAAGAAAAAATTCATGAACAGGGGACAGAATACCTCCAAGGGAGCTCTTCCCAGTTCCATATCATACAAACTACTTTGAAACCTTCCTCTGAATCAAAAGTAATTCAGTGTGCAATGCTCAGAAGTTCCCTGGGCAGACAGCAGTAAAATGGTTGAACAGTTTTTTGCCTCTTAACATGACCGCTCTCCATTAGGGATCCTATAAGCCCTCTTCAGAAAGTGGAGAGAATTCATAAAGGATCTTAACACCTTTTCTCTTTCTCACACCAGAAGTCCCATGTATATAACTTCTCTTACTTTCAAGTATTGTAGGGAGGCTGGGAAAGACAGGTGGTAGAACTTCCTTAAAGTGCTATCTAGGAAACACAGAAAGGAGTCAGCTTACACCGTCTCTCCTGTTTCACTTTAGCCAATTTACCTCTCTGATGAAACAATGGATTTATCTCATTAAGGTAAAAGGGTTTGGATAGGGCTGAGAAGCTGCCTTTCTTTGACCTCCATGTCAAAGCAAGATAAGGTGGTGCATAGTAGCTGCCTTGTAGTCCACTGACAAAACCAGCTAGGTGAAACCCAAAATAATATCCTTCCTCAGATCCAGTCAGTAGAGTGGAATCGTACAAACTTGTTACAGTTGAAATAATAATCTTCTGCTTACTTATCCTCTTTTGTCACATCTCTCTCTCTCTCTCCCCCTCTGGGTGTGTGTAGATGAAGACATATACATTCACATTCATGGGATTATTTAAAGACTGAAGTGAGTTGAACAAGAATCAGTGGTCCTGGGCATGTTATTAGTTTAGCCCAGGCCTAAACATTTTGCTACCTGAGTCACAGGATAAGATGGCACATCCACCTTTCTCAGACATCATTGGACTGGCAGATAGCATTTACTTCAATACTGGTGAGGGGCTACTGCCCCTTGTCACATCTGGGGCAGCAGGTAGGTGTAGGGGTACCAAGGACACATTGTGTGACCCACAGAATTCTGCCCTCTAATGAAGGAAATGAGATAGGAGGCTGACATCTCCATGTTCCATTGTCTGCTGGCTGGGTCAGACATTTCACTCTGCTTTATCGTAGAGCTATCCCTCTTAAAAAGAACCAGCATGGTTTGGGCATTGGACTATGACCCTGGAGACCAGAGTTCAATTCTCCACTCAGCCATGGAAACCCACTGGGTGACCTTGGGTGCATCACACCTTGGGTGCATCACACACTCTCAACGACTTGAAGGCACACAACACAATCCTTCTGATATGCATTCATGGGTAAAGACACAGAAGCCCTGTGGAGTGTTTACCTTCTGCACAAATAAAACTGAAGAAGTAATGTCCACCCTGATATGACCCAGCTGCTTCTCAGATCTTCATACATTGATCATGAAGGTCTGGGTAGGCAATGGTAAATGCATTTAGCTGATCATGCTAACAGAGTTCCTGTGATTAAGAACTATGTCTATGACATAGCTGGGAGTGCAGGACACTTGGGATGGGTGGATTGTGCATGCTCACACATTTCCCATCTCTACTTCAGCCCTATACATGTTGCAGCCAGGTGCCTGAGGTCGGCTAAAATTACCTATGATGACTCCTGATAACCAGCAAAAGATGTTGAGGCTGATATACTCAGAAGAGTGGTTCATTGTCTCATGTAGCAACCCTGAGATAGATTAGATAGATAGATGCATCTTAGTAAGCATCTGGCCCTAGTTCAGTGTTGACAGACCAATGAACAGTGGTCAGAAAAAATGAGACCCTACCTATTCATGAAAGAGAATTCTTTGATTTGATTGATCATAACAAATAGTTGCTTTATAGAAAAACAGTGAAACACTCTTGAGTTCCATATCTGCAATACTGGCTTTCATAAGACACAGACTGAACACCTTGAATGAACAATTCTCCATGGCAATTTCTGAGCAGAACAGTTCATTTTAGCAACATAGCATCTGTAACATTGAATTGCAGCCTGAGGTCTGCTGACTAGTTTTGAAAAAACTGCTGAGAAAAAGTGAGATGGACTATATTGTACTGCTTTCCAATCCTAGAACTCTCCAGATACAGGAGACCACAATTCTGATCATGCTCAGCCAACATGGTATATTGAGTGGGGATGATGAGTGGCCAATCCCCAAAACTAAGCACCTGAAACGTGAGGTTTAATTTTTTTCTTTGGGGTGACAGGGACGTTATTTCTGCCAAGGATCTGGGCTTGGTGGTGAGGTTGGGAGTCACTGAGGTACAGCTATTGAAGGATATAACTTTCACTAATTCTACCCAATATTTTTTTTTAAAAAAGGGGGGAGCTGCAATGCTGCTGATTCTTCCCAAACCACTAGGAAGCCACTTGCCAGTTCATCCTAAATTACATCTCCACAGTATATAATTTTAGTGTCTCTTGTTTTATTCAATAGTGATCTCCTCTCCCTCCAGCTGTTTTAGCCAATAGTCATTATCTTCCTCTCTTTCTCCTCCTGTTCTTTGCTTTGCCAGTATCTTTGGCATGCACTGTTATTGCTGTCTGCCACAGTGTACTGTTCTCTGGGCCTACAATATGGTTGAGTTCCTGGTTTGAGGCATAATTATGGGATGATTGAATTGTACTTAACTGATGGAAGAGGGTGTGAGCGAAGATAATAGATAAAAAAAAAGACTTGGGAGACAAGTAACTGAGTCCATCACAATCAAGATCACGATAATAAAACACCCACACATTATTCCATCAAATAACTGTCATTTTGAAGCAGCCTCTCTATCTAGATGAAAAGTAATCTGTCCCTCTTGGATCAAAAATGGTACACTGCCTGGCTCGATGTGTGACACAGCTGCCATTGCATTTTCCAAGGTGTAAAGAAGAAACAGTTATATCACATCACTTCTAGCTTCATTTTTAGCTGATTATCAGCTTTTCAGAAGAACTTTTTCAGGGGATTCTATGGTATGTGGGAGTCTTGCGGCTGTTCAAGCCAAACCACTGCATTTTGCAGCAGTTTAAAGACATGGGAGGGAATGAATAATTGTCCCTCTCCACATTAATTAGGGCAATGATCTGGGGGCTTTCAGGGAGATTTCCAGGTCTGCAACTTTTCCCACCCCTGCATTAAAGCAATGGAATTTATCGAGTTCCCATTGATTCAACGTGTCCATTCGATATGGAACTAACAACTGGTTTTAGGTCACAACGTCTGATGGCAAGAAAGAGCCATTGTGTATGTGAGAAAGAAAGGCAGAAAGACGAAGAAAAAGATGACTCTGCAACAGTCGTTACTGTCATTTGATGCCTCACCAGTGGGCACAATATATCAAAGTATGACAACTGTGACCATTGGATTGCTTTAGTCCATCTAATGCTGCATGCCATGGTAAACATCATTTGCAACAGAGATTATAACAAATCCTTAGGCAGGATTTTCTGCAATCCTGTGCATTTTATTCAAATGTAAGTTATTGCACAGAATAGGCATGTTAACAAAGCAAAACAACCTCTCTGAATATCTACTCTATACAGAAGAAACAATAAAAATCCAATTTATGCATATCCTTTCAAAAGGATTGGATTATCTGCTCAGAAATGAGAAAGAGGAATAAAGGACTAGATTAAGCATGTGCTACAAATATGAGAGCACCCAAAATCTTCATTATTGGGAAGAAAGGAATTAATTATTAGTAATTAGTTATTTGTATATATTTACTTCCAAGCTCTGGGTGACCCTGAATTTGTTTGATTTTGTTTTCAGCTTGGTCTGCTTACATGAATGATCTTCCGCATTTTGTTCTGTCAGGAACATCTGTTCTCGCCCTGCAGGAAGACAGATGATCCTGAAGTATCTGGTAAATGGTTGGTCTAGTACTGCTGCAGCCTGGAATAGACTTCCTTTTGGTTTCATCCAGGTCTGTGTCAAGCAACATGTAGACACTGCAAGTGTGTATCACTTCTGCATCAGTTTAACTGACAAGGCACAATCCCCCAATAATTTTGCAGAGTGAAACTATGGGAGGTACTGAGAGAGATACCTATTCCTTCCTCATTGAACTGCAGTGCCAAGGTTTCTCTGGGGAGCAGAAAGGGATTCTTCCATCAGATTAGTAGACCACAAGCTAAACATCAGTCAACAGTGTGATGCCATGGGCAAAGTATAGCATCCAGTTCAAGGGAAGGAATAGGACCACTTTATTCTGCTCTGGTCAGTCCTCATCTAGAGTATTGGTCCAGGTTCTGGGTACTACAGCTTAAGAAAGATATCTATGAACTGGAATGTTGAGAAGAATGAAAAATGAAAAATCCAATTTATGAGTAGTAAAGGGTCTGGAAACCAAACCCTATGAGGAATGGTTTGAGGGGGACAAGTTATTATTATAATTCGTTTATATAGTGCCATCACTGTACATGGTACTTTACAAGAAAAAGAACAGGTGGCTTATCCATGGTTCTTTGAGTGATCATCTGTGAACTCACACAAGTGAGATTATCTGCATCTGTACAGTATATTGTTTGGAAACTTCTAGAGTTATTAGCTAAGTGTTTTGGCAGTAACCCTTCCTCCACTGGTATGTGTGGCCAGCATGGTTCCTGCTCAGTCCCTCAGTTCCCTGGATGTTGTAGCAGCAGTCAAGGAGTTAAGGAGATCAGGGGAAGGAGAGGAGAGGAAGAATGGATGTTGTGTGACTTCACAGATGACCCTCAAAGAACTGCAGTTACAGGTAAGCAACCTATTTTTTTTTCATGGTCTCTATGGCTCACACAAATGGGAGATTAGCAAGCTACTCACCATAGGAGGAGGGAGTGTTATGTGAGGAAGGAAAACAGCATGGTTCTCCCAAACTCAGCTTCAGCCCTGGACTTTGCATTCAGTCTATAGTGGGAAATGAAGGTCAAAGGCTGCGACCAAGTAGCTGTTCTACACACTTCCTCCAAAGAAATGCCTCTCAAAAATGCATACAACACAGCCATAGCCCTGTTGGAGGAAGGTCCTGCTTCACAAGCTCATAGGCTAGGTAGATGGTAGAAGTGACCCACTTTGAAAGCACTGGGAGGAAACTGGCAGTCCTTTCTTTTCAGAAGAGTAACACATGAAAAGTCTTTGGGACCTGCAGAAGGCTGCAATCTGCTGAACAGCAAGCCAATGAAGGAATGTTCAAAGTCTGAAGTTGGGTTCTGCATTAGTGCAAGTAATACAATGTTCTGATTTAAGAGAAAAGCTGACATCAGTTTTAGCAGAAAGGAAATGTCTGGTTTGAGAACCATCTTGCCCCTGTGAAAATGTAGGTAAGATGGATCTACTGTAAGGGCACATATTTCCCTCATTCTTCTGGCTGATGTTATAGCTACCAAGAATGCCATTCTCCAAGTAAGAGTCTGACATCACAGGATTCCATTGGCTCAATAGATTTCCTAGAAATTTCAGAGAAGACCAATTCAAGACTCCAGTGAGGTTTGGAGCCCCACACTGCATGATGGAGCTTCTTGTAGTCATTCAGGAACCTCTTGATCAATGGGTGCTGGAAACAAGAAGGCTTGACAGTGATCTGGAAGTCTGAGGAAACTGCCACCAAATAGCACTTGATGGAAGAGAGAGCGACCTCTGTCCAGCAGAGACAGGATTAATTCCAGCACGAGTGACTTGTCCTTGATCTGGAGAGATCCCTTGAGGCAACAGAAAGGAAAGGAACTTCTTTCTTTTGTATACGTAAGAGCACTGGGTGGCACGTCTATGTGTAGCAGCAATGATTTGCTGGATGGTATCAGATAAGAAGCCTAGATAAGCACCCTCTGGGCAGCCAGCCTGATTCTTTGCAGGCGTGGGTGCTTCACCTGGCTGTCATGAATCAGGTCTGGACAATATGGTAGCTTGAGATGGATGCCCTGAGACAGATATAAAAGCGGAGCAGCTGCCTGGGCCACCATGGGGTGATCAGAATGCATCTCACTTTGTCTTGTCTGAATTTGGCTATCACCCTGGTAATGGGGGAAATGGAGGGAAAGCATATACAATGCGGCCTCCCCCAATGAAACAGGAAGGCATCGCGATCCAAGCCTTTCCCCCAACTAGCTCTGGAGCAGGAAGCCCAGCACTGATTGTTCTGGGATGAGGTGAAGAGGTCCATTTCTGCAGTGCTCCATCTCCTGAAGACCTTCTATAGCATTCCTGGATGCAAACTCCACTTGCGGCAAGAGACTGACATCCTACTGAGAACATCTGCTAAGACATTGTCCTGTCTTGAAAGATAGACCACTGAGATAGAGATGCCTCTGCAGATGCACTAGTCCCACAGAGTGTGAGGTGCAGAAGGGGGTCAGATTTCACTCCTCCTTGCTTGTTCAGGTAGCATATCACTGTGGTGTTGTTGAAGACTACCTGACCAATGTTGTCACACAGAGGAAGTTTGAAGGCTCAAAAAGCTTTTCCACTGCCAGCATCTTGAAAGCACTGATGTACAGAGTGCTTTCTTTGGGAGACAATGCCCTCTCACAGGGAGGCCTTTGGAATGGGCTCCCCAACCTTCCATGAAAGCATCCGTGGTGACTACTGAAGTGGCCTGTTGAAGAAGAAATGGCTTACTGTTTTTTTACATTTCTGGCTTGACATGATGGTAAGATGCTGACAAGAAGAATCAGTGAGGGCCAAAACAGGACAGGAACCAAGTCTGTAGAGGCCTCAACCTGAGTCTTGTGGGTGGTGTTACTGACTTTGTGAGGAAGCAAAGGAGAAGGAGACTAAGCTCTACGTGCTTGTAGATGGACAAGCTGCTTCTTCTTTTAAGAATACAATCTATTCCATCTACAAGCACATGGAGCTTAGTCTCCTTCTCCTTTGCTGATTCAGATATGTGCTTTCCTGTTTCTGTTATTGACTTTGTGGAAACCATTCATCTGAGGAACACCTGGACGTCTCTTGCACATCTCTTGAGGTTGTCTGGCACCTCAGTATGGCCCTCAAGAGTATTCTGGCACCTGTCATCAGGCAGAAAGGCTGCAGAAACATGAGTCCAGAAGGGTGCCTATAAATCTCATCTGCTGGGATGGTTCCAGGTGAGACTTCTTGAGATTGACAATGAGGCTCAGTTAGTCTAGAAGGTGAAGTGTGAGATGGATATTGTCAACAAGGTGGGCTTGAGAATGGGCAACAAGGTACCAGTCATGAATGAATGAATGAATGAATGAATGAATGAATGAATGAATCCTTGCTGCTTGAGCCATTCCACCACCACCACCATGCACTTCATGAAAACCCAAGGAATGGTGCAGTCTGAATGGGAGGACATGAAAACAATAGGCCTCTCTTCCTGCAGCAAAACGAAGCAAACACCTGTGCAATGGCTTATAGCTATGTGAATGTTTATGTCCTTTAAATCCAGTGTTGCAAAGTAATTCCCCTTCTCCTGGGATCTACGCAGAAATTGACATCCCAAAGATCCAAGATGGGACAAAGTCCTCCATCTTTCTTGGTCATGATGAAATAGCAGGGGAAGAACTCCCCCTAGGTGGATCTTAAAGGGAGAGGCTGTATACCACCCTTAGGAGAAGAGTGTTGACCACCTTATTCAGTATGTTAGAGGGAAGAGTGATGCGAATTACCCCCAATGGAGGATACTTCCAGACTTCTGTTTCATATCCCCTCTCCATGATGCTGAGGCCCCGGGAGTCTGTGATGATAGCAGCCCAGTTATGATGGTAACTCTGGAGCTTGTTGTGGTAGAGTGATGTGGGAAGAGGACCAGCAGAGAAGTCAAAGGTTCCACTTGCCTTGATCATGGGTTCTTTTCCTGGAGGACAGCGCTGCTGAACATATGAGGAGGCCTTCTTAGATGATGAGAAGGAAAGAGCCGCTACTCCTAACTGGTAAGATGTTGAAGGGCTAAAAAGGCCATTTTGGACATGGATGATTCTCATGTCCAAGGATAGCCAGAACAGGATGATAGCTGGGCCTGGGAGCCAAATTTGCGAGCTGTAGTGTGCTTTTGTGAAGGAGATAGAGCAAGCTTGTTTTCAGCTGCACCAGAGGGCAGACCTCTGAATCCAAAACCAAAGGATTCAAATTACAAGATAGGAAATTCAGACTAAATGTGAGGATTTCCTGATGATAAAAGCTGTTTAGCATGGAAATGGACTACCACAAAAGGTAGGACAAGGCTCTCTTTTGTTGCAGGTTATTAAACAGAAGTCAGAAGGTCAGCTGCCTGGAATGCTGTAGTTGTGGATTTCTGTGCTGGCAATGGGTTGCGTTGGAACAGATGACTCTTATGAACTCTACTGATTCTATGATCAGTTTGGCCTAGGAAGGAGAGAAAGAAACTAGAGTCCCCCATTAGCCACTGCACCAGACTGTAGCTGGATGAAGGAAAGTGGGGTTTTCAAACCACCTGAGAGCCATATTGATACCATAGAAACACAGGTTGCATGCCTGCAACTGTTATTCTTTATATAGTGAGCTGCGAATTTATACACATACGTACATAGATTTGGCACCTGGGCAGTGCCCTTTTAGATTTAGTTTTGACAGGAACCCTGCTTCTTCTCCCTTAATGTGCATGCACAGTGGGCTACCTGCTTACCGCTAGGTATCAACAAGAGATCTCCAGATATCATGTAATATGTTTTCCTGTAAAAGCATTTAGTGTGATTTTAAAACAATCTTTTGTCAGTTCATTGAGATTCTCAGGGTTGTAATGCCAGACAGACAGAAGTATCCTAAACAAGTATGTCACACTACATCTGTACCATCATGACCTTACACCCTCAGTACAACTATTGAAGATGAATTAGTTCCAGAGACTCAACATGAATCTGAAGGACCTCCTGTAAATTTGTATCTCATTGCACTGTGCCTGTTTATGTTAGTTCTTGGAGACCTCAGATACCTCTGCAATACCTTAAGCAGTAATTTGAGCTATTATAGTGTCACAGCTCAGCAGTGCCAGCAATTGTCACCAGGAAATATACTTAGGGAGGATTTGACACACCCCCACACTGTGGATCTCTGTTGTCACTGCGTCCCTGTACATTTCTGCAGTATAGTACATGAAACTCTTTCGTCTTCTGGAGAGTGGCTTTTATGTTTAACTTGGCTGAGGCACAATCCCAGATCTCTAAATTGTTTGTGGTAAAATAGCACAAGTTGTCCCAAGGGAAGTCATTTTGCATTGCAACCAAGACTTTGTTGCATATTCATACTGGAGCTGAAGGGTGTTGCCATGGAAACAAATATCGCAGAGCCACATCTAGTAACAAAACAATCCCAACAGGCAAGATTCTCTTATTCTCAAGGGATGCAGCAACCACCTAAATTTATAACAAAATAAGAGTAAGCAGGATGCATGTGACACTTTGAGAAAAAGTCAAAATAATACAAAGCACAAGCCATGATGAAAAGAAGGTACATACCTTATGGTCTAGCTACTTTCTTCCTATCCCAGATGCACTGTGCTGAGCTGTGGATACTCAACAGTGGAGGCTTAGTTTCCAGGGCTATGGTGCTGACTCTCAAATTGGGGTTGCCTAAATCCAAACCATCATCCATTGACCAAAGCTAAAAATGTGACTTCCAAAAGCCCATGAGCTGAATGGCAACAGCTTTCAAGGGAGAACGCAAAAGTGGAAGATGATGCATTAAACAGGTGGGTAATTTGCTTTAAGGAACCCTGCCTTCTGTCAAAGATGGTTAGACTGGAAATGTGGGGGTTTTAGACTAGAGTTCAGACTACCAATAATCCAGAAAGTAACATTGGCCAACTCTGAAGATGGTCCAGTATTACTTGGTTCTGCCTGTCCCTCCCCAAATTTAAATGTGGTATCCCTTCTCTTCCCAACCTACCTCTTTTAGCCCCTGGGAGCCTAATTCCCAGAATTAGGGGGAAAAAATCCACATATCTTTGGTGTAACAAGATCCCCTGAACTGGCATCTACTCTGAATGACTCACATACAGGTCACTGGCATACTGTATCAGCACTTCTCTCTCCTCCCCACTTCAGGTGCAGGTTTGTCAATAGGTTGCCTGCTCTACCCCGATGGCTGGGACTCTCCTGAGGTGAAACGGATGTGTGGAGAGAAGACAGACAAGTACACACTGGGTGTGTGCACAGTGCGCTGGGCATACATCCTCTGCATTATTGGGATCCTTGACGCTCTCATCCTCTCCTTCCTGGCATTTGTGCTTGGCAACCGGCAAGACAATCTCCTTCCCTCTGATTTCCAAGTGGAAAATAAAGGTAAGCTGACCTTTCACAAAACAAATACGTGGCTCCCCTTGAAGGCCCACATCAGAGACAGTATGGGATAGTGGTTTGAGTGTTACATTGGAATTTCAGAGATCTAGATTCTAATTCCCACTAAATGGAAAAACCTACTGGACGACCTTGGGTCATTCATTTTCCCAGCCGACCATTGAGTCCTGTCAGGATCAATTGTGTGAGCCAGGTACAATGTTTTCAGGTCACTGGAGGAAAGGTGGGTCCTAAGTGTACATAACAGAATGAGTAATATTAGGTATGCATTAAGAACAGCTAGGGAATATGATTAAGGAATGATTTACAAAGCATTTAAATTAACCAGGTAATTGTATGATATCCAGCAAATATCCAGAGTTCCCATGCTCTTGCTATGTGGATAGCTGATAAATGGTGCTAATATAGGAATGGCAACCTCTGTGAAGTCTGGAGTTAATAGGTTGCTGGGGGAGGCTGTCACACACCCCAGACTTGCTTTACTTCTGCATCATGTCCTCTCTAGATTAAATCCTGAGAGATGCTTGTGCTTGGTGTCTGTGCTGTTAGCCCTAATGGTACAAGGTAGGAAGGGGAGAGACCCATTTTTTGGATTATTCTTGCAATGTTTTGTCTTGCAGAAGAAGGAAATGAATGAAGATGAAGAGAAGAGCAGTCTCAAACCTTTGATCAAAATGAGCATATCTGCTTCAAGCTCTGAGTCAATTCAAAAGGGCTGTCCGATACCCACTGATGCCAGGCGCAACCTACACCACGGCTTTTTAGAAGTTATCCATTCTGACTGTGCAAAACAGACCTAAAAAAGGAGCTTCAAAGGGGTGGGGTGAATGGGAAGAGACTCTTGCAAAATCACCCTCTTCTTTCTACTGGAATATCTACAACTACTTCAGACTGTCCAAACATAGGGCTGGTGCTGGTACCTGGAGTTCCTAGGTGGCTGCTCAGACACCAGAACCCTGGCAGGGCCCACCAACGGTCCCATTAATTCTGCTGTCTTAATTGCTCACACAATACCTCCGATGTAGCATTCCTTCAGGGTAGCATGGACAAGTAAATATGGAAAGTGAATGCAGCCACCTGGTACTGATCTAATCCATCACTGCCCTCCAGTGTCAGATAAGTCCAAAAGGAATCACTGGTATCTGTCTGCGGGGGGGGGGGGGGCAGAGGTTGGAGATGTTACTTTGGGCTAAATTCCCAGAAGCCACCAGCCAACCTGGTTCAGTGATCATTCTGGCTAGGGGATTCTGGAAATTGTACTGCAAGTAAGGAACTTTCCTAGGCTCTGGGATCCCTTCAAATTTGGAACAGCCCTATTCAAAATCTGTACCACTCCTATACATACATATATACATACGCACAACATTTTCTTGGAGAAAACCAGATATTATAATGAAGAAATCAACAAATTCCTAAGAGTTTTTTGAATTGATCTATTTAGCCAGGAGACAATACAGGCCTACAAGATAGTAAGCAATCTATGAGAAATGATTTATTAAAGTTGCTGGCACTTTGCACAAAAAAGCCCTTACAGAATTGATCCTGCACTATAAGCTACTTTTGAAATTGTTTCTCTTTAAGGTAGCTTATCCTCATTCACGGGAAATATAGGAGTGCAGTTGCTTGTCATGGTTTCTGGATTTTCTCTCTTAATCCTGTTCTTACAGTCAGTATTGCCTATTGAAATTTCCCACGAATCAGAGACTAACTTTATTGCACACAAAGATTGCAATCTCTATTGCAAAGGAGAGCAGCTCAAAAATATCCACCAATACTGGCCACCGAGAACAATGGTTCTATAACCAGCCTACGGACCATAACTACAAAGGCAGTACTTTCTTCCCTTCCCTTCCAAATGTACTCTTCTGATCATCCTAAGCACAGTCAGAGTTCAGCTTAAACACAAGAATATGATATGCTAGTAGCATGTAGTATAACTTTCCAGCTGACTTCGCTCACTGTAGAGAAACCACTTCTCCCAAATTAGGTAAAGTGTGTAACAGTATCTCAATTCCAGTGTATTCCTAACTCAAATGTTGAGTTACCAGGACACAGCAATCTATTCTAAATCTGGTATTAAAAGGCTCTCTTTAAGATTCAGTGTCAGATCTTCCATTTTAAGACAAGTGTTATACCAAGATGTGTACAGTGCATGGTAATAAAGTATCTGAACAATGATTAAGGTTAATTCAACTTAACAACAGAAACACACTTTGCTGAACAAAGCAGTTAGCTAAACTTACTTTTTCCTTCAATGCTGTTGCTATATCATGATATTTCTCCCATCCCTATACTATAATTACACCACCATGCTTGTATTTAATTCAGGTTTCTCACTGTCATACCTGATTTAGATAAAAGAGGTTCTACTGCCCAAATGCTCTTGATGAACACAGACAGCATATTTGCCTGTGTATTAATTAATAATCTCTTTATTGTGCTGCATTTACAAAGAAAGAAAGAAAGAAAGAAAGAAAGACAATGCACCCAATAGAAAGAATAAAAATGTATTTGTTTTTCCTTCAGGTTTTAGGTCAACAAAACAAGTACAAATTGGTTAGTGGGCACTTTATGGCAATTTGGAAGTTGAGTGAACCTAGTTAAGAGCCATAGAATACAGAGGCAATCCTGACAAGGTACCATTTGTATTATGCCAGTCAGTCTCTTTTAGTACAAAAGACATGGCAACAGCTTGTATTTTATGGAGCAGAACCTGTATTAGATCCAAAAGATGCATTTTGCACCATTCAGGTAGCCAGAACGGTTGTGTTGACACTGGAAATTCATGTCTCCCTGCCAACAAGTTTTCACAGTTAAGAGAAAGTATTATTATACATTCTAGTCCCGTCTTAAATCTTTTTTAGACAGGCACAGAAGTGCTTTTTGGAGGTAAGGGAGATACTCCAGATAACAGGAATATCATTTAAAAGTTGTTAATGTTTTCCTTTTCATCTTAAGGTTATGCATAGAGAACCTTACATAACATCTCCTAAATGGTCATGCAGCATACATCCCATTAAAAGCCCAGTCAGGTATCATATGATAACATGGCTAAAGTAGAATGTGAAGGGGATATGGCAGCTACACTTCAATTAAAAAACAAAAATGTACACAGATGTGTGTGTATGAAAGACTGGGAGAGGGGGGCTTACTATAAATTTGGATTTCCCACACACAGAAATAACTAATAAAAGCATTCCACTGCTGGCATCTTTTTACATTGAATAGTCCTACACAGTCCAGGGTTTCCAGCCCTGGAGAATTTTTAACCTCACAAGCCTATTTGGTCCATGGTCAAGAAGGGCTGTTGAACTTCCCGATTTCCTCAAGCCTAACATAAGAGCAAGATAAAGGGGATTTTTTGACAACCTGTTGGAGTCCAGCAGATACTCACTGTAAAACTTGTATTACATATTTTTTCTAATAAAATAAGAAAACCTAGATGAGTGAGTTATGGTTAACTCACTTCTTCTAGAAGTTTAAAAGCTAATGTTGTGTTTTGTTGACCTACCAATTTTGTAACAATTTCAGTAAACAGAATTTTACACTTTATCTCTGAGTGGGAAAAATCCCATTGCTCTTCCCTTAGAATAGATTATTTCTCCTGATGTTAATATATATGAAAAAAAATATATTTCCAGACAGATAATTTCTAGAATCCGGCACTTTGGACACATTAACAGGCTAGATACCATTAAATTCTTTAACCTCTGGAAATGCAGTGGGGATCAAAGTATGGGCACAGAGCACAGCTAGAAAGACAGCTTCATAGACTAATATCGCATTTCTTTCAGTGACGAAATAGTAAGGAAACACCTTATCTTTTCCCGAAAACTGCTCTCTACTAAACATACAATTCTATGCAAGGCCCACATGATAGCATTGAGGCAGACCCACGTGACAAAGTGGCCAGTCACATGCCTGACCCCCATTTTTGTCATACTGTTTGAACTGCAGAAACATGCAGTTTTCATGCCACTATCAGGCTGCAATCCACAGTTGGCAGACCACCTATTTGTCTAGGACTGCATGCTGGACGGCTTTGGCACAGAAACTGGGCAACCCGATTGCCTTCCTGCAGCCAACAAATGCATAGATTTATATTTTTGAATAGGACTACAACTCCCATCAGCCCTCATCAGCATAGCTAATGGTAAGGTGGGATCCTGGGAGTTGCAATTCCACATCTGGAGGACTGCACATTCCTCACGCCTGTTGTAGAGACTGTTCCTTTTACCATTTCCCATTGCTTTTACTTCCCTTGTGTAGCTATTCAAGCACACCCACTTGAGTTTTGGAGAGCAGCTTATTTTACTGGACTCGGTAAATCATCTGAACAACAGAGGAACAAAAATGGTGCTTAAATATATATATATATAGGTATGCGCATATTTCATACAGGCTTTTTCAAAAGGTTCAATGGCTAAAACTAGATAAAAGTTATGCTTCAAAAGAATAAGAAAATTACCCAAGCAGCTGAACAGACACCTAAGGAATGAGTTGAGTAGAGTTCAGTGCTCCACATGGAGCTACCACCTTGGTGCCATCTGCCATTTCTCCTCTTACTGTCAGCAACTGGATGTGCACTAAGAAAATGACTCCCGGAGTCAGCGAGCTAAGGAGGGATTCACAGCTCTTCACATCCCCCTTGGGATGACTGCAATATAGTTAAGGGGAGTGTGTCCCAATGAAGATTTCCCCAAACTTTAAAGGGCAAGGTACTTGAGTAAGGAAGAGAGTCAGGGAAAGGGAAGGGTGTAATTTCACATTCCCATAAAAACTCTTTGGCAAACTCCAATCACAGCAAAACATATTGGATGCCCACTGGCTGACAACAGTCCCTACTGAGTTAAGTACACAAACTCACATGAACAGTTAGATTTATCTAAAATCTCAAAAGCCCTCAAGGAGAAGCTTCGCTCTGAAAATTAACAAGGAAAAAAATTGACTTGGGAGAAGGGGGAGGGGCAGCTGGGACATCTAGGTCTGTATATATATTATGCTGTAAACCCAATTATAGGGCAATGGTGCCAGGCTTGAAGCATCTAGGAGTTCAGCCAGGGATGCCTGAGACACTGAGCCGCTGTAGCTCTCTTCTCAGGATTCAGCTCCAGCATAGGTAATAAGAAGTCTGTGAATGCAGTTGCCTCATCTTGGGACCACTCATATTTCTCCACCAAAACTTCAAAAAGGCCCCATGGCTTCAGTTTGGTGATGTGCTTCAGATCACCTGAGAACAATGACAAGGAACATTAAACAGGATATCTTTAAATTAAACATGAAGGTCAAGAGAACCATTGATGGCAAGACTCAAGTGCATCTTACACAGTGTTGCTCAAAAATCAAAGGGGTCATTTTTTCTCCTCCAAATTTTACACAAGATACTAGGTAATTATTAAAGGATTTTATAGAGCAGTGAGAGTAGTCAATACTGCACCAGAATGGCATAGGGCACATTGAGGGTGGACTCAAGGGCATGCCTAAGGAGTCTTATATTCTAGGCTGCCTTTGTTTCTCATGTTTGAACAATGAGACTTCATATAGTCAATTTATATCAAAGGTGGGGAATTTCTGGCTCTAAATGTTTTTCACTTTAGCTCTGAGAAGCTCAGCCAGCATGGCCAATGGTGAGGGATCATGGGAGTTACAGTGTGAACCATATGGCTGGCCAAAGGTTCCATACCCCATCTTGAAGATTCTTCCCAGAAAAATAACTGCTAACTAGCAAAGTACCTTAAACAGTTTCCTTGTTTTATATCAGGATACATGTGTTCAACTACTACAATAGACATCCAGAATACTAGACGAATATTTTTAGAAAGAACTTTGAATCATAACGAGACTGTTCTAGGAGGATATATGCAGATGCCAAATTAGGTATCAATACAGCAACTCCAAGCCACTTTGAGTCCCATGTCAGGAGAAAAGCAAGACAAAGTAAACAAACAAACAAACAAACTCTGTTAGCCAATGGGATCACACATTTTAGGCTGGTCTGGGTAGGCAGACTAATGTCTTTGATTGCCAGGACCCTACCCACATTTCCTACTACCCTGTGGGATGTCTCTGACACTCAGCACAATATCAAAGACACTGCCCTCTTGTCAGCATCATGTTTGGGAGGAGGACTGAAGCTAATTTCTGCGGTGCAACGCTAAGATGTGCAAAATACAATACAACACACAAGAACTCTAATCCTTTTTCCAATCTAAGAAGTACAGTGCAAATGCAAGAATGATCCCCCAACCCTCTATCCTAATTCTATTCTCAGAAGGGAGGTTAGGGGTTTTCACATTCACTGTTAGCATATCTGTAGTCCTCTGCTATTAGAGAATGATCACATAAATGGTTCCCAAACTTGTCAAGCCTACATGCCATTTTTAATTAGTGGAAATTTAAAAATCCACATCTTTACCCCTCTTAATTACAACAGCTCTACCTCCCTCTTTTACATTCACAGTTTGTCTTCTTAAATTCTTATGGGTTCTAGTAATTAAAGCAAGTGTGACTGTTGCCCAAAACTCAAAGATAACACTCTTTGTCATGCCTCAGTTAACTAAGCAGGCAATGTGATGTTTAAAAAAAAAAAAAAGGGACAAAGGCTGGATATTCTTGTCATGCTCAAAATGGAGCTCTCATCCTTTCAAGGACTACAAACATTTTACATTCTTTCCTTCTTACCTTTTTTGGTGAAAAACTCCTTGGAGTATTTTCCAGCCACAATGAGCTTGCGAGGTATTTTTCCCAGAAGTTCTATGATTAATGCAATGTGGTCTATGGTCCCCATGAGAAAATGAGAAAAAAATAGTAAGCATGAGTGTTAATTCACACTGACTTTCTTGGAAACCTGAGTGGGACATGAAGACTTTGGAAGCTGTTTCTGTACCAAGGGGAAAAAGAAGATCTTGCTACATTACACTGCTGGGATGTCTTAGCTCTGGCCCGTTGGAGCCTGCTGGTGTATGATGCAGATTTGTTTCTGTGGTTTCAGCCCAGATAGCACTAGAACAGATTGTCCCCATTTCTTGTATCGTTTAGTGGTTTATTGCTGCATTAGCGGTCAGAAAAATAGTTTGTAAGTCACTTTTTTAAAACAGAAAGAACACATATATGAGCATTGTCAGTATAAAGATTTATATTTGGCAGTATTCCATGACCTTGAAAAGAAGAAGCTCTAATGTTTTATTCTCCATATCAAATCTGGTGTCTCTGAAATACTGAGAAAGTTAGGAGGCATTTGACCTAGAACCACGTAATTTCTTTTCTCTGCATCTTAACCAGCAAGCTTAACAGTCATGTGCAAAATATGGCCACAGAGTTAAGTGCACCTCAGTCCACTAAAATCCACAGGTTTAAGTACATTCAGTTTTGCCTTGGAACATGCCTGTATTTTTCAAAAAGATTAGAAGTATCTAAGTAGGAATAAGTCCATGTCACTTTTGCTCATTTTTACCTGTGCTAAACACTGAGAAAAGTACATAGGATCTTGCTCTTATAGCATGAAAGGTACAGTTCAAGTTATATCATATGGAAACAGATAAAGTTAACTCCTCAGTTATCTCCTATCAAAGTGAGAACTAGACAATACACATCTCCCATTTCTTAAATTCTGTAACCTGAATCACTGTACTGCAAACACATTAGGAACTACATTAAAAATTGTTACCTCACCCCGTATGAATCATTTCTAGCAGTTCAGACAATTCAGTGAGCAATTCTCACCTTCATCCCGTGAGTAGTCTTCACCAGAGTGAGGCTCAAACAGATAGTCACCTGTAGCCAATTCAAAAGCCTAAATAACAAATGGTAGACATATTTCAGGCTTTTTATTTGGGAATAGTTTATCTGAGAAGAGCAACAATCCTAATTAAATAGTTGTGAACAGGTAAACAGAAAAATTTCTAGAAGTAGCTCTGTTAATTTGTTGCAGCAAATAAACACCAACAATCTTGTGGCATGGGAAAGACTTTACATTTTTTTATTTGACAAATAAAAAAAATTGGGCAGGAAAAAGAAGAACAGGTTGCTTACCTGTAACTGTGGTTCTTTGAGTGGTCATCTGTGAACTCACACAACTAGGTATTGCACATGTGTGCAATACAGCATTTGGAACCTTCTCGAAGCTAAAAGTAGACGTTCTGGTGGTTAACCCCTCCCCCATCCTCCTAGGGTATAAAAGACCCCTCCTGCTACAATGGTCTGTTCTGTTGCCACCCATGTGGCAGCATCAAAGCTAACCATCAAGCAGGAAAACATTGTGGGGAGGACGGGTGGGGTTGTCTGAGTTCACAAATGACCACTCGAAGAACCACAGTTATAGGTAAGCAACCTGTTGGTCTCTGTGACTCACACAATTGGGAGAACTAGCAAGCTGTCATACAAGGAAGTGAGAATGTTACGCTATCACATAACCTATTACCATATTAAATAAAAAAAATTATGTCATGTTAAAGAATACAAATAAAGATGCCATTTCATTAACAATCAACTTGTTTAAGTTGTCAAAGTTATTGAAAATGAATAACATTTCAACTAAGAGAAGACAACAAAACAGCTCTCCCAAAAGCCACATTATTTCTTGCTCTGTTATCTACTCTATAATGAGAAACAAATGTCAATGGTTGTGATCATGTGACAGCTCTCCATACATCATGTAATGGTACACCATGAAGGAAAGCTGCTGATGCGGCCATGGCCCTAGTGGAATGGCCCCTTACTGATTCAGGAAGGTTCTTACGAGCAAGATCATAAGCTAACCTAATAACAGAGACAATCCACTTTGACAACCTTTGAGATGAAACAGGCTGACCCATCCTTGGTAATGAGTAGCAAACAAGCAACCTAGCTGTGTGTTGTACATAAAAGGCTAGTGCCCTCCTAACATCAAGACAGTGCAATCTTTTCCCAAAATCAGATTCAGGATTTTGCATGTACGCAGGCAAAACAGTATCTTGATTTAGATGAAATGAGGAAACTACTTTAGGCATGAATGTAACATCAGGCCTTAGAACAACTTTTTGTTTATGAAACCTCAAATATGGAGGATCAACCCTAAGTGCACATAACTCACTCGCCCATCTGGCTGAGGTTACTGCTACCAAGAATACTGTTTTCCAAGATAGCAAATTAATGTCACAATTTGCCATAGGTTCAAATGGCCTGTGAGTCAACTGCATCAGCACCAAATTCAAGTTGCAACCTAGTATAGGAGTTTGGACTGGAGGACGTAAATGTTTATAACCTTGTAGAAATCTCTTAACCACAGGGTATAGAAAGCAGGAAGGTTTCCCTTCTTGCTGTAAATGCCATGAAATTGCTGCCGTATAACATTTTATTGACGACAATGATAGTCTTTCTGACACCAGTATAGCAAGAAATGACAACACATCCACAATACCACAAGTCTGTTGATCAATACCCTTGTCCTGTAGATATCTACAAAATCTTTCCCATTTATAAGCATACTACCTCGATGTTGAAGGTTTGTGTGCAGCCAAAAGAATTCTTTGTACAGAATTGGGAAGTTTACTTACATCAGTAGGTCCCATGCCATCAGTTGTAGAGACCAAACATCGGGATGGAAGATGGTACCATCGTGAATACTCAGTAGGTCTGGTCTGTACGGAAGCACCTGACACCGACCTTTGGATAGTTGCAGATGCAGTGCAAACCATGGTTGTCTGGGCCACCATGATGTTATCAGGATTGCTTTTGCTCTGTTCTGTTGAATTTTGGCTATGACTTTTGTTATCAAAGGAAATGGTGGGAAGGCATACACTGTTGGTCCTGACCAGTTGAACAGGAAAGCATCCCCTAGAGATCGATTGTCTTCCTTTTGGTGAGAGCAGTATAGAGTGCACTGTTTGTTTCTCTTGGCGGCAAACAGGTTTACAGATGGTACTGTCCACTGACTGAAGATGGTTTGAACAACATCCTTGTTTAATTTCCATTTGTGGCAAGACACTGGTACTCTGCTCAATGTGTCTGCCAGAAGATTGGTTTTCCTGGGAAGATGGACAGCAGCAGGGAGAATTTTCCTGACCAGTCACCAATTCCAGAACTGAACTGTAAACATTAGCAGTTTGGTGGACCGAATTCCACCTTGTTTGTTTATATAATACATCACTGTTGTGTTATCTGTAACAACTTGTACTGATCTTCCTTGAAGATGGCATTGAAATGCATGAAAAGACTTCATTACAGCAAGGAACTCCAGAATATTTATGTGGTGTTGCTTCTCTGCTTCCATCCAACAACCTCTTACTGTTAGACAGTTGAACTGTGTTCCCCATCCGTCTAATGACGCGTCTGTCATCACTGATACTGACAGTGATCGAGGCAGAAATGACATTCCCTTCAGCACATTTTCTGGAATTCACGAGCAGATCAAGGACTGAAGGTCTTGGTACCGTGAGAAATCTGTTTTGATGATGTTGAAGTGGACTGAATGTCCCCAAGAACCAATGTTGCAATGGTCTCATTTTCAATTTGGCATTTGGTGTCACCATTGTTGTTGAAGCCATTAGTCCCAATGCCACCTGAATGGTTCTTGCCCTTGTCCATTGATGTGCTTCCAATCTGGTGAGAAAATGTAACATTTTCTCCCATCTGTCCTCTAGAAGGAAGGCTTTTTACAGTGTTGAGTCCAGAATTGCTCCTATAAATTTGATCCTTCTTGATGGCATCAAATTTGACTTCTCATAGTTTGTCAACAATCCCAATTCTTGAATCAAACTGATCGTAATCTTTAGGTCTTTTAGAAGTTTTCCTTGAGAAGATGCTACTACTAGCCAGGGTCGATATAAGGAAACAGGCTGAAACTTTTTTTGTCGAAGGAAAGCAGCCACTACAGTCATACATTTGGTAAACATCCTCAGTGCTATGCTTATACCGAAGGGAAGGACTCTGAATCGATAAGCCTGTTGATCCGCGACAAAGGTGAGGAATCTTCTGTGTTCAGGTCCGATGGATACATGAAAGTAAGCGTCTTTTAAATCCAAGGTCGCGAACCAATCTTCTCTCCTCAATAACGGCATTATCGCTGATAGAGTCACCATTTGAAAACGTTTTGGTCTTATGTAGTAATTTACGCCTCTTAGATCCAAAATAGGGCGGAAACCTCTGTCTTTGTTCAACACCAAAAAGTACCCTGAAGAGTAACTTCTCTTCAGTTGAGCATTGGTAACTTCTTCTATGGCCCTCTTTTGAAGTAATTTTGTGATCTCTTCCTCCAGCTCTGGTGATGCAAGATAGGTCGAATCCGCCCTGCTGGTGGCAATCTGCGGAATTCTATAGTGTATCCTCTGCTTATTATGTCCAGAACCCAGGAGTCTGTTGTTACTGTCGACCATACGTGTCTGAAGTCTTTTAGTCTGTCTCCAAAAGGGGCCGATACCTTCTTGGTATCTTGCTTGATGTCGATGTCCGCCAATGATGTTATAAGAGCTATGTTCTCTGTTAAGACAGGTATAGGCTGTAGAGTAAAATCTTCTGAAAGGGTATCGTTCTGTTGATAGTCAAACCCTATATTTCGCTTGTTCCTGCTGTCATTTTTATACTGAGGTTATTTATATTTTGTAAAAGGAAGCCTCCTCGAGGACTGTTGTTGTTGTGGAGTAGTTTGTATTCGTTGCTGGGACGGTGCTGGACTCACAGTGCTCCTCGGAAAAGGTTGATATCTTTGATATCGATACCTTGATGAAAACGCAGTTGTAGGGAAGCCATACTTTTTTGATGTACTGTGCATCTTCTGTGCATGTTCTAGTTTTTCATCAATTGAGGCATTAAACAATCCATCTGAATCAAAGGGTAGGTCTTCAATCATGCATTTTGCCTCATTAGATAGACCTGAAGATCTGAGCCATGCATGACACCTCAACACTATAGGTCCTGCTATTGCTTTACTGCTGCAATCTGTTATGTGTTTTGCAGTAGTGATCTGCTGGGAGGACAATCTGTAAGCTTCTCCATACAATGCTGACACATTCTTCCTTTCCTCCTCTGGAAGCATATCTATGTAAGTTTTGATTCCACTCCACAAAAATTGTTGATAAGCACCCATACAGGCTGCATAATTAGAGATCTTAAACAGTAAGGCTTCATTAGAGTAGGATTTTTTTGCCAAACTATCTAGGTTCTTGCCTTTCCTGTCTGCAGTTGTCACATGAAGTCTCTGGGATTGCCTTGATTGTGCAGCATCCACTACAACAGAATTTGGTTTTGGGTGCTGAATTAACCATTCTTGGTCATTTTCCATTAGATGGTACAGATATTCTACTTTTTTAGAAATTGCTGGTATTCAGGATGGCGTATTCCAAGACTTTTTGACAGTATGAAATAAGTATGGAACAGACGCAATTACCGTAGATACAGGAGTTCTGTCTTCTAACTCTCAGAAAACTGGATCTCTCAAATCATGTTTCTCAAATTCAGATTGTAAATTTAAGCATCTAGATACTGTCAACACCAAATCTGAAAAGGTTCACACATCATCCGTAGGAGAGATTCTACCTGGATTGCTTACAAAGTTCGATTTCACTTTGTCGGTACCGTGGGATGTCTGCGAAGAGTCTGACTCTGGTAATGAAGGGGAGCGAACAGAACGTTGATGTGGAAATGGATCTCTCAAATGAATTCTATCCAGTGTAGTATCTTCCTTCTGAGAAATCTCGCCAGTGAGATTCTCTGTCTTTCAGAGACCTTTGATGTCTTGATTCAGTTGCTATA
The DNA here is from genome assembly GCA_030412105.1 of Cyclura pinguis. Classification (NCBI taxonomy): domain Eukaryota; kingdom Metazoa; phylum Chordata; class Lepidosauria; order Squamata; family Iguanidae; genus Cyclura; species Cyclura pinguis. Next base: position 67,036,424 of record CM059602.1, on the reverse strand, counting down.
ACTCTTTGACAATGAGGGCTCAGTGACTGAGAATGTGATCTTAGGTAACGATGCCTATAATACCTGTGGAACATATAGTAATCCTCTGTACAGAGTGAAATATCTCTGCAATCTATAGAGATTTCATCAAAGTAATAATCACAGTGCCGTGAAGGTAACCTTCCTATATCGTATTGGTACTGTGTAGGCGATGTATCTGGTGATCGAGATCTCATACGCCCAGATCTAGGAGGAGGAGGAGGAGTTCTCCTACGTTCTCAAGGCAATTGTGGTTGTTTCTCCAAGCTTCTTCAAGGCGATATTGATTGACAAGCCTCTGGTGATCTAGATCACTCACAGTGCTGTGACACCGATCTCACTGAAAGTAATGGTGAGGACTCCATTATTTCACCTTCTGAAGCAATGCACACCTCTTCCGTCCAGCTGCTGGTACCACCTCAGATTCGGTTTGTTGTCAAGGTGAGAGAGGTCTTGTTTATCTCATTACAACAGATGAACTGAGTTGGTGGAGGAGGAGATCAAATTGAAGGAGACAACGGAATGGTTAACGAAAGAACTCTCAGCTGAGCTAAGTGTTAAAAGAAACATGTACAGGAAATGGAAGAATGGTGAAACCACCAAATAGGAATTCAAGCAAATAGCCAGGATATGTAGAGAGAAGGTCAGAAAAGTTACAGTGCAGAATGAATTCAGGCTTGCCAGAGACATTAAGAACAGTAAAAAGGGCTTTTTTTAGATATGTCTGCAGCAAAAGGAAAAACAGAGAAGGCGGCCAATTACTAACAGGGGGAAGAGAGAAGGCAGAACTACCCAACACCTTCTTTGCTTCAGTTTTCTCCCAAAAGGACAGAAGTACTTAACCTGGGGGGTGGGGAGCAGGTGAGGAAGGAGGGAAATGCAGCACAGAATAGGTAGAGAAGTACTACAGGAATATCTGGCTAAACTAGATGAATTCAAGTTTCCAGAGCCAGATGAATTACATCCAAGGATATTAAAAGAACTGGCAGGAGTCATTTCTGAACCACTCACAATAATCTTTGAGAACTCTTGGAGAACAGGGTAAGTCCCAGCAGACTGGAGGAGGGCAAATGTCGTCATGCCAGACTAACGCCAGACTAATCTTATCTCTTTTTACGATAGGGTTACAAGCTTGATAGATGAAAGGAATGCTGTATACACAGCATATCTTGATTTCAGCAAGGCCTTTAACAAAGTTCCCCACGACATTCTTACAAAGAATGGGCAGGGCTACTGTTAGGTGAATTTGTAATTGGTTGACTGATCAAACCCAAAGTGTGCTGACCAATGGCTGCTTTTCATCTTGGAGAGAAGTGACCAGTGGGGTGCCACAGGGTTCTGTCCTGGGCCCAGTGCTATTCAACATCTTCATCAATGATTTGGATGAAAGAATAGAGGGCATGCTGATCAAATTTGCAGATGACACCAAATTGGGAGAGATTACTAATAGCCCAGAGGACAAGATCAAATTTCAAAATGACCTTGACAGATTGGAGAGCTGGACCAAAGCTAACAAAATGAATTTCAACACAGAATCCTACACTTAGGCAGAAAAAAGGGAATGTACAAGTTTAGGATGGGGGACGCGTGGCTGGATAGCAGTACGTGTGAAAGTGATCTAGGAGTTTTGGTAGAACACAAGCTGAACATGAGTCAGCAGTGTGATGTGGCAGCCAAGAAAGCCAACATGATTCTTGGTTGCATCAATAGGAGTATGGTGTCTAGATCAAGGGAGGTAAGGGTACCACTCTATTCCGCTTTGGTGAGACCTGATCTGGAATACTGTGTCCAGTTCTGGGCACCTCAATTCAAGATGGATATCGACAAGCTGGAACGTGTCCAGAGGAGGGCAACCAAAATTGTGAAGGGTCTGTGGAAGCCATGCCCTATGAGGAGCAGCCTAGGGAGCTGGGTATGTTTAGTCTGCAGAAGAGAAGATTAAGAGCAGACATGATAGCCATGTTTCAATATTTGAAGGGATGTCATGTTGAGGAGGGTGTGGGCCTGCTTTCTGCTGCTCTAGAGACCAGGACAAGGAGCAATGGATTCAAGCTGCAGGAAAGGAGATTCCACCTGAACCTCAGGAAGAACTTCCTGATGGTCAACGCAGTCCAGCAGTGGAATATGCTGCCTTGGAGTGTGGTGGAGCCTCCTTCTTTGGAGGTTTTTAAGCAGAGGCTGGATGGCCATCTGTTGGGAGTGATGTGTGTTCCTGCATGGCAGGGGGTTGGACAGGATGGCCCCAGAAGTCTCTTCCAACCCTATGATTCTATCTTTCTTTTTATGTCTTCTTGACTCCAATTGTGAGGAGTCCTTTGCTTTGCTTTTCCTCTCCTTCTCTTTTCCACCAGCTTTAGCAGAGGATGAGGTTGTAGAACGGTCTCGACCCTCAGATCTCTTTAGGAGTCAATGTCGGTAGTACATCTTAACCCTGAGACGTCGAAGGAGACTTCGGTCTTGACAGTGGTATCGAAGATGCAGTATGCTATCTAGATGTCGACGAAGAAGAAGTATGGGCCATCTCAGACTTTGACTGAAAGGACTTGAAACGGGCAACTGGATCCAAGGCTAACAGAACGTTCTCCCACAATAACACTTTCAACCTCACTGCCCTATTCTGTCTGGTTCATGGTGTGAACAATTGACAGTGACCAGAAGAACCAATGTTATGGCCCTCTCCCAGACAAAGGAGGCACTTGGAATAGCTATCCTTATCTGGAATCTTTCCTTCACACGACATACAACGTTTAAATGAAGAGGCTGCCATACAACCTTTCTGAAGTCCAGTCCAATATCCAAAATCTTAATCTAACAATCCAAGTTCAAATCCAATGCCAATTAGCCAAAAAAAAAAAAAATCCCCGTCCAAAATGCCAAACAAATCTAGTAAATCTATCGATCAAACATTCGTCCAGTAACCATTAATCCAACTGAGTTTAGAGAAAGGCTCCTCTGCTGCTGCTGCTGCCGCAGCGGAAGAAAAGGAACTGACCATTATAGCAGGAGGGGCCTTTTATACCGTAGGAGGATGGGGGAGGGGTTTACCGCTAAAATGCCTACTTTTTCGCTTTGAGAAGGTTCCGAATGCTGTATTGTACAGGTGCAGAATACCCAACTTCGTGAGTCACAGAGACCACAAAGAAGAACCCACTGTAAATTATGGTGCTGGAAAGTCATTATAAAGCTTCTCTCAGTTATGCAAACTTGATTCATACAGTGTCCATACACTTGATTCAGACTTCAGATTTGCAAATTACCTTAGCAATAAATCCGAAGTAAGGTGGTAGCCTATAAAATATATAGGGACTATTACTGTACTGGCAATTAAAAGAACAAGGAATTTCCATTAAAATTAAATGCTTCATTTAAAAAGTTATGTTAAAATAATTTTATACCAGTCTTCACTGCATCAGATTTCAGAGCAGCAGAGCAGATTAAAAAAGTACTGTATTTGCTGGCATATAAGACTCACTTTTCTCCCCAAAAATACTGTTTCAAAATGGGGTGCATCTTATATGCCAGTGTATCTTATACGTCAGCAAATAGTATTTGCTTGCATATAAATGGGGTGCATCTTATATGCCGGTGTATCTTATATGCTGGCAAATACAGTACTTATTCTGTTGCCAACCTGAAATTCCTATCAGTATCACTGAATAGTTAGGCAACATCACATGACTGAGCTCACCATGCAGGCTGTGCTCCAAATATCAGCTGGGGTGCTGTATCCTGCTCCAATCAGCACTTCCAAGGATCGGTATTGCCTTGTCTGAATGTCCTCAGTGAAGTGTTTATGCTGCAGAAATAAATCATGCTATCTTAAAACTCACGGTCAAGGTGGATACCATGACCAATATAGCCATGACAGGAATTGTGACTTCTTGATTCTTCAGATCCTAGTTTCAAAGGTTTAAAATTTGACAAACACATTAGTTTTGTGTAATATGCAATCCACTGTTGTAAATGTGATGTCACACAGCAGCTTTCCCTTAGGACAGCACTCTGCACTTGTGAAACCAGATCTATACATATAAGAGTCTTAGGACATAGTGCTACCAAGCAAAAAACACTACGTAACTATTCTGTCTTTTCTTCCTTAACAGATTTTTTTCAGAAAAGAAAAAAAAATGTTGAAGCAACAGTGGGAAAACATGGAGTGGTTCGAAGTGTGTTACCCCCATTTTCCCAGTAACATTCTTTGATTGAATCAAGACGAGGGCATGACAAAAACCTTGCCTAGAAGCTCCTCCAGTGAATTGAATGGGAAGGCTGATTAACCTCTTATGTGATTATATGTGCAGATGAATAAAGGAATCTCGAATAGAAAAACTGTTTTTAGTGGTCTGCAAATGTTTCGTAGTTGGCATCATTTTAAATAAAGGGATCATCCCTTCAGAATAGCAATATAGATTCAATATTCCTTATCTGAAATGCTTGGGACCAGAGGTGTTTTAGATTTTAGAACATTTACATATACAAAATGAGATTATATACCATCCCTCTGATGCAGGGTCTGTTCTTTAGTCAGTTCTTCTCCTCTTGCCTTCTTTCTGTAGAGAACATGAAGGAATTATGGAGGCTCACTTGAGACTATCTGCATTCTGCTTGCAAAGTCTCTCAGTCAGATTGGCACTTTCCTCTCTATCTCCAGCTCTCTTTGGACAGCTGAGAGGTTTTGCAAAGTGAGCTGAGGGAAAAGAAAGGTGCCAAGCTGACTAAAATACTTTGCAAGCAGTGCATGGACACATGGTCCCAAGCAAGCCTCTGCAATTCTCTTATGTCCCCTACAGGAAGAAAACGGAGCTCTGCTTTTCAAAAGTTTTGGATTTTGGGGTACTTCATGTATTTAGATAAGGGATACTCAACCTGCAATAGTTTTCAAAGACAAAAAACATACTAGCCTGTTTCAGCAAAAACAGGGGGAAAGAGGGGGATTAAGCAATCAAGCAGCATCTTTGAGATGATTTATTTCAGTTGCAGGGTTGCGCGAAGTGAGGCTAGAATATAATAGTATTATTCTGATCATGCTCCCCACCACCTCTGGTCAATGCAATTCCTACATATGTGTGGCTATACACTTAATGTCATCACTGTATCTGAAGAAGTGGACTGAACATCCCCTAAAGCTCATGCTAAAATAAATCAGCTACTGTCAAAGGTGCTGCTTGATTCCTTCATTCTTCACAATCCCATTTCTTTTACTACAGCAACTTCCATACAAGCTTTTTTTTAAAAAAAAAAAAGCTCTGTGTTTAGTAATTATTCAGGATTGCAACCAACTGGCTATGGATTTACTGCAGTACCTTACATTATGCCAGTCACAAATGTGGTAGCTAGTTAAAATGTGCAGCTGCCAAAGCATAATGCTGGAGAAGAAGAATACTGGAGACATTTTGTTTTTCAAAGCTGAGGGGAGGGAGGGGTCTTGTCTCTTGATACCAAAGTGAAGGCACTCAGGAAACAGCACTGCTTCCAAGTGCCTCTGAAATTTGGAATGAGCATGGGTGAGGCTCTTGCCCTCTCACACTCCACGCTACGTTTAATGGACAGACATGATCACCACTAGCAAGCTTGCATTTGTACATGCAAGTAGCCAATCGTAAAGGTAAGAGATATGATAGCTACATTCACCACAGCTAAAGGCAGAGACAGAAGCTCCTATCACTCACCATGGAAAAAGTTTTACACTTACCACCCAGCAAGCATTTCCTAGATCAGCTATCTTCACTTTAAGCTTATCTGCATTCCCAGGCTCAAGAGGATTAAGGAGGAAATTTCCAGCAGCAGATTTTCCTAGATATAGCATGAATAGCCAATTAATGTCACATGGAGAGAGCTATCATCTGCCACGCAAACTAAAAAATCATTATTTCTCATGAGTACCCTAGTAACAAGGAAGAGACTTATAGCTCTCCACTTCTGAGCCCTTTCCATTTCTTTCCATTTCTGAGCCCTAGTAACAAGGAGAAGACTGATAGCTTTCCTTTCCACTAACTGGAGTTTGTTAAACCCATTAAATTTGTGGTTAAATTTATTATGGGTGGCTTGAAGCAAGCCAACTTCAAACCACAGTTAATTAAGCTGGCTTCCTTCAATGAAAAATAATTAAGATTAATCGCATTAAACTTACTGGGTGGCTTTAAGCAACCCATTGTCAACTTGCCTTTCCCTTGTGGTACAAGGTCACAGTAAGCCTGAGATCACATACATGAAGCACTTTGAACACTTAGTGAATGTTTTATGTGAACCTGAAACTTTGCCGAGAAATATAGGGTAGGCAATGCTCAAGAGCCCAAGGGCCCACTGGTTTTCAGTAGCGAGTTTCTGTTGGCAGAAGCATTTCAGAGTTGGCTACAAATGAGGCCAGCAAAGGACTACACATTGTCCATCTCTTCTTTAGTATAACTTTCCACAAAACCACACAACTTACTTCTCATACAGAATATGTAAGTGGAGTACCTTTATTGTTCTCAGTGGAACCATTATTCTCATTCTCATCCTCAGAAGGTATTTCTGCCCTAATACTCTCTTGTAAGTGGCTGATCTGCTGCTCACTGAAATACTGTTCATCACTTGAAGTTCCCTGGCATACCATGGAATCCAGACCTTCTGAAATTAAAGGAGCACAGGACTCTGATATTGCCTCTTCTATTCTGTTCTCTGAGCCACCATTACTTTGGTTGTAAGCACAGGTCTCATCCTCTTCTTGCTCCTGAGAGGGACCACTGCAGTCATTGGCATTGTGAAGGTCTTCCTCAAGACTCACTGACACTTCGTTGATGGATTCTGAGAAGGCAGCCATTTGCACCATCCCATTGCAATTGATTTCTGTTATGCATTTTTCAACTCCTTCCATTAAGATTGTTTGCTCTGATACAAGAGAAATATCATCTAGAGAAAAGGGGAGGGGGAGTGAGAAAGTAAAGTCAGACACAAATGAAACTCATCTTAGTGAGTGCTGATCAGACATACGAATGCACCAGTCAAACAACACCCCGTATTGCAATTGTTCTGAAGATCTGCCCAAATCAATCTAAACTTAGATGCCCATCATACATGGTGGGAAAATGCTGAGCTACCTGTCCTGCTCATGCGATAATGCTCAACAGAACACAGTACACTCATATTTGTATTCTTCCACATTTCAGAAATGCTCAGCACTGCCTATCTTAAAACTTCCTTAGCTAGAGAGCACCACAACCAAATACAGCTAAGATACATATATTTCTTAAAAGAACATATTTACCTGTCTTTCCTGGCACCCCTTCGTCTGGGGGGCTCTCTTTCAAAAGCAGCTCAAGTGGTCTTGGAACCTCTTGCTGGTCTTCAGGTTGAGCTTCTAGAGGGCTTGCTTCCTTCTCCATCTCCTCAATTTCTTGTATTCGTTTCTCCAGCAACTCTGCTTGTCGCTTCTGCTTCTTCTTCAATTTCTTTTTCTTATTTTTGGACATTTTGTCAGCCTGCAGCTTAATTGAAAACATGAGAGCTCTTAGGCACCTGCTCCCTATCGAATTTTAAATAAGACGAAGGCATCTTGTGGTACTAACCAATTTATTTGGGCACAAACTTTCTTGGATTACAGATGCAAAAAAGAAACATTCTCACTCTAACCATAATGATCTGGATGCTGCTAACACTTACAGCACAATCCTAGATTTCAACGGGATTAATCTCAGCTAAGGCGATATAGGATTTTAGCCTTAATCTACTCTTTTAATCCTATTTGTACTTCAGGTATGATAAATATACTGCCCATAAATGCACAATAAAAAAGGATGTCAAAAGAAAATGTTCTATTGTAACACCAACTATATATAGCTTCATGCCATCTTCTTCATAAAAAACACTTTTTACAATAGGAGAAAACAGAATGAATCTTCCAAAATTACCAGTATGTTTTTACACTCATGAATTACCAGTTATATTTAATTCTGACTGTGCTCAAGATATTTCAGAGACTATATTAGGAACAGTCCCACACTACAGACCTGTTCATAAAATACTTATATTATTCATGTAAGCAATCTAGCCCGCCTGTAAGTATGTGTTCCCATGCTGATAATTTTTTCCCTCAAGATGAGAGCAGGCCAAATGCCTATCTGGTCCAGAACGTTGTTCCCACAATAGCCAATGAGATGCCTACGAGAATGACACATGTTCATCAATAGGATCAGAAGAATTTCTGCAATTGCAGTAACTGGGGGAAAAACTCTTGACAATTCTCAACAGCAATAAGGCAAAGAAAGAGCACCCAATTTAAGCCTGGGAATTATGGTGCCTAAAAAACTAAATAAACTAAATCACAGGTGTCAAACACAAGGCCCGCGGGCCAAATCTGGCCCACCAGGCCATTTCATGTGGCCCTTGCACCTTTGCTGCAGCAGTGGCACTCCCCCCGCCTGGCGAGTGTGGGGGCAGAAAGAGGCACACTTTGGATATACTGACCAATTCTGTGTTACTTCACAGAGGTACAGGGACCATAAACTATGATGAAATAGTCCCCAAATGTCCAAGACAAATAAAGTTTATGCAGAGGGAAGACAGTTTAAAAACCAGTAATAATCGTATGCAGAGGCAATTATTTAATATGATAAAAGAGTAGATACATTTATATAGTCTTACAGATACGACTCGCCCTTTGAGGGCAGCCATAATGCTGATGCAGCCCAAGATGAAACTGAGTTTGACATCCCTGAACTAAATAATATCTAAACACTATTAGGATTTTGATAAGCATTTTTACACTACTCGAACTGCTCTGTAAAGATTACGCAAATCCAAATGCAACCTCTAATTCAATTCAAAAAGGGACAAGTTGATAGACTTACTGGTTTAGGCTGTGGTGCAGTACTCACTGTGAACAGAGAAAGACAATTAGTGTGATTGCAATCCTATGCCGCAATAATGCTACAAAAACAGTATGTGACACACCCCCTTCTACAATCAGCAGAATGGAATTTCTACAATAAGAATACAGCATGTAGAAAAAGATGAGAGTTCTCAGCAAGCTATCACCAGATTTCATTTCATGAGGAGGAAGGCATCCACTTAAATCATCTCTGGAACATTAAAAAGATGCGTTGGACACTCAATGTTAGTTACGTGAGGAGAAACAACTCAGTGCCAACTTTGCAAGATGGCAACTATGTTATCGATTCTAAGGCTACATAACTGTTTTTAAAGCAAAGAAAGGTAGTATGACTGTAAGATTATAGCTGTTTACTGACACATCCAGAAATATTGAAGAATGATTGTTCATGATTCTTTGCTGTCATCCTGAAGCAACAACTCACATTTATGTCGGAAAGAGATTTGAACAGGGTTCACCCACACCCCCTTTCTCACAATGATAAATTATTTCGAGGTCTCTAGCTGTCTTTTCTGTATTTTGACCATTTCTACATAATCATGAGAATGATTTTTTAAAAAAGTGATCCAGAAGTCAAACATAGCCCAGGCAAGGGTACATGTACTTCAATTCTGACCAGCTAAATTTCTCATTAACATCTAGAATTAGTGAAGCACTGTAGCAAGGTGAATTTTCTCTGGTGAACTTGACACATTTAACTGGTGAACAGACTGAAAAACCATGGTAACTTAATGACCAAACCGGTAACGGGGATCTTAAATATGAAATATTGACAGGCATCCCGGTCATGAGGTTCATTTTGTTCTGTGTTTTTGTTTTGTTGTTATTGCAGAGGTCAGAATTCTGTTCCAACCCCACAGTGGTCTAAATCTCCTTCCAAACCTACCTTTTCTCTGCTGTAACTCCCTCTCCCTGCCCAACAGCCCTTTTTGTGCTCGTGGAGAGTAGGGGAGCAGCAGAGAAGTGTCCTGCTATTTTCCTTTAGTTGGACACACACCATCATAACCATCATGGAGTCCCCAAGGATCTATGGAGGTTTCTGAAGATGCCAGGTAAAGCAAGTTAAGCTAAGGGACAGTAACCAGATGCATCTCTGCTGCTTCCCCTGCTCTCCGCTGACACTGGAATGGCTTCATGAGGGCATGGGTGGGTACAGTAGAGAAATGGTGGCTGCAGAGGCAATACATTGAGAGGTTTTTTGCACCAATGCACTAGAGATACATCTCCTGATGCGGGAACCTGGCCAGTGTCCAGTGAACAAATATTTTCTAAGAAGTTAGGTACAAACTAAGGGTAGATTCAGACAGCCCTTTCCATTCAACGATTGAAATTCTGATGGATGTGGCTGGCCACCTGAAACTTCAATCATGTGCTGATCTTGAAGAAAGCCAATCAATCAATCAAACAATCAAACAATGCCAATCATTCATACTGAATGAGATGACTCTTCTTCTTGTTGCCAGATGAGGAGGAGACAGGAAGACAAATGGCACTGAACACCATTGGTAGTTCACTTCACTGCTGACCAGCTTCATTAAGATTAAAAAGGAGTGCTGCTTATGCTAGTAGTATTCTCTTCGTCACTGTTATTTTGAACACCACTGCAACTAAAAACTAATAATGTAAGCACTCCTGAGGGCAACTAAAGCCACGCATATTTGTGAGGGTTAGGGGCACAGAACCCTTGCAAAAGTGGAAAAAAGGGAAATAACCCTTCCCTTCCCTTCCCTTCCCTTCCGGAGCTTCCCCCATCCCATTCCTTTGCTTCTTTCCCAGCACTGGAGAGGGGATACAACCTAAAAGGCTTACTGTACTTTCCCCTCAGACAGAGAAGAGTTCTGGAGTTCTAATTACTTTTGGCGGCCATCTTGAGAAAGAAACACCGGACCACTCAGCAGCCAATACACAGCAGAATGTGCAACCACATGGCTGAAAGCCACACCCTCAGCAATGGCAAGGGGGCTTTGCTCACCCAAAAGGGAAAAAAAACCTCCAGTTTAAACACAACCTTCACAAGCCTGGGGTGAAGAATGCAAGGGCTGGGAGGCAAACATGTGCCTCGTGAATAATCAAATCCGCGAAGGTCAACCCACAAATATGGAGGGAGGACTGTATACACACATACACACACACTTCTTTACTGCGCTGCATGCATGAAAGCAAGGTTGTGCGAAGTGTAACACACATCTCATTATAGTCAATGGATGCAGTGAGCATGTACTTGCACTACTGTGCACACGTTGTGTCCACTGACTGTAACAGGATGCATTTTCTGTTTTATGTGGGGGTTCCCTGAAAGAAACCCCCACATATATGGAGCGCACACTGTACTTCACTGTAGAGAGCTCCCAAAATGGAACTTCACAGAAGCCCAATTATGTTGGGTTTTTTTCCATCGCTTACTTAAACCGCGTTAGTTTAGAAACAATATTTTAAATACACATCTTCATATCAGTTTACTGTCTACTGCATCTCATGGAATGTTTATCTGATTTACAGAAAAACAGAAGCATTCCATATTCATAATGCTCAAAGAAATCCAGACACAGGTCACATACTAATTCGTCATTTCAGAAGGTGTTAATTTGCAAGCAACAGAAACAAGAACAAAAATGTACCTGCAGAGCCAGAGGGAGGGGGTGCTCCAGATCTTTGCCACTCTGTTGCTTCAGCAGCCAGTCTGCGAATGTACTGGTCATTAACACAAAGCAGAATGTTTTCTGGTTTAATATCAGTATGGATAATCCGACATTTGGCATGCAAATAATCCAGTCCTTGCAAAACCTGCAAGGGAAAGAATATGAGCATTTAGGTGAAATAAATTCATAAAAAACTAACCATGCAACTTACAGTGAGAAGTCAGAATTCAGTAGCTTTGCATATCTGTGAATCTCTCCGAAAATTAAAGAAACTGCAATTAAATGTTTCTTCTTTACTTGACTGTCAAACTGTTATTGTCGAACTGTAATTTCCATTCAATTTAGAATTATTTTGCTATCTGCCCTATCTGAGCCTACCCATCTTTCTCAAATCTACTTATGTATGTGTACATAGGTATCTTCAAGTTGCTTCTCGACTTATGGCAACTCCATGAATTCCACAGGGCTTTCTTAGGCAAAGGATATTCAGAGGTGGTTTTACCAGTTCCTTCCTTTGAAATACAGCCTACAGCACCTGGTATTTGTTGGTGGTCTCTCATCCATGTACTAACCAGAACAGACTCTGCTTAGCTTTCAAGATCAGAAGGGATCTGGTGCCTTTATGGTATTTAGGCAGCTCAAATCTATTTACTACTGTCAAACTATACTTTACAAGTGGACCAGCAACTACAATTCACTGTATATTATGTGATGTACTATTAGCAGGAACAGTTCCTCTAAAGAGTATAATCAAACTCATGTGCAAGTGGGTTGTAGATGAGAATAAAGATACCTTCTGCTATACCGCCAAGGCATCTGTCCCTATTCCAGTGCTCTTAAAGGGGCTCTGGAATCATGCAGCCCTCCAGTTACTGTTGGACTGCACATCCCAGCAGCCCTAGCCACCACAGTCAATGATGTGGAATGCTGGGAACTGTAGTCCAACAATATTTTGAGGACCACATGATTTTGGCTTCTGGCCTTGATCTCAGCAAATGAAAGCAATCATGGAGCAGGTTAGTACACTTGAGAAATCCTTCCCTATTGCTTCTTTGGACTTTTGTACCTATAATGGCCTGTAAATTTTAAAAGAAGTGTACTTCTGCACACCTTGGGATTTCCCAAGGTAAGCAGACTCTGATTATCAGTGGCCTCATCTTACTTCCAAAGTAATCAAACCAGGGACACTGATTTTGCTTGTAAATGAAACGCAGAACACAATAATAGAAGAACTGACTACATATTTACAGCAACTAAATATTCCTTCCAAATACTGCATAAAATTGGCTTGATCTCTTTTCTTAGGATCCTAAAGCAGAAGGCCAGGATTCATACCAAAGTCACAATGCAGTTTAGATTAGTTCCATTAGCCTGAGTGCGGTAGCTAAAACTTGTAACGGTTGCTTTTTTGGATCAGGAGTCCTAGAAATATGGGAATATTCTGGGAGCTGTAGTCCAAAAAGTAATTTTTCTAAGTTCTGGCAGCAAGATGAAACATTACAGCCTCTAACTGCACAGCTTAAATGAGCACAATTTGAACACACATTATACATTCAACAATACAAGCTTCATAAAAACAATAAAGTTGAAATCCAATCTATCTTAAGAAGCTTCTCAAAAAGTGACAACATACAACTTTTAGCAAAATTAAACCCAGAGGAATAACATACTTGGTGGATTATTCTTTTTACACAAAGTAGTGGAAGTCCCTGATAATTTGATTTGATGATCCATTTCAGAAGATGGTGCCCTAAAACTTCAAATACCATACAAATATCTGTAGCTGAGTCAAGGCTGAAATTTCTGAGAATTCTACAATTTCAGTCACTGATGAAAACATGGACACTCAGTACAAGACAAAACAAAAAGAAACCGTATTACTAGTTAGTGTACATCTCCTTTTCCTTCCAGATTTTCTACCTGTTGTTCCTGAGGGCAACAGTAATGCTATCCGTGCCACTTTTGTGACTAGATCACCTCAGTAACTATGGATGGAATTAATCTAGCTACTAGCAGTCATACAGTATTTTGTCAGGAAGCCCTACTGACAATGTGATGCTGAACTATCATAAGGCAATATAACAAAGCTAGATCAGAAACCAATGGAAGACAATCCAAGCTCCTCCTCCCAAAAAACATCCTTTCATTTTGTCAAAGCTTAATTTCCATTTCCAACATATACATTTTAGTGGTTTCTTTTAGCAAATAAAGATCACACCACCCATACGCAGAACAGAATGCGTTTGCTATACAGTTAGCAAGCAATTCTGATGTTCTGCAGACAATACAAAGTTCCCAAGGAAACAGCAACGCTTTTACTGCATATTTATTGTAGAATATAATCAGAGACAGCTATAATTTTGAACTCCCACTGCCAATACAACAACCACTATATACAACTTAAAAAAACTTTTCCTGATCTTGCCACCTGTGTTATACAAAGGATACGGGAACCATTCACTCCTGAGATTTTGAAGTCATCCAATAGCTGAACCACCCTCTCTCTGTTTGGATCATTTGGGTCGGTGTTGCGGACCTGTACAAATAAATGGCAGGGGGGAAAAAATCAGACACCACAAGAAATAATGCAATGGAGATTCTCTTTACTAAGCCTCATCCTTTCCCCACACATTTTATTTTGGAAGCTAAAAGTTGACATTTCTAGGTATTTTTAGATAGACAGATTTCTATGAACACATTGATCTTGCTTTGGTCTCCAATGGAAAAAGAAACCAAGAACAGGTTTAATTCACCCCTCAGCTAAAGCTATACTGTCTCAGAAACTGCACTGATTCTGGTGCATCTCATGGGCCTGTGCTTCCCCTTCTTTCTTAAAAACTCCTTTAAAATTTACTGCTGGATGCAAGAAAGTAAGATTCCCATAAACTACATTAATATGAAAACAGGATGCTTACAACTAAAGATTGGAAAGCAGCAAGATCAAACCACTTCAAAGGATTACATGACCTATCTTATAGCATCTGAAGTCCCAATGGCTGGTAAGAGCCATCCCTTCATACCAGCTTCCATGGCTGTGGTCTCTCAGGGAGAGAACAGCAGCCAGAATTTGCTAGACTCACCCCCTACCTTTGCTATTCCCAGGCAGGGAACTGTCCAATTAATGATTTGTAAGGTGCTCTGGGAACTTTTTTGACTGAAGGCTGGGGTGTAAATAAATAGGTTAGTTAGTTAGTTTCAGGATCTTTTAAACCACTCCAGAAATTGAGATAATGCTCTTTACTGATAAAAGAAAAAAATAACTGATAAAATAAAATGCCAATCTCTACTCTTGTTCACTATGGCCACAATTCAACATTGTGCTTCAAGCCAGGTGCCAGTGCAACAGAACTTTCTTTCCTTCCCCAGTCCTCTAGCCCAGCCTTCTCCACCACCTAAAAATCAGATGGGCGGTACTTCTGTGTTCCAGAAATGGTTTTGAGGGTGCACAGGGGCTGCAATGTTAAGAGGGAAACAATCTCTTCTGATTCTGCTGGAGACTCCCATACTACTAGAAAACCACCACTGGACCTTGGTCAATGATTCAATGAGCCATTTCCTGGTGTTTTAAAGGAGATGACATTTGAAACAACCATTGCTTGTGCATACTCACAGACTTCAGCAGCTTGATTTCATCCAGTGCTGTTTCTGTGTAGTGTTCAGCACTCTTTACAACTTTCATTGCCACAAACCTCTTCCCCCTAAACAGGTATAAATTTTAGTACAAAACTGTTTTCGGGATCCAGACAATAGCAACATGTAACATAAGATCTAAATGTTCAGGACGCTTTCTATGAGAAAATAGGTAAGCAAATTCTAGGTCAACTGTTGAAGAAACTGTGGTCCCTAAAATCTATAAAAATGAACTAAAAGTGATATTACACATTGATGAATATGCATTAATTTTGTTTTACAACCTGAACATAACACCATTATCATTCTAGATTACACAGTCCAAGAGATAATTGGTTTCAATGTGAAAACAAGTAGGAATTTGATGAGAAGTCTCATGTTCTTAAGTCCTGAACTGTATCCTGATCAGTTAGAAGAACGACTTACTGGATGTCCCAAGATAGCCAGACCGTAGAGAAGTGCCCCCATCCCAGCTTCCGGATCACATGGTACCTTCCATTGAATAAATCCCCTATTTTTACAAGATGATAGCCTCCTAAGAAATGGAAAAAAGTTATTCTATCAGAAATGACAGTGATGTTGAACTCAGAGGTCTGTCAACTCATTCTTATCAGCTTTAAATTCTAAAAATGACATAGTTAGACAGTATGAAGGTATTGGCAAAGTAAGGTCATTTCTTCATTTTTGAAATCACATAGTTAACCTTCAGCGGCTCACCAAACAAGAAAAGCAGTTTCAATATGTAGTAGGTGGTGTATTACCTTACTCAATTGCTGTAGGGATAACAGCCCTACAAAGTTGCTACACATTTCTTCAGACTGGTTGCAAATAATGTAAGCAGAGCAGCATGGCTACAGGTAGGTGGAACTGGCCAATCTGTTCACTTACCTAACAAAAATACATCTAAGTGATAAAACTACCCTCAAACCTAGTACAAAAGGAAATTTAACTTCCAGATTACCAGAGTACTATTCAAGTACATTTTGTGTGACAGTGGAGACATTGTTTTCCATATCAGTAACTAGAATTCATATGGCTTTCATACATCATCTGCTAGCCGACCAAGCACACCCTGCTGTGTCTTTTAACCATTTCAGCTGGGAAAGGGTGTTACATTTTTAAGGTCCACTATCAGGGCTCAGAAAACCAGGTAGTTATTCTGCTGACTTTTTCACAAGATGATGAGATCATGAAAAAGCAGAACTATTTAGCTAAAGCACAGCCAGGTCCTTAAAGAATGTTGTCTTAGCAGGACCTCAAAGTTCCCATAACAGCTTTAGCCATCAGAAAAGAAAATGGTTTGCCGGATAATGTGCTCAGTATCTAGATCATATTATAGGTGAATCTACTGTGTGAGCTTCTATACATTTTTTGTTGCTATTTTGTACGTAACGAGAAACCCATTTGTTAATAAGGCCTTGTTCAATATTTAAAGAAATAAAGGTAAATATACCGTTGGAGGAGTCCAAGGGAAGTCTTGAGTACAGTGCTCCTTCCCCATTTGTGAGTTTGACTCTCGCAAATCTGACTATTCACAAGGCACCTATGCCTACGCCTTCCCCTTCTCCCATTCCCTTGTGTTTTGCCAGCATGGAGAAAGAAGGTATGCGTGCCAAGGCAATAGGTAAGGCAAGGCGAGGAAGATGCATACACTTTCCTTGTGCCCTTCAGAGCTCTCCCCTCCCATTTCCTTGCTTCCGCCCTCGCACTGAGAACTCATGCCAAGGCAAAAGATAAGACAATGAGGGGGAGATGCATGTGCTTTTCTTGTGCCCTCTGGAGCTCTCCCCATCCATTCCTTTGCCTCTGCCCCAGCTCCAAGAACTCGTGCCAAGACAAAGGGTAAGGCAACGGAGGGGAACACGTGGCTCTTCTTTTTCTCCTCCGGAGCTCCCCCCTCTCACTCCCTTGTCTCTGGCCCAGGCACAGAGAAGGAAGGCTCCCATGCCAGAGTCCCAGGTGGGAATGGGAGGGGATCGTCGGGGTAGCGCTAGTTATTTGTGAATTTTCCACTTTCACAAGGGTTCTGCACCCCACACCCTCATGAATGGGGAGGGGCCACTGTATAAACAAGTCTTCTCTCAATATTTAACTGTGGATTAAAAATTACAGGAATACCTCAGTTAACAAAGTAGATGCACTCCTCAGAATTACTTGTTGAATAGAAAATTTGGTACCAGAGACAAAAACAACATGAAAAAAACAGAGATAAGTTCCACAAAAAAGCACAACAAAGCTGCTAATCAAAACAATATATACATGTGAAATGAAACAACTAGATCAAGTAACCTTGTATAAGTAAAGAAAAATATTTTGAACCTTCATGAAACAGTGCTTCTTCTAAAAGGCAGCCGGGGATCATTTTTCTTCTTTCATCAGCATCCACTTTTCTTATGATTTCTATTTTAGTGGCCAAGCTTAATTTATTTTTTTTTAACATGCTGGGATTGCTGAAGAGACAGGTTTGCCTGGTCTCCCCTTCTCTGTTTTGCTCTTCACTCACGTTCAGTAAGGGATTTTGGAGGTAGCTGCTGTGTGCACTGTCTGTTGGAGGCAGGCACACACAGCTCCTTAGGACAGCTAGAGCAGAATCCTGTTCTCTTCCAACTCAAGCTTTATTGCACTAGTTACTGTATACGTGGGGCAACATACAACCTGGTATCCAAAGTCTGTGTTTCTTCAGTGCTCTTTCACCATCTTCCCAATGCAAATGCTGCTAAAAAACTTTAAACTAGACAGAAGAGGAGGAGAAGAGGACTGGACAAGCATAAGAAGACTGTAAAAAGGAGTTTCACTGTCAGAGGCTTTGCTAACTGAGTAACACACGTGAATGACCTCTAAAGAGGTCCCATAAACCACTACTTGGAGCCTTTTTGTCCAGTTCTCACATGACCTTCATGTGTGGTTCCACTAGTGTGTGAAGCAGTATCTGTGAAGTAGTTCATACATCTATTAAAATCATCCCTTCACATACGCAAACAATCAATCAAGTGTTCCCACAAAACTGGGAATTTTGAAGGATGGTTGCAGTCATGTCAGCTGCAGACATGTCACATAAGTGATGTCAGGACTGGACTTAAGAGAAAGTTACAGAGTCTTGTCTGATCTTGCTAACTTCATGTTTGAGGTCTGCCACTACATCTGGAAAATGAGAACAGTGTTTCTCCTTGTGAATGTGAAGTAGTAGAAAATGCAAAATATCTTCTCCACACAGAAGTGTCAGATGGCCAGTTTAAGAAAGGAAACCTTAGCAAGAGCTCACCTGTCAAATGTATAAGGGAGTGGTGGGGGACTGTGGTAGAGGAACTTAATAACTCATACCAGGCAACCCCCCCTTAACAAAAAATGGGAGAAAAATATTGAGCAGAAGACATCTCTGAAAAAAAAAAACTTCCTATTTTACCTCCCTTCCTGGAGACTATAAATTTCCTAGGTGACCTATAACTTCCAATTACCTCACAATGCACAAAACAAATTTAAGAGTACCACAAAGAAACAGCTTCACTGAGAAACTAGGAGGAATACAGTGAGGGGGAACCTGTGAGGGAATGGAGTAATCCATTTCAGGACAATGTGTCTGACAGAAAATGCCTCAGCAACAGATCATAAATCTGCATTTACTCTTCCAACACTTTTGATAACATATTTCAAAATTCACAGCTCACACATTTAACTCTTTATACTATTTTAGTGAAAAAAGAATAAAACCAGCCAAATTTACCACAATGGTGTTATGTACTAAGCAGAATTTCTTCCCAAGATATAATTTTCCTTTCTAGCACACAACATTAAGAGGATATACTTTGAATGTAACCCTTTTTCTGATTTACCACATCTGATAACCACACCTCTATGACTCACAAGATCAACACATCCATTCTGGTTACTTTACTGCATGATGCACTTACATGGTAATACTGCCCTGTGCACTCAGCATAGAAATGGTGCAGATGAATTCATGTCTCAGGCTCTCTGTTTCAATGCTGGACATATAGACGGTTAAATAATAAACAAGAATATTGAAAGCAAACATATTCTTTTGCCTAAAGATTTTGAATTCAAGATTCATCCAGTTCAGTGGATGAGCAGCTGTAGTATAAATAGGATTATTTCTATCCAGCCATGCCATAAACTGCGTAAATGAGCTTCCATTTCCACCTATAAAGTGAATTAATTTACTACACAAGAATATCAACAAGGTTTACAGCCTTAATTACGGGTCTCAAATAAGGAAATTAAAACTGTAAAAAACAATGACTTCACTCACCTTTGCAATAATCATTGGGATCTTCCTGCTCATCATCATCTGATCCCAGAATTTCTTCTTCTTGTTCCGGCTGATCAACAGTAGCAGGTCCTCGATGCTGAGTTTCTGGCCTGGGAGACATAATAAATTTATAAACTTAAGATTTACTGCCTTCAAATACTTGAAAGGAAGAGAGCTTGAAAATGTGAATAAGAGAACATGCCAAGATAAAAATGCTTCTTGAGGATGGATAGATAGATAAGAACAAGTTCTCATTTTTAAAAATCAACCCTTGAAATGCAGATGTATCACATCCCTCAGAAATTACAAAGATTTTAAATGGGTCAGAACACACTGCCTCACTAGAAATACTTCAGATTCATGATCCAACAGGTTGTACAGCAAGATTCACATGCACCCTTTCCGAGGGCTGGGCAAACTTTCAGAATAGCTTTTGCTGAAGCATCTTGAAAACATTCCACCAAACCAAAAACCATTAGTTGAACACCTAGAAATGGTGTATATGGGTGATACGACTGACTCCTTCATGGTCCTGAGAGCTGTCTGCTGGCAATGAGGGAGAAAGAATGTCTGGATTAGTAGTAAGTAGAAATGGCTTACAGAACAGTACAATGCAAGTCTCTTGGTGGTAGATTCAGTGTGGATTACAAATTTAGAACTATTTTTTTGTACCAACAGCTCTTTTGATGACTGTCGGCTGGATGAGCGAAGGGGTAGTCAACGCCTCCTTACAACAAGGCAGAATTCCATCTTGCCTGAAGAAGATAGTTGTCAGGCCACTGTTGAAAACAACAGCCCTGAAACCCTCCATAACGGATAATTATAGGTCACTGTCTAATATACTAACATACCATTTTTGGGCTAATACTGAAACATGTGGTAGCCTCTCAGTTCCATGGATTCCTTGATGAAATGGATTATCTAGACCCATTTCAATCTGCTTTCAGGCTTGATTATGGAACAGATACAGCTTTAGTCATCTTGGTGGATGACTTACACTAGGAACTGGACAGGGCGAATATGTTTCCGTTGGTTCCACTGTACCTCTTGGTGGCTTTTGATACCACTAACCATGGTATCCTTCTGGGCTGTCTTGCTGGGCTGAGACTTGGAAGCATTGTTTTACAGTGGTTCCATGCCTTCCTGGAGGAGTGAATTCAGAAGTTAGTACTAGAGGACTCCCTTGGCCACTTATCTATGGAATCCCTCAGGGTTGTTTTGTCAACATTCACATGAAACCACTGGGAGCGATCATCTGGAGTGCTGGGATGTGATGCCATATCCTTGATGCCGTCAAGGAGCTCTACTAATCCTTTCCAGCTCAATCCAAGGATGCTGTCCTATTTCTAAACCAGTGTCTGCCATCAGTAACGGACTGGGTGAGGGCAAACAAATGGAAACATAACAAGACAGAAGTGTTCCTAGTTAGGCAGAAGAGAATAGGGATTCAACCTGTGTTAGATGGCGTTACACTCCCCCTGAAGATGCAGGTTCACAGCTTGGATGTACTGCTGGACTCAGCTTTGAACCTGGAGGCCCATGTTACTGCAGTTGCCAGGAGTGCTTGCACACTTTTAAATCTTGTGCACCAACTGTACACATTCCTTGAGACATTAGATCTGGCCATGGTGGTACATGCCTTAGTTACATCCCATTTGGATTACTGTAGCACAGTCTACATGGGGCTGCCTTTGAAGTGTGTTCAGAAACTTCTGCTAGTGTCAAGAGCTATAGCCAAAGCGTTAACTGGTGCAAGCTATAGAGATCATACTATTCCCCTGTTATGACAGCTCCACTGTCTGTCAGTTTCTTTCTGGGCACAATTCAGAGTAATGGTCTGTAAAGCCTACAATGTAAAGCATTACATAATCTGTAAAGCCCGATATGACTCAGGTCTAGACTAGCTGGTAGGCTGTATATGAACTTGCCCAGGCCCTGAGATCATCAGAAGTCCTGTCTCTGTCTCAGTCCTGTCACTGTCACACACATTGTGGGTGTCTGTAGACTCTAGAACTCCCTTGCAAAGGAGGCCAGAATGCTGTCTTTTTGCTGGAAGGCTTAAAATCTTTTCATTCAGACAGACTTTCAAAGCACAGCTTTTAAAGAACGGATGAGGGCTGCTGTGTTGTTTTAAACTGAACACTTTTTAATAGCTTTTAAATCTTTTTAATTGCAATTTTATCCTTTTAAATATAGGTTTGAATTGTTTTAATACTATGATCAGATTAGTTCCATTTTGGTATTCACTTTTTGTATGTTTTCAGGTATACTGATCTTTTCACATTGTAAGCCACCTTAAGTCCCAAGTTTGGGAGAAAGTCAGAATATAAATAAATAGAATAACAATACCTTTCAATTCAGGTATTTTATTGCAGTTAAGTATATGCATTGCAGTCTTGCAAATAACTCAGTGGACTTTCAGACAGCATAAAACCCATTTCTGGAAGCACATGAAAATTAGCATTTCATGTGGAACATCAGAACATTGGTCCATCTAGCCTAGTACTGTCAATATTGATTGATTGACTGCCAGTGGTCTCCTAGGGTTTCAGATGGGATCCTTTCCCAGCCCAACTGAAGATGGAATATGGTACCTTTTGCATTAAAAAACCCACCTATTCTATTGCTGAGCTATGGTCCTATTTCAATTTAATAAAGGTGATGAATGAAGGCACTTTTTCAGTTAAAAAAAGACTGAGCTCACCTAGAAGCATACTACTTCAGTAATTGTCAGTTTTAGACTGAAACAATGCAGTAACTCATAATTTTTGTATAATTACCAACAAAAACAGGCTCAGTTTAGTCATTCTTGTGAATTATTCAAGATCTGTCCTTTAAAAAATACTGTGCAATCTGTACAATAACTAAGAGTCCTTTTGTGAAAAGTTTCATGATACGATTGCAAAATAATCCATTCTAGGGCTTGGTGAAGGACTATTTAAACCTTAGGTAAGCCTTGATATGAACATTAAGCCAAATATGAAGCCAAATTTGTAAAGTAGTTTAGCTTAATGGGAGCTTTGACAGCTGCAGGCAGTGAAAAAATTACAGTGCTAATCAATAAATCCCAGTCCTAGAGAGGAAACAATCAATATGATCTAACAGCCACACCCACCAGAGAAAGCTATTTTATTAATTACGTCATAAATACTGGAACATTGAATCACTATTTATTATTCAGTACTTCACTTAGACAACACTTTAGGGGATGGACAAAAAATTGGATTGCATTGAGACCCAGCTGATCTAGCCACCATGCTGGCTAAAATGCCACAAAAAGTCTTGTGTCTCTTGTCTCTTTCACAGATACAATATTCCTGCAGCAAGGAAGTTACTAGAAAGCTCTTCACAATTCTCCTGATCCTTGTCCTAAAGGAACTCAAAATGTCATATTACTAACGGATATTACAAAGATGCTGGAGACTAAATTTTTGAAATTAAGCATATCAGGACCTCGTAATCTAAAAAGCAATTGAACAATTATTTGTCAGACAGTATGAAAGACTAAGACAGACTGCAAAGATCTGATTGTAACTCAAGGACAATACCCTTTCCTAAAAGAATGTGTACTTTTATTATTCCATCCTTGAAAATACTCAGTATTAGCCTTCCAGCTGCTTCTGCCCCACCTTTCTAAAAGCCCCTCTCCAAATTTTTATGGATACTGGGTAGAACTACAAAGCATGCCTATACCATACAAATACTTTTAGAATCAAGTAAAATTTTAAAAAGGATTAATTCAAGCAAATCATTAATCAAAAGACAGAGAAAGCATCTTCTGTTCATTTTATCCATTCAAACAATTCCAAACCCAGCTGTTAACGAGAAACAAAAGGGAGGTGGTGCAAGAATTCTAGACAGTGCATTTCAGAGGAAGCAGACAGCAATTTGAATTGCTACATTGCTTACCATAAAGGCATCAAATGCTAACAGAAGTCTTGACAGCAATCTTATATTTTTGAAGCTGTCTCCCTGACAAGCACCTCAGCCTTTTGAACATCTGCCTGCTACTACAGTCTAAGTTCACTGGATGTGTTGTCAAGCTGCATGTCTGATAAAGATTACATGGCAGAGGTGGGGTGAGGCAAATGAAAACCAAATTACTGTGTTTCAAGGCAATTTGTGCACTTTCATGTAATTCAGAACATTCCTCACTGAGGAACTCAAACTCTCCCCCTTTCCCCTGACAATGCAGCAATGAATAGAAAGAAAAGAAAGCCTTACCTGCATGAAGCACGGACTCCCATTGATAAAGGTATCTCTGAAGATGGGCCAATAGTTTTCGAAAGAGCCATCAAAAATCAAATGACACACGGGACCAGGGACCAGGGTTCATAAATAGCAAGTAGGGAGCTGGCTGTTCCTGAACACAGCAAAGCTTTGTGCAGAAGCAAAGAAAAGGAATTTGCCTCCACCACCTAGCTGCAGATGCACAGCACTGCATTGCAGGTAAATGGTTTGCAGCATCACTGGAGAGGTTTGATCTCAGCTGATTTGCTTCCTGCAACATTTAGCCACATTCCAGAATGACCAAGGATTCTGTGTATTCCTCTGGTATTTGACAACTTCCAAAGCCTTTCCAGACGTACCAACTGTTGTCCAAACTTCCTTTCCCTAAACTGAGAAGCCAAGGATTTCCTGTTCAACCAGTCACTTCCTTCAAGACTCCCCCCCACCTCAAAAAAAGCATTCCAGTAACTGCTTTTGTTTAGCTCACCATTAGGGCCAAGGCAGAAAGGACATGTTAAAGTGCCAGATCTCACAATATCAGATGCAAATGTGTACATACCACTGATTTTTCTAAATTTGCTTTGAATAATTCTATGGAAAATGAAGACTCTTTTTTTGTAAACTCACCCCGATGTAAGATGTTGTTTGTTGGCGTTGTATACTCCTAGGCTTATACCTTCTCAGTCCCACAAATTCATAACAATAGCCAGGAAAAGGACAACAAGGAAAAGTGCCAATGTAATTCTAAGCCATTATAAGCTACTTCTCTCACATATTTATCCATTCACTTTATACTGAGAAGGTATATGCCTAGGAGTATACAACGCCAACAAACAGTATGCTATTAAAAAAACAAATAGTAGTACATTTGACTTTGTTAGAAGCAGTGGAGGGCTGAAGAAGAATAAGAAAGAAGATAAACTAAACACACAGCCTGAATAACCATAGTCAATGGATTCTCTCACAAACAAATTCACTCGCCTTGTGATATTTGATCAGACACCACAAGTCACACTGTCTTTGTTTCCACTGGTGCTACTAATAAGGATGAAGACTGAAACTCTTTGCAAGCAAAGTGAATCTGCCTGACATCAGCTTTAATTTGCCGTTTCACACAGCCACTTTCAAGTCCTCCTCTCAAACAGACCTGATTGCAAGAAAAAAACTGCAGCCAACTGTGTGACTGAAACCTTTTACTGTCGGATCTGAATGAAAGTAAATTGACAAATGGTTAACAACGGGTAGCTCCTATGGTGTTTCAGGTGAGCATGAAGCATAGATAAATGAAGAAGATAACTAATTAACCAGAGGAAAGAGGGAGAAATTCCTGCAGAGAGAACTCTTAAGGACTTTATCCCACAAATACCAGCTAATGTAGACATAGCCCAAGGATGCTATTATGAAGCAATGAATCCAAATGTAAGACATTCCTCCTAGAAGACAGCAGCACAGTGAACTCCATGCCCAATGTACGTCATCTCTAGAACACGACACAGAATAGTAACCCACTACTAACCTTTCTAAATACTGCAACATATGTTTTCACATTTATACAGTTACCTTCATATACACGGGTGAATTGAAGTTTGTGTTGCTCCAATTTACAACATTTCAACAAAAAATTAATGAAGTATAACTTGCAATGCACAGCTCTCACAGTATGCCTGTGAGGTTGAGCAAAGTGGGAGAGTGAGGAGCATGAAGTGAGTCAAAGGGGCTATCTGCAGTTTTGCTATGGAGTTTTGAGTGATAAGAAAAGCTGACTGCACTGTTTCTTTTAGCTGCCTACATTGGAGGATTGGGGAAAAAACTGCAGTCTTTGCACTACAAGAAGGAAGCGTTTTCCTTTTCCTGCTTAGAAGCAGGGCAGGTGAGAGAGAAGCTGGAATCTTACCTTGAGAGCCAGGGTGGTGTAGTGGTTTGAGCACTGGACTACTACTCTGGAGACCAGGGTTCAATTCTTCAAGTTTTGGCATGGCTCAAACAGGTTTCTTTTGCTTATTTAGGTGGGAGGTGAGCAACTGGAGTCTTATTGCCTGGAAGGGACAAGTTTCTCTAGCCTGAAAAGGTAAGCTCTAATGTTTTATGCTTTAGGTCTCTTTAAAATTGGCGGCAGGTTGAATGGTTTTGCTAACTTTGTAGCTACTTCAGCTCCACTGCAATGCATGCTAAATGATTCCCTATGGAGCTAGCTTCTTCCATTTATATCAGTTTCAATTACACTGTGAATCCAGGAATGTAACCTTAAAACAGAGACCCACCTGTACATCTCAGATGCAAAAAGCTGAAAAAAAGCTGCAATCCAGCAAATTCATGATCAAGCCCCTTTTTTAGCATACTGTCACTTGAACCTGCATGCAATCCTGGTTCTGTCCAGGATACTTGGAAACCCTGTCACTACTTGGCAGATATGAAGAAGGCACAGCCACCAGGAAAGGTTCCAATGGCTATCTACTGTGCATCATACAACAGACATTAACAACTAAATTGAACAGAAACAGCTCTCCCTTCTCTGGTACTAGAGTAGAGGCAGGTGACTGAGCTGTGACAGGGCTGCACTAATGGATCTGGCAAAGCACTTGTGGGCCTGCAGGCTGCTCTTTGCCCACCCTCTACTAGAGCAACATGCAGTCTAAGAGTGCCAAAAAGCAAGGGCAAAGAGTGATGACCATTCATCAGGACAAGGGTGGGATTAATTGCTTTGTTTCACAGAAATGTGTTTACGGTTTGCCAATAAGAAAGAAAAATTTACTTACTATGCCCAATATTAAGTTAATAGTAAAGTTGTGAAGTGGACACATTTGCAGAATTATAGCATTTAGTCACTGTGTACCACCATACTGAGAAAAAGAAAAGCAAGGTACTGGGACCCTCCTATATATTTCCTTACAGTGTAGAACTGTATGACACCTGAAGAGAAGCTAGCAAGAATACAAGACATACAGAAAGCCAAGGTAGGATTAACCCACAAGCAATTTTCATAATAAATGTTTTTACAGAATTATTCTTAGTTCTGAGTTTTCTTGCACTCTTTCATCAGGGAGTGCTGGGATGCTGATCAAGGTGCCTTGTGATGATGCACCTTCCAATTCTATTATCTCTGGATGTTACTGGAATGGGAGAAAATACCAATAAAAGCAGCACTCAGATTCTATTTCCAAGATAAAAACAGGTGGTCCTCTATACTAAATCAAGTCAAAATTTTTCTTTTGTTACCTGGATTATTACCAGACTACAAAGTGGGATCCAACTGCTATTCCCTCTCAACAGTGTTGTACATCTGCTAGTCCACTTTGTAATATCCTGCAGTGCAACCAATTCCATCCACAGATTTAGCAGCAAAGCCTTTTTTGAAGTCGAAAACTGTCAATTTGTGTCTAGCAAATTCATTGCTAAGCTCTAAGAAGCCAGAACATTTTAACCAGCTCTATTGTTTTGATGTGTTTAGGGACAGCATCTTTAATTAGGAATATATTTAGCTGCTACCATGCCAGGCAATCACACTTCTCCCCAACTTATGGTTTCATTGTATGTGCAACTCAAACATAGTGTGATTTGTAGTCACACAGCCTACAATGCCGAATCTCATTTATCATGCATAAGTCTCACTGGTGCCTAACTAACAGTTCAGTCAGCCCTCCACATTTGCAGGTTTCACTTTTGCAGATTTGATTATTCACAGATTATTTGCTGTCACCTCTGCTGCCTCCCTATCATTTTTAATAGAGACTGCAAGCCTCGTGAGACTGAGAAACTGCAAATGAGGCTTGCAGGTCCCTATCAAAAATGGTATGGGGCAGCAGTGGAGATCGCAGCAAGTCCCACCAGCCACCCACTTCTGCCTTGTGAATGAACCCTGATGCCTCAAAGGTGGGTTGAATATGGTGATCACACTTTTTTTTTTGCGTTAAATATGGTTTGGGACGGCCCAGAGTTATTTACAGTTTTTCCACTTTCCCAGGGGTCCTGGGCTCCTAACCCTAGCGAATGTGGAGGGATTACTGTATTTCACTCCTGGCTGCTGCTTTGATGATCTACATATTTGAAAAAATAGAGAAAGCAATAGAACGTGCAACCTACGAAGAACAACAGCTGAACTTTTGTTTCTAGAAGTTATGATTAAGTGAAACACTTGATTACTCTTTCATAGATATGGGTGCAAATCATTTTTTCCCATTCTGTTAAAGAAAACATGCCAGATAGCAACTAGCTTTGGAAATCTACAACTGTATGAATTCAGAAGTAACCATTCTGTTATTTGTTTTATTTTTCATGCTTTGTACTAAACTATACTAGAACACACATACTGAACTCCTTTGTTCATTATTTCTACACCCATTCATTCTCAAAATAAAGGCCAGTAAACTTTGTGTTAGCCTAACGTGGTGACTATACTTCTATTCTGCTGTAATCAGTCATGGTCTTATAATACAAATGAATTACTCTTTTTAATCAAATTTTGTTCTTCAGGGATTTTGTATCTTCTTTTTAGTATAAGATGACATTTTCTGGACCTGTGAATGAAGAACTACATGCTTCCTAGAACTGACTGTTGATTATTTGGGTGTAAACTGTGTATGTTTGCACACGCAAAAGTGTGTGCGTGAGGGAGAGGGAGATAGAGATATCTTTTTATAAGTTAACTTCTAGTATTATAGGATCTCTTGTCTCCTTGGACAGAAGAAAAAGAGAGTGAGTAAAAGGAACAGATAAACAGAAGAAGTTAGACAGGAATTTCTTGTCTCTCCCTTTGGTTCCAGGCAGAATGGTCGTGATAACAGGACAAAAGAATATAACAGCAGACATTACAGACAGATCTGTATATGTATATTAAGGCACTTCATGTTTATTAAGATGTATTAATATCTATGAGCCTGCCCTAAGTATGATCCAATATCCAACCCACTTTTCACAGGTAAATGGCACATGTACTGTTTATAATTTTGAATGCAAGCCACATTCATACTCATATAGTTCTTGCAGGTCCCTAGGGGCCAAACAAACCAATTAACTGAAATTATTTCTGTAATTTCTATGGGTCCTATCCTAGGAGAATGGCAGCACATACATACATACATAAATAAATAATAAAAACAGAGAACTCATTTGTAGGAACAACCAATGAAACAAGAATGAGCAACAATAAGGCAGGGCAGCAGACTTCTCCACACCACACCACATCTCTGTATCACTGCCTGCATCTCTGGTATTTCTCCGGTGCCCCTCCCATAACTCTTCAGTGCCCAGCTCAACCTTAGAAGACTGAAGCTTGTCGGAACCTATCAACACTCTGTGGTTATTCTTCCTCTAAAGCCTGGCCAAAGATTCATGGTTCTATAATAGTCTGAAGTGTGGGCCTACCAAAAACAAAACAAAAACAAACAAAAAGCCACCAAACAAACAAACCAAAAAACCACCACTCTGTCTAACTCACTTGTTTCATTTTCAGGGTTCAGGCAAATGCTCCATTTGTTTAGTTGCTGATACCTCCCAATGAGTTTACTGTATTTTATATCATCTACAAATTATGATTTTAAGAATTCTTGCATGTTTTAAGTAAGTTTTTGGTTGTCCTTGGCTTTTTGTGAGCGAGGAAGGAAGAGAGATATAATATAAACAAATTATTTTTATGTATTTTCTTGCAAAGGAAGATATTGAAGATACTTGAGAAGGCTGAGGAAGAACAACAAAAGCACACAGAGGTAGCAGTGGGTAGGAGGGAAAGATGCTGAATGCTTTGGAAGAGGCACTGTATGTTTTGCAGGGTTTTAGAAGGGAGATGAACCTTTGTTTCATGCCCTGTGGCTAACGCAGACATGCATTCATAGCCAATAAGAAATAAAGGGAACATGCATTATTGCTGTAGTAAACTAATCAACATTATTTAGTACACCATCAATGAAACTACATTAAGTAGCAACAAACCTGTTTCCAGTGAGTGTACAATTATCAGGAAACTACAACCAATCCAGGCTGACAAGTATACAACTCACATATTTTTGAATACTGTATTGTTGCATACTTGTGTCTAATGAAGCCCCTAGGAGGCTCATGTAAGAAAAATACCAATTATGTATAGGTATGAGTATTAACTGCTAATGGATACTGGGCTAGAAGACAGTGAATATCATTTGCAGGGATCATAGGTTGCAATCCCATGAATATAAACACTCTGCCTGTATTATTTTTTTCTCTCTCTCTCTCCACTCTTTGTTTTAACTACTCAGGTCCTCCTCTTTGTAGAGTATGCTTTTAACAAATATGTTGTCAAAGCCCACAAACATTTTTGCAACTTGCCAATTACCATTTGACTGGTTATGCGAAAGATTTGCTTCAGGAAGACAAGCTTAACAAAAGTTGGTTCTTTTTTGGAAAACATTTAATGGCTACTCAGTGTTGGGCCATGCAGATTAGAAATATTCTATGCATAGTTTTTAAGACTTAAGGATAAGCCTGCATTACAAATATTTTTATGAACCTCACAATTACACTTGAGAAGATTTTCAATAAATCACTGACAGTTCTGTATATGTACTAACATAGCCACTGATTAAAATGATTCCATAAAAGGAAGCCTTGTTTATGATCAGTTTTCTGAGGGTAAGTTTGTGCTTGCTATGAACAAAGGACCATACTCTACTCGCACCACCTTTCCCAACACAGTCAGCAACTCTGATACCAAAAATCACCCAAATAGCCCAGGGTTCTCTTTCTCCTATCCCTGGACAGTTACTGGATAGGGAGAGCTGGATAGGGTACGAGGATGCAAACATAAGATTCCAGTTTACTACAACAGCCTATTGTACACATTCCAAGAGAGCCAGCATGGTCTGAGCATTGGACTATGACCCTGGAGACCAGGGTTTCATTCCTTGCTTGGCCATGGAAACCCACTGGGTGACCTTGGGCACACCAAACACTCTCAGCCCCAGAAAACCCCATGGTAGACTTGCCTTAAGTTTGAAATAACTTGAAGGCACACAACAACAGCAGCAAAACATTCCGAGACTGGGAAGAAATGGGGCTCTGCTGTGCCCTGTAGGATTTCAGAGTGAAGGGAACAGTGCCTTTGAGATATATCTGAACGGTACAGCAAAGCTCAAATCTCTGTTGCTGTTTTTTTTGCTGCTACTCTGTGCTAAAAGACAGCTCTAGCTATTTTAAGATTCTAAACTGCTATAACACTCCCCATTACAAATATGAAGACCTAAGACAACACATGATTATCATGGCTATTGGTGATAGTAAACAACATTAACAAATGTAACATTTCAACAAGAATGGGAACATTTTTACATTTCCAAGTACAAGTTTGAAAAGGATTATTCCTAGAAAGCTTGGCCTAAATGAGAAAGTACTGTGGCTGAACAAATTATTCAACTTAAGCTACTATAATCTGAGAATGTTTTAGGCTGTACAATTAAGTGAGCTTACAGTCAAATAAACTCCTTTTAAGGTGGGGATTGGCAAATTTGAAAAGTCTGGGGACCATTTTCCATTCCCCGTCCAACTTATTATGGACATCACCAGTGATGTAAAATTTGAGGAAATTTTGAAGCCAGGGAAAAGAAGGGGAAATTTTCAAAAAAATTGAAAAAATGCAATATTAAAACCCTTTACAGACTTAAAGTCACTTTGTTACTATATGATATGTACAACATATTTTGACATAAAATTATGATGTTTAAATAGTTCATGATGTTTAAATAGTTCACTCACTGTTCTAAAAGAAAATATCACAATCTATTTTTCAAGTTTTCTGGGAAAACATAGCTTTAAAAAAATGGGGAAAAAATCCTGGGTTTTTCCAGTTTCTTTCCAGGCCTTTGCATCTAGGCATCACCAGCCACTTCCAGTTTCTCAAAAACTGCTTGAGATGCTGAAACAAAATGGGTGCACATCCCTTTATTCAGAGAACTGGAGGCTTCCAGAGGCGCAATTCTCATGTTAAAAAAAAATCTCCCTGATGGAAAGGCTGCAAACATGGCAGTGACACTGTATGTGACTTAAGAGTCATGTGATTCCCTTCTTTAAGGGCATGGGAAAAACTATAACATATAGACCAGTTTCTATTACATGAAGGAACTTAAGATTCAAGTTCAATTTCCAAATATTGCTAGCTTACTACAACACTGCAAAATATTTGTCAGTCCATAGTGACAGTCCATTGCACAGTCTCTAAGGGTCAGACCAAGGCAGGATCAAATATTTTGAGCTTTAGGAATAACAAAGTTGAAAAAAATTGTGGGAAAGGAAAAGCTGGTCACATTCCACTAATGTCAATTTTTGTAGGGGGCAGTGGAGAAATCCACACGATGAGGGTTAATTCTGTTATCACTCAGAACCATGAAGAAGTCATGTTTTGCATTAAAATTCTGAAGAAGACCTCTCACCTCCTCTTTCAGTTCTTCTCATATAGTCCAACAAAGAAGTAAGCCCTTTTAACAGACAGACATCAGAAGAAAAAAATATAGACACTAGCTACCTATCCTACAGAGTAGTGGATTAATAATGAGCAACCATCAATCTGAAGACCTCTCACCACTACCAAGTACACTAAAATGAAAAAACAGCTAAATTGCAGATAGATACAGAAAGAGGTTTTTTTTAAAAGATACACTGATTAATATATGGAAATGGCACAGAGAGAAAGAACCCCACACAAAGATTTCCAAGATAGGAAACTGATCAGAATTACTATACAGAAAAAAAGAAAGAGGGAGCTCTAAAAATTTACTCTATTTTGGGCTAAGACAGGACAGAAATTGAACGGATGGAGCAAGAGGTTTTTGCCTGCTCCATTCTGGGCAGTGACAGAAGTAACTCTATTGTGTGCTTGCTATTTTGCATTACTCAGAAAAAGATGAAGAGGACAAGACTATCAGTTCAGTCAACTCATAGCAGCCACCCCAGAATAATAACGGCAAGCTGTCTTCCTACCTTTGTCAGAGATGCAAACATCTCTGGCTTTAAAATAGTCATCCTGGCCTGGATCCAGTTGTGTAGATCTGCTCATGTAAGAAGTCAGAGGATCAAGGAAGGGACAATACCCCCCCCACCCCTATGCAGCCTCCATAAATCCTCAATATCTGCGCTGGAGGGTTGGAAAGGAGATTGTTTTGTTGGTAGTACAGTGTGGCTGTGTTGGGGGGAATCTACTAGCCATTGCTTTCAATGGAGTTATTCAAGAGGACTGCAGCTTTCATAAAGAGAAATGAGCACTACTGTGCTAACAAAAACATTCTTATGCTTAGAAGTTACTCTAAATAAGGAACTGTCAATCACTGGAAATACTACAATTTTTTAGCTATCAACAATCAGGTCTACAGTGAGCTTGTAACATTATTTGGGATAAATAATTTAAGCAAGTAACAAAATTCAGCATATGGAGTACTTTATTTTCAAAGCTGCATGTTAGTTACAGTAATATGGTGAAAACAGAAGAGATAGGTAGCTACTTACATATTTAAAGTAACTTCTGCTTCAAGGAGGTACATATACTCTTCTAAATAGTATTCTGTTACAGTGAAAACATACCTATTATTTATTTGCTACATCTACCAACAAGGATAGATGTTTAGATCCCAATGAATAAAATTAGTATTTTCACAGTTTCAAGATATAAACTAGCAAACTCATTTATTATGACTCAGACAACTGGTCATGCAAACAGCAGTTCGCCAAAAGATACCAAACAGGTGTATATTACCAAACTTTCTACATGTCATATACCCTTCCCTTCACTGTTATATCTTTAATGGCATATGCTTCATTTGTGCAATATTTCCTGCGTTAGCTTCATTTTAAAAGTGTGTAAACAAATAAATAGTTGGTCTTTTTGACTGACAAAACCATAATATAATTTTAAATTTATGTTTAAGATGGCCCATGAGAACACTACCAATAAACTCTTTGAAATGCTTATATAGTGTGTGAAACTGTCTTGAACACCACTTGTCCACACTACTAACAAAGAACAAAAGGCCACATGCCACTTTCATAAAAAAGGCTGCCCTGAGGATACACATGTCGTCACTAAAGAGCTGGAAATACAAGAGATGTCTTACTTTGTCATACCATAGTCTCCTAAGTTGCCTCACATCACTTCAGACAGTTATTACCATTGTCCGTAGCACCACTTTGTCCTAGTTTGAAAACCAGCGGGGGACAGTGGTTACACTTACTTTCTTTGGGCCTTTTCTTTCTTGGCTTTGGTCCTCTTCTTCCGGGCTTGCAAAGCTAGAACTGGGAAGACAAGCAAGGAAAAAAAGTCAAAAAATCTTCACTGGGGAAAGAGAGAGCATCATCAGCCCCATTAGGTTTACTCCCTTTTAAGGTAAGCTCTTTCTTCCCACTGAAGCAGCCCGTGAAGCCACAGGCAAACCCAACCGGAGACATATGTGCTTGCACCAGAATCTTTAAATCCTATTAGATAATAATGTAGGCAGAAGCAGGCTATTATGCCACCCTCTTTATGTTCTATACACGAGAGGAAGGGCGCAAGCTCCAAAGCCTCATATTTTTCAGGAGGCCGAAAAGCAGGCCTAACTGTTAACTCCCAGCAAGACCTTTAGAAACAATTACAGGGTAAGGAAAAGAAAACGGAAACCCGACCGTGTGAACACTGGGTACAGGGGAAGGAAACCCGAAAGCCAAAGGGGGTAAACCCCAAGTTGGAGAGGAAGAGGATCAAGAGAGGATAGGGAAGAGCAGCTTCGCGTCTGGCAAGACGGTGGCGAACCGAAGCGGGGGGGGGGCTTCTCACGGACCGGGCGCGCTCACCTTTCCGCTCCATGGCGGCCAGAGATGGAAGCCCCCCAGCCTCTCCGCGCGTGCGCTCTAAAGACGATCCTTGCGCCTGCGCCGGGCGCGGGCGAGCCGGTCGGCGCGTGCGTACGGCTGGTATCTTCGCGCGCCGGTGCGCGCGCCACCAAATCTCCTCGACCGGGCTGTCGCGTCCTTCCGAGCTGGGGCTGCTCAGAAAAGCCCCTCCCCCTAGCTCTTCCAAACGACTGCGGCACCGCCCCCTGCTCGGCATGAGAGGCAGGAGCTGGAGTCGCGCGTCAGGCGCCTCCCCCGCCTCATGGGCGGAGCGCATGCGTCGTCTTGTTCTTCTTCAGCCCTCCCCCTCCTCTCCGTCTCGAGGCTTTGCCGGGTTTTGCGGGTTGGAGGAGGTGGGCAAACGTAAAAACTGGGGCAACGCATGTAGTAATGATGTGCTGTCGCTGGGATTGTGACGTCCCCGCCATCCGTTCTGGCTCTAAGCGAGTTTTAAAACCACGTACAGCCGATTTGGGACTATGGCCATTTCCGCACTAGACTGTTATAGCGCTATTATTCTGCTTGCAACATCCTATGGGCCAGCCGGCCCCTCCCGAAACTGCAAACCCCCGGATTCCATAGGATGCTGCAAGTGGAATACTAGCGCTATAACAGTCTAGTGCGGAAACGGCCTTGTTTTCCAGAACCCACGTGCGGCACCGAACTTAATGCCTACAAATAAAGGAGCAGCACCTTCCATGGAATACAGTGTTCTTTACTATGCGACAGTAGGTGGCGCCGTGATTCGTAGCAGACACAATTAGTGCAAATGCACATGAAGGTTACGGTGCAGAGACATAACAGGTTCTAGTGATAGGTTGATTCTTCATGATGTATTACGGGAACGGCTTCTGTGTTTGCGTCACTCAGATTTGGTTTTAGAACGATGCTTCCGAGTTCATAAACCAAGATTGGGAGACTTGGACTCCCATCATCCTTGGCACAGGCAATATGAGGAAGGATGGGAACCGCAGTCTAACCTCTGCAGAAAGACATGTTTTGTAGTCCTGCCCTAAATGCTGAGCTTCAGACTTGAGTTTATATGAATTTCAACGGTGGAGTTCTTTTCTGGAGCTCGATTTTATAGGTTATTTTAAAATTCATGCACGCTGCGGAGATAAAGTATTATTTTAGTGTATATATTTTTCGGTTGAAAAAAGGAACACTGGATGTCACCTGCTCTTGTCTGTTCTCAAGCACGATCGACACAGGTACAAATGTGCGAGGTAACCAACTTACGCCTGTGCTTGCGCAGCCTTGCGCCTTGCACAAAGAACAGAAGCAATCTAGTTCTGCTCATGCAACAGTTGATGAAAAGACCGTAGTGGTTGGAAATGACATACTGTGTTGCTGTACGTCAAATTGGCGAAAAGGTGATGATCAGCAATTACAGCTAATTCATACTGGTTATCACTCACTAGAATTCATCCGGTGTATAGTTCTACATAACTATTGATCGAAGGAGTTGTTGTTAAAAAATAACTATCTCGTAAATATGGGATTATCATCATTAGTATCATTGCAACAGAAAGCAGCAGCTTGAACCATCTAGTTAAGGCACTTCTCCCCAGATGCAGGAAGCATTGGCAGAGAATCCACGAACAGGTTACACTCCTACACGTAGAGCAGCATTCAAATAAACCTCGGTGGGCTTGGATTTCCGAGTGAAGCGTACACATCAGCCGGAGCTGTCAAAAAAGCCACACTTCCAAAGCAACTCCTGCTTCCCCACAAGCTCCGCCTTCCTCCTTGTCTTCTCGCCGCCTTTCAACTCTCGCGAGAGGTTCCTCCTGCTTCTGATTACAGGGCGCTCTACAGCCAGGTTCCATATTGGGGCATCGCTTGGAAGTTTTTCCGGCTCGAAATCTCGCGAGACCTCCGCGATCGATTGGTCTGGGATCTAGGAAGAGGTCGAGAGAAGTCGGACACGGGCGAGTCCTCGTCGCTGCAGGGCTCTTTCGGGTTTCCCTCACCGCAAGCTCCGGCCCCCTCAAACACCTCGCGCCTCCCACCTGTTACCTGGGTCTGTGCACGCGACTGAAGGAAAGCTTGCAGGGACCCCTAGAAGCAGCTCCACAGAGGCGCTCTGTTCTGCCTCCTCTTCCCTTCTCCTCTGACCGGGGCAGCAGCGGCACGAGGCGCTCGGGCCAGCAGGGGTTAGGGACTGAGGCGGCCGTTGGAGCGCGCGCGGCCTCTACACCTGGGTCGCCCCTCCCGCCCCGTGGCCGGGAAACCCCCCTTTTCTCTGTGGGGGGAGGAGCCAACGGTTCGGCGCGAGGGTCTCCCCCCTCCCGGCCGCGCTGGGCGGGGCGGCCTCGGGGTCGAGATGACCCAAGAGCGGCCCAAGTTCTATCGGCAGGAGCTGAACAAGACGGTTTGGGAGGTCCCCGAACGTTACCAGAATCTCTCGCCGGTGGGCTCCGGAGCTTACGGCTCGGTCTGGTGAGTGGCTGCCGTTCGAGGGAGGGGAGGGGAGGGGACACGTCCGGGTCTTCCATTCGGGTATCCTGCCCACTCGACTCCCTCCCGCGGGCGCTCAGTTCTTCAGGCATCTCGAGTAGCTCCAGGTTCCCTCCCTCGGTCTGTCACTCTATTTTTTTTTTTAATTATTCCGTACCCTAGCAGGCGGTTCTTCTCGGGTGGCCCCTCGCCACCGCCGAGCCTGCTAGATTTTGGCATTTCGGAGGATCTGATACGGGCTGCGGGTGCTGCAAGGAGTTCAGCTCCGCTCCTTTTTTTGTACGCTGTAAAGCTGTAAAAGGAGGCCAGGGAGCACTGGCCGCCTATGTGCAGGTGCATTCTGCGCTGTCACAGTGTCTGCTGCAGTGCCCTCATCTGCTGTAGACCTTCCTGACCCGTTGGGTCCTGTCTTGCACATTCCCGACTCCCGTATCTTGCCTTTTGGTGCCTAGGTAACAGCCCTTGGCAAAAAGGGGTTGTTTAATAGATGCCCTAGCTTCTTTTGAGATTGCAGGCCTGGATGTCTAAAAAAGCTTGGCGTTTTAGGTGGTGCGTCAGCATTTTATCAACTTTAGGGCTTTTCTTTCCAGCATAATACTGGTTTCTCTTACTGCATGATATTGCTCACACTGATAAGAGAGTGTTTTCATCTCTGCACAACAGAAAGAGTTGAGCATGTTTATCTTGGCCTGCCTCAGTGAAGCTCACAGTGGTGTACGTAGTCTCCTCTTCACCAACATACACACACACTGGAATAAGGTTGTAAGTTAGGCTGAAAGTAACTGGCCTAGGATCACACAACCAGCATCTAGAATGTGGCTACCCAGCCTAAGGCATGCGTTATACCATTAACTGCTACACCTGCCTTGCTGCATGGAGAGCAGGGCAGCCTTTTCCTTAAAACCAGTGAGGGTGTGTGCTGAAGGGACTGATTAAATAGCTGCTGTGAGGTGATATCAGCTAGGAGGAGAGGAACTTGTCAGGCACCTGCTAGTAATGCGGCAAGCGTCAGTGATGGATATTTGATGTCATCACCACTTTTAGTAGAGCAAAAGGTATGCTATGGTTATGTTTCCTGGAGAGAAAGAAGAAAGCTTCAAGTTTTAAGAACCCCATGTTGTCTGAATGTCACCATGACTACTGACTGCCCTCTGTGATTCTGTACTAAAGCTGTTTTTTGTACATGATATAGTAATTATGTGATGCTAGACTAAAAGTAAATAAAGTATTGATTACATAAGGAGCTGTAGTACACCTGCCAGATCTTCAGGTTAGAAAATGCACTTGCATTAGTCAGTCAGTTTAGGAAGACTTCTTGTAAAAGCAGTGCTGTCATGCACACAGGGTAGATCAGAAGATATTGTTGTATATTTTCAGTATGAACATTGATCCTTTCTAGATGCCGTAACCTTCCTTTTGAAATTTGCAGCCAACATTGAAAAATTCAGGGAACACAACCTGGGTAATTGCTTCTGTTGTGCAGCAATACAGACAATATTCCAGATTGCTTGATTTCCCAGTTCTTCCCACAGTTTCTGAGGAGAGGGCATCAGAATAATTTTCAAATGCCATTTATTGCAGTTTAAATATGATTTGACATAAATATGTTTGTACCTTGGTGGATCCAAATACATTTGGACTAAATCATTGTCCATTTGAGTTAAGTTTCCCCAACAGATTGTCTGTATATTTGGTATGATTGAAGTGCAAGTCCTTCTAAAAAGTACCAATGACATAGATACAAAATGTTATTTAACTGTTGCCAGTTGACGGTAGTAAATTCTTAGGGAAGAAAATGTGTTCAGTGTATTTTTATAAATAAGTTTCTCTTATTTTTTTTGTGGATTCTAGTTGGTTTGTCAGACATCTGTGTAAAACTTTTGCAAGATAATACAGCCAGGCCTCCATATTTTCAGATTCTGTATCCACAAATTCAACCAACCATGACATAAAAGTATCCCTGCCCCCATCCCCAAAATCCAAAAAGCAAGCTTTTAATTTGCCATTTTATATAAGGAATGCTATTTTACTACATCATTGTATATAATGGAACCTGAGCATCTACAAATTTTGGTATCTACAGAGTTGTCCTGGAACCAAATCCGAGCTGATACTGAGGGCCCACTGTAAATGATACAGTCACTGCGCGGAGAAGATGGCCAATTACTAACAGGGGGAAGAAAAAAGGCAGAACTACTCAACACCTTCTTTGCCTCAGTTTTTTCTCAAAAGGATAGAAATACTCAACCTGGGGAGTGGGGAGCAGGTGAGGAAGGGGGGAAAATGCAGCATAGAATAGGTACAGAAGTAGTAGAGGAACACCTGGCTAAACTAGATGGATTCAAGTCTCTGGGGCCAGATGAATTACATCCAAGGATATTAAAAGAACTGGCAGGAGTCATTTCAGAACCACTCGCAATAATTTTTGAGAACTCTTGGAGAACAGGAGAAGTCCCAGCAGACTAGGGGAGGGCAAATGTTGTCCCCATCTTCAAGAAGGGAAAAAAAGAGAATCCAAATAATTGAGGAGTCTGGAAGCCATGCCCTATGAGGAGCGGCCTAGGGAGCTGGGTATGTTTAGTCTGCAGAAGAGACGAGGGGACATGATAGCCATGTTTAAATATTTGAAGGGATGTTATGTCAAAGAGGGAGCAGGCTTGTTTTCTGCTGCTGCATAGACTAGGACAAGGAGCAATGGATTCAAGCTGCAGGAAAGGAGATTCCACCTGCACCTCAGGAAGAACTTCCTGACAGTCAGTGCTGTCTGGCAGTGGAATATGTTGCCTCGGAGTGTGGTGGAGTCTCCTCCTTTGGAGATTTTTAAGCAGAGGCTGGGTATCCATCTGTTGGGAATGCTTTGATGGGTGTTCCTGCATGGCAGGGGGTTGGACTGGATGGCCCCAGTGGTTTCTTTCAACTCTGTGATTCTATATATACTGTTTGTTTGGTATTGAAAGCATGGACTCTGGCTTTTGTGTTCTTTTAGAGTCATACAGGTCTGTTTTTTTTCAAAATTGCATAACAGGTTTTTTTACTTTATTAAACAAGACTGTTAGCGTTCCTGTTTCTTTAGCTTTTCTATAGAAGGCGGCGTTTCACTTATTTGTCTCTTAGGCCACATAAGTAGCTTGTTATGGATTTCATAGAAGATGGGGATGAAATTTCCTGTTTAACACTCACAGAGCCTACTACCCCTGATATTTGAATTGAGAGATACAATTCTTGACAATGTGATCTCGTATATGTCTCCTTAGAAAATGTGCTGCAATCTCCAATAAGTTAAATGTAGTTTACACATGGGTATATCCACATAAGATTGTAGGCTGAGTCTCAAGTAGGCGTGTATGATTGATCTATTATGCCACTGCAAAGTTTTAATAGGCCATATCCTGCCCTGCCCTGCTTTCACAATTTGAACAGGAGTTTTTCCTCTTATCCTTCCTTTGCTGTGAAAGATTGTTGTCCCATATATTCATTCTCATAATTGCTTTGCAGGATAACTAATCATCCGCTCTCCCAGTTCAGAATCAAGAAAGATCATGTCTTATGCCTTGTAACCAAAATAAAATAGCGCGCGCGCGCGCGCACACACACACACACACACACACTGTACAGGGATGCTTCTAGGGGAAAAGATACATCCCTTTTCCAATTTCCAGAAACTCTTCCACTTTAACTATAACTATAAAATGCTGAAGTATAAGGCTTGCACTGAGGCCACACTCTGGAGTTAAACAATGTAGTGGGAAAGGGCCTCAGGTGGGTTCAAAAAGGAGAAAATAAATTTCCTTTTCTTGAATCAAGCTCCGCAGTCCTATTTAACAGTTTTTAAGACTTCAGTTTCAAGCAGACTGCAACCGTGAACAAAAGCCCCACCGTTAAGACCTGGAGATACATGACAGCATGTCATCATAGGTCTCAGTTCTTTCTAATACCCAGCTTGGTGATTTGAATTATTGTGAGCACTTTTCTATCAAGATCTCTGCCCCCACACACAAGGAAGTCATATTGTTTCCATACATTTAAATCACTTAAGAGGAAAAAGCAGTTTACAATAGGTTTCCCTATTGCATCTTATTCCTTTAGAAATAGTAGCATGGTAACACTAGTTTGATGCATTTAGATACCATTACTCAGTAATGTGCTGATTTCTTAACAGTATTTGTACTACTTTCGAAATCAATACATAATATGTTGCTCATTTGAATAGCTTTTATGCTTATCTTGGGAGAGTAACTGGAATCCAATCTCATAAGAATTCATAAAAGGGAAGCTCCATTTGCAGAGGTAGAAATACATTCATGTAATGTTGGATTTATTCCTGTGCTTGCACCTTGCAGAGACAATTTAGCTGTTCTGGAAAAATAAACATCACTGATATCTCTTTCTTTGTTTGGTTCTGGAGATGGGTTAAAATCAACATACAAAGTACATTTGAAGGAGGATATTGTAACATGTAGCCTGAGCAGTACAGAATTTGGGAATGGGTAAAGACAAAATATCTCTTCTCAGTGTTATGTTAAAACACTGCATGATTATATAGCCACTATTGGATAAAAGGGAACTAAATGCCACTGGGTCTAGTTAAACACTTCTAGGATTCATTTCCTGAGAGCAAAAAGAAACTCAGCTTGGTCCTCTAAATGTGCCTATATGGTATAGCTCACTACAAATGAAGTGAAAGTTCCAGTCAAACTGTTTTTCATTTGAACATAATTTTAATTGCTTTAACTGAACTGTGAGGGACACATCAAATTCTTGGTTTTCAGCTATGAGATAGTGATTTGCATCTCTTTGTAACTTATTAGATCTTTTGAAAACTTGGCCTGCATTCTTAAAAATTGTGCAGTGCCTATGCAAGGAAGACAAATTTTGTGAATGGTGCTCATACAAGACTATGCCATAATATAACTGTAGGCTGGAGTCAAGTTGTGGACATCTTCTGGAATGAAAGCAGGTTCCAGTGGAATTGAGAGAGAATTCTGGCATGCCCCCAGCAGTCCCCTGTGTATCCCTCAAATAGTTCCGGAGAGCTGGGAAACCTCCTAAAGTCGGTTTTGGCGACTGTAGAGAAATTTTGGACAGCGGGGCAGATTCTGTTGCACAGATGCTTGACTTGCCAGTTGGAATGAGACCTTACTCTGTAAGCCACACATGAGTCTGATATTTTTCTGCTGTTCCCATTATGTCTGGCCTTTCTTCATTAACTTTGCCTTAATTTCAAATAATGTAATTTTCTGCTGACAATATTTTTACCAGGCAGATCTTGACTGTAATTGAAAAAGTGAGAGAGCAGAAATAAAATTATGTTAAACATGTGGACTTGTGAGCTAAAGTAAATTAAAATAATTTGGAGCTTATCCTTTTAAAGTAAAATGCAGCTTACTTTTTCAAAGATGCTTTTTTGTCGTATTCCTGGAGCAGGAATCTCAAATTATCCACTTTATGGTTAAGTAGCAGGCTTTTTAATTTTTTTATTTTATTTGATTTTCTATTTGAGAAAAGCAAATTCATGGTACTCTATGGACCTTTTTGCAGAGAAACAGAAATGATGTCTTTTTTACTGCTGGTATGACCATAGTACTAATATTAAGTGATAAGTTTGGTAGCTGTTTTGTTGTAACAAAGGAGCCTTTTTGAAAGGCTTTCTGCTTTAAATCAGTTCTAATTACAGTTCTTCCTCTTCAACAAGTCAATGGACTGGGTTACAATTGGAAGCATGAACATTTCTTTTGTGAGCGGTGGAATCAGGATCTGTTCCTTGCTCATCTTTTTTCTATTATTCTTTTTTTTTTTCCTCCAAAGACATAGATATATAGACAGGAATTCATTCTTTTTACACACTAAATAAAAATATCATATCAGAATAAAAAATAAAATGAGTGGGTGTTTAATTGTTGACACTGTTCAATAGATGTCCATGACAGTGTCACCAAAATGCTCAACTGTGCTAGTTTTGCTGGAATGAAGTAGCCTTCAGTTTTCGATGGCAAAGCCTCATGTGCTGCAAAAATCTCAAGAGCCAATGAGATCAGAAACATAGTCAGTCATAGAACATGGCACATGTATACTGTTCATACTGACAGCTGAAGAGTTATCATGTAGGGATTATCTAGACATCTTTTAGCAAATAACTCAGTCCTAGAGCTTCTAGGATATTTATTTCTACAGATGGCTTGTTGAGAGGCATGCCTTATGTGTTTGCACATGCTCTGGTGAGGATGTATGCACTTGCTTCTGGAATGTTGCAACACATGAATGTTGAGGCTGAAACATTCAAGGAAGTTGCAGGAAGATATTGCTTTATCTCTTGTGAGTCACCATATTATTGCAAAATTTGCTGTTTTTTGTTTTGAAATCCAGTTCTGTTCTTAAAACTTACCAATACATACTTGGAACTTTTCTAATGGTTTATTTTAATCTAATTTCTGAACATTGGGTGACCTCCTTCATTCAGTATCTTATTTTTTCTTAAACACAGTTTCAAAATTATGTTCTCTTAACGGAATGAGATATCTGTTAATGATTTTCACAGAGTAATCACATTTCAATCCTGATATGCATTCCTCATACTGATTTTTGAAACTATTCTTTTATAGCTCTGCCTTTGATACTAAAACTGGCTTGCGTGTGGCTGTGAAGAAATTGTCCAGACCGTTTCAGTCCATCATACATGCCAAAAGGACTTACCGTGAACTACGTTTGCTTAAGCATATGAAACATGAAAATGTAAGTTTCAGTAGAAAAATAATAACATGCATTTTGTTTAATTTCAGATTTTAGAATACCCGTGAACCCTGTTTTGTTAGTCCTAGTTTACAGTGGATAGAATCTCAAACCATGCTGAAGGCTAGGTGATGGTTGTACTAAATTATAGTAACTAAGGTTGCAGAGGATCAGGGGAAGGAATGAATTACTCAGAATTTCATTTTCAATTCTTTGTTCATGTTAAAGGTTGGTGAAAATTTGCACATCTGTTCACTCTGAAAGTCATTTAAAAAACATTGTGGGTTTTAACTGTTTAAGGAATTTTTGATGTCTGACTAGATCTTGTTTCTTCTGTTTGATGTAGTGAAACGTTTTGTAAGCGCTCTTTAGCAGTGACATTTTGTTGTTTTAAAGTTTAAAGCTTTATACAAGTTTGTTTTCTGTTAGTATTTTCCCATTGTATGCATTGGTTTGAGAGAGGTCTTTTGGATGTTCAGGTTTTAGGATTCTCTCATGGAACTGATTCGAGGTAGACTCTTGTAGAAATAATGGGTTAATACTGGAATCTTCAGCCGCAGGAACAGTTGCAAAATACTGCACAGCATTAGATTGTTTCTGTAATATTTCAGTAGTAATGTTGCAAAAAATAGCTCTTCCCCTTTTGCTGCTGTCAAGACTTTATTGCTAACTGCTCAATCGCCATAATTAAAAACAGTATGCAGAAATGGTATATACATTGTCTGTAATTTGTCTGTATATTGTCTATATATAATTGTCTATATATACATTGTCTTTAATTTAATGGGTTCATTTGCCTTAATGATTTTGCAATTTTAAAATGAATATGACAGTATAGAACTTACAGAATTTTACAGTAAAATTTTGACATGCCTTTTTTTTTTAACTAAGATATATCTTCAGGAATGCTAACAAACACAATAAGGTTTGGAAAGAGCAAGTTTGTTTTCTTGTAAAAAGCATGTCATAATCACCATTTAAAGTCTAATAAAACCAATTGGACTAAAGCTGTGC
Organism: Cyclura pinguis; assembly: GCA_030412105.1. Classification (NCBI taxonomy): domain Eukaryota; kingdom Metazoa; phylum Chordata; class Lepidosauria; order Squamata; family Iguanidae; genus Cyclura; species Cyclura pinguis. Next base: position 66,991,750 of record CM059602.1, on the reverse strand, counting down.
AGGTGAACCTATGTACTTAGACTGTCAGGAGCATTTGAATTGCTACAGCAGCCTATTGCTTTATGTCTTGTTTCTAAATGATGTGTTATGTACATGCAAAGATTTGTTCTTTTCTGCAAATAGTTATAACAGCACTGAACTGTTTAAAGCCTGGCTGTTTTTGAATCCGAGTAAAGAAAAGCCCACTGAATGACATTAACATGTTTGGCAAAATGTTTGACTTACAAGACAGTCCCCTCTCAGATTGTTCATATTTCTTGCTTGTGTTCTACTTCAGCCAAAAATGTGACTGATGAGTTACAGGAAAGGACTTTCTTTGTCACAGTATCTAGACTATGGAGTTCCACCTTGAGGGATTTCTCTGACAGATGCATTTAAATGCCAGGTCAAAATAGTTTCCAGCACATTTTTGATGTGGTGAATAACTGTGTTTTGTACACCATCCTTTTTTATGTCATAAGCTGGCTTGTGTTAAACTGTTGTAATTAGCTGAGTTGTAACTTACTATTTTTATTTCTGTTATTTAACTCTTTCTTTGACAGAGTGGTGGACTAGAATTTTTAAACTATATATTGAGGAATGTCTTTCAAAATGCATAGATAGATAGATAGATAGATAGTGCTACTTTTAGCTTCAGTGAAAAGAAACTTTCCTTGTAAAATTTAAGATTACTAGAATTTAGACAGATATCTATGATGGTACTTACACATCTTTTTTTAAATTGTATTTCTGATGTTTAGCCTACAATATCTAATCTTAACACAGAAGAATCTTCATTTGAAATCACAGTGGTAAGAACTGTGTTGAGAGAAGGCAAAGAAAAATGTAGGAGTAGGGGAGAAAATTTGCCAGTGAGATAGGGCATGGGTGAGGAGCCATGGTGAAGTACAGGATGTTATGTATCATAGAACCCTGTCTATAGTCTTGACTGCAAGAGCTGTGCACAAAAGGCATTTAATTTTGAGCACAATGTATGGTTTTCCCTTATGCTTTTCCACAGCTGTGAGAATTAGATGTAGATACCTTTGTGACCATTAGTAAAAAGGCACATAATAGCTGTTTTAATGAAGTAAAATTGTTTGTATACTTAATACAGAAAAATGAGGTTGTGAAGAGTCCAAATTTATATTAATGTGTTAACAGAAAATGGGATGCCTACTGAAAAATCCGGAAACATTATCTAATATAACAATGGGGTACATTTGAAGCCCCAGATATTTTGGCCTACAACTTCTGTCAGCTTCATCCAGTGTGATCAGTGTTAAAGAACTGTGGGGGTTGTAGTCTAAAACATAGAGGGCCTGGGTTTCCTCACATTTGATGCAGTGTTTGGGAGGCTTTCATAGGATGGATTTGAAAGAGCTACTGAAGTTTCCAGCCCTGCTTATTCCTGGATGGCAGCAAGGAGCCAACTATCCTAGCTTTTCTATTAAGGGAGTTCCAAAGCCTGGCAGATGCTATCAAGAAGCCATTCAAGCATTCTAATGGTATTCTCTGAATTTTACTTCCCCATGCTTTGAGAATGTACGCGCACATGATGCACACACACACATGCACAAGTGTATGTCTGTCTGTAAACTGGTTTAATCAGTTTAAATGTGCTGAAGAGGCTGAGACTGATAGTAACTCTGGGAAATGTTGGATAAAAACAAATTTATTTTTTTCTCAAACACACTTAGTTCAAAGCATTCTGCTTAAAGCCCATAAAAACAGATTGTTGGGTACATAGAGTAGCCCCTCCACTTTTGTGAGGCTTCAGGGTGCAGAACCCTTGCAAAAGCAGAAAAACCACAAATAACTCCCCCCATGCTCCCCCCATTTCCTTCCAGCCCCCCCCCTTTCCTTGCATTTTTCCTCAGCGCGCGTTCTCTGCCAGGGCAAAATGCATGGGAATGGGAGGGGGAGCTCCACAGTGGAGACTGCGTGCGTGTGCCTTTCTCCCACTGCCTTGTCTGTTGCCTGGGCGCGTTTACCTTCCTTCTTCGTGCCTGAAAAAAATGCAAGAGAATGTGGGGAGAGGCATGTATGCACCTTGCGAATAATCAGATTCATGAAGGTCAAACCCACAAATGTGGAGGGAAGACTGTATATGATAAATATCAAAACCAGATTTTACAGTCCTGCTGCCAAATTACATGTTTGCATGGTGGCGGGGGGAGCTGTTTTGACTCCCCCCCTGACTAAACAGTGATCACCTGTCATCCCCCTTCCTCTTCCACCTAGAGGGGCCAAACATACATTAACAAAGGCTGAAGGTCTTTACTTATTTTACTGAATAATGTCCATGTTCTCCTTCAGTGGAAATTCATGGGGCAGCTTCCAAAAAAAGAGAATACATATTCCAAATAAGTAATTATAAATCAATAGTCAGAGTAGACTTGTAGTTAGACTTGATGCTAATTAGCATATCCTACCCATATAGAGCAATGCTACTCAAAGAGCTGGTCCATTGACTGGTATGAGTTTAGAAGCTATTAACTGTGAGTCCCTGGAGTTGGAGCCAACGGGCACAAATATTGTACCAAGCCTATTAGATCCTGTTGTAACTCCCCACCCCCACCATCTGTCTCCGAAATTAATAAGCTAACACTGACTTTCACTTCCTTTTGTTCCATATTTTCCAGCAGTCACTCTCTAGCTGCCAAACACCAGTTTTTGTCTCTTTTTCTGAATCACTATAACCCTTCACTCATTTCCCTTCCAAACAGACCGCTTACGTTATATAAGCTAACCAAGATGTACAGTCATTTAGACAGAATCATAGAACAACAGACCTGTTAAAGTCTGGGCAAAAAGCATAAAGAAGCAGAATTTTCATTGGCATTAAGAATACATCCAATTTCTTGGGAATGCATGGTAGGACATGGGAGTGTGTACTAAAACTGATGTGAGGATTTTATAAGGGCTTACCTTTCTTTCTCTCTATAATTAGAGCACTGTTTTGAACCAAATGAAGTTCACACAGTATCTTCAAAGATAAACCCCTATGGACCATATAGCAGTAGTCTAAGCAGGAAGTTATTATAATTTGAATAACGATGATCAGGCTTTCTCTATACAGGAAGAACTGTAATTTATAAAAAGTAAGACCTAATACCCTAAAGGCACCAGATCCCATCTGATCTTGCAAGCAAGCAGGGTCTGCTCTGGTCAGTACTGAGAGACCACCAACAAATACCAGGTGCTGTAGGCTATATTTCAGAGGAAGTAACTGTCAAAGCCATCTCTCAGTATCCCTTACCTAAGAAAACCCTGTGCAATTTATGGTGTCACAATAAGTCAACAGGCGACTGGAAAGCACGTGTGCACATGCACACAGTTCCACCAAGAGTGATGTTTGCATCGCTGTGACAAACTCAGATCTAATAGCATGTCTGTTAGCATGTTGTACTTACTAGCTGTGGTATCTGATTGTTTTCGGGAGTGCAGTTCCCATCCAGTGAAGGCGAGAAGACTCAAAGTAAGCATGAAACAATCCAGAAGTTGAATGTCACAAAAATTTGTAACTAGATATCTATTCATTAATTTTTTTTTCCGAAGGAGTATTCATACATTTAATATACTTCAGCATTAATGGAAAGCGACTACTATCTCAATGAGGCATTGAGTAAGAGGGGAAAACACACCCTTAACAAAAATTGTTGGGCGACAGCAGTAGAGTCCATGGCATCCCTCTGTTAGGATTGTGAAAGCACAGAGTTCCGGGCTGGGTTCGTGTCTTTGCTCCCAGTGCTGGTTTGCCACAGATAGTGATTTGGGCATTTATTTTCTTGATTTTTAAACTGTAACTACCTTTCTTTGTTTGTGATACACGTTAAAATATAATATACAAGATAATAATCACAATGAAATAATTGGATAAAAACGAAATAAAAATCGGCGGAAAGGTTAAACATTGTAAAGAACTAAAAGCTTAAAAAACAGTTCTTAAAATTTGTGAGAAAATGAAAAAGATAATTTATTTGGTAAGAGAAAAGGTATTTCCTGTCTCCTTCCCACCTTAATTGGCTTGGACTGGGTTCCCATTAGTGAACTCTTAACTGGCTGTTACTGACTTCAGCTTAGTAAAGGTTAATTGAAGTAAATGTCATTAAATACTACCAAACTTCATTTTGATTGCACATAGTGTATTATCGTTGTATGTTTTCATAGATGGTGATATTGAGCTATTTAACGTATTTTTTTATTCATTTTTAGAACTAAATGTTTTAAGTAAAATTACCAACTGTCTTGTTTTTAAAAGAGTTAATTCTTTGCATTAATAAAAATAGCTTCTGTTGAGAAGTGATCTGGGGACACAGATAAAGCATCAAGAGACTCTATATAGAGCATAACACATTCCTCTGATTTTTCTCACCTGTAGTTTGCACCTATCGCATTTCAAGAGATCTGAAATTAATCTAATTTAAAGGAACTGTTGACAGTTTGCATCTGTGTGTACAGGGAAGTCCTCTTAATATGTTGTGACACCAGGCAATTTGAATTACAGTGTGTAATAGTATACATGCTTGAGTTGGAAGAGTCCAGATTAACGTATAAAGTTTGTGATTCCTCATATGTGTTTTTTTTCCCCCCTTTAACAGGTTATTGGTCTTCTAGATGTTTTCACACCTGCAAAGTCGCTAGAAGAATTCAATGATGTGTACGTAGCACTTTGAAACTGTTTTACAAGTAATCTAAGTTTGGATTAAGTTTGTAGACTGACTCACTTTAAAACCCTTCTTAGTTGTGATAGATCCAAAGGATTCAATTTAGAGAGTACTTTATACTGTCATTGGCTGGTGAGATTCTATGTGTTGAAGAACAATTGAGTATACTGTTTTGTTTTCAGCAACTTTGCTGTTATGGAAATATATAGGTGTGTGTGTCTGTACAGCTCTTCATCAGTGAGCATGGAAAGCTGGCAAAGGACCGCATCATATGCTGAAATTTATGTACTTAGGAGTAGGGTGTAGGCGATATATACCACCATGTTCGAAAATCATAGGAATATATACTATGTCTGTATGTGCTATAAAGAAACAGTTGATACCTATATCTCTGCTTAATGGTAGTGTTTTGAGCAAGTTTTACGTAATAAATCTGCCCTATGCAACTATATAAGTACACTATAATACAATGTATTGTACTGCATTATAATTCTCACATGATGTACCTCAGCTATTTACTGCACTGATCTGCAATCCTTATTAAAGTTGGTGCTCTGAATGCTCTCACAATAATTTTCTGCCACTTTTGTCACTCTGCTGAACTTTGAATATCCTGCAACACACAGCTGGTAAGCCTTGGATTACCAGTTTCAGGTAGTAGCAGTGTTAACAAAACCTTGTACTGTTCAAACTTGATTTACTAAAATTATTTCTTTTTTAAGAAATGTACAGGAAATGGAAGAAGGGGGAAACCACCAAAGAAGAATTTAAGCAAGTAGCTAGGAGATGTAGGGAGGAGGTCAGAAAGGCTAAAGCACAGAACGAACTTAGGCTGGCCAGAGACATTAAAAACAATAAAAAGGGCTTTTTTAAATATGTCTGTAGCAAAAGGAAAAAGAAGGAGACGATAGGGTCGCTGCGCAGAGAAGATGGCCAGTTACTAACAGGGGGAAGAGAAAAGGCAGAACTACTTAACACCTTCTTTGCCTCGGTTTTTTCCCAGAAGGATACAAGCACTCAACCTGGCGGTTGGGGAGCAGGGGAGGAAGCAGGGGAAATGAGGCACATAATAGGTAGAGAGGTGGTACAGGAATATCTGGCCACACTGGATGAATTCAAGTCTCCAGGGCCAGATGAATTGCATCCTAGGATATTAAAAGAACTGGCAGAGGTCATTTCGGAACCGCTTGCTATAATCTTTGAGAAATCTTGAAGGACAGGAGAAGTTCCAGCAGACTGGAAGAGGGCAAATGTTGTCCCCATCTTCAAGAAGGGAAAAAAAGAGGACCCAAATAATTATCACCCAGTCAGCCTGACATCAGTACCCGGAAAGATTCTGGAGCAGATCATTAAGCAGTCAGTTTCTAATCACTTAGAAAGCAACACGGTAATCACGAGACGTCAACATGGATTTCTCAAAAATAAGTCATACCAGACTAATCTTATCTCTTTTTATGATAGAGTTACTAGCTTGATAGATGAAGGGAATGCTGTGGATGTAGCATTTCTTGATTTCAGTAAGGCCTTTGACAAAGTTCCACATGACGTTCTTGCAAAGAAGCCAGTAAAATGCGGGCTGGACAGGGCTACTGTTAGTTGGATTTGTAATTGGTTGACCGACCGAACCCAAAGGGTGATCACGAATGGCTGCTTTTCATCCTGGAGAGAAGTGACTAGCAGGGTGCCACAGGGTTCTGTCCTGGGCCCAGTGCTGTTCAATATTTTCATCAACGACTTGGATGAAGGAATAGAGGGCATGCTCATCAAATTTGCAGATGACACCAAATTGGGAGGGGTTGCTAATACGCCAGAGGACAGGATCAAAATTCAAAATGACCTGGATAGATTGGAGAGCTGGGCCAAAGCTAACAAAATGAAATTCAACAGAGAGAAATGTAAGGTCCTACACTTAGGTAGAAAAAATGGAATACAGAAATATAGGATGGGGGACACGTGGCTGGATAGCAGTACATGTGAAAGGGATCTAGGAGTCTTGGTAGATCACAGGCTGAACATGAGTCAGCAGTGTGATGTGGCAGCCAAGAAAGCCAACACAATTCTTGATTACATCAATAGGAGTATGGTGTCCAGATCGAGGGAGGTACTGGTACCACTCTACTCTGCTTTGGTTAGACTTCATCTTGAATACTGTGTCCAGTTCTGGGCACCCAAATTCAGGAAGGACATGGTCAAGCTGGAGCAGGTCCAGAGGAGGGCGACCAAAATGGTGAGGAGCCTGGAAGCCATGCCTTATGAGGATAGACTTAGAGAGCTGGGTATGTTTAGTCTGCAAAAGAGAAGGTTAAGAGGGGACATGATAGCCATGTTTAAATATTTGAAGGGATGCCATATAGAAGAGGGAGTGGGCTTGTTTTCTACTGCTCCAGAGGCCAGGACAAGGAGCAGCGGATTCAAGCTGCAGGAAAGGAGATTCCACCTGAACCTCAGGAAGAACTTCCTGACAGTCAGGGCTGTCCAGCCGTGGAATATGCTGCCTCGGAGTGCGGTGGAGTCTCCTTCTTTGGAGGTTTTTAAGCAGAGGCTGGGTGGCCATCTGTCAGGAGTGCTTTGAGGGTGTTCCTGCATGGCAGGGGGTTGGACTGGATGGCCCGTGTGGTCTCTTGCAACTCTACATTTCTATGATTGTATGATTCTAAGCTTTGCTACTAGACTAATTATAAATATGATGCACAGAAGTTCCTTTACAGCTCAGCAGCTTTGAAGCAATACTGTGTCCAATTTCGATGGCTTATACCAGTTTTGATGAATGGTACTGTGAGCGGAACTGCAGTGGTCATGGAAACATTTTTCAGCTCAGTGTTCTGTTGTTAAGTGGCCTGAGTTACTTGCTTAGATACAGGACTTTTGAACCCTTTTTTAGGTGCATATGAATATTGTTGTTGTAAGAGACCCTTATGTAGGTACAGTTAAGTGCAAGTGATTATTTTCTCTTTAGAAAGTGTTTTTATACATCGATTATGAGGAAGGTTGCATATTGAACATAGTGTTTTAATTGGCTGGGAGGACATTTCAGGTTTGAAGAGTATAGTATTAAGTATTAAGAAATATTAAGAAAGATTGCAGTAATGCTAGATTTGTACACGATACATCTGCTCTTTTTGTCACAGGGAAAGACTGAAACCTGGTTTCTTACTTTGCATCAAGGCAGACTCATGGATAGTTATGGCTGTAAGAGGAGACTAAGACATTTGCCACTTAGTAATCTACTAAATGGTCATGTTTGAAACCTGTTGGGCTAGTACACAGCAGTTTCAAAGCACATGTTGGGACAGGCTTTCTATTTTAAAAAGGATTTTGTTGATAGGTTAGTGCCACACGTTTCATACACTCTGTACACACCTTTCCCTAGTTTCTTTTATGGTGAATTGGAAGGACTGAGATGACCCTTATTTCATCATTGTCGGGGGGGAAAAGGGGTGTAAATGCACTGAAATGACTTACTTTAAAAAGTCTTGTTCTCTCAAGGCTTTATTTCTAAAACAGTTATAATAACTCCTATATTTTGCCTTGGAACTCATTCACACATGCCTTTTGGATATAAGTGAAGCATGGAGAATGTTTATAAATGCCTGTGGAGCTGGGCCGAATCATGCAATCTTCCTGCTATGAAAAAAAATACAGACGACTTCTATGAATGGATTTTATTTCTACGCCTTGCTTCATTTTCAGAATAGTGGGTGTAGGTTGTGCAAACCTGAAGTGGCTTTTTTGTTTTACCATATGTACATTCTGCAAGCCAGGGTGCAGTGTGGAGTAGCTTTAGCATTCATGAAACTGTTCCTGTCTACTTAAGAGACCTCCTGGGACTCCCAATCTATTTGTGTAAAATGTATTAATTTAAAAGATATATGAGCTGCTTTTCAGGGTAAGTCCTCTGAGGGTAGCATCCAGCAACATTTGCTGTTATTTGTCTTAAGCCCCTTAGGTGATCCTCATGTTTAAATACACTTTAAGAAGGAAACAAATAACTTCCATTATAATAACAGTACAGTTTTAAGAAGCCTGTCCTTCTCTGCTGGACTTTTCAAGTAGAATGAATCTTAAGCAACAATAAAATATACAGGACTATTATTGCAAGGTCAGAACTCATCTTTGCATTGCATTGCAGACATACATTTCTGGTAGCAAGAGATGGCTACCTCAGGGAGCAGATTTTGAGTGTCATAAAAAGCAGGGGGTCACCTTGACTTTTTTATTTCATTTCAATTTTTTGTCATATTCTATTTACATATTGTTAATTAAATACCCTGAATTTAATTTAGTAAATTGGATTTTAAGTAAATTTACTTATTCTTAAAGAAGGATGTTTTCTTTATGGAGCATTTATACAATAGTAATATGGTCAGCACATAGTACAGATGTATAAAATTGAATAGATTATAATTTTACTAAAGTAGTTATATTTAATTTTATAAGAATTCTTTCATGGAATTTTATAAGAAATATTCCATATATGTTATATCTGCAAATCTAAGTGTTTTTGGACAAAGGAAGTCTGTGTAAATGGAGCCCTGTGTCACGTTTGGGGGATGTTAAAGAAGAGGGTTAGCCAGAAGAGAGGATGGAAGGAAGCCCCTATGACTGCAAAACCGAATGGGCTGGAAAGGGGAAACCCTGAACTCTGTCATCAGTGTAGTTATCAAGGCCGAACCCTGAATGCCAAAGTGAAAATGTCATTTAATTATGGGTTAAAAAAATTCAGGAGTGTAACCTCTATGTGAAAGAGGAGCAAATTGACTTAATTTGTAATTATTTCATTGTTATGGCAAGATATTGAATGATGTGCTTCAGGGATATTCTGTCTCCTGCGCCAAAATAACTGCAGTTTTAAAGTGCCATGGGTAGGGAACAGCGTTTTGATATTCTGCATCAGGTAGCAAAATGTTTTAGACAACCCCTGTCAATTTATATATGTTGCAATTCTGTTCACCAAGTATGAGTTTTTACAACCCTTAACCCATCCAGACTGCTCTTTTCCAGGCAAAAAACAAAGGGTGAATTGCTTCTTTTGGAAGCATTCAGAAGCAGCACTTTGCCATTTAAATGGGCTTCAAGGAGCCCCCTAAACTGTGAAACATCTTCTAAAAAGCTATTTGGCAAAACTTGAAGTAGACTCATCGCTTGACAATGGATGTTTCTGGCAGCTCATGTAGCCCCTACGGGGCTCCAGAGGCAGAAGATTGTCCCATAGGTGTGTATCTGAGAATAATTTCCATTGAATATAATGGAGACTGCTACCTAATGCTATGTAGACATATATGAGATGACACTGCTTGTTTGGATCCAGACAATAATGTTCATCAGTTGCTGATCATTTTAAATTGTTCTAATGTTCATTAGTTGCTAATTATTTAAAATGGTTTTAATCTTTTGATTATCTTTTGTTTTCTAGATACCTTGTAACCCATCTCATGGGGGCAGATCTGAACAACATTGTAAAATGTCAGAAGCTTACAGATGACCATGTACAGTTCCTTATCTATCAAATTCTTCGTGGTTTGAAGGTATTGACATCCTATTCCTATTCCTGTAGTAAATCATCTTTTTTCCAGTGGAGAGAAGAAGAATATCCTGTCTGTTATGGATTGGTCCTCCATCTTCTCTGATAGGCAGGAACATGGAAGTCATTTCAAGAGTTCTCTCTCATAGGAGTAACCCTTTCCCACATGGTCAGTTTTAGGTCCTGTCTCACTCTGATAAACAAGCTGTCAACTCAGCTCTGATCATTCTGTGTCTCTTTTTTCCTAGCTTTCCTTCACCTTTCTTCTTAACAAAAAGAGAGAGAGAGAGAGAGAGAGAGAATCTCTACTTTTAATCTCTATTTTTCATTCTCTATTTTTCATTCTCTATTTCTCTCACCCTTTCATTCTACCCGGTCTTTGGCAACCTACACTGGCCCTCTTGTCTTTCTTCCCCTCTTTTTTCCTCTGGATCTCCCCCGTGCCACTGCATCCCAAGCAAACATATGGACAAAGAAAATGCATTTTGGTGCAGGAGACGCTGCAGGCCTGCAATCCTAGCTCCCACCCCCCACAGCCAGGTCTGGATGAATGTGAGCACTTTCTGGAGTGCGAGCAGGATGGCAGAGAATATTTGTGAAGAACACATATGGGAAAATCCACCCATTCCTCCCAGTTACACCACAGACACCCAGCCCAAATTGGGCCAGTGTCAGAAGTGGAGGTGCAGGCCATATAGTTGACAGAGATGGATATGAGTGCAGTGGAGTCCATTACAGCCAAAGGTTACCTGTCACTGGACTTTCTGGCTTGGCTGAGGGACCGAGTATCCAGGGACGCCATGCCATTTCCTGCTCCCAGGCTCATGCAGCTTCAAGCGAAGCAGCTCCCAAGGCATCTCCCCACCAGCTTCTCCAGAACTCCCCTCTTCCCATATTCAGCAGTCAACACCGTACTGCCAGATGCACTGGAAGTAGGCTACAGCCACCATTTTTGCTGTGGGAAGAATGGGCCCCAGAAGAGATCTGAACCCTCTCACAGAGCCTAGATGCTGCAACATGGGGCACAGAAAACTTCCTGCTGTGGGAGGGGGGGGGCTGGCAGCTCATCACCAGCATAGGCTGCTCTGAATCTGAAGACCAGGGGGTGCTAAACCAACAGCCCCCCCCCCCCAAATGCAGGGTGACCACCCCAGCCGTGTATGAGGAAACCTCATTGCTACAGCCTCCATCTCTATCATGGCTAGAGCTTTGCTGTTGTGGGCCAAGGAATTCGCCAGACTCATCCCACCTGAGCAGGTCAGAGTCAAGCAGGGCATTAACAAGCTGCTGAAAATGTTGGCCTTTACTGCAGATGTCAGATTGGATCCCATTCATTTCTGCTTAAGAGCCCAAACTACAGCTGTGGCAATTAGATGCCAAGTGGGGCTAAAAAATTGAAATGTAGATTCCAGAGCCAAGTACAGCCTCTCCTTTGCGCCATTCCTGGGCATAGGATATTCAAGGAGTTGCTAGATCCAGCTCTTGGATACCAAAGAGAAGAAGAAGGTACATAGCCCCAGGAAGTAGAGAGAGGACAGGAAAATGCCAGACAGGGCCAATTCTCCTTTATCCCTTCAAGGCCAAACTACTTGCCTCATTTTCCTCCTCCTCCAGACAGAGTCCAGAGACTCCAGACAGCGATGGAGAAACCAGAGTCTGCAGCCTAGACTGCAGCACTACCAGGGTGCAGGAAGATCCCAGGCGGGCCCTGCCAAGAAGGGACAGAGCAACAATCAACAGGCCTTCCAATAGGGGGCAGACTTCAGGGTTTGGGGGACATATGGAAACAACCTCAGACTAGTGGGGGCTCAAAACCCTCAGTCAAGGGTACAAGTTAGAATTCACAAATTCACGCCCCCCCCGGACTTTTTCCGTCTGTCTCCAAGAACAAAAAACTACTCAAGCACAGTTTCCGGCTAGGGGCAGTTCATCACCTCAGCTGCATCTAGATTTGTCCATCATAATGGAAGTTGACTCACCTTTCCACAGAGAGCAAGAGGCATTATTACTATCCTTCTGCCCTAAGCCATCAAAGCCCTTGGAGAAGATACAGCATGCATTGGGTGTTCAACAGGCCTTCAGGATATACTTGAAAAGCTCAGCCAGCTTCCAACGAGCACATTCTCTGTTCATGTCCTTCCGTTAGCACTCTTGAGGAAAGAAGGTCTCTACCACCATATTGAGCTGGAGGAATATAGAGTGCATCACCACTTGTTACACCACGGTGGGAGTACCTTACCAGGACCAATCTGGGCACACTCAACCAAAACCACAGCCACCTTAGCAGCAATTGCAACCAATGCACCACTTACTGAGATCTGCAGGGTGGCTGCTTGGAAGATGCTGTTGATGTTTGTTAAGCATTCCAGACTGGATGCCTTTGCCTCAGCTAATTGTGCCATTGGGTGCAAGCCCTTCAGCAAGTTTTTGATCATTGATAGTCTTGCCTCAGTGCCAGCTTAGTTAGGGAACTTTTTCACATCACATAATAGATAGGATGTTCCTCCCCTCTCCAGTGGAAAAAGAACCATTTGTCTTACCTGTGAGGCAGCCCTTTTCAGTGGAAGAAGGGATGAACATCTTCCCTACCCTGGCTTGACAGCTGGTACTCAGCCAAAAATAATACACACAGTTTGCACAAGAAGTGGAATGCAGAATGCCTACCATTCCAGTTTGATACTACTTGTCAGGTGTTCACATTCAGTTCTTCTTGCCTTTTTTTTGTCTATTACTGTTGTGTGTTTTTTTCCTGTAATAAAAAGGGAGAGTATGAGTGCTATTGTTACTAGAGAAAGCACTAAGACCTTGTCGTTGATATAATGGTTTAGAGGAATACATACCTAGATTTTTTTCAGGAGCTTCAGAATTGTAACACTGCTGACCATGTGGAGGGGGTTGCAACCCCTAGAGTAGAGGGCACTCTTGAAACAACTTCCACATTCTTGCCTATCAAAGAAGGTAGAGGACGAACCCATAATAGACAGGATGTTCATCACCTCTTCCACTGAAAAGGACCATCGCACAAGTAAGACAAATGGTTCTGTTTGTGAAGGGAAAAATCTCCAAACCCATTCTATTTGGAATGATCCGTATAATTAGCTTGCATTTGGGTGAACGGATGGATGGATCTGTTGAACTTGGATTTTGTTCAGGTTCTCATTTAACACAGCTGAGATTCTGTCCTGTTTCTTTGTCTACATATTTCAGTTTGCACAAAAAACTAGGTTTTTGTGTAAGTTTTTCAGAACATGCATGGTTCTGTGCAAGAGCACACATTTTGTGCACACCTTTTTAAATGGGAATATTTTTTTCATTGAATAAAGTGTTTTCTGAACAGATTCACATTATTTTGCATGCATTCTTTTAGATGCATGCATTTTTGTGTGTTTCCTTTTGGGAACCAGATCACAAACCTCAGAATAGAGTAGAAACTGACATCTAAGCATGTTCTGGTTTATGTTTTTCATTTGGGAATTGTAAATTTGGCAAAATCAGGTGAAAGTGGAAGTAACACGGTTACTTTCCTGATTTGGTTAGACTAAATTTCATTACAGAGAACATGAAAGACTAATAATTGTTTTAAAAACTGTGAGAGAGGTGAAAATGCAGTTGCCTGTTCGTGAATCAGCTGATACTGGCTTTGTCTATTCCATGCTTCTCTCATGTTTAGAGGAACTAAATGTTCTCTCAGAGTGGGAGGGTTTTTTTGTTCATTTTTTTCTTCCTTTTTTTTATTAGATGTTCAAAAAAAAAAAAGGAAAAAAGAAAAAAAAAGCTTTTCAGAATATTGGAGGTAGGGAAGGATCAACTGCAAAAATCTTCACCTTGATCATGTGAAAACCTGCAGAGCAGGAAATCGTACTGCTAGCCACACTATACAAACAGCCCCCTACTCTCAGTTGCTCTTTTTGCATTGCTCCACTTATAAGAAAATGGAAAAGATATTTGAGAGGCATGGAGAACTAACGAAGGAGGCTTTGCCTACAGTGCAGTCTACTGTTCAATCTCTCACTCCTTTTGTAATTTTCAAGCCTGTCTTCCTTTGCTTCTTAGATAAGGAACATGTTCCTGATTGGTTGGGATCATCCATATGAGTAATTCAGAACATGTTGTGCTTGCTCTCAGATGGCTAATTTTCTCTTAGTGGCACCATCTTGTGGTTTCTGTTAGAGTGGGGTCACTCTAGGGCGAAAAGCCAGGGGCAGGGTAGAGGAAAACAGAAGCTTCAGATAGTACAAAGGAGGTCAGATGGTTTAAGACTGTTTGCAGATGAGCAATTAGCTTAGCCCTGTTAGGAAGCAGCCTTTATTTAATTATATTAAATGCTACCTTTATAATGATTTGGAGTGAGATTTCTGTAGATTTTGATTGATTAAACACAAAAAGCTGTACTTCTTAAAAGAATGATAATGAATAGATGAAAGGGGATTGCAGTATTGAAATCATACCTATGCTTCATCAGTCTACTGATCACTGGTCACACCTGTACTTCATCAGTCTTCATTAGTCTACTGTTCCTTCTAAGCAGAGCTGACTTTCTGTTTTTACTGTACAGGAACAATTTGAGAGCAGACTAGGGTGTTTTTTTTTTAAAAAAAAATCCAGCATCAAGCACCATTACAAAACCACTGAATATTAGATAATTAAATGAAGCAATGATATAAGTGTAATGTTCAATTTTTTTTATCTTGCAGTATATTCATTCTGCTGACATAATACACAGAGTGAGTATTTGTATAACTTATGTAATCACAGCAATATGTTTGCAGAATTGGACTAAAAATTGTTGAATAAAATCACAGTAAATATATTTCTGCAAGAGAGGAAATTGATCTGGGTTTTGTGTAGGTCTGGGGGTTTTTTGCCAATAATGTGACCTTTTTTGTTGTCGTTGTGTGCTTTCAAGTCATTTCTGACTTACGGTGACCCTAAGGCAAACCTTTCATGGGGTTTTCTGGGGCTGAGAGTGTGTGACGTGGCCAAGGTCACCCTGTAATGTATGTATAACATAACATGTTGTCATACAAGACGTCTATTTGTGAGATAACAGGCTGCTGGAAACCTCTGTAAGATTATGATGGCATTGTATTTAGCACCTTAAGGTTGGTTTAAGAACTGCAGGATGTATTAGATACTGTCACTACTGAATTTTGAAGTTGAGACAGCATTGTTAGCATTGTAATGCTGATACGGGTATCTCTTTTCCTTTTAGGATTTAAAACCTAGTAATCTAGCTGTAAATGAGGACTGTGAGCTGAAGGTAATTGTAATCAGGGTAATGTGTGTTTTGGGGGTAACCTAGAGGTAATTTCTGTTCTTATTGGTCAGAAGCTTAACTATATTGATGGAAAAATGGTACAAGTTGATTTAAAGACAGTAATGCAGTATTGCTAGAACATACAGATCTTGATCATACAGAACATACAGACAGATCTTGATACAAGAGGTATTCAGTAAAAGTTTCAATTTCAAAATTGGGATGTTGGGATGAAAGATGCTTGCAAAAGTGGAAAAACCACAAGTATCTTAAGCCTTCCTCAATTGTATTTCACATGCTTGCTGTCTCTCTTCCTCCTTACTCGCAAACAAGCTCAGTTGGTCCATTGGGCAGGCACCAAAAGGGAGAGAGCTTATTGACGAGAGGTTAGTTCTTGGCAGAGGATGGCTCCTCCTGGATGACAGCCCTCTTCCTCTGCTGGCCCAGCCCTTCTTTTGCTTCCCTGTGGGGCCAGGATAAAAATGGAAGGGAAATGACTCCACAGGCCAGTTCCTCCTTCAACAGAGCCTGGAGCTCAGTACTTGCCTCTGCATGGGGGCTTGCATTTGCCTGAGCAGTCCCTTCCCTTGTTCTTTTTTGGTCACGTGGCAGTACTGAGTGAAAAGGACTAGACTGCCACCTTTGCCTGCTAACCAAGCCACAGAGGCTGCTACCATTCTGCTGGGGCCTCTTCTTTGTGAGGAAGTGCCTGTCACTGCTGAACCTTGCCCGAAGCTGCACCTCTCCATGTTCCTGTGCTGCCACCAGTTCTCCCTCCTGCACATAGTTGCAGCTCTGGCAGAGGCATCTCCATGAAGGCAGCATCAGAGGGCCAGGGCTCCATCATTGCCACCTCCTCGTCCCACAGCCGCTCCAACAGAGCTACCACCTGAACACGCTCACTGAGCCACTGGCTCAGCTTTGCACTCCCACTCCCCCAGCGAGTGATATTGTTGGCGTTGCCTGGGCAAAACAAGGAACACACAGCTTGCAGTGGCAAGAGGAGGAAGAAGAGCAGGCCTCGCATACCACTGCCACCTCAGCTGCTCCACTGATCTCCAACCTGGCCTAGGTGGGGGAGGCTGGCAGGGCAGCTGAAATGGCAGCAGCACACAGGGCCTGCTCCTGCTCCTCTTCTTCCTCCTGCTTCTGTGTGCCCCGTATAAGTCTGTTCTGCCCAGGCAACACTGGTGATGCCACTGGTTGGGGCATGCAAGGCTGAGCCAGTGGTGGCCAGGCTTGGTCATGTTCCCATAAAGAAGTAGTTCTAGTGGTACAGTGGCCACCTCTGAAGCCTGGTTAGCAGGTGAGGGGGGGACTGGTGAGAGTGGAGCAGGGCAGGCTGGAGGCCAGCAAAACAGCTGAGGCAGCTGCAGTGTGTGGGGCCTGCTTGTGGTAGTCTGCTTCCTCCTGCTGCAAGGAGCTGTGCGTGTCTCTGTTTTGCCTTGGCAGTGCCATCAACACTGCTGGCTGAAACAGTGGCTCTGGGGAACCTACTCAGTTCCCTCTGTAGGAGCAGCAGCAGCAGCAGCCCTGCTGAAATGACTGTGAGATGAAGAGGAAGCAACAGTGGACCTGGCCCTCTGATACCTCCTTCATGAAGGTACCTCTGCCGAAAGCCCCAACTTGTGCACAGAAGGGAGAAGACAAGGCAGCAGGAGAAGATGATGGAGAGGCAGGGCAGCAGCAGAGGCAGCACGAAACACATAATCTGCGAATAATCAAATTCACAGAAGTTAAACCTGCAAATGTCAAGGGCTGACTGTAGTCACAATAGAATGACAGAATCAGAGGTATACCACAAATAATGTTTTACCAAATGCATTTCTGGAACCATTTAACTGGTTTTCATTATATTCAGTTTCAAATCTCCCACCTGGAGCTTAATGAAATGAGAAGTCCAGTGTTTCCTTTTTAAACCATGGAATGAACATACGGTTATTTTCTTCATTTTGCAGATTCTGGATTTTGGTTTGGCACGACACACAGATGATGAGATGACAGGATATGTAGCAACCAGGTGGTACAGGGCTCCTGAGATCATGCTGAACTGGATGCATTACAATCAGACAGGTACTATGGCTCAGTAAGGTAGAATCCTAGACCCTTAGAGATTATCAGTCAGCACTGAGTTTACATTCTTTGAAATAATGGAATTCTTCTTCTTCTTCGTGGTCTCTGTGCCTCGCACAATGGGAATCTTTACGCACGTGCAGTAGCATTTCAGAAAGTTCCAGAGCTGAGCAGCTTGGTGGGAACCCCTCCCCCATCTGATACAGAGCATACTCGGTCCTGCCAAGCTAACGGTCTCTCCTCAGTTTCTTTTCGTCCGCCGACCAGTTAGCAGCTCAGAAGGCTTCCTCACTGAGCAGTTTTCTGTTCTTCGGATTTTCTTTGGATTGTCTTTGGATTTCTGGCTATTTTGGTTATCCCTTTCCAGGATAAAAAACTATAAGGACTCTTCTGCCTTCTTCTCTCTCCTGTTTTCAAATTGTGCGTTACCTGCGGCTGTAAAGTTTCACTGTCTGACGCCCACCCTGAGTGCTTTTTCTGCCTCAGGGAAGGCGTAACATTTGTGCCTGTTGCATCTGCAAGAAGTTTACGTTGCAAACACTGAAGAACAGGGCCTCCCATCTGAAATCTTATTGTTGGGAGCAAGCTCTCTGATTGAAGGATCAGGCGGCTTCAAATATGGCCTTCTTTACTGCCTCCATTTCACCGTGTCTTTTGTGATTACGATAACGCCCTCATTGTTGAACTTGACATCGACGGTATCGACTTCCTCTTCGGTACTGACGACTTCGGTATTGACACCAATGTTGACTCTGTTAACTTTGCCACAGATCTCTTCTCTGCCGAGAATTCTGAAGCTCTCAAAGATGCCTGCTGTTCCGTATTCTAGCTCTGGAGATGCCTCCTCCAACTCGCAACAGACTTCAATCTAGCAGCCTCACAAGGTACCTACCTTGGTGGAACAGAAGAGGGCTTCCTTGCGTCACTCTTCTGTGTCTTCAAAGAAGAAAAAGAAGGAGAAGCACCGTTCTCCTTCGCCCGCTACCCGTCCGTCGGCTACTCGACCGTCTTCTCTTGGTCCTCTACCGACACGTCCTCCAACACAGCCTCCGGCATCCACCGTGGAGGAGGTCGAGGCTCCCACGCTTTCACCGGTGCATGATTCCAACTAGCTTCCGGTACTATCTGTCTGGGCAACCATCGACCTTGCATCTGACCTGGACCGTCAGCCTGTGCTGACTGCTTTTCCACCCATAATGTTGGGTCAACTCGGAGAGGGATCCTCCCAGACTCCGCTTCCTCCGGCTCTTTCTTCTGGCTGCCCAGAGACAAACTGTCTGCTTATATGGGACATTCCTTGGGCTTCTCTCAAGACCGGCCTCAAATCAGCGTGGCCCGCTCTCCGGGACATGGTGACGCCCTCGTCGTTGGGATTACAGCTACCACGGTGCTCATGAGGTTCTGTTGGTGAGAGTTGACTACCCTGTCTCATCAACATCCTATATAGCTCATTACGGCCACAAGCATCTCTAGAGAGAGCAACCGGGCTCATACCACTCTTATTCGCCTGCATATTGTGACCGGTATCCTGATGTACATTGTTGGTCCCCATATTGACCTCGGAGCTTGCACTCCCCATCGCACTCTCCTTCGGGATCACACTGCCGACGCTGTCCTGGGTACCGTCACTCTTGGTCCCAATCGGTCTACTACCAACGCTCTCCATCTTGTCCTCGTCATCGGTCCCATGATCGATCGCCTTGTCACTGGACTGTCTCACCTCCACCTTGAGTGACAGCAGCGGTGTTGTGGCCTCCACCAGTCAAACGACATCGCTTCCTCCAACTACTTCGAGGGCTCTGCTGCTGACGCAGTCTGTCGTCGCACCAATCCCAACCGTTCTACCGATATCGTTGGCACCAGTCCCAATATCAGCTCCGGTACTGACCTCCATACTGACTTCATCTGTCATAATGGCCTCAGCCTCCACTCCACCTGTCGTTCCCGGTGCATCTTCGGCTACTCGAGCTGACCACTCTCGATTGCCTCCATCTTCTCCATTCTCTGGCTCTTATGACTCTGATGGTGATTCCACTGAATCGAGGCCACAGTCTCACACCTCTTCTCCACTCGCCTTCGGAGACCTGACCCCTGATTCGGCCCCAGAAGATGTTAAACAGTTTTCAGACATCCTTGTTAGAATGGCCAATGCCTTGGGCCTTAATATCTATGGCTCTGCACCGACGGTACAGGACCTGGTGTTCCATTATGTTGACACATGACCTGCGTCAACTGCTCCGACTCCTTTTCTTCTGGTGTTGCAGGAGGTGCTTAAGCACCCATGGGCTCAACCAGCCTCCTTTCAACCGATCCCTCACCGCCTGGAGCACCTTTACCGGACTCAACGGAAGGATGTCGACTTTCTGTTCAATCATCCGACTCCAAATTCGATCGTTGTTGAGTCCTCCCAGATGAAAGAGGTAAGAGAGCCCATACCACTCCCCCTGATCGTGAGGGTTGTCAACTAGATATCTTTGTTCGTCAGTTTTATTCAACCTCTTCGTTGATCGCCAGGATCTCCAACACTCAGGCTTGCCTAGCTGGCTATCAACAGAACATTTGGGATAGATTTTTCCCCTTGATTTCCTACCTGCCAGATGACCACCGAGCAACTACCATCCAATTTTATAACAAGTCTGTGGCACTCTGAAACCAGCAAATCCTATCTTCCCGACATGCTGTTGAGGGTGCAGCGCGGGTGATGGTGGGTGTGATCGCCCTTCGCTGGTTTGCATGGCTTCGGTCCGCCAGCCTGACCAAAGACAGCAGGAAGAGGATCGAATATCTCTCCTTCGATGGTCAGGGGCTCTTCCACGCCACCACAGATGATGCTATGGATCATCTGATGAAAGCTCGTCTGATGGCGAAGAAGATAGGTCTTCATCCATCAGCCCAGCCCAGGAGACCTTTCTCATCCTGCTCCTCGTGAAGACGCTCCTCCTACTCTTATAGGTCATGTTCTCCACATCGCACATCTCATCAGTCTTCTCTGCTGGCTTCTTCATCTCGCAGCTCCTTCAGGCACCACCAACCATCTTCTAAGAAGTCCTCTTCGACTACCAAGTTCTGTTTTTTACTTCCCTTGCAGGTCGTCACCTCTTCCACTCTTCCATCTTCCAGTCCACCTGTCCAAGACCCCAGGACTGGCTGGCCACTTCAACACCTGGTGCACCATCACTTCGGACTCCTGGGTATTGACCATCGTCCGTCTTGGCTACGCCATCGAGTTTCAGAATACTGTTCCTCTCGGTATCTTCTGTTCTACGCCTGCCAGTCCTGCCGTTCTCAAGGAGATCGATACCCTCCTTTGCAAAGGGGCCATAGAACAACTACCTTCTTTGGCCAAATCCACCGGCTTCTTCTCCCGTTATTTCACCGTACCGAAGGTAGACAGCAGTCTCCGACCCATTCTGGACCTCCACGCGATCAACTCCTTCATCTCCCCCCGGAAGTTCAAGATGGTCACCCTATCATCCATCCTGCCTCTCCTCAAGCATTGGGACTGGTTCGCATCCATAGATCTGCAAGATGTCTACTTCCATATCGCCATTCGTCCCCAGCACAGGAGGTACCTCCAATTTGTGGTCGATGGTGTGTGTTACCAATACAAGGTCCTGCCATTCGGCCTGTCCACCGCCCCCAGGGTCTTCACCAAATGCCTAGCCCCTGTGGTGTCTTACCTCTACATGAAACACGTCATGATGTACCCCTACCTGAACGATTGGTTACTGGTGGTGCCCTGCAAACAGAAGTTATACGAGGACATTCATGTTGCCCTCTCTCTTCTCTCCAATCTCAGCTTCAAGGTGAATCCCAAGAAGTCCCACTTGGAACCTACACACACCCTAGATTTCATCGGGGCCACTCTGGACTACACTTCCACCCGTGGTGTTCCTGCTGATGAAACGCGTATGGATTTTGCGCCAAGCCACAACTACCGTCCTGAGCAATCCGTCCATTTCTGCTTCCCAGATTCAACAACTCCTCGGCTACCTGGCAGCCACGACCATGGTCACTTGCCTGTCTTGCCTCCGTTCCCGCCCTCTTCAACACTGGTTCCTCAGGCATTTTGACCCTCTCCTTGACGACCAGCATGAGATTCTCCAGGTCCCTTGCCCAGTCAGGGATTCCCTCCGCTGGTGGCTATCTCCACACCATCTGCTGTCAGGAATGCCCTTTGCCAAACCCCGTCTGTCACTTACCATCACGACTGACGCATCTCTCCTCAGCTGGGGAGCCCACTGCAATCGTCTCACTGTACAGGGCCACTGAACCGGCCTAGAGACGCATCTACATATCAACGCTTTGGAACTCCTAGCAATTCTCAAGGCTCTTCGGGCCTTTTGGAACCTTTGTCGGACAGACCATTCAGATCCTGTTCGACAATACGACAACTGTCTGTTACACGAACCAGCAAGGAGGCACCCACTCTTCCACCCTTCTCCATCTGGCTCTACGCATATGGGATTGGTGTGTACCACTGTGGATACACCCCATTGCAGTTCACCTGGTGGGACAGGACAGTGTAACTGCAGACACACTGAACCTGGACACAACGTACCACCATGAGTGGTCCTTCTCCAGCGCCGCCTTTCGCTGGATAGTGTCCTGATGGCGGCACTCCAACCATTGATCTCTTTGCAACTGACCGGAACAAGAAGTGCCCTCGTTATTGCTCCAGAGCCGGCATGGGACACCACTCTCTCGGGGATGCTTTCCAGTTCCCTTGGAATGGAGAGTTCCTTTACATCTTCCCACCATTTCCTCTCTTGGGCTGAGTGGTTGCCGAGATTGCCACAGACGCTGTCCTTGTAGCCCCTTACTGGCTGAGGCAACGTTGGTTTGGTCCCCTTCTCATCGTCTCCTGGGACTGCAGGATGCGACTTCCATGCACGCCCGACCTCCTCTCACACTCGGGCAGTCGCGTGCTTCACCCAAACCTCCCTCTCCTCCACCTGCATGTGTGGAGGATAACATTGTAGACTCTCCTGCTATCTGGGCCATCCTCATGGCCGCTAGGAAGGAATCCACATGCAGGTCCTACGACTACAAGTGGCGGAAGTTCGTGGCCTTCGCGGATGCCCATAATGAGACCCCTTCTCTGGTCTCCCTGTCAACG
Source organism: Cyclura pinguis (assembly GCA_030412105.1). Classification (NCBI taxonomy): domain Eukaryota; kingdom Metazoa; phylum Chordata; class Lepidosauria; order Squamata; family Iguanidae; genus Cyclura; species Cyclura pinguis. Next base: position 66,969,131 of record CM059602.1, on the reverse strand, counting down.
GTGCTTTACTTCCGCTTGTCTCTATGGGAGCAAGGACTGGCCTTTTCCTCTCTCAAGGTTTATCTCTCTGTTATCATCACTTACCAGCCACATGGTTCTCCTTCCTTGGCTCTTTTCAGGAACACTACGGCCAAACAGTTCCTCAAAGGCCTTGAACATCTGTACCCTCCTGTCTCCCCGCCTGTCCCTCCATGGTCACTATCGCTTGTCCTTTCCCAGCTTAGACGCCATCCATTTGAACCTATGGCCATGTCTGATGGCCGCCTCCTTACTCCGAAGATGGCATTCTTGGTTGCTGTTACGTCAGCTAGAAGGGCAGGCGAACTGACTGCGCTATATTCAGATGAACCCTTCCTGATGTTTCACAGGGACAAGGTGGTCCTGTGTCCAGACCTCTCATTTCTTCCTAAAGTCATCTCTGACTTCCAACTGAACCAAGATATTATTTTACCAACTTTCTATCCTGACCCAGCCTTGTCTCTTGAGCATTCTCTCCACTCGCACGACATGCGTTGTGCCCTAGCTTTCTACTTGCAATGGACTTCAGCCTTCTGCCGTACTCCCCACCTTTTTGTCTGCTACGGTGGGCGCCGGAAAAGTCACAAAGTATCCACTCAACGTTTCTCTAAATGGGTTGTTCAGACGATTCACCTTGCCTACAAACTTGCCAGGCAACCACCGCTGTCTCCACTTCACGCCCATTCCCACCAGGGCAGTGGCCTCTTCGGCAGCCCTTCTTAGGGGAATTGACCTACAGGAGCTTTGTCGTGTTGCTACTTGGTTGCGGCCTTTGACCATCGTCGGCCACTACTGCCTTGATTGCAGGGCCTGGCATGATGCCCGCTTTGGTTGTGCAGTGCTGTCCTCTATCGTCTAGGACCTGACGTGCCGTCCAACGGTAAGCTACTTAATCTCCTATTGTGTGAGGCACAGAGACCACGAAGAAGAACAGGTTGCTTACCTGTAACTGTGGTTCTTCGAGTGGTCGCCTGTGCCCTCACACACACCTGCCCAGCCTCCCTTTTTTCAGGTCCCTGTTTTGGCAGACTTCAAAACTGAGGAGAGACCATTAGCTTGGTGGAACTGAGCATGCTCAGTACTGGATGGGGGAGGGGTTCCCACCAAGCTGCTCAGCTCTGGAACTTTCCGAAGTGCTACTGCGCACGCGTGAAGATTCCCATTGTGGGAGGGCCCAGATGACCACTCAAAGAACCACAGTTACAGGTAAGCAACGTGTTCTTATTATTATTTGAAATAATTCCATTATTTCAAAGAATGGAATCATGGAATTATTAGGATAGGTTACCCAAAAGGGAACAGTATATATTTATTTGTGTATGTATGTGTCTAAATTATTTTTATCTTGCTCTCAGTGGCAAGAACACTTTATGCCAAGAGGCTGAAAGATCCAGCTATTCTGTCTCAGAAAGACTGTTTGATGAAGTTGCTTGATATCGCAGAGACGGATAAGTTGAATATTTTGATTAATAAAGAGACATTGAGCAAATTTAGGAAGGATTGGGAGAAGGCCATAGTACAATGGAAAGGTTGTTGAGGGAGATTTTCAGTTTTGGGATTTGAATGTTAATGGTATGACTTAATATAGCTGTAGTTCATGTGTAGTATGAGTGTTATAGAAGAATAAGTATAAAATTACATGACACTATATCGTCTTTGTATAATTCTATTATATACCATATGAATTTATTCAGTCATGTTATTGTTTAATCTTGAGGAAGCTTGTTTAGTATTTCACAAAATAACCATTCTCAAGGAGGCTGGAAGTTGTGTGCATACCCATTTAACCCCCTCTTCTATTTTTGTTAGGATTGTTTGTTGTTAGGTAGTTAAGGTTTGTTTGCCCTTTTTCGTTATGTATTGTTTTGTATATTTAACATTTATGTTTAATAAAAATATTTTAAAATTTTTATATCTTGCTCTGCATGCAAAAATATTGGGGATCATATATTAAAAGCAATATTAAAATATTAGAACAGTAATAGATAATTTACACTCTAAAGGATATGACAGTCTAAAACAGATAATTTACAGTCTAAAATATTATATTACAACTTTAACATCTGTTAAATGTATGCATGTACAAATTGGATAGGATCATTGGACCCCAAAAGCGTGTTTTAACTTGGTGCCAAAAATCAAATGGGTTTTCATTTGGGTTCTAACTTTATTGTGGTTTTTCCTCAGTTGATATTTGGTCAGTTGGATGCATTATGGCTGAACTATTGACTGGAAGGACACTGTTTCCTGGTACAGACCGTATCCTTTAAGAGCATCTAAAAGTATATTGAAAAATTTTTCACATATTGCACCATTTTGTGCCAAGAAAGGATTAGGGACTAGCTCTTCATTCTGATGTTTGACTCTTTGCTTTGAACATGATTTCAGAACTATTTTGTGAATCAGTAGTGAGAACTCTGTGTGTTCCCTTAAAGAACGCTTTTCATATATAATTGAAATCTATGGTTGTGGTTCAGAGTTTAATAATCATGGTATAGTTTTTACATGTTTCTACTCCACTTTACAAGCATCAAACACAATTTCCCCTTTGAAGATAAAATGTGGTAACTTCTTTGAATCCTGTGGGACGTGTTCTCCAGTTCCAGTGATCAGATACCAGTCCAGCAATCAGATTACCTATTAGAAAAAGGCCTGACACCAATAGGCTCCCTCATAATTTTTGGAAACTCCAAAGTAAAAGAATCTCTTGACAAGCCTGTCATCACAATCAAGTATAATAATAAGCCAGCATTTTAAAGATTTCTGGTACAAGCTGGTGAATTGCTGCTGCTTGCAGGTAGACTGAAACACATTGTGGGTTGGTTTAGCATAATGTGTGAACCAAAAACCTTGTTTTGTCATCATAAATCAGGACTTGTTCTTGGCTTAAGATGCCAAGCCATAGCCTGCGCACAAAACAAACGGCAGACAAAAAATTCGTGTTTTATTTGGTTGCTCCTACTTGTAATGGTTGTAATCAGCTAGTGTGCATACATTTTATGTGTAAGCTGGGCCAGTGTTTCAGCTAGTAAAAAGAAACAACAAATAATCTATAGATAGATGTTAGTCACTTCTATTATAAGTACTAAATGTTACTTATCTGTCTGAATATACTGAGTGCCACTTGCATAGGCATAATCGTCAAAAAAAGGCACACATTATAGCTGCCTTTTAGGTGTGTATAAATACACCTAAAATGTGTAAAAATGTTGCAATAATAGAATTGTCTCCATATGATTTTGTCTACTGGCATTATTGAGAAAGATATTTAATATATAATCTTAATATCCCTCCTAAGTCTAAACCTCTTTGGAGGGATCAGTGTAACCATTAAGGAGTTTTTAATATAGAAACTGCTATACCTGGGAATATTGAGATGTTGTATCATGTTTCTTTATATTTTCACAAACATTACCTATAGCTGCAGGTGAGTAAAAACCAGACCAACAATAATTCTCCAGAGTTTGTCTTTGACCCCTGAAAGATGTAGCTAATCACTAAAAATATATATATTTATGGAAGTGATTAACACAGAGAACTGAAAAATGCAACATAAGCAAAACATTTCAGCTTCTGCCTTCTTCAGTTGCTGAAAAAGAACTGAGCTGCATACAAGATTGCAGTTTAGAACACTCTTTCCAGCATTCTCAGTGAATGATAGTATATCCTCTAAGTTGAGGCCATGTGGAATCACGATCTTAAATTTATAAATCCAAACATTTATTGGTTTTATCACATATAAATAGCTCATGTTAACTGTCACATTTAGGAGCACAGTGACTGGCAGGGTGTAATAAATTGAATAACACATTACCTGCCAGTTCTGTAATTTTATTTTATATGATTGAATGCAGACATACAAGGTGTTATCGGCAGTGTGTGAGCAAAACAACCGCAGATCTATGTACATGTTTCAGAAACTGTAGGTTTGCAGGCCTGACCAGATCTCTTGAGCAACCAGTGGCCAGGTATTTCAGCTCAGAATATCACAGCTTCTCTGATTTGTCTGCATTTGGAATTCATGTGCCTTTTCCTGTATACATTTTGGACAAAAGGAAGAATGTTTAGATTTATAGACCCTAACACAACATGGCCTCAACTTAGAGGATTAAAATCATCTTCCACTAAGAATGCTGGAAATTGTGTTCTAAAATACTTCCTTATATACAGCTCAGTTTCATCTTTAGCAACTGAATAAGGTGAATGCTGATATGTTTTGCTTGGTATATTCTTCAGTTCTGTTTGTAAATTGCTTATACACGCTGAGAGAGAGACAGAGAGAGAGATGAATAGAACATTTTAAAGACTATTTTGATCTTGTGTTAACCTCCTGAAACCATTTGGTTATTTAGGCATTAAGCCTCTTTTTACATGTATCCTATGATAATGTATTTTTTATGTTAGCTTCAAAAGTTCAAAGAGCAGAATTATTTATTCATTACTTCTTTTAACAGTTTGCAGCCTCTCCTTCCAGATTTTTCCCAATGCAGCTGATAAATATTGTTCAAACATGAAAGGGTAAAAATATGGCCTAAATTTTGCATTTTTGTAATTTTATCTTCTTAGTCATTTTTTTCCTGTTAATTTTATCTTTTCCTTTTGTAGTATCTAGCAGTCATCTTTTTCTTTTCTGTGTGAAGTATGTTAAGCAACTTTTGCTGAAAAAAATAAATAAAAACATATAACAAGTGTGAGTAGGATTTTGCTGTCATTCTTACTATGTAGATATCATATGCTTTTCCTCCACCTACTGCATGTGCCTGCTTGTTTGTATGTTTCTGACTAAGAGTGTATTTGCTTTCTGCACGTACTCTGAACTCCATGAATAATAAGCTGAAGTGGGAAGTAATTCCAGTTCTTTGATATGTCTGCTGTATTGGGAATTATGAGCACAAATAGTGAAATGAACAATATAGGACATACACATGCTGTAAACTTACAGATGAGTATCACAAATACCAGTAATTTACAAAGTGACATTATTACCAGCTCTTGAAACCTGACTTGTAATTAATTTTCTGTGGCTTCTTGGGATCCATTAATAGGAGTTGCCGACTTAAACTCCCAAAGATCAGGAGGGGTAAAGATGTAATTGCCCAGTATCAAATTTGCTGTACAAAGTTAACTTCCACAGTTAATCTTTCAAGACTTTCAAAATACATCTTGGATGAGCTGATAATAGACTTGAATATATTAAGACAAGTTTGATTTGGTACTGCTGAGTAAATTCTAAGATTGTAATTTCCTACCACCATCCCCATCATAATGTGATCACTTATTTTGAAATTGTTCTTTGTTGTGAGGATGGATGGACAAGCATCATACCTTGATTAACACATTTGAGTTTGCATTCTTAGTGTAAGCAGTTCTTATGACATAAACACTATAAGGAACTGTTGTATGATTAGGGTGTTCTAGGAAAAAGTTTTAAGCTAGGAAGATTTCTCAGAAGGTAATCAGTTCAGTATCTACTTTGACCTTCCATCTGCTTCTGCCTTTATCTGGATACATTGTTTGGCTTAGTAGTAGTTAGTGCCAATCATGGTAACAAACTTGCCTTTTCCTCCTATTTCAGAATTGAAGGCAGTTATCTTCTAAGATCTGCATGCTTTCTGTTTCTTCAGTTTGCTTTCCCTGTGCTTTCATTTTGATTTTATTCTGTTTCATAATTTTTTTTAGCTTGTTTTACATTCACAGATGAAATTATTGCTTATAATTCTGTTTACATTGGTGGATCTAATGCAGTGACTTTTATATAGAGCCTTGCAGAAGTATGCACCCTACAACTTGGAATTTTCCACATTTTCTGTTACAATCTGGAACTAAAATGAAATTTAATTGGTATTGTTAATACTTGATGTATGCAAGATACTCAGCACTGTGAAAGTGAAAAATATTGTCATTGTGGTACAAAAAATAAACCAAAGCAAACTGGCACTTGTTGATTCCAGAAGTATTCACCTCCTTTGCTGTGACATGCCATAAGTCTTGTATAACCCACTGCCTCCAGAGTCACATTCATAGTGGAATGAAGTTCACTGGGTGCAATTCCAGTGCGACATGGGTTCACATTAAATACGATGGACCCTGCGTATCTGTAGGGGTTCAGTTCAGGACTACTTGCAAATAGCAAAGACCACAAATGATTGCGTCCCATATTAAATGGTAGTGACATGTGCATGGATGCCTCAGCACATCTGCATTCATCTTGTTGCCATTTTAGGTGTAGGACATGATGCTCTGTAATCACTGGAAATTGCCAGTCCAGAGGTTGCATATATGGAGCGGTCATAATACACCTGTTTCTGAAAGGCCCCAGAGTTTGCTAGAAAGCATATCTAAACAGATAACTCCTTGGTTTAATGATGCTATCAACATAAGTCTAATATTAAATTGTGCAGAAACATCAATCAGAATTGGCTGATAAAACACATGTGCGCACACAACTATAAACAACTTCTGGAACACTGCTAAATTCACTATTACAAACCCAAAAGACTGTGGCTCAACTACGGTTCTGCTTGGGGAAGGCTAGCCACCAAAATTCAGTGATCAGTTAAGGAGTGCATTAGTCAGAGAAGCAACCAAGAGGCCAGTGCTAACTTTGAAAGACCTGAAGAGATCCATAGCAGAGATGGGCAAATCCATCAGTGAGACTGCTGTCACTTAGACAGTCCATAAAACTCAGATGCATGGCAAAGCAGTGTGAAGAAAACCGTTCCTGAAATGAGAACAAGGACACCATCCCCACAAGGAAGCATGGTGGTAGGGTCATGTGCAAATGCCTTTCCTCAGCAGGGAGTTGGAAACTGTTGAGGATTGAGGACAAGATGGATGGGGCCGATACAGGGCCATTCTAGAAGCAAACCTCTTTGTCTACAGAAGAGCCGGAACTGAAGTGGAGGTTCACCTTCTAGCAGGACAGTGATCTGAGATACACAGCCGAAGAAACACGAGTTGAAAACAAGAACCTGGATGTCTCAGTGTGCCTAGTCAAAGTTCAGACCTCAGTCCAATTTAGAATCTTTGAAAGGTATGAAAGTTGTTGTTGCTAGACTAGTGATCTGCATCCATTTTGACAAAGCTGGAATGACTTTACCAATATGAATGGGTAAAATAGCAGGACTCGGAGCAAAGAAACTTGCTCAGGAAGACTTGTTGGTTGTTACCAAAGATAATGACTTAGGGGGTTCCTTATCCAACCAAAATATACCAGCTTATTTTTGTTCACCACAGTAAAAACATTTTGCACCTTCACAGAAATTAGTATCTCTGTATATCAACTAGTAACAAACAAACTCAATCAAATCTAGTTTGACTCCAGGTCGTAACAAAAAAATATGGTAAAGTCAAAGGTGGGGATGACTTCTTCTTCAAGGCATTGTACATTACAAGTATATTTAGGTCATCCTGTTTGCCAGTTCCTAATGTACCTGGAGAGTTCCAGTATTTACTGTCTTCAGCTTCATACCTCTGAAAAGGGGTTGTAGAACTTGTGGATTACAGAGAATACAATTGGCCCTCCACATTTGCAGGTTTCACTTTCACGGATTTGATTATTTGCAAGTATCTCCCCTGCCCCCACACTTCTTTTCAAGCACTTCTTTTCTGGCGGGGGGGAATTCTACCCTCCCAGTGGCTCTGGTCCTCTTTTTTCTCCATCAGCCTCTGCCCAGCTAGCTAAGGATGGATCACAGCCTGATTTCTCAGCGTCACAAACCATCTCCCAATGCCCCAAGGAAAGAGATAGGCAAAAGAGAAGTAGTATAGGGCCACCATGCCAATCTGCCCTCTTCTCCTCTTTTTCTTTGACCTGATTTGGGCCCTGGCTGCCACTCTGTCCACCATGCTTTGTCCCCCCTTCCCACAGACGCACACAGAGACAGATGTTTGTGGTTTTTCCACTTTTGCATGGGTCCTGTGCCTCTAACCCTAATCCTAGCAGATGTGGAGGGCTAAGTGTAATGTTTCCAGATCTACACTTTAGATGTGAATCTGGAAAAAAAATATGAATTTCATGGATCAATATTTTTGTTGATTCATACAGATTTAGCTTTTAAGTAGCATCAGAAAAGGGCTGCTCTAGTATTAGCACTTGTCAAAACAAGATGAAAGGCAGATGTTCTATGTAATTGATCTCTAAATATTATGATGAATGCCCAGATGTATTTGATGACTGAAGATGTGTAATATAATTTGTAATAAACTGATTTCTAAAATGTAGGATTCAGAATAAAAATTCTGTAAACTGCCTCACTTGCTCCAAATAGAATTGCTGGCAACGTCTGTAGATTGTACCCTAGAAAGCTTAGCCTATGTTGATTTATTTCAGAGCTGTTTGACTGAGGCATTTAGTTGTTAAGCAGTATTTAATGTCATTAGCAACTGTGCATGCCAATCTTTTGTCATACTGTTTCTAAATCTTAAATCTTAAACTTGCTACTGACTAGAAATATATAGATCTAAGCATAAAGCCACACAGAGCCTTACTTAGGCAAGTTAACCACTGTTTTGTTCAGGTGGCAAAAAATACAGGTTTGCCAAAATTAAAACATGGTTTAGATATGGGTGGTGAATAACTCTTAATTCTAGTTGAAATGGATCTGAGTAGATACTGGGAAGTTAGGCCTATTTACCTTAGAACCCCAACTAAGCTTTCCTTAATTTGTGATCCTTTGAAATATTGGCTGTACAGTTATCCTTCCATATATTTGCTGAGCTTAGGGGTACAGGACTCAGTGAAAGTGGAAGAACTGTGAATAATTCTAGCTCCCCCTCCAAAACCATGTTTAACACACACACAAAAATATGGTCCAGATATTCAGCCTACCATGGATGGCTTTGGGGTCCTTCACAAGGCAGAAGTAGGCAGCTGGTGGGGCTTACCGCAGCCTCTACTACTGCCTAATAGGAATTTACAAGCCTTGTTGACTGTCTCTCAGTTTCATGAGACTTGCAGCCTCTATTAAAAATGACATAGGGAAGCAACGAGGGCAGCAGCAAATAATCCATGAATCTGCAGAAGTGAAACCTGCAACTGTAGAGGGCCAACTGTATTTTCCTTACTTGAGAATAAAAAAGATCTAGCAAACAGAACTGTGTTCTCCAGGTTTTGAAGAAGTTGCTTAGTTCTTTGGTGAAGTCATTCTGTTCAGTATTAGGTGTTGCCTCTTCCCTTCCATAAACAGGAAAAGTGCAGCTTGTGGAAGAGAAGCCATAGTCTTGGATGTGTTTGCACTTATAACATTCCACTGCTCATGTGAGTAGTTATCACCAGATGTCAGCCACCTGCATAATATCTATACTTTCTTGATATCCCGCATTTCTTGAGCAAGGTTGGGTAGAGGATTTTCAGCAGGTGGGTATGTGTGGTTACATGCTATGTATATGAGTGATGTGTTAATCTTGTTCACAATTTTAGTTGACATTTTCCCCTTTTAGTTTTATTGGGCTGCTGCTATGATTTTTTTTTTTAAATTTTATTTGTCCCAGCGTTTTCCTTTATGGTCCATTGTTAGATATTGATCAGTTGAAGCTCATTTTGAGACTCGTTGGAACCCCAGGGCCTGAGCTTTTGAAGAAAATATCTTCAGAGTCTGTGAGTTTGAAATTTGATTGCAATGCCTGCTCTCCTTGGATTGTGTCTCACCCACTCCCCCACCAACCTCCTCACCTTTTGGCTTTCTTGCCTTGAGGACTGCCTTTTTACTTTCCTGGTAGTTTGTTTTCTATTTTCTTCAGCCTGTTTCCCCGGGTGCATCTTGAAATCTCCCTCTTCTTCCTCTGTTCTCTTCTCCCTGTAACTAGTTCCTCCCATCTTGCATATTTCTTGCTTTTCTCTGTAGGCTGTACTAAGCTTATCTAAACATTCAGCATAGTTACTATATGCTATTAGTATACGCTGTTTCATATATGTTACTAAGAATATTTTGTGTGTTCACTCTCCAAGTGAATAGAACACAGAGCCTCATTTGAGTGGTTTATCTAGTTTATTTATTTATTAACTTTATATCCTGCCTTTCTCACAAATGGGATCTGTAAAGCAGCTTACAGTAATCTAAAAAAATACTGCTAAAACATATAGAAAAAGGAATTAAAAGGAATTAAATATTCCGGTTATTAAAACAAGCTAAAAAACAGTTATAACACTTAAAATATATTTAAATCATTATGTCAAAAAAGATTTAAAAATGCAGATTAAAAAATACAGCATACCACTTTACATGCTCGCTACAGCTCCATAATTCAAATTCAAAATCCAAAAGCTAGTCTAAATGAAAATATCTTCACTGGCTGGTGGAAAGAAAGCAGAGAGGGAGCCAAGCAGACCTCTAGTGGAAAGGAGTTGCACAGTGTGGGTACAGCCACAAAGAAGGCTTTCTCCCAAATGCTCCCCACTGTGCCTGCAAAGGTGGTGCAACTGAGAGAAAGCCCTGAGGGACACCACAGGATAGTGACCAGGGTGTTGAACAGACATCCCCCAGCACCATTTTCTGAGTCCAGCCTTCCAAGAAGGACTGAAGCTACTGTAAAACAATGTCCCCAAGCCCCATCCCAGAGAGGCAACACGGAAGGATACCATTGTCAATGGTATCAAAAGCCCCTGAGAGGTCCAGCAGAACCAACAGGAAGACACTCCCCCTACTCAGTCCCCTGTGTAAGTGATCTACGAAGGTGACTAGAGCTGTCTGTATCCCATAGCTAAGACTGAAGCCAGGTTGAAATAGATCTAGATAATTCATTTCATCCAGGGATGCCTGGACTGGGAGGACATCACATGCTCCAATACCTTGTCCAAAAAGGAAGTACTGGAGACTGGTTCAGAAGGCAATAACATTATTCATTTTCATGGATGAGTTTAGTTTTATATATGCCCTGTGGTTAGAAACTCATTTAAAATTTAGCAAGAAGTCTGACTTGAATAAAACGTAACTGTAAAAATTAAGACATGTTCAGAAATAAGATTGGAAATGAGCATGTAAAAATTATTCATTTAGTGTTGCTAAACAAGTGATTTCTGATCTGGTTATAAAGTGTGTGCATTGAGGGGCTGCTATTTGTATCACTGAATGGTATGCCAGAAGTGAAATCCACATCCCTTGCCAACTTGTGCCCCAGCACTTTTGATGTTGGAGCTGGGCTTGGAGAAGAGGAGAGTTTCTTTACCACTTTCTTCCCCCATACTTCATTCAGTTGTAAAAATATTTCCCTACCACTTTATAGCCAAACCAGAAAGGCATATTTAGCAAACGCAGGTACATTTGCTTTGGTTCTTAGTGTTTATATGAAATTATACTGGTAATTATCTAGAGTGTACTCTTGAAGATGTGGAAAGGAATGATATCAACATGAAAAGACCATTGGTTTCTGTGGAATGTTGAACATAGTTTGAAAAAATAGAAAGAAAATGGAGCTTAGTCCAATAGAGTTACTAGAGATTAGAACATGTTGATTACAGGATCTTTGCTTCCAGAAAATTATTTAATCAATGAATCATACTGAAGAGATTTAGTAAAACCTATAATCATTATCATCATCACCATCACCATCATCAGTATTATCATCTTTGTCATCATTATTTTAATAGCATTATTTATGTACTTGGCCATTTACAAAGAAAGGGTTTACTAGGCTGCTGCCTTAAGAGCAAAATCTTCCAGAACTGGTGTTTTCCTTATGTTGCATATCCATTGTAGAGAGAATCTAAAACACTAAGATATTCTTAATAACTCTTTAAATCAGGGTCCACTTTATCAAGTAATGGATCTGTTGTGACTGTTTGACTATACCTGCTGTTGTGCAGGATAAATTCCTAAATGGGTGGCTTGAGACTTGCTCTTTTATTTGCGAACTTGAGCCAGATCTCTGTCAGAAACAGAAGGCTGAGTGATGAAAAAATGCAAAATGGCAGCACACAGTGGGATACAGCAGCTTTTCTCCTTAAGTATCTTCATTCAAATCATGAGATGGTGGCAAATATTAATTCTGCTTTGCCATTTGCCAGGCTGCTGTTTTGAATGCTTTTCATGTGTAGTATGTATTAGATAATGTCTGGACAAGATGTCCATTACATAGCAAAAAAATATAGGTGTAATGATGATTGCCAAGACGTAAAGATATGAAAGTAAAGATATGAAAAGACAGCATTGAAGAGCAAAGTCTTTGACCTAGACAATAGAATAAAATCCTTTCCTTTCATCTTGGATTTTTTATACTTCAGAGACAGGAAGGATCCATTTTTTCTATTTACACCAGTGTGGTATCCCAGCCTGAACCCTTGGAGGAAGAAAATACAAGCTATTTTTGCTTGCTTTAGGAGCGGGTTGGACCCTTGCTCCCATCCTCCACCCCAGTTTTTTAGTTTCTCCAAAAAATACTATTTTAGCCAAGAAATATCCTCTAACTTGTGTGGTTTTGTCCATGAACACTTTTCCTCCACGCTGTAACTGCGCCTGCCAAAAAATCTGAAAGTGGCCAGAAGTGAATCCCAGGTGCCTGAAATACCACTTCTGGTTGCCACTGGACATGCTGATATGGCTGAAAATGGACCGTCAAGATGTCCAGCCCAGCTTTAGATTCATAGACGAGCATGAGATAATTTCTATCCTTGACTGACACAAAGGGTTGATAGGAATTTTCCTCACTTGCCTCTTTGATCAGTCTTTACCTTCATTGATGTGTGGCTCTTGCCATACTCCTGGGGATGAGGGATCTGATAATATTCAAGTCAGAGGATTATCCTTGGGCTGTAAGTTTTCCCAGTGTCAGCTCATTAGGTATGGAAAGAATGAGTGAACATAACCACTAAACCTTGCAGCCTGTTGAGAGCATGGTATCTTCATAAGAGATTTGCAAGACTTTTTCCAATTCTCTGCCCAGTTTGGAGCCCAAGGAAAGCACATGTGTTCACCATATTGTGCTGGAAAATATACCTGGGAAATATACCTTTGCCCATCCTTCCCCATGCAGTCCATGGATTTGCTAAAAGAATTTTACAGTGGAGAAATAACTATAGAGAGCAGGATATGGATCATCTTGAGTTCCATGTTAAAAGAGAGACAGAGACGTGTTTACTGAAGTACCTAAGTACATACTTATTTCCTTTTAAGGACTTCATTTAGTCCCCTGTACAATTATAACATAAAGAGATAATGTGCTTGCTAAAATCTTGTTTTCTGCCTTCCCTGTGCAACAAAATTAGGTGCTGTATAAAAGACAGAAGTTACACAGAGTGAAACTGACTAATACTCACCAGATTTATTTGCTGGATCCTTCTGCATATGTTTCCTTTGCTGGACTTGCCATTAAAACAGTTTTCTCCTGCTTGGTAACAAACTAACATTCTTAACGCAGTGCCACTAGCTTTCTGACTTAGCATTTTCTATCCTACCATTCACAGCTATTGCAAGAGGGGTCTCTGAGATGCTGCAACCTTAATGCATTGTTTTTTGCAGCAAAGGAATGAAAACTATGCTTTGTAAAGTCAGACAGGAAGATAAAATAATATCTCTGTGTTGCTTCAGGGGACTTGATTTTAACTCTGAAATAAACCAGTATCCAGCTTAAGGCTGATTAATGCATTAGCATCTGGCTTTACTGAAAAGTGTTTGTAATTTCTAACTGAAAGATGCTTTACTTCCTAGTCTGTGTTTTGCAGGCTTTAAGATGACATGGCACAGAGAGCTGCCTGTTCTGTGCATACTGGATGCCTTGTATGCATTTGTCTTGATTATATGTTCACAGTGGTATTGAAATATTAACAAAGCCCTTGACTAGGCACCTAAGATATTAACCAACTTCAGCAGATTATGCGTCTGACGGGGACACCCCCTGCATATCTCATTAACAGGATGCCCAGCCACGAGGTGAGATCTAACAGGGTGTGCATCATGATCTGCAGTATGAAATATTCCTTCATGCCTTCATTTACGCATTTCTAGCCCATCACTTAGAGCACAGTCTTTCCAAGACTACTCACAAAACTAAAACAGCATGAAAAAATGCATTGCTACCATTTCAGCCTGTTCTAAAAACAGTAGCCGTACCACACTTGAGCCAAAGGCAGAATGGAACAAAAAACATTTTTTAAAATCTTTTTATGGGCTGGTACAGATGGAGCACTAGGAAAAGGATTCAGAGATGTGGCAATACCATCCAAATGGTCTTGTTTCTGGACCCGGTAGTTTGATGGAGTTCAGAGGTTGTTATTAAGACTTGAGCAGACTCATTTGGCTGCAGCCAGTTCTTCAGATTATGTGGTCCTGAATGGTTTAGGGCTTAAATGGCTAAAACCATCACTTTAAATTGAGCATGCAAACAAATAGACAACTGGTACCATATTAGTGTAACATGGCCCATGCAGGCATTCTCAGAGCTGCATACCAGTTGCAGGTTTCTGAGTGATCTTCAAAATGAGCCATCTATATAACCAATTATTAAAGTCTGATTGTACCCAAAATGTGCAATTTACAGAAGGTGTCCTTTGGATTGGACTGCAGTTGTTAAATCAGCCTTGGCTATTAAAGGCTCTCCCGTTTTTCTAGGAGACTTATAATGTAATTCCATGGTGTTAGGTTGCCTAGTTAACTCTACTGACATGGTATTTCATTGCTTGCTGCAGGAAAACCAAAAGAGAATCTGAATGACATCTCCTTTTTAGCAGGCTTCATTGGTAATGTTTCTGTTGAGTTAGTATTCAGGTGCATTAAGGGTGTGTGGTTACCACTGCTGTACTACAGGAACTCGTCCTTGTTTGCAGACCACCACTATATACATAACTGGCTTTCAAGTTTCATGTAACTCATAAGACCCAAATTTGAATACTGGTTGTTAACAGCATTCCCTTCACACTGGTGAGTATCTGAATGAGAAAAGCAAAAATAAATGCTTCTTAAAGAACTACAATAAGCTCAGAAAAAAATTACATATAAGTGTTCATGATGATTAGGAGGCAGAACTTAAAACTGTTGTATTTCCCTCTTCCCTCCCAGGCAAGAAACTACATACAGTCATTGTCTTACATGCCGAAGATGAATTTTGAAAATGTATTTATTGGTGCCAATCCACTCGGTAAGGCTACTGTCTGTTTTGTTGCCATATGGAATATAACATGCATGCATTACAATGGTGAATTTTTTTTAGAATAACATAGCAGGTTGATGCATTAAGGTAGACTTATTTGTCCATAAGGTAGAGATGCTGTTAAGTAATTGGTTCTGAAAGGGCTTCTAGATAGAATTCCTGATAACTGGTTTGCTTATTTCTTGCTAGCTTTTCAGTGTTGTTGGTTTCTTTATATTCGGTCATTCAGATAATTTCTCATTCTTGGTATAGAGTTTTCTTCATTGGCTGTGTTTAGCTCAGGAAAAAAAGAACAAATTGATCAGTACTTGCTTGTAGTTTCTTACCTAAAGAGAAATCCAAAAATCCTCTCTCAAAATTGTCTACTTTCTGGGCTTCTCACAGCACAGAATGTTGCTTTAAGGGCATCCTTTGAAGCATACTACCATCGTACCACCTTGGACTGCCCTTATCTTATCTGATTTTGGAAGCTAAACAAGGTGGGGCTTGGTTAATACTTGGATGGGGGCGCTCCTTTGAATACTTGGGATCCCTAAAAAGGCCAGGAAAGAATCCTGCCTGAAACCCTGTGGAACCCTTCAGTGAGAATTGTTAGTGCTGAGCTTGAAGTGCCAGGAGTCCAATTCCACTTGAACCTCAGGAAGAACTTCCTGATGGTCAGAGCTGTTCGGCAGTGGAATATGCTGCCTCAGAGTGTGGTGGAGTCTCCTTCTTTGGAGGTTTTTAAGCAGAGGCTGGATGGCCATCTGTTGGGAATGCTTTGATGGGTGTTCCTGCATAGCAGGGGGTTGGACTTGATGGCCCCTGTGGTCTCTTCCAACTCTATGATTCTATGATTCTATAATATAAGGCAGTTTCCTCTGTATGTCTCAGGTACAACACCATTGCTTCTCAGGTGAGCCTTTAATGCCAGAATGTTGTAATTAGCAAACTGTAGTATTTCTCAAACTGCTAAGTATAGATCCTAATCTAACTGAGTTTTTAATGAACCTTTTGTATTTAACCTCCCCTGCCCATTTTTTTCCCTTGTCATGGTGTTCCTTGAAGCTGTGGACTTGCTGGAGAAGATGCTTGTGCTGGACACGGACAAACGAATCACTGCTGCTGAAGCTTTGGCCCATGCTTATTTTGCTCAGTATCACGACCCAGATGATGAACCAGTGGCAGATCCCTATGATCAGTCCTTTGAAAGCAGAGAACTAGATATAGAGGAATGGAAAAGTAAGTGTTTGGGGTAGACTGTGCTGGTGAACCATGTCTTGGCAGATGCCATTCATTGACATTATATTGCAAACTCATGTTGTGAGAATGAAGCTTGACAGGTGGGGATCTACTCCAATAGCACCATTCCTTCAGCATTAGTATTCTCTATTTGTGGAGGGAAATAGCACTTTTCCAGTTGTGCATCAGATTCAAAAGGATGAATCTAGGCCCTGGTGAACTTTACTGGTGGTGCACCTTTAGGAGAGGGTGGAGAAGATTCAAAACTCACCTTCCATATTTCCATGTGCTGTTTGTTCTTCATTTACAATGGTTTCACCAGTCTGGAAATTCTGTTCCTTAGAAAAAAAAATGAGGTGGTGACTGAATGACTATTCAGTGACTATTACGTGACTGAATGAGATTACTTCAGAAATTACATGGATAGCATAATGTCATTGTGCAGTCAATATGACTTGCCTATGTGAGGTCACAGTCAGATTGGAAAGAAGACAGCTCGTGCTTCAAGTAAGCGCCAACATAGGGAGATGCTATTATTAATGAGTGAAGTTTTTTGTGAAAAGTTCTGCTGGGTTTTTTTCTGCTCCTCACAAAAGCATAGTCAAATTGAACAGCAATAGTGCTGACCCATTATAGCCTGTGAATTTTCATATCCACTTAGAACTAGCTAGGAAGGGCAAACACCTTATTCTAGTTTAGAGATATAGTTGATTCTGAGGACTGAAATGAATTTGAATAAATGCATCTCAGAATGGGAGGGTGGGTTATCATTGTTAGCTGTTAGCTAAAGCCTGTATCTGTATTTTTCCTCCAGGCCTGACTTATGATGAAGTAGTAAGCTTTGTGCCACCACCACTTGACCAAGAGGAGATGGAGTCCTGAGAATCTGTTTATCTTTGTTCCATATCACTGTGAGGAGAAAGCCTTTTTCATAAGGATTCTCCACATATCATTCAAGTGCCTCTTGCCGTGAAGATTCTCCTTGGTGGAGGGGGAGGGGGGGTTGTGTGTTTTTGTGTATGTTGAATGGAGGGGTGGAAGGGGAGGAGAAGGAGGATTTGGAGGAAAGTATTTATGCAGTAACTGTATAAATAATGTGCATGTTCTCTTGTATTTTTGTATACAGTTTGGGACATGCTTCTGAGACCTGTTTGATTACTTTTTAGCCTTTACAGTTGGCAGCCAGCTTTCACTGCTCTCCGGCTCAAGGCAGACATTATGCAGGGAAGCTGAGATTTCAAATTCTCAGTAGTAATTTCTTGCCATTAAATGGCTCTCCTACCAAGAAACAACTTAGATAATGGAAATCAAACTATTACTTGAACTGTGCCCTCTGCTTTCTAGGATGAGACAAGAGAGGGTAAGGGATGTTTTTCCATTCCATGCCATGCCATCTGCTTTACACCCAAAGCCTCTTCCCGGTATTTTGTACAGCAGGAAGGATGATGCCATGAATGGCTGTCTCTTGGGAGCTTTTTGTCTGAAACAGTGTAAAAAAAAATAAAAAATAAAGAAGTTTGTGCCTTAAATGACTGAGGGAAAATAGAATCTGGGTTAATGCTCTCAGCAGTGGACCTCTGAGCTTACTACTTTCCAGGGTATGGGTCACAGGATACTTGTGTATGACTAATTGATGGCTATTGCCAGGATACATATCTCCTAATAATAGGATGAATCTCATATTAATTCAATTTGGTCATTTGTCTTTTTGTGCTGCCCAACTCTGAGATATCTCAGCAGTAGCTCCATCACACTGCCTGTTATTTTTGTGTATCTTCTTAATATGGAGTGTGGGTTTGTGTATGTTGTAGCTGTGTGTGCATGTAGGACTTGCTGGTATTTTCTTGGAAGAGGCACTGGGGAAGTAAATCAGCTAATTAATTTCTGTATTCAGTATCATATCGTCATGTAGAATTACAGCATCCATCTGTTTTTATTCAACTAAATGTTGACATTCTGGGCACTTTTTGATGAAAGGGGGCTAACAAACATGCACCTTTCTGTGAGCTTCTGTTTCGGAGCTTTAAAAATCAATTCATTTATCAGCTTGCGTTAGCCCAGCACAAGATTCATGTCATTGTATTCATAGATGATAGAAATCAAGTAACTTTGAAATCTCCCTGTTTAGGGACTTCATGGGGTTGGAGGCGAGGGGGTATCAGTTCAAGTATTTTGTGTTCATCAGGTATTTTAGGTATCCAAGATCCTATTTTTAGAATATTTTCTGAAATTTATATAAATGCAGGTATCATGCATGGATTGTATGCCTGTCTCTGAAAGAGTGTAAAACTTTACAGTTTTTTTGTTGTTCAGATGGATGTGGGATTTTTGTGTATTTATCCCTTTTGTACAAAGAAGCCGTGAAAGGGGAAAAAAAGGCATGTGAATAATGAAGCCATCAGATTTCTTTCTAGTGATCTCCCTTCAAGTCAATCCCTCTGTAGAGAAACTGCGGCTTGGGGTCCAGAGAGCAGTATTCCTTCATGCTTTGTATTTGCAGGCTTTCTTAAGACCAAACAAAATCAGCTCCCTCTGCTGGACCTGTGGTCTTGAGTATTCAGATGGAAATGTAGATATACTCTGTAAAACATACAGGAAGATTATTTTTCTCTATCATTATATGTGTAAAAGCTGCCATGTGACTTTCATGCAGAAATACAACAAAAAGAATTTTAGGTATATTTATGAGTGGGATTATCTCAAAGCTGAGATGTTATGTGGGAGCTGCTGTGGAGTGCACTCCTTGTTGTTAGTGTGGTGCTGTTCTACTGCCTGAACTCTGGACAGAAACTACACACTTTAAAGAGAAATTCTGCATTTTTTATGTATCTAGGAACTTTGCTCTAACTGGTTATGCCATATAGGATATCCCACAATGCCACTGGTTTTAAAATAAACCTATTTTTCAGACTTAATGGACTGTTGTTTATAAATTGATGTCTCTTTATAATGAAGTTGGTTCTTTCATTTTGTTAAAGCAATGATGATGCAGGACAAATTCATTCATCACACTACATGTACTAAACAAAAATAATTTTCATGATTGGTCACTATGTGTGTTGGGGTGGTGACTTGTGTTGCCTGTTTAAATACTGCCTTCACTTCCTCTGTTCTCCCCTCTGCACCGAACTACTGTCAAATAAAAATGCAAACTAAGCCTATTCCAAAACTGTAGTCTTGATAAGAAAAACTGTTTATTATTAGCTACACTCCCAGGATGTTGTTAGGACCCCCCCCCCCAAGTTTTTAGAAAGCTGTTTATCAACCTGTGTTAATGACAACTATGAAAATGGACTTCATAATCAAATCTGAAGAAACTGGGATTATTGTATGTTCTCCACTGGTAAGGACGTTGTGCATGTGCGAATTGTGCTTGCTCATATATAATTCAAACCACTCGATTGTTTTTAGTCCATGAGCAATTGCTTATTTCAGCCACATTTTTTTGAAGTTTAGAGGAATGAAGGTGAGCATTGTATAGGGAAAAGTTAATGATTACATGTTTTCCATGTATACATTTAGTATGTTATCTATCTTTAGTGTTTCTCTTTAGTGTTTGAATTGACTAATTCATTGTTTTTAACCAAGTAAAATGTTGGGGGTGGGACACCAATCTCTGGGGAAAAGATGTGTATGGTAAACAGGGGCGTGGGTTAAAGCATTCTTGAAGTATGAAATATTGCAAGAAAAGCTCAGCATTTATCTTAACTTTTCTTGTAATACTGGTTGTATGCAAAAAGGTTACAATACTGTATTCCAGATTAGACCAGGAGAGTGGAGTGCTCTTGTGAGAGGCTCTGAATAGAAGAGACGGGGAGGAGATTAGCATCTGGAGCTGGGATTGGCAAAATGCATGGAACTCTGAAGACATCCCCAATTTTTTCTGCTGTTTCAAGGTGGCATCTGCCATTAGTGTAGGAGTGCAATAACAAGAAAGCTCAAAATATTTCACTTCTCCCGACCAGCTTCATATTCAGATTGAGATTTTAATTTGTGGGGCTGCTTGCAGATTGCATAGGAGACAAGAATTCCAAAACAGAAGCCTTTGTTATTAGTGCGATTTATTCCAAAGTTAGTCTATCTGAGAGAGCATTTTATAGCAACAGAATAATAAAAAATGGGATATTACTTTATCAGGCATATCTTAATTGTATGAACAAGGCCTGCTGCACTTACATGCTACCGTCCCTCATGGAAAACAAAGCCATATGTGTATAGAGCTTACTGTTGGTCTACAATCAAGGTACTAATCAAATTACTCTTGCTTGACTTCAGAATACCACTGCATCATATATGATACTGGCTTCATAACATTTTTTAAAATAAGTATGTTCTTTGGCCTAGTTTATCATGATTGTAAGAAGTTCTTTGAAATGAACTTGGTTGAAATCTCTAGCAAAAGTGAGTTTGATAGCCTGTTAGGCAGGAACTAGGAACTGTATGTATACTGAGTGTGGTCAATCAGTTTGCTGAGAAACGCAATTAAATCTGCAATTTAGGGAGAGTTAACATTCAGTTTTTAATATACAATCATCATCTTGTTAACTAGATTAACATTCTTTACACTTCTTTTAAGGAATAAAGAACTATTATTTCTTCTTTACAAATAATCAACTGAAGTCTCCTCAACTGATACTTAAAAACCGATCACACTGAAATGTTACTTGGTAGCCTGCTTTGTGAAAATTAGGAAGAACCATGAAAGTCCTAATCAAATCCACGTATTGAGTGAGGAAGCCTCTGTATTTCATTCCTAATGACATTACAAAATTGACCAAGTCTCCAGATTTTGACATGTAAATTTAACAGCCATGATGAACAGTATAAAAGTTTCCAGAACGTTAATATGAATTTTTAAAATGTCTTTGAAGTTTTTTTTTAAGTCAATATATCCAGAGAACAGTGTTTGAACTGTATATGAAGTTCTTAATGAGTTGCTTACCTGTGTGTAGATCCTTACAGAATAGTTTGATGGTGAGGAAGCAAGCTTTGGTCACTAAATGTCATGCTAGAACACACTTTAAGAACTTTTAAATATGCCCAAACCTTGTTACACACTAATTGCCATCTATAAAATCTTACTGTCCCAGAATTCACTGTAAAACTATTAATGAGTGCTTCAATAGCTTCACAAATCTGATTTTTCAGAGAAAAGGGGACACTTCTCTCCCCTCTTGTCCTGTAATGAAGTGGACCTTGACTTGCCTGTGTTAGGATTTCTGTTTTCTCTTGAAAATAATTGAGGCCTACTTCTACACAAGAAAATTTATCTTGTGATGATACAGGTTTTAGTGTTAACCATAACTGCATGACTTTTTTGAAATATACAAAGTCTGTCTTGTATGTTCTTTGCCAAGAAAGACACTGTAAAAAGAGGCAATGTTAACGTTTTACAAAGGTTTGTCATATACAGCATGTAAATAAAATAATATGGGCAAAAAAAGTAAAATCATGATGCTACAATCTTTGATATAGCATGGATGATTTTAAAAATCCAGTCTAATCTTTGGAAATTTGTAATCTGCCATTTTGCAGGTTCCTCAAATACTACTCACTTTAATATTTTCACTTCTGTACTGAATTGGTTTGGCTGCACTAAAAAGGTTGTGTACTGTGGCAACTGGATATGCCCAATATCTGTAGTAAATTCCAAATGTCCACTGTCCAAAAGTAAATGTGAGAGTAGGTGTGATCATGTTTTTTCCCCTTCTAAAAGGATGGGGAATGTGTGGCTCTTCAGCGGTTGGACTGCAAATTCCATCAGCTCTCAGCAGTTTCCAACAACCTCTGTAAACGGCTGGACTTATTTCTCCAGAGCAGAGCCCAACAACAACAACAAAAAGGTGGAGTGAAATACCTCTCCTTATGGGCACATAACCTACATATATTTACTGTAATAGCACACTCCAAGCATTTTCTAAAATATATGACCCACACATGCTAATTTTAGCATAAGGTGTGCCTTCTGCAAAGTACCAGATGCTCTCATCAGTAGATGGATGAAAACAAAGTCAGTGAGCATGACAAATGTGTTCGTACTAATTCTCTGCTGGAACTTACTAACTACAGACACACGTTTTTCACTGTGACCAAACCTCTGACCTCTCATAATGAGAGAATGCATTAATTTATCAACCTAATTGCAAAGTCCTGCAATCAGCATGTGATTATATGATCAAGGGAATGGGAATGACCTGTGGCAACACGAGCCAATTATCCAGGAATGGAAGACAAGCTGAGAGGCTGCAAGTGAACCAACTGGTTACTATAGTCCATCAGATTATGGCTATCATTCAGGAGTATCTCTCCACTCCTTATGTTATGGGTGAGCTTCTGAAAGATACTGTACTATTAAAACAAGAATTCTAATGTACAAGTCACTGATTGGACTGCAGTCAAATACAGCAATGGAACCACTTAAGCAGAACTCTGGAGTAAGTGAATAGTCTATTGAATCTAGTGTGTGCTCTACAGATTTCTGATATGCATCTAGTGATTAGTTGTCTAGAGTTACTGTAATTGGCAATTTCCCACATAATGATTGATTAATTAATTTCATTGCTTATGGTCTTTGTTTTTAATACACCAGCACTTTTTTATTCTTTCTAAAGTTGAATTCTGTATCTAGAAAGCTGAGCATTAATCAATAGGCCAAATGTCTTTAAGAACATAAGGGCCCCCCTGTATTAAGCAAGGGCAAGGATAGCAAATCACTGTACGCTCTTAAGAGACTCAATTTGTTTAGCCAAGGTTCTCAAAGCAGCCTGGCAGCAGCACTACATGGTTTCAAAAAGTCCTTTCCTAGTCTTGCTTAGAGCTGCCATGGACTGAACATGGGATCTTCTACATGAAAAAACACATGCTCTGTCCATGAGCTAAGGCTGGTTCATCTTATCTGGTAACCTGTTTGACACAGTAATTGGAAGCCTACACAGGCAGGGCATGAAGGCAACAGCCCTCTCCTGTCGCTTCTCCGCAATGGGAGAAAGCTACTGCTTCCACCGCAGTGGGTTGTATTTAATGGTGTACTTCTACTAGCATAAACCTGCTGCTGTTTGCAAAAACCCACTGTTCATCTTTGTTCAGATATCAAATCCATGTTTTAATTCTGTTGAACTTGCCCTGTCATAAACTGTTTCACAAGCTGCTCCACAGATCCTTGTACATGCTGTTACATTCCTTGTTTCACAAAGTAATACACTAGCTGTTGTAGCAGTCGTTTGCTGCATTCCACAATGTTTCCACAAATTCTTCTAGTGGTTTTACAAGCCAGTGCATTAATTCCTTTGCAACTCTTTTTGCACAGTGCATTGCAATATAATTAGGCCAAGGGTTGATTTCATTAGTTGTGTTTGTTACCCTGCTAGTAGCTGTGTAAGTGTGAGCAGAAGAACAATGCCTCTTGTACTTCTTTAGCTAGTGTAATGCTTGGTCAAGTGGAAGACAGACCAAACTAAGGAATACCACTAAAGACAGACTGATTCAATCAAGGAAGCCACAACCCTGAATTTGCAAGACTTGAACAGAGTAATTGATGACTGGGGCTCATGGAATTCTCTTATTTGTAGGGTTACCATAGGTCAAAGTCAACCTGATGCTAAATAACAATAACAAAAATCTTGTCTGCAACTCAATGTTGCCGCAAACTCAGTGTGCCTTTAAGCAATGTCTGTGCTTGGTTATACTATACTCTAAGGTCCTTAATAATTTCCTTCATGATTTGGATGAGAATTTCGTCCCAGTCAAAAATTGGCTAGCAATCCTGAGGCAGTGTAGGGCTTCATTCACTTGTTAATTGACTGCAGATATTTCAGGCTAATGTAACGTGTAAACTTTGACATAGTGTGCCTGTATGCTTACAAACTGAGGTCCAGACAATGCCTACATCCTCCCTGGGACAACATGCAACACTACAGAACTTGGAAATAAGTCCCATTGAACCACATTCTTACACAAATGTTCCCAGTTGTTAATCTTAGAGAACCAGGGGAGTTTGAATGTTAGAAACTATTTGAAGACACGCATCACTGGCAAAGCTGTTAAGCTTGTCATCCTCCCACAGTGGTTTTAATAAAACATACTGTTTCATCATTCTATAATTTTATTCATTAGCTTTACTGTAGTTGTTGAAACTTAACTACTGTAAACAGCTTTAAGATTTTTTTAGTGAATAGGTAAAAAGGCTTGAATAAGAGAGTAATATTACTCAGTGCAAATCTAAGGTTTGTTTTCTCATCTCAGATAACTAATTATGTTTCTGAACATTTCCATAAAATACAAAAAAAAAAGTTTGGTTCTGAACATTTCCAGCATTTTTCAAATACTGGAAGATGTACAAAGCTATCAGCATCAATCCACACAGTAAAATTTATAGAAATTTCCTTTGCACTTGTTGCTTACTGAAGAAAGATATGGAATATGGAATTAAGAAGCACAACTGTTGATCTTTTAAACTCTGATCATTTTGTTTCATTCAGAATTTTCTAAGGAAGAAATGTAATATACGCTGAGCTTTCTTGCTTTTTTAATGCTAGCTTATTGAGATCTGGAACTGGGGCGTTCAGAAGGTTTTGCTTAAAAGGTAGCAGTATTTATCTATCAAGCAGTGGTTGCTACTACTGCAGGTGGCTGCCTTTACTCAGCAAAGGTGAGCCCTTTGAAAGTACCTGTGAGAGGAGTGTCTTAACTTGAAACCTGATGCTTCCTTCCTGGTGTGATGTGTGGGCAGAGGGAGGAGGGATGTGTCTCACTGAACACAAGGGCAGCCGAGAAGGAAGCCAACAAGTGTTGGCTTTCATAGGGAAAACTGAGTGAGGGGAAAGTCCGGATTTACCCCTGATTCTCTCTGGAGCCCTGGGTTCTGGAGAAGTCAACTCCAGACACAGGGGAGATGAGCTTCACCAGGAGAAAGGGCTTCTACAGGCAGGAAGTAAACAAGACAGTCTGGGAACTTCCTAGGCGATATACTTCCATTGTCTCAGTGGGATCTGGAGCTTATGGATCTGTCTGGTGAGTGCCTTTATACAGCCCCGGGTTGTTGGCAAATTGGGGAGTGGGTGGAGACTGGGGTACAGTAGACTGCAAGCCTGAATTCTTGGGAAAACTTACTGGGAGTTTCCTTCATCTCCATTAAGGAAAAAGATTGGCATTTCGGAAAGGCATTTCATTTCCTCCTGGCTTTAGCCCGCAACCTCACTCTAAACATCAACCAGTCAGCTCTACTTAGCTTTTCAGGATCAGAAACCATACTTTGCTAGCAATCCATTTCTTACAAGGTCAAAATCTAGCTGTTCAGTTCCTTGATTGATAAACAGTCAAGAGTAAGTTTGTGTCGTTTGTTTCCAAATAAGAGGAAAACACGTCTGGTATTGTTGATAATGAAGGGCCAGCCCTGTCATTAGGCAGACTAAGGTGGCCGCCTGGGGCAGCAACTACTCGGCATTATCACAGGGAAAGAAATTGTCAGTTATTTAGTTTGTTGTTATTGTATTTTTATTGGCAGGGATGGGGAAAAGTAATTGTTAGATTTTCTGGCACATGGTATAAAATAATTTGCATGCAGTGCATTTAGCAGGTGTATGTACGTGTGTGGGGGGGATGCCATTTTGTTACTCAGCCTCAGGCATAAAATGTCTTGGGCTGGCTTTCTGTCAATGACAGATAAGCAAGCAGGCAGCATTTTCTCCAATAGGGATAGGCAGCTTTCCCAATCATCCGAAGATCCCACAAAACTGGAATGTTTAGAATTTCTGAGTGATTCTACACATCCCTATGGGACTGCAGCAGCAAAAAACTGACTTATTTATCACTAAAGATATTCACAAAGGTAGGCTCACCTCCCACGTTATATTTTGTATGTGTGTGTGTTTGATGTGTACACCTACAAACTTAAAAGCCTTGAAAACACAAAATTTATTTGCTTACCAAAAAGAATACTTACATGTTAAGAGTCCAATTCAGCTGCAGTTCCTAAGAATATCTTTGCCATGGCAAACCTTTGACCTTGTGTGAAACAGCCCTATGACATTAATCAACATACAGTATGTTCTGATCAACCTGAGTATATAAAACTGTATTATGTCCAGTGATTTCACTTGGTCCAAGACTGATATACTTATAGAAGAGATCACAGTTTGACACTATCCCATGGGTAATGAAGAGATACAAAATACCCTTTCAAACTGGCTTTCTTTTGAGTATTTATAGAAATCTCAACTCCTACCTTAAAAAGCAGGAGGTCTTTCATTTATATGGTCATCGTAAGTTGTAGCCAGCCTAACAATACAACCTCAAAAATTGATCACTTGTATTTACCTCACAGTAGGATTGTTCATCTGACCACAGGTGTGTTGCTTCTCAAGAGTCTTGGAAGAGAATCAGATATTTGCTTCTTGTATTAAAAGCCCATGTGTCAAAACACAAGCCCACGGGCGGAATCCAGCCTGCCAAGCCATTTCATGTGGCCCCCGCATCTCTCCTGCACCGGCGGCACTCCCTTCGCCTGGCGAGCCCAATCCCCCCATTGCGGCCCCCCGGCTGCTGGCTTTCTGAAGAGGGGGCCAGCAGCCAGCACTCGTGATCTACTTCTACTTCTGACTGCTCTTTTGTCCAAGTCTCGCCATCAGAGTGGTGCCATGGGTTACCATGGCAACGTTCTGCACGGCTCACAAGAGTCGGACAGAGAGCAGTAAGAAGTAGAAGTAGATCACGAGTGCTGGCTGCTGGCCCCCTCTTCAGAATACCCACAACCAGGGGGCTGCAATGTGAGGATCGGGCTCGCCAGGTTACAGAGAGGGGCTGGGGGCAGAAGGAGGCACAGAGAGGGGCTGGGGAGCAGAAAGTGGCACACTTTGGATATATTGACCAATTCTATGTCATTTTACAGAAGTATAGGGACCATAAACTACGATCAACTTGTCCTAAAATGTCCAAGACTGTACAGGGCCAGGCAACATCGCCTTATCAACTTCATACGCCACAGACTGCGCATTAGATCAGAGCACAATTATTTGTTCTGCCTGTCTCAACTGGGACCAAAAAGTTAAACAAAGTTAATGTAATAAATAGTGGTTGGTAATTTTTGTCTTCTGATTAAAAAAAAAAAATTCTGTTTTCAAAACTCATTTTTCAATAAATTGTACAATAGTTGTATACGTGAATATCTGCTTATCACTATTTTTCCTAGACTTATAGTTTCAGAGCTAGCTATTACTAAAATCGGTAATAATCGAATGCAGACACAATTATTTAATATGATAAAAGATTGAATACATTTATATAGTCTTACAGATACAATTGGCCATTTGAGGGCAACCATAACGCCGATGCGGCCCAAGATGAAATTGTCCTCAACGCCCCTGTATGAGAGGCTCAGAGTCTTAGTTGTGTCAAATTAGATAGGAGGAAAAATTATTTATATATGTGCTTGCAGCCTGATTTCCCACAAACCACCAACCCTCTTTTGATGCCCCACACATCCAAGGAAGGAGACGGGCAAGAGAGGGAGGGTTTAGGGCTACCATGCTGACCCACCCCATTTCCCTCTCCTTTCTCTGACCTGATTTGGACCCTGGGTCCCCTCCCCCCCTTCCCGCAGACATACATACGCATTTTGACTTTTTTTCAGTTTTTCCACTTTTGCAGGGTTCCCTGCCCCTAACCCTAGCAAATGTGGAGGGTCAATTGTATTTGTTAAATAACTTTCTTGCCGTGTGGGACTCATGGTGGATTACAATAAGGCTAAAACAAGATAATGCTAAAAATCTGAACAATAAATAAATCATTAAAAATACATACAACTACATACCTCTGTCTCTGTATTCACAGGTTGAAAAGTTGAAATGGAACTTGAGAGGAAACATTCCGTTTTGGAATGCAGCCTCTAATTAGAGTGTTATCAGAGCAGCAGTCCAAAAAGTAACTTTTCCAAGTTCTGAGTGCACACACACACACACACACACACACACTAACACTAACACACACAGAGAGAGAGCTTATACATACAAGCATGATCTCAAATACAAACGCATCCTGATACATTTTTAACGATTTCATAATATTCCAATATATACAAACAGTAACGTGATTAGTGGGGTTGCCAATTCTAAGGCCCAACACTGAATTTCCAGTTTTCATGGGCCATTTCCATGCAGGGGACAAGGTCGCAAATTCTCCAGTTTTGGTGGGCTTATCTCCAGGCAAGATGAAGCAAATGTGTGCAAATCTCCAGCTCAGCTATTAAATCAGCAACTTGCTAGAATTTGCAAGGCTTAATTGATTTGTTGCTGCAACTTGCAAAGACTTGGGGAGGAGGAATCTATGGATTTACTTCCTTCTTCCTTTCCCTCCCAGACATTGTAGCACCAGGGCTCACCTTCCACTTTACTCTGTAACTGCCTTCTGGCTACAAGCAAGTAGGATAGATTAAATGTTTCTTATCCCATTTCTACTAAATCACAGTTGGTCCTCAGTGCATAATGCTTAATCGATATCACCAAGCACTTTTGCTAGATTGCAGGTTTTGGCCTAGAGAGCTATCTATATCTATAACAAGTTGCCGAACAACTTACCATTGTTTGTGGGGAGGGAGGGGAGAATTGGATCTTGCAACTTAGTGAGTTGCACTCCCATTGTTGAAATTCAATAGCCAGCACTGAGCTTTCTGGTGCTGCAGTCGTTGCCAAAGCTGGGTAGCAACTGTGATAGCTCTCAGTGGTTAAAAAAAGATACCAGAGTGCCCCCTCACACCATAGAGCAGCTTTATGGAGTGGTAAGGCAGAGGTTTTTTAAAAAATCTGTTTCAGAGAGAAAGGGAGGACTAAGAAGGACTCCCCTATCCAGCACCTCAGATTTCAATATAAGTTCTAAGCCTTGAAGCAAAAATTAATAGGCACACAAACTCTAATGTCAGTACCAATACCAGTGGTGTTTCCAATTGCTTCTCTGTTATTTTCCACCATCAGCTGCTCTAATGAGCTGACTTCAACTTCACCAAAACCACTTCTTTCCCCTTTTCAGTTTCAGTTCTTTTATACATTCCCTTCTAAAATCTTGCATGGATGGGTCTGGGCTCAGCCCTTCTAATATTAAGGCTGCCTGTATCTTCTTTTACTTCCATCTCAACTTGGGCATCTCTCTCATCATTATCTGCTCTTTCCATCCTAATACTATTGCACCGACTATTTCAGTTGCAGGCTTTCCATAATCCTTGCCCTTGATTCCTACTGTTTTAGTCTCAGTTTCTTCCCGATCAACTGGATTAACTTCTGTCCCCTCAGTCACAGCCCAAGTATGGACAGTATCCTCAGGAATACTTATCAAAGCATTCTGACATTATGGCCCTTTTCACACTGCATTTGCCATGCGAAAGGGTGCCTGGACCGTCACGCGATTGTGAAGAGCGATCTGCACGATGCACTCACAATCGCATGACGCTCCGGGGTAGGGCAGGCGCCACTCACACACTTTTGCATTTTCAGCTTTCAGCCAAAAACAGTGCGTGATCGCACATTGCTCCAGGGCCCCACCGGCACTTGCTGTGCGTGCGGAACCTCCAGAGCCGTGGCGGTCGCGCTTCCTGCCCCAGCGCAGCCTGGGAAATTCCCAGGCTGCACTGCAGAAGGAAGAGGTGGGGCTCTCGCACTGCCTGCTCGGAAGCAGGCAGCTTGTGTGGGGCTGAAGCAGCGGGGACATGAGAGCCTCTCGTTGGAGGCTGCTCACACTATCCCTGCACCCCAGTACCGAGAGAAGGTGAGATGCGGAAAGGGCTTGAGACACAAAGTTGCATTGCAGTGCCTGTCCATCAGAACTCAGATCTAAAGGATTATTGTTCAAATTCCTCTTCCAACAGCACCACACATAGCACTGACCATTTCCAGATGTGCTTCCTTTGTCTCTGATTGATGTTTGGCTATGTACCAAACAAGTCTTTCAGATGGGAAAGTCCTTAGGCTTGGACATTATACCTCAACCTGCCCTGATTTCTTACCCTGGTTCCTAGTAGGTTCTATAAAACTTCATTGCTTCAGTTGTAGTTCTAGCACTGCCAGACCTTTTGCAGTCCAGGCTTAGGTCTTCATTGATGATCCACAGTTCACACCAAATCAAAAAGCTGCACAGGGTGCAGGACAAAAATTCTGCCGCCTTGTTCTGCCATCTGGCGTTGTAAGACAAAATATGATAGAAGCTTCACTATGCCCCAGTGGATTGTAAGGGGAAAACACTCAATAGTATGATACAAAAATTCTACTTCACAGTGGTACTGATGCTACAGGTTTCTAATTATAAAGCCAGTATGATTATTAGGAATTTTTATAGAAGAGGCTGCTATTTTCTTCTTGCATCTGTCCAAAGATAAATTAAGCATGACTATGATCTTCCAGGTAGATTAAACATGTTTATGATCTTCTAGATGAATTAAATACAGTTATGAGCAACTTGAAATGGGTTACACAGCATGGTCTTATTTCCTTGAAAATGTTTTGGCTATGCTGTTTTCAGTTTGAATAGCTAACTCTTTAGCCAGACTTGACGAACTTCAAAGGGTAGCTCAGCCAAGGCCATCTTTAAATTTCTTATAAGAATCCAGTCTGGCTTTTAGCAGCACCTTGAAACAGTGGACAAATGCCTTTTTGTTAGAAAGTTCTAGGCTTTGAATTGGCTAACTGCTCAGTGTGGTCATTTGGGCCATAGGGGTTAAGAAGACTTTAGCTGGTGTTTTTGTTCACATGAATACTTCACAAGACAGAGCATGTGTGATATATCATGTATCAGTTATTACTACACGGGGCATACTCTGTAAATAATTGTACTTGGTATATGCTCTGTTTCCTTTGGGGTGAACAACTTGGCTATACAATCATACATAGAGGTAGAGTGAGTTAGCTTTACTGTTTTTGTCTTGCCTGTTTGTGCTATATTTCTGCAGAATACTCTTCTGTAAATAATTATACACTCTTCCACTCTGTAAATAATTCCATCACCTTTAATGTGATGCTGTTTTTCTTATCCAGGTATTGCTAAGGTACTAAATCCTCTAAGTCTTGGTTGTGTGCCACTGTTTTGGTATAATGTCTAAGGCTCTGGTTTCAGTAGATAAACTTTCTCTCTTGAAACACAAAATTTTGGAGCTGCTAGAGCTGACTACTTGTACCTATGGTTATTCTAGTGATCATCAGGGTACTCATATCTCATCTTCTGCACCATGTCAGATGTCTTGCCATTCTAGATATTTGAGCAGTGTGAAAAACTTGGATCTGAATTGGGGAGTAGGGGGAGGCACACCTTCACAACGGAGTTGTCTCTGCCAAAAGTTGCTCAGCTCTAGAATGGAACAAAGCTCTACACAGATACAGAACCTATATGTACGAGTAGAGGGAGTTGCTATGGTAGCCAAATACAGAAAAGGACAGGACTACTGTATTTTTAATAACTGTGCAGAAGAATGAATTTCTGGAAAAGTAGCTCCGTGATAATGTGAAGTACCACTCCAGTTGAGGGCCAGCTGCAGTAAGTGAAAACAGGATGGGTCCTCTACAGATTTTGGTTGTTCACCTGCTGCTAAAACTTAGCACCCAAAAAAGCTTGTGATAGCACAAGCAAATCAGTCAATGCTTCTATCACATGGAACATAAGCATCAGATGAAATGAACTGGTTTACTTTGTGTTCTGTTGGCTTCACCATGGAATATAACTAAGAGCTGATTCATGCCTTCGTGATTTCTGTATGCTGAGAGCAGCTGCCACATGACGCCCTAATTATTTGAAGTATTAATCATGTATTAACTTGCTTCGAGCAATGCCTAGTGTAGTATTTTGCAGCAACTGGCTGATCATAGGAAGATTCCTAGGGCTGCATACACATGAAAACACTTAATACATTTTTTACAGCTTGCTTATAGGTATTCCTTACTGCTGAAGTCCATCTCAGTGATGGCTCTGCATTATAAAATACACCACACACATGCCACTGTTGTGTGCAGCTCCATCATGATAAGTTTAAAATAAATCTTTGAAGACTTTTAAAATTTCAGTCTGCATATCCTTGGCTACTGATCTGTGAATTTTTAATACTGTTAATGTTAGAGCTGTTTGTATGCATATCTTAAGAATGAGATGTTATTTTTGTATTGTTGCTATATTATACAATTACATCCGTTATTATTGTTAGTATTTGTATACTGCCTTGGGAGAGCATTCAGTCCAGAATGGTTTATAGCATTAAAATGGGTAATAAGAAGAAAAGCAAGTAATAATTAGTACATTAACTGAATATAAAGTCTTTAATATTTATAATAGGACACACTGATGAACTTCAGCATTGCCTTGCTCTAATCTGATTGGCATCTTGTTAATGGCACATGCTGGTGTTAGTGGTGTTACACATACAGGATGTTGTGGACAGTGCACAACTGTTGGATCCACTGCATGGAGGCAGCAGTGGAGTTTTGCATGCGGTATCACTGTGCATGGAGTTGCAATTGCACACTGACATTCAGAAAGCAGTGTGTAAATGAGCACTGTGCATAGAACTACATGATGGCAGCTGTGCACATTGACTTCTGAAGTACATTTGTTGTGCTATGTCGCTATCCAGTATAGGAGTTGTGTAGTGGAAGCAGAACATAGAATCACAGACCTGGAAGAGATCACAAGGGCCATCAAGTCCAACCCTCTGCCAAACAAAGCAATCCTGGCAGATGGTCATCTAGCCTCTGTTTAAAAACCTCCAAAGAAGGAGACTCCACCACACTCCAAAGCAGCATATTCCACTGCTGGACAGCCCTGACCGTCAGGAAGTTCTTTCTA
Source organism: Cyclura pinguis (assembly GCA_030412105.1). Taxonomy (NCBI): domain Eukaryota; kingdom Metazoa; phylum Chordata; class Lepidosauria; order Squamata; family Iguanidae; genus Cyclura; species Cyclura pinguis. The sequence goes on along the minus strand of CM059602.1, from coordinate 66,936,005 downwards.
ATGTTTAGATGGAATCTCTTTTCATGAAGTTTGAAGCCATTGCTCCATGTCCTGGTTTCTGAAACAGCAGAAAACAACATGTTCCATCTTCCATATGACATCGCTGCAAATATTTAAATATAACTATCATGTCACCTCTTAGCAAAAAATAAATGTCATGAATGAATGAATGAACTGTAGGGGGTAAATGTGCCATTCTTGCCTCCCAGTTGTTCATTCTGGCATAGATTCTGGCTTGTTTTGTCTTATGTAGATCTATGTTTCATCGTAAAATGTCTTCAGTTTTAATTCATTGAAACCCTATTACAGATCTATTTGTGGGGGTGGGGTTGCCGTTGACTTCATCTGTGGCTGAGAGAGTATGACTTGCTCAAAGTCACCCAGTGGGTTTCCATGGCTGTGCAGGGATTTTATTTTCCAGAGTCCTAGTCCAACACTCAAATCACTAGACCAAGCTGTCTGTTTGTGGTATATGCCAAATGCATGCATTTATACACAGACATTTCACTGTGCATGAAGTCAGAATTGCCTACTGGTCGTAGCTACATATGGTAGGAGGCTATGTTTGTTGTTGTTGTTGTTGCTGTTGTTGTGTGCCTTCAAATCACTTCTGACTTATGGTGGCCCCAAAGTGAACTGTCGCAGAGTTTTCTTGACAATATTTGTTCAGAGAGGGTTCACCTTTGCCTTCCTCTGAGGCTGAGAGAGTGTGACTTACCCAGCCATGGAAATCCATTGGGTAACTTTGAGCAATTCACGCTCGCCCTACCCAGAAGGAAGGCAAAGGCAGATCTTCTCTGAACAAATCTTGCCAAAAGAAACCCTTGTGATAGGTTCACTTTAGGATCGCCATTACTGGGAAATGACTTGAAGGCACACAACAACGACAACAACCATAGTTTTCTATGATATGTCTCGGTATAGGAAATGCATTTGTCACCACTTTATGCATAAAGGCCTAAGGATATCAGTATGTCCTTATGCGTATAGTGAGGGCTCTATGCAGAAATTCAGTGGAGCTTCATCCAGTAAATGAACTGGAGCAATGGGGCTGAAGCTGCAATCTATAACATGCAGCAATGCAAAATATATTGGTCAAATCTTTCACAAATCGTTCAGCTACCAAGTGGAATACACAGAACTCCCTCCACCAGCTTGAAAGGAGAAGACTGAAGCTTAATGGAGAGTTCCTCCTAAATGGGGGGGGGGGGGCAGGGGGAAATAGATCTTGGTTTTTAAGGTGAAGGGGGAAAATTCAGGAATACAAGTGACATCACAGTTCACTGGAGGACCCTGAGAGGGACTTAGGGACTGTTGAAACCTAGCCCATATGGCACTGCAAAATCAAACTATAATCACCAAACTTTTTCATGCCTGTCACAAAACTGGGGGCAGTCCAATGCCAGGGCTCTCCAATACACCCTCCTAACCTGAGCATCCGCTTATTTGGTCTAACAATGGGTTTATTCCCAGTAAACATACTTGAGATTTAACTGGACATGAACATACTCCAGCTTAATTTGCTTCTGAATGTTCACCTCTATTTTGCCACAGTTCAGCAATAGATAAGAAAACAGGGGAGAAAGTGGCGATCAAGAAGCTCTGCCGCCCGTTTCAATCCGAAATCTTTGCCAAGAGAGCCTATCGAGAACTCACACTGCTAAAGCACATGCAGCATGAGAACGTGAGTAATGACCTGCAGTTTGCCGTTGTTGCTGCTGTTGTTATGTGCCTTCAGATCAATTTCAATGTATAGTGACCCTATTATAGGGTTTTCTTGGCAGGATTTATTCAGAAGGTAAAAAAATGAATGAACCAGTGGAAATCTGTGGGCTTCCATAGCTGAATAGAGGTTTGAATCCTGATCTTTCAGAGTCTTACTCCAACACTCAAAACTATACCATGCTGATCCTGTAGTTTATTTACACACAAATGGTTGTCTTATTCTTTCACAGAGATGGTGATGGCATTAAGTGTCCAAATTTGCATTATCTTCCAGATTTGGTAGTCATAGGACAATCTGATTAAATGCCTAATGTCAGAATTTGAATGGTTCTCTTTAGCAGTAGAAGTGCCTGCATAATCACAACAGGTATTCATAAATCTCAGTAATCTTCAGTGATTGATTTCTGCCTTAACCTAGAAGTTCTAGACAACTACTCTACGGAGTTCATTCTGTGATAAATCTTGCCAAACACTAGTACAAGGATGGGGAATCTTATTCAGTCTGAAAACCAAATTCAGTTTCAGAGAAGTTCTTAAAAGCTACATTCCCATAGTGGGTGAGGCCAAAGGTTGAACCAAAAATACCAGCATATTTTATCTTACCACTCTTACTGCCGATAACTAAATAGCTCATCAAGATGGTTGATTTCTGCTGATTACATACTCTCCACCATTTAACAGATGAAAACCAGAACACTGGCTGAGTGACATCAAAGTGTAGTCAAAATACAAACATCTTTATCTGGGGATATATCCCACTCAACTCACTGTGGCTTACTTATGAATGGGTATATGTATAATTACACTATTAATTTAAGTGAAAAATTGCTCTCGTAGAGGCAGACTCTAATCTCCAATCCAACAGATACACAAATACACTGTTCCCCTCAATCTCTCTCTCCTTCTTTTCTCTCTCTCTCTCTCTCTCACACGCATATACACTGATGCGCATAAAAACATTCTCCTGATTCCTCTCTTACACACAGCTCCCTACCTCTTTCTCTCTTGTGAATAGGAATATATAACTCCTGCCTCACTAACTTGTTCAAGTACACACACAGATGCACAAAAACCCATGACATCCCATGTCTGTCTCCTGTCTGTCTCCACCTGGCCTGTCATGGCTTCTGCAGTAAGCTTGAGGCCCAGCATGTGCGCTCTCAGTGTCTCAGACAGAATGACATGGCTATACTGGTCAGCCATTTTTCTCTCAGCCAGCATGTACTGACAACAAAAGACCAAAAACAAACAGCTTCTGGCTCATTTTCAGCCTCCTAAAAAGCCCCACAGTGCGTGTGTGCGCACGTGTGCACACACACACACATACATACATACATATTTTTAAAAACCCCAAAACAAGCAGTGCAGTGCTTTGCTTCTATAATCCACAATTTTTCTGGGACAACAACTGGAGTAGGAAAAACCTGGACTCCCATGACCTTCCTAGGCAAACAAGACTATTGGAAAGTATAGATTTATATTGCACCATATAATATTGCTTTTTGGTGCTTCTTGTTGCTCCTCCATCCAAATGCTCTGCTGGCACTAAAAAGAAAACCCTTTCCCTAAGCTTGGCAACATCAGCCCTTGTACATGCACTGGTCAACCTGAGGAAAGCTTCTAAAGACACCCTCCCCATGGAACTAGTGTCGGGGTGGGGGCATTGATCTTTCCAAGTGTAGGAGGCTCTTGGTGTATTGTTAAGGTTGTAGCAAGAGTTTTCTTTTGTTTTTTAAAAAACCAAATGTTGTTTTTTTATAAAAAACAATTGTTAAAAGGAGTCCAGAGAAGGGGAGAGAAAGAAAATCAGGAAGAGGGTAGAACATTCTGAAAATTAGACAGGGAGTGAAGAATTGGACATGCCTCATTTGATTGTCAACAACTAGCATGATGATGAAATGTTTTGATATAAAAGAAAAACCTCACCTTTATAGTGGGAACAAAACACTTTGGAATGTTGTGGAAAAGGAGGGGGAAATAACCCAAACCATTACATAACTGGCAAAACATTATTTGTATCTTTTTTTTTCAAAAAGGAGGATATACAGCAGCAAATACCACTGTCTCCCAACACATTTGCTACGTCTGGGAGACCCCTGGGCTTAGAAGAGGACTTTTAGACTTTTAACGTGGGAGAAGAAACATACATAAGTTAACAATCCACTATTTAATGGTATCAATAGAAAAGGGATGTGATTAGCTGGGAGAAGCCTAGAGGGCCAGATGCATCTCTAAGGGGTTGAAGTTCTCTCCCTTTTCACTGATACTTGCAAAGATGGAATGCAACCAACTTTTTCTGTGTCAAGGCAGGTAAGTTCCAGTAGTGAGGTCAAATAGTCCAAAGCTTCATACAGCCAGCAGATTGACCAGACAGGGAAAATTCAACGTCAGTGTTTAGGAAGCAGTGCTAAGGTCCCACCAGAAAGTCAGGCAAGCCAAGTGGGATGAATCCAAAATCTGATGCAAGTCCAGGGTCAGATGCTGGCATCACAAAACAGATCAGGAGTATAGGTTTTCCAGGACTGCAAAATGGATGATAGCGACATGTTGCTCCTATGTAGGGACATGTTGCACCTGCAGCTTCTAGATCCAGCTGCATTGTATCAGAGAATTCATATGTATAGCACATGCACAGTGTATATAGAAATCCCAAACCCTTCCACATATAGAAGGCACTTCTAGGCAATCTGGTTTTCCCCTGCTTCTTTAGACCCCGATGCTCCCATGGGCAATTGTGCTTTTGACTCTAGAGCAGAGTCAGAGTCTGGAGACAGTACACCCTCATTCATCCTTCTTGAGGTTCTGGGATGGGGGTTACTTGCTGGAGGCTCTGGGTCTCCATCTGAAGAGGATTCTTCCAGTGGCAGCATGGTAGCAAGTGCTGATAGTGAATGGAGTCTAAGACATTTCTATCTCTGAAACTTTCTCCTGCTTCTCAGCCACATACTTCATGCACTCAGTTCCCTTGAACAGAAAGTGGGCAGAAAAGGAGGAGTGTGATCCCTTCCAGAGATACTGTATATACTGACCACGTCTTTCTGATGGGCTGGAATTTCATGTCCATGCAACAGGACTGAAAGAGGGCAGCATCCCAGTCCTAGACTGTGCACAGTACAGAAGAAGGGAGCTGTTTCCTTCCTATGTTTAATATGCAGTGGGGATGGGAGCCCATTGCTCTTTTCTTCCAAATGGTAAATGTCTATCACCAGCTATGCTGGAAGTGTTCTAAAACTGTAAATAACACCTGCTTTTTTCAGCTTCAGAAAAACTTCCACCACTGTTTCTATAGGACATATTCTTACCATGTTTGCAAATTTTTCAGGATTAGACTATCCAAATCTGATATATTTTCTAATTTTTAATTAGTCCCTGGACTTGAAAGCTTGCAAATATGGGTACTGCCACCTAATTCTTTGGAAAGCCTTCAGGTTGTACTGAAATACAGCTCAGTTTCTGAAATTTATGGGAGGGTATTTTTATAGTGGGGAGAAGGGCTGCTGTTTTGTAATTTTCTTCCTAATCTCAGAAATATAAATGAATCTCTTTTACAGGTCATTGGATTACTTGATGTTTTCACATCAGCTACATCCTTCGATGGATTCCAGGACTTGTAAGTTTGCATTTTGTCCCTTAAAGCAGTCAAAGTTTTTACTGCAGACTTCATTTCTAAAGAAAGTAGCATGTCGCTGTCACAATTACATTATATCAGAACCTGCATATTAATCAGATGTTTTCTTTTGTAACAGCACTATCTAAAATGACTGAGTTACCCTAGCACAGAGCTTTCATTAAATTCTCAATGACAAATTGAAATTGGTCTTAGCTTTAATCTTACATTTTTAGGAAGTAGGTTAGGGGCTCAAACTAGATGAGATATTAGAAATCACTGATCAGATCTTTCCGTTTTAAAAAAGCAGCCATGCTTTTTCAAAAAAGCAGCCATGATTTTGTAAAAAATAAAAGTAGCTGTGATTTTTCAACTGGGACTGTAAGCTTAAATCCAGTTTGGCAGTCACACTGCTGTGCGAGCATGACTGAACTCCTTCCCTTGCCCTCTACCCCTCAGAGCTACATGAGAACCAGCTCTGGAGAATTCCACAACCCTCTGGATCAGTTTTTTTGGGGGGAGCGGGTGGGGGACGAGTAAGGGAGATGCAATTGGAAAGGAAGATTGCCCCTCTCCACTTCCCCTGGATTCTGCTGTTTTGCCAGCATACATCCAGCACTGGATCCTGCTGATTGGGCTGTAGGGATAAACTTCTTCTTTGTGCCATCCAGTTTTCCTGTTGTAAATTTTTAATTTCCCAAGAGTTTCAAAGAGGGGAATTGATATCTGGAAAGTAATGCAGTGCATGTGGAAGTAAATCTGTGATTCAGACTGTGATTCCAAGCCAACTCAATTTCCCTTTACTCCTGTGGCAGTTTTTAAAACGGATGGAGCATCTAGTCCGTTCTGGCCCTAGTCATGTCTAGAAATACAGTGCTCAGCAAGGGTGTGCAATGCCTGAAAAAAATCTCAGAAACCACAGGGGTAGTGGCAAGGGAGGGAGGTCTACAAAGATGGTAACTGGTTAACAGGCAGTGCCTCTCAGCCATAATTTATCATAAATTTACATAGCATTAATTGTATTTATCATCATGTCGATAATCAAGCATAATCAGCTATATAGAATTCTGTATAACTAGAAGATGACTTGGTCCAGTCCTTCCATCACAGTGCCAGATTTACAATGCAGGATGCAACTGCAGCATCCCCAATAGATGATTATCTGGACTTTAACTGAATACCTCCTGTAAAGGAGAACTTGCTGTTTCCCAACTGTGCACTGTCAAACTACTCTGTGTTAGGAAATTTCTCATAATGTTGAGCCAAAGTCTGGTTCCTTGGAATTTCCAGCTGCTGATTCCACTCTTGCCCTCTGGAGCAATAGTTGCTGTTGTTGTGTGCCTTCAGGTCATTTCTGAATTATGGCAACCCCAAGACGAACCTTTCACGGGATTTTCTGGGGTTGAGAGTGTATGATGTGCCCAAGGTCACTCAGTGAGTTTCCATGGCTGAGCGCAGAATTGTACCCTGGTCTCCAGGGTCATAGCCAAGCGCTCAAAACATTGCACCACTCAGACTCTCTCCACTTCTGGAGCAATGGAGAACATTATTTAATTGAACAGATTTGTCCAAGTTGCTCATGGCTCACTTTGATTACAACATGAAATAAAAAATATCAGCAAACACACCACCTGCATTAATACAGACCTGGCATAAATCAGAATCTAAAGCTTGAGATCTGGGCAAGGAAGGAAAAAATAAAAAAGAGAAGTCCTCATCTGGTATTTCAAATACATATTGTAAAAGAAACAAATGTGCACATATGTGCCTTCAAGTTGCCTGTCAATTTGTTGTGACCCCATGAATTTCATAGGGTTTTCTTAGGCAAATGATACTCAGAGGTGGTTTTGTCCAGTCCCTTCCTTTGAAATATAGGTGACAGCACCTGGTATTCATTAGCGCTGTCGTGTCCAATACTAATGAGGGCTAACCCTGCTTTGCTTCCAAGATCAACAAATAGGATATAATTGCAGAATTTATGCATGTTGTAAAGTTTGGCTTTTCTCGTGAGCAATTTTATTTCCTTATTGTTCCTGTTCTCACTACACAGTATACACAACTCTGGCCTTAAGTAGATTCTGTTTATCATCTGATATATAAACCCAAGCTGGAATTCTGTTGGTGCTTTTTGCATTATGCCAGGGCAAGACACTTTTTGGAGCAGTGTATGGAGACAGTGGGTGGACAGCAGAGAACGCCATCTCTTATCACCAGAGAACATTTCCCTGTTGGCTCCTGAGCAGTTGGGGAACTGGCGAAGGAACTTCCTCTTCTGACAGAGATGGCTATCCCTGATGTCCCCTCTCTCGCCATCATAGTTGTTGTGTACCTACAAGCCACTTCCAACTTATCGTGACCTAAGGTGAACCTATTAAGATCTGTTCAGAGAAGGTTTCCCATTGCCTTCCTCTGAGGCTGATAGAGTGTGACTTGCTCAATGTCACCCAGTGGGTTTCCATGGCTGAGAGGGGATTCAAAACCTGTTCTCCAGTATCATAGTCCAGCGTTCAAACCACTACATCGAGCTGGCTCTCCCATCACAGCGTCAGTGGCTATTTTGCTGCTGTGATCACACTGCTATACTGTCCACCACCTTTATGCCATCACAGTTATGCCAACCATTAGGATTGTGGCCCTTAGCTTCCAGTTGACAGCTGTCCTATTTGGTAATTCATTATGCAGAAAAGTAAACACAGTGAGTGCTACTTGAAACATGGAAATCACATAGATTAAAAGGCCTGGAAATCCAGTATCCTGGTTCCTAAACCAATTAAACTGGCAAAATGCTTCTTTAAAATGGAGTTTGCATTTGTTTATGACAATGGGTCTTAATGATTTTAAATTCAAGAATTTGATTGGGGTTTCTTTTGGGCTAGATTTTAAACATTGTTCCTCTTTGTAGAGGCTATACCCTTCATACTGTGGCACATTCTGAAAATATATTGCGGAGGGTGAAACCACAATTAAAACACACACACATATCTTGAACTGTTTGATGCACAATGGTACCATCCAATCCAGTGCTACTAATCACTACCAAGCCCTAAGATCCTATAGAGGCCTAAATGCAATTGCTAGCTGGAATCATTGAATCAATTGTGGAGTATTAAGTCAACACTTATGTAAATCCATAATGGTTCATTGAATCTATTGTAGCTGGGATTAGCAGTTAGATTTCAACCTGTTGCAGGATTGTTCTTAAATGGTGAAAAATGATTCTACTTAAATAAAATGACAATTGGAATTAACAACTTAATGAATGAAGGACCAGAAGGTGTATTTTTGAGTTGGTGCCTTGCAAAGGAAAACTGGGAATACAACCAGAAGGATGCAAAAGTAATTTAAACCTAGATCATGATAACATAGTCTAGTAGGGTGCATTTCTGATCCTGAAAGAAACAACATGCATTGGTTTCCTTATAGAATACGGTCTTGTTATCTCAGTGAGAGTACAGCTTAATCATCTGTTAATAAGCCACCATGAATATGACTGTGTAGAACCCCGCTTCTTTGCCCAAGAGTCAAGAAACTGTCTTATTGCCTTTCAGCTACCTGGTGATGCCCTACATGAGAACAGATTTACAAAAGATAATGGGACATCAGTTCAGTGAGGAAAAGATCCAGTATCTAATTTACCAGGTGCTGAAAGGGCTGAAGGTAGGTGACCTTGGGGAAACTTGACAGGAATTTGATTCTGCCAGATATGCTGAATGCACTGCTAAGTTTTCTTTTAGTTTCTTTGTGAGGGAAGAATATTTTAGCAGATTCTCTAAGAAGGAACAGAACAGCTTGCAAGCTTCCATCTTTATCAAACATATGCCTATGTGTTTGCCCATTAGTATGAGTTGATAAACTTAACAGCCTTTTTAGATGCTCTCCAGGTGGGTTGGGTTACAACTTCCACAGTCACAGCCAACATGTTTGGCAGGTAGTCCAACAAATCTGGAGGAGATCAAGTTGAAGAAGATTCCTTTAGTAACTAAAATAAGTCAAAACAGAAAAAAGAGTCAATTTTCACTGTGTAATTCTCCTTTTCAAAATAGTTTGTTATTGCTATATGTGCTGAAAAGATGCTTTGAGCAATGGCAGCTGGTAACTTCAATATCAGCAGCCCTACCCCCAAAATAGATTCAGCATCTAGGATGGCTCCTTTAAAGTTTGTATTCAATCCCAGAGTGACAAAGAATCCACCAGCTGCTCGTGCTCTGAGGAAACTTAGCATATCTCTGGATTGCTTATTTTATCTTTTTCCTTGTTAGAACTATGCAAAGTAGTTCAGTTTTCTCAGAACTGCTGACAGTAGGCAAAGTACTTCCCATACAGGTTGTTAGGGAATAGCAAGATACTACATAGAAGCATATTCTATTATTCAGGAATTATCTAGACAGTTTATCAACTGTTGGAAGGGTGGAGGCAATATTTGTGCATTAAGAAGCAAACTCAGGCTTTTCTTTCTTTTTAATTGCAGTATATTCATTCTGCTGGAATCATTCACAGGGTATGTGGCAATTTTTCATCAATGTAAAGTTAATTGTTTTCTATGCACTTCTATGTACTCTAAGCCCATTATTGTGGGGTGAGCGATGTAAGGCACTCCACGTGTTGTACTACAGCTGCAAGCATTTCTCACTTTTGTTTATGCTGAGCATTGTCATCCAATAACATCTGGAGGGCTATGGTTTGCCCACCGCTGCAACAATGTATGCCTCTGCACATGGTATGTGTTCTATCCTCAACTTTTTCAGATTCCATCTTGTTAGAAAATATCAGTTAATCCAAGCATAGACAAACAGTCACCCTCCAGATGTTCTGGACCACAGCATCCTTTGGCCATGACCATTAGCTATGCTGACTGGGGATGAGGGGGTTGTACTACCAAATGTCTTAAAGGCACCAATTTGCCTGTCTCTGAGCTGTTCCTTATTCTTATACTCAAACTGCAACAAAGTAAAACCTAATGACACAAGTCAGTCTGTTTCTCCCCACCAGAGTAAATGTTGCCTGTTTTTAGAAGTCTCTTTGCTATGCCAGAATATCCATTGCTGGTACTGCTCCTTCCTATTTTGGGGTGTAGTTATGGGGGGGGGGATTACTCCCCAAATAAAAATTCTGCCCCCAAATGAAATTTTTCTTTCATTCCACAAATTTCTAACATTGCAGAGAGTGAGACACTGAAAATCAAAATAGACTACCTCAGAGCATGATGGGCTCTCCGCTGGAAGGATTTAGATGGAGGTTGGATGGCTAATCATCAGTGATACTTTAGTTGTGGATTTCCTGCATCAGCCAAGTGGTTGGATGAGATGACTCTCAGTGATCTCTTGCAGTTTGACAGTTGTGTGTTCTGGTATACATCTGGACAGTGCATGGTTGCTTAGCCATCTCCTTACCCACTAATTCTTCCCCAGACATGCTCCTTCCACCAACAGTTTTCAAGCCAGGAGAGTTATGATACCTCTCTTCCACATGTTTGTTAAATGAGCCTCCCTTAATAGGTGGGAAATTATAATGCTGACACTAGATATTTTTCTGCTTGTGGTTGGAGTGCAAACAGCCTTGCACCTATTGCTTAAAAAAAGTTCTTGCTGCATCATTCAGATGCAATGCCTTCTCTCATCTTCCTCATGGTCTACCTGAAACAGGTCACTTCAACCTGCTACATGTCAAGACTGGTCCTGAGAAATGTGTTTTTGTCCCCATTCAAGAACATTTGATTTGAAAAACTCTTTCCTCATATGTTTAAGGGTGAAAGCCTTGATTCAGAGCTGTGAGGCCTGTCTGGTTTCTTTCTGAGAGAGTAAAAAAAAAAAATTGAAGCTGCCTGAGGAAAACATATCACATATTACTTGGGAAGACATCACTGCACAGAGCTTCTTGCATACCCTGAGGCCAGCTTTCAGTACTGAAGTAGTCTAAAGGGAGCATTTCACAACTGAGAGGGAAACCAGGAGGAATAGAGAAAGAAAGTCACACTCTATCACTTTGAGGAAGTCAAAATGCCTGCCTAGCTTTTCAGTATTGAATATAAATCTTCCCAAACCCCATTGGTTACATCTGTGGCCAAATTTGGGGTGTACAAGGCAATTCTAAGAGCTATGGTCCAAAAAAGCAGTTTTCCCAAGCTCTGATGTTTGGTCCTTTATAAATAATGAGAATAATGTTATTGCCTTGTAATTACCCTAGGATGGGGGGCTGCCAAGGAGTACCAGATGCTGTGGACTATTCAGGGAAGGCAGTGGCAAACCACTTGTGACTTTGCTTGCACAAGAAAAGTCTACAAAATTAATGCAGTTGCCATAAGTTGACAGGCTACCTCATTACACACACACACACACACACACACACACACACACCTCTATCTTACCAGGAAAAGCAGGAAAGATGTTACAGTGGATATGCCCTCCAACTTTCCTAATTGGTGGGATAGTCCCAGTTAATCCTCTGCCTTCCCATTTTTTCAGCTGCTTCTAAAATGTCCCAGCTTCTCTCTCCTCTTCCACTTTCCCCCTTTGCTTTCATCTTACTTCAGTTGCTGCAAAGTGAGTTCAAAGTGCAAACGTAGGTTGCACTCAATTAACCCAACAGGGAGAAGAGGAGATGAGAGGGCATGCTCTTACCCTTCCCAGTCAGCTCAGGCAAAAGCAAACTACTACAGCCTCTCCTAGCTTATGTGTTCTTCCTCATTAATAAATTTTGCCATTTGGACCACACTCTGATGTTGCTTTGCCACATGTGTCCCAGTTTCCACATGTGAAATATTGGAGGGTTCTTTTTCTCCCATTCTCCATTGTATTGGCTGTAATAGCTATGGGTTTATATTCCACTTCCAAGGCTAACATACCATGGTCCTCTGAAGGACCTGTCAGGAGAATAAAGGGGGCTTTGGGCCTGGTGGATTAACGGTGCCTGTTGCCAACTTGTCCCCTCCTGTGCCGGGGCCCTTTTGACAGAATACCGGAGTCAGACCAGCTTTTCTCAGGAATGGTATCTCACAACTTGGGATTTCTTTAAAATAAAACTTCAAGAATCCTTCATCAGCATGCGCCCCCCAAAAGTAACTTTGTTTTTCAATTGGCAATTGGTTGCATTCCACATAAACATTAGGAAGAACTTCTTGATGATAAGAGTAGTTTGACAGTGGAGTACACTGCCTTGGAGTATGGTAGAGTATCCTTCTTTGGGAGGTTTTTTTTTTACCTTTTTTTTTTTAAAGTTTTTAAACAGAGTGTGGATGACCATCTGTTGGGAATGATTTTATTGTATATTCCTGCATGGCAGTGGGTTGGACATGATGGTCCTTGTGGTCATTTCCAACTCTATTATCCCATGCTTCAAGCCTGAATTCAAGATGCTGGTGATAAAATTTTAAAGCCTCAAATGGCTTGGCACTGTGGTTCTTGAGAGAGCACTTCTCCCTATATATACCTGCCTGACGATCGGGGTCTATATGGGGAGGGAATCCTCTATGACACATCAGTGGGATAATGTGTGGAAAAACTTGGAAAAGGGTCTGCCCAGCTCTTGCACCTCAGCTGTGGTACGCTCTCTCCTTGGAGGCTGGATTGAGGCCAAGACTACAGTACCTTCATTTTGGTGGGAAGTAAAAGCATGCCTGCTCATTAAAGTCTTTGGGGCCTACCTGATTTACTCCAAAATGTCTATGTACAGGGTTTTAAACTGTTTTTAACTTCTTACATTTCTTTGTAAGTTGCCAAATTGTTTAACATGTTCTTAATGTATTTTAATTCTTTTTTATTGTTTGAAACTGTTTTAACCTCCTGCAACTGATTTTACTTAGACACTGCCCTGAGATCTCATGCGATAAAGTAAGATTTATTTAAACAGACACACACACAAACCTTTCCAGGCTCAGGCTGCCCCATGACAGGGGAACCATCCTAGTAGCAGATCTTTATTTCCACTAGAACGACACCCTAAATTGTTAATAAATGTTTTCAAAGAAATGTTGAACAATTCGCTAAGTTTTAAATACCATAACGTGTTTTCAGGATAATTTTTTTCTTTGTTTTCTGCTCATGGGGATCCCTTGAAGTAAGTTCCACTGCTTTCAGTTAGGCTTACTTGTAATGAAACAATGCAGGATTGTTGGAGTCCATGTTTTTATAACAAAAATGGTCAAAATGGGAGGAAATAATGATAGCATTGGTTGTGTTGCAGGCTTAGTTGTTTCTTGTTTTCACACTGCAGGATCTGAAGCCTGGTAATTTAGCAGTGAATGAGGACTGTGAACTAAAGGTAAGACTTTTTTTTAGGAACGTGTAGTAGCATGTTGTGCATTCTTAGCCTAATACGGCCCTTCTGAATCAACAGTGTATGAACAAGCTAATCTTATCTGTGCTTACTTGAAGTACTAGTTTAAATGGATTGGATCTAGCCTTAATCATATGTAGAACAGACCCACTGAAACAAATTAGACTTAATTTAGGCATGAATAACTTAAGTATCCTAAGAGCCAGTGTGATATAGTGGTTTGAACAATGAGCTATGATTCTGGAGACCAGGGTTTGAATCCTTGCTTGGCTACAGAAGCCTACTGGGTGACCTTAGACAAGTCACACTCTCTCAGCCTCAGAAGAAGGCAAAGGCAACCCTCCTCTGAACAAATCTTGCCAAGAAAAACCCATGATAGGCTTGCATTAGGGTTACCAATAAGTTAGAAACTCCCTGAAGGCACAGAACAACAACAGCTTAAATACCACTGATTTCAGTGGAAGTATGGCTAAGCTTAGATCTACTTCAGTGAAATGTACTGCAAAGAGTGCATAAAGTTGCTGCTTTATCAATGTACAGAACTTTTGCATTTTGTGCAGGTAGGTATGTTACTAAATTTAGTGCAGAGGTGAGTCACAGTAGTAATACAGGGAAACATCAATGTAATTTCTACCTCAGGCTCAGTTTCAGAATTTCACTATGAATACTGAATGATTCTCCAACATCGGAGTTCTGTATTCCTTAGGTCATTTCCACCCAACATTGTTGTAGTGTTATTATTCCACTTTCAACATCCTGTGGAATTCTGGGGTTTGTAGTTTACTGAGGCCAAAGAGCTCTCTGGCTGAGAATTCTAAATGCCCCTCCCTGAACTGCAAACGCCAGGATTCCAAAGGATGTTGAAAGTGGAATAATAGCACTGTAACGGTGCAGTGTGGAAATGGCCTTAGAAAATATCACAAAGGACCTCTTCCTCCTGGACAAACCTATCCATAATTTACAGACATAGTCAGGGCCCTGGTATATGTCCATTCATCAAGACAGGTCAAGGTGGGGGGAATTTGATTCAGGGCCTTTTTGATAGCAGTGCCCCAATTGTGCAACTCCATCCTGAGTAAGGTGATTCCTGGTTACTGTAGTAGAACCGCATGAGACAACAAAGCATTGCTGCTAAACAGGAGGTCAGTGACTGGGAAAAGCTGTATGGTCCAGGACTTCATCCTGGTCCAGCAAGCTGACTTTGCATGCATAACTGAAATCTGATTAACTGAAGATGGAGGTGTCAACTTGACACTGTTATGCCCACCTTCTTTATGGACACAGTAGCAAGCAAGATCAGATGGGCAGGGAGAAGTTGCAGTGGTCTATTGTGAGTCCACTCTTCTTTTGAAGTATCCTGTCTGACAGTCTCCGAGGTTTGGGTGTATATACCTGGCAGTAGGGCAGTGAGACAGGATGGGGATGTTGGTGAACCAACCACCCTGCTGCCTGTTTCCTTGATAGAGTGGCTGGAGATGATCTCAGAAGTGGTGTTAATCTCCCCCAGACTTATTGTGTTAAAAGATTTTAACATCCATGCTGAAGAACTCTCATCAGGGCATATTCAGGAGTTCATGGCTGTGGTACCACTAGCTCATTATCTGAATGCAATAAAGAACAATGCAACCAGTTAGACTGAGGCTTAATCCAGATAAGATGGAAATGGTGCTGGTCAGTAGGAAAACCAACCTGGGTTTGGAATCTCAGCTCGTTCTGGATCAGGTTGCTCTCCCTCTGACTGTTAGGTGAATTATGGGAGTTGTAGTCCAAATTATCTATCTATCTATCTATCTATCTATCTATCTATCTATCTATCTATCTATAAAAGCTGTTGTTTATCCTCACTTTTTTGGCTTGTATTGTAGATCTTGGACTTTGGCCTGGCAAGGCATACAGATAGTGAGATGACTGGCTATGTAGTGACTCGTTGGTACAGAGCACCTGAAGTAATTCTCAATTGGATGCATTACAACCAGACTGGTACGTTATCTAATTTCTTCGTCTGGCTGTTTGCAAAACTCTTCTCATTAGGAGATTGATTTTTGACCACAGTCAGTGTTTCTATATGTTTATTTTTTTTGTTTGCTTATTTTTCTGCAGTTATCATTCCCTTGCTGAGTAGTACAATAATTCTGTTACACAGTCAGCCCTCCACATTTGCAGGTTTCATGTTTGCAAATTTGATTATTCACAGATTATTTGTTGTCACCCCTGCTGCCTCTCCATGCCATTTTTAATAGGACCTGCAAGCCTCATGATACTGAGAAACTGCAAACGAGGCTTGTAAGTTCCTATTAAAAATGGTGTGGGGCAGCAGTGGAGGTGGCAGTAAGCCCCACCAGCCACCCACTTCTGCCTTGTGAATGAACCCTGATGCCTCAAAGGTGGTTTGAATATGGTGATCATGCTTTTCTGTGTGTTAAATATGGTTTGGGAGGGCCTAGAGTTATTCATGTTTTTTTCACTTTCACGGGGGTCCTGTGCCCCTAACCCTAGCGATTGTGGAGGGATTACGGTACTTCCTCCGCTTTATGCAGACAACCAATAAAAATGGTAAGAATCTGCTAGCATCCCTATCCTTTTTCCTCAGAAATAAATCCCACTGTTTTCAGTGATGCTTAGTTCTAGGTAAATGTGCACAGGATTGCTGGCTGAATCTGTACCCTCCCCCTGCCCTTGAGGGGGGGAGGCAGCTACTCTGGACCTGTTGTACACCTCCTGTTCTGGGAAATACTAAATGCCAGTACTTTTGTTTCATGTCATTGCTCTACCATCTGCCTACTGCTGCTGACATACAGATATAGATAGACATGCGCACACATGCACACACTCTTTTCCCAGTGGAGCCACAAGCGTGAATAGTTCCCTACCCTGACTCAGCTGTGTTATATAGATAGATATGTGTATTACTGCTAATGTAAGACAGTGTTGCTGCATTTGGGAACACTCCTGCTCGTTCTGCTAAGTAGTGCCATGGTCTTCAGCCCGCATGGCACCTCAGTGTGGCATATGCTTCTGCTTCTGCAATTGTAAGACAATTGTGCAGCATTAAGAAACATTAGTCACTGTTTGGTATCCCATACTATCTCTTTCAGGAGAGAGGAGCTCAAAATATTCAGTAAGCCCTTTAGCACCAAGCACAGGATAAACCTAAGCTAACTACAATATAGAAAACTTCTGCGGAAGCCTGGAACACATAAGACGTTTTGGACTGCATTTTCCATCATCCCTTACTATGCTGACTAGGCTTGATAGAGTTACAGTCCAAAAACACCTGCCTTAGTGCAAGAGCTTATTTAAAGTCTATTTGGGTATCTTCCAAATCAATTATTTAAAAAGTCATGCTAATGACAACAAAGAATTCCTTAACATGCAAATTTGTAACAGTTCTACGATATAAGTGAGGTGTTTTCTGTCTGCTCCCAAATGTGAACATTATGCTCCTTCTCATGTGTTTCTTACATTTCCTCCCATACAGTGGACATCTGGTCTGTTGGTTGTATCATGGCAGAAATGCTGACAGGAAAAACTCTGTTTAAGGGTAAAGACTGTATCTTTCTCAATCTGCTGACTCTGGGATGAAAGCTAAATTAAGTTGTTAAGGGACTGTTTGAGGCTGATGCTCTCAGTGTTTGGTATACAACTATGTATCATGTGGACATAGAAATTCTTGTGGGAATAGATATAGTCGTTTCTACTATAGTTTCTTATGGAAGCTGTCTATGAATGTCACTATGTTAAAACTTAAAAATACTGTTCTTGTCATGCGTGCTTGGCTTCATTTTATCTAACACTAAACCTTTACTTTGCCGCAGCATTGCTACTTCCTCCCCAATTTGTTGCCTTACACACATCATAGACAGTGTTTTAGGCATACTAAAATCAGTGTTCAATTTTTGGTGCATCACATAAATATATATAATGTGGCAAAAAAAGTAGAGTTTTCTGTTTTATTAATTTATTATATATTTTAAAATCTCACCTTTCATCCATAGAGCTCAAAGCAGTGTACATCACTTTCTTCCTCTCTACTTTATCCTCACAACATCTCTGCACGTAGGCTGAGAGACAATGAGTAGTTCAAGGTTATCCAGTGATTTTCCTTGCTAAGTGGACACTTGAACTGGGATATCTGAAATCCCAGCCCAACATGGTCGTCACTCCGCCATTCTTGCTCAATTATATTAACAAACTTCATCTAATGACTCCAGTTATCTGCAATCAGAATATTTTAAGGGACTTATTGTGACTGTAGAGTGCAGTTAGGTCTTCACTGGCCAATAATTAAGATGTCTACCCTGCTTTCCTCTTAGATAATTAAGAAAAGCACAGCCCAAATTATGTCTGCTTAGAAATAAGTCCCACTGAATTAAGTCAGACTTATTACATGTAAGTATGTATAGAACTGTAGGCTTATTATTGTTGTTGTTATAACTGCTACACTAAAAAAAACCCTGGGCATTGTACAACTGGCAATGTTAGAAAGTAATAGAACAGAAAAATCCTATGTGATAGATGCATACAGGTTGATTATCACTTATCCAAAATTCTTCAAAATCTGAAACTTTTTTAAAAAAGAGTTTTGGTTTGTCAAATACTCTTTCCCTCCATTATTTATTTCAGGAACAAATCATTGCCTAGTCATCAGTATTCATTAATGTCAACCAGTGGGGTAAAGGAGTGGATGGACATGAGGCTGCACTCACATTTTCAGGTTAGCCCATATTATTGGGAAGGAAAGTGTTAGTGGATGACGAAAGACTGGTCAAGGCAACAGATCCTTCATTCAGGGTCTGCTTGTAAGGAACAGGTGGCTCAGTCCACTGGTTTTTCAGAGGCCAGGTACAGCCAGCATGGAATTAAAAGAAGAGCAAAAGCAATGCATGCTTGTGCAGCACTAGTTCCCAGCAGGTAGGAATGGGTTGATCTGTTCCACTGATTGGCTAGAAAACAGAATCCAACAAACGACAAGCATGTCCAGATAATGGGGAAGGTAACATCCAATATAAGGATAGCATACTTGAACTTGTGACTAGTAATAGAAGTGTCATAGATGTCGAAGCCTAAATAGAGGAGGCACTGGAGAAAGGAGAGTACGCCCACTGTGATGCCATAGCAGCAGGCTGCCCCACTATCTGAAACTTTTGAAAAGTAAAACCCAGTCTTCTTCCTGCGGGAAACATGAGGAAATTATGGAGGCTTGCTCATGTTACTTGTGAGAAGAAGGTGAGGGGAGATGAGATGACGAAAGAGTGGACCCTGTGTTGAAAGAATGGTATATAATCTCATTATGTATATGCAAATATCCTACAATTCAAAAAATATGTAAAAAAAATCCAAAATCTGAAATACCTCTGGTCCCAAGCATTTGGGATAAAGCAGTAGTTCTTAACCCTTTTCTTTACCAGAAACCTTCTATAAATATAATTTATTGCTGAGGATCCCCAAGACTTAACTCAAGATTTAAATATTTAGACTTAGATTTAAATATTCAAATATTTATTTAAATATTCAAATACTTGTTTAAAGTTGCTCATCTGTTGCTCACCCTTATCCATTATTCTTCCATTAGGCAATGCAAATTCCATTGTTAATGGTCTGTGGAGTAGCATGCTGAGATACTTCAACTGCCAGGAGAGTAGAATAAACTGGAATTTCCTACAGGAAGGTTATGAATGGGCCTCAGGCCCAAAGAATAATTTATTTTGCTCTTTCTTTCCAGAGCAGCACCTGGAAAGCAAGGGTCCTGGTGCTTATTTGGGGAAAAGTGTGAAAGAAATGCTATTTCCCTCCAAAGGAGCACCAAGAGAGTAGCACCTATCCTTCCCCCCGCCCCTCTCTCGGTGCTCTTTCAGAAAGAAATTGCATTTCTTTTGCACTTTCCCTCAAAGGAGCACTGAGACCCATACCACTTCACTTCTAAGCAGCCACAAGAATAAAGGGACTCCTTTTAGTTCTCAGGGCTGCTTGTTCTAAAGTTCTGCCACACTGCCTGGCCCTGAGCTCAAGCACCATAGCCACACTCACCACACGAGGCCTAGACTGGGTGTCTTGTCTTCTGGGCTCCTTGGTACACCTGCACAGTACAGCCTGGAGCCTCCAGCACAGGATGAGATACCCACTAGTGCATTGTCACTGCTGCCACCACCACCATCACTCCCACCTTTGAAGAATCCAGGACAAGCTGCTTCAAGGGACATTTTTTAGTCCCTTAAATCTGGGATTTTCCCTTTTTCTGGAAGGAATGGCAACCCTACACAGAGCCCCTGTGAGGGCTGTGCAAACCCCAGATTAAGAACCACTAGGATAAGGGATACTCAGATTGTACATATACACACACACATGCAAAATAATGACTTGCGCACCACTTCCAAAATCCTTATCTGCTAGGGCAGGCATGGGCAAGCCTACAGGCCACATGTGCCCCTCAGGGGTTAAAAAATGATTTTGCCAGGGATTTTTTTTTGCCCCAAAATGACCTCTAGAGGGTATGGAGGGCATTTCTACCATTTCTCAAGGCTCCTGGATACCACCACCAATCAAAACCTTTTTTTTTTTTGCAATTTGTTTCTATTTTTTTCTCAAGTGCCTGCTAGAGGGCCAGGAAGACCCAAAAAACATAGTTATAATGCACCCATATTTCCCATCAGGGCGTTTTTGAGGGGACATAATCTTTGAGGGGTTTTTTTTTTTGGTAGGAACAGGTAAAGAAGGAGTGAGGTCCTCTGAGGAGTCCTTGGGAGTTAATGCAATCTCTGGCTTTCCACAGCTGTCCACCCTTGAGCTAGGGTATCCAAAAGACTTTTATTCTGAAGTAGTCCTCCCACTAAGACTAAATTAACAACAACCCAAGGCTGGCATAGCTAAGGGTCTAATTCCTGGAGGAGTTTGTATCTGGTGTATCCAGTGCCACTCTCTTCTCCCAGAAACCCCCATTTCTGGGCCAACAGCCAGCCATAGTTCTATGTCTGCAGAGCTTTCCATGGGATGTAACTCAGTACTTCACGGTGGATTCCCCAATCTACACGTAGAGCTTCATTCCACTAGCAGAGAGGTACCTCTCTGTTATTCTAACCCCTGTCACGCAGCAGATCTGAAATTTAGGATTGCTCTGTTAGACCATTCATATTTAAATGGATACTTTCAAACTCTCTGAATTATTCCCAAGGAAATGGTTGTGGATTAAAGCCTTGTTCAAAATCAATAAACAGGAAAGGTTTGCTATCCCTTTCCCCAAGAACAATAAAGCTGATATGGGCCATGGAGAGCATGGTATGCTCCTCTGATCTCCTTGGAGAAAAGGTTGGATTCAAATAAAAATATAATATGAATAGTGCAAATGGTTGTCACCTAGGCTGTTTAATCCTCTGGTTCCAAAGTTTGTCCCCTTGTTGGTAACCCTTAACTCAGCCTGCCAGATCTTGATCAGCTGACTCAGATCTTGAAAGTAACAGGAAGCCCTGGAGAGGAATTTATACAGAAACTAGAAGACAAAGCGGTAAGAGAAATGCATATACTTTGAACAGAAAACTGGTCTATTTTAATGAAATATTATGGTTGTTCACCTACATTATCCACTTCTCTTATCTTTTCAAGACATTACATTTTATTACTGTTATACAGCACAACCTCTTTTGGCAGGATCTCTGCATAGAAAAATGCCCCATTGTCTCCCATTATAGTCAGTTGACTTGGTGGGCACACGCCTGCACTGCCACGGGCATGCACGCATTGTGTCCGTTGATTATGATGGGACATGACACTTGCGTTTTTGGTTGTTCATGCAGCAGGCACACTCTATACTGTTGCTGTTGTATCCCACATTTCTGTAGTGGGTTCAAGGTAGCAGGTATGGTTCCCAACCTATTTTTGTCTTCACAATGACTTCACAAAGCTTGGACTGGCATAAAGTGGCTAACCCAACATCAGCCAGTGATCTTCACACACCTGAATGGGGATTTGAACTGGGGTCTCCTAAGTCTTAATGTGCAAGCACAACACAACCTTGGCTACTATATATAAAAAATCTGTCATAGTGATACGCATGCACACTCTTAAAAAATGCACCTGAGGTATCAGTCACTTATAGTATGCATGGGTTTTCTTTTGCAACAACCCAGTGTTATTAAGATTGCCCTGTAGAGTAGGTTTAGGTAGGAGTTACGATCACAGCAGCAGTATCACAATCATGACTAAGTAGTGATTATGAATATGGAATTGTTACCAAAATTTACTCATCCATAACTGTTTCATATTCACGATCACTACTTAGTCATAACTTTGATACTATTGCCATGATTGCAACTCCTCCATACCTTCTTTACCGGGCAGCAGCTGCATGGGGAGAAGGAGATCCATTTTGCCAGCCATTGGGGTGCAAGTGAATGTTGTCTCCATTAGGTTTGGGACAGTTGGCCCAAGAGAGGTTACTTGGTAAGTAAACTGAAGTATACTTAACTAAGAAAGCGATATAGGATTCCAGTCATCATGTTGCTACATAAATAAACTCATTGCCCTTGTAAAAATCCCTGGAAATTCTGCCATAAACTTCAATGGGATATTGGGTTGCATTAGCTGAGGACGTAATGGGGAATTCCCATGATCCATGACCTACCAGCTCCTTTTCATCCAGTAGAGCAGAAGTAGTATGATGGCCACTTGTAAAAGTGGACAAGGCTTCTGTGCCTTTAAAAACTGTACACAAGAAAAATTTCAGTGAGTAAATCTTGCATGAGAAGATGGCAGAGCGGGAAGGTAGGGAATGTAGATATTACAACGTTGCTGACAGGATGCTGTGTCCCTCTGACACAGAGACAGGAGCTTATACTATCAAAACAGCAAAAGGGCTGGTCGTAGTATCGTGCAAAGGTGGTTGATACAGTTGTGACATGCTTCAACTGCTCACACAAAAAGGGATATCAAGAAGATCTCTTTACAGGTAAAAAGAGTGTTTTTAAAGTTCCAATGACTTATAGATATTGACTTGAAATACAGATTGGTATCAGAAACTTTTTGTGTTTGAGATTTGTTCTGTGACTTTGCTTACATCTCACTTCTGTGCTAAAATTTAACAGTGCAGATTTGCTCAGAAGTAAGTCCCACAGTGCCCCTGATAAGTGCCTTTAGGACTGCAGCCAAATTTACTTGCTTGAGAAAGCGAGAGACAACCAGGTATGCACGCAGCCGGCCAATTATCATATAAAGTGGGGTGAGAACTTTTCTCTGCTGAGGACTGCATTCCCTTGGGGTAATCTCTTCTCCCCTCAGGGGGAATCTGTCAGAGATTGAGGGGGTACATGCCAGTAGTAGGCAGATCTACCCTTTCATTCTCCAGCATGTTGAAATTCCTTTAATTGTCTTGGCTACATCCTATAGAATCCTGAGATTTCCATTTTAGGAAGGAGAATTTAGAATTCTCAGCCAGAGGGAGCCAGTATTTTTCCAGACTACTAACCCAAGGATTCGGCCTCCCTGACCATGCGCAGCCATCACTGCCTGGACGGGAGGGGTTTGATGCCCCCCCAGAGGAGGCCACCAATGGCAGATGGCACGGGCAGCGCCAGGCTGCACCATGTGATGGGGTGGGGCCAAGGTCTATTTAACCCTGGCCCAACCCACACATGGTCTCTTTGGATCTTCTGCGCTAACTAGTGTGCAGCCACACTAGTTAGAGTGGAATTATAGTGCTATAAATGTGCAAAATGAACCCCCACCAAGCAGTGTGCTGACATGGACACATGGTTCTTAGCAGGGATCCAAACCATTTCCCCAACCACATTCATGAAATTAGGTGCCCAGCCCTCATATAAAAGGACCTATGAGAAATAACAGCAAAATAGAGATAACATAATAAGATTATGTGACTTCATTATTGAATCTTAGTTGTAGCCATACCTTGAAAGAAACTAACATACGGTATATACAGTGGACTCAAATGTTGGTTTCATGTGTGAAGCTTTGGCTCCTCAACATCATATACATTGTGGAATACTGTCCCTTACATTTTCTCACTGGAAAACATTTGTATGGTATTGTCTCTTTTAGGCCAAAAGCTATATACAGTCACTGCCCAAGATTCCCAAAATGGACTTATCCCGACTTTTCCCCAAAGCCAGTCCTCTAGGTAAGTTATCTTGAAGTTGTCCTCTATCTAATTGCTTCACTGTCTCATAAAAAACATCACTTGAGTCCTATGATGCCATATTATTGTGGGCTAGAAGATCAACATGTTAAAGAATAAGGAGCAACTGATGCCTTCCTTTAGAACCAGCTAGTGTCTTAAAGTCTTCATAGTCATACTGTTGGAAGCTGCTACATATTGCAAATATCCAGGAAATAAAATAAAATAAAGAAAAAGGGATGCTTCCGGTATGACGTTTGTTCCACACTCTCCCCATTGCAATAATCCTCAGAATGGCACTTGTTTAGTGTAGAAGTAACAACACCAATAATAGCAATCTCTTACTCACCCTTTCAAATGGATCAAGGTAGAGAACAACAACTTAAAATACAGCAATATATACACATATAACTCATTTAAAAACACAAACACCAATTAAAAATATATAATCAGTTAAAAGAGCATAGCAGTTTAAAAAACATACATGTTGAAAACAATCACTTTATAATTTATCAACTTGTAATTTAAAAACTATCCCAATAGGCTTGCCAGAAGAATTGGTCTTTAATCCTGTTTTAAATGCACACACTGTATCTAGCTGCACGTCATTCCACAATTTGGGAGCAGCTGACGAAGAAGTCCTCTGGTTAACAATTGCCAGCCGGGTCCTGGCTGACTGAAGTAAAAGTCACTGAGAGGACTCGAGTGTGCAGAGCAGGTTATATGGGAGAAAGGAATCCTGTAGATAATCTGAACCTAAACCAAGGAGGGTTTTAAAAGTTAACAACCAACACTTTCTTCTCTTGACCAAATATCCATAGCCAAGTGGGCTGTGTTGATAGGAAAAGCAACATGTTAGAAGAACAGTTTAAAACAATGAGAGAAAACATCTGATTTATTTATGGCTTTATTTCAGATTCTTTTTCATACAAAGTTGTCCACTGATACTTCTGAACACTGAGAGACCTGCATGTCAGTTGTTGTCTATGGATCCCAACCTGTCCTAATGGCCATAGATGAGATGCATTTGCAGCATCTGAGAAAGACAGCAGCTTGAGAACTAAAACTGAGAAGGAAACTGTCTTGAAAGATTGGTTAATTTTTGGGTTTCCTGTCTTCCTGTTTTCCAAGCCTAGTGTAGTTTCAGTGTCTTTATCTAGTTGAAGCTTACTTCTTTTTCACTCATTTGAGGACACTAAACTGTGCAGAGATTTTAAAACATGAAATAATTGTTTGCTGTCATATATTCAGTATTTAACTTCATTCTTTTCAAGAAATTAGTGATTATACAAATTAGCTAGAACTTCTGTTCAAACTCTATGGAACCTATAGAACTCTATATTTCTGACACTTCTCAAGTATGTACAGTCAGCCCTCCACTTTTGCAGGGGTTAGGGGTACAGGACCCTCATGAAAATAAAAAAAAACCCCTGTGAATATTTTAAACCCCCCAAACCCTATTTAACACACACACAAAAATTACCTATACTCATGGTGTGGCTAGGCCTGGCTGCATGTTCCCTTGCTTGTTCGCTCACTTGTGTGGGTGGGAAGGAGAGGTGATAAAGGAAGTGGGAGGAGAAAGAAAGGGGGCTTCTGTCCCATCCCCCTTCCCACCTGCATGTGTGAGCAAGTAAGCGAATGCACATGCCCTTCTTCCTCCCATCCTATCCCCTTCCCACTTCCCACTTCCCACCTGCATGTGTGAGTGAATGCGTGGACCTCCTCCTGTCCCACGGCCTCCTGCACATACCAGTAAGTGAGCAAGTGAGCAAACGTATGAACCTTCTTAGACTTGCAGTCCCACTTACAACACATCTGAAGTAAAATACCAAGAAATTATCTCAAAGGATGAATAAAAATATCCACATCTAAGTTAGCCATAGAGGAAACCGCAAGCTTTACATATTTGGTAATAATCTAAATCAGAGAATGTGCTGAAGAAATGTGAAGTGCTTTCTTTTCTAAAGGTATAGATGTTTGCGACCGTCTTGTATCTGGGTGTGCTTTCCTCTCAGGGAAATTGCTCTGAGGTTTTGTTTTTTTCTTCATAGTTGTGGAATTCAAAAAGAAGAATCCTAATCTGGGTCAGTTTAATGACATGGTGCAGTTGGACATGGGACAGCATCTCAGAGTGCTGCAGTCTGTTTGGTTTTCCAGCCATATTACTTTTTCTGAATGGGAAAGATAATATACCCTGCACCCCACTGCAATCCATACACAGAAGCTGGTTACACTAGCAGTTGAATCTTACTTCAACAGCAGCAGTGTGACACTTTCCTCTTCTTTCACAGCTAAGGCACAGCAGGGAAGTTTAGGGGCCCCAGGACACTAGTATGGCATATACCAGTGGCTCTCACTTTGGTCCCCTATATTTCGGACTTCAGTTCCTGGAATTCTTGACCATGGGCCACAATGGCTGGGACTTCTGGGAACTAAAGTTTGAAACAACTGGAGCAGCAGTGTTTGAGAACCACTGCTATACACAACTGTGTCCTCCAACAGACGGGAACAGCTGAGGAGTGCAGGAAGAATATCTGGGAGGCTCCCTTCAGCATCTGCTCCCTGAGACAGTGCCTCATTCTGCCCAACAGTAGGGTGGGTCTCCCTTTCAAGTTTGTATTTACCACATACCCGCCAACATTTCACAGATGAAAACTAGGACATATGAAGCCAAGCATCACCAGAGAGTGGTCAAGACAGCAAAAGTTATTAATGAGGGAGAGCACACTAGGAGAGGCTACAATAGTTTATTTTGCCAGAGCCTCTTGCGAACGGCAGGATTTTACCACTTGTTCTCCTTTCCTCTTGCTGAATTGAGTGCAAACTATTTTTGCCGTTTTAGTTCAGTTTACACCAACTGATGTTGGCTAAAGCAGGAAACTAGGAGGCAAGAGAAACTGGGATGTGCAAAAAGCAGCCGAAAAATGGAATGACAAAGGATTAATCGGGATGGCCTCTGCGAAACTGAAACAGTTGGAGGATATGTTCCCATACATATTATTGCTATTCAGTTAAATATTAAGCAATATTTACCTTCCATCTTGCAGCAGTGGACTTGCTTGACAAAATGTTGCAGCTGGATGTGGAGAAACGTCTTACAGCCACACAAGCTCTGGCTCATCCGTATTTTGAACCATTTAGAGATGTTGAGGAAGAAACAGAAGCACAACATTCCTATGATGATTCCATAGGGGCAGAAAAACTTTCAATCAATGAATGGAGAAGTAAGTTTCACTTTATAAGTTTGCATAGAAGCTTGCTTATAGTCAGGCTCTTGCTTCCTTGAATCCGTTAGATAAAGCGCACAGCCAAAAGAGCAGGGAAGACATCAGGGTAAAGTAGGCTCCTTTCCATATAGTCTGTGAAGATACCTGATGGATTTCTGAATTTCTATCACCATGACCATTCAAAAGGCCTTTAATTCTTTAGGGAAGTGGAACGACAAGAGCCCCCCCCCCCCGGTGTGTAGTTTCATATCAGGATAGGAGCAACAGCAAACTGCATCTTTGCACTTCTAAGGGATAGCATTCAGCTCACTCATCAATCCCTCATTCAGATCTTGGGGTTGCGTGAGGAGGCAGCTTAGCCTGTGAGGGGAAATGATCCCTGGACTATCCAAAGGATGCAGTCAACTTCTAGATCATAATTAAGAAGCTTTATTTAGATCAAGGAGTGAAAAATAAAATATGAGAAGAGGGAAAGAACAGATTAGTTTAATACTCAGAAGCTCTAAAATGCATCTCCAGTTTACATACCGTAAGTAGTACAGGCCTCTTGTGATGCCAGAAGATGATTTTCCATAACATTTTTTTAATTTAAGAATTATATAGATTGGAGGATATGATGTGTATGTGTTGTCCAGGCACAGGTCTAGACAGTGGACACACCTATCTGGCACCCGCAGCATGTTCAGTATGAAGACAGAGGAGTATCTGTAAACTGGCTGATTGACACTTTTGCAGGATCAAAGGGGTGTGTATGTCTGTGTGTGTCAGGGCTGCATGTGGGACGCTCTGTATGTGATATGTAGGCCAGTGAAAGATGGTGCAATTTAATCATTCTGGCAATTAAGCTGGAGTTTTTAAAGAGGCAGGTGTCTAGTCTCTGTTTTTGTTTCCACACCCTACAAATGAATGCAGGAAATCAGCCATTGCAAATTGCTCAACTTTCATTAGTTCCATGTCTGGCTGTGTGGGCCAGTGGGTGAACGACCCCAGATGTCTAGACTGCTGAGAATGGATGTGCTAAAATAGGGCTTCTCGGTCCTGAAATAAGAGCTGGATGGAGGATTACTGTTGCAGAATGGCAATCATATCTCTCTTTACCATTCCCTTCCACTACTCTGAACACCTCAGATTTTAGAATACAAGCTTTCCTTCCTCTGGAATACTTTTGTATATAGCCTTATCAAGCTTTCCTTTTTCATCCTAAATATTGGTGGTCAGAATCATGTGGCCCTCCAGATGTGGTTGGGCTGCTACTCCCAAGAATACCTAACCATTGGCTGTGCTGGCTACAGCCGCTGAGTCTTACAGTCCAGCAACATCTGGAGGACTGCATGATTCCCACCCTTGATCTACACCTTTTGTACCAAATGGAATTTATTTCCTTTCAAATCTGTTAATAAACTTGTCCCAGACATGTCAGACTGTAGTCACAATGGATTTGCTATGCAAAATATGTCCTTTAGATTATATGTATATGTCTTTCATTACCTTTGTAGCTCTTAACTCTTTTTTGTGACTTTCTCAAATATTTCCACCTCAAATATTTTTCCTGATCTTCGGGAAGCAGAATGATTCCACAATTGCATCATGCTCTATATTTCTGATATTGGCATCTTTGGTCCATCTGAATATTTGTTGTCACTATTTCTTAAGTATCATTTTATGTTTATATGTGGAATGTAATAGGTTAAAAAAAAAAAGAGGCAACGCATCCATTGCTCATTGAACACAAACTCACTCGTACCTTTTTCTTGTCTTTCAAGGGCATATTTACAATGAAATACTATCATTCAGCCCAATTGCACGGAAAGACTCCAAGAGAAGGAGTGGTATGACACTGTAAATTCTGGTATGTTCTATGCTGGGCCACCTTTCCCATGATGTAACAAACACTGCTGTTTTGACTCCAACAAGAAGTAAATAGTAATCAGCATGAAAATGTCTGTGTACGTAGAATAAAAGGACACTGAGTAAGGAAGTTCAACCTTGGTATGAAGACTGGAACTGCAAAAGTAAAATCTTTCAGTGCCAAAAATAGATATGCTTCTTATTAAAGCTCTTTATGATAAACTGTATCCTGCATGTTTTTTTTCCTTTTCTTGTTCATTTCTCTATTTGGTTTAAAATGCTACATTGCTTCTACAATTCTTTTAAATTACAGTTTCTGGAGTGCTCCTCTGCATCCCACAGATAAGGAATTTTGTTTCCTAAAGTGAATAACACAGATCCTACCCACAAAATAAAGCCAATATTTATATAAGAAAAAAAAAAAACAGTTTTGTGTACCTAGTAAAGCAGGGCATATACTTTTCAACATTTTACAGATGGAAACCTGGACATATATGGCCAAAGAACTTCAAAGTGTGGTCTAAAGTGTGTGGCCAGGACAAGAGGGGAAAAGCTATTAATGAAGAAAAACTACTATTTTAAGCAGAGAAAACTTGGAATTTGGTGAGTTTAGAAAAGCCTGAAAAAAGAAAAAAATCAGATCAATAAATAGAAATATTCTCTATGTATGCATGCATGCACACTGTATGATTAACAATATACTAACATATACTGCCTTATTCTAAAATCAACACTGCTTTATCAGACCTGCCCAAAATTGCACCTTTCTTTCAGATTCACTGTATGAACTCTATGTTCATATCGACGTACTTCTGTCCAATGCACATTACAAATCAGGTTAAATCCTAGCTTCCTTGTACCATAACACTGATGTAGATACCTTGAGTCAACTGTAACTTCTCAGCCTAACTTACTTCACAAGATTGTTCTCAGAATAAAAATAGTGTATGTACATGAAAAAAATAATGTGCAATACCTTTAGCTTCAAGAGATAAACAAGACTATAATTAGTTAACAAAGATCTTAGTGCATTACAGTGCTGTAGGCTGGCATTCTGTTCTAACAACACAATGACCAAAAGCCCCCACAAACCTTGTAAGCATTTCAGTCCCCCTCAATGTGTCCATGCAGTCTCTGAATCAACCAAAGCTGCCCATTTTTAAGTCAGAATGGAACATATTTGATTTAGGATCTTTCAGTGCTCATGTGCCAAACATAAAACTTAGCCATTAGACCATGTTCTTAAAGGGAAATGTCTTGTTCTTCTTCGTGGTCTCTGTAACTCACACAAGTAGGTCATCTGCGCCTGCACAGTATTGACTATGGAAACTTCTAGAGCTTTAGGCCTAGCATTTTGGCAGGAATCCCACCCCTTTCCCCTGTGGCTATATAAGGCTGCCTGGTGCCCGAGTACTCAGTTCTTTTTTCCCCACTGCGCTGCTGGCTTTCGGAGCTTCTTCTCCTCGCGTCTATTCAGTACTCACAGTATTGACCTTGCCCCCCTGACTTCGCCCTTAGACACGATTCCATTTCGTCGTTTATGGCATCGACTGCTTTCTTTAAGCACTGTTGATCATGTAACGCCAAGATACCAGATTGCGATGGGCACCCTCGCTGCCTCGGCGAAGCACATAACATTTTGACCAGTGGTCATTGCCCGGCATTTACCACACAGACCTGGAGGAATAGAGAGGCACGACTTCGAGCCATTCTCTTCAAAGCCCCAAACATCCCTCTCCGCATCTGCAGCTTCAGCTGCATCTGCACCTCCTGTGACTTCCTGCGATGGCCAGGTCCCATAGAAGGAAGACTAAGGATAAGCTTGAACAGACCCCACATCTGGAGCCGTTTACCATTGTCACTATCTTCAAATCGATGTTGATCATTCCTTCGGAACAGCCTCATCATCACCCTACTCTTCAGGCATCTTCACTCAAAGTTGTGCCTCCCTCCCGTTCGCCCTCGGTTTGTTCCCAAGTCTTGGATGGAGAGATAGTGGAGTGTACCCCAATTGAAGTACCTCAAGGAGAATCCAAAGATGATGCCAAGATAGAAATAGTTTGACTGAGAGAGGAACCCTGGGAAACCCGTCCTCCACCTCCACCTCCTCGCACACAACTATCCAAGTCCCCGAGTCATGTGCATTGTACCGCTTGGGACCACTCTTGCTCTTCCTCGAAATTGACGGCTCAACATTGACACCATCAACATTCCCCGGGTCGGCACAGGTCAAGATCAGCCTTGCGATCTTTGGTTCGATCCCATCACTCTCGACATCGACGGACTCCACATCAAGACCGATCCTGATCCCATCGACACCTCACTTACATCTACTACTCCCCTTTGCGATCATCAGATGACTATTTGGCGGAAGAGACTTATGTCCCTCGACATCATCATTGGAGGCATAGATACTATGAGGAAGTGGTTACCTGTCACCTTTGTTGATCCTTGTCTGGGACCCGCTCAGATTTCAGATCCCTCCCTTCTCCCAAACAATCTCGACCTTACCTGGCTAAGGACTTACCAGAGGGACAGCCGTCCACCTATACTGCTCCACCACTTGCCTCTCCCTCCCAGAACCCCGATGAGTCCAGGAAGCACTCCTCAGTCATCCAGGTCCATCTGTCTCTCTCCAGGTCACCATCACAGTCCTCAGAGTCGGTTTTCCAATGAGACAATAGACCACTAGACACAGCGGTCTCCCATGGAGAGCGTATCTTACCTTCAGACAACATCAAGGCCTTCTCGGACCTGGTCTCACAGATGTTGAAGAATCTAAACTTTGCCACAGAAATGGCTAAAGAAACCATCAACAACCCAGTTTATCTCCAACCTCAGGAGCAGACCCCATCAATAGCTGCTATCCTGCTGCTTCCTTACCTACTCCATGTTTTCAAAAAGCCATGGTCCTCTCCAGCTTCCACATCTGCTACCTCAGAGAAGCTCTACTCCTTCTATAAGGTCATCAAAGCTAACAAACAGTGGCTGCAGACCTACCCCAAGCCCAACTCTGTGATAGTGGACACCGCCCAGGCTAAGACTTCACAGTCCCTTCAGGCGACTCCTCCCAGTAAGGAAGGTAAACGACTGGACTCTATTTTCTGTAAGAATTATTCCAATGCAGCCTTCATCTTTAAGATGTGCAACTATTCAGCTTGGATGGCAGCCTATGACCAGTGGTTATGGGACAAGACAAAGGTCTTTGTTAACAAGCTTCCTGATGAAGAACAGTGAGTGACAGACATCTTCCTTGTGGAAGCTCATCACCTTACCTATCAGCAGATCACGATGGCACGCCACATTGTTGATTGCGCTATCAGGCTTTTGCTTCATCGGTGGCTCTGCACCGACACTCCTGACTTCAGTCCTCTGGCTTATCACCATCTTCCCAAAGTCTGGTGGAAGACCTCCCATTTGATTTGGTGGGCCTATTCAGCACTGTGACAGATGAGAAGCTGGAGCATACTCACAAAATGCACTTGTTGGTAAAAAAGTACAGTATCCAGGTGCAACAACCGTCCTGGTACTGCTACTGCTGATACTGACAACTTTCTCGCCATACTTACAGTCTTATTTACCTCAGCACTTTTCTCAACCCCCTCCAGCTCCCATCTTCTCACTGTCTACCGCCTTGACCTCAAAAAACAGCCTATAAAAAAAACCTCAACACTTCCAAGCATTGAGTTTGGTGGTACAGAGGATGACACCAACGCTTCAACTTCCATTGCTACACCTTCATCAGATGCCACCATGTCCACCACCTCAGACACCACCACCAACATTGCATTGGATTATCCATCCTACTATTTCTCTAATACTGTGTTTGGCTCCAAACTCGCGAAACACCTCGACGCCTCGTCCTCGATAATGACAGACACCTGGGTACTCGAAATCGTATCCAGAGGGTATGTGATTGAGTTCTTCTCTATATCTCCTGTAGGTCGAATCCGTGTTACCCACCCCTCAACCTCTCTCCTCAAAGAAATCTGTCTTACAACAAAAAGGTGCGATAGAACCAATTCCTTTCAGTTCCCTTCAGACCAGTTTCTCCAGATATTTCCTGGTCTTGAAGAGGGACAGTGGCCCGAGAGCCATCCTAGACCTTTGAGGGATAAATCACTTTATCAGACCTCACAAATTCAGGATGATATCTCTAAAATCCATCTTTCCCTTCCTGCAGAAAGGAGTCTGGTTCGCCACCTTGGATCTCAAAGGTGCGTATTTCCACATTGCCATTTGATGAGAGCTCAGGTGGTTAGTGGTCTTCACCATCAGCATACGGGCGTGCAGATTTTGTGTTCTTCCCTTTGGCCTAAACATGGCGCCAAGGGCACCAAATGTATGGCAGTTGTAGCGGCAGCTCTTCAACAGCGGGGAGTCGTCCTCTTCCCATACATCAACGACTGGCTAATCGTCGCCCCTTCTCGACACAAACTCTACCTCAACATAGACGTGACCCTCTACCTTCTGACAAGTCTGGGCCATACCATCAGCCTCGACAAATCTCATCTCCACCCAACTCATCAGATACAATTCATCAAGGCCATCCTCGACTCCACCTGTCAACAGGCCTTCCCGCCACAGGAAAGAATTCTCCATCTTTCAAGAGCAATATCACCGCTTCAACAGAACCAACACACCATTGACCAGTCGATTCATCTGCTACTGGGCCTCATGGCCTCGATGACAGTGGTTCTCCTGTTTGCCAGGCTACAGATGAGACCCCTGGAAAGCTGGTTCCTCAAGGCTTTCGATCCAACCCTCAACAGCCCCTATCATTGGCTCTCGATACCAAGGCAAGTTGCTTGATCCCTTGCCTGGTGGAAAGAGTCCTGCAACCTCTTGAGGGGCATGCCACTCCATACCCTGGATCCAACTATAGTGGTCTCGACCAACGCATCCTGAGAAGGATGGGGCACCCACACTGGCCACTTCTCGGTCAAGTGTTGACGGACACCATCCTCCAGATTATAGCACATCAACACTCCCGAGATGTTAACAGTTAGCAAGGCTCTAAAGGCCTTTGAGCATGTTATCCTCAACCACACAATACAGATCCTGACGGACAATACTGCCGTAACCTATTACATCAACAAGCAAGGGGGCACCCAGTCCACAACTCTCCTTGTCCACCTCTGGAACTGGTGCCTTCCTCGACAGATCTTTCTTCTCACTCTTCACCTACCCGGTACCGAGAACACACTGGCAGACCATCTCAGTCGATCAATGTCGACCTCCCGTGAATGGATGATTGATGTTCAGACTCTCACCGAGATGTTTGACACTTGGATGACACCCATGATCAACCTCTTTGCCTCCCCACTCAACAGACAATGCCAACTGTTCTGCTCCAGGGGAGGAGTGGGCGAAGGTTCCCTCAGGGACGCATTCCTTTTCCACTGGAGGGATCCAGTGGTCTACCTCTTTCACCCCATTCCTCTCATCCCAAGGATCATCAAGAAGCTTTCCTGGAACGGCGCCTTGGCAATAATGATTGCTCAGTGGTGGCCTCGCCAGCCCTGGTTTGCCCCTCTCCTCCTACTCTCCAAAGGACAGTATCAGAAGCTGCCACCCAGACCAGACCTGCTAACAATGGACAATGGTACTGTGAGGCATCTGGACGTTGACCATCTCAAACTGACAGCATGGAATCTCCTCCCTTAGTCTCTCTTCCACCAGCTGTCAGACAAGTGATCGAAGCAGCATACAAACCATCAACACTTCAATCCTGCTCTTACAAACTCTCCAAATTCCTAGATTTCCTCCACACCAGAGGCCTCGATATCAACTCCTTCACCAATGTTTATCTCCTGGATTTTCTCTCATCACTAGTGGATAAGGGTCTCTCCCTCTCATGTATTTGCTGCTACTTGTCTGCCATTTCCTCCTGTCTTCAGTGCCAGAGAAGACCCTCCTGCTTCCATAACCCTTTAATCCACAGGTATCTTCAGGATTACAAACGTCTTCACCCTCTGATCTGGCCCCCCACTCTGTGATAGAATCTCTCCTTGGTCCTCTCACAACTTTCAAGGAGACCCTTTGAACTCATGGCCACTTCTGACCTTCACCTGCTCTAATGGAAGACTCCTTTCCTGGTCACAATCACATCTTCAAGAAGAGGACGTGCATTAAGAGCAGACAAGCCCTACCTTCGCTTCCACCATGATAGGGTAGTGCTCAGACCAGACATCTCCTTTCTCCCTAAGGTCGTCTTGGCCTTTCATCTAAACCAGGACATTGTCCTTCCAGCATTCTTTGTGAACCTCTCTTCTCATTTGGAGTGTAACCTACACGCTCTAGATGCACGCAGGGCACTTACCTTTTATGTCCAGCACACTGCAGAATTTAGAAGGTCGCACAGACTTTTTGTCTGCTGCTCTTCGGTAAAGAAAAGCCTTCCGGCATCCTCCCAGTGTCCCTCAAAATGGGTAGCCTCCACCATTAGACTTGCCTATGAACTGGCAAGGAGGAACCTGCCTCCACAGATCAGAAACCATACCACTAGGGCCCTTTCTGGCTCTGCAGCCTTCCTCAGGGGTGTTCCCCTACAGGACATTAGCAAAGCAGCAATCTGGTCCCATCCTGCAACTTTAAATTTCTCACTATAGGATTGACCAAAGATCCTCCAGAGATGCAGCCTTTGGTAGAGCAGTGTTATCTTCTTCAATGTTGTGACCTATGAGCACTCTGGTAAATGATGTTCTTGTCTGTATACTTACTTTGCTTACCTTGTTTCCTTGCCTAGCATTCCACTCACCTGAGTGTTTCAGGGACTGGGTTCTGTACTGGGGTTCCGTGACACTCCCCTCTCCTATGATACCAGCTTGCCAGTCACCCACTTGTGTGAGTTACCAAGACCACGAAAAAGAAGGACAAGTTGCTTCAAGTGGTCATCTGTAAACTCACACAATCCCGCCCTTCCTCCCTTCTTCGTGTCCTGTCACGCCCTCTGTGCCGGAGCCTTTTGGTGGTCAAGGAACTGAGTATGCGGATGTCAGGTGGCCTTAAATAGCCACAGGGGAAAGGGGAAGGATTCCCTCCAAAATACGAGGCCTAAAGCTCTAGAAGTTTCCGTAGTCAGTACTGTGCAGGCACAGATGACCCACTTGTGTGAGTTTACAGATGACCACTTGAAGAACTCCAGTTATAGGTAAGCAACCTGTGCTTTTTAACCACTTACCTACATAAAACATGCACATTTATACTCTCTCTATATGTTTCAAAAACATTCCAGGCTAGTCATTTATAAAAGATTTTAGTTTTAACTGTGTTAAAAGCCATCCTAAATTGTGGTATATGTACATAAGCATGCAGTATCTGAGAACACAGCTCTGTGGTTCAAAACAAAAAGTTGATCTGTTCTCTTTCACAGTATACAAGTATAGCACTTCAGTACCACTTTAACTGCCATGGCTGCATTCCATAGAATCCTGAGATTTATAGTTTTATGGGATATTTAAATTGCTCTGCCAGAGAGACCGTATTGCCTCCCCATGCTACAAATCCTGTTTCACAGGATGGAGCCATAGCCAAATGGTGTCAAAGTGCTAAAATGGAGTAGCATGAAAGCAACTAGACTTTTGCTACAACTGTGTAGTCCTTGTAGTCCACTAATGTAACATTGCACTAATAAAAGCATATACTCAGCTAACATAACATGGGATGTTACTCCAGTGTACTAACTAAGCAGTATTATCCAGTATTCAAAGCTTGGCCAACCCAGATGTAGATGTTATCATGGCAGGCAAAGATGGAAAAGTCATAATTAAAGGATATCACTGTGTTGACGGCACCAAGAACCCCATCTGAATTGGTGTGGCAACCCAAAAGATGTGAAAACCAAATATCAAGGTCTACCAAGTAATAGGCCTTAGGGTACAGAGTAAAAACAATAGCTACCTCCACAAGCAAATTGCTGATAGAGCATCAGTTCTTTATAGCGGAGCTAGAAAACACATAGCCCATAGGCTGCATGTGGCTCCAAGGCCATTTTTGTGGACCTAAACCCCACACCACAAAACTATACTACTGAAATCTCACTTCTTCTTGTTGATATGTGCCTTATTATTTATTTATTTATTGAATTTATATGCTGCCTTTTCTCCCAAGGTGGCTTCCAAAAGGTTAAAAAAACATTTAAGAGCATGTTAACAATTAAAGCATTAAAAGACATATAAAATTATAAAATTACAATAAATTTTAAGAACAGCTAATAAAAAAAGTAAAAGTTCTCCAGATCACCCATTAAAGCCCTGCTTAAAAAGAAATGTTTTTTTAAGTTGCCTTCAAGTTGAGGCACACTTGTA
The DNA here is from genome assembly GCA_030412105.1 of Cyclura pinguis. Lineage (NCBI taxonomy): Eukaryota > Metazoa > Chordata > Lepidosauria > Squamata > Iguanidae > Cyclura > Cyclura pinguis. The sequence goes on along the minus strand of CM059602.1, from coordinate 66,898,895 downwards.
GTGGCCCTCTCATAGGGTTTTCTTGGCAAGGTCTATTCAGAGAAGGTTTGCAATTGTTTTCTTTTAAGGCTGAGAGAATATGACTTGCCCGAGGTAACCCAGAGAGTTTCCACAGCTGAGTAGAAATCCAAATGCTAGACTCTCAGACTCCTAGTCCAACATTCAAGTAACTATATCATGCTGGCTCACTTCTAACTGCTGCCCTTCCGAAATATGTAAACTACAAATCTGGCTACAAACTGCTAACACCTCCCTCCCCCAGCATGCATTTTCAAGATATATTTTTAAATTTTATTTCTTTATTCAGGTATTTTGTTGCCAGAACTTGGCAACAAGTCAGGAAACATCCTATAAAACAATCATTCTTTGATAGTTTCAATGCCCTTTTATAGTTTGGTGCTGAGATTTGGCACCAGCGCATTTGGCACACGGTCCCTAATTGGTCCTCAGACCCACTGAAATTGCCTACCTCTGATTTATAAGTACCCATATGGTTAGCTTAGCAATTATGTCAAATTAGCATTTAAAATGATAGAAAGAGCAATGTAAGGTAACACTGTTTTCATTTCTGTTACTTTTTGTAGGAATCACATACAATTGTGATCATTTTCCATTGGTTTACTAAGACAAACAATGGAATTTTCACCATTCCCCACTGGATATCCACTGGATATCCAAATGCAAAGCCCTCCTGTTGGTGAAACTTAAATGCTATTACATTAATAAGGCATATTCCTAGAAGATTAATACATTGCATGTTTTGTTCTATTTTACTGGTTTCTGACTGGTTTCTGATAAGTTGAGAGAATATTTTAAAAGCTCGTCTATGGTAGGAGGCACCCGGTCTGAAGTAGCAGTCAGCTATAGCACGAATGGGTTAACCATGTGCAAAGATTATCGGTAACTTGTAACAGAGCTATAAGCAAAAAGAATTTTAAAAAATTGCTGATGATCAAACTTTCTCACTCGACGAGCTATCAAACACAATGGTCCAATTCAGATGTAATGGTCTTGTAATTTTATTTTAAATACTTCTATATTTCTCTTCATTTATATTAGTTTTCAGAGCAATATACATAAATAAAATAACAAAATAGGAACAAAGATTAGAGTAATGGAAACTAAAGAATCAGCACAGTGTAGTGGTATGAAACCAGAGTTTGAATCCCCCCCGGCCATGGAAATCCACTGGTGATCTTGCATGCTCTCAGCCTAAAAGGAAGGCAATGGCAACCCTCTTCTGAATAAATCTGGCCTGTAATAATTTTATCTGAAGGTCACCATAAGCTGGAGCTAACTGGAAGGCACACAAAAATGGCTATGAAGACTAGCAATTCTTCAGTCAATAAATTCAGTTTAAAAATCTATATAAATACTATTTTTTTCCTGGAAAGTTAAGTAATAAAGTGCTAGGAATCATATAAAGTGCTAGAAAACCATATTCTGCAACAGAGGTAACACTGCCTAAAAAGTCCTCTCTCGTTACTGACAGTCCCATCTTTAAGAAGCACCAAAAGGCTTTGGTAGATAACATTATAGAACACTCAGACTGAATGAGATGAATGCTCCCTTCAAATATTCAGACTGAAAGTCATTTAGGCAGAGGCAAGCAGCTGTGGCTGATCCAGAGGCCAATTTTCTGCCACAGGACCTGGGGGTGGAGGACAAACAGACTGCCAAAAAAGATTTCAGTTTGGCATCTTTTTGTTAAGTAGTTCAGGAAGATCTTGCAATCTATTCAGAAGGTGTCGTTACTGGATGCTAACAAGAGAGTTAATTCACACTTGCTTTGGTGAGAAAAAGACTGACCTGTTGAATCTGTATAGACAACTGGGGAGGGGGACAGGAAACTTGCATCTTCATGCATTTCCCGGGGTGCATTTGCCCAGCCTGCATTAAAGATTTAAAAGGTGAGTACCTGTAGTGGCTTGAGTTTTGGACTGTGACTCTGGAAACCAGGGTTCAAATCTCTGCTCGGCCACTGAAACTTGCTGGGTGACTTTGGGCAAGTCACAGTCTCTCAGCCTCTGAGGAAGGCCAAGGCACACACACACGCCCAACAGATCTTGCTAAGAAAACCTCATGATAGGTTCACCTTGTTGTTGTTGGGTGCCGTCGAGTTGTTTCTGGTTTATGGTGGCCCTAAGGCAATCCTTTCAGGGTTTTCTGGAGTGGGGTGTGTGATGCACCCACAGTCACCCAGTGGGTCTTCATGACTGAATGGGGAACTGAACCCTGGTCTGCAGAGTCATAGTCCAGTGCTCAAAGCACTACACCATGCTGGCTCTCAGGTTTACCTTAGGGTCACCATAAGTAGGAAAAGACGTGAAGGCACAGGATGACACTGACAGCTGTACTTTAAGTTGGTCTTGGAAATTAACTGGTAGCCAATGAAGTTCTTTTAAACTTCAGTAGACAAGGCTTTGTGCCCACGTGGTTCTTTTTCCTCTTTCCCCTCACTTGTTTGGCTTCTGGATCCTGTGGTGCCTGAACCAGGACTTTGTGACTTTCAAGGCTGGAAGTATTTTGCCATGAGGATGGCTCTTGTACTACTTTCACATGCACCCAGTGGGTGATACCTATTACATTCCCACTAGACATTTCATAGGTTCCTCTACAATAATGCTGTTCCTAGTGGTAGTTGATGGTCTAATTATGGTCCATGAGCTATTGGCAGCCAATCAACAAGTTTCCAGGAAAGAAAGAAAGTTATAGGCAATGGGCACAACAGGGTACTGTGGGCAGGAGGGGACAAAACCTTGCCAGTCTCCCAGATCAGACAGTTGAAGCATTTCTCTGCAACACTATTACTAACCTTTGAAAGTTTTACCAGGTTTAAACTGCTTCTGAAAGATTGTTTTGAGGCTGGCTACTAACCTCTGTAGCACTTTAGTGTACACCTGCTACAATTAAACAAAATATAAACAAAAAATACGATGTTGGTTAGTGCTGTCTTTTTCCATTATGTGGAAATATTACTTGATAGGGCTAAAGCATAAAATGCTGAATCTCAAGAGAAGTTATTTCCTGTTGCTAATGGAACTGAAATTTTATTACCTGTCTTTTATTGCTCTTTGTCCCTAATCCTCACATGGCCAATAATGGGAGTGGGCTTTGCCTGCATTGAAGTATCTTGATGTCATTTTAACTGACAACATCTCAAATAGAATGTAGGCCTTTGATTCTGACATCACCATTTTTCTTCTGTATTTTTCTTAACAATTTGCCTGATGAAGAAGCCAGTGAAGTTTCAAAAGCCCACGTAATATATTTTACTGCTGGTTGTAGATTTTGGATTTTGTTGTATTTTGTTGCATGGCCAACAGATCTACCCCTGAGTATTTTTTTTCTTGATACAGCTAGTGTTAGGAAACTGCTAAAAGAAAACCATGTTATATCTATGGAGAAGTACCTTCATTTTGAAAAGCTTAAGGGTCAGCCCCAAGTATCTGAGCTGCTCCCATATTTTCAATACAGAATACGGTTTACTCTAGCTTTTAAAAAATAATGTTGCTGCACTGAAAGCTTTCTGTATTTACACCTCCCTTCCCCAGCATGCATTTTCAAGGTATATTTTTAAATTCTATTTACTGTATAAAAGTACAGCACATAGCTTCTTCTGAATGAAAGGTTACAAAATTCAATACCATCAGAGAAAAGCTAACTGGATTTAAATTGGGATATTTTGGTATGTTTTGTCCTTAAAAGGGCCATGAAATTTCTGCCTCAGCTTCCCCTCATACTATGAATCAGTCCATTCCTATATATTCCAAGAACTTAGCACTGCTTCAGCAAGAGTTTCTATACATACTCTACCTCAGATACTTTGCCAGGAAATGAGTGGATGAATTTTAGGAATCAATTTGAGACAAATAGGATATAACGTGCCAAGTCTAAATGAGACTGCCAGCCCGTTCGGCTACATAAATTCTTGATATTGCTACCTTCAAATACTAACATTCTAAGTTGCCAATTGGAAGCTCTATCTTTTTTAAAAATGAGTTCATCTTTACTTTCAAATAATTTTCAAAACGCCTTACATAATCAAGTTTTAACTACTACTTTATGGCTGCTATTAGTAATTGTAAAATAAGCAGGTTTTAAATACAGCTATGAAGTGACCTGAAGCATCTTTGTACCTCTGTCTACATCTATCATTTGGGAAGTGCAACCCCATGCAATTTATCCACAGGTATTTCTTAAAAAAAAGATCAACAAAGCAGTGTATCTATTGTCCTTTAGTATGAAGGCACTGGGATTCATATAAAGAGCATCCAAATCCTTACCTGCCTGTGCTCATGCACAAAAAGGAGGTGCCACTGATCATATTACTCTGTACTTTATAACAAAGGACAAAATTACCACCTTTCCATCTGCTTCTCATGTAATAAGCAGTATTATTAGGTTTTCTTACAAACCCTTTTGAGATAAGGAACACCTCATTAAACTGATAACAAAACATATTTTCTCCTGAAAGTATTGAAACCCCTTGGAATTATGTTATCTGAAGGTTCACAACAGATTTCATTTACATTCTATTTAGTAGAAGTCGGCGCATGTGGGATAAGCCTGGTTGTGCCCACAAAGCAGCTACTCCTCTTCTTTGCTTAGCCCTTTGTGTATGTGCCTTCGAGTCACCTGTTGATTTATGGTGACTCCATAAATTTCATAGGGTTTTCTTAGGCAGGGAATACTCAAGAGGTGGTTTAGCCAGTTCCTTTCTCTGAAAAATACCCTACAGCACCTGGTATTCATTGGTGGTCTCCCATCCAAGTACTAACCAGCGCTGACCCTGATTAACTTCCAAGATGAGACAGGATGTGGTACCTTCATAGCATTAAGACAGCTGTTTAGCCCTTTATATAATACCAAACAGGAAATAGGTTGTTACCTGAAAATAACAGTGTGATGTGATCAGGCATCATTTTGAGGACACAACCCATGACAGTCCTATTTTTTTGCACATCACTGTTATTCCATATTTGTTAAGTGTATGATAGCGTGTTGCCTATACGATTGTTTTCTTTCAGGGTTAAGAGGCGAAGCAGAGAGAGAGAAAGCTGTCTCCCATGCATATGAAGCCAGACTGTAATGTTTAAGAAATGAAAAGGAAAACCTACATGTGTAATGTACCACCTCCACAGGTGCGTGTTCACATGTGACCTTTTGCCTGAACTGACAAAAGACCACGGCACAAGTTCATTGCCTCATCTGTTTGAGCAGGCCCACTTCATACAAGATGGCAATGTACGTACAACGTGCAGATCATTAGGTCACACTCCAAAACCCCATCATTTGCAGGCCACAAATAATTAATGCATGCAGCTACAGAAAAGCATCATGCACACGTTAAAGTTTAATATGGGACAAATCTACACAAGGGGTCCACGCGCAAAAGAGAAACCATTCCACGTGGGAATAAAGGATAAGATCGTGGTATCAGGATGATCTTTAATCACAATTCAGTGAACCAGGCGCTGCTCCCTCATCTGCCCAGCACTAAGGTCAGTCCCACAACTGCCCCCCAAGGCAGCCAGTCTCCGGGCTCCCCCCGCCCCCCGCTGCAACACGGAGCACCTGGGAGCACGAGCCCGCCAGGTCTGCCGCTTACAGTCCAGCGCTCATTAGCCTATCTCGGCCCCCCCCCCCCACGCCCCGGCCACTGCCCCCGGGCCTCCAAGATTTGTGTCCAGGGAGGAACGCAAGGGGGGGCGGTCCCTGTCGGGGGGGGAGTGAAAGGGAGCGGAGCAGCGCGGCAGCAGCCCCCTCCCTCGTCGCCTCCTTCTCCCCCCTCCTTCCCTCTCTCCATCGTTTGGCCGGGCTGCGCTCCCGCTGCTACCGCCGCCGCCGCCGCCGCCACCTCCATCTTGCCTTTCCCCGCTCCCTCCCCCCCGTCCTGCAACAGGAGCCGAAATCGCGGCGGAGGCGCTGCAGCTAGCGGCAACGGGGCCGAGCGGGCTGGGAGCCGCGGGCATGAGGGGGCGGCGCTGAGGCGGCACGGGCTGAGCCGACATCTTGTCCCCCCTCCCCCTCCCTCGCCGACGGTGCAAACCCGCCTGCCCCGCGGAGGACCCGGTGCCGCCGCCGCGGTGGAGGACAAGGAAGCGGCCCAGGCAAGTAGCGCCCACGCGACTCCCACCGCCCCCGCTGCCCGTGACCCCCTTCCTTCCTCTCCCTCCCTCCCTCTGATATGCCCCTAGGGTCGTGGGAAGGTGACCGGGCTTGGCGGGAAGGGGTTGGTGGCACTACAGAGGCCTGGCGCTCTCCGGACTGCAGGGCAGGGCTCTCTCCGGAGCGCCTTCTGCCGCGGCAGAGAAGGCAGAGAGTAAGTGGGAAACGCGGGGGGGACGAAGAAACCGAGCCCCGCCATCTTGTTCGCCCTCATAACCGGGAACCATTGGACACGCCCACCTTCCCCTTAACCATTGGTGTAGCCGGGGATACGTCGCTCCCGCCCGCGAGCCGGGGGTTGCTGTTGACCGTGGCGGAGGATGATGGACAGCGGTGGTAGCCAATGGGAGGGCGCCTACGGCTGTTTCTTTTACCTGCCGTGTAATTAGCCGAGGGATTCCACTCCCCCCCGCTTTAGAGGGGCTCGTAGATGTTGGAAGATTTATCTTCGAGCCCAGTTTTCTTCCGCCTCCCGTTGCTGGAAGCAGGGCCGCCTCGATCCGGTAGAGGAAGGTTGTCGCGCTGCTTGTCACGTGAGGCGGGGTTGAGTCCTCACATACTCCAGCCTGTTCCCTGGGGAAAGGGCTCTCTGGCGAGGCCTACTTTATTTTTTGCTTCTCTGCGTGCGCTGGAGGCTCATGTGCCGTCAGACCTCTTAGCGGAGGGCTGCGGTTGGAATCCTGACGCAGCTCAGTGCGCACTCCACCCTTCTCAGAGGGCAGCTCGTAGATACCCAGTTGGTGTATCTCTGGCCCAAACGTTACCGCAGTTTACCAGAAAGTTGGCACAGAACACGAACTCCTATTCCTGTCACCTTGTCGGCAACGGAGTTAACGTGTGCTGGAAAAGAGCGGGGCCTGGCCCTGAGACTTTGGTGGCATCCAGGTCACGCTGGGTCCTTTTCGCCCGACTGTTTTCCGCTGCATGGGCCTTTGAGGGACAGAGACTACCGCTAAGAAGATTTAGCCGATTCTTAAAAAGTTTTGTGACAGTGTAGAATGGGAGCAAATAAATTGTCCAGTGGGGGCTCATCTCATGCTTCATGCCCTCAGTGGCAACGAGTTTTATTTTCCTGAGGCATAACAACACCGGCTAAGGCTAGTTCCTCCTCAGGACAGGTTTTGCATACTGTGAGGCAAGAAAATTAATTGGCTGTACTTGTCAATTGCTTATACGCACGCACGCACATACACACACACCGCCGCCACCACCGGAATGGGATATATCAGAAAAGTAATGAAAGATTACAGTGCCACACAGAAAGCATAACAGATCTACAACTTGTAGTATCTTTCTTTTTATGCTGCAGAAGGCTTCTGTCCTCCAGTTGTAGGATTAATGTCAGCCAACAATACACATTGGAAGTTGAGTACCAAAGAAGTGGGTGGCTTGGCCAAATCAGTATGACATTCAGCTCAGTGTTTCTTGCCTTGGCTCTAATTGTTCCTCTGGGTTCCCAAGTCACCATGCTGAAAATACAGCATAAGTGTCAACTACCAGATTTCTGCTGTCAGGGTCCTGATGAATAAAATCAGTGTTGTAACCCTTGCTTGCCTGCCCACTTTCTTCCTGCTGAGAAGGCAGAGCCTTTCTCTTTCAGTTTTTCTCTTTGGCTCTTTTTTTTCCAACTCACTGTCTTCACCACCCATTGTTTCATCAGGTCCCTGGGTTGTCCAATTTCCTTTGGACACTGCCTCTTGACCAGTTTTCCTAATACTCTTTTCTCACTTTTCCTTCTGAACTTAAGCATTATAAAATTTCTTCAGAGTTCACCTCTCAGGTTACCCCTGTCTTACCAAAATTGCCTGTCTTGACATCTGCCCTTTATATCAGGCTTCTTTTTCCATAATTGCCTGACTTAGCTTTTAGATTCCCTGTGTACAAAGGCCTCTTTATAGTCTTTAATCAACTTGTTTGAATTTTTAATTATAGCCAAATTGACAGCATGTCCTGATAAGCTGAGGCTCACAGGTCTCTGATCAACATACCGAAAAGAACTTTTTCTGTAGTTTTTCATGCATTATGTGTTAAGTATTGTTTGTCTTTGATTCAGCACATAAATGATGGAAACTTTTGGAGGGCAAAAGATCAGAGTCGAAAGCCTTATAGAGAAAAAAAGGTAGTTATAAGTAAAGAAATCTGATTAAGTTTCAATGGAAAAAATAGCATGTACTGTTGTTAGCTGATAGTGGCTGGTATGTTCAGAAGTATGGTAACAGTGCTGAAGGAGTCTGACCCGCTGATAACTGGCAAATGTTAGAAATAGGCAGGAGCTGAGATCTTGGAAAGGATGGAGGAAGGGTAAAGGCATTGAACGGAAAAAAAAAGATGAAATGTAGTTGCATTGGATGTAGATACAGGGAAAACTACTACAGTGCCTCAAAGGAAATGTGTTTGGTCCACAATTTTTTTCTGTAACCTGAGAATGGAAGAAGTGTGACATGTATAACAGGAAAGGGAGGCCAGAAAAGAAAACCACACAAAATAAGTTTGTATTGTTCTGTTTTATATTTTGATAGGATAATTGTGTATATGCATAAATTATATTGCAGTCATAGACAAATCTGCGTCATTAAAAAATACACCAGTACTAAATAAACAAGAACGTGGCTGTGGCAGGAGTACTCTAATATATACATACAACAAAAAACAAAACAAACCCCAAAGCATAAATGTCATCATTGGGGGGTACCGGTTGGTGCCTACTGGTACTAATATAATTATTAAGACAGTTGGACCAAGTGATTCCTAGTAGAGCATACTAAGACATAGTAGTCAGTTTAGATAGCCAGAAATATGTATCAAAAATGGGTAATATGTGCATTTTAGGAGCAGGGGATTACTTATTTTTTTAAGCTGACTCTTTCACTGGCAGTTAGAAATTATAGTAAGGTGATAATTACCCCAAAGTTTTTTTTGTTTTTGTAGCCCCCGATTCTAACTAGGCTTCCCCAGACTACACCTTTTGTTGGGGGTGGGGGGCAAAAAAAAGTGAGTTGCCTCTCCTGGAATTTCCTTTTTTCTTTTAAAATATTATTATATTTATTAAAATATTTATATCCCATCCAAATCATGGGATCCCAGTGTACAATAAATTCAATTTAATACAATTTAAAATACTGAAACTTCATTTAAACATTTTAGAACTTATTAAACAAGACAGAACATGGGAATTTAAAAATAGTTTAAAAATTAAAGATGATTTAAAACAATGTACATGTACAGATTTGCATGATATCAGTTCAATCTCAATGGATTTAGAAAGTTGCCATGTTATTTCTTGACACCAGAATGAAAACAGTTTTGATGACAGTCAGACCTGTAAGGATAGAGAATGTTGTGCAATCACAGTGCTACAGCAGAGAAGACCCTGTCCTATATCCTGCCACAGTATATTGCACCTGCTGGTGGGATAAAGAAGAAAAGCCTTTGCAGCTGACTTCAGTCCTTAAGAAAGTGTATACAGGGAGAGGCATACCTGCAGGTATTGAGGTCCCAAGCAATTAAAAGTTTTGAGTGTTGCCACTAGGACCTTGACTTCTGCCCAGAATTTAATTGGCAGCCAGTGCCATATCTTTAATGTTACATTATTTCTATGAAAAGTTCTGGTCAACAATCTAGCTGCTGTGTTTTGCACTAGCTGCAGTTTCTACATCATCTTCAAGGGCTGTCCCACATAGTCAAAACAAAAAATTATCAATACATGAAGTGCTGTGGCAACATTAGCTGGTGGACCAGCCAAAGCTGGCATCAAGCACTCTGAGGTATGGAAGCCAGCTGAGCCTCCAGTGACAGAGTTGAATCCAGGAATACTCCCAAGTTATATACTAGTTGTTTCAAGGAGAGCGCAGCATCATCCAGAACAGGTAACCTACCCAGTTCCTGGATCCGTAAATGACCAATCCACAGAGCCTCTGTTACAGTAGGGTCTCGATTATCTGACATTCGGTCATCTGACATTCTGGATTATCAGACGTCGCGGCTGCTTGGGGGCGTGGCTTTAGGCATTTCCACGCCCCCAGACACGCCCCCAAACATGGCGGCGGCGACGGGCAAGGAGAGAAGGGCAAGTGAAGCCTCGCCCCAAAACACGGCCCCGAGTGCGGCAGCGGCGGCAGTGAGGAGGGCGAGTACCTCCAGGCCCCAAAACAAGGGCCAAAGCATGGCAACAGGTGATTTCAAGGTGATTTCTTTGACCCTCCGGATTATCCGACATTTTCGACTATCCGACTATTAGCCTGCCCGTTTATGTCGGATAATCGAGACTCTACTGTATTCAGTTTTTCTTTATTTATTCTAATCCAATCCACTACAGCATCAAGGCACTTGTCCAGCATGTACACTGCTCCACCTGATTATGATGATGTGAAATCTGGGGACAAGGAGTGAAGATGAATGTCATCAATATACTGAGGGCAAACAATCTCACTCATTACGAGCTCACCCAGCACCTTCATAGAGATATTAAATAGTATGTGCGATAGAAAGGAACCTTGTGGAAACCCACAGCCACAGGGCTGATCAGGAATCTCCTTATGACTTTCTGGCTGGCTTTGTAGATAGGACTGGAGCCACTCTAGCGCAGTGCCTCATACTCCCATCTGAGAAACTGTCCCAGCAGGATACCATTCTCAATGGTATCAAAAACTGCTGACAGATACAGGAGGATCAACAGGGTAGCACAGTCCCTATCTTCACCTGGAATACATTGTCAATCAGGGCAACTAAAGCTGTCTCATTACCTTATCCTGGCCTGAAACCAAACTGAAATCGGTCCAGGTGAACTGCTTCTCTCAGAGAAACCACTTGACAGTCTACCTCTGTTTGATCTTATCAGCCAAGATGGGCAAATGTCAGGTTTATTTATGTAGGATGTAGTAGATCAAGTGACTTATCCATGGGATCGTGCTGCAACAGCTGAAGCAGTCCCAGGAAAGCAGACCAAATGGAGCACTGGACACTTCCCCATATTCTGCAATCACAGTGCTGTCAAGTTCTAAGTAAGAAATTTATTAAAATGTGAACAAACCAGATCAGATTTATCATGTACCTACAAATTGTATAAAATTCAAAAGGAAAAGGAAAAGAAAACCTGCTGTTACTTTTTTGCTCAAACATTTTACCTTTCCTTTTTTCCTTAAACAAGTTGCTTTAACTGCAAAAATTGGCCCCTCAGAGTTGTCTACCCCAGGCTAGAGAAAGTTGTCACATTTATGCATAGCTGCAGCATAATTTCCAGAACCAAACAAGAAGTATAACAGTGTGTGAATTAAGTGCTGACTTCCTCAACATTTGAAAATTACTTTCTTCTGTTGATGACTGGAACTAAGTGAAATGTTTCACCACACTAATTAAAATTTGGCAGGACTGTGTTTGACTCCCAGGCTCCCATATGTTGTTAATGTTTTTTTTTAAATTATTTTTGCAAATATAGGACCCTGAATTTTAATCAGGATATGGTGAAACACTGTATCTAATTCTATCCATTCATAAAAAGAAAAAAACATTTTCAAAAGTTGTGAGGGGTAGTACTGTTTCACACATTCATTCATGTTAGATTTTCTTGGTACTTCTCTATGTTGAAATTCACACATGTGACACTCTTAATTCCTAGTTGATAGTAGGTTACTATCTGTCTAACTACCAGTGAAAGAGTGCATATCCGTGCATTTCAGTTTTTCACACCATTGTTATTAGGTTTATATGTTTGTTTTTTTTAACTCATCCTTCTCTTGTGCCTCTAATAGCAGTCTAACATGGAGAAGTTAAACACTTGAAGCTTTGCCAGGCACTTACCTCTATGCCAGGAGAAGCATAACCTATTAAATTCTATGTGTCAGAGTACTGGTGTAATGTAGGAAGCATAGCTGTAGTAAAAACAAAAATAAACAGAAAACCTTGATAAATGTCCTCTTTAGTTTTCAAAATTTGCAGCTCCTTTTTAAAATATTCATCTTTTAAGTTCGCTTAAGTTTGTTTATTTGGCTGTTGAGAGATAGCAGAGACAGTTCAAGTTTGTAACTTTTGTTTTTTCTTACTGGTACAATCTTACACTTGTCTGCCCTTCAAAAATAAGTATCATTGAGTTCAGTGACAATCACTCACTTAAGTGGGTGTAGAATTGCAACATTGTACAAATATTCCCTAGTTGTGTACTGTGTCAATTTTGTTAATGTTCTCTCCTGAGAAGTGGGATGTTCCAGTGGCATTGTTTCAGATTTATCTTCATTTAGATGAAAGAGAGCTAAAACAGACAGCCCAGATGTTTTCTGTGACATCTGTCTCAGTTTATTTACAAACAGGAGAAGCAGAAACTGGGGAGCATCCAATGGAACATGCAGAAGAAACTGGAAACACATCTCAAGAAGTTCCATATATGGTGGTTTTATTAGTAAAAAGACTGACATATTTCAGTCTGTGTTTATAATCTGAAAGTTGTCTTCATAATCTTAAAAGGACAGCCCACAAATATCACATTACATAAAGTCTTTATTACATTGATAATCTGTTTTTTTTACCATTTGCTTATAAGATATAAAGAAACATTCTTCCTTTGCTCACATGTTGTCACTTGTCCAATAAATGATTTGAAAGTTCCTGGTCCAGAAATTGTGAACTTTGATTTTAAATACATATGTTCAGACCATAAGAAATTTACTGATGTAATAATGATCTTAAGTAATGTGGTGCTGTGTATTTCTCTGTTGTCTTTTCATGGTTTCATATAGCCTCCTGAAGAATGCCTTAAGAGTACACACAGGCTGAAATGTGTTAGCCTTTTTTTAACTAATAAAACAAACATTTATTGGGCATCTAGGGACATGTCTCCAGTTTCTTCTGTGTATTTATAAAGAGAACCAATCCTCTGTTGAGGTGCCCGTTTTGTACCCGTTGCAGTATAACACCAGGAATATGTAAACCAGGGATGGCCTGTAGTCTGAGCAGGGAGCATCCTGAGGTGATGAGATGAGGTGAGCTATTGTTTGGACCATAACCTGCCACTGAGGTAAACCCATGGCAGAAAGGCTGTAACTCAAGCGATCAGACATACAATAAGAGACTATATCTTTCTGGCCTCCTGTCATGCACACTTAAATCAGAGATTGCATGAAGGCATTAAATACATTTTGCTTTTGCTTTTCAAATTAGCAGCTATAGCAGCCTTTTAGCTCAAGAAAGGAAGGGAAATAATCCTACTTATGGCTTCCTTGCTGCTCGTATTTTGAAAAGGATGAACAGTTATGCATTTGACATCACATTGCCATTTATTTTGGCTCTTTGAGCAAACAGAGGGAAACTTGCTTGATGAGAATCATGGAGAAACAACACATTTTACAAAAAGGGGCAAATCAATTAGGCTGTTTAGGGGGGAAATTATGGGATCCAGCTTAAATGTGCTGCCATATATTTATGCTATGCTAAAAGTGTGTAGAAACTTGGCCTGTGTATTCAACCACAGGAGGTGAGCAATACATCTTCATTTTAGAATCCTTGGGGTAATTTGGTACCCACAGCACCAATCATTTACTTATTCAGTCAGCAATCCCCGTCTTGAGACTGAGGTCATTTCTGCACTATACTTTTATAGTGCTGCTATTCCACTTTCAACCTCCTCTAGAATCCTGGGGTTTGCCATTTAGGAAGGGACATTTATAATTCTCAGTGAGAGAGCTCTTTGGCTTCAGTAAATTATAAACTCCAGAATTCCACAGGATACTGAAAGTGGAATAATAGCATAGAATCATAGAATCATAGAAATGTAGAGTTGGAAGAGACCACACGGGCCATACAGTCCAACCCCTTACCATGTAGGAATACCCTCAAAGCACTCCTGACAGATGGCCATCCAGCCTCTGCTTAAAAACCTCCAAGGAAGGAGACTCCACTACACTCCGAGGCAGCATATTCCACTGCCGGACAGCCCTGACTGTCAGGAAGTTCTTCCTGAGGTTCAGGTGGAATCTCCTTTCCTGCAGCTTGAATCCATTGCTCCTTGTCCTGGTCTCTGGAGCGGCAGAAAACAAGCCCTCTCCCTCCTCTACATGGCATCCCTTCAAATATTTAAACATGGCTATCATGTCCCCTCTTAACCTTCTCTTCTGCAGACTGAACATACCCAGCTCTCTAAGTCTATCCTCATAGGCCATGGCTTCCAGGCCCTTCACCATTTTGGTCGCCGTCCTCTGGACCTGATCCAGCTAGACCATGTCCTTCTTGAATTGGGGTGCCCAGAACTGGACACAGTATTCAAGATGAGGTCTAACCAAAGCAGAGTAGAGTGGTACCAGTACCTCCCTCGATCTAGACACCATACTCCTATTGATGCAGCCGAGAACTGCATTGGCTTTCTTGGCTGCCGCATCACACTGCTGACTCATGTTCAGCTTGTGGTCTGTTAGGACTCCTAGATCCCTTTCACACATACTGCCATCCAGCCACGTGTCCCCCATCCTATATTTCTGCATTCCATTTTTTCTACCTAAGTGTAGGACCTTACACTTCTCTCTGTTGAATTTCATTTTGTTAGCCTTGGCCCAGCTCTCCAATTTGACCAGGTCATTTTGAATTTTGATCCTGCCCTCTGGCGTGTTAACAAGCACTCCCAATTTGGTGTCATCTGCAAATTTGATGAGCATGCCCTCTATTCCTTCATCCAAGTCATTGATGAAAATATTGAACAGCACTGGGCCCAGGACAGAACCCTGTGGCACCCCGCTGGTCACTTCTCTCCAGGATGAAAAGCAGTCATTGGTGAGCACCCTTTGGGAACGGTCAGTCAACCAGTTACAGATCCACCTGACAGTAGCTCTGTCCAGCCCACATTTTACTAGCTTCTTTGCACTATAATAGTGCAGTGCAGGAATGGCCTGAGACTAATGTAGACCTCATGGTTATAACGTCTGGTCTATTTTTAAAACTTTTGGCGTTTTTCTTTTTTCCCCCCACTGTTTTATTTCTTTACCATAAAATCAGACACAGGGTACTGAAGAACTTCAAAACTTGCACACATTTTGGTTGGTCCTAATAGATATATTGCCCATTGTGACATTTGTAGTTCTTTTTCCCTTAAGGTCCAAAGGGATTTTTTTCTCTTTGCTTTTAAATTTAAAATTAGTTCTCTACAGGATGTAAAAGCTTAGCAAAATCAACAGTCATAATATTGTTATTACATGAAAAATAAGGAAACTCTATATGTGTGTACATGTGTGTGTACACATGCCTTCAAGTCATCTGTCAACTTATGGTGACCCCATGAATTTCATAAGATTTTCTTAGGCAAGAAATACTCAGAAGTAGTTTATACAGAGGCCTAAATCCTGTTGCTAGTCCCAGCTAGAAGACACACTTTGAATCAGTGAGGTTTACAGAAGTGTCAAGTTAGCATTCAGCAAGCGATTTAGAGAGTTTACTCCAGCTGGGACCAGCAGTTGGATTTCAGCTTCAGTATTTACTTCAGTGGGGTACTGTTGGCCAGACGCTCTCCACAGAGCTGAGCTACAAGGACGGAACTAGTTTGAAGAACACCCATATAGCCTATTCTAATTTACTTCTATGTTCTGTTACTGTGCTAGTCTGGCTATTTTATATATTTATGTATGCAAGAGAGTTTCTTTGAAGGCCACTTCTCATTATAACTGCCAGGATGGCTCAAGGAAATAATAAAATCATCACTATAAAATTGCAAGAAAATAAACATAAAGTAGAACTATAAAACTGAAAAATATTGGCAGAGTGGATAGACTCAACTAGTGCTCATTTAGTGCAAGAGGCCCTTGGCAAGTAAAAGTGGATTTCTGTTGTGCTGTAAGGAAAACACAAACTGTGCCAGGGAATCTTTTCTAGGAAAGTCATTCTGTAAGAGGTGCTGCAGCTGAAAAGGCCCTCTTTCCAGTCATCGTGCAACAAACATTGGAACAACATTCGGTATACTTATCTTATGCAAAAGTGAACATTGGAAATGCTGCTCCTTTTTCAGATCTCTTTCTTAATACATGAATTGACCATTCTTATTTAGCAAAAGGTAATATCCATGACATTATTTCTGACCATTCTCATTAGCAAAAGGTAGCATCCTTATTTCTCTCTTCTATTAAAATATTTTTGCAGTGCTGAAGAGTCTTAAGTCTGAACATGAGAATTTCAGATTTACTATATCCTTAGCTGTCTAGACCTAAGTGAGTTTCTTTCTCTCAGAGCTAACCTGTTTCACAGGCTTTTTTTAAAAACTTAAGTGGTGCTCTGAGGATCGTGAGATAAGGATAACATAAAATTGAAGTAAAATGTTTGTTGCTTTATACTTTTATTTTGAAAGTTGCGTCTCTATAACTGCTTGAAATATTGGTAACACACCTTTATGATACTAGTTCAATATCAGTAAAGCAATTTCAAAGAGTTTTGCAATGGCTGCTTGAAAAATTAATAACAGAAGTGAGGGATGGATTATTTTTGCTGCTGTGGTTTACCACATGGATAGGGAGTCTTTTTAAGAAGAATGTTTTTCAGTAAATTAATTTGTGCTGTAACTAATGAACACAAAACAGGTTGCCAAAGAAGTTGGTATAGTGCCTGCCAAAATTAAAAACAATGTTGTATGGTATAATTCTATTTATGTTTACTCAGAAGTAAATCCTGTTACATTCAGTATGGTATACTCTGTTTAGGATTGCAGCCATACTTAACCTCTTTCCAGATGATTAACCATAGGAAGCATGTATATGCATATAACTCACCAGGCATATTAAAATTAGTACGTTCACCAGTTTTAGTGCCATATCTAAATATATGAAAGGGAGGGAAGTATATGTTGCTCAGTTGTCACACTTTAAAATATTTGTAAAATCCAGTAAAAATAATTTCCAGTTAAAAGCATTTTATTTTTCATGAACATAACCTTTAAATTGCACTAATGATGTGCTCCTTCAGGAAGCTGCTGAGGGGCTTCTGAATATAGTGAACATTTTTATGAAGATGGTGGTCCTCTCTGGCAATGGCAAGCTTCTACCATCACACCTTCACTGTGGCTGCACTGCTCATGATGGGGAGCAAAAAGGGGCATTTGAGGGAGAAAAGTGGCTACCAGTGGGAAGGAGGAAACCCCCTTATCTTCTGTCCTCTCCAGTGCAAGCCTGGCAGGGCTTAAGCAGTCAATGAATCCTTTGTCATTGATTCTATCCCTCCTCCCAAACACACACAAAAGATTTTTCTGTAATCTAGAAGCAAGCTCCATTGAATTCAACTTGTCTCCAAGTAGTGTGTGCATTGTATTTAATTTTCCTTTCCTAGTTAGTTTAAATGTTAAATTTTCAGAATAGTTTCAGCTATTGAAAAAAAATGCCTGCCATATTTATATACCATTTAGCTTGCATGTGTAAAATGAGTGTGGCATACTTTAAGAGCTTTGATTATTAAATATATCAAACATGTTAAATTATCTAGTTGTCTCCCAGTGAAAAAAGGAAGAGCATCCTGATTATGGGTTGGTCTCTACATTCTCTGAATAGGAAGTAACTAGGAAGATGTTTTGAGGGAGCCCTCTGTAGGGGAGCCCTAGCAGCCAAAAAGGAGCTGAGTGAGATAAGACAGGATTCTGTCCAGCTACGCCGGGATCCCTCCTTCATACCAAAAGTTGAAGGTAATATTGCCATCCTTCTGCCCCATGTCATCAAAACCACCAGAAAACCACCAGGCACATCCTGGACATCTGGCAGACAGTCAAGGCGTACCTGAAAATGACAGTCAGCTTCCAGAAGACAGATTCCCTGTTAGTGTCCTTCAGCCAGCACTCCCAGGAAAAGAAGATTTTCTCATCCATGCTTATCAGGTGGATTAGAGGCTGTATCACAAATACAAGGGATGGGAGTTCCACTGCTGAAACTGCTGCAGGAACACTCCACGAGGAGTGTGGCTACTTCACCAGCTTTTGTAATCAACACACTGCTGATCAAGATTTGCAGGGTGGCTACATGACAGATGCTGTCTGCCTATGTTAGGCATTATAGACTGGATGCCTTTGCTTTGGCTGAGGGTGCCCTTGGGTGACAAGTCCTTTAGCAGATGGTTGATCATTAAGAGTTCCTTTGTCCCAGCGCCAGCTGTCCCACCTGACTGAGAGTTTTTGTACATCTCGTGATCAGGATGCTGCTCCTCACTTCACTGGAAAAAAAACAACAGCCTATCTTACCTGTGAGATTGTCCTTTTCAGTGAAAGAGAGGATGAGCATCCTCCCCATACTGGCCTGGCAGCTGGCGCTTGGGCAAAAAAAAATTGGCTTGTAGTTAGTTCAGGGATGGAGTGGAATGTAGATGACTGCTCCAAGTGTTGTTGACCTGCAAGGTATTCTCCGGCAATTTCCTTCCTTCCTTGTTAGCCTGTTTCTATTCAAAATTATCTGGAAAACCCACATTGTTGGTTAGCTGCTAACTTGTTAGATGATTTGTGTGTAGATTTGATCTTGTCCAATGTTGCTTATAGTGGTGGAGGACCTGTGGTAGTCCACAAGCCATCAGCTGCTGGTCCTCAGATAGTTCCCAGGAAAGAAAGAAACCAGTCCTTGACACATAGGTAAGAGGAATTGCCAGTCCCTCACATGAGATAGCCTGAGAAGTAATGTGCTACTTCAAACTAACTTTGAAGATTGCCCACATGAATAGAATGTAACCTGTGTTTTCAGAAAACCTATGTAAAGAAATGGAAGTCCAAGTGCCAAACCGGATTGCCAGTGTCTTTACTTAAACTGTATGCCAGGCAGAGATTCAACATGTGTACATCTTTCCAGCACATGGGAATGCAGTAAGGGGGATCTGTACCTAACATGCAGCTTTTAATGTTACAGATGCTGTATTAAGATAGCCTGTTTTCTAATGATAAAGCAGTCTTCTGAGAGAGAGAAGAGGGGTCAGGCACAACTTCATGATGCCTAGGCCCAGGAATTGTGGAAAGACCCTCCATCTCTCTCAGTTGCTGCTGCTGCTGTGGCTTCTAGAGACAGAAAAGAACAGGCACGCACAGCTCCATTGCACTTGAGGCCCAACAACTGATGTGAAAAGCTCTCCTTCCATCCCAACTGCCACTGCTCTGGCCTCTGAGGGAGAGAAGAGCAGCAGCATCTGCTGGACTTAATCCCTTTCCCCACGGCTGTCCTCTTTTCCTTGTGTGTTGTGTCTTATTAGATTGTAAGTCTGAGGGCAGGGAACTGTTAAATTACCAATTTGTAAGCTACTCTGAGAGCTTTTTTGGCTGAAGGACTTAGTATAAATACTCTAAAACAAATAAAATACTCTAAAAATAAATAATGTTGCTGGCAGTTCATGTGGGAGTGTTGCTATTTTCAGAACTAAGGGCATATCCTCTTAAGTGATGCAACTACTGTGTGCGAAAGGCTTAGTTCTAATATTATGGTCCCTGGACATGACCCCATGGCCGTGGGCAATTTCTGTCGTACTTTTGTGGGCTTTGTTATGTTTTGCATTGAATATTATGCAAATTTGGCCTGGCTAAATGTTTGTTTATCATTTTCTTAAGACTAAGACAAAACCAAGAGTATAGATATTATAGGCATTTCTGATAGCCCAATGCTATCCATGTTTGCTTCGAAGCTAGCTTCACTGAGTTCAGAAGTGGGCACAGAACTGCAGCTATACAGTTAATATTTACAATTTTATTATACAGCTGAAGTAGCATCAGTGTGAGAGAGATTGGATTTCTTACAGTCTTTCTGACAACTGGCTGATATATGCTGTTAAAATATTTAAAATTTTTAGAAGCCAGAATAATATTTTTAGACACTAGACCTTTCTCAAAACTGGTGGGTGAAGGAGGAATAAATTCCAGAATGCCAGCAGTGGGTAGCCATTAAATTCTTCAAATTTATCCCCAGTTCTAATGATTTTTTGAAAAAAAAAATTACTCTGTATTAGTCTCACTGACAAATAACTTCACCCTGGAACAAGTAGTTTGAAAAAGCTGGCCTTTGAAAAGGAAGTGTGCCCTTTTAAATAGATGCAATCTGAGGCCCTATTCTTTAATGACAGTTTAGTGCTATGGTGCATAATTAGAATAAAGGCTTGTCTTAATACAGATTCTATGACATTAAAAGCTGCATGTCAGATTCAGATTGTCATCTCATGATTTGGAAAGATGCACCTGTTGAATTTCTGCCTGGCATATGGTTAAGCAAGATCCCTGTCCAAGCAGACGGACGGGGACTCCTGGTTTGGTCTTGGGTTTTGCAGTTTCTTTAAACATTTTTCTCAAACACAAGTTACATTCTAGTCATGGAGGCAACTGCTAATTTTCATAGTTAGTTTGGTTTTCTCAGGCTACTTGACACGAGGGACTGGCAATTCTTTTTTCTTGTATACTAAGGACTGATACCATTAGCTACAATTCTTTCTTTCTTTCTTTCTTTCTTTCTTTCTTTCTTTCTTTCTTTCTTTCTTTCTTTCTTTCCCAGAAACTCTCTGAGTTCCAGCTGCTGATGGCTTGTGAACTGGTACTGGTCCATCACCAGTATGGGCAGCACTGGACAAGAAGATCTAGTCCACAATAAAATGAATGTTTGGCTTTATAAACATGAGTGGTAGTGAGCTTTAGCTTCATGTCTGCTTCTTCCTCCTTTTCCTTTGCATCTACAGGGAGGAATTTGTAAGCTTTTGCTTTGTTGTTTTTAATTGCCACCAAGTTTACTTCAACTTATGGCAACGCTATGAATAAGAGATCTCCGAGCGGCCCTGTCATCAGCAGCCCTGCTCAGGTCTTGCAGATTCAGGGCTGTGGCTTCCTTGATTGAGTCTCTCCATCTGTTATGCAGGCTTCCTCTTTTCCTACTGCCTTCTACCTTATCAAGCATTGCTGTCTTTTCCAGTGAGTCGTATCTTCTCATTATATGTTCAAAGTATGATAGTTTCAGTTTAGTCATCTTGGCTTCTAGGAAGAGTTGAGGCTTGATTTGCTCCAGGACCCATTTATCTGTCTTTTTAGCAGGTTAGAGTAACCATAGAACTATTCTCTAGCACCACATTTCAAAGGAGTTGATTTTCTTCCTATCAGGTTTCGTCACTGTCCAGCATTAACAACCATATACAGAAATTGGAAATACGGTCACTCACAGCTTCAGTGCAGGATCCTGACAAACAGTGAAAAAACCATGAAGATCTCTAGGCCCCACAAGCTCTGCTTCCTGACTTGCCTCCTAGAGTGTCCAGTTTCCTTCTCCGGCATCTGTGGGAGAGGTGGTGGCTAGGTTTGAGGGAGGTAGAGTTCAACTGCTTGAACTTCTCGTCTTGTTGCCGAAAACTTATCAGTTTATTTTTCCTGGAGAGGGGAGTTTGGGGGAGATAGGTGGGCCTTAGGAAGCTTTTTGGTTGTGGGGCGTGTGTGAGGGGATCCATCAGGAAGTGGCTTTTAGAAGGGACATGGTGTTGAGGAGGAGGAGAAGGAGGGTGGGGGAGGCAGATGATGCGTCGGGGAGATGTTGGAAAGAAGAGGGGCATCTGCGATTGCTTTAATTGTCCCCATTGATTCAGAGTGAGTGGATTAATTTCTTCCCATAGACTGGCTTACCCTTTGGCAGCTTGAGAGATTGCATGGGGCTGTGTGTGTGTGTGTGAGAGAGGGGGATATATCAAGAAAGTTGTTGAAAAAGAGGGAGGGAGAGCAAGTGAGTAAGAGAAAAATAATCTCCACTTCTCTGCTGCTTGATTGCGAGGGTAATGAAAAATGTTTGGAGTGAGGGAATGTGTCTGTGTGTGAGAGAGAGAGAGGCGGGGGGGGGATTGCTTGCACAGCACACCTCTTCAAAGCCCGTCCTAAGAGGTTCTTCCCCAAGAGCAGTCCCCTTGGGGAGAAGACCTGTCCCACACGAGCCCCTTTCTCTCTCCTCCTTCCTCCACCACCATTACAACCCATCCACCACCATTAGGCATTTCATGGGCTGTCTCTTTAATGAGAAGGAGCAAACCAGCCAGTCATAGAAGAAGAGAGACAAGAGACTGGTGAATAATTCAAATAAAGGATTGGTATAAAGAAGTGCGGAAAATAGCGATTAATGATAAGCTAACATGTCGCATTAAAGTCAAAAAAGGAATAAGGAAAGGGAATGATTTTGAAGAAATATGGAAGATATTTGTGGAAAAAGTCCTAATAAAAGAGGGAAGTGTCACACTTCCACAAGAAGAATTACAATTTTGGGAAGCAGAGTAAGCTGAAAGATAATTGGCTCGGCGGATGGGTTTACACTTAGTGTTAGGGTTTATGTTTAAGGTTTCATTTAAGGTTATATTTAAGGTTACATTAAGGTTAAGGTTAGTATTAATATGTTTAGTAATAGGATCATATTTAGCAACAGCAGTAGGTTAAATATAGTTGAAAAGGATAGAGTTAAGAATGTAACAAAAATATATAAGCAATATGATATATAACACGTGCTATAAGTATATGATGATAAAGGATCTGGAAAGAAATAATAATGTAAGCCATTTTGTTGTAATGTTTTCTTTTTCACTTTTATGGTAATCATGTGGTGTTATGATTTTTTTTCCTTTTATAATTAATAAAATTTAAAAAAAAAATTAAAAAAAAGAGACTGGTGAAGTTCGCAGAAGTTAAACCCACAAAAGTTGAGGGTTAACTATACAGTGCCATGGACAATCCTAAGTTTAGTATTCAGTGATGTATCTTGACACTTCAGGATCTTGCCTAGTTCCTTCACAGCTGCTTTTCCAAGTCCTAGTCTTCTTCTGTTTTCTTGACTGCAGGCTCCATTCTGGTTAATGACTGAGCCAAGATATGGAAAATCTTGGACTGTTTCAGTCTTTTCATTGTCTCCTTTAAGGTTGTGTAAATCATTTGTGGTCATTATTTTTGTCTTAATGTTCAACTGTACATCTGCCTTTACACTTTCTGCCTTGACTTTCTTCTGCAATTCTTCCAAGTCTTTGCTGTTTTCTGCTAGTACTATGGTGTCTTCTTCATATCTTAAATTTTTGATGTTCCTTCCTTCAGTTTTCATGCCTCCTTCTTCTGAGTCTTATCTTGCTTTACTAGTTGCAAACAAGTTAAACAGATAGGGTTATAAAATGCAACCTTACCTGACCCCCTGCTAGTTGGAAACCATTCCATTTCTCCATATTCTGTCCTGACCATAGCTTCTTGTCCTCAGTAGAGGTTACTTTTCAGGACAATTAAATGTTCTGGCATGCCCATTTCTTTCAATGCAATCCATAGTTTTTGATGATCTGCACCATTGAAGGCTTTGCTATAATCTATAAAGCACAAGCTGATTTTCTTCTGAAATCCTTTGGTGTGCTCCATTATGAAACATATGTGTGCAATATGATCCCTAGTGCCTGTTTCCTTTCTGAACCCAGCTTGAACATCTGGTATTTCTTGCTCCATATGGTAAAAATCTTTGTTGTAGAATTTTGAGCATCAGTTTGCTTGTATGGGAAATTAATGCAATGGTCTTGTGGTTACTGCAGTCCCTGGTGTCCCCTTTCCTGGGGACTGAAATGTACATTGAACTTTTTGAGTCTTTGGACAATTTTGTTTTCCATATCTGTTGACAGATTTTAGCTAGAACTAGAGTAGATTCTGTCTCTGTAGACTGAGGCAGCTGTATTGGTATGCCATCAGTTCCTGGTGATTTATTTCTCTCCAGTGCTCTGAGTTCAGCTTACACTTCACTTTCTAAAACTAGGTTCACCTTCAAATGGCTCTTCTTTGAAGGAATCTGTCATTTTTTCATCTCTTTTATATAGTTCTTCAGTGTATTGTTTCCATTGGCTTTTTATTTGTACTTGGTCATGTAATGTGTTCCTTTGTGGTCATATAGCTTCCCCACTTGTGGTATAAATTTCCCTTTGTTTTCTTAGATTTTGTGGAAGAGGTCTCTTGTTTTTCCTTTTTTGTTGTCATTTTCTGTTTCTCTACTTTGATTGTTATAGTAGTGCTCCTTCTCCCTACAACAAGTTGCTGAACAGCTTCATTCAGGGTTCTGAACGTATTTCTGTTCACTTTTACTTTTGTTTCCTGTCTGTCATCAGTTGCTGTTCTTCCAGCCTGAGTGCAGTTTGATCATTAGCCACAGTGCTGCTCATAGTTGTCCTCTGCTCTACCCATTAGCTTGTTGACCCAGGCACTATCTCTTGTTTCATTTTCGATTTTCTCATCAGAGGGTTTTCATGGTAAAAGACATTCAAAAGGAATTTACCAAGCATCTTTCTGTGCGGTACTAGTAAGAATTAGTTATGGTGCTACTGCCATTTTATCTGAGAGGTCTTCCACCAGTATCATCCCCCATTACTGTGGTAGGAAAGCATTGTTCACAGTGGGAAAGTGGCAAAGCATCTGAGGCACTTTGTTTTCCAAATGGACCAAATGGTATTTTGTAAGAAGTTTTATGTGTGCAAATTTTATTTAGAAGCACTGCATTATAAACTTCAATAACACATGGGTCTCATTTATTATTTATATGAGGCATTTTTAGGCCGCGTTTTCTGCCAGAATGACACTCACTGTGGCGTGGGGAATTAACTGCTGTTTCGGCACTTCACACACCCAACCATGCACTAAAAGATAAGGTCTTAGCCCAGCCCAATTTATCTCTTTATTCTAAATTCAAGTACTCTTTTGCATTCTGTCTTCCTAAGTTGGTTAGGAGACATTGTGTAATGTTGTGTCCCTGCTGTATTTATGTGAGTTTGTGTTTCTCCTATTAGATCTTTTTTCCTTACATCTTTTCAGGGTAGCTTCTCTCTTTTGATCATTTCTTCATTTCTAACCTAATTTTTGGTTAGATTTTTTTTGCTTCCATGTTACATTTTTCAAAGTTGTGTTTCTAGATTTTCTAGCTGTTGGCAATGATATCTCTGTAAATGACCACTATATTCAGCATCCTTGAGAAAGAATCTAAGGATTCATATTCAGAATTACTGAATGTTAAAAAATACCTACTGATTAAAGGACTTTTTGGCTGCAATCATGTATCTGCTTACTTGAGAGTAAGTCTCATTGATTTCTGTACATATATAAACTATATTAGATGGTTAGTTGATTGATATTCCATTTTTAAACTGAGCAATCCATTTGGCTAAAATAAATTTCAGTATTAATAATATTAGCAAAATTTGTATATCTTTTTGAGGTGTTAAAGGATGTGTGAGTTACATTTTAATAAAGATAAGTAGTCTGCATCTCACTGTTAGCACACTTCTTTAATATTTAATTTTTTTCTTCCTTATATACACACTACCCTCCCAATATACAAGTATGTTCTTCAGATAGCTCCATCAGTAAAACTTCACTTTCCACAATCACTCAGCTATAGAGAGGCCCTATGTTGTAGTGTAATCTGTGTGCTTCATACTAGCGTGTTCTGCTGTTTCAACTTCTCCAACTCCTATTTGGACTGTCTTGTAGGTTTTCTAAGTTGCTGCTATGAGGAAACCTCGGAGGAGGTCCCGGCAGACCTTAGAAGGAAGACGTTCTCCTTCACCATACAGCTTGAAATGCTCGCCCACCCGGGAGACTCTGACATATGCCCAGGCTCAACGAATAGTGGAAGTTGATATTGATGGGCGTCTCCATCGCATCAGCATCTACGATCCTCTAAAGATTATCACAGAAGATGAGCTGACTGCCCAGGACATCACAGAATGCAACAGTAACAAAGAGAACAGTGAACAACCACTGTTTCCTTCAAAATCTAAGAAAACACAGTGTAAAGGCAAAAAAAAGGAGACATGCACAAAACATTCTCCTGGGACATCTTTCCATCTACCACAGCCCAGCTTTCGTATGATAGAGTCCTTCAGCCAGCCAGATGCTCCACCCCTGCCTTCAACATACTATCAGTACATTGAGAAACCACCTGAAGATGTTGATGCTGAAGTGGAATATGACATGGATGAGGAAGATTTAGCGTGGCTTGACTTGATCAATGAGAAGAGGAAGAATGATGGTTATGGGTCAATTTCTGCTGAGACTTTTGAATTGTTGCTGGATCGATTAGAGAAGGAGTCCTACATGGAGAGCCGTAACAGTGGAACCCAGCAGACTTTGATAGATGAGGATGCTGTTTGTTGTGTTTGCATGGATGATGAGTGTCATAACAGCAATGTAATTTTGTTTTGTGACATCTGTAACTTGGCTGTGCATCAGGAATGTTACGGAGTGCCCTACATCCCTGAGGGGCAGTGGCTTTGTCGCTGCTGCCTGCAGTCCCCTTCCCGCCCTGTTGATTGTGTCTTGTGCCCAAACAAAGGTGGTGCCTTCAAACAAACCAGCGATGGTCACTGGGCCCATGTTGTTTGTGCCATCTGGATCCCAGAAGTCTGTTTCGCAAACACTGTGTTTCTGGAACCCATTGAGGGGATAGAAAATATCCCACCAGCTCGCTGGAAGTTAACATGTTACATCTGCAAGCAGAAGGGCATGGGAGCAGCCATTCAGTGTCATAAAGTAAATTGCTACACTGCTTTCCATGTTACCTGTGCCCAAAGGGCTGGTCTCTTCATGAAGATTGAGCCCATGAGGGAGACCAGCCTCAATGGCACAACATTTACTGTGCGCAAAACTGCTTATTGTGAGGCACATTCCCCCCCTGGCACTGTGAAAAAAGGGCGTACAGTTACTGTTCACGAAGGAGAGAAGGACATTGCAAAGAATGAGGCAGTGAATGAGAGCACTCCCAAAAATAAGAACAAAGTAAAGTTGAAACAGAAGGTAAAAAAGGAAAGTTGTTCTTCTGCACCTCTACTGACGGTCACACAGATCCCCTCTTACCGGTAAGTGGTACAACTGTTCTGGTTACAGTTCCTGTGCTGATCTGTGAAATAGTCTTAGTCTCCTCAGTTTTCTGTTTAAATGGCTTGCTTTCTGTTCTGTGTCCAGTTCAGCAACTACTTAGTTTAATTTAGGCTGTCTGGGCACCACTCACCAGCTATATTTATATGCTGTGTATGTTGACTAACACAGTTGTAGCTACTCAGTCTTTATATGCAAAAGAACTTTTGAAAATGGCTTTGTAGACAAGGTGTGCTCATTAAAGCTTTCTAAAAGGTAAATTTCTTGAAATAAATTAAAAAATGAAGGGCAGATTCCAATCATTTTTGCTGAGCTTCATTAAAAACTTAGCATTAACTTCTGAATTATAAGCTGTGTGCACATTCATTACATATGTTTAAATGAACAACTATATGCAGGATTGTTAATTTTGTTTCCTGGTTCTCATTTTAACAATGAATATAAATGACTTTATGGAAGTTACTGAAATACTAAATTATTTGTGTTAAATATCTGAAGTAATTTGGTTCATTTGAACTTAGTTAGTAATTGATTGTTGCCCATTTTACTGTTTCTACTGCTTAATTGAAGCGTTAGAGCTGTTTCTAATGAAACCAATTTCACAGTTGAAAAGCCTCTGATGAACTTGAGATACTTATGCAGTTCTCAGTATGTACTTCCTATGACCTGACAAAATTAGCATTGTGTTACTGAAATAAGAGGGTTACTGTGTCTCATACTAAGCTTACAGAATTTGAAACTGGGCTTAATACATGATATTGATAAGTATTTCATCTATGAATTTGCCTAATCTATCTTTGAATTTGTGTTTAATTTGTTTAATTTGTGGCCACCATTACATCCCATGGAAATGAATTTCACATTTCAGCTATGTGCTGTGTAAAGAAGTACTCCTTTTACCTCTCCTAGGTCTCTCACTATTCAGCTTTATTGTTTGACCTCAGATTCTAGTACTGTAAGAATGGAGAAAAAAAAATTCTTCCTTTCTGCTTTCTCTGCCTATGTATACATGTCTGTCATATGCTCCTTTATTTATCTTTTTTCTAAGCCAACAAGCCTCAAACTTTGTACCTTTTTTCCATAGAGTATGAAATATTTTGATGTTCTTGCTTTCCCTAGGCTGAATAAAATCTGCAGTGGACTCTCCTTCCAGAGAAAGAATCAGTTTATGCAGCGGCTTCACAATTACTGGCTGTTAAAGCGTCAGTCGAGAAATGGTGTCCCACTGATACGACGTCTACACTCTCATTTACAGTCCCAAAGAAATGCAGAACAGGTATGACACTTCCTTAAATCCTGAAATAGCACAGGAGAGAAGTGTTATGTGAACTGATTAGGAAGACCTCTGGGAGGATTGGATGAAAATCATCTGTTTCAGAATACTGCTGCTAGCTGAGAACATGGATAAGGAAATTTGTAATAAATAGTAGACAGAAATACTAGAGAGTCCTGGTACAGAGTCTTATACAGGCATTCTCCCACTTTTCAGTAACTGATTTTTTGACATTCCACTGTTTTGAAGCTTGAAAATTATGGATAATTTCCATTAATTTGATGAGGGGTCTATTCTTTCATCAGTTCTTCTTGCCTGTAAAGGCTTCCTGAGGACTACTTACATGCACACGGTCCCAAATCTTGCCTACAGAAGGAATGGATCCCTTAAATGAATAGAACTTGTCTATAATTTGCAAACATTGAAATGGTGGGCTTGTGTCAGTTCTTCTTGCCTACAGAGGCTTGCTTGGGACCTCTCATACTTGTGTGCTGCTTGCAAAGTGAGCTGGGGAGGAACAAGTGCCAAGTCAACTGAGAGACTTTGCAAGCAACGTGTATATGCGGTTGGTCCTAAATGAACCTCCATAATTCCCTCATGTTCCCTACATAGGTTCTGCTTTGCAACCATTTCCACTTCGGAGTGGATTTAGCAACATGGTTGTGTGGGTGTTTGTTATGCAGTGTGAGGGAAAGCAAAGCTGTTAATGGGCAATGTGTCTTTAATGTTGTTGCTCTTGAATCAAGGTAGCATTAACTTCGTTTGAAACAGCATCCCATTGCTGTTTTCATTGTGGATTTTAATAATTGGTTCTAGGCACTTCATGTTTCTTTCTGTGTAGAACTTTAACTTTAGAAAAATCAGCCCTGGTGAGCACCAATTTTTCCTTACTGTTGAAAGCTACAGGACCATACCCACTGATATGCTGTTTGCAACCTGTTGCCTTTGCTCTGGTGTATTTGTTTCTTCAGGTCATGAATGCAAGCTTTATTATTACTACATAGGATGTTGTATGTGAAGCATACATTTCATCCTTTTCTTACTCCAGGATTACTACTTGATACTTGCTGTTCCTCTTAATGTTTTGTGGTAGAAAAGGTTCTTAGTAGAGGAACTAAACACACAATGAGTTTTGATCTCAAGATAGCACTTGTATAATCTAATAACTTGTATTTGAAAAGCTACAGAAATGTCATAAAGCTAAATAAAAAGAAAAAAAAAGAAAACTTGTAACAGAATGTGATTATAATCTGTGTAGGTCCTCTGAACATAGTTAACACCAAACTTAAGGGCCATCTGGACTGACTCATAGTGCTTAAAAAATGAAATTCTGTGGTTTAGATAGAGCCTGAGTGTGAAGGACTTTACACAAGAATAGAGAAGTGATTCAGGAGAGAGATGAAGTAAGAGTAAGCAAGCAAGCAAAAATTGTCTGTATTTCACAGAAGGAACAGGATGAGAAGACCAGTGCAGTGAAAGAAGAACTGAAGTACTGGCAAAAACTGCGGCATGACTTGGAAAGAGCACGGCTCCTCATTGAATTAATTCGTAAACGTGAGAAACTCAAACGTGAGCAGGTAAGGAGAAGCATGACTTGGTGATCTGTTAACAATTTCCCTAGGCATGATTATTTCAGTTGGCTATAGGATAATTATACTGTCCATGCAAACATGGTTGTTGTGTGCCTTCAAGTTACTTCTGACTTAGGTTGATCCTAAGGCACCACCATCATGGGGTTTTCTTGGGAAGATTTGTTCAGAAGGGTTTGCCATTGCCAACTTCTGAGGCTGAGACAGGGTGACTTGCCCAAGGTCACCCAGTTGGTTTCCATGGCTGAGCGGAGAAAAGAACCCTGGTCTCCAGAATCCAGTGCTCAAATCATTACACCATGCTGGCTCCTCCTTTCAAATATACACACAATTAATGTGGGCAGAGGTGATTTAATACTGTTGAGCAGAACTGCTGCAAGTGTTCATGAAGTGATGAAGAATTGCTTTAATGTTCCAAAAAATTCCAATCCTAAACATGTTTATTTAGAATCAAGTTCTACTGAACTAAGTGGAACTTATTGCTAAGTAAGTCTGCACAGGATTGCAATTAGATTCTGAAATCAGTCAAATACTTCCGTATGTTCGACAGACTGCAAACAAACATGCAAGTGTGCATGTGCACACACAGTCTAGTAAAAGGTAGTATCTGGCTGGCTTTACAATCTGTTCAGGATGGTGTACTTTGTTGATAACAAAGCAACAATAAAATGCAAAAAAGATAAAAGCACAGATTTTGATTCATGAAGTCAGTGAAATCCACCAGAGCTGTAATGGATGGAAATCATACCACTTTCTAGATATTGGACTTCAGCTTCCAGTGTTCCTCACCATTCCCTGGACTAGATAAGGCTGCTAGGATTTGCAGTACAACAACATCTAAAGGGTTACATGTTTCCTGTCCCTACCACAAAATAGGGTACATCTCTCTATATCTCTTGAGGCCCTGAGATCCTCAGGAGGGGCCTTCTCTCAGTTCCACCACATTCACAGGAACGGTTAGTGGGGATGTGAGATAGGCTCAGTGGGTGCCCAAGGCTGTAGAATTCTTTATCTTAGCAGGGAAAAATGGCGTCCTCATTGCTGTCCCGTCAGCAGACAAATACTTTATTCTGATAGGAGTTTTGAGAATTAAAGATCTTAAAGAAAAGGATTTTAAAGAGGGTGCTATATGTTTTAGCTGTACTGGTTTTTAATTTGCTTTTCATCATTTTAATTGTATGTTTTAAATTGTTTTTAATGTTAATAATTTATTTCTGGTTAAGTGTTGATCTTTTGTACGTTTTAACTATATTCTGTTTACTTGCATATGTAATCCATCTTGAATCCCAGTCTTGAGGAGGGGTACAAATACAATTAATGGAAATAGTAACAGCAGTAATAACCATAATAACAGCAACAACAACTGAAATAGCTTATAAAGTATATTGAAGTGCTTGTTGCTGAGAGGACAGAAGGGCTTGTTCTAAGCAAGCTTCTTAGGAAAGAGCAATTCACAGAAAAATCATCACAAATGAAAAAGCCTTCTATGCAGTCACCACTTGCCTAATTTTGGATCACAGGGGGACCTGAAGGCGGGTGTGTGTGTGTCTCACCTGAGGAAGAAAGTGTTTGGACATGTTTTTGTGAAAGACGGTACCTGGATTTCAGACTGTTAAGGCTTGATTGCTATTGCTTATTTTGAATTACGTCTGGAAGGGAAATGGTAGCCAGGATAACTGTTAAAAGATGTATTTTCTGTAGCCACTTGCATCTAGCAACAAGAAGCTATCTTCTTAGAAGCATTCAGTTATCTAAGAAGGCTTTATGGCTCATCTATGACTCCTTGCAGTGCAACTGCAAAAGAGGCTACAAGGGCATGGATAACTGTGGCAAGCTTATTTCTGTCCCAGAGGAGGCACAATTCTGTATGAGCCACAGTTGATGAAAAGCAGTTTTCTATAGATTTATCCATGACCTGGTAACCTCTTGTGCCATGATTGCCATTTGGATGTCAGAGATAAACAGCAAACCTCATAATTTTGAAAGAAAGAGTATTCCTATCCAAAACAGATTTGATTCTTGATCAAATGAGCATCAGAACTGGGATTAATGTCAAAAGATAATATGCTTTTGAACTGCACAGGATTTTTCTTCCAATGAAGAAGAGATTAATGAATCTTGAAACTCTGCTAATCTAGTTAGCTGGATCCCTATC
Organism: Cyclura pinguis; assembly: GCA_030412105.1. Classification (NCBI taxonomy): domain Eukaryota; kingdom Metazoa; phylum Chordata; class Lepidosauria; order Squamata; family Iguanidae; genus Cyclura; species Cyclura pinguis. The sequence continues at coordinate 66,866,904 of CM059602.1, read as the reverse complement.
ACTCAGAGGGTACTCTGAGCCTTCCTTAAAGCAAAACCACAATAATTTTTTCTTTTAAAATGGCATGTACTTTTTTCCTTTACAGTTGGCTAGTTCATTGTTATTACTGCCAGGGTTGGTCCAAGGCTCATTTAGATCTTATAATGGCTTCCTCACTCTTTCTTATGGTAAGGACTGACCTGCTTGTTGGACTAGTTAGTTATTATTAGTTGATTAGTTTTAACACATGTGGCATTTGTATGGTTTGTATGATTTTTTTCATTGGATGTATCTTTATTCTTTATTACAAATGTTTATTGCCTCTCAATCCATCAAGACTCCTTGGGGAGTGCAGCATCACACATACTTTAAAAACATATTAAAACAATTTTTGAAAGTCAGTTTTAGCGACATTAAAACAGTACCAAAAGCCAATCCTGGTTTTAAGGACCAAGGCCGTGTGAAACAGTAGAATCTTGATTGCTTACTAGAGCTGCAGTAGGGAAAAGACCAGTCTGATTTGCCTTGAAAGAGAGGTCCATAACATAGATGCAGATATAAAGAATGGCTAGTCTCATCTTCTCACCATCCTAGCCTCTTGGCAACAAGGTCTCTGGGCAGGCTCTAAACTTGCCATAGAAAATATGTAGAGCAAGACACTCCAAGTTCTCACTCAGCTTAAGATGCACATATCTCATAGGAGGCTGTTCTAATATTTATACTATGTTTTGTATGGGACACAAAAATGTGTTCTTGAAATATACGATCCTGTTTGGTATATAGGCCATTTCATGCATTTTAGAGTGATGAAAGAAGCTCTTGTCTTGTCTTCCTCCGGAATTACTTTATGCATTACTTTTCTAATGTTTTAAGATTGATGAGTGGGCCAGTCATTTTAATTACATATGGTTATTGGAAATTATTATTTCGATTTCTGATTTTCAGGTGAAAGTCCAGCAAGCTGCTATGGAGTTACAGCTCACACCTTTCAATGTGCTGCTGCGAACAACACTGGATCTACTGCAGGAAAAGGATCCAGCCCAGATCTTTGCAGAGCCTGTAAATCTAAGTGAGGCAAGTACCTAGAATGATAGTTAAGTTTGACCTGAAGGCATATACAGTGGTGAGCCAACACCACAAGTGAAAATTATGTGGTCCACTGGCTGTTGTTTGACTGCAACTCCAAGTTTGGCTATGTTGATTGGTGATAAGAGCTGCAATCCAACATCTGGAGGGTCCACCTGATTTCCCTCATTGGATTATGCAGTACTATAATTCCTTACAGTAACATGTTGTTGGACTGCTCATGCTGTTTTATAAACAAAACTTCCCTGGGGTATTTATGGAGAAGGCTTCCTAGCTGTTTGAGCTGGGGCACTGTTTTGAGGAAATTAGTCATTGCTGTTCAGCAAATTAATGTTATTTTCCAGACCTGAATGGGGCATGACTTAACTGGTGATATTGTTACGCATTTGTGCTCTACCCCAGTGCCAGTGAGAGGGCATTTAGGGTGCTTGTGATGTGTATGCTGTGGTTGCCTAGTAAATGATTTTTGTAATTGTACAGGTTTTATATGTTTAGGTTCCAGATTACCTAGAATTCATTTCCAAGCCAATGGATTTTTCTACTATGAGGCGGAAGCTGGAGTCCCACCAGTACCGATCACTGGATGAGTTTGAGGAGGACTTTAACCTTATTCTTACCAACTGCATGAGGTATAATTCTAAAGACACGGTTTTCCATCGAGCAGCTATCCGGCTCAGAGACCTTGGAGGGGCAATATTGCGTCATGCACGGCGGCAAGCTGAAACTATTGGCTTTGACCCTCAGGTGGGGATTCACTTGCCAGAATCACCAAAGACAGAAGATTTTTACCGTTTTTCTTGGGAGGATGGTGAGTTTTTATTGGGGATTTTTGCTTTAATAATAAAAAGAACCTTAAAACAATACTGCCATGCATGTAAATATTGATAATAACTCAAGAATCCACTTTGGAAGCAACAGCTCATGCAGCAGTTTTAATTTTGTTTATCCTAATCGAGACCTCACTTTACCATTGATCACATGAAGTATTTGATCTTTCTCTTTTTTATTGGCTTTGTGCTCTGTTTTCTTCATATTCTTGGAATGTTATTCTGAAAATTTTCACATGTTTATGCTCTGAAGTTCAAAAGTAGCTTTGGTACCAACTGTACAGAGTTGCTTCTTTGATAGACTAAATCACTGAGGAGTTCAGAGAATCTCTTTCTTAATTAAGAATCTAAAGAATAATCACACACTTTCTTGTCCTGGATAAGAGAATTAATACATCGAGATACGATACTGAGAAAATGGTTAATTCAAGATGTTTCACATTTCAGGATATTTTGCAAAGTGGCTGCTTGCATTAAAATCTGAGCAGGGAGAAGGCTTGTGTGTGAAATCCATTTTTGTGTGTGCAGAAAAGAGTGTTTATTGCTGTGTATGCAATACATAAGAAGGACTTTTTATGCAAATTAATTTATAATAGAAAATGAAAACAGAAATTCTCATAATCTCACCCAGCATTGAGAAAACTTTTGAAGTACTAATTCTTTTATACAAGAACAAAATAAGTAAAAATTTACACCACTGTTATGGGCATGATGCCCTGGTGATTGGCTCTTTACCTTACTGCTTTCATCCTTACAGTTGATAACATTCTTCTTCCTGAAAACCGAGCTCATCTTTCCTTGGAGGTGCAGCTGAAGGAGCTTCTGGAAAAACTGGACATGGTGAGCACCATGCGGTCGAGTGGTGCTCGAACCCGCCGCATCCGCCTGTTGAGACGTGAAATCAACTCCATCCGGCAAAAACTGGCCCAGCAACAGAACAAAACTATGCCAAATGGAGAGCCAGCTCCATGGGAAGAAGGAGTTGAAAAAATGCTACATGGAGAACAGGATGAAGAAAAGGAGAAAGGTGAGAAATTTTTCCAGATCTCTAAAAGAAGCAGTTCTGTAAAGGGAGTTCTCTGAGGATTAGCTAAGTAAATCAGAATGCCCTGGGGAATCTATGCACACGAGTCCCATACCACTCTTAAGGAGAAGTCACTGATTAATGACTGCTTTTAACACAACCTCAAAAATCATCTAAAAAATATGGAGGGTATCAGAAATGTTCTTAATATTCTGTGGCCTTATATTGAAATGTATATTCTTGTATAGTGGACCCAAATGTTAGGGAGGAATCAGCAAATATTGCTTACATTTGCCAGTCTTGAATCTTTATGTTGGAATCTACAATCCAATTATGCTGATATCTCTGGAGCATACTTAGAGTCTGTAGAGTATCTGGTAAACAAAGCTAGCTTAAGATGTTTTCTTTTCTGAGGTAAAAGACAAGATGTTTTTCTTCTTTGTGGTCTCTGCCATTCACACAGATGGTCATCTTGCACCTGCAAAACTACATTTTGGAAACCTTTAGAGCTTAGCAGTCTTTAACAGTCTTTCCCCAAACATGTTTCTGGTCCCTTTCCACCTAATCAACTCAGTTCTAGTCTGCTGCATATGCAAGGTGGGACCAAGGGGGGAGGAGGGGGTGTTGTACAAGTTCACAGTTGACTACTCAAAGAACCACAGTTATAGGTAAGCAACCTGACTTTCTCTTCTGTGGTCTCTGTGACTTACACAAATGGGAGACTAGCAAGCTACTGATCTAGAAGGTGGGATAAAGTCATGCCAAACTAAGGAAAGTATGTTGCCTGGTCCCTACACCCCAGATCCAATTTATAGTGGGAAACAAATGTGGAAAGATGGGACCATGTTGCAGCCTTGCAGATCTCCTTCAGCAGGAAACCCACCAAAAAAGCAGAGGAAGCCCCTACAGCAATAATGGAATAACTTGTAATAGTTTCTGAAATCAGAAACCTGGTTAATTGGCAGGCTAGCCAGGATGATCTTTTTGTGTGAGTTTGCAGATGACCACTCAAAGAACCACAGTTAAAGATAAGCAACTTGTCCTTCTCTCACATTTCATGCACTGAAATGTGAGCCTGGAATTTGAATCCTACTGCAGTGCTGGTTGCCTCTGTTGCATCTGATGGTAGGAGAACAGCTTGAGGGGTACAAGACAGATTGTTTGGCATTTATACAGCCCAGTCCTCCTATAACTTGTTGCCATGCCCCAGTCTCAGGATCTGGTATCTAAAGAAACCACCATGTTTGGGCCAATGTTGCATGAGTGGGGCTCATCCAAAGTTGTCAGTGGCTCAGCATGGACAGACAGCTTTAACAAAATGTGTTTAAATGTGTCCAGTTTTTTTCCAAAGGTTCCAACACTAAAAGCGCTAATTGATCTCCTTGTCAATCTCATCTGAAAGAAGTTGTATACTATACACAATATTCTGAGGAAAATGTCAGTCTCATATCCATACAGTCAGCTGCTGGATACATACTTTTAACTGTGAATGTTCCTGCATGAGATTCTGAAGCAAATATAGAGTCATAGAGTTGGGAGAGACCACAACGGCCATAGAGTCCAACCCCCTGCCATGCAGGAACACAAATTCAAAGCACCCCTAGCAAGTGGCCATCCAGCCTCTGTTTAAAACCTAACATAATATAATACTAAAATCCAAAGAAGTATAACACAAAATCCAGATGAGTCTGAGTAGGTGAAGGCAAGGAACCTTGAATTGTGGCCTCATGATCACCTGTGAATCATAGACAAGGGATGTGGAAGCTTTGACCTTCCAAATGTTTTGGACTTCACTTACAACAGGCTCCAGGCAGCATTGTCAACAGTAAGGGACAGTGGGTTTTCTAGTTCAAAGCATCTAGAAAGCCAAACGTTCACCGCTCCTGACATAAGCAGTTACAGAATAGTGTCCAAGTGATTGTAATGAGCCAATATCTTTTGAGCAGGGCTTGACACACCATGAAGGAGGAAATGTAGTTGAAAATAATAGCCAGAGAAGCAATCAGGCTTGGCTTTTATTATAAGGTAGGCCAGTGGGTTTACCTGGAATGCCATTCTCAAGGCAATTACACAGGAAGAAGCTGTTTTGGACGCTGTATCTCACCACTTTCTACTGAAAAAACTTCTTTAAAAATATCCTTGAAAAACAAAGACAGTTTACCTGAATTTTAATGCCATGAAATAAAACACAGATAATTTTGACTGATAAAAAGTTAGCGTGTGCTGGGTGTACATTTTATTGAGCAGTTCCAGATGGATGGTTCCTTCTGCTAATAGTCAAAAGGCACTCTGTGGCTGTTCCATCTTCCACTGCCTAATAGTTTTTTGTAGTAAGATAAAATATTTCAGAAGCACTGAAAAAACACAGGAGGGTTGCCAATGGAAGATGTCATCACCAGATCCTTTTTAAAATCCCATTCTTGAACCAGGGTGATTTTACAATGATAATTCCTGGAAGCCCCCATTATTAGACCTCTGTAGTTGCTGTTTACCTCTGCAGTGTTCTAAACTCCAAAGGGGTTGAGTTATTGAGGGTTTCTCTCTTCTTTGAATTAGCATACAGATAAACCTCAGTTAATAAAGTAGATGTATTCCTGAGCATTACTTCTTTAACAGAGAATTTGATACCAGAGGCAGAAATAACATGGAAACAATAGTGATCGACCACAAAAAAGAAGAGCAGTTCAGCAAGTTTCAGCAAACTTTTTATTTACAGTTAACAATGCATACAGGTGAAATGAAACAACCAGGTCAGATAAGCCTTGGATAAGTAAACAAATGCATTTTGAACCTTCCAGAGACCACTTGGGATGACTTTCTTTCACTTCCTTTTTCTTCTCTTATGACTTCCATTTGATGGCCAAGCCTGTAGTCATTTTAACATGCTAAGTCGAGCTTATCATACACTCTCATCCCGTTTATCTCTGTTTTGCTGTTCACATGTGCTCTGTAAGGAATCTGGAGAGGCAGCTGGAGCTTACCTTGCTTGTAGGCAGGCATACACAGCTACAGTAGGATCAGCTAGAATAGAATCTCATTCTTTCCTAGCTAAAGTTTACTACATTGTTTACTGCAGACATGCTGCTGCAGCCTAACACTGAAAGTCTGTGTTTCTCCAGCCCTCCTTCACCTTCTTCCCAATGCTGCTAAAAATATTTCCAGCTAGACAGAGAACAAGAAGAAAAGGGGAATTCAGCCATGAAAAGACTTTGTAAAGAGAAGCTTCTTTGTCAGGGGCTGAACCTCAGTTAACAGAGGCATGCGTCTACCTGCCACAGAGAAGTGAGCCCTTTGTCCAGTATTCTACATTTGGTACAGAGAACTCTGATGCTATGTGGGGGAAAAAATGGCCCTTGGTGCCAAATGGCTAGTGAAAAGTAAACTAGAAGTAAAAGAAAAGAAGTAAAAGAAAAGTAAACTAGAAAAGCACTAATTTCTGTTTATAGAACTGAGTAAATCTTTGCAAAATTGCAATTTCAGCTGTAGATACTATTTTCTGATTTCTAGAAGGTTCTTGTTTGTAAGGCTCAAAAATAGAAAGCAGATGACAAAGTGACATGACATAATTAGGACGAGCCATAAGAATCTTTTTCTGTATCCAAGAGAAGAAGAGATTACAGTAACAGAGGCACTAGAGTTAGCATCAGCAAGCAAGCAGCAACATAATTGAAACTGAGGTTTTCCAAAGGCAGGGATGGGCAAACAGTGGGAGGCTAGTAGGCCATGTTTGTCCCCTAGGTCACCTTGGAGGCTACATACCCCCACTGCAAAAAATCTGAAATATTCTTTGTTCCCAAATCTCTCCCAAAGCCATCAAGAGGCTGTGGGGTACATTTTTGCCATGTTCTTAATCACTTCTAGTTTACTTCCAGATTCTTTTTTTAAAGAAACAGCCTTTCTTGGACCTAAATGCCACAGGAGCCCGCTCCCCCAAATGTGATAAAACTGTTGCCACATCCTGTGGAAAGCATTTGGAGACATTTGTTTGATCCCTGAGGGCCATAAAAATGCCCCAGAGAATGTATGCAGCCTGTGGACTACATTTTGCCCACCCCTGCCTTAAAGGATCATTAAAAAAATAGTGAAAATATTACCTAAGAGGTATCAGTACCTACAGAAAGTAAGTGTTAGCAATAGGTGCAAGATGGGGCATAAAACTACATTTCTATCATGGATATAAGAGAACATATATGACCTGTATCAAGCAAATGTGTTTTCAGTGGAGGTGCAGCTCCTTTATAAGAAAGAATTGCCCTTGATTAACAATGTTTGAGATCTGTACAGTTTGTTTGTTTTTTCTGATAGGACAAAAACAAATGATTTGGAACATGAAACTTTGGCTAATAGCTATCAGTTCAGATGACACAAGTTTCCTGATGCTTATGATGTACTCCTTTCTATCAAAAGGCCACTCATGTGCTCATGTTTTACAACAACTTGTACTTCTCAGTAAAAGTAGAGTAATAGTAAAGCCAAATTAATGAGTGGTGTGTGAATCACAAAACTAATGATAGTACTCCCACATATATTAGCCTTGGGAGTCTGCAGTATATGAGGACTGAGTTTCATTCCTTATAGGCTACATATAAAGAAGGAAAATGCAGGAATTTTTTTCTGCTTAAATATACCATTCTCAAATATAAAATGGCTTCATATTCTCAGTATTTCACCTATTTTATTTTCAAAAGAAATCAAACAGTGGAAAACATGAGAAGCTATTTAGAATGCAATCCTGTATATGTCTACTCAGGTGTTAGTCCCATTGAGTTCAATGGGGCTGCCTTTGATATATGTAAGCAGTAGGATTGTAGCCTTACAGTGGGATGTTATCAACTACACCTACTGAGATGTAAAAAGATGTTATTAACTACACTTGCAGAGGAAAGATCAAAGTACAATTCACAAAACATTATTGTTTGTAATGATGTCATATATATCAGCAAAATGGGTTATAATTGGTCAATGTAATAAAGCAGTAAGATCTCAGGCCACAGGATGTTTTACGTCTGCCCAGAACTGATCTAAGTTATTTCAGTATGCTTTATAATCCTTCAACACTTTCTGATTAATGAGGCAAAAACTGTGTCTTCATCAAAGCTCATTGTAAATTCTATGACTTTCACATTCATTGCCACTTTATGAACAATTCGCTTCACCCAGTAATCCAACCAGCATAGTAGAAAGCTCTGTCCCTCTTTAATGGAACATGTAGTCCTTGAAACAGAAAGGGTAGGGAGCATAGTCACTTCTGGGATTGCTGGAGATGTTCCCAGAACCAACATGTATCCAAATGGCTGTGATTGCTGAGTGTCCTCTCTTACTGCTTGCCTTCTTTTTCTTCCTGGTACCTGCTGTTTTCTTACAGTATTTTTCCAGTTCCAGAAAGCACTATCAGCAGCCATTCCCAAGTTACTAGAAGTTGTCTCCACTTGTCCATTCCATGTATGCGTTTTTAGCGCTCCTGTAATCCTGTCCATTACTGATTGCTCAGATACTGTTCGGGTTAAATTCTGATTGCTCAATAACGCAGTTATACTGGTGTTGTGTTGGTATGGAACAACCAAAGGAAAGGGAGATAGAATTTGCTTAAGCAGTCAGGAAGACTGAAAAGACTGAACAAAGGGCAGCATTCTGTCCCCTAATGCTTCCGAAAGCCAGATGTAAGAACTGATAAGGGCTTAAAAATGTGTGTTTCCATTTTTTCTCCCTGGTCTTTTGATATAAGAATGGGAAACATGAAATCCTCCAGATGTCATAGTGCAGCATCTCCCATCCTTCCTCATCATTGGCTGTGCTGGTGAGAGCTGATGGAGGTTGTAGTCCAATAATAGTTGGGGAGCTACACATTATGAACCCCTCTTTTAGCAATAGATTGCAAAAGGTTTATTTATTTATTTATGCAACATTGATATCTGACCCTCCCCTCCTGCTTTTTAAATACAGCACGAAATTTTTAATGTTTTCTCATACATCATATTCAGACTTCTAGAGCTCTCCAAAAGAGTGTAAAAGTTACGCAATCCAGTTGTGAACTTTGTAGCAACAGAAGGCACTAAGCAGCTGTTGATGGAAAGTATATAGGCCATCTTAAGGCCAGGGTGTGGTTGCAGCACATGTAGGACTCCTGGGACTCGCAGCAGTCTCTCATTTGCTGCAACCATGGCTAAATTAGGAGTCCTATAGAGTCCTAATTTCTTCTCTGAGGGACAGTTGTTTGTTTTATTTTGTGGGAGTCAGGGGGAGAAGTTGCTTTGAAGAGTTCTGTGTCTTCTCCTGCAGGCATCCCCACACACCAACTAACAAAATTGACCTTCTGTGGGAGCCTAAAATATTATTATTAACTATTAGCCAAGAAATTTAAGACTATCATTATTCTGAAGCAATGTGTTAGAAAGGGTGTTTCAGAATGGATGTCACCCAGTTTTATTATTTTGGCTAATTGGTAACAATGTGTGGTTTAAAAATGTACCACATTCTTGTTAAGTGGAGATAAGAGGTTGTTTGATGAACTTTGGCTTTGGAGGCTGCTTTGTTAGTTTTGAAGAATGATTTGTTTCCCTGGTAATAGCCAAAATATTGTACAGATGGCAATCTATGCATGTATAGAAGCAGAATGGTACAAGGGGGAAGAAAGTAGGTTACTCTGATCCCTTTCCACCAAGAATTGAAAGGGAGTTCTCACAGACATACAGATGTTAGAGAAAAGGGAAAGCTCAATGGGGAGAAAGCTGGGACCTGGACTTGTTTCATTGGCAAGCTCTGGATATTGTTGGTGACTATAGTACAAGGGGCAATAACAGAAATTTGAAAGCAAAACAACATTAAAAAAATCCCCTACTGACTTGCAATAGGATCTAGGCCCTTTTTGGATCTGACCCCCCCCCCAACAGGTCCTCCCGTATCTTTTGGTCCTTCTGTGCTGTAACAGAGATAAACAAAAGATATGAAAGTCCAAAAAAGGTGAAAAAGAAGAATAGGGATAGAATGCAGCCATAATCTTTAGCCTATTTTGGAAGTAAATCCCAATAAATTCATTAGAATTTATGCTTGAGTATCTGTAGGAGAGCTATCTTGAAGAGCATTATTGGCTAAATTAGAGAATGTCGCTGGCTCTTGTGAGGTTGAGAATATTTTTCTCCTGCAGAGTGTCATGGTTGTGATCCATCCTTGCCACACACCCACACACACACACACACACACTGCTTTCCTTAAGGGTATAGAACAAAAAATAGCCAGTACAGTGACTAAGCAATGAATAAACCCATAACAAAGGTCAAGAAGCTGTGATCCATTCTTTGGGAAAATACTTTCTAAAATGTTCAAGCAGATTCTTTTTCTCTTTAGCAGATGACACCAAGCCCCCACTTCCCCCCACCCTGGAGCCCACAGGACCTGCACCCTCCCTATCGGAGCTGGACTCTCTGCAGGACCCTCCAACTCTCAAACCCATTAGCGAAAGCAAGTCCTTGAAAAGACTACATAAACGCCTGAAGTCCGAGGGTGAGCTCTTTGATAAGAAGACGCTGCAGAGGGAGAGCCACGCCTTCCAGCGCTTGCTAAGCGACAACGGCCTGAACGGATTGGCCCTTCAGGCCACGGGTACTTCTGCCAGCCCCCCGTTTAGTGGAGTGGGCAGGCGGACTTCTGTCCTTTTTAAAAAAGCCAAGAACGGGGTGAAACTGCAAAGAGGTCTGGACTGCCCCCTTGAGAATGGAGAGGACCACAGCCAGAGTGGGCAGCTCTCCCCCTCCAGCATAGAGGGCGAGCGGCCATCCCGGAAACGGCCACAGAGTGGGAGCTGCAGCGAGAGCGATGGCGAGAAATCCCCCAGTCAGGCAGGAGTGACAGGTGACTCCCCTGAGCTTTCATTCCTCTGATGTCGTAGAAACTCAGGAATCCCCAGAGTAGGGGTGTTTTGTAGTTATGTGGCTTGCCTACTGGTAAGAAAAATCCTCCACAACTCCATAGCATCACACATTTTCCTGAAACTCTTTCGTAACCAGGTCTGCCTAGTGGTCCCAACACATAAGTTCTAATAAAAACAACCAGTTTTATTTTTCTGAAAGATGAGGGGAAGCAGCAGATGATCTTGTATTATGGAGATTAGATTTTATTGGTCTTTACATCTGTGGGTTGTTTGGGAATTTTCTTACTTGAAACAACTAGTCTGTATTTGTAAGGGGGTGTAATATCTGTGAACTTAACATGTAGAGGGGAATTGCAAATTTATCATGCTTTTGTGGGAAGAAGAGACAGTGTGAGCTCTTTGTAGGAGTTTATACCTCCTTTATAGCAGTGAATCTTCATTGTATTTTTTTTTAAACATCAAAACAAGTGTTATGGAAAGTTTTCTCCACTCTTCCACACTGCTTCTTGCTTCTGACCTGATGTAAATATGCACCAGAACAGAACAAATTGACATTCAGTGAGTCAGTATTAATTTGATGATAATGTAAAGTCTGGAGCATCTGGACAGAGGGAGACAGTGCAGGAGATTTCACCTATTTATAAGGTCTAGTTACCAAACAGCAAGATGGCTGGATTGATCTGAATGTGTCCTTAAACTCAGGGCTTGTGCATCATTTGGATACCCACCACTTGATAACTCACAAATGAATGTGTGATTTGATTTCACTTGAAAACTTAGTTTTTCAGGCAAATTCCAAGGGGATTGCTATGTCAGCCTGTTTCAATATATAAAAGAGGAAAGGTAGCAGGTAGTGCATGGGAAGGGTCTTAATGGCACTTGTCAGAATGATTTATCTTAGCTTGAGCTTTCATGGATTGTCACCTACTTCCTCACATGCACTGATGAGGTACAATATTCTGGCCTTAGGTGTGTATCCCAAGTGTTTTGTACTCCGACAGTACCTCTGAAGGTGGATTCTAATCCACAAAAGTTCATGTTAAAATAAATCAGTTAATCTCAAATGTGCCACAAGACTGTTCCTTGCTTCCTTCCATTGTTTTTATAGTATTTGAGTTGGTAAAGAAAGTTCAACCCGTGGTGCTTGATCTGTGATGACCGATTCATATATATGTGTCACCATGTGTTGCTGTAGTCATCAAGTGAACCAGAAGACTGTACCTAAGAAGGCATGGCAAAGATAGATTGACAATAGTAAAGAAACCTTAGTGCCTTCTCCCTTTGCCCTCAGTCTTGATGTATTCTTCCAATATGAGTTAATAGCCCATATGTCTTCTCAGTCACTGAGAAGGAGGACAAATTCTGAATTTGAGAGTTATAATCCAGTATTGTTTGGACGGTTTTTGGTTATGGAAGGCTACTGTAGGAAATGAGTGTATGTTTCATATGGTCATGTATTTATATCTTAAAGACAGATAGTGAATTACAATGTTTTAAAACCAGAATCACTGGAATCCAAAATAGAATACCAAGAAAGAAACTAAGATCCACATTCTAGTAAAAAAATCCCCAAAGGATTTAACAGATCTAGAAGACGCTCACCTTCTCAGTGGGAGAGAATTCCATAGAAGGCTATCACTGATAACAATTTTCTTCTGCTTTAGCAAATTGAGTTTGCACAAGACATGAGGGTGCTCCTTAGTTCATTATGTAGATTATTACGAGATATTAGGAGGAATACCATCTTCTCATTTTCTAAAGCATTATGCCAGATGTACCATTACTAAGTGGATCTGAATTCCACAGAGTGAACGCACACTCTGAAATATTTGTGTAATAAACTTCCAGTGACCAAATTATGCAGCAAGATAAGGGTCTAGGCTTGCACTTACAATAGCTAGTTTCTTTGTTGGCTGAAGTGCCTTAAAGATTGGCTGTGGAGGTGAGTTGTTTTCTCACTGTCCACCTTACTATGTGTGGTAAAGCAGTTTGGTTTCCTTTTATTGGTGTGATGTTTATCACGGAAGTGGTAACCTATTTTGTTTTGAACTAATATGCTAGGCTTGTAATACTAGTTCAGCATTATAAGAATCAGTATTCATTGGTTCCCATTTGAAACATTTATTTTCCAGCTCAGTAGCTCATTGGACTGAACTGCAGCATGGGTAAAGAGAAAAGGATGGTATTGAGACAGTGGAAATACTGTAAATTTTCAATATTTTCTTAAAATATTAGATCCGCGCCCTTTCTTCCGTCTCTCTTGCCATACTTGTGTTCCTACTTTTATTAAATCTCCTTAGAAACTGCATAGTGAACTTCAGGAAGTTTTCTGTCTTCTTTTCATTACACTTAAACATTTCTCAGGAAAAATAATGAAAAGTTTAATTGGCAGAATTAGCTGGAATTAGACAAGAAAAAGTAAATTATAACATGAGAACATAAAAGCCTCGTTCTATCAGACTAGTCTAGCATTTTATTCATGCATAGTCCACAAACAGTACATAAATACGACTGCATATTCTTGTTTGTTTTCAGCCAGAACTGGTGTTTGAAAGTATCTAACCTCTGATACTGGTGGTAATATATAGTCATCATGACCTGAATCCCTTTCAATCTCTTAATCCCTTTCAAAAGTTGTTCTGTTTGGAATCCATCCCTGTATCCTGTGGTATTCAATTGTGCCTTCCTTTTGTGTGTCCTAAATACTCCGTCTTCCAGCTTTGTTGGATAAACTCATGTTCTGGTATTATTTGAAAAAAAAATTCTGTATCTTCTTTCTTTACACTATGCATAATTCTGCAAATGTCTGTTTAGCCCCTTTCCCTTGCACATGCTTTCATTGCAAGCTGAAAAACCCAAACATTGTAAACTTTCCTTTCAGAATAGTTGGTGCAATACTCTCATATTTCTGGTTGCATTCTTCTGCAGCTTTGGTTCTACTGCTGCTTCTTCCATTTTGCAAATACTCTTTTTCAGCTCTTCATACCCCTTTTCTATTTTTACCATACTGAATCATTTGGTGTCACCTGGAAACCTTACCACCTTACTGTACATGCCTCACTTTGAGCTAGGTATGCACAACTTAAAAAAACACCAGACTTATTACAGATATTTTGGGGACCCCATTCCTTACATTCCTCCATTGTGAGAACTGTTTTTCCCTATTCTTTTTTTCCTTGGTTGCGAGAAGGATAGCTGCCATAAACAGCTTGTAGAAATTCAGTCAGAAATATAATTATGCCTGTACGAATGCTCTGTATTTCATGTTTTAACATTTCCCTTTGCCCCTTGTTGTCCTGTCACATTCTGACATATATGTGGGCTGCTCTTTTGTTTTTGTTTGTTTGTTTTTAAACAAAAAATTATCAAACATGTAGAAGGTAATTTATACAATTTGTTTAAAACAAATAGTTATCCTATAGGGAAAGGAAAATGACGCCCAAACGTGATGGTGATGATTTTTCATTGTGGGTTAGCAAACCTGTTGGGATTATGCAGGAGCAGAAACAAGCACATACATCCCTACAGGAAAAGTAATGAAGTACCTAGGGGATTTCTGCACAATGGAATAGGAGTCTTTTCAGCATACAAAACCAACATTTTAAAAGGAAACATGTAACACCCCACTTCACCTCCAGTTATTAGTCTGGCAGTGATGGAACAATGGCTGGATAATGGACATTCCAAACTTTAATTCAGTGGACCATAAGGAACAATGCATAAAAATTAGTAGTTCTTTCATGAAACACTAGTGTTTGGGTAGAATTAAATATGGAAGTAGAGCACAAATTAAGAACATGATACAAACTAAGGACAGTATGATCAGGTAAAAGTCATGCAAAAAACTACTGGTATAGACATACCCACAAGCTGAAGCTTCCTTCCCATCTGTAATCTTAATAAGATAGCTAATGATATATACAAGCCAGATGCAAATACAGGCAAGATCTGAGTTATATTTACTTGAATAGATTGGTTATGGTAGCCTTTTGTTAGGAATGACCTCTAAAATGCATTATGTTAGCCTTGCAAATTCTGTATTTTTATTTCTTTCCCTCTCCTTTAAAATATTTGTCTCCAGCAAAAATCCAATTTCTGGAAAGTTTGGTTAAACTGACAATAATAGTTAAGGTTCACCGTGATATCTGAGAATAAATGATGTGTCTACAGAGTAGTTATGAAGGATGACAGATATGCCCACAGTTTATTCTGGCCTTTATAGTACATAGATACCTTAGTTTTATCCCACTAAAGCCCTACCTGTCCTCAGTGTAGCTGGGGGTGCTTGCAGGATCAACCATGTAATCTAACTTGTACAAGTAATTTCTCTGAGCACACAAAAAGTATCTACTTTTTCTGAGATGTCTGCTTCATCCTATTTCCCATCCTTGTATAATGTACAAGAAAGAAAATAGGAACATACAGATTCAGGATTGAGAAATAGTTCTTACATTGGGAAAGTGATGCTATTTCTTTTTAAGTTGGAGACCCAATAAGTTTGTGTTTTGAATGAGTTTTGAAATAAAGGTGGAAACAACATATGCATCTGGGAGTTAAAACTGTGTATATTTGTTCATAGATCTGCTATGGATAATTGAACAACTGATTTTTTTCAGGCGGATTTTTTGACTGCCTTCTATGACCATTATTTGGCAAATATATTAACTGCTGTGAGCTGTAGTTACTTCACAGCAAGGTTGGCAAAATACAGTATTTGCTGCAAAGATATTTTTGTGGTTTTCCAAGTCCCTTCCTCCAACTGGGCATGTTTATTTTTCCCACTAATTAGAGCTATATGCCCCTGCTGCTGAGAGTGCAGTTGGCCAATTGGACAGGCCTCTTTTTTCCAAACAGAAAAGTGGTTAGCTATTCAGCTCTTGTTTGGAAAAAAAGGCTTACTCAGGCCAAAAAGTGAGTTGCCCCCAATTTCCTGAAAATGCAGGTTTCAGGAATCCTAGAGAGGAAAATCCTTGTTTTAGACCCCCTCTCCCATTTTTTTACAGAGGGGACTGGGTAGGGAAATGAAGATGTGGCCATCTAGGATTCCCTTATGGCTCCCAGCACCTCCTTTACAGATTCAGTGCAATCATACTTCGGGTGACACTAAAACCTGATTATTATTTCAACAAAATTGAATTAGATCAGTGTAGCTTCCTTAACTGCAGTGTAGAATTGTGATATTGGCTCTGTTTCTTAAGTGTCTTTAAGATTTTTAAAATAACACTTTAAACAGCTAAACTCTTTTAATTTGCTTTATTCTCAGCAGCAGTGACCAATGGCTTCAGGAAGCATGCCGAAAGTGGTTCTGACTCAGAATGCAGTTCTGGCCGTGGTAATGGTCTCCCATTTGGCATTTGTAGGTAAGCCCACTTTTGCAAAGTCTCACCCTCAAATGACCATTATTCTCCTGACAGTTTTTTGAGCCCTTTTTTGAAGTTCGTTCTTTCACTTATATCCAGGTCAGTAGGCAGGAATTAATTGGGTTTTTCTTGACATTACCAGCATTCAACTGGGTGTTCTGATAGCTGCATGTGTGGTGTCAGGTTTGCCATGTTTTGCATTCTTGAGTGTATTTAGTAGATTTATAATTATGACAATGGCACCTATACTATATTCTCATCCTATGGCATCTTTGTTTTCGGTGTCTTTCATTATTTTATTCATTGTTTTCAGTTCTCAGTTCAGTTCTCAGACAATCCACTTTCTGATCCCAATGCAAACACGTGAGTGGCTATAGAGTCAAGAGTAGACTCTGTTCCCACCATTAACCCTCCCCCCCTTCTTAACTTAAACACAGTCTTACCATTAATATATGAAGCCCAAGCACTGTCAATTTTATTTTCTCATCTATCTTTACAGTTGAATTGTTGGTGCTAAAACACTATCCTTTCTGCAGAATTAGCTCACTTTTATCCCATCCCGTTCTTCATATAGAGTTACCAACAATGTCTCCCCACCCCTTGTTTACATCCGACCCAACTTGTAGAAGGAGCTAATCATTCTCTTAATTTGTAAGACTATACATGGCATACTGCATTTATTTTGTAAAACCTTGCGTCTGTTTTACAGCTTCAGTTGTATCTGCATCTTGCAAAGATCTACCCCCAAAATAGCCTGCTGATCTGAGTAATTTAGGGATGGTGACCACACTCTAACCCTTCCCCTGGGGTTTGGTAGTACATCTTCCTTCACTCTGTGACATGTCTTAAATTTAGACTAAACATCACTGTTCATCACTCAACCTTCTCTATCTGTGCCTTTTCCACAGTGGTCTCACTCCACACAAACGCAGCCGAGGAAAGCCTGCTCTTGCACGGGTTCCTTTTTTTGATGGTGTGAATGGAGACTCAGAATATAGCAACTCAGGTGAGAAAACAATATGTGTCTTTCTACCAAGTCTGCAATTCTTTGCATACTACCATGAAAGGAGGCATCAGTGAAATTTGCTGCTGAGAAAATGTGCATAACATCATGTATTTTAGGTCTTGTCATGACAATTTATATCCTGCATCTCCAGTCTAAGTTCCTTTGTAGAGCTCTTGGTGAGATAATTTTTGGAAGATGATATGAAGATTTAATTTTTTCATACTAAAGTTACAGCTGAAGATAAAAGTTTGCAAAATACGTTTAGAGAAGGCTGACACATCATAATCAGTATATAGGAATTGATGTATGTGGATTCCTTTCCTATGCCATCCTTTCCTATTGGATATGAGGGCAATCTGGCTGCGACATCTGTCACCTCATTGATCACCAGGGTTGATCCAGCTGATCTGGCTGGCCAGGTGGGTGTCTCCTTTGTCCCTCATGTACGTCCCTTCTGAAGCTGCATGCTCAATGGAAGAGGATGGCCATCCCAGAAAGGGGTATACTGTTCTTTAGTCAAGCGTATACAATAGCTGCGCTCCCCTGCTAGAATCTCCAAACAAGCTCATGATTCTATGCCATCCTGTTTTGGCCATTCTACCAACGTATCCATTTCTTGCACATGTCCCATTCAAGTCTTAGCTCCATTGAAAGTTCTTCAGACATCCATCCTGGTTTCTTTGGATACCTCCCATTTTACCACCTCATTGGAACTATTTAAAATTGTGCCTTCAATATCTCACTTTTACAAAACTCCTATCCAACATGAACTCCCTTCTCTTTCAGTAATCCTGAGCACTGGATCGCATCCATTTCCCTGAGTTTACTGAAATCAGCTTTCTTAAAGTCTAGAATAAGTGTCTGACTATACTTGGCTTCCTCTTTTTGCTGTATAGCACACTCTAGGAGGACATAGTCATTCTCACCACTTCCACCCCGTGTACCAGATCATCATTGTTGCCTAGGATCAGATCTAAAATAGGTGATCTCCTTGTTGTATCTTCTGCATGTTGGACAATGAAATTGTTTTCAAGGCAAGGGAGGAATTGTTGGACCTTATGTTCTTGGTAGAGTTAGACTTCCAAAAAAAATATCAAAATAGTTGAAATCTCTCTTAACTACTACATCTCTCCTTTCTGAATGTTTGGTCATCTGTTTCAGGAAGGCATCATCCATCTAGCTTCGGGGTCTGTAGTAGACCCTCACAGTGACATCACTGATATTTCTCTCTTCTTTATCCAGATGATCTCAAAGTGGCTTCCTTGATTTAAGTCATGAATCTCTTCACATGTGTAAGCACCCTTGGCGTATAATGCTACTCCTCGTCCTCCTTTCCTGTTTGGTCTATTCCTCTGATATAGGTTCTATACCCTATTACTACATTCCAATCATGCAGTTCATCTAATCAACTTCTAGTAATGCCTATTGTATCATATTTGCTTTACTGTGTTAAGAGTTCAAGTGTATCTTGTTTATTCTTCATGCTTTTTGTACTAGTATATAGACATCTAAGACCAGGAGTCATCTCCCCTAGCTGCTTATTTAAAGTTTTTTTCTCCCACTGTGGGGTTCTTGTACTGTTTGCCCAGTTCTCCCTAAAACATTCAAGCTATTATCTCCAATGCTTGATGAACTCCTTCCCTCAAGAATACTGTCTCCCTCCCCCACATAACTCAGGTTTGTGAGACTTTTAATAGAAATGTTCCTGCCAACTGCTGTGATGTGCAACCCATCACTTGCCAGAAATCTGTCTTCATGAAACAGTGGACTATGGTCCAAAAAGCCGAATTGTTCCCAATGGCATTATCTGCAGAGTGAATTGTTCAGCTCCAATATTCTTCTCTCCCTTCCTGGGTGGTGTCCTTCAGCTGGGAGGACAGACGAGATGACAACCTTTGCATCAAGGTCCTTCAGCTTCCTACCCATAGCCTCAAAATCCCTCATAATATCCTGAAGGCTATGCCTTGAAGTATCATTTGTTCCCCTATGGATGAAAAGGAAGGGGTAATGGTCAGTGGACTTGAGGAATCTGTCTCTTAACAGCATGGATTTTTGCCCCAGGGAAGACAGTACGCCTCTTGAGATACCCTATCAGTCTTGCAAGCCACTGCTTCTCTTCCCCTCAGCAGAGTGTCCCCTATCACCACCACATATCTCCTCCAAGGATTGGCAGGGACCATTCCACGTGCTGAATCTTCCAAGATCACCTGGACATTTTCAGACAACTAACACAGTTGCTCTTGTCCCTGTTCCTTGTCATCACAGTTCTGTAGCAGCAAACTTACAAAATGATACCTGTGATCTACTTGTCTGCATCACATTCTTTCAAATGTCTAAATGCTGTATTTGAGAAGCAGCCTCTTCCTCAGAGACATCCCCTGTGTGTTCCTCACCCAGAACAGTCTGCTCTGCTCTGTCCAAGAAACCTCATGTTCCCTAATATGCTGAAGAGTAGAGTAGATATGTCAAGTTGCTGGAACTTCTCTTCCAACAGAGCAACCAACTTGCACTTGCTACAGGTGTAGCTATCCACATCCTCTGGCAAGAACACAAACATACCACAGCTGTTATGGGTGACTGCAGTAGCTCCCTCACCATCCATAGTCAGTAATCTTAAGTAACTGAAACAGAACTATGTGCCTCCCCATCAAAACTCTCCCACTAAATGCCCACACAAAACTCTTGTTGGCCTTGCCTGTTAGCCAAGCTCCAAGCTGGAGCTGCAGCTATTTAGAGAGCTTCAAGCTATATAGATTGCTCTGCAGGATATGGAGTGTATTGCCTTTATAACAAGATCTGTTATTATAGACTTACTGCACCTACTGAGTAGAAGATGATGGTATAAACCATAGGCTTTCTCATTCTAAGTTTTGTTTACTGCAGTTAATTTTAACCACTGTGTATTATCCTAAATGATTGTAGGATATAAACCAAATCAGAATTGATATCTCAGATACAGGACGTGTTTCTTTAGGTTCATATTCAGTAACAGTATATAATTCTGACTTGATCTTTGTTATGGTTTCTTAGGTAGAAATTTGCTGATGCCATTTGAGGAGCACACTGAATTAGAACCTCTGGAGCTTGTGTGGGCAAAGTGTCGTGGCTACCCTTCTTACCCCGCCTTGGTATGTACACTGGCTTCACTAGCTAAATTCTTTCCATGGAAGATGTTTTGACTGCCTGGTATCCAGTGCTAAGCTTGCAATACAATTTATTGAGGAAGGAAGGTATCCTCTGGCAAAACTGCTGATGTTTTCATTGTGTGTTGATATCTGTAATTACAATGCATATATGGGTTCTTCAAAATGAAAAACAAAGATGAAAGACTGCACATTTTTAAAATGTTCTGCCAGGACTAGGTCTGCTCTGGTTTTAAGAACAGATTAAGTGTGTAAGAGATAATTAATGTGGCCTTAATTTTCTTCCTTATTTTAAAAGCAGCAGACTTGGCCAATAGGAAGTTTCTGGAGGTTGTCATCAGACATGTAGTAGAGTCTGTTCTGACTAAAACTTTGATATTTTATGTAATGAAATGGTCTCATAGGAGAGATCATTTGACTTGTAGCTCATGTGATCTCAGTTAATATAGCATTTCACTGTACAGAGACAGTTAACTTACTTTGCAATCCTCTGTATGTCTACTCAGAAATGAGTCTTGATGTGTTCTCAGATCTTATACTAATCTCAGATCTTATACTTATAAAAACTATTATCATCCTGCACTTTTTGGAGTTAGATTTTTCACGTTGCAGGATAGCAGCGACTCCCTTTATATTCCTCTGCTTGCCCTGTTTTACAACACATCCTGTTAAGACAAGCTAGAACAGGGTTGCAAGAACCAGGACTGTCTTCTATACAAAAGAATTCCCTATTTCTGTTACCACTACACTGGAACTATAAGGAGAGCTGTGCGTGCTTCCATTTTAAACATTCAGTTATGTGCATGATCCCTCAAGTTCTTCAAGCTTTTTCTGCCACAGCTGTTTCCTAGTGAGAAATGGCAGGAATAACATATCCTGTGAGGCAGTACTGTACTGTGTGGCGCCATATTGCCACATGGTTCACATGTTTATTCTTAAACATGGTTGAAGCCAGACCCCCCCCCCAAAAAATAGTAATATGTTGTTATATATAAATAGCCCCAACACATTTCAGTAACAGTCTGTTGTGGGGCACTGTAAATGCATAACATATAAGCCCATGAGAGCAAGTCCTCAGTAATGGTTTTTGGTTTGGCTGGAGTGGGGTCTCAGTGCAGAGTTCTACAAAGGTCTTTTCTAGGCTCTGTGCTATTCAGCACTTTTATAAATCACTCGGATGAAGGAGTAGAGGACATGCTTTTCACATTTACAGATTACACAAAAGTGGGGAAAGTAGCTAGCACCCTAGAAGTCAGAATTAAAAAGTCAAAATAATCTTGATAGACTGAAACATATGTCCAGAATCAACTAGATTAAATCTACCAAAGATAAATGTAAAGTCTTGCATTATAAAGAATCTAAGGCATGTGTATAGGATGGAGGAGATACAATAAGTACACATGAAAAGAGTAAAAGCATCATAGCTGATCATAAGCTGAACATGATTTGATATGATATGGCTGATAAAAAGACTACTGAGGGCTTAGCTGCATTAACAAAGATACGATGTCCAGATCAAGAAGAGTGATAATTCTAGTCTACTCCATGTTTGTTAGGCCACATCTGGAATTCTATGTCCACTTCTGGTACCACATTTTAAGATGAAGAACAGGGGACATGTCCAGAGAAGGGTTGCAAAGATAGTGAGTACTGCAGAAACAAAGTTCTGTGAAGAATTGAAGAAGATGAGTATATTGAGTTTAGAGAAGAAGAGATTAAAGGGATGTTTGATAGCGAATATGGAGCAGACATGCTCCAGCAGGCAAGACCAAGACCATGGATAGAAATTGTCAAAAAGCAGACATTTGCTAAACATTAATCAAAACCTTGTAATGATAAGAGCTGTTTGACAGTAGAACAGACTGCCTCAGGCTGTAGTGAGCTCTCCTGCACTGTGGTATTTAAACAGAGGCTGGACAGCAGTCAGCAAAGATGTAGTAACTGCAGCCTGTATTGAAGAACCGTCCTTGAGAAGTGGATTGGACTACACAACCTCTAAGGTCCCTTCCAGCTTTGTTATTCTAAAATAGATATTAAAATGAATGCAAAATGCTCAGAATAAGAAAATTAAATCTGTCTCTGGAGAGGGGATGAACATGAATTGATGTCACTTGAACAGCTCCAGACTACTGACTCTAGAGGGCTGCAGAGACTACACAATCCAAACTGTTAAACATCTTTCAGTTGCTTCAAGTTGCTTTTGGGACGAAAGTGGTTATTTTGGCCTAGAGCCCTTTATAAATACACTATATGACTATGATTTCATTTTAATTGCCATGGCAACATCCTCTGGTATCTTAGGATTTGTAGGTTAGGTAGGGGTAAGCTGCCCTGGCAGTGAAAGGGGAATCATAGTGCTATAATTGTGCAGAGTGAGGAGGCCTCTAGGAAGCTAAATATTTAGGATCCAGGGTAGCTGAATGATTGAGTCTCCCAATATAAACCAATCCATTCTTTAAGAGCCTTTTTTAAAGGGCCCTACTTTCATACCTTCATTTTTTGAGGTATAGCCATGGTAAATGGCGTCGAATGGGCACTTTTCTGCACTTGGCACTGAGGCTCAAAGCTGCCTCCTGAATGCATTCTATCCCTCCACTATTGACTTTTGAGCAAAAAGAAAAGACTGATTTATCTCAGAAGGCATACTGGACCTGCTGTACTCCTGTACTAAAAGTTATCTAGTGCTGGTCATATTATTTCTTTGTTACTCTTGTTATAAGTTGAACCTCCCTTATTTGGAAATCTGGTGACCTCCAAAACCTGAAACTTTTTGCTACCAGCTGTCTGCTTCTGCCCTTGAGGTGGTGGCTGCAGTGCTGGTGCTCATTCTTCTCTCAGATCTGAGGAGCACTGCAGCTGCCACTGTGAAGGTGGAAGTGGGAGGCTGGTGGCAAGAAGAGAGAGACTCAGGATGTGTGAAATGGCTGGAGGTGTGGATTCACACCAAACACTATGTTTGGATTCCTGCCATTGCACAGATACTCAGTCTCTCTCCCCTTGTGTCTCACGTACAGCACAAATAGTGAACAAATGAAATCTAAGGTTTTTCCAAAGGAAAAAAAATATTGTATCCAAAATCCAAAAGAATCCAAATACAAAACACTTTTGGTCCCAAGCATTTTGGATAAGGGATAATCAGAATATCTTGAGATCAACATTCAGCCATCAACATATGTTTGGACAATATATTTATTAATATCCGTGTTTTTAAAACATGGAACTGTAAACACTGATAAAAATACAGTAGTAAAACAATATTATAAGGAAATATGTCTTCTTAGCACTATTAATTCATCTTATCTCCGAAGTAATAGACATCTTAAAAATGTTGTTGTTAGTTGTCATCAAGTTGGCTTCAAGTTAGAGTGACCCTGTGAATGAGAGATGTCCAAGAGTCTTAGTCATGAACAGTCCTGCTCAGGTCTTCCAAGTTTTGGGAAGTGGCTTCCTTTGTTGAGCCAATCCACTTGTCACGTGATCTTCCTCTGTTCCTTGTGCTTACCACCTTACCAAGCATTACATTTTTTAATAAACTCAAAATGTCTGATGAATCTAAGGGACCAAAGTATGATAGCCTATGACCATTTCCGCACTACAGTGTTAAAGTGCTGCTATTCCACTATCAACCTCCTATGGAATTCTGGGGTTTGTAGTTTAGGGAAGGGCACTTTGAATTCTCAGCCAAAGAGCTCTTTGGTCTCAGTAAACTACAAACCCCAGAATTCCACAGGGTTTTGAAAGTGGAATAACAGCAGTTTAACACTGTAGTGCGGAAATGGCCTATGTTTACTCATTTTGGCTTCTAGTAAGGGTTCAGGCTTGATTTGCTCTCAGACCCATTTGTTTGTCTTTTTGGCAGTCCGCAGTATCTGTATAACTTTCCTCCAACTCCCCATTTCAAATGAGTTAATTTTCTTCTTGTCATCTTTCTTCTCTGTCCAATTTTCACAACTGTACATAGAAATTAGAAATACTATGGCATGGATGATTCTGATTTTGGTATTTAATGATGTATCTTTGGAAGTTTGTTGTCCAGTTCCTTCATAGCTGCCCTTCCAAGTCTTAGTTCTTCTGATTTCTTGATGATAGTATCCATTGTGATTTATGGCTTTATACCTTAACTATAAATACTGTTAAATTGTTTAAAAGATGTTTGTTGTTCTGTCCTGTCCCTCTCTATTGAGAAGTGGAGTCCATTGGACAGTCTGGACAGACTGCCAGATAAATGTATACAGCAGCCTTCTCCAACATGGCACCCTCCAAATGTATTGATCCATAATGGATTGCAACTAAAATACAATTATTGTTACAAGCTGCTGCCAGAATCTAATCAGAACTGACCAGTCAGAGATCAGGTTTCAAGG
The DNA here is from genome assembly GCA_030412105.1 of Cyclura pinguis. Lineage (NCBI taxonomy): Eukaryota > Metazoa > Chordata > Lepidosauria > Squamata > Iguanidae > Cyclura > Cyclura pinguis. The sequence continues at coordinate 66,842,248 of CM059602.1, read as the reverse complement.
TAGGTTTATATACAACTTGAAAGGCAGGTGAGATGCAAAATCCACAAGGTGTGATAGGCATAAATAATATAAATATATAGCAAGCAGTCACAACAGTAATACTGAAAAATGCCATAACAAAAGTTAATGAGTACATGCAGCTATCATCAAAGGTGTTATGCATGCTAAGAAAATATATTTATGGAGAAAGAAATATGTATAGAAGCTAAGAAAAGTCAGAAGGAGTCAGCATCTGTGTCTGGATTTCTAACAGGCTAAATATTTATTCATTCCATGAGTAGTTAAAGCTTACCTGGTCCATCCTTAATAACTTAAAAATGGGTGCATAAAGCTTCCTTTTTCCCCACTCTTTGGTTTTTGTATTTTTTTTTAACTTTAGGGTTCTTCACAGTAGTACCTTACAGAACTCTCTTCCTTTTTTTCTGCTCATTTCGTAACCTTAGAAATCTTACCAGTAGTACCATAGCCTTTTTTTTGTATTTTTGTTCTCCTTGCACCTCAGGAATCTTAGCAGACAGTCATCTCCTGTTTTCTAGCCCTTCATCGTTTTAGACTATTCAGCATTTTAGAAATCTAGACACAGATTCTTGGGAGAAGGAAATTTGCCTCCCTCTTGTCTTTTCTTAGCTTCTACATGTGCTTATTTTTCCATAAATATGTTTTCTTAGTACGTATAATGCCTTTGATTATATCTGTATGTAGTCCTTAACTTTTGTTAACTCTGACTTTTAAATATGACTGTTGTGACTGCTTGCTATATATTTATATTCTTTATCCCTATCACACCTTCTGGATTCTTCCTCTCACCTGCTTTTCAAGTTGAACATTAAGCTACCTTGAAACCTGATCTCTCATTGGTCAGTTCTAATTAGATTCTATCAGTAGCTTATAACAATAATTGCATTTTGGTTGCAGTCCCATTCACCAGCCTTCTCTCAGTGCCTTCCAAATGTATGCAACTATGTCCCCCATAATGCTGGGTGAGAATAATGGGAATTTATGGATCAACACATTTTGAGGGCAGTGTATTGGAAAGGGCTGCTATATACCCTTATCTGACAGTCTGGCCAATTAAACACAATAAAACTTACTTCTAAATAGACAGGGATTGGACAACAAAAATCTTTTGCACTGTTTAATGGTGTTTATATTTTATACACACACACACACACTGATTTATGGCAGGCCTCTTTTTTATTTATAGGAAGCTCTGTCTTTGGAATTTTAACTTGAACTTGGCTACTGAAAGTTTAGCAACAACCAAAACCACTGTCACATTTTAAAGTATCTATCATGATATCTTGATGAGTTATTTCCTTCTAGGAAGCCCCTCTTTGGAATTTTGTCTTTTTTACTTGAAAGAAGCCTTGTAGTGAATGTCTCTTTATCTTGGTGTAAAAGCTTATTCAACTTCTTTTTTTATGCTTTTTTAAAAATCACTAGCTTGGACAAATTGAAATATAGGCTACAAATAAGTTGTGATCTCTGTGTACAAAATCTATACAGAATCTCTTTTCCACATAGCCTTCTACTCCTTATCACCTCTGTGCTCTGCCTTACAGCACACGTTAACTAATTAGATGTAGTGCTTCACTCATGCCATCTTGTTCATTTTCAGCATTCTCTAGGCTCCATACTCCATCCAGCCTAAAAGCTCACACAGCTGTGAAATGTGTTCATTTAACTGCATTTTAAATGAAGAATTCTCATTCTACCACCATAGATTAAATGTGGGCCCTGTCTGTTTCTGATATCCTTAGTTTTCTGCCGAAAAGAACTGGACTGAATTTCTGTGATGAGTCTCCAGGCTATTACCTTTGTGCCTTGAACCTTTTTCTAGATAATTGATCCTGAGATGCCACGAGAGGGCCTCCTTCACAATGGAGTCCCAATCCCTGTCCCTCCTCTGGAGGTGTTGAAGTTAGGGGAACGGAAACAAGCAGAGGCGGGAGAAAAGCTTTTCCTTGTCCTTTTCTTTGACAACAAGAGGACATGGTGAGTATACATGAATGAAAAAGAAGAAAATTACTTTGACAACAGATTATGGGAGACTTATTCTGATGAGTTACAGCTAGAGGATTAATCACCCAGTAAGTATTGGGGGCGAGGGTCAGATTATAGAACTGCCTGACAGATCCACGGTTCTTCCTTCCTCTGGTGTATGTTGAAAAGGCCTTCTGATTATATCAGAATGAAGCTGAGCCATCACATAACTTAGGTTTTCTGGACAATACGCATGATGCTACTGATCAGGCATCTTGTTGTTTCTTTGAGAGCTTTTTCCTCAGTTAAAATGCATAGCAGAGAACATTTTTCTAAAGATGGTAACTGAGCTAATATGTGTAGCTGGGGGCAAAAATGTAATGCTCAAAGTTACTAGGAAATATATATATATATATATATATATATATATATATATATATATTCTGTCTTCTTATACTGTTCAATACTAAAATGTGCTTTTCAACTACAGGCAGTGGCTTCCACGAGAAAAAGTTCTTCCCCTTGGAGTAGACGACACAGTGGATAAACTAAAGATGATGGAAGGACGAAAAACCAGCATTCGTAAATCTGTCCAAGTTGCTTATGATCGAGCCATGATCCATATGAGTCGAGTTCGAGGAGACCATCCCTTTGTTACACCAAACTATCTGTAGGGATTGAATGAATCAGCTCTGCCCTTCCTGCTTACCTCGGAAATAATGTCTGCATTACAGTGGGTCTTGGTGTAAACTGAACAGCAGGGAATTCTTCCCTGCTTGGAGGAAGGTGTGGTTGCTATGCTTATTTGTGTTCATAACAAAGATGCACTATTCCTAGTGTAGAGAAAAACTCCTGAAAAGTACATGATATGTGCCAAAAAGCCTGCCTGGGTTCTTTCTGAATGCATTTCTCTCAGAAGCCAGTTTGAGAGGAAGTGATGTCATGCTCTGATAAGTAAGAGGATATCATGAGCATCTGCAGTGTAACGTGATGGCAGAATCTTAGATAAGCTAAGCTCATTTGCTGATTGGACTAGAAGCCCCACAAGTCTCATTCTGTTTCCAGTGTTCAGCTAGTCCTGGAGAACTCTATGGAGCCTGCCACTAGTATAAATAAAACTTGGCCTCCTTTTAATGAATCTTGTGTGCCAAATTTAGAGTAATATTCATCACTTTTTCATTTTATTTTTAAAAGCACTGGTTTGTCCCACTGCATTTATACCTTTACAGCCTAGTCTAGATATCTCATGCCTAGGTTTGTGTATGTTTTTATGTTAGCATTTAGCAACAAAAGAAGATGAAGGTCATATTGAGTTTTACCCTTCACCTCATGTACACTTATATGTACAGAGTTTTATATATGAGGAGGAAATGACTTGCAAAATGTTCTGTCTAAATCCGTTTATGAAGTAGTTTTTAGATTTCAACTGTAGCTTTGGGTTAATAGTTTATTTTTAAAAAAATCTGGAAACTACCTAACTACCTTGGAAGAGCAGTGTTGTTAAGATACTAAGGATTGTTAGGACATGAGGAAAAAACAAATTTCTGAATGCATTTGTCCCTACCATCTCAAACAAGGGGACCTATTTACAGAGTGTGAGCTGCTTCCTTACAGTACCGTCACCTTGTCCCATAAATCTGCATGGTTACTGGATGTGGAAGCAACCTCTTGCCTGCCTATGCAGAAAAGGGTAAGCTAAATGTGGAAACTTCTTCGCATATGCACTCTGCCCCAGTAGTTGGACTGAAATCACCCAGTTGTATGTGCAGAGTTTTCTCTAGCATGACATGTGCTGTATATGTTTGCACAGAGTGCTGTGTGTATTGAAAAATGCAGCTTTGGATAAGGGCATCTCTGTCAAGGCACAATTCACCTTTACTCTGAAAAATTGCTCCATCATGTTTTGGGTTGCATTGATACTGTCTTACTTTCTTGCTCACCAGAACGCACTGGAGTTCTACCTTTTGCATTCCCATAAAGGTTTCATCATTTGCTTTCTGCTGTGTGAGCCTCCGCTATTTGGATCTATTTAAGAATAGAACATAACTCCTCAGAGAATCCAATTTTTTTAAACGTGTGCTGGAAAAAGAGGGAGAACTGAAGTTTGCAAGTTGAAAAACATTTCGTATTTGAATTTAGATTCACGTATCATTTTTTTCTTTTTTTGTTTTAAGCTTTATAAACCAAAGGTGCAGAGCAAGATTGTAATATGAAGAGATCATTACTTTTTTTTTTCTTTTTAACTCATTTTTTTATTATTTTTCATACTAAAGAGATTGTGGAACAAAATGTTAATGGGGAAAATCACTGCCATTTCTATGTGGTATCCTTTTTTTTTTCTTCAAAAAAAGGGCCACGTCTTATATAGTGGGAAATAAAACTACACTTTATAGAAAATATCTGTAACATGAAAAGCGTGAATCTTTTTAAAAACAAATTATGCCTAAAGAGTGCGGCTATGGAAGGAACTCATGTACATAGTTGTAAGATACTGTTCTAAATTATTTAGGCCAATTGTTACCATTCTTGGAAGTCCTCGGTTGTGTTGCTGGGTCTTTTGTATGCACACAGTGTAATTAATTTAAAGCAACATACACTTTTCCCAGGTTGTAGCTCAGCTGTGGACTTGTGACCGATGTATAACTGTTTTAAGAACTTTAATTTTACCTGTTTTCATTTTTAAAAAATTACATTTTAGGGATTTGAATTGGCTAATATCCTACTGTTGCTATGGGACCTAAACGTGACTTGTCAGTCTGCTGTAAAGCACAGATGGCTCTATTTATTGTAGAAAGTGAGTTTATTTGCTTTCTAGAACTGTTTATATCAGATGATATAAGAGGTAATAAAATTCTATGCTTGTAAAGAAAAAAATGCTAATTTTACCTACTATAATCTGACTGTCTGAAACTATATTTTCTCTCTGAGAAATAAATGTTCTAATGTAAAATATCTGATGTTTAACTGTCTTCATTTGGGAAGATTCTCTGTTCCTTTGTTCAGCATCCAAACTCTGATGTGACGATTTACCAACTTTCATAAGTTCCTTTTCCTGGAATCTTTCTCTCTTTCTCTTTCTGTCTTAATTTCAAACTTGGCAGGATGCTGAAAGATTGACAGGTACAAGCAGATGGGATTTCTCAGAACTAGCATGGAAAGATGGGAAGTTTATAAAATGTGTGGCACTGAAGACATAAGACTGTAAGATACTTTGGTGATGAAAGTTTGACATTATGTTTTGTTTATGAGATTTCTGAGCCTGCCTTAACCAACTCTCTACTCCTGTATGGAATCGACTAGCTGGGTATCAAAGGATAGAATGAAAATTAGTGTAGAATCATAGATGAACTTCAACACATGGAAAAACTCCTGTATAAGGTATACTGCTGCAGCTCCACACCAACATGTGTACGTTGTCAGTATAGCAGCCAAAAATGGGGTGGAGACACGGACATAATAGGCAAAGAGTGAGCAGAACTGCAAATCCTGTATTCCTGGTTCTGTCCTCAGCATGAGCATAATGTTTTGCTGACTTCAGAGGTGGTGTACACATCAAAAGCATGTATTAAACTTAGTGGAAGGCAATCCCCTGTTTCATTTTTCCACATGTGTTATTTCTTTGATGCTAGGAGTTAGCATATGAAGCTGCCCTCCTCCCCTCTAATTCAGTCTTGCTTTGGCTGATCTCAAGATGGAATTTTGATTTGGAAGGATGCAGAAACCTTAGTTGTTATCAGGGAGTCAGGAGCTGTGATCTACCTGTGTGAGATAAGACCTTTCAGGGGGGTGAGCTCATCGTCTGTGAGGCAAAGTGTGTGGGAGAGAAGAGGGTGGACAGTAAGGCCTTCTGGGCTGATTATCAGCATGGATGGACTTCAGGCAAGACATTCATATCAGGGGAATGTTCATGTTTTGCCAGAGGAGAGGTGGACCCAGGGATTAACAGGCTCTAGAGCAACCCTAATGGATTAAGATAGGTGTGAATAATGAGAAAATCCGGCTCTGTGCAAGCTGCATGTCTTGAGTTGCAAGTCAGTGTAAGACACTGGCTTCTTAAATGTTTGTAAAAACTCAGTGAAAAGGAATCACTGCTTACACTGAAGTTGCCTATACAGGAGACCAAATTTTGGCCAAGAGTGCTCTTTCTAATTCTTTCTGTATGGGTGCCTCTCTCAGTGTGTGCTTGTAGGGTAGAAGTGCATCTAGGATTTGGAGATTGCACTGAAGCTGGGATCTTCTGCATGTGAACGTCTTGACTGAGCTAAGGTTCTTTAGCTAACCAGTGTGGTCCTATTGCATATGACTGAGTCAATATATCTGAAAAGATATACTTTTTTTTTTGAACTATAACTCCCAAGTTTCCCTAGAAAGCATGAGGCTGCCTATGAGATTCTGGAAGTTGTAGCCACCAAGATAACTTCTCCAAGCTTTGGGAATGCCCCGGTGTGTGGATGAATAGGAAATGCTCTGAGGAATACACAAGGTGGCTTTGAGTCTGGTCAGCTCCTTCTCTTTTCCTCTGGCATGACTTGCTGGCTGGGCATGCAAACAGGATGGGAATTCAATTTTATTATTCTCCATGGTACAATTAGAACTTGTGTCTTTTGTGGCTGCACCTTGTGCTCTACGCCTAGAGATTATGTCCATGAGAATGCAGTTGTACCTTCTCTTGTTTCCTCTCCTGGTTCCTCCCTTTTCTCTCACTGGCAAAAGGATCTCTTTCCCTCCCCCAGTGGGTTGTGGATTGTTGTCCATAGGCAGCCTGTCTGTCTTCCATGCAGATCTTTGCCAAGAGGAATCTGTTCAGATGCTGTGTTGTGCTGCATGTCCTTCCCTTTGAATTGTACGGTAGGGGGATCATAAAGTTAGAAGAGCCCACAAAATACCCCTAGTGCAACCTCCTCACAATGCAGCTAAAGCTGCAGGAAAGGAGATTCCACTTGAACCTCAGGAAGAACTCCAATGGTCAGAGCTGTCCAGCAGTGGAATATGCTGCCTCGGAGTGTGGTAGAATCTCCTTCTTTGGAGGTTTTCAAGCAGAGGCTGGATAGCCATCTGTTGGGAATGCTTTGATGGATGTTCCTGCATAGCAGGGGTTGGACTCGATGGCCCCTGTGGCCTCTTCCAACTCTATGGTTCTATGATAAAGCATTCCTGAAATGTCATAGAAGTCTCTTCCCATTATGGTGAATTGATTGGCCCCTTCTGTAGCCACTTGATGGGCAGGAGAGAAGGCAGTGCTGTTGCCATGCAGCCTATATACAGTGCACACGGGTGATGTTGCCATGAATATTGGGGGTGTGCTTGCTCTTTAGCTCCATTCTTGTGATTTCTGTATTGGTTTCCTTTTTTTGGTCTTCAACTTTTGTGCTGGATGATTATAGGATACCGACTATGTTGCGCTGTTGTGACAGCAGTGCAAGTTGTGGATGGGAGAGAATGTAGGCCGGGACTTACTCGGAATTGTCTGTTTTGTAGTACGTTAGCAAGAGTATTTTACTGTCAGCTGCAACAGTAAAAGTATTATGTACCAGTACCGACACTCTCTTCTGCAGTGAAGCAGTTTGGGGTAACCAGGAGCAGAATATTGTATGCAAGGACTTTGAATTCAGTTCAGTTCCTGCACTGGAGTCAAATTCCTGGGCTTAGCATGTTTACAGACCTCTCTTCTTTAATTCAGTGTATATATCTTTTGCATTTGACTTTGGTTAGTGGATCTTAGGATTTATGTAGAAAAAAGATACCTGACAAGTCTCAAGTCTGCCCATTGCTGCTGTAAATACTCTGCTGCTCTGTTTGTTATGCTATATTATGTTATGTTAGGTGAGGCCTGCTATAGGATTATTCAGCGTGTCTCTTAGGTGCAGACAACTTGTCTTTTTCGTCTCTGCTACGGATCATAACCAGCAAACTGCCCCACTGAGAACTGCTTAGATTAATATTATCCTTTGACCCTTTAGATGTTTTGTGTTTCAAACTGCAGTCAGAGATCCTAGAGTTGAAGTTCAAAACATCTGGAAGTTAAGAACCACTGGTTTAGATGCTGAAATGCTGACAGTCACGTAGGGATGGGAGGGCAATTGAGGTGGTTTGCCGTGGGCAGCAGTGTTTTTGGGGCATTCTGGCCCGTAGCCATGCCCCCGCGTGTCCTGGCCATGCCCCTGCGTGCCCTGGCCACGCCCCCATGCACGGCAGCCACGTCCCCATGCACAGTGGCCATGCCCTCTGGCCATAGCCCAGCTCTCCCCACCTCCACATACTCCAAGCTCCACCACTGAATGCTGATGCCCTTGTGAAATCAAACCATTTTTACTGATGGAGACTAGCGATAATATCATGCCACACTTTTTTTTCAAGTAGCTGTGTTATCAGCATAAAAAGATATAAAGGAGTCCTCTAATGCATTTGAGATTAACTGAGAAAGAAAATTCTAGCATAAGCTCTTGTGGACTCTGGTCCACTTCATCAGACACAAGTTATTCATCTTCAGTCTGTTTGGATCTCCCCTTTGATTTTAGTTTAAATAATTTAATTCTCTTTTAAAATTCTGTAAAAGATTAATGTGCAGCTTTAACGATGGAGCTATCAACATCACAGTCAGAGAAGGTACTGAAGGTGGAATCAGTGCCATGGATGCCAACAATCTCACCCTCTTCATTTAGCTGGAGTTTCAGGATGACCCTGCAGGCCTGGATCTGTACCTCTTCCTCAGGATGAATAATGAGAGAAAGAAGACAGTCGGCTAGATGGGAGTCATCTCCAAACAGGACCTCATAAAGGGACAACTCATTATATTGCCAGTGCACTGATTGATAGTGGGGAGTCAGGCGACCCTCACAAAGTCGTTCTACAAACACCAGTAACTCAAAGAGTAGGTTTCCAGGCCGGGATGCTTGGAAGAGGTTGAAGAATTCAGGGTGCACCTTAAAAAAGAAGTAGTAGATTTGTTTTTTAGTGTCCAAGGAGAGATGGTAGTAGATTTAGGCCATTTCCACACTAGACTGTTATAGTGCTATTTTTCCACTTTCAACATTCTATGGAACATAGAAAGTGGAATAATAGCACTACAACAGTGGCTTTAGTGCCCTACCCTCCTTGATGACTTCAGATTCTTTTGACAGTGGCTGGCTTCACATCGCTCAGTTCTTAGCCAAAGGGAAGGTACGTGTTTGTACCTCTTTTTTAATGAACTCCCTAGGCTGCAGCAGAGTATAAACTAGAGGTTTATAATAACTAAAACCACCCTTTTGGTCAAATTTTTTTGAATGGTGGTTGTACCTACGGAGGCTCTTAGATGATAGGAATTTTTGTAGATACATTTCAAACTGTGTTCGGGCCTGGTTTAGGTATGGCTGACCTTAATTGCCCTAATAGATGACCTTCATCAGGAGGAAGATTCAAGAGTGCAACCTTGTTGCTCTTCCTTGATTTCCCAATGGCTTTTGATGCCATTGACCATGGTTTCCTTCTGGGCCAGTGCCATGGTTTTACAATGGTTTTACTCCTGTCTGCAGGACCTGTGGCACTGGGGGACTGTATCGTGACCCCTTGGGAACTTTGCTGTGGGATGTTCCAGGGAAAAAGCCTGTCCCCAGTTTTCTTTAATATTTGTGTGTAACTATTTGTGGGGGTGGGGGTGGTCATCAGAACATTTGGGCTAGGGTATTATCAGAACGCAGATGACACTTAGTTCTTCTTTTCTGTTAGATATGAGTTGGTGAAACTATGCACAATCCAGTTTAGTGCTTGGAGGCAGCAGTGGGCTGATTGTGGGCTAATCCTGGAAAGATGGAGGTCCTGTGGATAGGTGGCTCCCAGGTCCAGGAACTGGATAATGTCCCTGTCCTGGGGAAGGTTGCGCTCCTCTAACAAAGACAAGTACATAGTCTGGGAGGTGCTGTTGCATTCATCTCTGTCACTAGAGGTCTACATGACTACAGTGGCGACGAACACCTCCTGCCAGCTTTAATTGGTATGACAGCTTCCGCCATTCCTTCACAGAAATACTTTGGACTACTGTGATGAACTTTGTGTGAGTCTTCCCTTCAACTTGGTTTGGTGGTTGTAATTAGTGCAGCTGGTCTGCATATGAGGCCTCCTGCCATATATAAAACCTACACTGAAACATCTACTCTGGTTGCTAACAGATACTGAGCCATGTTCAGGGTGCCTTTTGGTTTATAAGACTATGCAGTTCAGGACCAGGTTATCTAAGAACCTGCCTTTTCCTGATTAGGCATTCCCTGGTCTTTACATTCTGAGTGGGGAAGGACCCTGCTTATTGTACTATGGCCAGTGAATCACTTGACTTTGATGTGGAGGACAGCCTTCTAATGTTGAACATTTCTAACTATTTATTTTCCTAATTATTAATTCAATCAATTTCTCCTGGTTTTTAATGAAATGATCTTATGGATTCCACTAGTTCTTTTCATTTGATCTGCCTGGCTGCTGTTTTATTGTACTTATTTTTATCATTAACCACTTCAGGATTTTTAAAAAGAAAAGTGGTATATAAATGTTGGGGGGGAAAAGAAAAAAAAATAGAGAAAGTCTAGTCTTGCTCTCTTCCCATGACTTCTGCTTTTTCCTACTCCATTTCCAGATTTTCCAATACAGAGAGGCAAAGAAGCTTCTTACCTGGCAATTCATGATGTCAAATAGCAGACTTTCCTTCTGGGCTAGCATGCTAAGGAATTTTAGAATCTGTACCTGAAAAAACATTTGTGATCAAATGAAGGACACAGACAGGGCATCACTCTAGACAGAGCCAGTGTGGTGTAGTGGTTTGAGTGTTGAGACTCAGAGTCTGGATGACCAGGCATCATGTGCCCACTCAGCAGAGTGGGTAAAAAATGTTTTTTTTCAAGCTGGATTTAAGTCAATTTTACTTAAATCATGATTTAAATCACCATTTAAATCACTACTCAGAAAGACTCAATGTAATCATGTGATCCCCCTGAAAGGGCACTTTTCCTCGCTATAGCTTAATACATATTTTATAGTTAACAAACCTGGATGTTTAAGCAAATACAAGTATACATAAGCTATAATGGTACTGTTTTAGTTAAATTAAACTATTTAAATTGTTCTTATTAAGGTAATGATTATTTTTCTCCTTCCAATAAAATACAGCAGAAAAGTTGTCTAAATATGAATGATTAACTCATCAAACTGGAGATAGTTCACTTCACAATAATTTCATAATTGTCTATCTGTGATATGTTTATAATAGTATAACCAAATCAGTATTTTTTTATATGTGTAACTGTAAAACTAATCTGAAAAGTTGTTATTCTAAAAATAAAACCTTCATCTGGTTGTAAATATTATATTAGCAAGAATTCGTCTTCAGTAACACTGAGTTGTGTAAAATATCTATTAAGCTTATAGCAAGGAAGAGTGCCCTTTTTTGGGAGGGGAGGAAATCACACGATTAAATTGAGTTTTTCTGAGTAGTGATTTAAATCGTGATTCAAACCAAATCCATTCAGCCACGAGAAGCCATAACTTTGGGCAAGTTACACTTTCTCAAGCTTGCCAATGGCAAACCTCCTGTGAATAAATCTTGCTAAGAAAATCCTATAATAGTGTTGCAATTTGTTGAAATTAACGACAACCACTTTGCATGTGATGGCTCCCACAGAATGTCCTCTAAGAGTGAGGATTTAGACACAGGGAGCTGGGGTGGGAAGACTAGGAGCTTAATACCTGAGACAAGGTGTTCCCCATCTGCAGAATCTCCATAAAGGCAGGCATCAGTTTTCTCAGCAGCACATGCGTGTGATCTGGCAACTGCAGCCCATTGAGTAACCTCAGTCCAGCAACATGGACATCGCTATCCCATATATCGGTGATAATTTCAAGAACCTTGGGGATAAACTCCTACACAGAACAAAGAAGCATTTTGTTACTGTGAATGAAGGGCCAGAACCTTACAAGTTTCACTAACAACTGCACACAGTGCACAGCCTGGAAACTGGACTCTAGATGCAGATAATTGGCTTCTGAGAAAATTTCCGGTTCTATAATTCTATGAACCATATTTTTCATGGTAGTGCTGCTGGTGGTTTTTAAAAAGATTTCCAAGATTAGATTATTACTTTAATTTTTTTTCCCTATCTGTTGGAAATGGTGTAGTGTTCGTGGTGAATTTTGACATCTACCTGGAAGACCCATTTAAAATCCAAGGTCACCCAATGGGTTTTCATGGCTGACTGGGGATTCAAACTCTGGTCTTTAGCATAGTAGACGCAAGCATGCTGGCTGTTGCCCGAGCACTAGAATATTGTACTTCAGAACTTGCCAACCTTGATGAAGTAGAAGTTTAAGTTCCCCTTCCAGTATAAAGGGGCCAGGGCAGTGCATTTCAATTGCCTACATAGCCACTGGTTCTGTAATAAATTGCTTGCATTCTTGGAACTGTTTCCCTTCTGTCTCCTTCATTAACATCTGCTACTCCACTTCTTGTCAAAACATTCAACATTTGTGGGGAAACCTAAATGTAACCAGCATAAATTATGCACCTTTCTATCGTTTATTCTCTTTGAGTAGCTTTCTTCCATATAAAATTTGGATGGTTCTATTCTGGCGGAGAATCAGAAATCTGTAGAGCTACAAGGGTGTTCTGCTGCACTAGGGATGTGAGCGAAGTGTCACCCAATCTACCCCCCCACACACACAGCAGGCCACACAGCTGTATTTGTCTTGAACGAGAAGTGATAGGACATCACATTTGGTTTGGGTTTCCACTGATTTTTAGCCATTTTTAGGGTTCCCCCTACCCCCAAGAGGTCCTGGTGGTGGGTAGAAAGGAGGAAGACTCCTACAACTTATCAGTTGCTAAGGCCTTTGTGCATGAACACTTATTTTGTTATTTGCATGCCCTGGTGTGCAAGGAAGGCTGATTGTCCATTTGGTTTGAGTGCACACTTTTTCCATCTTCCTTGTAGCGAATGCATTTATTAGGGAGATGCTGCATTCTTCTGACTGATCAAGGCACAATATTTTGTACTTGGAAAAACTGCAATACTGTCTCTAAACAGCCTCTGCTGCTAGTGACTGCTGTCTAGAAGATTGTTGCAAGAGTGTCATTGACTTCTATTGGATCTTGTTTAGGTCATATTTAGTGACCAAAGGACACTCCTGTACCTCATCCTGATGGACTCTTTACGCTTTTTTTTTAAAAAAATGCAGTTAGAGTAAATCAAATTCTTTGGAGTTGTGTACTGTAAAGGCAGATGCACATGTCTAAAAGAATCAAAAGAAGAAAAGAAGAAAAAATGTTGAAAAGCAAAGCATAGTTATCTCTGGGAAAATGAAATTCCATCACCTATTCATTGTGTATCAAATACTACACTACTGTCACAGCAAAGATAGTACACTATTGTCATAGTACATCCAGTATTCTCAAATATGCCCATAGGTTACTTTCATTAACTGAAAATGTAGTCTCTAGTGATGACTAAATGCTGTTGTTTAATTCCATCGAAGGCGGAAGACATCTCTCCTTAAGGAATAGTGGAGTGGGAAGTGTGTTTACAGAGGCTTCAGATGTGCTGTCTCTTGCAGCTTCTAAGGGTGAATTCACACAGGCATGTGTTCATTACTCAAGTGTTTGTATGAACAAGAAGACATCACAGATCAGGTTTATGGACAGACCTTTCACAGCACTTCCCATCACCTTAGACTCGCAGCTTTCTATTGGACCCAGTTCACATTTTCAGCTTGCATCTCTCAGATGATAAGACATGTGTTAATCCCTCCTGATGCAGAGCACAAAGCAAGACATAGTACAGCAATGTCAAATGCACATAATCACCTGAATTCTAATTCTAAACTTCCAAATGCCTGCAAAGGCCTTGAGGGCATGCAGCGTCTGAATCTTGATGCCCACATCTGGATCATCCAGGAATGATGCCACTAGTTTGATATCATCGTAAGTACATGCAGATGCCTGGAAAAGCAAAGCAGTAAAGTCATAGCTGTGTGTGCGCGTGTGTACGTGTGTGTATGTGTGTATAGCAAGAGGTAGAGGTAAGGTATGAGTTCTCTCCAAAAAGTCACTTCCGAATAGCGCCTCATAATTTTTCAACTGTTATGAACCCATTTACTTCTACTGATTTTTTTTATTAAGAGATTCCCTGCTTTTCTAGCTCCAAGCTCAAATCTATTCAAAGCACTTAACGTAATTAAAATTTTACAAGGCAATCACAGAAATGTAGTAAAATGCAAGCAAAAAAAAAAAAGTAAATAAAATTACTCCCAAAAAAGAAGGAAAAAAAAAGAAAAAGAAAACAAATATATAAGAGAAAGAAGAAAGTCAGCAAGATCAGCTGACATTCACACTAAAGGACATTTATTAGGGAAACATGCTTAGCTGACAAGAGCATACTGTCATCAGTAAAGGGCCAAGAAAATTTCTGATGCAAGGAATTCCAAAGAATGGGTGCCACTGTGGAGAGACCCTCTCTCTTCAGGTCACAATTCACAGTAACTGTGTGATAGACAAGGTTGCTTCTCCTGATTAACTCAGTGGACACTTAGACTCTTTTGGCAGTGGTTCTTCAAAAGTCCCAATCCTAAGCAAATTAGGGCTTTAATCATGCCTTAAACAGACCAGCAACCAGTGCAATTGGTTGGCGTAAGAGGAGAACCAGAAAAGTGGCACTGATTAACTAATTGCTGCATTTTTTTTTTTACAGAAAAGCATTTATTGTAAGGCATGCAAGTAAACAAGACAATAATACAGATGAGAGGCTCCCCCCTCCACCTGCAGTTTCTGGAACATTTTTCCCAGAAGGAAAGTCTCCTATTTGACATCATGAGAGCAAGGCAGGGAAATCTGACCTTCCAGATGTTAATGAACTACTGCACCCATGACCCCTCACCATTAGCCAGGTTGGGGCTGATGGGAACTGGAATCCAACAAGCTTTGGAGTGCCACCAGTTTCTCAGCTCTGATGAACTGTGTACCGCAGTTTAGTCCCCTTTTAATTCCTCCGTAGAAATAAATGGCATTTAATTCTAGCTTCTAATGTAAGTCTTTCTATCTCAAGAACTGTTGAAACCCAGGAAATATGAAGGGATTGCAAACAGCAATCCAGAAGCCTATTTCATGACTGCAGAACTGATAACATCATGATTTTGGTTTTTTATTATATGTGCTGACAAATAGAAAATGAAGTTCAAAAGGAAACACCTATTTGCTGATATTTGCTGCATTTTTTTTCTTATGGAATTCTTTTAAAAGGTGATCAAACCTGGAGATGATCTATTTATGGGAGGGATTCTTTGTTATTTGTTACATTTATAGCTCACCAGGCTTGCGTGCGACTGAAGGTAGCTTAAATAGATTCCCCTCCAAGGGTACAGCTGCACACATTCCCCCCAAGTAAGTACAGTTGGCCCTCCACATTTGTGGGTTTCACTTTCATGGATTTGATTACTGGTTCCTCCAACCCTGCCCCGACCTCAAATGCTTTTTTTCTTGGGGAACCTTCCGTCTCAGCAGCTCTGATCAGGCCATGCACCCTTTAAAACCCTATCTCTGGTCCTCTCCCCCCTCCACCAGCCACTGCCTGGTGAGCTAAGGACAGCCCACAAACACCACAGCACCACAAACCCTCTTTCGATGGCCCCCACACACACAACAAAGGAGATGGGAAGGAGAGAAGGAGTATAAGACCACCATACTGACACCTCCCCCCCCCAATCCCTCTTCCTTCTCTGACCTGGTTTGGACTCTGGGTAGCTGTTCTCCTCACCATTCCTTGTCCTCCCCTCCCCTCCCCCCACATTTTGATATTTGCAATTTTCCCACTGTTGTGGGGGGTCCTGTGTCCCTAATCCCAGTGAACATGGAGGGCCAACTGTGTTCTGCCTCCTCCAAGGAAATCTTAATTCAGTCTCCAAATTTCCACCATTTCAGTAACATGAAACCTCAGTCAAGTATCTAGAAATACAGTTTAGGCATCCAAAGAAAAGGGACAGGCAAAGTCACAGAGCCAATGTCGTGTAGTGGTTTGAGCATTGGACCATAGCCCTGGAGACCAGGATTCAATTCCCCATTCAGCCATGGAAACCCATCAGGTGACTTTGGGCGAGTCACAAACTCCTAGCTCCAGAAAACTCTGTGACAGGTTCACCTTAGGGTTACTATAAATCAGAAATGACTTGAAGGAACACAAGAAGAACAAAGTCAGAAAAAGAATGCAGAAGGAGCAAATATAAGAGGTCTAGAGATGAACAGTTTTCCTTGTCTCACTGTCTGCAATGTAATACATGGGCAGGGACAGAATTCTTATTGGGGAGAATGCCATCACTTTGTCCCCTTACCGTAGATACACCCAAGTTCCTTCCTAGGAAGTTTCTCACCCCGGTACTAACCAATCCTAGATCTGCTTAGCCCTAGTGCACTTGCTACATCACCATATGCCTTCTAAGCTCTTTGTATTTCTCGGTTCAAGCTGCAGGTCTCTCACCATTGAGTGTCATTTGGCAGTCGTATAGCAACGGGGAGGGGATTTGCCCTGGACAGCAATGTTTTTGGGGCGTCCTGGCTTGTAGCCACGCCCCCACGCCCCCTGGCCATGTCCCTGCATGTCCTGGCCACACCCACACACACCATGGCCACGCCCCTCACGCCATAGCCCTGACCCCCCTCCCGCCCCCCCTCCACACACTCCGAGCTCTGCCACTGTCATATGGTGTTGAATCTGGCTATACATGGGTTAAGTAGGGCTAGGTCTCCTATACCTGATGGCTTTTGGCTTGATTATCCACACTTATGGCCTACCTCATGCAAACTGGGAGTCTCACCTCTGTGTCCAGTAGATAAACACAGCGGGTGATGCCGTGGAGTAGCATATTCTTGGAGTAATCATCTAGCCTTGGATTGAGAGAGAGCAGGAGTCCCTTGAGTTCTCTGGAGTCCATCGCACCTTTACTTTGATGTGCAATGGCCAATTCTGAAAGCAAAAAAGGAATGATAGCAATCCCAAGCACGGCAGGAAAAGGAAAGGAAAGGAAAGGAGCCAAAGAATTGGCAGTGTTGAACGGAGCATGTACTGAACTGAGTAGGTAGCTCCCATAGGTTTTGACACGTGTTTGAATACCTTAAAGAAGAAACTGGCTTATTGTGGGCAAGTTAGCATGCTGGTTCCTGTTGTTGAGTGAGAGTAATGGCTGTTAATGGCTTCCATGTCAGCGGAGTGGTGAATCCATTCCAGAGATCACCAGCCTAGTGATTCCTGGTCACTGTAGCACCAAAATGGAAGCGACAATCCACTACTGAATGGATGTTGTGAAAAAAATCATAGGCCTTTTGCCTAGGTTTGTTGATCATGATGTCCAAACCCAGCAGAAGATGGTGCTCTGACTTATTTCTCTCCCAACAAGCCAGAAAAGTACTGCATGACTGATTTTAGAATTGCTCTTCTGTCTTGTAAGGGAGAAACATGCTGGAATGCCAGGTTGTACCCAGTTCAGATGTTACAATAAGCAAACTATGAGCAGCGAGGCAGTATCATCCACCAGCATGCTGCTTCTAACTGACAAACCAGAATTCACAACATGCAAACTGGGCCTGGATCCAGAACTGTATTATTAATGGTTTAATTGATGCAATTGCTCCAGGCCCCTGACTGACTAGGAATAAAGTGATGATGAGGAAAACTAGCTTTTTAAAAACTTCTTCTAGTGTTTTTGTTACCATTACCAGTTGATATGTTACTTGAGCAATTGAGTAAAAATTGAATGGGAACCTGCTGTTAGTGTTGCAATTGCAGGTCTGAAAATGGGTTCACATATGAAGATTTTTGGGTTACTGAATATTATACTATTTAATTTTAATGCTACCAATCTTAGAATAGCCTACAGATATGCATCAAAGAGGCCCTATTTTGGAAACTATTCCAAGACCGCAACCACCTTCCTCCAGCCTTGCCTGCATCTTCTTCAAAGGCAATATTTTAATGCATTCACCTAGTTCTGGTGAAGCGCTCTCTCTCAAGAGTTCTGCTTCTCAGAAGAAGGGCCATGCCAGACACTGGAATGCCGGGATATGGAAATACATGATACTTAATTCATAGCATTCTCTGTTTTATTAAGCAGACTGCTTCATGCCAGGCAGGTGGACAAAACTAAAGTGCCTTTGCTCAGCTAGGGATTAAAAGACAGTGTGCACCCTAAGAGAAGCAGCTCACAAAGCCTATGAGGATAAAAGAAACTGAAACAGAATGCATGGGTCAGTGATATTTACATAAAAAGGCATAAGGATATTACATAGTTATTGCTTTGTTGCATCATTTCAGAGCAGCCTTCTCCAGCCTGGAACCAGATGTGAGCTCCAGGTATCCCTAGCCAGTACAGATACACCATTCTAGATCAAAATATAAGAAGAGCCATGGTGGATCAGACCAAAGGCTTGTCTAATCCAATCTCTGTTCAAACAATGACCAGTCATTTGCCCATGGGAACCCCAACAAAAGGAAATGGGTGCAACTCCAGACTCTGTCTTGCATCCTCAACAAGAGATATATAGAGGGATGTTGCTTCTCGTATTTGAGATGATATCTGCCATCCTTGCTAGTATACTTCCAGGTCTCAGGAAATGCCAGGTTTTATTCCTGTACAAAGAATTTTTATTTTAGAGATCCATATGATGTTTTCTTCATCTCAAAGTATTTCCTAGGAACACCTAGAACCATCAAAAACTTTTATTCCCACTCAGCAAGTGCATTTAAATTAATGCAGTACAGTACTTTCTGAAATGAAATATACTGGTTATTTGCCATGTGTTTCTACTGTCTTAGACCCAGTAAAAATGGCTGCCAAGTAAACAGTTATTATTTTCAGAACACAGATTCAACTGAGATAAAGTGAAGAAAAAGAGGAATGTTAGCACTAAAATTAAATTATCCTAATCTGTAACTAACTAGTATAATATTGCTAAAGCAGTATAATATTTTGACTATAACACCTAACTTTTTTTTAAAGGTTCAGTGGAAGTTCCTGAAAATCAGTTACTGAAATGCTGCACAAGATTGATCAATGAGATAAGGAACAGGAAAGACACAAAGGAGAGAGGCATAATTCAAGAGAGGTCTAGGTACAAATCCATGAATATGCAGGCACAATCAAAACAAAAAGAATAAAAAATTATTGATATTTGAAGGAAGTCTGGTTCAGGTCATCACATCCATTGATGGCTCCAGCTTCCATGAATTTATCCAGTGCCTTTTTAAAGCCATCAAAAGTGCCAGTGATCGCTCAATCTTGTGGTGGTGAATTCCACAATTTAACTATGTGTTGTATGAAGAAGTATTTCTTTTTATCTGTTGCGAATCTCCTATCATTCAGCTCCTGTGCATGACCCTCAGTTGTAGCACTATGAGCAAAGGAGAAGGTTCTCCTTTTCTATTATCTCCGTACAATTCATGATTTTACATGGTTCTTTCAAGTCTCCACTTAGTTGTCTTAAAAAAAAAACACCACCAACAAAAATGCTGTATTCTTCCCTCTTGGGAACCTACCCCAGTCCCTTGATCATTTCATTTGCCTCTTTCTGCACCTAAAAGGGTAATGATGGACACTGTGGTCCAATACTTCCAAAAGTGCCAAGTTGGTTAACCCCGATGGATAGGATTAAGAGAGTGGGAATTCTCTTGCCTAACCTTGGTGAGGGAGAAATGTCTGAGTTGTACTAACTGCTGGTTAGTACTGGTACAGTACTGGTATGCTGGTACATACATAGCCAAAACCCTGCTCTATGGCTGATAAAGGCAACATGGCACCATGAAATAGTACAATTGACATGGGACTCAACCAGGGCATGTGCAATTCCTACATTCAGAGCATACTGCCCCCCCCAAAAGAGATCAGTTCCCTCCATGCTCTTGGTTTGATAGTTCAGAATTAAACCAGTGCTGTATAAATGGCTCTGTGGGATGCACCCAACATGTTAATAACTTGTGGGATGGCCACAACCACTTCCAGTACACAGCAATAAGCTGTGGGGATGTTGCTGCATCTCCCCGAAACCCCACTTTACTCACTGGCTAAGGGCAGTGGCTCTGGATTGTAGGGTGGACTGTTGATCCCCGCCAAGATGGTCTTGGCTATCAGGAAAGCAGCCCCAGCCCCAGTAGCAGCAGATACCATATTTTTTGTTGTTACCAGCTGTAAATACTTCATGTCTTCCTTGCTTTGAACACCCGGGGATCCTGATCCAGAACCCTGGGCTCTGAACTCAAGCAGGTCTCTTGTGGAAACGCTAACAAGACTGCTCGCTGGGTGGTTTGTGATGTCACCAGGTTCTGTCATGACATCTCTGATAGACCAACTGCAGAAACCCAGGACATATGTGAGTCAAGGTCCTTGCTTTCTCTTGTTTTGGGATTATCAGCAAAACCAGTTATTCTGATTTCTTCTCATCTGTAACACATCCAGGCCCCTCGCCTTCTCAGATAAAGGCAAAGACTGGGAAAGAAAGATGAATGTGGTGGGAAATAAGCTATCCGCTAATCTGTTGCTAGAGTGGAATTCAGAAGCTCAACAGTCTTCTACTCTGGTTAGAAAGAATCATAAGCATTTCAGGATAAGTACATTGCAGAAGCTTGGACTACATATGTAACATTAACTACTTTTTAATTAGTAATCAAGCTGGTTCTGCTTCTGCGATCACATTCCAAAGAATGGAAACCAGAGTTCTAGATGGTTCCTATTGACCGGTATGGTGCAAAGCAATTTAGCAGCAATACGGACCATGAAGGGACCAGTTCCAGGCTAGAGATGTAACATTTCCAGAATTTTTTAATAGAGGGGACACACCTTTTTTCCCAAAAGGAAATTTTCAGAAAAAAAGAAAAATGCAATATTAGCGTCCTTTTCAGGTTGAGAGTCATTTTATTACTTTAGATACATAAAATGCGTTGTTTATCACTTGGTCTGGCATAAGATTATTATTTGCTAAATTTAATGTTGTACTAGATTCAGAATACAATTACAAACTGAATTCCCTTTTTTAAATTTTATTTTTTGTTACATGGAGTGACAACATCCTGAACTGTAAAGAACATCTGAACTATAAGAAACCTCTTTGGTTTTACAATAGGAATAGAAACAGATTATTTTGTCTCCTTCAGCTTTCCACAGTGGAAAGCAGACATGATGCACTCATTCCCTTAAAAAGAACTAGGACAGGGAAATGAAAACGTGGAATTGTAATGAGGTGCTAACTGTATATAGTCTTGCATAAAAGGCTTTCTCTTACTCTTCTTTTTTTTAAGAAATGATTTTGAGGCCATAAATAGATGAATACTTTGGCCATTTCCACACTAGACTGTTATAGAGCTATTACTCCACTTTCAACATCCCATGGAATCCTGGGTTTTGCAGTTTAGGGAGGGGCCTCAAACTCAAAGGCCCCTCCCTGAACTGCAAACCCCAGGATTCCATAGGATGTTAAAAGTGGAATAATAGCACTATAACAGTCTGGTGCGGAAATGGACTTTGTCTCAAACATTTTATTCATCATTCATTCTAAAAGAAAATGTTTCATAATCCATTCACCCCTCCCCCAGCTTTGGAAAATAGGTTATTTTTCCTTATTTTTTTCCAGGTATTTTTTAGGCCTTCACACATCGTTCTTCCACATACCATGTGGTGGGGACAGGCTTTATTCCTATACTTCCATGGTATTCCTGATGCCAAACTTTTATTTTTTGTCTTTACAAATTAGTGGCTGTCATTCACTGCTATGGGAAAAATGAAAACATTCCATATTAATCCTCCCAGCCACCACCTCAAAGGCCTCTTCCTAAACTGCAAACCCCAGGATTCCATAAGATGTTGAAAGTGGAATAATAGCACTATAACAGTCTAGTACGGAAATCGCCTCAGATGAAGCATTGCCATGGGGTAGGACAGGACATAAATGCTTCCTGGCTAGAGAATCCTTCTCCTCTTTTCTAGCCTTTGATGAAAAGGGAGCGAAAAGAGCAAAGACTGCTGTTTATACATTTTGTATATGATGGCTTCTCCTCACCCAGTCAGCTCCTTTCCCTTCATAATAAAAGCAGCAGTGTTGATCACCTTTTCTCATATGTCTCCTTACTGTCACACTTAGTACAGCCCAAAAGAGGATCATATGCACCTCTCATGTTATCCACCATTTCCGCACTGAGCCCGAAACTGCAAACCCCAGGATTCCATAGGATGTTGAAAGTGCAATCATTGCGCTATTACAGCTTAGTGCGGAAATGGCCATCATGTCCTCCAACTGTCCTGATTTGGCAGTGACTGTCCCATTTAACCATCTTATCACCCCCACTTTTTCAGCTGCTTTTAAAACGTCCCAGTTTCTCTCTCCTCTTCCAACTTTTCCCCTTTGTCCTCATTTTTTTTAAATGTATTTTATTAGAAACTTTTCAATACAGACAAAAACAAAGAAAAGAAAAACAGAAAAGAAACTAACGAGAGAGAGAGAGAGAGAGAGAAGAACAATTAGAATTGACTTCTGACTTGGACAGCATGCATTACAAAACAGGAGCCAAACAATACATTGTTTATTCCCTCGCACTGGAACACTACTGGTAGTGCAGCCCAATATTTACCCATGGCACACTGTATCTAAATGGATAGGCCCACTGAAAATTTAAATGTATTTTCTTTTCATTTCGTTCACTGGTACACACATTTCAGTAATCCTGTCTATCTATCTATCTATCTATCTATCTATCTATCTATCTATCTATCTATCTATCTATCTATCCATCCATGCATCCATCCATCCATCCATCCATCCATCCATACATACATACATACATACACACACGCGCGCGCGCGTGCGCTTATTGGACACTTATTAGTTTAGAGAAAGTGTCAATGCTTCTAGAAGGAGAACCTTTCTATTATACTAGCCAAGGAAGGTTTGTGGGCTTTGCAGAGGCTTCCAAAATATCTTTATAAGGTCCACTGCCTGTTCCCTTCTTTCATAAAGGGATACTGACAGATACTGAGTAAAAAGAGTACACAGATGTTTTCTGAGAGTTTTGTAAAATCAAGAGAACATCAAGCTTCTGGATGATTCTTGGTTGAGTCTTTCATTTAGTCAAATGAATAGCCTCACAAGATCCTGAAGACACAAAATGCTAACAATACCTTACAAAGCAAATAGAAAAATATCTCCTAGTAACTCAATTAAAAAATTCAGAGGTTAACAAAAGCTTTTATAAAAATCCCAAAAATTAACCATTGTCTACTTGCTTGGCTCCTCAAAGCCAGACAAAGATATTCTGGCCTGTCTCCAAGGAAGACAACAAGTTCCCCTGAAAATGCTTTCCTGCATTCTAAATTGTTCTTTGATTTAAGTTAGTGACAGAAGCCTCAAGAGGGAGCTCTGGTTCAAAGCTAGAAATGCCAACAGGCTACAGTAGAGGAGACAGACCCTGGTATGTCAGGCTGCTTAAGGCTGTAATTATAAGCAATATCTTGAATTGATCCTAAAGAAAACTAGAAATAATGCAGACGCTGCAACATGAGTGCAACATGCCCCTAGCAGTACTGTACTTTGCTCTCAACCAGTTGGCTTGCCGGCACAGCAGCTGGAAAGCCAAAAAACGTATATGCAGTCTTGGCCAAAGAAATGTAGTCTGTAAAATGATGGCAAGCACCTTCACAGGCATTTAGAAGCTGGTGAAATTATGTGCATATGTTTGCATTTCTAGAAAGCAGACTTCCCAACATACCTGTGTACGTGAAGCCACAAGCTGCATTTGAAGCTTTAGGCATTCATTCACTCCAGGAAAGGATAAAATGCTGTCTCTTTCTCTGAACCCATTCCGTTTGTCTGTCCTTCCAGTGGAAACAGCCATCACTTTGTGGGTGTCAGAGGGAAGAAAGGCCATTACAGAACTGATCTCCTTCTTTGCTCTATGTGGGTAGTGACTAGTGATATCATCCCACAGGAGGGTGAGAGGAGGAAGAAATAACTACAAAACTGAAACATATGAGGGAATTCCAAACACATCATCATTGTTGAAACATGTGGTTCTGATTCTGAACTCTGACTGAATAGGAAAAGCACAGGACCCCACGATGAAATATTTATTGGGTTGTTCTACAGCTGGAAGGAGAATGCGTGTGCATTGTTCCAAGACCTCACTGACAAAATAGAGGTGCACCTATAGGGCTGGCCATTAAGTAGGGTGAGGTGGTTTACTCAGGTAGGAGATTTTGGGTGTCATAAAAGGTCAGCATGTTGCTAGCTGTTTCAACTACTATTAATGGGTTTTTACTCCCAGGGATGGAGAGGTGCTTCTGGCATTTTATACCTCATGATCCAAAATAACTTGACAGGCTTCAGGTGCTAAAGACCTTGACGGGTGAGTGTGGGGTACCAGTTGCTGCTCTACCACAGGCAGCAGATGTCTTGGATCACCTTTAGAGTGCAAGCCCATAATAAAGCAATGTGAACTCCCCAAATCATAGAATCATAGAAATGTAGAGTTGGAAGAGACCACAGGGGCCATACAGTCCAACCCCCTGCCATGCAGAAACACCCTCACAGCACTCCCGACAGATGGCCATCCAGCCTCTGCTTAAAAACCTCCAAAGAAGGAGACTCCACTACACTCCGAGGCAGCATATTCCACGGTCGGACAGCCCTGACTGTCAGGAAGTTCTTCCTGAGGTTCAGGTGGAATCTCCTTTCCTGCAGCTTGAATCCATTGCTCCTTGTCCTGGTCTCCGGAGCAGCAGAAAACAAGCCCACACCCTCCTCTACATGGCATCCCTTCAAATATTTAAACATGGCTATCATGTCCCCTCTTAACCTTCTCTTCTGCAGACTGAACATACCCAGCTCTCTAAGTCTATCCTCATAGGGCATGACTTCCAGGCCCCTCACCATTTTGGTTGCCCTCCTCTGGACTTGCTCCAGCTTGAGCATGTCCTTCTTGAATTGGGGTGCCCAGAACTGGACACAATATTCAAGATGAGGTCTAACCAAAGCAGAGTAGAGTGGTACCAGTACCTCCCTCGATCTAGACACCATACTCCTATTGATGCAGCTGAGAATTGCATTGGCTTTCTTGGCTGCCGCATCACATTGCTGACTCATGTTCAGCTTGTGGTCTATTAAGACTCCTAGATCCCTTTCACACGTACTGCCATCCAGCCACGTGTCCCCCATCTTATATTTCTGCATTCCATTTTTTCTACCTAAGTGTAGGACCTTACACTTCTCTCTGCTGAATTTCATTTTGTTAGCTTTGGCCCAGCTCTCCAATCTGTCCAGGTCATTTTGAATTTTGATCCTGTCCTCTGGCGTATTAGCAACCCCTCCCAATTTGGTGTCATCTGCAAATTTGATGAGCATGCCCTCTATTCCTGTGGGTCAGTCTGAATTAGAAGCATTGCTCTTTCCCAGCCAGTGGGAAATTTTGGGAATTGTGGTACCCAAGTTCCAAACTCTGTTCAGGTCTAAAACATTTGGCAAACACTGTTGTAGGGCACCAGGACTCTACCCAATATTTATACCTCACTTGGGTCAGTTCTAGACAGTCCTGGCACACAGTGAACAAGCTCAAGCTTCTCAGTCACTAATTTTGCAATTACGTCTGTTCCAAATTGGAACTGGCTGTAGTTCTAGGCCTTCCCAAGATTTTTTTGGTACTGAATGCTGACACTCGGTACCATTATAAGATAAGCTTGATTGGTAGTAAGTGATTCAGTATATGCCATATAGCAAAGAAGCATCACAGATCTTCTACTAATGGTGTCCAGACTTCTCTTATAACTAATGGTAAAACTAGGCCCCTAAACAAATAATACTATCCAAACTTTCCCTTGGCTGGTACTCAAAGTCTCCATGGATGAGTAAACAGGTCTCTGGGCTGAGATGCAACCCTCTCCCAATTCCTTTGCAAGGTCAAGGAAGACGGATTCCCAAGGGTTACACAGTGCAGAAGTGAACAAAGAGAAGTGCATAACCATGACTCATCTTCCATTCCCTTAGCTATGAGACTTATTTATTTATTTAGTGCCATCAGTAGACATCGTGCTTTACATGACTGGCTTACGACTGTTGGTTTGATGGTTCCCTGCCCTCTGGCTTACAATCTAAAAATAACAGTGCAAGCAGGTTAATAATGGAGGGAAGTTTACTTCCCTTCTCTGTTCACAGCCTTGAACTACCAAGTCAAAGCAAAGTGTCTAACAAAAGCCTAAATCCCTTTTTAATCCTGAGTACAGTAGACCCATTGAATCGATTAGATGTATCTACTTGTTCACTCACCATTCAACAACTGATTGAATGGGTCTATTCCAGTTGGAACCAACCAATGAGATGCCAGCCAATTTTACTAAATAGAAAGCAACCCTTACTTTGCCACTGGACAGCTGTTAATGTGTGGTGATGACGTTGGCAAGGAATCCAAAACCCATCTCTCAGCTGGCAGAGACCAAGCTCATTCCAGGTTCCTTTGGCTGTTTTCTCCCCAGCTTCCCACTTCCATTTATCAGAGAGCAACAAGCATCGTTTCCTGGGTTCCACAGCTGTCAGTCTGCTTCATGAAAAAATCTAATTTCTAGTAATCTGCTTTCTTTGGTGGCCCTTCTGCTGTTCTGTGTCTTCATGCACAACTCGAATGACTAAGCAAATACCTTGTAATTAAATTCATGTTCCTTCTAATAGACTCGTCCCCTTTGGGCAGGGCCACTGAAGCATTTGCAGGTAGTTTCAGTTGCGATGTGGAGGTGTGTGTGAGGAGGGGGTATCTGCTACAGGCATTGATTTGGCTTTCATTGATGAGAGAACCCATCGTAGAAAGGAGATATTGTTCCTTCCTTCCTTCACTTCACCTTTTGAAAGGGAGGTAAGTGAAGTGGTGTTGTAGGGAGTTTCTCTCTGGAGAGAATTTGATTAATGCCAATGCTGGAGTACCTCTTCCATCTTCCAGCAGAGAAAATCATCTCCCCAAGTGCAGCCTTTCAGCTCTTCAAAACTGTCTTATTCCTGGAATAATGATAACTGATATAAACATAGCAAAGCTAAAACCATTCACTCTCTCCCTACCAGAGCTGAGTTGTCACTGGACACTAAATGTGATCAGACATCACAGTCCAACAGGCGTGAAATGGCCCATACAGGACAGTTTGCGGTATGCCTTCTTGTATATACTTGTACATCTTAAATGCTCTACTCTAGGGGGAATATTTTATTTTCATGATGGCTGTTCTGGCTTTGCTAGATAGTCAGAAGCCCTTGGGCTGTTAAAGGTTTTATTCTTGCACATTTTGAGTAGTCTGAGCAATTGCTGTGACTCTAGATGCACTTGAAAAATCAAAATCCTGCATGGAGACTGACCCAAATTCAGCACCCAGAAAAGTAGGATTCTACTGTATACCATATGCTAGTTAGCATAAATTTCCTATTTTGGGAAAAATACTGTGGATAATAGTAATGGAGGTGGGTCAAAGCGTTCTACTGAAACCCTGTTTCCTGTCCAATAAAAATTGTCTTTAAATCTCTTTGTGGTTTCTGAAATACCCTATTTGCTGGCCTATAAGACTCACTTTTTTCCCCAAAAAATATTTTTTGAAAATGGGGTGAGTCTTATATGCTAGTGTGTTTTATACTTCGGCAGATAGTATTTGCTGATGTATAAATGGGGTGCGTCTTTCACACTGGTGCGTCTTACACACCGACAAATACAGTATTTTTTTAGGCATAGGTGAATACATTCAAGCTCATCTCTGTAGACCAAGGGCTAGAAATCTCTTTAAAAAATAAGGAATGAAATTTGAGATTCTTGGCACACTGGATTCTGGAATGAATTTTAATCCTGCAGGATAATAAGCCCTGAAACAGTTTAGACTTCCCTCTATCCTTTACTATTTGCTCTGGAATTCTCAACCAGTGTCTATGCTTGTGTGATGTATGATGCTTTAACTTGAACATATTTTCACATGTTTTGCCCAATGCAGAGTTGAGAAGGTTCAAAATGATGGAAGGAAATCTACAATATATTTGACATAATTTGTGGAAGATTGCAGAAAATATGTTGTGTGTGTATGTGTGTGCGATTGCGTGTGTGCATGCACATTGAAGGGATGGCCACAAAGCAACACAATAAATGGCCTTTCTTACCTCATGTTCTAACAGGAATCTTCCAATGGAGTTTTGGGGTGGAAATGAGCTTGTCCTCAGCAGAAGCTGTTTGGTTCTGAAAGACCTAATAGCAAGTTGAAGTGCTAGTGGTTTCAAGAATACAAGCCAACTAGCATATATCTATCTGTTGTTGTTGTTTTCCCTTTATATCTAAAGATGACTAGTCACGTCGAAGAACAGACAATGTTACAGTAAAAGAGAAGCCAGAGTTGGAAAATGGGTGCACACTATTTAATTTCTGGGTCCTGTGATTTCTAAGTAAATTAACCTGTTTTAGTTTTTAAATTGAGGCAAACTGATAGGTGCCAGAAAATTTTGCTTCCTGATCTAATACACAGGCTGAAGCATACCCTTTGAGTATGTACATCTCTGAATGGATGTGTAGTTCATGATACAAAACTGCAAACAAAACAAAGATGCCTGGGAAATCTACATGCAGATATTAGCATATCATGGAGAGCAACATACAAAATGCTATTAGGGAAAGTTGTGCGTGAACATAAACATGACCTTTTTTGGGTGCAATTCTTTTAAAAATGTAGACTGTTATGGAAACTGCATGACATGGAATTGTGACTGAATTCATGTAAAACAGATACTAGGGATGGGCCAACCGAATCCTCGAATCCTGGGTAAGAATTTGAGATTCCCGAATCCGAATTCCTATGCCAAAATAGGCAAACTGAATCTTTTGAATCCACCAACTAAATAGATTGTTGGAGACCGGGGTGCCTGAAAACCTGGGAGACCGGGATGCCTGACAACCTGGGAGACCATATGTTCAAGGGAAGATAGTAAGTAGGTGAGGTTTTCCCTTGAAGTAATAATGGCCTTTGCTAACAATTTCACAAATTACATCTGGCCTTGTATTCTAAGATATTTAAATTGAACATTTCGTATTTCAGTTCAGTCCTTGACTGGAAGCTACAGGCTTGAGATTTCAAGGACAGCTGAAACATTCCTTTGCATAGCTCCCCTGCAAACCTCTTTCAGACACAATTCTGGGGTTTGGAGTTTTACAAGATGTCACAGCCTTCTCTGCCAAGATGTGCTGGTGCATCATCAGACTACAAACCCCAGGATGCCAGAAGGAGCTATGCAAAGAAAAGCCAGTTTTGACCTGGATTATCTCTCTACTATAGTATGTGGCCCTGTTTACACAGGCAGGAAAATGTGGGATTAATCCACATTCTCCTGCCTGTGTAGAAAGGGTCTTCATGTCATTTTCAATCTGGGGAGATCCTGAGGCAAAACTATGACAGTTGTCTTGGCCAGATTTCTTCAGAGGGAGGTTTGCCTTTGCCTAGGCTTTTGCTAAGGCTGAGAGAGTGTGTCTTGCCCAAGATTATCCTTCTTTCCCTTGCTTTTTAAACTCTTTTTTAAAAAAGAATTCGAAAGATTCAAGATTTGTGAGATTCGTGGATTCTCAGAACCTTCCAGGGATTCGAATGTGGATTTGGATTCGGAAAGCTCTGGATTTGTCCCATCCCTAACAGATGCACTCTGGATGTAGATTGATTTGTCCTTTTCTCAGATCAAGTAGCACTACCAAAACTGGAGAACCTTGTCTGCATTTGATCTGCCTGTCGTGTGTTGAGGGAGCTTAGTTATTTCCCTTTGGGCAGCTATAGCTGTCTCTGACACCACATTTGATATCTGTCTTTGAGACGGATGGAAGATGGTATTGTATTATTTACATGGCCAGGCAGTGCTCATTCAGAAGTGTGCTAGTGAATTTGTAGATTCTCCTGCACGTGTCTTGAAGATAAAACATTTGCTTTGGCAATTTTGGTCCTTCTACAGCACCAAACCTCATGTCACCACCTGGGCAGCTAACCAGAGAGCCACCACAGTTCACATACATGTGAAAACATCTTTGGAGAAAAGCAGTAGTTAATTCAAAACCTCATAAGGAAGATTTTAATTTCCCTTTAATTACTTGTTACAACTTGCTCTCCATTGTCAAATGGTTCTATTACATTCTTCAGACTTTTTATGCCACTGTCTCCTTCCTGCAAAGAGACATTCAGAGATTACAGGATTCTGTAATTGTAATAGGAGAGAGATGGATGCGTGGAGCATACAGTGGCAGAGGCAGAAGGGTATTCAGCATTTTTCAACCAAACACTCAATGCTACATCTTTTCAGGTTGCATGGACTCAAAGATAACACTTTTAACGTTCCTGGAACTAAGAGAGAGAAAATGAGCAGAAAGCAGTGAATACTGGATCAGGCTTGCAGTATCTTACTTCCAACATCCTTAGCCCAAAGAGAGCCCTGGGGAAGCCATTCACGGTGACTGGAAGCTAAAACTGATAGTCACAGTACTACACTGCTTCTCTTCCCTCAATCTCCATCCTAACCTTTTTTTTCTCCCTCAGAAAGTGATCTGTGGGAGTAATGTATCAAGCTGTGTCTGTGGATCACTCTGAGCTGAAATTGCTCATGAACCTTCAGAAGTGGTCAGATGTGGATTCAGTCTGATACAGAGGAGCTTCATGTTGATTCAGACATCTCTTGAGTATGTTTAATCTTAGATTCAGGATTTGTCCAAAGCTGAACCCCGTTTTTACACCACACATTCAAGGTGTAATCCAACCAAGCCACCCACAGGTGATGGATGTTAAAGTGGGGGCATTTTATTTCCCCCCGTGGTAATTTCTTCCATGCTGGAACATCTTGGTCCTCTTTTCCTGAAATGAAGATCTGGCTCACAGAATGAATTTCATGTCCTCTGCATATACTCTTTTATCTGTAACAAAGGTATGGCTGTTTCTCCATGTGAAATAAGTGGGGCTTCCCACCCCATGTGCAAGCGGCATTTTAAAGATTCTTGTGCACATCATATTAAGTATGACCATGTAGGAAATATGGAGTTTTTTTTTTAAAAAGAGGCAACAAAAGTGAGCTAGAGTGATATAGTGGTTTCAGCATATAGTGGTTTGGGTGACTTTGGGCAAGCCACACTCTCTCAGCCTCAGAGGAAGACAAACACAAACCCTCTGTGAATAAATCTTGCCAAAAAAACCTGTGATAGCATCACATAAGATCTGTCATAAGTCAGAAATGACTTGAAGGCACACAACAACAAGAACAGCAAAACTGGTCATGGAGCCAGTGTGGTGTAGCAGTTTGAATGCTGGAACTCTGGGAGACCAGACTTTGAATGGCTGGAGAAACCCAGAGGGTGCCCTGGGGCAAGTCACATTCTCATAGATTAAAAAAACCCAGGAAGACTCCTCTTAACAAATCTTGGCAAGAAAACCTTGTCATCATAAGTCAGAGTCAACTTGAAGATACACAATGACAACAGAAGTGACACCTTTGTAGGAAATTTGTCTTATCTGAAACAGTGCTGAGATCACATCAGATGGTGATGCCAACTTAATATGGTTGGACCTGGTAGGCATTTCATTTGGGATATCCTTCCTTCCTAGTCCTAGAGATAAATTACAAAATGAAATGTATTAGATCTAAGGCCATTTCCGCACTAGACTGTTATAGTGCTATTATTCCACTTTCAACATCCTATGGAATCCTGGGGTTTGCAGTTTCGGGAGGGGCCAGCCACCCCCTCCCAAAACTGCAAACCCCAGGATTCCATAGGATGTTGAAAGTGGAATAATAGCACTATAACAGTCTAGTGCAGAAATGACCTAAGTTAGGCTTCCAACTGTTATACATTTTTACATTGCCTTTTGTTGTTGTTGCTGTGTGTCTTCAAGTCGTTTCTGACTTTCAGCTGTTCCAAAGCAAACGTATCATGAGATTTTCTTGTGAAGATTGAACAAATCTTGCCTTTGCCCTCCTCTGAGGCTGAGAGAATAGGATTTGCCCAGGGTCATCCAGTGGGTTACCATGGCTGAGTGGGGATTCTAATACTGTTCTCCAAAGTCTTAGTCCAATGCTCAAACCACTGCATCATGCTGGCTGAACAGTACAAATCAAGGGTAACTCCAAGATTCATTACACAGTAGTAGGCACTCTCCCCCTCAAAAAAAAATTTCACATTCCCTCAGTTTGCATTTGTGGTGAGATGGATCCATACTGAGAGCTGACCTACCAAAATCAATAGCACAAGTCAAGCATGACAAGTTAGGTCCCACTGATTTCAGTAACTCTACTATAAGCATAACTAAGTCTAGATCCAGCCTAATATATTTGTATTTAATGTCTATGATAAAATCCTTGCTCTATGTTGATTCTTCTCTCCCCCAAATTATTTTTCCCACAGAATTACTCTTGATACAAAGATGATGAATTAAATTATCAGCCTGGTAGAGTCGAGTATTTCAAAGCTGATTGCAAAAATTAAATAAATAAGTTTGAAGCCAGTAAGGATCACTCTGAGCAAGTGCAGGCTGGACCCTTTCATAACTGAAATAGTCCTGCTTTGTTAATTGTCTTTCAAGACCACTTTTTAAAACCCATAAGTGGGCAGAAGGTAACATTCCAAATGTTTTAGACTTCAACTGCCATCAGCCTCTCCCGGCACAGGGAGTGGTCAGAGGCTATGGGACCTGAAATCTCAAACCATCAGGAGATCTGCCCACCCCTAAATTAAATCAGCATTTGCCATGCTGGCTGGTGTGGACAGGAACTGTAACCCAACACATCTAGAGGTCACCAGGTTGGGGACAGATTATTTGAAACTATTTCCTCTTGTCCTAAAATTACGTACTCTGGAGACAGAGTGGTGTTAGCACCTGAGGGGGTAGAAAAGGAGTGTCCCCATAGCCAATAGCTGACTAGCATGGCAGATAATTATACACTCAAATACAGCTGGATTTGGCTATAGACTGAGAGCTGATTACATAAATGCCTATAAAACTACAATCTTAGAGCAGCAAATCTAATTGTCCATAGACTCGTATATGTGTGCCTAATTAATATTACATAAATAAATCAGCAGTGTATAATCATGCAGTGAATCAGCATTTATTTTAACAAGTGTTAAAGCTAGCTACAGTGTTGTGTCTTGGGTTATACAGGAAAGACCATTACCCTGAATTCACACGGAGGAATACGTAGAAACACAAGCACTGTGTCCACTGCCCCCTCCCTTGTTGCCCCACGTCCATGCGGCAAAATGTTTGAAACAAGTAGCAGAGGATCCAGACTTTAGAAGCCTAGACTCTATCTGTGCTATTGGGAAACTTTAATAAGCAGGGTGAGAGAATGAAACTTCTGAACAGTCCTCAAGTGAAAAACCAGTATAGTGTTTTTACTGTTTCTCTGTATCATGCGCACATGCGCATGCATACATGTGGATGTGGATGCATGCACAGACACTGCATATTTCCTTTTTTCCTGGTGTCACTGATATCATGAATTAACATTCATATACGTGGCCATACACAGAAATATTGGGGTTCAAAGAGACTTAACTGCTTTGTATCTGCAGTTAAGGCTGAATATTACTATGTTGGGGTAAATGATGGCCAAAATCCTTCTAGTGACTTACACTGAAGTTATGTCAGTGTAAGTATTTTGGGGGTGTATAGCACAAGGAGATATCTATTTCCTCCTTGTGCAAGGCTTTGCTGCAACTGTGCAGTGGCAGCCAGGTAGCTTTCCCCTCAACTGCTGATTGACTGCTATGCTCTACCCAGACACCATCAAGCTGCCACTATCTTGGGGGGCAGGCCCATTCCTTCTTCTTCAGTGGTACAGTGGGGAGCCAGGCAACATTTAAGTGAACTCCCATGGCCGATCAGTGCCCACGGGGCAGAGCTGTGCCTGGAAGTGGTGGGGTATTGCTGTTTGGCTGCCTCTTTGTGACTGGGAAAGATGGAGCAGCCTTGGCCTAGCTGGACCACCAGTTTAAGTATGGTGGTATAACTTTAAGTTCCACCAGTGGTCCAATAGAATGTTGGCCTGAGTCTGAATTCCAGATACAATGTGGATTTGTATATTGCTTTGAATTGTTCAAGAAAAGCCGTATATAATTAAATAAAGACCTAAATCTTACTGTTATCCCCAACTAGAATAGAGCCACTGAATTGGATTTACCAGTGTTTTCAGTTACAACACACAGCAACTGGGTCTTCCTCAGCTGGGACTAACCCAGAACTGGATTGTGCTCTCCTGTGCTTTTCTCTCTGATGCATATTCAACTGGGGAAATAAAAGGAGTATGACTTTGATAGAGAGAGATACTCTTCTTGCTCACTTCACAGTTCAGAGATACCCTTGCCCCCGGATTTCACCCAGTAGTATATTGAAACAGTCTGGAGAAAGCAGAACACAGATGGTGGCTCTCATTCTCTAGCAGGGGCCACATTTACAGGTTCCTCATTGCAATTCCTGTGGCACCTGGCTTACCAGACTGCTCTATTCCTTTGTCACACAGCCTTGATTTTAAAGCCATCCGCTCTTCTGTTGTTTCTCACTGAAGGTCTCTGCTGAACATCTATCTCAGGGAATTCCACAATATGGCCCATTGGGATGGAGTAACCTTTCGGTTCATCTGCCTGTGACAAAGTAAGAGAGCAAAATGTGGAATGAGCTCCCTGTAGACAGATGGATAGCAGATGACAAAAGTTAATGGGGCTTGCTGTGGGGCTAAGGAATCATCTCTCATTCTTATGGATATGTGAGTATGCCTTGCTGCCATTGCAGGGCATTTTGTTTGCACACGTGCTGTTGCCACCCTGAAATGCACATGCTCTCTCCCAGGTCAAGTAAACCAGAGTCCTGCAAAACTGGAGGATGTGAAAACAAACCAGATGCATTGTGTTCTTTGATTCTGAAGCATAATAAAAATAACTGAACGGTAGAACTCAGAGCAGGTTTTCCTTTGTGGAAATGGCATCCTTTTTTTTTTTAGTAATTGTGCACCAGTGGTCACATAAGTTGTGTTGAGAATGCCGCAGTTTCAAGGAGAGGAAAAGTGCAGTGCTTTGTTGATTGATGCTGCAACAAATAGTCTCCAGCACTCCAGTTCACTATTTCTCTGCTAATCCACAGGCTAGCTGCATGTGCAGGACACTACCAGGAATTGATTGTGCCAGTAAGATAATTTTTCTATTGATAAGGGTCATTAGGAGAAGCTTTAATATATGCCGTGTGTCTTCCTGTGGTTGACCTAAATTCTTCAGCAGATTGCTGCATTCACTCAGATTTCTGCATTAAACAGACATTCCCTCTGGATAGGAAAAAATTGGGTGCTTTCCTCCTTTTGCTTTCTGATTTAAATAAGCTGCATTGTAATGCTTGTCATGTTTATAATGAGGTTGCTCTAGTTGCTGGTCCTTCCTGGGAAATGGACAAGGGAAGTGTTTCTCTGTTGTTGCTGCTGGATCTCTCAGCTACTTTTGACACCTTGGATCACTGCATTCTTCTAGATGAATAGATTTTACTACAGCTTCTGAGTGGCTTTTGGCTTGTGGAAGGCCACAGGATTCTATATGCTTTGAGATATCTGTCTGGGATCAAAAGTTTGTGGAACTCCAGACGTTGGACTGCAATTCCCATTGTGCCTTACCACTGGCTGTATTAGCTAGGGGTGATAGGAGTTGTAGTCCTACAACACCTAGAGGGCAGTAGATTGCTCACCCTGTTCTACAATGACTAGGGGAGATTATTCAAAGAGCAGGGGTCTAGTGCCATTGGTATGCTGGTGACACAGACTTCTGAATCTCTCTCTTTCTCCCCTCTCCTCACTACCCATGAGATCCCAGGAAAGCAGTGGATGTTCTGAACAAGCTCTGCAGCCTGTAATGAACCATATGAAGGAGAGCAAACAAAATATTAATTTAGGCAAGGAAGTGACCTTGAATATGTCTGATCCCAGGATAGGTAGACAACCTGTGCTGGAAAGTGCTGAACTTTTTTAGAAGACATGAGCAAATAGTCTGATGATACCCTTGGGCCTGCCATTCCAGCTGAATGCTCAGGCTACAATACTGATGTACGTGTTTTCCTAGTTTTATGTAGTTTGCCAGCTCAAATATTCCTTGGAATAGAATGACTTAAATATAGCATTTCATGCCTTATTGGTGCACAGATTTCAGCCATAGAGATTTAGTGATAATCTGTAGCTTTAAGGTCCTAAAACTAGGTTGGGCAACTTGTGGTCTCATAGATGTGGGTAAACTACAACTTCCTCTGGTCCCTTTAGCTTTGGTTATATTTGCTAGAGATGATGGGAATTGCAGTCCAACATCTGGAAAGCCTCCAGTTGCCTAGTCCTTTGCTAAATGGACAGGGTCCAGAATATTTTAAGGACTCACCGATCTCTTCTAAGCCTACCCAGTGGTACTTCTTTAGGGGATCCCACCTTATTCTCATCAGCTGAAGTACAGTGGATGGTGATACAGAATAGGGCCTTCTGTGGAATGGTTCCAAAGTGATGGAATTCCTTAGGCATGCCTACTCTCTCTTTCTATGATGGTCTTTGGATGGCATACAAGGTTGCCTCTTTTCTAATGATCCATTTCAAATATTCTCAGTGTTTTTTTATTATTATTACAACAACTGCTTGGCGCTTTCTGCATTTTGCTGTGGGAGTCCCCCTGTTCCCAGAGTTTCAGCTCAGCTCTGTTACCCTGAAAATTGGAGGTATCTCAAGAACACCCAAACAGACTTCAAATTAAGGGAATTAACAGAGATACTCAAAGCTTGCGAGAGGTCAGGGCAAGAGATCTTTAACCCTATGTCTATGGGGTCAGAACCACACAAGAGTCAGAGGAACAGTCTAAAGTAACTTTATTAAAACTAACAAAGAAGGTCGCAACACACGTTAACAAATAATCCCACAATCACACAAGGGCTACAGGAATGAAGTTGGAATAAGAAAGATTTGGGAGAGAGGGCATACGGACCTTAATCTAGGCGTCCTGGAGAAGGAGAAGATTAGCGAAGGCTCGGTGTAAAGCACCAAGGGGAGGCTGGATCCTGGGGCTGGAAGGCTAGAAGCAGTGGGGTTTCGTGGTGAGTCAGATACGCGAGTCGCGTTTAGCTCTCAACAGCGTCTGAGAGGCTTAAGTGGGACACCTCGGTAGCAGCTAAATGGGCCTTTGTCCAGTCTGGGAGGGTCTCCGAAGAGGCTCAGAAAGTAAGGATTTTTATAGCCAATTTCTGTCCTCAGGCTGTGTATAGGCTAGCAAAGTGGCGTTAATGGGCGATGATTGTGGAATATAATGTTAGGCAAATTTCACGACCTCTCCTCGGTATTGTTTCTCCTAGGAAAGTCCAGGTACATGATAGGATTACCATTCCAAATTGATAGACATTGATTGTCTATCCTTACAAAGTTCATCAGCGTGTCTTGGGGCTGAGACAACCCTTTTATTAATCAAGGAGAGAGTCTATTGTGGCTGCCTAGAGATACGTGACTGGGAACAATAGGTCGTTGTCTTTTAGCCTAAAGGACGTTGTCTATGTTCCCATACAGCAGCAAAGGTGTTCTTGGTCTTGAGAATTTAATTCAAAACCAATTTTTTTACTTCCAACCGACCTTTGGTAGCCAATATCCAATATGGGGGAAGTCATGCCAATTTAGGGGCCCTTTCGTAGGGTTACTCTGGGGTGTAACAGCTCTGCCTGAGGTATGTACTCTTCTACAGTGGTAGCTGAGGACTTCCATGCCCGTGGGACAGTGCGTTTGCTCAGGTTTTAGTCTGAAGATTAAATAAACTATCTAGTTACCTCTTTGGGGAGGTGGGCTTAGCACACTGGAAAACTCCTTTATAATTTGGACTACATCCCAGGATGGAGTCACTGCCACATGGTGATGATGGGAGACATTGGCTGCCACTGTTCCTTAAAGTAAATGCTGTGTTGTATTGTTTGTCCTATGTATTGTCCTGTGTTGTAATGTTCGTCCTGTGGCACTGGGTTTTGCTAACAGCAGCACAGTGGCTGTACCTGGTGACAAAATAAAACATTCAGTCATATCTGAGACGTTCTTTGAAAACAGCCTGACTTCTGTTAGATCTATTTGGTAGGCAAGGACAAACCTCTCTAGTTTCATAGAATAAGTGTTGCTTTTATTAAGATGCATGCTCGTGGGAAGAAAGCCAGAATATATCCATATGAGTGGAGAATCACTGGGAAAAAAAGGAACAACAAAACAAGGGGACGAGGGAAATAAGAGATTCTGTGATGTTGGCTTGTATTCCAACAGACAAAGACTATGATGGTGATCTGTGGTGAATACCACTGTAAGAGAATTGTAACGTCTTGGAGGGAAACAGAGAGATTGGAGGTAAATATACTCTGTGTGTATATGAGGGAGTT
Organism: Cyclura pinguis; assembly: GCA_030412105.1. Lineage (NCBI taxonomy): Eukaryota > Metazoa > Chordata > Lepidosauria > Squamata > Iguanidae > Cyclura > Cyclura pinguis. The sequence continues at coordinate 66,803,851 of CM059602.1, read as the reverse complement.
TAGGTAGAAGGCGATCGTGTCCCTTCCAGTATTGGTGACTTGTAACTCCTATCAGCCCTAGTCAGCATAACCCAAACATGAGGAATGATGTGAGTTGAAGCCCAGCAACTTTTGGAGGGCCACAAATTACTCACCCTTGATTCAGACAAAGCAACTATTAATGATATGTGCAAAATGTTAAAACAAGGAAACATCTGGAACCTCTGTTTGACAGAAAACATCACAAAGACATTGAACACAGATTGAGATTGTGTTTCATAGATTGCTGCATGCAGTTATGTATAAATTCTGCTGTGCAATCTTTATGTTGAAAGTCAACAACCAAATATGCAACCCAGAGCACAACTCAGTGCTCAAGCGCATCCATGTGCAGTGTGCATTCATGTAGATCAGCATGCTGTGGATGTGTGCATCTATGCACAATTCACATCCAAGCACGTGTGCAACTCCATTTCTGCAACCTGGAACTTGATGCAGACATTTCACCTTGGATAAAAATGTCTAGCCACCTGTGTAGGGTAAATTATATATCTTGTATATATTGTTGTTGTGTGCCTTCAAGTCATTTCCAATCTACGGTGACCCTAAGGTGAACCTATCAGGGGTTTTTCCAGGACTGAGAGTATATGATGTGATATGTGTAATATACCAACAGAATTCCAGGCCATATATGGGTCTTTGACTATTGAATTCACCCTTCAGTTTCTCAGTTTGAAAGTAGTCTTGTTAATCCAGTGGCATAACAAAAATGACTTGTGTTTTGATAATTATTGTGGGAATCAAGGCGGTAACAGAGCTGTGTAAGTATATTTGTAACTTTTCAAGAGATAAAATGGTTGCCAAGGTTGTGTTTAGGAGCAGGATTGCATTGAGATTAAAGTACCACTAACGCCTGCTGGAGTAATATTAGCATAGGAGATTCCATGGCAACAGTGTGGTCCATCTCCTCTCCCACAATACCCCAGCTATTTTCTCCCCCTTTCGTGCAACGCCAACTCATCTCTGCTGTTTCTAGATGCTGCAGTTTAATGAATACTGGTCCTTCTGGGAGGTGCAACACTTATGCTCCAATCCTGTACTTTCTTACCTGAAGGTACGCCCCACTGGACTCAGTGGAACTTACTTCTGAGTTGAAAATTGCACTGTTAATCTCTTTGTCTTGGAGCAGTAGTTGTACTTAACAGAGTTTGGAAATCCCTTTCTACTTTCAGTGTATAGAATATTGGTAAAGTCCATGATCACAAAGGCCTCAGGGAAACAATTTTGCTAACACTAAAGAGAATGATAGGATACCTTCGAGGAACAAATATGCTGCAATTTCAGCACTTCTGACACTGGAGAGCATGCTGGTTTCTTAAACTTATCTGGAAAAAAGAGGCATCTGCAGGCCAAGCACCTCGATGCTTGCTTAGAGTGACAATGACATCTTGGTTAAACTATGTGGGAAGGGATGCATTGATGGTAATTGTTGGTAATTGATGGAACTGGTGCAGATGAGGGTATCGCACTCATATAAGAATTCAGTTCCTTTAGTCCCCAAATTTCTGACTTTGCAATTGAGCATTTAGAAATATATTTTAGACATCCAAGATAAGGGATATAGTGGAATCCTTCAAAACCCCAACACTACCACTTCATAACTTATTAAAACATTGTATGTGTACAAGGAAACTTTTCCACAAATGTATTTTGTATGCTGCAGGACTCATCTTTGAGGTATCTACAGTTGTGCGTCAAAGTTTTTTCATAGCTTTGGCACATGTGCTGACACTCCACTGGTGTTCAGTGCTTTATCAGAGAAAAGCAAATTTAGCAATCTTGGCTTTTGAAAGTAGTTTCAAAAGTTTGTAGAGAAATCATGGCACATCAGATTTTATTATTCAGATCATTATAGCAGGGTGACTTGCGCAATATGCATTTACTTTCTAGTCACTGTCATTCAGTTTACACAGCAATTTTGTATGTGGTACTTTAGACTAATTTGCTGTTTTGGAAGCTTTACAGCATAGTTTTAGTTAAAATGTATTAATCAGAGGTATTTTTGTCATTAATTTTTAATACAGACATTTCTTTTGTAGTGACCAGTGCCCAAACTCAATGCCCATGTTGCCCCCTCATTTTTATCCCTTCCCTGCTCACAGTGAAACTTATCTCACTGCATCCCTGAACTGATGGTAAGGTTGAAATTGATGGTTTGTAATAGCTGGGAATCAAGGAGTGGTGATTGAAATGATCCTACAGAATATTTCCTTTAAAAAAGCAAGCAAAGCAGCCATTTAAGCCAAATGAGAACAATTTTACACTTTATGTGACACATCACATTGTCCCAACTGCTTAAATCAGGGTGAGGATTTTATGACCTTTCAGATGTCATTGGTCTGCAATGCCCAGACTTCTTCATCATTGGTTTTATCAACTAGGGGTAATGGGAGTTGCAGTCCAACAACATCTAGAGGAGTCACTGGATTGACTGCCCCTAGTGCTGGAAAAGGGGTAGCGTAAGATGGGCTTTGAACCAGAGAATGTCCCTTTTGCCCACCCCTCTCTCTGTGCGGTGCTGTCTCTTACAGGGGGAACCTCCTTGCCCTACCCCCCACCGCCTATCTGTGCCTCCGCAACAGTGTCAGCAGGCTCTGAGTAAATAGTTATTTTATAATCTTATGTTTCTATCAGTCAACTAATGGGCTCGCTCAAACACCAGTGCTGCAGGAGTTCTATGCCATTAAGCTGTATAATGCCATATTTCTTAGCTGACAGTGCTGTGTGCTCATCAGCATTGCTTACAGTGGCAGAATTATAATCAAAGCAAGTGGGGAGAAGGAACAGGAGGCTTCTTTTCCAAGCAGTGGGATGTGAAGGGCAGGCAGGATGCATTCAAAAAGGATTGGGGGAGGGGGTAAGCATTCCAGCTAATTTGGCTCCCAGATGCTCATTCTCCCAGCCTCAGGCTCTGTCCCCACTCCATGGTCTTTGTTCCTTGTTGTGCAAAGAAGTCAGCCTCAGATAAGCCCTGTCTGTGAAAATTCCTGCACATCATGGTGGAGTTACCCTGCAAAGTAACTCATAAATCAACCAACAAATACACAAGAATGGTGGCCCAGCAAGGAGGGCTTCCATAGACTGTAGGTGGGCCTGTTTCTTCCCTCGCATGGAACAGCAGGAAGGGTGGGTGTGAGAAGCAGGGAACATAGCCAGTGGCATATCTAGTGTAAACAGCAGCAAGGGCAAGAGTGGAAGTTGCTCCCCTTCCTTCTTACCCCTACCCCAACCCCCACCTCTACATGCATGGCTATTTTGCACCCACCTGGCATTGGTGCTTACTAGATACGTCTCTGAACATAGCAACTAGTGCCCTGAGAAAGCCAACATTTTGCTTCCTTTGTGTTGGAGCTTTCAACGGGTTCCTTGTCTCAGTGGTCCCTCCACCATTCCAACCGGTCTGGGTCTCCTTTGACAAAGAAGGTTTCATTTCATTGCATCATGGTGAGGCCATGTGGACTAGGGGATACTGGGACTTTTTATTTCCCAAAATTACTTGGATCTCATTCCAGAAGAAACTTGTAGTTGTACTATTTGGGACTTGTACTTTTGCCAAGCAACTTTGGGTGGTGTCCCAGAAGAAAGGCAGGATATAAACAAAATTAACAGCAACGCTTTCCCAAGCTCTGGTACTAAGCTAGTCTCCTAGTTTTTTAAGCAGGGATAGAAAACCCTCCAAATATTTTGATTTTGGCTTTCCTAATACTTTACCATTGGTTGTGCTGGCTGGGATTCATGGGCATGTAGTAGGAGAGTACTGGGTTCTGTATTGGAGTTGAAGCTTATTGTGTCATCTTTTAACTGAAGATTGGTACCAGTGCCTCAATATCAATTACATTAATGCCTGATTTTTAGGGGAGAAAAAAAGCTAGAGCATAAAGTAAATTTTCTCCAAATGAAATACACTGTAATTTGAAGGGTGTTTTCCACTGAACAATATCAGAGGCAGCATTTTTGTTTGCTGCATTGTTTTCTCCACTTGCCACCTCCCCTGCTGTTATCATCCAACCCTTTTTTCTCCCTAGGTGGGTGGTGGCTGCTGCTACAGCAGTGACAAGCAGCAGGTGTAACAGGTAGCAAAGAATAGGACAGAAGAAGAAGAAGATTGAGGAATCCCACAGCAAGCTACCTAGTGGTGCAAAAGTTTGTGAGGAAAAGGGCAGAAAATGAGAGGGTGGAATGAGCTCAAGATGGACAAGAAGAGACAACAGGAGAGGGGCTGGAGAAAAGGAGTGGAGAGACAGAAAGACATACAGAGAAATGAGGGCATGAAAATTGAAGAAAGAAGGTGAGAGGCGAGCAAGTGGCAAAACAACAGCAAGTGTTGTTGTTGTTATTTCTTACCCACCTCTCCCCATGGATTGAGGAGGGGAACAACAACACATTAAAATACAACACATAACATCAGTTAAAAAAATAAACCAGTTAAAAAGACATAACATCAGTTTAAAAGAACATATACAATAAAACCAATACATAATAAAACAATTGATCCGTACTTTAAACTTATTAATTTAAAATTCATAATTAAAATAAAATTCATAACTTAAAAATCATGTGGCTAGGTCTGCCGGAAGACACTAGTCTTTAGTGCTGTTTTACCTTCAGAAAGTATATTCAGCTGTCAAATCTCTTCCGGCAGGTCATTCCACAGACTAGAGACAGCTGAAGAAAAAGTCCTCTGGATGACAGTTGCCAATTTAGTCCTGACTACTGGAATAAATGGCCCCTGTTTACTCCAGGAACTGAGTGTACAGGGTGGATTATATGGGAGGAGGTGATCCCATAGGTAACCTGGACCTAAACCATGTAGAGCTTTAAAGGTAACAATCAACACTTCATACCCACTGGCTGCCACGTTTTGAACTAACTGAAATTTCTGAACTTGGTACAGAAGTAGCCCAATGTACAGTCCACTGTAGAAATCCAGCTTTAAGGTTACCAGGGCGTGCTCTAACATCTTTAGGTCCTCCAGCTCTAGGAAGGGGTGCAGCTGGCATAGCAATAGAAGCTGATATTAAGCACTCCTGGCCATGGTATCCATTAGAGCTGTCACTAGAGAGATAGATCCAGAAGTGCTCCAAGGATGTTGGCCCAGTCTTTCAGAGGAAATGTAACTCATCCAAGACTGGTTGGCACACCCCACAAACCCAGGTAAGGACCCTTGATAGTAAGCACTCCCATCTTGTCTGGATTCAGCTTCAGTTTGATTTTCCTCATCTATCCCATCACTTCCTGCAGGCATTCATCCAGAGGAGAGACATTACCCTTAGCTGAGGCTGTTTTAGAGGGCATGGAGAAATATATTTGGGTGTCATCAGCACACTGATAACATCCTGCCTCATGCCTCCAGATCAGCTCTCTCAGCAGTTTCATGTAGATGTTGAACAGCATTGGGGATAGAATGGCACCTTGTGGTATCCTATATAAAAGCTCTTTTTTTGAGGAGCAGCTATCCCCAAGCACCATCTGGAATCTTCCTGAGATATAAGACCAGAACCACTGAAGTACAGTACCTCCAGTTCCCAGACCCCCCAGGCGTTCCAGAAGGATATCCTGGTAAATGGTACTGCATGCCGCTGAGAGGTCCAAAACAGTCACATATGGATGTGGGGGCAGGGGGACAATTCAGCCCAGGCAGCAATGTTTCTGGGGCATCCCAGCCCGTAGCCACATCGCTGCGTACCCTGGCCATGCCCCCGCACACAGTGGCCATGCCCCTCGCACTGTAGCCACGCCCCTCCTGCCCCCCCCTCCACACACTCCAAGCTCAGCCACTGGTCCAAAAACACCAGCAGGGGCACACTCCCCCCGTGTTAGTGCTCAGGTGAAGATCATCCACTAAGAAGACCATAGCGGTTTCAACTCTTTATCCTGCTCTGAAGCCAGTCTGAAATGGGTCTTGACAGCTTGTAGCACCCAAGATGTCCTGGACTTGGGAGGCAACTTTTTCAATCACCTCGCTCCCCAAAATAGGGAGATTTGATAGTGGTCTATAGTTGTTAAAGTCCATGGGTGCCAAAAGGCATGGCACATTGGAGAAGGACAGCAGCGAGGAGACACACCAGCAATGGAACAATGAGTGGAGATGAAGGAAAATTTGAAAGTAGTAAGAGAGAAAGACAGAGAAAGGGAGAGAGAGCAACGAAGCAGGAGTGGAGTGGAGGAAAGTGGGATTAAAAATGTGAACTGTCTAAAAAGTTAACAGGATTGATAATGTCAGGGATCATTTGGTATGTAATAAGACATAATTAATGTTAACATGCCATTAAGTGTACATTTGGCCTGAAATGGAAAATACTATATTAAAATGGTTTTTACAGTTGCAGAGGTAGCCCAACCAGGAAGCTTTTTCCAAAAAAAAAAAAAAAAAAAAAATCCTTTAATTTTGTGGGGGAGGGCAGTGTAAGAAGGATTTCAGTGCAGTATTAATGATTCCCAATATAGCCTGCTCACGTTGACCAGATAGAGGTTAGAAATATAACCTCTGTTTAAGAAACTGTATATCCATGTAAGCGTGCGTGCGTCTTTCAGTAGCAGGTATTTTACTAACTGCAAATGGATATGGGAATTTCTGTTTATATTAGTATATAATTAGATTTTGATTGTGCATGATATTTAAAAATAAACGGATTTAAACTGAAGTATTAACTAGTTCATCTGTCTTTTTCTAGGTGTTGCTGATACTGCTTTGCAGTAAGAGTGGGCTGGGTCTAGCTTATAGTTTATCAGGAAAGGCTTTGGTTTCCTTGCATTGTTCTTGTGTGTTTGTATTTGTTCTTAATCTCACTCATTCCCTTTCAAAGGATGTTTGAATAAGAAATGCTTTTTTCCCCCAAAAAATCATGCAGCTGTTTCCTTCTGTCTCAACTTCAAAACAGAGATGGGGAAGCAGGATATAAATTTTAGTGCAGAAAAGTGGGAATTACATGGTTTTAACTGCTTTAATGTGTTTTAAATGGTTGCATAAGTTTTTAAACTGTTAACTGTCTTTTACTGGCTTACTATTTTAATTTTTGTTTTTTAAAAAAAGTAATGATTGTATCGTACGCTACTCGGATCTTTGGATGGTCAGTGAGATGTAAATATTTTTAAAATTCAATAAACAAAGTTAAATGCCAAATTAGAATCCACGTAATTAAAATAAATACCCCCTTTTCAGTGTAAACATAGTTAACATAATGACTTCCTTAGGTTTTTTTAAATTGTAAATATTACTTAGTACAACTTTCCCATGGCTTTCTGTGCTATCAAGAAGGAAATTCTCAGGAGAGTGTTTTGTGGGACAATGGGAACCCTAGTTCACTCTGGATTTTGGTCTCAACTTTGAATGAGCTGTCCAAGGAACTTTCCCCTGCACACACATACACACCCAAAATGTTAGCCCTTGGAGAGCTCTTTTAGACTAAATATCAGAGCAGATTTACTGCTCCTTTAACATGAAAGTCAGAGCTTCCACTATGTGGGAACAGCATGTTAGTGGTACTGGGGAAAAAAAAAAAAGGAAAGAGAAATCTGAATATCGTAGAAAGAAGTGTCAGGGTGGTGAGAGTGTCTCTATGAATAGTAGCATTTTCCAGTGGAGCAGCAGAACTGTTATTCAGCAGCACTATTGTTATTGTAAGTATTAATTTTTGCCAGAATCCTGTATTGGCTACTTAGTTACACTGGAGTAACTAAGTAATGTCTGCTGGCCAGCCTCTCCTTAAGAGCCAACCACTGGATTGGATGAAGGAAGTCTATCCGGTTTCCAATCAGGGCATGGGGAAGATGGCATTTCTAGTCCCTTCCTACCAGTGAGCATGCCTGTGACAACGTCTTGCCACAGAGGTCCTGCTTCTGATTGTCACAGGCTTGCTTGCTGGCAGAAGGGAAAAGGAAATGCTGTCCTTGTGCCCCAAATTGAGTAGATCTCCTTCATCTGATAAAGGATCTGGTTCTTAAGGTGTGCTAGGGTGGCATTTATGTAGGTTTCCAGTAAGACTATGTAGTCTTACTGAATACAGACCAGATATAGGTCTAGGACTTGAGGTAACAAATCTGTAACTGCAGTATTGAATATCAGCCTTTATTTACACTCTACCTTTTCAGTTCTTGGCTACCATCACTGGACAGCAGCCAAGAAAGGAAGGGAGGCCATGCACTTGACACCAACGGCAAGAGGTCATCAAGAGAAGGGAAAGAGTTTGCGTGAAGAAACCTGCTGCAGGAATCTGAAGGCACTTGCAATCCCTTCTTGTTTGGCAACAGATTCTGGGCCTAAGGCCAAGGGTGTTTGGACAGCCTGGTAATACCTGTCATCTGCCTTCACCTGTACTCAGATTCTTTGCAAGAAGACTGATTGGTCTGCAAGTACCTCCTCTCACATCCAGGGCCAATTGGCTGCTTTCCCAGTAAGGTTCAGACTTAATGTGTTCAGGGACCCAGGAACTGTTTTCAAGGTGCGGGTGGGGAGACTCAAGACTGACAGGTAGGTCTTTATGAGTTTTGTGTTATGTGCATGTATTTTCTTCAAAAGAGTAAAAAGACATAATACAGTGAATAATAATAATAATAATAATAATAATAATAATAATAATAATAATAATATCATCAACTAAAACAGTTAACAATGTGAGTACCATGAAGAAAATGACAAAATAGTAAATGAAATATTATAGAATTATTTAAAGCAAATTAATATCTCAAGGAAAAGGAAAATATATAAGGTCTTATTAAGTGAAGGCAAAGATAGATAGGACTCTCTGATTAGCAGTTCCTCAGGGGGCTCAACTACACAGGAGTCTTGGTGGCCCGGATCCTCACTGCCTGATGATCACTGAGGTCCTTGAATGTGTCATCAAATAAAAGGGAAAATTTATCCACCAATATCCAAACAAAAGAACAAAAGAAGATACAAATTTTCCTGAAGTTTGATTATGCTTCTTTGCAGGTATAGATATACATTTGGAAATAATTACAATTTAAGTAGAAATGCAATCCATCACCCTCTAGTGGTCAGATGACCTGTGGGCCTTCTCAGTCTGCTATCCAGATGCTAACTACGTGATGAAGATCTTCACGTTCTTCCTTCTGTTCTTCCTTCTTAGGATTCTGTCTTAGAACCAGCCTTTCACTGGTCAGCCCTTGAATTAGAGGGTATCATCAAATAGAACTAAAAAGACAAATGAATGGATCTTAAATCAAGCCTCAACATTCCCTGGAATTCATAATGATTAAGCTGAGATTATTGCACTTTGCATATATCAAGAGGCAACAAGGGTCACTGAAAAAGACAATAATGCTTGGTAAGGTAGAAGACAGTAGGACAAGAGGAAGACCACATTGCAGGTAGATAGACTCAGTCAAGGAAGCCACAGCCCTGAGCTTGAGAGCAAGGCTGTTGATAACAGGGAAACCTGGAGATCTCTCAGTCATAGGGTCACTATAAGTTGAAGACTACCTGATGGCAATTCACAACAACTAAATCAAATTGAGCAGGAGTGGGGAAAATTTTAGCCTTTGGGGATCTGTTTTTTTCCCTTCTTATTTTAAAATATTATATTTATTTATTTTATATCAGGCTTTTGTCTTAGTCCAAATTCCAAAACAAATTAAAACTGAATTGCAAATAAAACCCAATCAGCCAGTAACATTAAAGAGCCATGTAGGGCTTTATAGCTCTATAGGTCATAACTAGCACCTTGCTTTGTGCCAGAAACAGACATGTATCTAGTACAAAACACTGGCGCAGGAAGGCAGAATTACACTACGAATTAAAAAACAGAGTGTTTCTGGATGTATATTCCATCTAGGAATTTGTGAACAGTATCAAAGCCAAGACCAGCTGTCTATTCACCCAAAAATCAATTCTTTTCAGTGTCATTTTAATCCAAATGGCAAAGTTAAGGAGAGCTTTTTAAACCTACCGCTGTTTTTAGATAATTTGGAATCAGAAATTCTTGCAGATCTCTTGCAAATGGACAATAGCATCCAAGAGCAGACTGTCAGTAGATTTATCTGATCTTGATCCTGATCTACCTTCTGTCCGTATCTGGAATAGAAGCCTGCCCTCTGACAGCCCTTGAAATAGTGGACTACTTTACACAGATCACAGTTTCCCACACAATATTATGGCGCTTTTCTCACCTTACCTGGTGTTGCTGGAGTCACACTGGGATCATGCGAAAAGCCTCCTCTGGGAGGGAATTGTGTCCCCTGCACTTCCCTCCACACCAGTTCTGTGCTGGACGGAAGGAAGCACAATAGCTCTGCCCCTTCCTTCTGCAGCACAGCCAGGTACTTTCCCAGGCTGCACTGGGGGAGGAAGCGCAATAGCTGCACTTGCTGACGTTCCTCACATAAGGTAAGTGCGGAAGGGATGCAGGAGGAGTGTGCAATCGTGCATCATTTTCAGCAAAGAGCTGGAAATGATATACTGCGCAATTGCTGTGGGATCACTATGGGAGTGACGCACGATTGCGAGGACGTCATGCGGAACCATCCTTGTGATTCTGCGTCACTCCCATGGCCATTTTGCATTCAAAGTCGCATGTGAAAAGGGCCTATGACTCTTCCTTACATTGTTTGTGTGAGCATTAAAGTAGCACAGAACATGGAAAACAGCTAGTTTTAAACTGCACACACACTTTAGCCAAAGCATTTGTTCTACAGGCAGCTTTAAGGTTTTTTTTTTGTTTTGTTTTTTAATGAAAATGCCCAGAAGCTTCCCACGCTAAACATTCATTGTATTAGCACAAAGCTAAAAGTATGGGAAGAGGACAAAGAATTTCATGCCAAAAGCAGAAAAGAACCTACTGTGTTAAGTAGACCGTTCCATCAGTGCTGGTTCTGTCAGCCTTCTGCTTGTGATGAAGGTGTCTGGGGACACTGAGGACCAAACTAGAGATGATGCTAAATGTCTCCATGATTTTCAGGAGCAGGTTTTTTTTAAAGAAATAAATGTAGATAGCAATTGAAATCCTATTGAGGTCTTAGTGGATTTACATCTATGGGAATTAGAATTTGGCAATTCCATAATGTCTGTATCTAGCAGAGGGATGGTGTTACATTACCACATAGCAGAGCTGGCAGAGTGAATGATGTGCAATGGAACTGATGTGCAACAGGATGCACAGTGCATCAGTCCTGATATGCATTGGGCATCAATGTGCATCAGGCAATCTTGCTGGTTTCCTGTTATGCATCTTTATAATTCAGCAAAGGGGTTTCTTAGTGAGCCTGCTACATAGTTTGTTATTGTGTGTCTTCATTTTTGACTTATGGAAACCCTAAGGCAACCCTATCACAGGGTTATCTGGAGCTGAGAATGCGTGACATGTCCAGTGGGTTTTCATGGCCAAGAGGAGAATCGAACCGTGGTCTCCAGAATCCTAGTCCAATGCTCAGACCACTACAGCACGCTGACACTTGCTAGAGAGATTTTCTTCACTTTCCACTCTTGACAGTTTCCTGTTATGCATCTTCACAATTCAATAAAGAGGTTTCTTAGCACCTCTGCTGAACAGCTAGGTATATGTAAAGTTACAGGTCATATAAGATTCTGGCAAGCAACTGCAGATGAGCAGAGCATGGAGGGAGAGCTTAACCCTCTCTTCATCTGGTGTGGTCCTGAGGAAAATCTCTTTTCTAAAGCTGGTGGTTTTTGTCCCAATGTGAAAGACATCTCCGATTGGGGTAATAGGAGGTTTTCTTGCAATGCAAATGTTGTTATGGAGGAGGTATTTTTCTCAGGGCCACATCAAAGGATAAAAGGGTTAAATTTTCCCTTCATTCCTTCTGTGTTCATTTCTAGTTTGGCCTGGAAAAGGGCTGGTCCTGCCATGGGGTTGTTGCTTTAATGGTAGAGTGCTGGAAAGTGGTACATTTGCCATGTTTACATACTACAGAAGGGTCTCTGCTGAACCAAACAGCTGCCACAATGCTGGCTATTTCAAGAATGCCCAGCATTACTGCTTATCACAAGTTAGAAAGAAAATGAGGAGGAGAAGGTCATGCTGCCACCACTGCTGTGGTAGCAACTACATCTGCACCTTGGGAGGAAAAGGAAGGAACAATAGATAATTGGGAAGTCCCTCACACTTCATTCCCATCCAGAGGCTTGCTCTACATAGGCCTTTTTCACATGGCATTTTCAAATCGCACTAGCCACGCTTTGCTCCCCTTTGAGGAACCACCTTACTGCATGATGTTCTCGCCAAACAGGTGCCATTCCGGCCACAGGCAGTGCTAATCCCGCTTTTTTTCATTTTCAGGAGAAACCCAAAAATAACCGACCTTTCTCAAAGCAATCGCGGGAGCTGTGGCCATGCGGAGCCTCCATCCAGCGTCCTTCAGGGAACGACCCAGGAGTGGGCGGGGTGTGGGCAGTCCCTGCCCATCCCTCACTCAGCAACTCCCAGGGGAAGCTCTGCCCAGCAGCAGGCCAGCCACTGCCTTCATCGCAGGACACATCGCCCGGGAAGGCCACCCCAGGGCTGATGTTCCCGTCCGCACCCGAATTAACATCAGCCCCCAGGGTCTGGCTAACCTACAATATTTTTAAAAAAATTTCAGCACCACTGTTAGCATGTTGGCATGTTGGTACATTAGCACGTTAGCACAGTAGCTGGCAAAACAACACAAAACAAAACACTGATCAATCGGGGGTGGCGGGGCAGGAACGGGGAGTGGTCCGTGATGCTGAGCTGCAGAACAGGCACCAGGTGCAATCCTGTGCTGTCTTGCAAATGCCCAGGTGCCTGTGGAAGACAAGAGGCTGCATACCGCCATTGGCAATCCCACGATGGCATCGGAACATCCTGCAATTGAGGCATGGTGCAAAAAGGGCCATAGTGTTGGGCAACAATGAAAGAGTAGGCAGCTTCATTAGCCCCCAGGAGACCTTGGAGGGTCCCTGTACCTGTTCTCATAAAATAAAATCACATTTATTTTGCTCCCAAATGCCTTCTAGGTCATATGAGGGGCATTTTCACCATGTATTTGGGTCTTCCTGGATCATTTTAGGTCCAGAAGAGGCCTTTTTTTAAAAAAAACGACATGAAGTGAGCAGAACTAACTTCCTTTTCACTTCCTGTTTCAAAAATGCCTCTGTTGGACCTAAATTGCCCCAGGATGGGCCCAGAATGTGGGGGAAATGCCCCCACACCCATTAGAGGGCATTTGAGGACATTTAAAAAGAAAATTTCACATTTCTGACACCTGGAGCCCCAAAACATAGTAGAAGTGCCCTCCACAACCCAAAACAAAGAAGTTTTTAGATCCTTGGGGGACTGCATTTTGCCCACTCCTGCTCTGCGCAAAGCTCCCTATTTCAATAATGCTTGGCTCCAAGGTGTTTTCTCTTATTAGAAAGGTGGCTGAGAAAATCATTTGTGCCATGAAATGGGTGATTTTCCAGGTTATCACTCCCAGAGTGCTTTGATGCTAAAGAGTTCCTCAGAGCCAGACATTTCTAAAATACCTGTCTCTGTGGAGAGCCATCCTCTGAGCTGGGTGTGTGGATGGACTGTGCCACGGCCACTGCCGCCGCCTCCTCCTCTTCCTCCTCCTCCAGCTATAGGTAGGGATGCTGTCACTGTAGAGGCCAACAAAGTTTACTTCTCTGCTGCCCTTAAATCTATTGGCAGGGAGGTGCAAGGATGCCACTGCTGTCCCTGTGTTCTCTTCCTGCAATTTTTCCTGTGGCTGGGACAAACACAACCCTAATTCTCCAGTGTGGTGGAACAGGGCTGATTGGCTAGTCAAGCCTGCACACAATATGTGTGAGGTCTATATGTGTGTAAACAGTACTTTTCTTTTTGCCCCAGGTGGCAAAAGAGCTTGGACCAGTCCTGGACCTCACTGACAATTATGTTCTCACCACCTCAGAGAATACTGCAGGATATGTATATCTGAACCTTGTTAAATCTGCCTTTCAGATGTGCTTTAATAATGTGCATCTAAGTGCTCTGATTGCAAACAGGGCTCCCCCAAAATATTTTGCTGCCTGAAGCGAAAGAGAAGACGGTTGATGCATAGAAGCTGCTTGGATTGGCAACTGAATCTTAGGCTATTTCTGCACTACACTGTTATAGTGCTATTATTCCACTTTCAACATCTATGGAATCCTGGAGTTTGCACTTGAGGGAGAGGCATCTTTGGCCTCAGTAAACTTCAAACCCCAGCATTACACAGGATGTTGAAAGTGGAATACTAGCACTATAACAGTGTAGTGCGGAAATGGCCTTAGTTCAACACTGGCAGTGGAACAACAACAACAGTGTTTATTTATAACACTATTCCACCAAATACTGTCCTTTATCACACCAGAAGCAAGGAGCTTGTTGAGAGGCCCAGTATAGGTTGCATGGCATACACACCTCTGTCCTCCAGCAGAAAGGAACAGCCAGAGGATTTGTGAGAAAAACCAGAGGCCTGCCACTGCTGCCCTCTTGCATCGGCTGCCTGAACCAGTCACCAGAGTAGCTGGCAGATTAGTTGAGGATTGGCTGCAGACCAGTAGATCTAGACCTTGGTTCAGCTCGGTTGGTGCCATTCTGAGCCTCACACCTTCAGCACTGTTGTTGCAGACTTGTCTTGTGCCACATGGTTTCCTCATTCAGAGTTGCAAGAATCCCCTTCTGCTATACCAAAGCTGGATGCAGCCTTAAGCCCATGGTACCTGAACATCATGGGGAAGAGATGCCATATCTAACCATGCCAAGCAGATGAGTGTGAATCAACAGTGCTTGCTAGTTGGGGGATTCTGGGAACTGTGGTCCAATTTCTCTTCTTTCCTTAAGTTCTGAGAATCAACAGTCATTTGCATGTCTGCTGCTCTGTGGTGCAAGATGGTGGGATGCATTGTTAGAAAGAAGGCTCTAATTATCCTAGAGGCAGGGGAGGAGGTAGCTGGCTTTGAAGGGGAAAGGCCAGCCATGCTATTTGCTGGCACTCGACATCCCTTCTTTGCTGCGCTCATGGCTTTCCAGCTCATCCGTCATACAGCAACGACAGTCAGCGTGTGACTAATTTACCCGTAGCTCACTTTAATAAATCATCAGGAAAGCACCGGCTCAGGCACAAATGAAAAATTACTTAATTTTAATTAAGACTGCACAATTAATTTGCAGGACTCCCGCCAGGAGCTGGGGGTCACTCCATTCCAGAGTCTGTGTAGTTGGCTTGTGGTGCAGATAGTGACAGAAATCTGGGCAGTTCAACCAAAAGGCATGTGGGATGCAGGGTGGGGAGAAGGCAGGAAGCATCCATGGCTCACAGGCATCTGCATGTGTGGGGAAACATGCACGGTCTATGGGGTTTCATGAGGAATAGTACTGTGTGGGAATATAATGTATAGGGAGGTGATACAAGTTTGGTAACATGTGTGAGATGGGATCCAAAGAACTATTTCAGGCTTACCCAAAGTATGGGCATTCCTGAGAGCCAGCGTGGTGTTGTAGCTTGAGTGTTAGACTATAACCCCGGAGACCAGGGCCATTTCTGCTGGCTGGCCCCTCCCTAAACTGCAAACCCCAGGATTCCATAGGATGTTGAAAGTGGAATAATTGCGCTATAAGAGTGTATGCGGAAATGGCCCAGGACTCACTTCTCTTCTCAGCCATGGAAACCCACTGGGTGACCTTGGGCGTATCACACTCTCTGGCCCTGAAAACTCCATGATAGATTTGCCTTAAGGTCACCATAAGTCAGAAATGACTTGAAGACAAACAACAACAACGGGCTTTTCTAATGAGATTTATTAGTTCTTGCATTTATATCAAAAATTTATTCTGAAAGTTGCCTCAGTCCAAAGAGCAGATTGACACACACTCTAAGATGTTCTCATTCATTACAAGAAGACACCTGCTGCATCAGACCAAAGGCATATCGCATTTAGCACTTTCTCCCTACAATGGCCAATTAGATGCCTATAAGAAGCCCATCAGCAGAACATGAGTGCAGCTTACATTCCCCAGCAGCCTACATACAGATGCATACCATTCTGTATACTGGGGCTAATAGATAGCTATCATGGCTTATTAGCCATGGTTAACCTTATCCTTCATGAATTTTGTCATTCAGATTTATTGGAATTGGCAGCCATCAGTCCATTGTGTGGCAATAATTTGTCTAGTTTAATCAGGGGTACATCTGTACTATGCAATTGTAACAGTTTGATATCACTTTAACTGGTGTGCTTCCATCCTATAGAATCCTGGGATTTGTAATTCCCTAAAGCACTTAGAATTTTCAGGTACACTCGCATGAACTACAACATTAGAGCTCTGTGGCAAAAAAACTCCAAGTACGTCATTGAGCTACATCTCAAGATTCTCTAATTTAGAGGCAGGGCACAGAAAGTGGAATCAAAGTGCTACAACTGTGCAGTGTGGATATACCCTATGTCAGCCTTCACCAACCAGGTACCTTCCAGTTGCATTCAGCTAGAACTCTAGGATCCCCAGCCACATTGTGGACAATGCAGTGTGAAGGTCATTGCAACTGAAGTCCAACACATCTTGAGGTCACCACGTTGGGAAAGGCTGAACTGTGTGTGATGTGAAGTACCTTGGATTGTGGATCATAAATTGAACATGACCCTTTGCACATGCTGCAGCAAAGAAGGCAAATAATATTTTAGCCTGTTTTTATAGAAACATAGCTTCCAAGTCAAGGGAAGTAATAGTTCCACTATATTTTGTGCTAGTCAGGGCTCATCTGGAAAATTGTGTTCAGTCTTGAGTGTCTCATTTTAACAAGGATATAGAGAGTTTGGAGCAGGTTCAGAGAGAAGGAATAAGGATGATAAGAGATATGGAGAACAAAACATATCAGTAAAGCTTGAAGGAGTTAGGCATGTTCAGCACAGTGAGAAGACTGAGGCTGTCACAGGGAGGAAGATGACAATTTGATGCTCCAGAGAACAGGACCAGGTCTAATGGTTATAAGTTACAAAAGGGTAGGTTTCAATTCAATGTTAGAAAGAACTTCTTGATAATATACTTACCTGGACTAGCATGATGAATGTCACTGCAGGGAAGGTAAGTTTTTGATGGTCTCCATGGAGTGGGACCAGAGTGTTATTTTTGATTGGTGCTGAGCACCAAATCAAGACATGTGATAGGGGCATAGCAGACAGTGAAGCAGTTCACCCCCTATACATGCCATTCGGTGCTCGTTGACATGGAGTGATCATTATCATTGGATTGTCAATCTGGCTGAGTGTTTTTGTGGTTTGGGAGGGTTGAGCTGGTATCTTGCGTGGTTGTTTATTGGATTAGTGTTTGATGTGTGTAGAGTGTGTGTGTGTGTGTGTGCAGCTTAAACGGTTTGCCCGCTTTTTGGAGGGAGTTGTCTTTTGTCTGTCCTGGCTGCCTTCTGAGATTGTTCTTTGCATTCCTCTTCTCCCTCCCCACCTTGAGCACTGCTTAAGATGGCTAACAGGGGATACTAAGGTTCCTTCTCCCCTCCCCAGCAGTCCCCTCTTTAAATTCATCATTTTTTGACAGCTTCCTCCCTTCTCTCTTGAATTCTTAATGAATTATAACTTTAAACAGCCAGGGATCATGGCCAGGCTGCCTTGGACTTCTGGGCAGGTTCATGTGATGCTGTGCTTGCAGATTCTTTGCTCATTTTTATTGGTTGGTCTGGTGGTTGTTTGTGGTGTTTTGGGGTCACTTTCTCTGGAGATCTTCAAAAAGTGGCTGGACAGCTATCTGCTGGGGATGCTGTAACTGGAGTTCCCGCACTGAGCAGGGGATTGACCTGATGGACCTTCCAGTTCTCTGACTCTATGATTCTGCTCCAGAGCCTTTTGGCACACTGGTGGCCAGTGGTTCTAGCTATTGAGATAGAGATGCTGAAGATATGTGCAGACACTGAACCCAAGAACCCAAGAAGCAATCTGCTGAATCAGACCAATGGTCCATCTACTCCACACTTAAATTATACAGTGGCCAGCCGGGTGTTTCTGGGAAGCCCACAGGTAGCATGTGAAGACATATAACCCTCTCCTACTGCTGTTCCTCTGCAATTGGCCTTTAGAGGCATATTGCCTCTGAATGTGGAGGTTGCTTGTTGCTGTTATCACTGATGGCAGATTATTCTCATCATTAAATATATTCAGGGGTAATCATGTTGGCTGTGCAGCAAAATACAACAAAATCCAAAATCTACAAGCAGCGATATCTTTATTGGGCCAACTCCAAAGCATAAAATATACTATGCAAGCTTTTGTAGCTTCACTGGATTCTTCATCAGGCAAAGATGTTAAAAATCACACAGGAGAAAAATAGTGATAATATTGGAGTCACAGGCCTACATTTTGTCTGAGATGTTGTCAGTTAAAATCCTAGTGAGGGATTGCAATGCATGCAGAGGCCACTCCTTTTATTGTCCATGTGAGGACTAGGGACTCGGTCCATTTCCGTATTACACTGTTATAGTGTTATTATTCCACTTTCCACAGCCTATGGAATCCTGGGGTTTGCAGTTTAGGGAGGGGCCTTGAAAGTGGAATAATAGACAGTGGCGGAGCTTGGTGTGTATGGAGAGGGGGGTGGCAGGGGTAGTGGCCACAGTGCGCAGGGGTATGGCCTTGGTGTGTGGGGGCGTGGCCACAGTGTGTGGTGGTGTGACTGCAGCACGCAGGGGTGTTGCTATGAACCAGGACACCCCAAAAACATTGCCGCTGGGGGCAAACTACCTCCATCGCCCCCCAATCACTGCACAACTGATAATAGCACTAGAACAGTCTAGTGTGGAAATGACCATTGAGGCCATTTCATTCTAGCAATACACTCCTACTCCATGGTATGGTTTAATTGGCAAATATTAATTGGCATGAAATGTAAATTATATCCTGCTATGGTTGGGAAGGCTGCTGGCAAAGAGGAACTGGCTGCACATGTGCATTGCAAAATTAGATCAAATTGGGACCTCAGGGCATGACTAGGTCATAGTCATGGAAGTTCCAGTGACAATGGACTCGCAAATGGCACTCAATGACTTGACCTGTAGAAACAATAGTGTCCAAAACTGCTTCCAAACGATTCCAAACCAAGAACAAACAATTGTCTTAGACCCTCTTTTTCTGTCCATTGAAGCTCTCCATTTGTCTCTTCCTGTCCTATCTCAGTTCTGGCACAGCTGATAAATTAAACAAAACAAACTGGATATGTCCCAGCTTTATACTTACTTCCAGGTAGTAAGCAGGGAATCATAAATAAAGTCCAACATAAACAAAATCCAGCAGGGTTTCACAGCAAGGGAATGTCCAAGATCAGTCTGAGAATTTGTCAAGGCATCCAGCAAGGTAGCAGGTCAGATAAGCTCTGACAACTCCTGGAGGGAGGCACAAGCTAAATACACCCAAAGCCTAGTACAGCTGTGCCTTGATTGATTGTTGCTGGTTATAAATTCTGAGACAGCGATGCTGGGTCTCTCTTTGCTGCCTGTGCTGTGCGAAGCTGGGTCTAGGTAAGTGTTCTTCTGTATCTGAAGAGGCAGGATTCTCTGGCCTTTTCCACACCGGGCTATTTAAACGGTGTAGAGCGACCTCCAACGGAGGTCTTCTACTTCGTCGAGTAGACTGGGGCAGATTACTTTTTGTAGTTCCATACCTCAGTCCACTCTGGAGTGACCGGAACTGGTTGCTCAGCGTGTTTTTTAAAAACCACGGAGCGCACAACCCCGTGCCACTCCGTCGCCCGGCTCCGGAGCAGATTTGCAGGCGCGCGCAAGTGCATACCTGCAGATCTGCCGGGGGCGGGCTTCCGGCTGGTGAGCTTCTCTGGTTGGTGGAGAGCCTCCACCGACCGGAAACTGCCATATAGGACGCTGGAAGAGCGCGGAGCGACAAGGTTGCGCTGCTCCTCGTGGCGACGGACTCGGCCAGCCGGAAAACAAAGCCAGTAAGCTCTGTTTTCAGCCGTTCCCCTCCCCCCACATGCGGAAAGGTCCTCTGTTGGAGCTGGCAGCGCTCTTTGTTCTGTTTCTGGCACAGTAACCTTTCTCTGTATAGCAGGGCCTAGCATGCCCCCTGTTTCAGTCTCTGGCATGCCCTCTGCTTCAGACTCTGAGTCAGAGTCCATGCTCTGGAAGCAGGGCATGATACTTCAACTGTCCCACCATTAAGGAGCTATCACAATTCCCATCAGTCCTTTGTCACCTAAGGCTAAGGCCATTAGCTCATTTTGGACCCCATTGTCTACTCTGCCAGAGAACACTGTCACTTCCTGTTCCCCCTTTTGTACATGACATTCTGTATGTGCAAAGTGGGCTGAGCCTCCATTCCATGTGTGAGACTCAGTGTTTTCTTTTTCACTAAATGAAGGAACACATTTCTGTTGCAAGCAAAAGTATAAGCCTAAGCCCATAAACTCACATTAATTCTACTAGCTTTATTGACAGATGCATTAATTCAGTATCCAATGTTACATCAGATTAACAGCTGCTGTATCCTTTCTGAGGTGCTCATGAAAGACAGCTACCTCGGTGTGACTTTTTCCCCATCTGTAGCTGCCATAATCCTGTTTGTCACCCCATGAAGTCAGCCTTGTGTTCTCTCTCTTTCTTCCGCTGACATGGACTGCAGGTACTTTATGTGCAATTCTTCAGCCTGTGCTATATGTGAAATATATGTGAACCAATAACTTAAGAAAAATAAGAAAATAAATATGGTGAAATGATAAAGGGACACAGGGCTCTCCAACATCAAACAACTTTTCTCTAGGCTCCATAAATCTGTGAAAACTCCAGACAGGTGTGGTGGGATGAGTAATATCTATGCTAACCTCACATCATGGGAATTGTAATACCTACCATTCATCTGTTGGTGCATGAAAAGAAAGGATAATAAATAATTGTAAAGCATCCTTTACTTGGGTTTCCTTGCCACTGTAATCTGAGCAAAGCCATAGTCAGCATTAAACTACATTGCTTTCAGCAAACATGTTTCCAAAATAGTGTTGGTTTGTTAGTAGTAATGTTGGGGTAGAGACCATGTCTGAAGGACAGGAGGCACCAGTTTCAGCCTGTGCATGCATTTAAAACATTTTGGGTCCAGATCTCTGGCCCATCTTTAAAAAATGCTAGATTGACAGGTATCTAGTGTGTGTGTGTGTGTGTGTGTGTGTGTGTGTGTGTGTTTAATTAGAATTAACTACCTCTGGAACCCCACATGGTTCCATTTTCATTGCTTTATTGCTGTGTGCCTTTGTTTCCAACTTATGATGACTCTATCACAGGGTTTTCTTGGCAGGATTTGGTCAGAGGTGGAATGCCTTGGCCTTCTTCTGAGGCTGAGACAGTGTGACTTGCCCAAGATCACCCCGTCAGTTTCTTACATGTTCTTTTTTAAACAAAACAAAGCACAATTTTGAAATTATTTCAATTTCAATCTGAATTTTAGTAATTGCTTTGCCTGGATTAATTTGAAAAGCTCATCCTTAAAGAATGTATTTTTTTAGTGATTATTTAAGCTATTGTTATGTATAATTTCAGATTTATACAACTCCTTGCTAGAGCTATGATACGCTGAAAAGATGTTTGAGAATTCTTTTCAACCAGAATAAATAAGTACTACTACTACTATTGTTGTTATTATTATTAAGCAGACAGAAGGCAAGTCATCCTTTATCTACCTTGTGAGATACAGCCCAAAATATTTTGTTACCTGATGATAAGATGGCACACTCTTTTCTTTCCGTCTACAGAAGCTGAAGGGTCTTACTCCAACACTGATAATAGAACAAGATCTTCCACCTTAGAGGGCACAGGGCGGGATGTCTAGAACCTAGCACACACATCTCTGCCTTTGCGGGTGCCATCATCTCCTGATCTACAGCATTCGGCATCTATCTGTTCTTCCTTAAACAAACAAACAAACAAACAAACAAACAAACAAACAAACCTATTTCTTCCTCTAGTTTTGGGATAAGAATCATGCTGCCCTCTGGATGTTGGACTGTGGCTCTCATATTTCCTCACCATTGGCTACACTGGGAAAGGCTAATGGGACAATATCTGGAGGGGCATATGATTCCCATATTTACTCTAGATTGTCTCCCTTCAGCCACATATTTTGCTAGTCTTGGGTCCTCTCCCTCTTCTTCCGTCTTTTCCCCTTCATCCACAGTTTACTACAGTGGCTGCAGACTGAGGCCATTTCCACACAATGTCACTGAGCCGCTTCTGTGATGGGACGGCAGCAGTTGGCAGGTCGTGTTTTCACACGACATTATAGGCATCCCACTGCTATCCTGTTGTGAAATGTGGCACTTGCGTGGTATTTGAAAAATGGAAAAAATCCATTTTACACCTCCCTCATGCAGCAGTCCCATACTTACCATTGTGTGGAAGCCACGGAAGCGCAAGTGCGATGCTTCCTGCCCCAGCGCAGCAATGGCAAGTGCCCAGCTGTGGAAGGAAGAGGCAGAGCCATCTTACTCCCTTCCACAGGGAATGAGCAGGTGCGGAGAATAGCAGAATAGCTTTCTTTGGCAACCAAAATGGCTTTCACTGTCATTCACCACCACCACCACCACCACTATGAACAACTCTAGAAAGTGAACATAATGAAACATTATGTCTTTGCAAGGCACCCACAGGCCCATCATGATGACAAGCTTCCTGTTGTTCTGGGGCTTGGAAGTGTAACTAGTTACTTTTCAGAGTCTTTCCAAGGTCTGTAAAAAATCCATTGAATGAAATGGTTGACAAACGGAGCAAGCTTCTGAATTGTTCAACTTTGGGTTACAGTTAGGGGAAGTTTATAATTCCAAAGGTTTCCCCATTTAAAAAACTCCCCGCCAGTGGTGTTTCCAGGCCCAGCAGTGCCTAGGGCAAGCGTGGAAGCTGAGCCGCTGCTGCACCGGGCCAGGAAGGACCCTGGCAGTGGTGGCAGGTGCGGAGAGGGGCAGCAGCGGCGGGCATCGCGATGAGCAGGGGGCGGTGGTGGCAGGTGCAGGGGGGTGATGGATGGGCTTGAGTGGGCAGTGGTGGGTGCGGGGAGGTGACAGGCTGGCGTGGGTTTGCAGCGACGGGCAAGGGTTGGCAGCGGCAGGTGCGGGTAGGCAGCGGCGGGCATGAAGAGGCAGTGGGTGGCTGCAGGTAGGCAACAGAGGGTGCAAGGAAGGGGCGGGCAGGTGGGGGTTGGCAGTGGCGGGTGCAGGCAGGCAGTGGGCAGGAGGGTGCCCCCTGGGCATTGGCCCCCAAGGCACACACCCCAGTTGCCCCTCCCTAGCTCCGCCTCTGCTCTCTGCACATAGTGAGGTAGTTTAGGGGAAGGGCAATATTATACGTTCATTTGATGGGCTATTTTGCTACATGTTATTAGCATTCTGTGTCCTAAATCCTATTGTTAAGTCCAACTGAAGTAGATCCTTTGATTCAATGGTAACTTGTTAAGTCAATACTCTATTGATTCAATGGAGCTGCTTTACTTGAGAGAAACAATAAAGATTCATACCTGTGCCTGTTTTACAAGGAGGTACATTCAAACATATGACACCACTTTGCGGTCTAAGGAGATTTGCTGTTTTTGTTAAGCACCTTCAAGCCATTTCCAATTTATGGGTATCCTAAGATGAACTTATCGTGGGTGTTTTTCTTGGCAAGATTTATTCTGAGGAGGTTTCTCATTGCCGTCCTCTGGGGCTGAGAGAGTTTAACTTGCCCAAGGCCATCCAACAGGTTTCCACGATTTAGTGGGGATTTGGACCCTAGCCTCCCAGAGTCCCAGTTCAGCACCCAAACCATTACAGTCATCTAAAGCGATACAGTCTAGAATTCTACTACAATTTTGTTTAACACATAGACTTAGGCCCTTTCCACACGACGGGGCTCAGCGACATCCTTTTGCTGCAGCCCTGGCGGGAGGGAAAGCGTGCCAGGAATGCTCCCCTCTGCACTTTGTCCAGTTGCTGCAGAGGGGAGCACTCTGGCCCCGTCTCAGGGACAAGATGGCAGCGGGACCCTGATGACGTCTTGTGGAAGCATGACCCGCGGAGCACTGCAATCATGTCCCCACTGTGGGGCAGCCACGCGGTGCAGAACAGGCCTGGGTTTATTGCTCTGAATGCCTTTCAGGTTAGAGGCAATGAATCTGCCCTGTAGGCAGAAGGTGCAGATGCAGTCTCTGCTCCACCTAGGTGACATCTGCCACATAGAATAGTTGGAAGCACCCCATCATATAGCTGGCAGTTTATTGTACTCAGATATTTCCCTGATTATATTATTAATCTGGTGATATCTGGAGGCACAACTTTCCAATAGACAACATAGGGTTTTACTGAGACTTGCCTCCTTGTCTATTCTTTCCAGAAACACCAATTTGCTCCTGTGGTGAGCTCTGACAATGTGATTAGTCTCCTGAGCTCCAAGGCTAACTTCAGGTACAGCTGCAAGCAGATCAGATATCAAGGCTACAATTGCAGTGGTAGCTGTCATATGAAATGATTAGATAAATACATAGTGGAAGCTACAAGGTGACAATCAAAAATGAAACTCTGTTTGGAGGCAGCATGTTTCTGGCATCCCGGTAGCACAGGTTACCTACACAGGATGGATACTGTCCCTGCACTTTGTACAAGACCAGATTAAGATGGTTGGAGCCCCAGAGCAGTTCCAAAAAAACCAGAATCCTCTTTCTGTACACGTGTCTTCTAGGAAAGGTGGAATGGAAATTAAATAAATGAATGACTAGGCAGACAGAAGGACAGCCAGCCAGACATAGATAATATATCAGATACAACAGTGAGCACCACAGCAATCTTCATGTGTGAACCCATTTTAAACCCGGCAACTCCAGTGAGGCTAACCACCTGATCCCATTAATTTTTTACTCAGTCACTCAAGTGATAACCAAAACAAGTGATACCTTTCTTCCATCAACACTGGGTGTCTAGCCATTGAGAGGCCTGGAGCAATTGTACTGAGTCATTGATCATCTGGCCTTCACTGTGCTTGTTAATAGCCTTTGGCTAGCCATTGTTAATTGCCACTGTTAGAACCAGTGGTTTTAAACTTGTTTCTTAAATGATCTTGTAAATGGTGCAATGGCCACGTTTTCTGAAGGGCCTAAATTATTCATTATGGCATAAAACTGGTGGAAAGAAACAAAGAATTTTGAAAGACCTGTAGAAATAGACTCATTGCAATAGTTATGTGGCAGAAAATCCTAATTTCATTGGTATCCTGATGAGTTCAGAGCTGACGTGAGAGACCAGGAATGAGATTTTGAGGCTGTGTTGCGTGGCACAGAGCAAACATGACCCATAAAAGGCAAATTCCATGTTGGGGTTACTTCCAGGGGATCATTAGGACACGAACTGAAAAACAGAACTATCAAGATGATAATAGTTTTATACAGTCACTGCGCAGTTCTGGGGATCTTTCACATTACACAAACATAGCACCATGATTTCACTTTAACTGCCATGGCTGTGTCCTATGGGACCCTGGGGTTTGCAGTCTGCTGAAGCACTAGACCTCTCTGGCTAAGAATTCATACCCCTCCATCAACTTCACTTCCCAAGATTTCATAGGTAGAGTCACAGCAGTTAAAGAGGAATCATAAAGCTATAAATATGCAATGTGAAAGGGCCCCTGGCCATCAAACCACAAAAAAGATGTTGTAGAGCAGTGACAAGTACAGGAAAGAGCAAGCAAAAAGGTCAAGGAAAGTTTTTCCTATGAGGAACAGATACAGCATTTGGAATTATTTAAGCTTATAGATGAAACTGAGCAAGAGTAAGAGATCTGATAGAAGGGTAAAAAATGGATGGTGTGAACAGGGAGATATTTTTCTTCCTTTCATAATACTCATAATAATCTTTGGAACTTGTGCAGAGAAAGGTTCAGGACAGAAAGAAGGTCTTCTACATGCAACACATAGTGAGCTTATGGAATATGGTACCACAAGGTATAGTAGCAGTCACCAACTTGGACAGCTATATAAGGAGGTTAGATATATACCTAGAAGATAAAGCTGCTAGATATTATGGTTGTGTTACCTGCAGTGTCTGACGCAATATGTTTCTGAACACCACTTGCTAGGGAACACAAATTGAGCTCATGTCCTGCTTGTGAACTTCCCAAGAGGCAACTGGCTGGTCACAGTAGGAACAGGATACTGAAGTACATAAGTCTTGGTCTGAGCTAGCACAGCACTTAAATGCTTTGAACAGGGCCAGTGAGAGCCGTCACTCAACCTTGGACAAGATGTGTGATCAGACCTGCCCCTAAATTTAGCAATTGACAATGTAGCTCCTCTCTGAATTGCTGGGGTACCAACATTTATTTTGTAATGCATCGTTTGTTTTTTCACAGTCTAGTCCTCAAGAAACATGGGTCCTCCAGAGGTCTGGACTCCTGAGATTTTGCCCCTTTTCTCACCTTCTCCTCAGCCTTCATTTTGAATGGACCGCTGTAACCAGCTTGACCTGCACAACTGTTTACTAACACTCAATCAAATCATTTCTAGTGAGTGACTGGAACCTTTAAGAATAATGGATATAAGAGTGTAAGTGTAATCTGTCCTGAGCATTGTCTAGATCAGTGCTTCCCAAACTATCTGATGTGTGGACTAGCACTTTTCCCCCTCAGAATGCCAAGGACTGGTACCATATTTGTGCCCATTGACTACAATTGTTTCTTTCTTTCCTGGAAACTCACTGTTCCTACCACTTCTAATAGCACTAGTCTGGATGAGGAGAAGAACATAAAGGGTGAGAAAGAAGTGGGAGAGAAAAGGGAAGCTCATTCCAAATATCTGGCTGGTTTTTTCTTCAGTGTTACCAGCAGTTTGATGGATGATAGTACACTGTGAAATGGCCTGTAATTACTCAGTAGGACAGTGCAGATTCATCAAACAGTGATCAATATTCACAGCATCCAATCAGATGAAAGCTTTTGGTCCTGGTCTCCAGGCATACAAACGCTCTATGCTGATGGATAGATGTTGTTTATCTGACAAGCAATCCACACACGTGCACTTCCAACTCTGTGTGTGTGTACTCGCAGGCTAACCTACATATTCATCAATATTCACGAAGCATCAATTGCACAGAATAGAACACACATGAGAGCTGCAACTGTGTCCACAGTCATTAAAACTCAGCAGAGAACTCCACAGCTGTGTTACACACACTCATCTCCCCATGAAGTATATCTCCACTGCACAGTTAATGTCAGTTATATCACTTTAGTTGCCATGGTCGGATCCTACAGGATCCAGAAAAGTCCAGTTTGATAAGACACGTAATGATAAGACACTCTGCTGGATAGTTTCTCAGCAGTCTTTGGTCCTCTAGATGTTTTGATCCGAAGTGCTAGCTGCTATGATTAATGGTCAGGAATTCATCAGTGATGGTCAGCATAGTTCCTTCTTGCCATGGCCGTACCTTCTGGGTACCTTTTAATTAATCAACAACAAAAAGTGTTAGCTATGTCCTCGCTTTCTTCTCAACTATAGACAAATAACAGTCATTTCTGCACTACTCTGTGTAGTGTTATTATTTCATTTTCACCATCCTGTGGAATTCTGGGATTTGTAGTTTACTGAGACCAAAGAGCTTTCTGGCTGAGAATTCTGAACACCTCTCCCTAAATTGCAAATCCCAGGATTCCATAGGATGTTGGAAGTGGAATAATAGCACTATAACACTGTACTGCAGAAATGACCAACATATGGCCCTTCAGATGTCGCTGTACTGCAGTTCATATCATTGCTCATCACTGGCTGTGTTGTCCAGGTGTGATAGGAGCTGCAGTAGGGCCACACACTCCCACTCTTGACCCAGACCTTCAAGCAATGTTTGCAAACACTAAGAAGTGCTTTTCTTTGTATCAGCAGTGAAGATGTGAATTCTTCCTTCTTAGCACTGCAGTGAATGTCTCCTCTAGTTATATAATGTGGGGAAGAGTTCCTTGTCAATTTCATTTTAGGTTTTTTGAAAGTGAAATTGATAACTTTTGTTTTTAGTACATGAAAGAGAGAGAACAGGAGAATAGTTGCCCAAAGGAAACATTGCCAGTGTTTCAAACACTTGATCGTAAGCATACATGTATTTGGAAGTTGATCTTTTTGAAATAAATAGAACCTATTTTGCAGTAAACGTGGTTAAAATCAGGTTGCAAGTCCTTCCTTTTCAGAAGAGGTCATTGCATTTGCAGAGGCTCACCGGAGGTGATCTCTTCTTGTGAATTCTGTCCCAACTCCCAGTTGTCATTCTTGCAAGCAGTTGATGGGATTTGCTGGTTGCTTTTGTCTTTTCCAATTACCTGTGACACTCAGAGATTAAGGCTTTAAGTGCCTCTTAAAGGGCTTCCTGTTCCCATAACACAGAATCGTGATCAGATGAGAGGCCCATGTGGGATATTCATCTGGTCAAAGCAAAGGACATGAAGAGAAAGTAGAAATCAACCAATTGATTATGAACTGTAGGAGTTATGTGTGCAATAATCAGATACGCTTCCACTGCCTTCATTTGCTGTATCTTCCCTGTTTCTCTGGGTCTAGTTTAGATGATAAGAATCCTTGGCAAAGACCTGTTATATCTCTTCTTCTTAGTACACTATGTATACAAGGAGTGCTATATAGTTCTCCTCCTCTTCCTCATCATCATCCAAAAGCACAGCATAGAAGCAATGCTTATTTGGATGGCTAATCTCTGGGAATTTCCACAAGCTACAGTCCCCAAAAGTAATTTTTTGAAGTTCTGCATGGTGTAATGGTTTGAGTGTTGGACTACAACCCTGGAGACCAGAGCTTTTTCCGCACTAGACTGTTATAGTGCTATTATTCCACTTTCAATATCCTATGGAATCATGGGGTTTGCAGTTTCATGGCCCCTCCTGAAACTGCAAACCCCACAATTCCATAGGATGTTGAAAGTGGAATAATAGCGCTATAACAGTCTAGTGAGGAAATGGTGCAGGATTCAATTCCCCACTTGGCCATGGAAACCCACTGGGTGACTTCAGTTGCATCACGCACCCTCGGCGTCCAGAAAACGCCAGGATAGGTTCAGCTTAAGCTGGAAATGACTTGAGAGACACACAACAAAAACAAAAAGACAGGGACAAAAAAGTTAGTAGCTCAATTTCGTTGCCAAGAGAGAGAAGTTGACAAACCCCTCCACTATCCAGGTGTGTATTACCTGATATCCCTTTCCTATTTTCCCCCTCCTGACCCCCAGGGACAGCAATAGCTTCCAGGTCAGTGGTGGTGGGTCTCCTTTTGGTTTTAGTCTGAACTTTATAGGAACTACCCAAGGTTCTGAATCTATTTTGGAGACTCAGTGCCCCACTAACATGGAAGTCACCAGCCCCCACTACCCAAGGGCACTTTTGCTTAACAATTTGGCTTCCAGTCTCTTTTAAAAATCTACAGAGGGAGATTTTGCTTCTTCAGTTTTACTCCATAAATAGTAATGACAAGGATCTGTCAACGTGAACATCTGGAATTTCTAACAAGGAAAGCTGACTTCAAGCTCAGGAACCAGCTCCTACCACAAGGCACCAAGCCCCTGGGCACATCCAGAACAAGCAAGAGCCTTTTAAAATACCGACTTCCCTTCTAGCCCAGAGGTGCTTGTGAGTGTGATTTCCAATATTCCACCAGGACCACAGTTTCTGACTGGATCTGATTAAATGAGTGCATTGATTTAATGCTAAGCAGATGTTGTGTAATTAAGACTCTGCACTTACAGCAGCTGTATTGGAAAAGGATGAGAAGACCCCAAATGTGAACACTCTTCTTTAGTCATTGTACAAATTGGGATGGATAGATTTTGGTTTTTTAAAGTAGCATGTTGCCATGGCTGTGAAGTAACTAAATAGGCATAGGTGGGTGGGTTGGGGGTGAGTGAGTGAGATCTTATATATCACGCAAAGGGTATTGGGAGGAGGGTTCTACATATATTTGTTGTTGTGTCTGTTGTTGCTGTTGTTATGTGCCTTCAAGTCTTTTTCAATTTATGGTGACCCTAAGGTGAACCAATCACAGAGTTTTCTGGGGCTGAGAGTATGTGATGCAACCAAGGTCACCTAGTGGGTTTATGTGGCTGAATGGGGTATCAAACTCTGGTCTCCAGGATCATAGTCCAATGCTCAAATCACCACACCACTCTGCCCCCGCTATATTTATTTACTATGTGTAATATTATGCAACCTATGTCTACATATTTCTATCTGGATTATGTAAATATTCTACAATTTACAATAGGTTCCATCCAGGACTTGTGTTTCCTCATGCAGTGCTTCCAACTGGGTAGCCAGTGCAATGGCAGTTGTTAGAATGCTGATCTGGGAAATGTCTCAGTTCGACAATAGGCCTTTCAAACTATACAGTTATAGTGCTGTGACTTCACCAGCATGGCAATGTCCTATGTAATCCTAGGATCTGGAGTTTAGGTAGGGCATTTAGAATTCTCAACCAAAGAGCTCTAATGCTTCACCAAAGAACAAATCCCAGAATTCCATAGGAGGCTGCAAGGGGAGTTAAAGCAGAATCATGGGCCATTTCCACACTACCCTGTTATAGTGCTATTATTCCCCTTTCAACATCCTATGGAATTCTGGGATTTGCAGTTTAGGAAGGGACATTTAGAATTCTCAGCCAGAGAGCTCTTGGGCCTCAGTAAACTACAAACCCCAGAATTCCACAGGATGTTGAAAGTGGAGTAATAGCACTATAACAGTGTAGTGCTGAGATGGCCATATTGCTACAACTGTGTATGGTGAAAGAGCCCTGACTGAGTGACACTGAGTTGGCCATTTTCTCTTTGTTTTAGCCTGACCTACCTTAAAGGCTCATGGTGAAAATAAAGTGGGAAGAAAGAGAGCCATGTAGGCTGCCATGAACTCATTAGACAAAAGGTGGGACATAACAACAGTGTGCTCTCCACATATACAGGGGTTCCGTTCCAGGAACCTTCACCTAAAAATATGAATGCTCCATCCCATTACTGTCAAGGGATACAACGTGTGCATATCTGCGCTGGTGTGGGCACGTGGCCAGCACATTCATTGCAATAACTGGACACAAGACTTTGCATGATCTTGCAATCATTCTTATTGAGGTCATGACAGCAGAGGGAGCACTGTAAATAACAAGAGTTAATACTCTGTTATGGAGCATAGTCTTGCCCCTGATATTGAATTTCCCCTACCATAACTACAAATTTATAATGCAACTCATCATTCACTAGAAAGGCATATATTTGAAGTTATGTGCACAGTGTGGAGCCCCAGTATCCAGGGATTTAAGAATTAGCTTGTGTTTGTATGTTAAAATAAACAAAAGTTCTATGCCTTTTGCATGAACAGTTTTTGAGTACATATTGCTGTAGACCTCAGAAAGACTACTTACTGAGGACTACATTACCCAGAAGCCCCCAGACAGCATGGCCACTGAACATGCTAGCCTGGAGAGTCTGCGTTTATAGCACAACCAAACCTTCCTCATGTGCTATATAGTTAGCTTGGCATGTTATTGTTCTGTGGGGCTCTGGCCTCCTTTCCCATGTCTTTTAGTGTTGCTCTGAAAGGCTGGGACATTTTGTAAGAATAATGCAGATTATATGTGACTAATGTGGCCTCACCCGGATGTGGGCAGCAGGTATCACTTGGAGGCTGCTCACAAGAAGGTAGTGGCTTAAATGTATTGGTTTTGCTATGTGATTGGCAAGGGATGAGACCCCACTGGTTTCATAACATGTGTCTTCTCTGGGAAGGGGAAGTAACACACAGGGATTAAAAATGTGAAAGAATTTAAAGCAGGGATAAGAATCATATGGCCTTCTGGATGTTGTTGGATTGTAATTCCCAGCAGTCCTAGACAGTATGATCCCTGGTGAGGAATGCTAGGGGTTGCAATCCAACAATATATGATTCCCATCCCTGAATTAAAGCAAAAATCAGAAGGAAAAAAAAATGAGTTTGGTATTCATGCACTGAAATTAAGCACTGCATCTGCTCCAATGAAGTGCACTGGAGCTGAAGCCTTTCTGAGCATGGTATCCTCCAGTGTATAAATGACTTGCTGTGGCAAGGGAAAAGCATTTTGCACACGTTTCAGAGTATCTTCTTATTACTTGTTATGTTTCAAGTGTGACAAGGTTTTAGAACCTGGCTCAGACTCCAATTCAGCAGCGTACCTGGGCTGTTTTAAACCCCTCTCACTTTATTTTAGGGCCATTGTTGACTCTGCAACCCTGTGCTTGTTTTTTCAAATGAAATCCCAGTGTGTTACAAGGGGTTTACTCTTTAATAACTATATTTTGTATTGCAGCCTGCTGCTTTTTATTTGTATGCAAAAATGAGCTCACAGACCTATACAACACAATAATATTTTTTTCTTTCTCAATATAAAAATGATACCGCTTAGATACCCACGCACAGCTTCAGAATTGCTTATAATAAAATGCATATTAAAACCAAAGTGCTTTTAGATGATGAATACCCTACCTTTTACTAATTAATTATATCTAAATAAATTTTCATGCTACCAAACCTTTTGGGATATTGAAAGAATTGTTAAGATAATGTAAGAATTTAATTTTTAGAAAAGCTACAACTCATTGTTAAAACTAAACGGTCTCTTTTTGCAGTTTCTTTTTCTTTTTTTTTTAATTAGTATTACAAAATACCCCGTGGTAGCCGGTGGCTTCCATGTCAGTGGAGTGGTGAATCTGCTCCTGGTTTTGTCCAAACCTTAAAGACCTCTCCAAAGTGCTGAATCCTACCCCCACAGCAGTCAACCTATTGTGCGGGATAAGATTCAGCACTGTAGAGAGCTCTTTAATGTTCAGACTAAAGCCTGGGGTGGATTCATCATCCCATTGACATGGAAGATATTTTAAGTATTTGCCTTTTTTGTAAGCCAGCTTTAATGGGGGCAAGGGGGGAAGGTGGGATATACATGAATTGGTGGTGGTGAGTGGGGGCAGTAGAAGCTGTCAGCTGCCACTGACAATACCTTTACGGAACCAAAAAAGTCTTCCCAGATCAACTAGTAAGCACTTAAATTCCCAGCCTTGTTGGATAAAATGATCTGTCCTGATCAATTAATTAAAGCTTGGGCTGAATAAGCATTATGTACCAGGGTGAGACATTTTATCCTCCCAAAGCCCCATTTTGTTGCTGAATACACACAAGAGCTGAGAGACAGCCTGGTGTTAGTGGTCTGAGCATTGGGACTACAACCCTGGAGAGCAGGGTTTAATTCCCCACTTGGCCACGGAAACCCAGTGGGTGACTTTGGGAACATCACACACTCTCAACCCCAGAAAACCCCAAAGTGTTGCCATACATCAGAAACAACTTGAAGGCACACAAAAGCAGCAACAACACCTAGAGCTAGACCTTCAATGTATCCCTATGTTAAATGCACGGGGGGAGCCACCGCCCATCAGTGCCAAGTGTAAAAGGCGCACTCAAGCCTCGCACTCAAGGTCTGCCCAGCCTGACACCTCTTTGTGATCAGAACTGAACAGCCAGGGAGATCTCTGAATCAAGCCAGGGCCAGGACAAACAGGTCTGCCTCAGTTCTCCCTCTCTCAGAACGCAGTCCGTTCCTTGCTCTTGTCCCCTGTTGGCTTCTTCCTTTCAGGATTGTCCCCCCTTACTGCCTTCCCTAAATCTGCCCTTCTCCCAGATGTAAGGAGCAGCAGTGATTTCTATTTTCCAAGACTGTGGTACTGTTGGCACTAAGGTCAAGATGATGTTATTGGTAACATGTATATTCCAGGATTCAAAGTAAGACTCTGTGACACTGTTTTAAGGAACACAGAACTTCAACATTTATTGTAACACTGCTGCTTTAAATGTGTTTTGTATCTAAATGTTTACAAACAGCACACCATTCTTTTCTCTCTCTCTTTCAATTCATTCACTATCTCTCGTACACCCAATTTCTCAGTTCTCTCTCCCAGAGAGCTCTTTAAATCTCCAACCTCTCCCAAACACACCACAAATCACACTCCCCCTTCAATCACTCCCTAGGCAGTTAAAATCCGTTATTTTCCTCTTTCTACCAGCCCCTCCCCTGGGCTATCCAAGGTTCCATTTCACCAACCAATCAGTTTAAACACTCTCATTTGCCAAGGAGGCTCTGTTGTCAAGACCTCATCCCATCAGGTTCGTCACACCCTGCATTTAAGATAGATAGATAGATAGATAGACAGACAGACAGACAGACAGACAGACAGACAGACAGATAAGGCATTCTGTGGCACTGGCACCCGAGCAGTGTTGAACATGGTCCCCAAATTTCAGCCATGAGCCTTGTACAAATTTTTGGGTTTTTTTCAGTCAGTTACCCCAAAATGTAAATGATTTGGGGGTTCATCCACGATGCCAGTACTTCCATGTGACAGTAGAGAATTAATTAGCTCAAATTAGGAGACCTGCAGGGGTGGGTAACCTAGCAGGATTTTTGACACCAACTAACAGGAAAGAATCAGCCAGAGATTCCAAATAAGCTAAAATGTGTTTTATTGAAAAAGGTTCAATCACACTCACCAAAGATCCTAGCACTCACACACTCATACAAGAGCTAACGGAAGGATAAAGAGAGGAAAATTTCTGATAGCAGAGTTTCAGGGAATGGGCAATAATTACCAATCTAGAGAGCAGCGAAGAAAGCAGCAATGTGGCTTAGACTTGCACCTAAGGACAGTACTCGTTTGGGAATCAGAGTGATAGTGTGGCATTCAGCAAGCAAGATACTGCATCGAACTGCTCAAAACAGAAGGTTTTTATTTCCCAAATATGCCTGGAGGGCATGAATGTGAATGGCTCTCTGGCTAAGCAAACAATGAAGGCTGTCATATGGCCAATGGGGTCCGGATGGAGTTAATAGTGTTAGGTGACAAAGAGTTAATGGTTGTTGTAATAGCTCTGTAATATTGGATAGGTAAAAAAATAATGCAGGCAAACATCCAGGTGTTAGGAAGAAGGGCTGAAACCATCAGTGTTTTGGTGGGAACTTCCTGTCTCTATTGTATGGTATCAGAGATGTTACAGCTTCAGCTTAAGCCTATTATCTCTGGAGTTACCTGGTGATTAGCCTGACAATCATCTTGGCTACCCATAGCGAGAATCTTCTGACCTACTTTGCAGCATATGCATTTAGTGAGTAATTTTCCTTTCCCCAGCTCAACCTTACAGTCACTTCAGGGTCCATTTTATATTAATGCCAATTAATATATTTTGCCAGTCAAATCATCTTGGGAGTATGTGGGCTGGTAACAAAACAAACAACTGAATAACAAAATAAAAGCAAACAATGTCTCAACAAATCTATTCTTTCTGGACATTAGACTACCTTTTTGTCCCAGCCACATTTTGGGACCAAAAACGTCCCTTCTTCCAGTGTAATATGATACAAGAAATTAGAAGGAATGTATCCTGTTGTCAACAGGTTCCATTCAGTGGGGACAGTAGAAATACAGGAATTGTATGTAAAAATTTACTGACAGCTTTGACCTTGGCTCTGATCTTCACAGGTGTAGTTTTTCTCTGTAGCTACGGAAGAACAAAGCAAGGGCATGGACATCCTTCCCATTAAGAATTCTGCCTCCCCAAATGAAAATTTCCTTCAGTTTCCCAACTTCTAGCCTTGCAGACAGTGAAACATAGGCCATTTCGGGAGCGGCCAGCCCCTCCCGAAACTGCAACCCCCAGGATTCCATAGGATGTTGAAAGTGGAATCATAGCGCTATAACAGTCTAGTGCGGAAATGGCTATAGAAAAACTTTCATACTTATAACTCTTACATTTGCCCTGTTCATATTCCCCAGGTAACTCTGCCTGGAGAGCCAGTATGGTGTAGTGGTTTGAGCACTGGAGTACAACTCTGGAGGCCAGGGTTCAAGTCCCTGCTTGGCTTTGGAAACCCACTGGGTGACCTTTTGGAAAGTCACACTCTCTCACCCTCCAGGAAAGATTAAAGGCAACCCCCCTCTGAATAAATTTTCCCAAGAAAACCCCATGACAGGTACACCATGAGTCTGAAACAACTTGAAGGCACACAACAACAACTTTCCCTTTGCCCTGAGCTGTTGTTATTGCTCAACAGTGTTCAACAGCACTTTTAAATTCCTGGAATGCTAGAAATTTGGAAACTGAAGGACAATTTCATTGGGGAAGAATGCCTGTTTGGGAGGGCCATGCCCTCATGCTCCTGAGGCCAAACTCAGTGTGGACACCCTGAGCAAAGGTCTCATTGACTTTGTGGCACTCCAGGGAGAACATACCTTTTGCTGCTCTCATATCTAAACCTCTGCCTTCAGTACATTAGAATTCTCATTCAGGTCAGAAAATAAACCCCCACAATTCTCCCTATGAAGGTTTTTCATTTTTATCCTGGTGCATGATGCTCAAGTATGCAGCTTTGGAGAAAACTTAAAGAGTATCTTTCCTATATAGTTCTCAGTGATACGCAAGGAACTGAGACACACACACATTGACACAAAGCTTTTCACTTCTTACAGATGTCCCTATTTTACCACACTTGAATGCATACAGCAAAGGCAAGATCATGGGAATATGCACTATTTTCTACAGAATTTGTGCAAAGCAAGTGGGTTCTGGGTAAAACAGCTGTCAGTGCTGCTTGGTGATTCAATAGGAGCAGAGCTTAGAGAAGTTACGTTTTTTGGACTATAGCTCTCACAATCACCCAACCATCACAACCAAAGGGAGATGGAGTCCAAAAAGACAAAAACAAAAAACACACCAACCCTTAATCTTTCCAAGCTGTGGATAGGAGGGTTTGGATATGGGCCCAGCAAGCTGGTGATGGGGCAGCTGACGCAGAAGAGCAGGAGTAGGAAGGGATTTTTTCTGCTGTTCTGCACTAGCTCCCAAGCTTGTCAGCAGCACCAGCTGGAGTTTCACCCAGGTGCCACCACAGACAGGCGGAAGATGATTTTCATTTTGCAGAATCATTAATCTTCTTTTGGCAGCCTTGCTAGAGAAACTAGCTCATGAGAGACATGGCCTCTTTGCCCCTGTTTGATGGCAGAAGGATTGTCTATCCCCAAGATTTCTGATCCCTCGATACAAAGGAACACATCAGAAGAAGAGAAGGGCTTCTGCTCTGCCTCGATGCCCTTTTTCTCAAAGCTTGGTTACTGGGAAGGCTTGTTTTACACAGCAGTCCCTCCTAAGCCAATGCTCCGCCAGAACGCCTGCCTGGGGGAAGGGGAATTGCTCCTGAATAATGCAGAAAACAAATGATTTCAGCAAGGACTCCTTGAATGCTTCTCTAATCCAGCAGTGGGAATCATGCAACCTTCCAGATGTTGTTGATCTGCAAGTCCCAGCAGCCCTAGCCAGCAAGCCAATGGTCAGGAATGCTGGGAGTTGCAGTCCCACAGCATCTGGAGGATGCCATCATTCCCACTCCTGCAGCAGATCAAGGAATTTGCAGAGAAATATCCTCACATGTGTCCCTTTGCAGTAAGAGTCATGAGCTATACACATTTACTTAGAAGTAACTTCTATTTGCTTCAGTGGTAGGCATCAATTGCACTGCAGCCTGAGATCCCAGAGTGAACGTAGATGAAGCACTCTGCATGCTTCAGCAAGTACTACAGAACAGATGGCAATAATGGTAATAATGATGGTGCCTGGATTTTGCTGATAGGTGCAGATAAAGTTAGCAGCCCTAAAAGCTGGACATGACCAACTCCTGTAGCAGCCATTCATTTGATGTGTGGATTTGAGCAGATCCCTCTACTTTCTTAGACATAAGGAACTTCAAATGGGATATGAAGTCAGGGGAACAGATTGCTATTCCAATCAGATGAATGCCTGGGAGAATCCTTGAGCTTGTGACTATGAAAACTGGGACCTACGTTATGGCAATAACATTCAGTGAACTGTATTATTTCCCTCCCCCATCTGACCACAGTGGTGTCTGGTGGCTTCCATGTTGTAATTGGTCTTGCTTTTTGTCTAAACTTTAAATAAGCTATCCAAGGTGCCTATTTGCAAACTAGACTCAGCATGCTGAACAGCTTTAAACAGCTTTTTTTTCTCTAAAGTTCAGAAGAAAATCTGTACAGACTCAATTCATCCAGTGACAGGGAAGTGACCAGATGCCTCTGCATAGTATTAAACTGGTGCTCAACTAGGACTAGGAAGAGCTGTTTTCAGTGCCTGTTTAGCAGTGTACTTCTCTTAGTGACTGTGGGCTAGTTTCTCTCTCTCAGCCTTACCTACTGCATGTTGGCCACGTGGAAAAGAGGATGTGCAGAAGAGGAAATTTCAGCAGGTGAGCTTGAAATTCCTTCTTCCACAAAGCTATTAAAAGTTCAGGAGCCCTGTGCTCTTCTTCATTTGGCTACTCTACCCACAAAACAATTTTGAGCATAAGAAGTGAACCCCTTGGGGGGAAAAATGGGGCCGTGTCTATAAATGCTACAAATAAACAGAAAGTTTTACATATCCCAATCTACCACAGTGATAATTGCAATATAGCTCTCAGTTATCCTAGATCATCTATACCAGTTCTGCATCCTTTCTGATGCTTAAAAAAAACCACAAAAGCAATATGTGAATGAGCTCTGGATGTTCCTTGCAGGTGGAACATCTTCAGGACAAAGCAGTACAGGAAACCACCACCTTTTGTCATACTGTTATTTGATGAGTCGCTCTCTTGATGCTTCCCAATTAAGGACAAGTTCCATTAATTTGACAGGGATTCTACTCTTTTATCTGTTCTTCTTGCCTATGGAGGTTCTCTTGCTGGGAGGAGGAGAAAAAGTGCCAAGCCAGCTGAGAGACTTTGCAAGCAGTGTGCACACAATCAGTCCCAAGTGAGCCTCCATTAAGTCTTTCATGCTCCCTACAGTACAGTATACAGGTTCTGCTTTTCAACCAATTTGTTTTCTGGCAGTGCTCTGGTCCCTAACCTGTCAGATAAGTGGAGGAAACCTATAAGTAGACCAGGGGCCCTTTCACACCACACAATTACAGTGCTATGATTCCACCTTAACTGTAATGGCAACATCCTATGGAATCCTGGGATGTGCAGTCCAAGGAGAAGCATTTAGATACCTTAGCCAGAGAGCTCTAGTGCCTGACCAAATTATAAACCCAGAATTCCACAGGATTTTGCCATGGCAGTTAAAGTAGAATAGTGCTATAACTGTATACTGTGAGAGAGTCCCAGCTTTCAAGGTGTTGCCAAGTTTAATTAATATTCAGATAATTATTTGTAGTGTGGGGATGTGAAAGCCAGTGTTGTAGCCACAGTGGATTGAGGGGGAAGTAGTAGGAGCAAGAAGAAGCCAGATTGTAGAAGGGATGATAGACATGTCTCTCATTGGGAAAAATACCACAGACAGAGGCAGAGGGATAAGGAAGTGCCAAGCATCCACCAAAGAGATAAAATGTTGCCCAGGGGAAGGGTAGTGATGTAGACTTGAGTCAATGGACTGGGACTCAAGTCAGACTTAAGTCACTTCAGTGATTCTACTCAGACTTGACTTGGCAAAAATTACACACTGACTCGACTCAACTTGAGACTTGCCTATTTTTAGTGACTGACTTGCTGCACTTGGTTCAGTAACACATTCAGCCAGAAACCTTACAACTTACTGGTCACATGACAATCTGTCTCAAGCCCAATGTGTGGACACATTTCTCAGACAAAATAGCAAATGGGTTAGGCAATGGGCTTGAAGAGGGGTTGAGGTCTGCTCAGCAGCCTGTCCCCACTACATATAGGAGGGGCTTTCTAAAACTTTTCCTAAGAGCAGAAGGCAAGACTCATGCCCATAGTACAGGGTGCATATCTCAAAGGAGAGCAGAAAATGTGTTAGGCAATGGGCTTGAGGAGGAAGGATCTTTCTTTCTAAAGCTCACGAAGCTTCATTAATGGGGAATAAGAAGGACCCTCTTCCCCAATTTTGAGAAAGCCTCCAGTTTTGCAAATGGGAAGTAAGAAGGATCTATTCCCCACTTCCGAAGCTGCAGATGGCAAAATCACAAAAGTAGAGGGCTGACTCTACTTAATTGTTAATACTGACTTTATTCGACTCTGTCCAGAAATTCTGGAATACAGGTTGGGGTATAAAGTTGGCTCCCAGACTTAGACTTGATTTGAAAGTATCTTGCAAGAACTTGAAACTCGACTTGAGACTTGAAGGTAGAGACTTGAGACTTGGTGTAAAAGACTTAAATACATCACTGGGGGAGGACAAGGAAACGAAGATGGGGTTCAGCAGCAGGAGCTTCTCAGAGATTTGACTCCCCATCTCAGCAGCCACAACTAGGCACCTTTTCCACCCTCCAAAAGAGTTTTCAAAGTTCGAAGGGTCTGGGAAACAGCCTTTCTGTAACACAAGTGCCTGCCTGATTTGCCTGCTGCCCCAGTGGTGTGAGTGTTCCCGAGGGTTTGAGCTTGACCTACCTTATTCTTCTCCACAGAACGGTCTGCACAGAGACCTGACACTGGAAAGAAGCCTTACCCTCTAAGTGACTGATGCTGGTGCAACTTAAAGACTGCTGGTCCATACCCTCCAACTGTCCTGATTTGGCAGGAACAGTCTCAATTGATCCTCACATTTTTTTCAGCTGCCTTTGAAATGTCTTAGTTTGTCTCTCCTACTGCTACTTCCCCCCCTCTGTCCTCAGCTCACATCAGTTGCTGAAAAGTGGTTCAAAGTGCAAAAATAGTTTTACTTAGCAGGAAGGAGTGGAGTGGAGTGGAGTGGAGTGGAGTGGAGTGGAATATTGGCCTTCCCAGTAGACTCAGGCAAAAGCAAACTGCTGCAGCCTCTCCTAGTTTGTATGTTGTTCCTCATCAATAACTTTGGCCATCTTGACTCCCATGTTGCTTGGTTACATACGTTCCAGTTTTCATATGTCAAATGTTGAAGGGTATGCTGTAGCCCTAAGTCAGGAGAGGGCCAATTGTAGGCTGTGGGCTTCCTGTGGCCTCTGTATTCCAGATTTATGGCCCCTGAAGTCCCCACTAGTCCACCCAAACCCACGACACCCCCACCATTTTTAAAATGGTGTCAAATTTTGCCCCCAAAACTGAAAAAACAGAACTTCCCTCAAATACAAGACAACACATGAAAATATACCTACACACAAGCACCCTTAAACCCCCTATGATCCCCTAATACCTCCATTTTCCCCTGCTATTCCCCCTTAAAATGGCAACAGGAGGTGCCACAATGTCACTCGCTGTTTCTATTTTGAGAACTATTTCAGTGGAGCGTATGTGTGGGCAGCTCATGAACGAGTCTGTGGGAAATAGGCCCTGTCCCCCCAGTTGCCCACTCCTGCCTTAGAAGAATAACGCAGAAGGCATTGTCAATGTCCTGTCCTTGTGGCATAAGTCTGGGTGGGATGGATGAGCTTTTGTGCTTTGTAAACCTGCAGAGCCAATAAAGTCCCATGTGGTCGAATTCTGGGTTGTATCTCCTTGGCAGCTGATGGAGCCAGAGAGCTATAACATGCTCCTCCCCTTGGAAGAAGTGGGTAGAGTTACAGGGGGCTTGAATGCTCTTCCATATCTAAACAGATCAGAGGCGTATCTAGCATAAACAGTGCCCAGGGCAAGGGAGGAAGTTGCACCCCTACCTCCGGGGCTTCCTCCTCCTCCTCCTCCTCCTCCGCCATTTCTGGCCCTGCTTTTTTGTGCCCCCAGCATTGGCATCCGAGGCATGTACCCTACTTGTCCTGCTCTAGATATGCCGCTGAAACAGATATGTGCAAAGGACTTGGGTTTTTGTTTGTTTCCATACCCAAATACCTCATTTGTTTAAATACTCATTGGCTGAGATCACATTTGGTTTGATAAACATTTGCTAATGATGCAGTTGTTTTGTGACTCACTTCAGTGTGAGGCTTTTGTTTCTCCTTAATTTTGATTTGATTGGCACCTGCTGTGGTTGATTGCACTTCTGGCAGCAGCAACAGGAGCACTTGTTTTGCTGGCTGCCATTCCACTCCCACACCCCGTATGCTTTGTATGTTGTGTCATCTGTGCTGTTTGGTGGGAGAAGTGTCTTCCCCCAATGGCAGCCATCATTCCATTGCACTCACTCTATCCTCCAGGCTGATGTAGTGCCTGGACATGTATAGGAGAAAATGGTCACTATCAAGAGCAGCCATCTGATTCAGTTCATCTGATTCAGTTCTCTTGTGCTTGGTGCTCTGGAATAGGTAAGCCCCACTCCACCCCAGTGGCTCACATCTTCCTCTATCTGCATGCATTTCCTTGTTACCCTGTTTTCTGGGGGTCCCGGGAGGGACACCAAATTGCTATCAAAATTATACAAGTTGGGGAAATTAGTTCAGAGCACAACTTGGCAAAACGAGAGGCAGGGTAACTTAACAGGATCTTGCGACCCAGTGTCTACGGGGTCAGGCCAAGTCAAGAAGCAAACCGGTTGGAAAATAATGAATGATCTTTATTAAATACAGGCACACAATGTAAGCAACACAAGCACACAGATAACTAAGGAAAATAAAGGTGTGAGTAAGATAGTGAGATTTTCAGAGGGATAGTTGGTTCGGGTGACACGAAACCTGTCCTGAAGTCCGGAAGAAAATGGAGAGCAAAGCTGGGGTTCGATGTATCTCAGCACGTGGAGCTGAGGGGAAGCTCGCCAAGCGAAGTGGCAGCAAGGTGGTCTGGAACTCGGGAGCGATCCAAGGAAGCGCTCAAAGTCAGGGGTTTTTATAGGGAGAATTGTGACCGCAGGCTAGGTCGGACTTAGGGGAAAACGATAGATTTGGAGTTGGAGACAAAGCCTCCAAAAGGTCAGAATTTGAATGATTGAATTAGAGCTGAATTTATCAACAGAGTAGCCGGTATGCAAACGCGGAATACTTGAGCATTGTATAGCTCGATCATCAAGCTGCCAGCGTGGGGCAGAGGATCTTTTGAGAGTTGCTCGCATACCTAATGGAGGTACTTGCCTTGAGGTCTCCTAAAGCGGCGAGTCGGCTGTTTTCTGGCCTGCCTGCATTGTCTAGGAATATTACGGCGATAATCGGCCGAGCCTGTACACGTGCTTGTCCGGGGGCCTCACAAGCACGTGGAAGGGATATGTGAAGCTGAATTAGTGATATCAAATGATATCTTTCATATCCCCAAAGCTCGGGCTAGCCAGGAAAGTAACATCCTTCAGAACCAAACAGGCCTCATTACATCCAATTTTAAATTCATTCCAAAACAAACATGTATAACATTTGTCTTACACATCCAAAACCCAACAAGGTCAAGGAGAAACTAGAATGGAAGAAACACTCATGTCTGAGAGTTGTCACAGGATAGTGGTTAAGGAGTTGGGTTGGGATTCACTGAGCTCACTGAAACTCATTAACTGACCTTGAGCTGGTCATTCGCTCTCAGACTGGCCTACTTCACAGAGTGATTGTGAGGATAATGTAGGTCGAAGGAAAGGTGCTTATACCACTTTGAGCTTGTTAGAGCACTTTGTGCTTATAAGGCACAATATCAGTGAAACAAACAAATATAAGTTGGAATAGAGAAGCTGATCTCACATTCAGCTGTGAGGTCTTCCACTTGTGGTTTTGGTTACAATTCAAGGAAAAGTGTTCTACATTAGTCCTTTGTATGTCAATATTGTTGCTGTCGTGTGTCCTCAAGTCATTTCCAACTTATGACATTGAGGTGAACTTATCATGGGGTTTTCTCGGCAAGATTTTCTCAAAATGGGATTGCCACTGCTTTCTTCTGAGGCCAACAGTGTGTGACTTGCCCAAGATACCCAGTGGGTTTCCACGGCCAAGATGGGATCTGAACCTTGGCCTTGTATATCATAGTCAAGC